>CM057340.1:112644214-117444214 GCA_030015575.1 Agapanthus africanus | reverse complement strand
CCATGGATCCGCGGCCATATGCACTTTTTGGCCGCGGATCCGCGGCCATATGAAGGGCTTGATGGCTCAATTTTCTATGGTTTCTGTCTATTGCTATTGTCTTCTGTTTTCTTCAGTTGGTTCTTCAGAGTGTCTTCTAGTTCTCTTCCAAATTTCCACAGTGAATAATGTCGTGGACTTTACCGTTTGCTTCGTGTCGAAGTCTTGAATCTTGCGCTGCCTTTGTGCTTTGTGAACTTGTTCATTGATCTTCATTATCCCTCAAAATGTAGGCATGATCAAGATTCCACCATTTATCGGTCGTAGTCTCACTTTTATATCATCTTTTCATCAATTTCACTGATTTTGTTCCGAGAACCTGTAACCTGCAACTATGTAGCAGACATGGATCAAAAGCACCTGTTTATTTGTAAAATGAATATGAATGGGGAATATAATAATTCCAAATTATGATATGAACAAATACCACAAACTTATCTTTTGCTCGTTCTCGAGCAAACCTAGTTTTATTCTTGAAAAAGACCTAGCCTCACTTTCGCAGGGAAACGCGATTGCACTGAGCTCATGCAACAAGCCGTTAAACCTCTAGGTGTCCCTAGTAGGAGGAGTGTTGTCTCCTGAGGGTTTTCAGCGGATACTACCCACAAAATCCTATCAATTCGGCATGTTGACTTTTATTCTCCAATTAGGTTTTCTAACAAGAAACTCTATTATCTTTGACTCAGAAATTATCCACCCGTATTTTTCATGCTTCCTTATTATTTAACTTAAGATTATATATGTTCTGTAGACTTACTTAGCTTTTAGCATCTTTTAAGTTTTCCTTCTAGGGTTCTATCTCAACTTAGGAATTTTTATCATCTCTATTAAAGATATAAGTCATATTCTTCATTCCTATCTCTTATCTAAACCCCAATCACATACCCCTACGTGTGTGTATATATCACCCCTACACTTGGAAATTCAAATCAAGCTATTATACTCGTGTCCATCGTCCAAAATACTTTTCAATTGGTGAATTTTTAGGTGAAATTGCTCACACATTTTTCATGCGACCGTTAATACTTCTTGAGGTACCAACGACCGATTACAAAATGTGCTTGCATATTAATGCGTAATTCCTAGTCTTGTAATACCTAAGGCTTATAGCAGTAACTCCCAAACCAGTTGGTCTAAGGCACTAGGTGATGAAACACCCTCGCTAAATATTTTTTCTATTAATGCAACCTTAAGTAATTACAAAAACCAGTGTTAATTTTTTTTCTCTTTATTCACACTTGTATTTTTATTTTATTTTTCTTCATACTAAGGACTTTAGACAAGAGCATTTCACGGTCTCTTCTACTATTCCAAGTTTTAAGGTTCGTCTTTGTGCAATTTGTAGGGTATATTTTCAGAATTTAGACTTAAACTTAGGAATTATTTTTCAAACTTATACTTTAATAAAAATATCAATACTTTTCCCTTGTTTTAACTTAGCCCAAGAAGTCAACTCGAAATTTGCCTATTTCTAAAAAACTACAAAGACATACACTTTCTACCGTTAAATTTTAAGAAAGGTTATTTTTAGGGCTTTTAATTTACTAAGTCTAAGGTCTAGTTGTTCCTAGCTAGTTAACCTATTTGTCAAACTCAAGTCAATTAAGGCCAAAATTGAATGTTTTAATTTTTATAATTTTTCAAATTTTTCAGTTTTTATTTGATTTTTATTTTTCTATAATTTTTTTATTTCAAATTTTTCAATTTTTATGATTTTTATATAAGGATGCAATGCAGAATTTAAACATACAAAAGAAAAAGAAAAATATACACAAAAAATTAAAAAAAATATGCAATGCAAAAGATAACTATATACAACCACCAACTCCCCCAAACTCATCCAAAGCAGTGCCCTCACTGCTCGGCCCCACGCCGCGCTCTCGAGCATGAACGTGAACGCTCAGCTCTTCCCAACAGGGTTTGAATCCCCCGCTCTACCTCCGTCAACCGACGGTCGTGCTCCCTCGATGTCATCCTAAATTGCTCCCTCAACTCCTCTATGCCCCTCACAGCTCTCCGCATCAATTGGGCATGTTCTGGAGGGGTCATTTCTCCTTCGCTCGCGGCCAAGCTGGAGCTAGGTGTGCGGGCGAATACATGCTCCGCCGGTTCGGTTCTAGACCATACATCTGTCAACCGAGAATAGGACGTAGAAACGCCCTCAATAAGAGGCCTGACTGGAATGCCTCTATGCATATAAAATTCGAACTCCTCTACGGGGAGGAAATATCGACATAATTGTGTAACCAGCATGGGACAAGGGTAATTTGCGGCTCGTTTACCCCACCTAAAGAGTTTAGCAAAACTGTGCACATGTCAAAACGGGGGTTTCGTGTCATGAGGGTATGCACAATATGCAAGGAGGGTATAAAAAATGTTGTGTTGTGGGAGCTACCGAAAATATTATTTTGTGCCCACCGGCATACAGTCAAAACATTTGCGAAAAGGGTTCGTGCTTGGATACCTTTACACGGCTCCCTTGAGCAATCGTTGCCCATCAAGGGCAAGTAATCCTCAAATTGCAAGGGTTGGTCATGTGCAGGTATGCGAGGGATTAGTGTGACTTCGTGTATTATATCCCTATCAAGGATAATTTCTCGATCACCCTTTTGCAATTTAATAAACCCAAATTGGTTGAGGCACCCATCCTCCATACACGTAAAAACGAGTGACTAATTCCGGCAATGCATACGCATTAGGGTGATTATAAATCAGAAAGTTCCAACCGCTATGCGCGATTTCGTTCGCAAAATAACTACCGTACAGCTCGTGTGAAAATACTTGTGAAAAATCTTGTTCAAGCTGCATGCTGTGTAGCATTGGGTGTTCTACAGAGCTAGAAATTATAAAAACAGAGTGGGTATGAGAGATTGTACCTACCCTGAAAATTTCAGGGGGCGAAGACCAGAGGGCGCGGCGGAAACGCGGCCAGAGAAGGGTTCCTGCGGCGGTTGCACGGCGCGGCGACGGGATTACTCTGCAGAAAAGAGGCGGCGGAGCTAGGGTTTCTTTCAGAGATGAAAATTAGGGTTAGAGAAAATAGGGGGTCGAGTTCTTTAAATAGGGGGAAATGATGGATATTTGCAAATGAACCCCTCTAAAAGAGGAATTTATTTGCAAATAAAAAATTTTATTTTATTTATTTAATCTGCAAATTTACAAAAAAAATCCTAAATTTTTTTTTCAATTTTTTTATTTTATTTTGTATTTATACATTTACAAATGACACATACCCCCAAACCTGTTGTCACGACCCGAAAGTACGGAACGTGACCGGCACTTAGATTACGAAGCGTCTAGAGGCGCCACGTGACCTAAGTAAGCCGAAGCCCAGAGATCTAAACCATAAAAGAAGAAAAAGAAGAAAAGAAAAGAAAACAAGTAAAAAAAAACATCAGCAAATTTTACCAAAAATTTCGGCAGAGTCTCCTCTGTAAAAACTGGCCCCCAAACGGGTACAACAAGTATAATATGAATAAACAATAAAAAGCATCCCCAAACGGGTGCTAGCATCAACGCCAACAGGCGGAAACAACCACAACAAGCACAATAATATACAACGCCAGAGGGCGAGGCTCAAAACTCAAAAGAAAGCAAAACCACCAGATCAGAATAATACAGGCGCGACTCTAAGGTCTAAGTAAAAGACTGGTCCAATAACTTATCAAGTAATACAAATATGGTTGATGGAGCTTACTAGATACAAATGAATGAATAAAAGTACAATGGTGGTTCGGATACAAGTGAACCAACCTACCGTGCCAATCGCCCTGAAGAAAAGATGTGCCAACAAGCTGCCACGGGAAACCTGTACATCGAACCTGTAAAGAATTTGGCACAACGGGGGTGAGTTGCCAACTCGTGAGTAGAAGACATCTACGAAAAGAAATCGAATGCACGACGCTATCCTAGGTCATAATAATACACTACTATATCCCAAACATCTAGTAATAGCAGGGTAATACTACGTGTAAGTGCAAATACTCCGTGTCGTGTCAGTGCCTCATATAGTACTAAGTCATATGAAATAAAATGCATGCACCATGAATGTAAAGTCACAAATCCTGAAATCCAGATATATATGTATGAGAACCTTTAGCCGTTATCATAGTAAAGTGTGTATAAGCATCTGAAATCTCAACAATGAAATCCATGGAAATCCGTGTCAAGCATCGACACAACACATGTAACCTCAAGTATCAATATGTCGGGCTCCGTCAGTCCGGATCGGCCCATATCATCAAATCCCACGACAACGGTCGGTATCCTCCGGATATCCGCCGCGCCAGACATCACCGGTAGGTAGCCTTCCCCTGCCAGGCTCATCGTCTACAACTCGATCTTCTTGCCCCGGGGTACCATACCGGGCCCACCATGTACCCGAGACGGTTCATCCACTCCTCGAATCGGGTCTCGAAATCCATCAGAAAACATGAAATACTCATGGTGGACGACACATGCATCACGAGAAAACCGCATCTTATTTTAAAAAAAAGATAAGAGGAGAGAGAGAGAAGTTTTTATATATTTTTGCGGTTTTCCCCAAAAATCCAGAAATCTCATAGAAATCCAAATCTCAAAATCATGAGTACTATATGATAAGTGTCGGCATATGCCCATAATACTGCATGATAACACGAAAATATGAATGCATGAATGTCTAAATAATGAATGTCATGTCTTATACTTAACATCAGAGAGTGATCACAATACTACATCGGTTTAGTTGTTAACTGATTCTATCAATAAAAGATAATATGATCTAAAGTGTACGTGACATAGCAATTACCGATGATGATGTGTGTGAGCCGGCAAATAAGTGTGCGTGGAATATGCGCATCATCGGTAATGGTGCTGGTGTCGTAACAGGTAAGGTTTATACTATTTATAGCAACATATGTATGAACATGCAACATTATGATTACAGTGTGAAAGTAAAGACGAATGTATATTACCTACTCATTTAATATACTAATACTACTACCACTATATGACTCGAACCTAACCTAGTGTCCATCTAACCTCCTAAGGAAGACTAAACCTAAGAACTAGTCAATAGAAATAAGAGTCTACCTAAGGTCTGAATCAATATCTCTAATAGCCGGCGATCCCGCCTCAACAGCGTCACGTACGTAGTACGGCTTCCTTGAATCAAGAGTGCGGATCAATCATCAAATCTAAGCCTCGTACGGTAAAATCCATCGTACGGCATCCCAATGTCGGGGTACGGTCAAGTATCTCCTAGGTGTCTCCTCATTCGTATAATGTCGTATGTATCATATTGTGATTAAGTCATACTCATATGATATCGGCATCAGGTCACACCAATATAATGTCGAAATCAAGTTATACATATATCATATCGTAATCAGTCACAAGTTACAGTCCGAGTACTATTCTAGCGTCCCATGTACATCAATATCACCACCATTCTTTGTAATTTATATATTCAAGTTCATTATCTCATTCCCTAATGATCCGCTAACACTTTATTACGACTGTATAGTCAAAAATCACGGCATCAAGCCCAGTTATACTATTTCATCATACCTCGGATATCATATCACATCACTGAATCACCTATATGTGTTGTATATATATGTATATACCTATACCTAGTTCTATATATATACACATACACGTACCCCATGTCGATTTTCAGTGTGTGCGCTGGTGTGTTTCTATCTGAAACCTACGAACCTCTTCAAAGGTACTCATCCTCTGATATAGTTTTCCTAAATCGGTCTAGTCCAGCCTAGGGTCAATACTAGGGTCCTACTAGGGTCACGTCTGGTTTCCTAATGTCAATAAGTACTATTCCTATTCTACGTTGCGGGGGTGCTAAACGCCATCCACCCGACTTTCCCCCGTAGATATGCATCTACTCACCTGGTCCATGTCTGCCGAAGACAGTGTCGCCATCCTCCTCTTCATCGCCCGCAGTCCACGTGAGGGTACCTAGACGCAAACATATAAATAGCATCGTAAACCGAATCACATACAAAAGTCAAACGATACGAAAAGCAAGCACAGGTTAAAACATATGTCCCGTCCACGCAAAAGAACCAAATACCGCTCGATATCGGCGTACAAACTCCGATGGATCGAGATAACATCATCAAACAACTTGTAGTTTTAAAACACATTACTTATATTGTAAAACATGATCAAATTCATCGAAACACTAAAATCGATCAAATCGTCCGTTTTCGAAAAACCCGAAAATGCCAATTTACCGTTTTTCATCGAAACTTGACATTTAAATGAAACCAATGGTCATAAAACTCATTAAATAGCATTACTAGACTATACAAGCCATTACTATATTTTTATTACACAATTTTGCATTTATTTGAAATTTCTAGTTTGCAACTTTTAACAATTTTAACATTTTCCAAGCAAAATACCACAATTCCACCTCAAAACATAATTTTGCATAAATTAATCACTTAAACCACAATTTATGATGATAATGATGTAATCAAACTATAATTATATTTTTAATCACATTTATTTAGAAATTCCTAAAATCTAGTTTACAAAATAATAGCATTTTATTACTATTTTTCCAATTATCAAAATAATCTAGTGATCAAACTAGGTTTTTCATTCAATTAATATGCTAATATTCTCACTAAAATTACCATCTAATGATAACACCCTTAATAAGAATTTTATTTTACCCACAACACATTTTAGAAAAAATCTAGTTAGCTAAATAGTTTAAATTAAACAATTTCGATCAACAATTTATTATACCACCACCATGCAAGAATTTTCCACTCTAAAAGATGTTAAACTAGCTATTATAACCCTAATTAATTAACAAAAACCACCTCTTGAATTTTCAAACCCTAACTTGAATTTTAGAATTTGCAACAAGAATTAATCTAATTAATCTAATTATGCTTTAAAAGAAATATCTAATAGAAATAAAACAAAAGAGAAGGATTTATACCTCCACAACCTCATGTCCAAACTTGAAAATGAGACTCAAAAATACATCCTTTCCCACTCCAAAATCCATGTAGAGAAGAGTAGAGAATAAAGGGTATGAAATAATTAGGTTTTTGTGGAATTTAAATTGGATTTTTGTAGTATTTTTGATGATTTTTGAATAAAAATGAGGTGGAAAATGGCGGGGCAGCCATGGTGATGGGGAGGCCGGCCACAATAAGGGGAAGAGGGAGAAACACATGAGAAATGGTGTAGAAACTTCTCCAAAATGTCATCATCTTAATGTCTTTTCATGCTTTATTCATTTTCTTTTAATTCTTTTCTAAAATAACTCAAGAAAGATCTAGAAACAAGGAAAAATTTGCAAATAAATTTTGCATGATACACACTAAATTCTAATATGCCATGGTTCATTTTTACAAATTAAAACCATTTAAATTTGTAATTTACACTAATTTAGTGTAAAAATAAAGCTTATGTTAATATTTAAAATAATTAATTTAGGAAAAATATTTTATTAAACCAAAAATTTATAAGTGGCTGAATAAACACTATTTACTAGTAATTTCATAATTAAAATAGATATTTTTAAATTTATAGTGAAAAACAATCACGGTTTGGTTTTACGAAAAATACATTTTACTTTACCGAAAATCCTAAAATTCACTTAAACACTTTTATTCATTTAATTATTTATTTAATTATTTTTAAAATGTTACAATCTTCCCCCCTTTAAAAAATTCGGTCCCCGAATTTAAATTAACACTCCCCTTCCAAATACTAAAACATTTAGCAAAATACTCAAATCGTCGGGGCTCCGAAATCATTAATACATAACGAAAATCAACTCCGTCAAGCATGACGCAATCATCGGAGTTATGGCGATAATGAAATATCATAACCCAATGTGAAAACCATCATAATATACATCAATCTATAACTTATATATAGTTCGCATCCTAGTAAAATCGCCGAATCATCATAATAAAGCAGCATACAAAAACCCCTTCTTGAAAATCGCCGTGCAATGCACGTGTCACGGTCTAAGTAGCGGACGTTTATTTTTTTTTAAAATATAGCTACATATATATCTTTTATTTAACATACACGTCCCGCCTGGTTACTAACTCAAATAATAATGATCATGAAAACATACTGCTCAAACTAAAATCAATCCCAATCACATCAATAAAATGTCATGTGCGTCCGGTGCGCACTGAAATCGAAACCAAATGCAGAAACCATGAATACCCACAAAACAAAACTAAGTGCAACAGGTGTGCACCAAAAATATCTGTCAAGTGCAACGGGCGTGCACGACTCACTATCAGGTGCATCTAATCTGCACAAAACCCCGATTTAGTGCATCTGGTGTGCACAAAATCGCATCAAGTGCGCCAAGTATGCGCAAGAATCCTAATCAGGTGCACATGGAGCACGAAAACATACATTGAATATCAAAATCGAAATCACAGCACAAAAATGCATGAAAATTAGGTCGAAACATATGTCAAAATCACGTGTAACCCCTATGCACGAAATCAAATCAAAAATCTCAAAAAAATATATAAAACCAAATCAAGTGTACTGGGTGCGTACTAAACCACATCAATACAACTGACATAAGAAACACAGATAGAATAAAGGTACACACAGGAAATACCAATCGTAGAACAAGTCCTCAAAATACAAAAATCCAATCAACGAAAATAGGAAATTCAAATCACTAAATCACAATCGTGAATACTATCATCAATGTGCGCCTCTTTCCTCTGATGTCGACCGCTTCGAACTCGTTCTTTCATAGGTGTGCTGACTACGCTACCAACGGCAATACTCATGTCTAGAGTCTCCCACATAGTCGATCCCTTCACTTGATATCCGGACTACATTAAACTTCTCGATCGATCCATCAAAATCCCATAATTCCCCGAGAGCTCAACACTCAAGTACAGTTTAAAAATATCCGGTACATACCCCAGCATCGATGATCCAGCTGTAGAAGGGCAAACCCAAGCCTCACTAATGGCACAGCGGAACTGCCGTAAACCCTAAGGTTCAAGGGCGTTCTCGTGGTCATTATGTTGAGTTAGGGTTTCATTCTTCTAGAGGGTCCATCGAAATACCTGCATGTTCTTCCGAATACTTTAAACTTAGGAAATGGTTTTCTGATAATCGTTCGAACCCTTTAACTTCATCCGGACGGCATGTGAATACCCTTCGTCCGCACGCTAAGCAATGCTTCAGTCCTCAAGAATAACCAATACTCTAATGGTTACTGCATTCGAGCCGTATCTCCCTCTGCCCGTGGTAACAGAAACCACCATCCGACATTGACGAAGATAGATCAAAGGAACGAATGAAATACGGTGCAAACAATGTAAATCCTAGGGCTCCTTAAGCAGAGTAGCGTATCGTAAGTATGCCGCGGACCATACCCACGGTACGTTACTCTACCTAACTCGCCTACTCCATCAACCAAGGGTCACCTAGACTTATACAAGGTTAAACCTAGCACTCTGATAACAACTTTGTCACGACCCGAAAGTACGGAACGTGACCGGCACTTAGATTACGAAGCGTCTAGAGGCGCCACGTGACCTAAGTAAGCCGAAGCCCAGAGATCTAAACCATAAAAGAAGAAAAAGAAGAAAAGAAAAGAAAACAAGTAAAAAAAAACATCAGCAAATTTTACCAAAAATTTCGGCAGAGTCTCCTCTGTAAAAACTGGCCCCCAAACGGGTACAACAAGTATAATATGAATAAACAATAAAAAGCATCCCCAAACGGGTGCTAGCATCAACGCCAACAGGCGGAAACAACCACAACAAGCACAATAATATACAACGCCAGAGGGCGAGGCTCAAAACTCAAAAGAAAGCAAAACCACCAGATCAGAATAATACAGGCACGACTCTAAGGTCGAAGTAAAAGACTGGTCCAATAACTTATCAAGTAATACAAATATGGTTGATGGAGCTTACTAGATACAAATGAATGAATAAAAGTACAATGGTGGTTCGGATACAAGTGAACCAACCTACCGTGCCAATCGTCCTGAAGAAAAGATGTGCCAACAAGCTGCCACGGGAAACCTGTACATCGAACCTGTAAAGAATTTGGCATAACGGGGGTGAGTTGCCAACTCGTGAGTAGAAGACATCTACGAAAAGAAATCGAATGCACGACGCTATCCTAGGTCATAATAATACACTACTATATCCCAAACATCTAGTAATAGCAGGGTAATACTACGTGTAAGTGCAAATACTCCGTGTCGTGTCAGTGCCTCATATAGTACTAAGTCATATGAAATAAAATGCATGCACCATGAATGTAAAGTCACAAATCCTGAAATCCAGATATATATGTATGAGAACCTTTAGCCGTTATCATAGTAAAGTGTGTATAAGCATCTGAAATCTCAACAATGAAATCCATGGAAATCCGTGTCAAGCATCGACACAACACATGTAACCTCAAGTATCAATATGTCGGGCTCCGTCAGTCCGGATCGGCCCATATCATCAAATCCCACGACAACGGTCGGTATCCTCCGGATATCCGCCGCGCCAGACATCACCGGTAGGTAGCCTTCCCCTGCCAGGCTCATCGTCTACAACTCGATCTTCTTGCCCCGGGGTACCATACCGAGCCCACCATGTACCCGAGACGGTTCATCCACTCCTCGAATCGGGTCTCGAAATCCATCAGAAAACATGAAATACTCATGGTGGACGACACATGCATCACGAGAAAACCGCATCTTATTTTAAAAAAAAGAGAAGAGGAGAGAGAGAGAAGTTTTTATATATTTTTGCGGTTTTCCCCAAAAATCCAGAAATCTCATAGAAATCCAAATCTCAAAATCATGAGTACTATATGATAAGTGTCGGCATATGCCCATAATACTGCATGATAACACGAAAATATGAATGCATGAATGTCTAAGTAATGAATGTCATGTCTTATACTTAACATCAGAGAGTGATCACAATACTACATCGGTTTAGTTGTTAACTGATTCTATCAATAAAAGATAATATGATCTAAAGTGTACGTGACATAGCAATTACCGATGATGATGTGTGTGAGCCGGCAAATAAGTGTGCGTGGAATATGCGCATCATCGGTAATGGTGCTGGTGTCCTAACAGGTAAGGTTTATACTATTTATAGCAACATATGTATGAACATGCAACATTATGATTACAGTGTGAAAGTAAAGATGAAAGTATATTACCTACTCATTTAATATACTAATACTACTACCACTATATGACTCGAACCTAACCTAGTGTCCATCTAACCTCCTAAGGAAGACTAAACCTAAGAACTAGTCAATAGAAATAAGAGTCTACCTAAGGTCTGAATCAATATCTCTAATAGTCGGCGATCCCGCCTCAACAGCGTCACGTACGTAGTACGGCTTCCTTGAATCAAGAGTGCGGATCAATCATCAAATCTAAGCCTCGTACGGTAAAATCCATCGTACGGCATCCCAATGTCGGGGTACGGTCAAGTATCTCCTAGGTGTCTCCTCATTCGTATAATGTCGTATGTATCATATTGTGATTAAGTCATACTCATATGATATCGGCATCAGGTCACACCAATATAATGTCGAAATCAAGTTATACATATATCATATCGTAATCAGTCACAAGTTACAGTCCGAGTACTATTCTAGCGTCCCATGTACATCAATATCACCACCATTCTTTGTAATTTATATATTCAAGTTCATTATCTCATTCCCTAATGATCCGCTAACACTTTATTACGACTGTATAGTCAAAAATCACGGCATCAAGCCCAGTTATACTATTTCATCATACCTCGGATATCATATCACATCACTGAATCACCTATATGTGTTGTATATATATGTATATACCTATACCTAGTTCTATATATATACACATACACGTACCCCATGTCGATTTTCAGTGTGTGCGCTGGTGTGTTTCTATCTGAAACCTACGAACCTCTTCCAAGGTACTCATCCTCTGATATAGTTTTCCTAAATCGGTCTAGTCCAGCCTAGGGTCAATACTAGGGTCCTACTAGGGTCACGTCTGGTTTCCTAATGTCAATAAGTACTATTCCTATTCTACGTTGCGGGGGTGCTAAACGCCATCCACCCGACTTCCCCCCGTAGATATGCATCTACTCACCTGGTCCATGTCTGCCGAAGACAGTGTCGCCATCCTCCTCTTCATCGCCCGCAGTCCACGTGAGGGTACCTAGACGCAAACATATAAATAGCATCGTAAACCGAATCACATACAAAAGTCAAACGATACGAAGAACAAGCACAGGTTAAAACCTATGTCCCGTCCACGCAAAAGAACCAAATACCGCTCGATATCGGCGTACAAACTCCGATGGATCGAGATAACATCATCAAACAACTTGTAGTTTTAAAACACATTACTTATATTGTAAAACATAATCAAATTCATCGAAACACTAAAATCGATCAAATCGTCCGTTTTCGAAAAACCCGAAAATGCCAATTTACCGTTTTTCATCGAAACTTGACATTTAAATGAAACCAATGGTCATAAAACTCATTAAATAGCATTACTAGACTATACAAGCCATTACTATATTTTTATTACACAATTTTGCATTTATTTGAAATTTCTAGTTTGCAACTTTTAACAATTTTAACATTTTCCAAGCAAAATACCACAATTCCACCTCAAAACATAATTTTGCATAAATTAATCACTTAAACCACAATTTATGATGATAATGATGTAATCAAACTATAATTATATTTTTAATCACATTTATTTAGAAATTCCTAAAATCTAGTTTACAAAATAATAGCATTTTATTACTATTTTTCCAATTATCAAAATAATCTAGTGATCAAACTAGGTTTTTCATTCAATTAATATGCTAATATTCTCACTAAAATTACCATCTAATGATAACACCCTTAATAAGAATTTTATTTTACCCACAACACATTTTAGAAAAAATCTAGTTAGCTAAATAGTTTAAATTAAACAATTTCGATCAACAATTTATTATACCACCACCATGCAAGAATTTTCCACTCTAAAAGATGTTAAACTAGCTATTATAACCCTAATTAATTAACAAAAACCACCTCTTGAATTTTCAAACCCTAACTTGAATTTTAGAATTTGCAACAAGAATTAATCTAATTAATCTAATTATGCTTTAAAAGAAATATCTAATAGAAATAAAACAAAAGAGAAGGATTTATACCTCCACAACCTCATGTCCAAACTTGAAAATGAGACTCAAAAATACATCCTTTCCCACTCCAAAATCCATGTAGAGAAGAGTAGAGAATAAAGGGTATGAAATAATTAGGTTTTTATGGAATTTAAATTGGATTTTTGTAGTATTTTTGATGATTTTTGAATAAAAATGAGGTGGAAAATAGGGGGGGCAGCCATGGTGATGGGGAGGCCGGCCACAATAAGGGGAAGAGGGAGAAACATATGAGAAATGGTGTAGAAACTTCTCCAAAATGTCATCATCTTAATGTCTTTTCATGCTTTATTCATTTTCTTTTAATTCTTTTCTAAAATAACTCAAGAAAGATCTAGAAACAAGGAAAAATTTGCAAATAAATTTTGCATGATACACACTAAATTCTAATATTCCATGGTTCATTTTTATAAATTAAAACCATTTAAATTTGTAATTTACACTAATTTAGTGTAAAAATAAAGCTTATGTTAATATTTAAAATAATTAATTTAGGAAAAATATTTTATTAAACCAAAAATTTATAAGTGGCTGAATAAACACTATTTACTAGTAATTTCATAATTAAAATAGATATTTTTAAATTTATAGTGAAAAACAATCACGGTTTGGTTTTACGAAAAATACATTTTACTTTACCGAAAATCCTAAAATTCACTTAAACACTTTTATTCATTTAATTATTTATTTAATTATTTTTAAAATGTTACACCTGTGTGAAACAAAGTGTTGGTTAAATGATCGAAGATTTGGGGGCAAAATGGAGGAAGATCAATCAGTGTAAATCGGCTCCTGCAAAAACAGGAGCTCCTCCGACGGGTCCGCAGTGAGGAACGGTTTGAGTTGATGTCCGTTTACTTTAAACAAAGTACCATCCTTCGGGTTTTCAAGATCTACCGCACCGTGCGGATATACGGTGCGTACCAAAAACGGCCCTTTCTACCGAGATTTGAGCTTGCCGGGGTGAAAGTGTAACCGAGTGTCATAAAGCAAAACCTGTTGACCAGGTTTAAACGTTTTGCACATAAGGTGTTTGTCATAGAACACCTTAGTTCGGTTTTTAACAATTACAGTATTATCATAAGCCTCATCCCGCAGCTCTTCTAGTTCATTTAATTGCAGCTTTCGATTGCTGCCCGTATCTCCCATCGATAAATTCAACTCCTTAATCGCCCAAAATGCCTTGTGCTCAATCTCAACATGGAGGTGGCAAGCCTTCCCATAAACAAGCCGGTATGGAGACATACCAAGATCGGTCTTGTATGCAGTACGAAATGCCCATAGTGCATCAATCAGTTTGTATAACCAATCTTTACGGGTTTTAGAAACCGTTTTCTCCAAAATTTGTTTAATTTGCCGATTTGAAAGTTCGGCTTGCCCACAAGTTTGGGGGTGATATGGTGTTGACAATTTATGAGTAATAGAATATTTGCGCATTAAGGACTCAAAAGTCCTATTGCAGAAGTGAGATCCATTATCACTTATAATTGCTCGAAGGTGCCCAAACCGAGAAAAGATAATTTCTTTAAGAAATCGAATGACAACCTTGTTATCATTCATTCAGCTAGGCACAGCCTCGACCCATTTTGACACATAGTCAACAGCCAAAAGAATATATATATTCCCATAGGAATTGGGAAATGGTCCCATGAAGTCTATTCCCCAAACATCAAAAATGTCCATAACCAAAATTGGTTGGAGCGGCATTTCATTTCTCCGCAATATCCGGTCGAAGTGTTGGCACCGGGAGCATGTCTTGCAGTATTCGTATGCATCTTTAATGAGACGTGGCCAATAAAAGCCACATTGCAAGATTTTCTCTGCTGTCTTCTTAGGGCTAAAATGCCTGCCACACGCTTGATCATGGCAAAAAGACAGCACACTCTTAAACTCATTTTCAGGTACACACCGACGAATGATTTGGTCGGAACAGTATTTAAAGAGATACGGTTCATCCCAGTAAAAATGTTTTACTTGGGACAAGAATCGGAGTTTGTCCTGTTTCGACCAATCTTTAGGTATCAGGCCGGTGGCCAAGTAGTTTACTTATCAGCGAACCATGGTTCGCATGACACGGTTAAGAGTTGCTCATCGGGAAAAATATCTTTAATTGGAATTTCAAGTGTGGGCGAAGAAGGAAGTCGTGAAAGGTGATCGGCCACTACATTTTCATATCCTCTTTTGTCCCTTATGATAAGGTCAAACTTTTGTAGCAAGAGAATCCAACGTATTAACCGCGATTTAGCATCCTTCTTCGCGAAAAGATGGCGAAGAGCTGAGTGGTCCGTGTACAAAATTACTGGAGAGCCGATTAAATAAGGCCGGAATTTTTCAAGTGCAAACACAATGGCTAAAAATTCTTTTTCTCTTGATGTGTAGTTCAGTTGGGCCTCATTTAGTGTTCGGCTAGCGTAATAAATTACGTGCGGCATCTTATTAATGTGCTGTCTAAAAAAAGCACCGATGGCGAAATCAGATGCATCGCACATAATTTCGACTGGATGCGTCCAGTCGGGAGATGAAAGAATGGGCGCAGAAATGAGTGGGTGTTTCAATGACTCGAACGCTTCTATGCAAGTTGAGTCAAAATCAAATGTTGTGTCCTTGGCCAATAAAAGAGTCAAGGGTCTAGCTATCTTGCTAAAATCCTTGATGAACTGTCTATAAAAACCGGCATGGCCAAGGAAGGCTCGGATGTCTTTGACGCATTTAGGAGGAGGAAGATTGGAAATGAATTCAATCTTGGCTTTATCAACCTCTATCCCATTTTGCGAGATGACGTGTCCTAAGACAATGCCTTCTCGTACCATAAAGTGACACTTCTCCCAATTTAAGATGAGGTTCTTATCCCTACAGCGAGTAAGAACTGCGTCAAGGTGTAGCGAACACTCATCGGAGGAGTCACCGAAAATGGAGAAATCATCCATAAAGATCTCTAAAAATTTCTCCACCATGTCTAAAAAGATCCCCATCATACACCGCTGGAAAGTAGCGGGTGCATTGCATAACCCAAAGGGCATGCGACGGTAAACGAAAGTACCGAAAGGATAAGTAAATGTGGTCTTGTCTTGATCCTTTTCGGCGATGGGGACTTGATTATAGCCGGAATAGCCATCCAAAAAGCAGTAAAATTCATACCCAGCCAATCGTTCTAGCATTTGGTCAATAAAAGGTAAAGGAAAGTGGTCTTTCCTTGTTGCGGCATTGAGTTTTCTATAGTCGATGCAAACTCGCCACCCAGTTTGGGTGCGAGTAGGTATTAACTCATTTACCTCATTGGTTATGACCGTAATGCCCAATTTCTTTGGGACAACATGAATGGGGCTAACCCACTGGTTATCCGAGATAGGTTAAATGATACCACTATCAAGACATTTAACAATCTCCTTCTTGATAGCCTCCTTCATAATGGGGTTGAGGCGTCTTTGTGGATCCCTTACTCGCTTGGCATCATCCATCATATGTATATGATGTTCAACTATGAGGGGACAAATTCCCTTGATGTCCGCCATAGTCCAGCCAAAAGCTTGCCTGTTATTTTGTAAGACCATTAAAAGGGCTTTCTCTTGCTCGAGGGCTAAAGAGGCCGATATGATAACGGGAAAGGTCTCATTCTCACCTAGGTAAGCATATTTAAGGTGAGACGGCAAAATCTTTAGTTCGAGTTTTGGAGGTGAAACAATTGATGGTAACATTGGTGAAACTGTTTCAAACTCGAAAGATTCCATCAATGGCTCAAAGCGAGTGTAAGCAACCGAGTCGGATGGTTCAACCAACTCATCCGAAAAATCAAAAGACTCAAACTCGGGTGGTGAGTCTTCAAAATCGTCCAAAAAGGTGAAACACTCGTAATCGTTTTCCGTCGTGAAAGCTGTGTCAGATTCTAGGAGGAACGCACTAGAGGCGTCAATACTGCTGTGATCGAACAGAAATTTTTCGATCTCACAGTCCTCCTGTGTGATCTCATGGACGGAGCAAACATCAAGCATACTAGCATTAGGCTCGGAGGGCTGATTCCCTAACTTAAAAATGTTGAGTTCAATTGTCATATTTCCAAAAGATAGATTCATTGAACCATTACGACAATTGATCACCGCATTGAAAGTCGTAAGGAATGGTCGACCAAGTATCACCGGAATTTGACTCCGGGGGTTAGCTACAGGTTGTGTATCCATAACAATGAAGTCAACGGGAAAAATGAAGTCCCCTACTTTAATTAACACATCCTCTAACTCACCCCTAGGATGGGTGATGGATCGGTCGGCCATTTGGAGAGTACAATGAGTGGGTTTAAGCTCTCCAACGCCTAATTGTTCGTACACTGAATATAGTAGCAAATTGACACTAGCACCAAGATCTAATAGTGCTCTATTGATGTTCTTATCCCCAATTGTTATCGAAATTGTAGTACAGCCGGGGTCCTTATGTTTTTGGAGGTAAAGATTGGACAAGAGCATCACTAACAGTACAAGCCATGAAAACTTTCTTTGGTAACTGTGACTCCCTCTTCTTGGTGCATAACTCCTTTAAAATTTTCGCGTAAGAAGGGACTTATTGGATTGCATCCAAGAGTGGTATGTTTATGCTAACCTATTTGAACAACTCTACAATCTTCTCCATTTGTGGAGTTGGTTTATTGGATCTCAACCTGTTTGGAAAAGGAACATTTTGAAAATTTGTTGAGTCCAATTTCTGTGGAGTAGATTGCTGAGTTGGAGCGGATCCCAGAGTTGGTGTGTTCGTGAAGTGAGATGTGGGTCCGTTCGAGCTAGAAGAAGTAGAGCCTTGTGAAGGATGAAAAATAGGCTCTAACGAAGAAGATGAAGAAGAAGAAGAAGAAGATGAAGAAGAACCACCGGCAGGGGTGTCATTACTAATACCCACGTTATTGTGCAACACTTTTCCAGATCTCAACGGGGTCACAGCATTTACATTATGATTTTGTTGATCATATGCAACATGTGCGTTGTGTGTGTGATCGGGATTTGGCAATGGTTAAGATGGAAGCTTTCCCTTTTCTCGCTCGCTCAATGCAGCGTTTAGATATGCAATTTGTGCCTCTATTGATTTGATGCTTTGATCGTGTGAGGCACTGTTTTGGACCAAAAATTGAATGGAAGTCTCCAACCTTGCTGCGGATTGTATAGATTGTTTTAGAAACGCATCTAGACTTCTTTCTAGCGAGGTAACCTTATCATTATTCGGTTGAACAAAATTGTTTTGAGGATAAAAGTTATTGGGCACAAAATTGTTCATTTGGTTTGGGTAAGGTTATGGTTAGAAAGGTTGCTGGTATTGAGTTTGTTGTGGTGCTTGTTGTTGTGGAGGAGGAGGCCTTTGAAAGTTGTTGTTTTCTTGGAATTTTTGATTTTGATTCCAAGCAAAATTTAGGTGACTCCTCCAACCAGGATTATGAGTCGAAGAGTGTGGATCACTTCTTTACCTTTGCTGGAAGGCAGTATTGACGTGATCTTGTCCTTGAGCAGGTGGATTGTAAGGACACTCTTCGGTAAGATGTGATGGATCCAAACAACAAGCGCAAACAGTTCGTAGGGGTAAAGCAGGGGCAGGAGAAGGCGATGAGATTTTGGTCTCAAATGCTTCTAGCTTTTTCGTAAGTGCGACCATTTAGGCCTTCATTGCAATCGACATATCTAGTTGATGTATGCCTGCCCTAGACTGACCAACAGAAGAAGATGAGGTGGTCTTGGTGCTTTCCCACTGAAGTGTTTGTTCAGCAAGATCTTCGAGAAACTGCCAAGCTTCCTCACTAAATTTTATTAGAAAGTGACCTTGACAAATGGTTTCCAACAACTGCTTTGTTACTGGGTTCAATCTCTCGTATAAAGTTTGGCAAAGTTTCCAATTCTCGACACCGTGGTGAGGGCATTGAGCAAGTAGGTCTTTAAATCTTTCAAAACACTTCCAAAAGGGTTCGGAAGGAAGCTGGGAAAATTGAATAATCTCATTGCGAATTCTCACGGTCTTGTGATGTGGGTAAAACTTTTTTAGAAAAGCTTTAACAAACCCTTCCCAATTTTTAATCGAGTGTGATGCTGTGCTATATAACCATTTCTCGGATAAGTCACATAAGGTGAAAGGAATGACCCGTAACCTTATAGTATCATCAGAAAGTTGTGTTGTCTTCATCATTGCGCAAACGTTTTGGAATTTGTTTATGAAGATATAGGCATCTTCGGATTCCAGTCCGTGAAATTTTGGCAACATGTTGATGAAGTAGGGTTTGATATCAAAGTTGTCCCCATTTGCCAGTGGGAGTGAAAGACAAGTAGGTAAGACGGTGCGGATAGGGTAGAAAAGATCCTGGAGCGCTATTCGTTGAGGCGCTTCAACAGGCGGGTGTTGTGGGTTATTCGCACCTAACGGAGGTGGAATCAGTCCCACGGGTAAGGGGTTGTTAGGATTAAATCCCGACATCTCCTTAGAAGACGAAGAATGTGAAGGTGAAGTGGAAGGAATTTCAACTTCGGAGTCGAAAGCGTCGTCAGTCGGTACCAACGAGACACGGACTAATCGGCCACTAGTGTCCCTAGTCCAACCGGACATACACTAAAGAGGTAGTGTAGTAAAAAAAAAAGTGGAAAAAAGAAGGTGGGGGTAAGAAAACGTCAATGGAAAGAAAGTGGGTGTAAGTGGGGTGCACGGATTTCTTAGCGACAAGTTGCAAGTTTTGTAAAAAAATTTCTTTTTTTCTTTTTGTGTTTTTTATAAGGAGATTTTTGCAAAAAAGATTTTCGATAAAAGGCTTAGACACACGTTCAATCAATCATAAATGCACAATCAAGTCTAGATCTAGGGTCACCTAGGTCAGCTAGACAGCTCCTAACTGTTCCAAAGGGGAAGAAGTAGGACCTCAAACCGCCTCTTCACCGCCAATTGTGGCCAGGTAAGCACAAGTAGAGAAAGGAGGGATCTGCTCACGAATCACCGTGAGACGGGCCTTTTAAAGTTACTTTTCACTACCTGTCTAGCCTAGGCACCACAAAGTCAGGTTAGGATCAACGGTCGATGCCTATAACTATTCCTTTGTCCTATTGAGCGCGAAGTCCTTAGGGCTGAGTCTAATCTTTTTTTAATTAACTTGATGGTCAATGCAATATACTTTATGTGATTTTTGGGGTCCTGGGAAGGGTGATGAAATCCCCACCCAATCTGGATTGGTGTTCAAGCCCCTTAAAGTCAATTTAAAATATGCAAAGCCGTAAACACAATCACTTGCAAACAATTTTTTTTTAGCGCGGCGCAAAGAAACCTGCACAAGATCAATTATTGGAGAAGGGGAGAAATTTTTTGGCTCAAAGATTCCTGCAGGAAATTTTTACAGAGGAGATATCAGGGGGTTCGGAAGAAGAAAAGCTTACATAGAAAATTTCCTTTGCTGACGTTACAAGGGCGCCGCGGATGCGCGGTCAAGGTATGCTTTTCGCGGCGAAAACGCGGTTGACTCGTTGACTCAGCCCTCCAAACTTCTTCTGTTGCCCTGTTGTGATACTCTTCTGTTGTTCAGATCTGCTATTTTCTGTTTCACTCTCTGGAATTTTCCAGATCTGAATCCGTTCGTCGATCCTGCACAATTCAAACAAAACACCCTTCAAAAAAATAACAAGATGATAAAATTTTTATATTTTTTTAATTTTTCAGTTTTTATGATTTTTATGAATTTATATTAACCCGAAATTTCAAAACGAAAATACTACGCCATCCCCGGCAACGGCGCCATTTGATTTAGAGTGAGATTTAGCGCACTTGCGCTTTTAAAAGATGAATCAAAGAATTAATTACCGCAATCAAGAACGGCGTCGCTTGGTAGCTAGCCGGTGAGTACGGGTCGGTCCACAGCGATTTTGTGTATTCTCAATTTGTTCTAACGAGTTAATTCCAAACGGTGTTGGATTGATTATCACTAAAAACTAAGTTGATTTAAACTAGGATTGGAATCTTGCTAGGGTTAGGTTTAGGTTAAGTTTGGAAATTTAAGATTTCCCACCGCTTTCAATGCCTTAATTTAGATCTATTTAGGTGTTATGGTAAGAATTAATAAAGGGGATTAGGACGATCGGGAAGAAACAATGTTTCTTACTCTAGGTCCTTATCCATCCTTTCTTAATTCTTATCCTAACCTCCATGGAAAACATGCACAACCGGTCTTTTAAACAACGGTATCACCGTTACCTCATGGGTAAGGTGCCGTAGGAAGCGGTGTGTATGTGTATGCATGGAGTCCTATGAATTAATATGTGATGGGCAAGAAAGGGGTGAGAGATTTTCATCTCTCAAGCCTTTCTTATTCCTAACCCTAACAAGTGAGGAACTGCTCACTCATTAAGGGATTGATAAAAGACATGTTTTTTATGAGTTTTCAATTTAAAAAGACTAACTATCTAAACTACGGTAGATTAATAAAAGTTCTAGACTAATTAAGTAAGGCAGATAATAAAAACTATACTAAGGCAGAAAGAAAATTAAGAACTAGGGCAATGAAAAGAAATCTACTTACTTTATTGATGCTCTCAAAACATTACAATTGATTTCTGAATTTTGATCAATGAAAAGAGGCATACCTCAAAAAGAGGTTTAGGGTTTCTATTTTTAGATCATAGAAACCCTAGGGTTACATTCGATTCACATCTGCATTTACAAACCTAAAGAAGACTAGTCAATGCACCGCCACGCCGACTTTTTTAGCGCCGACACGTGCTCACTATGGCCGCGGATCCCCGGCCATATGCACTTTTTGGCCGCGGATCTGCGGCCTTATGAAGGGCTTGATGGCTCAATTTTCTATGGTTTCTGTCTGCTGCTATTGTCTTCTGTTTTCTTCAGTTGGTTTTTCAGAGTGTCTTCTAGTTCTCTTCCAGATTTCCACAGTGAATAATGTCGTGGACTTTACCGTTTGCTTCGTGTCGAAGTCTTGAACCTTGCGCTGTCTTTGTGCTTTGTGAACTTGTTCATTGATCTTCATTGTCCCTCAAAATATAGGCATGATCAAGATTCCACCATTTATCGGTTGTAGTCTCACTTTTGTATCATCTTTTCATCAATTTCACTGTTTTTGTTCCGAGAACCTGTAACCTGCAACTATGTAGCAGACATAGATCAAAAGCACCTGTTTATTTGTAAAATGAATAAGAATGGAGAATATAATAATGCAAAATTATGATATGAACAATGAGCAGGCTTGCTTGTTGATCTTCTGATCTCTCAATACCCAGGTGGCCGTTACGTTTAGCAGACCGCTTGCGTCTTATGGGTGTTTGATTTGATCATCACCTACTGCCGGCGTATTGACGAGTCTTTAGAGTCCTACACAGAGGTTTCCTAGTTCATGCGAAACGAAGTAGGAGCACATATGCGATATGTGTGGGACCGATATTAATACGCGTATGTGATACCGCATTCTATTCTCGCAATATGTGATATCGGTCGGTTATATGTGATATAGCCGAGTTATCAGATCAAGTGTTGATTCAATAATTTGATTCATATGATATTAGTCGGTTGTATGTGATATAGCCGGATTATTAAATCAAGTGTTGATTTGATAATTTAATGTATAATTATATATTTGATATATTAACTTACATTAACTAATATGTGCTCACTAAACATTTCTTTTTCTCACTTGTGTACATATAGTATATATGTGACATATATTAATGTACATTTTATTGTGCCATCCCTGATGCCACATGCTTCATGAGTGTATGAGACTTACACTATACTTAGGATAATCCTAGGGTTTTTATTTATCAAAGTAATTCAAAATTGGTGGAATTATCTTATGGCTAGAAGCTTGGAGAAGCTTGTTGATAACCATTGACTTAGTCCACTAGTTTTTTTTTTCTTGTAAATATTTATTAATCTAACCATTATCCATAGCCATAGTTAAGTCTCTATATGAGTTAGTGTATGATACCAACTCATCCATGGTTGCTATTCTCACCTCATGAGTTCATTCTCATCTTCACATCATCTTCTTTTTCCTCAATAAAATAGCTTTCTAGGGTTTGAAAAGGTGATGAAATATTGTGAGAAAAATTAATCTAAAGTGAGCACATTTCCTACTTCATCATTCTCTACTATATTAGCCATTTAGTTTAGGATGTCTGCTTCACTAATCTACAATTAGTGAAGAGGTAGCATGATCTTGAGTCTCCTCGACGTAGATCATCTTCGGCCTCGAAGATTTCGAGCAAGCTTGTTCATTTCTTCATGTGAACCCTTACTAGAGTACGGGTGTTCACCATTTAGAGCGAAGGGTACACGGAGCTTTAGAAGTGAAGGACCGGTCTACAAAGGTTGTATTCCTCATTCACTTAGATGTAAAGTTGTTTGCATTGCTAGTTCGTCTAAATTTCTAGTTAAGATTCTAGGGTTAGGGTTCTTTAATACGGCAAAAATTTGAAAACGGTATGGATGATGCTTCCCGAAGCCTTGCTGCCGCGCTACGTAACCCTACACCTGCAACAATAATTACTTTGCATGGGAATACGTTCTCGCAAGGCAAACAATTAGTTTCTTCTTTATATTTAGTCGTTTGGTTATTGGAACTTATCATGTTATTAACCAAAGAAAATAATTGTGTAAGAAATATATTAGTTATTTCAACCTTGTTGTTTTAAGGGATATTGTTTTTCTTTTCTTTCTTTAAGATTAGAGATAGGCCTTGCGATCTTCTATGAGGAGAAGATTGTGGCATGTTACGCTTGGAATGTGAAATTTTACGTATATGGTTTTGGGACGTGACACCTCTATTAATAAAATTTTCCATATAAAAAAAAAAGAAGAGGGAACATGCAGAGGTGCTTAACCACAATAGAAAACAAAGTAGGAGAAGGTAGCGACGGGGTGAGGAAAAAGAGGATGACTTACACGATATGCAAGTTGGTATAACAACGGACTTTCCAATCCTATAACTCACAAACCGTAACTCCGTTGGCCTCAGAATTTTTACTTAAGCTTGGGGAAAGGGTCTATCATTCTTATGATTTTTTAGGGATATTTCGGAGGTACAAACGAGGTGTAAATCGAGCGAGGGATGATTGTTGTGTTTATAGAATGCTAGCAGGTCGGATAAAAACCCAATAACCCACAATATCCCCTTGGCTCCCCAGACCGCCCCCGCAATCCTCGGTCATCGATCTTGTGCCAGTTGCGCGAGATCCGGCCACTTGACGCGATCTCCTGCGCCCGTGTGAGTGTGCGCCAGCACGCGTGGCGCGAGCCGACGTGTGGCTCCGCCCACATGGTGTCCCCATGTGGCCAGTCCGTGCCTGGGCCTGGGTGCAGTTTTATTTGTTTAGGCTGGGTTGGGCTCGGTTTCATTTTTTAAAAAAGATTTTGTGGTTTAAAAATAAGTTTTGGGTTAAATAAAAAATATAGGTTTTTAAAACAAATTAAAATCTAAACATATTCTTTTCTCCTCTTTAAAATACCAACAAATAATTTTATATTTCAAAAATTCTTTTCTCCAACAAAAATCTTTTTAATAATTTCCTTTCTAAAATAATATTTCACTCTGAAAATCCAAGAAAATCCTTTTTTCTTAAAACAAAAATTTCCTTTTTCTTTTCTTTTCTAAAACCAATAAATTATTTTTTTTAACTAAAATATTTTCCAAAAAAATATCCTTTAACTATTTTTATTTTATAAAAATAATTGTTTTTATTTTAAAATAATAAAACGGGCACAGCAATTACACTTGAACAATCCATGATATCTTTCTTTACAAGACCCAAAATTTCTGGTAGGATAAAATCAGGGACCATCTGAACCCATATCCTAAATTTCCATTCTTACTTCCTCTTTTGAGAAATCCTTCTCATCTTGGTTCGAGAGCTTGTTTTCCTCCTCCCAAAAGTCCTCCATAGCCTTCCATCTCTCTTTTCTTAGGCCTCACATGATATCTTTATAATATGCTTGAGCTATCTCTTTAATGTCCTCATGTTCCATTTAGATATTGTCGTTATGATCGATAATATTGATAGACTTCAATCTTTTCTTGTCGTTAGCAAGCCGGTCGAAGAATTTTGTATTTTAATCACTTTAGGCATTTTTCTTTAGCTCTTTGAGCCCATTCTATCTCCTCTCTCAAATAAATTTCTTGTAAATCCCTTGGTCAACTTTTGAGAGCATTAAATTCATCCTCCGTGAGATCTCTCTCCCCTTCTGACTTTTCGGCTTTATCGATGTATTCCAATACTTCTTTTTTCTTTGCCGCAGTAAGATCCCGCCTTGGCTTATCCACTTCTTTAGGATTCTTGTAAGTCTAGACAGTTTAGCTACCTGATTAGTTGCCGGCGTCAGATATATTGGTCGGCCATCGCTAGTTCTTAGAGATTATGTTGGTTGCATCTTGCTCTAATTAAAAGCTACGCCTTTTCAAAACGTAATCTTCTCTTTATTTGACCTTTCTAGTTATCTCCATGGTCCTTCCTTTCATCTAACGCAGTCGATTTTGGACATGGTCCGATGTGGCCTTGGATTCTGATCTTGCATGTGCAAGTGTGAACAAGAGGACGATCCAATTTAGCTAGTCGTGCACTAAGGTTGTGACACAACTAAGTGAACTTTCTGTTTTTTGTTGGTTTTTCAATTAAGTTGAGGGGTGAAATTACTTCATTAAAGTTTTTACCATCCCTATTATCAATTTTATCGTCTCTCCTTTCGCTAGATGATGGAGGTTAGGATCTCCTTCGCTTGTTGTCCTCCGTCGATCTGTCACGAGCGTTGGTGAACGGCTGAGATTGGTGTTGAGGGTTGCCTTCTTGAGCGTGTGGATCTCAGTGAGCTTGTTTTGAGCTGGAGCCGAACTATCTGCTAAAGAAGTCCCGGGATGGTTGTACCACCGTGGACCCTCCAACGATCAAGTTAGCCGAGGAATTTGGACAGAGTAGCGGTTTATTGGAATAAAATTTCCTTACCTGAGTCGTCTGGCAGAGGGCTTTTTATAGTGGTCGCATGGAGCGAGCTGACGCGAGATCTCCGCCGTCGGTTATGCCCCGAGCATTACGCCTGCGTGAATGACGGGATCCCATATTAATGACGAGATACGCTCGTTAATGGGGGGATACGGCGGCGTGGAACGCGGGATCGTGAAGTGGCGGATATTCGTATCTGGCGAGATCTGCGGACCCACGGCGGAGGTGCTCGGGGTCCGCGTTCTTGGTTGCTCGGTAGAACCGGGGAGTCTTAGCTCGGCGGGAGGCTCAAAGTGAGCAGGAGACCGAGGGAGCTCGGTTCTGTGATAGCTCGAGGGCGAGCCGAGAGGGCTGAGGAAGCTCAGCGTATAGGAGGGCTCGGAGGCGAGCCCATGGTTCTTAAAAAGGCGAGCATAGGAGTGTTCAGGGATCCATCGAAGGTCGGGTCATGCCTCGGGACGATAGCCCGGGGGATGCCTTCAATGCATGGTGCTTGCCCCATTTCTGTGAGCCCCGGGACATGTCATCTGCCACGTGTCATAATCTAAAGAGTTCCCACTTATGAGTATCATCATTAGCCCCCCACTCACGTCCGGACCCATTTATGGGTTGGGTCGAGAGTGGTCTGGATCGGTACCCCGGGCTCAGCCTGTTGTCAAGAATTCGTCAGAGCGGATTTCCGGGGCGACTTGGCATAGGGCGGTTGCTTCGTTCAGATCTTTGAGCCCGTGCGTCATATCCCGGGCGCTTGGATATCTACACGTATCTCGGATGACGTCAGCGGATCAGGGGAAAGGATCGTGCATTTAAAGAGGGGCGCCAATTCGTTTGCACGTCTTTTGAGGCGCAGGCCACGTGTCCGACGCGAATTGGCGGACATGACAGGCTGTCGCTGTCCCCTGCGTCCGGATGGACGTCTCCAATGGTCGTTTGACACGTGGGGCTTCGACGGCTGGCAGACACGAAGCTTCGTTTAGGCAGAAAACGATCTGAGACATCGGATGCTTCCCCCAAGCAGTATAAATAGGGGTGGGATCCCCTTAGGGTTCATACTTTCGCCACTATTTTTCTTTGCTGCGAGAGATTGCCCGGTCCTCCATCCTTTAGATCAGATCATTCGCGCTCTTTCCTCAAAGAACTCCTTCCTTTGAATCATGTTAGATGTCTTCCTCTGAGGAGTATGTTGAAATAGTCAGGGTAGAGTCTAGAGAGTCTTCCACCTCTTCGGCTGCTAACAGCCAAAAGGGTTCCCTTGTTTCTTCCTCATCGTCGGGCCCGCCCCGTAGAGTCAGGGCTACCCGTGCCGCTAGCCGCCCGGCTGCGACAAGGGTCCCTAAGGTGCGTATCGAGAATGCCTGCGATGCGCCCTCCGTCTTGAGGGATCTAGATGAGCTTGCCGAGATTCGGTCTCGTTTCCATATCCCCTCTAACTATTCACTCCGTTTGGCAAAGGGGGGCGAAAGGACGGACTAGGTGCAGGGGAAGAAGATTGCCCTGTATTTGGAGGCGTTCCGTGCGGGAATGCGTCTGCCCTTTCCAACCGAGGTATATGGGATACTTCGTTGTTTCCGACTCTTGCCGGGCCAGGTTGCGCCGAACTCGTGGAGAATCCTCCTTAAGTTTCTGGTCCGGCTGAAGCTTGAGGAGATCCCCTTCAGCTTGAGCCTTCTTACTTCCTTTCTCTGCTATAAAAATCACCCCGGCACCAGCAAGAACGAGCCGAGCTGGGTGTACTTTTCCTTTAAAAAACGCAAGGGTGGGGTGGCCGGGACGGGTGTGGTAGTCGTTCCTTCTTCCATCCATGACTGGAAGGAGAAGTTTGTATTCGTCGGGCCACCCGAGGGTGAGGACTGGCCTGTGAGTGTACAGTGGCATAGGGCCGACTGCTCGCGGGCGAAGCAGTCGTCCTCTTTCGAGGAGAAGGCAGTTTCCATATGGGAGACGATCCAGCGGGCCGACGTCTTGCTTTCCGAGCAGGTCCTTAGCTGGGCTGAGCTCAGCCCCGCGCGCTTTGTGTATAAGTTCGGAGATTAGACGACTTGTTTAGACTTGAGTAATTTACTTTTTGCCCTTCTTGCATCACTAACTTCTCTATTCTTTCTCCCTTTGTAGGACACATGGACCGGTCCAAGATTCTAGATGCCATATCCTCAATGGCCCGGAAGAAGGTCGGAGGCGTGGTCTTCTCCCGAGCAGGACCAAGCTCTCCTCCAAAACCGTCCCCACCGGCGAAGTCCTCCGCAGCGCCCCGGGCCCTCGATGACCGTCGCGGGGGCAGTCAGAATCACGCACGAGACCTGGAACCCCGAGCGAGGGAGGAGGAAGAGGTGACCGAGGTCCCCCTTAAGAGGAAAAAGATGGTCTCCCGCACGCCGTTGACTGATATCCCCGAGGGGATTCCGGTGCAGGAGGGGGACGTCTGCTTCATGGTCCCCTCAGAGCTTTCCGTCGCCGATAGTTTGCTCGCGGACATGGAGCAGTCAGCCAGGGGAAAGATTCCGTGGGGGACCCTGAAGGCCCAAGTGGCGGCCATCGCTCAGGAGGCTGTTCAGGTCGGTATTCGTTTAATTGTTGTCTTAATTTCCCTTTCTTAGCCCGGACACTTCTAAATCCATCTATTCCTTTTCTTAGGTCCTCTAACACTGCACCTTCATCATCAACATGGAAGCCGAGGAGATTTCCCCGGCTATGAGGAAGGTGGGGGAATCATCTTCGAAGGCGGAGGATCTGCACCTTCAGCTGCTGCAGGAGAAGGAGAAGACGGCCGCCCTTGAGACCCGATTGGCCACCGAGGAGCTCATGCTCTCCAAGAGCTAGGAGTCCTATCGGCTCATGGGCGAGTCCCACCGAGCCGTAGAGGGCAAGTTGGAGGAGCTGGGTAAATGTTATGCCTTAATGAAGACGGCAAAGGACGCCAGCAAGAGGGAGACCGAGGCTGCGTTTGAGGTGGCGAAGATCGCCGAGCTTCGAGTCCACAAGTCGGTGGACGCATACGAGGCGTCAGACCAGTTCTACACCGACCTCGGTGAAGCATCTGCTATCGTTTGGCATGCAACCTTTGATGTCGTCAAGGAGTCGCTTCCGAAGTTTGCCGATGGTGAGCTTCGTGCTCGGGTCCCTCTCTCGGTGGAAGCGCCGCAGGCGGCTGGCGCCGCAGGCGGCTGGCGACCGCGGAAGAAGAAACCCCAGCCCCTGAAGGCGGTGCCGAGCATGGCGAGGTCCCGGCGGAGCCTACTGCTTGAGCTCCTCTTTTTTTCTTCTTTTAGACAAGAAAATTTTGTAATCCCCCGGGCAATTTTTGTAAGGCTGAGGAGCCCGAATACCCTGTAAAGGATATTTTTAGAACATGAATAAAACTGAGTTTATCTTCCTCTGCATGGCAATGTTTTTCTTGTGCGAGTACTTGAGTTTGTCGGTCGCTTCCTCGATGCAAATGTTAGGCCGTAGGTCAATGACCGACTTTTTAGATGACGATCGTGCGTCGAGTGTAAGCTAATTAGTGGTCAAGTGCAGGAAGGCCGATGTCCTCCCGCTCCCGAAGTCGAAGTGACGATCGTTCACTTATGATACATCGGGAGACTCCTTCGAGTAGGAAGGGGTGTAAACCATTCCTCAGAGTCAGTTCTTAGCGTTAGGTGAAAAATAGCCAAGTC
Organism: Agapanthus africanus; assembly: GCA_030015575.1. Classification (NCBI taxonomy): domain Eukaryota; kingdom Viridiplantae; phylum Streptophyta; class Magnoliopsida; order Asparagales; family Amaryllidaceae; genus Agapanthus; species Agapanthus africanus. The sequence continues at coordinate 117,414,370 of CM057340.1, read as the reverse complement.
AGAGTTGGTCGCCCATTGGTAGGGCATTGATTCTTGGCGTCGGTGGGCAGAAGTGTACCCGCGAAGGGTCGACCGAGTAAGGAAGCTTCTTGGTGGCCTCATGAGGAGGGCTTCAATCCATAGCGTAGGTGGGCACAATATGTCCGCTGAGGATTGACCGGGCAGGGAAACTGCTCGGTGGCCTCATGAGGAGGGCTTCGATCCTTAGCGTAGGGGGGGAACGATGTTCCCGCTAAGGATTGACCGGGCAAGGAAGCTGCTCGGTGGCCTCGTGAGGAGGGCTTCGACCCTTAGCATAGGTGGGAACGATGTGCCTGCTAAGGATTGACCGGACAGGGAGACAGCTCGGTGGCCTCGTGTGGAGGGCTTCGATCCTTAGCATAGGTGGGCACGATATGCCCTCTAAGGATTGACCGGGCAGGGAAGCTGCTCGGTGGCCTCGTGAGGAGGGCTTCGACCCTTAATGTATGGGAGCACGATGTGCCCGCTAAGGATTGACCGGACAGGGAAGCTGCTAGGTGGCCTCGTGAGGAGGGCTTCGATCCTTAGCATAGGGGGCACATGTTCCCGCTAAGGATTGACCAGGCAAGGAAGCTGCTCGGTGGCCTCGTGAGGAGGGGTTCGACCCTTAGCGTAGGGAGCACGATGTGCCCGCTAAGGATTGACCAGGCAGGGAAGCTGCTCGGTGGCCTCGTGAGAAGGGTTTCGACCCTTAGCGTAGGGGGCATAATGTGCCCGCTAAGGATTGACGGGGCATGGAAGCTGCTCGGTAGTCTCGTGAGGAGGGCTTCGACCCTTAGTGTATGGGGGCACGATGTGCCCGCTAAGGATTGACCGGGCAGGGAGGATGCTCGGTGGCCTCATGAGGAGGGCTTCGACCATTATCGTAGGTGGGCATGATGTGCCCGCTAAGGATTGACCGGGCAGGGAGGATGCTCGGTGGCCTCATGAGGAAGGCTTCAATCCTTACCGTAGGTAGGCATGATGTGCCCAATAAGGATTGACCGGGCAGGGAGGCTGCTCGGTGGCCTCATGAGGAGGGCTTCAATCCTTAGCGTAGGGGACACGATGTTCCTGCTAAGGATTGACCGGGTAGGGAAGCTGCTTGGTGGCCTCGTGAGGAGGGCTTCGACTTTTAGCATAGGGGGCACGATATGCCCGGTAAGGATTGACCGGGTAGGGAAGCTACTCGGTGGCCTCGTGAGGAGGGCTTCGATCCTTAGCGTAGGTAGGCACGATGTTCCCTCTAAGGATTGACCGGGCAGGGAAGCTGCTCGGTGGCCTCATGAGGAGGGCTTCGATCCTTAGCGTAGGGGGGTACGATGTGCCTGCTAAGAATTGACCGGGCAGGGAAGCTGCTGGGTGGTCTCGTGAGGAGGGCTTCGACCCTTAGCGTAGGGGGGCACGATGTGCCCGCTAAGGATTGTCCGGGCAGGGAAGCTGCTCGGTGGTCTCGTAAGGAGGGCTTTGATCTTATGCGTAGGTGGGCATGATGTGCCCGCTAAGGATTGACCGGGCAGGGAAGATGCTCGGTGGTCTCATGAGGAGGGCTTCGACCCTTAGCGTAGGGGGGCACGATGTGCCCGCTAAGGATTGACCGGGCAGGGAAGCTGCTCGGTGGCATCATGAGGAGGGCTTTGACCCTTAGCATAGGTGGGCATGATGTGCCCGCTAAGGATTGACCGGGCAGGGAAGCTGCTCGGTGTCCTCGTGAGGAGGGCTTCGATCCTTAGTGTAGGTGTGCACGATGTGCCCGCTAAGAATTGACCGGGCAAGGAAGCTGCTGTAGGGTTGCTAGGCACACGCACAAGGGTCTACGAGGCATCAACCATGCCCGATTTAAAAATTAGCCGTGCCGAACAACCCAAAGCCGGATCTTCAAATTAGAGATTAGGCGAAAACAAGCATGTTGAACACTTTAACACTAAGTGAGAGGGATTACAACCTTTATAGTCCGGTCCTTCACTTCAATAGCTCCGTGTAGTAGTCCCTTCGCTGCGATCACGATCGTCCGGACTCTAGAGAGGCTCCCGTGAAGAAACGAACGTGCTTGCTTCGATGACTTCAAGGCCGAAGATGATCTACGTCGAGGAGACACTGAATCAAGCTATTCCTTCACTAGGTCATGAACTTTGTGAAGAGAACACACTCTACTACATGGCAAGTGGTAGAGGATGAAGAAGTAGGAGGTGGGCTCACATTAGAATTGATTTTCTCACATCATTTCTCAAAACTCCATTGAAGCTAGCAAGCTTTTTCATGAAGCTTGAAGAAGAAGAAGACTTATGAATAATTCATCCATATGAATTATTGCACCCTTGGTTGAGTTAAGCCCTCATGGCTAACTCATGTAGAGAATTAACTCATGGCTATGGTTAAAGGTTGGGTTTGATAACTATCTTAAACTAGACAAAAGGGTTGACTTTGTCAAAGCTTATCCATAAGCTTTTGTGCAAGCTTTAGCATAACAAACTCAATCTCTTTTGAATTAGCTTAACATAAATAGAAACCCTAACTTAACCCTAGCTTTATGTTAATCTCATACACCCATCTTTTATGTATCATCAAACATGACACAATCCATGTGCACAAATGTACATATCGCGTATATACATACAATGTGCACATCATGTGAGAAAAAGAAATCAATAGTGAGCTAAATATTAGTTAATGTATTATAATATATCAAATATATAATTATACATTAAATTATCAAATCAACTCTTGATTTAATAATCCGGTTATATCACATATAAACGACTAATATCAAATGCAACATCTTATCGAATCAACGCTCGATCCGATAACTCGGCTATAACACATATAACAAATCATGTCACACATCGCGAGAATATAATGCGGTATCACATACTCGCATTAATTTCGTTCCCGCACATATCACATATGCACTACTACTCCGTTTCGCTTGAGCCAGGAAACCTCTGTGTAGGACTCTAAAGACTCGTCAATACACCGGCAGTAGGTGATGATCATATCAAACACCCACAAGCCACAAGCGGTCTGCTAAACGTAACGGCCACCCGGGTATTGAGCGATCAGAAGATCAACAAGCAAGCCTGTACATTCTCCTGCGAATCCAATCAGTAACACTCCCGTACAGTCCGGTCTCGTCGTCTGATATGTCGCATATCTCGCCTAGGGGTGGAAAACGTCAGACCCCAGTAGCTTGATAAGTCGTGTCGATTTGAGGTCTAGAACAGTTCGAGAAACTACTGATAACACTTATCAGTAAATTTCAGCAACCCTGGCCAGAGATTTCCAGTTATAGACAATCGAACACAACGCAACATCAACTCCCTATACCGGGAGAGACGAATCCCCTCCTATCGCTCATTGTCTCCATGTGATTCGGGACTGTACCCAAAAGCCACCATTTTGCACGCCCCATTGGACGTGGTATGATGGAAATCAAAGCACAGTGGGAATCACACAAGTCTCTATGATGATCTCGGGTCTACAGACTAACCTGTACCAGTGTCACCAGAGAACTGCCATCTAACGTGAGGTATAATACCATCTGGGAGTTCTCAGCGAGTCCGTCCAGTGTACCCAGTTTTTACTAAGCACCCGTATACCTTCTCTGATGTCAAAATACCAATCGATATAGGATCATCCATCGCCCATCATATAGGTCAAGAAGCGCATACGCCCGTCTACTCTGGAGTATCGATGCCCTGTCTCGGTACTCCCACGACTAGGAACATTTGAAGGATGTACTTAGCGACAACACTGTCCCCATTAGTATGATCTACATCATAGTCCTGGTAGTCAAGTACTTATCCTAAAGGGTTTATCAACATGTAACATAGAGACAATCAGAGTACATGTTAAGATAAAGAGCAACCAGATAGCGTACTATCATGTCGAGCAAGAAAGTCTTCCCTATATATGTCCAAGCATCCACTACTATATACATCGTATGTACAGTAATGGGCTCTAGGGCATACATATAACTAACAATCTCCCACTTGCACTAGGGCCATCTATTGTGGTATCGCATACCCAACAATCAGCAGTGGTTGAAGTATCTCATATTCAACCATCCCATAAAAGTCTCTACTGGGAAATAGGACTTTGTGAGTGGATCCGCGCTGTTTTCCTCTGTGTCTACTCTCCTAACCTCGATCTCTCTGGAGATCAGCCATCTCCATGATCAGGTGATACTGCCTAAGAATTATATCTGGATTTCTGATAGGACGGGGGTTCCTTGGCTAAAGTCACAACTCCATTGTCACACAATGGTAGGAACTGAGTTCATCTCAGGAACTATTATCTATATCTAGACTGTCTCTTTGGTAGCATCTTTGGTAACGATGTATCTTGCCTTTAGTCATCTAGTAAGTCACGGTATCTAGCTTGGAACTCTTCCAACATACCGTCCCTCCACTGAGGGTAAAGACAATGCCTGCGACTGACATTCAGTCGTCCTTATCACCCTGGAACCATTCCAGTGATTCTCCCCAGGATCGATTGATACCATCTCACTACAACTAGTGAGTATCCTAACATCCAATTAGCTCTATCTCATAGATCCCAAACCCAGGATGTAGGAGGTATCATTTTGATCCTATATGGAGAATCCTTGTGATAAGCGGAGATTAACCGAGCGTAGCATAAGAAACTCCTTCCCTATCAAGAGTATGTCATCCACGTACTCTACGAGGATCACCACCATACTCCCTACTACCCTTTTTGTATATACAAGGTTCATCTACCATTTTGATGAAGTCAAACTCTTTGACTATCACATCAAAACAAACGTTCCAACTCCGCGATACCTGCTTTATCACATAAAACATCTTGCACACGTTTCCGCTGCTCCCACTGTCTATGAAGCCCTATGGCTGTATACTTATAGACACTCTCTTCTAAAACATCATTTAGAAAAGCAGTCATGACACCCAACCACCAGATATCGTAGTCATGGTATGCAGCAGTGGCAAGTAGGATCTGGATGGACTTAAGCATAGTTTTGAAAGTCTCAACTTTTCAATGTACACCAAGTAATCTTCTCAAGATATACTTGCTCCTGATGGGGATTTAACTCTTCAGATAAAGCAACCAAAGTCCATACTTTGTTGGTGTAAAAGGATTCCATCTCAGATCACTGAGCATCCAGCCATTCTTACAGAGTCTCACTCCTGATGGCCAGCTCGAAACTAGTTGGGTCATCATCTCATGATGCAATCCTCGCTCCCACTGTCATAGAGAAACCGAAGTATCTCTCAGGTGGGTGAGGAACCCTACTAGATCGGCGGAGAGGCTGAGGTTCGTTGGAAACTATTGAATCCTTCGGGTTTACCAAATCATCAGCTGCAGCTTGTATAGCTGGAACCTTTCCAGTTCTACAGAACTGACCTTTCCTCGAGCTTTGTCCGGATTTCGCTTTTAGACAAAGGCCGGACAACCCCAAATCTTAATATCCTTAAGAGATGGGCTCTTCCCATACCATATCATATATGGAGTGGTAAGCTTCTGATTTGATTGAAACCCTATTTAATAGGTATGCAGCTTCACAAGCGCATAATTCCCAAAAGGAAATGGGAAACTCAGTAGTACTCATCATAGAGCGCACCATATCAAATAGGGTGTGATTGCTCCGTCCAGATGCACCGTGGTGCTGTGGTGTATACGGAGGAGTAATGCTGAGAGAGAATCTCATTCTCCTTTTAGAATAGTCCAGAAATCCCGTGCTCAAATATTCTCCTCCTTGATCTCATCAAAGGACATAATACTTATACCCGTTTTTGGTTCTCTACTTCTAACTTATATTCATTGAATTTCTCAAAAGATCCAGACTTGTGTTTCAACAGGAACATATGTCCGAATCTTGAGAGATAAACAGTGAATGTAATGAAGTATAAAGAACCGGTCTTGGCATGTGTAGACAGGGGACTTACATACATCATCATGTATCAATCCCAAGAGTTCATCAACTCTTTCTCTGTTTCCAATAAACAGAGCTGTGGTCATCTTATCTTTGTGACATGACCGGCAAGCTTCACAAGATGTAAATTCAAACAGATTTAAATATGCATCTAAATATAACTTTAACTAGTCGGGTCGCATTGATATGACCTAGTCTATAATACCTCAAGAAGGATTCGTTCATTTCTGAACTCTTTCTCTTGTGTGTGTTCCGTATACTAAGAACTGTAGTTTGATTTAGAACGTCAATGCTTTTAGATAACGTGCCTGAACCTATCAACTCTTGATATAGGAAATGTTCAAAACATTATCCAACAATACAAAATTATATCCTTCTTTACTAATAAAGAGACAGATATGATGTTGTATATCAGGTTCGGTATCTAATAACATTTGTTCAGAATCAATGTATTTGTCAATACAGGGTGATAACTACCAACAGACTTGGCTGCAACACTTGTATCATTTCTATCTCATGAAATTTATCATCCGTTCTCAGTTCTCTACCTTTCTGTAGCCCATGTAACAAATTACATATGTGGGATCCTGATCCGGTATCAAATACCCAGGATGTAAATGACATTGAGAAATAGTTCTGTGTAATGAACATACCCGAAGAAGATGCATCAGCATGAACTTTCTTCGTTTGGGCGGCACGGGAATTCTGGTGTTCCCCAATTTCCTGCTCTGTCTTATAACAATTATAAGTTAGAGCGGGAACAACGTTCCCCAGCTCAGTATAACAAGCGGGCTCGGTCAATTCATCCATTTTATTATCTTGATTAAGGCGTGATATGGTCGCTACCTGGAGAGAGAGAGAAGAAAACACTCAGCGTATGCTCTTACAAAATTAGATTGGTTATCAATTTATCTAATCAGGATGTCTCCCACTGTTTTAGTCAAATCTTCCTTCAAACCCTAAAAGGAAAGACTAGCCGGGATTAATTACACTCTATAAGTTCGCCAATCTTTTAGCCAGGCCAGTGCCGGTACTTTGAAGGAGGTTCTCCATGCTTTCGCACGGACCTAATTAAATTAAACCTCGTTTTCCCAGGGGCGTAACCCCGTTAACACCTTTCTAGACACCTACTTGATCGGCTAATTGTAATGTGTAAAACTCTCCTAGGAGTAACTCTTACTCGCAGCGGGTATCGGGATCCAACTATCTCATAGAAGGTATGCAATCTCATTGCAAATTTCAACTCTTGAAATTCCCAATAATATTTTACCCCTAGCACTTATGACCTTAACTAAGGTCAATATATCATAAGCACTAGTCAAGTTCTACCCGTCATTTCATGATTAATCAGACCCACCCTACATGACTCTCAACTATGGTCGACATAATCGCATGAATGTCCTAACTAATCGCATTATATGCTGTATAGGAAGACATCACTTAGCTGCCGTACACTACGCCTCAACTAAAGTCGACATACGCAGCTCGAATACTAAGTACTCTACTTCCTAAAATTACGGAGGGCTACGACAGGTTTTTAAGAAAACCTTTTGCGTAATGAACTTGATATCGTTGTAGAATCGAGTGATTTTAAATGGAGTGTTCTTGAGGCCTTTTCTAGTTTCGCTAAAGAGATCACTCCCGGTGAAAGATCGTCAGCTTTTTCCTCATCGAATAAGGTGTAGGATATTTCACAAATACCACTATGCAAAGCAAAAACTATAGAAGCAATCAAAAGACAAACCGGGTATGCAGCATCTGCTAGTTTCGCTAAAGAGGTCACTCCCGGTGAAGGGATCTCGGCTCTTTCCTTATCGAATAAGGTGCTGGATGTTCTACAAGGAACATCGCTATGCAAAGAAAAAAACTAGAGCTACCAGTTTTTAAACAAGTTTCTACAACATCTTTAGATTTCTTTTAGTTTCATTAATCTCATTAATGAAGTCCCATTTTATTATGCTTCACAAGCATCACATTTGAAATGAAATCTGCAATATAACATATATCTCATATATATAATATAAACATTCGTCTCAAGCAATAATATGATCTCATCACAGAACATTGCAGCAGAAGAACATATATGAAATATTGGATATACTGGGACGTCCGTATTTTAATACGAGCCTGTATAAGAACACGGATTCCACGGTCGCGATGAATAGCCAAACCCACCTCCCTAGACCCCTACGAGAGCGGCAAGCAACACTGCCAATTCTATGGTTAGGAGACCCGGTCTCGACTCCTCGAGATGGTCTCCCCCTGGACCCTAGAACCCGGTTACTTGTGCTCCCCGTCTTGGGTCTACCTAATGCGGAAAAAGTAAATAATATACAATGGTGACATCATCCTCAGCCCGGAAGTGCCCCAATAAAAGAATATATATAAATGAATTTTACATGAATGAAAAAGAAAAACTCTCATCTCACATAAAACCCCCGGCTATTCAAAACGCGACGATCCAATATAACATATCACAACAACACATAATATCTCATATCATCAACGTAAGCAAGTTGTATCCCGATTGTCGTTGATTTATAGCAACGAAGCCGGCGATACACCACATACTGCGCTTACGGTCACAGAAAAGAAAGTGTAAAACTACAACAGCTGGAATTCGCAAACTCTTTAGACATCGCATGCCTATTCGGATGAATTCCTTAGACATCGCATGCCTAACAATTATAAACCCCGCATTTTAGTCTCATTATCGAAAACACCTTTCAATATTTAGTCGGGCAATTCAACAAGATTCCCGATATCCTGATCGAATGCTCGTCGCAAACTTTAGTAGACGACCACACCCCCGGATGCCGTCGACGAAGTGCACTAAGGCGGAACACTACTGCCGCGAGCACCCGAACGGATGCTTTTGGCGACGGGGTTCTCCTACAGTCACTTGGTCGGGGCTATGGGGCGTGGCTGTCTATTAAGTTTACCCGGTGAGTATCCGCGTGCGCTACATGATTGTGACGGACTTTTGATCACATCAAAATTCCGTGGGAACCGATCAATTGAGACTGAACTGCTAGATTTATAACATCCAATTAGTTATCTCATAACTACATGTGGATTCCAAATATTGTATCACATTCCAGATAAACAGACAATGTTAAACTTTCCAATCGAATAATCAAACACCCAAGTTTTCCAAATAGCTTAACACTTGAGCGGAGTTTAAAAGCATCTATCACATGCCACAGTACCAATGGTCCAGCCGTAGAAGGGTCAAGCCAACGCCTCACATGTGGCAACGTCATACTGCCACAAACCCTAAAGTTTAGAGGCGGTTCAGACGGTCACATAATCGAGTTAAGGTTTGTTGTCTTCTAGAGGGTCAACCACGTTACTTGCATGATTTTCCGGAAGTTTCAAACTCGAGAAAAAATCCAACTTTTGAAAAATTTTCCGACAGGGGAAAAAGTGAGTTATTGATATCCATTCGAACTTTTTAACAGTTTCTAAAATTATCCGGAAAAACTTAAACGAAGTTAAATTATCCGATCGAATCAACGAGTCCCCAATACATCCTAGAAAACTCAACACTTGAGTATAATTAAAAATATCCAGACTTGTCAGGAAGTACCAACGGATGTAACTGTGTAAAAATGATACCCTAAGTCCACTGTTGCGCCGCGGAACCGCCGCGAATGGCATGTCTTTACCGCGGTTCCGTGGCTAAGTAATGGAATTACTGGCTCGTTTTTCACAGAGATCCATAGAATTCCCTGCTGATTTTTTTGAGTATTTTTAATTCACAAAAAATCACATTTTGAAAAAAATTCCATAAACTAGGGTATATCGGGTTTTCGTAGTTCGATCGGACTTTAAACTTCGCCTAGACTTCGCCTAAAACTCTAGCTTGGCTCTGATACCACTGTAGGGTTGCTAGGCATACGCACAAGGGTCTATGAGGCATAAACCATGCCCGATTTAAAAATTAGCCGTGCCGAACAACCCAAAGCCGGATCTTTAAACTAGAGATTAAGCAAAAACAAGCATGTTAAACACTTTAACACTAAGTGTGAGGGATTACAACCTTTGTATACCGGTCGTTCACTTCAATAGCTCCGTGTAGTAGTCCCTTCGCTGTGATCACGATCGTCCGGACTCTAGAGAGGCTCCCGCGAAGAAACGAACGTGCTTGCTTCGATGACTTCGAGGCCGAAGATGATCTACGTCGAGTAGACACTTAATCAAGCTATTCCTTCACTATGTCATGAACTTTGTGAAGAGAACATACTCTACTACATGACAAGTGGTAGAGGATGAAGAAGTAGGAGGTGGGCTCACATTAGAATTGATTTTCTCACATTATTTCTCAAAACTCCATTGAAGCTAGCAAGCTTTTTCATGAAGCTTGAAAAAGAAGAAGACTTGTGAATAATTCATCCATTTGAATTATTGCACTCTTGGTTGAGTTAAGCCCTCATGGGTAACTCATGTAGAGAATTAACTCATGGGTATGGTTAAAGGTTGGGTTTGATAAATATCTTAAACTAGACAAAAGGGTTGACTTTGTCAAAGCTTATCCATAAGCTTTTGTGCAAGATTTAGCATAACAAACTCAATCTCTTTTGAATTAGCTTAACATAAATAGAAACCCTAACTTAACCCTAGCATTATGTTAATCTCATACACCCATCTTTTATGTATCATCAAACATGACACAATCCATGTACACAAATGTACATTCGTGTATATACATACAATGTGCACATCATGTGAGAAAAAGAAATCAATAGTGAGCTAAATATTAGTTAATGTATTATAATATATCAAATATATAATTATACATTAAATTATCAAATCAACTCTTGATTTAATAATCCGGCTATATCACATATAAACGACTAATATCAAATGCAACATCTTATCGAATCAACGCTCGATCCGATAACTCGGCTATAACACATATAACCAATCATGTCACACATCGCGAGAATATAATGAGGTATCACATACTCGCATTAATTTCGTTCCCGCACATATCAGATATGCGCTACTACTCCGTTTCGCTTGAGCCAGGAAACCTCTGTGTAGGACTCTAAAGACTCGTCAATACGCCGGCAGTAGGTGATGATCATATCAAACACCCACAAGCCGCAAGAGGTCTGCTAAACGTAACGGCCACCCGGGTATTGAGCAATCAGAAGATCAACAAGCAAGCCTGTACATTCTACTGCAAATCCAATCAGTAACACTCCCGTACAGTTCGGTCTCGTCGTCTGATATGTCGCATATCTCGCCTAAGGGTGGTAAACGTCAGACCCCAGTAGCATGATAAGTCGGGTCGATTTGAGGTCTATAACAGTTCGAGAAACTACTGATAACACTTATCAGTAAATCTCAGCAACCCTGGCCATGGATTTCCAGTTATAGCCAATCGAACACAGCGCAACATCAACTCCCTATACCGGGAGAGATGAATCCCCTCCTATCGCTCATTGTATCCATGCGATTCGGGACTGTACCCAAAAGCCACCATTTTGGACGCCCAATTGGATGTGGTATGATGGAAATCAAAGCACAGTGGGAATCACATAAGACTCTATGACGATCTCGGGTCTACAGACTAACCTGTACCAGTGTCACCAGAGAACTGCCATTTGACGTGAGGTATAATACCATCTGGGAGTTCTCAGCGGGTCCGTCCAGTGTATCCAGTTTTCACTGAGCACCCGTATACCTTCTCTGATGTCAAAACACCAATGGATATGGGATCATCCATCGCCCATCATATAGGTCAAGAAGCGCATATGCTAGTCTACTCTGGAGTATCGATGCCCTGTCTCGGTACTCCCACGACTAGGAACATTTGAAGGATGTACTTGGCGACAACACTGTCCCCACTAGAATAATCTACATCATAGTCCTGGTAGTCAAGTATTTATCCTAAAGGCTTTATCAACATGTAACATAGAGACAATCAGAGTACATGTTAAGATAAAGAGCAACCAGATAGCGTACTATCATATCAAGCAAGAAAGTCCTCCCTATATATGTCCAAGCATCCGCTACTATATACATCGTATATACAGTAATGGCCTCTAGGGCATACATATAACTAACAGCTGCTCGGTGGCCTCGTGAGGAGGGCTTCGATCTTTAGCGTAGGTGGGCACGATGTGCCCGCTAAGGATTGACCGGACAGGGAAGCTGCTTGGTAGCCTCATGAGGAGGGCTTCGATCTTTAGCGTAGGTGGGAACGATGTGCCCGCTAAGGATTGACCAGGCAAGGAAGCTGCTCGGTGGCCTCATAGGGCGTCGGTCAGTCTCCCTTGGCTCGTAAACCCTGGAAGAGAGACCGTCGCAGACAGCATGTGGCAGAAGCGCACAGGCGAGGCACGTCGCTCCGTGGTGCACGTCGTTCCAACTCCCATTGACTGCTTGGGACCCGTGAGGGATGGCATGGTCGCCACGTGGCATCTCCGCATTTAGAAATTTATAAATATCTTGTGATTCACGTTGTTTCACGTGAAAGCTTCGGCCCTTAGGGATTCGCTTCGGCTTATAAATAGCAAAGGCATTTTGGCCAAATAAACCCACCCTTGTGCTTTCGAAAATGGCCGGGTTTATTTACAGCATCAAAGAGATTATTTCTTTTGACGACGTGTACTTTTATGACCCGGAGTGCACTGAGGAGATGTACCTAGGGGTGATAGAGTGCGTGGAGAGCCTTTTCGGCCTCTTGCTCCCTCGGCGATCCCCACTCCTATAATTGTTTATGTACGCGATTAGGAGGATGTCCCCAGGCCTGAACAATGTCTTTTCCGAGCGGCTGCTGGACGAGGCGATCGATAAGTTGTACACGCTCCATCACTTCAGCCTGATCTCAAAGAGCATGCGGGATCGCTCGGCGGCTCTTCTTCTGGATTGTTTCCAGAAGAGGCTGATCGCCGACTCCTGCCTTGCGGGTGCGGTCTCTGGCCCATCCGTGGCGTCTCGGGTCTGCGGACACCAAGATAGGGAGCAGGCCGTAGAAGCTAGGGCTCGGCTTGCAGAAATCTACTCGGAGTACCACTAGCAGTGCTTCCTTAATCCCCAGCCCCCTTTGCTGTAATGTTTTTGTATATTTTTTGTGTGCAAGGATAAGGAGCCCATAATTACACTCAATGAACAATGTTCTTCTTTTTCCGATGTGCTTTTGTCTCCTTTTTATCCCTTTAGCATTTTTGTATATTTTCTCAAAAACGAATTGGGGGATCTTGGAACCGTGAAAGAGAACAAAATTTACGGAAGAAGTCTCTTATTACTTTGGAGACTTAACAAAAATTACATTGCTTAAATAAGAAAATACATTCATTTGCGCTTCCGAGGTCGTCGCTTTGCTCTTCAGTGGTAGATGTCGCCGTGAAGCAAATCTTGGCGATTTGCTGGTTCCCGTACGCCCGGCCTATTCCACCTTAATCTAACGGAAACTTGATCGTGAGGTGGTAGGTCGAGATCTGGGCCCGAAGAGAGTTTAGCGTCGGGCGTCCCAAGAGGATGTTGTAGGACGGGGGGATCCTGGCGACGATGAATTCCACCGGTACGGTCTTCGTATGGCCCGCTTCCCCAATGTCAAGGAGGAGGGTAACCACTCCCTTGGCCGGGATAGAGTGGTTGGTAAACCCCAACAGGATGTGGGCGGTTGGCCGTAAGTCGGACGGGCCGAGCCCCATACGCTGGAAGCAGTCATAGAAAAGAATATCTGCCGAGCTTCCTGAGTCGACCAATATCCTTTGAACCTCATAGCGGTGGACCCATGCCGTAATCACGAGGGGGTTGTTGTGAGGCAAGGATATAACGTGGAGGACTTCATCAGTGAAGATGATGGGCTCGGAGGTCCTGCATTTCTTCCGGGGCTGGCCACTTGTTCCCTCGACGGGTAGGGGGCGGCAAACCTCGCCAGCCCCATTTGCATACTCCGAAAAAACGACCATGATTTGGCCGATTGTTAATCCTCCGGGAGGGGGATGGTTGTTGTGCTCCCTGTCTGCATGTCGTTTTTCCCGCAGGTATTTCGCCAGGTGGCCCGAGCGGATCAACTCCTCGATGTAGTCGCGGAGTTATTTACAGTTCTCGTTCGGATGTCCCTACGACCTATGGAAGGCACAGTATGGGCCCCGGGTTCGTTTAGCCGCTCTATTGGTGACCGGAGGGAGATTGAAGAATCGTTCGCCCTTCGCCTCCTCTAACAGCTCGGTCTGAGAGATGTTGAGTAGAGTATACTCCTGGAACTTCAGGGAGTATGGATTTGGCCGGTTGACCTTCTTCTTATCTTCTCTTCCCCTCTTCTTTTAGTCGGCCTGGTCGGCCCGGGGTAGGTTTGCGTTTACCTCAGACTCGAGTTGGATTTCTCGCTCGGTCCAAGCTTTCACCTCGGCCATGGTCTTAGGGTACGCTAATGCCAAGGAGCGAAGCCACTCTTTGTACCTAAGACCCGACCTCAGAGCGGTGATGACAGTTTCGTCCCAGTGCTCGGGGACTTCGAGAAGAGTGTTGTAGAAGCGAGTGACGTATCCTTTAAAGGATTCATTGTCCCCTCTTTTTATGGTGAAGAGGTAATCAACAGTCCACTTCTGTCATCTGTTCCCGACGAAATGTCCGAGGAACTAGGCGGCCAGCTCATCAAAGGTAGAGATGGAGCGTGGCGTGAGTCCTCGGAACCAGTCTCGTCCAGCTCGGATGAGAGTGGCCCGGAATGCTCGGCATTGGACAGCTTCTGAGTTATCCTAGAAGCTCATGCACGCCATGAATGCGTTCAGATGGTCCTTCGGGTCAGACTTCCCATCGAAGAGGGCCACCTTAAGAGGTTTGTTTCTGGAAGAGACGCGTGCAGCGAGCAGCTCTTCGGTGAATGTCTTTGTAAGAGAGTCGGTGGAATACCTGGCCCCCTTGCTCGACGGGTGACCCTCCCGATGTATACCCTCAATTTTTTTTTCGAGGGGGTCGAGACGATTGTAGTACCCCGAGGATTCGGCGTGGTCGGAGTAGTGGCCTTTCCCGCTCGTGGCATGCGCCTGGCTGCGACTCCGGTTCCGTTCTATCAAGTTCCTCAGGTCTCCTGGCGAGGTCCTTCTTGAGTCCTCGCGGCGAGTGCCGTTCGTGCGATCCCGTCGAGGGAGGGGGTGTCGGTCATGCCTGGGTGCAGGAGAGCTGACCGATACCTCCTCGGGAGGGACGGGAACACGACGGGCCTCAGGGCGATGGGCTTTTTCGCGAGACCGCGATGTGGGGCTATGTGGCACCCAGCGGGTCATAGAATCGGTCGCCGCGTGGGACCTGTGGTCGCCAGAGTAAGCAAGACGTTGTACAGTGGTGCCAGTGTGGGCGGCGTCATCTCCCCTTTTGCGATGGTCGTGATCCCTGAGTGGGGGAAAGGCGACCTGGGGGGCTGGGCCCATCTTTTGGACGCGGACAAGGGCATCCACTATGGACGCAAGCCTATCGATCCTTGCCAAGAGGGCGTGGATGGCATTCGGTGGGGGAGTAGATCCGTCCGCCCTCCATTATGGGGAGGGCTGCGGCTTGTGCTGGGATCGCCACGGTATTCGCTCGCCATATAGTCGAGAGTGGAAGATCAACTTTTGATGGGTGGAAAAATGTCTAGCTTCCCACAGACGGCGCCAAGTGATGGAGGTTAGGATCTCCTTCGCTTATTGTCCTCTGTCGATCTGTCGCGAGCGTTGCTGAACGGATGAGATTGGTGTTGAGGTTTGCCTCCTTGAGCATGTGTATCTCAGTGGGCTTGTTTTGAGGCGAAGCCGAGCTATCTGCAAAAGAAGTCTCGGGATGGTTGTACCACCGTGGACCCTCCGACGATCAAGTCAGCCAAGGAATTTGGGCAGAGTAGTGGCTTATTGGAATAAAATTACGTTACCTGGGTCGTCTGGCAGAGGGTTTTTTATAGTGGTCGCATAGAGCGAGCTGGTGTGAGATCTCCGCCGTCGGTTACGCCCCTGGCGTTATGCCTGCGTGAATGACGGGATCCCCCATTAATGACGAGATACGATCGTTAATGGGAGGGATACGGCGGCGTGGAACACGGGATCGTGGGGTGGCGAATATCTCGCGTCTGGCGAGATCCGTGGAGGTGCTCGGGTCCACGTTCTTGGTCTCTCGGTAGAACCGAGGAGTCTTAGCTCGGCGGGAGGCTCAAAATGAGCGGGCGGCCGAGGAAGCTAGGTTCTGTGATAGCTCTGGGGCAAGCCAGGAGGGCTAAGGAAGCTCAGCGTGTAGGAGGGCTCAAAGGCGAGCCCATGGTTCTTAACAAGGGGAGCATAGGAGTGTTCAGCGATCCATCGAAGGTCGGGTCATGCCTCGGGACGATAGCCCGGGGGATGCCTCCAATGCATGGTGCTTGCCCTGTTTCCATGAGCCCCGGGACACATTATCTGCCACATGTCATGATCTGGGGAGTTTCCACTTATGAGTATCATCACTAGGAAACCTGATGACATTGAAGTCTCCTCCTATAATCCAAGGATGCTTCTATTTGTCTCTAGTCATTTCCATCTCATCACAGAACGCTTCTTAGGGCTCTCTACTATATACCCCATATGCTGTCGAGAATGTTTGAACCCACTATTCCTTCTTTCCGACAATTACAATAGTTATTGAGAATTGTCCAATCCATCGATGATATCAAAATTTTCACCGTTATCCCCTATAATTATAACTCCTTCCCCATCGACATTTTTGACCTTCCAAGTCGTGAAACTATTGGAACACAGAATTTGCAAGGTACAACCACCAGGATTATATAGTTTAGTATCCTCTAGACACACTATGTTCCCCTTACTTTTGGAGATGGCTTCCTTAACTATCCTATACTCGACCGCTAGACCTATACTCTTAACCTTCTAGAATACACAATCCATAAAATGCATATTGTAACGATCATACCCTAATAAAATTTGTTTATTTTAGATTGTTGTTTTAAAATAAATAAAAAAAGAAAAAAAATATTTTTTTCTAATTTTTTCCCCAATTTATCAACCTAGGAATTGTTTCTTTCAAATATATATATATATATATAATGGAGGAAAGATGCCATAGGAGAGAATTTCCTTCTATGGTGTCGAAAAAATACACCTGCCACGATTTTTTTCGACGATTGGCATCCTTCATCTTCATCTTTATCATCCACGATAAGGATATACCAAATTTCATATAACTCCAACATTTTTTCACCGTTGATTTAATTGGAGCAAAATTAACGGTTTACCAACAATCAAACTTTTTACATTGCTAATTCAATGGTGAAAAAGCGGTAGAATCATATGAAATTTGGTGTATCCATATCTTAGATGATAAAGAAGAAGATAATGGATGCCGATTGTTGAAAAAAATCGTGTATTTTTTCAATGCCATAAGGGCCTCTCCCCTCCCCCCTCTCGATATGTATATATATATATATATATATATATATATATATATATATATAAACATCAATTTTACTCCTTACATGTAACTAAGTTTGTTACACCCACCACAAAATAACCTAATAAATTAATTATTTTTCACGATCAGCTCCGTCCATCTTGATCTTCACTATCTAAAGTATGGGCATATCAAGTTTTATGTGATTTGGATTTTGTTTATACAATGATCATTGGTTATAAAATGTTTTATTGTCGAAAAACCATTTATTTTACGACCAACCGATGCAAGAACAATAAGTTTCCAAATCACATGAAAATTGGTGTAATAATACTTTAGATAATATAGATAAAAATGGACAGAGACCCAGCCTATTCCACGCTCAGGCCCGGCCTGGCTCGCCAGTGCTAGCATCAATGAGGCGACGCACATGGGTGAGTGGCGACGTGGGTCGGATCCAGATGCGGGTTTGGTTATATTCGACTCGCTAGCCAATTCTATATATATGTGTCTTTTTTCATCATTTTGGCTTTAGAAAAAAATCTGAAAAATTCTGAAAAATCTTCTAAAAATATTAGACACCCGTATCTTGGTCTGTGAAAAATTTCACGGCAAAAGGAGTTGTGGGTTGGGAAATTTTCACGTCCCGCATCCCAAAAGACTAGGAGTGGGAGCGGACAAGACCCGCACGTGTCCACAACGAGAAACACCTCTTTTCGTCATGAATACGCTAAGCGTCTAGATTAAGCAGAATAAATATAAAACCAAAAAGAATATAAAATAAATATATACCATCAATCAACATTTATTATAAGTTTCAAGTTCACTGATAAAGGTCTGACGACTTCAAATTAATAAACAAGAGTTAAAGAAAAACACGAAAAGCCTTCAGACACACTAACTGAAAAAGAAAACTAGAGCTCGAATTGACTAGAAAGATATTACATGTCATCCTCAGTTGGTATAACCTTGTATCTAGCCTTTTCTTCTACCCCACTGTCATCTGACGACATTTCCCAGAAAAGAAAACAGAAAACAGAAATGTCATCAGCGAACTAAAGTTCGATAAGTCCCTATTATAAAATAGGAATTTTAATATAATTTAAACAAGATATAAGAATATAAAAAGAAATAATCAAACAAATATAAATAGCAATAGGTATATAGAACCAATATCATAAAGTTTATTGTCTAGATTGTGCTATCATGCTTTAGGTTTATAAGCTCAACTAGTGAGGATTTTACACGTAATGAAAATGTTCCTTTTCCCCTCAAAACAATAAAAACACGAATTCAAGAGATTCATGAGTTAGTAATGCATTTTCCCGTAATACCCGTGACACGACGATCATATATGACCCCCTTTACATGTAAAGACCCCCATTCGTCGAACTACCCTATTTTTTACAACCGAAAAATGGACTGGGACGCCGTGAGCGCCTCCGGCCTGAATCTGGGGGCAGATGTTATATGAACCATATCCATCCACCTCTTCAAAGATACCAAGTTGATTTATAAATCCGTATATTAGAGGTTTAGATGGATGCGGCCGATGTAGCTGACCAGTATGGAAGATTCCAAGCACGGTAATCTGCCGGCTTGTCACAGAATCACCCTCTCCAAAGAGATGTCTCCCAAGACTGATTTGGAAAAGGCTGGCATGTCATCAATACCCTACGCATCTGCGGTAGGCTCTATTATGTATGCGATGTTGTGTACCAGACCAGATGTAGCATACGCATTGAGCGTTGTAAGCCGGTATCAGTCGGACCCAGGGGAGAAACACTGGATAGCGGTAAAGAACATTCTCAAGTACCTGAGAAGGACTAAGGAGATGTTCTTGGTGTATGGCGGAAAAGACCTCCAGATTGAGGCCTTTGCTGACTCCAGCTTTCAGAGTGACAAGGATGACTCTAAGTCCATGTCGGGTTAGGTCTTTACCCTCAATGGAAGGGCGGTTTGCTGGAAGAGCTCCAAGCAGGAAACCGTTGCTGACTCAACTATGGAAGCGGAGTACATAGCTGCTTGCGATGCCGCAAAGAAAGCTGTCTGGATGAAGAAGTTCCTCACGGAGCTTCAGGTGGTTCCTACCAGTGTTGATCAAATACCGCTGTATTATGACAACAACAGCGCTATAGCTTTAGCGAAGGAACCCAGGTCCCATCAGAAGTCCAGGCACATTTTGAGGTGGTACCACCTGATCATGGAGATCGTAGATCGCCGGGAGATCGACGTGAAGAGAGTAAATACGGAAGATAACACTGCTGATCCACTCACGAAGGCCTTACCCCAGACTCAGTTCGAGCGGCTGATCGAGATGATAGGTCTTCGATACGCCAGTTCATGGCCCTAGTGCAAGTGGGAGATTGTTAGTGTATATGCCCTAGAGGCCATTACTGTATCATACTAGTATGTATATTACTTAATGGAAGCTTGGGATATTCACCTTGTATTGACAATCTTGCTCAAAATGGTAGTATGCTACTTGGTTTGTTTCTGCTTTAATGTGTGCATGTGTTTCTTTTAGCATATCGCCTTTACACATTAGTGGAGCCCTTAGAATCTTTGCTTGATTACCAGTGTTGTGATGGCAGTCACACTCGTGGGGGCTGGGTAATTTATAAGCACATCCTTATGCAGGTCCCTAGTCGCGGGACTATCGAGACAGGGCATCGATACTCCGGAGTAGACTAGCGTATGTGCTTCTTATCCCAGCTTGGGAGACGGTCTGTCCCACAGCCGTCAGTACGTCGTACTTGAGATAGTATGCGGGTGCTCGTTAGGTTATGAGTACACTGGACAGGACTCGTCGGGAACTGTTGGTTGGTATTATACCTATCGTCAGTTATCAGTTCCCAGGTGACATGAGTACAGCTTAGTCCGCTGACTTGACACTGTCACTTCGCTTCGAGTGTGTTCCCACTGTACTTTGATTACTACCCTACCACGGCTTAAAGGAGTCGTGCAAACAGGTAGTAGTTGGGTGCAGTCCCGAAGCACTTAGAGGCAGGGACGGTTAGACAGGATTCGTCTCTCCCGGTATTGGGAGTTGACATCGCGCTGTGTCTAGGAGAGCCATTACACGAGTAGTCCCTGGCCAGGGAAAGCGAGATATACTGGTAGGTTTTCAGTGTTATCTCAAGGTGTTCTGGGCTACACTCCGACACGACTTGTACCGCTATTAGGGGACTGACGTTCACCACCCCCTAGGCCCGCCATGCGATGTATCAGACGAACAGACCGGACTGTACGGAGATTGTCACATTCAGGTTCAGTAGGAGTTCAGATGGGTTTCACCTCGTCAGTCTTCTTATCGGCATCTACCTGGGGGCCGTTACGCACAGCTAGTGCCGCTTGCGGTCTGTGGTTAAACCCACTGCCAGCGTAGTGTCGAGTCTTTAGAGTCCCACACAGAAAGCTATTCGCCTTTAGGCAAAAGAGTAGAGGTCGCATGGTTTTGCGACAGGGTTCAGTCACATCCGTGCACTTGTGCACGTTTAGTGTCCGGGCAGTTAACACTAGCGGGTTTTGGTTTAAGCCAGATCCTAGTGTAAGTTTTGGGATTGGTTTTATCTCGTTTGTGTTCGTGTTCCTCGGAACGCGGATGCGGGTGTGTATGCACAGTTGACAGAGAGACAGAGGCAGAAGATTCTCATTGGGGTTGTTGACTGTTGACTATTGACTTTTTGCTAAACCCTAATGAGAATAAAAAATATAATTAATAATAATATTAATTAAGTATTATAGTGACATGGTTGTTGAGGGGTTAACTTTGTTGACCGGTTGACTAGGTTGGACCAGTTGACCATCATCATTACAATGGCTATCATTTCATGGCAAAGACTTTTGGTTGCTTGTTTCTTTTTGCAAAAATGAGTGCATGAAATGATATGGCCATTTTGACTTGAACCATCACATAATACTTGATTACTATTATTTGTTATGATGACTTTGGATTATGAGAGCTTGGATGGCAAAAGGGTTACTATTTCTCTCATTTGCTTTCTCTCTCTTGCTTGAGCTCTCCCTCTTCCTCTTCCTCTTGCTCTCTCTCTAGTCTATGGTTCAATTGTCTCATATGTTGAGAAGCAAGAACCATAGAGATAAATCCCAACACACTCCTCTACTCATCCTAGTTCACAAGGTTTGGCAAACCAAGTGTTCTAGTTTCTTCTAGTTTGAAGAGAAGCCAAAGATAGAAGCTTTCAGGTGGATCCATCTTCGGCGCAAGGAGACGACGAGGTGAGGCCGATCCGTACACCGCAAAGAGTTGAAGACGAAGGAGTTCAAGAAAGGTATAACCCCCTAACCGAGTAGGTAAAACTATTGTTAGGTTTGTTAGATAGTTGTTTGACAAAGATCCGTATTTTGAGTCCATGTTACCACCCCTTGAAAAATCTTTTTTCATCATTTCCGCAAGCCCGTAAGTACCGGGAGAGGTAACGTGGACTTACAGTGCTATCAGAGACTATTTAAACACTATCTAACAAGTTAGCAAAGTAACTAGAAATTCGATCGGAGAAAAAGTCGCGAAACGAACCCGTAAAATCAACTTTCTGTCGAATTTTTCCTCTGTTCCAAAAATAATAAATCTTGGCTTAAAATTCGACTCAGGGTTTTTATATCTTACTGTAGAAAAATGGTCCAGAGAGCCCATCAACACGCCGCGGAACCGCGGCAGGAGCTTGCTCCCGACGCGGATCCGCGGCCGAGTTGACTCGGCCGTGGACGATTTTCCTTGCAGTGTGGTTCTGGAGTTGTTTTGGGATTTTTACAATATGATTTTTCTGCCCAGATTTTCCAGAAAGCAAAATTTGTTTTTGGGGCTTAAAAAACCGTATTTTGATCGAGTTTCTAAAGACTAAAGCTAACGGGTTTATATCTATGATGTGTTATATGTATTGAACGTTCACTAATCGCTATACATCGATTATTGGGGGTTATACATATCTGTGATCTGTAATATTGATGGTATGTGTATATGAATTCATTGGATTGTTGCGGGTGAATAGCCGGGGGTTGTGAGACGAGAGTTTTTCTTTTCTTTCAATTCATGTAATTTGTAATTGATGTAATATTATTTGTATGGACGCACAACCGGGTCGGGGTTGTAACCGTCATTGTATAATTTCTTTTACTGTTTTTTGCTCCTAGGATAGACCCATGGAGGGGGTGCACAAACTACCGGGTACCTCGAAGTGCCGAGTGGCCTACTCACGTCGTTGAGGGGGGTTGCTTCGCTTCGGGTATTTGGCGGGTAGTTTGCCGCACCCGTAGGGGTCTTGGGTGGGGTATTGGGTATTCACCGCGACCGTGTAAACCGCTTTTCGTTACAGGCTCGTAAGAATTGCGGATTCCTAGTATATCCAATGTGTTCATCTGTGATCTGGATTGGCTATCATTGCAATATATCTATATATGATAACTATTTAGGCATTGCTTATGTTTTGCATCTGCACTAGTCCAGCCCCCGCTCTGTCGTTAGTTAAGTAACCTAACGGGTAATGACGGGGCCTCGTGGCGAATGCGGATGGCATAAGCGTACGTCATATTTTGGTTGTTTTCTGCAATGGTAGGATTAAATGATGGGACGCATTAAAAAGAATTAATGCAAGAAAATAAACCAAGTAAAAGTCGTTGGAACAATTTCAAAAACCACTCGGTTCTTTTCAAAAACCAACTTTTAAATGCGGAGTTTTAGCCACTTCTTTTAAAAGCTATCTCATTCCTTCGATTATATCAAGTTCACTACGTTCACGGTTTCGCCAAAACCATTCGTAGCCCTCCGTCGTTTCATATGAATATTCAACAGTATTCAAGCTGTGTTTGTTGGCCTTAGTCAAGGCACAGTGTTTGGTAGCTGGTGGATATTCATACGTTGCATAGATAGATACGTTGGTTTGGGACAGTCGTATTACTTTGTTGGCCATAGTCAAGGGTATATACGGGTGGGTTCAAATCAACCTGGACAACGACGGGTAGAACTTGACATGTGACTTATGATTTGTTGGCCTTAGTTAAGCTCATAAGAGCATGGGGCAAAAATCCACATCGGGAGTTTCAAAAGAAACTGAAACTTGCTAGCGCTGCATACCATTTAGAGTGTGATGATTCTGGTGGGATTCCTTCAGTTTTGTCACGCGATGATATTTGGATCCCGATCCTACTGTGAGTATATGCTACTCCTCGGAAACTTTCTCACTCAACGATTAATGCTATTAACCAAGTAGGTGTCTAGAAAAGTGTTAGCGGGGCTACGCCCCCAGGGAAAAGAGGTTATTTAATTAAGGAACTTCGCGAAAGCGTTGGAAAACCTCCCTCGAAGTACCGACACTGGCCTGGTTGAACGGTTAAGCAAGTATTGTACGGTGAGATTGATCCCGACTAATTCTTCCTTTATGGTTTGAGGAGGGATTCGAGAGACAGTGGGAGCCATCCTGTTTAGATAAATTAAAAACCAATCTAAACTTACAAGAGCATCATGCTGAGTGTTTTCTTCTCTCTCTCTTAATTGCAGCGACCCAGTGACCACACATAGGTTACATCTAGAAAATAAAATGACTGAACCTGACTGTTATGATTGGCAAAGGTCTGTCCAGATGTCCATTACCCATGACAAGCTGGGACACCTCTTAACTAATCAAACCCCTGCCGTCTCAGGACCAGTTTCCCCTATCACGGATAGTGATATCCGTAAGACATCGGAAAAAGACTGTGCGAAAACCAAGTGCCTCGTGTTAGCCTCAGTTGATGGTGCAAACCAGAGGCAGCACGAGAAGATGGACTCAGTTTCTATCTTCCTCCATAATAAAGATTTATATGGAGAGCAATCTCGTATCGCAAGATATAAGACCTCGAACGAATTGCTTCAAGCGAGGTTGGCTATCGGGTCATCTGTAGGGGACAACGTCCTTGCAGAGACCAGCTATTTTGAGCCCACGGACCTGAAGACCACGTTAGAGAACGGGTCAAATACTGACTTGATTCTACAGTCCCTGCCCCCTGCTTATACCCTGAAGGAAACCAGGGAAGAAGAAGGAAAAGGAAGGGCAAAAGTTTCGGGACTGAATGTAGTTAAAGAGGGACGTTCCTATTGTAACGGGAATGAACATTGGAAGAAGGATTGCAGGGCTAGCAAAGCCAGTAGCCAGAATTCGAAGCATGTTGTGGCTTCGGCTTCGGGTGTGTTTGTAATAGAGAACTGTATGTCAGTTAACCCTACTTCCTGGGTATTGGATACCGGATCAGGATCTCACATCTGTAATTCATTACAGGCTCTGAGAAACCGTAGGGTTATCAGGAAAGGTGATATGACTCTCAGGGTTGCTAACGGAATGAGCATGGATGCTGAATCCGTAGGGGAATATCACCTTGGACTGACAACTGGGCAGATATTGATTCTGCGTAACTGTTTGTATGTACCAGGCGCAACTTGTAATATCATATCTGTATCCTTACTTTCTAAGGAAGGATATGATTTTACTTTTGTAAGCGATGTAGTCAATATCCACCTAAATCAAGTTCTGATTGGGTCAGGTACATTAAAAAACGGGATATACGTATTGAACCAAGCTCAGATTTTCAGTGTCCAGAACACACTTAAAAGAAAGTCTCCGGAATTAAATCAGGCTTTCTTATGGCATTGTAGACTGGGTTACATTAATGAGGCACGGTTAACAAAGTTACATAAAGAGGGATACTTGAATCCGTTTGAGTATCAGTCTTATGCCACTTGTGAATCTTGTCTCATGGGAAAGATGACAAAGACTCCGTTCACTGGACACGGAGTAAGAGCAAGCGAGCTCTTGGGACTCATACACAGTGATGTGTGTGGTCCAATGTCTACACATGCGCGAAGTGGTTATTCATACTTCATTACTTTCACAGATGATTTCTCTAGGTATGGACATGTCTTCTTAATGAAGCACAAATCCGAGTCCTTTGGGAAATTTCGGGAATACAAGAATGAAGTTGAAAAACAAACAGGCAAAAGTATCAAAACACTCAGATTTGATCGAGGTGGTGAATACTTGAGTGCCGAGTTTCTGGACTACTTAAAAGAGAATGGAATTCTCTCTCAGCTTACTCCTCCATGCACACCACATCACAATGGTGTATCGGAAAGACGGAATCGAACCCTATTGGATATAGTTCGTTCTATGATGAGTAAGGCTGAATTACCGCGATCCTTCTGGGGTTATGCACTAGAAACAGCTGCATATCTCTTGAACCAAGTTCCTACTAAGACATTGCCTACCACACCATATCAAATGTAGAGTAGGAAGAAACCCTATCTTAAATCCTTTAAGACATGGGGATGTCTAGCTTTTGTCAAAAAGCAGCATGCGGACAAGCTCGAGGCACGCTCAGTACAGTGCAAGTTTGTGGGATACCCAAAGAACTCCAAGGGGTATCTTTTCTACTACGCAGAGGAGCAAAAAGTCTTTGTTTCTCGTCATGCCCGCTTCTTGGAAACTGAGTTTTTAGAAAATCAGATAAGTGGGAGCGCAATAGAACTGGAAGAAATTCCAGAACCACAAGCTATTACTGAAACCTTAGTAGAACCAGAAGGTTTGGGGGAACCGGACATTCCTGCGCCGCTCCGCAGGAGTAGTAGGCAGTCTCATCCGCCCGAGAGATACTACGGTTTTCTCACAGACGGGGATAGAGAGGATTACGTCATTGATTATGATGAGCCTACTAGCTTCCAGCAAGCCATTCAGAGCGGTGACTCGGTAAAATGGCTGGATGCAATGCGGACCGAGATGGAGTCCATGTACACCAACAAAATTTGGACTTTGGACCTTGCTCCAGAAGGGGTAAAACCCGTAGGCTGCAAATGGATCTTCAGAAAGAAGATTGGTGTAGATGGGCAGGTTGAAACCTATAAAGCTAGGATTGTTGCAAAGGGTTTTCGTCAAAGACCTGGTCTGGACTATAACGAGACCTTTTCTCCGGTAGCCATACTCAAATCCATTCGGATCCTTCTTGCCATTGTTGCCTTCCACGATTATGAGATCTGGCAGATGGACGTAAAGACGACTTTCCTAAATGGAAATTTGGAAGAGTGCGTCTATATGGATCAGCCAGAGGGATTCATTCAGAGTGGGAGCAGCGGTAAAGTGTGCAAGTTGCTCAAGTCCATCTATGGACTGAAGCAGCCATCGCGGAGTTGGAACATCTGCTTTGATGATACTGTCAAAGAATTCGACTTTGTCAAAAACCCAGATGAACCATGCATTTACAGTAAGATTGTAGGGAGAAATGTGGTATTCCTCGTCTTGTACGTCGATGACATTCTCCTAATAGGAAATGATATTCCTATGCTACAGTCAGTCAAAGGATTCTTGTCATAAAGGTTCTCCATAAAGGACCTGGGCGATGCCAACTACATTCTAGGGATCCAGATCTATCGTGATAGATCTAAAAGGATGTTGGGACTTTCACAGTCAAGGTATATCGACACCATACTGAAACGATTCAGTATGGAAGATTCCAAGCACGTTAATCTTCCGGCTTGTCACGGAATCACCATTTCCAAAGAGATGTCTCCCAAGACTGATTTGGAAAGGGCTCGCATGTCATCAATACCCTACGCATCTATGATAGGCTCTATTATGTATGCGATGTTGTGTACCAGACCAGATGTAGCATACGCATTGAGCGTTGTAAGCCGGTATCAGTCGGACCCAGGGGAGAAACACTGGAAAGCGGTAAAGAACATTCTCAAGTACCTGAGAAGGACTAAGGAGATGTTCTTGGTGTATGGCGGAAAAGACCTTCAGATCGAGGCCTTTGCTGACTCCAGCTTCCAGAGAGACAAGGATGACTCCAAGTCCATGTTGGGTTATGTCTTTACCCTCAATGGAGGGGCGGTTTGCTGGAAGAGCTCCAAGCAGGAAACCGTTGCTGACTCAACTATGGAAGCGGAGTACATAGCTGCTTGCGATGCCGCAAAGGAAGCAGTCTAGATGAAGAAGTTCCTCACGGAGCTTCAGGTGGTTCCTACCAGTGTTGATCCAATACCGCTGTATTGTGACAACAACAGCGCTATAGCTTTAGTGAAGGAACCCAGGTCCCATCAGAAGTACAGGCACATTTTGAGGCGGTACCACCTGATCAGGGAGATCGTAGATCGCCGGGAGATCGAGGTGAAGAGAGTAAATACGGAAGATAACACTGCTGATCCACTCACGAAGGCCTTACCCCAGACTCAGTTCGAGCGGCTGATCGAGATGATAGGTCTTCGATACGCCAGTTCATGGCTCTAGTACAAGTGGGAGATTGTTAGTGTATATGCCCTAGAGGCCATTACTGTATCATACTAGTATGTACATTACTTAATGGAAGCTTGGGATATTCACCTTGTATTGACAATCTTGCTCAAAATGGTAGTATGCTACTTGGTTTGTTTCTGCTTTAATGTGTGCATGTGTTTCTTTTAGCATATCGCCTTTACACATTAGTGGAGCCCTTAGGATCTTTGCTTAATTACCAGCGTTGTGATGGCAGTCACACTCGTGGGGGCTGGGTAATCTATAAGCACATCCTTATGCAGGTCCCTAGTCGCAGGACTATCGAGACAGGGCATCGATACTCCGGAGTAGACTAGTGTATGTGCTTCTTATCCCAGCTTGGGAGACGGTCTGTCCCACAGCCATCAGTACGTCGTACTTGAGATAGTATGCGGGTACACTGGACAGGACTCGTCGGGAACTGTTGGTTGGTATTATACCTATCGTCAGTTATCAGTTCCCAGGTGACATGAGTACAGCTTAGTCCGCTGACTTGACACTGTCACTTCGCCTCGAGTGTGTTCCCACTGTACTTTGATTACTATCCTGCCACGGCTCAAAGGAGTCGTGCAAACAGGTAGTAGTTGGGTGCAGTCCCGAAGCACTTGGAGGCAGTGACGGTAAGACAGGATTCGTCTCTCCCGGTATTGGGGGTTGACATCGCGCTGTGTCTAGGAGAGCCATTACACGAGTAGTCCCTGGCCAGGGCAAGCGAGATATACTGGTAGGTTTCCAGTGTTATCTCAGGGTGTTCTGGGCTACACTCCGACACGACTTGTACCGCTATTAGGGGACTGACGTTCACCACCCCCTAGGCCCGCCATGCGATGTATCAGACGAACAGACCGGACTGTACAGAGATTGTCACATTCAGGCTCAGTAGGAATTCAGATGGGTTTCACCTCGTCAATCTTCTTATCGGCATCTACCTGGGGGCCGTTACGCACAGCTAGTGCCGCTTGCGGTCTGTGGTTAAACCCACTGCCAGCGTAGTGTCGAGTCTTTAGAGTCCCACACAGAAAGCTATTCGTCTTTAGACAAAAGAGTAGAGGTCGCATGGTTTTGCGACAGGTCGCATGGTTTTGCGACAGGGTTCGGTCACATCCGTGCACTTGTGCACGTTTAGTGTCCGGGCAGTTAACACTAGCGGGCTTTGGTTTAAGCCAGATCCTAGTGTAAGTTTTGGGATTGGTTTTATCTTGTTTGTGTTCGTGTTCCTCGGAACGTGGATGCAGGTGTGTATGCACAGTTGACAGAGAGACAGAGGCAGAGGATTCTCATTGGGGTTGTTGAATGTTGACTATTGACTTTTTCCTAAACCCTAATGAGAATAAGAAATATAATTAACAATAATATTAATTAAGTATTATAGTGACATGGTTGTTGAGGGGTTAACTTTGTTGACCGGTTGACTAGGTTGGACTAGTTGACCATCATCATTACAATGGCTATCATTTCATGGCAAAGACTTTTGGTTGCTTGTTTCTTTTTGGAAAATGAGTGCATGAAATGATATGGCCATTTTGACTTGAACCATCACATAATACTTGATTACTATTATTTGTTATGATAACTTTGGATTATGAGAGCTTGGATGGCAAAAGGGTTACTATTTCTCTCATTTTCTTTCTCTCTCTTGCTTGAGCTCTCCCTCTTCCTCTTGCTCTCTCTCTAGTCTATGGTTCACTTGTCTCATGTGTTGAGAAGCAAGAATCATAGAGATAAATCGCAACACACTCCTCTACTCATCCTAGTTCACAAGGTTTGGCAAACCAAGTGTTCTACTTTTTTCTAGTTTGAAGAGAAGCCAAAGGTAGAAGCTTTCAGGTGGATCCATCTTCGGCGCAAGGAGACGACGAGGTGAGGCCGATCCGTACACCGCAAAGAGTTGAAGACGAAAGAGTTCAAGAAAGGTATATCCCCCTAGCCGAGTAGGTAAAATTCTTGTTAGGTTTGTTAGATAGTTTTTGACAAAGATCCGTATTTTGAGTCCCTGTTACCACCTCTTGAAAAATCGTTTTTCATCATTTCCGCAAGCCCGTAAGTACCGGGAGAGGTAACGTGGACTTACAGAAATATAGTATATAAGAAGCATAAGCTTTAAATAGCTTGCTTTCGTACTTGGGGTAAGTGCGCACGTGCATAGCACAGAGTGCGCATGCATCCATCGTATGTCTTCATACACAATATTTTTCACTCGCGCTCATGCATATGACACACGATGCACATGTTCTCATAGGTGGTATTCTTCAGTTGCGCTCACATGGATATCATGTGATGCGCGTCCTTTTGCTTCTTACTCCACGTGGATAACACGTGATGCTCGTCCTTTTGCTTCTTGCACTCACGTGGATATCACGTAATGTGCATGTCTCTATAGACAATTTTCACCAAGTGTGCCCTAGGATAGGGTGCGTATGGTTCATCAGAAATCCTGAGCTTTCAAGAGAGAAAAAAGACTCTTTTCCATTGATTTTTGGAGTACGCTTGTATATTGTGCATCCAATTTTTTTGAAAGTTACGATTTTCATAAAGAGTCGAAACTCAAGAGAAGCAAAAACTTCTATCTTTTACGTGTCGAAACACTTATCATTATTTTATGAGGGATTCTTTTCATTCGAAATTTTGGATCTTAGGATCGATCTCTTATAAAAGTCGAAACTTTTATAAACAAGAGATCGGCCCTAAGATCTTTTGATCTTATATAGTGAATTAATTGATTCAATCAAAAAGAAAACGCTTTTATATGTAAAGCCAAAGTTATTATTATCAAAAGATAATATTTCTTCTCTCGTTTCCCGCTTTTTTACCTTGTTGATGGATGGAATTGAAATGATGAGATTTCTTCTTTTTGAAAAAGGTGCGCACTTTTTTTAGTTGCGGGTGCTATCAACCTTCTTTTCTCTCCTTTTTTATGTCTCCCCCTTTTTTCTCGTATTTTAGGACCCTATTTATAGTAGAGGGTTAATTAGGATTTGTTCCAATTAGTTAGGGATTTATTTTTTTAAATTGATTTTAAATTGATTCATATCAATTTTAGGCACATGCGCACTATTGGATCTTTATCCCAAATCAATTTTTTTTGATTTGTTGAGTTTGTTAATTAACATAATATTTTCTTCTAAATAAAGTGTGCATGTGCACTGCTTGGACTTGCGCATGTTATTTAAAT
Organism: Agapanthus africanus; assembly: GCA_030015575.1. Lineage (NCBI taxonomy): Eukaryota > Viridiplantae > Streptophyta > Magnoliopsida > Asparagales > Amaryllidaceae > Agapanthus > Agapanthus africanus. The sequence goes on along the minus strand of CM057340.1, from coordinate 117,383,625 downwards.
GACATTTCATCAAGTGCGCACATGATGCTTGCGCTTCTTGAAGCTTCGCACATGCGCGTGTGCATGGCTTGCATATGGCATTTTGCCACATGCGCACTTGATACTTGCGCATCAAAGCAATGAAGCTTGCCCTTCTAGAAGGGTGCAACCAATTTAGGTGGGAACAAATGCCCCCCACTGCTGCACCTACATGCATTGCACGTGGGTGCAACAGTGTTAGGCTTATCACTGCACGACATTAAATGGCTTAGGAGACAGGTTTAGATCCCTACGATCTAAGGCTTTTGAATTTTTATGGGTCGTAAGGATCTCATAAAGGTCCTTTCTCCCTAGGAGTCGAGAGGATCTCATAGGTATATTTTCTCCTTAGGAGCCATGGGGACTCCTAAGTGTCTTTTCCCCTAGTGAGTCGTAAGGATCTTACGCAGGTGTTTTCTCCTTACGAGTCGAGAGGACACGTAAGTGGCTTCTTCCCCTCATTGGTATCCTGATTAGCCAATGGAGGATGTTTTTGTCGTAAATGGCCTATGGAGAGTATACGGTAGTCAATTTTAAGACCGGTCGTAGGGCAGTGATCGCTTAGGAGACAGGTTCAGGACCTTGTCACTTAAGACTTTCCAATTTTATAAGAATTGAGGGTTTCATAAAAATATTTCTCTCCACGAGTCGAGAGGATCTCGTAAGTGCATTTTCTCCTTATGAGTAATGGGGACTTCTAAGTGTCTTTTCTCTTGAGAATCGTAAGGATCTCACAAGAGTGTTTTCCCCTTATGAGTCAAGAGGACCCATAAGTGGCTACTTCACTTCATCGTTTGTGCTGAAGTCACGTAGCTTAGTTTATTTACTCATCCCGGAGTGTTCAATTTACCCTTCCCTTAGGCATATGGATAAACTCGGCCTAACGTTGAATATACATAACCCCTGTTAACATAAGAGTCTGTTAAGTTTGTGGTACTGGATTTAGTCCATCGCACCGTTACATCAAGCGATTTCTTCTCGATCCACGTCCACTCAGGTCGCTGGTTCGAGTAGCCGCGTACCTGCTGTATCACCTAACCCTTCCGATGCGGTGATACAACATCTCAAATAACCTTCCTAAGCCAAGGTATCCATATTTCCGTCAGACGATTCAACGTTAGGCATCACCATGGTGCTTTACCTCGAGGTCAGACTCTATTCTTCGAGTCCCACGAAAGTCATATCTGCATCCATCTGAGGTGGGATAACATCCAATGGTCTTTAAGCTTGCATATCTTGCCATCAAGACCTGAAGCTAGGAATATGCCGTCACTCCACTTTTGTTTTGATGATGTCGCGCCGATTCTTTATTGAAGTTGGGTAGACATCCATATGGTCTCTAGGCTGCATATATCGCCATTGATATCTAAAGCTAGGAATTTACCATCACTCCATATTTGCTTTGACTCCTTAGAGCTTTGTTGACACCATATTTGTACTCTGCTGGAGTAATTTGGGCTTCGAGATAGTCTCTAGGTTGTATGTATACCATCAAAACTTGGTGCTTCGTTTGGCGAAACATGGTGGAAAATATGGTTCCCTTTCTTTCATTTGTGCACGTAAATTGTATACAAGAGTCAGTATTGGCCTACTTGCAGGGCGGTTAGGGGATATGATGGCTTAAGAAACAGGTTTAGGTTCATGTAATTTAATACTTTTGAATTCTATGAGCCGTGAGGGTCTTATAGAAGTATTTTCTCCTTACGAGTCGAGAGGATCTCATAAGTGTATCTTCTCCTTAGGAATCGTGGTGATTCCTAAGTGTGTTTCTCATTTGTGAGTCGTAAGGATCTGACGCAAGTGTTTTCTCCTTGCAAATCGAGAGGATATTGCAAGTGCTTTTTTTTATGAGTTTGCGCCCTTTTAGGTTTTTATAAGCCCGCTGGTAGTCCTGCTGATATTACTCACGGAGCCCTTTCGGATTTTCATCTGTGCCCATATTCTTGGGGACGCACCTTTTTTTACGAGTTTGCGTCCTTTTGGGTTTTCACAAGCCTGCCGGTAGTCCTGCTGTTTTTACTCACGGATCCCTTTCGGGTTTTCATCCATGCCCATATTGCTTGCAGACGTCCCCTTTTTTGCGAACTCTTGGACATAGCTTCACTGCGGGTGACCCAATATCGCTTGCCGGTAGGACTTGGGGATGACTTCATAGCTGGTGGAGCACATAGTTGGTGGGACTTAAAGAAGCAACTTCGCGATGGGTAGCCTGTAGATAGTATACGGTAGTCAACTTGGGGACTAACCATAAGGCAGGATGCCACTTTAAGGACATAGCGGTCTATGGGAACATAGAGAACATATGTGGGGTATAGATTGTATGTGCATGTAGATTGTATACGGTTGGTTATAGGATCTATTCTGTAGGGCAAAACGCCGGTTTAGGGACATAGCGGTCCATCTTTCCAGTTTCGGTCGGGGAGTTATATAACTCGTCCCTTACGCTACTTGCTTGCTTGGGCGTTGCAGCCTGGCCTTTTAATAAATGGCCATTTCACGCCTTAGGCTATCTTCACCCTCTTGAAATGCTTCTTTTATCATCGTGTCAATCGGGTCGTCTTACGGGAAATACAGAGCACTTTGCACGGTACCTTCCCTCTGCTCATCAGTGTAGCTTTCTGACGCTGACCGAGCATCTTCTTCATATACGAAGAAATGAGAGACCATATGGTTGCTTCTTATATGCTCTTTTTCTTCTTCTGCTAAGTTTTCTTCTTCCTCAGCATTGCCATTTTCGATGAGATGCTGAAGAAACTCTTCGAGTGTAATTGGCAATCGCGCTTTTCGGTTATATTCCTCTAGCGTGTCGATATATTTTTGCAGATTCATCCGGTTGTCTACATATTCGGCAGTTTGGACAGGCTTCTTAGTCTTCTTCTCCTTCTTTGGAAGCATTAACTTGAGTATTCGCGTCCTAATCTTTTTCCAAGAGTGGAACTCGCGCGGTCATTATTTTGGTGACTAGGTGTTTTAGAGCCGCTCATTTTTTGTTGAGTGTTGGCGACAAACGCCGTCTTGCCTTTACTTTTGTTATTTCATGATTCTTCCCTCGAAGAGGAAGAAGACTGGTCAATCTGTTCCAGCTAAACCAGATTATTGATGAGCTCTTGAAAGGTGGTCGTCTTTAAAAAAGCCAAGAATGGGTATAGCTTTGATCGCCGATCAAGAGTACCTATGAGCATTCCCACTACTGGTCCTTCATCGATGCGTTTTTCGCATTTAGACCAGAGGTTCCTCCATTGAATGACGTATTGGACTATTGTCTCGTTGGATCTCACCTTTTCATTACCTAACGCAGAGTCTGTAGTGCGTTTACTTGCACTAACGAACCTGTGCGTAAAGAGCACTTCCATTTCGGTTAAGATTTTAACGGAGTCATTTAGTAGCTTTAAGTACCATTCAAAGGCGGTTCCCGTCAGACTGCGGACGAATTGACGGAAAAGCAACGGGTCCTCACTACCAATATTACCGCACATAGCTCTAAACTACGCGATATGTAGCTGGGGATTTCTTGTTCCATTATAGCTTTTGAACTTTGGGATTATATATCCCCCAGGGTATTGCATTCAGTCATGCCATGCTGGATATGAACGACCGGTCTTGACCAGCTTATTTGCCGCTTCGCTGTCCTGGTGAGCTTTAATTTTCCGGGCTATATATTCGTCCGGCTTTGCTTTTGTGATCACCTCCTCTTTCACCGCTGAAGGAGCTTGGATAGGATTGGAAGTATCTCCATTATCATCAATAACGACCACCGGAGGTTCATCTACAGGTGATTGGGATTGAGCCATCATTCCAGCCATATTCTGGGTTAAGAGGGCCATCTTGTTCATCTTAGCAGCCATCTCTACCGCTTCTTCATTTTTCTTCTCGAGGACGCACTTCAGGAAGTTAGTATATGACTCCTGCCCTGTCTTTTCTTCAGGTGCATCCTCCAGGCTTGCCTTAGGTGGTGGACTAATGAGTTCTGCCGCTTGAGCGAGTATCTCCTGCAGCTTTTCTTGTTGTTGCTGGTCTTTCTTTAGAGATCGAGCAATTGGTCGATGACTAACTGAAGCTCGACTTTCATCTTTAGATTTCATCATGTATACCGTATGCACTACCATGCCCCCGTGCTTGGGGTGTTTGGAACTCTGGCCATTGCGTTTCGCCTCAGGCGTTTGCATCTTTTCTGGCCTCTCTCTTTTGTAAGAAGCCGCTTTAGAAAGAACCATAACATCAGGAACCACCGTCAGAGAAGTCCCATTGTGTTTAGAAGGGAAGTTTTCATTATTTGCCTGACTCTTCATTTGTTTGAACTCAAGAGAAGAACTGTGGAAAATGACGGAGTTCTTCACCTCCTTCTATACCTTATATATAGATGAGGAAAGTCTTTTTCGAGAGCGAATTGGCTTCTGCTCTTCTTGGATCTTCATGGGCTTCAGAGACTTCTTCAGTATTGAGGTGGGGGAATTTTTTCTGAACCTTCGCAGCAGTTCAAAACTATTCCCGGTTGGAACAGTGGCATTAACCATTAAAGTTGGAGCATGGGGAGTCAACCCTGATAGATAACTGGCCCCAGATCGTCTTGCTCAATGCCTATAGCGACGTCGGGCATTTATCGAGGCAGGAACCTCCTTTTCTTGCGGGGTTTATTCATCATGGCCCCTGCATAGCGTACGACCATCGGTAGGTGGAAGATTGACACCTTCAGCAGAGCTGAAGCTTAAGGAGCCAGCCTGTGGAAGACAAATTTCTTCTAAACTTCCTCTTCGACGTTGAGACACAAAGGGTAGGAGGAGAGAGCATTGACTTAAAGAAAAGCCTATTCATTTCCTGAGAAGCCAGAATGCAAAGAGTTGAGACTGCATTGGCCCGTACTTGACTCCACCAGATGCGGTAATGCCTAAAATGCAGTTAGCGCAAGTGAAAGCCATTGATATCTACGTAAAGATGAAACAACAGATTCAGTATCCCACCACCTAACGACAACTATAAACATATTATAACGACTCTGAAATCACTGTACAGAAATTTCTTGTATTTCACAGTAAAGGGTATTACAGCCTTTGTAAGAGTAAAAAGTTATTTTGTTAAATAAAAGTAAGAAGCAATTTATAGCTCACTAGTAAGGCCTCTGCACTGCTGTGACATAGCCTGTGTGTTCGATTCTCATCAGACACATTTATTTTTTTTAGATTTTTCTTTTTTAATTTTTCGGAAGACTAAGAGTTGCACGTGCAATACACGGAGAAACAAAAAGTTTGAGAAAAATCAAACAGGCGCAATGAGGTGTACACACCAAACATGACACGTAGCACGAATCTCGAGGAGATTGGGCCAAATCCGACCGCCCATTTCTTGCTTATGGCCGCCGCCGATGGTTCGATGGAGCCCATTTGCCTCTGTGCTTTGCACACTTGTCCCTTCGACTCCCCTTAACTCCCCTGCGCTGTTTGATTTTCCTGCAATCAAACAGAGACCCTTCAATTCACCATTTAACACCATTTAAATTCTTTTAATCCACATTTTTAATTCCCACACCCTAATTCTTCACTATAAATACCACCCCATGCCCTAGCCCTTCCCCATTCTGAAATTTCTAGCTAAAATTCTCTCAAACTCTCTAAGTGTCAAGTGGAGTTAAGCCCCCAAGTGGAGTAGCTAGCCAATCTCGATGATCGAAGTATCTCTGACGAAACCACGATCCCCGAGGGCTTCTTCGATCTCTTATTAACCACCTAAAACACGTAAGTCCCTTCATCTCTATCCTTTTCCACCTCAAAAAAAATTTCTAAAACAAATCGATAAAAGTGGAGTTATCTCCGATGTAATCTTCTTTTTAATTTTTGTATTCCACTTGATAAGCAACTTAGATCAAACTAACATCCTATATTAATCTTAACCTTATTTCACATCATTTAGTTTTTAGTTTAACAAAATTTTCATGTGAAACAAATATATAACGGACTTTTTCATTAAAATACCATGAACTTTAGTATATCACTTCTCGATAATTAGTTTAAATACCTTTAAAAAAACTTCACGAGGTAACGACCTACCCCACATGCACATTATGGTTATATAGCACGATGTTCTAAACATATAGTTAATTTAAAGAATAATTTTTTCATTAAAATACCACACCTTTACAAAACGGGTTTCTTTTGATCGGTATTTCGAAATCCTTGGCAATTACACCTCTACAACCCTTGTTAGGGGACCCGCTAATGAATGGTGCGGATTATCGCACATCCTTGGGATAGTAGAGCGAGATGTAGAACTCCTCACGGAGTATTCGTTCTCGAAAGGAAATAAAAATACGGTTTTTAAGAAACGCGGCTTTTCTAAACAAAACTAATTTTTGAAAAATTATATAAAAATCATAAATCCGTATTTTCAATAAAAAAAATTAAGAAACTATGTTTTTAAAATGAAAGAACAGAATTTTTAATAAAATACCACCAAGTTTCCAAAAGAGCTAGTTTTCATAAAAATACCATAATTTTCAAAAAGCTAGGTTTTATCACTAAAACACCACAACAATTAAAATACATGTTCATGAAAACGCTAAATATTATAAATCACCCTCAAGCTTTATTTTTAAAGTATATTAAAGTATTTTTCATAAAACCCCCTCGAGATATGCAAACAATACTAAGGACTCTAGATTAATATAGGTTTAAGCGGGATCAATTCTCTTGAGCCCCACGGAGCCGGAGAAAGTGAGTGGTTACTTATTCAGGTTAGACAACTTAACGGATTTATCAATGGTAATTGTCTTGGAAAATAACACAAATCCTACCGTCCATGTGCAGCAATTGCCGATTTCTCCCGAACATAAGATTTTTAAGGTTTAAATCAATTCCTATGAAAAAGATATGTACTCGAACCCAAACTACTCGAACCAACTTGACTCGAAGCAAGATTGCAATTTTCATGACTCGCATATTACTCGACTCACTCGACTACATTCTACACCTTTTGCAATCTATGGTTTCGATCAAGACATGTTAATCAATCAAATCAATTAAGTATATTAACCAGTTATAATATATTATACTCGGGGTGTTTGGAATAGTTTCTTGTGTGAATCCGACGGAGCTTCAGGATTCCCGTATTAATCACTTTTTTTTATTTTACTCGAATATCAATCAGGTTGACTCATCTATAGCCTAGAGCCCCGATGCTAACACATGATATGGGCCCGTGTTGCCTTGCTCCTGCGGCCCCACTCTTGAGCTCGTGAATACTTTTACGGCTGCGTTGACATTCACACTTGGAACTTAACGTTAACATAGTGATCATATAGAGACCTATAGTATATACTTACCCATGAATTTATACTCTTACTCATCATATATATTCTACACTTTTCATTTTCTTTACTCTTACCTATCTTTGGGACTTACCGAGCGCAAGTTCGCTGACGGGCATTCTACCCACCTTTATTTTCTTGGAATGTTCATCAGATACGGTCGAGATAGAAGAAGTGGACGCTACTGAGGAGGATTACGACCAAATAGCTACTCAGAACTAGCTCAGCTTCACTTTTCTTCAGTTGATGTATGCCACTTGACTAGGCATTTTCCTTATTGTATTTACTTTCCAGTATTAACTCATGTACTTGTACATATTTGAAGTTGAATGTAAATAAAAATATTTGTTTAAAAATTTAACAGTCTCCATTTATTCTTACATTGTGTATTATTGTTTTCAATACGCTTAGTATATTTATTTAGGGAATGACCTTCTCTGGATAAATATGCCGCGGGCTTGCCACGTCACCTTTTCTGTCTACTCGAAAGTGGGGCATGGCACATATATACCGCGATTTTATTTGCAAAAAATACAACACACAAAATATGGAGTGGAAAGAGAAAAAAGTCATACCGGGTGTGCCAGAATCTGTTTACCGCCAGAAACCGGACCGGGGCGCGGTGAGCGCGTCCAGCCTAAATCTAGGGGTAGATACTATATGGAACATATCCATCCACCTCTCTGAAGATACCAAGTTGATTTATGGTACCGTATATCAGAGGTACGGATAGATGAGACCGATGTAACAGAACTTTCAGATTCCCTCTCATGGATGATAGGTTTATTGATTGTGGGGACGCTTTTTCCTGCGGGCGCAAACCCCTATAGTTAATTATGTTATCGCCAAACGATAAAAACTTTCTCTACTCTATTTTACTTCACATGTCGTATTATGATTTTTTTAGGAATTAAGTGATTATATCCTCAACATATCGGAATTCTTTGTAATTGGTGATATTTGAGGAAATCGCCTGGGTTTTGCCTGATGGCAAATATTTAAATTTGAATATCTGTTGTTATGCACCAATTTCAAACTGATATATATGTACGTTTATTTTATAAAGTGAGATATAACTTTTTAAAATTATGTATATGACATTTACCTATATCAGTTGGTGATTAGGTAAGGTACATTCAACAGCAGTGTAATTCTTTTTAACCGTAGTACAGTTTTCAATCTACGACGCACAGGGTTTGAGTTATTAAACTTAGTGGACTTATACAGAGTATTGTTGTTGTCCGGTGTCCATTAGGACAAAGGGGTTGGTACTCGTACTATATTCTTCTTACTTATGACTTCTGTAGTTTTAGACAACTATTTCGTTGAAATACTAGGTCCAAATTTTGAGAAGTTATAGGTACAAGAATAAAGTAGAGAACCATGTGTTGCAAAGTATCAGGATTCTTCAAGATGATCGAAGATGTGGATATTTGTGCTAGGTATTCCGTTGTAAGTAATGGTTTTGAGAACTTTCTTCTCTTTCAGGTTACTCATATGTGGATGCATTCCTTAATGAGTAATGCCGATTAACCTCCTTCTATTTAGTTGATATGCACTGGAGATGGATGCATATATTTTGAATCTGGTTCCAATTAAATTAGTGCATTTGTTTTTATAGTGGATATAGAATGGTTTCATATCTTAACGATGTTAAGGTATAAGGAGTTGTCCGGCTTATGCTTAAAACCAGAATCCGGATAAACTCTAGGCATGTTTCAGTAATGGAAGTTTGTGGGTTTTCCCGGGCTTTGACGAGGGTTAACATTCTACCATATGGAAGATCCATAGTCAAATTGTTCTTGACCCACCACAGTTTTAGTAAAATGGATTCTTTTCAGAAAACATTAGTGGGAGTATGGTAGAACTGGAATTGATTCCAGAACCACAAACGATTACTGAAAATTTAGTAAAACCTAAAGATTCAATTGGATTCGACATTCCATTAGCCACACCGCAGATTTGGTGGGTAACCTCACGCACTCGAGAGGTACTTCGGTCTCCTTAAAAACGGTGACAGAGAGGTTTTTGATTACCCAAACTTCCCACTACTGCTGTTCTAGACTATGAGATCTGGCAGGAGATGAGTATAACGTCGTTCTAAATTAGCTTTAGAAGTGCACGCATATATGACTCTGCCAGAGGGTTGTTGTAGTCAATGGGAGTAGCGGAAGCGTAGTGGGCAGGTAGCTTTTGTCTATTTATAGACTAAAGCAAGGTATAGCATAGATAGATCGTCTAGTTTTGATGTGACAATCATAAATTTTGACTTCATCAGAATAAGAGATGGATCTGATAAGAAGGTAGTAGGGAGTGATGTCCTGGTATTTGGATGGCATGCTTTTTATAGGAAGTGATATTCTTATACTACGATCGGTTATACTGTGGTTATCACAAGGTGTTTCTCCACATAGGATATGGATAAAATATCAAGTATTCTGGTTACTAGATCTATGGTTTTAGATCTAGATTTAGGAAGTGCCCCAATTTAGGTACTTGACACTATTCTAAAAGTGTTTAGAATGGATGACTCCTGGCGTGGTGGTGTACCCGCAAGTGATGGAGTCACCTTCTCTAAAGAGATGTTTTCTAGACTAATGAGGAGAGGGATTTGCGTGATTGACATATCACTTACTTAGGCAATTGAGTTAATCATGAAATATCAAGTACCACACCAGATATTGCTTTTGCACTGGTTGCAATAAGCATATATATTAATCCAATCCTGGAGAAACGTTGGGAAGCAGTTATCAACATAAGCGGATGTTCTTGGTATATGGTAACGGAAGCCTCCTTCGAGAGGCGGTTATCATTTTTGGCTTCCAAGATGACCTGGATGACAGAGTGGTTGTCAGAGTTATAGTTTTCCCTCTTCTGAGGGGCAGTATGTTGGACAGGTGGTCCAAGCGGATACTGAGGAAGGCATAGCGAAGGATAGTGATTAAATTCAGTGGAAGATATAGTCTAAGAAGGTTTTTGGATTTGGAGTTCATTTGTGAACTGGGTCCCATCAGATATCCAGACAAATTCTAAGACAGGTATCACTCATTTTAGGAGATAGCATTTCTCCTCGAAGTTTAGATATAGAGAGATAAAGAAAGAAACACTGGAGTGGATGTCACGACCCACAGGGTACGGAACGTGACTGGCACTTAAGTTTACGAAACGTCTAAAGACGTCCGTAAAATAAGTGAGCCAAAGCCCAGAAAACAAAACCAATTAAGCAAAAGAGTGAAGAAAACCCAGTCAATTGAAAGCGAGTTATCAAATAAGTCATGTACAACCCTTTTTTTTAAAACAATACCAATTTTTCCGAAAATTTCGGCAGAGTCTCCTTTGTAAATACTGGCCCCCAAAATGGGTACAACAAAAATATATGTAAAACCAACAAAAAGGCATCCCCAAGCGGGAGCTAGCTCTTCGCCATAAGGCGGTCACAAATCCCACGCAATATAAATGACAACAAGCGTAATAATCATAAGGAAGCATGAAAAAAGTAGCATGTCGGCTCAAGTGAGCTCGACCCCAAAATACAGCATAAAATCCACAAACCTTACAGTCTCATCTCTAGGTCAATATACAATAATCTGGTAGAAACAGTAGATGGGGTACACTAGATACAAAGAATATACAAGGTGGTACAAAAATGATAACATAACCCACCTATGAGCAAATCTCGAGCTCAAGCAAAAGAGGCAAAAGAACAAGTGAGCCCGCCGCTACTGAACTGACGGAGCGGACCTGCAAAAGACTGTGGCACAACGGGGGTGAGTTGCCAACTCGTGAGTAATAAATAACATCTACAAAGGCTATCGTATGCATGCACACAAGCATCCTAACATCTATAATACAGGTATGACTGGATGCACTAGCAGGTGTGTATATAACATCAGTGTACTAATATGTATGCAACATGAATATCTGAGGTCTTAATAGGTATATATAAGAAATATTTTATCTCTTTTTGTTTTTGAAACTCTTTTAGAATGCCAGCATAATGTCAATGAATCGACGAAAATCGGTGTCCAGCAACGACACCCAAAAGCTGTCTCAAATCTCATAAATGTATCTCTGGCCTCAGCCGTCCGGCTGACCCATCTCAAATATCAATATCTCATCATCTAGCGGCCACGGTCGGTATCCTCTGGATATCCGCCGTCCCAAACAGTCACCGGTAGGTAATCCGTCCCCTGCCAGGCTCAACGTCATCACCACATTCCTCTTGCCCCGGGGTACCTTACGGGGCCCACCATGTACCCGTGCCGGTTCCTCCACTCCTCGACACGGATTTCCAAATCCACAGCAAACTCATGGTGGACGACACTTACATCACTAGAAAACCGCAATTTACATATTTTAAAAAAATATAATAAGTTTAGAAATTTTGCGGCTTTCCCCCGAAATCCAGCAATATCATAAAATCTCAAGAAATCCTCATAAGTGCATATATCAATGATAATGAATGCGTATGATATCAATAATCAAGTTGCGATGTATGATTAATGTATTAAGCATGAACAATTAATATGATGAAGTACATGCACATGAATAGCAATACTACGGTTTCATTTTTAAAAGTTATCTAGTGTGGTGGCATGGCAATTACCAGGGTGTGTGTGTAAACATGATAGTGCTCGTGCTGCATATAAAAATCCTGGTAATGGTGCAGGTGTCCTATGAAATGGTTTCGTATAGGTATGTCAATATAATGCATGGATGCAGCAAATAGTCAGTTAAGTATTTCACCCCTAATTACTAACATTACTAAGGATTTGTAAGTTACTAAAACTATCGGGCGGCTTGCGCCATCCAACGATAGTCCCCCGTAGATGTTACATCTACTCACCGGGATCCCTGGCTAGCTGTGTCCAATCACCGCCTTTCCCTTTCGCGCCGCGTCTGACGTCTCCGCGACCGAACCTGGAATTTACATCAATACCAAACATAAGGTTACATATCAAGAACGACGCAAAACCCCAACGAAACTACTAAAGTTCGCTAGCTAGGTACAACGAGCACAAAGTGCGCGGAACACACGCGAAAATCGCAAAAACTGCCAAAAAACGCCGATTTGGTCGCCCGGCAAAACTAAAACCCGACTACCCAAAAATCCGCACTCACGCATCCTAAAAGTCATAGGACAAGCCATTACAATCATCAGGATATCAAAAATAATTCATCACATAATTTTTATACAAAACTAGTAAGCATTTGCATTCCAAAATCGGTGCAAAAATCGCCGATTTGCGACAAAACGACTACAATAAAGCATAATTACCCAAGCACACTACAAGCAATCTACAAACACTAATTACAACACAATAGCAATGATTCCAATCCTATTTTCCATAACCACCAATTCTTGAATTTATAACCTAGCAAAATCCAATCAATTTCCACACTTGAAAACTTAATTTAACACAACAAAAGCCCACATAAGAAAATTAATTTCTTAGATTAGGTTAGCAAAATACTAGATAACAATTTAGGTCTAAACAACTAAATAATACTTTCTAAACCCTAATCAACTCATTTATCAAGCTTCAAATACTATTTTCCATACATAAACCTTCTCTTGAAAATCCTAAAACAACAATTTCACACTTCTAAATTTAACTAAATTAGCATAATTGAAAACTACATAAACAAGGTGATCATATAGATTAGTTAATTATCAACTAGATTAACTAAAAGACAAGCTAATTAACTAACATGGCTTCAAAACCCTAGTTAAACAAACTACTCTTTTTTTTTTTTAAACTAGATTAGAAATTATTTAACTTTTAACACTAAACCATGCATTTAAAGGAATTTAGCAACAAAAGAAAGTAACTTTGATGAGAATTATACCTCACTTGAGATCTAGAAAGAATGGATTTTGCTCCAAATGATGGCCTCAAACACCAAGATCCAAGCAAGAATGGCTAAGGATAATGATAGCATAAGGATTTTGTTTGGATTTTTGAATAAAGTGTGGATTTTGATGTGTTTTCTTGAAGAAATTGAAGGAAAATGAAAAGAAAAGAGAGGAAGAAGAGGGTGTGCAGGTTTCGGCCAGTATTGAGGTGAGGGGGAGGGTGTGGGCAAGTGGGGAAAGTCAAGGGTCAAGTCTCCAAGTCAAATGCACCATACCTTATCCATTTTAATTAAAATAAATCCATAAACAATCCCATTTTCACACAAGAAAGAAACCAACATAAGAGGCCAGAAATTTCTGGACTTGGTCAGGGTTGGGCTGTCCAAGGGCTGAGGGAAAAGAGAGAGGGGTTTTACAAAAGAAATTTTATGCAAAAAGGCCCCCTACAACTCAAAAATTGCAAGTTTTAGCTCAAAATTCAATAAATTCGTTTCATAACACAAAAATTTGTTAAAAATCAAAATAAATTACTAAAAATTTATGTTATCACTAGATTATAATTATCATAATTTTAGAGATTAAAATTAGCCCGGAAAAATTTGTATTTATCGCTAATTTAATGTATTTTCTTACCGGCTTAAAATAATATTAAAAAATTGAAAAATTAGGGAAAATTTTTAAACGACCAGAATTTCATAATTAACTCATTAGCTACTAAAAACAAGCAATTTACTATCCATTTTAAGTATAATTAGCCCTAACTGCAAAATAACGAGAAAGACGGTTTTCGGAAAAATACCGAATTTTCACCGAATTTCAGGAAAACACCAAAACGACTTTTCAAGACGCTACAGTGGATCCACTTACTGAGGCTATTTCTCAAACGCAATAGTTTCGCAAATGAGTTTTACGAGACTGATTAGTAGAGAAGTTGGGTGTTCGGTATCACACGGGCTGTGAGTATGCGACACCGCAATAATTAGCCTTAAGTGCAAGTGGGAGATTGTTGGCTATAGTGCCCTCAAGTCAATTATTGAATCGCAGCCACGCGATTGTGATGATTGAGGGAGGACCTATACCTGTAAAACAGTCTTACTCGAAATGATAGTATGCTATCTGGTTTGTCTTCATCATCATGTACATGCATTATGTGGCATAACATATCACTATTATATGTTGATAGAGCCCATAGGATTCTTACTTGACTACCAGCATTATGATGGCGATCATATAAGTGGGAGCTGGGTGGTCTATAAGCACATCCTTAAATGTCCTTAGTCGTGGGAGTAACGAGGCTGGGCATCGATACTCCAAAGTAGACTAGTGTATACTTATCGAGACCCCGACGAGAGACAGTAGCCGGTCTCACAAGCCATTGGTGTCAGTTAGTCATCTAAGATAGTATACAGGTGCTCATTGGGTTATGAGTACACTGGACGGACTCACCGGGAATATGCTAGTTGGTATTATACCTATTGTCAGATAGAAGTTCCCAGATGACATGAGTACAGGTTAGTCTGTCGACCCGAGATCGTCATTTGTCTCTTGTGAGTTCCCACTGTACTTTGATTACTACCCTACTACGGATCAAAGGAGTCATGCAAACAGGTTTTAGTTGGGTACAGTCCCAAGCCATATGGAGGCAGTGAGCAGATCGTCGGGGATTCGTCTCTTCCGGTATTGGGGGTTGATGTCGCGTTGTGCACGGGTGGCCATTACCAGAAATCCTTGGCCAAGGTGGGCGAGAATTACTGATCTAGGATCAGTAGTTTCTCAGGTGGTGATGGGTTTCATACCTACACGAAATGTCGTGTTATTAGGGGTCTGACTTTATCCACCCCCTAGACTCGATATGCGATACTTTTAGACGAACAGACCAGACTGTATAGAGATTGTCATTGACAGGCTCTGTAGGGGTTTGGATGAGTTTGCTCGTCGGCCTTCCTTTCGCTTAATACCTAGGTAGCCATTAGCTAGTGCCACTGACGTGCTTGTGGTTAAACCCACTGCCAGCATATTGAAGAGTCTTTAGAGTCCCACACATAGGGTTTTCATGGTTCAGAAGATATGGTGTAGATGACGTATGCCGGTACATACAGGTGTCCGATTAAATATGTGTGCAGGCTACACGGACTTTAATCGTACGGTTGATGATACTAGTGGCTTAGGGTTAAGCCGGATTATTAAATCAGGTTTTGATTTAATAATTTATATATATATATATATGTATTCTAGTATTATTGCTCCCTATTCTTTTTCTCTCTTGGCTATTCGTATTTTTGTATGAATACGCGTATATGTATTTCAATACGTATACCAGATTGTATTCCGTATTTATACGGAATTACTTCTAGAAGATTGCCACCATATTACATGATTTTCCTTTTTAGAAAATCATTTTGGAAATGAGGTGGAGGGGTGAGTTGGCATGAGCATGGCTTGACATGTAGAGAGGTATGGCTATGATTTGTTTATTGTAAAATAAGGAGATATTTTTCCATGGTTGAAATTATGGTACCCATTCATTCTTCATGCTAGCCTCTTGATCATTCATTGATTCATGACATCCATTATTGATTCACACTCTCACCCTTGAGAGTCTTAGCCATTTTCCTTGTGTTAGTTATATGTATGTCCTAGAGGACATTATTGTACATGTGATGTATATTATAGTTGATGCTTGGAAATATATAGAGAGGACTTTCTTGCTCGACATGATAGCATGCTATCTGGTTGCTCTTTGTCTTAACATGTAGACTTGTATTGTGATAATGTCTTGCTCTCACATGTTGATAAAGCCCTTAGGATGAGTACTTGACTACTAGGACTATGATGGAGATCATACTAGTGGGGCCAGGGTAGTCCATAAGTACATCCTTTAATTGTTTCTAGTCGAGCGTGTATCGAGACAGGGCATCGACATTCCAAAGTAGACTAGCGTATACGCTTCTTGACCCATATGATGGGCGATGGATGATCACACATCCATTGGTGTTTGACATCAAAGATGGTATATGGGTGTTCAGTGGAGACTTGGTATACTGAACGGACACGCTGAGAACTCCTAGTTTGTATTATACCTATCATCAGATAGCAGTTCTCAGGTGACACTGGTACAGGTTAGTCTGTAGACCCGAGATCGTCATAGAGTCTTGTGTGATTCCCACTATACTTTGATTTCCACCTTACCACATTCAAGAGAACGTGCAAAATGGATGCTTTTAGGTACAGTCCTGAATCACATGGAGGCAATGAGCGATAGGAGGGGTTTCTTCTCTCCCGGTATTGGGGGTTGATGTTGCGCTGTGCTCAATTGGCTATAACAGGAAGTCCCTGGCCAGGGCTGCTACGGAGATCTACAGGTAAGTGTTATCAGTAGTTTCTTGATCCGCTATGAGCCTCACATCGGCACGACTTATCGGTTACTGGGGGTCTGACGTTTACCACCCCTAGACTGGATATGCGACATATCAGACGAAGAGACCGGTCTGTACGGTAGTTTTACTGACAGGCTTTACAGGAGTATGAGCAGGCTTTCTTTTTGATCTTCTTATCGCTCAATACCCGGGTAGCCGTTACGTCCAGCTAGTACCGCTGACGGCTTGTGGGTGCTTGATATGATCGTCACCTACTGCCGGCATATTGACGAGTCTTTAGAGTCCTACACAGAGGTTTACTGGCTCAGGAAAAACGAAGTAGGAGCACATATGTGATATGTGCGGGATAGAGAATAATATGAGTATGTGATACCATATTCTATTCTCACAAAATGTGATATCGGTCGATTATATATGATATAGCCGGGTTATCGAATCAAGTGTTGATTCGATAAATGGATACATATAATATTAGTCGGTTATATGTGATATAGCCGGATTATTGAATCAAGTGTTGATTTGATAATTTAATGTATAATTGTATATTTGATATATTAAACGTAAGGTGATCAAAGTTTCGGTTATGCAAAGATATAAATGATTGTGTATAATAATAATAGCATGTAAAGCAAGTGGAAATCACTTACCTTGGTCGCTTGATATGGAAGTGATGCCGCTGCAGGGTTTGTCCCAACACACGGGACGGCGCGATACTGGATACGGGCGCACGGCGCGAACGCAGTACGCAGTAACCCGGTACTGAACGCGGTGGCGACGCGGGCGTGATACAGCAGTAGGCTTGGTCCTGGCTTGGTGCGTGGCATGGCGCGACACGGAATTGGCCCTGGTGATGACGCAGGCGTGACACGGTGCTGGGCCTGGTGATGACGCGGGCGCGACACGGTGTTGGGCCTGGATCGGGTACAGTAACGGGCACGATGTGGCACGGTGCCGAGCACGGAGTGGGTGCTGTCGTGGCACACAGGTGGGCACGGTGCGACGCGGGAGTGGCCACGGGGACTGGGCATGGAACGCGATACGTGAGTGGGTTTGCGGTAGCACGGAGGCAAGCACGGTGCGGCACGGGACCTGGTTCGGAGGTGGGCACGACACGACATAGGCGCGGCGCGGTAACTCGACTTGGCTCAAGCTCGAGCTCTTCGGCAGCGGCGGCTTAGAGCTCCAGCGGCCAGCAGGTGGTGGAGTTGCAGTGTTGGCATGGCAGGGTGCACGTCGGCAGAGAGGTGGTGCCGTTGTGGGTTCTCACTGGATGGCGGTGAGGTGAAGAAGTCGGCGAGATGGACTCGGGGCTGGGTTGGCCGCTCGGTCATAGCTCAGGTGGAGTTCACGGGTGGTGGCAGTACAGAGGTTGGTGGCTATGGTAGTGGCCTCGTCGACAGTGGGTCCAAGGAGGAGGTCGAGGCGGAAAGAGGGGCTGCAGCCATCGGCGTTGGGATGAGGAGTCCGGCGAGGTGAGCTAGGCAGGCGAGGGTGCTTGGGGAAAGTCGAGGTCGCCGGAGATGGGTGTGCGGGACGCGGTGAGGCTGTTGGGTTCGTCGCGGATGCGGTTGCGGCGTCCGGGGTGATGGTGGGTTGTCGGTTGACGAAATAGAGGAAAGAGGTTGTAGAAAGGGTCGGCTTGGCAAGCTCGGTGGTCGGTGGTCACTCAACGGTGGTGGTTCGCCGATGGTGAAGGGAGGAGCTCGTGGTGGAAGGAGGCGGCTAGGCTTGGTGTGCAGTGAGGGGGTAGCGGTGGACACGGTGTCGCCGTCGAGGGGAGCTCAGTGTGGAGGAGGGGTGAAGAAGAAGGAGGTGGTGACGGGGATGCGGTGAGGTCGAGGGTGGAGGTGCGCTCGGGGATCGACGACGAGGTATTGGTGCGGCGCCAGTTTGGGTTCTTGGGTCGCCGGGGTTCGCGGCGAGGTGAGTTGGAGGAGGCCGGAGTGATGCTGGCAGTGGTGGTGGGGCGAGCGCGGCCATGGGCGTGGATGTGGGTTCGAGAGGGGAGCGGAAAAAGAGAGAGAGGGAGAGAAGAGAAAGAGAGGGGATCGAGAGGAGAGGGAGAACGTGATGGAGAGAGAAAGAAAACGTGGGGGGAGAGTGTTACGTGAGGAGAGAGATGAAGCAACTGTGAAGGAACGTGGGCTGTAGGTTTGATAAGCATGGGTTTATAAAAAAATTAGTAATGTAATTAATTACTAAAAGAATATAGTAAGAGAGAGAGTGTAACAAAATAAGTTGAAAAATATGTTTAAATATATTTTGTTAGGAAACATTTAACAAAGGAATATAATAATATTTAAACTTGAGTTTTAAGGCTAATACAAAAGTATTCCGAAAAATAGCCGGGTTGGTTGAGGAGATGGCCGGGCTCGGGAAAATAAAAAGGGAAAAGGAAAAAGGGAAATTAGATAATAGGGTTAGGGTTATAAAAGGAAACAAGATACAATGAAAGGATTAAGGTTTTAAAATACTTAAAATAATTATAAATATAAATAAGTAAATTTTGTAAGTGACCCTTTTAAAAAAAATACGGATATTTGCGTATAAAAGAACTAGGTATTATATCAACCACCCTTACAAAAATTTCGTCCTCAAAATTAAAATAAACGATCGCTATATAATAATATGCGAAAAGCCACAAAATCAAATACTACTATATAGCGATTTACGTAAAAGCAGCTAGATAGAATTTTATATATGTATATATATGTAAATATAAGAATTAGCGCAGCTAAAATAGTAATAATAAGTAAGCACGGGGCATAGCCATTTATAATGATAAACCACATATATACAACACAAAAAAAGAACAATAATAAAAATTAGTAAGGGATCGGCTGATAGGCCTTAAGAATCAAAACCACTTTGGTGAGATTACTATTTAAACACGTACAAAATAACTTCAGAATATGTATAAGGTAAAAATGTCGGAAATAAAACGAAGAGTAGGCGAGATAGCAACGGAAAACAATAAAAGCATTAGCATGGATATTTCACTAGACAATAAAATATGTAATGTAAACCAAACAATTCTAACACTTAGAAATAGTGAGAAAATTCGGGAAAGTAACTAAAAATACTTATTAACACCCAATGGAAATCTATCTTATCATAAGTTGGCAAAACTTTAAAATTTCAAAATAGTGAGCGTACTGATTATAATCATATCAACGGAAAAAAATAGCACGGGTAAGGTGCAATAAGCTAGTCGGAGAATGGTTTGCGGTATATGTATATATTGAAGATCGACTCCGTGGGCAGGCACCCAAATGGGAGGCAAGTGAGGAGGAATCGGGTTGCCTAGGATTTACACAAGGATAGAAGGATGAATTCGGATTCAAAATCAAGGGAGAGGAATAAGTTAACAAGGAGTATAGGATTGACAATTTCAGACAGATGTATGCGGCGAGATACAAGCTAATCGAAAAGAGAGTCCGGGGTGCGGTGATGAACCATAATGTCGACTAAGATTAAGGTCTAGATATAGTGAGTCAACAAAAGTAAGCAGTCACGATCCACAACTTTATTGCGTTCAAACTAAGAACTTCAACAGATACAAGATTTAAAGGAAAGGAAACAACTACAAAAATGGAGTGACAATGTCTTTATTGAAAGCGGGAAAAGTGATAACTTTGCGTCGACATCAACATCTCTGCAATCTCGTAGGGCAGATCTGAATCTTGTACTGGGTCCGTGCCGTCTTCGAAATTAAAGTCTGAAAAACAGCTAAGTCACTCAAGCAGACTGGGGCGTTGACAAATCTCTACCTTACAGCTCCTTCCTTCTAGGGCAACGATTGACGAGGTGTTCGTCAGATCCACAAATCAAGCACTGCCCTTTAGCGTTGCGACAGTCTCTCTGAAGGTGTCCTGGTCTCTTGCAATATCCACAACGTTGAGTTCTCCACTGCTTCCATTGCTTGAGGAATAAATGGGCGCTTCATCTTCACATCTCTTCTTTATATAACAGGGATTCCCTTACGATTTGGGGCTTGAGCCATTCGCCTTCTCAGTCCTCCAGCTATGGGATCATTTATTCGCTCCTGGGCTTCCATTAATCCTTGCAATACACCCAAAATCTCGGCGGCCTGACTTCGGAGAGTGGAGGCGGAAGAAGAGTCGTTGGGAGCCCGGTTTTAGCTCCCGTTGTACGACGCTGATAGGAACTTAAGGGTATGCAACGTAATATGACAACTTTGAAGAAGCGAAGACACGAGAGTCAACGAGTCCAATAAGAAACGTAAGCAGGTGTAGGATTAATAGTGAAAGTACATGGATGAAAACGTGAAATAGATTTGAGAACTCGGAGACGATATAAGATACAAACAGAGATAGAGAGTTGACGACCGAAACAAGATTGTGCGGTAAAGTAATATCCAATCGATGAAGGAATCAAAGGTAGAACCCCAAGTCACTCAAATAGAGTACAGTATCGTAACTATGCTGCAGTTCATAATTACAATCACATAACTCTACTAAGTCACCTAAAACTCTAGCGGATGGATCAAAATAAGTAGCAGAACACGCCATGTGGATCAAGATCAAGGATAACAAGTTTACAATATAAACCGAAGGATGTCTTAGATTGTCAAGCCCTATATGAAAACTGCAATCCCAATCGAAGCAAAACCTGGCTCTGATACCAACAAAACCATGTCACGCCCCGCTTCCCAAAATACGGAATAGAGGGGTTGACAAGGCCAGCCATGCTCCTACGGTCGAGGAAATATCTCTCCGTAGTCACACTTCGGCTTCTACCTTTACGTGGTAATCAGTAATCAATGCACAGGTAATGAGAAATGCAGTAACTAAATCAAAAGAAATAACCAGATGGAGATCAAGAAAGTATAGCTCTGGGTCGCTGATCAAGATGCCAGCGATGTCCTCGAAGTACGTCAGGTCCTGGTCCAAACTAGATCCACCTCTCACTCTGAGCATGCATACTCAGGTCGTCAGAGCGACACAATAGCAATATATATAGATGCAAATGGTAACTCGTGCGATAATAATGAATATGTAACAGTAATCAAAAGAGTAAAGACGTGAACATGAAGTAGCCAATGCAAGTATCTAATAGAGCAGGTAAACAGTAAAGCAGTAAACAGTATGGCAGGTATGTTGAATCAGTAAGCAATGCATGTCCATGTCACTTACCCTATCAGTCTCTAAGTCTCACTGTATAGATCACTAAGCCTATCGTCAGTCCAAATATGAGAGTCAACCACGCAGGGGTATCCCCCATCCAAGGGTAGGACCCAAGGGCAAGGGAACACGGGCCCGAAACACGCACGATAATAATCAGTAATATCCCCATATATCTCCATATATCTCCATATGTGCCGGCATGGGACTCCCGAGATTCTGTTAAACTCACACTCAAACTACCCTACACCCCGTGGTCTACATCAAACGCCAATCATAAACTCAAATACCGATCGGTCCATGACAAGTCTGCGCGAGAACTGGAGACAGGATCTCCATCAAGCATGTCCCGACTGATACCCAAGATAAACGGACAGTGTTTGGTGTCTTACCTATGACACCCATACAAGTGCTTCCATAATTGTCCCATACCAATTATAGTCACACTTATACACGTCCCGCAGACGTCGACAATACAATAAATCAATATGGTCCACTGATTGTGTACAAGTATGTGCCACTTTCACTTATCCATTCATGCTTAAACACTAACGTACTTGCCACAATCAAACACTAATACCTAATACTGAGTAATGCATATGATCACTAGGTTACCAATGCAATGACATCCATATAATGTGATGAGAATACAGTAATTAAGGCATAATTAAGGTATCATCAGTCGGTGTCCTACCACTTGCATAATTTATCATAAATCATACATGAAAAATTTAGCAAAACAATGAACAGGGGGTAAGCAGTGTATTTAATTATCTATCCATCAAAATTGGTTTCACGTTAATCGGGTTTCGGGATCACTAGATATGGCCATTTCATTTTAACCGTTCACTGCTGGAAATCCGGTTTCAGATTCGGAAGTCCGTTTTGTAACGCATTTTAATCCCAGTTGGGATCGCATTTAGCTGACACTATAGTTGAACAATATTTAGGGCTATCAGTTAGGTTTCCACAAAAATTTGCGGATAAGTAATATGTTATGTTGACAGGTAGTTATGGACAGATTATGTTCGATGTGTAAAATCTGCCTCTGCAGAATTTCAGCAAGACGTATAGACATTGTAAAATGAATTAAAAATATCAAACGGTTGAGGAATCTAGTGAGACTAGTCGAGTAAGAATAAAAATTCAATTTCCTACGTAACAATAAAATGGTTCCGCACATTCTCAAATTTGAACAGGAATAAACAGGGGTTTAGAAACAGGGGTTAACCGGGATTACTGCTCTGGACTGCAGTCCAGAATCGTAATTCTACCCAGTTATTTCTATCATAATTAGTTAAATTTCAGAAAAAAAACTATATATTACTGTATCTTAATCTGTTATCTTCGATACGAGCTATGGAACGCCAAAATCTGACTTGTAGAAGATTTAATATGAATTTAATGGTCTAGCATGTTCAGGAAATTCAGATTTCGCACCGACTGTCGGGAGCAGCATTACATAGGTGAAACGACCATGGTTTTCAACCAATTTACCACAGCACAACAGTAAACAGCAGAAGGGTCCAAGGGTCATAAGTTCCGCCATTTAAGGATAGGTTTTCACTTAGAGTTTAATAACAAATACTTGTTTAAACGTAAGGTGATCAAAGCTTCGGTTATGCAAAGATATAAATGATTATGTGTATAATAATAATAGCATGTAAAGCAAGTGGAAATCACTTGCCTAGGTCGCTTGATATGGAAGCGACGCCGCTGCAGGGTTTTTCCCGACACACGGGACAGCGTGATGCTGGATACGGGCGCGCGGCGCGAGCGTGGTGCGCGGTGACCCGGTACTGGACGCGGTGGCGACGCGGGTGTGATACGGCAGTGGGCGTGGTCCTGGATCGGTGCATGGTACGGCGCGATACGGAACTGAGCCTAGTGATGACGCGGGCGCGACACGGTGCTGGGCCTGGTGATGACGCGGGCGCGACACGGTGTTGGGCCTGGATCGGGTACAGTAACGGGCACGATGTAGCACGGTGCCGGGCACGGAGTGGGTGCTGTCGTGGCACACAGGTGGGCACGGCGCGACGCGGGAGTGGCCACGGGGACTAGGCATGGGACGCGACACGTGAGTGGGTTTGTGGTGGCATGGAGGCAGGCACGGTGCGGCACGGGACCTTGTTCGGAGGTGGGCACGACACGACATAGGCGCGACGCTGCAACTCGACTTGGCTCAAGCTCGAGCTCTTTGGCAGCGGCGGCTTGGAGCTCCAGCGGCCAGTGGGTGGTGGAGTTGCAGTGTTGGCATGGCAGGGTGCACGTCGGCAGAGAGGTGGTGCCGTTGTGGGTTCTCGCTGGGTGGCGATGAGGTGAGGAAGTCGGTGAGATGGGCTCGGGGCTGGGTTGGCCGCTCGGTCGTGGCTCAGGTGGAGTTCGCGGGTGGTGGCAGCATGGAGGTTGGTGGCCATGGTAGCGGCCTCATCGACGGTGGGTCCAAGGAGGAGGTCGAGGCGAAAAGTGGGGCTGCAGCCGTCGGCGTTGGGATGAGGAGTTCCGGTGAGGTGAGCTAAGCAGGTGAGGGTGCTTGGGGAATGTCGGGGTCGCCGGAGATGGGTGTGCGGGACGAGGTGAAGCTGTTGGGTTCGTCGCAAACGCGGTTGCGGCGTCCGGGGTGATGGTGGGTTGTCGGTTGACGAAATGGAGGAAAGAGGTTGTATAAGGGGTCGACTTGGCAAGCTCGGTGGTCGGTGGTCACTCAACGGTGGTGGTTCGCCGATAGTGAAGGGAGGAGCTCGTGGTGGAAGGAGGCGGCTAGGCTTGGTGTGCAGTGAGGGGGTGGCGGTGGACACGGTGTCGCCGTCGAGGGGATCTCACTGTGGAGGAGGGGTGATGATGAAGGAGGTGGCGACGGGGATGCGGTGAGGTCGAGGGTGGAGGTGCGCTCGGGGATCGACGACGAGGTATTGGTGCGGCGACAGTTTGGGTTCTTGGGTCGTCGGGGTTTGCGGCGAGGTGAGTTGGAGGACGCCGGAGTGATTCTGACAGTGGTGGCAGGGCGAGCGCGGCCGTGGGCGTGGGCGTGGGTTCGAGAGGGAAGCGGAAAAAGAGAGAGGGGGAGAGAAGAGAAAGAGAGGGGATCGAGAGGAGAGGGAGAACGTGAGGGAGAGAGAAAGAAAACGTGGGGGGAGAGTGTTACGTGAGGAGAGAGATGAACCAACAGTGAAGGAATGTAGGCTATGGGTTTGATAAGCATGGGTTTATAAAAAAATTAGTAATGTAATTAATTTCTAAAAGAATATAGTACGAGAGAGAGAGAGTGACAAAATAAGTTGAAAAATATGTTTGAATATATTTTGTTAGGAAACATTTAACAAAGGAATATAATAATATTTAAACTTGAGTTTTAAGGCTAATACAAAAGTATTCCGAAAAATAGCCGGGTTGGTTGAGGAGATGGCCGGGCTCGGGAAAATAAAAAGGGAAAAGTAAAAAGGGAAATTAGATAATAGGGTTAGGGTTATAAAAGAAAACAAGATATAATGAAGGGATTAGGGTTTTAAAATACTTAAAATAATTATAAATATAAATAAGTAAATTTTGTAAGTGATCCTTTTTTTAAAAAAATATGGATATTAGCGTATAAAAGAACTGGGTATTACAATACGTCAACCCATGACCTCCCCGTCGTAAAGAAACGCTTCGACTCGGAAATACATCAACCGTTGACCTCCCCGTCGGAGCAATGCTTCGATTCGGAAACAAGTCAACTCACCAACCACTTACGAGTCCTCTTGACTGGTAAGGGAGAAAATTCTCCTGTGAGATCCTTACGACTCTCAAAAGAAAACGCACTTAGGAATCCTTACGACTCCTAAGGAGAAAATACACCTACGGGATCCTCACGACTCATGGAGAGAAAAGTCTTTATGAGACCCCCACGGCTTATAAAGTTGAAAACTCTTAGGCAGCAGACCTGAACCTGTTTCCTAATCCATCGATACCCTATAAGGAGTTCAAGATGAACTGTTATCTATCATCTACAGGCCACACTTGCTAAAGTAACATGCCAATAACACAGCAAAGAAAAGAAAGCGGGAGTAGGAGATAAAAAAATGTGTCTTTATTCATGAATTCAATTGAATACAAGGTACATCATATAAGGAAAAAATGAATGAATGCATGTTATTCATAAATTACAATTTTCCAATCGATACAAAGACGGTTATTGAGAAGGAGGCGTTTTCAACAAATCAGCAAGCCACTCGCGCACACCTCTCAACTCCTTTTCATGGTCAGCCGTCGTGGCCAACTCTACTTCAATTCGAACCCGTTGCTGCAAACAGGATGAAAGTTTCTCATCAACTTCCTGCTGAGCAGCTTCGCGACTCTGCGTAACCCGCTCAGTGAAGTCGAGCTTCTGCCTCAGTACCAGCCCGTCAGAAATACATCGTTGGAGGCCTCCAAAAATAGCTTTCGCTTGCGCAGCATTCATTTCGACCTGGGCACGCAATTGCACAGACTCAATGGAAGTCGCCTCATGTTCCTTCCGTCTCAGGGTCGCCTCTTGTTCAAAATGGCGAAGGAAAGGAACACTCTGCTCAACCCATGCAGCCCACTGGAAGTTTAAAGCTGATACTTCAGGAGCAGGACGCTTGAGCTCAATCTCATGCAGGCAGGCCTTGATCTTCCTGTAGTAATTAACCCAAGACTCGACGACGCCTTCGCTATGGAAGTTCATGAGCATCGCCAACATAGGATTAACCTCAGCAGCAAAATCTGCAGCGAATGCAAGGGCCTCGGCGTCAAGATCCTCAACGAACTCGCTCAACATTCGCAGGCTAGTCGCAGTGCCCCTGGAAGATGGGCGTTTTGCAAAGGGCCCTGCCGGCATTGGGATTCAAGACTCGAAGGGAGCCGGAGCCGGTGTGATTGCTGCAAAACAAATTATGGTCAAATATCGACTCGCGAGGTGAAGGAAATACACGAGCAATGGAGTCTACTATACCGGTTGTGGAAGGTGGAAAAATTAGGAGTACCGGATGTGCGACTATCCCTTCGTCTCCTCCTCTGATCCGTGATGCTGCAATCAATATAAAGAAGACTTAGCGACAATACGGCTATTCATAAAAGAAAGAAAGAGACATTGGCTAAAGACTATACTCACCGACACCAGCAGATGAGGCAATCTCCAACTGAAAGAAAAAATGCGGGTTCAGCACCTAATATAGATGGTCAAAAAGGACTCCTGCAGAATTGCAACAACACACAATCAGTACAAGGAAGATGGTGTTCATTGTTAAACTAAATAAATCACGAATCTTTACCTTCTAGCATTTCGGAGGACATAGGAGAAGGCGAGGGAATAACAACCGTCATGGCGGCGGCCGGAGGTGCCTCAAGTTGCACAATCTCAGCATTCGCTGCACCTACGAACAAAACATTGTCAGAAGAAGCTGAACGGAATTGTGAAATAAAAAGAACGGTGATTTAAGACTTACCTGACGGGTCACCAACCAAAGCCACAACGGAAGCATCACCAAGCGTAACAGATTTTTCGCTCTCCCTTAGAGGAGTAGTTTCTGCGCCCATAGCTTCATCCCCTGATTTGACGAGGGCCGTCGTGACGCTTGCAACACCCGCTGATACCGGGGAACCGCAGGGAGAAACGGTAGCAGTCTGGACAGTCCCAGGTTCCATAGAGAGGGTGGCAAGTTCGGTAACGGTGACCGCCAGGGTTTCACCCGTCATCCCATCGCCGAGACTTGGACCGGCGGAAAATGCATATGTCAAAACTTGAAGATTTAGTTCTAATTAAAAAAAAGCTCTCAGCGTTACGTTACCTTGGAGCAGCTTTTCGGTTTCTTCCCGAGCTGCACGCGCTACTTGTCTACGGGCGGTAGAAAACGCAGGGAGAACATCTGCCGAAGGAGTATCAGGAATCGCAATGACGCTTGAGCCTGCACCCACGGACAAACTAGTATCGTGTTCCCTCGCCGCACGCTTCCTACGCTTCTTTTCGGTTTTAGCAGTGAGAAGCGATCTCCTCATGACCTCCGTCAAAGGGACGTCATCGTCCGAACCAAGCTCTGTCTCTGGAGCCGTTACGGCATCCTTCATTGACTGCTTCAGTAAAGCCTCATGCTGGGATGATGGGAGAGCTGGTGCCACCGCAGCTATCTTTGGAAGCGTCGCCGAATCATCATTCGGGATCGACACCGCACTCGAGATAACCTGAGTCAAAGTAGTCCCCGCAATAAAGTAAAGGAGAGGGTCAAACCACAAATAAAGAAAAAGGAAATGAAGGCACAATGAGCCGAATTATACCAAGACCCAAAGAAGCGCGGAGCCTTTCTTCCTCTTCGAAAGTCTTGATGGAAGCCGCGAGAGCCACTTCGGCAGAAATACCTATTGCAGAAAAGGGCATCAATAAAAGCATAATAATAAGGAACGAATGAACGGGAAAAATACAACTGAAGCATACCTGACTTCGCGATGGTGATCAGCGCCGCTTCTTCATGAGCCAGTCGCTCGGAGGCCATAAGGACAGCCAGGAGATCAGTATCATCCGCAGGCGCGATGAATAAGCCATCATTGGTCCTATACTCACACAAACCCTCGCTATAGGGAGCATGAGGCTCCTGGCCGAGTACGAAGTCAGCAGAAAAGAGCGACTTCTTCTTTTTCTGCGAGCGAGCGCCGACAGCCGATGGCAAGTGCTTGCGCTTGGCGGGCAATGTTGGGCGACGAGTCCCGATTTCTATGCCCACTCCAGACTCAGGAGACGCTATAGCTGCCGTTTTCACAGGAACACGGGGGAGAGGCTTCTCAGGAAGAGCGAGCGGGAGCGCAACCGCAGCAACTTCTTTTAAGGTAGGACGAACAATGGTCCGTCAATTTAGGGGAACAGCTGGATTACCAGCAGAGGCTGCACCCTTGCGATAAAGTAGCAACCGCTTTTCTTCCCTAATAATAGCACCCATCGCATGCTGGTACCAAGCCACGTATGCGTTCGTGGCTTTTGGAACACAGCTCGGCTCACTGATCAAAAAGTTGGACCCGGTGTTTAGCCGCATGAAATGGTGCAACGCGCTCCGGATACCCTCTTCAGTAGCAACCGGTTCTTCCAGGAAGGCCTCAAGGGGAACACCCTGGTTGTAACTCGACTGTTGGGCATGTCACGACCCGAAATTAGCACGTGACAGCCCTTAAACTACGCAACGTCTACAGGCGTAACGCAATTTAAGTAAGCCGAAAACCCAGAAATCTAAATCATTAAAAATAGTAAAAGATAAGAACATTTTTTAAGCTTTTGAAAATCTCAGTCAAATTCTTTAAAGTCAAATTTAGTTTCTTAAAAATTTTGGCAGTACCTCCTTTGTAAAAACTAACCCAAAAAAAATGGGTACAACATAAATATAAGTAAAGCATCCCCAAACGGGAGCAAATACACGCCCAATGGCGGAAAACAACCACCACAACAGATATACGACGCCGTAGCGAAGAAAAAGACGATATAAATAAAACTGCATATAAAACATCCAAAGTCACAAAATAATATATAATATCGTCCTCACATCAGTCTCTAAGTCAATACATAATAGTGGTAGATGGAGAGTACAGGATACAACGAATATACAATAAGCAATATCGGATAACCACAAAACCCACCTAAGCAAAACTGCACACAGTCAGCAGAAGCGGTATCTGCTGCAAAAGATGATACGATAGGTAGAAGAGCCCTGCCAACGACTACTCTGAGGGATAACCTGCAAAACCCTGTGGCGCAACATAAGTGAGTTGCCAACTCGTGAATAGTAAATAACATATGCAGGTAATCGCAAGTATGCACGTACAGCGCGAATCTAATGCATGCAAGCTGATAGCAATAAATGACAATATGTATGCAACAATCATGTAAGGTACTCTATCATATACTACTACTACATGAAGCAATGCATATACAATAAATGTGGAGTATGGAATAAAACATGTCATCCCCACAGAATCCTGACCTCGTGGCAGGACCAAAATCCATCAAGACAATCAAAATCCCAAATTTCCTCAATCAGCCCCCAAATTGGCTCTCATAATCCTATAAGTCTCATATATTCTGAGTGTCCAATATCAAGTAAATCTCATATATCCTGTATCCAATATCAAGTAAATCTCATATATCCAATATACAATATCAAGTAAATCTCATATATCCAATATCGAGCACATAGGCCCCTCTCATATCGAGCACATAGGCCCCGAACACATAGGCCCCTCTCATATCGGGCACATAGGCCCCGAGCATATAGGCCCTTCACATTGAGCACATAGGCCCCTCGCATATAATGAATAAGTATATTTGCATATACCATTATGATGATATATGATGTAAGTGTATATATATAACAGCGTCATATACCACTGATATATATATATATACGATGGGTATATATATATATATCAGCGTCCCATACTACTGATATATATACGCAGGAGTAAAACAATCCAGAAAACATCTATGAAAACCATATCTCAATGCAAAATCCATGAATATAATATATATGCAACATGAAACAGTAATATGAGCATATAAGGAAAAATCGCTATTTAACTGCAACAAGTTATAAAATATATCATGCGGTTCCTAAATTCTCTAAATCCATACAACATCATATAAAGGTGAACATGTAGCTATATCTCATATGTGTATATACCTATCACTAATGGTACAATACCATATAGGTATATGGGTAACTGGCATGTAAGCATGTTAAGGCATATGTGTAAGCATATAGGTATACAGGTATGCTATATGTCATATGCACAATGGAATATGAATCAATGTCTCAATGTCCCTAACCAAACAATATCATATATGTATGTGTGTTGTGCGTGTCATGGCAATTATTGACGGTGTGTGTGGCATACAATCAGTGCTCGTGCAACATGAGCCGTCAATAATAGTGCAGTGTCCAAAAGGTACAAGTCCAAGTACAACAAGTAATAATATGCAATAAGGTGTATGCGCAAACTCTATATATGCAATAGAATATGCGACTAATATCATAACATCTCTAGCCCAGACGGATAACGCCATGCGGGCGATTCTCCTATAGATGTTAAATATACTCACCGGTGATATCGAGCTAGGTGTATCCGACCACCTGTTTCCCTTTCTTCGCGGCGTCCGAAGTTCCTGCCTGCGATCCAAGAATTTACACAAGGAAACATACATAAGGCTAAAGTCCTGCAAAAACACGATATCAAGACTATAAGAAAAACTAGCGTCACAAGCTAACGCGTGTGCAAACGTGACACCAAAACAAGTGTGCAAGCGCCTGGAACCACCCTGACACGCCGTGATACGCAGAACACACCAGACCCAAACTCAGAACATGTGTGTCGCGCAAGTCTAAAAGTATTGAAAACAAGGTATTAGATCCCAGATTTTGACTCGAGTGGAAATATGAAAAGTTGCATATACCAAATACCTACAAAACCTAGCAGACACCTACAGAAAAAAAAAACCCGACATCCAACTCACCCTTCTGGCTGCAATTTGCGGCTAGAACAAATTTTTCTACGGCCTGGGATGGAAGGTGGAGTCTCGTGCTTTGTGTGTGTGTTCCTAGCTCAGTAAGTAAGTCCCAGTATTTGCAACTTTTGCCTGAAGCACTCGGTTTAAAAGCAGATCACAAAACTACCCAAAATCTTAACTAAAACGTTTAATTAACCCTAAACTAAAACAATATGGTAATTTAGTGTAAACTGAAGCAAAGACTTGGGTTAAACGACACTAATAGCACTTAATTAAGTTAAACAAGCCAAAACAACCCTAACTTAACATAATCTTCACTTAAACCACCTAATTAGCACTAAAACCCACATAAACACTAATTAAAGCTAAATAAACTATAAGTTTAGCAAAGAGGTGATTAAGATGGGCTTAATACCTCACAAAGGCCAAAGGGTGGCACAAACTTGCGGGCCTTGCCTCCTAGAGCTCAGAGTAGGCTCAAAACCATCAAAGGAGTGATCTTGGAGTGATAAATATGAGGTTGGTATGATAAATGATGGTTTTTTAATGGAGATTTGAGGTTAAAATTGATGACAGGAAGGAGAATGAGGGGGGGCTGAGCTGCTGCTGCTGTTGAGTGAATGGGGGAGAGAGAGAGAGTGCCCCAAAGTCAAGCCCTCCATGCTCATTAAATGCACCATGCCTCTCTTTTCTTTTCTTATTTTCTTTATTTGATTTGTTTTGTTATGGTTTTATAAGGATAAGAGGAAATATGAAGAATGTGTTACATTATGTGTTAAGTCGGTATAGGTCCTCCCTCAATCATCATGATCACCTATCTGCGACTATGATAATTTCCTTGAGGGCACTATAGCCAACAATCTTCCACTTGCACTTAAGGCTAATTATTGCGATGCGGCATACTCATAGCCCGTGTGATACCGAACACCCAACTCCTCTACTAATCAGTTTCACAAATCTCGTTTGTAAAACTATTGTGTTCGAGAAATAGCCTCAGTGAGTGGATCCGCTGCAGTGTTTCTTTCTAAGTCTCTCTTTATCTCAACTTCGCGGAGAAAACTATCTCCCGAAATGAGCAATACCCGTCTTAGAATATTTCTGGATATCTGATGGGACCCAGTTCACAAATGAACTCCAAATCCAGCAAACTTCTTAGACTGTATCGTCTACTGAACTTATTCAATATGCTACGCCATGCCTTCCTCAGTATCCGCTTGGACCACCTGTCCAAAATACTGCCCCTCGTCAGAGGGAAAATAATAACTCTGACAGTCACTCTGTCATCCATGTCACCTTGGAAGCCTGGAATGATAACCGTCTCCCGAAGGATACTGCCGTTATCAAATCCCTAGAACATCTACTTATGTTCTAAAACTGCTTCCTAACGTTTCTCCAGAATTGGATTAATATCATAACTTATTGCATCTAGTGCAAAAACAACATCTGGTATGGTACTTGACATCTCATGATTGACTCAATTGCCTAAGCAAGTGATATGCCAATCATGCACACCCCTCTCCCCTTTAGTCTGTAAGACACCTTTAGAGAGGGTGACTCCATCACCTGTAGGTACACCACCATGCCAGGAGTCGTCCATTCTAAATATCTTTAGAATACTGTCTAAGTACCCAGATTGGGAAATTACCCAAATCTAGATTTATAACTATAGATCTAGTAACCAGAATGCCTGATATAATATCCATATACTACGTGGAGAAACCACTGTGTGACAACCATAGTATAACCGATCGTAGTATAGGAATTTTACTTCGAACTATGTGTATGTCATCCAAATACCAGGACATCACACCCTACTACCTTCTTAACAGATCCATCCCTTATTCTGATGAAGTCAAAACTCATGACTATAACATCAAAAATAGATGATCTATCTCCGCTATATTTGCTTTAGTCTATAAATAGACACTAGCTACTTATCCACTATGCTACCGCTGCTCCCACTGACTACGACAGCCCTCTGGCAGAATCATATACACGTACACTTCTAAAGCTAGTTTAGAACGATGCTATACTCATCTTCCTGCCGGGTCTCATAGTCTGGAACAGCAGCAATGGCAAGTCTGGATAAACAAGAACCTCCCTGTCACCATCCTTGAGGATACCGGAATACCTCTCGGGTGCCTGAGGTTACCCACCATATCTGCGGAGTGGCTAATGGAATGTCAAACCTGATTTAATCTTTAGGTCCTATTAAATTTTCAGTAATCGTTTGCGGTTCTGAAATCACTTCCAGTTCTACCATACTCTCACTACTGTTTTCTGAAAAAATCCATTTTACTAAAACTGTGGCGAGTCAAGTGTTAGTGTATATGCCCTAGAGGCCATTACTGTATCATACTAGCTTGTATATTACTTAATGGAAGCTTGGGATATTCACAGTTGTATATACAATCTTGCTCGAAATGGTAGTATGCTACTTGGTTTGTCTCTGCTTTAATATGTGCATGTGTTTCTTTTAGCATATTGCTGGTATACATATTAGTAGAGCCCTTAGGATCTTTGCTTGATTACCAGCGTTGTGATGGCGCTCGCACTCGTGGGAGCTGGGTAATCTATAAGCACATCCTTATACAGGTCCCTGGTCGTTGGACTATCGAGACAGGGCATCGATACTCCGGAGTAGACTAGCGTATGCGCTTCTCATCCCAGTGTGGGAGACGGTCTGTCCCACAGCCGTTAGTACGTCGTACTTGGGATAGTATGCGGGTGCTCGTTAGGTTACGAGTACACTGGACAGGACTCGTTGGGAACTGTTGGTTGGTAATATACCTATCGTCAGTTATCAGTTCCCAGGTGACATGAGTACAGCTTAGTCCGCTGACTTGACACTGTCACTTCGCCTCGAGTGTGTTCCCACTGCACTTTGATTACTACCCTACCACGGCTCAAAGGAGCTGTGCAAACAGGTAGTTTTTGGGTGCAGTCCCGAAGCACTTGGAGGCAGTGACGGTTAGACAGGATTCGTCTCTCCCGGTATTGGGGTTGACATCGCGCTGTGTCCAGGAGAGCCATTACACGAGTAGTCCCTGGCCAGGGCAAGCGAGATATACTGGTAGGTTTCCAGTGTTATCTCAGGGTGTTCTGGGCTACACTCCGACACGACTTGTACCGCTATTAGGGGACTGACGTTCACCGCCCCCCTAGGCCCGCCATGCGATGTATCAGACGAACAGACCGGACTGTACGGAGACTGTCACATACAGGCTCAGTAGGAGAGCAGATGGGGTTCACCTCGTCGGTCTTCTTATCGACATCTACCTGGGGACCGTTACGTACAGCTAGTGCCGCTTGCGGTCTGTGGTTAAACCCACTGCCAGCGTAGTGTCGAGTCTTTAGAGTCCCACACAGAGAGCTATTCGCCTTTAGGCAAAACGAGTAGAGGTCGCATGGTTTTGCGACAGGGTTCGTTCGCATCCGCGCACTTGTGCACGTTTGCTGTCCGGACAGTCTATACTAGCGGGCTTTGGTTTAAGCCGGATCCTAGTATATGATTTGAGATTGGTTTTTCTCATTGTGTTCGTGTTCCTCGGATCACGAATGCGGGTGCGTATGCACAGTTGCTTGAGATTGAGGGAGAGGACCTTGATTAGGGTTAATGGTTGTTGTCATTTTATTAACCCTAATTTTTATGTGTGTGTTATTGTTAATTAGTAATTAGTTTAATAATTATCCATGGTTGTGGTTTTTGACCTTTTGACTTCTTTGACTTGTTGACCAAGGTTGACACTTTGACCATCATAATTTCTTTTGGAAGATGCTTTTTGATCTTTGCAATTTGAAATGATAATGGTCATGTCATGATTTACCATGATAATTATCTAGCTAATTATTCAATTAAAAAATATACACACATATTAGTGAGAAAGGCTCACAAATAAATCATTCTCTCATTTCTTTTTCTCTCTCTTGCTCATCCTCTCCCTCAAGCTCTCTCCCTCTCATGTGTTGAGAAACAAAAAGCTTGAGAAAAACCCTCTCTTGATCTTCTCTACTCACTTCTAGGGTTCAAGTCTTAGCATTTCTTGCACTCTAGTTACTCCTAGCTTGGAGTTGAAGCTAAAGGTGGTGGCTTTCGGGTGGATCCTTCTTTGACGGGAGAAGACAAGCAAGGTGATCCTTTTCTACCATACCTAGGAGCAAGGAGAGAAGGACTAAAGACCAAAGGTATAACCTTTCTACAACTTTGTTAGTTGTTAGTTTACTTTAGCTAGTTTTAGTTTAGCAAAGATCCTCACAAGCTTAGTCCATGTTGCCTAAGTCATTAAAAATCCGATTTTTATTATGTTTTCCGCCTCCCCGTAAGCACCGGGGTGGGCAACACGGACTTACAGTGGTATCAGAGCCTAACTAAACTCAAACTAGCTAAGTAGTTAAGTGTAACGAAGTTTCGAAACCGAAAAACCCTAAAACCAAACTTTTTCAAAATCCAACTTTCTGTTGAAATTTTTTCTGCTCAAAATAAAAAACTGTATACTTGTAAAATTGTCTCAGGGTTTTGTGTGAAACACCACCAAATACGAACCAGAGAGGAGCCAAGAGGACCGCGGTTCCGCGGCATAAGGAAGCTCTTGCCGCGGAAGCGCGGCCGTCTTGTCAACTCTCTGTATCGTTTTTGGTGCAGATTGTTTCTGAGTTGGTTTTAGGATTTTTAGGATATATAATATGTGCCCAGATTTTCCAGAACTAAAATTTACTTTTGGGGGCCTATAAATCCGTATTTTTCGGAACTTCACTACACTTTAACTATATCGGTTATATCTGTGATGCTTGTATGTATTGAACGTCGGCTAATCGCTATAAGTCGATTAGTCGGGGTTATACATCTCTGTGATCTGTGATTGTTGGTTTGTGGATATGAATGGATTGGATTGTCGCGGGTGAATAGCCGGGTTGGATGTGAGATGAGTGTTATTTTCTTTCATTCATTTGTAACATGTAAATTGATGTAATAATATTCTTTGTATGGCCGCACAACCGGGTCGGGGTTGTAGCCGTCATTGTATAATTCTTTTTACTGTTTTTGCTCCTAGGATAGACCCATGGAGGGGGTGCACAAACTACCGGGTATCTCGAAGTGCCGAGTGGCCTACTCACGGTGGTGAGGGAGGTTGCTTCGCTTCGGGTGCTTGGCGGGTAGTTTGCCGCACCCGTAGGGGTCTTGGGTGGGGTATTGGCTATTCACCGCGACCGTGTAATCCGCTTTGCGTTGCAGGCTCGAACGCATTGCGGATTCCTAGTATATCCAATGTATTCATCTGTGATCTGTAATGTCTATCATTGCTATATATTTATATATAATAACTATTTAGGCGTTGCTTATGTTTTACAGCCGCGCTAGCCCAGCCCCCGCTCTGTCGTTAGTTAAGTAACCTAACGGGTGATGACGGGGCCCCGTGGCGAATGCGAATGGCATAAGCGTACGTCATATTTTGGTTGTTTTCTGCAATGGTAGGATTAAATGATGGGACGCATTAAAAGAACTAATGCAAGAAATAAACCAAGTAAAAGTCGATTGGAACACTTTGAAAACCACTCGGTTCTTTTCAAAACTAAAACTTTTAAACGCGGAGCTTGAACCACTCCTTTTAAAAGCTATCTCGTTCCATCGATTATATCAAGTTCACTACGTTCACGGTTTCGCCAAAACCATCCGTAGCCCTCCGTCATTCCACATGAATGGTCAAAAGTATTCAAGCTATGTATTTTGGCCAAAGTCAAGGCATAGTGATTGGTAGCGTTTGGGTATTCATGTGCAGCATAGATAGATGCGTTGATTTGGGACAGTCGTGCTGCCATTTTGGCCAAAGTCAAGGGTAGGTACGGGTGGGTCCAAATTAACCAGGAGAATGACGGGTAGAACTTGACATGTGACTTATGATATTTTGGCCAAAGTCAAGGTCATAAGAGCATGGGGCAAAAATCCACATCGGGAGTTTCATAAGTACTGAAACTTGCTAGATTTGCATACCATTTGGAGTGTGATGATTCTGGTAGGATTCCTTCGGTTTTATCACGCAATGATATTTGGATCCCGATCCTACTGTGAGTATATGCTACTCCTCGGGAAAACTCTCACTTAACGATCAATGCTATAAACCTAGTAGGTGCCTAGAAAGGTGTTAGCGGGGCTACGCCCACAGGGAAAAGAGGTTACTTAATTAAGGAACTTCGCGAAAGCGTTGGAAAACCTCCCTCGAAGTACCGACACTGGCCTGGCTGAACGGTTAAGCAAGTATTGTACGGTGAGAATGATCCCGGCTAATCCTTTTCTTTACGGTTTGAGAAGGGATTCGAGAGACAGTGGGAGCCATCCAGTTTAGACAAACTAAAAACCACTCTAAACTTGCAAGAGCATCATGCTAAAGTGTTTCTTTTCTCTCTCCTAATTGCAGCGACCATTCAAGATGACCGGACTTAAGTTACTATTAGATAAAAACATATTGACAGGGCCAAACTACAAAGATTGGCTCAGGAATGTCAAGATGGCTATCACTTATGACAAGCTGGGGTATATACTTACCACCAAAGCTCCCCCCGTCCCAGGTCCCACCTCCAGCGTCGCGGATGTAGAAATCCGTAAGACATGGGAGATAGATTGCGCGAGGGCCAAATGCCTCGTACTAGCCTCGATGGACAATGACCATCAGAGGAGGCACGAGAATATGGACCTAGAGTCCATATTTCTCCATACAAAAGAACTGTATGGAGAGCAGTCTCGTATCGCAAGATACGAAGTGTCGAAGAAGCTCTTTTCGGCAAGGTTGGCCGTCGGATCATCGGTAGCGGACCACGTGCTTAAGATGATCGGCTACATAGAGGAGCTCGCGGACCTTGGGACCACGTTGGAGAATGAACTCTATACTGATCTGATTCTCCAGTCCCTTCCTTCCACTTACGCCCAGTTCATTCTTAACTTCAACATGCAAGGAAAGGAGGTAGAACTTGCCGAGCTTCTGAACATGTTGAGGACTGCTGAGGGCACCCTACAGAAGAGTAGGGAGACATCCACTTTGTTTGTAGGAGGATCTTCCTCTTCTAGGTCCAGGGCGAAAGCCAAGGGCAAGAAGAAGAAAGCCCCCGCCAAACCAAGAGGCGGTGTCGGTAAAGTGGATACGAAGGGAAAGGGTAAAGCAACAAAGGTAGCGGGGAAGCTGGTGGGGAAGGAAGAATGCTTCTATTGTCACAAAAGTGGCCACTGGAAACAAGATTGCAAGGCTTGGAAAGCCAGAACACAGGATTTGAAGCGAGTTGCAGCTTCAGCTTCAGGTGTGTATGTTATTGAAAATTGTCTATCAATAAACTCTACTTCCTGGGTATTGGATACCGGATCAGGATCTCATATCTGTAATTCTTTGCAGGCGTTGAGAAAGCGTAGAGTTTTGAAGGCAGGTGACATGACCCTCAGAGTTGCGAACGGTGCTAGCATGGATGCAGAGGCCGTGGGGGACTATCACCTGGGATTATCAGATGGACACTTTTTGGTTTTGCGTAGTTGTTATTATGTACCAAATGCAACCTGTAATATCATTTCTGTATCTTTATTATCTAAAGAAGGTTATGAATTTGCATTTGTAAGTAATGTAGTGAACATTCACCTTAATCAAGTTTTGATTGGGTCAGGTACATTGAACAACGGTATATACGTTTTAAACCAACCACAGATTTTCAATATCCAGAATACACACAAAAGAAAGTCTCCAGAAATTAATAAAACTTTCTTATGGCATTGTAGACTGGGTCACATCAACGAGAGAAGATTGACTAAGTTACATACTGAAGGATATTTAGATTCGTTCGAATATCAATCGTATGCAACTTGTCAATCCTGTCTCAAAGGAAAGATGACAAAGGCTCCATTTTCTGGACACGGAGAAAGAGCGAGCGAGCTCTTGGGACTCGTACACAGCGACGTGTGCGGTCCAATGTCTACACATGCGCGAAGCGGTTATTCTTACTTCATTACCTTTACGGATGATTTTTCAAGGTACGGTTATGTCTTCTTAATGAAACATAAATCCGAGGCTTTTGAAAAATTCCAGGAATATAAGAATGAAGTAGAAAAACAAACAGGCAAAAGTATCAAGATCCTAAGATCGGATCGAGGAGGAGAATACTTAAGTGCCGAATTCCTGAACTATTTAAAAGAGAATGGAATTCTCTCTCAGCTTACTCCTCCATACACTCCGCAACATAACGGTGTATCGGAGAGACGGAACCGAACCCTATTGGATATGGTACGGTCCATGATGAGTAACGCTGAGTTACCGCGATCTTTCTGGGGGTATGCGCTAGAGACAGCTGCATATCTTTTAAACCGTGTTCCCACTAAGACTGTGCCTACCACACCATATGAGTTATGGAGTGGGAAGAAACCCTATCTTAATCACATTAAGACATGGGGATGTCCAGCTTTTGTAAAAAAGCAGCATGCGGACAAGCTCGAGGCACGCTCAGTACAGTGCAAGTTTGTGGGATATCCAAAGAACTCCAAGGGATATTACTTCTATTGCGAAGAGGAACAAAAAGTCCTTGTTTCTCGCCATGCCCACTTTCTAGAACATCAGTTCATAGAAAAAGAAATAAGTGGGAGCGCAATAGAACTGGAAGAAATTCCAGAACCACAAACTATTACTGAAAGTTTAGTGGAACCAGAAAGTTCAAAAGAACAGGACATTCCTATGCCGCTCCGCAGGAGTAGTAGGCAGTCTCATCCGCCCGAGAGATACTACGGTTTTCTCATTGACGGGGATAGAGAAGACTGCATCCTGGATTGTGATGAGCCTACTAGCTTCCAGCAAGCCATTCAGAGCGTCGACTCGGTAAAATGGCTGGATGCAATGCGGACCGAGATGGAGTCCATGTACACCAACAAAGTATGGACGTTGGACATTGCTCCAGACGGGGTAAAACCCGTAGGATGCAAGTGGATCTTCAAAAGGAAGATTGGTGTAGATGGACAGGTTGAGACCTATAAAGCTAGACTGGTAGCAAAGGGTTTTCGTCAGCGACCTGGTTTGGACTATGACGAAACCTTTTCTCCAGTAGCTATGCTGAAATCCATTCGGATCCTTCTTGCCATTGCTGCTTTCCACGATTATGAGATTTGGCAGATGGACGTAAAGACAGCTTTTCTAAATGGTCATTTAGAAGAGTGTGTCTATATGGATCAGCCAGAGGGTTTCATTCAGGGTGGGAGCAGCGGAAAGGTGTGCAAGTTGCTCAAGTCCATTTATGGACTCAAGCAGGCATCGCGGAGTTGGAACATCTGTTTTGATGAGACGGTCAAAGAATTTGGCTTTATCAAAAATCCAGATGAACCATGCATCTATTGTAGATTTGTAGCGAGAACTGTAGTATTCCTCGTTTTATACGTGGATGACATTCTCTTAATAGGAAATGACATTCCTATGCTACAATCTGTCAAGGGGTTCTTGTCACACAGGTTCTCCATGAAAGACCTGGGTGATGCCTCCTACATTCTGGGTATCCGGATCTACCGTGACAGATCCAAGAGGATATTAGGACTCTCGCAGTCCAGGTACATCGACACCATACTGAAGAGATTCAGTATGGAAGATTCCAAGCGCGGTAATCTACCGGCTTGTCACGGGATCACCCTCTCCAAAGAGATGTCTCCCAAGACTGATTTGGAGAGGGATCGCATGTCTATTATACCCTACGCTTCTGCGGTAGGCTCTATAATGTATGCGATGTTGTGTACCAGACCGGATGTGGCTTATGCACTGAGTGTGGTAAGCAGGTATCAGTCAAACCCTGGGGAGAAACATTGGATAGCAGTAAAGAACATTCTCAAGTACCTGAGAAGGACTAAGGAGATGTTCTTGGTGTATGGCGGAAAAGACCTGCAGGTTGAGGCCTTTGCTGACTCCAGCTTCCAGAGTGACAAGGATGATTCCAAGTCCATGTCGGGTTTTGTCTTTACCCTCAATGGAGGGGCGGTGTGTTGGAAGAGCTCCAAACAGGAAACCGTTGCTGACTCGACTATGGAAGCGAAATACATCGCTGCATCTGATGCCGCAAAAGAAGCTGTCTGGATGAGGAAGTTCTTGAAAGAACTTCAGGTGGTTCCGTCCATTGTTGACCCAATACCTCTGTATTGCGACAACAACGGGGCTATAGCTTTAGCGAAGGAACCCAGGTCCCATCAGAAATCCAGACACATCTTAAGGCGGTATCACCTGATCAGGGAGATCGTAGATCGCCAGGAGATCGAGGTCCGGAGAGTTGCATCAGAGGATAACACAGCAGATCCATTCACCAAGGCCTTGCCCCAGACTCAGTTCGAGCGGCTGATCGAGATGATAGGTCTTCGATACGCCAGTACATGGCCTTAGTGCAAGTGGGAGATTGTTAGTGTATATGCCCTAGAGGCCATTACTGTATCATACTAGCTTGTATATTACTTAATGGAAGCTTGGGATATTCACAGTTGTATATACAATCTTGCTCGAAATGGTAGTATGCTACTTGGTTTGTCTCTGCTTTAATATGTGCATGTGTTTCTTTTAGCATATTGCTGGTATACATATTAGTAGAGCCCTTAGGATCTTTGCTTGATTACCAGCGTTGTGATGGCGCTCGCACTCGTGGGAGCTGGGTAATCTATAAGCACATCCTTATACAGGTCCCTGGTCGTTGGACTATCGAGACAGGGCATCGATACTCCGGAGTAGACTAGCGTATGCGCTTCTCATCCCAGTGTGGGAGACGGTCTGTCCCACAGCCGTTAGTACGTCGTACTTGGGATAGTATGCGGGTGCTCGTTAGGTTACGAGTACACTGGACAGGACTCGTTGGGAACTGTTGGTTGGTAATATACCTATCGTCAGTTATCAGTTCCCAGGTGACATGAGTACAGCTTAGTCCGCTGACTTGACACTGTCACTTCGCCTCGAGTGTGTTCCCACTGCACTTTGATTACTACCCTACCACGGCTCAAAGGAGCTGTGCAAACAGGTAGTTTTTGGGTGCAGTCCCGAAGCACTTGGAGGCAGTGACGGTTAGACAGGATTCGTCTCTCCCGGTATTGGGGTTGACATCGCGCTGTGTCCAGGAGAGCCATTACACGAGTAGTCCCTGGCCAGGGCAAGCGAGATATACTGGTAGGTTTCCAGTGTTATCTCAGGGTGTTCTGGGCTACACTCCGACACGACTTGTACCGCTATTAGGGGACTGACGTTCACCGCCCCCCTAGGCCCGCCATGCGATGTATCAGACGAACAGACCGGACTGTACGGAGACTGTCACATACAGGCTCAGTAGGAGAGCAGATGGGGTTCACCTCGTCGGTCTTCTTATCGACATCTACCTGGGGACCGTTACGTACAGCTAGTGCCGCTTGCGGTCTGTGGTTAAACCCACTGCCAGCGTAGTGTCGAGTCTTTAGAGTCCCACACAGAGAGCTATTCGCCTTTAGGCAAAACGAGTAGAGGTCGCATGGTTTTGCGACAGGGTTCGTTCGCATCCGCGCACTTGTGCACGTTTGCTGTCCGGACAGTCTATACTAGCGGGCTTTGGTTTAAGCCGGATCCTAGTATATGATTTGAGATTGGTTTTTCTCATTGTGTTCGTGTTCCTCGGATCACGAATGCGGGTGCGTATGCACAGTTGCTTGAGATTGAGGGAGAGGACCTTGATTAGGGTTAATGGTTGTTGTCATTTTATTAACCCTAATTTTTATGTGTGTGTTATTGTTAATTAGTAATTAGTTTAATAATTATCCATGGTTGTGGTTTTTGACCTTTTGACTTCTTTGACTTGTTGACCAAGGTTGACACTTTGACCATCATAATTTCTTTTGGAAGATGCTTTTTGATCTTTGCAATTTGAAATGATAATGGTCATGTCATGATTTACCATGATAATTATCTAGCTAATTATTCAATTAAAAAATATACACACATATTAGTGAGAAAGGCTCACAAATAAATCATTCTCTCATTTCTTTTTCTCTCTCTTGCTCATCCTCTCCCTCAAGCTCTCTCCCTCTCATGTGTTGAGAAACAAAAAGCTTGAGAAAAACCCTCTCTTGATCTTCTCTACTCACTTCTAGGGTTCAAGTCTTAGCATTTCTTGCACTCTAGTTACTCCTAGCTTGGAGTTGAAGCTAAAGGTGGTGGCTTTCGGGTGGATCCTTCTTTGACGGGAGAAGACAAGCAAGGTGATCCTTTTCTACCATACCTAGGAGCAAGGAGAGAAGGACTAAAGACCAAAGGTATAACCTTTCTACAACTTTGTTAGTTGTTAGTTTACTTTAGCTAGTTTTAGTTTAGCAAAGATCCTCACAAGCTTAGTCCATGTTGCCTAAGTCATTAAAAATCCGATTTTTATTATGTTTTCCGCCTCCCCGTAAGCACCGGGGTGGGCAACACGGACTTACATCAAGAACAATATCAATATTGATCTCCCTGATGGTAGAAAGTTAACCCTCGTCAAAAGCCCGGGATAACCCACAAACAACCATTACTGAAACGTGCCTTTAGTTTATCCGGATTCTGGTTTTAAGCATCAGCTGGACGACTCCCTATACCTTAACATCGTTAAGATATAAATTGATTCTATATATATCTAATATAGAAACAAAGGCACTAATTTAATTGGAACCAGATTCAAATCATGCAGCTGTTTCCAGTGCATGTCAACTAAATGGAGAAAGGCCGATCAACATTACTCAACTTAAGAGTGCATCCAATTATGAGTAACCTGAAAGAGAAACAAGTTTCTCAAAACCATCACTATTAACTGAATACCATAACACAAGTATCTACATCTTCGATCACCTTGAAGAATCCCGATACTTGCGACACTTGGTTCTCTACTTTATTCTTGTACCTATAACTTCTCAAAACTTAGACTTTG
Source organism: Agapanthus africanus (assembly GCA_030015575.1). Taxonomy (NCBI): domain Eukaryota; kingdom Viridiplantae; phylum Streptophyta; class Magnoliopsida; order Asparagales; family Amaryllidaceae; genus Agapanthus; species Agapanthus africanus. The sequence goes on along the minus strand of CM057340.1, from coordinate 117,339,548 downwards.
TATTTTTTCAAAACACATGTCTAAAACTAGAGAAGTCACAAGTAAATAGAATGTAGTACGAGTACCAGCCCCTTTGTCCAAATGGACACTGGACAACATACAATACTTTGTATGAAGCCCTTTGAGTTGAATAACTCAAACCCTGTGCGTTGTAGGTTGAAAATGGTACCCAGGCGATTTCCTCAAATATCACCAATTACAATGAATTCCGATATAATGAGGATGATCACCTAATTACCAATAACTTACTCCCACTCATCATCTGTAAAACCATACAGATGTGAGAATCAGACCTGGTAAATGCATACCCTGGAGTAAGTATCTAATTGGGAAAGCGGTTTTTCTATTAACAACGCATAGTGAAACTGAAACATGAAAATATTTCGAAGGGGTATCCGGGTATTCCTAGTAATGCCTCTTCCATTATCTAGATTCATGACTGCAACCGTATATTTCGTTGCCATCTCTCCAAATACCTTTATTTGTCTTTAGTCATTACCTTCTGTACACCGTCGTTAAGTTATGTGGTTTTCTTCCTTCCCTACCGTTCGGCACCAGCCTATGGTTTCGAAGAAGACTATCCAATAAGCATAATAGGTGTACTCTACTAATCCTAGGAGTACTCGCAACCTGAGAGAAGGTGATGATAAAAGACAACTGAATAATCCTTATTCTATTTCTCCTGAACCAGAATCCATCCTCGAAAAAGTTTCTTCGAGTTCGTATATAACCATACGATGGATTTATCCAATAGAATTGGATGTTCGTAGTGATACGGGGTGTTCTGGAGAAATACAAAGGTGAAGTAAGAGTGGCGATGAAATACGTGGTTTGGTCGTGAATCATAGCAGTCGCATTTTACTTTGCCCACTTTCTAATCCTTTTATTTGTCTTTACTTATTACCTTCTGCACACCTCACTTAGGCTAATTGGTTTTCTTCATTCCCTACCTTTCGGCACCTGCCTATGGTTTGGAAGAAGACTATCCAATAAGCGTAATAGGTGTACAGTCTCCTAATCCTAGGAGCCCTCACAACCTGAGAGAAGGTAAAAGGAAAAGACAACTGAATAATCCTTATTTTATTTCTCCTGAACCAGAATCTATCCTCAAAAAAGTTCCTTCGAGTTCGTATATAATCATACGATGGATTTATCCAATGGAATTGGATGTTTGTAGTGATACGGGGTGTTCTGGAGAAATACAAAGGTGAAGTAGGAGTGGCAATATTGTATGCAACTCAGACAATCCAAAAACTAGTGTTTTTAAGAAAGTTCGGTTAACTTGGTTACTGAGTTATAGTCTAGGGTTGGGTCATGGTCGCTGTCAAAGAGAAAGAGAAAGGAAACGCTCTGCGTGCACTCTAACCTGAATGTCTCCCACTGTATCCTCAAATTCTCCTCCAAACCTGAAAGAAGAATTTGTCGGAATCACCCGAGGAGTAAACCAACTCATCAGTGGAAATTGGAATCCAATTATCATCGCATGATAACTTGATGGAATCCACTCAAGTCACCACACTCCAGAAGGTATGCGCAAGCGTGGCAAGTTTCCTGTATGTTTGAAACTCCCGATATCATTTTTACCCCTAGGACCCAAGTGACCTTAACACAGTCAACAAATCAAAGAGTCCTAGTCAAGTTCAACCCGTCATTATCCAGGATTGCATTAAACCCACCCGTATGAGCCCTTGACACAGTCAACAAGGTCGCACGACTGTCCTAACCAATCGCATTAATATGCCACAAACGAGCACTACTTAGCTACCGCACACTACGTCTTGACACAGTCAACAAACGCAGCATGAATACTAAGCAATACTTGTAAGAAATGACGAAGGGCTACGAATGGTTTTTGGCGAAAAACCTTTAACGTAATGAACTTGATATCGTTGAAGGAACCTGATAGCTTTTATAAATATATAGCTGTGAATACCTTTGCTAAAGAGGTCACTCCCGGTGAAGGGATCTCGGCTCTTTCCTCGTCAAATGAGGTGCAGGATATTCCAAATTGAATACCACAATGCAAAGCAAAAAATAATCGACTATAGTAAAGTTATTACGTTGACGCAAACTTTTACTCAAGGGGTCACTCCCGATGAAGGGATCTCGGCTCTTGCCTCGTCGAATGAGGTGCTGAATATTCATAACCGAATACCACTGTGCAAAGCAAAAGCGTACGTCTGTAATGTCAGTTTTTAAAATTGGTTCCAACAACATCAAATATAGGTTTGTTTTATCCTTGCATTGATAAGAATCAATGCAGTCCCATCAATTAACATATCACACCAGAAAATAATGAAAAATAAAATGTACGTATATGCCATCCTCATTCGCCACTGGGTCCCGTCATCACCCGTTAGGTTACTTAACTAACGACAGAGCGGGGACTGGACTAGCGTGGGTGCAAAACATATACAACATCTACTAGTATATATAAATATATATATAACATTCGTCCCAGACATGATATAAAGCAACATCACAGAAACATCACAGAAGCAACACAGAACGGTGGATAATCTTGGAGCCCCGGGTTTCACTTGAGCCGCAAATGAGACCCGACGTTCCCTGTCGTTTGGATAGCCTGTGCAATGAAACCTAGACCCCTACGAGTGCAGCAAGTTACCCGCCAAAACCAGAAGTGAGGAAACCCCCTTCAATAATGTGAATGGGCCACCCAGCACTTCACGGAATACGGTAACTTTAGCACCCCTCCGTGGGTCAACCTATACCCCCTACGAATGCGGCGAATAGCCCGCCAATTCTAGAGTAAGGTCCCCTCCGTCTCAACGCCATGAGATGCGGATCCGTTGCCCTCTAAAACCCGGCTATCCGTGCACTCCACTACGGGGTAATCCTAGTACAGAAAAAAAATAATATATAGGGGTGACATCGACCTCAACCCGGTCGTGCCCCAAACAAATAATATACAGACTGGCAGTGATGGCAGTCCACATGTCGGACGCTCGCCCAGCAATATCAAATGTACAAATAAAATGAAACTGAACAGTACTAACATTGCACCCAAGCTATCCACCACAACGATCCAACCACAACACAGCACAACACAGAACATCAACGTGAATGTCACGTTCGCAAACCCGTCTAAAAGGACATATAGCAATTAGACGGCTTACCGATCGAGTGACATTCACGGTCGCAGATGCTAAACTAAGTACTGATAATTACACAGTTAAAATTTCGATCAACTAAATTTATCCGCAAAGGCCCCAAAAGCAAATCCAGTACTCAAAAGATTCTGGGCCAAAACCATATATCACAAAAATCTTTTTTCCATGTCAGAGAGTGCCAGAAAAAATTTGGACGCATTTGGCCACAAAAGAGCGGTGGAATTGCTGCCAAATGGCATGTTTTGCGGCGGTTCCGCGGACAAAAAATTGATTCAAGCTTCCAAATTTCTTGTGGCGCTCTGCAATTTCCTGCACGGATTTTTAAGCTATACAGAAAGATTTTTCGAGCAAGTTTTAAAATTGACAGAAACTTGGCAAAATGGAAAAAAGATTTGGAAATTTTGATCGACCGATGTTCTAACTTCATGTAACCTAGCTACTAATGGTTTATGGGTGGCTCTGATACCACTGCTAGGTTATGCCGGCGCCCTGGCCATCAAAAATGGCCGGTGCGGAACAAAAACGGAGAACAAAAATTCTTGCGCCGACGGAACCCAATCCCAAGATCGAACCCATAAACACTATACTAGCAAACAAAAGGTGCTAATCTACAGGTTAGAAAGATTATACCGAATAGAACCATGTCCTTCGGGTCTTCAACCATCTCCAAGCTCCTAGTGATGTTGCGGATCGACTTTGGTCGCCGGTCTTCCTCCATCTCCGATGATCCACCCGAGAGATGTAATTCCGGCTCTAGCTCCACGCCAAGATGCTAGTGGAGCAACTAGGGTCTCTAAGATGCTACCCTAGAGAGCCTAGGATGTAGTGAGTGTATTCAAAGTATTTACTATCTCATATCATGAAGGTGGAAGCAACCATGGAAATAGAATGGAGGAGGAGACTAATGGTGAGGGAGGAGCTCATAAAAAACTCAAGTGGAGAAAACCTAGCATGCTTGAAAAAATGAAGACCTAGGTAAAAGAAAATCAAGCATGCTTGGTTTTGTAAAAGCCATTTTTCCATTTTAAAAATCCTACCATGCTTGAATAGCGCACAAATGAATTAACAATTCATTTGTAAGCACTATTCTAAGCATGGTTCTCACTATGCCTCCATATCTATTTTCCACCTCATTTATCCATTTTATAAAAAAATGGTCAAATCCAAAAATGAGGTGGCACTTTCAGAATGTTATCCAGTAAAAAATATGGATTATATTCTACTGTATATACATACTTGTATCCGTACCGAAATACGAATATCAAAGAGATAGAATAACACAAAGAATATAATACTAGAATATATGTATCGAAATATATATATGTAAATCATTAAAACAATACCTGATTTAATAATCCGGCTCAAACCCGAGCAGGATAGTATTATCAACTGTCCGATCGAAATTCTGAGTACTATGTACATCAATCGATCGGAATCCTGCACGTATCCAATACGGCTACTACATCATTTTGCCAGAACCAGGGAAACCCTCTGTGTGGGAATCTAAAGACTCGTCAATACGCTGGCAGTGGGTTTAACCACAAGCACGTCAGCGGCACTGCAAGTGCACGGCGGCGCCCCGGCCGTCAATCCGACGGCCAAATGCGGAAGCGGTGATAAACTTTAATTTTGCAAACTAGCAAACCGGTACCACCGTGCACTAAAACCCGGATCGAACCATTAACTAGTCCTAGCTAACTACAAGATAGGGAATAGAGATATACCGACTGATCCGAGTCCTCCGGTCTTCTCGTCGTCGTCCCGATCTCCCGCGGAATGTCCTGTTCCACCTCGTCGTCGGAAGTGCACCACATCGCCTACATCTTTTACGGGCTCCTACCTCAATGCCGAGGCAACTCAGGCACGAAGCTGGCTAGTCGACGTGCCCAAGGTTTGCTGTAGAATGTGTAGTGCTCAAGTCTCATTTGGGGTTGTAGGAATTGCCATATTGGTGGAGGGATGAACTATGGAGCTTGGAGATGAAACTTGTGGGAATTTTGCCAACATGAAATGAACCAAAATCCCACCCTCAAAATTGGGCAGCCCACTCCCAATATGGCCGGCCAAAAAGAATGAGCAAGAGAGTGAGAGAGTGGAGTGTGTAGCAAAGAATGAGAGAGCCATCCTATAATCCAAGGGGGAGAGAGAGAGAAGGCTATCATGCAAAGAACCATCATCACAACAATTCCAACACTCAACCAACAACCATGATAGCTAATAAACCAACACTCCAACACCACCATCATCACCTCACAAAGTCAAGCAATCATGAACTCAAGAAAGGTCAAGGGATGGGGCTCCATCATGAAACCATCATGATAGTAAGAATATGCAAAGACCCCCTCCACAAAAGCTTATTTGCACAAATGCAAATAAGCCCTCCTCCACCAATCTTCGGCCAAAGAAGGATACAAATGAAAATGGCCGAAACGGAAAGCAAACTGGCAACTCCAGAAAACTGGTCCCGTAATAAATTACAGGAAAACCCCGATACTGTGTATACACACCCGCATTTGTATTCCGACCGGAATACAAATGCAATGAGACAAAATCTACACTGTACGATACTATGATCCGGCTTAAACCAAAGCCGGCTAGTAATATCCGTCCGATCCTGATCCGTGCAATACCGCACGTATCTGATCGAACCCTGCCATATCTCCATACGGCCTCTAGTACAAACTGTCCGATCCTGATCCGTGCAATACCGCACGTATCGGATCGGACCTTGCCATATCTCCATACGGCCTCTACAGCTTTTCGCCCGAAAGCTTGAGTAACTGAATGTGGGGGACTCTAAAGACTCGTCAACACCTTGGTTGTGGATTTAACCACTAGCACGTCAGAGGTATAAGCCAATACGTAACGGGCTACCAGGTATTGACCAAAAGGGACGTCTGTGAGCGAACTCAGCCTGACACCCTACTGAGCCTGTCAGTGACAATATCCGTACAGTCCGGTCCGTTCGTCTATGAGTTTCGCATGGCGGGCCTAGGGGGTTGGTAAAAGTCAGACCCACAAAAGCGGTACAAGTCGTGTCGGAGTGTAGCCCAGAACACCCTGAAATACTACTGGAATACCTACCAGTAAATCTCCTACCTCGGCCGAGGGCATTGTGTAATGGCTCTCCTATACACAGCGCGACCTCACCCCTAATACCGGGAGAGATGACCCCCTGAAGATACGCTCACTGCCTCCATGTGGCTCGGGACTGTACCCAACTAAAACCTGTTTGCACGTCTCCTTTGAGCGTGGTAGGGTAGTAATCAAAGTACAGTGGGAACTCACACGAGACAAATGACGATCCTCAGGTTGATGAACTAACCTGTACACATGTCACCAGGGAACTGCCATCTGACGTCTGGTATATGACCAACTAGCATGTTCCCGGCGAGTCCTGTCCGGTGTACTCATAACCCAATGAGCACCTGTATACATCTTAGGTGATCTAACTGACACCAATGGCTTGTGAGACCGGCCACCGCCCCTCGTCGGGGTCTCGACTGTATACACTAGTCTACTCTGTAGAAACGATGCCCTGTCTCGAATCTCCCACGACTAGGGACCTTTTAAGGATGTGCTTATAGACCTCCAGCTCCCACTTATATGATCGCCCTCATACTGCTGGTGGTCAAGCAAGAATCCTAGGGGCTCTATCAACGTGTAATAGCGACCTGTCAGGTCACCTAAGCAGTACACGATGATAAAGATAAACCAGATAGTATACTATCATCTCGAGTAAGACTGTTCTACCGGGATAGCTCCTCCCTCAATCATTGCAATCACGTACCTGTGATCCAATAATTGACTCTAAGGGCACTATCTCCAACAATCTCCCACTTGCACTCAAGGCTAATTATTGCGATGTCGCATACTCACAGCCCGTGTGATACCGAACACCCAACTCCTCTACTAGTCAGTCTCACAAAGCTCGTTTGCGAAACTATTGCGTTCGAGGAATAGCCTCAGTGAGTGGATCCGCCTTGATGTTTCTTTCTATGTCTCTCTATATCTCAAGTTCGCGGAGAAAGCCATCTCCCGAAATGAGCAATACCTGTCTTAGAATATGTCTGGATGTCTGATGGGACCTAGCTCATAAATGAACTCCAAATCCAAACTTCTTAGACTGTATCATCAACTGAACTTGATCAGTATCCTGCGCCATGCCTCCCTCAGTATTTCCTTGGACCACCTGTCCAAAATACTGCCCCTCGTCGAAGGAAAAACTATAACTCTGACAACCTCCTTGTTGTCCAGGTCACCTTGGAAGCCTGGAATGATAATTGTCTCCCGAAAGAGGCTGTCGTTATCATATCCCTAGAACATCCACTTATGTTCTAAAACTGCTTCCGACTGTTTCTCCAGGATTGGATTAATGTCAACTTATTGCATCTAGTGCGAGAACAATATCTGGTGTGGTACTTGACATCTCATGATTGACTCAATTGCCTGAGCAAGTGATCTGCCAATCATGCACATCCCTCTCCCCTTTAGTCTGTAAGACACCTTTAAAGAGGGTGACTCCATCACCTGCAGGTACACTACCGTGCCAGGAGTCGTCCATTCTAAATACTCTTAGAATGCTGTCGAAGTACCCTGATTGGGAAACCACCCAAATCTAGATCTAAAACCATAGATCTAGTAACCAGTATGTCTGATATAATGTCCAAGTCCCATGTGGAGAAACCACTGTGTGACGACCAAAGTATAACCGATCGTAGTATAGGAGTATCACATCCTACTCTGTGCATGTCATCCAAATACCAGGACATCACACCCTACTACCTTCTTAACAGATCCATCCCCTATTCTGATGAAGTCAAGCCTATGACTGTCACGTCAGAAATAGATGATCTATCTCCACTATATCTGCTTTAGTCTATAAATAGACATAAGCCACCTGTCCACCAAAGCTTCCGCTGCTCCCACTGACTACGACAACCCTCTGGCAGAGTCATATACACGTACACTTCTGAAGCCAGTTCAGAACGACGCTATACTCATCCTCCCGCCGGGTCTCGCAGCCTGGAACAACAGCAATGGCAAGTGTGGGTAAACAAGAACCTCCCTGCCACCGTCCTTGAGGCTACCGGAGTACCTCTCGGGTGCCTGAGGTTACCCACCATATCTGCGGAGTGGCCAATGGAATGTCAAACCAGATTGAATCTATAGGTTCCTATCAAATCTTCAGTAATTCTTTGTGGTTCTGGAATCACTTCCAGTTCTACCATACTCCCACTACTGTTTTCTGAAAAAATCCATTTTTATTAAAACTGTGGAGAGTCTAGAACAATATCACTATTGATCTTCCAGATGGTAGAAAATCAACCCTCGTCATAGCCTGGGTCAACCCACAAACAGCCATTACAGAAACGTGCCTTGAGTTGTCCAGTGTCTGGTTTTAATCATAAACCGGACAACTCCCCGTACCTTAACATCGTTAAGATATGAACTGTTCTATATCCAATATAGAACCAGAGGCACTGATTTAATTGAACCAGATTCAAATCATGCAGCTGTCCCCAGTGCATGTCAACTAAAATGGAAGGAGGCCGATCAGCATTACTCAACTTAGGAATGCTTCCAATTATGAGTAACCTGAAAGAGAAGCAGGTTCTCTTAATCACTACTATCAACTGAATACCATACACAAGTATCTACATCTTCGATCACTTTGAAGAATCCCGATACTTGCAATATCTGGTTCTCTACTTTATTCAAATACCTATAACTTCTCAAAATTCGGACCCTGTGTTTCCACGAAACATCAGTCCAAAAAAAATAGAGAAGTCATAAGTAAACCGAATATAGTACGAGGACCAACCCCTCTGTCCTGATGGACCCTGGACAACATACAATACTCTGTATAAGTCCATTGAGTCTGATAACTCAATCACTGTGTGTCGTAGCTTGAAAACTGTACTTATGGTTAAGAAGAATTACACCGCTGTTTAATGCTCCTTACCTAACCATCCACTGATATAGGTAAATGTCACTGACATAATTTCAAAAAGTATATCTCACTCTATGAAAATAGACGTACAGATATATCGATTTGATATTGGTGCATAACAGCGGATATTCAAAATCAAATATTTGCCGACCGGCAAACAGCCCAGGTGACTTCCTCAAATATCATCGATTACAACGAATCCCGATATAATGAGGAGGATCACCTAATCCCCAATAACTTACTCCCACTCATCATCTGTAAAACTATACAGATGTGAGAATCAAGCCTGGTAAATACATACCCTGGAGCAAGTGTTTAATCGGGAAATCAGTTTTCTTTTAACAGTACACAGTGAAACTGAAACATTGAAATGTTTCGATGGGGTATCTGGGTATTCCTAGTAATGCCTCTTCCATTATCCAGATTCACAACTGTAACCGTGTATTTCTTTGCCACCTCTCCAAATCCCTTTTTATGTCTTTAGTCATTACCTTCTGCACACCCCTTTAGGCCAAATGGTTTTCTTCCTTCCCTACCGTTCGGCACCAGCCTATGGTTTGGAAGAAGACTATCCAATAAGCATAATGGGTGTACTGTCCCAATCCTAGGAACACTCGCAATGCGAGAGAAGGTGAGGACAAAAGACAACCGAATAAACCTTATTCCTATTTCTCCTGAACCAGAATCCATCCCCAAATTGGAACAAGTTCCTTTCGAGTTCGTATATAACCATACGATGGAATATCCAATAAACTGTGGATCTTCGTAGTGATACGGAGTGTCCTGGAGAAATACAAAGGTGATGTGGGAGTGGTAATAAAATACTTGGTTTGGTCGTGAATATCAGTCGCAATTTACTTTGCCCTCCTTCTAATCCCTTTCTTTGTCTTAACTTAATACCTTCTGTACACCGTTTAGGCTAATTGGGTTTCTTCATTCCCTACCGGTCGGCACCTGCCTATGGTTTGGAAGAAGACTGTCCAATTTGCGTAATGGGTGTACTATCTCATAAACCAAGGAGTACTCGCAACCTGAGAGAAGGTAAAAGGAAAAGACAACTGAATAGTCCTATCCGTTTTCTCCAGAACCGGAAACCATCCTCGAATAAATCCCTTCGAGTTCGTATATAACCATACGATGGTTTGGTCCAATGGAAGTGGACGTTCGTAATAATACGGGGTGTCCTGGAGAAAAGGGTAAAAGTAGGAGTGGCAATGAGGTCTGCAACTCTGACAATCCAAAAGCCAATGTTTAAGAAGGTTCGGTCAACTTGGTCACTGAGTCATAGTCTTAGGGCCGGGTCAATGGTTGCTGCCAAAGAGAGAGAGAAAAGAAACACTCAGCGTGCACTCTAACCTAGATCAGAATGGTTATCAATTTACCTAATCTGGAAACCTTCCACTGTACCGTCAAATTCTCCTCCAAACCTGAAAGAAGAATTAGTCGGGATCACCCGAGGAGTAAACTAACTCATCAGTGGGAATCGGGATCCAACTATCACCGCATGATAACGTGACGGAATCCGCTCACGGTATCACACTCCAGAAGGTATGCGCATATCTGGCAAGTTTCAGTTCTTTTGAAACTCCCGATGTGATTTTTGCCCCATGCTCTTATGACCTTGACGAAGGCCAACAAATCATAAGTCACATGTCAAGTTCTACCCGTCATTCTCCAGGTTGATTTGAACCCACCCGCACAAGCCCTTGACGAAGGCCAACAAGGCTATACGACTGTCCCAAACCAACGCATCTATCTATGCTGCAGAAAGGCAACAAGCAGCTACCATACACTATGCCTTGACGAAGGCCAACAAACATAGCATGAATACTACGTGCTACCCGTCTGAAACGACGGAGGGCTACGAATGGTTTCTGGCGAAAACCTTTAACGTAATGAACTTGATATCGTTGAAGGAACGGATAGCTTTTAAAAATATAGTGACGAAAACCTTTGCTAAAGAGGTCACTCCCGGTGAAGGGATCTCGGCTCTTTCCCCGTAGAATGAGGTGCAGGATATTCCAACTGAATACCACGATGCAAAGCAAAAGTAATCGGCTATAGTGAAGTTATTGCCCTGACGCAAACTTTTGTCCAAGGGGTCACTCCCGGTGAAGGGATCTCGGCCCTTGCCTCGTCGACTGAGGAGCAGGATATTCCAACTGAATACCACGATGCAAAACAAAAGTGAACGTCCTTACAATAACAGCTTTTTGAAAAGTGTTCCAACAACATCAGATTAGGTTTGTTTTTAACTTGCATTGATCCGAATCAACGCAGTCCCATCAATTGATCACACCACAAAGAACGAAAATATACTGACGTACGTATATGCCATCCGCATTCGCCACTGGGTCCCGTCATTACCCGTTAGGTTAGCTAACTAACGACAGAGCGGGGACTGGACTAGCGCGGATGCAAAACATATACAACATCTACTAATATATATACCAATATATTATATTCGCTCAAGGCGTGATAAAATGCAACATCACAGAAATGTACAGCATTACAGAACAATACAGATATCTGGGATCCCCGGGTTTCACAGAGCCGCTGAAACCCGACGTTCTCCTGGTCGTGTGGATAGCCTGTGCAATGAAATCCTAGACCCCTACGGGTGCGGCAAGTTACCCGCCAAAACCTAAAGCGAGGCAGCCCCCTTCAACGCCGTGAATGGACCACCCAGCACTTCACGGAATCCGGTAACTTGGGCACCCCTCCTGGGTCAACCTGTACCCCCTACGAGTGCGGCGAATAGCCCGCCAATCCTAGAGTGAAGCCCCCTCCGTCCCAATGCCATGAGATGCGGGCTTGTTGCCCTCTAGAACCCGGCTATCCGTGCACCCCTCCGCGGGGTAATCCTAGTACAGAAAGTAAAATATACATACAGCGGGTACATCGACCGCAACCTGGTCGTGCCCCAAAATAATAATACAAACAGGCAGTGATAGCAGTCCACATGTCGGACGCTCACCCCGCAATATCAAATGTACATAATACAACAAAAACTGTACTAGCATTGCATCCAGGCTATCCCCACGACCGATCCGCAACATCACAGCAAAATCACAAAACATCAACGTGAAAGTCACGTTCGTAAATCCGTCTAACCGGGCTATAGCAGTTAGACAGGATTTACCGATCGAATGACATTCACGGTCGCAGATATAATGTAAATACTGTTAAATAATGTGTTTAAAATATCCGATCGATCAAATTTTAACAAGTGGGCCCCCAAGTACTACTGTAGCACATCAAGAAATTCTGGGCCCAAAATTAATATTCCAAAACCCCTATTATTAACCCAGAAAGTAACTGAAGAAAATTGACACAGTGATCTGATCATAGTGCGGCGGAACCGCGGCCCAAAGGGGGGTTTGGCCGAGGTTCCGCGCTCCCACTATGGAATTACTCTGTCGAATTTCTACAGTAGCCTTATATTTTCCAGTATATCACTTTTCTGTAACCTGAAAAAAATTTCGACTCCAAAAAATTTCAACAGAAAACTGATGCAAAAAAAATGCGGGTTTTGGAATTTTGGTCGATCGGAAATGTAAACACATTACACAAAGCTAGACTAGGTTAATGGCGAGGCTCTGATACCACTGTAAGTGCACGGCGGCGCCCCGGCCGTCAATCCGACGGCCAAATGCGGAAGCGGTGATAAACTTTAATTTTGCAAACTAGCAAACCGGTACCACCGCGCACTAAAACCCGGATCGAACCATTAACTAGTCCTAGGTAACTACAAGATAGGGAATAGAGATATATCGACTGATCTGAGTCCTCCGGTCTTCTCGTCGTCGTCCCGATCTCCCGCGGAATGTCCTGTCTCCACCTCGTCGTCGGAAGTGCACCACATCGCCTACATCTTTTATGGGCTCCTACCTCAATGCCGAGGCAACTCGGGCACGAAGCTGGCTAGTCGACGTGCCCAAGGTTTGCTGTAGAATGTGTAGTGCTCAAGTCTCATTTGGGGTTGTAGGAATTGCCATATTGGTGGAGGGATGAACTATGGAGTTTGGAGATGAAACTTGTGGGAATTTTGCCAACATGAAATGAACCAAAATCCCACCCTCAAAATTGGGCAGCCCACTCCCAATATGGCCGGCCAAAAAGAATGAGCAAGAGAGTGAGAGAGTGGAGTGTGTAGCAAAGAATGAGAGAGCCATCCTATAATCCAAGGGGGAGAGAGAGAGAAGGCTATCATGCAAAGAACCATCATCACAACAATTCCAACACTCAACCAACAACCATGATAGATAATAAACCAACACTCCAACACCACCATCATCACCTCACAAAGTCAAGCAATCATGAACTCAAGAAAGGTCAAGGGATGGGGCTCCATCATGAAACCATCATGATAGTAAGAATATGCAAAGACCCCCTCCACAAAAGCTTATTTGCACAAATGCAAATAAGCCCTCCTCCACCAATCTTCGGCCAAAGAAGGATACAAATGAAAATGGCCGAAACGGAAAGCAAACTGGCAACTCCAGAAAACTGGTCCCGTAATAAATTACAGGAAAACCCCGATACTGTGTATACACACCCGCATTTGTATTCCGACCGGAATACAAATGCAATGAGACAAAATCTACACTGTACTATACTAGGATCCGGCTTAAACCAAAGCCGGCTAGTAATATCCGTCCGATCCTGATCCGTGCAATACCGCACGTATCTGATCGAACCCTGCCATATCTCCATACGGCCTCTAGTACAAACTGTCCGATCCTGATCCGTGCAATACCGCACGTATCGGATCGGACCTTGCCATATCTCCATACGGCCTCTACAGCTTTTCGCCCGAAAGCTTGAGTAACTGAATGTGGGGGACTCTAAAGACTCGTCAACACCTTGGTTGTGGATTTAACCACTAGCACGTCAGAGGTATAAGCCAATACGTAACGGGCTACCAGGTATTGACCAAAAGGGACGTCTGTGAGCGAACTCAGCCTGACACCCTACTGAGCCTGTCAGTGACAATATCCGTACAGTCCGGTCCGTTCGTCTATGAGTTTCGCATGGTGGGCCTAGGGGGTTGGTAAAAGTCAGACCCCCAAAAGCGGTACAAGTCGTGTCGGAGTGTAGCCCAGAACACCCTGAAATACTACTGGAATACCTACCAGTAAATCTCCTGCCTCGGCCGAGGGCTTTGTGTAATGGCTCTCCTATACACAGCGCGACCTCACCCCCAATACCGGGAGAGACGAACCCCTGAAGATACGCTCACTGCCTCCATGTGGCTCGGGACTGTACCCAACTAAAACCTGTTTGCACGTCTCCTTTGAGCGTGGTAGGGTAGTAATCAAAGTACAGTGGGAACTCACACGAGACAAATGACGATCCTCAGGTCGATGAACTAACCTGTACACATGTCACCAGGGAACTGCCATCTGACGTCTGGTATATGACCAACTAGCATGTTCCCGGCGAGTCCTGTCCGGTGTACTCATAACCCAATGAGCACCTGTATACATCTTAGGTGATCTAACTGACACCAATCGCTTATGAGACCGGCCACCGCCCCTCGTCGGGGTCTCGACTGTATACACTAGTCTACTCTGGAGAAACGATGCCCTGTTTCGAATCTTCCACGACAAGGGACCTTTTAAGGATGTGCTTATAGACCTCCAGCTCCCACTTATATGATCGCCCTCATACTGCTGGTGGTCAAGCAAGAATCCTAGGGGCTCTATCAACGTGTAATAGCGACCTGTCAGGTCACCTAAGCAGTACACGATGATAAAGATAAACCAGATAGTATACTATCATCTCGAGTAAGACTGTTCTACCGGGATAGGTCCTCCCTCAATCATTGCAATCACGTACCTGTGATCCAATAATTGACTCTGAGGGCACTATCTCCAACAGGCACTAGCTGTACGTAACGGCTACCCAGGTATTGAGCGAAATGAAGGCCGACGAGCAAACTCATCCAAAACCCCTACTAAGCCTGTCAGTGACAATATCCGTACAGTCCGGTCTGTTCGTCTAAGAGTATCGCATATCGAGTTTAGGGGGGTGGATAAAGTCAGACCCCTAACAACGCGATAATTCGTGTCGGTATGAAACCCATCACTACCTGAGAAGCTATTGATCCTGGATCGGTAATTCTCACATACCCCGGCCGAGGATTTCTAGTGATGGCCACCCGTGCACAGCACGACATCAACCCCCAATACCGGAAGAGACGAATTCCTGACGATCTACTCACTGCCTCCATGTGGCTCGGGACTGTACCCAACTAAAACCTGTTTGCACGACTCCTTTGAGCCGTGGTAGGGTAGTAATCAAAGCACAGTGGGAACTCACACGAGACAAATGACGATCTCAGGTCGACAGACTAACCTGTACACATGTAACCAGGGAACTGCTATCTGACTATAGGTATAATACCAACTAGCATGTTCCCGGCGAGTCCGTCCAGTGTACTCATAACCCAATGAGCACCTGTATACTATCTTAGGTGAACAACTAACACCAATGGCTTGTAAGACCGGCCACCGCCCCTTGTCAGGGTATAGATAAGTATACACCAGTCTACACTAGATTATCGATGCCCAGTCTCGATACTCCCACGACCAAGGACATTTAAGGATGTGCTTATAGACCCCCAGCTCCCATGTATGTGATCGCCATCACAATGCTGGTAGTCAAGCAAGAATCCTATGGGCTCTATCAACATGTACATGATGATAAAGACAATCCAGATAGCATACTATCATCTCGAGTAAGATTGTTTTATCGGTATAGGTCCTCCCTCAATCATCATGATCACCTATCTACGACTATGATAATTGCCTTGAGGGCACTATAGCCAACAGAAAAGGAACCTCCTTTCCGGTCAGTCCAGTCAACGGTGCAGCGATACACAAGCAATCCTGCACAAAATGGCGGTAAAAACCTGCTAAGCCCAAAAATCCACGGACCTCCGTCCCGTTCACAAGTCTGGGCCAAAGCTGTACGGCCTTGATCTTTCTCAGGTCTATACGAAAACCATCTCCCGTAACTACAAGACTTAGGAGTCAACATAATCAAGCCTGAAGGAACACTCCGAGAATTTAGCAAACAGCTGGTGCTCTCCCAATGTCTGGAAAACAATCCTCAAGTGCTGCTCACGTTCCTCACGACTCTTGGAATAGGCCAGAATGTCATCAATAACACAACAATCAACTGGTCGAGGAACGGCCTGAAGAAATCTGGTTTATCACATCCACGAATGCTGTTAGGGCATCAGTGATTCCAACGACACCACCAACACTCATACTGCCCGTAGCGAGCACAAAAGCAGTCTTCGAAATGTCATCACTCCGAACCCGCAACCAATGATGACCTGATCCCAAACAAACCTAGAAAATGTCTCGCACACTGAAGCTGATCAAAGAAATCGTCCAGCGAGGTAAAGGATATCTATCCGCACCGTAACTCGGTTCAATTGACGATCCATCAATACACAACCTCAACTGTCGTCCTTCTCCTGATGAACAGAATAGGAGCTCGCTAAAGAGAAACACTTGGACGAACAAGTCCCCCAACCAACAACTCTGCAGCTAATCCTAAAGCTCCTTAAGCTCCGCCGGCTCATCTGGAACAACGTCGGAAAACTCTCGCACGATAGAATGCCGGTCCAACAAACCCACCGTGGCTCCAGTATCCTGAATGAAAACCAAGAATCCTCGACATCCTCTCCTCAAAAACCGACTAGCGAAAAGGGCTGAATTCAAGCTGTGAGTGGCGACACCACTGTCCCCCCTGCACAACAAGAACTGACTCGCCGGGAAAACAAAACCTGACTGTTTTCTCGCGGCAGTCCACAGACGCATAGCACGTAGCTAACTAGTCCGTACCCAGGAGAACGTCAAAGTCCAACATCTCTAGAAGGATCAAAACGACAGACGAATCTCTATCTCCTATCCGACTGGCATACGACCGAAACACGTCGCACAACAAAAGAATTGCTGACAGAAGTTAACACAACAAACGGCTGATCTAGCTAACACATCTCTCGGCCCAACCACGGCACAAAGTGTGTAAAACAAACAAGTGCATCAAAAGAACATACGAATTAAGAATACCTGAAAACTCTGCACTGGACGCCCGCGCGTCCCGATGAGTAGAAGCAAACTCTCGTGTCTGCCCCCTACTCGCTACTGGCTGAACTCCTCCTCTGCCAACCTGTCCCCTCTGGACGAACCCTCCGCATCCCGGACCTCTCTGAACACGAGCCTGACACGGTATTAAGGAACAATTCCTGATGAAGTGATGAAGGCTCCCGCACCGATAGCATCCTCTCCATGGCTGCTGACCCTGTTGGGGATACGAGCTAAAAGACTGTCCTCGTCCCAAGCCTCTACTACTCCTGTGACGTACGCGAAACCTATCACGGCGACTGAACCTCTGTCTCTGGGCTGGTACACCTGCACGAGCCCTCCTCTGTTCCGGAACTCCCAAAGTCTCTGGAAGACGTGCCTTGTCCACTAGGGCTGCATCCACTAGTGTTGTATACGTAACACTATACTGTGTCCTGATCGCAAGGAATAACTGGGTAACACGAGTGGAAACCTCCTATCGCTGCGCTTGACTGGCCTCAACCAAAGACCCCATCGTCTGGCGCAAGTCCTGCATCTTTGCCTCAAGCCTAGCAATACGATCTATCGAAGGCGGATCCATCTGCTCCTGTACAGCGAGCGTACCACCCTGGTCAATCTCGTCCCATACGAGTCAACTCTAACCTCGGCCCTCGCCGCATAACTCTGAGTCCTCAAAGTCATCGGCGGCAAAGGCTATAATTGGAAAAAGGATTCGATAAGAACACAGAAATCGAATCACAAGGATATGTATCATCAAGGAAGGAATTTCAAGCAATTAGTACTTAGGTCACTTTAAGCGGAGTACCGTGTCGTGAGTATGTCGCGGACATACACACACTACGTTACTCTGCTTAAGCTACCTACTCCATCATACCACGGTCATCCTACACTCCGAAAGGTAAAACCTAGCGCTCTGATACCAACTTTGTCACGACCCGAAATTGGCACGTGATGGCCCTTAAACTACGCAACGTCTACAGGCGTAACGCAATTTAAGAAAGCCGAAAACCCAGAAATTTAAACCATTAAAAGTAGTAAAAGATAAGAACATTGTTTAAACTTTTGAAAATCTCAATCAAATTCTTTAAAGTCAAATTTAGTTTCTTAAAAATTTTGGCAGCACCTCCTTTGTAAAAACTAACCCAAAAAAAATGGGTACAACATAAATATAAGTAAAACATCCCCAAACGGGAGCAAATACACGCCCAAAGGCGGAAAACAACCACCACAATAGATATACGACGCCGTAGCGAAGAAAAAGACGATATAAATAAATCAGCATATAAAACATCTAAAGTCACAAAATAATATATAATATCGTCCTCACATCAGTCTCAAAGTGAATACATGATAGTGGTAGATGGAGAGTACAGGATACAACGAATATACAATAAGCAACATCGGATAACCGCAAAACCCACCTAAGTAAAACTGCACACAGTCAGCAGAAGCGGTATTCGCTGCAAAAGATGATACGATAGGTAGAAGAGCCCTGCCAACGACTAGTCAGAGGGACAACCTGCAAAACCCTGTGGCACAACGGGGGTGAGTTGCCAACTCGTGAATAGTAAATAACATATGCAGGTAATCGCAAGTATGCACGTACAACGCGAATCTAATGCATGCAAGCTGATAGCAATAAATAGCAATCTGTATGCAACAATCATGTAAGGTACTCTATCAGGTACTACTACTACATGAAGTAATGCATATACAATAAATGTGGAATATGGGATAAAACATGTCATCCCCACGAAATCCTGACCTCGTGGCACGAACAAAGTCCATCAAGACAATCAAAATCCTAAATTTCCTCAATCAGCCCCCAAATTGGCTCTTATAATCCTGTAAGTCTCTTATATTCTGAGTGTCCAATATCAAGTAAATCTCATATATTCTATATCCAATATCAAGTAAATCTCATATATCCAATATCCAATATCAAGTAAATCTCATATATCCAATATCGAGCACATAGGCCCCGAGCACATAGGCCCCTCTCATATCGAGCACATAGGCCCCGAACACAAAGGCCCCTCTCATATCGAGCACATAGGCCCCGAGCACATAGGCCCTTCACATCGAGCACATAGGCCCCTCGCATATAATGAATTAGTATATTTGCATATACCATTATGATGATATATGATGTAAGTGTATATATATAACAGCGTCCTATACCACTGATATATATATATACGATGGGTATACATATATATATATATATATATATATATATATATATCAGCGTCCCATACTACTGATATATATACGCAGGAGTAAAACAATCCAGAAAACATCTATGAAAACCATATCTCAATGCAAAATCCATGAATATAATATATATGCAACATGAAACAGTAATATGAGCATATAAGGAAAAATCGCTATTTAACTGCAACAAGTTATAAAATATATCATGCGGTTCCTAAATTCTCTAAATCCATACAACATCATATAAAGGTGAACATGTAGCTATATCTCATATGTGTATATACCTATCACTAATGGTACAATACCATATAGGTATATGGGTAACTAGCATGTAAGCATGTCAAGGCATATGTATAAGCATGTAGGTATACAGGTATGCTATATGTCATATGCACAATGGAATATGAATCAATGTCTCAATGTCCCTAACCAAACAATATCATATATGTATGTGTGTTGTGCGTGTCATGGCAATTATTGACGGTGTGTGTGGCATACAATCAGTGCTCGTGCAACATGAGCCGTCAATAATAGTGCAGTGTCCAAAAGGTACAAGTCCAAGTACAACAAGTAATAATATGCAATGAGGTGTATGCGCAAACTCTATATATGCAA
Source organism: Agapanthus africanus (assembly GCA_030015575.1). Classification (NCBI taxonomy): domain Eukaryota; kingdom Viridiplantae; phylum Streptophyta; class Magnoliopsida; order Asparagales; family Amaryllidaceae; genus Agapanthus; species Agapanthus africanus. The sequence continues at coordinate 117,319,533 of CM057340.1, read as the reverse complement.
TAGAATATGCGACTAATATCATAACATCTCTAGGCCAGACGGATAACGCCATACGGACGATTCTCCTGTAGATGTTAAATATACTCACCGGTGATCTCGAGCTAGGTGTATCCGACCACCTGTTTCCCTTTCTTCACGGCGTCCGAAGTCCCCGCCTGCGATCCTAGAATTTACACAAGGCAACACACATAAGGCTAAAGTCCTACAAAAACACGATATCAAGACTATATGAAAAACTAGCGTCGCAAGCTAACGCGTGTGCAAACGTGACACCAAAACGTGTGTGCAAGCGCCTGGAACCACCCTGACACACCGTGATACGCAGAACACACCAGACCCAAACTCAGAACATGTGTCTCGCGAAAGTCTAAAAGTATTGAAAACAAGGTATTAGATCCCAGATTTTGACTCGAGTAGAAATAGGAAAAGTTGCATATACCAAACACCTACAAAACCTAGCAGACACCAACAGAAAAAACCCCGACCTCCTACTCACCCTTCTGGCCGCAATTTGCGGCAAGAACAAATTTTTCTGCGCCCTGGGATGGAAGGTAGAGTCTCGTGCTTTGTGTGTGTATTCCTAGCTCAGTAACTAAGTCCCAGTATTTGCAACTTTTTCCTGAAGCACTCGGTTTAAAAGCAGATCACAAAACTACCCAAAATCTTAACTAAAACGTTTAATTAACCCTAAACTAAAACTATATGGTAATTTAGTGTAAACTGAAGCAAAGACTTGAGTTAAACGACACTAATAGCACTTAATTAAGTTAAACAAGCCAAAACAACCCTAACTTAACCTAATCTTCACTTAAACCACCTAATTAGCACTAAAACCCACATAAACACTAATTAAAGCTAAATAAACTATAAGTTTAGCAAAGAGGTGATTAAGGTGGGCTTAATACCTCACAAAGGCCAAGGAGTGGCACAAACTTGCTGGCCTTGCCTCCTAGAGCTCAGAGTAGGCTCAAAACCAACAAAGGAGTGATCTTGGAGTGATAAATGTGAGGTTGGTATTATAAATGATGGTTTTTAATGGAGATTTGAGGTTAAAATTGATGAGAGGAAGGAGAATAAGGGGGGGCTGCTGAGCTGCTGCTGCTGCTAAGTGAATGGAAGAGAGAGAGTGTGTGTGTGCCCTAAAGTCAAGCTCTCCATTCTCATTAAATGCAACATGCCTCTCTTTTCTTTTCTTACTTTCTTTATTTGATTTGTTTTGTTATGGTTTTATAAGGATAAGAGGAAATATGAAGAATCTGTTATATTATGTGTTAAGTTGTTATGGTTGCTAAGCACCATTAACCTAGGGTGAAAATTGCGCTGCATGCTACACTAAATTTTGCTTTAAAAAAGTTAAGAAAATTTGCTAACTGAGTGAACACTAAACTAATTAATAAATAATAAAACACTATTATATAATTATTTACATGCTTTCACTATAAAAAATTGATTTATTCCAGTTTATGTGGAAATTTATTAATTAGGAGATTTTATTAAAAAAAACACGCATTATCCCTAATTAACACGAAATTAATCTAAACGAATTTCAAAGTGTTACAAACCCGAATTGGTAAACTTTTTACCAAAAACCCGCATTATCGTCTAATTAACATAATCTCATTTCTAAGGTGTTACAGGGCAAAACGGTGCGGGTTGTACCTCATGAAAAGCGCCGAGTTGTTTTGCCTGAACACTAAGAAGCTCGGCTTGATCGAGTACAGATACAAGATCTCCCGAGTCTTCAACTTGGGAGCCCCGTCTTTAAAGGTGTTGCGCAGCGGTTGCACCACCTTAGTGGACTCCTTGTCGATAGTCAGGACCCTATCAAGAAATGTCATGCCATCCCCGACCATACGCGGGCGAAGGACCACGCCGCGAGCCTCTCGCTATGACGGATCTAAAGCAGAAGCGTCAACTTGGGACATGTCCCGAAGGAAATTATAACTGTCGTAGAAACGAGGCCGTTTATGGAATCCAAAAGCGCCGAGCACATGCATCTCGATCCACGACGTGAAATAATGCAGCGGGAGATTTACAGGCTGTACCCCCGGCTGAGTAGTGTCTGCCGCTGAGCTGAGGCCATGATACAAATGAGCCAGCCCAGCGATCCCGATGGCCACTCGCATCCCAACAGCCATTCGGTGAGCCGGGTAGAAAACGGATGGCCTCATATAGGGAGGATGCATTGGGAGCACAAACCAGCTTAGCCATAGCCCGAGGAACCCCAAAAAGAACACCTCTTCGTCGACATCAGAAGCTGCGAACTCTGCGAAAGAGACGACCGGGGTGTCCGGGAGAAAGAAATTCCTCTGATCCTCTTCCGCTGCCGGCTGGTTGTCCAAACCAAATCTAAAAGGATCGTCGAGTTTAGCGAATTTCGCGGCTTCCTTCGATAGGACTTCTGGGCGGAGAAAGCGGGCGATGAAATCCGCGAAGCTTACTCCGTGCCCTCCGGATTCAAGAAACAGACTTTCGTAAATTTTCAACACCTTGATCAGACTTGGGAATTGATGTTGAATGGCATTCTCCGGGGTAAGGCCCATCACCACTGATTTGGCGGCAAAGATGTACTCGTCAGGAGGAAGTAGCTCCTCGTAATGTTCTCCCATGACGGGTAAGCCGGAGATCTCCGCGAACTCCTCCAGGGAGATTGAAACTTCCTGATCTGATAAAAGGAAGGTGTGAGTCAGGATATTCCATTGTTCCAAGAAATCTTTGACCCACCATACAGGGGGCGTGGAATACTAGAAGAGAGACGCATAAATCGCGGGGTACAACCCAAGCTTTAGCAGCAGCGATTTGTTGGCCGACAAGATGTATCGAGCCCACTGCAGATATCCGGCTGAATGGCGAGGAGTCAAGCCAATCATGTACGCTTTTCCCTAAGGGCGCGACTCGCCCTGACATATGTGCCTCCCCAAGATATCCAAAGCCATTGGAGGCTGTACGGGTATTGAAGCCATAGAAGGCTGAAGGCGACCCTCCGAAGTCCAGCTGACCTCCTCTACGGCATAGTTTACTTGGGGTGAGTCGGCGTAGTGAATAGCGGAGATCGGCTCTGAAGGCGTCGCATAAGAGAAGCTGCGTCGAACCTGAATGATTTGGTTGTACCACAACCCCCATAAATGAAGAGACTTCTAATCCGGGTCGTGATCTTTGATCAGTGCAAAAACTTCTCAGTCTACGGGCGCGTCAGCAAATGCGCTCTCCGGACAAACGAAGGGGAAAAAAGTGTCGAAAGACATAGTACCAGCGCGAAAAGAAACAAGAGTTAGCTGTCAATGCTACAGTCTAAATTCTAATACATGGTATCTTAAATTTGTACCACACTGCAATGCAGTGGAAAGGGACCAAAGGGGACCCACAAAATCAAGGTGACGGCTCATCATTGATGAGACAGTCACTCATTAAGGAGGGAATTCTAAAAAGATTCCCATTTAATGAGAGGCTCATTGGGCCAAGGAGTAAACTCCCTCGAGAGCAGCACTCTGCAACAGAAATGACATCTGTCAAAATTAATGATGAAGGGAATAAAAATTCCCCCAAAAATTCTAAAGAGTTATGCTCTGTGAAAATGATGGAGTAATCCATCAAAAACCCTAAAAAGCAAAGATTTTAATGAGTTAAAAACTCCGAGATCTCTATCTGCAAAATAAATTCTAAGAGTTCTTCATTAATGGGTTAAGAAACCCTAAAAGAAGATTTTTTGATCTATGATCTAAGAAAAGCAAAGCTCTGTTTTCATTTAACGGGTTAAAAAACCCTAAAATCCAATTTAAGATCTATGATCTAAGAAGAGCAAGACTCTGTTAATGGGTAAAACCCTAGAATATGAAATGATTCTATCAAAGATTTGATCCTTACCAAAATTTTTAGCAAGGTTCTGACTCTAGAAGAGTTTCTTAAGGAAGAGAGCTTAGCTCTGAAAGAGAATTAAATTCTCAAGAACAAGAAAGCAAGAAGATGAACAGCAGTCATCTCAAGAGCCAAAGGCCCTATTTATAGGCGCTGGAAGTCGATCCAACTTCCAAGTTGATCTAACGGTGGAAAGGCTGCCACCACTGCACTCACGTGTAAGACACGTGAGCACAACGGTGAGGGGGCATTTGTTTCCCCAATCAGATAGCAAAGCTCTGTTCAAAATTTGAAATTTGAACTGAGGCAGCGCCTCACGTGCAAAGCACGAGAGCGCTCGCGCCAAGAGCGCCAGCGCTAAGAGTCAAAGACTCTAAGGCAGCGCCTCATGTGTGCAAAGCACGAGAGCGCTCGTGCCAAGAGCGCCAGCGCTAGGAGTCAAAAACTCCGAGGCAGCGCCTTACATGCAAAGCACGAGAACGCTAGCGCTAAGAGCGCCAGTGCTAGGAGTCAAAGACTCTGAGGCAGTGCCTCATGTGCAAAGCACGAGAGCGCCAGCGCTAGAACTAAATGTTCTCCACCCTTAGATCAAAGATCCAACGAATATAATAAATCGTCAAATTACAGAATTAAATTCTGTTAAGGAGATACTCCTCAAATCTTTCTAAACAAGACAGATTGTACTCTGTAAATCAGAGCACCGTTGGATCAAAAATGCAATGGTGATTAAAAATCACCAAGATACAGAATAAATTCTGTATGGGAAAATATTTTTCCAATCTTGTTAATAACAAGAGGAAAATCTTCTGTAAAACAGAAGCCCTTGGATCAAAGATCTAATGGTGGGAAACATCCCCAAATCAATCAGAGATCTCTCAATGAGAGATTTCCTTAACTGATTCAACAAATCAGCCTCCCCTATATAAAGGACCCAAGACTTCAAGTCTTGTGCACAGAGAAACCCCCCCATAAGTTTCAAATCGAAAGAAGAAGAAGAGAAGAATCCCCCCATAAACTTCAAACTTCAGAAACGAAAGCAATTTCTTCCCCAGGTAAAAAGAGATCATAGCATCTCATCAAAAAAAAGAACTTAGTTGTTCTTCTAGATCAAAAAGAAGACAAAGTTTTTCATAAAAACAAAAGAGATCACAGCATCTCCTCTTAAAAGAAGAACTTAGTTCTCAGATCCAGGAGACAAAGTCTCTCATTAAGAAAAACAAAAGAGATCATAGCATCTCCTTATAAAAGAAGAATTTAGTTCTTAGATCCATGAGACAAAGTCTCTCGCAAATGAGAATTTAATTCTCAGAGCATTGAACTGATCAGAACAATAAAAACAGTGCCTGGCGCTCAGCGCCGAGTGCCCCACGTGTTCCTCACGTGGGCGCTGCTAAATAAAGAGTGCTCTGCACTCATTGGTTGGCGCTCAGCGCTAAGCACTCCATGTGCTCCTCACATGGGCGCTACTTAGTAAAAAGTGCTATGCACTCATTGCCTGGCGCTCAGCGCCAAGCGCTCCACGTGCCCTTCACGTGGGCGCTACTTAATAAAAAATGCTCTGCACTCATTGCCTGGTGCTCGGCGCCAAGCGCTCCACGTGCCCCTCACGTGAGCGCTATCAAGTGTTTAACACTCCATATAAAAGAATACAAATAAAACAAAAAGAATAAAGGGTGTCAGAACCCATTTCAGTGCTCAGCACTGTTGATGCAGAAAGGGGACCAAGCCCAAATAAATAATCAAGTAGGCTAAGCCCAAAGTTGGTTAAATCCCAAATTAACCCAACCCATATGTTTTTTTTTTAATTGGACTTAGTCTCAAACAGGATCATCGAATCTTTGATGAGCATTCTCTGGTTCAAGGGTACATCTCTTCATACCTCTGATACATGTCGTTGTAATTCTTCAACGTCTTCAGAGAGATGAAGGGTCCTAATAACCAATAACTTTTGGCGCATCCCCAAACTGTTAAACCAAAACCCTATAGACTATGATGTCTTTAAATACAGACTATGATGTCTTTAAACCCTATAAACTATGATGTCTTTAAACACAGACTATGATGTCTTTAAACCCTACAGACTATGATGCCTTTAAACACAGACTATGATGCTTTAAACCCTATAGACTATGATGTCTTTAAACACGGACTATGATGTCTTTAAACCCTACAGACTATGATGTCTTTAAACCCCACAGACTATGATGTTTTTAAACCCTACAGACTATGATGTCTTTAAACATAGACTATGATGTCTTTAAACCTCACAGACTATGATGTCTTTAAACCCTACAAACTATGATGTCTTTAAACACGGACTATGATGTCCTTAAACCCAATGGACCGTAACATCCCTAAACTAAAACGATAGAGCCCAAATGCTCTGTCATCGGATCTAAATGATCCTGAACCCCCGTTGAGTCGATCTTAGTCTAAAATTAGACTAACGTATTCTTATCAAACATTTAAATTGATCTTAATCTCAAATGAGACTAACGATCCTTAAATCAAACAAACCCAAATCTAAGAAAATATGGATTTGGACTAACACAAATTAGTCTCCATATACAATCCACGGGCAACGAAAAAGAAAACAAACACACACGACATGAAGTGTTTGGAGCAGGAGAAAGTGGTTATCGCTACGCGGTAACGTAATTAACTGCAGGGGCTTGCGCCTGTAGGAAAGAGCATCCCCACAATCAAAACCCCTCACAATGAGGGGGAATCTGACGAAGTCTGCTACAATGGCCGCATCTGTTTAAACTTTCAATACATGGTGCCATAAATTAATTTGGCATTTTCGGAGAGGTAGACAGATAAAACCAAATAGCATCTGCCCCCAAAATTCAGGCCAGACGTCCCAGTCACGTCTTTCGGCGGTAAACAACCGTTTCCTTCGGTCGCTAATAAGGAGACACGTGGACATCACAACAAATTCAACCGTTTCCTAATATCAGCGAACGGTCGCTAATAATGTATTAGAGACCATGCCTGTAGCTAATACGGTCGCTAATACTTATTTTCCTGGAAAAAAATTACAGAAAAATGCAATATTCAATACAATAATTCACAAAGTCATAATATATTACGCTACAATAGTGTTTCACAAACAAATCGATATATATGCACAATCCACAATATATCCAACAAGATCAACAACAAATATGAACACATACGTATACAAACCAACATATAAATATTATCCACCAATATCAATAACTCAATCAAACACATATGAACTAAATTCTTAATAAACAAGCATACATAAACTAAATTATTTTGAATACGAACAACACAATATATATGCTATATATATGTCCAACAGTACGAAAAAATCTCTAAATCATTCGCAATCGCAGATCACTCAAACCTGTGAATCGAAACAAATAAATATATAAATATATGAACTCAAATCATAATCTTTGAAACAATGTTAGCTATACTAATACATATATATGCGTACCTCACTAACTCCCACCACTTCCATCGTCAAAACATAACCCTTTCGCCGTTAACTTATAAGAACCCTACGAATACACAACATGAATTTTAAACATCAAAACTCAACACAGTTTAATTGTATGCTCAAATTTATGTAAATAATAACTATACATACCTCACAAACTCCCACCGCTACCTTCGCCACCAGAAGATCGCCTTGAATAGTATCAATTCACATCGTCGAAGTCCTCCTGCGAAAAAAGTTACCTCATAACCCTCCTTGTAGGGTCGGCTAATCAGGGTTATACGGTTCCTATGGCGGAAGGTTAGGGTAATAAGGATCTTGTGGTGAAGGCGGAGGCCGAGGGTAGTACCCTCCTTATGATTGCGGAGGCAGAGGATAAGGATAGTACGACATTCCCTGTGATGGGGGAGGGTAATACGGTCGCTACGTTGGAAGAGGGTAATATGCCAGCTGCGGCGGAAATTGACCCTGTGCTGACCACGATTGCGGAGGCGGAACGTATTGTTGCGAGAATTTTTTCCACCGCGTCTCCATTTGAGCTCTCCAAGCCGCGTCATCTTCTACCCTCTTCTTATCTGCTTCATCCCTTTTCCTGAGCTGCTCCTCTAGCTCATTGATCCGTTGTGCCTCAGCCAATTATTGGTTGGAGCAAGTGGTTAACGAACTTGAAGTAGTTCTTCTGGAACCGGACCGTGAAAGACTAACAGGACCACCGTATAGGGAAATACGACTGTGTCCCCTTGACTGAGGGAAAAGCTGCTCTATAATAGATATCTCGGCCTCTGTAGGAAGAGGATCGTCATCCGGATATTCGGGATTTAATTTTCGATAGCTCCTTTCCGCCTTCTCGAAATCCTCCTTCAATAAATAAAACAATAATTAATTTTCTTTACGAAGTTAACAAGTATAATTAATTTACTTAAAAGAAATGAAAAATGCAAGCTTACCACATGTTGAGAGGCTATATCCATCATTTCTTCTGACATGCCCACTCTCATGTGCAATGCCTCCCAAGTCTCAGGGAGGCTCGGCTTTTTCCCGCCTTCTCCTGTAACGGATATTTGATTTATTTATACGTGAAGATATGTAACGATGAAATTGAAAAATTGAACATTTATGTAATTAAAGATAAGCTAACCTAACTAGCCCTATACTGATCAGCAGGAACCAATCCACCATAATAGTCATCTGTGGCTTTCCCTCGGTTCTGCTTATTCTTTTCTGATACTGCCTGCTTATTCAGAATATAATATCTCTAAATATAATTTAATCTAAATTCAGTATTCAAATTATTTAAGTATATTTTTAATTACCATTGCTTCAGGTGTATCCCAATGCAATAGGAGAAACACAAACTGATCTCCAAGGATGATGGAAGGAAGAGCAGCAAAACGTTCCCAATCATCCGTAAATTTCTCCAACTATTTGAATTTTTTCTTCTTTGACGCCATCTCTTGAATATTTGTGACATCTCATACCGGAATGCGTCCAATGTCCATCTATATCGTCTTCTAAGACGAAATGTTTCTGTAATACAAATTAATAAATATATTATTTAATAAATTTATGACTTATAACATGTATGCATGTAATGTTGAAATATAGTTGAGTTATATATTACCAAGAGTGAGCGCCAAGTCCATACGTATTCTTTCCAAGGGTTATCTGCAAATGTGAAGCCCACGTTTCAGAAGTCGGTGTTGCAGACGAGAATACCGATATAACCGTAGAAATGTGTAGCCCACATACCCGGACCTACGGGCTTCCCACCTACCCATTGCAGAATTGTCCTTTTTCCACGCATATCGTATTTCGTAATTTCGTTTGCAACACCTCTTCCATGGTGTTCAAACTGGGCCATATTATCTCCCGTAGCACGTGCCTCATCAATACTCGTGTTTACTGTCTCTATTATCATATCGATTTGAGGTTGAGCAGCAGCCCAATGCGCCATTGCCTTGGCATTGACCCTATCTTGATATGGTTTTTCATTTTGTAAATTGCGAGGAAGAGACAATCCATGAATCCATGAATCCATTCATCGGTGACGGGATCTGAGAATGCCTCAGGTTCTCTACTCAAGTTCGTGCACTGCTTGTCTAGATGTGCATACAGATCATACTGTACTTATGGACCTGCATCCTCCTGATCAAATGTACCTACACATTTTAATTTATTATAATCAATGTAATAGTTATCTGAATAAAATAATACGGTCGATAATTATTTAAAACTCGTAATATATACCTCTACTCTCAGGATCAGGCTGTGTCGAGGAGGAAGTATCTCGATCTCTTTTCTTTAAAGAAAATGCTTTGGCAAATTTTCCGAATATGCCTTTTCGTCCCATCTATTTCATGCAAGAGTAATAACGATACAAAATATATAATATGCATAAATCATTAAACTAACAAATTGATACATTACAAGTGATTAAAACTGCAAAGTTTTTCATATATCATTTACATGCAAGTGATTATAAGTTTTTACAACTGCAAAGTTTATAACATATATCAATTGATTACAATTATTTACAACTGTATGGTTTTTTCATATGTCAACCGAATCTGCTTCATCAAGGTCAAGCTCGTCGGTAGAACTATCGAACAAGGATTTAGGAGGTACCAGCAATGCAATCCAAGCTACTTCACGATTAGGATGTTTGACATAGAAACACTGCTCAGTTTGTGAAGCTAATATAAACTTATCATCTCGATAAATTTCTTTACTGAGATTGACAAGCTGAAAACCGTACTCATCTATCTGAATGCAAGCGCACCAACAAATTTTGAATATAACAAATCTTTCTTACTCATTGCTCCCGTAAAATAGCTCTATTATATCCTCCAGCTGATCGTAGTATTCTTTTTTTCCTCTCTGCGGTCTTTGATCACGGAAACTTGAGAAGCACGTTTGTTCAAACGGACAATAAATCCCATTGTTTTGGGTAGTCAATTTCTCGGTTGTAAGAAATTTCAAGTTATTAATGTAGGGTTCCTAGGTACACTAATGAGGTCTCACAAGGCATCAACTATGCCAAAATCAAATTTTCAAGTGCCAAAAAAACCCTAATACTAGATCGTTAACTAGAGAATAGGCGAAACTACAAGCTAGTAAACAACTTTACTGCTAAGTGAAAGAGACTACAACTTTTGTAGATCGAGTCCTCCACTTCCTTAGCTCCGTGATGATGTCCCTCCGCTGCGATCATCGAATCCCGGACTCTAGCGATAGTTTCGTCGAAGAAATGATCGGGCTAGGTCGTCGACTTCGATGCCGAAGATGATCTACGTCGAGGCAACTCAAGATCAAGCTCCAACTTCACCGAGTCATGAAACTTATGAAGAAAACACCCTATACTACTTGGCAAGTGGTAGAGGATGAAGAAATAGGAAGTGGGTTCACTTTGGATTTGGATTTCTCACTTGGAATCATCACTTGACATTTTTCAAGAGAGAGCTTTTCTTTTTCTTCACTTGAAGAAGAAGATGAAGAAGAAGAAAAAGAATCAATTATTTTTCAAAAAGAAAATGAAGTGATATCTATCATTTAGCAACCATAGGTGAGTTAACAAGTGTAGAGAATAAACTATGGTTTAAGTGAATGGTTAGGGTTAAGGAAAGAAACAAAATGATCAAAGCTTTTTCAAAGCTTCATGAAGCTTCAAGTATAAAACAAAAAGCCACCATTTTATTTTATTTTGCAAAAAAGAATAAAGGAAAAGAATAAATAAATAAGTAAATCAAAACCCTAACCATTAACCTAATCATGGTTTAATCGTACACACCCAAGTTTGCATGTATCATCAAACATGATACAAACTAGTGCACAAAACTATATCATATATACAATGTGCACATTAAGTGAGAAAATCCATCTTAAGTGAACCAATACTAGTTAATGCAAAGTAATATATCAAATATATCATTATGCATTAGTCATTAAATCAACACTTGATTTAACAATCCGGCCATATCGCATATGACCGACTAATATCCAATGTATCGACTTATCGAATCAATCATCAATTCGATAACTAGGTTATATTGCATACAACCAATCGATACATTCATCGCGAGAATAGAATACGGTATCACATACACGCATTATTCTCGGTCCCGCACATATCTCATATGCGCTCCTATTTCGTTTCGCTTGAGCCAGCAAACCTCTGTGTAGGACTCTAAAGACTCGTCAATACGCCGGCAGCAGGTGATGATCATATCAAACACCCATAAGCCGCAAGCGGTCTGCTAAACGTAACGGCCACCCGGGTATTGAGCGATCAGAAGATCAACGAGCAAGCCCGCTCACACTCCTGTAAATCCAACCAGTAACACTTACCGTACAGTCCGGTCTCGTCGTCTGATATGTCGCATATCTCGCCTAGGGGTGGTAAACGTCAGACCCCAATAGCTCGATAAGTCGTGTCGATATGAGGTCTATAACAGTTCGAGAAACTACTGGTAACACTTACCAATAAATCTCAGCAACCCTGGCCAGGGATTTCCGGTTATAGCCAATCGAACACAGCGCAACATCAACTCCCTATACCGGGAGAGACGAATCCCCTCCTATCGCTCATTGCCTCCATGTGATTCGGGATTGTACCCAAAAACCACCGTTTTGCACGCCTTCTTGGACATGGTAAGGTGGAAATCAAAGCACAGTGGGAATCACACAAGACTCTATGACAGTCTCGGGTCAACAGACTACTCTGTACCAGTGTCACCAGAGAACTGCCATCTGACGTGAGGTATAATACCATCTGGGAGTTCTCGGCGAGTCCGTCCAGTGTACCCAGTCTCTACTGAGAACCCGTATATCATCTTTGATGTCAAACACCAATGGATATGGGATCATCCATCGCCCATCTGTATGGGTCGAGAAGGTATACGCTAGTCTGCTCTGGTATATTGATGCCCTGTCTCAATACACCCATGACTAGGGACCTTGAAGGATGTACTTATGGACTACCATGTCCCCATTAGTATGATCCGCATCATAGTCCAGGTAGTCAAGTACACATCCTAAGGGCTTTACCAACATGTAGCAGAGAGACAATCAGTGTACACGTTAAGGTAAAGAGCAACCAGATAGCATACTATCATGTCGAGCAAGAAAGTCCTCCCTATATATGTCCAAGCATCCACTACAATATACATCCTATGTATAGTAATGGCCTCTAGGGCATACATATAACTAACAATCTCCTACTTGCACTAGGGCCATCTGATAGCAGTGATTGTAGTATCTCATACTCAACCATCCCATAAAAGTCTCTCTCTGGGAAAAGGCCTTTGTGAGTGGATCCGCCGTGTTGTCCTCTGAGTCTACTCTCCTAACCTCGATCACCCTGGAGATCAACTATCTCCATGATCAGGTGACACTGCCTCAGAATATATCTGGATCACTCATGGGACGGACGTTCCTTGGCATAACCCACAACTCCATTGTCACACAATGGGAGGAACTAAGTTCATCTCATGAACAAATATACATCCAGACTGCCTCTTTGGTAGTATCTTAAGTAGCGATGTATCTAGCCTTTATCGTCTAGTATGACACGGTATCTAGCTTGGAACTCTTCCAACATACCGTCCCTCCATAGAGGGTGAAGACAATGCCTGTGACTGACATTCAGTCATCCTTATCACCCTGGAACACTTCCAGTGATTCTCCCCAGGATCGATTGATACCAACTCACTACAACTAGTGAGATTCCTAATATCCAGATAGATATATCTCATAGATCCATAACCCAGGATTTAGGAGGTATCACCTTGATCCTATATGGAGAATCATTATGATAAGCGGAGATTGACCGATCATAGCATAGGAAACTCCTTTCTTATCAAGAGTATGTCATCCACGTACTCTACGAGGATCACCACCATACTCCCTACTACCCTTTTGTTTATACAGGGTTCATCTACCATTTTGATGATGTCAAACTCTTTGACTAATACATCAAAACAGACGTTCCAACTCTGCGATGCCTGCTTTATCCTATAAAGCAGCTTATACACGTTTCCACTGCTCCCACTATCTACGAAGCCCTCTGACTGTGTACTTATAAACTCTCTCTTCTAAAATATTATTTAGAAGAGCAGTCATGACACCCAACCGCCAGATATCGTAGTCATGGTATGTAGCCGTGGCAAGTAGGATCTGGATGGACTTAAGCATAGCTACTGGAAAAGGTTTCATCATTATCCACGCCTGGTTGATGACGAAAACCTTTAACAAGTCTAGCTTTGAAAGTCTCAACTTTTCCATCTACACCAAGTAATTTTCTCAAGATATACTTGCTCCTGATGGGGATTTAACCCTTCAAATATAGCAACCAAAGTCCATACTTTGTTTGTGTACATGGATTCCATCTCAGATCGCTAAGCATCTAGCCATTCTTACAGAATCCCTACTCTCGATGGCCTGCTCGAAACTAGTTGGGTCATCATCTCATGATGCAATCCTCGCTCCCACTGTCATCGAGAAACCGAAGTATCTCTCAGGCGGATGAGGAACCCTACTAGATCGGCGGAGTGGCTGAGGTTCGTTGGAATCTACTGAATCCTTTGGTTCTACCAAATCATCTGCTGTAGTTTGTATAGCTGGAACCTTTCCAGTTCTACATAACAGACCTTGCCTCGATCTTGTCCGGATTTTTGCTTTTAGACATAGGACGGACAACCCCAAATCTTAACTAACTTAAGATATGGGCTCTTCCCTTTCCATATCACATATGAAGTGGTAGGCAACTGAATTGATTTGAACCCTATTCAATAGGTATGCAGCTTCTCAAGTGCATAACTCCCAAAAGGAAATAGGAAACTCAGTAGTACTCATCATAGAGCACACCATATCAAATAGGGTGCCATTGCTCTGCCCCGATATACCATCGTGCTATGGTGTATACGGAGGAGTAATGCTGAGAGAGAATCTCATTCTCCTTTAGAATAGTCCAGGAATTCCGTGCTCAAGTATTCTCCTCCCTGATCACATCAAAGGACATAATACTTATACCCGTATTTTGGTTCTCTACTTCTAACTTATATTCTGTGAATATCTCAAAAAGTTCGGACTTGTGTTTCAACAAGAACATATGACTGAATCTTGAGAGATCATCAGAGAATGTAATGAAGTACAAAGAACCGGTCTTGGCATGTGTAGACAGGGGACCTTCATACATCAACATGTATCATCCCAAGAGTTCACTAACTTTTTCTCTGTTTCCAATAAACAGAGCTGTAACCATCTTATCTCTGTGACATGACTGGCAAGTTTCACAAGATGTAAATTCAAACTGATTTAAATATGCATCTTCTATGTAACTTAAGCTAGTCGGGTCACATTGATATGACCTAGTCTACAATACCTCAAGAAGGAATCGTTCAAGTCTGAACTCTTCCTCTTGTGTGTGTTCCGTATACTAAGAACTGTAGTTTGATTTAGAACATCAATGCTTTTAGATAACGTGCCTGAATCGATCAACTTTTGATATAAGAAATGTTCAAAACATTATACAACAATACAAAATTTTATCATTTCTTTACTAATAAAGAGACTGATATGATTTTGTATATCAGGTTCGGTATCTAATAACATTCGTTCAGAATCAATGTATTTGGAATACAGGGTGACAGTGACCAACAGACTTGGCTGCAACACTTGCACCGTTTTCTATCTCATGAAACTTATCATCCGTCCTCAGTTCTCTACCTATCTGTAACCCATGTAACAGATTACATATGCGGGATCCTGATCCGGTATCTAATACCCAGGACGTAGAGGATACAGAGAAACAGTTCTTTGTAATGAACACACCCGAAGGAGATGCATCATATGCACTTTCTTCGTTTGGGCGGCACGGGAAATCTGGTATTCCCCGATTTCCTGCTCGGTCTTGTAACAATTATAAGTTGGAGCGGGACCAACGTTCCCCAGCTCAGTATAGCAAGCGGGTTCGGTCAATACATCCGTATTATTATCTTGATTAAGGCGTGACATGGTTGCTACCTGGAGAGAGAGAGAAGAAAACACTCTGCGTGCGCTCTTGCAAGATCAGATTGGTTATTATTTTATCTAATCAGGATGGCTCCCACTGTTTTTATCAAATCTTCCTTCAAAACCCTAAAAGGAAAGACTAGCCGGGATTAATTACACACTACAAGTTCGTCAATCCTTCAGCCAGGCCAATGTCGGTACTTTGAGGGAGGTCCCCCGTGCTTTCGCACGAACCTAATTAATGTAAATCTCGTTTTCCCAGAGGCGTAACCTCGTTAACACCTTTCTAGACACCTACTTGATCGGCTAATTGTAATGTGTAAAACTCTCCCAGGAGTAACTCTTACTCGCAGTGGGTATCGGGATCCAACTATCTTATAGAAGGTATGCAATCTCATTGCAAATTTCAACACTTGAAATTCCCGATAATTTTGCCCCTAGCGTCTTATGACCTTGACGCGGGCTAACAAACCATAGTCCGCTAGTCAAGTTCAACCCGTCATTTCTTGATTGAATTAAACCCACCCGCACGACCCTTGACGCAGGCCAACAAAGTCGCACGACTACCCTAATCCAATCTGCATCATATGCATAAACAGATAAATACTAGTTAGCTACCGCACACTACGCCTTGACGCGGGCCAACAAACGTAGCACGAATACTAAGTAGGACTTATCTGAAAGGACGGAGGGCTACGACAGGTTTTTCTGAAAACCTATTGCGTAATGAACTTGATATCGTTGTAGAATCAAATGATTTTAAAATGGAGTGTTTTTTAGGCTTTTCTAGTTTTGCTAAAGGGGTCACTCCCGGTGAAGGGATCGTCGGCCCTTTCCTCGTCGAATGAGGTGCGGGATATATCATATATATCACTGTGCAAAGAAAGAACTATAGAAGCAATCAAAAGACAAACCGAGGGGTGTAGCATCTGCCAGTTATTGCATAAGGGGTCACTCCCGATGAAGGGATCGTCGGCCCTTTCCTCATCGAATAAGGTGCAGGATATATCATATATACCGCTGTGCAAAGCAAGAACTGTAGCTACCTGTTTTATTTTTGAAATTCGATTCTACAACATCTTTAGGTTTCTTTTACTTTCATTAATCATATTAATGAAGTCACATCATTTAAGTACCTAAACATCACAGATAAATACGACGTACACTTATGCCATCCGCATTCGCCTCGATGTCCTCTCGTGCACCGTTAGGTTAGGTAACTAATGGCAGAGCAGGGCAGGGCTAGCGCGAGTGTAAAACATAAGTAATGTCTATATAATATATCATATATACTATATACTGTATCTATCACAGAACATCACATGATCACATCACAGATAACGCAGCAGAAAATATCATATGAAATATTGGATATACTAGGACGTCCGTGTTTTTAATACGAGCCGGTATAAAACACGGATTCCACGGTCGTGATGAATAGCCAAACACATACCCCTAGACCCCTACGAGAGCGGCAAGCAACCCTACCAATTCTAGGGTTAGGAGACCCGGACTCGACTCCTCGAGTTGATCTCCCACTGGACCCTAGAACCCGGTCACTTGTGCTCCCCTCCTTGGGTCTATCCTAGTGCGGAAAAGTAAATAATATACAAAAGGTGACATCTTCCGCAACCTGGAAGTGCCCCAATAAAAGAATATTACAAACAAGTATTTACATGAATGAAAATGAAAAGCACTCATCTCACATAAAAAAAACCCGGCTATTCAAACACGACGATCCAATATAACATATCCAGCAACACATAACATCACATGTCATCAACGTAAGTAAATATGCCCATCCCAATTGTCGTTGACATATAGCAACGTAACCGGCGATATCACATATTACACTTACGGTCGCAGACAAGAAAGTGTAAAACTACAACAGTTGGAATCCGCAACCTCTTTAGACATCGCATGCCTAACCAAATGAATTCCTTAGACATCGCATGCCTAACAATTATAAACCCTGCATTTTAGTCCTAAATCTAAAACACTTTTCAATACCAAGTCGGGCAATTCAACAAGATTCCCGACATCCTGATCGAATGCTCGTCGCAAACTTCAGTAGACGGCCGCACCCCCGATACCGTCGATGAAATGCACCAAGGCGGAACACCGCTACCGCGAGCACCCGAACGGATGCTTTCGGTGACGGGGTTCTCCTACAGTCACTTGGTCGGGGCTATAGGGTGTAGCTGTCTATTAAGTTTACCCGGCGAGTATCCGCGTACGCTACGTGATTGCGACGGACTTTTGATCACATCAAAATCCCGTGGCAACCGATCAAGTGAGACTAAACTGCTAGATTTATAACATTCATTTAGTTATCTCATAACTACATGTGGATTCCAAATATTGTATCACTTTCCAGATAAATAGAAAATGTTAAACTTTCCGATCGAACAATCAAACACCCAAGTTTTCCCGAAACAGCTCAATACATGAAATAAGTTTAAAAACATTCACTTCATGCCTCAGTACCAACGGTTCAGCCGTAGAAGGGTCAAGCCAACGCCTCACATGTGACATGCCGTACTGCCCCAAACCCTAAGGTTCAAAGGGCAGTTCAAGACGGTCACATAATCGAGTTAAGGTTTGTTCTCTTCTAGAGGGTCCATCGCGTTACTTGCACTACTTAGAACGTTCTTAAACTACGGAAAGATCCAACACTTGGAAATTTCCCAACAGGGGAAAAATTGGGTATTTATATCCGGTCGAACGTTTTAACATATTCTAAATTATCCGGAAAAACACAGACAAAGTTAAAGATTCCGATCAAATCGTCAAACTCCCAATACAACCCAGAAAACTCAACTCTTGAGTGCAAATTAAAAATTCCCAGAAAACATAGGAAATTCAGATTAACATTACTATGCAAAAATTGAAGAAAGAAGCTACCATACGGCCGCGGTTCCGCGGCTCTTTGATCGATTTAAGCGCTCGTTTTGCACAGTAACTCCTAGAAAACCCTGCTGATTTTTCTGCATATTTTTAATTCACAAAAATCCACGATTTCAAAAAATGTACAGAGAATGGTTTAGAATTAGGGTTTCGGGTTCGATCGGGTTTCTAACTTCGTCTACTCATCGCCTAAGGCCCTAGCTAGGCTCTGATACCACTGTAGAGTTCCTAGGCACACTAATGAGGTATCACAAGGTATCAACCATGCCAAAATCAAATTTTCAAGTGCCAAAGAAACCCTATACTAGATCGTTAACTAGAGAATAGGCGAAACTACAAGCTAGTAAACAACTTTACTGCTAAGTGAAAGAGACTACAACCTTTGTAGATCCGGTCATCCACTTCCTTAGCTCCGTGATGATGTCCCACCGCTGTGATCATCGGATCCCGGACTCTAGCGATGGTTTCGTCGAAGAAATGATCGGGCTAGGTCGTCGACTTCGATGCCGAAGATGATCTACATCGAGGCAACTCAAGATCAAGCTCCAACTTCACCAAGTCAAGAAACTTATGAAGAAAACACCCTATACTACTTGGCAAGTGGTAGAGGATGAAGAAATAGGAAGTGGGTTCACTTTGGATTTGGATTTCTCACTTGGAATCATCACTTGACATTTTTCACGAGAGAGCTTTTCTTTTTCTTCACTTGAAGAAGAAGAAGAAGAAAAAGAATCAATTATTTTTCAAAAAGAAAATGAAGTGATATCTATCATTTAGCAACCATGGGTGAGTTAACAAGTGTAGAGAATAAACTATGGTTTAAGTGAATGGTTAGGGTTAAGGAAAGAAACAAAATGGTCAAAGCTTTTTCAAAGCTTCATGAAGCTTCAAGTATAAAACAAAAAGCCACCATTTTATTTTCTTTTGCCAAAAAGAATAAAGGAAAAGAATAAATAAATAAATCAAAACCCTAACCATTAACCTAATCATGGTTTAATCATACACACCCAAGTTTGCATGTATCATCAAACATGATACAAACTAGTGCACAAAACTATATCATATATACAATGTGCACATTAAGTGACAAAATCCATCTTAAGTGAACCAATACTAGTTAATGCAAAGTAATATATCAAATATATAATTATGCATTAAATTATTAAATCAACACTTGATTTAACGATCCGGCCATATCGCATATGACCGACTAATATCCAATGTATCGACTTATCGAATCAATCCTCGATTCGATAACTAGGTTATATCGCATACAACCAATCGATACATTCATCGCAAAAATAGAATACGGTATCACATACACGCATTATTATCGGTCCCGCACATATCTCATATGCGCTCCTATTTCGTTTCGCTTGAGCCAGGAAACCTCTGTGTAGGACTCTAAAGACTCGTCAATACGCCGGCAGCAGGTGATGATCATATCAAACACCCACAAGCCGCAAGCGATCTGCTAAACATAACGGCCACCCGGGTATTGAGCGATCAGAAGATCAACGAGCAAGCCCGCTCACACTCCTGTGAATCCAACCAGTAACACTTACCGTACAGTCCAGTCTCGTCGTCTGATATGTCGCATATCTCGCCTAGGGGTGGTAAACGTCAGACCCCAATAGCTCGATAAGTCGTGTCGATATGAGGTCTATAACAGTTCGAGAAACTACTGGTAACACTTACCAGTAAATCTCAGCAACCCTGGCCAGGGATTTCCGGTTATAGCCAATCGAACACAGCGCAACATCAACTCCCTATACCGGGAGAGACGAATCCCCTCCTATCGCTCATTACCTCCATGTGATTCGGGACTATACCTAAAAACCACCGTTTTGCACGCCCTCTTGGACGTGGTAAGGTGGAAATCAAAGCACAATAGGAATCACACAAGACTCTATGACGATCTCGGATCAACAGACTACTATGTACCAGTGTCACCAGAGAACTGCCATCTGACGTGAGGTATAATACCATCTGGGAGTTCTTGGCGAGTCCGTCCAGTGTACCCAGTCTCTACTGAGAACCCGTATATCATCTCTGATGTCAAACACCAATGGATATGGGATCATCCATCGCCCATCTGTATGGGTCGAGAAGATATACGCTAGTCTACTCTGGTATATCGATGCCCCGTCTCGATACACCCACGACTAGGGACCTTGAAGGATGTACTTATGGACTACCATGTCCCCACTAGTATGATCCGCATCATAGTCCAGGTAGTCAAGTACAAATCCTAAGGGCTTTACCAACATGTAGCAGAGAGACAATCAGTGTACACGTTAAGGTAAAGAGCAACCAGATAGCATACTATCATGTCGAGCAAGAAAGTCCTCCCTATATATGTCTAAGCATCCACTACAATATACATCCTATGTATAGTAATGGCCTCTAGGGCATACATATAACTAACAATTAATACAATATGAACCGTATCGATTCATTTTTGCACTAAGACTTTTATATAGTCGCACGATTACATCCAGGAATTGCATCCCTTTTGCTATGTCATCTTCATTCTACAATGCATTTACACGTAAAATATATAAGCTATATGTGATATATGAATGTGAAACGTGAAATATACAAGACATACGTATGTGTTTACGGAACCACCGTGGAAAGTGTTTCTTATGTTCTTGATTAATTTTCCAATTAGCACCCTTTCCGGAAATCGCATTTGTAAGTTCTTCAATATGTTTGCTAAAAGAATAACAGTATTAATTATTTAGGCATATATAGATATAGACAATCAAAATATTGATGCAGTTAAAAGTTTTAATTTATATACCTTCTGTGATCGGCAGTAATTTCAAGATTATTAAGGATATACGAATGCGCTTGATCGCAACACTCTCTCCGGTAGGATCGATTCTCCCCTTGTGAATGGGATAGCTGGTCATCATTAATTCAAGAAGGACGGTTTAATCTTGTTTCAACTCCATGCAAGTAACGAGAAATGAGGTTGAGGTATTCGTTGGCGCAATAATTCTCGGCTATTGACCCTTCCGGTCGAGCTCGATTATGCACTTGCCGTTTTAAGAATCCCAAGTATCTAATGTTAGTTATATGTATGCCCTAGAGGCCATTACTGTACATGAGATGTATATTGTAGTGGATGCTTGGACATATATAAGGAGGAATTTCTTGCTCGATATGATAGTATGTTATCTAGTTGCTCTTTGTCTTAACATGTTGACTTGTATAAGTGATGATGTCTTGCTCTCACATGTTAATAAAGCCTTTAGGATGTGTACTTGACTACCAGGACTATGATGAAGATCATACTAGTGGGGCCAAGCGTAGTGCACAAGTACACCCAATAATAGTTTCTAGTCGAGAGAGTATCGAGACAGGGCATCGATATTCCAGAGTAGACTAGCGTATACGCTTCTCGACCCATATAATGGGCGATGGATGATCCCACATCCATTGGTGTTTGACATTAGAGAAGGTATACGGTGTTAGTTATATGTATGCCCTAGAGGCCATTACTGTGCATTGGATGTATATTGTAATGGATGCTAGGACATATAGAGGTAGGACTTTCTTGCTCGACATGATAGTACGCTATCTGGTTGCTCTTTATCTTAACATGTATACTTTCTGTCTCTCTGTTACATGTTGATAAAGCCCTTAGGATGTGTACTCGACTTCCAGGACTATGATGTAGATCATACTAGTGGGGCCTGGGTAGTCCATGAGTACATCCTTCAATGTTTCTAGTCGTGGGAATATCGAGACGGGGCATCGATATTCCAGAGTAGACTAGCGTATATCTTCTCGACCCATGTGATGGGCGATGGATGATCCCATATCCATTGGTGTTTGACATCAGAGATGGTATGCGGGTGCTCAGTGGAGACTGGGTACACTGAACGGACTCGCCGAGAACTCCCAGATGGTATTATACCTCACGTCAGATGGCAGTTCTCTGGTGACACTGGTACAGATTAGTCTGTTGACCCGAGATCGTAATAGAGTCTTGTGTGTCTCCCACTGTGCTTTGATTTCCATCCTACCACAGCTCTACTGAGTCGTGCAAACAGGTGGTTTTTGGGTACAGTCCCGATTCACATGGAGGCAATGAACGATAGGAGGGGATTCGTCTCTCCCGGTATAGGGGGTTGATGTTGCGCTATGCTCGACTGGCCATAACTGGAAACCCCTGGCCAGGGTTGCAGTGATCTACTAGTAAGTGTTATCAGTAGTTTCACACATGTTATGGACCTCACGTCAGCATGACTTATCAAGCTATTGGGGTCTGACGTTTACCACCCCTAGGCGAGATATGCGACATATCAGACGAACAGACCGGACTGTACGGTAAGTGTTACTGGTTGGATTCACAGGAGTGTGAGCGGGCTTGCTCGTCGATCTTCTGATCGCTCAATACCCGGGTGGCCGTTACGTTTAGCAGACCGCTTGCGGCTTGTGGGTGTTTGATATGATCATCACCTGCTGCCGGCGTATTGACGAGCCTTTAGAGTCCTACACAGAGGTTTCCTGGCTCAAGCGAAACGAAATAGGAGCGCATATGAGATATGTGCGGGACCGAGAATAATGCGTGTATGTGATTCCGTATTCTATTCTCGCGATGAATGTATCGATTGGTTGTATGCGATATAACCTAGTTATCGAATCAAGGATTGATTCGATAAGCCGATACATTGGATATTAGTCGGTTATATGCGATATGACCGGATCGTTAAATCAAGTGTTGATTTAATGATTTAATGCATAATTATATATTTGATATATTACTTTACATTAACTAGTATTTGTTCACTTAAAATGGATTTTCTCACTTGATGTGCACATTGTATATGTGATATATTTTTGTGCACTTGATTGTATCATGTTTGATGATATATGCAAGTTTGGGTGTATGTTTAGTTTAAACCATGTTTAAGTGAATGGTTAGGATTTTTTTTATTTACTTATTCATTTATTTATTTATTCATTAATTCATTTTTGGGCAAAAATGAAATGGTGGCTTAGTTTGTTTTGTTGTTGAAGCTTCATGAAGCTTTGAATAAGTCTACCATTTTGTCTTTTGCCTTAACCCTAACCATTCACCTAACCCTAGTTTATTCTCTACACTTAACCAAGGTTGCATTATGATAAGAATGAATGGGATTTTCTTTTTAAAAACAATCCTTTTTATTCTTTCATCTTCATCATCTTCATCAAGGTTCAAAAAGCTTGCTAGCTTCAATGGTGAAATGAGAAAAAGGGTGAGAAATCCAATTCTAAAGTGAACCCACTTCCTATTTCTTCATCCTCTACCACTTGCCAAGTAGTATAGGATGTTTTCTTCACAAGTTTCATGACATGGTGAAGTTGGAGATTGATCTTGAGTTGCCTCGACGTAGATCATCTTCGGCATCGAAGTCGACGACCTAGCCCGATCTTTTCGCCGATGAAACCACCGCAAGAGTCTAGGATTCCGATAGGTACAGCGGAGGGACGTCATCACGGAGCCTAGGAAGTGGAGGACCGGATCTACAAAGGTTGTAGTCACTTTCCTTTAGCAATAAAGTTGTTTCCTTGCTTGCATCGCCTTATCATCTAGTTAACGATCCGTATTAGGGTTTGTAGGCACATGAAAAAATTAGAATTGGGCATGTTTGATCTGTTGTGAGACCTCATAGGTGTGCCTAGAAACCCTACAGTGGTATCAGAGCCTAGCTAGAGCCTTAGGCGATGAGTAGACGGAGTTAGAAGTCCGATCGAACCGAAACCCTAATCCAAATCCGCTCTCTGTACATTTTTTGAAATCGGAGATTTTTTTGAATTAAAAATATGCAGAAAATTCAGCAGGGTATTATAAGAAAAACTGTGCAAAACGAGCTCCTGATTCCATTAAACCGCCGCGGAACCGCGGCAGTAGCCTGGCTATTGCGGCGGTTCCGCGGCCGTACGGTCGCTTCTTCCATTGATCTTTGCACAGTAATTCTTATATTTTGGTGCTGTATTTTATGGAAATTTTTAAATCTTACTCAAGAGTTGAGTATTCTGGGTTGTATTGGGAGTTCGTAGATTCGATCGGATTATCAAACTTTGTCTATGTATTTTTCCGGATAATTTTAGAATATGTTAAAAAGTTCGACCGGATATAAATACCCACTTTTTCCCCTGCCGGGATATTTCCAATTGTTGGATATTTCCGTAGTTTAATCACGTTCTAAGTAGTGCAAGTAACGCGATGGTCCCTCTAGAAGACAACAAACCTTAACTCGATTATGTGACCGTCTTGAACTGCCCTTTGAACCTTAGGGTTTGGGGCAGTACGGCGTGCTACATGTGAGGCGTTGGCTTGACCTTTCTACGGCTGGACCGTTGGTACTGAGGCACGAAGTGAATGTTTTTAAACTTATTTCATGTGTTGAGTTGTTTCGGGAAAACTTGGGTGTTCGATTGTTCGATCGGAAAGTTTAACATTTTCTATTTATCCGGAATGTGATACAATAATTGGAATTCACAAGTAGTTATGAGTTAACTAAATGAATGTTATAAATCTAGCGGTTTAGTCTCACTTGATCGGTTGCCACGGAATTTTGATGCGATCAAAAGTCCGTCGCAATAACGTTGAGTACGCGGATACTCGCCGGGTAAACTTAATAGACAGCCTCACCCCATAGCCCCGACCAAGTGACTGTAGGAGAACCCCATTGCCGAAAGCATCCGTTCGGGTGCTCGCGGCAGCGGTGTTCCGCCTTGGTGCACTTCGTCGACGGTATCGGGGGTGCGGCCGCCTACTAAAGTTTGCGATGAGCATTCGATCATGATGCCGGGATCCTGTTGAATTGCCCGGCTTGATATTGAAAAGTGTTTTCGATAATGAGACTAAAATGCGGGGTTTATAATTGTTAGGCATGCGATGTCTAAGGAATTCATTTGGTTAGGCATGCGATGTCTAAAGAGTTTGCGGATTCCAACTGTTGTAGTTTTACATTTTCTTTTCTGTGACCGTAAATGTAATATGTGATATCGCCGGTTTCGTTGCTATATGTCAACGACAATTGGGATGCGCATATTTACTTACGTTGATGACATGTGATGTTATGTGTTGCTGGATATGTTATATTGGATCGTCGTGTTTGAATAGCCGGGGGGTTTTTATGTGAGACGAGTGTTTTTCAATTTCATTCATGTAAAAAACTTGTATGTAATATTCTTTTATTGGGGCACTTCCAGGTTGCGGATGATGTCACCATTTGTATATTATTTACTTTTCCGCATTAGGATAGACCCAAGGAGGGGAGCACAAGTAACCGGGTTCTAGGGTCTAGTGGGAGACCATCTCGAGGAGTCGAGTCCGGGTCTCCTAACCCTAGAATTGGTAGGGTTGCTTGCCGCTCTCGTAGGGGTCTAGGGGTGTGGGATTGACTATTCATCACGACCATGGAATCCGTGTTTTATACTGGCTCGTATTAAAGACACGGACGTCCTAGTATATCCAATATTTCATATGATATTTTCTGCTGCATTATCTGTGATGTGATCATGTGATTTGTTCAGATAGATATTATATATAGTATATATGATATATTATATAGACGTTGCTTATGTTTTACACCCGCGCTAGCCCTGCCTCGCTCTGGCGTTAGTTACCTAACCTAACGGTGCAGACGGGACATCGAGGCAAATGCGGATGGCATAAGCGTACGTTATATTTATCTGTGGTGTTTAGGTGGACTTAAATGATGGGATATTCATTAATGAGATTAATGAAAGAAAATAAACCTAATTGATATTGTGGAATCGAATTTCAAAATAAAAACAGGTAGCTACAGTTCTTGCTTTGCATCGCGGTGTTCATTATAGAACATCCTGCACCTTATTCGATGAGGAAAGGACCGAGATCCCTTCATCGGGAGTGACTCCTTTAGCAATAACTGGCAGATGCTACAACCCTCGGTTTGTCTTTTGATTGCTTCTATAGTTTCTTCTTTGCACAGTGATATATATGATATATCCCGCATCTCATTCGACGAGGAAAGGGCCGACGATCCCTTCGCCGGGAGTGACCCCTTTAGCAAAACTAGAAAAGCCTCAAAAACATTCTATTTAAAAACCATTTGATTCCGCAACGAGATCAAGTTCAAAGCGTTAAAGGTTTTCATAAAAACCATCCGCAACCCTCCGTCATTTTAGGAAGTAGAGTACTTAGTATTCGTGCTGTGTTTGTTGACCATAGTCAAGGCACAGTGTACGGTAGCTAAGTGATGTCTTCCTACACCGCATATGATGCGATTAGTTAGGACAGTCGCGTGACTTTGTTGACCTTAGTTAAGGGTCATGTGGGTGGGTCTAATTAATCATGAAATGACGGGTAGAACTTGACTAGTGCTTATGATTTGTTGACCATAGTTAAGGTCATAAGTACTAGGGGTAAAAACCATTATCGGGAGTTTCAAGTGTTGAAACTTGCAATGAGATTGCATACCTTCTATATGATAGTTGGATCCCGATACCCACTGCGAGTAATTGTTACTCCTGGGAGAGTTTTGCACTTTGCAATTAGCCGATCAAGTAGGTGTCTAGAAAGGTGTCAACGGGGTTACGCCTCTGGGAAAACGAGGTTTACTGTAATTAGGTCCGTGCGAAAGCACGGGGAACCTCCCTCAAAGTACCGACACTGGCCTGGCTGAAAGATTGGCGAACTTGTAGAATGTAATTAATCCCGGCTAGTCTTTCTTTTTAGGGTTTGAAGGAGTATTTGATAAAAACAGTGGGAGCCATCCTGATTAGATAAAATATATAACCAATCTAATCTTGCAAGAGCGCACGCAGAGTGTTTTCTTCTCTCTCTCTCCTGGTAGCGACCATATCACGCCTTAATCAAGATAATAATATGGATGTATTGACCGAACCTGCTTGTTATACTGAGCTGGGGAACGTCGGTCCCACTCCAACTTATAATTGTTATAAGGCAGAGCAGGATATAGGGGAATATCAGAATTCCTATGCCGCCTAAACGAAGAAAGTGCATATGATGCATCTCCTTCGGGTGCGTTCATTACAAAGAACCGTTTCTCAGTATCCTCTGCATCCTGGGTATTTGATACCGGATCAGGATCCCAGATATGTAATCTGTTACATAGGGCTACAGAAAGGTAGAAAACTGAGAACGGGTGATAAGTTTCATGAGACAGAAAACGGGGCAAGTGTTGCATCCAAGTCTGTTGGTCACTGTCACCCTGTATTACCAATACATTGACTCTGAACAAATGCTATTAGATACCGAACCTGATATACAAAATCATATCAATCTCTTTATTTATTAAAGAAATGATAAAATTTTGTATCGTTGGATAATGTTTTGAACATTTCCTATATCAAAAGTTGATCGGTTCAGGCACGTTATCTAAAAGCATTGAAGTTCTAAATCAAACTACAGTTCCTAGTATACAGAACACACACAAGAGGAAGAGTTCAGAAATGAACGAATCCTTCTTGAGGCATTGTAGACTAGGTCATATCAATGCGACCCGACTGGCTGAAGTTACATTTTAGATGCATATTTAAATCAGTTTGAATTTACATCTTATGAAACTTGCCAGTCATGTCACAAAGATTAGATGACCATAGCTCCGTTTACTGGAAACAGAGAAAGAGTTAGTAAACTCTTAGGACTGATACATGATGATGTATGTAAGGTCCCCTGTCTACACATACCAGGACCGGTTCTTTGTATTTCACTACATTCTCTGATGATCTCTCAAGATTCAGTCATATGTTCCTGTTGAAACATAAGTCCGAACCTTTTGAGATATTCACAGAATATAAGTTAGAAGTAGAGAACCAAAATACGGGTATAAGATTAGGGAGGAGAATACTTGTGCATGGAATCCTTGGACTATTCTAAAAGAAAATGAGATTCTCTCTCAGTATTACTCCTCTGAATACACCACAGCACAACGGTGTATCAGGGCGGAGCAATCGCACTGTATTAGATATGGTGTACTCTATGATGAGTACTACTGAGTTACCTATTTCCTTTTAGGGGGTTATGCACTTGAGAAGTTGCATACCTATTGAATTGGGTTCAAATCAAATCAGTGCCTACCACTCCATATAAGATATGGTATGGGAAGAGCCTATCTCTTAAGTAAGTTAAGATTTGGGATTTTCCGGCCTATGTCAAAAGCAAAATCCGGACAAGATCGAGGCAAGGTCAGTTCTGTAGAACTGGAAAGGTTCCAACCATACAAAACTGCAGCTGATTTGACAGAACCAGAGGATTCAATAGTCTCCGACGAACCTCAGCCTCTCCGCCGATCTGGTAGGTTCCTCATCCGCCTGAGAGATACTTCGGTTTCTCGATGACAGTGGGAGCGAGGATTGCATCATGAGATGATGACCTAACTAGTTTCGAGCTGGCCATCAGGAGTGAGACTCTGTAAGAATGGCTGGATGCTTAGCGATCTTAGATGGAATCCATGTACACCAACAAAGTATGGACTTTGGTTGCTATATCTGAAGGGTTAAATTCCCATCAGGAGCAAGTATAGCTTGAGAAGATTACTTGGTGTAGATGGAAAAGTTGAGACTTTCAAAGCTAGATTTGTTAAAGGTTTTCGTCATCGACCAGGCGTAGATAATGATGAAACCTTTTCCAATAGCTATGCTTAAGTCCATCCAGATTCTACTTACCATTGCTACATACCATGACTACGATATCTGGTGGATGGGTGCCATGACTACTTTTCTAAATAATGATTTAGAAGAGAATGTCTATAAGAACACAGCCAGAGGGCTTCGTAAACAGTGGGAGCAGCGGAAACGTGTGCAAGTTGCTTTACATGATAAAGCAGGCATCGCGGAGTTGGAATGTCTGTTTTGATGTGATAGTCAAAGTGTTTGACTTCATCAAAATGGTAGATGAACCTTGTATATACAAAAAGGTAGTAGGGAGTATGGTTGTGATCCTCATAGAGTATGTAGATGACATACTCTTGATAGGAAAAGAGTTTCCTATACTACGATCGGTCGATCTCCTCTTATCACATGGATTCTCCAATAGGATAAAGGTGATACCTCCTAAATCCTGGGTTTTGGATCTATGAGATAGATCTAAATGGATGTTAGGATTCTCACTAATTATAGTGAGATAGTATCAGTTGATCCTGGGGAGAATCACTGGAAACGTTCCAGGGTGATAAGGACGACTGAGTGTCAGTCGCAGGCATTGTCTTTACCCTCAGTAGAGGGACGGTATGTTGGAAGAGTTCTAAGCTAGATACCGTGGCAAACTAGACGATAAAGGCTGGTAACACCGCTATTAAAGATACTACCAAAGAGGAAGTTTGGGAGTATATTGGTTCATGAGATGAACTAGGTTCCCACCATTGTGTGACAATTGAAGTATGGCTTTGGCCCAGGAACCCTGGTCCCATCAGTGACCCAGACATATTCTAAGGCAGCATCACCTGATCATAGAGATAGTGATCTCCAGGGTGATCGAGGTTAGGAGAGTAGACTCAGAGGACAACACGGCGGATCCACTCACAAAGGCTTTTTCCCAGAGAGAGACTTATATGGGATGGTTGAGTATGTGATACTGCAACCACTGCTACATATGGCCCTAGTGCAAGTGGGAGATTGTTAGTTATATGTATGCCCTAGAGGCTATTACTGTGCATTGGATGTATATTGTAATGGATGCTGGGACATATATAGGTAGGACTTTCTTGCTCGACATGATAGTACGCTATCTGGTTGCTCTTTATCTTAACATGTATACTTTCTGTCTCTCTGTTACATGTTGATAAAGCCCTTAGGATGTGTACTCGACTTCCAGGACTATGATGTAGATCATACTAGTGGGGCCTGGGTAGTCCATGAGTACATCTTTCAATGTTACTAGTCGTGGGAATATCGAGACGGGGCATCGATATTCCAGAGTAGACTAGCGTATATCTTCTCGACCCATGTGATGGGCGATGGATGATCCCATATCCATTGGTGTTTGACATCAGAGATGGTATGCGGGTGCTCAGTGGAGACTGGGTACACTGAACGGACTCGCCGAGAACTCCCAGATGGTATTATACCTCACGTCAGATGGCAGTTCTCTGGTGACACTGGTACAGCTTAGTCTGTTGACCCGAGATCGTCATAGAGACTTGTGTGTCTTGTTAGTTATATGTATGCCCTAGAGGCCATTACTGTACATTGGATGTATATTGTAGTGGATGCTGGGACATATATAGGGAGGACTTTCTTGCTCGATATGATAGTATGCTATCTGGTTGCTCTTAACCTTAACGTGTACACTGATTGTCTCTCTGTTACATGTTGGTAAAGCCCTTAGGATGTGTACTTGACTACCTGGACTATGATGCGGATCATACTAGTGGGGACATGGTAGTCCATAAGTACATCCTTCAAAGTCCCTAGTCGAGGGTGTATCGAGACGGGGCATCGATATACCAGAGTAGACTAGCGTGTACCTTCTCGACCCATATAGATGGGCGATGGATGATCCCATATCCATTGGTGTTTGACATCAGAGATGATATACGGGTGCTCAGTAGAGACTGGGTACACTGGACGGACTCGCCGAGAACTCCCAGATGGTATTATACCTTACGTCAGATGGCAGTTCTCTGGTGACACTGGTATAGAGTAGTCTGTTGACCCGAGATCGTCATAGAGTCTTGTGTGGTTCCCACTGTGCTTTGATTTCCATCTTACCACGTCCAAGAGGGCGTGCAAAACGGTGGTTTTTGGGTACAGTCCCGAGTCACATGGAGGCAATGAGCGATAGGAGGGGATTCGTCTCTCCCGGTATAGGGAGTTGATGTTGCGCTGTGTTCGATTGGCTATAACAGGAAATCCCTGGCCAGGGTTGTTGAGATTTACTGGTAAGTGTTACCAGTAGTTTCTCGAATTGTTATAGACCTCATATCGACACGACTTATCGAGCTATTGGGGTCTGACGTTTACCACCCCTAGGCGAGATATGCGACATATCAGACGATCAGACCGGACTGTACGGTAGTGTTACTGGTTGGATTCACTGGAGTGTGAGCGGGCTTGCTCGTCGATCTTCTGATCGCTCAATACCCGGGTGGCCGTTACGTTTAGCAGACCGCTTGCGGCTTGTGGATGTTTGATATGATCATCATCTGCTGCCGGCGTATTGACGAGTCTTTAGAGTCCTACACAGAGGTTTCCTTGCTCAAGCGAAACGAAATAGGAGCGCATATGAGATATGTGCGGGACTGAGAATAATGCGTGTATGTGATACCGTATTTCAATCTCGCGATGAATGTGTCGAATGGTTGTATGCGATATAACCTAGTTATCGAATCAAGGATTGATTCGATAAGCCGATACATTGGATACTAGCCGGTTATATGCGATATGACCGGATCATAGAATCAAGTGTTGATTCGATGATTTAATGCAGACGGGGCATCGATATACCAGAGTAGACTAGCGTGTACCTTCTCGACCCATATAGATGGGCGATGGATGATCCCATATCCATTGGTGTTTGACATCAGAGATGATATACGGGTGCTCGGTAGAGACTGGGTACACTGGACGGACTCGTCGAGAACTCCCAGATGGTATTATACCTTACGTCAGATGGCAGTTCTCTGGTGACACTGGTACAGAGTAGTCCGTTGACCCGAGATCGTCATAGAGTCTTGTGTGGTTCCCACTGTGCTTTGATTTCCATCTTACCACGTCCAAGAGGGCATGCAAAACGGTGGTTTTTGGGTACAGTCCCGAGTCACATGGAGGCAATGAGCGATATGAGGGGATTCGTCTCTCCCGGTATAGGGAGTTGATGTTGCGCTGTGTTCGATTGGCTATAACAGGAAATCCCTGGCCAGGGTTGTTGAGATTTACTGGTAAGTGTTACCAGTAGTTTCTCGAATTGTTATAGACCTCATATCGACACGACTTATCGAGCTATTGGGGTCTGACGTTTACCACCCCTAGGCGAGATATGCGACATATCAGACGATCAGACCGGACTATACGGTAGTGTTACTGGTTGGATTCACTGGAGTGTGAGCGGGCTTGCTCGTCGATCTTCTGATCGCTCAATACCCGGGTGGCCGTTACGTTTAGCAGACCGCTTGCGGCTTGTGGATGTTTGATATGATCATCATCTGCTGCCGGCGTATTGACGAGTCTTTAGAGTCCTACACAGAGGTTTCCTGGCTCAAGAGAAACAAAATAGGAGCGCATATGAGATATGTGCGGGACCGAGAATAATGCGTGTATGTGATACCGTATTTCATTCTCGCGATGAATGTGTCGAATGGTTGTATGCGATATAACCTAGTTATCGAATCAAGGATTGATTCGATAAGCCGATACATTGGATACTAGCCGGTTATATGCGATATGACCGGATCATAGAATCAAGTGTTGATTCGATGATTTAATGCATAATTATATATTTGATATATTACTTTACATTAACTAGTATTGGTTCACTTAAGATGGATTTTCTCACTTGATGTGCACATTGTATATATGATATAGTTTTGTGCACTAGTTTGTATCATGTTTGATGATGCATGCAAACTTGGGTGTATGTTTGATTTGAACCATGTTTAGGTTAATGGTTATGGTTTTAAAATATTCACTTATTCATTTCATTTATATTCTTTATTTCTTTTGGCTAAAATGAAATGGTTGCTAATTTTGTCTTTTGTGGAAACTTCATGATGCTTTGAATTTATAACCATTTTGTTTTATGTTTAAAACCTAACCATTAGCTAAACTAGAGTTTGCTCTCTACAAGAGTTAAGTCTAACCCAAGGTTGCATTATGATAAGATCAATTTGATTTTATTATTGTTTTAATCATTCTCATGATATATCTTCTTCTTCACTTCAAGAAAAAGCTTGAAAGCTTTAATGGCAAAGTGAGAAAAAGAGTGAGAAATCCAAAACTAAAGTCTACCCACTTCCTATTTCTTCATCCTCTACCTCTTGCCAAGTAGTAGAGTGTGTTTCCTTCATAAGTTTTCATGGCTTGGTGAAGGTGGAGCTTGATCTAGCGATGCCTCGACGTAGATCATCTTCAACATGGACATCGACGACCTAGCTCGCCATTTCTCCGACGAAGCCGACGCTAGAGCCCGGGAATTCATTTGGACAGCGAGGGGACTTCGTTGCGGAGCTATGGAGGTGGAGCACCGGATCTACAAAGGTTGTATTTTCGTTATTCTCTTAGCTAAGTGTTAACTTGTTATCTTTTCGCCTAGATTTCTAGCCAACGATCCGTAGTCGGGTTTCTCGGCACCTAGTTTTTTTGATATTGGCATGGTTGATTCCTTGTGAGACCTCATTAGGGTGCCTAGGAACCCTACAGTGGTATCAGAGCCTAGCTAGAGCCTTAGGCGAAGTCCAGAAGACGTTTGAAATCCGAACGAACCCGAAACCCATTCCCAAAATAGTTCTCTGGACTTTTTCCAAATTCTGGGATTTTCCTAAATTAAAAATATGTAGAAAAATCAGCAGGGGATTATAAGGGTTACTGTAAAATTCGATGACATGATTCCTTAAAGTCACCGCGGATCCGCGGCATGAGCATGCTCATGCGGCGGATCCGCGGCTAATTTGTCGTTTTGTGCATCTAATTTTGCACAGTAATTCCTCTTTCGAAATGCTGATTTTCCTGGGAATTTTTAATATTTTTTCCAGAGTTAAATTTTCAGGGTTGTTTTAGGGATTCGAATGTTCGATCGGATTATCAAATTTTGTCTATGTGGCTTTCCGGATAAATTTTAGAATATGTTAAAAAGTTCGACCGGATATAAATACCCAACTTTTCCCCTGTCGGAAAATTTCCAAGTGTTGGATTTTTCCGTGGTTTAACGACGTTCTAAGTAGTGCAAGTAACGCGATGGACCCTCTAGAAGACAACAAACCTTAACTCGATTATGTGACCGTCTTGAACTGCCCTTTGAACCTTCGGGTTTGGGGCAGTACGGCGTGCCACATGTGAGGCGTTGGCTTGACCCTTCTACGACTGGACCATTGGTACTGAGGCACGAACTGAATGTTTTTAGACTTGCTTCATGTGTTGAGCTGTATCAGGAAAACTTGGGTGTTTGACTGGTCGATCAGAAAGTTTAACATTTTCTATTTATCCGGAATGTGATACAATAATTGGAATTCACAAGAAGTTATGAGATAACCAAATGAATGTTATAAACATAGCAGTTTAGTCTCACTTGATCGGTTGCCACGGAATTTTGATGTGATCAAAAGTCCGTCGCAATCACGTAGTGTACGCGGATACTCGCCGGGTAAACTTATTAGACAGCTACATCCCTTAACCCCGACCAAGTGACTGTAGGAGAACCCCGTCGCCGAAAGCATCCGTTTGGGTGCTTGCGGTAGCGTTGTTCCGCCTTGGTGCACTTCGTCGACGGCGTCGGGGGTGCGGCCGCCTACTGAAGTTTGCGACGAGCATTCGATCAGGATGTCGGGAATCTTGTTGAATTGCCCGACTTGATATTGAAAAGAGTTTTCGATTTTGAGACTAAAATGCGAGGTTTATAATTGTTAGGCATGCGATGTCTAAAGAATTCATTTGGTCAAGCATGCGATGTCTGAGGTGGTTGCGGATTCCAAATGTTGTAGTTTTACACTTTCTTTTCTGTGACCGTAAGTGTAATATGTGATATCGCCGGTTTCGTTGCTATATGTCAACGACAATTGGAATGCGCATATTTACTTACGTTGATGACATGTGATGTTATGTGTTGCTGGATATGTTATATTGGATCGTCGTGTTTGAATAGCCGGGGTTTTTTATGTGAGATGAGTGTTTTTCATTTTCATTCATGTAAAAACTTGTATGTAATATTCTTTTATTGGGGCACTTCCAGGTTGCGGAAGATGTCACCATTTGTATATTATTTACTTTTCCGCACTAGGATAGACCCAAGGAGGAGGGCACAAGTAACCGGGTTCTGGAGTCCAGTGGGAGACCAACTCGAGGAGTCGAGTCCGGGTCTCCTAACTCTAGAATTGGTAGGGTTGCTTGCCGCTCTCGTAGGGGTCTAGGGGTATGGGTTTGGCTATTCATCGCGACCGTGGAATCCGTGTTTTATACTGGCTCGTATTGAAAACACGGACATCCTAGTATATCCAATATTTCATATGTTTCTTCTGCTGCGATATCTGTGATGTGATCATGTGATGTTCTATGATAGATACAGTATATAGTATATATGATATATTATATAGGCGTTACTTATGTTTTACACCCGCGCTAGCCCTGCCCCGCTCTGCCGTTAGTTACCTAACCTAACGGTGCACGAGGGGATATCGAGGCGAATGCGGATGGCATAAGTGTACGTCGTATTTATCTGTGATGTTTAGGTAATTTAAATGATAGGACTTCATTAATGTGATTAATGAAATAAAAGAAACCTAAGATGTTGTAGAATTGAATTTCAAAATAAAAAGAGGTAGCTACAGTTCTTGCTTTGCACAGAGGTATATGTGATATATCCTGCACCTTATTCGATGAGGAAAGGACCGAGATCGCTTCACCGGGAGTGACTCCTTTAGCAATAACTGGCAGATGCTACACACTCGGTTTGTCTTTTGATTGCTTTTAAGTGTTTTTACTTTGCACAGCGATATATATGATATATCCCGCACCTCATTCGACGAGGAAAGGACCGACGATCCCTTCACCGGGAGTGACTCCTTTAGCAAAACTAGAAAAGCCTCAAAAGCACTCCATTTTAAAAAAATCATTTGATTCTACAACGATATCAAGTTCATTACGCAATAGGTTTTCAGAAAAACCTGTCGTAGCCCTCCGTCATTTCAGATAAGTTGTATATAGTATTCGTGCTGCATTTGTTGGCTTTCATCAAGGTGCAGTGTGCGGTAGCTATATGCTGCTTATCTGCCAGCATACGATGCGATTGGATTAGGGTAGTCGTGCGGCTTTATTGGCTTTCGTCAAGGGTCGTGCGGGTGGGTTTAATTCAATCAAGAAATGTACGGGTTGAACTTGACTAGCGGGCTATGGTTTGTTGGCTTTCGTCAAGGTCATAGCACGTTAGGGGCAAAATATTATCGGGAATTTCAAGTGTTGAAATTTGCAATGAGATTGCATACCTTCTATGAGATAGTTGGATCCCGATACCCGCTGTGAGTAATTGTTACTCCTGGGAGAGTTTTATACATTAAAATTAGCCGATCAAGTAGGTGTCTAGAAAGGTGTCAACGGGTTTCGCCTCTGGGAAAACGAGGTTTACATTAATTAGGTTCGTGCGAAAACACGGGGGACCTCCCTCAAAGTACCGACACTGGCCTGGCTGAAAGATTGGCGAACTTGTAGTGTGTAATTAATCCCGGCTAGTCTTTCCTTTTAGGGTTTGAAGGAAGATTTGATAAAAAGCAGTAGGAGCCATCCTGATTAGATAAAATAATAACCAATCTATTCTTGACAGAGTGCACGCTAAGTGTTTTCTTCTCTCTCTCTCTCCAGGTAGCGACCATATCACGCCTTAATCAAGATAATAATACGGAACATTGACCGAACCCGCTTGTTATACTGAGCTGGGGAACGTTGGTTCCGCTCCAACTTATAATTGTTATAAAATCGAGCAGGAAATAGGGGATTACCAGAATTCCCATGCCGCCCAAACGAAGAGAGTGCATGCTGATGCATCATCTTCGGGTGTGTTCATTATGTAGAACTGTTTCTCTGTATCCTCTACGTCCTGGGTATGTGATACCAGATCAGGATCCCTGATATGTAATATGTTACATAGGGCTACAGAAAAGGTAGAGAACTAAGAACGGGTGATAAGTTTCATGAGGCAGAAAACGGGGCAAGTGTTGCAGCCAAGTCTGTTGGTCACTGTCACCCTGTATTATCAGTACATTGATTCTGAACAAATGCTATTAGATACCGAACCTGATATACAAAATCATATCAGTCTCTTTAGTAGTAAAGAAATGATAAAATTTTGTATTGTTGGATAATGTTTTGAACATTTCCTATATCAAAAGTTGATCGGTTTAGGCACGTTATCTAAAAGCATTAACGTTCTAAATCAAACTACAATTCTTAGTATACGGAACACACACAAGAGGAAAAGTTCAGAAATGAACGGATCCTTCTTGAGACATTGTAGACTAGGTCATATCAATGCGACCCGACTAGCTGAAGTTACATGAAGATGCATATTTAAATCAGTTTGAATCTACATCTTGTGAAACTTGCCAGTCATGTCACAGAGATAAGATGACCACAGCTCTGTTTACTGGAAACAGAGAAAGAGTTAGTGAACTCTTGGGATGATTCATGTTGATGTATGTAGGTCCCCTGTCTGCACATGCCAAGAATGGTTCTTTGTACTTCGTTACATTCTCTGATGATCTTTCGAGATTCAGACCTATGTTCCTGTTGAAACACAAGTCCGAACCTTTTGAGATATTCACAGAATATAAGCAAGAAGTAGAGAACCAATACGGGTAAAAGTATTATGTCCTATGATGAGATCAAGGAGGAGAATACTTGAGCACGGAATTCCTGGACTATTCTAAAGGAGAATGAGATTCTCTCTCGGCATTACTCCTCCGAATACACCATAGCACGATGGTGTATCGGGTCGGAGCAATCACACCCTATATGATATGGTGTGCTCTATGATGAGTACTACTGAGTTACCTATTTCCTTTTTGGGAGTTATGCACTTGAGAAGCTGCATACCTATTGAATAGGGTTCAAATCAAATCCGATGCCTACCGCTTCATATGTGATATGGAATGGGAAGAGCCCATGTCTTAAGTTAGTTAAGATTTGGGGTTGACCGGCCTATGTCTGAAAGCAAAATCCGGACAAACTCGAGGCAAGATCTGTTATGTAGAACTGGAAAGGTTCCAGCTATACAAACTACAGCAGATGATTTGATAAAACCAAAGGATTCAATAGTTACCAACGAACCTCAGCCTCTCCGCCGATCTAGTAGGGTTCCTCACCCACCTGAGAGATGCTTCGGTTTCTCGATGACAGTGGGAGCGAGGATTGCATCATGAGATGATGACCCAACTAGTTTCGAACTGGCCATCAGGAGTGTGACTCTGTAAGAATGGCTGGATGCTTAGCGATCTGATATGGAATCCATGTACACCAATAAAGTATGGACTTTGGTTGCTATATCTGAAGGGTTAAATCCCCATCAGGAGCAAGTATATCTTGAGAAGATTACTTGGTGTAGATGGAAAAGTTGAGACTTTCAAAGCTAGACTTGTTAAAGGTTTTCTTCATTGACCAGGCGTGGATAATGATGAAACTTTTTCCAGTGGTTATGCTTAAGTCCATCCAGATCCTACTTACCACGGCTGCATACCATGACTACGATCTCTGGTGGTTGGGTGTCTTGACTGCTTTTCTAAATGATGATTTAGAAGAGTGCGTCTATAAGTACACAGCCAGAGGGCCTCGTAGACAGTGGGAGCAGCGGAAACGTGTGCAAGATGCTTTATAGGATAAAGCAGGCATCGCGGAGTTGGAACATCTGTTTTGATGGATTAGTCAAAGAAGTTGACATCATCAAAATGGTAGATGAACCTTGTATAAACAAAAAGGAAGTAGGGAGTATGGTGACGATCCTCGTAGAGTACGTGGATGACATACTCTTGATAGGGAAGGAGTTTCCTATGCTACGTTCGGTCAATCTCCGCTTATCACAAAGATTCTCCGTGTAGGATCAAAATGATACCTCCTAAATCCTGAGTTTTAGATCTATGAGATAGATTTAATTGGATGTTAGGATTCTCACTAGTTGTAGTGAAATGATATCAATCGATCCTGGGGAGAATCACTGGAAGGGTTCCAGGATGATAAAGACGACTGAATGTCAGTCACAGGCATTATCTTTACCCTCAGTAAAGGGACGGTATGTTGGAAGAGTTCCAAGCTAGATACCGTGGCATACTAGAAGATAAAGGCAGGATACATCGCTACTTAAGATGCTACCAAAGAGGCTGTCTGGGTGTATATTAGTTCATAAGATGAACTTTGTTCCTCCCATTGTGTGACAATGGAGTTGTGGCTTATGCCAAGGAACGCTGGTCCCATCAGTGATCCAGACATATTCTAAGGCAGTGTCACCTGATCATGGAGATGGATGATCTCCAAGGAGATCGAGGTTAGGAGAGTAGACTCAGAGGACAACACGGTGGATCCACTCACGAAGGCCTATTCCCAGAGAGAGACTTTTATGGGATGGTTGAGTATGAGATACTACAACCACTGCTACAGATGGCCCTAGTGCAAGTGGGAGATTGTTAGTTATATGTATGCCCTAGAGGCCATTACTGTACATTGGATGTATATTGTAGTGGATGCTGGGACATATATAGGGAGGACTTTCTTGCTCGACATAATAGTATGCTATCTGGTTGCTCTTTACCTTAACGTGTACACTGATTGTCTCTCTGTTACATGTTGGTAAAGCCCTTAGGATGTGTACTTGACTACCTGGACTATGATGCGGATCATACTAATGGGGACATGGTAGTCCATAAGTACATCCTTCAAAGTCCCTAGTCGAGGGTGTATCGAGACGGGGCATCGATATACCAGAGTAGACTAGCGTGTACCTTCTCGACCCATATAGATGGGCGATGGATGATCCCATATCCATTGGTGTTTGACATCAGAGATGATATACGGGTGCTCAGTAGAGACTGGGTACACTGGACGGACTCGCCGAGAACTCCCAGATGGTATTATACCTTACGTCAGATGGCAGTTCTCTGGTGACACTGGTACAGAGTAGTCTGTTGACCCGAGATCGTCATAGAGTCTTGTGTGGTTCCCACTGTGCTTTGATTTCCATCTTACCACATCCAAGAGGGCGTGCAAAACGGTGGTTTTTGGGTACAGTCCCGAGTCACATGGAGGCAATGAGCGATATGAGGGGATTCGTCTCTCCCGGTATAGGGAGTTGATGTTGCGCTGTGTTCGATTGGCTATAACAGGAAATCCCTGGCCAGGGTTGTTGAGATTTACTGGTAAGTGTTACCAGTAGTTTCTCGAATTGTTATAGACCTCATATCGACACGACTTATCGAGCTATTGGGGTCTGACGTTTACCACCCCTAGGCGAGATATCCGACATATCAGACGATCAGACCGGACTGTACGGTAGTGTTACTGGTTGGATTCACTGGAGTGTGAGCGGGCTTGCTCGTCGATCTTCTGATCGCTCAATACCCGGGTGGCCGTTACGTTTAGCAGACCGCTTGCGGCTTGTGGATGTTTGATATGATCATCATCTGCTGCCGGCGTATTGACGAGTCTTTAGAGTCCTACACAGAGGTTTCCTGGCTCAAGCGAAACGAAATAGGAGCGCATATGAGATATGTGCGGGACCGAGAATAATGCGTGTATGTGATACCGTATTTCATTCTCGCGATGAATGTGTCGAATGGTTGTATGCGATATAATCTAGTTATCGAATCAAGGATTGATTCGATAAGCCGATACATTGGATACTAGCCGGTTATTTGCGATATGACCGGATCATAGAATCAAGTGTTGATTCGATGATTTAATGCATAATTATATATTTGATATATTACTTTACATTAACTAGTATTGGTTCACTTAAGATGGATTTTCTCACTTGATGTGCACATTGTATATATGATATAGTTTTGTGCACTAGTTTGTATCATGTTTGATGATGCATGCAAACTTGGGTGTATGTTTGATTTGAACCATGTTTAGGTTAATGGTTATGGTTTTAAAATATTCACTTATTCATTTCATTTATATTCTATATTTCTTTTGGCTAAAATGAAATGGTTGCTAATTTTGTCTTTTGTGGAAACTTCATGATGCTTTGAATTTGTAACCATTTTTTTTTATGTTTAAAACCTAACCATTAGCTAAACTAGAGTTTGCTCTCTACAAGAGTTAAGTCTAACCCAAGGTTGCATTATGATAAGATCAATTTGATTTTATTATTGTTTTAATCATTCTCATGATATATCTTCTTCTTCACTTCAAGAAAAAGCTTGAAAGCTTTAATGGCAAAGTGAGAAA
This sequence comes from Agapanthus africanus, assembly GCA_030015575.1. Lineage (NCBI taxonomy): Eukaryota > Viridiplantae > Streptophyta > Magnoliopsida > Asparagales > Amaryllidaceae > Agapanthus > Agapanthus africanus. Next base: position 117,278,207 of record CM057340.1, on the reverse strand, counting down.
AAGAGTGAGAAATCCAAAACTAAAGTCTACCCACTTCCTATTTCTTCATCCTCTACCTCTTGCCAAGTAGTAGAGTGTGTTTCCTTCACAAGTTTTCATGGCTTGGTGAAGGTGGAGCTTGATCTAGCGATGCCTCGACGTAGATCATCTTCGGCATGGACATCGACGACCTAGCTCGCCATTTCTCCGACGAAGCCGACGCTAGAGCCCGGGAATTCATTTGGACAGCGAGGGGACTTCGTTGCGGAGCTATGGAGGTGGAGCACCGGATCTACAAAGGTTGTATTTTCGTTATTCTCTTAGCTAAGTGTTAACTTGTTATCTTTTCGCCTAGATTTCTAGCCAACGATCCGTAGTCGGGTTTCTCGGCACCTAGTTGTTTTGATATTGGCATGGTTGATGCCTTGTGAGACCTTATTAGGGTGCCTAGGAACCCTACAGTGGTATCAGAGCCTAGCTAGAGCCTTAGGAGAAGTCCAGACGACGTTTGAAATCCGAACGAACCCGAAACCCATTCCCAAAATAGCTCTCTGGACTTTTTCCAAATTCTGGGATTTTCCTAAATTAAAAATATGTAGAAAAATCAGCAGGGGATTATAAGGGTTACTGTAAAATTCGATGACATGATTCCTTAAAGTCACCGCGGATCCGCGGCATGAGCATGCTCATGCGGCGGATCCGCGGCTAATTTGTCGTTTTGTGCATCTAATTTTGCACAGTAATTCCTCTTTCGAAATGCTGATTTTCCTGGGAATTTTTAATATTTTTTCCAGAGTTAAATTTTCAGGGTTGTTTTAGGGATTCGAATGTTCGATCGGATTATCAAATTTTGTCTATGTGGCTTTCCGGATAAATTTTAGAATATGTTAAAAAGTTCGACCGGATATAAATACCCAACTTTTCCCCTGTCGGAAAATTTCCAAGTGTTGGATTTTTCCGTGGTTTAACGACGTTCTAAGTAGTGCAAGTAACGCGATGGACCCTCTAGAAGACAACAAACCTTAACTCGATTATGTGACCGTCTTGAACTGCCCTTTGAACCTTCGGGTTTGGGGCAGTACGGCGTGCCACATGTGAGGCGTTGGCTTGACCCTTCTACGGCTGGACCGTTGGTACTGAGGCACGAACTGAATGTTTTTAGACTTGCTTCATGTGTTGAGCTGTATCAGGAAAACTTGGGTGTTTGACTGTTCGATCAGAAAGTTTAACATTTTCTATTTATCCGGAATGTGATACAATAATTGGAATTCACAAGAAGTTATGAGATAACCAAATGAATGTTATAAACATAGCAGTTTAGTCTCACTTGATCGGTTGCCACGGAATTTTGATGTGATCAAAAGTCCGTCGCAATCACGTAGTGTACGCGGATACTCGCCGGGTAAACTTATTAGACAGCTACATCCCTTAACCCCGACCAAGTGACTGTAGGAGAACCCCGTCGCCGAAAGCATCCGTTTGGGTGCTTGCGGTAGCGGTGTTCCGCCTTGGTGCACTTCGTCGACGGCGTCGGGGGTGCGGCCGCCTACTGAAGTTTGCGACGAGCATTCGATCAGGATGTCGGGAATCTTGTTGAATTGCCCGACTTGATATTGAAAAGAGTTTTCGATTTTGAGACTAAAATGCGGGGTTTATAATTGTTAGGCATGCGATGTCTAAAGAATTCATTTGGTCAGGCATGCGATGTCTGAGGTGGTTGCGGATTCCAACTGTTGTAGTTTTACACTTTCTTTTCTGTGACCGTAAGTGTAATATGTGATATCGCCGGTTTCGTTGCTATATGTCAACGATAATTGGGATGCGCATATTTACTTACGTTGATGACATGTGATGTTATGTGTTGCTGGATATGTTATATTGGATCGTCATGTTTGAATAGCCGGGGTTTTTTATGTGAGATGAGTGTTTTTCATTTTCATTCATGTAAAAACTTGTATGTAATATTCTTTTATTGGGGCACTTCCAGGTTGCGGAAGATGTCACCATTTGTATATTATTTACTTTTCCGCACTAGGATAGACCCAAGGAGGAGGGCACAAGTAACCGGGTTCTGGAGTCCAGTGGGAGACCAACTCGAGGAGTCGAGTCCGGGTCTCCTAACTCTAGAATTGGTAGGGTTGCTTGCCGCTCTCGTAGGGGTCTAGGTGTGTGGGTTTGGCTATTCATCGCAACCGTGGAATCCGTGTTTTATACTGGCTCGTATTGAAAACACGGACATCCTAGTATATCCAATATTTCATATGTTTCTTCTGCTGCGATATCTGTGATGTGATCATGTGATGTTCTATGATAGATACAGTATATAGTATATATGATATATTATATAGGCGTTATTTATGTTTTACACCCGCGCTAGCCCTGCCCCGCTCTGCCGTTAGTTACCTAACCTAACGGTGCACGAGGGGACATCGAGGCGAATGCAGATGGCATAAGTGTACGTCGTATTTATCTGTGATGTTTAGGTAATTTAAATGATGGGACTTCATTAATGTGATTAATGAAATAAAAGAAACCTAAGATGTTGTAGAATTGAATTTCAAAATAAAAAGAGGTAGCTACAGTTCTTGCTTTGCACAGAGGTATATGTGATATATCCTGCACCTTATTCGATGAGGAACGGACCGAGATCGCTTCACCGGGAGTGACTCCTTTAGCAATAACTGGCAGATGCTACACACTCGGTTTGTCTTTTGATTGCTTTTAAGTGTTTTTGCTTTGCACAGCGATATATATGATATATCCCGCACCTCATTCGACGAGGAAAGGACCGACGATCCCTTCACCGGGAGTGACTCCTTTAGCAAAACTAGAAAAGCCTCAAAAGCACTCCATTTTAAAAAAATCATTTGATTCTACAACGATATCAAGTTCATTGCGCAATAGGTTTTCAGAAAAACCTGTCGTAGCCCTCCGTCATTTCAGATAAGTTGTATATAGTATTCGTGCTGCATTTGTTGGCTTTCGTCAAGGTGCAGTGTGCGGTAGCTATATGCTGCTTATCTGCCAGCATACGATGCGATTGGATTAGGGTAGTCGTGCAGCTTTGTTGGCTTTCGTCAAGGGTCGTGCGGGTGGGTTTAATTCAATCAAGAAATGTACGGGTTGAACTTGACTAGCGGGCTATGGTTTGTTGGCTTTCGTCAAGGTCATAGCACGTTAGGGGCAAAATATTATCGGGAATTTCAAGTGTTGAAATTTGCAATGAGATTGCATACCTTGTAAGTGCACGGCGGCGCCCCGGCCGTCAATCCGACGGCCAAATGCGGAAGCGGTGATAAACTTTAAATTTTCTTAAATTGGCAAACCGCCGCGCACTACAACCCGGATCGTAACCATTAACAAGTCCTAGCTAACAATAAGATGGGAAAGGAGATATACCGATGATCCAAGTCCTCCGGTCTTCTCGTCATGGTCCCGATCTCCTGCGGAAGATCATGTCTCCTCCTCGTCGCCGGAAGTGCACCACATCGCCTACTTTGTTTACGGGCTCCCACCTCAATGCCGAGGCAACTCGGGCACGAAGCCGGCTACTCGACGTGCCCAAGATATGCTGTAGAATGTGTAGTGAGCTATTGTCTCTATTGGGGTTGAAGGAGTTGCCATATGGTGGAGGAAAAGATACAAGCTTTTTGGAGAGGAGCTAGGAATTTTTGGAGAGTCTTCTTGTGTGATTTTTGGAGCATGAAGAGAACCAAAAATGCCACACCAAAATCAATCACCCTCCACCCTAAAGTGGCCGGCCCATATAGGAAAAAAGAGAGAGTGAAAAGTCAAGGGGGAGGTAACCATATGAATCATGCAAGAGAGAGAGAGAGGAATGGTTATCATGAAAAATAATGATACCAAAACAAAACCCATACTCCACCACCAACCACCAACCTCATCATCAACAACCATGATGAGCCAAAAGTCATGCCATCATGACAAGAAGAAGTCAAGGTCAATGAAAAGATGTCATGATAAAACAATATGCAAAGATCCCCTCCACAAACACTTATTTGCAACTATGCAAATAAGCCCTCCTCCACCAAACTTCGGCCAATGAACGGAACAAGGAAAATCGGCCGAAACGGAAAGCAAACTGGCAACTCCAGAAAACTGTTCCCATAATAAATTACAGGAAAAACCCCGATACTGTGCATACACACCCGCATTTGTATTTCGACCGAAATACAAATGCAATGAGACAAAGTCTACACTGTACTATACTAGGATCCGGCTTATACCAAAACCGGCTAGTAATATCTGTTCGATCCTGATCCGTGCAATACCGCACGTATCTGATCGAACCCTGCCATATAACCATACGGCCTATAGTACATACTGTCCGATCCTGATCCGTGCAATACCGCACGTATCTGATCGGACCTTGCCATATCTCCATACGGCCTCTACAACCTTTCGCCCGAAAGCTGAGTAACTGAATGTGGGGGACTCTAAAGACTCGTCAACACCTCGGTTGTGGATTTAACCACTAGCACGTCAGAGGTATAAGCCAATACGTAACGGGCTACCAAGTATTGACTAAAAGGGACGTCTGTGAGTGAACTCGGCCTGACAACCCTACTGAGCCTGTCAGTGACAATATCCGTGCAGTCCGGTCCGTTCGTCTATGAGTATCGCATGGCGGGCCTAGGGGGTTGGTAAAAGTCAGACCCCCAAAAGCGGTACAAGTCGTGTCGGAGTGTAGCCCAGAACACCCTGAGATACTACTGGAATACCTACCAGTAAATCTCCTTGCCTTGGCCAAGGACTTTGTGTAATGGCTCTCCTAGACACAGCACGACCTCACCCCCAATACCGGGAGAGACGAACCCCTGAAGATACGCTCACTGCCTCCATGTGGCTCGGGACTGTACCCAACTAAAACCTGTTTGCACGACTCCTTTGAGCCGTGGTAGGGTAGTAATCAAAGTACAGTGGGAACTCACACGAGACAAATGACGATCCCCAGGTCGATGAACTAACCTGCATACATGTCACCAGGGAACTGCCATCTGACGTCTGGTATATGACCAACTAGCATGTTCCCGGCGAGTCCTGTCCGGTGTACTCATAACCCAATGAGCACCTGTATACATCTTAGGTGATCCAACTGACACCAGTGGCTTGTGAGACCGGCCACCGCCCCTCGTCGGGGTCTCGACTGTATACACTAGTCTACTAATGGAGTATCGATGCCCGGTCTCGAAACTCCTACGACTAGGGACCTTTTAAGGATATGCTTGTAGACCCCCAGCTCCCACTTATATGATCGCCCTCATACTGCTGGTGGTCAAGCAAGAATCCTAGGGGCTCTATCAACGTGTAATAGCGACGTGTCAGGTCACCTAAAACAGTACACGATGATAAAGGTAAACCAGATAGCATACTATCATCTCGAGTAAGACTGTCCTACCGGGATAGGTCCTCCCTCAATCATTACAATCACGTACCTGTGACCTAATAATTGACTCTGAGGGCACTATCTCCAACAATCTCCCACTTGCACTCAAGGCTAATTATTGCGATGTCGCATACTCACAGCCCGTGTGATACCGAACATCCAACTCCTCTACTAGTCAGTCTCACAAAGCTCGTTTGCGGAACTATTGCGTTCGAGGAATAGCCTCAGTGAGTGGATCCGCTTAGTTGTTTCTTTCTATGTCTCTCTATATCTCAAGTTCGCGGAGAAACCCATCTCCCGAAATGAGCAATACCTGTCTCAGAATATGTCTGGATGTCTGATGGGACATAGCTCATAAATGAACACCAAATCCAAACTTCTTAGACTGTATCGTCAACTGAACTCAATCAGTATCCTGCGCCATGCCTCCCTCAGTATTGCCTTGGATCACCTGTCCAAAATACTGCCCCTCGTCAGAGGGAAAACTATAACTCTGACAACCTCCTTGTCGTCCAAGTCACCTTGGAAGCCTGGAATGATAACTGTCTCCTGAATAAGGCTGTCGTTATCATATCCCTAGAACATCTACTTATGTTCTAAAACTGCTTCCGACCGTTTCTCCAGGATTGGATTAATGTCAACTTATTGCATCTAGTGCAAGAACAACATCTGGTGTGGTACTTGACATCTCATGATTGACTCAATTGCCTAAGCAAGTGATCTGCCAATCATGCACGTCCCTCTCCCCTTTAGTCTGTAAGACACCTTTGGAGAGGGTGACTCCATTACCTGCAGGTACACCACCATGCCAGGAGTCGTCCATCCTAAATACTCTTAGAATGCTGTCAAGTACCCTGATTGGGAAACCACCCAAATCTAGATCAAAAACCATAGATCCAGTAACCAGTATGTCAGATATAAAATCCATTTCCTTTGTGGAGAAACCACTGTGTGACGACCAAAGTATAACCGATTGTAGTATAGGAGTTTCTTTTCCTATTCTGTGTATGTCATCCAGATACCAGGACATCACACCCTACTACCTTCTCAACAGATCCATCCCCTATTCTGATGAAGTCAAATCCATGACTGTCACGTCAGAAATAGATGATCTATCTCCGCTACATCTGCTTTAGTCTATAAATAGACATAAGCTACCTGTCCACCAATGCTTCCGCTGCTCCCACTGACTACGACAACCCTCTGGCAGAGTCATATACACGTACACTTCTGAAGCCAGTTCAGAACGACGCTATACTCATCCTCCTGCCGGGTCTCGCAGCCTGGAACAGCAGCAATGGCAAGTGTGGGTAAACAAGAACCTCCCTGTCACCGTCCTTGAGGCTACCGGAGTACCTCTCGGGTGCCTGAAGTTACCCACCTTATCTGCGGAGTGGCCAATGGAATGTCAATCCAGATTGAATCTTTAGGTTCCTTATCAAATCTTCAGCAATCGTTTGTGGTTCTGGAGTCACTTCCAGTTCTACCATACTCTCACTACTGTTTTCTGAAAAAGTCCATTTTATTTAAAACTGTGGCGAGTCTAGAACAATATTGCTATTGTTCATCCAGATGGTAGAAAATCAACCCTCGTCATAGCCTGGGTCAACCCACAAACAGCCATTACAGAAACGTGCCTTGAGTTATCCAGAGTCTGGTTTTAATCATAAGCCGGACAACTCCCCGTACCTTAACATCGTTAAGATACGAACTGTTCTATATCCAATATAGGACCAGAGGCACTGATTTAATTGAACCAGATTCAAATCATGCAGCTGTCTCCAGTGCATGTCAACTAAATGGAAGGAGGCCGATCAGCGTTACTCAACTTAGGAATGCTTCCAATTATGAATAACCTGAAAGAGAAGCAAGATCTCTTTATCATTACTATCAACTGAATACCATACACAAGTATCTACATCTTCGATCACTTTGAAGAATCCCGATACTTGCTACACCTGGTTCTCTACTCTATTCAAATACCTATAACTCCTCAAAACTTAGACCCTGTGTTTCTACGAAACACATGTCTAAGAACTAGAGAAGTTAAAAGTAAACAGAATATAGTATGAGGACCAACCCCTTTGTCATGATGGACCCTGGACAACATACAATACTCTGTATAAGTCCCTTGAGTCTGATAACTCTTTCACTGTGTGTCGTAGGTTGAAAACTGTACTAATGGTTAAGAAGAATTACACCGCTGTTTAATGCTCCTTACCTAACCATCCACTGATATAGGTAAATGACGTAGACATAATTTCAGAAAGGTATATCTCACTCTATGAAAATAGACGTACAGATATATCAATATGAAATTGGTGCATAAAAGCGGATATTCAAAACCAAATATTTGCCGACCGGCAAACAACCCAGGTGATTTCCCCAAATATCACCGATTACAACGAATCCCGATATAATGAGGATGATCACCCAATTCCCAATAACCTACTCCCACTCATCATCTGTAAAACCATACAGATGTGAGAATCATACTTGGTAAATACATACCCTGGAGCAAGTGTCTAACTGGGAAATCAGTTTTCCTTTAACAGTACACAGTGAAACTGAAACATTGGAATGTTTCGATGGGGTATCCTGGTATTCCTAGTAATGCCTCTTCCAGATTCACGACTGTAACCGTATAGTTCTTTGCCACCTCTCCAAATCCCTTCATATGTCTTTAGTCTTTACCTTCTGCACACCCTTTTAGGCCAAATGGTTTTCTTCCTTCCCTACCGTTCGGCACCAGCCTATGGTTTGGAAGAAGACTATCCAATAAGCATAATGGGTGTACTGTCCCAATCCTAGGAACACTCGCAATGAGAGAGGGTGAAGATAAAAGACAACCGAATAAACCTTATTCCTATTTCTCCTGAACCAGAATCCATCCCCGAACTGGAACAAGTTCCATTCGAGTTCGTATATAACCATACGATGGAGTATCCAAATAAACTGTGGATCTTCGTAGTGATACGGAGTGTCCTGGAGAAATACAAAGGTGATGTGGGAGTGGTAACGAAATATTTGGTTTGGTCGTGAATATCTGTTGCAATTTACTTTGCCCTCTTACTAATCCCTTGCTTTGTCTGAACTTAATACCTTCTGCACACCATCGTTATGCTAATTGGTTTTCTTCATTCCCTACCGGTCGGCACCAGCCTAAGGTTTGGAAGAAGACAATCCAATTTGCGTAATAGGTGTACTACCCCTAAACCAAGGAGTACTCGTAACCTGAGAGAGGGTAAAAGGAAAAGACAACTGAATAATCCTATCCATTTTCTCCAGAACCGGAAACCATCCTCGAATAAAATCTTTCGAGTTCGTATCTAACCATACGATGGTTTTGTCCAATGGAAGTGGACGTTCGTAGTAAAACAGGGTGTCCTGGAGAAAAGGGTAAAAGTAGGAGTGGCAATGAGGTTCGCAACTCTGACAATCCAAAAGCCAGTGTTAAAGAAGGTTCGGTCAACTTGGTCACTGAGTCATAGTCTTAGGGTCGGGTCAATGGTCGCTGCCAAAGAGAGAGAGAAAAGAAACACTCAGCGTGCACTCTAACCTAGATCAGAATGGTTACCAATTTATCTAATCTGGATCCTCCCACTGTACCTCAAATTCTCCTCCAAACCTGAAAGAAGAATTAGTCGGGGTTACCCGAGGAGTAAACTAACTCGTCAGTGGGAATCGGGATCCAACTCTCATCGCATGATAACGTGACGGAATCCGCTCACGGTATCACACTCCAGAAGGTATGCGCATATCTGGCAAGTTTCAGTTCTTTTGAAACTCCCGATGTGATTTCTGCCCCATGCTCTTATGACCTTGGCGAAGGTCAACAAATCATAAGTCACATGTCAAGTTCTACCCGTCATTATCCAGGTTAATTTGAATCCACCCGTACAAGCCCTTGACGAAGGTCAACAAGGCTATACGACTGTCCCAAACCAACGCATCTATCTATGCGGCAGAAAGGCAACAAGCAGCTACCATACACTATGCCTTGACGAAGGCCAACAAACATAGCATGAATACTACGTGCTACCCGTCTGAAACGACGGAGGGCTACGAATGGTTTCTGGCGAAAACCTTTAACGTAAAGAACTTGATATCGTTGAAGGAACTGATAGCTTTTTGAAAATATAGTGACGAAAACCGTTGCTAAAGAGGTCACTCCCGGTGAAGGGATCTCGGCTCTTTCCCCGTAGAATGGGGTGCAGGATATTCCAAATGAATACCACGGTGCAAAACAAAAGTAATCGGCTATAGCGAAGTTAATGCCCTGACGCAAACTTTTTGTCCAAGGGGTCACTCCCGGTGAAGGGATCTCGGCCCTTGCCTCGTCGACTGAGGAGCAGGATATTCTAAATGAATACCGCGATGCAAAACAAAAGTGAACGTCCTTGCAATAACAGCTTTTTGAAAAAGTGTTCCAACAACATCAGATTAGGTTTGTTTTTAAACTTGCATTGATCCGAATCAATGCAGTCCCATCAATTGATCACACCAAAAAGAACGAAAATATACTGATGTACGTATATGCCATCCGCATTCGCCACTGGGTCCCGTCATTACCCGTTAGGTTAGCTAACTAACGACAGAGCGGGGACTGGACTAGCGCGGATGCAAAACATATACAACATCTACTAATATATATACCAATATATTATATTCGCTCAAGGCTTGAATAAAATGCAACATCACAGAAATGTACAGCATCACAGAAACAAAATAGATATCTGGGATCCCCGGGTTTCACAGAGCCGCTGAAACCCGACGTTCCCCTGGTCGTGTGGATAGCCTGTGCAATGAAATCCTAGACCCCTACGGGCGCGGCAAGTTACCCGCCAAAACCTGAAGCGAGGCAGCCTCCTTCAGCGACGTGAATGGACCACCCGGCACTTCATGGAATCCGGCAACTTGGGCACCCCTCCTGGGTCAACCTGTACCCCCTACGAGTGCGGCGAATAGCCCGCCAATCCTAGAGTGAAGCCCCCTCCGTCTCAATGCCATGAGATGCGGGCTTGTTGCCCTCCAGAACCCGGCTATCCGTGCACCCCTCCGCGGGGCAATCCTAGTACAGAAAGTAAAATATACATACAACGGGTACATCGACCGCAACCAGGTCGTGCCCCAAAATAATAATACAAACAGGCAGTGACGGCAGTCCACATGTCGGACGCTCGCCCCGCAATATCAAATGTACATAATACAACAAAACTGTACTAGCATTGCATCCAGGCTATCCCCACGACCGATCCGCAACATCACAGCAAAAACAAAACATCAACGTGAAAGTCACGTTCGCAAATCCGTCTAACCGGGCTATAGCAGTTAGACCGGATTTACCGATCAAGTGACATTCACGGTCGCAGATATAATGTAAATACTGTGAAAAATGTGTTTAAAATTTTCCGATTGACCAAAAATTAACAAGTGGGCCCCAAACCAATACTGCAGCACTCACAGAAATAATTGGCCCAATTTTAATATTCCAAAACCCCAGAAATTAACCCAGAAAGAAACTGGAAAAATATGATAACATGATGAAGCTACAGTGCGGCGGAAGGGCGGCGGGAAGTGGGTTTTCGCGGCGCTTCCGCGCTCCTGTAGATGAATCACTATATCGTATTTTTGCAGAATTCTTATATCTTTTGGTAGATCACTTTTCTGTCACCTGAAAAATTTTTGGACACCAAAAAATCTTAACAGAAAACTGATGTGAACACAAATTGGGTTTTCGGAATTTTGGTCGATCGGAACTGAAAAACACATCAAACGAAGCTAGACGAAGTTAATGGCGAGGCTCTGATACCACTGTAAGTGCACGGCGGCGCCCCGGCCGTCAATCCGACGGCCAAATGCGGAAGCGGTGATAAACTTTAAATTTTCTTAAATTGGCAAACCGCCGCGCACTACAACCCGGATCGTAACCATTAACAAGTCCTAGCTAACAATAAGATGGGAAAGGAGATATACCGACGATCCAAGTCCTCCGGTCTTCTCGTCATGGTCCCGATCTCCTGCGGAAGATCCTGTCTCCTCCTCGTCGCCGGAAGTGCACCACATCGCCTACTTTGTTTACGGGCTCCCACCTCAATGCCGAGGCAACTCGGGCACGAAGCCGGCTACTCGACGTGCCCAAGATATGCTGTAGAATGTGTAGTGAGCTATTGTCTCTATTGGGGTTGAAGGAGTTGCCATATGGTGGAGGAAAAGATACAAGCTTTTTGGAGAGGAGCTAGGAATTTTTGGAGAGTCTTCTTGTGTGATTTTTGGAGCATGAAGAGAACCAAAAATGCCACACCAAAATCAATCACCCTCCACCCTAAAGTGGCCGGCCCATATAGGAAAAAAGAGAGAGTGAAAAGTCAAGGGGGAGGTAACCATATGAATCATGCAAGAGAGAGAGAGAGGAATGGTTATCATGAAAAACAATGATACCAAAACAAAACCCATACTCCACCACCAACCACCAACCTCATCATCAACAACCATGATGAGCCAAAAGTCATGCCATCATGACAAGAAGAAGTCAAGGTCAATGAAAAGATGTCATGATAAAACAATATGCAAAGATCCCCTCCACAAACACTTATTTGCAACTATGCAAATAAGCCCTCCTCCACCAAACTTCGGCCAATGAACGGAACAAGGAAAATCGGCCGAAACGGAAAGCAAACTGGCAACTCCAGAAAACTGTTCCCGTAATAAATTACAGGAAAAACCCCGATACTGTGCATACACACCCGCATTTGTATTTCGACCGAAATACAGATGCAATGAGACAAAGTCTACACTGTACTATACTAGGATCCGGCTTATACCAAAACCGGCTAGTAATATCTGTTCGATCCTGATCCGTGCAATACCGCACGTATCTGATCGAACCCTGCCATATAACCATACGGCCTATAGTACATACCGTCCGATCCTGATCCGTGCAATACCGCACGTATCTGATCGGACCTTGCCATATCTCCATACGGCCTCTACAACCTTTCGCCCGAAAGCTGAGTAACTGAATGTGGGGGACTCTAAAGACTCGTCAACACCTCGGTTGTGGATTTAACCACTAGCACGTCAGAGGTATAAGCCAATACGTAACGGGCTACCAAGTATTGACTAAAAGGGACGTCTGTAAGTGAACTCAGCCTGACAACCCTACTGAGCCTGTCAGTGACAATATCCGTGCAGTCCGGTCCGTTCGTCTATGAGTATCGCATGGCGGGCCTAGGGGGTTGGTAAAAGTCAGACCCCCAAAAGCGGTACAAGTCGTGTCGGAGTGTAGCCCAGAACACCCTGAGATACTACTGGAATACCTACCAGTAAATCTCCTTGCCTTGGCCAAGGACTTTGTGTAATGGCTCACCTAGACACAGCACGACCTCACCCCCAATACCGGGAGAGACGAACCCCTGAAGATACGCTCACTGCCTCCATGTGGCTCGGGACTGTACCCAACTAAAACCTGTTTGCACGACTCCTTTGAGCCGTGGTAGGGTAGTAATCAAAGTACAGTGGGAACTCACACGAGACAAATGACGATCCCCGGGTCGATGAACTAACCTGCACACATGTCACCAGGGAACTGCCATCTGACGTCTGGTATATGACCAACTAGCATGTTCCCGGCGAGTCCTGTCCGGTGTACTCATAACCCAATGAGCACCTGTATACATCTTAGGTGATCCAACTGACACCAGTGGCTTGTGAGACCGGCCACCGCCCCTCGTCGGGGTCTCGACTGTATACACTAGTCTACTAATGGAGTATCGATGCCCGGTCTCGAAACTCCCACGACTAGGGACCTTTTAAGGATATGCTTGTAGACCCCCAGCTCCCACTTATATGATCGCCCTCATACTGCTGGTGGTCAAGCAAGAATCCTAGGGGCTCTATCAACGTGTAATAGCGACGTGTCAGGTCACCTAAAACAGTACACGATGATAAAGGTAAACCAGATAGCATACTATCATCTCGAGTAAGACTGTCCTACCGGGATAGGTCCTCCCTCAATCATTACAATCACGTACCTGTGACCTAATAATTGACTCTGAGGGCACTATCTCCAACATACCTTCTATGAGATAGTTGGATCCCGATACCCGCTGTGAGTAATTGTTACTCCTGGGAGAGTTTTATACATTAAAATTAGCCGATCAAGTAGGTGTCTAGAAAGGTGTCAACGGGGTTACGCCTCTGGGAAAACGAGGTTTACATTAATTAGGTTCGTGCGAAAACACGGGGGACCTCCCTCAAAGTACCGACACTGGCCTGGCTGAAAGATTGGCGAACTTGTAGTGTGTAATTAATCCCGGCTAGTCTTTCCTTTTAGGGTTTGAAGGAAGATTTGATAAAAAGCAGTGGGAGCCATCCTGATTAGATAAAATAATAACCAATCTATTCTTGACAGAGCGCACGCTGAGTGTTTTCTTCTCTCTCTCTCTCTAGGTAGCGACCATATCACGCCTTAATCAAGATAATAATACGGAACATTGACCGAACCCGCTTGTTATACTGAGCTGGGGAACGTTGGTCCCGCTCCAACTTATAATTGTTATAAAATCGAGCAGGAAATAGGGGATTACCAGAATTCCCATGCTGCCCAAACGAAGAGAGTGCATGCTGATACATCATCTTCGGGTGTGTTCATTATGTAGAACTGTTTCTCTGTATCCTCTACGTCCTGGGTATGTGATACCAGATCAGGATCCCTGATATGTAATATGTTACATAGGGCTACAGAAAAGGTAGAGAACTGAGAACGGGTGATAAGTTTTATGAGGCAGAAAACGGGGCAAGTGTTGCAGCCAAGTCTGTTGGTCACTATCACCCTGTATTATCAGTACATTGATTCTGAATAAATGCTATTAGATACCGAACCTGATATACAAAATCATATCAGTCTCTTTAGTAGTAAAGAAATGATAAAATTTTGTATTGTTGGATAATGTTTTGAACATTTCCTATATCAAAAGTTGATCGGTTCAGGCACGTTATCTAAAAGCATTAACGTTCTAAATCAAACTACAATTCTTAGTATACGGAACACACACAAGAGGAAAAGTTCAGAAATGAACGGATCCTTCTTGAGGCATTGTAGACTAGGTCATATCAATGCGACCCGACTAGCTGAAGTTACATGAAGATGCATATTTAAATCAGTTTGAATCTACATCTTGTGAAACTTGCCAGTCATGTCACAGAGATAAGATGACCACAGCTCTGTTTACTGGAAACAGAGAAAGAGTTAGTGAACTCTTGGGATGATACATGTTGATGTATGTAGGTCCCCTGTCTGCACATGCCAAGAATGGTTCTTTGTACTTCGTTACATTCTCTGATGATCTTTCGAGATTCAGACCTATGTTCCTGTTGAAACACAAGTCCGAACCTTTTGAGATATTCACAGAATATAAGCAAGAAGTAGAGAACCAATACGGGTAAAAGTATTATGTCCTATGATGAGATCAAGGAGGAGAATACTTGAGCACGGAATTCCTGGACTATTCTAAAGGAGAATGAGATTCTCTCTCGGCATTACTCCTCCGAATACACCATAGCACGATGGTGTATCGGGGCGGAGCAATCACACCCTATATGATATGGTGTGCTCTATGATGAGTACTACTGAGTTACCTATTTCCTTTTTGGGAGTTATGCACTTAAGAAGCTGCATACCTATTGAATAGGGTTCAAATCAAATCCGATGCCTACCGCTTCATATGTGATATGGAATGGGAAGAGCCCATGTCTTAAGTTAGTTAAGATTTGGGGTTGACCGGCCTATGTCTGAAAGCAAAATCCGGACAAACTCGAGGCAAGATCTGTTATGTAGAACTGGAAAGGTTCCAGCTATACAAACTACAGCAGATGATTTGATAAAACCAAAGGATTCAATAGTTACCAACGAACCTCAGCCACTCCGCCGATCTAGTAGGGTTCCTCACCCACCTGAAAGATGCTTCGGTTTCTCGATGACAGTGGGAGCGAGGATTGCATCATGAGATGATGACCCAACTAGTTTCAAACTGGCCATCAGGAGTGTGACTCTGTAAGAATGGCTGGATGCTTAGCGATCTGATATGGAATCCATGTACACCAACAAAGTATGGACTTTGGTTGCTATATCTGAAGGGTTAAATCCCCATCAGGAGCAAGTATATCTTGAGAAGATTACTTGGTGTAGATGGAAAAGTTGAGACTTTCAAAGCTAGACTTGATAAAGGTTTTCTTCATTGACCAGGCGTGGATAATGATGAAACCTTTTCCAGTGGCTATGCTTAAGTCCATCCAGATCCTACTTACCACGGCTGCATACCATGACTACGATCTCTGGTGGTTGGGTGTCTTGACTGCTTTTCTAAATGATGATTTAGAAGAGTGCGTCTATAAGTACACAGCCAGAGGGCCTCGTAGACAGTGGGAGCAGCGGAAACGTGTGCAAGATGCTTTATAGGATAAAGCAGGCATCGCGAAGTTGGAACATCTGTTTTGATGGATTAGTCAAAGAAGTTGACATCATCAAAATGGTAGATGAACCTTGTATAAACAAAAAGGAAGTAGGGAGTATGGTGACGATCCTCGTAGAGTACGTGGATGACATACTCTTGATAGGGAAGGAGTTTCCTATGCTACGTTCGGTCAATCTCCGCTTATCACAAAGATTCTCCGTGTAGGATCAAAATGATACCTCCTAAATCCTGAGTTTTAGATCTATGAGATAGATTTAATTGGATGTTAGGATTCTCACTAGTTGTAGTGAAATGATATCAATCGATCCTGGGGAGAATCACTGGAAGGGTTCCAGGGTGATAAAGACGACTGAATGTCAGTCACAGGCATTGTCTTTACCCTCAGTAAAGGGACGGTATGTTGGAAGAGTTCCAAGCTAGATACCGTGGCATACTAGAAGATAAAGGCAGGATACATCGCTACTTAAGATGCTACCAAAGAGGCTGTCTGGGTGTATATTAGTTCATAAGATGAACTTTGTTCCTCCCATTGTGTGACAATGGAGTTGTGGCTTATGCCAAGGAACGCTGGTCCCATCAGTGATCCAGACATATTCTAAGGCAGTGTCACCTGATCATGGAGATGGATGATCTCCAAGGAGATCGAGGTTAGGAGAGTAGACTCAGAGGACAACACGGCGGATCCACTCACGAAGGCCTATTCCCAGAGAGAGACTTTTATGGGATGGTTGAGTATGAGATACTACAACCACTGCTACAGATGGCCCTAGTGCAAGTGGGAGATTGTTAGTTATATGTATGCCCTAGAGGCCATTACTGTACATTGGATGTATATTGTAGTGGATGCTGGGACATATATAGGGAGGACTTTCTTGCTCGACATGATAGTATGCTATCTGGTTGCTCTTTACCTTAACGTGTACACTGATTGTCTCTCTGTTACATGTTGGTAAAGCCCTTAGGATGTGTACTTGACTACCTGGACTATGATGCGGATCATACTAGTGGGGACATGGTAGTCCATAAGTACATCCTTCAAAGTCCCTAGTCGAGGGTGTATCGAGACGGGGCATCGATATACCAGAGTAGACTAGCGTGTACCTTCTCGACCCATATAGATGGGCGATGGATGATCCCATATCCATTGGTGTTTGACATCAGAGATGATATACGGGTGCTCAGTAGAGACTGGGTACACTGGACGGACTCGCCGAGAACTCCCAGATGGTATTATACCTTACGTCAGATGGCAGTTCTCTGGTGACACTGGTACAGAGTAGTCTGTTGATCCGAGATCGTCATAGAGTCTTGTGTGGTTCCCACTGTGCTTTGATTTCCATCTTACCACGTCCAAGAGGGCGTTCAAAACGGTGGTTTTTGGGTACAGTCCCGAGTCACATGGAGGCAATGAGCGATATGAGGGGATTCGTCTCTCCCGGTATAGGGAGTTGATGTTGCGCTGTGTTCGATTGGCTATAACAGGAAATCCCTGGCCAGGGTTGTTGAGATTTACTGGTAAGTGTTACCAGTAGTTTCTCGAATTGTTATAGACCTCATATCGACACGACTTATCGAGCTATTGGGGTCTGACGTTTACCACCCCTAGGCGAGATATGCGACATATCAGACGATCAGACCGGACTGTACGGTAGTGTTACTGGTTGGATTCACTGGAGTGTGAGCGGGCTTGCTCGTCGATCTTCTGATCGCTCAATACCCGGGTGGCCATTACGTTTAGCAGACCGCTTGCGGCTTGTGGATGTTTGATATGATCATCATCTGCTGCCGGCGTATTGACGAGTCTTTAGAGTCCTACACAGAGGTTTCCTGGCTCAAGCGAAACGAAATAGGAGCGCATATGAGATATGTGCGGGACCGAGAATAATGCGTGTATGTGATACCGTATTTCATTCTCGCGATGAATGTGTCGAATGGTTGTATGCGATATAACCTAGTTATCGAATCAAGGATTGATTCGATAAGCCGATACATTGGATACTAGCCGGTTATATGCGATATGACCGGATCATAGAATCAAGTGTTGATTCGATGATTTAATGCATAATTATATATTTGATATATTACTTTACATTAACTAGTATTGGTTCCCTTAAGATGGATTTTCTCACTTGATGTGCACATTGTATATATGATATAGTTTTGTGCACTAGTTTGTATCATGTTTGATGATGCATGCAAACTTGGGTGTATGTTTGATTTGAACCATGTTTAGGTTAATGGTTATGGTTTTAAAATATTCACTTATTCATTTCATTTATATTCTTTATTTCTTTTGGCTAAAATGAAATGGTTGCTAATTTTGTCTTTTGTGGAAACTTCATGATGCTTTGAATTTGTAACCATTTTGTTTTATGTTTAAAACCTAACCATTAGCTAAACTAGAGTTTGCTCTCTACAAGAGTTCAGTCTAACCCAAGGTTGCATTATGATAAGATCAATTTGATTTTATTATTGTTTTAATCATTCTCATGATATATCTTCTTCTTCACTTCAAGAAAAAGCTTGAAAGCTTTAATGGCAAAGTGAGAAAAAGAGTGAGAAATCCAAAACTAAAGTCTACCCACTTCCTATTTCTTCATCCTCTACCTCTTGCCAAGTAGTAGAGTGTGTTTCCTTCACAAGTTTTCATGGCTTGGTGAAGGTGGAGCTTGATCTAGCAATGCCTCGACGTAGATCATCTTCGGCATGGACATCGACGACCTAGCTCGCCATTTCTCCGATGAAGCCGACGCTAGAGCCCGGGAATTCATTTGGACAGCGAGGGGACTTCGTTGCGGAGCTATGGAGGTGGAGCACTGGATCTACAAAGGTTGTATTTTCGTTATTCTCTTAGCTAAGTGTTAACTTGTTATCTTTTCGCCTAGATTTCTAGCCAACGATCCGTAGTCGGGTTTCTCGGCACCTAGTTTTTTTTATATTGGCATGGTTGATGCCTTGTGAGACCTCATTAGGGTGTCTAGGAACCCTACATGTCTCCCACTGTGCTTTGATTTCCATCCTACCACGGCTCTACTGAGTCGTGCAAACAGGTGGTTTTTGGGTACAGTCCCTATTCACATGGAGGCAATGAACGATAGGAGGAGATTCGTCTCTCCCGGTATAGGGAGTTGATGTTGCGCTATGCTCGACTGGCCATAGCTGGAAACCCCTGGCCAGGGTTGCAGTGATCTACTGGTAAGTGTTATCAGTAGTTTCACACATGTTATGGACCTCACGTCAGCATGACTTATCAAGCTATTGGGGTCTGACATTTACCACCCCTAGGCGAGATATGCGACATATCAGACGAACAGACCGGACTGTACGGTAAGTGTTACTGGTTGGATTCACAGGAGTGTGAGCGGGCTTGCTCGTCGATCTTCTGATCGCTCAATACCCAGGCGGCCGTTA
Organism: Agapanthus africanus; assembly: GCA_030015575.1. Classification (NCBI taxonomy): domain Eukaryota; kingdom Viridiplantae; phylum Streptophyta; class Magnoliopsida; order Asparagales; family Amaryllidaceae; genus Agapanthus; species Agapanthus africanus. Next base: position 117,258,935 of record CM057340.1, on the reverse strand, counting down.
CGTTTAGCAGACCGCTTGCGGCTTGTGGGCGTTTGATATGATCATCACCTGCTGCCGGCGTATTGACGAGCCTTTAAAGTCCTACACAGAGGTTTCCTGGCTCAAGCGAAACGAAATAGGAGCGCATATGAGATATGTGCGGGACCGAGAATAATGCGTGTATGTGATACCGTATTCTATTCTCGTGATGAATGTATCGATTGGTTGTATGCGATATAACCTAGTTATCGAATCAAGGATTGATTCGATAAGCCGATACATTGGATATTAGTCGGTTATATGCGATATGACCGGATCGTTAAATCAAGTGTTGATTTAATGATTTAATGCATAATTATATATTTGATATATTACTTTATATTAACTAGTATTTGTTCACTTAAAATGGATTTTCTCACTTGATGTGCACATTGTATATGTGATATATTTTTGTGCACTTGATTGTATCATGTTTGATGATACATGCAAGTTTGGGTGTATGTTTAGTTTAAACCATGTTTAAGTGAATGGTTAGGGTTTTGTTTATTTACTTATTCATTTATTTATTTATTCATTAATTCATTTTTGGGCAAAAATGAAATGGTGGCTTAGTTTGTTTTGTTGTTGAAGCTTCATGAAGCTTTGAATAAGTCTACCATTTTGTCTTTTGCCTTAACCCTAACCATTCACCTAACCCTAGTTTATTCTCTACACTTAACTAAGGTTGCATTATGATAAGAATGAATGAGATTTTCTTTTTAAAAACAATCCTTTTTATTCTTTCATCTTCATCATCTTCATCAAGCTTCAAAAAGCTTGCTAGCTTCAATGGTGAAATGAGAAAAAGAGTGAGAAATCCAATTCTAAAGTGAACCCACTTCCTATTTCTTCATCCTCTACCACTTGCCAAGTAGTATAGGGTGTTTTCTTCACAAGTTTCATGACATGGTGAAGTTGGAGCTTGATCTTGAGTTGCCTCGACGTAGATCATCTTCGGCATCGAAGTCGACGACCTAGCCCGATCTTTTCTCCGATGAAACCACCGCAAAAGTCTAGGATTCTGATAGGTACAGCGGAGGGACGTCATCACGGAGCCTAGGAAGTGGAGGACCGGATCTACAAATGTTGTAGTCACTTTCCTTTAGCAATAAAGTTGTTTACTTGCTTGCATCGCCTTATCATCTAGTTAACGATCCGTATTAGGGTTTGTAGGCACATGAAAAAATTAGAATTGGGCATGTTTGATCTGTTGTGAGACCTCATGGGTGTGCCTAGGAACCCTACATATGGGTGCTCAGTGGAGACTGGGTACACTGAACGGACTCGCCGAGAACTCCTAGATGGTATTATACATATCGTCAGATAGCAGTTCTCTGGTGACACTGGTACAGGTTAGTCTGCCAACCCGAGATCGTCATAATGTCTTGTGTGATTCCCACTGTGCTTTGATTTCCACCATACCACGGTCAAGAGAACATGCAAAAAAGATGGTTTTTGGGTACAGTCTCGAGTCACATGGTGGCAATGAGCGATAGGAGGGGATTCATCTCTCCCAGTATTGGGAGTTGATGTTGTGCTATACTCGATTGGCCATAACAGGAAATCCCTGGCCAGGGTTGCTGAGATCTACTGGTAAGTGTTATCAGTATTTTCTCGAACCATTATAGACCTTGTTTCGGCATAACTTATCAGGCTATTGGGGTCTGACGTTATACCATACCCAGGCTATGATATCGACATATCTGACGAAGCGACCGGACTGTACGGTAGTATTACATATTGGATTCACAGGAGTATGAGCAGGCTTGCTTGTTGATCTTCTGATCGCTCAATACCCGAGTGGCCGTTACGTTTAGCAGACTGCTTGCGGCTTGTGGGTGTTTGATATGATCATCACCTACTGCCGGAGTATTGACGAGTCTTTAGAGTCCTACACAGAGGTTTCCTGGTTCATGCGAAACGAAATAGGAGCACATATGTGATATGTGAAGGACCGAGATTAATACGCGTATGTGATACCACATTCTATTCTCGCAATTTGTGACATCAGTCGGTTATATGTGATATAGCCGGGTTATTGGATCAAGTGTTGATTCGATAAGTTGTTACATTTGATATTAGTCGGTTATATGTGATATAGCCGGATTATTAAATAAAGTGTTGATTTAATAATTTAATGTATAATTATATATTTGATATATTACATTATATTAACTAATATTAGCTCACTTAAGTATTCATTTTTCTCACTTATGATACACTTAACATATATGTAATATATGTTAATTGTATTGTTTTCTTTTTGCTCAAAATATATATGTGATATATATTTATGTGTCATGCTAGGTTATACATGCAACATGGATGTATGAGACTCACACCATGCTCGGTTTAATGTTAAGGTTTATATTTATTTATTAAGTAATTCAAAATGGTGGAATTTGTTATGGCTTGGAGCTTGGATGAAGCTTGTAGAACATTGACTAAGTCCACATGTTTTGTCTTGCTTAAGATATTTATTAACCTAACCATAACACTAAGCCATGGTTTATTCTCTACATGGGTTAGTGTATGACACTAACTCACCATGGTTGCAATTCTAACCTCATGAGTTTCATTCATCATCTTCTTCCTCATTTGAGAAAAAGCTTGCTAGTTTTTTCTAAGTAATGAAATATTGTGAGAAAAAGAAATCTAAAGAGTGCTCAATTCATACTTCATCATCCTCTACTATTAGCCATTTAGTTTAGGGTGTTTGCTTCACTAAACCCTAATTTAGTGAAGAGATAGCATGAGCTTGAGTCTTCTCGACATAGATCATCTTCGGCTTCGAAGACTTCGAGCAAGTTTGCATCTTTCACCTTGTGGAGCCTCTCAAGAGTTCGAGAGATCATTCCTCGCAGCGAAGGGACATCTACACGGAGCATTTGAAGTGAAGGACCGGTCTACAAAAGTTATATTCCGCATTCACTTAGTTGTTAAGTTGTTAACATTGCTTGTTCGTTTAAAACTCTAGTTAAGATTCTAGGGTTAGGGCTAACTAGGACGACAAATTTTTGAAAACGGCATGGACGATACCTCCCGAAACCTTGCTGCCTTGCTAAGTAACCCTGCAGTGGTATCAGAGCCAAGCTAAAGATTTAAACGATGTTTGTTAGATTACGAAACCGAAATTACTCCAAAACTTGAAACCCTAGGACTTAGTTTCTGTCGAATTTTTAAAGGGCTGTAAAAAAAATTTTAGCAACTGCAGAATGTTGTATGAGATGCAACATGAACACAGTATAAAATTGAACCCCAGACCTCAGATTTTGGCCGGCCAGACAGCTCATAAAACCGGTGTGCTCGGTTTTTGCATGGTGTTCAGGGTTGAATTTTGTTCTGTGTTCCAGTCTCTGGGTTTTGGTGTTTCAGGTGTTGTTGTTTTTTTGCTAAATTTGCATGCGGTGTTAACTTTCTGCAAAGGCAACTCGGAGTGTTTCGTAGTAATAATTCTAACATCTATTCGGGTTATTTAGACGATGTTAAAAAGTTTGAACGGATATCAATAACCCATATTTTTCCTCGCTGAAATTTTCCAAGAGTTGGATATTTCCGAGTTTAAAATTTTCAGAAAATCATGCAAGCGATTCTGTGGACCCTCTAGAAGAACGATACCCAAACTCGACTTTTTGGATCGCGGAATCGCGGTCATATCCTAGGGTTTACCATAGTTCCGTGGCGACATGAGTGAGGCATGGGTCGGCCCTTCTACGGATGGTTCATAGGAGCTGTAGCAGTTTCTGGGTACTTTTTGAACTCCGCTCAAGTGTTGAGCTCATTGGAAAATTTTGGGTGTATTTTTATTCGATCGAAAAGTTTAACATCGTCTAGCTATCTATGATTGTGATACAATATTTGGAATCCACATAATTAGTTATGAGATAACTAGTTTGAATTTTATAAATCTAGCGGTTTAGTCTCATTTGATCGGTTGCCACAGGATTTTGATGTTGATCAAAAGTCCGTCGCAATTACGTAGTGTGCGTGGATACTCGCCGGGTAACCTTACTAGATAGCCATGCCCCATATCCCCGACCAAGTGACTGTAGGAGAACCCCGTCGCCAAAAGCATCCATTCGGGTGCTCGCGGCCGCGGTGTTCTGCCTTAGTGCACCTCATCGACGACATCGAGGGTGCGGCCGTCTACTAAAGTTTCCGACGAGTATTCGATCAGGTTATCGGGAATCTTGTTGAATTACCCGACAGGTTATTAGAAAGTGTTTTTAATATCGAGACTAAAATGTGGGGTTTATAATTGTTAGGCATGTGATGTCTAAGGAATTCAGATGGTTAGGCATGAAATCCAAAGTATGAAATACATTGGGTTTATGATGTCTAAGGTGGTTGCGGATTCCAATTGTTGTAGTTTTTCACTTTCTTTTCTGCGACCGTAAGTGTAATATGTGGTGTATCGCCGGTTTCGTTGCTATATGTCAACGACAATTGGGATACGCATATTTACTTACGTTGATGACATATGATGTTATGTGCTGCTGTGATATGTTATATTGGATCGTCGTGTTTTGAATAGCCGGGGGTTTTTATGTGAGATGAGAGTTTTTCATTTTCATTCATGTAAAAGTTTGTATGTAATATTCTTTTATTGGGGCACTTCCCGGTTGAGAATGATGTCACCATTGATGTATATTATTTACTTTTCCGCATTAGGATAGACCCGAGGCGGGGAGCACAAGTAACCGGGTTCTAGGGTCCAGTGGGAGACCATCTCGAGGAGTCGAGATCGGGTCTCCTAACTCTAGAATTAGGAGGGTTGCTTGTCGCTCTCGTAGGGGTCTAGGGATGTGGGTTTGGCTATTCATCGCGACCATGGAATCCGCATTTTTTACTGGCTTAATTTAAAATACGGAATTCCTAGTATATCCAATATTTCATATGTGTTCTTCTGCTGTTGATATTCTGTGATGTGATCACTTGATATGTTGATACAATTGCTTATATTATATATATGAGATATAATAAATATTAATGCTTTCGTTTCTTATGTGATGCTTGGGAAGCATAATTTGATGGGAATTCATTAATGAGATTAATGAAATAAAAGAAACCTAAAGATGTTGTAGAAACTTGTTTTAAAAACTGGTAGCTCTAGTTTTTTCTTTGCATAGCGGTATTCCTTGTAGAATATCCAGCACCTTATTCGATAAGGAAAGAGCCGAGATCCCTTCATCGGGAGTGACCTCTTTAGCAAAACTGGCAGATGCTACAACCCACTCGGTTTGTCTTTTTATTGCTTCTATAGTTTTTGGTTTGCATAGTGGTATTTGTGAAATATCCTGCACCTTATTCGACAAGGAAAGAGCCGAGATCCCTTCACCGGGAGTGACCTCTTTAGCAAAACTAGTAAAAACCTCAGAAACACTCCTTTTCAAAATCACTCGATTCTACAACGATATCAAAATCATTACGCAAAAGGATTTCTTAAAAACCTGTCGTAGCCCTCCGTCATTTCAGATAAGTACTACTTAGTATTCGTGCTACGTTTGTTGACCATGTTAAGGCGTAGTGTGCAGTAGCTGATTAGTGCTTATCTGCATAAGCATATGATGCGATTGGATTAGGGTAGTCGTGCGACTTTGTTGACCTTCGTCAAGGGTCATGCGGGTGGGTTTAATTCAATCATGAAATGTACGGGTTGAACTTGATTAGCGGCCTATGGTTTGTTGGCCTTCGTCAAGGTCATAGAAAGCTAGGGGCAGAATATTATCGGGAATTTCAAGTGTTGAAATTTGTAATGAGATTGCATACCTTCTATGAGATAGTTGGATCCCGATACCCACTGCGAATAAGAGTTACTCCTGGGAAAGTTTGTATAATAACTCGATCAAGTAGGTGTCTAGAAAGGTGTTAACGGGGTTACGCCCATGGGAAAACGAGGTTTATTTTAATTAGGTCTGTGCGAAAGCACGGGGAACCTCCTTCAAAGTACCGACACTGGCCTGGCCGAAAGATTGGCGAACTTGTAAGGTATAATTAATCCCGGCTAGTCTTACCTTTTAGGGTTTGAAGAAAGATTTGACTAAAACAGTGGGAGCCATCCTGATTAGATAAAATAATAACCAATCTGATCTTGTAAGAGCACACGCAGAGTGTTTTCTTCTCTCTCTCCTGGTAGCGACCATGTCACGTCTTAATCAAGATAATAATATGGATGCATCGACCGAACCTGTTTATTAAACTGAGCTAGGGAACGTTGGTTCCGTTCTTTCTTATAATTGTTATAAGAATGAGCAGGAAATAAAGGAATATCTGGATTCTCGTGCCACCCAATTGAAGAAAAAGCATGTTGATGTATATTCTTCCGGTGTGTTAGTTACCGAGAACTGTTTCTCAGTATCCTCTACGTCTTAAGTATGAGATACCGGATTAGGATCCCACATATGTAATATGTTACATGGGCTACAGATAGGTAGAGAACTGGGAATGGATGATATGTCTCTAAGTATAGAGAATGGTGCAATTGTTGCAGCCAAGTCAGTTGGTAAATATCACCTTGTATTAATACATTGATTCTGAACAAATGTTATTAGATACCGAATCTAATATACAATATTACATCAGTTTCTTTATTAAGTTAAAGAATGATATAATTCTGTATTGGAGGATAATGTTGTGAACATTTTCCTGAATCAAGAGTTGATTGAATCAGGCACATTATATAATGGCATATACGTTCTAAATCAAGCCACAGTTCAAAGTATATAGAACACACACAAGAGGAGTAGTTCAGAAATGAACAAATCCTTCTTGTGGCATTGTAGACTAAGTCATATCAATGCGACACGACCAGCTAAGTTACATAAGGATGAATATGAGAATCTGTTCAAATTTTCATCTTATGCTACTTGCCAGTCTTGTCTCAAAGGTAAAATGACCAATACTCCATTTACTGGAAATAGAGAAAGAGTTACTGAACTCTTGGGACGATACATGACGATGTATACGGTCCTAGGTCTACAAATGCCAAAGTTGGTTCTTCGTACTTCATTATATTCACTGATCTTCTCTCAGGATTCGGACATATGTTCCTGTTGAAACACAAGTCTGAAAATTTTGAGAAATTCAAGGAATATAAGCTTGAAGTTGAGAACTAGACGGGTAAAAGTATTAAGTCCTTCGATGTGATCGAGGAGGTGAATACTTTGGCATGGAGTTCCTGGAGTTTCTAAAAGGAGAATGTGGCTCTCTCTCAGCTTACTCCTTCGAATACACCACGTGTATCGGGGCAGAGGTATCGCACCCTATGAGATATGACCCGCTCTATGATGAGTACTGCTGAGTTACCTGTTTCCTTTTGGGTGTTATGCACTTGAGAAGCTGCATACCTATTGAATGGGGTTCCATCCAAATCAGTGCCTACCACTCCATATGAGATATGGTATGGGAAGAGACCATGTCTTAAACGAGTTAAGATATGGGGTTGTCCGGCCTATGTTGAAAGGCAGAATCCGGACAAGCTCGAGGTAAGGTCAGTTCTGTAAGTTTGTCAATATATCCCAAACATTTGCGAAGGTATATCTTCTACCTAACTGAGGAGCAAAAAGTGTTTTGTTTCTCAGCATACCACCTTTTTAGAAAAGGAATTTCTTGTGAAGAAATTTGTGGTCATGAGGTAGAACTGGAAGGAGTTCCAGCTAAACAAACTAACAGCTGATGATTTAGTGAAACCAAAGGATTCAATAGTCTCCAACAAGTCTCATCATCTCCGCAAATCTGGTAGGGTTCCTCATCCACTTAAGAGATACTACGGTCTTCTCGGTGATAGTGGGAGCGAGGACTGCATCATGGTAGATGATGGCCCAACTAGGTTCAGGCAGGCCATCATGAGTGGCGACTCTGTGAAATGGCTGGATGCTATGCGATCAAAGATGGAATCCATATACACCAACAAAGTATGACTTTGCATGTTGCACCTGAAGGAGTAAAACCTATTGGGAGCAAATGGATCTTGAGAAGATTCTTGGTGTAGATGGAAAAGTTGAGACTTTCAAAGCTATGCTTAAGTCCATCAGGATTAGATCATGCATCGTGGAGTTGGAACATCTGTTTTGATGTGTCAGTCAAAGAGTTTGACTTCATCAAAATGGTAGATGAACCTTGTATATACAAGAAGGTTGTAGAGAGTAAGGTTGTCTTCCACGTATTGTACATAGATGACATACTCTTGATAAGAAACGGTTTCCTATGCTACACTCGGTCAAGCTTCTCTTATCACGAGGATTCTCAATGGAAAATCTGGATGATACCTACTACATCTCGTGGATTATGATCTATGATGATAAATCTAAATGGATGTTGGGAGTATCCCAAATCCAGCTACGTTAACACCGTACTAAAAGAGTTTTAGTATAGAAGATTCTAAGCGTGGTGGTTCGCCCACTAACTCTTGGATCACTCTCTCCAAAAAGATGTCTTCCAAGACTGATTTGGAGAGAGCTCGTGTGCAAGGGATATCCTATGTTTTGACAGTAGGATCTATCATGTATACGATGTTATGTACCAGACCAGATGTAGATAACTCACTAGGTGTAGTGATCAGGAATCAATCGGATCTTGGGAGAATCACTGGACAGCTGTGGAGGACATTCTTAAGTACTTGAGAAGCACTAAAAGAATGTTCTTGGTTCGAGCTTCCAGAGTGATAAGGTCGACTGAAAGTCAGTCACAAGCATTGTCTTTACCCTCAGTGGAGGGACGGTATGTTGGAAGAATTCCAAGCTAGAAACCGTGACATACTAGACGATAAAGGCTTTGCTCTCAACGATACTACCAAAGTGGCTGTCTGGGCATTTCTTGTTCATGAGATGAACATAGTTCCTACCATTGAGCGTCCAATAATTGTTATTGTGACTACAATGGAGTTGTGGCTTTAGCCTAGGAATACCGGTCCCATCAGCGTTCCAGACATATTCTGAAGAAAGTATCACCTGATCAAGGAGATGGTTGATCTCCAAGGGATCGAGGTAAGAAGAGTAGATTTTAAGGTTAACACGGCGGATACACTCACCAAAGCCTGCTTCCCCAAATACTACTTGAGATATTTTGGGATGGTTGAGTATAAGATATTACAACCACTACTATTTTGTTGGGTATTGGATACTACAACAAATGGCCTTAGTGCAAATAGGAGATTGTTAGTTATATGTATGCCCTAAAGGCCATTACCGTACATGGGATGTATATTTTAGTGGATGCTTGGACATATATAGGGAGGACTTTCTTGCTCGATATGATAGTATGCTATCTGGTTGCTCTTTGTCTTAACATGTTGACTTGTATAAGTGATGCTGTCATGCTCTCACATGTTGATAAAGCCCTTAGGATGTGTACTTGACTACTAGGACTATGAGGGAGATCATACTAGTGGGGCCAAGGATAATCCACAAGTACACCCTATAATAGTTCCTAGTCGATGGAGTATCGAGACATGGCATCGATATTCCAGAGTAGACTAGCGTATACGCTTCTCGACCCATATGATGGGCGATGGATGATGCCACATCCATTGGTGTTTGACATCAGAGAAGGTATACGGGTGCTCAGTGGAGACTGGGTACACTGAACGGACTCGCCGAGAACTCCTAGATGGTATTATACCTATCGTTAGATAGCAGTTCTCTGGTGACACTGGTATAGGTTAGTCTGTCGACCAAAGATCATCATAGAGTCTTGTGTCACCCACTGTGCTTTGATTTCCACTATACCACGATCAAGAGATCGTGCAAAAAGGTGGTGGTTTTTGGGTACAGTCCCGAGTCATATGGAGGCAATGAGCGATAGGAAGGGATTCGTCTCTCCCGGTATTGGGAGTTGATGTTGCGCTATGCTCGATTGGCCATAACAGGAAATCCCTGGCCAGGGTTGCTGAGATCTACTGGTAAATGTTATCGATTTGTGACATCAGTCGGTTATATATGATATAGCCGGTTTATCGGATCAAGTGTTGATTCGATAAGTTGTTGCATTTGATATTAGTCGGTTATATGTGATATAGCCGGATTATTAAATAAAGTGTTGATTTAATAATTTAATGTATAATTATATATTTGATATATTACATTACATTAACTAATATTAGCTCACTTAAGTATTCATTTTTCTTACTTATGATACACTTAACATATATGTGATATATGTTAATTGTATTGTTTTCTTTTTGCACAAAATATATATGTGATATATATTTATGTGTCATGCTAGGTTACACATGCAACATGGATGTATGAGACTCACACCATGCTAGGTTTAATGTTAAGGTTTATATTTATTTATTAATTAATTCAAAATGGTGGAAATTGTCATGGCTTGGTGCTTGGATGAAGCTTGTAGAACATTGACTAAGTCCACATGTTTTGTCTTACTTAAGATATTTATTAACCTAACCATAACACTAAGCCATGGTTTATTCTCTACATGGGTTAGTATATGACACTAACTCACCATGGATGCAATTTTAACCTCATGAGTTTCATTCATCATCTTCTTCCTCATTTGAGAAAAATCTTGCTAATTTTTTTCTAAGTGATGAAATATTGTGAGAAAAAGAAATCTAAAGAGAGCTCAATTCCTACTTCATCATCCTCTACTATTATCCATTTAGTTTAGGGTGTTTGCTTCACTAAACCCTAATTTAGTGAAGAGGTAGCATGAGCTTGAGTCTCCTCGACGTAGATCATCTTCGGCTTCGAAGACTTCGAGCAAGTTTGCATCTTTCACCTCGTGGAGCCTCTCAAGAGTTCGGGATATCATTACTCGCAGCGAAGGGACATCTACACGGAGCATTTGAAGTGAAGGACCGGTCTACAAAGCTTGTATTCCGCATTCACTTAGTTGTTAAGTTTTTAACATTACTTGTTCGTTTAAAACTCTAGTTAAGATTCTAGGGTTAAGGTTAACTAGGATGGCAAATTTTTGAAAACGGCATGGACGATACCCCCCGAAAGCTTGCTGCCTTGCTAAGCAACCCTGCATATAAAAATTAACAAATACTTTAGACAAATGTGAATATTATAATTAATTAAATAACACAATTGACTGAAAAAATATATTACCTTTCTACTGAATACATCCACCTATATGAGACAGGTCCAGCAATCATTGTCTCTGTTACTAGATGCACAGAAAGATGAACCATGAAGGTGAAGAAAGATGGTGGAAATAGCATCTCCAACTTATAGAGGGTTTCAACAATACTCTTTTGCAACTCCTCGAATTTAGCCACATCTATCATTTTAGAACAAAATTTATTGAAAATGTCACAATTCTCTATCAAAGCTTTGGTGACATTAGATGCCAAATTATGTCGAAGAGCCACTGGAAGCAATTGATGCAGAAGAATATGACAATCGTGAGTTTTAAGATTCAAGAACTTTGGTGGCTCGACCTGCACATTCTTTGTTATGTTAGAGGAGTACCAATATGGGGTTTTGATGCTCTTTAGCACCTCATAAAATCTTTTTATAGCCAATTTCGACATTGTATGGCTCGAAACTGGTAATTCATAGACATCATCATCACGAAGTACCGGATGCAATTCCTGTCGGTTTCTATGCTCCTCCAAACACTCATGAGCACTCAACTTATCCTCGTCCTGCAATAATATGCCAGCAATATTATTAAACACATTCTTCTCTACATGTATGACATCAATATTGTGTCGAATCAACAGATGCTTCCAGTAAGGAAGATTCTATAATATACTTTCCTTCTTCCACACACTCAATAATTCGTTATGTTTAGATCGCTTCCTTTTTTGGTTTATTGAAGGAACCATCTGAGTTAAAACGATTAGAACCTTGCAGGAATTGACACGATGAAATCTACTCAAAAATTTCTGTCCCTTACAATTGTTTTGGTGCTTCACCCTTTTCCAATGTTCCATCAAACTTATTTGCCATTTTTCTGTACGGATGATTCGCCGATAGCCACTTACGATGAAACGAGTAGCAAAACTTACCACGTGTCTTAAGTTGTAGGGCACTGTAACCAAGACCACATGATGGACATGCATGCTTCACATAGGTAGACCATCCAGATAACATGTCATATGCTGGAAAATCATTGATTGTCCAAATAACAGTCGCTCACATTCTAAACTTCTTCTCGGTGTACGCATCATATGTCTCTACTCCATGTTCCCAGAGTTCTATCAGCTCTTCAATTAAAGGTTCCATATAGACGTCGATGTTCTGGCCTGGTGAATATTTTCCAGGAATTAATAAGGAAAGAATCATATACGGTTGTTTCATACACATCCAGGTAGGCAGATTGTAAGGCATAAGCAATACCGGCCACATGGACCAACTAGAGCTTATGAGTCCATAATGTATGAAACCGTCGGTTGCCAAACCCAGACGTACATTCCTTGGCTCAACCCCAAAATGATCAACACTGTCTAATTGCTTCCATGCTTCTGCATCAGCCGGATGCCTCAGCTTCCCTTCTTTGATCCGACGATCGTAATGTCATCGCATGCTCTTTGCCATGTTCTTTGAAATATATAAATTTTGCAATTTCTTAACCAGGGGGAAATAACAAAGGACTTTGGCTGAAGTTTTCTTGCTCTTATTGCTGACATCGGACGTTTCTGCGTTTGAATTTCTCTTAACAGTTTTCCACTTAGACAAGTTGCAGGTGGGACACACATCAAGAGACGTAATTCCTGCGATACAGCACATGGTCATTGGGACATGCATCGATCTTCTCATACGAGAAATCAAGTGTCTTAACCATATTTTTGACCTAGTAATGATTCTCTGGAATGATTTCCTTTCCTTCAGGAATTACCTTGCGTAGGAGATCAAGAAGCACGTCAAAGTGCTCATTAGCCATCCCGCTGATCATTTTCAGATGGAGGAGCCTTATTACAAATAACAGCCTACTAAATTCCGTACAGCCTTCGTACAGATCTTGTTCGTTTTTCTCCAGAAGTTTCTGCAATTCTTCTAATTCACCGGTGCCTTCAGATGGTTCAACATCATTCATTTTCTCTCCAGCAAATAAATCTTCCAACATCTCATGCATGTCATCTATCCTATCACCCGTCGGCAATTTAGCTTGCGAAGCTGCGGTCTCATTATCCATCCTCGTTTCCTCATCACGTATTCCCTCGCTATGATAATTCCAATGTATGTAGTTCGGTTCAAAACCCTCTACAAACACATGTTCTTCTATCACTTCACATCAAAAACGGGCTCTATTCTTACATTTCTTACAAGGACAGAACAAGAGTCTGTCTCGGGTATGCTTTGGGTTCATCTCTGCGTAATATAAAAAGGCTATAAGCTCATCTTTAAATCGGGTGTCTCTCAAACTATACCTATCTTTTTCCCCATATGCATAAACGATTTATCCAGAAGAATTCTCATCTGTTAACACACAGATAATAATATGAGTTTAACATATTGTATGAGTTTATTACAAGCTCATCATTAAATAATTTTCAAGTTTTAAATTAGATTTCATGATGTGGATGCATCAAAACATCTAAAGTCATTTAAGATTGGCGTAAGTACTCAGGGCAAAAGGTCGGGACGAATAATTAATTTCATGGTTGTTAGCGATAAAGGTCCTAATTCCCATTACGAATGCAACACTCGCATCTCACATCCTCCTGTTTTTCATCCATTTCGAAAAAAATTCGGCAGCACTTTCCTCCTGTTCCCCATGTTCGTACATAAATCTGTAAATGGGGAACAAGTGGAAAGTACCGTCGAAACTTTTCGAAATGGACGAAAATAAGAGGATGTGAGATGTGAGTCTTGTTGCATTCGTAACATGTCCAAACTGGAAAAATCCGACAATTACTGTATGTCAAATCCCCTCATCGAATACTACACATATGTTTGAAAAAATTGAACATAACGCTCAACTCTCACAAACATATAATGTAATCCTATCAATTCGACAGGAAAAAGATTTGATATACACCAATTGTCAGACGGGAAACTATAGGTCGATTCTAAACAAGTTTAAGACCTTTCGATCTTAAACTTACTAATTAAATAAAAACATAAAACCCCAGTTATGTTTCTAATCAAAATTTTAGGGTATCTCTTAACTTTCTATTTAATCGTTTTTTAATCACGGTCTCGGTTCACTGTTATATGGTCTTAATTAAGATTTCTTAATTAATGTAATTAATGTTATAGGTTAATCAGTGTTAATTTTTTTTAATCACTTTGATTTTATTTTTAATTTATGCATCTACTATATTTTAATTGGTATTAAAGTATTTGATTTGGTTTATAAATTATGCTACAATTAAAAAATCTAAGTAATAATCATAAGAAACAAGATATCAAATTATTAAATTTACAAAATAAAGGATATCAAATCATTAATAAATTTAAAGAATACAAGTTAGAACTTAGGATGAATAAATTTTTGAAATATTTCATATGCGGGCGCGCAAGCACACACGCATACACTCTCACACACTCATACATACGTGCGCGCACTCAAACACTCATACATACTCTTGCTCACACACATACAAACACACTCTCTAAAACTCATCCATCTTATCCTAAATTACCAAATTTCTATTTCAATTTTTCATATATTTTCAATTTTAAAACTCATCTTACCCTAAATTACTAAATTACCATATTTTCTAATTCAATTTTTCATATGTTTTCAATTTCTTAATTATATTTCAATGATAAAACCCATCAACCTCAAAATCACAAAAAATTTCAAACCCTAATTTCATAATTCTATGATTTCATAATCCTAAACCAGTCATCCTACAAATGATTCAATTTTTTGAAATTACTAATCAACTAATTTCAAAAATTAAATAATCTAATTGAAAAAATTAGGGCTAGGAGGAGAAAACACTAATCTTGGTCGGATTTGGAAAAGAAAAAACCTATAGCAAGCTCCAACAGCAAAAAATCAAACTATAACACCTACAATAAAAAAAATTCAATAAGTTTAATAAATTTTTTTTTTAAATTGATTAAATAGGGGGTGGGAATTTACCTTCGTGGGTTGATGGGGGAGAACGAGGAGAAGAAGAAGGCAGCTCGTGGGTATAATCTGATCGAAGGATTAGCGGCCGTTTTAAACGGCCGCTAATGTTTTGGACATAGTCACCAATACATTGGCGACCGTTTATTAGAGACCGTATAAATAATACGGCCGCGAATACCACATTAGCGACCATATAAATTATTACGGTCCCTAATAAACGGTCGCTAACGTGTACAGTTTCTACTAGTGTACCACACTCTAAAACCCGGCTACTCAAGCACTTCTCCTGGGTTAATCATAGTACAGAAAAGAAATATATACAGTGGTGACATCGACCACATCCTGGTTGTCCCTAATAAAAGAATATACATAATACGGAAACGGCGACCACAAGTTGGAGCTCGTCCTGACCAATTGAATACAACAAAATAAATCAAAACTGTACAAGCAATCGCACGTGGGGATATCCGTCACGAAAATCCGTCTAAACCATCACAGAGATATATATATCACAGAAACAAGTAACACAAGAAAGTGTGTAATCCCGTCTAATTGAATATATAGCAATTAGAAAACATTTAACAACACGCATACAAACTACGGTTCATTAAACAATACCAAAATTTCGATCGAAATTTTTTCCGTAATTCCCTAAATGAATAAACATAACAAAAAAAATCTGGGCAAAAACAAATAGGTCTGAAAATCTTAATTCCACATATCCAAGCAACTGAAGAAAAATTGAGTCAATCAAAGATGCAAAAATCGACCATAGCTGGAAAAACTCGATTTCTGGCAGTTTTTATATGTTGGATTAGACTCGTTTTTGCTCTGGGTCATTTTAACATCAAGAAGAGTCTTATGCACTTGTTTAAAAAAATTTAAAAGTGTTTGAAAATTCCAACAGAAACTTAGATGTTTGGAATTATATACGAAAAAAATTCGGCTGCGAAACCTTCGCATTGTCTAAACTTAGTTTAAGCGTTTGGGTTGGCTCTGATACCATTGAAAATTCCTAGTGCCCTTGCCGCTATAATAGCGGCCAATGTGGAATCGAAAAACAAAAATTTCAATTGGAGCACTAAAAACTAATCCTTATACTAAATTAGAAAACAAGCATGCAAGATTTAAAGATTACAACCTTTGATGCGTGTCGACCAAATCGTGGAAAACCCCTCCAAGCTTGTAATGCCCCATGCCCCAGTACAGATGGTATTGTCCGCTCTGGCCGAAACCGCACGGTTTTGCCCTTTTAGAGCAAACCGGACCCGACCAGGAGCCACTTCCCAGGACGCCACCCATCCCAAGACTTCCTTGGTCCGAGCACGCTTAACTACGAAGTTCTTAAGCTTCTGTAATGCCGATTCACTTAAACGACGCATCTATAATTGAGGGTGGTATCATTACATTTATAATGCAGTTCAGTCCACTTTCGGAATGTGTTCCGAAGATTCCCCATTGTTCTACAGTGGGTCCCACGGACTCAAGAGGTGCCCCCCATAGATTCAAGAGGTGTCCCCCGCCTCCTTGGCATGACAATTGGCGTGACACTTTGTTCCGTGAGCAAGAACCGCATCCCGACATTCTCCCCACCTATGAACAATGGTTCATCCTCGAACCACAGACCTACTACTGAGAGACCTGCATGGGCCACCATAAATGTAACACCCCACGCCCCAGTACAGATGGTATTGTCCGCTCTGGCCGAAAACGCACGGTTTTGCCCTTTCAAAGTGAACCGGACCCGACCAGGGGCCACTTCCCAAGAGGTCACCTGTCCCAAGACTTCTCTAGCCCAAGCACACTTAACTACGGAGTTCTCAAGCTCCTGTGGTGCCGATTCACTTAAAATATGCCTCTGTAATTGAGGGTGGTAGCATTACATTTATAATACAGTTCGGTTCTCTTTCGGAATGTGTTCCAAAGTTTCCCCATTGTTCTACAGTAAGTCCCACGGATTCAAGAGGTGGCCCCCACCCTCTTGGCATGACAATTGGCATGACACTTTGTTCCGTGTGGCACTGTATTCCGTAAGCAAAAACCCGGTCCCGACAAAGCTCCTCTAGGCCGTCGAGAACAAGCTTGCCAAGCGACCGCCCTTACCAAAAATGATTCACCCAAGGGACCGATCCAAGCTCCAGCTTCACCTAGTGAAGCAACCAACGCTCCAAGTTTGCTAGAAATAGAGAACGGGGAGGTAGGAATTTTCCACTCTCATTTTCCCTGTCAAACTAAGCTCAAGAGAGCAAAGAGGAAGAAGGAGAAGGAGGAGGATGAAAAGGTAGCCATAACACCAAAATGAGCTAAGTGTTGGATGAATGAATGAGAGGGTAGAATAGAATGGCTTCCTAATTTTTTCCACCATCAAAAATATCACACCAATTTTTGAATAAACAAATGAAGCCCACCCCTATCTACATTCCCACAACCATACCCAAAGCCATCTCGCCCTCCACCTCATTTCCATGAATATTCATAAATGAATATTCACAAATGAGTTGTCCACCTTCTAGAAAGTATTCCATATAAATACGGAATACAACCCAGTATACGTATCGAAATACATATACTCGTATCCGTATAAAAATACGAATAGCCAAGAGAGAGAAAATGAATAGTGAACAATAATACTAAAATATATATATATTAAAAATATATATATATATATATATAAATTATTAAATCAAAACTTGATTTAATAATTAGGCTTAATTCTAAGCCGGCTAGTATTATCAACCGTCCGATTAAAATCCGTGTTGCATGTACATATATTTAATCGGACTCCTGTATGTATCAACAAACGTCATCTATATTATATCGCCTGAACCGGGAAAACGCTCTGTATGGGATTGTAAAGACTCGATAATACGCTGGCAGTAATCTACTGGATAAATCCAAAACCACAAGCACGTCAGTTGCACTAGCTGTACGCAATGGCTACTCAGGTATATGCCGAAAAAGAGGTCGACAATCAAGTTCGTCCGTACCCTACTGAGCCTGAATGTGACAATCTCCATATAGTCCGGTTTTTTCGTCTAAGAGTATCGCATACCGGGTCTAGGGGTGGAAAATTTCAGACCCCTAATAACCCGATAAGTCATGCCGGAGTCAAGCTCGTCACTAACTGAGAAACTACTGAACTCCTATCAGTAAATCTCACCCACCGTGGTCACGAATTTAGGGTGATGGCCAACCGAACACAGCACGACATCGACTTCTAATACCAGAAGAGACGAATCTGTTGGATATAGTGCCCTCAGAGTCAATTATTGGATCGCAGGTACGTGATTGCAATGATTGAGGCAGGACCTATACCGATATGGCAGTCTTGCTCGAGATGATAGTATGCTATCTGGTTTGTCTTTATCATCGTATACATGCTTTAGTTCCCTATTGCAAGATGATAGCGCCCATAGGATTCTTGCTTGACTGCCAGCAGTATGATGGCGATCATATACGTGGGAGCGGGGGTTTGTAAGCACGTCCTTAAAGTGTCCCTAGTCGTGGGAGTTTCGAGACAGGGCATCAATACTCCAGAGTAGACTAGTGTATACAGTCGAGACCCCGACGAGGGACGATGGCCAGTCTCATAAGCCATTGGTGTCAGTTGGTTCACCTAAGATGTATACAGGTGCTCATTGGGTTATGAGTACACCGGACAGGACTCACTGGGAACATGCTAGTTGGTATTATACATATCGTCAGATAGCAGTTCCCTGGTGACATGTGTACAGGTTAGTTTGTCGACCTGAGATCGTCATTTGTCTCGTGTGAGTTCCCACTGTGCTTTGATTTCTACCCTACCACGCTCAAAGGAGACGTGCAAACAGGTATTTTTTGGGTACAGTCCCGAGCCACATGGAGGCAGTGAGCGGATCGTCGGGGATTCGTCTCTCCCGGTATTGGGGGTTGATGTCGCACAGTGCACGGGTGGCCATCACTAGAAATCCTCGGCCGAAGTAGTGGAGAATTACTGATTTGGATCAGTAGTTTCTCAGGTGGTGATGGGCTTCATGCCGACACGATTTATCGCGTTATTAGGGGTCTGACTTTATCCACCCCCTAGACTCGATATGCGATACTCTTTAGATGAACGGACCGAACTGTACGGATATTGTCACTGTCAGGCTCAGTAGGGTTTCTGGATGAGTTCGCTCGTCAGCTTCCCTTCCAATCAATACATAGGCAACCTTTACGTACAGCTTGTATCTCTGACGTGCTAGAGGTTATACCCAGTGCCAGTGTGTTAATGAGTCATTAGAGTCCCCCACAGACAGTTTCCCAAGTTCGGGCGAAACATTGTAGAGGCCGTATGGTTTTATAGCAGGGTTTGGAAAATGCACGTGCGTTTACGCACATGTCATATTTCGGGCAGATAATACTGGTGGGCTTTGGTTTATGCCGGATCCGAGTATTATACTGTGTAGATATAATATCTTTGTCTCAGTTACATTTGTATTCGGTCGTAATACAAATGCGGGTATATTTATACTGTTACGGGATTATCCTGAAATTCGTTTTGGGATCGCTTTTGGAAGTTGCCAGTTTCCAGTTTTCTATCGCCCGTATTTAACATTCGGTTAAATGCGGATTTATCTTTTCTTCCATGGGTGAGTCATGAGGGTGAGTCATGAGTGTGGAAGCTTCTTGGATGATGACTAAGTTAGTGAGTCATTCTTTTGCATTAATGGTTGATAAGGTGTTATTAATGAGTCACCTTTTCATTAATGACTTTTGTTCTTGCTAAGAAATTTGAGTGAGATCTTTTATGTTATGATAAGCTTTTCTTAAGGTCACCCCCTTGCTCCTACACTCACCCCCTCCTCTATATTTGGCCGGCCCCTCCCCTCTTGCCATTTGATTATGGTTGCTTGAGAGGAAAAAGATTATGATAGCTTTGGTATATAGAAATTAGAAGTGATCAATTTTTCATTTACCCGATCCAAAAGGCAACTTCATTAACCGTTCGTCCATAGCTTTGGACGTAACGAGACAAAGTGTTCTACTCATTCTCTACATCATCTTGGTCGTCTCTTTTAGCAAACTTGACGACCGAGTTCCTCGGTTCAGAGGCGGGAGCCCGTTTAAAGATCCGTCGACGTGGTGCCACCTGGACGAGAAGACTGGAGATTCAGGAGATCGGAGTAGCCGCAACAAAGCGTGATGGTTGAAGACCGAAGGACTCGGATCGTTCGGTATAACATTTCTACCCACTTTGTAGTTTGTTAGTTTAGCTTTAATGGCAGATCCGGGTTATAGTACGCGATAGCGCCAGTTTGTAAAAAGTTTTTGTTCCGCATTTGGAGTCTGTTAGATGGCCGGGGCGCTACCGTGGACTTACAGTGGTATCAGAGCCTCACCATTAAGCTTTACTAATTTGTTCTAACGCGTTTAAAATATCGATCGAACGGAATTTCGAAAACTGCAATTTTCTGGGTTAATGTTTCTGTCGATTTTTAAAAGGGTCTAAAAATTATTTTGCATATCACAGAAAATTAAGCAGGCTTTTTGAAGTATACTGGTGAAATTTCATCATGTGATCCTACAGTACGGCCGCGGATCCGCGGCCCAAACCAGGGTTTGGCCGCGGATCCGCCGCGAGATTGTGGGAACAGTGCACCAAATTTTTCCAGTGAGTTCTTTATGTGAAATTGTGGTTTTTGGTATATTTCTTTTGGGCCCAGATTTTATTACTGTACACCAGATGTTTGTGGGGCCCACTTTGGGATATTTTGTCGATCGAAATTTAAACGTGTTAGTTTACAGTACTTATATTATATCTCCGACCGGGAATGTCATTTGAGCGGTAAATTGCGTCTAATTGCTATAGTTCTTTTAGACGAATTTGCAAACGTGACATTCGCGTTGATGTTCGGTGTTGTGCTGTGATGTTGCGGATATGTCGTAGTGGATAGCAGTGTGCAATGGTAGTGCTGTTTGGATTTATTTGTACATTTGATATTGCTGGGCGAGCGTCCAACATGTGGACTGCCGTCACTGCCTGTTTGTATAATATTCTTTTGGGGCACGACCGGGCTGAGGTTGATGTACCCGTTGTATATATTTTTCATTTCTGTACTAGGATTACCCCGCGACGGAGTGCACGGATAGCCGGGTTCTGGAGGGCAACAGGCCTGTATTTCATGGCTTTGAAAGGCAAAGGGGCCTTACTCTAGAATTGGCAGACTATTCGCCGCACTCGTAGGGGGTACAGGTTGGCCCAAGGAGGGGTGCTCAAGTTACCGGATTGCGTGAAGTGCCGGGTGGTCCATTCACTATGCTGTAGGGGGACACCTCTCTTCAGGTTTTGGCGGGTAACTTGCCGCACCCATAGGGGTCTAGGTTTCATTGCACAGGCTATCCACACGACCAGAGGAACGTCGGGTTTCAGTAGCGGCTCTGTGAAACCCGGGGATCCCAGATTATCTGTATTGTTTTGTGATGCTTATTACTTTTCTGTAATGTTGCATATTATCACACCGGGAGCGATTACTATATATTGGTATATATACTATTAGATGTTGTATATGTTTTACACCCGCGCTAGTCCAGTCCCCGCTCTGTCGTTAGTTAAGTAACCTAACGGGTGATGACGGGACCCAGTGGCGAATGCGGATGGCATATACGTACATTTTATTTTTCGTTCTTTTCTGGTGTGATTAATTGATGGGAATGCGTTGATTCTTATCAATGCAAGTAAAACAAACCTATATTTGATGTTGTTGGAACCAATTTAAAAAGTGTTATTACAAAGACGTTTCCTTTTGTTTTGCATAGTGATATTCGGTTGGAATATCCTGCACCTCATTCGACGAGGCAAGGGCTGATATCCCTTCACCGGGAGAGACCCCTTGGGCAGAAGTTTGCGTCAGGTTAATAACTTCAATATAGTCTGTAGGGTTCCTAGGCACACTAATGAGATCTCACATGGCATCAACCATGCCAATTTCAAATTTTACGGGTGCCGAGAAACCCTAATACGGATCGTTAACTAGATATTTAGGCGAAACAAGCAACAAGATAACAACTTAACTAAGTGAACGGAAATACAACCTTTGTAGATCCGGTCCTCCACCTCCATAGCTCCGCAATGAAGTCTCCTCGCTGTCCAAATGGAAACCCGGGCTCTAGCGTCAGCTTCATCGGAGAAATGGGCGGGCAAGGTCGTCGGCTTCGTGCCGAAGATGATCTACGTCGAGGCATCACAAGATCAAGCTCCCACTTCACCAAGTCATGAAACTTGTAAAGAAAACACCCTTTACTACTTGGCAAGAGGTAGAGGATGAAGAAATAGGAGGTGGGTTCACTTCAGAATTGGATTTCCCACTCATTTTCTCAAGTTGCCATTGATGGAGGCAAGCTTCTTCTTGTGAAGAAGAAGAAGAAGAAGATGAATATATTATGATAAGTTCTTTTCAAAATAGAAAATAAATGAATACTTATCATAATCCAACCATGGTCAAGTGTAGAGAATGAACTAGGGTTTAGTGGAATGGTTAGGGTTAAGGATGAGACAAATATGGTCACTTAGTCAAAGCTTCATGAAGCTTCAACTAGTATCCAAAGAAAGCCACCATTCATTTATTTTGCAAAATAAATAAACAAAATAAATAAATGATAAAGAAAAAGAAAACCCTAACCATTACACAACCATGGTTTAAACTTTACACAAACTCAAGTTAGCTTGTATCATCAAACATGACACAAACTTGTGTACAAAAGTATATCACATATACATTGTGCACTTGCGAGTGAGAAAATCCATCTTAAGTGAACCGATACTAGTTAATGCAAAGTAATATATCAAATATATATAATTATGCATTAAATCATTAAATCAACACTTGATTTAATGATCCGGTCATATCGCACACAACCGACTAGTATACAATGTATCGTTTTATCTAATCAATCCTTGATTCGATAACTAGGTTATATCGCATATAACCATTCGACACATTCATCACGAGAATGAAATACGGTATCACATAGACGCATTATTCTCGGTCCCGCACATATCTCATATGCGCTCCTATTTCATTTCGCTTGAGCCAGGAAACCTCTGTGTAGGACTCTAAAGACTCGTCAATACGCCGGCAGTAGATGATGATCATATCAAGCACCCACAAGCCGCAAGCGTTCTGCTAAACGTAACGGCCATCCGGGTATTGAGCGATCAGAAGATCGACGAGCAAGCCCGCTCACACTCCTGTGAATCCAACCAGTAACACTTACCGTACAGTCCGGTCTGATCGTCTGATATGTCGCATATCTCGCCTAGGGGTGGTAAACGTCAGACCCCAATAGCTCGATAAGTCATGTCGATATGAGGTCTATAACAATTCGAGAAACTACTGGTAACACTTACCAGTAAATCTCAGCAACCTTGGCCAGGGATTTCCGGTTATAGCCAATCGAACACAGCGCAACATCAACTCCCTATACCGGGAGAGACGAATCCCCTCCTATCGCTCATTGCCTCCATGTGATTCGGGACTGTACCCAAAAACCACCATTTTGCACGCCCTCTTGGACGTGGTAAGATGGAAATCAAAGCACAGTGGGAACCACACAAGACTCTATGACGATCTCGGGTCAACAGACTACTCTGTACCAGTGTCACAAGAGAACTGCCATCTGACGTAAGGTATAATACCATCTGGGAGTTCTCGGCGAGTCCGTCCAGTGTACCCAGTCTCCACTGAGCACCCGTATATCATCTCTGATGTCAAACACCAATGGATATGGGATCATCCATCGCCCATCTGTATGGGTCGAGAAGGTATACGCTAGTCTACTCTAGTATATCGGTGCCCCGTCTCGATATACCCACGACTAGGGACTTTGAAGGATGTACTTGTGGACTACCATGTCCCCACTAGTATGATCCACATCATAGTCCAGGTAGTCAAGTACACATCCTAAGGGCTTTACCAACATGTAACAGAGAGACAATCAGTGTACACGTTAAGGTAAAAATCAACCAGATAGCATACTATCATGTCGAGCAAGAAAGTCCTCCCTATATATGTCCCAGCATCCACTACAATATACATCCTATGTACAGTAATGGCCTCTAGGGCATACATATAACTAACAATCTCCCACTTGCACTAGGGCCATCTGTAGCAGTGGTTGCAGTATCTCATACTCAACCATCCCATAAAAATCTCTCTCTGGGAAAAGGCCTTTGTGAGTGGATCCGCCGTGTTGTCCTCTGAGTCTACTCTCCTAACCTCGATCATCCTGGAGATCAACTATCTCCATGATCAGGTGACACTGCCTTAGAATATGTCTGGATCACTGATGGGATGGACGTTCCTTGGCATAAGCCACAACTCCATTGTCATACAATGGGAGGAACGAAGTTCATCTCATGAACTAATATACACCCAGACTGCCTCTTTGGTAGCATCTTAAGTAGCGATGTATCCAGCCTTTATCTCTAGTATGCCACGGTATCTAGCTTGGAACTCTTCCAACATACCGTCCCTTCACTGAGGGTAAAGACAATGCCTGTGACTGACATTCAGTCGTCTTTATCACCCTGGAACCCTTCCAGTGATTCTCCCCAGGATCGATTGATACCATCTCACTACAACTAGTGAGAATCCTAACATCCAATTAGATCTATCTCATAGATCCAAAACCCAGGATTTAGGAGGTATCACTTTGTTCCTATATGGAGAATCATTGTGATAAGCGGAGATTGACCGAGCGTAGCATAGGAAACTCCTTTCTTATCAAGAGTATGTCATCCACGTACTCTACGAGGATCATCACCATACTCCCTACTACCTTTTTGTTTACACAAGGTTCATCTACCATTTTGATGATATCAAACTCTTTGACTAACACATCAAAACAGATGTTCCAACTCCGCGACACCTGCTTTATCCTATAAAGCATCTTGTACACGTTTCCGCTGCTCCCACTGTCTACGAAGCCCTCTGGCTGTGTACTTATAGACGTTCTTTTCTAAAACATCATTTAGAAAAGCAGTCATGGCACCCAACCGCCAGATATCGTAGTCATGGTATGTAGCCGTGGCAAGTAGGATCTGGATGGACTTAAGCATAGCCACTTGAAAAGGTTTCATCATAATCCACGCCTGGTCGATGACGAAAAGCTTTAACAAGTCTAGCTTTGAAAGTCTCAACTTTTCCATCTACACCAAGTAATCTTCTCAAGATATACTTGCTCCTGATGGGGATTTAACCCTTCAGATATAGCAACCAAAGTCTATACTTTGTTGGTGTACATGGATTCCATCTCAGATCGCTAAGCATCCAGCCATTCTTACAGAGTCCCTACTCTCGATGGCCTGCTCGAAACTAGTTGGGTCATCATCTCATGATGCAATTCTCGCTCCCACTGTCATAGAGAAACAGAAGTATCTCTCAGGTGGGTGAGAAACCCTACTAGATCGGCGGAAAGGCTGAGGTTCGTTGGTAACTATTGAATCCTTTGGTTTTATCAAATCATCTGCTGTAGTTTGTATAGCTGGAACCTTTCCAGTTCTACATTACAGACCTTGCCTCGAGCTTGTCCGGATTTTGCTTTTCAGACATAGGCCGGACAACCCCAGATCTTAACTAACTTAAGAGATGGGCTCTTCCCTTATCATATCAAATATGAAGCGGTAAGTAACTGACTTGATTGGAACCCTTATTCAATAAGTATGCAACTTCTCAAGTGCATAACTCCCAAAAGGAAATAGGAAACTCAGTAGTACTCTTCATAGAGCACACCTTATCACATAGGGTGTTATTGCTCCGCCCCGATATACCATCGTGCTATGGTGTATGCGGAGGAGTAATGCTGAGAGAGAATCCCATTCTCCTTTAGAATAGTCCAGGAATTCCGTGCTCAAGTATTCTCCTCCTTGATCACATCAAAGGACATAATACTTATATCCGTTTTGGTTCTCTACTTCTAACTTATATTCTGTGAATATCTCAAAAGGTTCGGACTTGTGTTTCAACAAGAACATATGTCTGAATCTAAAGAGATTATCAGAGAATGTAATGAAGTACAAGGAACCGGTCTTGGCATGTGTAGACAGGGGACCTTACATACATCAACATGTATCATCCCAAGAGTTCACTAACTCTTTCTCTGTTTCCAGTAAACGGAGCTATGGTCATCTTATCTCTGTGACATGACTGGCAAGTTTTACAAGATGTAAATTCAAACTGATTTAAATATGCATCTTCATGTAACTTCAGCTAGTCGGGTCGCATTGATATGACCTAGTCTACAATGCCTCAAGTAGGATTCATTCATTTCTGAACTCTTCCTCTTGTGTGTGTTCCGTATACTAAGAACTGTAGTTTGATTTAGAACATTAATGCTTTTAGATAACGTGCCTGATCCGATCAACTTTTGATATAGGAAATGTTCAAAACATTATCCAACTATAAAAAATTTTATCATTTCTTTACTAATAAAGAGATAGATATGATTTTGTATATCAGGTTCGATATCTAATAACATTTGTTCAGAATCAATGTATTTGGAATACAGGGTGACAGTGACCAACAGACTTGGCTGCAACACTTGCCCCGTTTTCTGCCTCATGAAACTTATCACCCGTTCTCAGTTCTCTACCTTTCTGTAGCCCTATGTAACAGATTACATATCTGGGATCCTGATCCGGTATCACATACCCAGGACGTAGAGGATACAGAGAAACAGTTCTTTGTAACGAACACACCCGAAGATGATGCATCAGCATGCACTCTCTTCGTTTGGGCGGCACGGGAAATCTGGTATTCCCCAATTTCCTGCTCTATCTTATAACAATTATAAGTTGGAGCGGGACCAACGTTCCCCAGCTCAGTATAACAAGCGGGTTCGGTCAATACATCCATTTTATTATCTTGATTAAGGCGTGATTTGGTCGCTACCTGGAGAGAGAGAGAAGAAAACACTCAGCGTGCGCTCTTGCAAGAATAGATTGGTTATTATTTTATCTAATCAGGATAGCTCCCACTGTTTTTATCAAATCTTCCTTCAAACCCTAAAAGGAAAGACTAGCCGGGATTAATTACACACTACAAGTTCACCAATCTTTCAGCCAGGCCAGTGTCGGTACTTTGAGGGAGGTCCCCCGTGCTTTCGCACGAACCTAATTAATGTTAAACCTCGTTTTCCCAGAGGCATAACCTCGTTAACACCTTTCTAGACACCTACTTGATCGGCTAATTGTAATATGTAAAACTCTCCCAGGAGTAACTCTTACTCGCAGCGGGTATCGGGATCCAACTATCTCATAGAAGGTATGCAATCTCATTGCAAATTTCAACACTTGAAATTCCCGATAATATTTTGCCCTATGCGATCTATGACCTTGACTAAGTCAACAAACCATAGACCGCAAGTAAAGTTCAACCCGTCATTTCTCGATTGAATTAAACCCACCCGCACGACCCTTGACTGAGTCAACAAGGCCGCACGACTACCCTAATCCAATCGCATCATATGCTTTGCCGATAAGCACTAATCAGCTATCGCACACTACGCCTTGACTGAGTCAACAAACGCAGCACGAATACTAACTAGGACTTATCTGAAATGACGGAGGGCTACGTCAGGTTTTTAAGAAAACCTTTTGCGTAATGAACTTTATATCGTTGTAGAATCAAATGATTTTAAAATGGAGTGTTTTTGAGGCTTTTCTAGTTTTGCTAAAGGGGTCACTCCCGGTGAAGGGATCGTCGGCCCTTTCCTCGTCGAATGAGGTGCGGGATATATCATATATATCACTGTGCAAAGCAAAAACTCTTAAAAGCAATCAAAAGACAAACCGAGTGTGTAGCATCTGCCAGTTATTGCTAAAGGAGTCACTCCCGGTGAAGGGATCTCGGTCCTTTCCTTATCGAATAAGGTGCAGGATATATCACATATACCTCTGTGCAAAGCAAGAACTGTAGCTACCTTTTTATTTTGAAATTCGATTCTACAACATCTTTAGGTTTCTTTTATTTCATTAATCACATTAATAAAGTCCCATCATTTAAGTACCTAAACATCACAGATAAATACGACGTACACTTATGCCATCCGCATTCGCCTCGATGTCCTCTCGTGCACCGTTAGGTTAGGTAACTAACGGCAGAGCAGGGCACGGCTAGCGCGGGTGTAAAACATAAGTAACGTCTATATAATATAGCATATATACTATATACTGTATCCATCACAGAACATATCACATGATCACATCACAGATATCGCAGCAGAAGAATCATATGAAATATTGGATATACTAGGACGTCCGTGTTTTCAATACGAGCCAGTATAAAACACGAATTCCACGGTCGTGATGAATAGCCAAACCCACACCCCTAGACCCCTACGAGAGCGGCAAGCAACCCTACCAATTCTAGGGTTAGGAGACCCGGACTCGACTCCTCGAGTTGGTCTCCCACTGGACCCCAGAACCCGGTTACTTGTGCTCCCCTCCTTGGGTCTATCCTAGTGCGGAAAAGTAAATAATATACAAACGGTGACATCTTCCGCAACCTGGAAGTGTCCCAATAAAAGAATATTACATACAAGTTTTTACATGAATGAAAATGAAAAACACTCATCTCACATAAAAAACCCCGGCTATTCAAACACGACGATCCAATATAACATATCCAGCAACACATAACATCACATGTCATCAACGTAAGTAAATATGCGCATCCCAATTGTCGTTGACATATAGCAACGAAACCGGCGATATCACATATTACACTTACGGTCAAAAAAAAGAAAGTGTAAAACTACAACAGTTGGAATCCGCAACCTACATAGACATCGCATGCCTAATCAAATGAATTCCTTAGACATCACATGCCTTACAATTATAAACCCCGCATTTTAGTCTCAAAATCGAAAACACTTTTCAATATCAAGTCGGGAAATTCAACAAGATTCCCGACATCCTGATCGAATGGTCGTCGTAAACTTTAGTAGACGGCCGCACCCCCGACGCCGTCGACGAAGTGCACCAAGGCGGAACACCGCTACCGCGACCACCCGGACGGATGCTTTCGGCGACGGGGTTCTCCTACAGTCACTTGGTCGGGGCTATGGAGCGAGGCTGTCTATTAAGTTTACCCGGCGAGTATCCGCGTACGCTACGTGATTGCGACGGACTTTTGATCACATCAAAATTCCGTGGCAACCGTCAAGTGAGACTAAAGTGCTATGTTTATAACATTCATTCAGTTATCTCATAACTACTTGTGAATTCCAATTATTGTATCCCATTCCAGATAAATAGAAAATGTTAAACTTTCCGATCGAACATTCAAACACCCAAGTTTTCCCGATACAGATCAACTC
This sequence comes from Agapanthus africanus, assembly GCA_030015575.1. Lineage (NCBI taxonomy): Eukaryota > Viridiplantae > Streptophyta > Magnoliopsida > Asparagales > Amaryllidaceae > Agapanthus > Agapanthus africanus. Next base: position 117,229,583 of record CM057340.1, on the reverse strand, counting down.
ATGAAATAAGTTCAAAAACATTCACTTCATGCCTCAGTACCAACGGTCCAGCCGTAGAAGGGTCAAGCCAACGCCTCACATGTGGCACGCCGTACTGCCCCAAACCCGAGGGTTCAAAGGGCAGTTCAAGACGGTCACATAATCGAGTTAAGGTTTGTTGTCTTCTAGAGGGTCCATCACGTTACTTGCACTACTTAGAACGTCTTTAAACCACGGAAAAATCCAACACTTGGAAATTTTCCGGCAGGGGAAAAATTGGGTATTTATATCCGGTCGAACTTTTTAACATATTCTAAAATTACCCGGAAAGCCACACACTGACAAAATTGGACAATCCGGTCGAAACACCGAGACCCCAATACAACCCAAAAAATTCAACTCTTGAAAAAATATTAAAAATTCCCAGGAAAACCAACACTGCAAACTAAGAATTACTGTGCAAAATTTAATATAAGAAGAGACCACATGGCCGCGGAACCGCCGCATTAGCCATGCTAATGCCGCGGTTCCGCCGCACTTTGGTGGATTCAGGGACACGTGTTGCACAGTAATTCTTAGGATTCCCTGCTGATTTTTCTGCATATTTTTAATATACAAAAAACCACAAATTTGAAAAATGTACAGAGAGCAATATTAGGGTTAGGGTTTCGGTTCGATCGGATTTCTAACTCCGTCTACGCATCGCCTAAGGCTCTAGTTAGGCTCTGATACCACTGTAGGGTTCCTAGGCACACTAATGAGGTCTCACATGGCATCAACCATACCAATTTCAAATTTTACGGGTGCCGAGAAACCCTAATACGGATCGTTAACTAGATATTTAGGCGAAACAAGCAACAAGATAACAACTTAACTAAGTGAACGGAAATGCAACCTTTGTAGATCCGGTCCTCCACCTCCATAGCTCCGCAATGAAGTCTCCTCGCTGTCCAAATGGAAACCCGGGCTCTAGCGTCGGCTTCATCGGAGAAATGGGAGGGCAAGGTCGTTGGCTTCGTGCCGAAGATGATCTACCTCGAGGCATCACAAGATCAAGCTCCTACTTCACCAAGTCATGAAACTTGTGAAGAAAACACCCTTTACTACTTGGCAAGAGGTAGAGGATGAAGAAATAGGAGGTGGGTTCAGTTCAGAATTGGATTTCTCACTCATTTTCTCAAGTTGCCATTGATGGAGGCAAGCTTCTTCTTGTGAAGAAGAAGAAGAAGAAGATGAATATATTATGATAAGTTCTTTTCAAAATAGAAAATAAATGAATACTTATCATAATCCAACCATGGTCAAGTGTAGAGAATGAACTAGGGTTTAGTGAAATGGTTAGGGTTAAGGATGAGACAAATATGGTCACTTAGTCAAAGCTTCATGAAGCTTCAACTAGTATCCAAAGAAAGCCACCATTCATTTATTTTGCAAAATAAATAAACAAAATAAATAAATGATAAAGAAAAAGAAAACCCTAACCATTACACAACCATGGTTTAAACTTTACACAAACTCAAGTTAGCTTGTATCATCAAACATGACACAAACTTGTGTACAAAAGTATATCACATATACATTGTGCACTTGCAAGTGAGAAAATCCATCTTAAGTGAACTGATACTAGTTAATGCAAAGTAATATATCAAATATATATAATTATGCATTAAATCATTAAATCAACACTTGATTTAATGATCCGGTCATATCGCACACAACCGACTAGTATACAATGTATCGTTTTATCGAATCAATCCTTGATTCGATAACTAGGTTATATCGCATTTAACCATTCGACACATTCATCGCGAGAATGAAATACGGTATCACATACACGCATTATTCTCGGTCCCGCACATATCTCATATGCGCTCCTATTTCGTTTCGCTTGACCCAGGAAACCTCTGTGTAGGACTCTAAAGACTCGTCAATACGCCTGCAGCAGATGATGATCATATCAAGCACCCACAAGCCGCAAGCGGTCTGCTAAACGTAACGGCCATCCGGGTATTGAGCGATCAGAAGATCGACGAGCAAGCCCGCTCACACTCCTGTGAATCCAACCAGTAACACTTACCGTACAGTCCGGTCTGATCGTCTGAAATGTCGCATATCTCGCCTAGGGGTGGTAAACGTCAGACCCCAATAGCTCGATAAGTCGTGTCGATATGAGGTCTATAACAATTCGAGAAACTACTGGTAACACTTACCAGTAAATCTCAGCAACCCTGGCCAGGGATTTCCGGTTATAGCCAATCGAACACAGCGCAACATCAACTCCCTATACCGGGAGAGACGAATCCCCTCCTATCGCTCATTGCCTCCATGTGATTCGGGACTGTACCCAAAAACCACCATTTTGCACGCCCTATTGGACGTGGTAAGATGGAAATCAAAGCACAGTGGGAACCACACAAGACTCTATGACGATCTCGGGTCAACAGACTACTCTGTACCAGTGTCACAAGAGAACTGCCATCTGACGTAAGGTATAATACCATCTGGGAGTTCTCGGCGAGTCCGTCCAGTGTACCCAGTCTCCACTGAGCACCCGTATATCATCTCTGATGTCAAACACCAATGGATATGGGATCATCCATCGCCCATCTGTATGGGTCGAGAAGGTATACGCTAGTCTACTCTGGTATATCGATGCCCCGTCTCGATATACCCACGACTAGGGACTTTGAAGGATGTACTTGTGGACTACCATGTCCCCACTAGTATGATCCGCATCATAATCCAGGTAGTCAAGTACACATCCTAAGGGCTTTACCAACATGTAACAGAGAGACAATCAGTGTACACATTAAGGTAAAGATCAACCAGATAGCATACTATCATGTCGAGCAAGAAAGTCCTCCCTATATATGTCCCAGCATCCACTACAATATACATCCTATGTACAGTAATGGCCTCTAGGGCATACATATAACTAACATAGTCGATTACAAGTTGCTTTGCATAGTGATATTCGGTTGGAATATCCTGCACCTCATTCTACGAGGAAAGAGCCGAGATCCCTTCACCGAAAGTGACCTCTTTAGCAAAGGTTTTCGTCACTATATTTTATAAAAAGCTATCAGGTTCCTTCAACGAGATCAAGTTCATTACGTTAAAGGTTTTTCGCCAAAATCCAATCGTACCCCTCCGTCATTTCTTATAGATAGTCAGTAGTATTCAAGCTATGTTTGTTGGCCAAAGTCAAGACATAGTGTTTGGTAGTTGCTGAATATTCATCTGTTGCATAAATAGATGCGTTGGTTTGGAACAGTCGTATTACCTTGTTGGCTAAAGTCAAGGGTATGTATGGGTGGGTTCAAATTAACCTAGAAAATGACGGGTAGAACTTGACATGTGTCTTATGATTTGTTGGCCAAAGTCAAGGTCATAAGAGCATGAGGCAAAAATCACATCGGGAGTTTCTAAAGAAACTGAAACTTGCCAAGTATGCGCATACCTTCTGGAGTGTGATAACTTGAGTGGCTTCCATCAAGTTATCATGCGATGAGAGTTGGATCCTAATTCTCACTGATGAGTTGGTTTACTGTTCGGGTGATCCCGACTAATTCTTCTTTCAGGTTTGGAGGAGAATTTGAGATTACAGTGGGAGGTTTCCTGATTAGATAAAGTGATAACCATTCTGATCGAGGTTAGAGTGCATGCAGAGTGTTTCTTTTCTCTCTCTCTCTTTGGCAGCGACCTTTAACCGACCCTAGACTATGACTCAGTGACCAAGTTGACTGAACCTTCTTAAAATACTGGCTTTTGGATTGTCCAAATTGCATAAGTCATTGCCGCTCCTTCTTTTACCCTTTGCATTTCTCAGAACACCCCGTATTACTACGGATATCCACTTCCATTGGATAGATCCATCGTATGGTTATATACGAACTCGAAGGAACTTCTTCGAGGATGGATCCAGGTTCAGGAGAAATAGAATTGGTTTATTCAGTTGTCTTTTATTGTCACCTTCTCTCAGGTTGCGAGGGCTCCTTGGTTTAGGAGAATACACCTATTACGCTTATTGGATAGTCTTATTCCAAACCATAGGCAGGTGCCGAAAGGTAGGGAATGAAGAAAACCAATTAACCTAAGTAGGGTGTGCAGAAGGTAATAACTAAAGACAAAGTAAAGGGATTAGAAAGAGGCTAAAGTAAATTGCGACTGTTATCGTTCACGACCAAACCGCGTACTTCATCGCCACTTCTATTTCACTTTTAATAGAATAAGGTATTATTCAGTTGCCTTTTATCATCGCCTTCTCTCAAGTTGCGAGTACTCCTTAGTTTAGGAGAGTACACCTATTATGCTTACTGGATAGTTTTCTTCCAAACCATAGGCTAGTGCCGAACGGTAGGGAAGGAAGAAAACCACTTAGCCTAACGATGGTGTACAGAAGGTAATGAATAAAGACAAATAAAGGGATTTGGAGAGGTGGCAAAGAAATATACGGTTGCAGTCATGAAAATGATTATGGAAGAGGCATTACTAAGAATACCAGGATACCCCTACGAAACATTTTAATGTTTCAGTACATTGTTAAAAGAAAACTGATTTCCCGATTAGATACTTACTCCAGGGTATGTATTTACCAGGTATGATTCTCATATCTGTATGGTTTTACAGATGATGAGTGGGAGTAAGTCATTGGGAATTAGATGATTATTCTCATTATATCGGAATTCGTTGTAATTGGTGATATTTGAGGAAATCGCCTGGATACAGTTTTCAACCTACGACACACAGGTTTTGAGTTATTCTAACTCAGCGGACTTATAAAGAGTATTGTATGTTGTGCAGTGTCCATCAGGACAAAGGGGTTGGTCCTCGTACTATGTTCTATTTACTTATGACTTCTCTAGTTTTTAGACAAGTGTTTCGTACAAATACAATGTCTAAGTTTTGAGAAGTTGTGGATATGGGAATAAAGTAGAGAACCAGGTGTCGCAAGTATCAGGATTCTTCAAAGAAATCGAAGATGTAGATTATTGTGATTGGTATTCAGTTGATAGTAATGGTTTTGAGAAACTTGTTTCTCTTTCGGGTTACTCATAATTGGATGGATTCCTAAGTTGAGTAATACTGATAAGCCTCTCTCCATTAAGTTGATATGCACTGGAGACAGCTGCATGATTTGAATCTGGTTCCAATTAAATTAGTGCCTATATTTCTATATTATATATAGAATGGTTCATATCTTAACGATGTGAAGATATGGGGAGTTGTCCAGCTTATGCTTAAAACCAGACACTGGATAACTCAAGGCACGTTTCTGTAATGGCTGTTTGTGGGTTGACCCTGGTTTTGACGAGAGTTGACATTTCTACCATCAGGAAGATCAATAGTGATATTGTTCTTGACTCGCCACAGTTTTAGTAAAATGAATTTTTTCAGAAAACAGTAGTGGAAGTATGGTAGAACTGGAAGTGATTCCAGAACCGCAAACGATTACGGAAAATTTAATAGGACCTATATATTCAATCAGGTTTGACATTCTAATAGCCAATCCGCAGACATGGTGGGTAACCTCAGACACCCGAGAGGTACTCCGGTAACCTCAAGGACAGTGACAGGGAGGTTCTAGTTTACCCAGACTTGACACTACTGTTGTTCCAGACTATGAGACCCGGCAGAAGGATAAGTATAGCATCGTTCTAAACTAGTTTTAGAAGTACACGTATATATTATTCTGCCAGAGGGTTGTCGTAGTTAGTGGGAGCAGCGGAAGCATAGTGGGCAAGTAGCTTATGTCTATTTATAGGCTTGAGCAGATATAGCGAAGATAAGATCATCTAATTTTGATGTAACAGTCATGGCTTTGACTTCATCAGAATAAGGGATGGATCTGGTAAGAAGGTAGTAGGGTGTGATGTCCTGATATTTGGATGACATACACAGAGTAGGAAGTAAAATTCCTATACTATGATCGGTTATACTTTGGTCGTCATACAGTTGTTTCTCCACAAAAGATATGGATATAATATCAGACATTTTGGTTCCTAGATCTATGGTTTTAGATCTAGAATTGGGTAGTTTCCCAATCTGGGTACTTTGACAGTATTCTAATAGTATTTTAGAATAGTTGACTCCTGGAATGGTGGTGTACCTGCAGGTGATGGAGTCACCCTCTCTAAAGGTGTCTTACAGACTAAACTGGAGAGGGATGTGCATGATTGACGGATCACTTGCTTAGGCAATTGAGTCAATCATGAGATGTCAAGTACCACACCAGATGTTGTTTATGTACTAGATATGATAAGTTTATATTAATCCAATCCTGGAGAAACATAAGAAAGCAGTTTTAGAACATGAGTGCATGTTCTACGAATTTGATAATGGCAGCCTCTTTCGGGAGACGGTTATCATTCCAGGCTTCCAAAGTGACATGGATGACAGAATGATTGTCAGAGTTATAGATTTCCCTCTAACGAGGGACAGTATTATGGACAGGCGGTCCAAGAGGATACTGTGGGAGGCTTGGTGCTGGATACTGATTAGGTTCAGTGATCACTATAGTCTAAGAAATTTGGATTTGGAGTTCATTTATGAACTAGGTCCCATCAGAAATCCAGACATATTCTAAGACAGGTATTTCTCGATTCAGGAGATGGCTTTCTCCGCGAACTTGAGATTAAGAGAGATACAGAAAAAAACATCAGGGTGGATCCACTCACTGAGGCTATTTCTCGAACACAAGAGTTTTACAAGCTAGCTTTGTGAAACTGATTAGTAGAGGAGTTGGGTGTTCGGTATCACACGGGCTGTGAGTATGCAGCATCGCAATAATTAGCCTTAAGTGCAAGTGGGAGATTGTTGGATATAGTGCCCTCAAAGTCAATTATTGGATCGCAGGTACGTGATTGCAATGATTGAGGCAGGACCTATACCGATATGGCAGTCTTGCTCGAGATGATAATATGCTATCTGGTTTGTCTTTATCATCGTATACATGCTTTAGTTCCCTATTGCAAGATGATAGAGCCTATAGGATTCTTGCTTGACTGCCAGCAGTATGATGGCGATCATGTATGTGGGAGCTGGGGTTTGTAAGCACATCCTTAAAGTGTCCCTAGTCGTGGGAGTTTCGAGACAGGACATCGATACTTCAGAGTAGACTAGTGTATACAGTCGAAACCCCGACAAGGGGCGATGGCCGGTCTCACAAGCCATTGGTGTCAGTTGGTTCACCTAAGATGTATACAGGTGCTCATTGGGTTATGAGTACACCGGACAGGACTCGCCGGGAACATGCTAGTTGGTATTATACATATCGTCAGATAGCAATTCCCTGGTGACATATGTACAGGTTAGTTTGTCGACCTGAGATCGTCATTTGTCTCGTGTGAGTTTCCACTGTGCTTTGATTTCTACCCTACCACGCTCAAAGGAGACGTGCAAACAGGTATTTTTTGGGTACAGTCCCGAGCCACATGGAGGCAATGAGCGGATCGTCGGGGATTCGTCTCTCCCGGTATTGGGGGTTGATGTCGCACAGTGCACGGGTGGCCATCACTAGAAATCCTCGGCCGAGGTAGTGGAAAATTACTGATTTGGATCAGTAGTTTCTCAGGTGGTGATGGGCTTCATGCCGACACGATTTATCGCGTTATTAGGGGTCTGACTTTATCCACCCCCTAGACTCGATATGCGATACTCTTTAGATGAACGGACCGGACTGTACGGATATTGTCACTGTCAGGCTCAGTAGGGTTTCTGGATGAGTTCGCTCGTCAGCTTCCCTTCCAATCAATACATAGGCAACCGTTACGTACAACTTGTACCTCTGACGTGCTAGAGGTTATACCCAGTGCCAGTGTGTTGATGAGTCATTAGAGTCCCCCACAGACAGTTTCCCAAGTTCGGACGAAATGTTGTAGAAGCCGTATGGTTTTATAGCAGGGTTCGGAAAATGCACGTGCGTTTACGCACGTGTCATATTTCGGGTAGATAATACTGGTGGGCTTTGGTTTAAGCCGGATCCGAGTATTATACTGTGTAGATATAATATCCTTGTCTCAGTTACATTTGTATTCGGTCGTAATACAAATGCGGGTATGTTTATACTGTTACGGGGTTATTCTGAAATTCGTTTCGGGATCGCTTTTGGAAGTTGCCAGTTTCCAGTTTTCTATCGCCCGTATTTAACATTCGGTTAAATGCGGATTTATCTTTTATTCCATGGGTCAGTCATGAGGGTGAGTCATGAGTGTGGAAGCTTCTTGGATGATGACTAAGTTAGTGAGTCATTCTTTTGCATTAATGGTTGATGAGGTGTTATTAGTGAGTCACATTTTCATTAATGACTTTTGTTCTTGCTAAGATATTTGAGTGAGATCTTTTGTGTTATGATAAGTTTTGCTTAAGGTCACCCTCCCTTACTCCTACACTCACCCCCTCCTCTATATTTGGCCAGCCCCTCCCCTCTTGCCATTTGATTATGGTTGCTTGAGAGGAAAAAGATTATAATAGCTTTGGTATATAGAAATTAGAAGTGATCAATTTTTCATTTACCCGATCCAAAAGGCAACTTCATTAACCGTTCGTCCATAGGTTTGGACGTAACAAGGCAAAGTGTTCTACTCATTCTCTACACCATCTTGGTCGTCTCTTTTAGCAAACTTGACGACCGAGTTGCCTCGGTTCAGAGGCGGGAGCCCGTTTAAAGATCCGTCGACGTGGTGCCACCTGGACGAGAAGACTGGAGATTCAGGAGATCGGAGCAGCCGCAACAAAGCGTGGGATGATAGTTGAAGACCGAAGGACTCGGATCGTTCGGTATAACATTTCTACCCACTTTGTTGTTTGTTAGTTTAGCTTTAATGGCAGATCCGGGTTATAGTACGCGATAGCGCCAGTTTGTAAAAAGGTTTTGTTCCGCATTTGGCGTCTGTTAGACGGCCGGGGCGCTACCGTGGACTTACAGAATCCCTGACAATCACTCACTGCCTCCATGTGGCTCAGGACTGTACCCAACTAAAACCTATTTGCACGACTCTTTTGAGCCATGGTAGGGTAGTAATCTAAGTACAATGGGAACTCACACGAGAAAAATGACGATCTCAGGCCAAAAGACTAACATGTACTCATGCCACTAGAGAACTGCTATCGACGATAGATGTAATACCATTTAGAATTTCTCGGCGAGTCCGTCCGGTGTACTCACCTCCAGTGAGCACCTGTACATTATCTTAAGTGATACAACAGCAATGGCTTGTGAGACCGGCAAACGCCTCTCGTCGGGGTCTCGAAATGTATACACTAGTCTACTCAGGAATATCGATGCCCAGTCTCGATACTTCCACGACTAGGGACATTTAAGGATGTGCTTGTGTACTACCCAGCTCTCATGTATATGATCGCCTGTTGGATATAGTGCCCTCAAGGCAATTATTGTAATTGCAGGTAGGCGATTATGATAATTAAAGAAGGACCTATACAAATAGAACAGTCTTACTCGAGATGATAGTATGCCATCTGGTTTGTCTTCATCATTGATGAAGACCGTATGATTTTTGCTTGACTACCAGTATTATGATGGTGATCATATATGTGGGAGTTGGGTAGTTCATAAGCACATTCTGAAATGTTCCTAGTCGTGGGAGTATCGAAACTGGGCATCGATATTCCGGAGTAGACTAGTGTGTACGTTTTTAGACCCCCGATGAGGGGCGGTGACCGGTCTCACAAGCCATTGGTGTTGTGCCATCTAAGATAGTATACAGGTTCTCACTAGAGATGAGTACACCGGACGGACTTGCCGAAAACTTCTAGATGGTATTATATCTATCGTCAGATGGAAGTTCTCATGTGGCATGAGTATAGGTTAGGCTTTTGACCTGAGAACGTCATTTGTCTCGTGTAAGTTCCCACTGTACTTAGATTACTACCCTACCATGGCTCAGAGGAGTCGTGCAAACAGGTTTTAGTTGGGTACAGTCCCGAGCCATATGGAGGCAGTGAGCGATTATCGGGGATTCGTCTCTCCAGGTATTAGGAGTCGATGTCGCGTTGTGTTCGGTTGACCATCAGCCTAAATCCGTGGCCACAGTGGATGAGATTTACTAATAGTAGTTCGGTAGTTTCTCGGTTGGTAATGAGCTTGACTCTGACACGACTTATCGGGTTAGTAGGAGTCTAACGGTATCCACCCCCTAGACCTGGCATGCGATGCTCTTAGACGAAGAGACCGTACTGTACGGACATTATCACATTCTGACTCAGTAGGGTACGGACAGACTTGATTGTCGAACTCTCTTTCGGTATATACCTGGATAGCCGTTACGTACAGCTAGTGCCGCTGACGTACTTGTGGTTATGAATTTATCCAGTAATCACTGCTAGTGTATTGTCGAGTCTTTAGAGTCCCACACAGAGAATTTTCCCGATTCAGGTGATATGATGTAGATGATATATGTTGGTACATAAAGGGGTCCAATTAAATACGTGTACAGACTACACGGACTTTAATCAGACGGTTGATAATACTAGCGGCTTAAGATTAAGCCGGATTATTAAATCAAGTTTTGATTTAATTATATATATATATATATATGTATGTATGTATGTATGTATGTATGTATATTCTAGTATTATTGTTCACTATTCATTTTCTCTCTCTTGGCTATTCGTATTTTTATACGGATACACGTATATACATTTCGATACGTATACCGGGTTGTATTCCGTATTTCTATGGAATATCTTCTAGAAGGAGGACACTACATTTGTGAATATTCATTTATGAATATTCATGAAATGAGTTGGAGGGTAAGATGGCTTTAGTTATGATTGGAGGTATGTAGAGAGGAAAGAGCTTCATTTGTTTATTGAAAAATGTTGTGATAATTTTTACATGGTTGTAAAAAAATTGGTAGCCATTCTATCTCATCATGCAAACACTTAGCCATTTATTTTTATGACATGGCTAACTCCTTCATCCTCTTCCTCCTTCTATGCTGATAGTGAAAATTATAGTGGAAAGTTCTTACATCCCCACTCTCCATTCTTAGCGAGCTTGGAACGTCGGTTGTTTCACTAGGTGAAGCAGGAGTTTGGATCGGTTCTCTCGAGTGAATCATCTTCGGTAAGGACGGTCGCCTCTCAAGTTTGTTCTCAACCGCCTAGAAGAGTTTGGAGGGGTCTTCCACGATTAGATGGACACGCATCAAATGTTGTAATCCCGAACCTTGTATGCTAGTTTTCTAGTTTTGGTGTTTGGAAAGATTGCTAGGGATTTATGTCTAGTGCTCTCTTGATAATTTTTGTTTTCGGTTCCGCATCGGCCACGGTGAGGGCATTAGGGACTTTCATCGCCACCATAATACTGGTAGTCAAGCAAGAATCCTACGGGTTTTATCATTATGTATTAGCGACACTAATAAAAAGTAAAACGTATACACATCAATGATAAAGAAAAACCAGATAGCATACTATCAATTCGAGTAAGACTGTTCTACTTATATAGGTCATCCCTCAACTATCATAATCATCTGCCTACAATTACAACAATTGCCTTGCGAGTACTATATCCAACAATACGGTTGTCAACGGGTTACAGGCTACCATATAAATACCAATCTCTGGCCAGTATGAAAATTCTAACGCGACTTTGGTGTCGTTCCATAACTAAGGACCAAATAAAATAATTTGAGAGTAAGTATCTATTCTTTTAACTTCTTAGTTTTCAGAAGAAAGGCTTTCCCTATAAAGGGCCATAAGTAAGGACCAAATGAAATAATTTGAGAGTAAGTATTTATTCTTTTAACTTCTTAGTCTTCAGAAGAAAGGCTTTCCCTATAAATGGCTATACCTTTCAATTCGACAGGTACCCAAGAACGTGCTATAACCGGTACCATCCACAACGGGTTCTCCTAGAACGGAGTTGCAGAAACCATAATCGGTTACATCCAACTTTGAAGTTAAAAGATAAACACAAATGAAAACCCAAGTTTACATAGCCTAGAAAATATCATAGATTCTTAGACTAAATATCCATTACTCCAGGAAGAAAAGATCTTAAATCTGGGTATTGGCAAATTCAGATTAATGAATTTATAAATATAAAATTGTCTTTACTGTTGCTTTTAGGCATTTTGAATGGAATGTTATGCCTTTCGGATTGAAAAATACGCATTCAGAGTTCCAAAATATTATGAACTCTATATTTAATCAATATACAGAATTTATTTTTTTATTATATTGATGATATTTTAATATTTTCTGATAATATAAATCAGCATTTTAAACATCTGAATATTTTCAAATATCTTGTTATCAAGAATGGGTTAGTTATATCAGCCCCGAAAATGAAATTGTTCCAAACTATTATAAGATTTTTGGGATATAATATTGATAATGGTACTATAATACCAATCGTTAGAAGCATAGAATTTGCTTCTAAATTCCCAGATAATATTCTGGATACAAAACAATTACAGAGATTTTTAAGTGCTTTAAATCATGTAGCAAACCAAGAAGTTGTTTGCTTCTAGATTGGAGTTAGAAACTCCAGATAAGCTTAAAGGTTTTGTTGGAGCATAAATGGAACGAACAACTTTTCCACTTATAGTGGGTCATTATTTATAATGTTCTTCAAGAGTGTTAATCTTATTATTTTGTTTTTAAATATAATATTCAAGAAACCAGTCAACAAAATATATAATATCTTGTATTTTTTTCTAGGTGTTTATAAAATTCATCCTTATAAATATATCGTTGTTCTCTATTAAATGATTTATAAAACCATTCTCTAAAAGCAATATGCTTATTTTCCATAAATTTCTTTTGAAGGAATATTTTGATAGTACTATCTGGTGTAAAATTCATAAAAGAGTTATACATATGAGAACTCATTTCTGATGAGATAGTAGAAGTTTTATTATTAGTTTTCTCATAAATTGGGTGTGGAATGGCAGATTCCGAAATATTAATGTCTTGAACATTCTGTTCAGATATTTGACAAGAACTTGGTCTTGAATAGGACTTTCTACCCATTGAGGTAGTAGCCTCATCGTAAGTAATTCGAGCAATTTGGTTAGAACCAAAAAATTTTCTCTTCAAAGTCTTGATTTAGTTTTGACCCAAAAGTGGTATATTAGGTTACATTAATCATTAATAATAATTTAGTAATTCCTAATTTAATAGCTCTCGTCAATAGTGGTGCAGATCTCAACTGTATCAAAAATGGTATTATCCCTATTAAATATTGCGAGAAATTTACTCAAATTTTGAGTACGGCAGATAATAATGTCTTGACTATACCATATAAGGTGTCAAATGTCAATATATATAATAAAGACATTTATTTTCCATCTCCTTTTAGAACTCTTTTGCAAAACTTAAGATGTCCCACTTTAATATATTTCAGATGGTATAAAGATACCTTTCTTAGCAACAAGACTGTAGAAAAAATGTATGTTGATTATGTGTTAATATTCTGATATTAATACTGTATACTTATTATATGCGCCTATAAAATATTATATCCTAATGTATAAATCATGCTATATTGATAACATATCATGTAACTGTATTCTTGAATATATTCTGATATATTCAAATTTACATTATAAGCACTATATAACATACATATTTGTTTATAACAAACTACTACATTAAGATATTGTAGTTTAAATCTCTGAACAGTGACGCAACTTAATTACTGTCACATAAATAAACTCTAAAGTTTTAAAATAATTATGTATAAGATAACTTGTAATCAGCATTTCGACCATATATTACTTATTTGAAATTAATATGAATAAATAGAAATTGATGGAAGTTTAGTGAATAGATGGTAATGTAACAGAACGACAAAAATTTAATGATAGAGACACCATGAGTAGAATTCAAATTAATATATATATTTATAGTATATTAGTAACGGTATAAATTATGATATTAAGTATTAATGTTTAAATATTATTCAAAATACAATTATAAAATAGATTTATTAAAAGTATAAAGTGAATATATAATATTTTAATATTGATATTGATGCAGGTAGTAAAAAAATCATTACCATAATAAATAATGAAACATAAGTTAGTTGGCAAATATGTACGTATCAATATTATATCTTATGATTATGAATGTTATATATAACCACATGAAGTGGTAATATAGGTACATAACATGATTGTTTAAAGTAGCAATATTAGAGTAAGTGCCGCAGATTGTTGGTTAGAAAGTATATAACTAAGTAAAAACACAATAATTATAAAAATTATTATGAATAGATTTCACTACTATTTAAAATATTAATTTCTATTATTATTATATACTTACTTCAGGTAACTATACATCTTATCATATCAACTTTTAATATGTATTAAATTTTATCAATAAAATATATAATCAAACGGTCACTAATATAATATGAAGTTGGTTAGAGTAGTATTATATATTAGGATAATGGAGATCAGTATTAATCATATGAATTATGGATATAGATAAATATATTTGATGATTCTATATTTTTTTAATAACATAATTATTTTTAATGGATAAATATATTTATACTACTAAAACCTAAATGAATTTAGTTGAGAAAAAGATAATTTGATGAGAGAGAAAGAAGAGGGGACTTACCAATTGGCAACTTGATTTTTGTATTAGGTTGCCGGTTTCATTGTAAAGATAGCCTCGAGTCGATTAATTTCAAGACTTCCGACATTTGATCGATGATTTCCATTTCTTCTTTGATGATCGTTTCCTTAGTTTTGATGAAATATTAGACTGGAGATAAGATAAAAAATATTCTTTCGGAGTTGAAGAGGAGAAAGATAAATACGACAGAAAAGAAAAAGGGTTAAGGGTTAAGATTCATTAAAATCCTATCAACCCCCAAAAATCAAAACAATAAAAAAACAGTCAAAACAAATATATCCAAATAACAAACAAAAAAATTAAAATAAACAGATAAATTTTATTTTTAATTAAAAGAAATTTTTTCCCTCCTCTTAAAATATTAATAAATATTTGGTTATAAAAAATATGATATTATTTTAAAACTTAGGGATTTAAAATAAAGCTAATACATTTTAGTCAGAGTTCAAACCCATGACCTATAAAATAGGATAATCAAGATATACAATAATGAACCCTGTATATTATTTGAAAGGAAATAAATAATATACAAGTGTTTTAAAAAAAGGGTATTTCTTGAAGAAAGGAAAATATAAGAAAAGTACTAAGATTGTGTGGTGCTTACAGAGATATTTGCTTTGCAAGTCGAAGGAGCGATGATACCGATAACCGTTCTTTTGTAAGTTTTCCTCTTTCTGCATAACTTTCTCTTCCGAAAATCCTTATTATGTTTTCCTACTGAAATTATGTGTCTACTTCAAGTTTCCATCATATAGTCTACCGTTATGCTCAAAACATCCTTCATGATATGTAAAGCTCTTTCTTCCTCTGGCTGTGGTCGTCACAAGGGAAATTGATATTGGCAAATCTGGTGTCTAAATCAGGGATAAAAATATAATATGCGTGCGTGCTTACGCGGTCTTTGAAGAGCGTGCGCACATGCGCGTGCGAGCTTATGTCGATCTTTGAAGAGATCATATTATCAATTTGATACGATTACTTAGCAATCACTAGTAAAATAGGGGTTGCCCCTACGGATATTAAAATCCGTAGAGGCATATTTAACTTGGCCCTACGGATTAATCCGTAGGGCTAAAAAGTTTCCCCTACAGGCCCAGACATCCAAGAATAAAAATATTAATTCTTAATTTGGTGTTTGCCCCTACGGAGCCGCAAACAAAGGACCTACGGGCAAATCCGTAGGGGCAACTAAATATCGATTTAATAAAGGCACAGATCGATCGCCTACGCTCACTTTCTTCCTCTCTCTCTCGATCGTGCGCGAAAAAAATTCCCAAATCGCCATGCCGTTCTCCTCGTCGCCACCGCCGTTCTTCTCGTCGCCACCGCCGTTCAGGTGAGTAAATCTTCAGGTAAATTAAAAAAAAAATTGATTATTTTGGGCTTAGGGTTCATGGCTGGGTCTGGGGTTGCGCGCGCGAATTAGGGTTTGGCAGGGGTCGCGGTCGGGGTCGCGGTCGGGGTTGGGGTTAGGGTTAGGGTTGGGGTTCGGCTGCTGCTGGGGCTGGGGCTAGGGTTAGGGTTGGCCTTAGGGTTGGTGTTGGGGTTTAGCTGGCCGCGCTGGGGTTAGGGTTAGGTTGGGACGGGGCTGGGCTGGGCTGGGGCTGGGGCTAGGGTTAGGTTGGGGTTAGGGTTAGATGGATTGATGACAACAAAATACCATAATTTATAACTATATTACTCATCTAATGTGTATGGCATGTGAAAGCTAGATGAAGGTCGAGGCAAGCACAACAAATTTGTTGGATGGGACAATGTCAATAGGAGCTCAATACCATTTGGAAAAATAATAATTCAAAGACATAGTGGAGTTTCCGATTGGTGGCATGGACTAGTTTGATGTATATAGTTGGTTTGATTTATGAAAAAATGGGGAGACAACATGCATGTATGCATATAGGTAATATCTGCCAATATTTCATATCCAGACCGCATTCTATTTTTGCCTATTGGCTAATATGAAAATATCGGCCCGCGTATATGACATAATCAAAGTTGTTAAATCTTGATACGGTTTGTGTTTCGTTTTTTATTTATCAGTTCTATCAATATTGCGTATAACGCTTTATGATTTCAGTATCCTACATTTGTAGTTTTAATTGTTGATTGTTATAAATGAATACCATTGCAATAATAGTTTTTGGTTGATGAATGCTATTGCAATGTAGGATGATCAGTTCTATCAATCTTGATCTCAATGGTTTAAAATCATGTTACACATACAACACGAATGCACAACAAACGCATAATTAGAGAGCGATTCGAGATATTCAGGTTAAAACCAATATATGATACTCGATGATAATATGAAACCTTCATATTCCCATCGATACTCATATATGAAACTAAAAGCGCCACTTAGTCCCCGTCTATCGGTTAACATACGTGCGATGCTCGTCGTGACCTAGAACTATACGAAAGTTGTTAAATATCAGACAGTATAGCTCGATACTAACAACCGTCGTATAGTCTACGCGACGAGAAAATTCAATCGTATGGTAACCCATAGATTTGTCCCGTATGGACAAGTTAAGAATGTATAAAGCAAACGCCTTCATTCACTTGTGTTTTCATCCGTTTCGAGATATTTCGTCGGTACCTTTCCGCTGGTTTTCCGTGTACAAAGATAGATTAGATGTTCATTTCAACGTTGTTTCACAGCTTTGAAATGATTATCTATTCTATTACAGTGTACTCGGAGAACAGCGGGGAGGTGCTGCCGAAATTTACTTGAAACGGTTGAAAGCACAAGTGATGGGCGTTCGCTCTATACATTCTTAATGGGATAGAAGCCTACCCCCGACAGCCGGAACACACACATACAACAACAATACACAACAAACGCATAATTAGATAGCGATTCGAGATGTTCGGGTTAAAACCAATATATGATACTCGATGATAATATGAAACCTTCATATTCCCATCGATACTCATATATGAAACTAAAAGCGCCACTTAGTCCCCGTCTATCGGTTAAGATACGTGCGATGCTCGTCGTAACCTAGAACTATACGAAAGTTGTTAAATATCAGACAATATAGCTCGATACTAACAACCGTCGTATAGTCTACATGACGAGAAAATTCAATCGTATGGTAACCCATAGACTTGTCCCGTGTGGACAAGTTAAGAATGTATAAAGCAAACGCCTTCATTCACTTGTGTTTTCATCCGTTTCGAGATATTTCGTCGGTACCTTTCCGCTGGTTCTCCGTGTACAAAGATAGATTAGATGTTCATTTCAACGTTGTTTCACAGCTTTGAAATGATTATCTATTCTATTACAGTGTACTCGGAGAACAGCGGGGAGGTGCTGCCGAAATTTACTCGAAACGGTTGAAAGCATAAGTAATGGGCGTTCGCTCTATACATTCTTAATAGGATAGAAGCCTACCCCCGACAGCCGGAACACACACATACAACAAGAATACACAACAAACGCATAATTAGAGAGCGATTCGAGATGTTCGGGTTAAAACCAATATATGATACTCGATGATATATGAAACCTTCATATTCCCATCGATACTCATATATGAAACTAAAAGCGCCACTTAGTCCCCGTCTATCGGTTAACATACGTGCGATGCTCGTCGTGACCTAGAACTATACGAAGGTTGTTAAATATCGGACAGTATAACTCGATACTAACAATCGTCGTATAGTCTACGCGACGAAGAAAATTCAATCGTATGGTAACCTATAGATTTGTCCCGTGTGGACAAGTTAAGAATGTATAAAGCAAACGCCTTCATTCACTTGTGTTTTCATCCGTTTCGAGATATTTCGTCGGTACCTTTCCGCTGGTTCTCCGTGTACAAAGATAGATTAGATGTTCATTTCAACGTTGTTTCACAGCTTTGAAATGATTATCTATTCTATTACAGTGTACTCGGAGAACAGCGGGGAGGTGCTGCCGAAATTTACTCGAAACGGTTGAAAGCACAAGTGATGGGCGTTCGCTCTATACATTCTTAATGGGATAGAAGCCTACCCCTGACAGCCGGAACACACACATACAACAAGAATACACAACAAACGCATAATTAGAGAGCGATTCGAGATGTTCGGGTTAAAACCAATATATGATACTCGATGATAATATGAAACCTTCATATTCCCATCTGTAGGGTTCCTAGGCACACTAATGAGGTCTCACAAGGTATCAACCATGCCAATTTCAAATTTTACAAGTGCCGAGAAACCCTAATACGGATCGTTGACTAGAGTTTAGGCGAAACCAGAAGCTAGTTAACAACTTAACTAATGGGTAAACGGAAATACAACCTTTGTAGATCCGGTTCTCCACCTCCATAGCTCCGTGATGAAGTCCCCTCGCTGTACAAATCGGATCCCGGGCTCTAGAGTCGGCTTCATCGGAGAAATGGGCGGGCTAGGTCATCGACTTCGATGCCGAAGATGATCTACGTCGAGGCATCACAAGATCAAGCTCCCACTTCACCAAGTCATGAAACTTGTGAAGAAAACACCCTATACTACTTGGCAAGAGGTAGAGGATGAAGAAATAGGAAGTGGGTTCACTTTGGAATTAGATTTCTCACATGATTTCATCACTTGCCATTGATGAGGCAAGCTTTTCTTTCTTGCTCATGAAGAAGAAGATGAAGAAAAGAATATGATAAGTGTTAAAGATAATTGAAAAAGAATTGATTCTTATCATATTCTAACCTTAGTTAAGTGTAGAGAATAGACTAGGGTTAGTTTAAATGGTTAGGGTTAAGGATGAGAACAAAAAGGTCATTTAGTCAAAGCTTCATGAAGCTTCAACTAAAAACAAATCAAGCCACCATTCATTTATCTTCCAATTTATTCAAAATGAATAAATAAATAAGATAAATGCATAAGTAAAACCCTAATCAACAACTTAACCATGGTTTAATTCTTTACACTTAACCAAAAAAGCATGTATCATCAAACATGATACAATCATGTGCACAAAAGTATGTCACATATACAACTTGCACAATTCAAGTGAGAAAATCCATTTAAAGTGAACCAATACTAGTTAATGCAAAGTAATATATCAAATATATAATTATACATTAAATCATTAAATCAACACTTGATTTAACGATCCGGTCATATCGCATGTGACCGACTAATATTCAATGTATCGGCTTATCGAATCAATCCTCGATTCGATAACTAGGTTATATCGCATACAACCAATCGATACATTTATCGCGAGAATTGAATACGGTATCACATACACGCATTATTATCAGTCCTGCACATATCTCATATGCGCTCCTATTTCGTTTCGCTTGAGCCAGGAAACCTCTGTGTAGGACTCTAAAGACTCGTAAATACGCCGGCAACAGGTGATGATCATATCAAACAACCACAAGCCGCAAGCGGTCTGCTAAACGTAACGGCCACCCGGGTATTGAGTGATCAGAAGATCGACGAGCAAGCCCGCTCACACTCCTGTGAATCCAACCAGTAACACTTACCGTACAGTCCGGTCTCGTCGTCTGATATGTCGCATATCTCGCCTAGGGGTGGTAAACGTCAGACCCCAATAGCTCGATAAGTCGTGTCGATATGAGGTCTATAACAGTTTGAGAAACTACTGGTAACACTTACCAGTAAATCTCAGCAACCCTGGCCAGGAATTTCCGGTTATAGCCAATCGAACACAGCGCAACATCAACTCCCTATACCGGGAGAGACGAATCCCCTCCTATCGCTCATTGCCTCCATGTGATTCGGGACTGTACCCAAAAGCCACCGTTTTGCACGCCCTCTTGGACGTGGTAAGGTGGAAATCAAAGCACAGTGGGAACCACACAAGACTCTATGACGATCTCGGGTCAACAGACTACTCTGTACCAGTGTCACCAGAGAACTGCCATCTGACGTAAGGTATAATACCATCTGGGAGTTCTCGGCGAGTCCGTCCAGTGTACCCAGTCTCCACTGAGCACCCGTATATCATCTCTGATGTCAAACACCAATGGATATGGGATCATCCATCGCCCATCTGTATGGGTCGAGAAGGTATACGCTAGTCTACTCTGGTATATCGATGCCCCGTCTCAATATACCCACGACTAGGGACTTTGAAGGATGTACTTATGGACTACCATATCCCCACTAGTATGATCCGCATCATAGTCCAGGTAGTCAAGTACACATCCTAAGGGCTTTACCAACATGTAACAGAGAGACAATCAGTGTACACGTTAAGGTAAAGAGTAACCAGATAGCATACTATCATGTCGAGCAAGAAAGTCCTCCCTATATATGTCCCAGCATCCACTACAATATACATCCTATGTACAGTAATGGCCTCTAGGGCATACATATAACTAACAATCTCCCACTTGCACTAGGGCCATCTGATAGCAGTGGTTGTAGTATCTCATACTCAACCATCCCATAAAAGTCTCTCTCTGGGAAAAGGCCTTTGTGAGTGGATCCGCCGTGTTGTCCTCTGAGTCTACTCTCCTAACCTCGATTACCCTGGAGATCAACTATCTCCATGATCAGGTGATGCTGCCTTAGAATATGTCTGGATCACTGATGGGACGGACGTACCTTGGCATAAGCCACAACACCATTGTCACACAATGGGAGGAACTAAGTTCATCTCATGAACTAATATACATCCAGACTGCCTCTTTTGTAGCATCTTAAGTAGCGATGTATCGAGCCTTTATCGTCTAGTTTGCCACGGTATCTAGCTTGGAACTCTTCCAACATACCGTCCCTTTACTAAGGGTAAAGACAATGCCTGTGACTGACTTTCACTCGTCCTTATCACCCTGGATCCCTTCCAGTGATTCTCCCCAGGATCGGTTGATACCAACTCACTACAACTAGTGAGAATCCTAACATCCAATTAGATCTATCTCATAGATCCAAAATCCAGGATTTAGGGGGTATCACTTTGATCCTATATGGAGAATCATTGTGATAAGCGGAGATTGACCGAGCGTAGCATAGGAAACTCCTTCCCTATCAAGAGTATGTCATCCACGTACTCTACGAGGATCGTCACTATACTCCCTACTATCTTTTTGTATATACAAGGTTCATCTACCATTTTGATGATGTCAAACTCTTTGACTAACACATCAAAACAGATGTTCCAAATCCGCGATACCTGCTTTATCCTATAAAGCATCTTGTACACGTTTCCGCTGCTCCCACTGTCTACGAAGCCCTCTGGCTATGTTCTTATAGACGTTCTCTTCTAAATCATTATTTAGAAAAGTAGTCATGGCACCCAACCGCCAAATATCGTAGTCATGGTATGTAGCTGTGGCAAGTAGAATCTGGATGGACTTAAGCATAGCCACTTGAAAAGGTTTCATCATAATCCACGCCTGGTCGATGACGAAAAGCTTTAACAAGTCTAGCTTTGAAAGTCTCAACTTTTTCATATACACCAAGTAATCTTCTCAAGATATACTTGCTCCTGATGGGGATTTAACCTTTCAGATATAGCAACCAAAGTCCATACTTTGTTGGTGTACATGGATTCCATCTCAGATCGCTAAGCATCCAGCCATTCTTACAGAGTCTCTACTCTCGATGGCCTGCTCGAAACCAGTTGGGTCATCATCTCATGATGCAATCCTCGCTCCCACTGTCATAGAGAAACCGAAGTATCTCTCAGGTGGGTGAGGAACCCTACTAGATCGGCGGAGAGGCTGAGGTTCGTTGGTAACTATTGAATCCTTTGGTTCTGTCAAATCATCAGCTGCAGTTTTGTATAGCTGGAACCTTTCCAGTTCTACATTACAGACCGTGCATCGAGCTTGTCCGGATTTTTCTTTTCAGACATAGGCTGAACAACCCCAAATCTTAACTAACTTAAGAGATGGGCTCTTCCCTTATCATATCAAATATGAAGTGGTAGGCAACTGATTTGATTTGAACCCTATTCAATAGGTATGCAGCTTCTCAAGTGCATAACTCCCAAAAGAAAATAGGTAACTCAGTAGTACTCATCATAGAGCACACCTTATCATATAGGGTGTGATTGCTCCACCCCGATATACCATCGTGCTATGGTGTATACGGAGGAGTAATGCTGAGAGAGAATCTCATTCTCCTTTAGAATAGTCCAGGAATTCCATGCACAAGTATTCTCCTCCTTGATCACATCAAAGGACATAATACTTATACCCTTATTGGTTCCCTACTTCTAACTTATATTCTGTGAATATCTCAAAAGGTTCGGACTTGTGTTTCAACAGGAACATAGGTCTGAATCTCGAAAGATTATCAGAGAATGTAATGAAGTACAAAGAACCGGTCTTGGTATATGTAGACAGGGGACCTTACATACATCAACATGTATCATCCCAAGAGTTCACTAACTCTTTCTCTGTTTCCAATAAATAGAGCTGGTGTCATTATATCTTTGTGACATGACTGGCAAGTTTCACAAGATATATATTCAAACTGATTTAAATATGCATCTACATGTAACTTCAGCTAGTCGGGTCGTATTGATATGACCTAGTCTACAATGCCTCAAGAAGGATTCGTTCATTTCTGAACTCTTCCTCTTGTGTGTGTTCCGTATACTAAAGAACTGTAGTTTGATTTAGAACATCAATGCTTTTAGATAACGTGCCTGAACCGATCAACTTTTGATATAGGAAATGTTCAAAACATTATCCAACAATACAAAATTATATCCTTTCTTTACTAATAAAGAGACTGATATGATTTTGTATATCAGGTTCGGTATCTAATAACATTCGTTCAGAATCAATGTATTTGGAATACAGGGTGACAGTGACCAACAGACTTGGCTGCAACACTTGCCCCGTTTTCTGCCTCATGAAACTTTTCACCCGTTCTCAGTTTTTCTACCTTTTTGCAGCCCTATGTAATAGATTACATATCTGGGATCCTGATCCGGTATCATATACCCAGGATGCGGAGGATACTGAGAAACAGTTCTTTGTAACGAACACACCCGAAGATGATGCATTAGCATGCACTCTCTTTGTTTGGGCGGCACGGGAATTCTGGTAATCCCCAATTTCCTGCTCTGTCTTATAACTATTATAAGTTGGAGCGGGACCAACGTTCCCCAGCTCAGTATAACAAGCGGGTTCGGTCAATATCCATATTATTATCTTGATTAAGGCGTGATATGGTCGCTACCTGGAGAGAGAGAGAAGAAAACACTCAGCGTGCGCTCTTGCAAGAATAGATTGGTTATTATTTTATCTAATCAGGATGGCTCCCACTGTTTTAATCAAATCTTCCTTCAAACCCTAAAAGGAAAGACTAGCCGGGATTAATTACACACTACAAGTTCGCCAATCTTTCAGCCAGGCCAGTGTCGGTACCTTGAGGGAGGTCCCCCGTGCTTTCGCACGAACCTAATTAATGTAAACCTCGTTTTCCCAGAGCCGTAACCCCGTTGACACCTTTCTAGACACCTACTTGATCGGCTAATTGTAATGTGTAAAACTCTCCCAGGAGTAACTCTTACTCGCAGCGGGTATCGGGATCCAACTATCTCATAGAAGGTATGCAATCTCATTGCAAATTTCAACACTTGAAATTCCCCGATAATTTTGCCCCTAGCGTCCTATGACCTTGACGCAGGCCAACAAACCATAGTGCGCTAGTCAAGTTCAACCCGTCATTTCCTGATTGAATTAAATCCACCCGCACGACCTTTGACGCAGGCCAACAAAGTCGCACGACTACCCTAATCCAATCTGCATCATATGCATAAGCAGATAAATACTAGTTAGCTACCGCACACTACGCCTTGACGCAGGCCAACAAACGTAGCACGAATACTAACTAGCACTTATCTGAAATGACAGAGGGCTACGACAGGTTTTTCTGATAACCTATTGCGTAATGAACTTGATATCGTAGTAGAATCAAATGATTTTAAAATGGAGTGTTTTTTAGGCTTTTCTAGATTTGCTAAAGGAGTCACTCCCGGTGAAAGGATCGTCGGTCCTTTCCTCGTCGAATGAGGTGCGGGATATATCATATATATCGCTGTGCAAAGCAAAAACTCTTAAAAGCAATCAAAAGACAAACCGAGTGTGTAGCATCTGCCAGTTATTGCTAAAGGAGTCACTCCCGGTGAAGGGATCTCGGTCCTTTCCTCATCGAATAAGGTGCAGGATATATCACATATACCTCTGTGCAAAGCAAGAACTGTAGCTACCCTTTTTATTTTGAAATTCGATTCTACAACATCTTTAGGTTTCTTTTACTTCATTAATCACATTAATGAAGTCCCATCATTTAAGTACCTAAACATCACAGATAAATAATATATCATAAGTAACGTCTATATAATATATCATATATACTATATACAGTATCCATCACAGAACATATCACATGATCACATCACAGATAAATCAGCAGAAGAATCATATGAAATATTGGATATATTAGGACGTCCATGTTTTCAATACGAGCCAGTATAAAACACGGATTCCACAGTCGCGATGAATAGCCAAACCCATACCCCTAGACCCCTACGAGAGCGGCAAGAAACCCTACCAATTCTAGAGTTAGGAGACCCAGACTCGACTCCTCGAGTTGGTCTCCTACTGGACTCCAGAACCCGGTTACTTGTGCTCTCCTCCTTGGGTCTATCCTAGTGCGGAAAAGTAAATAATATACAAAGGGTGACATCTTCCGCAACCTGGAAGTGCCCCAATCAAAGAATATTACATACAAGGTTTTACATGAATGAAAATGAAAAACACTCATCTCACATAAAAACCCCCGGCTATTCAAACACGACGATCCAATATAACATATCCAGCAACACATAACATCACATGTCATCAACGTAAGTAAATATGCGCATCCCAATTGTCGTTGACATATAGCAACGAAACCGGCGATATCACATATTACACTTACGGTCACAGAAAAGAAAGTGTAAAACTACAACAGTTGGAATCCGCTACATCCTTAGACATCGCATGCCTGACTAAATGAATTCCTTAGACATCGCATGCCTAACAATTATAAACCCCGCATTTTAGTCTCAAAATCGAAAACACTTTTCAATATAAAGTCGGGCAATTCAACAAGATTCCCGATAATTTTGATCGAATGCTCATCGCAAACTTTAGTAGGCGGCCACACCCCCGACGCCGTCGACAAAGTGCACCAAGGCGGAACACCGCTGCCGCGAGCACCCTGACGGATGCTTTCGGCGACGGGGTTCTCCTACAGTCACTTGGTCGGGGCTATGGAGTGAGGCTGTCTATTAAGTTTACCCGGCGAGCATCCGCGTACGCTACGTGATTGCGACGGACTTTTGATCGCATCAAAATTCCGTGGCAACTGATCAAGTGAGACTAAACTGCTATGTTTATAACATTCATTCAGTTATCTCATAACTCCTTGTGAATTCCAATTATTGTATCCCATTCCAGATAAATAGAAAATGTTAAACTTTTCGATCGAACATTCAAACACCCAAGTTTTCCCGAAACAGCTCAACACATGAAACAAGTTTTAAGAACATTCATTTCATGCCACGGTACCAACGGTCCAGCCGTAGAAGGGTCAAGCCAACGCCTCACATGTGGCACGCCGTACTGCCCCAAACCCGAAGGTTCAAAGGGCAGTTCAACACGGTCACATAATCGAGTTAAGGTTTGTTGTCTTCTAGAGGGTCCATCGCGTTACTTGCACTACTTAGACGTCTTTAAACTATGGAAAGATCCAACACTTGGAGATTTCCCGACGGGGGAAAAAGTGGGTATTTATATCCGGTCGAACTTTTTAACATATTCAAAAATTACCCGGAAAAACACACTGACAAAATTAGACAATCCGATCGATACACTGAGTCCCCAATACAACCCAGAAAATTCAACTCTCGAATAAATATTAAAAATTCCCAGGAAAACCATCTTGAGGCATCTTGAGGCATTGTAGTGTAAGTCTACGGTAGCGCCCCGGCCGTCTACAGACGCCAAATGCGGAACAAAAAACTTTTAACTGGCGCTATCGCATACAATAACCCGGGTCTGCCATTATTGCTAAACTAACAAACTGTAAAGAGTGTAGAAAGGTTATACCGAACGATCCGAGTCCTTCGTTCTTTAACCATCATCCCACGCTCCGTTGCGGCTGCTCCGATCTCGTCGATCTCCGATCTCCTCGTCTAGGTGGCACCACGTCAACGATTCTTTAAACGGGCTCCCGCCTCTGACTCGAGGCAACTCGATCGTCAAGTTTGCTAAAAGAGATGACCAAGAATGATGTAAAGAATGAGTAGAAGACTTTGTCTCATTTCGTCCAAAGCCGTGGACGATCGGTTAATGAAGTTGCCATGGGAATCGGGTGATGGAATGAAATGAGCTGTGAAATTCCATACACCCCAAAATCTATCATAATCTTTTTACCAGATGAAAACTCAAGTGAGAGAGAGGAGGGGGCCGGCCATATATAGGGAGAGGGGGGGTGAGTGTAGGAGGAGGGAGGTGACCATAAGAAAATATCATGTGTGAACACAAACAAATATCTAGTGTGAACACAAATAAATATCTAGTGTGAATACAAATAAATATCTAATGTGAACACACATTGTGAACACAAAGAAAGCAACCAATGAAACAATAACACCTCACCGCTTCTAGAACTTTCTAGAAGCATCCACACACTTCCAAAGAAAAGATAAATCCGTCTTTAATCGAATGTTAAAAGACGGCTGATAGAAAACTGAAAACTGGCAACTTCCAAAAGTGATCCTGAAACGACTTTCAGGATAACCCCGTAACTGTATAAATATACCCGCATTTGTATTACGACCGAATACAAATGCAACTGAGACAAAGATATTATATCTACTCAATATATTACTCGGATCCGGCTTAAACCAAAGCCGACCAGTATCATCTGCCCGAAAACTGACACGTGCGTAAACGCACGTGCATTTTCCGAACCCTGCCATAAAACCATACGGCCTCTACAACGTTTCGCCCGAACTTGGGAAACTGTCTGTGGGGGACTCTAATGACTCGTCAGTACCCTGGCAGTGGGTTTAACCACAAACCGTCAGCGGCACTAGCTATGCGTAACGGCTGCCTATGGACTGACCTCAAGGGAGGCCGATGAGCGAACTCACCCGGAATCCCTACTGAGCCTAACAGTGACAATGTATATACAGTCCGGTCCGTTCGTCTATGAGTATCGCATATCTCCCTAGGGGGCTAGTAACGTCAGACCCCCAATAGCAGTATAAGTCGTGTCGGAGTATAGCCCAATAACACCCTGAGATACTACTGGAGTACCTACCAGTAAATCTCCTGCCACGGCCGTGGGGTTTGTGTAATGGCTCTCCTAGACACAGCACGATCTCACCCCCAATACCGGGAGAGACGAATCCCCTGCCGATCCGCTCACGTGCCTCCATGTGGCTCGGGACTGTACCCAAAAACTACATGTTTGCACGACTCCTTTAAGCCGTGGTAGGGTAGAAATCAAAGCACAGTGGGAACTCACACGAGACAAATGATGACCTCAGGTCGATGAACTAACCTGTACACATGTCACCAGGGAACTGCTATCTGACGATATGTATAATACCAACTAGCAGGTTCCCGGCGAGTCCTGTCCGGTGTACTCATAACCCAATGAGCATCTGTATACATCTTAGGTGATCCAACTGACACCAGTGGCTTGTGAGACCGGCCACCGCCCCTCGTCGGGGTCTCGACTGTATACACTAGTCTACTCCGGAGTATCGATGCCCTGTCTCGAAACTCCCACGACTAGGGACCACAATTAAGGATATGCGTATAAACTACCCAACTCTCACGTATATGATCGCCATCATACAGTTGGTAGTAAAGCAAGATCCTAAGGGCTCTATCAAAGTGTAACATGTAATCAGTCACCTGAACATGTACACGACTGATAAAGGCAAACCAGATAGCATACTATCATCTCGAGTAAGACTGTCCTACCGGTATAGGTCCTCCGCAATCATTGCAATCACGTACCTGCGATCCAATAATTGACTCTGAGGGCACTATCTCCAACATGTAGACTAGGTCATATCAATGCGATTCGACTAGCTGAAGTTGCATTTAGATGCATATTTAAAATCTGTTTGAATTTACATCTTATGAAACTTGCCAGTCATGTCACAGAGATAAGATGACCATAGCTCCATTTACTGGAAACAGAGAAAGAGTTGGTGAACTCTTGGGATGATACATGTTGATGTATAAAGGTCCCCTGTCTACACATGCCAGGACCGGTTCTTTGTACTTCATTACATTCTCTGATGATCTTTCAAGATTCAGTCATATGTTCCTGCTGAAACACAAGTCCGAACCTTTTGAGATATTCACAGAATATAAGTTAGAAGTAGAGAACCAATACGGGTATAAGTATTATATCCTTTGATGCGATCAGGGAGCAAAATACTTGAGCACGAAATTCCTGGACTATTCTAAAGGAGAATGATATTCTCTCTCAGCATTACTCCTCCGTATACACCATAGCACGATGGTATATCGGGATGGAGCAATTGCACCCTATTCGATATGGTGCACTCTATGATGAGTAATACTGAGTTACCTGTTTCCTTTTGGGAGTTATGCACTTGAGAAGCTGCATACCTATTGAATAGGGTTCGAATCAGATCATGGCCTACCACTCCATATGAGATATGGTAAGGGAAGAGCCCATCTCTTAAGTTAGTTAAGATTTGGGGTTGTCCAGCCTATGTCTAAAAAGCAAAATCCGGACAAGCTCGAGGTAAGATCTGTTATGTAGAACTGGAAATGTTCCAGCTATACAAACTGCAGCTGATGATTTGAAAGAACCAAAGGATTCAATAGTTACCAACGAACCTCAGCCTCTCCGCCGATCTAGTAAGGTTCCTCACCCGCCTGAGAGATACTTCGGTTTCTCTATGACAGTGGGAGCGAAGATTGCATCATGAGATGATGACCCAACTAGTTTCGAGCTGGCCATCAGGAGTGGGACTCTGTAAGAATGGCTGGATGCTTAGTGATCTGAGATGGAATCCTTATACACCAACAAATTATGGACTTTAGTTGCTTTATCTGAAGGGTTAAATCCCCATCAGGAGCAAGTATATCTTGAGAAGATTACTTGGTGTACATGGAAAAGTTGAGACTTTCAAAGCTAGACTTGTTAAATGTTTGCATCATTAACCAGGTGTGGATCATGATGAAACTTTTTCTAAAAATCTATGCTTAAGTCCATCCAGATCCTACTTGCCACGGCTACAGACCATGACTACGATATCTGGTGGTTGGGAGTGATGACTGCTTTTCTAAATGATGTTTTAGAAGAGAGCGTCTATAAGTACACAGCCAGAGGGCTTCGTAGACAGTAGGAGCAGCGGAAACGTGTGCAAGATGCTTTATAGGATAAAGCAGACATCGCGGAGTTGGAACATCTGTTTTGATGTGTTAGTCAAAGAGTTTGACATCATCAAAATGATAGATGAACCTTGTATAAACAAAAAGGCAGTAGGGAGTATAGTGACGATCCTCGTAGAGTACGTGGATGACATGCTCATGATAAGGAAAAAGTTTCCTATGCTACGCTCAGTCAATCTTCGCTTATCACAATGATTCTCCATATAGGATCAAAGTGATACCTCCTAAATCCTGGGTTTTGGATCTATGAGATAGATCTAATTGATGTTAGGATTCTCACTAGTTGTAGTGAGATGGTATCAACCGATCCTGGGGAGAATCACTGGAAGGATTCCAGGGTGATAAGGACGACTGAAAATCAGTCGCAGGCATTGTCTTTACCCTCAGTAAAGGGACGGTATGTTGGAAGAGTTCCAAGCTAGATACCGTGGCATACCAGACGATAAAGGCAGGATACATCGCTACTTAAGATGCTACCAAAGAGGCTGTTTGGGTGTATATTGGTTCATGAGATGAACTTAGTTCCTCCCATTGTGCGACAATGGAGTTGTGGCTTATGCCAAGGAACGTCCGTCCCATCAGTGATCCAAACATATTCTGAGGCAGTATCACCAGATCATGGAGATGGCTGATCTCTAAGGAGATCGAGGTTAGGAGAGTAGACTCAGAGGATAACACGGCGGATCCACTCACAAAGGCCTTTTCCCGGAGAGAGACTTTTATGGGATGGTTGAGTATGAGATACTACAACCACTACTATCAGATGGCCCTAGTGCAAGTGGGAGATTGTTAGTTATATGTATGCCCTAGAGGCCATTACTGTACATTGGATGTATATTGTAGTGGATGCTGGGACATATATAGGGAGGACTTTCTTGCTCGACATGATAGTATGCTATCTAGTTACTCTTTACCTTAACGTGTACATTGATTGTCTCTCTGTTACATGTTGGTAAAGCCCTTAGGATGTGTACTTGACTACCTGGACTATGATACGGATCATACTAGTGGGGACATGGTAGTCCATAAGTACATCCTTCAAGGTCCCTAGTCGTGGGTGTATCGAGACGGGGCATCGATATACCAGAGTAGACTAGCGTATACTTTCTCGACCCATACAGATGGGCGATGGATGATCCCATATCCATTGGTGTTTGACATCAGAGATGATATACGGGTGCTCAGTGGAGACTGGGTACACTGGACGGACTCGCCGAGAACTTCCAGATGGTATTATACCTTACGTCAGATGGCAGTTCTCTGGTGACACTGGTACAGAGTAGTCTGTTGACCCGAGATCGTCATAGAGTCTTGTGTGGTTCCCACTGTGCTTTGATTTCCACCTTACCACGTCCAAGAGGGCGTGCAAAACGGTGGTTTTTGGGTACAGTCCCGAATCACATGGAGACAATGAGCGATAGGAGGGGATTCGTCTCTCCCGGTATAAGGAGTTGATGTTGCGCTGTGTTCGATTGGCTATAACCGGAAATCCCTGGCCAGGGTTGCTGATATTTACTGGTAAGTGTTACCTGTAGTTTCTCGAACTGTTATAGGCCTCACATCGGCACGACTTATCGGTTATTGGGGTCTGACGTTTACCACCCCTAGACTTGATATGCGACATATCAGACGAACAGACCGGACTGTACGGTAAGTGTTACTGGTTGGATTCACAGGAGTGTGAGCGGGCTGGCTCGTCGATCTTCTGATCGCTCAATACCCGGATGGCCGTTACGTTTAGCAGACCGCTTGCGGCTTGTGGGTGCTTGATATGATCATCATCTGCTGCCGGCGTATTGACGAGTCTTTAGAGTCCTACACAGAGGTTTCCTGGCTCAAGCGAAACGAAATAGGAGCGCATATGAGATATGTGAAGGACCGAGAATAATGCGTGTATGTGATACCGTATTCCATTCTTGCGATGAATGTATCGATTGGTTATATGCGATATAACCTAGATATCGAATCAAGGATTGATTCGATAAGCCGATACATAGGATACTAGTCGGTTATATGCGATATGACCGGATCGTTAAATCAAGTGTTGATTTAATGATTTAATGTATAATTATATATTTGATATATTACTTTGCATTAACTAGTATTGGTTCACTTTAAATGGATTTTCTCACTTGGATGTGCAAGTTGTATATGTGATATACTTTTGTGCACATGATTGTATCATGTTTGATGATACATGCTTATTTGGTTAAGTGTAAAGAATTAAACCTTGGTTAAGTTGATGATTAGGGTTTTGCTTATTCATTTATTTATTTGTTTATTCATTTTTGAAAGATAAAGATGAATGGTGGCTTTGTTTGTTTGTTAGTTGAAGATTCTTGAAGCTTTGACTAAGTCACCATTCTTGTCTCATGCTTAACCCTAACCATTTGAACTAACCCTAGTTCATTCTCTACACTTAACTATGGTTAAGAATATGATAAGAATCATTTCTTTTTCAATTATGAAAAACACTTATCATATTCTATCTTCTTCTTCTTCTTCATCTTCATGAAGAAAACCTTGCCTCCATCAATGGCACCTTGAGAAAAAGAGTGAGAAATCCAATTCTAAAGTGAACCCACCTCCTATTTCTTCACCCTCTACCTCTTGCCAAGTAGTATAGGGTGTTTTCTTCACAAGTTTCACAACTTGGTGAAGTTGGAGCTTGATCTTGTGTAACCTCGACGTAGATCATCTTCGGCATCGTAGCCGACGACTAGTCCGCTCATTTTCTCCGATGAAGCCGATGCAAGAGTCCGGGATTCGAGATGGACAGCCAGGGGACGACTACGTGGAACTAAGGAAGTGGATAACCGGATCTACAAAGGTTGTAGCTTCTTATCTTTAGTTAAGTTGTTAACTAGTTTAATGTTTCGCCTAAAATTCTAGTTAACGATCCGTATTAGAGTTTCTCGGCACTTGTAAAATTTGAAATTGGCATGGTTGATGCCTTGTGAGACCTCTTGAGAGTGCCTAGGAACCCTACAGTGGTATCAGAGCCTAGCTAGAGCCTTAGGCGAAATGTAGACGACGTTTGAAACCCGATCGAACCGAAACCCTAAAAACCAAATTGCTCTCTGGACTTTTTCCAAAAACTGGGTTTTTTTCAGATTAAAAATGCTTAAAAAATTCAGCATGGAATTATAAGAATTACGGTGCAAAATTTGACCAATGATACCTCAAACCTGCGGCTGAACCGCGGCAGAAGCCTAGCTTCTGCGGCGGTTCCGCGGCCCTCTGATGACGTCAGCCCTCCACATTTGCACAGTAATTCCTCTTTCACAGTGCTGAGTTTTCTGGGATTTTTTAATTTGACTCAAGAGTTGAGTGTTCTGGGGTTGCATTGGGAATCGTAGATTCGATCGGATTATTAAACTTCGTCTATGTGTTTTTCCGGATAACTTTAGAATATGTTAAAAAGTTCGACTGGATATAAATACCCAACTTTTCCCCTGCCGGAAAAATTTCCAAGTGTTGGATTTTTCTGTGGTTTAAAGACGTTCTAAGTAGTGCAAGTAACGCGATGGACCCTCTAGAAGACAGCAAACCTTAACTTGATTATGTGACCGTCTTGAACTGCCCTTTGAACCTTAGGGTTTGGGGCAGTACGGCGTGCCACATGTGAGGCGTTGGCTTGACCCTTCTACGGCTGGACCGTTGGTACTGAGGCATGAACTGAATGTTTTTAGACTTATTTCATGTGTTGAGCTGTATCGGGAAAACTTGGGTGTTCGACTGTTCGATCGGAAAGTTTAACATTTTCTGTTTATCTGGAATGTGATACAACAATTGGAATTCACAAAAAGTTATGAGATAACTGAATGAATGTTATAAACATAGCACTTTAGTCTCACTTGATCGGTTGCCACGGAATTTTGATGCGATCAAAAGTCCGTCGCAATCACGTAGCGTACGCGGATACTCGCCGGATAAACTTAATAGACAGCTACACCCCTTAGCCCCGACCAAGTGACTATAGGAGAACCCCGTCGCCGAAAGCATTCGTCCGGGTGCTCGCGGTAGCGGTGTTCCGCCTTGGTGCACTTCGTCGACGGTATCGGGGGTGCGGCCGTCTACTGAAGTTTGCGACGAGCATTCGATCAGGATGTCGGGAATCTTGTTGAATTGCCCGACTTGATATTGAAAAGAGTTTTCGATAATGAGACTAAAATGCGGGGTTTATAATTGTTAGGCATGCGATGTCTAAGTAATTCATTTGATTAGGCATGTGATGTCTAAGGAGGTTGCGGATTCCAACTGTTGTAGTTTTACACTTTCTTTTCTGTGACCGTAAGTGTAATATGTGATATCGTCGGTTTCGTTGCTATATGTCAACGACAATTGGGATGCGCATATTTACTTACGTTGATGACATGTGATGTTATGTGTTGCTGGATATGTTATATTGGATCGTCGTGTTTGAATAGCCGGGTTTTTTTTATGTGAGATGAGTGTTTTTCTTTTTCATTCATGTAAAAACTTGTATGTAATATTCTTTTATTGGGGCACTTCCAGGTTGCGGAAGATGTCACCCTTTGTATATTATTTACTTTTCCGCACTAGGATAGACCTAAGGAGGGGAGCACAAGTAACCGGGTTCTAGAGTCCAGTGGGAGACCAACTCGAGGAGTCGAGTCCGGGTCTCCTAACTCTAGAATTGGTAGGGTTGCTTGCCGCTCTCATAGGGGTCTAGGGGTGTGGGTTTGGCTATTCATCACGACCGTGGAATACGTGTTTTATACTGGCTCGTATTGAAAACACGGACGTCCTAGTATATCCAATATTTCATATGATTCTTCTGCTGCGATATCTGTGATGTGATCATGTGATATGTCCTGTGATAGATACAGTATATAGTATATATGATATATTATATAGGCGTTACTTATGTTTTACACCCGCGCTAGCCCTGCCCCGCTCTGCCGTTAGTTACCTAACCTAACGGTGCACAAGGGGACATCGAGGCGAATGCGGATGGCATAAGTGTACGTCGTATTTATCTGTGATGTTTAGGTACTTAAATGTTGGGACTTCATTAATGTGATTAATGAAAGTAAAAGAAACTTAAAGATGTTGTAGAATCGAATTTCAAAATAAAACATGTAGCTACAGTTCTTGCTTTGCACAGCGGTATATATGATATATCCCGCACCTTATTCGATAAGGAAAGGACCGAGATCCCTTCACCGGGAGTGACTCCTTTAGCAATAACTGGCAGATGCTACACACTCGGTTTGTCTTTTGATTGCTTTTAAGAGTTTTTGCTTTGCACAGTGATATATATGATATATCCCGCACCTCATTCAACGAGGAAAGGGCCGACGATCCCTTCACCGGGAGTGACCCCTTTAGCAAAACTAGAAAAGCCTAAAAAACACTCCATTTCAAAAATCATTTGATTCTACAACGATATCAAGTTCATTACGCAATAGGTTTTCAGAAAAACCTGTCGTAGCCCTCCGTCATTTCAGATAAGTCCTGTTTAGTATTCGTGCTGCGTTTGTTGACCTTGTTAAGGCGCAGTGTGCGGTAGCTAACCAGTATTTATCTGCTTATGCATATGATGCAGATTGGGTTAGGGTAGTCGTGCGGCCTTGTTGACCTTGTCAAGGGTCGTGCGGGTGGGTTTGATTCAATCAAGAAATGACGGGTTGAACTTGACTTGCGGTCTATGGTTTGTTGACCTTGTCACGGTCATAGATCGTTCGGGGCAAAATTATCGGGAATTTCAAGTGTTGAAATTTGCAATGAGATTGCATACCTTCTATGAGATAGTTGGATCCCGATACCCACTGCGAGTAAGAGTTACTCCTGGGAGAGTTTTACACATTACAATTAGCCGATCAAGTAGGTGTCTAGAAAGGTGTTAACGAAGTTACGCCTCTGGGAAAACGAGGTTTATATTAATTAGGTTCGTGCGAAAGCACGGGGGACCTCCCTCAAAGTACCGACACTGGCCTGGCTGAAAGATTGGCGAACCTGTAGCGTGTAATTAATCCCGGCTAGTCTTTCCTTTTAGGGTTTGAAGGAAGATTTGATAAAAACAGTGGGAGCCATCCTGATTAGATAAAATATATAACCAATCTGATCTTGCAAGAGCGCACGCAGAGTGTTTTCTTCTCTCTCTCTCCAGGTAGCGACCGTATCACGCCTTAATCAAGATAATAATACGGAAGTATTGACTGAACCCACTTGTTATACTGAGCTGGGGAACGTTGGTCCCGCTCCAACTTATAATTGTTATAAGAAAGAGCAAGAAATTTGGGGATTACCAGAATTCCCGTGCCGCCCAAACGAAGAAAGTGCATATGATGCATCTCCTTCGGGTGTGTTCATTATATAAAACTGTTTCTCAGTGTCCTTTACGTCCTGGGTATATGATACCAGATCAGGATCCTGCATATGTAATTTGTTACATGGGCTACAGATAGGTAAAGAACTGAGAACGGGTGATAAGTTTCATGAGGCAGAAAACGGGGCAAGTATTGCAGCCAAGTCTGTTGGTCACTGTCACCCTGTATTACGAATACATTGATTCTGAACGAATGTTATTAGATACCGAACCTGATATACAAAATCATATCAATCTCTTTATTAGTAAAGAAAGGATATAATTTTGTATTGTTGGATAATGTTTTGAACATTTCCTATATCAAAAGTTGATCGGTTCAGGCACGTTATCTAAAAGCGTTGATGTTCTAAATCAAACTACAGTTCTTTAGTATACGGAACACACACAAGAGGAAGAGTTCAGAAATGAACGAATCCATCTTGAGGCATTGTAGTGTAAGTCTACGGTAGCGCCCCGGCCGTCTACAAACGCCAAATGCGGAACAAAAAACTTTTAACTGGCGCTATCGCATACAATAACCCGGATCTGCCATTATTGCTAAACTAACAAACTGTAAAGAGTGTAGAAAGGTTATACCGAACGATCCGAGTCCTTCGTTCTTTAACCATCATCCCACGCTCCGTTGCGGCTGCTCCGATCTCCTCGTCTAGGTGGCACCACGTCAACGATTCTTTAAACGGGCTCCCGCCTCTGACTCGAGGCAACTCGATCGTCAAGTTTGCTAAAAGAGACGACCAAGAATGATGTAGAGAATGAGTAGAAGACTTTGTCTCATTTCGTCCAAAGCCGTGGACGATCGGTTAATGAAGTTGCCATGGGAATCGGGTGATGGAATGAAATGAGCTGTGAAATTCCATACACCCCAAAATCTATCATAATCTTTTTACCAGATGAAAACTCAAGTGAGAGAGAGGAGGGGGCCGGCCATATATAGGGAGAGGGGGGTGAGTGTAGGAGGAGGGAGGTGACCACAAGAAAATATCATGTATGAACACAAACAAATATCTAGTGTGAACACAAATAAATATCTAGTGTGAACACAAATAAATATCTAGTGTGAACACACAGTGTGAACACAAAGAAAGCAACCAATGAAACAATAACACCTTACCGCTTCTAGAACTTTCTAGAAGCATCCACACTCTTCCAAAGAAAAGATAAATCCGTCTTTAATCGAATGTTAAAAGACGGCTGATAGAAAACTGAAAACTGGCAACTTCCAAAAGTGATCCTGAAACGACTTTCAGGATAACCCCGTAACTGTATAAATATACCCGCATTTGTATTACGACCGAATACAAATGCAACTGAGACAAAGATATTATATCTACTCAATATAATACTCGGATCCGGCTTAAACCAAAGCCGACCAGTATCATCTGCCCGAAAACTGACACGTGCGTAAACGCACGTGCATTTTCCGAACCCTGCCATAAAACCATACGGCCTCTACAATGTTTCGCCCGAACTTGGGAAACTGTCTGTGGGGGACTCTAATGACTCGTCAGTACCCTGGCAGTGGGTTTAACCACAAACCGTCAGCGGCACTAGCTATGCGTAACGGCTGCCTATGAACTGACCTCAAGGGAGACCGATGAGCGAACTCACCCGGAATCCCTACTGAACCTAACAGTGACAATGTATATACAGTCCGGTCCGTTCGTCTATGAGTATCGCATATCTTCCTAGGGGGCTAGTAACGTCAGACCCCCAATAGCAGTATAAGTCGTGTCGGAGTATAGCCCAATAACACCCTGAGATACTACTGGAGTACCTACCAGTAAATCTCCTGCCACGGCCGTGGGCTTTGTGTAATGGCTCTCCTAGACACAGCACGATCTCACCCCCAATACCGGGAGAGACGAATCCCCTGCCGATCCGCTCACGTGCCTCCATGTGGCTCGGGACTGTACCTAAAAACTACCTGTTTGCACGATTCCTTTGAGCCATGGTAGGGTAGAAATCAAAGCACAGTGGGAACTCACACGAGACAAATGACGACCTCAGGTCGATGAACTAACCTGTACACATGTCATCAGGGAACTGCTATCTGACGATATGTATAATACCAACTAGCAGGTTCCCGGCGAGTCCTGTCCGGTGTACTCATAACCCAATGAGCATCTGTATACATCTTAGGTGATCCAACTGACACCAGTGGCTTGTGAGACCGGCCACCGGCCCTCGTCGGGGTCTCGACTGTATACACTAGTCTACTCCGGAGTATCGATGCCCTGTCTCGAAACTCCCACGACTAGGGACCACAATTAAGGATATGCGTATAAACTACCCAACTCTCACGTATATGATCGCTATCATACAGTTGGTAGTAAAGCAAGATCCTAAGGGCTCTATCAAAATGTAACATGTAATCAGTCACCTGAACATGTACACGACTCATAAAGGCAAACCAGATAGCATACTATCATCTCGAGTAAGACTGTCCTACCGGTATAGGTCCTCCGCAATCATTGCAATCACGTACCTGCTGTAGGGTTCCTAGGCACCCTAATGAGGTCTCACAAGGCATCGATCATGCCAAATTAAAATTTACTAGGTGCCGAGAGACCCGACTACGGATCGTTTGCTAGAAATCTAGGCGAAAAACAATCTAGTTAACACTTAACTACAAGATACGGAAATACAACCTTTGTAGATCCGGTGCTCCACCTCCATAGCTCCGCAACGAGGTCCTCTCCGCTGTCCAAATCAAATCCGGGCTCAAGCGTCGGCTTCGTCGGAGAATGGGCAAGCTAGGTCGTCGATGTCCATGCCGAAGATGATCTACGTCGAGGCATCGAAAGATCAAGCTCCACCTTCACCAAGTCATGAAAACTTGTGAAGGAAACACACTCTACTACTTGGCAAGAGGTAGAGGATGAAGAAATAGGAAGTGGGTAGACTTTAGATTTGGATTTCTCACTCATTTCATCAATCCACCATTGATGTAGTCAAGCTTTTCTTCTTGAAATGAAGAAGAAGAAGAAAGCAAGAAGAAGATAAATATTATGATGAGAATAAAAGAATAAATAAAAATCCATTCTTATCATAATTCTTACCATGGTTAGGTGTAGAGAATTAACTTGAGTTAATTGAATTGGTTAGGGTTAAGCATGAGACAAAATGGTGACTAAGTCAAAAGTTCATGAAGCTTCATGAAAGAAAACAAAAGAAGCCACCATTCTATTTTATGCATTTTATTTTCCAAAAATAAAAACAAATGAATAAATGAATAATCAAATAAAAACCCTAACCATTTCTTTAACCAAGGTTTAATTCTTTACACAAACCCTAATTTGCATGTATCATCAAATATGATACAAACAAGTGCACAAAATCATATCGCATATGCAATGCGCACAACCGAGCGAGAAAATCCATTTAAAGTGAACCGATACTAGTTAATGCAAAGTAATATATCAAATATATAATTATGCATTAAATCATTAAATCAACGCTTGATTTAACGATCCGGTCATGACGCACATAACCGACTGGTACCATTAGTAACATCTTATCGAATCAACACTTGATCCGATAACCCGGCTATATCGCATATAACCGATCAATGTCATATTGCGAGAATTGAATACAGTATCACATACTCGTATTATTCTCGGTCCCGCACATATCTCATATGCGCTCCTATTTCTTTTCACTTGAGCCAGGAAACCTCTGTGTAGGACTCTAAAGACTCGTCAATACGCCGGCAGCGGATGATGATCATATCAAGCATCCACAAGCCGCAAGCGGTCTGCTAAACGTAACGGCCACCCGGGTATTGAGCGATCTGAAGATCGACGAGCAAGCCCGCTCACACTCCAGTGAATCCAACCAGTAACACTACCGTACAGTCCGGTCTGATCGTCTGATATGTCGCATATCTCGCCTAGGGGTGGTAAACGTCAGACCCCAATAGCTCGATAATGTTGGAGATAGTGCCCTCAGAGTCAATTATTGGGTCACAGGCACGTGATTGCAATGATTGAGGGGAGGACCTATCCCGGTAGGACAGTCTTACTCGAGATGATAGTATGCTATCTGGTTTATCTTTATCATCGTGTACTGCTTTAGGTGACCTTACGAGTCGCTATTACACGTTGATAAAGCCCCTAGGATTCTTGCTTGACTTCCAGCAGTATGAGGGCGATCATATAAGTGGGAGCTGGGGTCTATAAGCACATCCTTAAATGGTCCCTAGTCGTGGGAGTTTCGAGACAGGGCATCGATTCTCCAGAGTAGACTAGTGTATACAGTCGAGACCCCGACGAGGGGCGGTGGCCGGTCTCACAAGCCACTGGTGTCAGTTGGTTCACCTAAGATGTATACAGGTGCTCATTGGGTTATGAGTACACCGGACAGGACTCGCCGGGAACCTGCTAGTTGGGATATACCAGACGTCAGATAGCAGTTCCCAGGTGACATGTGTACAGGTTAGTTCATCGACCTGGGATCGTCATTTGTCTCGTGTGAGTTCCCACTGTACTTTGATTACTACCCTACCACGGCTCAAAGGAGTCGTGCAAACAGGTTTTAGTTGGGTACAGTCCCGAGCCACATGGAGGCAGTGAGCGGATCTGCAGGGGTTCGTCTCTCCCGGTATTGGGGGTGAGGTCGTGCTGTGTCTAGGAGAGCCAGAACATGAAAAGTCCTTGGCCAAGGCAGGAGATTTGCTGGTAGGTATTCCAGTAGTATCTCAGGGTGTTCTGGGCTACACTCCGACACGACTTGTACCGCTTTTGGGGGTCTGACTTTTACCAACCCCCTAGGCCCGCCATGCGATGCTCATAGACGAACGGACCGGACTGTACGGATATTGTCACTGACAGGCTCAGTAGGGTGTCAGGATGAGTTCGCTCATCGACGTCCCTTTTGGTCAATAGCTGGTGGCCCGTCACGTATGGCTTATACCTCTGACGTGCTAGTGGTTAAATCCACAGCCATAGTATTGACGAGTCTTTAGAGTCCACCACACAGACAGTTACTCAAGTTTCGGGCGAAACGCTGTAGAGGCCGTATGGAGATATGGCAGGGTTCGATCAGATACGTGCGGTATTGCACGGATCGTGATCGGACAGTTTTTACTAGCCGGCTTTGGCTTAAGCCGGATTCTAGTATTAGATAGTGTAGTTTTGTCTCTTTGCATTTGTGTTCAGTGGGAATACAAATGCGGGCATGTATTTGCAGTAGTGGGGTTTTCCCGTATTTTATTACGGGATCAGTTTTTCTGAAGTTGCCAGTTTGCATTCCGTTCCGACCGGTTTTCCTTCATTCCTTCTCGGTCGGACTTTCTTGTTGGAGGGTGTTAATTGCAAGTTCGCAATTAACATTTTGTGAGGGGTTTCTTTGCATAAGTGTGGCTTCATAATCATGAGATGCCTTTCTTGTCCCTTTCTTTGCTTTTCATTTGATGGTTTAGAAAAAGGGATTGATTTGTGAGATGAGTGAAAAAGGATTGATTTGTGAGGTTTATATTATCTACACATATTGTTTTTCTCTCTCCAATCTATTTTCATCTAAAGAGGGGCCGGCCACTTTGGCTAGAAGGGGAGAGAGGTTGATTGGTGTTAGATTCATTCTTCATCTCATTTCATGCTTTTGTGCTTGCAATAATCCCAAGCTTCTCTCATTCATTCATTCTCCTCCTCAAATCTCTCCATCATGGCAACTTCAAGAACCCCAAAGAGACAAGCCTCTACACTATTTCTATAGCAAGCCTTGGACGCGTCGGCTAGCCAACTTCGCGCCCGAGTTGCCTCGGTCAAGAGGCGGGAGCCCGTAAAAGATTCCGGCTACGTGGTGCCCTTTCCGACGAGCGAGGAGGTGACGGAGATTCCGCGGGAGATAGGAGTGGAGACGAAGACCGAAGGACACGGATCGCTTGGTATAACTTCTCTACTCTTTTCTATTTTGCTAGCTAGCTAGGTTAATGGCCCGATCCGGGTAAAAAGTCCGCGGCGGTGCCGTTTTGCAAAGTTCGCAAAGTTTTTGTTTTCCGCGTTTCCGGCGTCGGATCGACGGCCGGGGCGCCCCCGCGGGCTTACAATGGTATCAGAGCCACGCCATTAACCTTACCTAGCTTGCTCTAGCGCGTTTAGAACCCGATCGAACAAAATCCCCAAAAACCGTATTTTTGTGCACATGTGTTCTCTGTTGAAATTTTTTGAACTCCTAAAATTTTTCAGGTTGTTTCAGAGGCATGTACAAGCAATTATAAGAAATCTGGGAAAATACGATCCACTCATTCCATACTTCGACCGCGGAAGCGCGGCCAAACCCCTGGTTTGGCCGCGCTTGCGCGGCGGAAATAGGGAATTGTGGCACCATATTTTCCCAGTAAGCTTATCAGTAGGAAATAGGGCTTTTGGGACATTTTCTTTGGGCCCAGATTTTCTGTAAGTGCTACAGTTCTTTTTGGGGGCCCACTTTGATAAATTTGTTCGATCGGATATTTTAAACATGCTAGTTCACAGTTTTTACATTATATCTGCGACCGTGAATGTCACTCGATCGGTAAATCCGGTCTAACTGCTATAGCCCGGTTAGACGGATTTGCGAACGTGACATTCACGTTGATGTTCTGTGTTTGTGCTGTGTTATTGCGGATCGGTCGTGGGGGATAGCCTGGTTGCAGTATTAGTACAGTTCTGTTGTATTATGTACATTTGATATTGCGGGGCGAGCGTCCGACATGTGGACTGCCGTCACTGCCAGTTTGTATTATTATTTTGGGGCACGACCTGGTTGCGGTCGATGTACCCGTTGTATGTATATTTTACTTTCTGTACTAGGATTACCC
This sequence comes from Agapanthus africanus, assembly GCA_030015575.1. Lineage (NCBI taxonomy): Eukaryota > Viridiplantae > Streptophyta > Magnoliopsida > Asparagales > Amaryllidaceae > Agapanthus > Agapanthus africanus. The sequence goes on along the minus strand of CM057340.1, from coordinate 117,186,427 downwards.
CGCGGAGGGGTGCACGGATAGCCGGATTCTAGAGGGCAACAAGCCCGCATCTCATGGCATTGAGGCGGAAGGGGCTTTACTCTAGAATTGGCGGGCTATTCGCCGCACTCGTAGGGGGTATAGGGTTGACCCAGGAGGGGTACACAAGTTACCGGATTCCGTGAAGTGCTGGGTGGTCCATTCACGTTGCTGAAGGGGGCTGCCTCGCTTCAGGTTTTGGCGGGTAACTTGCCGCGCCCGTAGGGGTCTAGGATTTCATTGCACAGGCTATCCACACGACCAGGGGAACGTCGGGTTTCAGCGGCTCTGTGAAACCCGGGGATCCCAGATATCTGTATTGATCTGTGTTGCTATACATTTCTGTGTTGCTTTTATCACGCCTTGAGCGAAATACTATATATTGGTATATATATTAGTAGATGTTGTATATGTTTTACATCCGCGCTAGTCCAGTCCCCGCTCTGTCGTTAGTTAGCTAACCTAACGAGTGATGACGGGACCCAGTGGCGAATGCGGATGGCATATACGTACGTCAGTATATTTTCGTTCTTTGTGGTGTGATCAATTGATGGGACTGCGTTGATTCGAATCAATGCAAGATAAACAAACCTATTCTGATGTTGTTGGAACACTTTTTCAAAAGGCTGTTATTGCAAGGGCGTTCTCTTTTGTTTTGCACAGTGGTATTCAGTTGGAATATCCTGCTCCTCAGTCGACGAGGCAAGGGCCGAGATCCCTTCACCGGGAGTGACCCCTTGGACAGAAGTTTGCGTCAGGGCAGTAACTTCACTATAGCCGATTACTTTTGCTTTGCATCGTGGTATTCATTTGGAATATCCTGCACCTCATTCTACGGGGAAAGAGCCGAGATCCCTTCACCGGGAGTGACCTCTTTAGTAAAGGTTTTCGTCACTATATTTTTAAAAGCTATCAGTTCCTTCAGCGATATCAAGTTCATTACGTTAAAGGTTTTCGCCAGAAACCATTCGTAGCCCTCCGTCATTTCAGTTAAATATTCGGTAGTATTCAAGCTATGTATTTTGACCTCACGCCAAGGCATAGTGTTTGGTAGCTGCCGGGTATTTATCTGTTGCATAGATAGATGCGTTGGTTTGGGACAGTCGTACTACTATTTTGGCCTACGTCAAGGGTATGTACGGGTGGGTTCAAATTAACCAGGATAATGACGGGTAGAACTTGACATGTGACTTATGATATTTTGACCTCACGCCAAGGTCATAAGAGCATGGGGCAAAAATCCACATCGGGAGTTTCAAAAGTACTGAAACTTGCCAGATATGCGCATACCTCCTGGAGTGTGATAGCGTGAGCGGATTCCGTCACGTTATCATGCGATGAGAGTTGGATCCCGATTCCCACTGATGAGTTGGTTTACTCCTCGGGTTATCCCGGCTAATTCTTCTTTCAGGTTTGGGGAAGAATTTGACGTTACAGTGGGAGGTTTCCAGATTAGATAAATTGGTAACCATTCTGATCTAGGTTAGAGTGCACGCTGAGTGTTTCTTTTCTTTCTCTCTCTGGCAGCGACCATTGACCCGACCCTAGACTATGACTCAGTGACCAAGTTGACCGAACCTTCTTAACACTGGCTTTTGGATTATCAGAGTTGCAGACCTCTTTGCCACTCCTACTTTTACCCTTTTCTCCGGGACACCCCGTATTACTACGAACGTCCACTTCCATTGGACAAAACCATCGTATGGTTATATACGAACTCGAAGGACTTCGAGGATGGTTTCCGGTTCTGGAGAAAACGAATAGGACTATTCAGTTGTCTTTTCTTTTTCCCTTCTCTCAGGTTGCGAGTACTCCTTGGTTTAGGAGTAGTACACCTATTACGCAAATTGGATAGTCTTCTTCCAAACCTTAGGCTGGTGCCGAACGGTGGGGAATGAAGAAAACCAATTAGCTTAAACGGTGTACAGAAGGTATTAAGTTCAGACAAAGCAAGGGATTAGTTAGAGGGCAAAGTAAATTGCGACTGCTATTCACGACCAAACCATGTACTTCTTTGTCAATCCTAAATCACCTATGAATTAAGTACATTCAGGTGTCTTTTATCTTCACCTTCTCTCGCGTTGCGAGTGCTCCTAGGATTAGGACAGTACACCCTTTATGCTTATTGGATAGTCTTCTTCCAAACCATAGGCTGGTGCCGAACGGTAGGGAAGGAAGAAAACCATTTGGCCTAAAGGGGTGTACAGAAGGTAATGACTAAAGACATATAAAGGGATTTGGAGAGGTGGCAAAGAATTACACAGTTATAGTTGTGAATCTGGATAATGGAAGAGGCATTACTAAGAATACCAGGATACCCCATCGAAACATTTCAATGTTTCAGTTCCACTGTGTACTGTTAAAAGAAAACTGATTTCCCAATTAGACACTTGCTCCAGGGTATGTATTTACCAGGTTGGATTCTCACATCTGTATGGTTTTACAGATGATGAGTGGGAGTAAGTTATTGGGAATTAGGTGACCATCCTCATTATATCGGGATTCGTTGTAATCGGTGATATTTGAGGAAGTCACCTGGGTTGTTTGCCGGTCGGCAAATATTTGGTTTTGAATATCCGTTGTTGTGCACCAATTTCAAATTGATATATCTGTACGTCTATTTTTATAGAGTGAGATATACTTTTTGAAATTATGTCTATGACATTTACCTATATCAGTGGATGGTTAGGTAAGGAGCATTGAACAACGGTGTAATTCTTCTTAACCATAAGTACAGTTTTCAACCTACGACACACAGTGAATAAGTCACCAGACTCAGGGGACTTATACAGAGTATTGTATATTGTCCAGTGTCCATTAGGACAGAGGGGTAGGTACTCGTACTATATTCGGTTTACTTATGACTTCTCTAGTTCTTAGACAAGTGTTTCGTAGAAACACAAGGTCCAAGTTTTGAGGAGTTATAGGTATAAGAATAAAGTAGAGAACCAGATATTGCAAGTATCGGGATTCTTCAAGGTGATCGAAGATGTAGATACTTGTGAATGGTATTCAGTTGATAGTAATGATTAAGAGAACTGACTTCTCTTTCAGGTTACTCATAACTGGAAGCATTCCTAAGTTCAGTAACGCTGATCGGCCTCTCTTCCATTTAGTTGACATGCACTGGAGACAGTTGCATGATTTGAATCTGGTTCAATTAAATCAGTGCCTCTGTTTCTTGGATATAGAACAGTTCATATCTTGACATTGTTAAGATACGGGGAGTTGTCCGGCTTATGCTTAAAACCAGACTCTAGACAACTCAAGGCACGTTTCAGTAATGGCTGTTTGTGGGTTGACCCGGGCTATGACGAGGGTTGATTTTCTACCATCTGGAAGATCAATAGTGATATTGTTCTTAACTCGCCACAGTTTTATCAAAAATGGATTTTTTCAGAAAACAGTAGTGGGAGTATGGTAGAACTGGAAGTGATTCCAGAACCACAAACGATTACTGAAGATTTCATAAGAACCTAAAGATTCAATCTGGTTTGACATTCCATTGGCCACTCCGCAGATAAGGTGGGTAACCTCAGGCACCCGAGAGGTACTTCGGTATGCTCAAGGACGGTGGCAGGGAGGTTCTTGTTTACCCAGACTTGCCATTGCTGTTGTTCCAGGCTGCGAGACCCGGCGGGAGGATGAGTATAGCGTCGTTCTAAACTGGCTTTAGAAGCGTACGTGTATATGACTCTGCCAGAGGGTTGTCGTAGTCAGTGGGAGCAGCGGAAGCATTGGTGGATATCAGGCTTATGTCTATTTATAAGACTTAAGCAGATATAGCGGAGATAGATCATCTATTTCTGATGTGACAGTCATAGGTTTGACTTCATCAGAATAGGGGATGGATCTGTTGAGAAGGTAGTAGGGTGTGATGTCCTGGTATTTGATGACATACACAGAGTAGGAAGTGATATTCCTATACTACGATCGGTTATACTTTGGTCGTCACACAGTAGTTTCTCCATATAGGATTTGGATATTATATCAGACATTCTGGTTACTAGATCTATGGTTTTAGATCTAGATTTGGGTGGTTTCCCAATCTGGGTACTTTGACCGCATTCTATGAGTATGTAGAATGGACGACTCCTGGCACGGTAGTGTACCTGCAGATAATGGAGTCACCCTCTCTAAAGGTGTCTTACAGACTAAAGGGGAGAGGGATACGCATGATTGACAGATCACTTGCTTAGGCAATTGAGTCAATCATGAGATGTCAAGTACCACACCAGATATTGTTCTTGCAGTAGGTGCAATAAGTTGATATTAATCCAATCTTGGAGAAACAGTCGGAAGCAGTTTTAGAACATAAGTTGATGTTCTAAGGAATTGATAACGGCAGCCTCCTTTAGGAGACGGTTATCATTCCAGGCTTCCAAGGTGACCTGGATGGCAGAGTGGCTGTCAGAGTTATAGTCATCCCTCTGACGAGGGGCAGTATTTTGGACAGTTGGTCCAGGTGGATACTGAGGGAAGGCATGGCGCAGGACACTGATTAAGTTCAGTTGTCGATACAGTCTAAGAAGTTTGGATTTGGAGTTCACTTATGAGCTAGGTCCCATCAGACATCCAGACCTTCTAAGACAGGTATTGCTCATTTCGGGAGATAGTTTTCTCTGCGAACATGAGATATAGAGAGACATAGAAAGAAACATCAAAGCGGATCCACTCACTGAGGCTATTCCTCGAACGCAATAGTTTCGCAAACGAGCTTTGTGAGACTGACTAGTAGAGGAGTTGGGTGTTCGGTATCACACGGGCTGTGAGTATGCGACATCGCAATAATTAGCCTCGAGTGCAAGTGGGAGATTGTTGGAGATAGTGCCCTCAGAGTCAATTATTGGGTCACAGGCACGTGATTGCAATGATTGAGGGGAGGACCTATCCCGGTAGGACAGTCTTACTCGAGATGATAGTATGCTATCTGGTTTATCTTTATCATCGTGTACTGCTTTAGGTGACCTTACGAGTCGCTATTACACGTTGATAAAGCCCCTAGGATTCTTGCTTGACTTCCAGCAGTATGAGGGCGATCATATAAGTGGGAGCTGGGGTCTATAAGCACATCCTTAAATGGTCCCTAGTCGTGGGAGTTTCGAGACAGGGCATCGATTCTCCAGAGTAGACTAGTGTATACAGTCGAGACCCCGACGAGGGGCGGTGGCCGGTCTCACAAGCCACTGGTGTCAGTTGGTTCACCTAAGATGTATACAGGTGCTCATTGGGTTATGAGTACACCGGACAGGACTCGCCGGGAACCTGCTAGTTGGGATATACCAGACGTCAGATAGCAGTTCCCAGGTGACATGTGTACAGGTTAGTTCATCGACCTGGGATCGTCATTTGTCTCGTGTGAGTTCCCACTGTACTTTGATTACTACCCTACCACGGCTCAAAGGAGTCGTGCAAACAGGTTTTAGTTGGGTACAGTCCCGAGCCACATGGAGGCAGTGAGCGGATCTGCAGGGGTTCGTCTCTCCCGGTATTGGGGGTGAGGTCGTGCTGTGTCTAGGAGAGCCAGAACATGAAAAGTCCTTGGCCAAGGCAGGAGATTTGCTGGTAGGTATTCCAGTAGTATCTCAGGGTGTTCTGGGCTACACTCCGACACGACTTGTACCGCTTTTGGGGGTCTGACTTTTACCAACCCCCTAGGCCCGCCATGCGATGCTCATAGACGAACGGACCGGACTGTACGGATATTGTCACTGACAGGCTCAGTAGGGTGTCAGGATGAGTTCGCTCATCGACGTCCCTTTTGGTCAATAGCTGGTGGCCCGTCACGTATGGCTTATACCTCTGACGTGCTAGTGGTTAAATCCACAGCCATAGTATTGACGAGTCTTTAGAGTCCACCACACAGACAGTTACTCAAGTTTCGGGCGAAACGCTGTAGAGGCCGTATGGAGATATGGCAGGGTTCGATCAGATACGTGCGGTATTGCACGGATCGTGATCGGACAGTTTTTACTAGCCGGCTTTGGCTTAAGCCGGATTCTAGTATTAGATAGTGTAGTTTTGTCTCTTTGCATTTGTGTTCAGTGGGAATACAAATGCGGGCATGTATTTGCAGTAGTGGGGTTTTCCCGTATTTTATTACGGGATCAGTTTTTCTGAAGTTGCCAGTTTGCATTCCGTTCCGACCGGTTTTCCTTCATTCCTTCTCGGTCGGACTTTCTTGTTGGAGGGTGTTAATTGCAAGTTCGCAATTAACATTTTGTGAGGGGTTTCTTTGCATAAGTGTGGCTTCATAATCATGAGATGCCTTTCTTGTCCCTTTCTTTGCTTTTCATTTGATGGTTTAGAAAAAGGGATTGATTTGTGAGATGAGTGAAAAAGGATTGATTTGTGAGGTTTATATTATCTACACATATTGTTTTTCTCTCTCCAATCTATTTTCATCTAAAGAGGGGCCGGCCACTTTGGCTAGAAGGGGAGAGAGGTTGATTGGTGTTAGATTCATTCTTCATCTCATTTCATGCTTTTGTGCTTGCAATAATCCCAAGCTTCTCTCATTCATTCATTCTCCTCCTCAAATCTCTCCATCATGGCAACTTCAAGAACCCCAAAGAGACAAGCCTCTACACTATTTCTATAGCAAGCCTTGGACGCGTCGGCTAGCCAACTTCGCGCCCGAGTTGCCTCGGTCAAGAGGCGGGAGCCCGTAAAAGATTCCGGCTACGTGGTGCCCTTTCCGACGAGCGAGGAGGTGACGGAGATTCCGCGGGAGATAGGAGTGGAGACGAAGACCGAAGGACACGGATCGCTTGGTATAACTTCTCTACTCTTTTCTATTTTGCTAGCTAGCTAGGTTAATGGCCCGATCCGGGTAAAAAGTCCGCGGCGGTGCCGTTTTGCAAAGTTCGCAAAGTTTTTGTTTTCCGCGTTTCCGGCGTCGGATCGACGGCCGGGGCGCCCCCGCGGGCTTACAGATAAGTCGTGTCGATATGAGGTCTATAACTGTTCGAGAAACTACTGGTAACACTTACCAGTAAATCTCAGCAACCCTGGCCAGGGATTTCCTGTTATAGCCAATCGAACACAGCGCAACATCAACTCCCTATACCGGGAGAGACGAATCCCCTCCTATCGCTCATTGCCTCCATGTGACTCGGGACTGTACCCAAAAACCACCGTTTTGCACGCCCTCTTGGACGTGGTAAGATGGAAATCAAAGCACAGTGGGAACCACACAAGACTCTATGATGATCTCGGGTCAACAGACTACTCTGTACCAGTGTCACCAGAGAACTGCCATCTGACGTGAGGTATAATACCATCTGGGAGTTCTCGGCGAGTCCGTCCAGTGTACCCAGTCTCTACTGAGCACCCGTATATCTCCTCTGATGTCAAACACCAATGGATATGGGATCATCCATCGCCCATCTGTATGGGTCGAGAAGGTACACGCTAGTCTACTCTGGTATATCGATGCCCCGTCTCGATACACCCACGACTAGGGACTTTGAAGGATGTACTTATGGACTACCATGTCCCCACTAGTATGATCCGCATCATAGTCCAGGTAGTCAAGTACAGATCCTAAGGGCTTTACCAACATGTAACAGAGAGACAAACAGTATACACGTTAAGGTAAAGATCAACCAGATAGCGTACTATCATGTCGAGCAAGAAAGTCCTCCCTATATATGTCCCAGCATCCACTACAATATACATCCTATGTACAGTAATGGCCTCTAGGGCATACATATAACTAACACCTGCGATCCAATAATTGACTCTGAGGGCACTATCTCCAACAATCTCCCACTTGCACTTAAGGCTAATTATTGCGATGTCGACTACTCACAGCCCGTGTGAAAACGAACATCCAACTCCTCTACTAATCAGTTTCACAAAGCCCGTTTGTAAAACTATTGTGTTCGAGAAATAGCTTCAGTAAGTGGGTCCGCCAGGATGTTTCTTTCTATGTCTCTCTTAATCTCAAGTTCACGGAGAAAGCCATCTCCCGAATTGAGTAATACCTGTCTTAGAATATGTCTGGATATCTGATGGGACCTAGTTCATAAATGAACTCCAAATCCAAACTTCTTAGACTGTATCGATCACTGAACCTAATCAGTATCCGGCACCATGCCTCCCACAGTATCCTCTTGGACCACCTGTCCATAATACTGTCCCTCGTCAGAGGGAAAAACTATAACTCTGACAATCTCTCTATCAACCATGTCACCTTTGAAGCCTGGAATGATAATCGTCTCCCGAAGGAGGCTGCCGTCATCAAATCCGTAGAACATGTACTTATGTTCTAAAACTGCTTCCTTATGTTTCTCCAGGATTGGATTAATACAAACTTATTGAATCTAGTGCAAAAACAACATTTGGTGTGGTACTTGACATTTCATGATTGACTCAATTGCCTAAGCAAGTGATCTGCCAATCATGCACATCCCTCTGTCCTTTAGTCTGTAAGACACCTTTAGAGAGGGTGACTCCATTACCTGCAGGTACACCACCATGCTAGGAGTCAACTATTCTAAAAACCATTAGAATATCTGTCAAAGTACCCACATTGGGAAACTACCCAAATCTAGATCTAAAACCATAGATCCAGAAACCAGAATGTCAAATATTATATCCATATCATGTCTGGAGAAACAACTGTGTGACGACCACAGTACAACCGATCGTAGTATAGGAATTTTACTTCCTACTCTGTGTATGTCATCCAGATACCATGACATCACACCCTACTACCTTCTTAACAGATCCATCCCCTATCCTGATTGAAGTCAAACCCATGACTGTCACATCAAAATTAGATGATCTATCTCCGCTATAACTGCTCAAGTCTATAAATAGACATAATCTACTTGCCCACTATGTTTTCGCAGCTCCCACTGACTACGACAACCCTCCTACCGGGTCTCATAGCCTGGAACTTCAGTAGTGTCAAGTCTGGGTAGATAAGAACCTCCCTGTCACCGTCCTTGAGGCTACCGAAGTACCTCTCGGGTGTCTGAGGTTACCCACCGTATCTGCGGAGTGGCTAATGGAATGTCAAACCTGATTGAATATATAGGTCCTATTAAATTTTCCGTAATCGTTTGCGGTTCTGGAATCACTTCCAATTCTACCATACTTCCACTACTGTTTTCTGAAAAAGTCCATTTTACTAAAACTGTGGCGAGTCAAGAACAATATCACTATTGATCTTCCAAATGGTAGAATATCAACCCTCGTCATAGCCAGGGTCAACCCACAAGCAGCCATTACAGAAACGTGCCCTGAGTTATCCAGAGTCTGGTTTTAAGCATAAGCTGGACAACTCCCCGTACCTTAATATCTTATAAGGTATGATCCATTCTATATCCAATATAGAAACTTTGGCACTTTATTTAATTGGAATCAGATTCAAATCATGCAGCTGTCTCCAGTGCATATCAACTTAATGGAAAGAGGCTAATCAGCATTACTCAACTTAGGAATCCTTCCAATTATGAGTAACCTGAAAGAGAAACTAGTTTCTCAAAATCATTACTATCATCTGAATACCAAACACTAATCTACATCTTCGATCTCTTTGAAGAATCCCGATACTTGTGACACCTGGTTCTCTACTTTATTCTTATACCCACAACTTCTCTAAACTTAGACCTTGTATTTCTACGAAACACTTGTCTAAAAACTAGAGAAGTCATAAGTAAACAGAACAAAGTACGAGGACTTACCCCTTTGTCCTGATGGACACTGGACAATATACAATACTCTGTATAAGTCCGCTGAGTTGAATAACTCAAAACCTGTGCTTCGTAGGTTGAAAACTGTACCCTGGCGATTTCCTCAAATATCACCAATTACAACGAATTCCGATATAATGAGGATAATCACCTAATTCCCAATAACTTACTCCCACTCATCATCTGTAATACCATACAGATATGAGAATGAAACCTGGTAAATACATACCCTTGGAGTAAGTATCTAATCGGGAAAACAGTTTTTCTTTAACAATGCACTGAAACATGAAAATGTTTCGTAGGGGTATCTTAGTATTCCTAGTAATGCCTCTTCCATAATCCAATTCATGACTTTAACCGTATATTTCATTGCCATCTCTCCAAATCCCTTTATTTGTCTTTAGTCGTTACCTTCTGTACACCATCGTTAGGCTAAATGGTTTTCTTCCTTCCCTACCATTCGGCACCAGCCTATGGTTTGGAAGAAGACTATCCAGTAAGCATAATAGGTGTACCCTCCTAATCCTAGGAGTACTCGCATCTTGAGAGAAGGTGATGATAAAAGACAACTGAATAATACCTTATTCCTTTAAAGGTGAAATAGGAGTGGCGATGAAGTACGCGGATTTGGTCGTGAATGATAACAGTCGCAATTTACTTTGCCATCTTTCTAATCCCTTTATTTTGTCTTTAGTTATTTCCTTCTGCACACCCTACTTAGGCTAATTGGTTTTCTTCATTCCCTACCTTTCGGAACCTGCCTATGGTTTGGAATAAGACTATCCAATAAGCGTAATAGGTGTACTCTCCTAAACCAAGGAGCCCTCGCAACCTGAGAGAAGGTGATAATAAAAGACAACTGAATAAACCAATTCTATTTCTCCTGAACCTTGATCCATCCTCGAAGAAGTCCCTTCGAGTTCGTATATAACCATACGATGGATCTATCCAATGGAAGTGGATGTCCGTAGTAATACGGGGTGTTCTGAGAAATACAAAGGGTAAAAGAAGGAGTGGCAATGACTTATGCAACTCAGACAATCCAAAAGCCAGTATTTTAAGAAGGTTCGGTCAACTTGGTCACTGAGTCAAAGTCTAGGGTCGGTCAAAGGTCGCTGCCAAAGAGAGAGAAAAGAAACACTCTGCGTGCACTCTAACCTAGATCAGAATGGTTATCACTTTATCTAATCCGGAAACCTCCCACTGTCCTGTCAAATTCTCCTCCAAACCTGAAAGAAAAATTAATCGGGATCACCCGAAAAGTAAACCAACTCATCAGTGGGAATCGGGATCCAACTCTTATCGCATGATAACGTGATGGAATGCATCCACGTTACTCATACTCCAGAAGGTATGCGCATACTTGGCAAGTTTCAGTTTCTTTAGAAACTCCCGATATAATTTTTGCCCCATGCTCTTATAACCTTGGCGTTAGGTCAAAATGTCATAAGTCACATGCCAAGTTCTACCCGTCACTATCTTGTTAATTTGAACCCACCCGCACATGCCCTTGGCGTTAGGTCAAAATGGCAGAACGGCTGTCCCAAACTAACTCATCTATCTATGCAACAAATGAATACCCAGCAGCTACCAAACACTATGCCTTGGCGTTAGGTCAAAATACATAGCTTGAATACTACTGAATACCCAAAAGAAACGACGGAGGGCTACGGCTGGTTTTTGGCGAAAAACCTTTAACGTAACGAACTTGATATCGCTGAAGGAACCTGATAGCTTTTTAAAATATAGTGGCGAAAACCTTTGCTAAAGAGGTCACTCCCGGTGAAGGGATCTCGGCTCTTTCCTCGTGGAATGAGGTGCAGGATATTCCACTGAATACCGCGGTGCAAAGCAACATGTAATCGACTATAATGAAGTTATTACCCTGACGCAAACTTTTGCCCAAGCGGTCAGTCCCGGTGAAGGGATATCGGCCCTTGCCCCGTCGAATGAGGTGCAGGATATTCCACTGAATACCACTATGCATAACAAAAGGAAACGTCTTTGCAATAACACTTTTTAAATTGTTCCAACAACTGCCAAATAGGTTTGCTTTCCTTTGCATTGATCAGAATCAACGCAGTCCCATCAATCAATCACACCAGAAAAGAACGAAAATAAAATGTACGTATATGCCATCCGCATTCGTCACTGGGTCCCGTCATCACCCGTTAGGTTACTTAACTAATGACAGAGCGGGGACTGGACTAGCGCGGGTGTAAAACATATACAACATCTAATAGTATATAAACCAATATACAATAATCGCTCCAGGCGTGATAATATGCAGCATTACAGAAAAGTAATAAGCATCACAGAACAATACAGATAATCTGGGATCCCCGGGTTTCACAGAGACGCTGCTGAAACCCGACGTTCCCCTGTCGTGTGGATAGCCTGTGCAATGAAACCTAGACCCCTACAGGTGCGGCAAGTTATCCGCCAAAACCTGAAGCGAGGCAGCCCCCTACAGCAAAGTGAATGGACCACCCAGCACTTCACGGAATCCGGTAATCTTGGGCACCCCTCCTTGGGTCAACCTGTACCCCCTACGAGTGCGGCAAATAGTCTGCCAATTTTAGAGTAAGGCCCCTCTGCCTCTCAAAGCCATGAGATGCGGACCCGTTGCCCTCCAGAACCCGGCTATCCGTGCACTCCGTCGCGGGGCAAAACCTAGTACAGTAATAAATAATAGTACAACAGGTACATCGACCGCAACGTGGTCGTGCCCCAAAAGAATATTATACAACAGGCAGGGACGGCAGTCCACAAGTTGGACGCTCGCCCTGCAATATCAAATGTACAAATAAATCCAAACTGCACTATCATTGCACACTGCTATCCACCACGACAAATCCGCAACATCACAGCACAACACAGAACATCAATGCGAATGTCACGTTCGCAAACCCGTCTAAAAGAACTATAGCAATCAGATGCGGTTTACCGATCAAATGACATTCCCGGTCGGAGATATAATGTAAGCACTGTAAACTAACATGTTTAAATATCGATCGACTAAATATCACAAAGTGGGCCCCACGAACATCTGTTGAACAGTAACAAAATCTGGGCCCAAAAGATATATACCAAAAATCCCAATTTCCAGAGAAGAATATACTGTGCAAATTTGGGGGCATGATCACTCAGAACGACCGCGGATGCGCGGCCAAACCATGGGTTTGGCCGCGATTCCGCGGCAGTCTTGTCGATTCATGATCCCAAATTTGTACGGTGTTCTTATAAAACCCTGCACAGTTTTCTGAGATATGTAGAATAATTTTAGGACATCATTTAAAATCGACAGAAACTGTGAAGCTTGAAAATTGTGTTTTTCGATATCCGGTTCGATCGATATTTTAAACGCGTTAGCACAAGTTAGTATAGCAAAATGGTGAGGTTCTGATACCACTGTAAGTCTACGTTAGCGCCCCGGCCGTCTACAGACGCCAAATGCGGAACAAAAAACTTTTAACTGGCGCTATCGCATACAATAACCCGGATCTGCCATTATTGCTAAACTAACAAACTGTAAAGAGTGTAGAAAGATTATACCGAACGATCCGAGTCCTTCGTTCTTTAACCATCATCCCACGCTCCGTTGCGTCTGCTCCGATCTCCTCGTCTAGGTGGCACCACGTCAACGATTCTTTAAACGGGCTCCCGCCTCTGACTCGAGGCAACTCGATCGTCAAGTTTGCTAAAAGAGACGACCAAGAATGATGTAGAGAATGAGTAGAAGACTTTGTCTCATTTCGTCCAAAGCCGTGGACGATCGGTTAATGAAGTTGCCATGGGAATCGGGTGATGGAATGAAATGAGCTGTGAAATTCCATACACTCCAAAATCTATCATAATCTTTTTACCAGATGAAAACTCAAGTGAGAGAGAGGAGGGGGCCGGCCATATATAGGGAGAGGGGGGGTGAGTGTAGGAGGAGGGAGGTGACCACAAGAAAATATCATGTGTGAACATAAACAAATATCTAGTGTGAACACAAATAAATATCTAGTGTGAACACAAATAAATATCTAGTGTGAACACACAGTGTGAACACAAAGAAAGCAACCAATGAAACAATAACACCTCACCGCTTCTAGAACTTTCTAGAAGCATCCACACTCTTCCAAATAAAAGATAAATCCGTCTTTAATCGAATGTTAAAAGACGGCTGATAGAAAACTGAAAACTGGCAACTTCCAAAAGTGATCCTGAAACGACTTTCAGGATAACCCCGTAACTGTATAAATATACCCGCATTTGTATTATGACCGAATACAAATGCAACTGAGACAAAGATATTATATCTACTCAATATAATACTCGGATCCAGCTTAAACCAAAGCCGACTAGTATCATCTGCCCGAAAACTGACACGTGCGTAAACGCACGTGCATTTTCCGAACCCTGCCATAAAACCATACGGCCTCTACAACGTTTCGCCCGAACTTGGGAAACTGTCTGTGGGGGACTCTAATGACTCGTCAGTACCCTGGCAGTGGGTTTAACCACAAACCGTCAGCGGCACTAGCTATGCGTAACGGCTGCCTATGGACTGACCTCAAGAGAGGCCGATGAGCGAACTCACCCGGAATCCCTACTGAGCCTAACAGCGACAATGTATATACAGTCCGGTCCGTTCGTCTATGAGTATCGCATATCTGCCTAGGGGGCTAGTAACGTCAGACCCCCAATAGCAGTATAAGTCGTGTCGGAGTATAGCCCAATAACACCCTGAGATACTACTGAAGTACCTACCAGTAAATCTCCTGCCACGGCCGTGGGCTTTGTGTAATGGCTCTCCTAGACACAGCACGATCTCACCCCCAATTCTGGGAGAGACGAATCCCCTGCCGATCCGCTCACGTGCCTCCATGTGGCTCGGGACTGTACCCAAAAACTACCTGTTTGCACGACTCCTTTGAGCCGTGGTAGGGTAGAAATCAAAGCACAGTGGGAACTCACACGAGACAAATGATGACCTCAGGTCGATGAACTAACCTGTACACATGTCACCAGGGAACTGCTATCTGACGATATATATAATACCAACTAGCAGGTTCCCAGCGAGTCCTGTCCGGTGTACTCATAACCCAATGAGCATCTGTATACATCTTAGGTGATCCAACTGACACCAGTGGCTTGTAAGACCGGCCACCGCCCCTCGTGGGGGTCTCGACTGTATACACTAGTCTACTCCAGAGTATCGATGCCCTGTCTCGAAACTCCCACGACTAGGGACCACAATTAAGGATATGCGTATAAACTACCCAACTCTCACGTATATGATCGCCATCATACAGTTGGTAGTAAAGCAAGATCCTAAGGGCTCTATCAAAGTGTAACATGTAATCAGTCACCTGAACATGTACACGACTGATAAAGGCAAACCAGATAGCATACTATCATCTCGAGTAAGACTGTCCTACCGGTATAGGTCCTCCGCAATCATTGCAATCACGTACCTGCGATCCAATAATTGACTCTGAGGGCACTATCTCCAACATGTAGACTAGGTCATATCAATGCGATTCGACTGGCTGAAGTTACATTTAGATGCATATTTAAAATCTGTTTGAATTTACATCTTATAAAACTTGCCAGTCATGTCACAGAGATAAGATGACCATAGCTCCATTTACTGGAAACAGAGAAAGAGTTGGTGAACTCTTGGGATGATACATGTTGATGTATAAAGGTCCCCTGTCTACACATGCCAGGACCGGTTCTTTGTACTTCATTACATTCTCTGATGATCTCTCAAGATTCAGTCATATGTTCCTGCTGAAACACAAGTTCGAACCTTTTGAGATATTCACAGAATATAAGTTAGAAGTAGAGAACCAATACGGGTATAAGTATTATGTCCTTTGATGCGATCAGGGAGCAAAATACTTGAGCACGAAATTCCTGGACTATTCTAAAGGAGAATGAGATTCTCTCTCAGCATTACTCCTCCGTATACACCATAGCACGATGGTATATCGGGGCGGGGCAATTGCACCCTATTCGATATGGTGCGCTCTATGATGAGTAATACTGAGTTACCTGTTTCCTTTTGGGAGTTATGCACTTGAGAAGCTGCATACCTATTGAATAGGGTTCGAATCAGATCACGGCCTACCACTCCATATGAGATATGGTAAGGGAAGAGCCCATCTCTTAAGTTAGTTAAGATTTGGGGTTGTCCAGCCTATGTCTAAAAAGCAAAATCCGGACAAGCTCGAGGCAAGATCTGTTATGTAGAACTGGAAATGTTCCAGCTATACAAACTGCAGCTGATGATTTGAAAGAACCAAAGGATTCAATAGTTACCAACGAACCTCAGCCTCTCCGCCGATCTAGTAAGGTTCCTCACCCGCCTGAGAGATACTTCGGTTTCTCTATGACAGTGGGAGCGAAGATTGCATCATGAGATGATGACCCAACTAGTTTCGAGCTGGCCATCAGGAGTGGGACTCTGTAAGAATGGCTGGATGCTTAGTGATCTGAGATGGAATCCTTATACACCAACAAAGTATGGACTTTAGTTGCTTTATCCGAAGGGTTAAATCCCCATCAGGAGCAAGTATATCTTGAGAAGATTACTTGGTGTACATGGAAAAGTTGAGACTTTCAAAGCTAGACTTGTTAAATGTTTGCATCATTAACCAGGTGTGGATCATGATGAAACTTTTTCTAAAAATCTATGCTTAAGTCCATCCAGATCCTACTTGCCACGGTTACAGACCATGACTACGATATCTGGTGGTTGGGTGTCATGACTGCTTTTCTAAATGATGTTTTAGAAGAGAGCGTCTATAAGTACACAGCCAGAGGGCTTCGTAGACAGTGGGAGCAGCGGAAACGTGTGCAAGATGCTTTATAGGATAAAGCAGACATCGCGGAGTTGGAACATCTGTTTTGATGTGTTAGTCAAAGAGTTTGACATCATCAAAATGGTAGATGAACCTTGTATAAACAAAAAGGCAGTAGGGAGTATAGTGACGATCCTCGTAGAGTACATGGATGACATGCTCATGATAAGGAAAAAGTTTCCTATGCTACGCTCAGTCAATCTCCGCTTATCACAATGATTCTCCATATAGGATCAAAGTGATACCTCCTAAATCCTGGGTTTTGGATCTATGAGATAGATCTAATTGGATGTTAGGATTCTCACTAGTTGTAGTGAGATGGTATCAACCGATCCTGGGGAGAATCACTGGAAGGGTTCCAGGGTGATAAGGACGACTGAAAATCAGTCGCAGGCATTGTCTTTACCCTCAGTAAAGGGACGGTATGTTGGAAGAGTTCCAAGCTAGATACCGTGGCATACCAGACGATAAAGGCAGGATACATCGCTACTTAAGATGCTACCAAAGAGGCTGTTTGGGTGTATATTGGTTCATGAGATGAACTTAGTTCCTCCCATTGTGTGACAATGGAGTTGTGGCTTATGCCAAGGAACGTCCGTCCCATCAGTGATCCAAACATATTCTGAGGCAGTATCACCTGATCATGGAGATGGTTGATCTCTAAGGAGATCGAGGTTAGGAGAGTAGACTCAGAGGATAACACGGCGGATCCACTCACAAAGGCCTTTTCCCGGAGAGAGACTTTTATGGGATGGTTGAGTATGAGATACTACAACCACTACTATCAGATGGCCCTAGTGCAAGTGGGAGATTGTTAGTTATATGTATGCCCTAGAGGCCATTACTGTACATTGGATGTATATTGTAGTGGATGCTGGGACAAATATAGGGAGGACTTTCTTGCTCGACATGATAGTATGCTATCTGGTTACTCTTTACCTTAACGTGTACATTGATTGTCTCTCTGTTATATGTTGGTAAAGCCCTTAGGATGTGTACTTGACTACCTGGACTATGATACGGATCATACTAGTGGGGACATGGTAGTCCATAAGTACATCCTTCAAGGTCCCTAGTCATGGGTGTATCGAGACGGGGTATCGATATACCAGAGTAGACTAGCGTATACCTTCTCGACCCATACAGATGGGCGATGGATGATCCCATATCCATTGGTGTTTGACATCAGAGATGATATACGGGTGCTCAGTGGAGACTGGGTACACTGGACGGACTCGTCGAGAACTCCCAGATGGTATTATACCTTACGTCAGATGGCAGTTCTCTGGTGACACTGGTATAGAGTAGTCTGTTGACCCGAGATCGTCATAGAGTCTTGTGTGGTTCCCACTGTGCTTTGATTTCCACCTTACTACATCCCAGAGGGCGTGCAAAACGGTGGTTTTTGGGTACAGTCCCGAATCACATGGAGACAATGAGCGATAGGAGGGGATTCGTCTCTCCCGGTATAGGGGGTTGATGTTGCGCTGTGTTCGATTGGCTATAACCGGAAATCCCTGGCCAGGGTTGCTGAGATTTACTGGTAAGTGTTACCTGTAGTTTCTCGAACTGTTATAGGCCTCACATCGGCACGACTTATCGGTTATTGGGGTCTGACGTTTACCACCCCTAGACTTGATATGCGACATATCAGACGAACAGACCGGACTGTACGGTAAGTGTTACTGGTTGGATTCACAGGAGTGTGAGCGGGCTGGCTCGTCGATCTTCTGATCGCTCAATTCCCGGATGGCCGTTACGTTTAGCAGACCGCTTGCGGCTTGTGGGTGCTTGATATGATCATCATCTGCTGCCGGCGTATTGACGAGTCTTTAGAGTCCTACACAGAGGTTTCCTGGCTCAAGCGAAACGAAATAGGAGCGTATATGAGATATGTGCAGGACCGAGAATAATGCGTGTATGTGATACCGTATTCCATTCTCGCGATGAATGTATCGATTGGTTATATGCGATATAACCTAGATATCGAATCAAGGATTGATTCGATAAGCCGATACATAGGATACTAGTCGGTTATATGCGATATGACCGGATCGTTAAATCAAGTGTTGATTTAATGATTTAATGTATAATTATATATTTGATATATTACTTTGCATTAACTAGTATTGGTTCACTTTAAATGGATTTTCTCACTTGGATGTGCAAGTTGTATATGTGATATACTTTTGTGCACATGATTGTATCATATTTGATGATACATGCTTATTTGGTTAAGTGTAAAGAATTAAACCATGGTTAAGTTGATGATTAGGGTTTTGCTTATTCATTTATTTATTTGTTTATTCATTTTTGAAAGATAAAGATGAATGGTGGCTTTGTTTGTTTGTTAGTTGAAGATTCTTGAAG
The DNA here is from genome assembly GCA_030015575.1 of Agapanthus africanus. Lineage (NCBI taxonomy): Eukaryota > Viridiplantae > Streptophyta > Magnoliopsida > Asparagales > Amaryllidaceae > Agapanthus > Agapanthus africanus. Next base: position 117,167,478 of record CM057340.1, on the reverse strand, counting down.
CTTTGACTAAGTCACCATTCTTGTCTCATGCTTAACCCTAACCATTTGAACTAACCCTAGTTCATTCTCTACACTTAACTATAGTTGAGAATATGATAAGAATCACTTCTTTTTCAATTATGAAAAACACTTATCATATTCTATCTTCTTCTTCTTCTTCATCTTCATGAAGAAAACCTTGCCTCCATCAATGGCACTTTGAGAAGAAGATTGAGAAATCCAATTCTAAAGTGAACCCACCTCCTATTTCTTCACCCTCTACCTCTTGCCAAGTAGTATAGGGTGTTTTCTTCACAAGTTTCACAACTTGGTGAAGTTGGAGCTTGATCTTGTGTAATCTCGACGTAGATCATCTTCGGTATCGTAGCCGACGACCAGTCCGCTCATTTTCTCCGATGAAGCCGATGCAAGAGTCCGGGATTCGAGATGGACAGCGAGGGGACGACTACGTGGAACTAAGGAAGTGGATAACTGGATCTACAAAGGTTGTAGCTTCTTATCTTTAGTTAAGTTGTTAACTAGTTTAATGTTTCGCCTAAAATTCTAGTTAACGATCCGTATTAGAGTTTCTCGGCACTTGTAAAATTTGAAATTGGCATGGTTGATGCCTTATGAGACCTCTTGAGAGTGCCTAGGAACCCTACAACAACAAACTAGATATCCAAACGGGGTTTCGAAATAACTTAATAATGATACGAATTCGAATAATACACAGTTCTTACACGCTTATTACACACGTTAGGTCCAGACGCGACAGGGTACATCGGTCGAGCCTCCACATGCATCTCCTTCGGCTGCGGCTCCGCAAGCCACTACATCGGCTGCGCTTCCGCAGACAGCTCCTGTAGCTCCACCGCCCACTCAGACTCCCGCAGCCGCGGCTCCGCAAACGACTACCTCGACGGCGGCTGCGCAGACCACATCGCCATCTCCACAGGCCGCTCAGACTCCCGCTCACGCCGAATTGCAGAGTTTATTGACCGAGGAGCTGGCGCGCGTTATTCTATCGCTATTCAGAGGTGGAGCTGGACCGAACTAGGGTAGCTTTTTGGTTCTTATTTTTTGAAACATGTATTTATTTATATCATACACATTGTACTACATTTTGAAACGATATCGATATTGGTTTATATTTATATCATATTCAGTTTTTGGATTTCTTTTGTATATTATATGCGTGAGATATGATTATGAATACTGCGATATATGTTGTGTGATGATTATTTTTATATTTGATTAATGTATATATTATTGTGCACATGGCGGGAAAAAATCAAGCAGCCCATTTTTTAAAAAAAAATACAGATAATATGTACCTACGGATTAATCCGTAGGTACACATGTTGCCCCTACGGATACATCCGTAGGGGCAAAATATCAGCAGTAACTGATATTTCCCCTCTGATCTCAGTACCAGGGGGTTGTGGCGTGCCCCTACGGATATATCTGTAACAACCCTAATTTTCTTATATATTTTTTCTTATACAAATTTTTTCAAAATATTTTTAAAATCCACAAAGGGGTATTTTAGCCTGAGCACAAGATTTAGGTAATTATTTTTGTTTTTAATTACAAGCTACAAGAATGAAATAACTCCATTTTTAGTGTACAAGAAATAACTTTAAAATTTAATGTATACTTGGAGTATTTACTCTTGCTGCTATCATTTTAAGTAATTAAAAACCACAATAATTACAAGAAGAAGCTTGTAGCTCATTGGTAATACCTTGCACTGCTGAACCAAGCCACCGGAGTTCAAATCCCATGCCCCACATTATTTTTGTATTTATTTTGTTTTAATTTTTTTTGGAAGTCAACGGTAAAAAGGCCATAACTCCCAAAATATGTACTGGACTTGAAAAAGTAAAAATACCAAGTTGTTCCTCAGGAAAAACCCCGGCCATTGGACCCTTGACTCGGCCCGACTCGGCGCCGCCGGCCGGCGACTCGGCCGACTCGGTCCGGCGCCGCCGGCAGGACTTGGCCGGACGGCCGAGTCACCAACTGAGAAAAGTTGGCTCTTGACTTGGTCAACCCTCTTGCACACTTATTATACCTGGATCGGTTTTGATTTGGCCAATAAATCCCTTTTACTCCTAGGTTTAATGATTTTTAATGAATTTTTAATGTTTTTATATTTTCTTTTAATATTTTTTATCCTAACCCTAACCCTAGCCTAGCCCTATATAAAGACCCCTACCCTCTACCATTTCACCTCACCACTCTAAGTCTACTCTCCCAAATTCTCGAGAACTCGGTACGAAGAGCGAGAAGCGAAGCGCTGCCGAAATCGACGACGGATTCCGGCGACCGGATCAGAACCTTTGCGACGTTTTCGACGAATCGACAACCATCACATCCCTTAGCTTCCTTAGCTTGTCCAAACCGTAAGTCCTACCTCTTCTATCTCCCTTTTCTTTAAGGTAAAAATACGACTTTTTGAAACCCGACGGAAATCGGACAAACTGATTTCCGATTCGGTTTTTCTATAAATTTCCACTTGTCACCTAATACATAATACCCAAACTTATGTATGTTGACTATTAATCACCCATAAACCAATTTAAACAAACTTTTTCACATGAAATGATAGCTTCTTTGTAAAACCGTATTCTTTTCATAAAAATACCATGAAGTTCATTTTTCTTAGTTTAATAAATTCTCCCACTCCTAAATAGGTTTATCTTGATCACTAAACTTGTAGAACCCAATTTGAATGAAATTTCACACATAAAATGATAACATTTTCGAATACCGTATTCTTGCGCTATAATACCTTTAAGTTTAACATAGCATGTTTTACCTTTAAACTTCATTAAACCTTAAAATAAGTCACGAGGTAATGACCTACCTCTACACACACTCAATATAACCCTAATTGATAAATATCAAAACACAGAATACGAAATTACAGGACTTTTCACTAAAATACCCTAATCTTTATAATCTTTATTGAAAACTTTAAGTTGTAAACATTTCTAAATAAAATCTTTTAATAAAATGAAAGCACGATTGGTCATGGACATCGATCGTTTATCTAAACTGTCTTGTGGTGCCTAGGCAAGTGTGTCTAAGGCTAGTGGTTTTTAATTAGGCCCACGACTGTGGTTCCTTCCCACTTACCTGGCACTTACCTGGCCACAATTGACGGTGAAGAGGCGATTTGAGGCTTTTAATGACTCATCGTTTAGACCTTAGAAGTAGGCTAGTTGGCTTAGGAAACCCTAACAACTAAAATACGGAAAACTATACTTTTTGCAAATAAATACCTTATATTTATAAAACCGTTTTCCCAAATGAAAAGTATTTGTTAAACCTAAGCAAAACGCCGCTACAACCCACTTTTGGGGAACCTGTTAGGGATAGTACGGTTCATCGTGCACCCGCAGGCTAGTAGTGCGAGATTCAGACCTCCGCAAGGAGCATTCGGTCTCGAAAGGTTCAAAATACGATATTTAGGGAAAATGAGATTTTTTTAATAAAATATTTATATAAAATTATTCATGTGTTAATATATATATAATTATCATTTAAACACCTATTTTATCATAATATAAAATTTCCACATTTTTCTAAAAAAAATTACAAGATTAAAAGTTACACTAAAATACAATGAATTTCAGATAAAACAATTAATACTTTTATTAGGATATATTCACTAGAATAACACAAATAAAATTCACATTCATTATAACAATAAAGACGATTATTAAATACTTGAGGTGTATTTTGAAACTATACAAAAGTATTTTTACATAAAACCCCCTCAAGTTTTACAAATTACAATAAGGCCCCTAGCTAATATTGAACTTCAAATTATCTTCTTTTAGTCTGACTCGGGTTAGAGTCTGACTATTTCTGACTTGAATACGATTCAAGTCAATCTATATTCTTTTATATTCCAATACAATTTGAATGCATGAAACCCTGAATCCAGTTAACAATATATTCTTTTTGACTGAATCAAACCATGGATATTCATCCATTATCCTGATATTCCATTTACCTGATTATACAGTTACAACATGCTTACTGATATCATGGTTTTGGTCAGTCACCCAAATTTACATATTCCAATACTACAATACTGTTAAAACACTACGGGGTTTAAGGGGTAGATTGGTACGGAAGGTGTTAAAGGTGGCACGAGGTGGTCAGATTAAGACACCTAACCTGAATCCTATTGCTGTTGTACCGTGGTATAACGGTTCCTTGTGCTTTTTTTTTGCCCTGATTTCTAGCATATAGAGATCCCCCTCGTATACACTGGTATCCTTCTGTACCAAGCTACAAACAACAGCGTTAACTCAATATTCCATAATATTCAACAATGTAATACTTTAGAAAATACTGTTACTCTGTCATTCTCATTCTTCTTATTCTTTGGGACTTACCGAGCGACCTGTTCGCTGACGACATTCTATTTCTTTCTTCTTTGAATGTCGTCAGGTGCGTTGGACCAAGCTGAGATCGAGCCCACCGGTGAAGATTTGGAACAGTTCCAAGAAGACTCAGAGCTCTAGATAATTGTACCTTGTTCTTTCCAGTATTTTTCATTTCTGTTATGCCACTGTTTAGGCATTGCTTTTTCATTCCAGTTGTATTTTCATTTCATGCATTGTACAAAGAATGTTATTAATAAAAGTTGCTGTTATTTCTTCGTGCCGCACTGGAGTGATCCAATATGTGGTTCCAAAGAGAGGCAGGCAAAGGGAGAAGCAGCCAAGTGCGCCAACCAACGCCCTGGGCCATATCATCATTTGTCTCTTGTGATTATTTTATATTGCTTTGCTACGCTTAGCGTATGTACTTCTGAGTACATACGTAGCGGACCTCGTCGCGTCCATTTCGCCGTACACTGGGAAGCGGGGCGTGACAATATCCGTAGGGGCCACTGCCTTTCCTCTACGGATAGATACCTACGTAGCTATCCGTAGGGGGTATAACTTGGACCTACGGATCTGTCCGTAGGTACACTTAATATATTAAAAAAACCCGTAAATAATATAAATTTTTTTACCCTACGGCTTAGTCCGTAGGGGCAATAGGACCTACACAGAAATCCGTAGGGGCAAGAATTTGCCCGTAGGGGTAAGTTCAGGACCTCAACTTGCACCTGCGGCCTTTGCACCTACGGGGTATTTTTTCGCCCCTACGGATATATCCGTAGGGACGGTGGGTTGCCCCTACGGATATATCTATAGGGGCAACCCATATTTGTAGTAGTGAATAGGCTAGACCCTAATAACTCGATCTTTCCTTAGATAATCATATTATATATGCAAGTCAACCAAACACAATTTCACAATGCTTCTAATATTCACCGAGATGGGTGATACGTCATGGATTTTCACAGGGGTACCCACACCCTGATCTCGCTGGAGAGGAACAAAGCGGAAAATTAGATATTACGATGGCCGCTACACCTTTGTGTATATTAAGAGAGGCTGTATGTCGATCGCCGCTACACCTTTGTATGTTTGACGGCTTTATCGATTGTTTGCAAGCATGACCCTTAAACGTTCAAGTTATTTCGGGCTAATTAAAGAAATGTGAAATCATTTAGGTAATCAATCCCTCATATTATATATAATGCAACCCTTAAAGATATAGTTAAGGCCATTCGATTGATGATAACTCCTTGCTAATTAAGAAATAAGTGTAACAAATGAGAAAAGCCTTCCAATTTGTTCCTCATATGAAACGGACCACATCATCAACATGTTCAAATATTTTAATTGATCGGATAAAATCCAATTTTCCAAATTAAGCCATCTCTCTTTTCTCTCTCCACCTACATTTAAGCATCAACGTTCAAACCATCTCTTTCAATTTCAGAAGGTACCTCTTTAACTTGATTATACGCAAATAATATTTATTTATACCATAAAATATATATTATACCATATGTCACGTGTGCAATACAAAATCTGCATTAATGCACTAAGTGACTGTAGGGGCACCGACCATAAATAACTACCATAACAGGGCCCCTCTCTAACCTACGCCTCCCATGCGCACCTCCTTCTAATCTGTGCAATCTCTCTGTACCCTCTCAATTTTATTTCTTATAAACTCACACTGGAAAATAAAAAAAAGTAGGGTTTTTTTTTCCGACCCCCCAAACTCCAATATTTTCAAAATAAACATCCAAACTTCCATATTTTCAAAATAAAATGACACCTCAAACCTCCTAAGTTAAAGAAAATAGATCCTCCCGTTGACTTTTATCCTAGCTCCGTTAAATATAAAAGGTTTTTGAAGTCTAAGAGACCGAAATACCCCTGCAGGGTTTAAAAGAAAAAGAAGAATAAGAAGAGGGATAGTTTCTTTATTAGAATTGAACAGTCGGAAGGTGTTTTTTATTTACAGATTAAGTTTGGGATTTTTTTTTTGAAAATACTGAGTTTGGGATGCTTTATTTGGAAAATATAAATGATTAGGTAGAGCATAATAAAAAGTTAAAAGAAAAAACCCAATAGAATATATAAAGAAAAGAGAGAGAGAGACAGAGAGACAAGTAGGCTGCCCCATCAGCTGTTTAACTCTCCTTTTCTCTCCTCTCTCTCCTCTCTCTCTCTCTCTCGTGTCTCAACAAAGCAAAAGAAACCAATAAAGAAAAAGAGGAAAGGAAAAGAAAAGAAAAGAAAAGAAAATTGGAACCCTAACCCTTGCTCAATGGGGCATGAGATTCTATAGCAGGAGATGGGGAAGATCGAGGAGCATTATGCACCCTCCACTGTCTCGGTAATATCATCTTCGTCTTCATCAGGCGTCAATGCCATATTCCACTCCATCACGAAAACCTCGAGCTTGAAATGCGGGTTTGTAATGGTGATGGGAGTTGCCGTGTTTTTGTCGGCTGTCTTCTGGCTGCCACCCTTCTTCAAGAAAGGGGATCTGGATCAAGATTTCCAATTTCCTGGTGGTAAGTGGAATTTTATTTTGTTTGTTGGACTGAGTTGCTGTTTGATTCAGTTGTGCAGCGCAGCGCAATGCTGATAGAGTTGGCGCATTAGTTGGAACTCTGTGAAAATGCTTTTTGTACTACTGATATCTTTGATACAAATTTAATAGCTTCCCTTTCGACGGAAAAAGAGTGGCTGCTATTACGAAAGTAGTAGCAGAGGTGCTTTGCAAAAATCCTGACCACAAATCCTACGTGCAAATACACCAATACCAAAGTGCCCATGTTTTAAACGAATCTCGACCATTGTTTTCGATCATACATGAGTCTGGACCGTTCATCCCAATAGGATGGGTGCTATTATGCTGCTCATAGCAGTCACTCTGAATCCTTGACCGACTAAGGAGTTCGGTTTGGGTATAGAGTTTGGATAACCGGAGTTTATTTTTAAATGGAGGTAGAGCGGATGCAAGCTCTAGTTTGCAAGGCCCAACCTCCACTTTAAATTTTAATTTTAATGAGGTGTTTTTGTTTCGGAGTTATCTAAACACCAAAGTTTTGTTTTTGGAGTTGTTTAAACTCCAAAATGAGTGTTTTCTTCTCGCTTTTTTTTGGATTTTAGAAAACTGCAGTTGGTTTGAAGTTTAATAAACTCCGGTTTTCCCTACTTTGGAGTTTTCTAAACTCCAAAATAAGAGCAAAACATGGCATATTTAGGATTTTGGAGCTACCTTTAGATAACTTTATGAAACTCCGGTCATCTAAACTCAACTCCATTGCCAAACAGGACCTGAACGCATATATGCTTTCTTCTGGATGAACATCTAATCTTCAGTTGTGTTGCCAGTATCTTAAAAAGCGGTCACCAAAGTTCATATTTGCTTAGAAATTAAGCGGTCTTATGAAGTTCTACCTTGATTAACTTTAGTATGATCTATGTTTCTTATAGGGGGTAAAATTTAAGGGTATAAGTGTGGTAATTGAGTTTGCATCTATAATAATTATTATAAAAAAGTATATGCGCAACTGTTTCGGACTGAGAATATGCAGTTGAGCCCTAAACAACAAACTAAAAACTATGTCTAGCTACGTTTACCACAGTTTCAATTCGGTATGCTTCTTTGGAGGCTATTGATAGAATAGGTAACTTGATAGACACAAGTATCGATGCTAAATCACTCTCAGATGAGATATGAGACCTCATGTGCTTCAGGGCCACATACTGTATAAGCGAATATGCGAGCGGATCGGTGTTTTAAAAAGCGGCCGCTTAAGCCGATGAGCGGGTTACACCGCTCCGCTTTATCCCGCTTAAACGGATGGCATTACACAACCTATGTTTATTAATCTATACATCTCATAAGTGTTATTATGGATATATAAGTATTCTTATTGGAGTGAAAGTAACATAAATACCAATTAATACAAAATTTCATCTTTTCTTTCTATTTTTCCACATTGTTTCTCTCTTTTGTACTCAAGTTGATAGGGATCATGGTTTTCGAGTTGCTCGACTTCGAGAAACTTCAAGATTTGGCTTTCAAAACTCCAAAATTTTGGGCTTATTGAGATTCGAATCAACTTCGAGCAATCCTAGAGTTCTTTATTTCGATTTTGACTAGTTTTTAAATTTCAATCTTAAAATTCCAATTCGATTTCGACTACACGTGGCTTCACGCCACAATCTTCTAAGTACTTTTTATTTATAATTTGTTAGGTTTTTTTTTACTGATTTGAGCTATGATGCCAGATGATGAAAATTGAAAAGCTTATAAACACTATAAGCTAATAAATTCTAAAAAAAGTTAATTTTGTGTTAAATTATCTGAGCATATTCTTAGCAAATAATATATTGTATGAGCAAATTTGTCAAATTTCGGGTTGAATTTAGGCATCTGCTAGTGCAAAAGAAACATAAGAATAGTTAGAATCTAATGAGAATCAAACATTTATTGATAAGGAAAAGGAAATGATGACACGTCACTTTTTTGATCTCTGAGCAGCCAGTTTGGCTCCTCGGCCACTCATCTTTTCTTTTCCGCTTTTAAAATATTGGAGCGGATATGCGTATGCATATTTCGACTTTTTCCATAATGGTTAATAGCTAGTAGCATATCATGTCACTAGCATTCTGTGATGTGGTCACTGATTTTTTTCTGGTTTGATGTTTGCATTTCCCCACTAGGAATTGAACTAGAGAATTTGTACACCTCATGTTCATGAATTTAGTTAATTATTCTATTAATTTTAATATATAAGGGGTATCAGTTATTTTATTTATATGAGTGAACACATGCTTTCAATAAAAATGCCGTCCATCCATATAGACTTTAAGCCTTTTTGGTGGGTGGGTGGGTGGGGGGGGCATTTATGTCTTATACCCATGTAACTCTCATAGTTTTTCCAACGTGGGACTATTAATCCCACATATCTCAACAGATTTTGTCTGGATGATGTTACCAAGGCACAAAATATGGTACTTATGTAATGATTAATCTTTTGCTTTAACTAATCTGAAAAGTGAACATTAATTTGCCAGCCTATGTGGTGGCGAGTTTCAGAGTGCAAAAACATGTTTCTCTGCTGAATGCAAATATTGCAAAGCTTCAATATGATATCTTTGAAGAAGTCGGCGTTCCAAATTCCTCGGTAACTTCCCCTTTGCCGTAATCCTCTATCCATATTTGCTGTTAACATGCTCTTACTAATGTTTTCACTCAATCAGGTGGCTATTATATCCATGGAACCATTAGCTGGATTAAACTGGACAAATGCCGTGTTTGGCATCTGGCCTAACCCAAAAAGTACAATTATTTCGTTAACTTCGTTGAGTATTATTAGGGAAAATTTTAAGGCCTTTGTTACCCAGCAATCGACTCTTCACTTGACCACATCGTTGTTTGGGAGCTCATATTTTTTTCAGGTCTTAAAGTTCCCTGGAGGAATTACGATAATTCCCCAGCAAAGTGCTTTTCTTTTGCAGAAAGTCCACATTCTTTTTAATTTCACCTTAAATTTTCCCATCTATGAAGTTCAAGACAAATTATTTGAACTGAAGGCCCAGATGAAGTCCGGTTTACTTCTCACTTCTAATGAGGTTTGCATTTTCTATTACCTTTAATCCACAACCGATCTTTTTAATCATTAATTTCTTTGTGTATTTTGCATCTTGTTCAAGCTTGTGGCTTGGCTTGCACAATGTTAAAGCTTGCACAAATTGCAACTTTTGACAATTAACTTCTATGGAGTAGAACATTTACTTGCACATAATAAGTCGAGTTTGGTATTAATTAAACAAATCAATGATTTCCATGAATGCAGAATCTTTATGTGAGTTTAACGAATCTAAAGGGTTCGACCGTCGCTCCTCCAACAGTAGTTCAGACCTCCGTTGTTCTTGCAGTTGGGAATAGACAACCTTCTATACCAAGGTTAAGGCAGTTGGCGCAAACAATCAGGAGTTCGTCTCATGGAAACCTCGGTCTAAATCACACAGTGTTCGGTAGAGTAAAGCAGATACAGCTTTCCTCTTTTCTTAAGCATTCTCTCCATAGCGGAGGTAACGGTTTATCTATATCACCTAGTTCGGCTCCTCAACCTCAGATTGAACATCACCAACATCATCATCAGCATCAGCATCGCTCTGATATAAATCTTGCCCCTGCACCTGCTCCTCGACATACATACAAATCCCCAGCCCCATCTGGGTGCCACTCGGTGCTTCCAAACAAGACCAGGAGCAATGCTCACATTGTTCCGGTTGCAGCACCAGTGGACACTCGGCAGAATTCACCTGCTGCAGCACCGCATGAAGATCCACCTTCTCTATCTCCAGTCGAGGATTCACCAGCTCCTGCACCACACTTGTTTCACTCACCACCACCACATGTGGTTGTTGCTCATGCACACGCTCCGAGTGAGAATGGAACAACTATTAAGCCTCCTGAAGGAATCCTGTTGATTTCACCTTCCCCGTTTTCATGTGAGTTTTCTTTTCTAGATCTTTTCCTTGTATATTAATTTAGTGAAGTTAAATCTGAAAAAAAAAATTAATGAGGTACGTTAGAAGGGTAAATGCAATACTGAAAGCTCTAGAAATTGCCATGTTTTGATCACTTGATTGCTTGATATGATCCTAGCGTTGTAAAACAAGGTTTAAAAAGCCAATTAACGGGAGTTGAAAAGTTTTTTTGCTAACAACCGCATCAAATAGCTTTAAAAGATCAAATGACAGTATAATTGGCTGAGTGGCTGATTTTATGGCATATATATAGTTTGGATAACTATCAAGTTATCCAAAATACGATATGCGATCTCATATCCACTTAATAAAGGCCTAGATTTGCCCTTCTTCCTATCTACATTTTTTTCCGTCTATCTTCCCATTTTTTTCCAGGTTTTACCAACACACATATACATATTGAAGTAAATTTTGTGCACGTCCGTGTAATCCGATTATATGGCATATAATCCGTTTATGCATTATCCACTGCCCAAATGTGTGTGCATATATATATATATATATATATATATATATATATATATATATGATCCATTGATCCTTGACTTTGATTCCTAACTTTAAAGTACGGGTTAGTTCAATAATTTTAGCTGCTATTTTTTTTTCCATAATGCAAATAACTTTGTTTGGTTTGGCTGATAAATAGTCAAACTTTATCATTAATTTCAGAGTTTTCTAGTAAATCTTTAATACGTGCACATGCATATGAGTATATCAACTACCAGGCACATCCATTACACAAGGCTGTTTAAAGAAACAATTGGACTATAGGATTTCACTATTGCATTATAGGGTAGTTGCCCGATATATTTAACATTGATGGAGAAAAATCAAAATTTTACACAGGATGAATTCTGTCTCGCTTTTGTTGAAAAGGTAGCGGAAAAAATTGATGCAACCATATGAGAAACCATCAAAAAATCAAGGACACAAGAAATATAAAGTTATTGATATGATTGCCCCAATGGCTAGATTTCCACCTCTGGGAGGTACTAACACACACTGAATGGTATCCGATGGTTACTTGTAGAAGAAGATGGTCAACTCTGGCAAGAATGTACTTGCAAGTGCCAAAAATAGCGAACGGTTCGATCTTATGCATCTCCATATGTAGGGCAGGAAGGGGAGATGGTTATGTTGTGTATTTTGGAGATAGGGCATTGATGTGTACTTTTATCGAAGGCTATAGTGTGGGTGTTGTAGGCGGGGCGGGGGGGGGGGTGGATGAGATCTTAAGCCGAGATGAAAATTTCCGGCCTTCGTTCACGTCAAATCGATGATCGGGCCTGTACATCTTAATAGACATTTCAATAGATGTATGTGTACAAAATTTTAGATGATTTAGAGACTATCAAAAATGATTAAAGTTCACAAAATTGAAGCATCGTTAAAGTTACATACATTGCATGCACTTGATGCATAGAAGTCTTCAAGACCTCTAATTTTTATATGCATACATTTCTTGACATGTAGAACAAGACATAGCCGATCGTCGATCCGTTGGTCAGATATGGTAATCCCGCTTTAAGGATCACATCTCACCATCAAGGTTTGAAATCTTGGTATCGGGATCGGTATCTGATAGTCAATTTTGGGGTCAGAATCAACTTCTCTGTTGTATATCAGCTGTCTCGGATCGGAATATCAATCGTATATCGTTTAAGAAAAAGAATTTTAAGAATTAGGATGATATTTTATACAAACAGTTAAAAGTATACAATTTAGCAAATTCTTTTGCAATTAATTAGGTTTAAAGTCATAGCTTCTTTAAATTGTTTAGATAGTAATTGGCATTATCTTTTCTTTGCAGCTTCTGTTGCAGGCCAGCCTTCTGCTGTTTGTTGGATCTTTGCAACCCTCCTATGTTTGCTCGCATACCTATAAACAACAGGAAGAAAAAGGAAACATTTTGTTTGTTAGTCTCAACACAAAAAAAAAGGAGAAAAAAAGCGGAAAAAATAAGAATCCATTCTAAGAAAGCAAGGAAGCCTCTAATATTCTGCTACTGTGGAATTTGTATACTAGAAGCCGAGGAATTTTAGATGTGGATGGCGCAGAGCAAAGAAAGACTGCTGCATCCTGATGAGTTTTAAGTTGTATGTAAATATAAGTATATATGATGAAGTTGTCGGCAATTGTGTTTTGAGGTCAAAGCCACAAAGTTGGCAGGCCCTTTGTCAACTTGTATCTTGCCTTGTAGTATGCATAAAGGCCATGTCTGTTTGGAAGAGGGAAAATAAAGTGAGAAAGTGCTCTCGCTTTAATTGTTTGGATGATTAATAAGAAAGTGAGAAAGTACTTTCTATATTTTTGTATGTTTTCTCTCCATCCACTTTCCAATCGAAATCAAAGAAAGTGAAAATCGAAATCAAAGAAAGTGAGAAAGCACGAGAAAGTGAATATTATATAGTTATTATATTATATTTTAATTTTACTTTCCATTTCTATCTTATTCTTTCTTATTTTCTATTTTCTCAACCAAACAATCTAAACCCACTTTCTATTGCTATTGCTATATAAGCGTTAATTCAGCTTCTTTCACGTTTTCATTTTAATTTCTTCACAATTTTTTTCCATTTTAATTCTCTATTACTTTCTTACTTTTCTATCTTCTTTTCACTTTTCGCTTTCGAATTGCCAAATATGTGCAAAATGAAAATAGAGAGAGTGTTTTGCTCAAATGAATATATTATTGGGTATTTCACTTAAAGCCTCCAAAACTGAGCTAATTACTAAAAATCCTTCCCAAAACTTGAAAATTATTTATTAACCTCAAAACGTTTAAGTTGCATCATTTTATTATCTTCACCAGCCTTTTCACTTTATTCCATTAGTCAATTAACGAAGAAAGTCGAGATAGGGTTATCAAATCCTCCCAACCCAGTCGTATTCGCTTTTCTTCATCTAAAATTTCAAATTAGAGCCCATATTCGAAATTCGGAATTAGGGCTTCAAATCTCCAATTGGGAATGGAATATGGGTTATCTTCCTCAACCAGGGGTTCTGATTTAGAATTTTCAATGAAGAAGAGTGGATGTGAGTGGTTTGGGTGGGGGGAGGGTGATAACCCTAACCTGACAGAGTGAAGTGATCATTTTTTTTGGTGGGGTTGGTGTGTGTGTGTGGGGGTGGGTGGGGGGGGGGGGCTTTAAGGGAAAAAAAACCTATATTATTTTGTTTCTCATAATATAACTTATTAGAGAATATAGGTCTCTTTGTGAGGATTGCATCTTAGTTGCATGTTGCTAAGTAACAACCATGACAGACAGCTTGCAAACAAACCTTTTTTTTTTTTTACATAATAGATTATAACTACCCAATATTTCTAATATCTGTAAACCATAATTAATTTAGTCAAAGAAAATTAATACCAAAATAAAATAAAACTAATTGTTTATAATATTTACCCTCTCTTCGAGCTAACCTTTATAATAAATAAATGGAGTTTAAACAAAACAAGAGATTTAGGTTTTAAAATTTGAGTAGAAGGTCCTGGATTTGTGAGTTTCAATAAGCGTAATCATTTATTGTTAATTACACCATACATGTCTCGGTTTATATCTATATGGAATACCTTATGAGATTGCTCGCAAATCACATCGAATATACTCACAAAGAAATAACATAAAAATCTATTACAAAGGATTATGTTACTTTGGTTTTTGGGTTCAACTTCGATACAGTTTATCTTAAATTTTACAAAGAGAAGCTTTTTATAAATATAAAAAAAAAGCAACAATTTGAGTGGATTGGGCATGTAGGGGGTTTTAATGTCAAAATCTACATTAAATTAAAGCATGGGCTGTTGCTACCAAGTGGGATCCAAGCCTTGTTATCATATAGAACATCCCCCAAGCGGGACCTAGCTCTATTAAGAAGATGGGCGGGTACTTTCTCCGCTCATATAAGTTTGAGAAACGAGTACCAAGGTTCTACGGACATTTCCAATGGGTTATCATGTCCGTGTCCGACACGTTAAGGGCACCGACAGACTTACGCGACAAGTATCGGACGCGTTGTATATATGTCATATACATATAGTATGTGTTCAATGTGTGTTATATACGTATAAACATATTTATAGTATGTAATTAGCGTATAGCATGTTAGATTTATTAATTTTTCCTTATTTAATACAGTCATAATCGTTTGCTATCTTATTTATCTTTATAAAATTATATATATAGTAGTGTCCATATATCCTATATTTTGGGATTTTGTCCCGTCGCCATATCGCATCGTGTTTTATCCGTGTCCCCATATCAGTGTTCATGCAACCTTGACGGGTACCTCTTTAAGGTACCCGACACTAGTCATATGACGGCGCTACCTCAATTAAGGTACTCGAAATTACATTTTTAAGGGGAAAATCCTCAGTTTAAGGATTTGTTCAGTCATTTTGATGGATATGTCATATTATTTCCAAAGTTTGTTAAGAACATAAATGTATGTATTATGTTCAAAGTTCATTTGAGAACATATTCTAAATTTGTTCAAGGAATTAAAGATTAATATTATGTCAAGATTGATTTGTGCGCATAGATGTTTCTTCTATATGCCCGATTTATATTGAGAGAATGAGGTTTTCCTATATTTTCAAGTTTGTTCAAGAAAAATAGGGTTTCTCCTTATTTTAAGAATTCATTTGAGAAAATAGGGATTTTCCATTTTCAAGTTTAAAGACACAGAGTTTTCTCAGTGTCTAAAGTTTTAAATGACATTGGATTTCTCCTATGTCTGGTTGTTTATAAGAACATGGGCTTATCCCCTTGTTCATGTTTCTTTTTAGAACATAAAAATATATTATGTTCCTTCTCCAAACAGAAATTGGTTGAAGGGGAACATATTTATATTGAGAACTTGTTAAAGTTCTTTAAATGGTCCCCCCAATACTTTTAGAGGGATTGAGATTGAAAAAAAGAGGATGAAAGAACTTAAATTTAAGTTCTTATCTTTTTTTCTTCTTCTTCACAAGAGTCTTCCTTTAGCTCGATCAATCTCCTTGTCTGCCGCCTAAAAGGGTATATGTACAACTAGCATTGCACCCGCGCTACACCGGAAAAGCATAAATTAAGGATAATGAGATGATGAAAACTACTTCAAAGTGAATTTGAACTCTATTTATACTTTATGCTCTAATTCGAAATCCAGATTAATCATACTCAATGATTCAAAACAGTTGAAGAGGTTATAAGATATATTTCCATTTTAAATAAGATTTAAAAATCTTATTGTAATTTCGAATAGAGAAGTCATGTAAAGCAGTAGTTAATAACACTTTTATGATGCACTTGGTAAGCGGTAGTCCTAAATTCCCATGAAATATTACCAAGCTTGTTTTGATGTAAAAAAATATTTCCAGGAATATAAGATTTACATGGTAATCTAATGCCCCAAAATAGGAATCTTATTCCTCAGGTCACTATCTATCACAAAATTATCCCCAAATATTCCTACCTAACACAAAATTTGCCACAACTGTCTCTGCCTGTCTATCGCAGCCTAGTGGTCGCCCCGCCGCCCCACGCCGATCAATCGGCCGGCCGCCGACAGTCCATCGGCCATCTGTCGCTAACCTCCCCCTCGCCACCCTCCGGTCGCCCGTAGGTGCACCACCCGCTGGCCGTCTTCACCCTCCATCAACACTAGCGAGACTGGTTGAATACACCAATCCACAATGGTAAGAAAAATGATAGCTCATCCTGTAATTGTTGAGATTATAAAGTATTGTTAGAACTTGAAAACATAAGTAATATTATTTTGTTAATATACAGATAAATGTACATGATTAGAAAAATAACTTACAACCACCGAGTTAATCTACGGTTTCCTCTCAACCGGTGGTGCAGCAAGCGATTTTACAGGTTAATCTGAAGAGTTAGTGTCGAGCCCAAACAGATAGTCTGGCACTTCTAATACAATCGAGGAAGCCTCGGACCTGTCTCGTTCAAGCGGACGGCCATTGAGCGCATCAACAAACCAGTTGTTCTCTTGTTTAGAAGCCAACCCACTTAGGGGAGGGATAGGATGTGGGGTCCATATTTGATGACGGTGGGGTCGGTGATGTATTTGGAGGCATTGGAAAGGGGGAAGTAGAAGCCGATCCATTTAGCTGTAAGTCGATGTCGCGCACCCCGCGGGTTCGCGGGGAGGTGGAATTTGCAAAAAACAATTTTTCTATATTTCGCAATACCGACTAAACTTCAGGATCTTTATGAAAACCTTAACTAACTAAACTAACTGGGAGATTCTAATTATGAAAAGTGTTATACCTCCTTGAACCTTGTCCTTTAGGTCTTCTTCTTCTCCTTCTCTTCTTTAGCTCCTAAAAGAACGGATCGAGCTTGTAACGTCGGCCTCCTCGTGTCCAAGATGATCCACCCGAGAGTATGTAATTCAAACTCTAACCTCTAAACCGAGGTAACTAGGGTACCTAGTTCGCTAAACTAGATAACCTAGAGTGATGTAGAGTATTTAAGGGAGTGTTTTATCTTATGAGACTCTATATTTCACAACTTATGTGAGGGTTAGAGTCTTTGATGAAGAAGGAGAGGAAACTTGGAGAGAAAATGAAAGAATGCAAATGAGCTAGGGTTGGCTAGTGTGGAGAATGGCTCATACACTTCAATAATGAAGCATGGGTAATTTTCTTATAGAAAATAGCCACCATGCTTCAATAGTGAACACAAACTAATAAACAACTCAAATGAGTCATGCTTCACACCCATGCCACAAATATCTCCAATTACACCTCATTAATCTATTTTGCAAAAATAGATAATCCAAATAATGAGGTGTCTCCTTCTAGAAGCATATCATGTAAAATTACAAGAATGCCATCACTGTATATACATACCCGTATTCGTATTCCGAAAAATACGAATACAATGAGATGATAACAATCCAATAATATAATACTAGGATCTGGCTTAAACCAAAATCCACTAGTATTATCCGCCTGAACATCATCCTTGTAGCTAGTACACATATGCGATCGGAATCCTGCCATAAAACCATACGGCCTCTACATCATTTCGCCCGAAGCAGGAAAACCTTCTATGTGGGACTCTAAAGACTCGATAGTACACTGGCAGTTAGTTTAACCACAAGTCCGTCAGTGGTACTAGCTGCACGTAACGGCTACCCAGGAATCTGTCGATAAGAAGGCCGATGAACAAACTCATCTGAATTCCTACTGAGCCTATCTGTGACAATCTCCGTACAGTCCAGTCTGTTCGTTTGAGATACTCGTATATCGGGCCTAGGGGGATGGTAAACGTTAGACCCCAAACAGCGCAATAAGTCGTGCCGGGATAGAGCCCAATACATCTTGAGAAACTGCTGGAGTACCTACTGATTTGAAGTCCAAAAACTTGTATTTACCATAATCAGAAACGGCGTCGCTTTGCAGCTAGCCGGTGAGTACGGGTCGATCCACAGAGATGGGTAATTTCCTTTTATGTGTTTTAACGAGTTGATTCGAAGTGTCGTTTTGGTTGGTTCATAAAAATCTATGAAAACTGGATCTAATTAATCTAATTAAAAGTCTTGCTAGGGTTAGGCTTATGGGAAGTTTTGGAGATTAACGTTTTTCTTCACCGCTTTCAATGCCTTCTTTTTTAGATCTATTAGATGTCACGGTAATTGTCAATAAAGTGGGTCCGAATCTTTTGGGAAGATGTTTCTTCCTCTAGATTCGCATCCTTCCTTTATTGATAATTACCCTAACCCCCATGGAAAACACGCGCAACCGGCCCTTTATACTACGGTTCATCGTTACCTCGAGGGGTAGGATGCCGTAGGGAGCGGTTGTGCGTGCATGCATGGAGTTCTAACTCTTAAGTGAATGTGGTATTGAAAGGGGTGAGAGATCTCATCTCTCAACCCTTTCCCTAAGGCTAACCCTAACAAGCGAGGAGATTACTCGCTCATTAGGGGATGAGAAAACATTTTAATTAAAGGAACAAAAATAAAATTACTTACTAATTCGATGGCTCCCTCCAAGCAAGAAGAACAGATCTGAATAAACTCCCAGAAAGTCTGAATTTTATTGATTGAAAAGAGGCATGAGTTTTTACAGATCTGGAAATACAATTTATAGGAAAACAGAAAACCTAGGGTTACAGACTCTCGCACATGCGCAATTACAGATTTGACCTCTAAAAATCCCAACACCCGAACCGTCGCACCGACACAAGGAGTCGGTGCCGACACGTGCAACAAACGGCCGCGGAACCGCGGCAATAGGGCTCTTGGGCCGCGGTTCCGCGGCCCTTTGGTGGCCTTAGTTCACCAAACTTCTGGGATTCCTTATTAACTTCTTGGGCTTCCTATTTCCATATGTATTTTCTCTTTTGGGCTTCTTATTCTCCTCCAGATATTTCAGTGAATACTTGTAGCGATCTTTTAACCGTTCACTTGACTTTTTGGACCTTGCACTGTTCTTTGACTAGGCTTGACTAGGATTCGTCTACTTGTTGGTCAAAAGTCCCTTTTCTGCATCAGCTTTCGTCTTTTTCACTGTATTTGCATCCAAACCCTGTATCCTGTAACATGTATCAAAAGTGTGTCAAGAGTACCTATTTATTTATAAAGAGAATAAGAATAGGGGAATGAATAATGCAATATTATAGTCTGAACAAATACCCCTAAACTTATCTTTTGCTCGTCCTCGAGCAAACTTATTATTTTTATTCACTAAAATCCTAACCGCACTTTCGCAGGGAAACGCGATTGCACTGAGCACGTGCAACAAGCTGTTAAACCTCTAGGTGTCCCTAGTAGGAGGAGTGTTGTCTCCTGAGGGTTTTCAGCGGATTACACCCACAAAATCCTATCAATTCGGCCTATTAACTTTAGTTCTCCATTTAGGTTTTCTAACAAGGAATTCTATTATCATCGACCTGCAAATTATCCACCCATATTCTTCACACTTCCTTATCATCTAACTTAAGATTATATATGTTCTATAGATTTACTTAGCTTTCGGCATCTCTTAAGTCTTCCTTCTAGGGTTTCATCTCCACTTAGGAATTTCTATCATCTTATTAAAGATACAAGTTTTATCTTTCATTCCTTTCTCTCATCTAAACTCTAATCACATATCTCCACGTGTGTGTATAGATCACCCCTACACTTGGAAATTCAAATCAAGCAATCATACTCTCGTCCATTGTCCAAAGCACTTATTAGTAGATTTTTAAATGAAATTTTGCTTACACATCCTTCATGCGACCGTTAATACTTCTTGAGGTACCAACAACCGATTACAAGATGCGTTAGCACTTTAAAGCGTACTTCCTAGTTTTTGCAATACCCAAGGCTTTTAGCAGTGACTCCCAAACCAGTTGGTCTAAGGCACTAGGTGATGAAGAACCCTCGCTAACGATTTTTCTATTTTTACAGCCTTAAGTAATCACAAAAAACCAGTGTCCATTTTTTTTTATTCACTTTTTTTTTCTTTTTCATTGTACTAAGGACTTTAGACAAGAGCATTTCAAGGTCTCTTCTACTATTCCAAGTTTCAAGGTGCGTGATTGTGCAAGTTGTAGGGTATACATTTTCAGAAATTAGACTTAAGCTAGGAACTATTTTTCAAACTTATACTCTAATAAGAGCATCAATACTCTTCCCTTGTTTCGACTTAGTCCAAGAAGTGAACCCAAAATTTGCCTATTTCTAAATAAACTACAAGGCATATACTTTCTACCGTTAAACTTTAAGGAATGCTATTTTTAGGGTTTTTAATTCACTAAGTCTAAGATCTAGTTGTTCCTAGCTAGTTAACCTATATGTCAAACTCTAGTCAAATAAGGCCTAAATTGAATACAATTATTTTTATAATTTTTCAAAATTTTTCAATTTTTATGGGTTTTCAAATAAGTATGCAAATGCAAAAATATGTATAAATGAATGCGAAGGAAGAAGACGTACCGAGCATACCCCCAAACTTGAACTTGACAGTGCCCTCACTGTCATGCTAAACCAAGAGGGTCAAAATATCGGCACTTCCCTGTTTATTTATTTATAATTTTTTTTATTGTTAAGAAAAACAAAAATATATTCAAAAAGGCCCTCCCCCAAACTTCATTTAAACTATGTTAGACATTCTGCCAAACTTTGCATAGACCAAAAGTTAATACCAACCAGTTGAAAAATTTATCAGTAAAGAGTATTGGTTGGTGGAAGAATAAGTTGTGGCGGTCCAAAAAGACTTGGGGAAGATAGAAGTGGTGGTATGGAAGGTATGGAGGTGAATAGACAGGAGGTGGTGATGAATCAAAACGAGAATGCGAATGATCAGCAATCAGTGGAATATTGGCATTCTCGTCGCTGTTTAAAAGAAGTGGGGGTATTTCAACTTCTAAAGGAGGAGGTTGACTCACCATAATACCCACAAGATGTTCCTGTGGGTCCTCTAGTGACTTGGCATCATCCATCAATTGTGTATGATATTCAATTATGAGGGAACTTATCTCCTCGATGTCCGCCATAGTCCAACCGAAAACTTGCCGCCTATCTTGTAAGACCATTAAGAGGGCGTTCTCTTGCTCGAGGGCTAGAGAGGCCGATATGATAATGGGAAAGGTCTCATTCTCACCTATGTAAGCATATCTAAGGTGAGACGGCAAGGGCGTGAGTTCGAGTTTCGGAGGCGAAAGAATCATTGCTGAATCTACCTCGAACTCAAAGGACTCTAACACAGGTTCGAAATCACTGCAAACAACCGATTCGGATGGCTCGATTAACTCATCCAAAAATTCAAACGACTCATATTCGGGCTGTGAGTCGTCATCATCCGAAAAAGTGAAACATTCATAATCAGTATCGGTTGTGTCAACGGTGGTACGCTCAAGGAGGGACGCACTAGTGGCGTCAAAAATGTCTTCATCAAATAGAAATCTTTCAAGTTCGCAGTCCTCCTGCGTGATTTCGTGAATAGAGCAAACTTCTCGTGTACTGGTTTTTGGTACGGGGGGCAGACTTCCCATCTTATAAATATTGAACTCACTAGACATCTTCCCGAAGGATAGAGTCATGGAGCCATTGCGACAATTTATCACGGCATAGGAAGTGGCCAAAAATGGTCGACCGAGAATCACCAGAATTTGGTTTCTTGGGTTAGCAACAGGTTGTGTATCCATAACGATAAAATCAACGGGGAATATGAACTCCCCGACTTTGATCAACACATCCTCTAGTTGACCCCTTGGATGGGTGATTGATCGATCAGCCATTTGGAGAGTGCAACGAGTGGGTTTCAACTCTCCAACCCCTAATTGTTCGTACACGGAGTAGGGAATCAGGTTAACACTAGACCCAAGATCTAAAAGTGCTCGATTAATTTTTTTATCCCCAATTGTGATGGAAATCGTAGGACAGCCGGGGTCCTTTCGTTTTTGGGGTAAGGTTTGATGGTGGTTAATAGCATTGCTCACTGCACTAGCCACTAGCACTTTCTTGTGTACTTGAGATGCTTTTCTCTTTGAGGTGCATAAGCCCTTTAAGATTTTTGCGTATGAAGGGACTTGTTGGATTGCATCCAAGAGAGGTATATTTATGCTAACCTGCTTAAACAACTCCACAATCTTCTCCACTTGTGCAGTTGGTTTATTGGGACTCAACCTGTTTGGAAATGGTGCATTTTGAAAATTTGTTGAGTCACATGTTTGTGGAGTAGAATGTGGAGTAGGAACGGATCCCAGTGTAGATGTGTTCATGTTGTGAGAATTGGGTCCGTTCGAGCTAGAAGAAGTAGAGCCATGTGAAGGGTGGAGAATAGGCTCTAAAGAAAAATGTGAAGAAGAAAGTGAAGAAAATGAAGAAGGGGAAGGTGACGATGGAGAAGAAGAAGAAGAAGAAGAAGAAGAGCCACCGGCGGGGATGTCATCACTAGTTCCCACATTATTTTGTAACACTCTTTCGGATCTCAACGTGGTCACCGCATTAACATTGTGATTGTGATATGCGTTTTGTGGGTGACCGGGATTTGGCAATGGTTGAGATGGAAGGTTTCCCTTTTCTCTCTCGCTCAACGCAGCAGTTAATTGTGCAATTTGTGCCTCAATAGATTTGATACTTTGATCGTGTGAGGCATTGTTATGCATTAAAGATTGAACATAAATTTCAAATCTTGCTGCGGATTCTGTAGATTGCTTGAGAAATGCATCTAGACTTTTCTCGAGCGAGATAACCTTATCATCATATGGTTGCACCAAATTGTTCGTTTGATTTGTATAAGGTTGTTGTTGGAAAGGTTGATGGTTTTGAGTTTGTAAAGGTGCTTGTTGTTGTTGTGGAGGAGGAGGTCTTTGAAAATTATTATTTCCTTGGACTTTTTGATTTTGGTTCCAAGCGAAATTCGGGTGACTCCTCCACCCCGGATTGTATGTCGAAAAGTACGGATCGTTTCTTTGTCGTTGCTGAAATGCAGCATTGACTTGATCTTGTCCTTGAATAGGTGCATTATAAGGACACTTTTCGGTTAGATGCGATGGATTCGCACAACAAGCACAAACAGTTCGTGTGGGTAGAGTAGGGGCAGGAGAAGACGATGAGATTTTGGTCTCAATGGCTTCTAGCTTTTTCATAAGTGATGCCATCTCGGCCTTCATAGCAATCGACATATCTATTTGATGTATGCCTGCCCTAGATTGACCAATAGAAGAAGATGATGTGGTCTTGGTACTCTCCCACTGAATTGTTTGCTCACTAAGATCCTCAAGAAACTGCCATGCTTCGTCGCTAGACTTGGAGAGAAAATGACCTTGACATATTGTTTCTAGCAACTGCTTCGTTGCTGCGTTCAATCCCTTGCATAATGTTTGGCAAAGTTGCCAATTTTCGATCCTATGATGAGGGCATTGAACGAGTAGGTCCTTAAATCTCTCGAAGCACTTCCAAAATGGTTCGGAAGAAAGCTGTGAAAATTATATAATCTCATTTCGGATTCTAGCAGTTTTGTGATGAGGATAGAACTTTTTCAGAAAAGCTCTTACAAACTCGTCCCAATTTCTAATGGAATGTGATGCGGTGCTGTATAGCCACTTCTCGGCTAGGTCACATAAGGTAAAAAGAATGACCCTTAGTCTTATCGCGTCATCACTTAATTGGGTTGTTTTCATCATAGCGCATACATTTTGGAATTTATTAATAAAAATATACGCATCTTCAGATTCCAAACCATGAAATTTTGGCAGCATATTGATGAAATGTGGTTTTATTTCAAAATTATCCCCATTTGCCGGTGGGGTGAAAGACATGTGGGTAAAGAAGTGCGGACGGGGTAGAAGAGATCCTGGAGCGCGACTCGTGTGGGCGCTACAACAGGCGGAAGATTCGGGTTATTCGCACCTAACGGAGGTGGAATCATTCCCGTCGGTAAGGTATCGTTGGGGTCGTGTCCCGACATACCCTCGAAAGAAGAATTTAAAGGTGGAGGTAAGGAAATGGAGGGGATTTCGACGAAGGGTTCGTCAGTCGGTACCAACGAAACACGGACTAATCGGGCGTTAGTATCCCTAGTCCAAAGTGACATACATTAAAGGAGTAGTGTAGTCAGAAAAAATAGAAAAACGGAATGTGGGGGTAAGATAACGTCAATGGAGAGAAGTGATGGAAGTGAGTTGCAAAGTTTCTTAGCGACAAGTTGCAAGTTTTGAAAAGATTTTTCCCTTTTTTTTATTTATGTGAGAGTTTTGCAAAAAGGTTTTTTTTTTGAAAAGGGCCTCATGACACAAAATGTATCAACCACACATGTACAATCAGGCCTAGATCTAGGGTCACCTAGGTCTGCTAGACAGCTCCTAAGTAGGGCTAGAAATAGGACCTCAAACCGCCTCTTCACGGACAAGTACGGCCAGGTAAGTGGGAAGGAACCACCACTACAGTGGGCCTAATTAATAACCACTAGCCTAGACACCGCAATGTCGGTTAGGATAAACGGCCGATGCCTATACTAGTCCTTTTCCTATTGAGCTCGATGTCCTTAGGTCTGAGTCTAGTCTTTTTTTTAATTAATTGTGGTCGATGCAAAATGCTTTAAGTGTTTTCTGGGGTCCTGGGAAGGGTGATGAAATCCCCACCCAATCTGAGTTTGGTCAATTAGCCCCTTAAGGTCCGGTTAAATTATGCAAAACAATAAAATTTCACTTGCAATCAATTTTTAGCGCGGCGCAAAGAAACCTGCAGCAAATCTGTTATTTAGAAGGGGGAAGAAGAATTTTTTTAGCGCAAAGAATTCCTGCAGAAAATTTTCACAGTGGATATATTGTAGGTTGCAGAAGGGGAGAATGAGGATCAAACCCACAAAATTTGAGGTGCTGACGTGGCCAAATGAGCCCGGAACCGCGGTCTGGAGGCTACCAATGCGGCGGAAACGCGGTCGGGGGGTGGGTTCAGCCTCTGGAAAATTTTTTGTAGCTCCTGTTCATCAATTCTCCTTTGTCCTGAAATGTACTTTTCTGATTTGCCCTCTGTAAATTTCCAGATCCGCAATTCGTCGCTGTTCCTGCAAGATTCAGAAAAATATACCCTTCAAACAGATCAAAATTGATAATTTTTGTATTTTTTTTATATTTTCAGATTTTTATAATTTTTTTTAAAATTTATATCAACCCGAAAATTCACAAAAAGAAATATTACGCCATCCCCGGCAACGGCGCCATTTGATTTGAAGTCCAAAAACTTGTATTTACCGTAATCAGAAACGGCGTCGCTTTGCAGCTAGCCGGTGAGTACGGGTCGATCCACAGAGATGGGTAATTTCCTTTTATGTGTTTTAACGAGTTGATTCAAAGTGTCGTTTTGGTTGGTTCATAAAAATCTATGAAAACTGGATCTAATTAATCTAATTAAAAGTCTTGCTAGGGTTAGGCTTAGGGAAAGTTTTGGAGATTAACGTTTTTCTTCACCGCTTTCAATGCCTTCTTTTTTAGATCTATTAGATGTCACGGTAATTGTCAATAAAGTGGGTCCGAATCTTTTGGGAAGATGTTTCTTCCTCTAGATTCGCATCCTTCCTTTGTTGATAATTACCCTAACCCCCATGGAAAACACGCGCAACCGGCCCTTTATACTACGGTTCATCGTTACCTCGAGGGGTAGGATGCCGTAGGGAGCGGTTGTGCGTGCATGCATGGAGTTCTAACTCTTAAGTGAATGTGGCATTGAAAGGGGTGAGAGATCTCATCTCTCAACCCTTTCCTTAAGGCTAACCCTAACAAGCGAGAAGATTACTCGCTCATTAGGGGATGAGAAAACATTTTAATTAAAGGAACAGAAATAAAATTACTTACTAATTCGATGGCTCCCTCCAAGCAAGAAGAACAGATCTGAATAAACTCCCAGAAAGTCTGAATTTTATTGATTGAAAAGAGGCATGAGTTTTTACAGATCTGGAAATACAATTTATAGGAAAACAGAAAACCTAGGGTTACAGACTCTCGCACATGCGCAATTACAGATTTGACCTCTAAAAATCCCAATACCCGAACCGTCGCACCGACACAAGGAGTCGGTGCCGACACGTGCAACAAACGGCCGCGGAACCGCTGCAATAGGGCTCTTGGGCCGCGGTTCCACGGCCCTTTGGTGGCCTTAGCTCACCAAACTTCTGGGATTCCTTATTAACTTCTTGGGCTTCCTATTTCCATATGTATTTTCTCTTTTGGGCTTCTTATTCTCCTCCAGATATTTCAGTGAATACTTGTAGTGATCTTTTAACCGTTCACTTGACTTTTTGGACCTTGCACTGTTCTTCGACTAGGCTTGACTAGGATCCGTCTACTTGTTGGTCAAAGTCCCTTTTCTGCATCAGCTTTCGTCTTTTTCACTGTATTTGCATCCAAGCCCTGTATCCTGTAACATGTATCAAAAGTGCGTCAAGAGTACCTGTTTATTTATAAAGAGAATAAGAATAGGGGAATGAATAATGCAATATTATAGTCTGAACACCTACCAGTAAATCTCGATTGTCCTGGACAGGGACTTTGTGTAATGGCTTTTTGAACACAGCGCGATATCAACCCCCAATACCGGGAGAGATGAATCCTATCTAACCGCTACTGCCTCCAAGTGCTTCGAGACTGCACTCAACTACTACCTATTTGC
Source organism: Agapanthus africanus (assembly GCA_030015575.1). NCBI lineage: Eukaryota > Viridiplantae > Streptophyta > Magnoliopsida > Asparagales > Amaryllidaceae > Agapanthus > Agapanthus africanus. The sequence goes on along the minus strand of CM057340.1, from coordinate 117,140,440 downwards.
ACGACTCTTTTGAACCGTGGTAGGGTAATAATCTAAGTGTAGTGGGAACACACTCGAGACGAATAGCGATGTCAAGTCACCTGTACTCATGCCATTCAGGAACTGCTACCTGACGATAGGTATAATACCAACCAGCAGTCCCCAACGAGTCCGTCCAGTGTAACTTATAACCCAATGAGCATCTGTATACTATATCCAGTATGACATACTAATGGTTGTGGGACAGACCATCTCCCCTGCTGGGATAAGAAGCGTATACACCAGTCTACTCTGGAGTATCGATACCCTGTCTCGATAATCCTACGACTAGGGACCTGTATAAGGATGCGCTTATAGACTACCCAGCCCCCACTAGTGTAACTGCCATCACAACGCTGGTGGTCAGACAAAGATCCTAAGGGCTCTACCAATATGTATAAGCGATATGCTAAAAGTAACATATGCATATATTGAGGTAGAATCAAACCAGGTAGCATACTACCATTTTAAGAAAGACTGTTATTATAACTGTGATTATCCTAAGCTTCCAATATGTAATATATAATCCAGTATGATACAATAATGGCCTCTAAGGTATATATCACTAACAATCTCTCACTTGCACTAAGGCCATGTAATAGCATATCGCAGACCTATCATCTAGATTTGCCTCTCGAACTGTATCTGAGGTATGACCTTTGTGAGTGGATCTGCAGTGTTGTTTTTTGTCTCTACTCTCCGCATCTCGATCTCCCGGCGATCAACGATCTTCCTGATCAGGTGGAACCGCCTCAAAATGTGTCTGGACTTCTGATGTGACCTTGATTTCTTTGCTAAAGCTATAGCGCCGTTGTTGTCACAATACAATGGTATTGGATCAACAATGGACGGAACCACCTGAAGTTCTGTCACGGACTTCCTGATCCAGACTATTTCTTTCACGGCGTCACATGCAGCGATATACTCCGCTTTCATCCTCGAGTCAGCAACGGTGTCCTGCTTGGAGCTCTTCCAATAGACCGCCCCTTCATTAAGAGTAAATACATAACCCGACATGGACCTGGAATCATCCTTGTCGCTCTGGAAGCTGGAGTCGGCGAAAGCCTCGACCTGAAGGTCTTCTCTGTCGTACACCAAGAACATCTCCTTAGTCCTTCTAAGGTACTTGAGAATGTTCTTCACTGCTGTCCAGTGCTTCTCCCCTGGGTTTGACTGATACCTGCTTACAACGCTCAGTGCGTAAGCTACATCTGGTCTGGTACACAACATCACATACATTATAGAGCTTACCGAAGAAGCGTAGGGTATAATAGACATGCGATCCCTTTCCAAATCAGTCTTGGGAGATATCTCTTTGGAGAAGGTGATTCCATGACAAGCAGGTAAATTACCGTGCTTTAAATCTTCCATACTGAATCTTTTCAGTATGGTGTCGATGTATCTTGACTGTGAAAATCCCAACATCCGTTTAGATCCATCATGATAGATCTGGATCCCCAGAATGTAGGAGGCATCACCTAGGTCCTTCATGGAGAACCTTTGTGACAAGAATCCTTTGACTGATTGTAGCATAGGAATGTCATTTCCTATCAGGAGAATGTCATCCACATACAAGACGAGGAATACCACGGTTCTCGCTACAATTTGACTATAGATGCATGATTCATCTGGATTTTTGATAAAGTCGAATTGCTTGACCGTCTCATCAAAATAGATGTTCCAACTCTGCGATGCCTGCTTTAAACCATAAATGGATTTAAGCAACTTGCACACTCTTCCGCTGCTCCCATTCTCTATGAAATCCTTCGGCTGATCCATATAGACACACTCTTCTAAATTTCCATTCAGAAAAGCGGTCTTTACGTCATCTGCCAAATTTTATAATCGTGGATGGCTGCAATGGCAAGAAGGATCCGAATGGATTTAAGCATAGCCACTGGAGAAAACATTTCATCATAGTCCAAACCAGGTCTTTGATGATAACCTTTTGCAATAAGTCTAGCCTTATAGGTTTCAACCTGTCCATATACACCAATCTTCTTTCTGAAGATCCATTTGCAGCCTATGGGTTTTACCCCTTCTGGAGCAATGTCCAAAATCTATACTTTGTTAGTGTACATGGACTCTATTTCAGTTCGCATTGCATCCAGTCATTTTACCGAGTCTCTGCTCTGAATGGCTTGCTGGAAGTTAGTTGGCTCATCATCGTCAATGATGCAATCTTCTATATCCCCGTATATGAGAAAACCATAGTATCTCTCGGGCGAATGAGACTTCCTACTAGTCCTGCGGAGTGGCATGGGGATGTCCGGTTCTTTCGAAACTTCTGGTTCCACCATACTTTCAGTAATAGCTTGTGGTTCTAGAATTTCTTCCAATTCTATTGTGCTCCCACTTATCTCTTTTCCAAGAAATTGAGTCTCCAAAAAGTGGGCATGTCGAGAAACAAAGACCTTTTGTTACTCCGTGTAATAGAAAAGATACCCCTTTGGAGTTCTTTGGGTATCCCACAAACTTACACAACACTGAGTGTGCCTCAAGCTTTTCTGCATGCTTCTTTTTTACAAAAGCTGGACACCCCCATGTCTTAAGATACTTAAGATAGGGTTTCTTCTCACTCCACATCTGATATAGTGTGGTAGGCATTGACTTAGTAGGAACCTTGTTCAAAAGATATGCAGCTGATTCTAGTGCATAACCCCAGAAGGATCGCGGTAACTCAGCGTTACTCATCATGGAACGTACTATATTCAATAAGGTTTGGTTCTGCCTTTCCGATACACCGTTGTGTTGAGGTGTGTATAGAGGAGTAAGCTGAGAGAGAATTCCATTCTCTTTTAAGTAATCCAGAAACTCGGCACTTAAGTAATCACCAGCTCGATCAGATCTAAGTGTCTTGATAATTTTGCCAGTTTGTTTTTCCACTTCATTCTTATATTCCCAGAATTTCTCAAAGGCCTCGGATTTATGTTTCATCAAGTATACATGTCCATACCTTGAGAAATCATCCGTAAAACTAATGAAGTAGGAATAACCACTTCTTGCATGTGTAGACATTAGACCACACATGTCGCTGTGTATGAGTCCTAAGAGCTCACTGGCTCTTACCCCGTGTCCAGTGAACGGAGTTTTTGTCATCTTTCCTTTAAGACATGATTGACAAGTTGCTAGGACTGATATTCGAACGAATCCAAATATCTCTCTTTATGTAACTTCGTCAACCGTGTTTCATTGATGTGACCTAATCTACAATGCCATAAGAAAGCTTGATTTAATTCTGGAGACTTTCTTTTAAGTGTATTCTAGATGTTGAAAACCTAAGCTTGATTTAATACGTATATACCGTTATCTAGTGTACCTGACACAATCAAAGTTTGATTTAGGTGGATGTGGACCGCATCACTTACAAATGTAAAATCATAACCTTCTTTAGAAAGTAAAGATACAGAAATAATATTACAAGCCAGACTAGGTACATACAAACAGTTACGCAAAATCAAAATCTGCCCACTTGTCAATCCAAGGTGATATTCCCCTACGGATACAGCGTGAACGCTCATTCCGTTAGCAGCCCTGAGAGTCATATCACCTGCCTTGATAACTATAAGGTTTCTCAGAGCCTATAATGAATTACAGATATGAGATCCTAATCCGGAATCTAGTACTCAGGAAGTAGAGTTAATTGACATACAGTTTTCAATCATAAACACACTCAAAGCCGAAGCCACAACGTGCTTCGAATCCTGGTTTCTGGCTTTCCAAACCATGCAGTCCTTCTGCCAATGCCCTTTCCCGTGACAATAGACACATTCCTCCTTCCCTACTGTTAGCCCCGAAACTTTTGCTCTGCCCTTTCCCTCTACCTTACCGATACCGCCTATCGGCTTGGTGGAGGCCTTCTTCTTCTCTCCCTTGGCTTTAGAAAAGGAAGATTTTCCAATAAGCAGAGCGGGTGTCTTCCTGGATTCCTGCAGGGTGCCCTCAGCGCTCCTCAACATGTTGAGGAGTTCTGAAAGTGAAACTTCCTTCCCTTTGTCACGACCCGAAAATTGTCTCGTGACCGACACTTAAACCATGCCACGTCTAAAGGCATAACGTAATTCAAGTAAGCCGAAGCCTAGGAAACTAAACCTTTTTAAGAAAATAAAAGAGGTGAAGTTTTGAAATAAATGTATGATGAAATCAAAATGTTTTCTTAAATGCATAGATAAAGGAACATGAAAAATGCAAGTGGATTTACTAGTTGAAAAACATGTTTCGTCTTTTAAAAATTTGGGTAGCACCTCCTTTGTATATTTTGATCCAAAACCACAAATACATAATAATATAAAAGGCATCCCCAAGTGGGAGCTAGCTCTTCGCCAAACGGCGGAATCACAACCACGCAATTCATAAAACATGTATACGACGCCCAACGACGAAAATCAACACAAAGGATAATTAATAAAGCAAGACATTAACCCAATAAGCGAACATAAACCCTCGCTCTAAGTCTCGCAACCACAAGTCTCACTAAGTCTTACTACTTATACAAATACTAGTTTCTGATTGATAGAGTTAGCTAGATACAACATGAATAATAAAAACAAGAGTGGTACGATCCAACATGTACCACCTACCAAAGAAAATCACCCGAAAGCAAGCTGTGTGTCAGCGATGCCGCTACCGGTCCATGCAGTCAACCTTCAAGAATTGTGGCACAAGGGGGGTGAGTTGCCAACTCGTGAGTAGAAAACATTATCAGGTAGAAATCGAATAAAACAACGATTTCCTAGGTCAACTATATCATGAAGGTAAAACTATGATATCTAGGGTGACCGTATATGTAAATATGTGCCAACAATATAATCAATGCCTATCGGCGTGTGGCTAACACCTACGTGTCCATCATGCACAACAACATCATGCATGTAAATATCATGAAAGCATATGCATGTAAATATGAGGATATCAACTAACGTGTGTCCATCAATGACACATCAAAATCATGGAACCTGAGTGTCCAGCATCGCACTCGAAACATCATGAAACCCGTGTCCAGTATCGACATGTAAATCCTCATATCTCAAGCGCCGCATCCTCAGATTGGCCTTTAGGTGCCGCAATACTCTGATCGGCCCTCATGACTCTGGTCGGTATCCTCCGGATAACCGCCAAGTCTAAATACTATCACCTGTAGGTAGTAGTCCCTCTGCTAGGCTCATTGTTTACACCACAAAAACCATTTCTTGCCCCGGGGTACCATACCGGGTCCACCATGAACCCGCAAACGGATCATCCACCTCCTCGAATCGGGTTTCTATCACACGTCTCAGAACCGAGAAAACATATGGTGGATGCACTGAAATATCATATCAAGAGAAACCGGGTTTTTTAAAACAATATAAATTTTCTTTTGAAATAACCACGGTTCTCAAATCCAGAAATTTCATGAAAACAACATCTCAATACATATAATCGTAAAGCATGATGTATGCGAACATATAACAGAAATGTGAGCATATCCGTACATCATGGAACATGGAATAGTGATGTGACAATATCAATATATCATGCGACAGATCATAATGATGTGAGCATAGCAAGTATAGCATGATGATGTGGCAATTCTACTGTGTAAGTGACATAGTAATTATTGATGATGAAATGTGTGAGCCGGCCAATCTGTGTAAGTGTAACATACGTATCATCGATAATGGTGTAGGTGTACTAGCACAGGTATATGTAATGCAATGAGAATGCCATGAACGTAGCATAAAGTAAATCGTGAGTGCAATTCTATAAGGTATATGTATCTAATCTAACATCTACACCTGAACCATACGATCAGTTTTTAAAAGATGCGAATCGTAGTTTTGAAAGTAGGGGCTACGGTGTTTTTAAGGAAAAGACATCATTTGAAACTCCGTAACGTCCCTCAAGGTATCTATTTAAGAGATGCATACGATTCTTCAGTTTGGAAATATGTATGGTTCGGATGACACATTTATGTCGGCTATTTAGTCTTATAGTATCCGATACGGCAACATCATCGAACATCATCCTCAAATCATGAGCGCGGATCATCCATTCGGTAACTCGCATCGCGTACGGTAATCCTTCATACGGTGACATTTAACAAAAAAATAGGGATTTATCGACCTATACGACAATGAGGGTACGGATCTGAAGTCTCGTATGGCATATTACTCATTATTCTCATAAATATGGATATATCTCAAGCCACATCCGTATCAAATCTCATATCCTGTTATTTTGCATAAATGTCATATCTTATTGTATATAACGTTCTCACAACATGCCACTATAAATCTTATATCAATCGTATCCGCTCGTATCATATTATCTCATCATATTGATATCTCAAATATCGTCATCACGTATTAATTACATCATATCACTTCTAACTATCCTTTTAACCATATCCCTAGTTTCCTAATATAGGTTTCCTTAACCATATCCTATATATCGGTTTCCATCAAAATTTGCGGGGATGCTATACGCCATCCACCCGACTTCCCCCGTAGATATAAATCTACTCACCTTGATCCTTACTTGCCGAAGTCGATGACGCCATGCTCTGTCGTCTCGGAATCCACGCGAAGGTACTGTTTCCCCCAATCAGAGCAAAGCTCTATTCAAATTTTGAAATTTGAAGTGAAGCAGCGCTTCATAGCAGCGCCAGCGCTGAGAGTCAAAGACTCTGAAGCAGCGCTCAGTGCAAAGCACGTGAGCGCTAGCGCTAAGAGCGCTGCACTCTAAGCAGCGCACCACGTGCAAAGCACGTAAGCGCTAGTGTTAAGAGCGCTGCACTTTAAGCAGCGCACCGCGTGCAAAGCACGTGAGCGCTAGTGCTGGAACAAAATATTCCCCACCGTTGGATCAAAGGTCCAAAAAACATGATTAAAAATTATCAGTTGACCAGAATAAAATTCTGTTAAAAAAACATTCCTCGCAATCTTTCCAAACAGGAAAGATTGTGCTCTGAAAATCAGAGCACCGTTGGATCAATGATCCAATGGTGATTAAAAATCATCAAGATACAGAATAAATTCTGTATGGGAAAAGATTTCCCAATCTTGTTAAAAACAAGAAGATTGCCTTCTGTAAATCAGAAGCCCTTGGATCAAAGATCCAACGGGGGAAATATCCCCAAATCAATTAGAGAAAAGATCTCCTTAACCGATTGAACAAATCAGCCTTCACCATATAAAGGCCCCAAGACTTCAATTCTCATATAGAGGAACCCCCCATAAATTTTGAGAAATTTCAAAGAGAAGAGCAAGCTCTCAGCAGAAGAATAATTTCTTCAAGGTAAAATAAAGAGATCAAAGTATCTCATCAGAAAAAAAGAAACTTAGTTTTTTTGACAGATCATAGATCTATAAGACAAATTGTTTTTCACAAAAGAGATTATAATGTCTTATTAAAAAGAGGGGAAGAATAATTCAATTCTCTTAGGATCATAGATCCATAAAGGCAAAGCCTTTCATCAAGAACATAAGAGATTGAAACATCTCCTATAAAATAAGAACTTTGTTCTTAGATCTATAAGACAAAGTCTTTTATAAGAGAGAATTTAATTCTCAGAGCGCAGAACTGCCTAAAAAGAGACTTAGCGCTCCAACTTTAAGAAGCGCATCAGCGCTCTTAATCTAGCGCACAGCGCTGCAGAGCCTTAGCACTCCAAGATTAAACGCAGCGCTTCAGCGCTCCAAGTCTAGCGCACAGCGCTGCAGAGCCTTAGCGCTCCAAATTTAAAGAAGCGCTCTGCGCTTATTGACTGGCGCACAGCGCCAAGAGCACTACGTGCTCCTCACGTGTGTGCTACTTTAACAGAAGCGCTCTGCGCTCATTGACTGGTGCTCAGTGCCAAGCGCGCCACGTTCTCCTCACGCGTGCGTTACTTAAAATAAGTGCTCAGCGCTCATTGGCTGCCGCTCAGTACCAAGCGTGCAACGTGCTCCTCACGTGTGCGCTGTGAGAACATAAATTGTTCTTTAAATGATAAAGCCTCAGAGCTATAAGGAGTGCTCAACACTCAATAAAGACAAAAAGATTGTCAGAGCCCAAACCAATGCTCAGCATTGTTAAATGTTCAACATTTTAACTAAATGGGTCGAGCCCAAAATAGGCACAAATCCCTAATTCAGATTACTTGAGCCCATATGCTCATAAATCTTTGATCTTAGTTCCAAATTGGACTACAGATCTCCTAACCAATATTGGTTCCAGGGTACATCTCTTCACTCCTCTGATATTTGTCGTTATAATCCTTCAACGTCTTCATAGAGGTGACGGGTCCCGATAACTAGACATTTCACGGACTGTGGGGTCCTTAAACTCATGGACTATAATGTCCTTAAACTTTACAGACTATGATGTCTCTAAACTACTACAGACTATGGGGTCCTTAAACTCATGGACTATAATGTCCTTAAACTTTACAGACTATGACGTCTTTAAACTTGACCGCAAAGTTTCTAAACTAAAACAATAGAGCCCAAATACTCTTTTGTTGGATTTAAATGATCCTGTTGAGTAGATCTTAGTCTAAAATTAGATTAACGTATCATCAACAAAAGTTTAAGTTGATCTTAGTCTCAAATGAGATTAACGATCCTTAAACCCAACCTAAACCCAAATCTAAGAAAATACGGATTTGGACTAATCCACGCCCTACGGGCGACAATATAAATTAGCCTCCGTATACAATCCACGGGCAACCCAAAAAAAGCAAACAAACACACACGACACGAAATGACCATCTGGAGAAGAACAAAGTTGTTACCGCGATGCGGTAGCGTAATTAACTGCAGGGGCTTGCGCCTGCAGGGAAGAGCGTCCCCACAATCAAAACCCCTCAAATGAGGGGGAATCTGACGAAGTCTGCTACAACGGCCGCATCTGTCTAAACCTCCGATATATAGTGCCATAAATCAACTTGGCATCTTCGGAGAAGTGGACGGATAAAACCCAAATAGCATCTGCCCCCAAATTTAGGCAAGACGAACCTACGCGGTCGCGTCTCCCATTTCGGCGGAGAACAGATTCTGGCACGCCCGGTGGGACCTTTTCTTCTTTCCACTCCATACTTCGTGTGTCGTGTTTTGCGAACGAATCGCGGTTTACTATGGTTGCCTTTGGATGTGAAGTACTAAGATTTGGTATCTTGCTCCGTACAAAAAAAACAGAAGATCAATGGCTTCAAACTGCACTAATTGCAACAACTTCCTTTCCGCCTCATCTGGAGGAGTAACCTATGGGCCCCAAGCGGCCTCCCTTTTTACAATACCGGCGGAACAAGTGACCCAAACCACCACTGGGCTATTCTTCGGGACTATGATCCCACCAACAAGCTTCAACGTTCAGATGCCGTCACAGGAAGCTACGAAGAAGTCGGTCTTTGATCGACTTGCAACCACCACGACCCCTCTCAGCGGGTTGTCCAACTCCAATGCCTCAGTCTTCGATAGGCTGGGTCAAAGCTCAAGTGGGCCCGCAAAGAGACTCGCAATACCAGAGAAGGACACTCCAACAACTGCTGCAGTTGAGGTCGTCCAAGATGCTCTCTCTACTCGAAGGTCAGCTTTCGACAGGTTGATCATTCCCTCTCAGCGGACGTCTGTCTTTGACAGGCTGGTGCCAACAACAGACTCTCATCAGAACAGGGGGCATGGAAAAGCTGATTCAATAATGGAGGTGGTCCCGGCCGCTCGCCATACTCGACGTCGCCACTGGCGCCGAGTAAGGAAGGCTGGGAGTAGCTCTCCTTCTGGAATGACTCCGCCAGCTCTAATGGTAGAAATTAATGCTGCTGTTCCAACTGGGAACGGCTTTGAACCACTTAGGAGGGTGCACAAGAACTCTCCGATTGCCGTGCTGAAAAGATCTCCTCCACCTATAGAGAGTGCTACAAAGGTGAAGCTAGAGCAGCCCCCTCAGCGTCTTTCCTCTAAAATTCACAAGGTCTGGCGACAGGTACAAAACTCGGTGATCGACCAAGACCACTCCCGCCAACCGAAGAAAATGAAAGTTCTGTGAGAGAAGGACCACCCTGTCATGCCGCAGAAGGTGTCATCTACTTGGGTGCCCGCTGCAACGGCTCCCTCAACTTCGACCGCTCACAAAAGAGGAAGGCCAGAGAAAGTCTCCGTGTCCGCGACAAATTCCAAGGGCACTGAATCTAAGTGCCCCAAGTCTGGGGGCATGGTGGTGCACACTATTTATATGGTATCCGGGAAAGAGGATAGCCGTATCTCTATGGGTCATCGACCACTCACCAGATCCGTAACAAAGGCCCAGGAGCAACAACAGAAGCTCCAGGAAATATTAACACAGATGGCTGCACTCACTGGGCCAAAAGAAAGCCCGGAGACGTCGTCAGAACAGCGTCATGAACAAGAAACCGATGCCGAGTTCCTCCGCAGAATCCTCGAGAAGAAGGACAAAGAGGCAGCGGAACAAGCTGCCAACATAAAACGAATGACGCTTTTATTCTAAGACATGGTCAGGATGATGTTACAGCCGGATGCTCCAGCTGAAGACCCTCCGATTATCCTCGAAGACGACCGAGGGGAGAAGTCAAACCCCCTCCCTACTTGTTCAGCAGCCAATGAGGAGACCACTCCAAAGCCGCCCTGGATGACTATTGTTAGTTGTATGTATGCCCTAGAGCCCAGTATTGTACAGATAATGTATATTATATTGGATACTTGGACATATATAGAGAGGACTTTCTTGCTCGATATGATAGTATGCTATCTGGTTGCTCTTTATCTTTACATGTATACTTGTCTCTTTATACTGTTTTATAGTTACATGTTGGTAAAGCCCTTAGGATGTGTACTTGACTACCTGGACTATGATACGGATCATACTAGCGGGAACATGGTAGTCCATAAGTATATCCTTCAAGGTCCCTAGTCGTAGGTATATCGAGACGGGGCATCGATACACCAGTGTAGACTAGCGTATACGCTTCTCGACCCATGAGATGGGCGATGGATGATCACATATCCATTGGTGTTTGACATCAGAGATGGTATACGGGTGCTCAGTGGAGACTGGGTACACTGGACGGACTCGCCGAGAACTCCCAGATGGTATTATACCTCACGTCAGATGGCAGTTCTCTGGTGACACTTGTGCAAGTTAGTCTGTAGACCCGATCGTCATAGAGTCTTGTGTGATTCCCACTGTGCTTTGATTTCCACCTTACCACGTCCATGAGGGCATGTAAAACGGTGGTTTTTGGGTACAGTCCCGAGTTACATGGAGGAAATGAGCGATAGGAGGGGTTTCGTCTCTCTCGGTATTGGGGGTTGATGTTGCGCTGTGCTCGATTGGCTGTAACAGGGAAGTCCCTGGCCAGGGCTGATTTAGAGATTTACAGGTAAGTGTTACTAGTAGTTTCTCGACCCGTTATGAGCCTCATATCGGCACGACTTATCGGTTATTGGGGTCTGACGTTTACCACCCCTAGACTTGATATGCGACATATCAGACGAGGAGACCGGACTGTACGGGAAGTGTTACCGGCAGGCTTTTACAGGAGTTGGAGTGGGCTTGCTTGCTGATCTTCTGATCGCTTAATACCCGGGTAGCCGTTACGTCTAGCTAGTACCGCTGACGGCTTATGGGTGCTTGATGTGATCATCACCTACTGCCGGCATATTGACGAGTCTTTAGAGTCCTACATAGAGCTTTTACTGGCTCAGGCAAAACGAAATAGGAGCACGTATGTGATATGTGCGGGACCGAGAATAAATGCATGTATGTGATACCATATTCTATTCTCGTGACTTTTTGTATCGGTCGGTTATATTTGATATGACTGGGCTATCGAATCAAGTGTTGATTCGATAAGTCGATACAATGGATGTTAGTCGGTTATATGAGATAGGAACGGATTATTAAGTCAAGTGTTGATTTAATAATTAAGTGTATAATTGTATATTAGATACACTAGTTTACATTTACTAACACTTGTTCACTTTAGGTTTTTTCTCACATGTACACAACTTTAATATATATGTGATATATATTAAAATTGTGTTTTCTTTTTGTATCATGGTTGATGATACACAAGACTTGGGTGTATGAGACTTACACCATGCTATCTATTATATTGGGTTTTTATATTTTAAGTAATTACAAAATTAGTGGAGGATTAGCACAATGCATGAAGCTTGTGGAAGCTTGTGGATGCATTGACTAAGTCCACTTGAGTTTGTTTTGACTATGGATATTTGTTAACCCAACCATAAGGATTAGCCATGGGTTAAGCCTCTACAAGAGTTAGTATATGATACTCACTCACCATGGTTAGCTTTCTCACTTGATCATTATCCTCATCTCTTTCTTTTGTTCTTCTTCTTCATTGCTAAAAAGAAAAAAGGTTGCTAGGGTTTGATCTAAAGTGAGAAAGATTGTGAGAAATAAAATTCTAAAGAGAACCCACTTCCTATTTCTCCATCCTCTACTAGACTAACACTTTAGTTTAGGGTGTTTGCTTCACTAATTCTCAAGTTAGTGAAGTAGAAGCTGTAAGTCCATGTCACGCACCGCACAAACTTGCCGGGAGGCGGAATATATGAAAAACGATTATCAAAGCTTCGTAACACGGACTTGAGCGCATGAATCGTTTCTAAACCATTGTTAACTATCAACTAAAGGTTTAACTACTCGGATACGAAGTTATACCTCACGATACTAGTCCTTCTGGTCTTCATCGCGGTCCTCCACTCCTCATAGGCTCCTTGGAAGATCGGCACCTCAACGGCCTCCTCGAATCAAAGACGATCCACACGAAATCTCCTACGCCAAGCTTAATCTCAAACATGAGATAACTAGGTTGCTTAAAGTGCTAATCTAAGCTACCTAGGGGATATAGAGTGAGGTTATGGATGTATTAGTCTAGTTAACCCTTGATCTCAACACATGAGAGGCTAGAGTTAGGGTTTGAAGAGAGAGTGAGCTTGAGGAGAGAGAAGGTGAAGATGAGAATGAAATGAGATAATGATGTTATCATAATATATATGAAGCATTATTATTTATCCAAAAATGAAATAATTGAATTAACAACCATGCTTCATAAATATCTATGAGTGATTTATCACCATGAGTCATTAAGCATTTATGATGCATTAATGACATGGATGAATCACACAAATGAGTCACTTATCTCATTTAATGCAATGCCACCTTAACCCCTTAGTCACCACTCTTCTAAAAGCTTCCCGACAAATTATGAGAATGCCCCTCCAATCCGTGAAAACATGGAAAAGCTTTAGACTGTATAAATCCAATAACCCGATACTAGAATCTGGCTTAAACCAAAGCCGGCTAGTAAAAACTGTCCGAAAATTCGTACGTGCGTAAACACACGTATGTGTCTGAACCCTTGTCGTAAAACCATACGACCTCTATTTCGTTTCGCCTGGAGCAGGGAAACTCTCTGTGTGGGACTCTAAAGACTCGACACTACGCTGGCAGTGGGTTTAACCACAGACCGCAAGCGGCACTAGCTGTACGTAACGGTCCCCAGGTAGATGTCGATAAGAAGGCCGATGAGGAAACTCATCCGTACTCCCACTGAGCCTGATGTGACAATCTTCATACAGTCCGGTCTGTTCGTCTGAGACTATCGCATATCAAGCCTAGGGGGCGGCAAGCTTCAGTCCCTTAATAGCTGTATAAGTCGTGTCGGAGCGAAGCCCATTACACCCTGAGAAGCTACTGGAACCTACCAGTATATCTCGCTTGCCCTGGCCAGGGACTTTGCGTAATGGCTCTCTGACACAGCGCGATGTCATCTCCCAATACCGGGAGAGACGAATCCTGTCTAACCACTACTGCCTCCAAGTGCTCGGGACTGCACCCAACTGCTACCTGTTTGCACGACTCCTTTGAGCCGTGGTAGGGTTGCAATCTAAGAACAGTGGGACACACTCGAGGCGAAGTAGCAGTGTCAAGTCTGCGAACTATGCTGTACTCATGTCATCTGGGAACTGTTAACTGACGACGGGTATAATACCAACCAATCAGTTCCCCTGCGAGTCCTGTCCGGTGTACCCGTAACCTAACGAGCACCTGCATACTATCTCTAGTACGACGTACTGATGGCTGTGGGACAGACCATCTCCCCAACTGGGATGAGAAGCGTACACACTTAGTCTACTCTGGAATATCGATGCCCTATCTCGATAATCCAACGACCAGGGACCTGTATAGGATGTTGCTTACAGACTACCCAGCCCCCCACTAGTGTGACTACCATCACGATGCTAGTAATCAAGCAAAGATCCTATGGGCTCTACTAATATGTATAAGTGATACGTTACAAGAAACATATGCACATATTAAAGTAGACACAAACCAAGTAGCATACCACCATTTTTAGCAAGACTGTATATATAACTGTGAATTTCCCAAGCTTACATTAAGTAATATACAATCTAGTATGATACAATAATGGCCCTTAGGGCATATACACTAACAATCTCCTACTTGCACTAGGGCCATGAGCTGGTATATCGTAGACCTATCATCTCGAATAGCCTCTTGAACTGCGTCTGAGGAAGGGCCTTTGTGAATGGATCAGCAATGTTATTCTCTGTCTCTACTCTTTTCATCTCGATCTCCCGACGATCTACGATCTCCCTGATCAGGTGATACCGCCTTAAGATGTGTCTGGATTTCTGATGGGACCTGGGTTCCTTCGCTAAAGTTATAGCGCCATTGTTGTCACAATACAGAGCTATTGGACCAACACTGGAAGGAACCACCTGAAGTTCTGTGAGGAACTTCTTCATCCAGTCAGCTTCTTTTGCGGCATCGTAAGCAGGTATGTACTCCGCTTCCATTGTTGAGTCAGCAACGGTCTCCTGGTTGGAACTCTTCCAACAGACCGCCCCTCCATTGAGGGTAAAGACATAACCCGACATGGACTTGGAGTCATCTTTATCACTCTGGAAGCCGGAGTCGGCAAAGGCCTCCATCTGGAGGTCTTTTCCGCCATACACCAAGAACATCTCCTTAGTCCTCCTCAGGTACTTGAGAATGTTCTTTACTGCTATCCAGTGCTTCTCCCCTGGGTTTGCCTGATACCGGCTTACAACGCTTAATGCGTATGCTACATCTGGTCTGGTATATAATATCGCATACATTATAGAGCCTACCGCAGAAGCGTAGGGTATAATCGACATGCGATCCCTTTCCAAATCAGTCTTGGGAGACATTTTTTTGGAGAGGGTGATTCCGTGACAAGCCAGTAGGTTACCGCGCTTAGAATCATCCATACTGAATCTCTTTACTATGGTATCTATGAACCTGGACTGTGAAAGTCCCAACATCCTCTTTGATCTATCACGATAGATCCGAATCCCCAGAATGTAGGTAGCATCACCCAGGTCTTTCATGGAGAATTTATGTGACAAGAATCTTTTGACTGACTGTAACATAGGAATATCATTTCCTATTAGGAGAATGTCATCCACGTACAAGACGAGGAATACTATAGCTCTCCCTACAATCTTACTGTATATGCATGGTTCATCTGGATTTTTGATAAAGTCGAATTCTTTGACAGCATCATCAAAACAGATGTTCCAACTCCGCGATGCTTGCTTTAGTCCATAAATGGACTTAAGCAGCTTGCATACTTTACCGCTGCTTCC
Source organism: Agapanthus africanus (assembly GCA_030015575.1). NCBI lineage: Eukaryota > Viridiplantae > Streptophyta > Magnoliopsida > Asparagales > Amaryllidaceae > Agapanthus > Agapanthus africanus. Next base: position 117,124,781 of record CM057340.1, on the reverse strand, counting down.
ACTCTGAATGAATCCCTCTGGCTGATCCATATAGACCCTCTCTTCCAAATTACCATTTAGAAAGGCCGTCTTTACGTCCATCTGCCAGATTTCATAATCGTGGAAGGCAGCAATAGCAAGAAGGACCCGAATAGATTTAAGCATAGCCACTAGAGAAAATGTTTCATCATAGTCCAAACCAGGTCTTTGACGGAAACCCTTTGCAACAAGTCTAGCTTTATAGGTTTCAACCTGTCTATCTACACCAATCTTCTTTTTGAAGATCCATTTGCATCCTATGGGTTTTACCCCATCTGGAGCAATGTCCAAAGTCCATACTTTGTTAGTGTACATGGACTCCATTTCAGTCCACATTGCATCCAGCCATTTTACTGAGTCACCGCTCTGAATGGCTTGCTGGAAGCTAGTAGGCTCATCATAGTCAATAGTGCAATCCTCTCTATCCCCGTCTATGAGAAAACCGTAGTATCTCTCGGACGGATGAGATTGCCTACTACTCCTACGGAGTGGCGTCGGGATGTCCTGTTCTCCTGAAACCTTTGGTTCTTCCAAGCTTTCAGTAATAGCTTGTGGTTCTGGAATTTCTTCCAGTTCTACTACGCTCCCACTTGTTCCTTTTTTAAAAACTGATGTTCCAGAAAGTGGGCATAACGAGAAACAAAAAACTTTTGTTCCTCTTCATAATAGAAATAATATCCCTTGGAGTTTTTTGGATATCCCACAAATTTACACTTTACTGAGCGTGCCTCGAGCTTGTCCGCATGCTGCCTTTTTACAAAAGCTGGACATCCCCATGTCTTAAAATGTTTTAGAATAGGTTTGGTCCCACTCCACATCTGATATGGTGTGGTAGGCACATTCTTGGTGGAAACTTGGTTCAAAAGATATGCAGCTGATTCTAGTGCATATCCCCAGAATGATCGCGGTAACTCAGCCTTACTCATCATGGAACGAACCATATCCAATAGGGTTCGATTCCTCCTTTCTGATACACCATTGTGTTGTGGTGTGTATGGAGGAGTAAGCTGAGAGAGAATTCCATTCTCTTTTAAGTAACCTAGGAACTCGGCACTTAAGTATTCACCACCTCGATCAGATCTCAGTGTCTTGATACTTTTGCCGGTTTGTTTTTCTACTTCATTCTTGTATTCTTGGAATTTCTCAAAGGCCTTGGATTTGTGCTTCATTAAGAAGACATATCCAAAGCTAGAGAAATCATCCGTAAAAGTAATGAAGTAGGAATAACTACCTCGCGCATGTGTAGACATTGGACTGCACACATCACTATGTATGAGTCCTAAAAGCTCGCTCGCTCTTACTCCATGTCCAGAAAACGGAGTCTTTTGTCATCTTTCCCATGAGACAAGATTCACAAGTAGCATAAGATTGATATTCGAACGGATTCAAATATCCTTCTTTATGTAACTTAGTCAATCTTCTCTCATTGATGTGACCTAGTCTACAATGCCATAAGAAAGCCTGATTTATTTCTGGAGACTTTCTTTTAACTGTGTTCTGGACATTGAAAACCTGAGATTGACTTAATACGTATATGCCGTTATCTAATATACCTGACCCAATCAGAACTTGATTTAGGTGGATGTATACTACATCGCTTTCGAATGTAAAATTATATCCCTCTCTTGAAAGTGAGGAAACTGATATGATATTACAAGTCATACTAGGTACATACAGACAGTTACGTAAAATCAATATCTGCCCACTTGTCAAACCTAGGCGATATTCTCCCACGGATTCAGCGTCTACGCTCATTCCGTTTGCAACTCTGAGAGACCAATCACCTATTTTTATAACTCTACGGTTTCTCAAAGCATGTAATGAATTACAGATATGAGATCCTGCTCCGGTATCTAGTACCCAGGAAGTAGAGTTAATTGACAAACAGTTCTCTATTACTAACACACTTGAGGCTGAAGCCACAACATGCTTCGTATCCTGGCTACTGGCTTCTAAAGCCCTGCAATCTTTCTGCCTATGCCCAATTCCATAACAATAGGAATGCCCCTCTTTTACTATTTCCAGTCCTGAAACTTTTGCCCTTCTCTTTCCTTCTACTTCCCTGGTTTCCTTCAGGGTAGAAGGTAGAGACTGTAGAATCAAGTCAGTATCTGACTCGTTTCCCAACGCGGTCTCCAGGTCCTGGAGCTCATTAATACAGCTAGTCAATGTAAGGACGTTGTCCCCTACAGATGACCCGTCAGCTAACCTCGCTCGAATTAATTCGTTCGAGGTCTCATATCTTGCGATATGAGATTGCTCTCCATATAAATCTTTGTTATGGAGAAAGATGGAAACTAAGTCCATTTTCTCATGCTGCTTCTAGTATACACCATCATTTGAAGCTAACACGAGGCACTTAGCTTTCATTTTATCTTTTTCCCTTGTCTGACGGATATCCATATCCGCAACAGTGGAAACTGGACCTGGGACGACAGGATCTTGAGTAGTAATAGGGTGGTCCAGCTTGTCATAGGCAATGGACATCTGGACAGACCTTTACCGGTCATATAAGTCAGATTCAGTCAAATTGTTATCTAGATGTAACCTAGGTATGGTCACAAGGTTGCTGCAATTAAGAGAGAGAGAAGAAAACATTTTAGCATGATGCTGTTGCAATTTTAGATTGGTTTTAAGTTTATCTAAACAGGATGGCTCCACTGTTTCTCGAATCCCTCCTCAAACCATAAAAGAAGAATTAGCCAGGACAATTCTCACCATACAATACTTGCTTAACTGTTCAGCCAAGCCAGTGTCGATACTTCGAGGGAGGTTTTCCAACTCTTTCGCGAAGTTCCTTAATTAAATAACCCCTTTTCTCTGGGGGCGTAACCCCGCTGACACCTTTCTAGGCACCTACTTGGTTTATAGCATTGATCTTTAAGTGACGAATCTCCTGATAAGTAGCATATACTCACAGTAGAATCGGGATCCAAAATATCATCGTATGATAATGTTGAAGGAATCCTACCAACATTCATCAAACTCCAAAATGGTATGCTCTCATTGCAAATTTCAGTTTCTTTAGAAATTCCCGATATAAATTTTTGCCCCATGCTCTTATGACCTTGACTAAGGGCCAAAATGTCATAAGTCACATATCAAGTTCTACCTGTCATTATCCAGGTTAATTTGAACCCACCCGTATATAATCTTGACTAAGGGCCAAAAAAAGTAATACGACTGTCCCAAACTAACGCATCTATCTATGCAACAAATGAATACCCCAGCAGCTACCAAACACTATGCCTTGACTAAGGGCCAAAATACATAGCTTGAATACTACTGAATACCCAAATGAAATGACGGAGGGCTACGAATGGTTTTGGCAAAACCGTGAACGTAGTGAACTTGATATAATCGAAGGAACCTAATACTTTTTAAAAGGAGTGGTTAAAGCTCCGCAATTAAAAAATTCTGCTCTTTTAAAATAACCGAGTGGTTTCTTTTAAATTTGTTCCAACGGTTTAACTTTGGTTTATTTTCTTTGCATTATAATAATGCGTCCCATCATTTATCCTATCATTGCAGAAAACAACGAAAATACCACGTCCTCTTATGCCACCCGCATTCGCCACTGGGTCCCGTCATCACCCGTTAGGTTACTTAACTAACGACAGAGCGGGGGCTGGGCTAGCGCGGGTGTAAAACATAAGTGGCGTCTAATAGCTATCATATATAGATATTGTACATTCGTCAGACACAATAATAAGCATTCCAGATCACAGATGAACTTTATTGGATTTACTAGCAATCCGCATTTGCTTTGAGCCTGCAATAAAAGACGGATTACACAGTTGTGATGAATAGCCATTACCCCACCCTAGACCCGTACAGGTACGGCAAACTACCCGCCAAGTGCCCGAAGTGAAGCGGTCTCTCTCAACAACGTGAGTAGGCCACTAAACACTTCAAACTACCCGGTAGTTTGTGCACCCCACCTTGGGTCTATCATAGGAGCAAAAACAGTAAAAAGAAATAATACAACGGTGGCTACAACCGCAACCTGGATGTGTCCCGCAAAAGAATATTACATCAAATTACATTTATATTGAATGAATGAATATTAAACACATCTCAAACCCCGGCTAATCATCATAACAGTCCAACACAGTTCATATACATAAACAGTAAACATTTTAGAAATGTGCAACCCCCTGCCAACCGACATACTAGCAGTTAGGGGAGGTTTACGAACACATTAAACATTACAGATAAAAACCCAATTGTAGGGTTCCTAGGCACTCTAGTGAAGTCTCACAAGTGATCAAACATGCACAAATCAAATTTTACGGGTGCCTATAAACCCGACTACGGATCGTTTACTAGATATTTAGGCGAAAACATAAACTAGTTAACATTTTAACTAAGGGAACGGATATACAACCTTTGTAGATCCGGTCCACCACTTCCACGGCTCCGTAATGAAGTCCCCTCGCTGTCCAAATCATGTCTTGGGCTCTAGCGTCGGCATCATCGAAGAATGGGCGGGCTTGATCGTCGGTTCGATGCCGAAGATGATCTACGTTGAGGCATCGCTAGAACAAGCTCCAACTTCACCAAGTCGGAAAAACTTGTGAAGGAAACACCCTATACTACTTGGCAAGAGGTAGAGGATGAAGAAATAGGAAGTGGGTAAACTTTAGTTTTGGATTTCTCACTAGACTTCATGACTTGCCATTGAAGTAGCAAGCTTTCTTCAATGTTGAAGAAGATGAAGAAGAAGAAGAAGATATGATAACTTAAATTAAAAAAGAAAAGAAAATACAATACTTATCATATCTTTGACCATGGTTTAGTGTAGAGACTTAACTTAGGTTAGATGAGTGGTTAGGGTTAGGCATGAGACAAGAATGGTGACTAAAACAATGCTACATGAATCTTCAACTAAAAACAAAAATAGCCACCATTCATTTCTCATTTTCTTTTTCTTTTGAAATAAATAAAATAAAAAGATAAATGAATAAGATGAAACCCTAATCACTAACTAACCATGGTTTAATACTTTACACAAAACCAAACAAGAATGTATCATCAAACATGATACAATCATGTGCACAAAGAAATATATCACATATACAACTTGCACAATTCAAGTGAGAAAATCCTTTTAAAGTGAACCAATACTAGTTAATGCAAAGTAATATATCAAATATATAATTATACATTAAATCATTAAATCAACACTTGATTCAATGATCCGGTCATGTCGCATATAACCGGCCAGTATCCTATGTATCGGCTTATCGAATCAATCCTTGATTCGATAACTAGGTTATATCGCATATAACCAATCGATACATAGATCGCGAGAATGGAATACGGTATCACATACACGCATTATTCTCGGTCCCACACATATCTCATATGCGCTCCTATTTCGTTTCGCTTGAGCCAGGAAACCTCTGTATAGGACTCTAAAGACTCGTCAATACGCCGGCAGCAGATGATGATCATATCAAACACCCACAAGCCGCAAGCGGTCTGCTAAACGTAACGGCCACCCGGGTATTGAGCGATCAGAAGATCGACGAGCAAGCCCGCTCACACTCCTGCGAATCCGACCAGTAACACTACCGTATAGTCCGGTCTGTTCGTCTGATATGTCGCATATCTCGCCTAGGGGTGGTAAACGTCAGACCCCAATAGCTCGATAAGTCATGCCGACGTAGGGTCCATAACATTCGTGAAACTACTGATAACTCTTACCAGTATATCACTGCAACCCTGGCCAGGGATTTCCTATTATGGCCAGTCGAGCATAGCACAACATCAACCCCCAATACCGGGAGAGACGAATCCCCTCCTATCGCTCATTGCCTCCATGTGAATCGGGACTGTACCCAAAAACCACCTATTTGCACAACTCAGTAGAGCCGTGGTAGGGTGGAAATCAAAGCATAGTGGGAGACACACAAGACTCTATGACGATCTCGGGTCTACAGACTAAGCTGTACCAGTGTCACCAGAGAACTGCCATCTGACGTGAGGTATAATACCATCTGGGAGTTCTCGGCGAGTCCGTTCAGTGTACCCAGTCTCCACCGAGCACCCGCATACCATCTTCGATGTCAAACACCAATGGATATAGGATCATCCATCGCCCATCGCATGGGTCGAGAAGATATGCGCTAGTCTACTCTGGAATATCGATGCCCCGTCTCGATATTCCCTCGACTAGGAACATTTCAAGGATGTACTCATGGACTACCCAGGCCCCACTAGTATGATCTACATCATAGTCCTGGAAGTCGAGTACACATCCTATGGGCTTTATCAACATGTAATCAGAGAGACAGAAAGTATACATGTTAAGATAAAGAGCAACCAGATAGCATACTATCATGTCGAGCAAGAAAGTCCTACCTATATATGTCCCAGCATCCACTACAATATACATCCAATGTACAGTAATGGCCTCTAGGGCATACATATAACTAACAATCTCCCACTTGCACTAGGGCCATCTATAGCAGTGGTTGCAGTATCACATACTCAACCATCCCCTAAAAGTCTCTCTTTGGGAAAAAGGCCTTCGTGAGTGGATCCGCCGTGTTGTCCTCTGAGTCTACTCTCCTAACCTCGATCAACCTGGAGATCAACTATCTCCATGATCAGGTGATGCTTCCTCAGAATATGTCTGGGTCACTGATGGGACCAGGGTTCCAGGGCCTAAGCCACACTTCCATTGTCATACAATGGCAGGAACCAAGTTCATCTTATGAACCAATATACACCCAAACTGCCTCTTTGGTAGTATCTTCAATAGCGATGTTACCAGCCTTTATCGTCTAGTTTGCCACGGTATCGAGCTTGGAACTCTTCCAACATACCGTCCCTTTACTGAGGGTAAAGACAGTGCCTGTGACTGACATTCAGTCGTCTTTATCACCCTGGAACTCTTCCAGTGATTCTCCTTAGGATCGATTGATACCATCTCACTACATCTAGTGAGAATCCTAACATCCAATTACATCTATCTCATAGATGAAAACTCAGGATTTAGGAGGTATCACTTTGATCCTATTTGGAGAATCCTTGTGATAATAGGAGATTGACCGATCGTAGTATAGGAAACTCTCTTCCTATCAAGAGTATGTTGTCTTCGTACAATACGAGGATGACCACCTTACTCTCTACTACCCTTTTGTATATACAAGGTTCGTCTACCATTTTGATGAAGTCAAACACTTTGACTATCACATCAAAACAGACGTTCCAACTCCGCGATGCCTGCTTCATTATGTAAAGCAACTTGCACACGTTTCTGCTGCTCCCACTGTTTACGAAGACCTCTGGCTGTGTTCTTATAGACGTTCTCTTCTAAATCAGTATTTAGAAAAGCAGTCATGGCACCCAACCGCCAGATATCGTAGTCATGGTATGTAGCCGTGGTAAGTAGGATCTGGACAGACTTAAGCATAGCTACTGGAAAAAGGTTTCATCATTATCCACGCCTGGTCGATGACGAAAACCTTTAACAAGTCTAGTTTTGAAAGTCTCAACTTTTCCATCTATACCAAGTAATCTTCTCAAGATATACTTGCTCCTGATGGGGATTTAATTCTTCAGATGTAGCAACCAAAGTCCATACTTTGCTGGTGTACATGGATTCCATCTCAGATCGCTAAGCATCCAGCCATTCTTACAGAGTCCCTACTCTCGATGGCCTGCTCGAAACTAGTTGGGTCATCATCTCATGATGCAATCCTCGCTCCCACTGTCATCGAGAAACCGAGGTATCTCTCAGGCGGATGAGGAACCCTACTAGATCGGCGGAGAGGCTGAGGTTCGTCGGGGACTATAGAATCCTTTGGTTCTGTCAAATCTTCAGCTGCAGTTTGTATAGCTGGAACATTTCCAGTTCTACATAACAGACCTTGCCTCGAGCTTGTCCGGATTATGCTTTTAGACATAGGCCGGTCAACCTCAAATCTCAACTAGCTTAAGACATGGGCTCTTCCCTTTCCATATCACATATGGAGCGGTAGGCAACAGACTTGATTCGAACCTAATCCAATAGATACGCAGCTTCTCAAGCGCATAACCCCAAAATAGGTAACTCAGTAATACTCATCATAGAGCACACCATATCTAATATTGTGCAATTGCTCCGCCCTGATACACCGTTGTGCTGTGGTGTATTCAGAGGAGTAATGCTGAGAGAGAATCTCATTCTCCTTTAGAATAGTCCAAGGATTCTATGCACAAGTATTCTCCTCCCTGATCTCATCATAGGACATAATACTTATACCCGTATTTTGGTTCTCTACTTCCTACTTATATTCTGAGAATACCTCAAAAGGTTCGGACTTATATTTCAACAGGAATATATGACTGAATCTTGAGAGATCATCAGAGAATATAATGAAGTATAAAGAACCAGTCCTGGCATGTGTAGACATGAGACTTTACATACATCATCATGTATCAGTCCCAAGAGTTTACTAACTCTTTCTCTGTTTCTAGTAAACAGAGCTATGGTCATCTAATCTTTGTGACATGACTGGCAAGTTTCATAAGATGTAAATTCAAACTGATTTAAATATGCATCTAAAATGTAACTTCAGCCAGTCGGGTCGCATTGATATGACCTAGTCTACAATGCCTCAAGAAGAATTCGTTCATTTCTGAACTCTTCCTCTTGTGTGTGTTCTGTATACTAGGAACTGCAGTTTGATTTAGAACGTCAATGCTTTTAGATAACGTGCCTGAACCGATCAACTTTTGATATTGGAAATGTTCAAAACATTATCCATCAATACAAAATTATATCATTTCTTTACTAATAAAGAGACTGATATGATTTTGTATATCAGGTTCGATATCTAATAGCATTTGTTCAGAATCAATGTATTTGTAATACAGGGTGACAGTGACCGACAGACTTGGCTGCCACACTTGCCCCGTTTTCTGTCTCATGAAACTTATCACCCGTTCTCAGTTTTTCTACCTTTTTGTAGCCCTATGTAACAGATTACATATCTGGGATCCTGATCCGGTATCATATACCCAGGATGCAGAGGATACTGAGAAACAGTTCTTTGTAATGAACACACCCGAAGGAGATGCATCATATGCACTTTCTTCGTTTGGGCGGCATAGGAATTCTGGTATTCCCCTATTTCCTGCTCTGTCTTATAACAATTATAAGTTGGAGCGGGACCAACGTTCCCCAGCTCAGTATAACAAGCGGGTTCGGTCAATATTCCGTATTTTTATCTTGATTAAGGCGTGATATGGTCGCTACCAAGAGAGAGAGAGAGAAGAAAACACTCTGCGTGCGCTCTTGCAAGATCAGATTGGTTATATATTTTATCTAATCAGGATGGCTCCCACTGTTTTTATCAAATCTTCCTTCAAACCTTAAAAGGAAAGACTAGCCGGGATTAATTACACTCTACAAGTTCGCCAATCTTTCAGCCAGGCCAGTGTCGGTACTTTGAGGGAGGTTCCCCGTGCTTTCGCACGGGCCTAATTACAGAAAACCTCGTTTTCCCAGAGGCGTAACCCCGTTGACACCTTTCTAGACACCTACTTGATCGACTAATTGCAAAGTGCAAAACTCTCCCAGGAGTAACAATTACTCGCAGTGGGTATCGGGATCCAACTATCACATAGAAGGTATGCAATCTCATTGCAAGTTTCAACACTTGAAACTCCCGATAAAGGTTTTTACCCCTAGCACCTATGACCTTAACTATGGTCAACAAATCATAAGTACTAGTCAAGTTCTACCCGTCATTTCGTGATTAATTAGACCCACCCACATGATCCTTAACTAAGGTCAACAAAGTCATGCGACTGTCCTAACTAATCGCATCATATGTGGTGTAGGAAGACATCACTTAGCTACCGTACACTGTGCCTTGACTATGGTCAACAAACACAGCACGAATACTAAGTACTCTACTTCCTAAAATGACGGAGGGTTGCGGCTGGTTTTTGTGAAAACCTTTAACGCTTTGAACTTGATCTCGTTGCGGAATCAAATGGTTTTTAAATGGAATGCTTTTGAGGCTTTTCTAGTTTTGCTAAAGGGGTCACTCCTGGTGAAGGGATCGTCGGCCTTTTCCTCGTCGAATGAGGTGCGGGATATATCATATATATCACTGTGCAAAGCGGAAACTATAGAAGCGATCAAAGACAAACCGAGGGTTGTAGCATCTGCCAGTTATTGCTAAAGGAGTCACTCCCGGTGAAGGGATCGTCGGTCCTTTCCTCATCGAATAAGGTGCAGGATGTTCTATAATGAACACCGCGATGCAAAGCAAGAACTGTAGCTACCTGTTTTTATTTTGAAATTCGATTCCACAACATCAATTAGGTTTATTTTCTTTCATTAATCTCATTAATGAATATCCCATCATTTAAGTCCACCTAATCATCACAGATAAATATAACGTACGCTTATGCCATCCGCATTCGCCTCGATATCCCGTTTGCACCGTTAGGTTAGGTAACTAACGCCAGAGCGAGGCAGGGCTAGCGCGGGTGTAAAACATAAGCAACGTCTATATAATATATCATATATACTATATATAATATCTGCCACAGAACATCGCATGATCTCAGATAAAACACAGCAGAAGAACATATGAAATATTGGATATACTAGGACGTCCGTGTTTTCAATACGAGCCAGTATAAAACACGGATTCCACGGTCGTGATGAATAGCCAATCACACACCCCTAGACCCCTACGAGAGCGGCAAGCAACCCTACCAATTCTAGGGTTAGGAGACCCGGACTCGATTCCTCGAGATGGTCTCCCACTGGACCCCAGAACCCGGTTACTTGTGCTCCCCTCCTTGGGTCTATCCTAGTGCAGAAAAGTAAATAATATACAACGGGTGACGACTTCCGCAACCTGGAAGTGCCCCAATGAAAGAATATTACATACAAGTTTTTACATGAATGAAAATGAAAAACACTCATCTCACATAAAAACCCCTCGGCTATTCAAACACGACGATCCAATATAACATATCCAGCAACACATAACATCACATGTCATCAACGTAAGTAAATATGTGCATCCCAATTGTCGTTGACATATAGCAACGAAACCGGCGATATCACATATTACACTTACGGTCACAGAAAAGAAAGTGTAAAACTACAATAGTTGGAATCCGCAACCACCTCAGACATCGCATGCCTGACCAAATGAATTACTTAGACATCGCATGCCTAACAATTATAAACCCCGCATTTTAGTCTCAAAATCGAAAACTCTTTTCAATATCAAGTCGGGCAATTCAACAGGATTCCCGACATTCTGATCGAATGCTCGTCGCAAACTTTAGTAGGCGGCCGCACCCCCGACGTCGTCGACGAAGTGCACCAAGGCGGAACACCGCTACCGGGAGCACCCGAACGGATGCTTTCGGCGACGGGGTTCTCCTACAGTCACTTGGTCGGGGCTATGGGGTGAGGCTGTCTATTAAGTTTACCCGGCGAGTATCCGCGTACACTACGTGATTGCGACGGATTTTTGATCACATCAAAATTCCGTGGCAACCGATCAAGTGAGACTAAACTGCTATGTTTATAATATTCATTCCGTTATCTCATAACTATTTGCGAATTCCAATTATTGTATCACATTCCGGATAAATAGAAAATGCTAAACTTTTCGATCGAACAATCGAACACCCAAGTTTTCCCGATACAGCTCAACACACGAAATAAGTCTAACAGCATTCAGTTCGTGCCTCAGTAGCAACGGTCCAGCCGTAGAAGGGTCAAGCCAACGCCTCACATGTGGCACGCCGTACTACCCCAAACCCGAAGGTTCAAAGGGCAGTTCAAGACGGTCACATAATCGAGTTAAGGTTTGTTGTCTTCTAGAGGGTCCATCGCGTTACTTGCACTACTTAGAACGTCGTTAAACTACGGAAAAATCCAACAATTGGAAATTTCCCGGCAGGGGAAAAAGTGGGTATTTATATCCGGTCGAACTTTTTAACATATTCTAAGATTTATCCGGAAAAACACACCAACAAAATTAGACAATCCGATCGATACACCGAGTTCCCAATACAACCCAGAAAATACAACTCTGGAAAAATTATTAAAAATTCCCAGGAAAATCAGCACAGAAAAATAAGAATTACTGTGCAGAAATAAATGCACAAAACGACAACGTAGCCGCGGATCCGCCGCATTACCCTTCTTTAAGGCCGCGGATCCGCGCCTATTTAATGGAATCATGTGCTCGAATTTTCCAGTAACCCTTGTATCTTTCTGCTGATATTTCTGAATATTTTTAATTCACAAAAAATCACGAATTTCAAAAAAGTCCAGAGAGCAAATTCAAGGCGGGGTTTTGGGTCGATCGGACTTCTAATTCCGTCGGGACTTCGCCTAAGGCTCTAGCAAGGCTCTGATACCACTGTAGGGTTCCTAGGCACTCTAGTGAAGTCTCACAAGTGATCAAACATGCACAAATCAAATTTTACGGGTGCCTATAAACCCGACTACGGATCGTTTACTAGATATTTAGGCGAAAACATAAACTAGTTAACATTTTAACTAAGGGAACGGATATACAACCTTTGTAGATCCGGTCCACCACCTCCACGGCTCCGTAATGAAGTCCCCTCGCTGTCCAAATCATGTCTTGGGCTCTAGCGTCGGCATCATCGAAGAATGGGCCGGCTTGATCGTCGGTTCGATGCCGAAGATGATCTACGTCGAGGCATCGCTAGAACAAGCTCCAACTTCACCAAGTCGGAAAAACTTGTGAAGGAAACACCCTATACTACTTGGCAAGAGGTAGAGGATGAAGAAATAGGAAGTGGGTAAACTTTAGTTTTGGATTTCTCACTAGACTTCATGACTTGCCATTGAAGTAGCAAGCTTTCTTCAATGTTGAAGAAGATGAAGAAGAAGAAGAAGACATGATAACTTAAATTAAAAAAGAAAAGAAAATACAATACTTATCATATCTTTGACCATGGTTTAGTGTAGAGACTTAACTTAGGTTAGATGAGTGGTTAGGGTTAGGCATGAGACAAGAATGGTGACTAAAACAATGCTACATGAATCTTCAACTAAAAACAAAAATAGCCACCATTCATTTCTCATTTTCTTTTTCTTTTGAAATAAATAAAATAAAAAGATAAATGAATAAGATGAAACCCTAATCACTAACTAACCATGGTTTAATACTTTACACAAAACCAAACAAGAATGTATCATCAAACATGATACAATCATGTGCACAAAGAAATATATCACATATACAACTTGCACAATTCAAGTGAGAAAATCCTTTTAAAGTGAACCAATACTAGTTAATGCAAAGTAATATATCAAATATATAATTATACATTAAATCATTAAATCAACACTTGATTCAATGATCCGGTCATGTCGCATATAACCGGCCAGTATCCTATGTATCGGCTTATCGAATCAATCCTTGATTCGATAACTAGGTTATATCGCTTATAACCAATCGATACATAGATCGCGAGAATGGAATACGGTATCACATACACGCATTATTCTCGGTCCCGCACATATCTCATATGCGCTCCTATTTCGTTTCGCTTGAGCCAGGAAACCTCTGTGTAGGACTCTAAAGACTCGTCAATACGCCGGCAGCAGATGATGATCATATCAAACACCCACAAGCCGCAAGCGGTCTGCTAAACGTAACGGCCACCCGGGTATAGAGCGATCAGAAGATCGACGAGCAAGCCCGCTCACACTCCAGCGAATCCGACCAGTAACACTACCGTATAGTCCGGTCTGTTCGTCTGATATGTCTCATATCTCGCCTAGGGGTGGTAAACTTCAGACCCCAATAGCTCGATAAGTCATGCCGACGTAGGGTCCATAACATTTGTGAAACTACTGATAACTCTTACCAGTATATCACTGCAACCCTGGCCAGGGATTTCCTGTTATGGCCAGTCGAGCATAGCACAACATCAACCCCCAATACCGGGAGAGACGAATCCCCTCCTATCGCTCATTGCCTCCATGTGAATCGGGACTGTACCCAAAAACCACCTATTTGCACAACTCAGTAGAGCCGTGCTAGGGTGGAAATCAAAGCACAGTGGGAGACACACAAGACTCTATGACGATCTCGGGTCTACAGACTAAGCTGTACCAGTGTCACCAGAGAACTGCCATCTGACGTGAGGTATAATACCATCTGGGAGTTCTCGGCGAGTCCGTTCAGTGTACCCAGTCTCCACTGAGCACCCGCATACCATCTTCGATGTCAAACACCAATGGATATGGGATCATCCATCGCCCATCGCATGGGTCGAGAAGATATGCGCTAGTCTACTCTGGAATATCGATGCCCCGTCTCGATATTCCCTCGACTAGGAACATTTCAAGGATGTACTCATGGACTACCCAGGACCCACTAGTATGATCTACATCATAGTCCTGGAAGTCGAGTACACATCCTATGGGCTTTATCAACATGTAATCAGAGAGACAGAAAGTATACATGTTAAGATAAAGAGCAACCAGATAGCATGTTATCATGTCGAGCAAGAAAGTCCTACCTATTTATGTCCCAGCATCCACTACAATATACATCCAATGTACAGTAATGGCCTCTAGGGCATACATATAACTAACACCAATTAGCAAATATCTTAGAATATCGATCGATTACCATATTCCGTGTCTACCCCAAAAGCAAACCTGCACTGAAGTAACCTGGGTAAAAACAGAACATACAGGAAGACAAAAACCCAAAAAATATGAATTACTGTGAAACTCCGAGTCAACTCGGCGTTGACTCGGCAGCGGATCCGCGGCAGAAGCTCTCTATTGCCGCGGTTCCGTGGCCATTTTACCGAGTCACTGGCTCGTATTTTCCTATAACTCATATATTTCCCTGCTGTGAATTTTAAGCTATGTCAAATATTTTTTTAGACAAGTTTAAAATTAACAGAAACTTAGGGTTTTCGGTTTTTTGTTTTCGTGTTTTCCATCGATCGAACTTCTAATTAGTTGCTAACAAGCTAGTAATGGTTTAGTTGGCTCTGATACCACTGTAAGTCCATGTCACGCACCTCATGAACTTGCAGGGAGGCGGAATATATGAAAAACGATTATCAAAGCTTCGTAACACGGACTTGAGCGCATAAATCGTTTTTAAACCATTGCTAACTATCAACTAGAGGTTTAACTACTCGGATACGAAGTTATACCTCACGATACTAGTCCTTCGGGTCTTCATCGCAGTCCTCCACTCCTCGTAGGCTCCTTGGAAGATCGGCACCTCAACAGCCTCCTCGAATCAAAGACGATCCACCCGAAAGCTCCTACGCCAAGCTTAATCTCAAACTTGAGATAACTAGGTTGCTTTAAGTGCTAATCTAAGCTACCTAGGGGATATAGAGTGAGGTTATGGATGTATTAGTCTAGCTAACGCTTGATCTCAACACATGAGAGGCTAGGGTTAGGGTTTGAAGAGAGAGTGAGCTTGAGGAGAGAGAAGGTGAAGATGAGAATGAAATGAGATAATGATGTTATCATAATATATATGAAGCATTATTATTTATCCAAAAATGAAATAATTGAATTAACAACCATGCTTCATAAATATCTATGAGTGATTCATCACCATGAGTCATTAAGCATTTATGATGCATTAATGACATGGATGAATCACACAAATGAGTCACTAATCTCATTTAATGCAATGCCACCTTAACCCCTTAGTCACCACTCTTCTAGAAGCTTCCCGACAAATTACGAGAATGCCCCTCCAATCCGTGAAAACACGGAAAAACTTTAGACTGTATAAATTCAATAACCCGATACTAGAATCTGGCTTAAACCAAAGCCGGCTAGTAAAAACTGTCCGAAAAGTCGTACGTGCGTAAACACACGTATGTGTCCGAACCCTTGTCGTAAAACCATACGACCTCTATTTCGTTTCGCCTGGAGCAGGGAAACTCTCTGTGTGGGACTCTAAAGACTCGACACTACGCTGGCAGTGGGTTTAACCACAGACCGCAAGCGGCACTAGCTGTACGTAACGGTCCCCAGGTAGATGTCGATAAGAAGGCCGATGAGGAAACTCATCCATACTCCCACTGAGCCTGATGTGACAATCTTCATACAGTCCGGTCTGTTCGTCTAAGACTATCGCATATCAAGCCTAGGGGGCGGCAAGCTTCAGTCCCCTAATAGCTGTAGAGGTCGTGTCGGAGTGAAGCCTATTACACCCTGAGAAGCTACTGGAACCTACCAGTATATCTCGCTTGCCCTGGCCAGGGACTTTGCGTAATGGCTCTCTGACACAGCGCGATATCATCTCCCAATACCGGGAGAGAAGAATCCTGTCTAACCACTACTGCCTCCAAGTGCTCGGGACTGCACCCAACTGCTACCTGTTTGCATGACTCCTTTGAGCCGTGGTAGGGTAGCAATCTAAGAACAGCGGGACACACTCGAGGCGAAGTAGCAGTGTCAAGTCTGCGGACTATGCTGTACTCATGTCATCTGGGAACTGTTAACTGACGACGGGTATAATACCAACCAATCAGTTCCCCTGCGAGTCCTGTCCGGTGTACCCGTAACCTAACGAGCACCTGCATACTATCTCCAGTACGACGTACTGATGGCTGTGGGACAGACCATCTCCCCAACTGGGATGAGAAGCGTACACACTTAGTCTACTCCGGAATATCGATGTCCTATCTCGATAATCCAACGACCAGGGACCTGTATAGGATGTTGCTTATAGACTACCCAGCCCCCCACTAGTGTGACTGCCATCACGACGCTGGTAATCAAGCAAAGATCCTATGGGCTCTACTAATATGTATAAGTGATACGTTACAAGAAACATATGCACATATTAAAGTAGACACAAACCAAGTAGCATACTACCATTTTTAGCAAGACTGTATATATAATTGTGAATATCCCAAGCTTCCATTAAGTAATATACAATCTAGTATGATACAATAATGGCCCCTACGGCATATACACTAACAGAAGCTTGAGTTGGCATCCCCTCGACGTAGATCATCTTCGGCCTCGAAGACTTCAAGCAAGGACGCGTCTTTCGCCTCGTGAAGCCATGCAAGGGTCCGGGAGAACCACGATCGCAGCGAAGGGACTTCAACAAGGAGCTAAAGAAGTGAAGGACCGATCTACAAAGGTTGTATTTCGCATTCACTTAGTCGTAAACGTAGTTTACTAGCATATGAAACCCTAATTTTCTAGCAACGATCTTGTTTAGGGTTATTCGGCACGGCTAAAATTTTAAACGGGCATGGTTGATGCATTGTAGAACCTTATTAGAGTGCCTAGTAACCCTACAGTGGTATCAGAGCCTAGCTAGAATATTAGGCGATGTGTTAACGAAGTTAAAACTCCGAACGAATCCGAATACGTCAGAGTTAACCCCCTCTCTGTACATTTTTTCAAAACTGTGTATTTTCTGAATTAAAAATACCTAAAAAATTCAGCAGGGTTTTCTAAGAATTACCATGAAAAACGAGCCCCTAAGTCCTTCATGTGGTTGCGGAACCGCGGCAATAAGCCACTTTTAGCGGCGGTTCCGCGGCAAGAAAAGGGTATTAGGGACGATTCTTTGTGCAGTAACATCCTTATCAATTCCTGCATTTTTCTGGGTATTTTTAAACTGACTCAAGTGTTGAGTATTTTGGGGTTTATTTTGTAATCGTCGATGCGATCGAAGAATTTAATTTTGTTATGTTATTCCGGATAATTTAGAAAGTATTAAAATGTTCGAACGGATATCATTAACTCAATTTTTTCCGGCACGAAAAACATTCAAGTGTTGAATTTTTCTCGGGTTTAAATCTTTCAGAAAAACGTGCATGTGACGCGATGGACCCTCTAGAAGACAACAAACCTTAACTCGATTATGTGACCGTCTTGAACTGCCTTTTGAACCTTAGGATTTGGGGCAGTACGGCGTGCCACATGTGAGGCGTTGGCTTGACCCTTCTACGGCTGGACCGTTGCTACTGTGATGTATTCTGGAATTTTTGAACTCCGCTCAAGTGTTGAGCTATTATGGAAATCTTGGGTATTTGATTATTTGATCGAAAAGTTTAATACTGTCTATTTATCTGGAATGTGATACAATATGTGGAATTCATACAGTTAGGCATGAAATGCGAAATATGTGATATTTCGGATTTATGATGTCTAAATAGATTGTGGATTCCAAATGTTGTAGTTTTACACTTTCTTTTCTGTGACCGTAAGTGTAATATGTGATATCGCCGGTTTCGTTACTATATGTCAACGACAATTGGGATGCGCATATTTACTTACGTTGATGACATGTGATATTATGTGTTGCTGGATATGTTATATTGGATCGTCGCGTTCTGAATAGCCGGGGGGTTTTATGTGAGATGAGAGTTTTTATTTTCATTCATGTAAAATTAAATGTATGCAATATTCTTTTGTTGGGGCACTTTCGGGATGAGGTTGATGTCACCATTTGTATATTATTTACTTTTCCGCACTAGGATAGACCCAAGGAGGTGAGCACAAGTAACCGGGTTCTAGAGTCCAGTGGGAGACCAACTCGAGGAGTCGAGTCCGGGTCTCCTAACTCTAGAATTGGTAGGGTTGCTTGCCGCTCTCGTAGGGGTCTAGGGGTGTGGGTTTGGCTATTCGTCGCGACCGTGGAATCCGTGTTTTATATAGGCTCAAAATAAAACACGGACGTCCTAGTATATCCAATGTTTCATATATTTCTTCTGCTGCAATATCTGTGATGTGATCATTTGATGTTCTGTGATAAATACTCTATATAGTATATATGGTATATTATATAGACGTTACTTATGTTTTACACCCGCGCTAGCCCTGCCCCGCTCTGCCGTTAGTTACCTAACCTAACGGTGCACGAGGGGACATCGAGGCGAATGCGGATGGCATAAGTGTACGTCGTATTTATCTGTGATGTTTAGGTGACTTAAATGATGGGATTTCATTAATGTGATTAATGAAAGAAAAGAAACCTAAAAGATGTTGTAGAATCAAATTTTTCAAAAAGGGTAGCTACAGTTTTGCTTTGCATAGCGATATATATGATATATCCTGCACCTTATTCGATGAGGAAAGAGCCGAGATCCCTTCACCGGGAGTGACCTCTTTAGCAAAACTGGCAGATGCTACAAAACTCGGTTTGTCTTTTGATTGCTTTTAGAGTTTTGCTTTACATAGTGATATATATGATATGTCCTGCACCTTATTCGATGAGGAAAGAGCCGAGTTCCGTTCACCGGGAGTGACCTCTTTAGCAAAACTAATGAAAGCCTCAAAATCACTACATTTCAAAATTTCACATGATTCTACAACGATATCAAGTTCATTACACAATAGGTTTTCAGAAAAACCTGTAGTATTCCTCCGTCATTTCAGATAAGTCCTACTTAGTATTCGTGCTACATTTGTTGATCTCCGTCAAGGCGTAGTGTGCGGTTGCTAACTAGTATTTATCTGTTTATACATATGATGCAGATTGGATTAGGGTAGTCGTACGACCTTGTTGACCTCCGTCAAGGGTCGTGCGGGTGGGTTTGATTCAATCAAGAAATGTCGGGTTGAACTTGACTTGCACCCTGTGGTTTGTTGACCTCCGTCAAGGTCATGGGATGCTTGGGGCAAAATATTATCGGGAATTTCAAGTGTTGAGATTTGCAATGAGATTACATACCTTCTATGAGATAGTTGGATCCCGATACCCACTGCGAGTAATTGTTACTCCTGGGAGAGTTTTACACAGGACAATTAGCCGATCAAGTAGGTGTCTAGAAAGGTGTCAACGGGGTTACGCCTCTGGGAAAACGAGGTTTACTTTAATTAGGTCCGTGTGAAAGTACGGGGAACCTCCCTCAAAGTACTGACACTGGCCTGTCTGAAAGATTGGCGAAATTATAGGGTGTAATTAATCCCGGCTAGTCTTTCCTTTTAGGGTTTGAAGAAAGATTTGATAAAAACAGTGGGAGCCATCCTGATTAGATAAAATAATAATCAATCTGATCTTGCAAGAGCATACGCTAAAGTGTTTTCTTCTCTCTCTATCCAGATAGCGACCATATCATGCCTTAATCAAGATAATAATATGGATGTATTGACCGAACTCGCTTGTTATACTGTGCTGGGGAACGTTGGTTCCGTTCTTTCTTATAAAAGTTATAGGACTGAACAGGATATAGGGGAATACCAGGATTCCCATGCCACCCGAATGAAGAAAGTACATGTTGATGCATTTTCTTCGGGTGTGTTCGTTACAGAGAACTGTTTCTCCATTTGCTCTACGTCCTGGGTATTAGATACCGGGTCAGGATCGCATATATATTATCAGTTACATGGGCTTAGGAAAGGTAGAGAACTTGGAGAAGGTGATAAAGACATAAGGGTTGGAAATGGTGCAATTGTTGCAGCTAAAACCGTCGGGGAATATCACCTTGTATTGCCAACTGGTAATACATTGATTCTGAACGAATGCTATTACATGCCGAACCTGATATGCAACATTATATCGGTTTCTTTGTTGAGTAAAGAGGGATATAATTTTGTATTACAGGATAATGTTATGAACATTTTCCTTAACCAAAAGTTGGTTGGATTAGGCACGTTGTGCAATGGCATTTATGTTCTAAATCAATCAACAGTTCTGAGCATAACAAACACACACAAGAGGAAGAGTTCAGAAATGAACGAATCCTTCTTGTGGCATTGTAGACTGGGTCACATCAATACGACACGACTAGCTAAGTTGCATAAAGATGGATATTTAAATCCGTTTGAATTTTCATCTTATGACACTTGCCAGTCATGTCTCAAAGGCAAGATGACCAAAACTCCGTTTACGGGATACGGAGAAAGAGTTACCGAACTCTTGGGACTGATACATAGTGATGTATGCGGTCCCATGTCTATACATGCCAGGGATAGTTCTTCGTACTTCATTACATTCACTGACGATCTCTCTAGATTCGGATATGTGTTCCTGATGAAACACAAATCAGAAGCTTTTGAAAAATTTAGAGAATATAAATAAGAAGTTGAGAACCAAACCGGGAAAAGTATTAAAATCCTTCGATCTGATTGAGGAGGTGAATACTTGAGCAATGAATTCCTGGACTTCCTAAAAGAGAATGGGATTCTCTCTCAGCTAACTCCTCCATATACACCACAGCACAATGGTGTATCGGAAAGGAGGAACCGCACCCTATTAGATATGGTGCGCTCTATGATGAGTATAGCTGAGTTACCTATTTCCTTCTGTGGATATGCACTGGAGACAGCAGCATACCTACTGAATAGGGTTCCTACCAAATCTGTGCCTACCACCCCATATGAGATATGGGAAGGGAAGAGACCATATCTTAATTTTATTAAAATATGGGGTTGCCCGGCATATGTCAAAAGACAAAAACCGGACAAACTCGAGGCAAGGTCTGTTTTGTGTAAGTTTGTTGGATATCCCAAGCATTCGCGAGGGTATATCTTCCACCACAGTGAGGAACAAAAGGTGTTTGTTGCTCAACACGCCACCTTTTTAGAAAAGAAATTTCTTGCAAAAGAGATTAGTGGCTCTGAGGTAGAACTGGAAGAGGTTCCAGCTGTACAAACCACAAAAGAAGATTTGGTAGAACCAGAGGATTCGGTAGTTCCCGATGAACCCCAGCCACTCCACCGATCTAGTAAGGTTCCTCATCCACCTGAGAGATACTACGGTTTTCTCATGGATGGTGGGAGCGAGGATTGCATCATGGTTGATGATGACCCAACTAGTTTCGAGCAGGCCATCACGAGTGGAGACTCAGTGAAATGGCTGGATGCAATGCGGTCCGAGATGGAATCCATATACACCAACAAAGTATAGACTTTGGAAGATGCTCCTGAGGGGGTAAAACCCATTGGGAGCAAGTGGATCTTCAAGAAAAAACTTGATGTAGATGGGAAAGTGGAGACTTTCAAAGCTAAACTTGTTGCAAAGGGTTTTCGTCAAAGACCAGGTGTGGACTATGACGAAACCTTTTCTCCAGTGGCTATGCTTAAATCCATCCGGATCATGCTTGCCATCGCTGCATATCATGACTACGAAATCTGGCAAATGGATGTTAAGACCGCCTTTCTAAACGGTGATTTAGAAGAGTACATGTACATGACTCAGCCAGAGGGCTTCGTAGATAGTGGGAGCAGCGGGAAGGTGTGCAACCTGCTTAAATCCATTTATGGATTAAAGCAAGCATCGCGGAGTTGGAACATCTGCTTTGACGTCGTTATCAAAGAGTTTGATTTCGTCAAAAACGTAGATGAACCTTGTATCTACAAGAAGGTGGCAAAGAGTAAGGTTGTCTTCCTTGTATTGTACGTGGACGACATACTCTTGATAGGAAATGACATTCCTATGCTGCAATCGGTGAAGCTCTTCTTATCACAAAGATTCTCAATGAAAGATCTAGGTGATGCCTCCTGCATATTGGGAATTATGATCTAAAGAGATAGATCTAAAAGGATATTGGGATTGTCCAAATCCAGGTACATTGACACCATACTAAAGAGGTTTAGTATGGAAGAGTCCAAACGTGGGTTTTTACCCACGATCTCAGGGCTCACTCTCTCCAAAGAGATGTCTCCCAAGACTGATTTGGAGAGAGCTCGCATGCAAGGGATACCCTATGCTTCGGCTGTAGGCTCTATCATGTACGCGATGCTATGTACCAGACCCGATGTAGCATACTCACTAAGTGTGGTGAGTAGGTATCAAGCTGATCCTGGAGAGAGTCACTGGACAGCTGTGAAGAGCATTCTCAAGTACTTGCGAAGGACTAAGGAGATGCTCTTGGTGTATGGTAACGGAGAACTCCAAGTGGAGTCCTTTACCGATTCGAGCTTCCAGAGTGATAAGGACAACTCTAAGTCGCAGTCGGGATTTGTCTTTACCCTTTACAGAGGGCGGTTAGCTGGAAGAGTTCCAAGCAGGAAACCATGGTAGACTCGACGATGGAGGCTGAATACATCGCTGCCAACGATGCTGCCAAAGAGGCTGTCTGGATCAAGAAGTTCATTACTGAACTTGGAGTGGTTCCATCCATTGAACATCCAATACCTTTGTATTGCGATAACAATGGAGCGGTGGCTTTGGCCAAGGAACCCAGGTCCCATCATCGATCCAGGCATATTCTGAGGCGGTATCACCTGATCCGGGAGATAGTTGATTGCCGGGAGATCGAGTTCAGGAGGGTTGACATGAAGAACAACACAGTGGATCCACCCACAAAGGCCATTCCCCAGATACAGTTTGAGAGACTCTTCGGGATGCTTGGTATGCGATACTACAGCAGCCGGCCCTAGTGCAAGTGGGAGATTGTTAGTTGTATGTATGCCCTAGAGGCCAGTATTGTACAGATGATGTATATTATATTAGATGCTTCGACATATATAGAGAGGACTTTCTTGCTCGATATGATAGTATGCTATCTGGTTGCTTTTTATCTTAACATGTTTACTTGTCTCTTTATACTGTCTTATAGTTACATGTTGATAAAGCCCTTAGGATGTGTACTTGACTACCTGGACTATGATACGGATCATACTAGTAGGAACATGGTAGTCCATAAGTACATCCTTCAAGGTCCCTAGTCGTAGGTATATCGAGACGGGGCATCGATATACCAGTGTAGACTAGCGTATACGCTTCTCGACCCATGAGATGGGCGATGGATGATCCCATATACATTGGTGTTTGACATCAGAGATGGTATACAGGTGCTCAGTGGAGACTGGGTACACTGGACGGACTCGCCGAGAACTCCCAGATGGTATTATACCTCATGTCAGATGGCAGTTCTCTGGTGACACTTGTGCAGGTTAGTCTGTAGACCTGAGATCGTCATAGAGTCTTGTGTGATTCCCACTGTGCTTTGATTTCCACCTTACCACGTCTACGAGGGCATGCAAAACGGTGGTTTTTGGGTACAGTCCCGAGTCATATGGAGGCAATGAGAGGTAGGAGGGGTTTCGTCTCTCCCGGTATTGGGGGTTGATGTTGCGCTGTGCTCGATTGGCCGTAACAGGGAAGTCCCTGGCCAGGGCTGATTTAGAGATTTACTGGTAAGTGTTACCAGTAGTTTCTCGACCCGTTATGAGCTTCATATCGGCACGACTTATCGGTTATTGGGGTCTGACGTTTACCACCCCTTGACTTGATATACGACATATCAGACGAGGAGACCGGACTGTACGGGAAGTGTTACCGGCAGGCTTTTATAGGAGTTGGAGTGGGCTTGCTTGCTGATCTTCTGATCGCTCAATACCCGGGTAGCCGTTACGTCCAGCTAGTACCGCTGACAGCTTGTGGGTGCTTGATGTGATCATCACCTACAGCCGGCGTATTGACGAGTCTTTAGAGTCCTACATAGAGGTTTTACTGGCTCAGGAAAACAAAATAGGAGCACGTATGTGATATGTGCGGGACTAAGAATAAATGCGTGTATGTGATACCGTATTCTATTCTCATGACTTTTTGTATCGATCGGTTATATTTGATATGACCGGGTTATCGAATCAAGTGTTGATTCGATAAGTCGATACAATGGATGTTAGTCGGTTATATAAGATATGACCGGATTATTAAGTCAAGTGTTGATTTAATAATTAAGTGTATAATTGTATATTAGATATACTAGTTTATATTTACTAACACTTGTTCACTTTAGGTTTTTTTCTCACATGTACACAACTTTAATATATATGTGATATATATTAAAATTGTGTTTTCTTTTTGTATCATGGTTGATGATACACAAGACTTGGGTGTATGAGACTTACACCATGCTATCTATTATGTTGGGTTTTTATATTTTAAGTAATTACAAAATTAGTGGAGGATTAGCACAATGCATGAAGCTTGTGGAAGCTTGTGGATGCATTGACTAAGTCCACTTGAGTTTGTTTTTACTATGGATATTTGTTAACCCAACCATAAGGATTAGCCATGAGTTAAGTCTCTATAAGAGTTAGTATATGATACTCACTCACCATGGTTAGCTTTCTCACTTGATCATTATCCTCATCTCTTTCTTTTGTTGTTCTTCTTCATTGCTAAAAAGAAAAAAGGTTGCTAGGGTTTGATCCAAAGTAAGAAAGATTGTGAGAAATAAAATTCTAAAGAGAACCCACTTCCTATTTCTCCATCCTCTACAAGACTAGCACTTTAGTTTAGGGTGTTTGCTTCACTAATTCTCTAGTTAGTGAAGTAGAAGCTTGAGTTGGCATCCCCTCGACATAGATCATCTTCGGCCTCGAAGACTTCAAGCAAGGACGCGCCTTTCGCCTCGTGAAGCCATGCAAAGGTCCGGGAGAACCACGATCGCAGCGAAGGGACTTCAACAAGGAGCTAAAGAAGTGAAGGACCGATCTACAAAGGTTGTATTTCGCATTCACTTAGTCGTAAACGTAGTTTACTAGCGTATGAAACCCTAATTTTCTAGCAACGATCTTGTTTAGGGTTATTCGGCATGGCTAAAATTTTAAACGGGCATGGTTGATGCATTGTAGAACCTTATTAGAGTGCCTAGTAACCCTACAACTATATCTCTCAACAGATACGAGCTCATCAGGCGAGCAAAGCGGCCGGGAAAATTGTTAAGACTGGACGACCCTATCCGGGTTGGTACGACCAAATAAAGTACCCGCCGGGATATACGATCCCTAAATTCCATGTATATAAGGGGACGGGGAATCCACACCAGCACGTTGCTCAATTTAGGGCTCTATGCGACAACACCGGAGGTGACGACAAACTGTTGCTTCGCCAGTTTGTTGGCAGCTTGTCAGAGACAGTGTTTGAATGGTACTCCGAGCTCCTGAATGACTCCGTTAAGACATTTGCAAAAATGGAGTTACTGTTCACACAAAGGTTCGCAAGCACTAGCGAGCGCATCCCCATCACAGCATTAATTAACGCCAGGGTAAAGCCGGGCGAAACGTGGGTGCAGGACGCGATACGGTGGTGGAATTTATGGTCGAAGTGCGAACAACACATCGAGGAAGCTCCTGCGGTAGGCATGTTCATGGGTACTCTTGATCCGCAGGCGACAATATCCCAATTCATGATGTTTTTCAAGCTGACTACCTTTCCGACCCTGATTGATAAGATGGCCCAGATGGATCAGATGGGCCATAAACTTTCCTTTTCAAAGACAGAACCGCGGAATGAAAAGGGCAAAGGGAAAGCCACCTTTGTCGCTAATGCTCAACAACAGCCGAGCGACTTAAAACCTGTTGTTCGCCAAAGCAGCGTGCATTCACGCCAATCCCTCGAGGAGAGACTGGGACATCCTTACTCGTTTCCCCGGGATAAAACAAGGAGACTGTTCGAGCTGGCAGTGCGCAATAGACTCATCAATCTGCTAGAGCCAAGATGTCCGCTGTAGCCAGGCGATGCCAATAATCCTAATTACCGCCCTTATCACCGAGTAGCAGGCCATCCAATCAAAGATTTCTTCGTCTTCAAAGACTGGATTGAGGACCAATACCAACAGGGTAAATCCACGCTGTCCGAGAATTGGAAAGTAAGCCCGCCCCAGCCGCACGCTCCTAAAAAGGTGGATACACCGGGGGCATCGTGTTCTTTTATAGAAGAAGCTCCATGGGAGGTCGCTCTTTCAGCCAAGATGAAAAGAATGCTGAAGGATCTTTACACATGCCCGGCGATCAGGTGGAAAAGTCTGCTGGAACCCGAGGTCATTGGGGGATGCTGAAGCCGCGCCCAACGCCCAGAGTTGGTAGCGATAATCGAAACGCTCATGTCCAGCCGTCAAAGTCTTCAAAAAAGAAGACGAAGACCAAAAAGCCCGTGAAGTATGGTGACAAGCACACGGACCTGCAAAAACATATTGACGCGTTGGAAGAATATAACCAGAAGACGCGAACTCCAGTCACGCTCCAAGAGTTTCTCAACCACATCTTTGAGGACGGAGATGATGACAATGATGGGGGAGAAGACTCGTCAGATGAACCTGAGGATTATGTGGCAAGCTGCCATGTGATCTCTCATCACCGGTAGATGGTGAAGAAGCTCCTGATGTAGATAAAAAGGGGGCGGACCCTGAACCAGAACCCCTAGGACCGTCAGATGAGATGATTGACATATTCCTGAATGAAGCCCGCCAGAAAAGCAAAGCCAATCGAGAGCGTGAATTGACTATATTCGAAAAAACCAAACGCCGGCAACTAAATGAAAAGGTTGAAACTCTCCAACCAGATCAAAGCACATCCGCTGCAAAGAAAAGCAAACTTAAGACGAGGAAACGGTTCGCTAAAGCCATGTCAATGGGAATGAAGCTGCCACCCTCTGAAGAAAACACTCCTGGTGGGATACACCTTGACGAAGAGGATGTACATCTAAATTACTGCTTATATCATCAAAGGATCGCGCATCCTACCAAGGAATGCATGGACTTTAAAAATTGGTGGCAGGGATACGTTGCTCATCGACAGCATTTCAAGTGGATGATGCACAAAACTCATCGGGAACAAAGGAGCACGACAGACGAGCGCAAAAGAACTGCCAGTGAATGTCACATGGTTAATTCCTGGGGATCGCAAGTTCTCACCTTCGGGAGTGATTCTGATGAAGAAATAGCCCTCGGCCCTCTCTTCAAGGAATCCATCTCCGAAACAGAAGAGATGAAGACCTACGAGAACATTCAGTTGCGTAATCGCACGTTACCTGAAAAGAATCTCGGACCCACAAACAAGAGATCGAACAAAAAAGATAAAGGGAAAGAAAAATTCCCTGAAGATATCAATGACCGAGTCATTGAAGAGCTGGCAGCCAAGGACCCGCCCAAGAAAAACAAGATGGATTACAACGTTCTGGCACGCCTGAGGAAGATACCCTCGCAGCTAAGTATCCTCGACGCCCTTCTGCTATCCAAAGAGGCGAAATATTCTCTGATCAAGGCATTACAAGAGCATGACCAGTTTCAAGCTTTACTCACCGAAGAAAAGATGAAGGACGAACTAGAAGAAATCCACACAGCTGACATCACTTTCGGCGATGAAGATCTCCTCTTCGGAACATGCGAGCACAACCGTCCCCTATATGTCTCTGGGTATTGCCATGACATTAAGGTAGGGAAGATCTTAGTTGACAATGGGTCCTCTGTCAATCTCGTAAATATGAGGGTGCTGAAAGAAATCTGCATGAGCGTTCAACACCTCGCTCGGGATAAAATTACTATCTCCGGATTCGACTCCCAGTCATCACGGATGCTTGGGTCTGTGATACTGATGTTACGCTTTGGGCTGCTCGTCACTGACATCAAGTTTCACGTCATTGACGCCAAGACTTGCTACAACGCTTTGCTCGGCAGGCCTTGCTTACACGAGTACAATATCATCCATTCTATACAACATCAGTGTATGAAGTACTTCAAAGATGGTCTCGAATATACCGTGACGGGGGAGCTAAACCTGTTCCCGCCGAAAATTTCTGCGCGAAAGAGCCCAAGGTATCAAATGGCGGCGATACGCTTAAGAAAATGGGAACCAGTTTCTTCCGGGCTGTTTTTTGATAAACTCCCGAATGAGAAATAGATAAATTCTGATGGTATCGAAAGCGGCTCGAAAAACCCTTCGATTTGATATATTATGGGTCTCGTAATTCATTCGGGATCAAAAGTTATGAGGAATTACGTGTCCACACGTGATGGGCCTTTAAAAACCCGCTGGAGGAGTTAAAAAATATAATAAAAACTCAGAAAAGACCCCAATGGGGCATCATGTGCTCACACGTGACCATGGGTCACGTGCAGACACGTGATGGGCTTTTAAAACCTCTAAAATAATGAATAGAATTTAATTCTAAAAGTCAGAAAATACCTCAACGAGGTATCACGTGCTTACACGTGACCAATGGTCACGTGTTGACACGTGATGGTTAAAACTGAAACATAAATAAGCGGCTGAGAAAGGAACCCAATTGGGGGTCACGTGCTCACACGTGGCCAAAGGTCACGTGCCAGCACGTGACTGGCTTTAAAAGCATTATAATTTAATAGAATTAAATTCTAAAAGTTTCTGAATCGTTCCAAATGGAAAAGGGTCATGGGGAACCATTGGATTAAAAATCCAAGGGTGATTAAAAATCACCAATTTATAGAAAACCCTTGGACAAGGAAAGATTTCCCTGAAAATCTGACCGAGATAACAAATGGATATCTTTGGATTTAAAATCCAATGGTGAATAAAATTCACTTAACAATCTAAAGGCCCAGATTAATGATGAATGCAAATCAAATCTCTCAACATACAAATCAAATATCTTAATGAGAGATTTGTTAAACAAATTGATTCTCTTCCTTCTCCTATAAATAGGAGCCAAGAAGAGAAGAGAAGGGATCTACTTTTTTGGAGAGAAAAACAGAGGGAGGAGAATTTAATTCTCAAGAGAAGAAGAAACAGAGAAAGAAGAATTTAATTCTCTGCAAAAGAAAAACCCTAGGTAAGAAAAGAGAGGATTCAAAAGAGAATTTAATTCTCAAAAGAGTTTAACTCTTATTTAAAGAAAAGAACTTAGTTCTTCTTCTGGTTGAAGATCTGTACAGAGCACATCTCCCCATAGGATGAGAATTTAATTCTCATCGGGTTGAGATCCTGCCATGCAGATCCTAAACTTAGAAGGGGAATTGAGTTTTGAGAGTTCAATTCTCCTAAAACAAAACTAGGGTTTAACCCTAATCAAGAATTTAATTCTTTTACATATCTGGGAATTTAATTCCTTTGAAAAGAAGTCAGGGTTTTATCCTAAATAAGAATTTAATTCTTTCACGATAGGAATTCAATTCCTCCAAAATCACAATTAGGGTTTAACCCTACCAAGAATTCAATTCTTAAAAGATCTCTGTTCATGAAAAGAACTAGGGTCACGTGCCCCCATGTGACCCTTGAAAAGATCCCCTGTAAAGAACTTTGAAGCATCACCCCACGTGCTCCCACGTGATTCCCAGAACGCAGAAAGAAAAAGCAAAAGGAATAAAAGCTTTGGGCGCTCTCACGTGTTATCACGTGACCCCTCAGCAAATGCTTTAACAATTGGCGCACAGATCCCCATCACGTGCCAACACGTGATGCTCTAAAATAAAAATGAAAGTGTTTAACACTTAATGGCAAAACAAAAGAAAAGAAGCTTTGGGCACTCTCACGTGTCCCCACGTGACCCCTCAGCAAGTGCTGTAATATTCGATGCATAAACCTCCATCACGTGCCAACACGTGATGCTCTAAAATAAAGATGAAAAGTGTTTAACACTTATTCGCAGATTTGAGGATAAAACAAAGGAGATCTGGCTTCACATTTAGGACGCCCTCACGTGTCCCCACGTGACCCCTAACGAATCCCTTTAATATCGAATGGATGGATGCCTATCACGTGCCCACACGTGATGGCTAGGAAATTAAAGGTGTTAAATACTTACCTGCTGAATAAAATAAGGGAAATCATGGTGCTCTCACGTGTCCGCACGTGACCCCTCCCTCCTTAGTGTTTAACACTAATTGGAAAACTCTATTTGCAGTGTTTAACACTGATTTGCTTAGTGTTTAACACTAATTTAAAAAACTCTATTCCCAGTGTTCAACACTGTTGGTCTGTAGTGTTTAACACTAGCTTTAGCCCAATTGGCTAAGTTTTTAGAGGCAAAGCCTCTCCTTCAATGGACCAACAGAGGGCCAATATTTCAAACATAATTGGACTTAGCCCAAACTGGCCATAAGTCCTCAAATCATCTTGAACTGAGCACATCTGCTCTTTCAACCAACTCATTGGTTCAAGGGTACATCTCTGAACTCCTCTGATATTTGTCGTTGTAATCCTTCAACGTCTTCAGAGAGGTGACGGGTCCCGACAACCACACATCAACACGGACTGTGGGGTCCTTAAACTCATGGACTTATGCGTCCTTAAACCAAGATACGGACTGTGGGGTCCTTAAACCCGCGGACTTATGCGTCCTTAAACTAACGGACTAATGCGTCCTTAAACACACCCATATGGACTGTGGGGTCCTTAAACCCATGGACTTATGCGTCCTTAAACTACCATTGGACCACTACGTCCCTAAACTGGAAATGGACCACTACGTCCCTAAACTGGTAATGGACCACCATGTCCCTAAACTGGCATTGGACCCCTATGTCCCTAAACTGGAACAATAGAGCCAATTGCTCTTTTGTTGGATCTAAACGATCCCGTTAAGTCGATCTTAGTCCCAAACTGGACTAACGTATCCTTAACAACCGTTTAAGTTGATCTTAGCCTCAAAAATGGCTAACGTATCCTTAAACTTTCAAACAGACTCTAGTCCCAAATCGGACTATAAACCCCCTAATCAACTCTGGCTCAAGGGTACATCTCTGAACTCCTCTGACATCTGTCGTTGTAATCCTTCAACGTTGTCAGAGAGGTGATGGGTCCCGACGGCCATACATTTAATGGACCACTATGTCCCTAAACTGGAACATTAGACCCAATTGCTCTTTTTTCGGATCTAAACGATCCCGTTAAGTTGATCTTAGTCTCAAACTGGACTAACGTGTCCTTAACAAACGTTTGAGTTGATCTTAGCCTCAAATATGGCTAACGTATCCTCAAACCAAAACCCCAAACCCAAATCTAAGAAAACACGGATTTGGACTAATCCACGTCCTACGGGCGACGACATAAATCAGTCTCCGTATACAATCCACGGGCAACCACAAACAAAACAAACACCCACGACACGAAGTGACCAGCTGGAGAAGGAGAAAGTTGTTACCGCAATGCGGTAGCGTAATTAACTGCAGGGGCTGCGCCTGCAGGGAAGAGCGTCCCCACAATCAAAAACCCCTCAAGCGAGGGGGAATCTGACGAAGTCTGCTACATCGGACGCATCCGTTTAAACTTTCGATACATGGTGCCATAAATCAACTTGGCATCTTCGGAGAGGTAGACGGATAGCACCAATTAGCATCTGCCCCGAATCTCAGTGCCAAGACATCGCAGTCTTGTGCGCCGTCTATCGGAGGGGAACAAAACCTATTCTCTGTGAATGAAGTCCGCAAATATGAGGACGCAAAATACTTCTTGCCATACTTCGAAGACACGGAAAGGTGCCATAAGCCTGAGAATAAGCAAAAAGCTATCATCACCATTACGGTCTTCGGGAGTGATACCGAGGAGGAAGAAGAGATAGCCTATTCAGGACCTCCCCGATACAACAAACCGGGACCGTCTACCCCTATTCTGGTCTTTGGCAGTGACTCTGAAGACGAGGTCAACACAGTATTCTCGGCTCGTCCACCACTGCAAGCGTTCATTGGAAATGATCAGAATCTGCAGATCGCCATGGTTCCGCAAGAGCATTACAAAGAGCTCGACGCACTTGATACCTACAGTGTGCAAGAACTGTAAACGTTCTACATCCCTCCCAGGTGAAAAGATGAAAAGGCTATCCTCTTTTATTGATCCGCGGAAACTAAAGTGGAGAAAGAAATCTGGTATGGTGCCGATTCTACGCTTGACAGGCTCCAGCCTATTCGTCTGCTCAGATACTACACAGAAGGATTATAGAGGCTGTTGAGGCGACAAGACATACCTTTGCAGCAGACCGCGCGTTAAGACTAGTTCTACAACAAGATCTTGAACGTCTCTGGAACTCAGCGAAAATTGCCCAACGGGAGAATGGAAACAATCGGGCTTGGATATGTTCAATCCAAGAAACGGGAGCGATTCCATGGCTGCTACGTTATACATGATTTCGATGAAGAAGGAGATGCTTTGTTAGAAGACGCTATCCCTGAACCAAAATGAGGTCTCGTCATGAAAGTGCCAAGTCCGTCGTTCGAAGAACAGATGGATAAGTTAATAAGGGAAGCAGGTTAAAAGGTCCGGGATGACCATAGCCGGGAAATGGCCATCTATGAAAAAGCCAGAACGCAGTGCCTCCTTCAACAGGCTACTAAAAATGACGATGCCTTTCGTCGCCAGCCTGTCATACAAAAGATCCGACGCAAAAGCAAAAACAAGTTGAAGAACGGAAAAAAACGTTCGACAGCAGCAAAGCGGGTCCAAGAAGCCACGCGATCAAGACTTGGGTAGCCGAGATTCGTTTCTTATAAAAAAGATGGGTCGAGCATATTTTTTTTCCTAAGACAAGACAAGGAAGATATTCGATCTTGTCATAAAACATAAAATGATTACGCTCCCGGAGTCCATACACCCCAATCAAGAAAACGAGGTTCATCACCCGGATTATTGCTCCTATCATCGAGCGATAGGACATCCTCTCAAAGACTGCTTCACATTCAAAGACTGGATAGAAGACCAGTATCAGTAAGGCAGGTTCGCTTTATCCAGCAGTTGGAGGGTAACCCCGCAATAGAAGCATGAACCGAAAGCCACGTATGCAGCGAGAGTAGAGCCGGATCAATATCGGTCTTAGAAGCGATCTCGTACCTGTCACGCGATAACGCTGTCAGGAGAAGGAGTACGCAATGATATGGCTGACCTCCCCTGGCACTTCGAAAATGATGACGACGAGGTGATCTCAGAGTTTCCGTCAGCGCCAAAAGAGCTAGAAGATGGGATACATACTACTGCAGATAACCTCAGAAAAATCGAATTGGGGACGGCAAACGACCCAAGGCCTACGTTCGTCTGCGAGCTGCTATCCGAAGAACAGGTGGCTACACTCAAAGACGTGCTTATGCAGTATAAAGACTGCTTTGCATGGAACTATTCCGAAATGCTGGGACTGGATCCAGAAGTAGCTGTGCACAAATTGGCGACATCTCCAGACATCAAGCCAGTCAAACAGGCGCCGAGAAAAATGCGACTCGAACTTGAAATGAGCATCAATGCTGAGGTCAAGAAGCTAATTGACTCCGGCTTCATCCAAGAGGTTTAATATCCTGACTGGATCGCCAACATCGACCCAGTGATGAAGAAAAATAGGACAGTACGCATATGCATAGACTTTCGAGACCTCAACATAGCATGTCCGAAGGATGACGTCCCCGTACCGGTCACCGAGCTGATGATAGACAACACATCCACTCACGAAGTCTTCTCCTTTATGGATGGTTCATCGGGGTACAACCAAATAAAGACGCATCTTGGAGACCAGAAGCATACCGCTTTCCGGACTCCCCTGGGAATATTCTGTTACAAAGTGATGCCTTTCGGCTTGAAGAACGCTGGCGCCACCTATCAGAGGGCCATGACGAATATTTTCGATGACCTCATACTTGAAATTGTCGAGTGCTATATTGACGACCTCATGGTAAAGAGCAAATCGCACGAGGAGCATCGGGAGCATCTGAAGATAGTGTTCCAACGCTTTCGGAAATACAACTTGAAAATGAACCCTCAAATGCACGTTCGGAGTCTCCTCAGGAATTCCTAGGATTCATCGTACGACATCGAGGTATCGAAATAGACCCGTCAAAGATCAAGGTGATTATGGAAATGCCTCCGCTAAGAACTCTCAAGTAACTGCGGTCTCTCCAAGGAAAGCTCGCATATATCCG
Source organism: Agapanthus africanus (assembly GCA_030015575.1). Lineage (NCBI taxonomy): Eukaryota > Viridiplantae > Streptophyta > Magnoliopsida > Asparagales > Amaryllidaceae > Agapanthus > Agapanthus africanus. The sequence goes on along the minus strand of CM057340.1, from coordinate 117,090,191 downwards.
ACGATTCATAGCCAAACTCTCCGGCAAGTGCCGCCCCTACAGTCATCTAATGAAGAAAAGGACTCCTTTTGTCAGGGATCGCAAATGTCAAAGCGCACTGGACGAAATCAAGCAATACCTGCATAATCCGCCGGTACTGACCGCTCCGGTCAAAGGAAAGCCCCTCATTCTGTACACAACAGCCCTTGAAGGTTCCTTAGGCGTGCTATGGGCACAAGAAAATGACCAAGGGAAGGAGAGAGCCCTCTACTACTTGAGTCAAGTTCTCTTGGGGGCAGAAAACAATTACTCCCCCATCGAAAAATACTGCCTGACGTTAATCTTCGCGATAACGAAGCTCAGACACTACGCATTGGCGCACGAGGTCCACCTCATATCAAAAGTGGATCCTCTCAAATATTTGATGTCAAAAGCCATACTAACAGGACGGCTCGCTAAATAGGCCTTACTCTTGATGGAGTTCTCGATAACATATCGACCGCTCAAGGCAGTGAAAGGCTAGGCCATCGCCGACTTTCTCGCTGAGCATCCTATGTAGAGTTCCTAGGCACACCCATGAGCTTCCACAACAGATCAAACATGCCAAAAATCAAATTTTTTCATGTGCCAACGAACCCTAAACTAGATCGTTAACTAGAGGATAGGCGAAAGATGCAAGTTAACAACTTAACTAGAAATTGAAAGTGACTGCAACCTTTGTAGATCCGGTCCTCCACTTCCTTAGCTCCGTGATGATGTCCCTCCACTGCGATCATCGGATCCCGGACTCTAGCGATGGTTTCGTCGAAGAAATGATCGGGCTAGGTCGTCGACTTCGATACCGAAGATGATCTACGTCGAGGCAACTCAAGATCAAGCTCCAACTTCACCAAGTCATGAAACTTGTGAAGAAAACACCCTATACTGCATGGCAAGTGGTAGAGGATGAAGAAATAGGAAGTGGGTTCACTTTGGATTTTGATTTCTCACTTGGAATCATCACTTGATCATTTTCAAGCAAAGGTTTTCTTTTTCTCTTGAAGAAGAAGAAGAAGAAGAAAAAATATCATATGAATAATAAAATCAATTCATCTTATCATAATGAAACCTTGGGTTAGTTTAATAAGTGTAGTTAGTTTAATAAGTGTAGAGAATAAACTAGGGTTTAGGTTAATGGTTAGGTTAAGGATAGAAACAAAATGGTCAAAGCTTCTTGAAGCTTCAAGCAAAAAACAAAAGAAGCAACCATTTCATTTCTTGCCCTAAAATAAATGAAAAGAAATAAATAAATAAGAAAAGATAACAAAACCCTAACCATTCACTTAAACATGGTTCAAAGTAAACATACACCTAAGTTTGCATGTATCATCAAACATGATACAAACTAGTGCACAAAACTATATCATATATACAATGTGCACATCAAGTGAGAAAATCTATCTTAAGTGAACCAATACTTGTTAATGTAAAATAATATATCAAATATATAATTATACATTAAATCATTATATCAACACTTGATTTAACGATCCGGTCATATCGTATATGACCGACTAATATCCAATGTATCGACTTATCGAATCAATCCTCGATTCGATAACTAGGTTATATCGCATACAACCATTCGATACATTCATCGCGAGAATAGAATACGGTATCACATACACGCATTATTCTCGGTCCCGCACATATCTCATATGCGCTCCTATTTCGTTCCGCTTGAGCCAGGAAACCTCTGTGTAGGACTCTAAAGACTCGTCAATACGCCGGCAGCAGGTGATGATCATATCAAACACCCACAAGCCGCAAGCAGTCTGCTAAACGTAACGGCCACCCGGGTATTGAGCGATCAGAAGATTAACGAGCAAGCCCGCTCACACTCCTGTGAATCCAACCAGTAACACTTACCGTACAGTCCGGTCTCGTCGTCTGATATGTCGCATATCTCGCCTAGGGGTAGTAAACGTCAGACCCCAGTAGCTCGATAAGTCGTGTCGATATGAGGTCTATAACAGTTCGAGAAACTACTGGTAACACTTACCAGTAAATCTCAGCAACCCTGGCCAGGGATTTCCGGTTATAGCCAATCGAACACAGCGCAACATCAATAACCTATACCGGGAGAGACGAATCCCCTCCTATCGCTCATTGCCTCCATGTGATTCGGGACTGTATCCAAAAACCACCGTTTTGCACACCCTCTTGGACGTGGTAAGGTGGAAATCAAAGCACAGTGGGAATCACACAAGACTCTATGACGATCTCGGGTCAACAGACTACTCTGTACCAGTGTCACCAAAGAACTACCATCTGACGTGAGGTATAATACCATCTGGGAGTTCTCGGCGAGTCCGTCCAGTGTACCCAGTCTCCACTGAGCACCCGTATATCATCTCTGATGTCAAACACCAATGGATATAGGATCATCCATCGCCCATCTGTATGGGTCGAGAAGGTATACGCTAGTCTACTCTGGTATATCGATGCCCCGTCTCGATACACCCACGACTAGGGACCTTGAAGGATGTACTTATAGACTATCATGTCCCTACTAGTATGATCCGCATCATAGTCTAGATAGTCAAGTACATATCCTAAGGGCTTTACCAACATGTAACAGAGAGACAATCAGTGTACACGTTAAGGTAAAGAGCAACCAGATAGCATACTATCATGTCGAGCAAGAAAATCCTCCCTATATATGTCCAAGCATCCACTACAATATACATCTTATGTATAGTAATGGCCTCTAGGGCATACATATAACTAACAATCTCCCACTTGCACTAGGGCCATCTAATAGCAGTGGTTGTAGTATCTCATACTCAACCATCCCATAATAGTCTCTCTCTGGGAAAAGGCCTTTGTGAGTGGATCCACCGTGTTGTCCTCTGAGTTTACTCTCCTGACCTCGATCCCTTGGAGATCAACCATCTCCATGATCAGGTGACACTGCCTCAGAATATGTCTGGATCACAGATGGGACGGACGTTCCTTGGCATAAGCCACAACTCCATTGTCACACAATGGGAGGAACAAAGTTCATCTCATGAACTAATATACACCTAGACAGCCTCTTTGGTAGCATCTTAAGTAGCAATGTATCCTGCCTTTATCGTCTAGTGAGCCACGGTATCTAGCTTGGAACTCTTCCAACATACCGTCCCTTTACTAAGGGTAAAGACAATGCCTGTGATTGGCATTCAGTCATCCTGATCACCCTGGAACACTTCCAGAGATTCTCCCCAGGATCGATTGATACCATCTCACTACATCTAGTGAGAATCCTAACATCCATTTAGATCTATCTCATAGATCCAAAACCTAGGATTTAGCAGGTATCACTTTGATCCTATATGGAGAATCCTTGTGATAAGCGGAGATTGATCGAGCGTAGCATAGGAAACTCCTTCCCTGTCAAGAGTATGTCATCCACGTACTCTACGAGGATCACCACCATACTCCCTACTACCTTTTTGTATATACAAGGTTCATCTACCATTTTGATGATGTCAAACTCTTTGACTATCTCATCAAAACAGATGTTCCAACTCCGCGATGCCTGCTTTAATCTTATAAAGCATCTTGTACACGTTTCTGCTGCTCCCACTGTCTACAAAGCCCTCTGGCTGTGTACTTACAGACGCTCTCTTCTAAAACATCTTTTTAGAAAAGCAGTCATGACACCCAACCGTCAGATATTGTAGTCATGGTATGTAGCCGTGGCAAGTAGGATCTGGATGGACTTAAGCATAGCCACTGAAAAAGGTTTCATCATTATCCACGCTGGTCGATGATGAAAACCTTTAACATGTCTAGCTTTGAAAGTCTCAACTTTTCCATCTACACCAAGCAATCTTCTCAAGATATACTTGCTCCTGATGGGGATTTAACCCTTCAGATGAATCAACCAAAGTCCATACTTTGTTGGTGTAAAAGGATTCCATCTCAGATCGCTAAGCATCCAGCCATTCTTACAGAATCTTACTCATGATGGCCAGCTCGAAACTAGTTGGGTCACCATCTCATGATGCAATCCTCGCTCCCACTGTCATTGAGAAACCGAAGTATCTCTCAGGCGGATGAGGAACCCTACTAGATCGGCGGAGAGGCTGAGGTTCGTTGGTAACTATTGAATCCTTTGGTTTTACCAAATCATTAGCTGTAGTTTGTATAGCTGGAACTTTTCCAGTTCTACAGAACTGACCTTGCCTCGATCTTGTCCGGATTTTGCTTTTAGACATAGGCCGGATAACCCCAAATCTTAACTGACTTAAGAGATGGGCTCTTCCCTTTCCATATCACATATGAAGTGGTAGGCATCTGTTTGATTTGAACTCTATTCAATAGGTATGCAACTTCATAAGTGCATAACTCCCAAAAGGAAATAGGAAACTCAGTAGTACTTATCATAGAGAACACCATATCATATAGGGTGTTATTGCTCCGCCCCGATATACCATCTTGCTATGGTGTATACGGAGGAGTAATGCTGAGAGAGAATCTCATTCTCCTTTAGAAAAGTCCAGGAATTCCGTGCTCAAATATTCTTCTCCTTGATCACATCAAAGGACATAATACTTATACCCGTTTTGGTTCTCTACTTCTAACTTATATTCTGTGAATATCTCAAAAGGTTCGGACTTGTGTTTCAACAGGAACATATGTCTGAATCTTGAGAGATTATCAGAGAATGTAATGAAATACAAAGAACCGGTCTTGGCATGTGTAGACAGGGGACCTACATATATCAACATGTATCATCCCAAGATTTCACTAATTCTTTCTCTGTTTCCAATAAACAGAGCTATGGTCATCTTATCTCTGTGACAAGACTGGTAAGTTTCACAAGATGTAAATTCAAACTAATATAAATATGCATCTAAATGTAACTTCAGCCAGTCGGGTCGCATTGATATGACCTAGTCTACAATACCTCAAGAAGGATTCGTTCATATCTGAACTCTTCCTCTTGTGTGTGTTCCGTATACTAAGAACTGTAGTTTGATTTAGACCATCAATGCTTTTAGATAACGTGCCTGAACCGATCAACTTTTGATATAGGAAATGTTCAAAACATTATCCAGCAATACAAAATTTTATTATTTCTTTACTAATAAAGAGACTGTTATGATTTTGTATATCAGGTTCGGTATCTAATAACATTCGTTCAGAATCAATGTATTTGGGATACAGGGTGACAGTGACCAACAGACTTGGCTGCAACACTTGCACCGTTTTCTGTCTCATGAAACTTATCGCCCGTTCTCAGTTCTCTACCTTTCTGTAGCCCATGTAACAGATTACATATCTGGGATCCCGATCCGGTATCAAATACCCAGGACGTAGAGGATATAGAGAAACAGTTCTTTATAATGAACACACCAGAAGAAGATGCATCATCATGCACTTTCTTCGTTTGGGCGGCATAGGAATTCTGGTATTCCCCTATTTCCTGCTCTTTCTTATAACAATTATAAGTTGGAGCGGGACCAACGTTCCCCAGCTCAGTATAACAAGCGGGTTCAGTCAATACATCCGTATTATTATCTTGATTAAGACGTAATATGGTCGCTACCTGGAGAGAGAGAGAAGAAAATACTCTGCGTGCGCTCTGTCAAGATTAGATTGGTTATTATTTTATCTAATGAGGATGGCTCCCACTGTTTTAATCAAATCTTCCTTCAAACCCTAAAAGGAAAGATTAGCCGGGATTAATTACACACTACAAGTTCGCCAATCTTTCAGCCAGGCCAGTGTCGGTACTTTGAGGGAGGTCCCCCGTGCTTTCGCTCGAACCTAATTAATGTAAACCTCGTTTTCCCAGAGGCATAACCTCGTTAACACCTTTCTAGACACCTACTTGATCGGCTAATTGTAATGTGTAAAACTCTCCCAGGAGTAACTCTTACTCCCAGCAGGTATCGGGATCCAACTATCTCATAGAAGGTATGCAATCTCATTGCAAATTTCAACACTTGAAATTCCCGATAATATTTTGCCCCTAACGTGCTATGACCTTGACGAAAGCCAACAAACCATAGCCCGCTAGTCAAGTTCAACCCGTACATTTCTTGACTGAATTAAACCCACCCGCACGACCCTTGACGAAAGCCAATAAATCCGTACGACTACCCTAATCCAATCACATCGTATGCAGCAGATAAGCAGCATATAGCTACTGCACACTACACCTTGACGAAAGCCAACAAATGTAGCACGAATACTATATACAACTTATCTGAAATGACGGAGGGCTACGACAGGTTTTTCTGAAAACCTGTTGCGTAATGAACTTGATATCGTTGTAGAATCAAATGATTTTGAAATGGAGTGTTTTTGAGGCTTTTCTAGTTTTGCTAAAGGGGTCACTCCTGGTGAAGGGATCATCGGCCCTTTCCTCGTCGAATGAGGTGAGGGACATATCGTATATATCTCTGTGCAAAGCAAAAACTATAGAAGCAATCAAAAGACAAACCGAGGGTTGTAGCATCTGCCAGTTATTTCTAAAGGGGTCACTCCCGGTGAAGGTATCGTCGGCCCTTTCCTCATCGAATAAGGTGCAGGATATATCATATATACCACTATACAAAGCAAGAACTGTAGCTACCTGTTTTTGAAAATTCGATTCCACAACATTTTTTAGGTTTCTTTTATTTCATCAATCTCATTAATGAAGTCTCATCATATAAGTTACCTAAATATCACAGATAAATACGACGTACACTTATGCCATCCGCATTCGCCTCGATGTCTCGTCTGCACCGTTAGGTTAGGTAACTAACGCCAGAGCGAGGCAGGGCTAGCGCGGGTGTAAAACATAAACAACGTCTATATAATATATCATATATACTATATATAATATTTATCACAACATATCAAATGATCACATCACAGATATCGCAGCAGAAGAATCATATGAAACATTGGATATACTAGGACGTCCGTGTTTTCAATACGAGCCAGTATAAAACACGGATTCTACGGTCACGATGAATAACCAATCCCACACCCCTAGACCCCTACGAGAGCGGCAAGCAACCCTACCAATTCTAGGGTTAGGAGACCCGGACTCGACTCCTCGAGATGGTCTCCCACTGGACCCTAGAACCCGGTTACTTGTGCTCCCCTCCTTGGGTCTATCCTAATGCGGAAAAGTAAATAATATACATCAACGGTGACATCTTCCGCAACCTGGAAGTACCCCAATAAAAGAATATTACATACAAGTTTTTACATGAATGAAAATGAAAAACACTCATCTCACATAAAAACCCCCCGGCTATTCAAACACGATGATCCAATATAACATATCCAGCAACACATAACATCACATGTCATCAACGTAAGTAAATATGCGTATCCCAATTGTCGTTGACATATAGCAACGAAACCGGCGATATCACATATTACACTTACGGTCACAGAAAAGAAAGTGTAAAACTGCAACAGTTGGAATCCGCAACCTCTTTAGACATCGCATGCCTAATCAAATGAATTCCTTAGACATCGCATGCCTAACAATTATAAACCCCGCATTTTAGTCTCAATATCGAAAACACTTTTCAATATAAAGTCGGGCAATTCAACAGGATTCCCGACATTCAAAACGAATGCTCGTCGCAAACTTCAGTAGACGGTCGCACCCCCGATGCCGACGACGAAGTGCACTAAGGCGGAACACCGCTGCCGCGAGCACTCGAACGGATGCTTTTTGGCGACGGGGTTCTCCTACAGTCACTTGGTCGGGGCTATGGGGCATAGCTGTCTATAAAGTTTACCGGCGAGTATCTGCGTACGCTACACGATTGCGAAGGACTTTTGATCACATCAAAATTCCGTGGCAACCAATCAAATGAGACTAAATTGCTATGTTTATAACATTCATTCAGTTATCTCATAACAACTTATGAATTCCAAATATTGTATCACATTCCAGATAAATAGAAAATGTTAAACTTTCCGATCGAACATTCAAACACCCAAGTTTTCCCGAAACAGCTCAACACATGAAATAAGTTTAAAAACATCCACTTCATGCCACAGTAGCAACGGTCCAGCCGTAGAAGGGTCAAGCCAACGCCTCACATGTGGCACACCGTACTGCCCCAAACCCTAAGGTTCAAAGGGAAGTTCAAGACGGTCACATAATCGAGTTAAGGTTTGTTGTCTTCTAGAGGGTCCATCGCGTTACTTGCACTACTTAGAACGCCTTTAAACTACGGAAAAATCCAACACTTGGAAATTTCCCGGCGGGGGAAAAATTGGGTATTTATATCCGGTCGAACTTTTTAACATGCTCTAAAAATACTCGGAAGACAAAGTAAACAAAGTTAAATAATTCGATCGAATCATCGAGTCCCAATACAACCCCAGAACACTCAACTCTTGAGTCATAATAAAAATACCCATAAAATATAAATCACAGAAATAGGAATTATGGTGGAAAAATGATGGCCTATCTCTTCTGTACGGCCGCGGAACTGCGGCCCAAGCAGGGTATTGCCGCGGTTCAGCGGTGGAATGTGTGGATTCGGCTGTCGTTTTTCACCACAATTCTTATATTTCCCTGCTGAATTTTTCAGGTATTTTTAATTCAAAAAAACCACAATTTCAGAAAATGTATAGAGAAGGGTTTTGGATTAGGGTTTCGGGTTCGATCGGGTTTCTAGATTCGTCTACGCATCGCCTAAGGCTCTAGCTAGGCTCTGATACCACTGTAGGGTTCCTAGACACACCCATGAGCTTCCAAAACAGATCAAACATGCCAAAAATCAAATTTTTTCGTGTGCCAACGAACCCTAAACTAGATCGTTAACTAGAGGATAGGCGAAAGATGCAAGTTAACAACTTAACTAGAAAGTGAAAGTGACTACAACCTTTGTAGATCTGGTCCTCCACTTCCTTAGCTCCGTGATGATGTCCCTCCGCTGCGATCATCGGATCCCGGACTTCAGCGATGGTTTCGTCGAAGAAATAATCGGGCTAGGTCGTCGACTTCGATGCCGAAGATGATCTATGTCGAGGCAACTCAAGATCAAGCTCCAACTTCACCAAGTCATGAAACTTGTAAAGAAAACACCCTATACTACATGGCAAATGGTAGAGGATGAAGAAATAGGAAGTGGGTTCACTTTGGATTTTGATTTCTCACTTGGAATCATCACTTGATCATTTTCAAGCAAAGGTTTTCTTTTTCTCTTGAAGAAGAAGAAGAAGAAGAAAGAATATCATATGAATAATAGAATCAATTCATCTTATCATAATGCAACCTTGGATTAGTTTAACAAGTGTAGAGAATAAACTAGGGTTTAGGTTAATGGTTAGGTTAAGGATAGAAACAAAATGGTCAAAGCTTCTTGAAGCTTCAAGCAAAAAACAAAAGAAGCAACCATTTCATTTCTTGCCCTAAAATAAATGAAAAGAAATAAATAAATAAGAAAAGATAACAAAACCCTAACCATTCACATAAACATGGTTCAAGGTAAACATACACCCAAGTTTGCATGTATCATCAAACATGATACAAACTAGTGCACAAAACTATATCATATATACAATGTGCACATCAAGTGAGAAAATCTATCTTAAGTGAACCAATACTAGTTAATGTAAAGTAATATATCAAATATATAATTATACATTAAATCATTAAATCAACACTTGATTTAACGATCCAGTCATATCGTATATGACCAACTAATATCCAATGTATCGACTTATCGAATCAATCCTCGATTCGATAACTAGGTTATATCGCATACAACCATTCGATACATTCATCGCGAGAATAGAATACGGTATCACATATACGCATTATTCTCGGTCCCGCACATATCTCATATGCGCTCCTATTTCGTTCCGCTTGAGCCAGGAAACCTATGTGTAGGACTCTAAAGACTCGTCAATACGCCGGCAGCAGGTGATGATCATATCAAACACCCACAAGCCGCAAGCGGTATGCTAAACGTAACGGCCACCCGGGTATTGAGCGATCAGAAGATCAACGAGCAAGCCCGCTCACACTCCTGTGAATCCAACCAGTAACACTTACCGTACAGTCCGGTCTCGTCGTCTGATATGTCGCATATCTCGCCTAGGGGTGGTAAACGTCAGACCCCAGTAGCTCGATAAGTCGTGTCGATATGAGATCTATAACAGTTCGAGAAACTACTGGTAACACTTACCCGTAAATCTCAGCAATCCTGGCCAGGGATTTCCGGTTATAGCCAATCGAATACAGCGCAACATCAACTCTGTTAGTTGTATGTATGCCCTAGAGGCCAGTATTGTACAGATGATGTATATTATATTGGATGCTTGGACATATTTAGAGATGACTTTCTTGCTCGATATGATAGTATGCTATCTGGTTACTCTTTATCTTAACATGTACACTTGTCTCTTTAAACTGTCTTATAGTTACATGTTGATAAAGCCCTTAGGATGTGTACTTGACTACCTAGACTATGATGCAGATCATACTAGTGGGGACATGGTAGTCTATAAGTACATACTTCAAGGTCCCTAGTCGTGGGTGTATCGAGATAGGGCATCGATATACCAGTGTAGACTAGCATGTACACTTTTCGACCCATGAGATGGGCGATGGATGATCCTATATCCATTGGTGTTTGACATCAGAGATGGTATACAGGTGCTCAGTGGAGACTGAGTATACTGGACGGACTCGCCGAGAACTCCCAGATGGTATTATACCTCACGTCAGATGGCAGTTCTCAGGTGACACTTGTACAGGTTAGTCTGTAGACCCAAGATCGTCATAGAGTCTTGTGTGATTCCCACTGTGCTTTGATCTCCACCTTACCACGTCCATGAGGGCGTGCAAAACGGTGGTCTTTGGGTACAGTCCCGAGTCACATGGAGGCAATGAGCGATAGGAGGGGTTTCGTCTCTCCCGGTATTGGGGGTTGATGTTGCGCTGTGCTCGATTGGCCGTAACAGGGAAGTCCCTGGCCAGGGCTGATCAGAGATTTGCTGGTAAGTGTTACCAGTAGTTTCTCGACCCGTTATGAGCCTCACGTCGGCACGACTTATCGGTTATTGGGGTCTGACGTATACCACCCCTAGACTTGATATGCGACATATCAGACGAACAGACCGGACTGTACGGTAAGTGTTACTGGTTGGATTCACAGGAGTGTGAGCGGGCTAGCTCGTCGATCTTCTGATCGCTCAATACCCGGATGGCCGTTACGTTTAGCAGACCGCTTGCGGCTTGTGGGTGCTTGATATGATCATCATCTGCTACCGGCGTATTGACGAGTCTTTAGAGTCCTACACAGAGGTTTCCTGGCTCAAGCGAAACGAAATAGGAGCGCATATGAGATATGTGCAGGACCGAGAATAATGCGTGTATGTGATACCGTATTTCATTCTCGCGATGAATGTATCGATTGGTTATATTCGATATGACCTAGTTATCGAATCATTGATTCGATAAATCGATACATTGGATACTAGTCGGTTATGTGCGACATGACCAGATCATTGAATCAAATGTTGATTTAATGATTTAATGTATAATTATATATTTGATATATTACTTTGCATTAGCTAGTATTGGTTCACTTTAAAAGGATTTTCTCACTTGATGCACATTGTATATGTGATATATTTTTTGTGCACTTGTTGTATCATGTTTGATGATACTTGCTCACTTGGGTTTGTGTAAAGATTAAACCATGGTTACATGTATAATGGTTAGGGTTTTGATTATTTACTTAGTTATTTATTTATTTATTCATTTTGGATATTATTAAGAATGGTGGCTTATTTTGTTTCTATGTTGAAGCTTCTTGAAGCTTTGACAAAGTCCACCATCCTTATCTCATCCTTAACCCTAACCATTCCAACTAACCTTAGTTTAATCTCTACACTTGACCATGGTCAAGATATGATAAGTATTCATATTAGTTTCATTTTTAAATAGAACACTTATGATATTCTTTCTTCTTCTTGATCATCTTCTTCTTCAAGAAAAGCTTAAGCCCATCAATGGCAACTTGAGCAAAAGTGAGCGAAATCCAATTCTAAAGTGAACCCACCTCCTATTTCTTCACCCTCTACCTCTTGCCAAGTTGTTTTGGGTGATTTCTTCATAAGTTTCACAACTTGGTGAAGTTGGAGCTTGAACTTGTGCAACCTCGACGTAGATCATCTTCGGCACGAAGCCGACGACCTAGTCCGCCCTATTCTCCGATGAAGCCGACGATCGAGTCCGGGATTCGAGATGGACAGCGAGAGGACACCTACATGGAGCCAAGGAAGTGGATATCCGGATCTACAAAGGTTGTAGCTTCTTAACTTTAGTTAAGTTGTTAACTAGATTCATTTTTCGCCTAAATTTCTAGTTAACGATTCGTATTAGGGTTTCTCGGCACCCGTAAAATTTGAAATTGGCATGGTTGATGCCTTGTGAGACCTCTATAGTGTGCCTAGGAACCCTACAAACTCTTTATACCGGGAGAGACGAATCCCCTCCTATCGCTCATTGCCTCCATGTGATTCTGGACTGTACCCAAAAATCACCGTTTTGCACGCCCTCTTGGACGTGGTAAGGTGGAAATCAAAGCACAGTGGGAATCACACAAGACTCTATGACGATCTCGGGTCAACAGACTACTCTGTACCAGTGTCACCAGAGAACTACCATCTGACGTGAGGTATAATACCATCTGGGAGTTCTTGGCGAGTCCGTCCAGTGCACCTAGTCTCCACTGAGCACCCGTATATCATCTCTGATGTCAAACACCAATGGATATGAGATCATCTATCGCCCATCTGTATGGGTCGAGAAGGTATACGCTAGTCTACTCTGGTATATCAATGCCCCGTCTCGATACACCCACGACTAGGGACCTTGAAGGATGTACTTATGGACTATCATGTCCCTACTAGTATGATCCGCATCATAGTCCAGGTAGTCAAGTACATATCCTAAGGGCTTTAACAACATGTAACAGAGAGACAATCAGTGTACACGTTAAGATAAAGAGCAACCAGATAGCATACTATCATGTCGAGCAAGAAAGTCCTCCCTATATATGTCCAAGCATCCACTACAATATACATCGTATGTATAGTAATGGCCTCTAGGGCATACATATAACTAACATCCTATACCTGCCGATTCACCCCTAAATTGCGAATTGCCAGACGAGCACACATTTGACACGATCGATGGAAAGAAAGGAGAGAGTGACACCCGATGGGAACTCTACTTCGACGGGGAATTTTCCATGAAGAAGCGAAAGCACAGCTCCCCCATAATCAAATTGGGAGTAGGCCTTATCTTCGTGACTCCACAAGGAGGGATAATGCGCTTCGCCTTTTCCTTAACAGAGCCGAGGACGAACAATGAAGCCGAATATGAAGCTTTGATAGCAGGACTTGAGATCGCTGTCAACATAGGGATCAAAAACCTCCTTATATACGGAGACTCCCGGCTGGTCGTTAGCCAAGTAAACGGCGATTATCAAACTTGAAACCAGAGTTGGTGAAGTACGGCGAGTGTCACGACCCGAAGGTACGGAACGTGACTGACACTTAGATTACGAGACGTCTCAAGGCGTAACATAACCTAAGTCAGCCAAAGCCCAGAAAATCTAAACCATAAACAATAAGAGTGAAGGAAAACCTTTTATGAAAACGATTTTAAACCAATTAAGTTATATTAATTCCTTTTTTTAAAAATACATCAAAATCATCCGAAAATTTCGGCAGAGTCTCCTTTGTAAATACTAGCCCCCAAAAATGGGTACAACAAGATATATAACCTGTAATGATAAAATGGCATCCCCAAGCGGGAGCTAGCTCTTCGTCCAAGGCGGATCACAACCACACGCAATATATATGCAATATCAAGCTAATAAGCATAAAGAAATGCAAAAATAAGAAAAACACAACGTCGGCTCAAGTGAGCTCGACCTCAGAGAAATAACACATACACAAATCTTTCAGTCTCATCACTAGGTCGCATATACAAATAAGAAGTGGTAGATGGAGAATACTAGATACAATGATAGTAGAAAAGACAAAGTGTCCTCGCAACCCATGTTAGTGTATATGCCCTAGAGGCCATTACTGTATCATACTAGTATGTATATTACTTGATGGAAGCTTGGGATATTCACAGTTGTACAGACAATCTTGCTCAATATAGTAGTATGCTACTTGGTTTGTCTCTGCTTTAATGTGTAGATGTGTGTTTATTTATTATATCACCTATACGCATTAGTAGAGCCCTTAGGATCTTTGCTTGATTACCGGCGTTGTGATGGCGATCACACTCGTGGGGGCTGGGTAATCTACAAGCACATCCTTATACACGTCCCTAGTCGTGGGAGTATCGAGATAGGGCATCGATACTCCAGAGTAGACTAGCGTATGCGCTTCTCATCCCAGCTCGGGAGACGGTCTGTCCCACAGCCGTCAGTACGTCGTACTTGAGATAGTATGCGGGTGCTCGTTAGGTTACGAGTACACTGGACAGGACTCGTCGGGAACTGATGGTTGGTATTATACCCATCGTCAGTTATCAGTTCCCAGGTGACATGAGTACAGCTTAGTCCGCTGACTTGACACTGTCACTTCGCCTCGAGTGTGTTCCCACTGTTCTTTGATTGCTACCCTACCACGGCTCTACTGAGTCGTGCAAACAGGTAGTAATTGGGAGCAGTCCCGAAGCACTTGGAGGCAGTGACGGTTAGACAGGATTCGTCTCTCCCGGTATTGGGGGTTGACATCGCGCTGTGTCTAGGAGAGCCATTACACGAGTAGTCCCTGGCCAGGGCAAGCGAGATATACTGGTAGGTTTCCAGTGTTATCTCAGGGTGTATTGGGCTTCACTCCGACACGACTTGTACCGCTATTAGGGGACTGACGTTTACCGCCCCCTAGGCCCGCCATGCGATGTATCAGACGAACAGACCGGACTGTACGGAGATTGTCACATACAGACTCAGTAGGAGTTCGGATGGGTGTACCTCATCGGCCTTCTTATCGACATCTACCTGGGGACCGTTACGTACAGCTAGTGCCGCTTGCGGTCTGTGGTTAAACCCACTGCCAGCGTAGTGTCGAGTCTTTAGAGTCCCACACAGAGAGTTTCCCTGCACTGAGCGAAACGTGTAGAGGCCGTATGGTTTTACGGTAGGGCTGCGATCACTTACATACACTTGTGTGCGTATGGTGTTCGGGCAGGCAGTACTAGTAGGCTTTGGTTTAAGCCGGATCCTAGTATTGCACGGATGGAGTTGTTTTGTCTTCTGCGCATCCGCATTCTACGGAATACGGATGCAGGTGTGTATGCACAGTTTTCCGGAGCGATGAAGGAGGAGGTGCCTCATTAGGGTTTTGGCAGTTGGTTCGGCCAAAACCGCTATGTGGCAGGCTCATTAGGGTTTTGACAGTTGATTCGGTCAAAACCATTTTGAGGTAGACTCATTAGGGTTTTGACAGTTCGTATTGGTCAAAACCATTATGAGCCGCGAACATCATTTACTAATCCGATTAGTGATAATCTTATGATGGCTAATTGCATTGACCATTTGACCCCGTTGACCTCTCTTGACTTTGTTGACCTGTTGACCGGGTTGACCATTGACTTTCAAGAGGGTTCTACACTTTTCTTTTCTTTTCCTTTTTTCTTTTGGATTATGAGAATGGTCATTTCAAAGTAGCCATCAACTTTATCTTGATGGAATTGGTAATGATGTTGTTTTGCATTATTTGCAACCATGGTTGTTTTTCATTGTATCATAATATTATTCTCTTTCTCTCTCTTGAAATGAGAAGCTCCATGGTTGCTAAAAACCTCCTTCTTCTTCCTCCTCTTGATTTCTCCTTTGATCTCATGTGTTGAGAGAAAAAGGTTTTCACTTGACAAACACATCCATACATCTTCTCTACACAACCTAGGGCTTCTAGATTAGCTATCTTCTTGCCCTAGTTACCTCGGCTTGAGGTGGAGCTCGGTGTACATCTCTCGGGTGGATCGTCTTCGACTCAAGGAGGCCGCGGAGGTGACCGAAGTCCGGATCAACCTTTGAGCAAGCGATGAGAAGAAGAACAAGAAGAGAAGAACATCAAAGAAGAACAACAACAAGAAGTGAAGGAGTTCAAGTTGAGGTATAACCCCTAACCGAGTAGATACATCTCTTGTTAGGTTGCTAGTTTATAGTTTAG
Organism: Agapanthus africanus; assembly: GCA_030015575.1. Classification (NCBI taxonomy): domain Eukaryota; kingdom Viridiplantae; phylum Streptophyta; class Magnoliopsida; order Asparagales; family Amaryllidaceae; genus Agapanthus; species Agapanthus africanus. Next base: position 117,074,003 of record CM057340.1, on the reverse strand, counting down.
CAAAGATCCGGCTTTTACGGTCCATGTTACAAAGCTTAGAAAAATTTTTGTTTTACCGTTTTCGCAACCCCGAAAGTACCGGGAGAGGTAACGTGGACCTAACAGTGGTATCAGAGCCTAACTAAACTTAAACTAGCTTGGTAGCGAAGTGTTTGGAAATTCGAAACCGAAAAATCACAAAACCGGAAAAACTAAAACCCTAAGTTTCTGTTGAAATTTTTTCTGCTCTAAATGAAAAACTTTATACTTGTAAATTCGGCTCAGGGTTTTATTTGAACACCTAAGAAAAACGATTCACTGTTCACTTCAAACCGCCGCGGTTCCGCGGCACGAGGTAGGCATGTGCCGCGGAACCGCCGCCGTTTGTCGTCTTCTCTGCATCGTGTTTCGTGCAGTGTGTGTCTGTGTTGGTTTTGGGATTTTTAAAATATATTATATGTGCCCAGATTTTCCAGAACAGAAATTCACTTTTGGGGTCCTATAATTCCGTATTTTTTTCGAACTTCGCTACACTTTGGCTATGTTGGTTATATCTGTGATGTCTGCATGTATTGAACGTCGGCTAATCGCTATAAGACGATTAGTCGGGGTTATACATGATCTGTGTTTGATATTGGAATGTGTATATGAATCTGTTGGACTGTTGCGGGTGAATAGCCGGGGTGGATGTGAGATGAGCTTTTGTTTTTCTTTCATTCATTGTAAATGTAAATTGATGTAATAATATTATTTGTTTGGCCGCACAACCGGGTCGGGGTTGTAGCCGTCATTGTATAATTCTTTTTACTGTTTTTGCTCCTAGGATAGACCAATGGAGGGGGTGCACAAACTGCCGAGTACTTGGCGGGTAGTTTGCCGCACCCGTAGGGGTCTTGGGTGGGGTATTTGGCTATTCACCGCGACCGTGTTATCCGCTTTTCGTTCCAGGCTCGAAAGGATTGCGGATTGCTAGTATATCCAATGTATTCATCTGTGATCTGTAATGTCTATCATTGCTTTACTATTTAGGCGTTGCTTATGTTTTACAGCCGCGCTAGCCCAGCCCCCGCTCTGTCGTTAGTTAAGTAACCTAACGAGTGATGACGGGACCCCGTGGCGAATGCGAATGGCATAAGCGTACGTCATATTTTGGTTGTTTTCTGCAATGGTAGGATTAAATGATGGGACGCATTAAAAGAACTAATGCAAGAATATCACGCATTAAAAGAACTAATGCAAGAAAATAAACCTAAAAGACGTTGTTGGAACAATTTTTCAAAAAGCTGTTATTGCAAGGACGTTCATTTTTGTTTTGCATCGCGGTATTCGGTTATGAATGCCCAGCACCTCAGTCGACGAGGCAAGGGCCGAGATCCCTTCACCGGGAGTGACCCCTTGGACAAAAGTTTGCGTCAGGGTAATAACTTCACTATAGTCGATTATTCTTGCTTTACATCGAGGTATTCAGTTTGGAATATCCTGCACCTCATTCGACGAGGAAAGAGCCGAGATCCCTTCATAGGGAGTGACCTCTTTAGCAAAAGTTTTTCGCCACTATATTTTCAAAAAGGGTGCAATCATGTTCCTTCAACGATATCAAGTTCATTACGTTAACGGGTTTTTCGCCAAAAACCCAGCCGTAGCCCTCCGTCGTTTCGGATAATTAATACTTAGTATTCGTGCTGCGTTTGTTGATTATTCGTCAAGACACAGTGAACGGTAGCTGAGTAATAATTCTCTGTTGCACTGATAGATTGGTTAGGACGGTCGCATGATTTTGTTGATTATTCGTCAAGGATCATGCGGGCGGGTCTAATGCAATCCTGGATAACGACGGGTTGAACTTGATTAGGACCTTTTGATTTGTTGATTATTCGTCAAGGTCACTTGGGTCCTAGGGGCAAAAACTACATCGGGAGTTTCAAAAGAACTGAAACTTGCAGATTTAGCATACCTTCTGGAGTGTGGTGACTAAAGTGGATTCCATCTAGGTTATCACACAATGACAGTTGGATCCCGATCCCACTGATGAGTTGGTTTACTCTCGGGAGATTATTTCACTTAACGATCAATGCTATAAACCTAGTAGTTGTCTAGAAAGGTGTTAGCGGGGCTACGCCCCCAGGGAAAAGAGGTTCTTTAATTAAGGAACTTCGCGAAAGCGTTGGAAAACCTCCCTCGAAGTACCGACACTAGCCTGGCTGAAAGGTTAAGCAAGTATTGTGACGTGAATTAAAACCCGGCTAGTTCTTCTTTTAAAAAGGTTTTAAGAAGAATTTGAGGAAACAGTGGGAGACATCCTGGTTAGATAAATTAATAAACCAATCTAATCTTGCAAGAGCATACGCTGAGTGTTTCTTTTCTCTCTCTCCAGGAAGCAACCTTTTCACGCCCTAATCAAGATAATAAAATGTATTGCTTGACCGATCCGAATTCTTATTCGGGACTGGGGAAAGTTGGTTCAGCTCTAACTTGTGACAACAGTCATGAGTATGAGAATGGGAAAGAGGAAAGTATGGATTTCCAGGATACCCAGTTGAAGAAGAAGCATGGTTTTGCATCTACTTCAGGTGTTCTTGTAATTGAGAACTGTTTTACGGTCAGCCCTACCTCCTGGGTACTTGATACCGGATTAGGATCTCATATCTGTAATTTATTGCAAGGACTGAGAAAAAGTAGGAAAGTTGCACCGGGTGATATGTCGCTCAGAGTAGCGAACGGAGCACAAGTTAATGCGGCAGCCGTCGGTGAATATCACCTAGTATTGCCAAATGGCAAGACTATGATTTTGAACGATTGCTACTATGTACCCTCCATGGTTTGCAACATCATATCAGTTTCTTTACTCGATAAAGATAGATATAAGTTTGTTCTTGAAAAGAATATCATGAACATTTACCTTGATAAGGTACTGGTTGCAGAGGGTACACTGTTTAATGGTATCTACGTTCTAAATCAGAATACAGTTCTCAATATACAAAACACGCGCAAGAGGAAGAATTCAGATACGAATGAATCCTACTTGTGGCATTGTAGACTTGGTCATGTCGGAGAGAAAAGACTGAGTAAGTTGCATAAAGATGGACTCTTGGATGCGTTCGAGTTTTCATCTTATGAAACTTGTCATTCTTGTCTCAAAGGGAAGATGACCAAATCTCCGTTCACCGGACATGGAGAAAGAGCAGCAGAGCTCTTGGGACTCGTACATAGTGATGTATGTGGTCCGATGTCTATACATGCAAGGGGTGGGTTCTCGTACTTCATCACATTCACTGACGATCTCTCTAGGTTCGGATTTGTGTATCTGATGAAACAAAAATCTGAAGCTTTTGAGAAATTCATGGAATTCAGAAAGGAAGTAGAGAACCAGACAGGCAAAAGTATCAAGATCCTCCGGTCTGACAGGGGAGGGGAGTACTTAAGCACGGAATTCCTAGACTACTTAAAAGAGAATGGTATTCTCTCTCAGCTTACTCCTCCTTATACACCACAGCACAACGGTGTTTCGGAGCGGAGGAATCGTACCCTATTGGATATGGTTCGGTCCATGATGAGTAGTGCTGAGTTGCCTCTTTCATTCTGGGGACATGCGCTTCAGACAGCGGCATACCTTTTGAATCAAGTTCCGTCCAAATCAGTGCCTAAAACTCCGTATGAAATATGGAGCAGTAAGAAACCATGTCTTAAGTTTATTAAGATATGGGGTTGTCCGGCCTATGTGAAAACACAGAAACCGGACAAGTTAGAGGCACGGTCAGTTCTCTGTAAATTTGTGGGATATCCTAAAGACTCATTAGGATATCTGTTCTACCACACTGAGGAACAGAAGGTGTTTGTATCTCGCCATGCTACCTTCTTAGAAAGGGAGTTTCTTGCAAAAGAAACTAGTGGGAGTTCGGTAGAACTGGAAGAAATTCAGCGACCACAAAATGTAACTGAAAATTTGGAGGAACCGCTAGATTCAATAACCCCAAACGAACCTCAGCCACTCCGCAGATCTGGTAGGATTTCTCATCCGCCCGAGAGATACTACGGTTTTCTCATAGACGGGGATCGAGAGGATTGCATCTTGGAAGAAGATGACCCTACCAGTTTCAGGCAGGCCATTATCAGTAGGGACTCTGATAAGTGGCAGGAAGCAATGCAATCCGAAATGGAGTCCATGTACGCCAATAAAGTGTGGACCTTGGATATTGCTCCACCTGGGGTAAAACCCGTTGAATGCAAATGGATCTACAAAAGGAAACTTGGTGTAGATGGGCAGGTGGAAACCTAAAAAGCTAGACTCGTTGCAAAAGGTTTTCGTCAAAGACCTGGTTTGGACTATGACGAGACTTTTTCTCCGGTGGCTATGCTCAAATCCATTCGGATCCTACTTGCCATTGCTGCCTTCCATGACTATGAAATCTGGCAGATGGATGTTAAGACGGCTTTCCTAAACGGTTGTTTGGAAGAGTGCGTTTACATGGATCAACCAGAAGGTTTCGTAGACAGTGGGAGCAGCGGAAGGGTGTGCAAGTTGCTTAAATCCATTTATGGATTAAAGCAGGCATCGCGGAGCTGGAACATCTGTTTTGATGAGGCAATCAAGGAATTTGATTTCATCAAGAACGAAGATGAATCCTGTGTATATAAGAAGATTGTAGGACGAACTGTCGTATTCCTAGTCTTATACGTGGACGACATTCTTTTGATAGGAAATGATGTTCCTATGCTACAATCGGTCAAGCTATTTTTGTCACAAAGGTTCTCCATGAAGGACCTGGGTGATGCCTCGTACATTCTGGGGATCAAGATCTATAGAGATAGATCCAAGAGACTATTGGGACTTTCGCAGTCCAGGTACATAGAGACCGTACTAAAGAGATTTAGTATGGAGGGTTCCAAGCGCGGTAACATACCCGCATTGCACGGAATTACCCTCTCCAAGAAGATGTCTCCTAAGACTGACGAGGAGAGGGTTCGCATGAGCACTATACCCTACGCTTCGGCGGTAGGATCTATAATGTATGCGATGCTATGTACAAGACCAGATGTAGCTTACGCGTTGAGCGCGGTAAGCCGGTATCAGTCAGACCCACGGGAGGACCACTGGACAGCAGTGAAGAACATTCTCAAGTACCTGAGAAGGACTAAGGAGATGTTCCTGGTTTACGGTAATGGAGACCTCCGGGTCGAGTCCTTTACCGATTCAAGCTTCCAGAGTGACAAAGATGACAGCAAGTCTGTCTCGGGTTTTGTGTTTACCCTCAACGGAGGGGCGGTATGTTGGAGGAGTTCCAAGCAGGATACCGTCGCAGACTCGACGATGGAGGCTGAATACATTGCTGCAAGCGATGCCGCAAAAGAGGCGGTCTGGATAAAGAAGTTCATTAGTGAACTTCAGGTGGTTCCGTCCATTGTTGACCCAATACCTCTGTATTGCGATAACAATGGGGCTATAGCTTTAGCGAAGGAACCAAGGTCCCATCAGAAATCCAGGCACATCTTAAGGCGGTATCACCTGATCAGGGAGATCATTGATCGACAGGAGATCGAGGTGCGGAGAGTGGACACAAAGGACAACACTGCGGACCCATTCACGAAGGCTTTACCCCAGACTCAGTTCGAGCGGCTGATCGAGATGATAGGTCTTCGATACGCCAGTACATGGCCTTAGTGCAAGTGGGAGATTGTTAGTGTATATGCCCTAGAGGCCATTACTGTATCATACTAGTATGTATATTACTTGATGGAAGCTTGGGATATTCACAGTTGTACAGACAATCTTGCTCAATATAGTAGTATGCTACTTGGTTTGTCTCTGCTTTAATGTGTACATGTGTGTTTATTTATTATATCACCTATACGCATTAGTAGAGCCCTTAGGATCTTTGCTTGATTACCGGCGTTGTGATGGCGATCACACTCGTGGGGGCTGGGTAATCTACAAGCACATCCTTATACACGTCCCTAGTCGTGGGAGTATCGAGATAGGGCATCGATACTCCAGAGTAGACTAGCGTATGCGCTTCTCATCCCAGCTCGGGAGACGGTCTGTCCCACAGCCGTCAGTACGTCGTACTTGAGATAGTATGCGGGTGCTCGTTAGGTTACGAGTACACTGGACAGGACTCGTCGGGAACTGATGGTTGGTATTATACCTATCGTCAGTTATCAGTTCCCAGGTGACATGAGTACAGCTTAGTCCGCTGACTTGACACTGTCACTTCGCCTCGAGTGTGTTCCCACTGTTCTTTGATTGCTACCCTACCACGGCTCTACTGAGTCGTGCAAACAGGTAGTAGTTGGGAGCAGTCCCGAAGCACTTGGAGGCAGTGACGGTTAGACAGGATTCGTCTCTCCCGGTATTGGGGGTTGACATCGCGCTGTGTCTAGGAGAGCCATTACACGAGTAGTCCCTGGCCAGGGCAAGCGAGATATACTGGTAGGTTTCCAGTGTTATCTCAGGGTGTATTGGGCTTCACTCTGACACGACTTGTACCGCTATTAGGGGACTGACGTTTATCGCCCCCTTAGGCCCGCCATGCGATGTATCAGACGAACAGACCGGACTGTACGGAGATTGTCACATACAGACTCAGTAGGAGTTCGGATGGGTGTACCTCATCGGCCTTCTTATCGACATCTACCTGGGGACCGTTACGTACAGCTAGTGCCGCTTGCGGTCTGTGGTTAAACCCACTGCCAGCGTAGTATCGAGTCTTTAGAGTCCCACACAGAGAGTTTCCCTGCACTGAGCGAAATGTGTAGAGGCCGTATGGTTTTACGGCAGGGCTGCGATCACTTACATACACTTGTGTGCGTATGGTGTTCGGGCAGGCAGTACTAGTAGGCTTTGGTTTAAGCCGGATCCTAGTATTGCACGGATGGATTTGTTTTGTCTTCTGCGCATCCGCATTCTACGGAATACGGATGCAGGTGTGTATGCACAGTTTTCCGGAGCTATGAAGGAGGAGGTGCCTCATTAGGGTTTTGGCAGTTGGTTCGGCCAAAACCGCTATGTGGCAGGCTCATTAGGGTTTTGACAGTTGATTCGGTCAAAACCATTTTCAGGCGGACTCATTAGGGTTTTGACAGTTCGTATTGGTCAAAACCATTATGAGCCGCGAACATCATTTACTAATCCTATTAGTGATAATCTTATGATGGCTAATTGCATTGACCATTTGACCCCGTTGACCTCTCTTGACTTTGTTGACCGGTTGACCGGGTTGACCATTGACTTTCAAGAGGGTTCTACACTTTTCTTTTCTTTTCCTTTTTTCTTTTGGATTATGATAATGGTCATTTCAAAGTAGCCATCAACTTTATCTTGATGGAATTGGTAATGATGTTGTTTTGCATTATTTGCAACCATGGTTGTTTTTCATTGTATCATAATATTATTCTCTTTCTCTCTCTTGAAATGAGAAGCTCCATGGTTGCTAAAAACCTCCTTCTTCTTCCTCCTCTTGATTTCTCCTTTGATCTCATGTGTTGAGAGAAAAAGGTTTTCACTTGACAAACACATCCATACATCTTCTCTACACAACCTAGGGCTTCTAGATTAGCTATCTTCTTGCCCTAGTTACCTCGGCTTGAGGTGGAGCTCGGTGTACATCTCTCGGGTGGATCGTCTTCGACTCAAGGAGGCCGCGGAGGTGACCGAAGTCCGGATCAACCTTTGAGCAAGCGATGAGAAGAAGAACAAGAAGAGAAGAACATCAAAGAAGAACAACAACAAGAAGTGAAGGAGTTCAAGTTGAGGTATAACCCCTAACCGAGTAGATACATCTCTTGTTAGGTTGCTAGTTTATAGTTTAGCAAAGATCCGGCTTTTGCGGTCCATGTTACAAAGCTTAGAAAATTTTTTGTTTTACCGTTTCCGCAACCCCGAAAGTACCGGGAGAGGTAACGTGGACCTAACAACCCACCTAAGAGCAATGTCGCGAGTTTGAGCAAAGAAGCCAATGAAAAGATAAGCTCGCCGCTACAAGGCTGACGGGTCCGACCTGCAAGACACTGTGGCACAACGGGGGTGAGTTGCCAGCTCGTGAGTAGCAAGTAATATCTAATAAGGCTATCGTAAGAATGCACGCAAATGCGTCACAACATGTATGGCTAGATGTGATGTAATGCCACTAGTATGTATGCACATGAATGCAAAATCATTACTAAATCTTTAAGTGTTTAAATACGATGATCTCTGCCTTTTTAACTTAAAGAAAATATTTGTACAATAGCTAAGGTATCATCAATGAAATCATCCGAAAACCGTGTCAATCATCGACACCAAATATAGAAATATCTGTCTCAATGTCTCACTTTGTCAATATCTCAATACCTCGGGCTCCGTCAGTCCGGATAGGCCCATATCATCAAATCTCATGACAACGGTCGGTATCCTCCAGATATCCGCCACGCCAAACATCATCGGTAGGTAGTCTTCCCCTGCCAGGCTCATCGTTTACAACTCGATCTTCTTGCCCCGGAGTACCATACTGGGCCCACCATGTACTCGAGACGGTTCATCCACTCCTCGAATCGGGTCTCGAAATCCAACAGAAAATATGAAAACTCATGGTGGACGACACATACATCACGAGAAAACCGCAACTTTATTTTAAAAATGATAATAATAAGCTTTTGTTAAATTCTTGCGGTTTTCCCCAAAATCCAGAAATCTCATCAATACTGAAATTCTCAAGAAAATCATAATACCCAACGTGCTATATATGATAAATGCTTATGATGTCAAAGGTATGCAATGTGATTTATGGCTAGGAATCTATATAAGCATGATGATGAAGTGAGGTATATATACATGCTATGCAATTCAATGTATCATGTATAATGCAAGTGTTGATACTGAACTAAGCAGGTTCTACAGTGCTCGTGGCATGGCAATTACCAAAGGCATATGTGGTCACATGAATAGTGCGTGTGCAACATGAGCCAATGGTAATGGTGTAAGTGTCTTAAGAGGTGATATCACACAAGTGTACATAGATAACCATGCGATGCCAGCAGATGAATAACTAGAAAGCTATGCATGTGAATGAGATGGTTAACTAAATAACTATGCATATAGTTTGCAAGTAATAAAGTGATCCTAACTATGGGGCGCCTCGCTCCATCCAGACGATTTCCCCATAGATGTATACATCTACTCACCCGGACGTCTCGCTAATCTAATCCAACCACCGCTTTTCCTTTGCATGCCGCGTCCGATGTTTCCGCAACCGATCCTAAAATTGCATAACACACAACATAAGATTACACATCATGAAATGACGCAAATCACAATATGAAAAGATCAACGCACACATGTTAGGCACAACGTGCACTAGGTGCGTGAAACACACACGAAAACCACTAAAACCTTAACTAAAATCGTCATTTCAGGACAACCGTCAAAACTAAAACCCGACTAAACCAAATTCCGCATTCGCACACCCTAAATGTCATAGGAGATGCCAATAATATCGTCAAGATATCGCAATTAAGTCACATCCTAAATTTATGGAAAACCTAGTAAGCATTAACATATCAATTTCGATGCAAATATCACGAATTAACAATATAGCGATCACAACATCGCATAAACATATAAACTAACCTACTAGATGGCCACAACACTAATTTTAACCCAATTACAACGCTTCACCCTAATTACAACATCAACCCTTTTCTTGAATTTACTAAATAAGCAAATATAACTAAATTTCACACTTTAAATTTCTAATTTAGCATAATTAAACTACAAATTAACAATTTGATTGAAATTATACCTCACAAGTTGAACCCTAGATTGCACTTGACCTCTAAAGATGCCTCCTTTCTCCTTGTCTTAAACCAATTTGGGCTTGAGAGGGATAGCTTAAGGTTTTATTTTGAATTTGAGAAGAATTTTGTGGATTTCGGTAGATTTTTGAATGAATTTAGAAGCAAAGAAATGGGGGAAAATTAGGGGGGGCTGCAGCAGGTTAGGGCTCGGCCTGGGGAGGAATGGGAAGAGAGTGAGGGAATTGTGTAGAATTTTCTAGGAAGAAAGTTTCTTTCAAAGGTTTTATATGCATATCACATCAATCTTTACAAAAAACCCCCATTTTAATTCTATTTTGATCTATTTTTAAACCATAGAACTACAATCTTGGAAAGTCTTGATACAATTTTTATTAACACTAGATTTTAGTTTATAATGGTTCCTAAGTATGTAATTTACTCATTTAAATTTGTATTTATCACTAATTTAATATATTTTTAAAAGCTTAAAATAATATTAAAAATAATTAATTAAGGAAATTTTTTTAAATGACTGGAAATTTTTAAGTGACAATTTATTAACCAATTTCTAGCAATTTCTTATCTAAATTTTGTATAATTAGGCCTATATTGAAAAATAATTATTTTGACTTTTTACGGAAAAGACTGATTAATTTATCGATTATCGAAAAACTACCTAAACGAAAATTCAAAGTGTTACAATCTTCCCCCCTTAAAAAAATTCGGTCCCCGAATTTAAAATTTAACTACGCGTACCTTCAAAAAGATGGGGATGTTTCTTCCTCATCTCGTCCTCGGTCTCCCAGGTGACCTCCTCGCTGTTCGGGTCACGCCAAAGAATCTTGACGGACGGTATAACCTCCGACCTCAATTTCTTCACCTGCCGATCCAAAATGACCATCGGCTGCTCGGTGAATGAAAGATCGCGCTCCAGCTGGATCGGCTGGTGCTGAATCGCATGGGAAGGGTCATGAAGGTATTTGCAGAGCATCGAAACATGGAACACGGGGTGAACATCAGGGAAGCTGGGCGGAAGAGCCAACCGATAAACCACCGAACCAACATGCTCTAGGATCTTGAAAGGACCAACATATCTAGGACTAAGCTTCCCTTTCCGCCCAAATCTCATCACGCCCTTCATCGGAGAGACCCTCAGGAAAATATGATCGCCAACAGCGAACTCGAGTCGGCGACGGCGCCTGTCAGCATATGATTTCTGCCTACTCTGTGCCGCTCTCATCCTATCCCGAATCAGCTGAATCTTTTCGGTCGTCTCCTGTACGATCTGCGGGCCCAAAATACTGCTCTCTCTGAGCTCTGTCTAACATATGGGCGATCGACATCTCCTCCCATATAAAGCATCAAAAGGTGCCATCTGAATCGTCTCTGGAAGCATTATTGTAGGAGAACTCGATCAAGGGCAAATGACGATCCCAGCTACCACCGAAATCTAAAACACAAGCTCTGAGCATGTCCTCAAGAGTCTGAATAGTACGCTCTGACTGACCGTCAGTCTGCAGATGAAAAGCTGTGCTAAAACTCAATCGGGTGCCCAAAGCCTCCTGAAGTTTCTGCCATAATCGGCTGGTAAACTGGGTTCCTCGGTCGGACACAAAGCAAGTCGGGACGCCATGCAGTCGCACAATCTCATCAATATAAACCTGGGCGTACTGAGCAAATCCAAAAGTGGTCTTCACTGGCAGGAAGTGAGCCGCTTTCGTCAGTCGATCTACAATCACCCAAATAGAGTCATACCCTCTACTGGTCCTGGGTAAACCCACTATTGTTTCTTGATTAAAAAATCAGGAATTACCTCAATGAGGTATCACGTGTTCACACGTGACCAATGGTCACGTGATGACACGTGATGGTTAAAATCCCACTAAATAGAAACGAAAAAAACAAAAGGCTGAAAGATGACTCAATTGGGGTCACGTGCTCACACGTGACCAAGGTTCACGTGTCAGCACGTGACAGGCTTCGAAAGCCTTACAGCTTAATAGAATTGAATTCTAAAAATCAGAAAATACCTCAACGAGGTGTCACGTGCGCATACGTGGCCAATGGCGTGATGGTTAAAACAACAACATAAACATGCGGCTGTTAAAGGGCTCAATTAGGGTCACGTGCTCCCACGTGACCGAGGGTCACGTGCCAGCACGTGCCAGGCTCTGAAAGCCTTACAGCTTAATAGAATTGAATTCTAAAAATCAGAAAATACCTCAACGAGGGTCACGTGCTCACACGTGATCGAGAGTCACGTGCCAGCACGTGCCAAGGCTTTGAAAGCCTTACAGTTTAATTGAATTAAAATTCTGAATTTCTTTAAAACCTTTCCAAATGGGAAAGGATTAAGGAGAACCATTGGATTAAAAATCCAGGGGTGATTAAATATCACCAATTTATGGAAAAATCTTAGACAAGGAAAGATTTCCGTAAATCTCACAAGAAATAACAAACAGAATATCTTTGGATTAAAAATCCAACGGTGAATAAAATTCACTTAATGATCTAAAGGCTCATATTAATTATGAAAACAAACAAAATCTTTCAATGAAAGATTTTCTAAACAAATTGATTCTTTTCCTTCTCCTATAAATAGGAGCCAAGAGAAGAGAATGGGGGATATAGAATTTTTTTGAGGAGAGAGAGCTTCGGAATCTTGAAATTTCAGAGAGAAAAGAAAGGAGAATTTAATTCTCTACAAAGAAAAACCCTAGGTGAGAAAAGAAAGGGGATCAAAACTTCAAACAGAGAATTTAATTCTCAAATCTAAGAGTTTAACTCTTCTGCACAAAAGAACTTAGTTCTTCTTCTGGTTGAAGATCTGCAAAGAGCACATCTCCCCATAAGTTGAGAATTTAATTCTTATTGGGTTGAGATCCTGCCATGCAGATCCAAAACTTAGAGGGGGAATTGAGTTTAGAGAATTTAATTCTCTCAAAACAAAGTTTGGGTTTAACCCTATATGGGAATTTAATTCTCTCAAAGTTACAGGAATTTAATTCCTTCAAGATGAAATTAGGGTTTAACCCTATATGAGAATTCAATTCTCCTAAAATTACAGGAATTTAATTCCTTCAAGATGGACAGAACTAGGGTTTAACCCTAATTGAGAGAATTTAATTCTCTCAAATTCACAGGAATTTAATTTCTCTTAAAAAAATGAAATTAGGGTTTCACCCTATGCAAGAATTTAATTCTTTTACATATATAGGAATTTAATTCCTTTAAAAGAAAATTAGGGTTTAACCCTATATAAGAATTTAATTCTTTCATAAAAGGAATTTAATTCCTCCAAATCATGATCAGGGTTTAACCTTACAGAGAATTTAATTCTCAAAATAAAATAAAGAGACTAAAAAGATCTCTGTGCATGAAAAGGATTAAGGTTACGAATCCCCACGTGACCTCCGAAAAGATCCCAGAAATGAGAAAGAATTAGCCCTGAGGTAATACCTCACGTGCTCCCACGTGACCCTCATCATATATGGAACAAAAGCAAAGACAAAATCTGACTTGGGCGCTCTCACGTGTTACCACGTGACCCCTAACGAATGTTCTAATAAATCAGGGCATGAGTATACATCACATGCCCACACGTGATGGCTATAAAAAATAAAAAAGTGTTTAACACTTGTTTGCTGAACAAAATAAAGGGGATCTGGCCTCGCTTTTGATGCCATCATGTGCTCCCACGTGACCCCTTCTCCTTCTAGTGTTTAACACTAATCTGACAATTCTGTTTCCAGTGTTTAACACTGATATTTTTTAGTGTCTAACACTAATTTGAGAATCACATTTCTAGTATTTAAACACTAATTTGATAATCTTATTTCCAGTGTTTAACACTGTTGTTCTCTAGAGTTAGCCAAATTGGCTAATTTTCTAGAAGCAAAGCCTCCCCTTCAATTGAAATCTCAAAATTGAGTAAAAATTCAGAGGTATAATGTTTAATCCTCAGCCAAAGACCCAAATGTTATCAAAGCCCTCAAACTCTTGTTTAGCATTGCTAAATAATGTGGGCTTGAACCCGGACAAATGTCTAACGGTCCAACAGAGGGCCAATACTTCAAACTTAATTGGACTTAGCCCAAGTTGGCCATAAGTCCTCAATTCAGACTCAACTGAGCCAATGTGCTCATAATTTAATTAATTGATCTCTGTTCCAAATTAGACTACAGATCATTTAATCCACTTTGGTGCAAGGGTACATCTCTTCACTCCTCTGATATTTGTCGTTGTAATCCTTCAACGTCTTTAGAGAGGTGACGGGTCCCGACAACCATACATTTCTACGGACTGTGGGGTCCTTAAACTCAGACTATGATGTCCTTAACCTCGACCGTGATGTCTTAAAACTAACATCGGACCGTGGGGTCCTTAAACTCATGGACTATGATGTCCTTAACCTCGACTGTGATGTCTTAAAACTAACATCGGACTGTGGGGTCCTTAAACTCATGAACTATGATGTCCTTAACCTCGACCGTGATGTCTTAAAACTAACAACGGACTGTGCAGTACTTAAATCCACGGACTATGATGTCCTTAACCTCAACCGCGATGTCTTTAAACTAACATTAGACTGTAATGTCCTTAAACTAATTATCGACCGCAATGTCACTAGACTAAACAACAGAGCCCAATTGCTCTCTTGTCGGATCTAAACGATCCCGTTAAGTTGATCTTAGTCTAAAATGAGACTAACGTATCCTTAACTAACGTTTAAGTTGATCTTAGTCTCAAATGAGGCTAATGTATCCTTAAACCCAACCCCCCAAACCCAAATCTAAGAAAGATACTGATTTGGACTAGTCCACGCCCTACGGGCGACAACATAACTTAGTCTCCGTATACAATCTACGGGCAACCAAACACAAAACAAACACCCACGACACGAAGTGACCATCTGGAGAAGGAGAAAGTTGTTACCGCGATGCGGTAGCGTAATTAACTGCAGGGGCTTGCGCCTGCAGGGAAGAGCGTCCCCACAATTAAAAACCCCTCAAGCGAGGGGGAATCTGACGAAGTCTGCTACATCGGCCGCATCTGTTTAAACCTTCGATACATGGTGCCATAAATCAACTTGGTATCTTCGGAGAGGTGGACGGATAGCACTAATTAGCATCTGCCCCGAATCTCAGGCAAGACATCCATCCTGCGCGTCTTTCGGTGGGGAACAGATTCTGGCATGCCCAGTGGGACCTTTTCCTCTTTCCACTCCACACTTCATGTGTCGTGTTCGCGAATGAATCGCGGTTTGCTAATGGTTGCCTGTGGGTTTCGAGGTACTAAGATTTGGCGTTTTTCTTGGTGCAGAAAGCAAAAGATCAATGGCGTTCACCTGCTCAAAGTGTTCCATATGCAACTGCAACCCACGTCCTGCCTCAACTGGGGGTATATCTTATGGGCCCCAGGCGGCTTTCCTGTTCACAATGCCGGTGGAACAGGTCACTCAAGCCACCACAGGATTGGTTTTCGAGACCATGCTCCCGCCAATGAGCTTCACCCCTCCTGTGCCAACATCGGAAGCTCCCAAGAAGTCGGTCTTCGATCGGCTTACAGCTACTGCTGCTCCTCTCAACGGGTCGTCCAACTCCAGCTCCTCGGTCTTCGCCAGACTGGGCCAAAATTCCTGTGGGCCCACAATGAAGCTTGCAATTCCAGAGAAGGTTTTCCGAAGAGGATAGCCATCCCTGCTCCTAAAGTCGTCAAGGCGGCTTCTCTTAACAAAGGGTCGGTCTTTACAAGAGTGACTGTTCCGGCTCCCGCTACGGTTCCTGTCCCTGCTCAGAAGACTGTTTTCAACCGATTAGATACTGCTTCTCAAAGGACATCAGTCTTCAACAGTCTGACGCCAGCAGCAGCCCCTCACCTGGACAGGGGGCAAGACAAAGCCATCCCCATCACCG
Organism: Agapanthus africanus; assembly: GCA_030015575.1. NCBI lineage: Eukaryota > Viridiplantae > Streptophyta > Magnoliopsida > Asparagales > Amaryllidaceae > Agapanthus > Agapanthus africanus. Next base: position 117,058,341 of record CM057340.1, on the reverse strand, counting down.
AACCAACTCCATCAGCTCGACACGCTCGACGTCGCCACTGGCGCCGAGTAAGGAAGGCCGGGGGCAACTCCCCCTCTGGGCTAACGCCATCAGCTCCAACGGTGGAAGTTAATGTTGCTGTCCTAACCGGGAACAGTTTTGAGCCGCTGAACAGAATACGCAGGAATTTGCCCACTGCCCTACTGAAAAGATCTCCGCCACCGATGGAGACTGTCACGGAAATAAAGCCGAAGCAGTCCCCTCAACGGCTGTCTTCCAAAGTTTATAAGATCTGGCGACAAGTCCGAGAGTCGGTGGTGGATTAGGACTATCTCCGCCGACAGAAGAAGCTGAAGGCTCAGAAGGAAGAGCACCGTCCTGACAAAACACAACGGACAACAACCACTTGGGTGCCCAATGCAACGACCCCCTCAACTTCGATCGCCCATAAAAGAAGGAGGCCGGAGAAAGTCCCCATGCCTGCGGCAAATGTCAAAGGCACTGAGCCCAAACGCCCTAAGTCTGGGGGCATGGTGGTGCATACCGTCTATATGGCATCCGGGAAAGAGGATAGCCGCGCTTCTACGAGCCACCGACCACTCACCCGATCCCTCACCAGAGCTCAAGAACAACAGCAGCAGAAGCTTCAGGAGATGCTGACTGCGATGGCCGCACTCACCGGACCAAAAGAAAGCCCGGAAACATCCGTAGAGCAGCGTCACGAACAAGAAACTGATGCTGACTTCCTTCGCAGAGTACTCGAAAAGAAGGACAAAGAAGTCGCAGAGCAAGCGGCTAACATAAAGCGAATGGCATTTCTCTTCCAAGACATGGTCGGGATGATGTTACAGCCGGATCCTCCAGCTGAAGACCCTCCGATCATTATTGAAGACGACAAAGGGGAAACATCGAATCCTCCTCTGGCTCTTTCAGCAGCCAAAGAAGAAACTATCTCCAAAGCCATCCTGGATGACTATATTGCCCAGCAAATAAGAGTTCACCAGGAAAATGAAGCAGCCGGCCAAGTTGTTAAAACTGGGCGACCGTATCCAGGCTGGTATGATCAGATAAAGTACCCGCCGAGTTACACGATCCCCAAATTCCACGTATACAAGGGGACAGGCAATCCCCATCAACATGTCGCTCAGTTCAGGGCTCTTTGCTGCAACACTGGTGGTGACGATAAGCTTTTGCTCCGTCAATTCATCGGTAGCTTGTCGGAGACGGCGTTTGAGTGGTACTCCGAACTTCCAAACGACTCCGTCAAAACTTTCGCAGAAAAGAAGTTGTTGTTCACCCAGCGATTCGCAAGTGCTAGTGAACGCACCCTAATAACGGCATTGATCAATGCCAGGGTGAAGCCGGGCGAGACATGGGTTCAGTACGCAATCCGTTGGCGGAATCTGTGGTCGAAGTGTGAACAACGCATCGAAGAAGCACCAGCGGTGGGCATGTTCGTGGGCACCCTAGATCCTCATGCCACTATTTCACAGTTTATGATGTTCTTCAAGCCGACCATTTTCGAGGCCTTAATCGACAAGCTGGCCCAGATGGACCAGATGGGTCATAGACTGTCTCCTCCGAAGTCGAAGCCGTGGAACGAAAAAGCTAAAGGGAAGGCGACCTTCGTTGTGAATACCCAACAACAGCCTAGTGCTCCAAGACTAACAGATCAATTGGAAGAGAGACGGCGCTATTATAATGAGAAAATGAAGCGTCCTTACTCGTTCCCACGGGATAAAACGAAGAGCCTCTTTGAGCTGGTGATGCGCAACAGGCTCATTAATTTGCCGAATCCAAAACGACCATTGCAACCCGGCGAAGCGAATAATCCCAATTATTGCCCGTACACCAAACGGTGAGCCATCCAATCGAAGATTGCTTCATCTTCAAGGGATGGATCGAGGATCAGTACCAACAAGGCAAGTTTGCGTTGTCTGAGAAGTGAAAAGTGAGCCCACCACAACCGTACACTCCTAAGAAGACGGACACACCAGGGGCAACGTGCTCTTTTGTTAAAGAAGCTCCATGGGAGGTGGCTCTTTCGGCCAAAACCAAAAGGATGCTGAATGATCTCCTGACATGCCCGGCAATTAGGTGGAAGAATTCGCTGGAACCCCAGATCATTGAAAGGATGCTGAAGGCTCACCCAACTCCAAAGATTGGTAGTGATAGCCAAAGTGCTCTCACCCAGCCGTCGAAATCTTCGAAAAAGAAGAAGAAATCCGAAAAGCCTATGAAGCCTGGTGACAAGTGCACGGACTTGCAGAAACAGATCGACGCGCTGGAAGAGTATAACCAGAAAGCGCGGACCCCAATCATGCTCTAAGAGTTCCTCAGCCACGTCCTTAAAGACAGAGATGATGGAGAAGACTTATCGGATGAATCTGAGGATTAAGTAGCAAGTTGCCATATAATCTTTCACTCGTCCACAGACGATGAAGAAGCTCCTTACACGGAAAAACTGGGGGCAACTCCCGAACCAGAACTTCCAGGGCCATCAGACGAGATGATCGACGCATTCCTGAACGAAGCTCTTCTGAAAAGTAAAGCTGATCGGGAACGTGAGATGGCTATACTTGAAAAGGCCAAACGTCGGCGACTGAACGAAAGAGTCGAGACATTCCCACCGAATCAGAGGACATCTGTCACAAATAAAAACAAGCTCAAGACGAGGAAAAGATTCGCCAAGGCCATATCAATGGGAATGAAGCTGCCACCCTCCGAAGAAAATGCTACTAATGAAGCGGAATTACATCCTAGCTACTGCTTATATCACCGGAAGATTACTCACCCCACCGAAGAGTGCAACGCTTTTAAAAGATGGTGGCAAGGATATGTTGCTCACCGGCAACATTTTAAGCGGATGAAACGCAAAACTCGTCGGGAGCGAAGAAGCACGACTGAGGAGCTTAGAGGGACCGCCGGCAACTATTGCATGGTCAACGCTGGGGGATCGCAAGTCCTCACCTTCGGAAGTGACTCCGACGAAGAGATAAATCTTTGCCCTCTTTTCAAAGAATCTACCTCGAGGAAAGAGGAAGAACCGAAGACCTGTGAAATATCCAGCTGCGCAGTCGTACGCTGCCCGAAAAGAATCTCGGACCCGCGAACAGAAAAGATAAGGGAAAAGAGAAGGTCTCTGAAGATATCGCCCTAGATGACCAAGTCACGAAAGAACTGACTGCTAAGGACCCGCCAAAGAAGAACAAGGTGGACTACAACGTTCTGGCACACTTGAGGAAGCTACCCTCGCAGCTCATCATTCTTGACGCCCTTCTGTTATCCAAAGAGGTGAGAGATTCATTGAACAATGCGCTACAAGTGCCAGGACAATTCGAAGCTTTCCTAGCCGAAGAAAAGATGAAGGACGAGCTGGAAGAAGTGCACACAGCCGATATCACCTTCGGCGACGAAGATCTCCTCCTTGGGATGTGCGAGCACAACCGTCCCCTATATGTCTCAGGATACTGCTATGATATAAAGATAGGCAAAATCCTGGTCGACAATGGGTCTTCCGTCAATCTCCTCAACATGCGAGTGTTGAAGGAAATCTGCATGAGCATTCAGCACCTCGCTCGTGATAAAATTACCATCTCCGGTTTCGACTCCCAGTCGTCACGGACTCTCGGGTCTGTGATACTGATGCTGCGCTTCGGGCTACTCGTCACGGATATTAAATTTCACGTCATTGACTCTAAAACTTGCTACAATGCTTTGCTCGGCCGGCCTTGGTTACACGAGTACAACATCATCCCTTTTACACAACATTAGTGCATGAAATACTTCAAGGATGGTCTCGAATACACTGTAACAGGAGAGTTGAATCCATTCTCCGTAAACGAAGTCCGAAAATACGAAGATGCGAAATACTTCTTACCAGATTTCGAGGACACGGAGAGATGTCACAAGCCGAGGGACAAAGCTATCACCACTATTCCAGTCTTCAGGAGTGATACCGAGGAGGAAGAAGAGATAGTTTATTCGGAGCCGCCTCAACTCCACAACCCGGGACCGTCCGCCCCCATGTTGATCTTCGACAGCGACTGTAAAGACGAAGTCCATGCTATATTCTCTGCTCGGCCTTCAATACAAACATTCGCTGATGAAGAGCAAAGTTTGCAAGTTGCCATGGTTCCGCTCGAACATTATAAAGAGCTCGATATGCTTGAAACTTATAATGTGCAACAACTACAGACATTCTACGTCCCTTCCAGGCAAAAAGGTGAAAAGGCAATTCTATTCTACCGATCCGGGAAAACCAGAATGGAAAAAGAAATTTGGCATGGCGCGGATTCTACAGTTGACAAGCATCAGCCCATTCGTCTGCCGAGATATTACACGAAAGGTTTGAAAAGGCTATTAAAGTGTCAAGGGGTACCCTTCAGATAGACTACTCGACAAGCTCGATTCTACAATAAGATTTGGGATGTCCCCAGAACTCAGCGCAAGTTGCCCAACGGGAGAATGGAAACGATCGGGCTTGGATATGTGAAATCCCGAAAATGGGAACGAGTCCATGGTAGCTACGTCATATATGACTTCGATAAAGAAGAGGACGCCCTGTTAAAAGATGCTGATCCTGAACCAAAACAAGGTCCGGTCATCAAAGCGCCGAGTCCGTCATTTGAAGAATGAATGGATAAGCTTATCAGGGAAGCGGGTCAAAAGATCCAGGATGACCATAACCGTGAAATGGCCATTTACGAGAAAGCCAGGACGCAGCGCCTCCTTCAACATGCCGTGGAGAACGACATTGCTCTTCCTTATCAACCCGTCATACAAAAGGCCCGACGCAGAGGCAAAAATAAATCAAGGGGCATGAAAAGCGTCCAACGGCGACAAAGCGCGACCAGCGAGCCACGCGATCGGGAATCGAGCAATCCGGACTCGTCTTTTATAAAAAAGATGAGTCGAGCATACTCTTTTCCTCAGAGCAAAACACGGAAGATACTTGATCTTGTCATAAGACATCAGATGATTACACTTCCGGAGTCCAAACACCCCGAGCAAGTAGGCGAAGTCTCTCACCCGGACTATTGCTCCTATCATCGAGCAATAGGATATCCTCTCGAAGACTGCTTCACCTTCAAGAACTGGGTCGAAGACCAATATCAGCTCGGCAAATTCGCTCTATCCAGCAGTTGGAAGATAAATCCGCCACAGAAGCACGAACCAAAAGCCGCCCATACAGCGAGAGTAGAACCGGATCAAAATCGGTCTTGGAAGCGAGCCCATCCGGACTCGTCTCTTATGATAACGCTATCAAAAGAAGAGCCCGAGGATATGGATGACCTCCCTTGGTGCTTCGAAAACAATAATGATGAGGTGATCTCAGAATTTCCACCGGCGCCAAAAGAGCTGGAAGATGGAATACATACAACTGTAGATGAGCTCAAGAAAATTGACTTGGGGATGGCAAGTGACCCACGACCGACATTCGTCAGTGAGTTGCTGTCTGAAGAAAGGGTAGCTACACTAAAAGACGTGCTTATTGATCAGTCGAAAATACTGCATTTTTAACACGGCAATTTCCCTATCATTTGCACTCATCTAGAAGTGTTCGGTATTCATATTGCGCATATTAGAAAAACATCTCTGAAATACCAGATTGCATGTGTTAGACTTTAAAATCGGCACTTTTAGGGAAATTGTGTGTTTATCATGGCATCGCATCATCCCTGTATTGCGCAACACTTGTTTCGAGATTTGTGCAGGAAATTGCAGGAACAAAGCCAAAAGAAGCTGATCAAAAATACGCCAACTCAAAGGCTAAAGATCTGGTAGCAATACAGAAGGCCAAATAAAATTCAACATATCCTAAGCAGGCCCAAATGTCAGCCCAAGTCCCCAGTTAAAAACTAAAGCTCCAAAGCTTCAGAACCGCCGCGGTTCCGCGGCGGGAGCTGGCTTGTGCCGCGGAACCGCGGCGCTTTGATGACGTCATCGGCTCAAATTTCTTCCATGTGCTTCTTGTAACTGCCTAAGCATCCAGAAAACTCCCGATTCTCCACGTGGTACATCTAGAAGGCTCGGCTTAACAAACTTCTTCTAGAAGGCTCTCCTTAACTAACTTTTGGAGGGAAATTCAAATTTTTTTAACAAACTTTTGGAGGGAAATTCAAATTTAAAATTCTAGATCTAGGATTTTGATGGTCTATAAAAGATAGCCTAGATCTAGTGTTCATTCTTCTTCATTCCCCCCATTCCATCTACAAGTTGAGTCACATATCTTGTAGCCCCAAATTCTAAATCCAATTCCAAATTCAAGATCCCGAGTACCAAATCAAGAAAGAAGCCTTCAACCTTTTAGGAGCCGAGCCGATCTTCAATCGAGCAAGTGATCCAAGCCGATCCGCTACTCACGGAGACGAGCGAAGCCAAATCGACGATCGAGTTCTTCCTCTTGTAGTTCTTGAGCGATTGTAATGAAATTGTTGATATAAATAAAAGGTGAAATTCTTTAATCTTGCTTTCTTTAAATTCTTGCATCATGATTCGATCTCAATTTGTAATTGTAGTTCTTGTTGTGATGTTTGAGTAAAACTCCGCTCGTAAAGGAGTCGAGATGATCAATAGAATGATGATGTAACAAATCTTAAAAAGATTCTTAAGTCCTACGAGTTTTGTAAACCCTAGCAAGTTAAAGAATCGATGACCTAGTTTCGTTGCGATGCTTTCTTGATTTTTATCGCTCGAAATTAGGGATCTACGATCAATTCTTGAATTTACTAGAGACTAGAATGTGAATGATATCGATGAATGAACAAGGGATAAATGATGAAACCCTAGTTTCAGTAGAAATCCCTAATTCTCGTCGATCGTCATCAATCTAGTATCAATTCATCGAAGGATAAGAATACGTCATCATAAGATTGCATCACATCTATAGATCCGATCGATTCCTACGAGCCTCATTTCGATTCTTGATATTTGGTTTAGAAAATCATAAAATTCTCAATTCTTGATTTTATCATTTCTTGTTATTAGATCTAGATTTTCTAATTCTTGAACTTCAATTACAAATCATGAATTGTTTTCTTTTCTTTTCCCTAAAATTTCGACTCATCTAATTCGAAACACGAACGATTACACTTTCCCTATGGACGATCCGCACTTACTAACGCGCTACATTCGACATCGTTATTGATTGCGGTCAAATATTTTTGGTTGTGATTTCTATATACAATTTTCCAACATACACAATCGGAGATCGCGTTTCAATCAAATAGCGCCGTTGCCGGGGATAGTGCGCTAATTGTTCATATTTTGAAATTTGAGTTAAAAGATTTATTCCATTATAATTTTTAGATCAAAATTCGGGCAAACACTAATACGAGTTGTTGTGATTTGTTGCGAGGAATTCTGGAATCATTGGAGCCGTGGAAAATTTTTTCTGAAACATCCAGAGAGCTATGTAGATGAACAGGAGCTTATGCACAAATTTCTGTGCACTGATCCTAAGAAACCACCGCGATTCCGCGGCATTAGGGCGCATCTGCGGCGGTTCCGCCATAGGTTAACTTCCTCACTGTTCCAAAATTTCAGGTATACTTCCACACTTTCTTATCTCTTACCTCCTATGCTCCAAATAACATTTTGTGCAGGTTTCTTTGCAAATAAATCGCAGCGCCGCAAAAAGCAAATTAAATTGTGCGTGTTTTTGATTTTTGGTTGTTTGCACTAGCACACACCTTGGATACTTTCATGAAACAATCCATCCAAGGGACGACAAGTTTGCAATCTTCCATAGAGAATGTGATGAAGATCATTGTCTCTCAAAATGAGAACATCAAATCGATGGAAGCACAAATTGCACAACTAAAAGCCGAAATGAGTGTAAGAGAGAAAGGGAAACTTCCAGCTCAACCTTTACCCAATCCTGGCTATTCACATCATGTGGATGCAATCACGTTGAGATCTGGAAGAGTGCTTGACAATCACGTTGGGGAAGGGATTGATGACACTGAAAAATCTATCGATGATACCCCGGCCGAGACCTTTCCTTCCACTTCTACTTCTAATTCTGACCCCAGTTCGTCTACCCCACCACCTTCTTGCGAGCTTATTCTTCGTTTCCCACAAGGCTCGCCACCTCAGCCCACCTCTTCTACTCCTCCACAGGAGATCCCCACTTCTATTTTGGGATCAGGTCCACACACACTTTCTTCTCCTATGATGGACCCAGCGCTTATTGCTAAAGCACCTTATCCGAATCGGTTAAGGGCTAACAAATCGAGTCCACATATGGAGAAGATTATGGACATTTTTAAGCAAGTTAACATCAACATCACTCTCCTAGATGCTATCCAACAAGTTCCGTCCTATGCGAAAACTCTTAAGAACTTGTGCACTAGGAAGAGGAAGACTCAAGTGCCCAAGAAGATATTCATGGCAAAAACAGTAGACACAGTCTTCCCCCAACAATTACCGAGGAAACGTAAGGATCCTGGACATCCTACTATTTTCATTTCTATTGGGCAAAAACACATCAACCGTGCTCTACTAGACCTGGGCGCTAGTGTTAACTTGCTTCCATACTCGGTTTACGAGCAGTTAGGGATCGGAGAGTTGAAGCCAACCCATTGCACTCTCCAGATGGTCGACCGATCAATCACCAAACCTAGGGGTGAACTGGAGGATGTGTTAATAAAAATTGGGGAATTTATATTACCTGCGGACTTTATTGTAATTGATACACAGCCTGTAGCGAACCCACAGAATCAAATTCCGGTGATTTTAGGTCGCCCCTTTTTGGCCACTTCCAATGCTATCATCAACTGTCGTAATGGCTCTATGACCCTATCTTTCGGGAATAGGTCAATAAAGCTGAACATTTACAAGTTGGGAAGTGTACCCTCCGAGCCTACTGCTCAGGTCTGTTCTGTCGACTTAATGGATGTCGACAGCAGCGAATTTGATGATCCTCTTGATACCGCTCTTGACTCTTTTCATACGTTATTGGTTGACCCAACTATGTATCATACACATACGGACTCTTCCACCGAGATGTCCGGGTCAACAACTAACACTGATTATGAACTGCTTTTAGAGTCTGAAGATCACCCCGCACTTTGTGATGACATTATTCATCGGGGTATTAATGGAACTTTCGAGGAGATCTTTGCTGAAGAACTCACATTTTTGAATGACACGGGTGTTGAGATGAATCATCTCCCAAACAATGAAAATGAATCTCCACCCCTTCTTTTGGACTGTAAAAAGAATGCGAGTAATCCATCACATTCACTGCATCGTCTCTCCAATACGAGACGCACACACTTTCTATTCCACCCTTTACCCTTTCCCCACTTCTTCTTCCACCAACCAGAGCACTGCATTGACTAAATTTTTGAATGGTTGGTGTTGACATTCGGTCTTTGCAAAGCTTAGCATCGACCATTGATTTTTGACCCCCTCATGTGATTTTCAAAGCTTAACATTGCATAACTCAAGTTTGGGGGGGGGGCATTTTTTCAGGCTCTTGAAAAGAAAATTTTTACAAAAAGATGAGCCAAAAATAAGTTTGGGGAAGGATCTTCACTTAAATATTTTGCCCCCACTAATAAATTCCTCCCAAGCTTACAGGTTTTTCGAGATTTAGCAGAAGGCAACAGTGAGGACACTGTTGAAAACAAGTTTGGGGGAGGTTTGTGCTTATTTTCGCATCATTTGCATCATACTTTGCATAAGCACAAAACATTTTCGAAAACCTATAAAAATTGAAAAAAAAAATTCAAAAACTATAAAAATTTAAAATTTTCAAAAGATAAACATTTTTTGTATATAAATAAGATAATAAAAGTTTAGATAGTGAAAAATTACATCCATGAGATTAGAAAAATTTAAGAAAACCAAGAAAATTAGAAGTTTTCTTATACGAACTAGTAATAAGTAGTTATGAGCCGTTGTCCCAAGGGTTAGTAAGATGAAGGAAGTCACTAATCTGAGAATAAAAATAAGTCTGAAAAATAGTTTTTATTCTGGAAAGCCAAACATTTTGAACGTTGATACCCTGCTATTCGCACTTACACACGTCTTGAAGCCTGGGATAGTAGAGGATACCTTGAAATGCTCTTGTCTTAAAGCCGATGTATGAAGGAAATAAAAAAAAATGAATAAAATATAAAATGGTGAGAAAAATGGACACGGGTTTTGTTATCACCGAGGGCAATAAAAAAAAATATATAGCGAGGGTGCCTTTTCACCTAGTGCCCTAAGGCCAACTGGTCTGGGAGTCACTGCTATGCCTTAGGTGGTGCAAGACGAAGAAAATACACCAAATAAGCAAGCACATGAGTAATCGGTCGGTTAGTACCTCAAGAAGTATTAACGGTCGGATGAAAGTGTGTGAGCAATCCTAATATTCATTAATTAAAAAGTACTGAGGCTGATGGGCAAGAGTATGATAGATTGAATTGAATTCTCCGGGTGTAGGGATGTCCTTTACACACACGCAGGGTGATATGATCGATATTTGGAAGAAAGATAGGAATGAAGAATAAGACGATGTTTTAGTGAGGGAGGACGTGATTTCTGACATCTTTTCATGACCATTAAGATAGGGCTCATGACAACCGAAAAGCTAGCTTAGTTGGAAACACTAATTTTCAAGGCTTTTCTTTTACAATTCTTTTCTTTAAATGTAATATTCATGATCTTCCTTTTATTATTGGATTTTGTGGGTGCAATCCGCTGAAAACCCTCAGGAGACTACACTGCTCCTACTAGGGACACCTAGAGGTTTAAAGGCTTGTTGCACGTGCTCAGTGCAATCGTGTTGCCTACGAAAGTGTGCTAGTTAGTTTTTCTCTTTCTTTATTTTCTCCTTCGCTTTTTAATAAAACAGTTCGCTCGAGACGATCGAAAATAAGTTTGGGGGAATTTGATCAGTCGAAAATACTGCATTTTTAACACGGCAATTTCCCTATCATTTGCACTCATCTAGAAGTGTTCGGTATTCATATTGCGCATATTAGCAAAACATCTCTGAAATACCAGATTGCATGTGTTAGACTTTAAAACCGGCAGTTTTAGGGAAATTGTGTGTTTATCTGTAACGTTTTAAAAATAATTAAATAAATAATTAAATGAATAAAATTGTTTAAGTGAAATTTTGATTTTCGGTAAAGCAAAATGTATTTTTTCGTAAAATCAAACCGCAATTGGTTTTCATTATAAATTCAAAAATACCTATTTAAATTATGTAATTACTAGTAAATAGTGTTTATTTAGCCACTTATAAATTTTTAGTTTAATAAAATATTTTTCCTAAATTAATTATTTTAAATATTAACATAAGCTTTATTTTTACACTAAATTAGTGTAAATTACAAATTTGAATGGTTTTAATTTGTAAAAATGAACCATGGCATATTAGAATTTAGTGTGTATCATGCAAAATTTATTTGCAAACTTTTCCAATTTTCTAGACTTTTCTTTAGTTGCTATAGTGAAGAAATGAAAAGAAAATTAATAAATCATGAAAAGACATATGTATACATCATATTGTGTGAACCTTCTACACAATTCTTCCCTCTTTCTTTTTCTCCCTCTCTTCCTCATTTGGCCGGCCATGATCCCCATGGCAGCCCCCCCAATTTCCCACCTCATTTTATTACAAAAAAATCATTAAAAATCCACCAAAATTCAATATAAAATGCACAAAATCCTATTTATTCTCTACCCTTTATTCTTTGCTCATTTTACGTGGATTTTGGAGATGGGAAGCATGCATTTTTTAGGCTCATTTTCATGTTGGATTTCATAATTTTGGAGGTATAAATTTCCTTCTTTTGTTTTATTATTATTAGATGTTTCATTAAGCTTAATTAGATTTAATATGTTAATTCTATTTACTACTTTTAAAAATTTAAGTGAGGGTTTGTAAAATTAAGTTGGGGTTTTATTATATCATTAGGTTTATAGTAACTAGAGTAGCACTTTTACAAATGGAAAATCATGCATAGTTGATATATTGCAAATTGTGATCCAAATTTCTTAAATTAAACCATTTTTAATAAACTAGATTTCTATATATTTTATATATTGGTGATATAAATTCCAATGAATGTTTGTAACAATAGATTGTTGTTTAAATGAGGATATTGACATGTTAAAGGAATGGAAAACTTAGTTTAGTTACTAGTATTATTGATAATTGATAAGTTTTGATAAAAATTGCTATTTTTGCTAACTAGTTTTGGCAAATTATTAAATAAATGAGATTTAAAATATAAATTAAGGTTTTATTATATCATTATCATTGTAAATTTTAGTTTGAAACATTAATTCATACAAAATCAAGTGTTGTTGTGGAATTGTGGAATTTTGCTTGTAAGTTGTGGAAAATTGATAAAATTGCAAACTAGAAATTATTAGTAATATAAATTAGTGTAATAAAAATATGGTAAAGGTTTCTATAACTTAGTTATGTTATTTAATGAATATTATGACCATTAGTTTCATTAAACGTCAAGTTTTGAAGTAAAATGGTGAATTGATATTTTCAAGGCTTTCGGAATTGGATGATTTGATCGATTATAGGATTCCGATGATTTGAACCAAGTTTAATATTATAAGTAATGGGTTTTGAAACTATGGGTTGTTTATTGGTTTCTACCTCGATCAGTCGGCGTTAGTACACCGATATCGAGCGGTATTTGGTGCTTTTGCGTGGACGAGACATAGGTTTTAACCTATGCTTGTTTCTTGTATCGTTTGACTTTTGTATGTGATTCGGTTTACGATGTTATTTATATGTTTGCGTTTAGGTACCCTTCAAGTGGACTACGGGCGATGAAGAGGAGGATCGCGACACCGTCGTCGTCGGCAGACATGGACCAGGTGAGTAGATGCATATCTACGGGGGGAAGTCGGGTGGGTGGCGTTTAGCACCCCCGCATCGTAGAATAGGTGTAGTACTTATTGACATTAGGAGACCAGACGCGACCCTAGTAGGACCCTAGTATTGACCCTAGGCTGGACTAGATAGATTTAGGAAGACCATATCGGAGAATGAATACCTTGGAAGAGGATCGTAGGTTTCAGATAGAACACACCGACGCATACACTGCAACTCGACATGGGGTACGTGTATGGGTATATATATAGAACTAGGTATAGGTATATATACATATATATACAACACGTATAGGTGATTCATTGAGGTGGTTTGATATCTGAGGTATGATGAAACAGTATAACTGGGCTTGATGCCGTGATTCTTGACTATACAGTCGAAATAAAGTGTTAGCGGATCATTAGAGAATGAGATAGTGAACATGAATATATAAGTTATAAGGAGTAGTGGTGATATGGATGTACATGGAACGCTAGAATAGTACCCGGACTATAACTCGTGACTGATTGTGATATGATATCCGTATGACTTAATCACAACATGATACATAGGACATGACATTCCTGAGGATGACATTATACGAATGATGAGACACCTAGGAGATACTTGACCGCACCCCGATATTGGGATGCCGTACGATGGATGTCACCGTACGAGGCTTAGATTTGGTGATTGATCCGCACTCTTGATTCGAGGAAGCCGTACTACGTACGTGATGCTATTGAGGCGGAATCGCCGACTATTGGAGATAATGATTCAGACCTTAGGTAGACTCTAGTTTCCTACTGACTAGTCTATTAGGTTTAGTTCCTTAGGATGTTAGATGGATACTGGTTTAGGTTCGACTCATACAGTGGATAATGCACACCTGCATTTACATTCATACTATAATCATTATGGTGCATGTTCTTTTATATGTTGCTATAATCAATATAAACTTTACCGGTTAGGACACCAGCACCATTACCGATGATGCGCATATTCCACGCACACTTATTTGCCGGCTCACACACATCATCATCGGTAATTGCTATGTCACGTACACTTTAGATCATATTATATTTTGTTGATAGGAATTAGTTAACAACTAAACCGATATAATATCGTGATTACTCTCTGATGTTAGTATAGACATGATATTCATAACTTAGACATTCCTGCATTCATATTTTCATGTTATCGCACAGTATTATGAGCATATGCCGACATTTATCATATACTACTCATGATTTTGAGATTTGGATTTCTGTGAGATTTCTGGATTTTTGGGGAAAACCGCAAGAATATATATAAAAACTTCTCTCTCTCTCCTCTTCTCTTTTTTAAAATAAGATGCGGTTTTCTCGTGATGTATGTGTCGTCCACCATGAGTATTTCATGTTTTCTGATGGATTTCGAGACCCGATTCGAGGAGTGGATGAACCGTCTCGGGTACATGGTGGGCCCGGTATGGTACCCCGGGGCAAGAAGATCGAGTTGTAGACGATGAGCCTGGCAGGGGAAGGCTATCTACCGGTGATGTCAGGCGCGGCGGATATCCGGAGGATACCGACCGTTGTCGTGAGATTTGATGATATGGGCCGATCCGGACTGACGGAGCCCGACATATTGAGACTTGAGATTACATGTGTTGTGTCGATGCTTGACACGGATTTCTGTGGATTTCATTGTTGAGATTTCAGATGCTTATACACACTTTACTATGATAATAGATATAAAGTTCTTATACATGTATATCTGGATTTCAGGATTTGTTACTTTACATTCATGGTGCATGCATTTCATTTCATATGACATAGTATTATATTAAGCACTGACACGAACACGGATTATCTGCACTTACACGTAGTATTATCCTGCTTTTACTAGATGTTTAAGATATAGTAGTGTATTATTATGACCTAGGATAGCGTCGTGCATTCGATTTCTTTTCGTAGATGTCTTCTACTCACGAGTTGGCAACTCACCCCCGTTGTGCCAAATTCTTTTCAGGTGCGATGTACAGGTCTCCCTTGGTAGTTGCTGGCACATCATTTTCATTTCGGGTGATTTGCACGGTAGGTTGGTTCATTTGTATCTGAACCGCCGTTGTATTTTTATTATTTCATTTGTATCTAGAAAGCTCCATCAACCATATTTGTATTACTTGATAAGTTTATTGGACCAGTCTTTTATTTCGACCTTAGAGTCGCGCATGTATTATTCTGATCTGGTGGTTTGTGTTTTCTTTTGAGATTTGAGCCTCGCCCTTTGGCGTTGTATATTTTTGTGATTGTTGTGGTTGTCTCCGCCCGTTGGCGTTGAGCTAGCACCCGTTTGGGGATGCTTTTTATTGTTTATTCATATTATACTTGTTGTACCCGTTTGGGGGCCAGTTTTGCAGAGGAGACTCTGCCGAAATTTTTGGTAAAATTTGCTGATGTTTTTATACTTCTTTTATTTTATTTTCTTCTTTTTCTTCTTTTATGGTTTAGATTTCTGGGCTTCGGCTTACTTAGGTCACGTGGCGCCTCTAGGCGCTTCGTAATCTAAGTGCCGGTCACGTTCCGTACTTTCGGGTCGTGACATTATCATGGCATCGCATCGTCCCTGTATTGCGCAACACTTGTTTCGAGATTTGTGCAGGAAATTGCAGGAAAAAAGCCAAAAGAAGCTGATCAAAAATACGCCAACTCAAAGGCTAAAGATCTGGTAGCAATACAGAAGGCCAAATAAAATTCAACATATCCTAAGCAGGCCCAAATGTCAGCCCAAGTCCCCAGTTAAAAACTAAAGCTCCAAAGCTTCAGAATCGCCGCGGTTCCGCGGCGGGAGCTGGCTTGTGCCGCGGAACCGCGGCGCTTTGATGACGTCATCGGCTCAAATTTCCTCCGCGTGCTTCTTGTAACTGCCTAAGCTTCCAGAAGACTCCCGATTCTCCACGTGGCACATTTAGAACGCTCGGCTTAACAAACTTCTTCTAGAAGGCTCTCCTTAACTAACTTTTGGAGGGAAATTCAAATTTCTTTAACAAACTTTTGGAGGGAAATTCAAATTAAAAATTCTAGATCTATGGTTTTGATGGTCTATAAAAGAGAGCCTAGATCTATGGTTCATTCTTCTTCATTCCCCCCATTCCATCTACAAGTTGAGTGACACAACTTGAAGCCCCAAATTCTAAATCCAATTCCAAATTCAAGATCCCGAGTACCAAATCAAGCAAGAAGCCTTCAACCTTTTAGGAGCCGAGCCGATCTTCAATCGAGCAAGTGATCCAAGCCGATCCGCGACTCACGGAGACGAGCGAAGCCAAATCGACGATCGAGTTCTTCCTCTTGTAGTTCTTGAGTGATTGTAATGAAATTGTTGATATAAATAAAAGGTGAAATTCTTTAATCTTGCTTTCTTTAAATTCTTGCATCATGATTCGATCTCAATTTGTAATTGTAGTTCTTATTGTGATGTTAAAGTAAAACTCCGCTCGTAAAGGAGTTGAGACGATCAATAGAATGATGATGTAACAAATCTTAAAACGATTCTTAAGTCCTACGAGTTTTGTAAACCCTAGCAAGTTGAAGAATCGATGACCTAGTTTCGTTGCAATGCTTTCTTGATTGTTATCGCTCGAAATTAGGGATCTACGATCAATTCTTGAATTTACTAGAGACTAGAATGTGAATGATATCGACGAATGAACAAGGGATAAATGATGAAACCCTAGTTTCACTAGAAATCCCTAATTCTCGTCAATCGTCATTAATCTAGTATCAATTCATCG
Source organism: Agapanthus africanus (assembly GCA_030015575.1). NCBI lineage: Eukaryota > Viridiplantae > Streptophyta > Magnoliopsida > Asparagales > Amaryllidaceae > Agapanthus > Agapanthus africanus. The sequence continues at coordinate 117,041,743 of CM057340.1, read as the reverse complement.
AAGGATAAGAATACGTCATCGTGAGATTGCATCACATCTATAGATCCGATCGATTTCTACGAGTCTCATTTTGATTCTTGATATTTGGTTTGGAAAATCATAAAATTCTCAATTCTTGATTTTATCATTTCTTGTTATTAGATCTAGATTTTCTAATTCTTGAACTTCAATTACAAATCATGAATTGTTTTCTTTTCTTTTCCCTAAAATTTCGACTCATCTAATTCGAAACACGAACGATTACACTTTCTCTATGGACGATCCGCACTTACTAACGCGCTACATTCGACACCGTTATTGATTGCGGTCAAATATTTTTGGTTGTGATTTCTATATACAATTTTCCAACATACACAATCGGAGATCGAATTCAATCACTTATGCAGCATAAGAATTGCTTCGCATGGAACTATTCCGAGATGCCAGGATTAAATCCAGAGATTGCTGTCCACAAACAGGCAATATCCCCGAACGCCAAGCCAATCAAACAAGCACCGAGAAGAATGCGGCTTGAGCTTGAGATGAGCATCAACGCCGAGGTCAAGAAACTGATCGACTCTGGCTTCATCCAAGAGGTGCAGTATCCTGACTGGATCGCCAAAAATGGAACGGTGCGCATATGTGTGGACTTTCGGGATCTCAATAAAGCCTGCCCAAAGAATGACTTTCCAGTACCAGTCACTGAGCTGATAATAGATAACACATCCACTCACGAAGTCTTCTCCTTCATGGACGGATCGTCAGGATATAATCGGATAAAAATGCATTCCGAGGACCAGAAGCACACTGCTTTCCGGACCCCTTTGGGCATATTCTGCTACAAGGTGATGCCCTTCGGTCTAAACAACGCCGATGCCACTTATCAGAGGGCCATGACGAAGATCTTCGATGACCTCATACATGAAATCGTCGAATGTTATATCGATGACCTCGTAGTTAAAAGCAAATCATACGAGGAACATCTAGAGCATCCGAGGATCGTATTTCAACGCCTCCGGCAATACAACTTGAAGATGAATCCTCTCAAATGTGCGTTCGGAGTTTTCTCGGGCAAATTCCTAGGATTCATCGTCCGACACCGAGGCATCGAGATAGACCCGTCGAAGATCAAGGCGATTATAGAAATACCTCCGCCAAGAACTCTCAAACAGCTACGGTCTCTCCAAGGAAAGCTCGCGTATATCCGGCGATTTATAGCCAATCTCTCAGGCAAGTTTCGCTCGTACAGTCACTTTATGAAGAAAGGGACCCCGTTCGTCTGGGATCACAAATGTCAAGACACACTGGACGAAATCAAGCAGTATCTGCAGAACCCGCCAGTGCTGGCTGCTCCAGTCAAGGGAAAACCCCTCATTCTGTATACAACCGCCCTTGAAGGTTCCTTAGGCGCATTATGGGCATAAGAGAACGACCAAGGGAAGGAGAGAGCGCTCTACTATTTGAGTCGAGTTCTACTGGGGGCAGAAAGCAATTACTCTCCCATTGAAAAACACTGCCTGGCATTGATCTTCGTGCTAACGAAACTCAGGCACCATGCGTTAGCGCATGAAGTCCGTCTCATATCGAAGGTGGACCCCGTCAAATATTTGATGTCAAAAGCCATATTAACGGGACGGATCGCTAAATGGGCCTTACTCTTGATAGAGTTCTCAATAACTTATCAGCCTCTTAAGGAAGTAAAAGGCCAGGCCATCGCCGACTTCCTCGCTGAGCATCCGATACCGGCCGATTCCCCTTTGAATTGCGAACTGCCAGACGAACATGCGTTTGACACGATCGACGGAAGTGGTACCCGGTGGGAACTTTATTTCGATGGAGCATCCTCCACGAAGAAGCGCAGACAAAACACGCCCATAATCAAATTAGGGGTAGGACTCATCTTCGTGACTCCACAAGGAGGGATAATGCGCTTTGCTTTCTCCTTAACAGAGCCGAGAACAAACAATGAAGCCGAATATGAAGCTTTGAAAGCGGGCCTCGAGATCGCCATCGACATAGGAATTAAAATCCTCCTCATATACGGAGACTCCCAACTAGTCGTTAGTCAAGTAAATGGCGACTACCAAACGTGCAAACCAGAGTTGGTGAAGTACGGTGAGAGAGTACAACAACTGCTGACTCAGATTCCTTCCTACACCTTGGAAAGCATACCACGTGCGGAAAATAGCAAGGCGAATGCATTAGCCAAGCTCACTAAAGAACTGGCTGACGAAAACCTCGATGACGTGAGGATCGTTGTTCAAAGCCGTCGAGTCCTCGCACCGGCAGAAATATTTCCAGAGACGTCAGAGGAAAAGGGAATGACCGAGTAAACGGCCCTGCAAACAAAAGACCAGGAAAAGGCTGAAGATTGGAGGGAAGTCTTTATAGACTACTTCAAATCCCGTCGAACGCCTGAAGATGCGTGCTCAAAACATCAGCTCAAGAAGCGAGCCTTATCTTTCACCTTCGTCAACGATACTCTGTACAAGAGGTCATTTGATTCTTTATGGCTAAGATGCCTAGGACCTGAAGAGGCAAAAAGAGTCGTCCAAGAAACTCATGACGGACTCTGCGGTTCTCACCAAGCCGGGCCGAAGATGAAGCTGAAGATCAAACGGATGGGTTTTTATTGGCCCACGATGATCCAAGACTGCCTCGAATACACGAAGCAGTGCCACTCGTGCCAGATCCACAGGGACTTTATCCATCAGCATCCAAATCCAGTACATCCGACAGTGGGTAGCTGGCCGTTCGAAATGTGGGGAACTGACATAATCGGCCCCATTGAACCAACATCGTCCAGAGGACATCGGTTCATTTTGGCGGCAACTGATTACTTCTCCAAATAGGCAGAAGCAGTACCGCTGAGGGAAGTGAAGACCGAGAACATCCTCCATTTCTTTAAGACAGACGTCATTTATCGGTTTGGAACTCCGAGATAGATCATCTCCGATAACGGGCCAGCCTACAGAAGCCACAAGATCAGCCGCTTCGCACAACAGCACAACATAGACTGGAGATACTCCTCAGTTTATAATCCCCGAGCTAACGGTCTAGCTGAGGCTTTTAACAAGACCTTGACGAAGATCGTAAAGAAGAGGGTGTCCCGAAACAAGAAGGACTGGCACGAGAGACTGCATGAAGCTCTCTGGCGTACCGAACTACGTTCAAAACGGCCACGAACACAACGCCATACGCATTGGTATTCGGTACAGAAGCAGTGCTCCCCCTCGAGATAGAGCTACCCTCTTTACGAGTGGCAGTTCATTATGAGCTAACGGACGAAGAGAATGCTCATCTTCGGCTTGAGGAGCTCGATGCCCTTGATGAAACCCGGCTCCTGGCGCAGCAAAATCTGGAAGCTTATAAAGCAAAGATGACGCACTCATATGAAAGATTGACCAGGCCGAGGACATTCCGCCAAGGCGAACTTGTGCTAGTGGTCAAAAGACCTATAATCCTCAATCGTGCCAAACGGGGGAAATTCGAGCCGAACTATGAAGGCCCGTATATCATAGACAAAGTCTACCAGGGTGGAGCCTATCTACTCATGGACATGAATGGTGAAAGACCTTTCAGGCCAATAAATGGTCGCTTCCTGAAGAAGTACTACGCCTGACGAGTCACGGCCTAGGTCAATGATAGATGACGACGACTATGTCCGCTCGCTATCTTCCTAAGCCCAAACTTTATAACTAGTAACCGGCTTTCTTTACGATGGACCGAAACGTCCTTAAACTAACAACGGACCGAAACGTCCTTAAACTAACAACGGACCGAAACGTCCCTAAACTAATAATGGACCACTATGTCTTAAAACTAGCTGTTGACTGAGATGTCGATAAACTACGGTGGATTGCAGCATCCCAAAGCTGATACAAAAAAAGAATAAAAAAAAGAAAGAAAACGGTATGTCCATAAGCAAAATGGGCACGGATGAAAACCCGAAAGGGCTCCGTGAGTAAAAACAGCAGGGCTACCGGCGAGTTTTGTGAAAACCAGAAAGGGCGCAGCCTCGTTAAAATAAAAAAAAGAGAAAAGAAAAAGAAAACGGTATGTCCATAAGCGAAAAGGGCACGGATGAAAACCCAAAAGGGCTCCGTGAGTAAAAACAGCAGAGCTACCAGCGAGTTTTGTGAAAACCCGAAAGAGCGCAACCTCGTTAAAAGACACTTGCAAGGTCCTCTCAACTTTGTAAGGAAAAACCACCTGCGTGAGATCCTTACGACTCACAAGAGAGCAATACACTTAGGGATCCACACGATTCCTAAGGAGAAATTACACTTGCGAGATCCTCACAACTCGTAAGGAGAACCCTCTTATGGGACCCTTACGGCTCATAAGATTCAAAAGTCTTAAGTTACAGGGATCTGAACCTATTCTTAAGCAGCCCCCACAACCTCCGATACTGCCCTACAAGCGGCTCAATGCTGACCCTTGTATATAATCCACGGGAGTGAATAAACATTTCCCTAACAAAGTCCCATCCGTGATTAGGGATATGTCTACATAATGAACAACCTTTGTATGTCCTCTCGACTTATAAGGAGAAAACCCTCTTGTAAGATCCTTACGACTTATAAGGGAACATGCACTTAGGAATCCTCACGACCCCTAAGGAGAAAACGCATTTACGAGATCCTCACGACTCATAGAGAGAAATACCTTTAGGAGACCCTTACGGCTCATAAAGTCAAAAGCCATAGTCAACAGGATCCTAACCCTGTTCGCTAAGTCATCTTTGCTCGATATCGACAGAGGCAAATGATGATTCGCTCCTGGCAATATCCCAGTTATAGCGGTGCTAATGCCGAAATCGGTGTCTAATTCAAATCTTGCAGCAAAAAGACAGCAAGCCACACATGCATACGAAAGAGCCGAAATGATGGGGCAACTTGCAAATAAAAATCAGCAAGTAAAAACAAAGTATGCATGCAAAATAGCCAAAATGATTGGGCAACTCGCAATAAAAAGCAGCGAGTAAAAATAAAATAAATAGCCGAAATGATTGGGCACCGCGAAAAATAGCCGAAATGATGGGGCAATCGCGACCTTCGCGATATAAAAGCTGAAATGAAAGAGCATCACGGAAAGAAATAAAATAAAAATAAAAATGAAATTTATGCCCTACAAGTGATATCACAGCAATCCCTGTATACAATCCAGGGGCACAAACAAAGAAGGAACCACACCTTTCCTCCCCAGGTTTCGTCAGAAGAAGAAGCCAAATATCAACGGTTTACATATAGCCTGGAGATCATCTCAACAATTCGTCTCATTACAACAGACACAACATCAAGCGAAGCGGAACAGCGGCAACTCCCAGTTCCATGACTCAGCGGTGTACAGATGACTGAAAGTCAAACTCTGACTCCGTGAAATGCGGATAAAGTTAACTCTTCCTGGTTACGTGGAACGCTGATTATGTCACTTCTGACCCCGTGGAAAACGTCCAGAGCGGATCCTGGTCCTCGTAGAGCACGGCAGTGAACCCGTGTGAAGCATCCAGAGCGGAGCCTGGTCCTCGCCGAACACGGCAGTGAACCCGTGGGAAGCATCCAGAGAAAAATTCCTGGCTACGTGGAACGCGGATTATGTCACTCCTGACCCCATGGAAAACGTCCAGAGCGGATCCAGGTCCTCGCAGAACGCGGCAGTGAACCCGTGTGAAGCATCCAGAGCACAGCCTAGTCCTCGCCGAACACGGCAGTGAACCCGTGGGAAGCATCTAGAGCAAAATTCCTGGTTACGTAGAACGCGGCAATGACCTCGTGTGAAGCATCCATAGCGGATCCTGGTCCTCGCAGAGCACGGCAGTGAACCCGTATGAATCATCCAGAGTAGATCCTGGTCCTCGCAGAGTACGACAGTGAACCCGTGTGAAGCATCCAGAGCGGAGCCTAGTCCTCGCCGAACACGGCAGTGAACCCGTGGGAAGCATCTAGAGCAATATTCCTGGTTACGTGAAACGCGGATAATGTCAATTCTGACCCCGTGGGAAATGTCCAGAGCGGATCCTAGTCCTCGTAGAGCACGGTAGTGAACCCGTGTGAAGCATCCAGAGCGGAGCCTAGTCCTCGCCGAAGACGGCAGTGAACCCATGGGAAGCATCTAGAGCAATATTCCTGGTTACATGGAATGCGACAGTGAACCCGTGTGAAGCATCCAAAGCGGATCCTGGTTCTCGCAGAGCACGGCAGTGAACCCATGAGAAGCATCCAGAGCGGAGCCTAGTCCTCGCCGAACACGGCAGTGAACCCGTGGGAAGCATCTAGAGCAAAATTCCTGGTTACGTGAAACGCGGCAATGACCCCATGGGAAATGTCCAGAGCGGATCCTGGTCCTCGTAGAGCATGGCAGTGAACCCGTGTGAAGCATCCAGAGCGGAGCCTGGTCCTCGCCGAACATGGCAGTGAACCCGTGGGAAGCATCTAGAGCAAAAATCGGACTGTGGAGTCCTTAAATCCACGGACTATGATGTCCTTAACCTCGACCGTGATGTCTTAAAACTAACAACAGACTATGGAGTCCTTAAATCCATGGACTATGATGTCCTTAACCTCGACCGTAATGTCTTAAAACTAGCAACGGAATGTGGAGTCCTTAAATCCATGGACTATGATGTCCTTAACCTCGACCGTGATGTCTTTAAACTACGGTACCCCAGAAAACATCTAGAGTGGAGTTTGGTTCTCGCCAAACACGGCAGTGAACCCGTGGGAAGCATCCAGAGCAACCCCTGACCCCGTGAAATGCGGATAAGGGCAACTTCACCCATCACTTGCGGGTCCTCACGACTCGTAAGGGAGCAAATTCTCTTGTGAGATCCTTACGACTTTCAAGAGAAAACACGCTTAGGAATCCTCACGATTCTTAAGGAGAAATTACACCTATGGGATCCCCTCGACCTAAAGGGAGAAAAACTCTTTATGAGACCCTCACGGCTCATAAAGTTGAAAAGTCTTAGGAGGAAGATCTTAACCCTGAATCCTAAGCCATCGTTGTCCTGCAAAGAGATCAAGATAGACTAGCCGCAGAAGACATTCAATTAAAAGGGAGACGCCAGTGTGAAGAAAAATATGTGTTTTATTCATGAACCAAAATGGATACAAAGTACAATTCGTGAGAGGACAAAAATATACTCTCATTCAGGAATATGTACAAAAAGAAGGAAAAAAAAGATATACAAATCTTCAGGTCGGCAGGCAATTTAGCAGCTTGGTCAGCTCATCCCTCTTTCGCTCGGCCATGCCTTCATGATTCAGTATCGCCAGAAGACGGGCCTCCGCCTGAGCCTGCTGGGCCTGATATGAGGCAAGTCGGCCCTCGAGCTCTTTCTCGGTAGCTTTGTGAGCCTCAACCCTTTCGCGAGTAAACACGACGGCCTTGTCGATGGCCACCACCTCCTTGATGGCCTCTTGAAGCACTCGCCAGAGTTCATACGCTTTGTTGGCCTTCGCTGCAAGGTTGGCTTGAAGCTCCTTCAGCGCCTTAGAAGCCAGCTCCCTTTCTGAAAATTTGCGGCCGAGTCTCTTCTCACATGACACCATGTTTGCCGCACATCGCTCAATCAGACCCCGTAAGCCCGCCTTCGCAGCCACGGCCTCTGAAGAAAGGCGGGTACACTCAAGCACGTGCAAGCAAGCCTCCACTTGCCGACAAAACTCAACCCAGACTTGCACCACCGCTTCGCTATGGTAGGTGGCAAGAAAAGGAAGAGAGCCGTTAGCTTCGGCAGCAAACACTTCGGCTGTAATTGCGTTTCCAGTGCGAAGTTCCTCGATCAAAGATGACAAAGAGGCGAGGCTTAGCTTGGCCATCCGTTCCGAAGCATGCAGGGCATAGGGGCCGGGTGGCATAGTGACGCGCGACTCCAACGCAGTAGAGACCGGCAGAGCTGTTCAGATTTGTAAACAGTCAGCAAAACTTGTAAATCAAGAACAAAAGGAACAATGTTGGAACTTTACTTACTTACGGTCATGCAAGAAGGAGCTGAAGACTCCTCTGGCCCTTCAAGAATCTCAACCTCGTCGTCGGCCTCCAGAACTGTAAGGACATCAACGTTATTTTGCGAAACAACAACGATGCTATGAAAAGATGGTGAACAACACTAACCTTGCCCAGACAAGAGGGCGATGCGTTGAGGAGATATCGCTTGCGGAGCGGCCATCTCCAGCAGACGCTGAAAGGATTGCCGAGGAGAAAAATCGGCGATAGAGGCCGCCAGTCCGCGCAATTCTGAAAAGACAAAAAGAGTTCAGATAACGAAAAAAGATTATTAATTTAAGATGTAGAAGGTTACCTTCGACGCTCCTCCCATTCTGAGTAGGAGGGATAGCAGCTTCTATGGCTTCCGCCGCGACCTCGGGCTCCAACAAGAGGGGGTAGCTTCGACTACCTCTAGCCTAGCCTCTGGGCCGCCCTCAGAAAGATCCATTGGAACGGCAACTACTAAAGGTGCCTCCCCTGAGGGAGCAAGTGCTTCGGGAGCAGGAGCCACCACAGGAAGCTCTATCGCAGGAGGAACAGTTTCATCAACCCCCTCCACACTGAGCAGTGTTTCACTAGGGGTATCAGCAGGCTCTACAGTCAATACCCATCGCCGAAGTCTCTACATAGTCCACACAAGGATAAGAATACATATATACAAGTGCAGACAATATAAAATATTACAAAGAAATAACTGGAACATACCGATGTGTAAGGAAGCTTTCAATAGGGCTTGTTCAAGCCGACGCTCCTTCTCGAGGAGGTGTGCTCACCGAGGTTCAAGGGTGGACTCGTGGCCGCCAGTCCACAATGAAAGCGCATCCGCAGCGTCCTCCGAAGCAGCCTGTTTAAGGGCCCTTTCGCCCCATTCCTCCAAAGGACCGATGAATCATCGCCGGATCCACGAAGGGTCTTCATAAAAAATGACGGCTGGGTAGGGCTTCTTCGGAATTCTTACGTTCTCTGACTCGTCTTGAGAACGTCTTATAACTTCAGCCAACTGTGCGGCTTCCTCGGCAGTTGAACTAGGAAAAAGTAAGCCAGCGTCCGATTCTTGCAAAGCCAAGGGTTCGTCCTGAAGAATAGGCTCAGACTTTATTAAAGAGTCGAGTAGGTTGATAGCCACCTTCCTCTGCCATTTGGATCCAGAACCGACCGCCGAAGACGACCGTTTCCTCCCTCGAGGAGCCTTGGTCCGACGCTGACCCACTTCACCCTCAACGCCCTCGCTCCCAATGCCCTCGCTTGGTGCTTTGACTGAGGACAACACGGCCATTGTCGATGCCACGGGTGGTGGTACTGCTATCGGCTCTCTCTTACCCCTCGACTGAGCCCGGGTATCCAATGGCATACCCATTGTGGGAGTGAGGTCCACCTCCGACTCCCCCGGAATGAGCGCGACACTGGTATCCCTCAGGGAAAAGAGGACAGGTGTGCACGGTCGCGGCGGAACTCCCGTAGCCTAAACCTGAGCAGGAGTACCGTATCCAAGGAGCACCCTCTTCTCCTCACCAATAATCGGGCTGACTCGATGAAGTACCAGCCTATAAAGGACCCCACGCAACGAGGAATATCGTCGGCTTCAAGGATCATGAAGCGGGAACCAGTGTTCAGCCCCACAAAGTGGTGAGCAGCATCGCGAACAGCTTCAGGTGAAGGAACCGACGCGACTGTAAAAGCCTCAAACGGGACTCCCTGATCATATCCAAGCTGCCGGGCGAAGCGATGCGGATTGTACCGCATAAAGAAGGCCGCGCTGTTCTGATGGAATACCAGATAACCTGGCCTGATCGTGTACAAGTGCGTGACCTCCCGGGGCTTCAGAGAAGGTCCCCCTTCTTTCGACAAGTTGTGGAGTTGTTGGATTGGACCTGAAGGAGAGGATAGAACCCGATCAACGAATTCCAATCCGCCTGTGGTAGCGTAAGGAGCAATCAATGCACGAATGGCCCCAAATTGAGTCGGGTCAGGGGCAGAAGCATCCACTAGCCGCATAAGCCGCGGGAAAGTGTAGGCGTCGTAAAATGCAGGTCTCTGGTGTGCAGCAAAAGCCCCCAACACGTGCATCTCGATCCAAGACGTTAAGTAATGGAGAGAAAAATTTACTACGTCCACGCCTGGGGTCGAAGTATTAGCCGCGGCACCCAACCCATGGTAGAGATGCGCTAGCGCTGGGATGCCTACGGCTAGCCATGTCCCCTCAGCGATACGATGAGATGGATAGATCACTGAGACTCTCATGAAACGGCGATGCATGGGGATGACGAACCGGCTGAGCCAGACGCTGATAAAACCCATGAAGAATGTCTCCTCATCCATGCCAGGAGCTGCAATCAATTCAAAATATACCGGCGACATAACAGGAATGTAGTACTGCGGCAAATCCGATTCCTTAGTCGGCCGCCTGTTCAAACCAAACCCAAAAGGGTCATTGATGTTTGCAAAATTCGGAGCCGTCTTCGATAGGAGGCCCTCGCGAAGGAAGCAAGCGATGAAGCTCTTAAAGGTGACGCCCTGCTCCTCCGATTCTGTGAACAGTTTGTCAAAGACGCCCAAGGCCTTGATCAAACTCGGGCGCTTGTGACGGACGGCATTCTCAGTAGACAAGCCGTCAAGCATTGCAGGCTCGGTCTCAAAGACGTACTCGTCGGTAGGAAGAAGCTATTCATAAAGTGTCCCCCTGATTGGCAGCCCGAGATCTCACAAAATTCTTCCAAAGAAATCGAAACTTCGAGGTCCCCTAGGAGAAAAGTGTTGGTGGGGAGATTCCACTGGTTCAAGAATGCCTTAACCCACCAGACGTGAGGGGATTGGTAGTGGAAGAGCGAGGCGTATATTGCCTGATAAAGTCCGACCCTCTGCAGTCGCGCGCGATGGGCAGACAGGATGTAGCGAGCCCAAAGAAGATAGCCCGTGGGTGTCGAGGGGTGAGCCCTATTTTATAGATCTGCCCCCACGGTTGGGCCTCGCCCTGGCAGATACGGCGTCCCAGTATATCTATGGCCGGGATAGGATGATTCGGGATGCCCGTCGTTGAAGGCTCAAGTCATCCCATCGGAGTCCAATTAGGTATCTCTACAGCAAACACTGTCCCTGGAGGATCCATTGGCAGGAACGGAAAGGTAGGCTCCGTCAGTATTTCGCAAAGAAAACTCCGGCGACCCCGGATGATGTGACTGTACCAGGTCCCCCATAAGAGCAAATTGGTGCGATTCGGGTCGTGAGCCCTGATCATCGCCATCACCTCCTTGTCAGATGGCGACTGTAGAAAAGCGGCTTCCGAGCGGGTAAAAGGGAAGTACGGAACAGGCGTCATTCTACCTGAAATAAAATAAGGGGAAATTGTTAAAGCGAAGCCAACAGTGTATATATAAATATGATTATAAATATATATATATATATATATATATATATATATATATATATATATATATATATAAGAAGACAGTGGAAGAAAGCGACAGCGGACTCATTTTATGGGACCATTGGTTACAAAACACATGGGTCCCACAAAATCAAGATGACGGCTTGCTAATAATGAAGCCAAGCAATCATAATGAGACAAAAGGAAGATTCTCATTAAATAAGCAGTGGATTTCAAATGATCCTACACATTCCCCTAAAAAGAAATCCATCTTGGACTCTGTGACAAATCAAACAGAATCAAGGGAATTAAGTTCCCAGAAAGAGACATTGCAAATTTCTTTTTCTTGGATGTGAAAAGAGACAACTCAGGGCAAGAAAAACCCAAGAAGTCCCCTGGGAAGAACTAAGTTCTTCATAGGAATTAAATTCCATTTTGAAGAATAAATGGTTTCTGGGAATTTAATTCCCTTTTTCATGGAAAAGACAAACACCACCACCGATCCCCAAAGATCAGAGAAACCCTAAGAGATCTATTATTTGAAGAATAAATGGTTTTCTAAGAGCTTCAAAAATATGGGTTCTTGATTAAAAGGGAAAACCCTTGGTGTGGATTTAAAATCCAGTGAAGGTTTCTGTGAAGGTTCTTCGATCGTTCAAAGATCATTACCTGAAGAAAGGGTCTTTTTGAACAGAGTTAAACTCTGGAAAATTTGTAAGACAGAGAACTAAGCTCTGAAGAAAGAGAATTAAATTCTCAAAAAGGGAAAAAGTTAGCAAAGGAGGAAGATGAAAGAGTGGAGGCACTTCTGAAGAGACCCCTGTATTTATAGGATGTGATGGAAACGCTTCATCTTCCCGATTCCTAGATGGATCCAACGGTCACAAAAGTGACAGCGTTGCACTCACGTGCAAACACGTGAGAGCAACGCTGTGGGGGCATTTGTTTCCTGATTAAAAATTAGGAATTACTTCAATGAGGTATCACGTGTTCACACGTGACCAATGGTCACGTGATGACACGTGATGGTTAAAATCCCACTAAACAGAAACGAAAAAAACAAAAGGCTGAAAGATAACTCAATTAGGGTCACGTGCTCACACGTGACCAAGGGTCACGTGTCAGCACGTGACAGGCTTCGAAATCCTTACAGCTTAATAGAATTGAATTCTAAAACTCAGAAAATACCTCAACGAGGTGTCACGTGCTCACACGTGACCAATAGTCACATGTTGACACATGATGGTTAAAACAGCAACATAAACATGCGGCTGTTAAAGGGCTCAATTGGGGGTCACGTGCTCACACGTGACCGAGGGTCACATGCCAGCACGTGACGGGCTCTGAAAGCCTTACAGCTTAATAGAATTGAATTCTAAAAATCAGAAAATAGCTCAATGAGGGTCACGTGCTCACACGTGACCGAGGGTCACGTGCCAGCACGTGACAAGGCTTTGAAAGCCTTACAGTTTAATTAAATTAAAATTCTGAATTTCTCTAAAACCTTTCCAAATGGGAAAGGATTAAGGAAAACCGTTGGTTTAAAAATCCAGGGGTGATTAAATATCACCAATTTATGGAAAGATCTTAGACAAGGAAAGATTTCCCTAAATCTCACCAGAAATAACAAACAGAATATCTTTGGATTAAAAATCCAACGGTGAATAAAATTCACTTAATGATCTAAAGGCTCATATTAATTATGAAAACAAACAAAATCTTTTAATGAAAGATTTGCTAAACAAATTGATTCTTTTCCTTTCCTATAAATAGGAGCCAAGAGAAGAGAAGGGGGGATATAGAATTTTTTTGAGGAGAGAGAGCTTCGGAATCTTGAAATTTCAGAGAGAAAAGAAAGGAGAATTTAATTCTCTACAAAGAAAAACCCCAGGTGAGAAAAGAAAGGGGATCAAAACTTCAAACAGAGAATTTAATTCTCAAATCTAAGAGTTTAACTCTTCTGCACAAAAGAACTTAGTTCTTTCTCTGGTTGAAGATCTGCAAAGAGCACATCTTCCCATAAGTTGAGAATTTAATTCTTATCGGGTTGAGATCCTGCCATGCAGATCCAAAACTTAGAGGGAGAATTGAGTTGGGAGAATTTAATTCTCCCAAAACAAAGTTAGGGTTTAACCCTATATGAGAATTTAATTCTCCCAAACTGTAACCCTTCGAAAATCGTTTAGGCAGTTTTTCGGTAATCCGCTAATTTTTCGGCTTTTTCCGTAAAAAGTCAAAATAGGTATTTTTCAATGTAGATCTAATTATACAAAATTTAGATAAGATATTACTATAATTTTGTCACTAAAATGTCACTTATAATTTTCTAGTTAAATAAATTTTTTTTGTAATTAATTATTTTTTTATTATTTTAAGCCTTTTTAAATACATTAAATTAGTGATAAATACAAATTTAATTAGGTAAATTTCATAATTAGGAATCTTTATAAGCTAAAATATGGTGTTAATAAAATTGTATCATGGCTTGCAACATTTTAGTTTTATGGTGTGAAAATTTTGAAAAAAATGATGTAAAAAGGGATTTTTTTGTAAAAAGTTGATGTGAAATGCATTAAATGAGATGTGAGGGATCTTTTTGACCTAGAAACTTCTCCAAAAACCCCACACCCTCCTCCTCTTCACCTCTGGCCGAAAATAGCAGCAGCTCCCCCCTCTTTTCACCTCAATTCTTGCTTCAAAAATCATGAAAAATCATGAAAAATCCATAAAAATTCACCATTTTCTTCTCCAATTCAATGCTAAACCCTAATCCACTCTCTCCTCAACCAAATTTAGTTCAAAACTAGAAGAAAGGAGGCTTCTTTGGTGGCTTGATCATGCTAGGGTTCCATTTGTGAGGTGAAATTCTAAACTACTTTGTTAACTTGTAGTTTATGTGTGCTAAAATTCAATTTTGAAGTATTAATTTAGTTGTAAATTCTTGTTCATGAAAATCAAGAATGGGATTTGGTGTTGTACTAGGGTTTGAAGCATGGTTGTTAGAGTTAAGTTAGGGCTTTGGTTACCTATTTTATTAGGGTGGTTAATTGTGTTAGTTATATGTATGCCCTAGAGGCCATTACTATACATATGATGTATATTGTAGTGGATGCTAGGACATATATAGGGAGGACTTTCTTGCTCGACATGATAGTACGCTATCTGGTTGATCTTTACCTTAACGTGTATACTGTTTGTCTCTCTGTTATATGTTGGTAAAGCCCTTAGGATATGTACTAGACTACCTGGACTATGATGCGGATCATACTAGTGGGGACATGGTAGTCCATAAGTACATCCTTCACAGTCCCTAGTGGGTATATCGAGACGGGGCATCGATATACCAGAGTAGACTAGCGTATACCTTCTCGACCCATACAGATGGGTGATGGATGATCCCATATCCATCGGTGTTTGACATCAGAAATGATATACGGGTGCTCAGTAGAGACTGGGTACACTGGACGGACTCGCCGAGAACTCCCAGATGGTATTATACCTCACGTCAGATGGCAGTTCTCTGGTGACACTGGTACAGAGTAGTCTGTTTACTCGAGATCGTCATAGAGTCTTGTGTGGTTCCCACTGTGCTTTGATTTCCATCTTACCACGTCCAAGAGGGCGTGCAAAACGGTGGTTTTTGGGTACAGTCCCGAGTCACATGGAGGCAATGAGCGATAGGAGGGGATTCGTCTCTCCCGGTATAGGGAGTTGATGTTGCGCTGTGTTCGATTGGCTATAGCAGGAAATCCCTGGCCAGGGTTGCTGAGATTTACTGGTAAGTGTTACCAGTAGTTTCTCGAACAGTTATAGACCTCATATCGACACGACTTATCGAGCTATTGGGGTCTGACGTTTACCACCCCTAGGCGAGATATGCGACATATCAGACGATCAGACCGGACTGTACGGTAGTGTTACTGGTCGGATTCACTGGAGTGTGAGCGGGCTTGCTCGTCGATCTTCAGATCGCTCAATACCCGGGTGGCCGTTACGTTTAGCAGACCGCTTGCGGCTTGTGGGTGTTTGATATGATCATCATCTGCTGCCGGCGTATTGACGAGTCTTTAGAGTCCTACACAGAGGTTTCCTGGCTCAAGCGAAACGAAATAGGAGCGCATATGAGATATGTGCGGGACCGAGAATAATGCGTGTATGTGATACCGTATTCTATTCTCGCGATGAATGTGTCGAATGGTTGTATGCGATATAACCTAGTTATCGAATCAAGGATTGATTCGATAAATCGATACATTGGATATTGGTCGGTTATATGTGATATGACCGGATCGTTAAATCAAGTGTTGATTTAATGATTTAATGTATAATTATATATTTGACATATTACTTTGCATTAACTAATATTGGTTCACTTTAAATGGATTTTCTCGCTCGGATGTGCACATTGTATATTCGATATATTTTCGTGCACTTGATTGTATCATGTTTGATGATACATGTTTACTTGGTTAAGTGTAAAGAATTAAACCATGGTTATACATATAATTAGGGTTTTATTTTCCATTACTTATTTATTCATTTATTTATTTGTTTATACATTTTGGAAAATGAATGGAAAAGAGAAAAGAATGGTGGCTTTATTTGTTCTTTAGTTGAAGCTTCATGATGCTTTGACCTAGTCCACCATTCTTATCTCATCCTTAACCCTAACCATTGCTTTAACCTTGGTCAATTCTCTACACATAACCATAGTTAGGATTATGATAAGTTTGGATATTCTTTTCTTTTTTAATTAACTTATCATAATACTTTCTTCTTCATCTTCATCTTCTTCCATGAAGAAACCTTCACTTCATCAATGGCAACTTGATGAAATGAGTGAGAAATCCAATTCTAAAGTCTACCCACTTCCTATTTCTTCATCCTCTACCTCTTGCCAAGTAGTAGAGTGTGTTTCCTGCACAAGTTTTCAGAAGGTGGAGCTTGATCTAGTGATGCTTCGACGTAGATCATCTTCGGCACGTTGTCGACGACCTAGCCCGGTCTTTTCTCCGATGAAACAACCGTGAGAGTCATGGTTCGATTTGGACAGCGGAGAGGACTTCATTGCGGAGCCGTGGAGGTGGAGCACCGGATCTACAAAGGTTGTATTTCCGTATTTTTATAGTTAAGTGTTAACTAGTTTACTTTTCGCCTAGATTTCTAGCCAACGGTCCGTTAACTAGGGTTTCTCGGCACCATATTTTTGTAAAATGGCATGGTTGATGCCTTGTGAGACCTCATTAGGGTGCCTAGGAACCCTACAGTGGTATCAGAGCCTAGCTAGATCCTTAGGCGAAGTCTAGACGGAGTTTGAAGTCCGAACGACCCGAAAACCCAAACCCTAATTTGCTCTCTGGACAATTTTGAAAAACTGGGATTTTTCCAGATTAAAAATATTCAGAAAACTCAGTAAAATAATCTAAGAATTACTGTTTAAATTCGAGGGCTTGATTCATTAAAGGGGGCGTGGATCCGCGGCCTTACAGTAGGCTCATGCGGCGGATCCGCGGCCCTTTTGTCGTTTTATGCATCCAATTCTTCACAGTAATTCTTATATATTATTTCTGGTGTTTCTGGGAATTTTTAATATTTATTCAAGAGTTGAATTTTCTGGAGTTGTTTTGGGGATTCGGTGTTTCGATCGGAGTATCAGATTTTGTCTATGTGGCTTTCCGGATAAATTTTTGAATATGTTAAAAAGTTCGACCGGATATAAATACCCAATTTTTCCCCTGTCGGGAAATTTCCAAGTGTTGGATTTTTCCGTAGTTTAACGACGTTCTAAGTAGTGCAAGTAACGTGATGGACCCTCTAGAAGACAACAAACCTTAACTCGATTATGTGACCGTTTTGAACTGCCCTTTGAACCTTCGGGTTTGGGGCAGTACGGCGTGCCACATGTGAGGCGTTGGCTTGACCCTTCTACGGCTGGACCGTTGGTACTGAGGCACGAACTGAATGTTGTTAGACTTGTTTCATGTGTTGATCTGTATCGGGAAAACTTGGGTGATTAACTGTTCGATCGAAAAGTTTAACATTTTCTATTTATCTGGAATGGGATACAATAATTGGAATTCAAAATGAGTTATGAGATAACTGAATGAATGTTATAAACATAGCACTTTAGTCTCACTTGATCGGTTGCCACGGAATTTCGATGTGATCAAAAGTCCGTCGTAATCACGTAGCGTACGCGGATACTCGCCGGGTAAACTTAATAGACAACCTCACTCCATAGCCCCGACCAAGTGACTGTAGGAGAACCCCGTCGCCGAAAGCATCCGTACGGGTGCTCGCGGCAGCGGTGTTCCGCCTTGGTGCACTTCGTCGATGGTATCGGGGGTGCAGCCGTCTACTGAAGTTTGCGACGAGCATTCGATCAGGATGTCGGGAATCTTGTTGAATTGCCCGACTTGATATTGAAAAGTGTTTTTGATTTTGAGACTAAAATGCGGGGTTTATAATTGTTAGGCATGTGATGTCTAAGGAATTCATTTGGTCAGGCATGTGATGTCTGAGGTGGTTGCGGATTCCAACTGTTGTAGTTTTACACTTTCTTTTCTGTGACCGTAAGTGTAATATGTGATATCGCCGGTTTCGTTGCTATATGTCAACGACAATTGGGATGCGCATATTTACTTACGTTGATGACATGTGATGTTATGTGTTGCTGGATATGTTATATTGGATCGTCGTGTTTGAATAGCCGGGTTTTTTTATGTGAGATGAGTGTTTTTCATTTTCATTCATGTAAAAACTTGTATGTAATATTCTTTTATTGGGGCGCTTCCAGGTTGCGGAAGTTGTCACCGTTTGTATATTATTTACTTTTCCGCACTAGGATAGACCCAAGGAGGAGGGCACAAGTAATCGGGTTCTGGAATCCAGTGGGAGACCAACTCGAGGAGTCGAGTCCGGGTCTCCTAACTCCAGAATTGGTAGGGTTGCTTGCCGCTCTCGTAGGGGTCTAGGGGTGTGGGTTTGGCTATTCATCACGACCGTGGAATCCGTGTTTTATACTGGCTCGTATTGAAAACACGGACGTCCTAGTATATCCAATATTTCATATGATTCTTCTGCTGCGATATCTGTGATGTGATCATGTGATGTTCTCTGATGGATACAGTATATAGTATATATGATATATTATATAGGCGTTACTTATGTTTTACACCCGCGCTAGCCCTGCCCCGCTCTGCCGTTAGTTACCTAACCTAACGGTGCACGAGGGGACATCGAGGCGAATACGGATGGCATAAGTGTACGTCGTATTTATCTGTGATGTTTAGGTACTTAAATGATGGGACTTCATTAATGTGATTAATGAAATAAAAGAAAACTAAGATGTTGTAGAATCGAATTTCAAAATAAAACAGGTAGCTACAGTTCTTGCTTTGCACAGAGGTATATATGATATATCCTGCACCTTATTCGATGAGGAAAGGACCGAGATCCCTTCACCGGGAGTGACTCCTTTAGCAATAACTGGCAGATGCTACACACTCGGTTTGTCTTTTGATTACTTTTAAGTGTTTTTGCTTTGCACAGCGATATATATGATATATCCCGCACCTCATTCGACGAGGAAAGGACCGACGATCCCTTCACCGGGAGTGACTCCTTTAGCAAAACTAGAAAAGCCTCAGAAACACTCCATTTTAAAAAAAAACATTTGATTCTACAACGATATCAAGTTCATTACGCAATAGGTTTTCAGAAAAACCTGTCGTAGCCCTCCGTCATTTCAGATAAGTTGTATATAGTATTCGTGCTGCATTTGTTGGCTTTCGTCAAGGTGCAGTGTGCGGTAGCTATATGCTGCTTATCTGCTAGCATACGATGCGATTGGATTAGGGTAGTCGTGCGGCTTTGTTGGCTTTCGTCAAGGGTCGTGCGGGTGGGTTTAATTCAATCAAGAAATGTACGGGTTGAACTTGACTAGCGGGCTATGGTTTGTTGGCTTTCGTCAAGGTCATAGCACGTTAGGGGAAAAATATTATCGGGAATTTCAAGTGTTGAAATTTGCAATGAGATTGCATACCTTCTATGAGATAGTTGGATCCCGATACCCGCTGCGAGTAAGAGTTACTCCTGGGAGAGTTTTACACATTACAATTAGCCAATCAAGTAGGTGTCTAGAAAGGTGTTAACGAGGTTACGCCTCTGGGAAAACGAGGTTTACATTAATTAGGTTCGTGCGAAAGCACGGGGGACCTCCCTCAAAGTACCGACACTGGCCTGGCTGAAAGATTGGCGAACTTGTAGTTTGTAATTAATCCCGGCTAGTCTTTCCTTTTAGGGTTTGAAGGAAGATTTGATAAAAAGCAGTGGGAGCCATCCTGATTAGATAAAATAATAACCAATCTATTCTTGCAAGAGCGCACGCTGAGTGTTTTCTTCTCTCTCTCTCCTGGTAGCGACCATATCACGCCTTAATCAAGATAATAATACAGATATTTGACCGAACCCGCTTGTTATACTGAGCTAGGGAACGTTGGTCCCGCTCCAACTTATAATTGTTATAAGACAGAGCAGGAAATTGGGGAATACCAGATTTCCCGTGCCGCCCAAACGAAGAGAGTGCATGCTGATGCATCATCTTCGGGTGTGCTCATTATACAGAACTGTTTCTCAGTATCCTCCAAATCCTTGGTATATGATACCGGATCCGGATCCCAGATATGTAATTTGTTACATAGGGCTACAAAAGGGTAGAAAAACTGAGAACAGGTGATAAGTTTCATAAGGCAAAAAACGGGGCAAGAGTTGCAGCCAAGTCTGTCGGTCACTGTCACCCTGTATTACCAATACATTGATTCTGAACAAATGCTATTAGATACCGAACCTGATATACAAAATCATATCAGTCTCTTTAGTAGTAAAGAAATGATAAAATTTTGTATTGTTGGATAATGTTTTGAACATTTCCTATATCAAAAGTTGATCGGTTCAGGCACGTTATCTAAAAGCATTAACTTTCTAAATCAAACTACAGTTCTTAGTATACGGAACACACACAAGAGGAAGAGTTCAGAAATGAACGATTCCTTCTTGGGGTATTGTAGACTGGGTCATATCAATGCGACCCGACTAGCTGAAGTTACACATAGATGCATATTTAAATCTGTTTGAATTTACATCTTGTGAAACTTGCCAGTCATGCCACAAAGATTAGATGATCATAGTTCTGTTTATTGGAAACAGAGAAAGAGTTACTGAACTCTTGGGATGATACATGTTGATGTATGTAGGTCCCCTGTCTACACATGCCAAAACCGGTTCTTTATACTTCATTACATTCTCTGATAATCTCTCAAGATTCAGTCATATGTTCCTGTTGAAACATGAGTCCGAACCTTTTGAGATATTCACAGAATATGATTTAGAAGTAGAGAACCAAAACACGGGTATAAGTATTATGTCCTTTGATGAGATCAAGGAGGAGAACACTTGAGCACGGAATTCCTGGACTTTTCTAAAGGAGAATGAGATTCTCTCTCAGCATTACTCCTCTGTATACACCATGGCACGATGGTATATCGGGGCGGCGCAATCACACCCTATATGATATGGTGTGCTCTATGATGAGTAATACTGAGTTACCTATTTCCTTTTAGGGAGTTATGCACTTGAGAAGTTGCATACCTATTAAATAGGGTTCAAACCAAATCAGTTGCCTACCACTTCATATGTGATATGGAAAGGGAAGAGCCCATGTCTTAAGCTAGTTAAGATTTGGGGTTGTCCGGCCTATGTCTAAAAGCAAAATCCGGACAAGCTTGAGGCAAGGTCTGTTATGTAGAACTAGAAATGTTCCAGCTATACAAACTACAGTAGATGATTTGAAAGAACCAAAGGATTCAATAGTTACCAACGAACCTCAGCCTCTCCGCCGATCTAGTAGGGTTCCTCACCCACCTGAGAGATACTTCTGTTTCTCTATGACAGTGGGAGCGAGGATTACATCATAAGATGATGACCCAACTAGTTTCGAGCTGGCCATCAGGAGTGGGACTCTGTAAGAATGGCTGGATGCTTAGTGAACTGAGATGGAATCCATGTACACCAACAAAGTATGGACTTTGGTTGCTATATTTGAAGGGTTAAATCCCCATCAGGAGCAAGTATATCTTGAGAAGATTACTTGGTGTAGATCGAAAAGTTGAGACTTTCAAAGCTAGACTTGTTAAAAGTGTGCATCATTGACCAGGTGTGGATAATGATGAAACCTTTTTCAAGTAGCTATGCTTAAGTCCATCCAGATCCTACTTGTCACGGCTACATACCATGACTACGATATCTGGTGGTTGGGTGTCATGACTGCTTTTCTAAATGATGTTTTAGAAGAGTGCGTCTATAAGTACACAGCCAGAGGGCTTCGTAGACAGTGGGAGCAGCGGAAACGTGTGCAAGATGCTTTATAGGATAAAGCAGGTATCGCGGAGTTGGAACATCTGTTTTGATGTGTTAGTCAAAGAGTTTGACATCATCAAAATGGTAGATGAACCCTGTATAAACAAAAAGGTAGTAGGGAGTATGGTGGTGATCCTCGTATAGTACGTGGATGACATACTCTTGATAAGAAAGGAGTTTCTTATGCTACGCTCGATCAATCTCCGTTTATCACAAAGATTCTCCGTGTAGGATCAAAATGATACCTCCTAAATCCTGAGTTTTGGATCTATGAGATAGATTTAATTGGATGTTAGGATACTCACTAGATGTAGTGAGATGGTATCGATCGATCTCGGGGAGAATCACTGGAAGTGTTCCAAGGTGATAAAGACGACTGAATGTCAGTCACAGGCATTGTCTTTACCCTCAGTAAAGGGACGGTATGTTGGAAGAGTTCCAAGCTAGATACCGTGTCATACTAGACGATAAAGGCAGGATACATCGCTACTTAAGATGCTACCGAAGAGGCTGTTTGGGTGTATATTGGTTCATGAGATGAACTACGTTCCTACTATTGTGAGACAATGGAGTTGTGGCTTATGCCGAGGAACGCCGGTCCCATCAGTAATCCAGACATATTCTAAGGCAGTATCGCCTGATCATGGAGATGGTTGATCTCCAGGGTGATCGAGGTTTGGAAAGTAGACTCAGAGGACAACACAGCGGATCCACTCACAAAGGCCCGTTCCCAAAGAGAGACTTTTATGGGATGGTTGAGTATGAGATACTGCAACCACTGCTACAGATGGCCCAAGTGCAAGTGGGAGATTGTTAGTTATATGTATGCCCTAGAGGCCATTACTATACATAGGATGTATTTTGTAGTGGATGCTGGGACATATATAGGGAGGACTTTCTTGCTCGACATGATAGTACGCTATCTGGTTGATCTTTACCTTAACGTGTATACTGTTTGTCTCTCTGTTACATGTTGGTAAAGCCCTTAGGATGTGTACTAGACTACCTGGACTATGATGCGGATCATACTAGTGGGGACATGGTAGTCCATAAGTACATCCTTCACAGTCCCTAGTCGTGGGTATATCGAGACGGGGCATCGATATACCAGAGTAGACTAGCGTATACCTTCTCGACCCATACAGATGGGCGATGGATGATCCCATATCCATCGGTGTTTGACATCAGAGATGATATACGGGTGCTCAGTAGAGACTGGGTACACTGGACGGACTCGCCGAGAACTCCCAGATGGTATTATACCTCACGTCAGATGGCAGTTCTCTGGTGACACTGGTACAGAGTAGTCTGTTGACCCGAGATCGTCATAGAGTCTTGTGTAGTTCCCACTGTGCTTTGATTTCCATCTTACCACGTCCAAGAGGGCGTGCAAAACGGTGGTTTTTGGGTACAGTCCCGAGTCACATGGAGGCAATGAGCGATAGGAGGGGATTCGTCTCTCCCGGTATAGGGAGTTGATGTTGCGCTGTGTTCGATTGGCTATAACAGGAAATCCCTGGCCAGGGTTGCTGAGATTTAGTGGTAAGTGTTACCAGTAGTTTCTTGAATAGTTATAGACCTCATATCGACACGACTTATCGAGCTATTGGGGTCTGACGTTTACCACCCCTAGGCGAGATATGCGACATATCAGACGATCAGACCGGACTGTACGGTAGTGTTACTGGTCGGATTCACTGGAGTGTGAGCGGGCTTGCTCGTCGATCTTCAGATCGCTCAATACCCGGGTGGCCGTTACGTTTAGCAGACCGCTTGCGGCTTGTGGGTGTTTGATATGATCATCATCTGCTGCCAGCGTATTGACGAGTCTTTAAAGTCCTACACAGAGGTTTCCTGGCTCAAGCGAAACGAAATAGGAGTGCATATGAGATATGTGCGGGACCGAGAATAATGCGTGTATGTGATACCGTATTCTATTCTCGCGATGAATGTGTCGAATGGTTGTATGCGATATAACCTAGTTATCGAATCAAGGATTGATTCGATAAATCGATACATTGGATATTAGTCGGTTATATGTGATATGACCGGATCGTTAAATCAAGTGTTGATTTAATGATTTAATGTATAATTATATATTTGATATATTACTTTGCATTAACTAATATTGGTTCACTTTAAATGGATTTTCTCGCTCGGATGTGCACATTGTATATTCGATATATTTTCGTGCACTTGATTGTATCATGTTTGATGATACATGTTTACTTGGTTAAGTGTAAAGAATTAAACCATGGTTATACATATAATTAGGGTTTTATTTTCCATTACTTATTTATTCATTTATTTATTTGTTTATACATTTTGGAAAATGAATGGAAAAGAGAAAAGAATGGTGGCTTTATTTGTTCTTTAGTTGAAGCTTCATGATGCTTTGACCTAGTCCACCATTCTTATCTCATCCTTAACCCTAACCATTGCTTTAACCTTGGTCAATTCTCTACACATAACCATAGTTAGGATTATGATAAGTTTGTATATTCTTTTCTTTTTTAATTAACTTATCATAATACTTTCTTTTTCATCTTCATCTTCTTCCATGAAGAAACCTTCACTTCATCAATGGAAACTTGATGAAATGAGTGAGAAATCCAATTCTAAAGTCTACCCACTTCCTATTTCTTCATCCTCTACCTCTTGCCAAGTAGTAGAGTGTGTTTCCTTCACATGTTTTCATGGCTTGGTGAAGGTGGAGCTTGATCTAGTGATGCTTCGACGTAGATCATCTTCGGCACGTTGTCGACGACCTAGCCCGGTCTTTTCTCCGATGAAACCACCGTGAGAGTCATGGTTCGATTTGGAAAGTGGAGAGGACTTCATTGCGGAGCCGTGGAGGTGGAGCACCGGATCTACAAAGGTTGTATTTCCGTATTTTTATAGTTAAGTGTTAACTAGTTTACTTTTCGCCTAGATTTCTAGCCAACGGTCCGTTAACTAGGGTTTCTCGGCACCATATTTTTGTAAAATGGCATGGTTGATGCCTTGTGAGACCTCATTAGGGTGTCTAGGAACCCTACAAATTGCAGAGGGTTACGCTCGCTAAGTCGTTAAATTGCGACGTTTTCATCGAATCGGTTTGAAATTTGCTTACTAGATTTTTACAAAATTAGAATGCGATCAAATTGTGTTATGTTAGCGATATAACTAGCTTCGTATAGGACTATTAGAGTGTGCGAATGCGGAGTTTCGTCTAGTCGGGTTTTAGTTTTGTCGATTTCCCTGAAATGACGATTCTAGTTAACGATTAGCGATTTTCGTGCGTTTTCCCGCGCACCGAGTGCATGCTATGTTTAATTCGAGAGCGTCGATAATTGTATATTGTGACTTGCATCGTTTTAGGTTTTGTAATTTTATGCTTGGTATTTTGCAAATATAGGATCGGTCGGGGAAACATCGGACACGGCACGTAAAGGCAAGGCGGTGGTCGGATCGGGTTAGCGGGGATTTCAGGTGAGTAGATGTATTCATCTATAGGGGAATCGTCTGGATGGCGCGATGCGCCCCCTAGTTAGGATTACCCTACTTTTTGCAAGATTCATATTGTTAGCTAGCTTATCCATTCATGTACACGGCATACCCTTATAGCGAACAGTATATTAGATTGCATGGACATTCATCTATACTTATGCGATATCACTTCGTAGGACACGAACACCATTACCATTGGCATCTGTTGCACGCGCACTATTCATGTGACACACACGCCTTTGGTAATTGCCATGCCACGTGCACTATAGAACCTGTTTAACTTAATAACGCCTTTTGCATTCATACATGATATATGGAATTGCATAGCATGCATATACCTCGCATTACCATCATACCTACATAGATTTCTAGCCAAAACTCACATCATATACATTGATATCATAGACATTATCATATATAACATGTGAACATTATGATTTTCTTGAGGATTTCAGTATTGCTGCGATTTCTGGATTTTTGGGGAAAACCGCAAGAATTTAACAAAAGCTTGTATTTATCATTTTTAAAACAAAGTTGCGGTTTTCTCGTGATGTATGTGTCGTCCACCATGAGTTTTCATGTTTTCTGTTGGATTTCGAGACCCGATTCGAGGAGTGGATGAACCGTCTCGGGTACATGGTGGGCCCGGTATGGTACCCCGGGACAAGAAGATCGAGTTGTAGACGATGAGCCTGGCAGGGGAAGACTACCTACCGGTGATGTCTGGCGCGGCGGATATCCGGAGGATACCGACCGTTGTCGTGAGATTGGATGACATGGGCCGATCCGGACTGACGGAGCCCGATATTTGAGACATTGATACAGTGAGATATTGAGACATATATGATTTCATATTTGTTGTCGATGCTTTACACGGGTTTTCAGATGATTTCTTGATGATACTTAGCTATTATACAGATATTCATTTTCTAAAGTTAAGAATTCAATACCCTTAGTATTTAAAACACTTAAACATTTAGTAATGACATTGCATACCTGTGCATGCATACTAGAGATATTATATCACATTTGGACATACATGTTGTGCCGCATTGCGTGCATTCTTACGACTGCCTTACTAGATGTTATATTCTACTCACGAGCTGGCAACTCACCCCCGTTGTGCCACAGTGTCTTGCAGGTCGGACCTGTCACCCTTGTAGCAGCTGGCTATCCTATCATCAGCTCCTTTTGCTCAGACTCGCGACATCGCCCATAGGTGGGTTGCGAGCACACTTTATTTCTTTTTGCTTTATCATTGTATCTAGTATTCTCCATCTACCACTTTATATTGTATATGTGACCTAGTGGTGAGACTGAGAGATTTGTATATTTGTGGTTTCTTTTGGGTCGAGCTCACTTGAGCCGGCGTTGTGTTTTCTGATATTTTGCGTTTCTTTTATACTCTTTTCTTGATATTGCTATTATATTGCATGTGGTTGTGATCCGCCTTGGGCGAAGAGCTAGCTCCCGCTTGGGGATGCCATTTTTATGATTACAGGTTTATTATCTTGTTGTACCCATTTTGGGGGATAGAAAATACAGGGGAGACTCTGCCGAAATTTTCAGAAATTTATGATGTTTTTAAAAAGGGGTTCTTTGCAACTTAATTGATTTGAAAATCGTTTTCATTAAAGGTTTTCCTTCACTCTCATTTGATTTTGGTTTAGATTTTTCTGGGCTTTGGCTGACTTAGGTTAAGGTACGCCTTTAGACGTCTCGTAATCTAAGTGCCAGTCACGTTCCATATTTTCGGGTCGTGACAAAGTTGGTATCAGAGCGTAGGTTTTACCTTTCTGAGTGTAGGACGACCTTGGTAGATGGAGTAGGTGACTTAAGCAGAGTGGCATAGCGTGGGTATGATCCGTGGCATACTTACGATACGGTACTCCGCCTAAGTGACCTTAGGACATAATTGCTTGTATTTCCTTTGTTGATTCCTTGCATTCCTTGATTCAATTGCAGTGTCCTTATCAGTCCTGTTTCTTATTCTAGCTTCGATGCCGCCAAAGACTACGAGAGCTCAGCGGGCTGCCGCTAGGGATGAGATTCGGGCGGGCCCGTCTGAGGCGAGGATCGAGCGGGATGATACACCTAACCCTCAGGGTCATACTGATCCGCCTTATCCAGATCGTATTGCCAGACTAGAGGCCGGCATGCAAGAGTTGCGACAGATGATGGGATCTTTAGTTGAGTCCAGCCGGGCACAAAGATCCGAGAACGTTCCTTCCACTGCACAGACAACGATCGTACCTGCTGCACAGATGGTCACTGCTGCTGCTACTATGGAGACTATCCCTGTTTCACTATAGGAGTTCATGAGATTGAGACCTCCAGCTTTTACCGGTACAGATGCGACAGAGGACCCACAGGCATTTCTTGATAGGATGGCTCGGATTTGCCGTTCGTTGAGGTGTTCTGATGATAGATTGGTGGAGTTTGCGAGTTTTCGTCTGGAGGGTCTTGCCCAGACATGGTACGATTCAGTAGAGAGAGGCCGAGCTGCAGGTCTGCCTTCTATGACCTGGGATGAGTTTACATCTGCATTTCTTGCCCGTTTTCTTTCGGAGAGTGTCCGAGATGCTCAAGCCCGTAGTTTTGAGTCTTTGCACAAGACTCCTGGGATGACGGTGTCGGAGTATGATATACAGTTTACCCAGTTGTCTCGATATGCTCCGTACCTAGTCGACACAGAAGAGAAGAGAATAAAGAGGTTCGTGCGAGGGCTTGATACACAGCTATTCCTTGCCATCGGCACCCAGCATTTTGACACATACGCAGCCGCGATGGATGCAGTCTTACTTTTGGAGGAGCGTATTTCTGAGACTCCGGTCGTTTCTGGGCCGAAGAGGATCCGTACTGATACGCTAGCTCAGCGGCAGATGGGCCGACATCGTAATAGATTATTTCCGGGAGATGGTGGAGGCGGAGGATTGAGACGAGGTCAGTTATTTGGTTCATATCCACAGACCCAGCAGTCGTCTCCAGGATGTTTTCGGTGTGGGAGTCAGTACCACCGTGTCAGAGACTGTACCATGGGACGTCCGAGCGCGGCGACAGTCCCGCATGTGACTTTACCACCCTCACCACCTTCTCAGAGAGCTTTACTTCCTACTCCTGACGATGCTCCACGTCAGTTAGATGCTTCTAGAGGCCGTGGGCGTGGCGGTCCAGTTCCGAGAGGACGAGGCGACAGAGGCAGAGGCAGAGGCCGAGGTAGAGGCAGAGGACAGCCAGCTATTAGTGGTGGACAGGCCCGAGTGTTCGCATTGACTCCTCAGGATGCACAGGCATCCAATGCCGTCGTGACAGGTACTCTTCCAGTATGTTCTTTTGATGCACGAGTATTATTTGATCCAGGCTCCACACATTCCTATGTATCCACGTACTTTGCACCGAGGTTGGGCCGAGAGTCTTCTCCGTTAGATCAGCCGCTTGTCGTTATTACCCCGGTAAGCGAGTCTTTTGTTGCCTGTTTTGTGTACCGATCGTGTTCCGTTCGTATCGGGGAGAGAGATTCTTCAGTAGATTTGATTCTCCTCGATATGCTAGACTTTGACGTTCTTCTTGTTATGCACTGGCTGTAAGTCCATGTTGCGACCCCCGGTTCTTACGGGGAGGCGGAAACGGTATAAAAATCAAATTTTTAACTCAAGGGGCAACATGGACTAAGCAAAGTCGGGATCTTTAACTAAACTAAAACTAGCATACTTTGCTAAAGAGAGTTAGCTACTCGGATGGAGATGGTTATACCTAAACTTGAACTCCTTCTTCTTCAAACTTTGTAGAGGTTGATGGTTCTCTTCTTGTCGCCTTCTTCCGTCGAAGATGGATCCACCTCGAGAGTTCAACCTTTGGGCTCTTCCTCGTGCTTTGAGTGAACTAGGGTTTCCGGCTTGCTAAACCTTGATCCTAGAATGAGTAGAGAGTGACTAGGGGTTGTTTTTCTTTTTAAAGAGAAGGATTCTCAACACATGAGAAGGGTTCTCTTTAGCTAGAGGAAGAAGAAGATGAAAATGAAGAGAGAGAATGGTTATGAAAGAATGAGCTCTCTCTTTTCTTCTTGCAACCATAATGCAAAAGAAAAAGAATTATCAAATAATAATAATAATGAAAATGAAAAGGTTGATGGAAAGTTTTAGAATGACCATTATCATTACAAACATTAAATGGAATTGCTAGAATCAAAGAGCATCTTTCTTTTGTAATGATGATGGTCAAAAGTTCAACCATGGTCAACAAGTCAACCATGGTCAACAAGTCAACAAAAAAACTAACCATGACACAATTTCATTTTATTATATATTATTAATTGATATAACATAAATCCATTAGGGTTTGGAAAAAGACGACTGTCAACTGTGCATACGCACCCGTTCCGAAACCCTAATGAAAAATCATCTTCCTCCTCCTCAAAAAGAACTGTGCATACACACCTGCATTCTTGTTCCGAGGAACATGAATACTGAGAGATAAAAGCAACCCCAAAACAAATACCGGTATCTGACTCAAACCAGAGCCAGCCAGTAATATCCGTCCGGACTCCAAACGTGCACAAGTGCGCGGATGAGAACGAACCCTGTCGCAAAACCATGCGACCTCTACTCTGTTTTGCCCAGAGGCGAATACCCTCTGTGTGGGACTCTAAAGACTAGACACTACGTTGGCAGTGGGTTTAACCACAGACCGCAAGCGGCACTAGCTGTGCGTAACGGTCCCCAGATAGATGTCGACAAGAAGGCTGACGAGGTGAAACCCCATCTGTACTCCTACTGAGTCTGAATGTGACAGTCTCCGTACAGTCCGGTCTGTTCGTCTGATACATCGTATGGCAGGCCTAGGGGGCGGTAAACGTCAGTCCCCCAATAGCGGTACAAGTCGTGTCGGAGTGAAGCCCAAAACACCCTGAGATAACACTGGAAACCTACCAGTATATCTCGCTTGCCCTGGCCAGGGACTACTCGTGTAATGGCTCTCCTAGACACAGCGCGATGTCAACCCCCAATACCGGGAGAGACGAATCCTGTCTAACCGTCACTGCCTCCAAGTGCTTCGGGACTGCACCCAACCACCACCTGTTTGCACGACTCCTTTGAGCCGTGGTAGGGTAGTGATCAAAGTACAGTGGGAACACACCCGAGGCGAAGTGACAGTGTCAAATCAGCGGACTAAGCTGTACTCATGTCACCTGGGAACTGATAACTGACGATAGGTATAATACCAACTAGTCAGTTCCCGACGAGTCCTGTCCAGTCTACTCGTAACCCAACGAGCACCCGTATACTATCTCCAGTACGACGTACTGATGGCTGTGGGACAGACCATCTCCCACACTGGGATGAGAAGCGCATACGCTAGTCTACTCCGGAGTATCGATGCCCTGTCTCGATAGTCCTACGACTAGGGACCTGTATAAGGATGTGCTTATAGATTACCCAGCCCCCACTAGTGTGACTGCCATCACAACGCTGGTAATCAAGCAAAGATCCTAAGGGCTCCACTAATGCGTATAAGTGATATACTGAAATAAACACAAGTACACATTGAAGTAGAAACAAACCAAGTAGCATACTACTATTTTGAGCAAGATTGTATATACAAGGTGAATATCCCAAGCATCCATTAAGTAATATACATACTAGTATGATACAGTAATGGCCTCTAGGGCATATACACTAACAATCTCCCACTTGCACTAAGGCCATGTACTGGCGTATCGAAGACCTATCATCTCGATCAGCCGCTCGAACTGAGTCTGGGGCAAGGCCTTGGTGAATGGATCTGCAGTGTTGTCTTCTGAAGCGACTCTCCGAACCTCGATCTCCTGGCGATACACGATCTCCCTGATCAGGTGATACCGCCTTAAGATGTGCCTGGATTTCTAATGGGACCTTGGTTCCTTCGCTAAAGCTATAGCCCCGTTGTTGTCGCAATACAGAGGTATTGGATCAACAATGGACGGAACCACCTGAAGTACTTTCAAGAACTTCCTCATCCAGACAGCTTCTTTTGCGGCATCAGATGCAGCGATGTATTCCGCTTCCATCGTCGAGTCTGCAACGGTTTCTTGTTTGGAACTCTTCCAACACACCGCCCCTCCATTGAGGGTAAAGACAAAACCCGACATGGACTTGGAATCATCCTTGTCACTCTGGAAGCTGGAGTCAGCAAAGGCCTCGATCTGGAGGTCTTTTCCGCCATACACCAAGAACATCTCCTTAGTCCTTCTCAGGTACTTGAGAATGTTCTTTACCGCTATCCAGTGTTTCTCCCCAGGGTTTGACTGATACCGGCTTACCACACTCAGTGCATAAGCTACATCCGGTCTGGTACACAACATCGCATACATTATAGAGCCTACCGCAGAAGCGTAGGGTATAATAGACATGCGATCCCTCTCCAAATCAGTCTTGGGAGACATCTCTTTAGAGAGGGTGATCCCGTGACAAGCCGGTAGGTTACCGCGCTTGGAATCTTCCATACTGAACCTCTTCAGTATGGTGTCGATGTACCTGGACTGTGAAAGTCCTAATATCCTCTTGGATCTGTCACGGTAGATCCGGATACCCAGAATGTATGAGGCATCACCCAGGTCTTTCATGGAGAACCTGTGTGACAAGAACCCCTTGACAGATTGTAGCATAGGAATGTCATTTCCTATTAAGAGAATGTCATCCACGTACAAAACGAGGAATACTACAGTTCTCGCTACAAATCTACTATAGATGCATGGTTCATCTGGATTTTTGATAAAGCCAAATTCTTTGACCGTCTCATCAAAGCAGATGTTCCAACTCCGCGATGCCTGCTTTAGTCCATAGATGGACTTAAGCAACTTGCACACCTTTCCGCTGCTCCCACTCTGAATGAAACCCTCTGGCTAGTCCATATAGACACACTCCTCTAAATTTCCATTTAGAAAAGCTGTCTTTACGTCCATTTGCCAGATCTCATAATCGTGGAAGGCAGCAATGGCAAGAAGGATCCGAATGGATTTCAGCATGGCTACTGGAGAAAAGGTTTCGTCATAGTCCAAGCCAGGTCTTTGACGAAAACCCTTTGCTACCAGCCTAGCTTTATAGGTCTCAACCTGTCCATCTACACCAATCTTCCTTTTGAAGATCCACTTGCATCCTACGGGTTTTACCCCGTCTGGAGCAATGTCCAACGTCCATACCTTGTTGGTGTACATGGACTCCATTTCGGTCCGCATTGCATCCAGCCATTTCACTGAGTCAACGCTCTGAACGGCCTGCTGGAAGCTAGTAGGCTCATCATAATCTATGATGCAATCCTCTCTATCCCCGTCTATGAGAAAACCGCAGTATCTCTCGGGCGGATGAGACTGCCTACTACTCCTGCGGAGCGGCGTAGGAATGTCCTGTTCTGTTGAACCCTCTGGTTCCACTAACCTTTCAGTAATAGTCTGTGGTTCTGGAATTTCTTCCAGTTCCACTGCGCTCCCACTATTTTCCTTTTCCAAGAACTGGTGTTCTAGGAAGTGGGCATTACGAGAAACAAGGACTTTTTGTTCCTCTGCGTAGTAGAAAAGATACCCCCTGGTGTTCTTTGGGTATCCCACAAACTTGCACAGTACTGAGCGTGCCTCGAGTTTGTCCGCATGCTGCTTTTTGACAAAAGCTGGACATCCCCAGATCTTCAGATATTGAAGATAGGGTTTCTTCCCACTCCACATTTCATATGGGGTGGTAGGCACAGTCTTAGTCGGAACTCGGTTCAAAAGGCATGCAGCTGATTCTAGCGCATACCCCCAGAATGATCGCGGTAACTCAGCGTTACTCATCATGGACCGCACCATATCCAATAGGGTGCGGTTCCGTCTCTCCGATACACCGTTATGTTGCGGGGTGTATGGAGGAGTAAGCTGAGAGAGAATTCCGTTCTCTTTTAAATAGTCCAGGAACTCGGCACTTAAGTATTCTCCACCTCGATCCGATCTTAGAATCTTAATACTTTTGCCAGTCTGTTTCTCTACTTCATTCTTATACTCCTGGAATTTTCCAAAGGCCTCGGACTTATGTTTCATTAAGAAGACATAACCGTACCTTGAGAAGTCATCCGTAAAAGTAATGAAGTAAGAATGTCCGCTTCGGGCATGTGTAGACATTGGACCGCACACGTCACTGTGTACGAGTCCCAAGAGCTCGCTCGCTCTTACTCCATGTCTAGTAAACGGAGTCTTTGTCATCTTTCCTTTGAGACAAGATTGACAAGTGGCATATGATTGATATTCGAACGCATTCAAATATCCTTCTGTATGCAACTTAGTCAACCTTCTCTCATTGATGTGACCCAATCTACAATGCCATAAGAAAGTCTAATTTATTTCTGGAGACTTTCTTTTGTGTGTATTCTGGACATTAAAAATCTGTGGTTGGTTTAACACGTATATACCATTACTCAATGTACCTGACCCAATCAGAACTTGATTAAGGTGAATGTTTACAACATTACTTACAAACGCAAATTCATAACCTTCTTTAGAAACTAAAGATACAGAAATGATATTACAAGTTGCGTTGGGTACAAAAAAGCAATTACGCAAAACCAAAACATGTCCATCTGACATTCCCAGGTGATAGTCCCCCACGGCATTAGCATCCATGCTAGCTCCGTTCGCAACTCTGAGGGTCATGTCACCTGCCTTCAAAACCCTACGGTTTCTCAACGCCTGCAAAGAATTACAGATATGAGATCCTGATCCGGTATCCAATACCCAGGAAGTAGAGTTTATTGAAAGACAGTTTTCAATAACATACACACCTGAAGCTGAAGCTGCAACCTGCTTCAATTCCTGTGTTCTGGCCTTCCAGGCCCTGCAATCATTCTTCCAGTGTCCTTTCTTATGACAATAGAAGCATTCTTCCTTATCCACAAGCTTCCCCGCTATCTTTGTTGCTTTACCTTTTCCCTTCGTATCCACTTTACTAACACCGCCCCTTGGTTTGGCGGGGGCCTTCTTCTTCTTTCCCTTGGCTTTCGCCTTGGACCTAGAAGAAGATGATCCTCCTACAAACAAAGTGGATGTTTCCCTACCTTTCTGTAGGGTGCCCTCTGCGCTCCTCAGCATGTTGAGGAGCTCTGAAAGTTCAACCTCTTTTTCTTGTAAATTGAAGTTCAGTATAAACTGGGCGTAAGTGGAAGGAAGGGACTGGAGAACTATATCCGTATATAGCTCACTCTCCAATGTGATCCCTAGGTCAGCGAGCTCCTCAATGTAGCCGATCATCTTTAGCACGTGCTCGGCTACTGATGATCCGACGGCCATTCTAGTCGAGAATAACTTTTTCGACGCTTCGTATCTTGCGATACGAGATTGCTCTCCATACAGTTCTTTTGTATGGAGCAATATGGATTCCATGTCCATATTCTCATGCCTCCTCTGATGTTCGTTGTCCATCGAGGCAAGCAGGAGGCACTTGGCATTCGCGCTATCAATCTCCCAAGTCTTGCGGATTTCCTTATCCGCGACACTGGAAGTTGGACCAGGGACAGGGGGAGCTTTGGTGGTAAGAAGATACCCCAGCTTGTCATAAGTGATTGCTATCTTGACATTCCTGAGCCAATCTTTGTAGTTTGGCCCTGTCAGTTTGTTTTTATCTAGGAGTAACTTAAGTCCAGTCATGTTGATTTGGTCGCTGCAATTAGGAGAGAGAAGAAGAAACACTCAGCATGATGCTCTTGCAAGTTTAGAGTGGTTTTTAGTTTGTCTAAACAGGATGGCTCCCACTGTTTCTCGAATCCCTCCTCAAATCATAAAGGAAGAATTAGTTAGGATCAATCCCACCGTACAATACTTGCTTAACCGTTCAGCCAGGCCGGTGTCGGTACTTCGAGGGAGGTTTTCCAACGCTTTCGCGAAGTTCCTTAATTAAAGAACCTCTTTTCCCTGGGGGCGTAGCCCCGCTAACACCTTTCTAGGCACCTACTAGGTTTATAGCATTGATCGTTAAGTGAGAAATTTCCCGAGGAGTAGCATATACTCACAGTAGGATCGGGATCCAAATATCATTGCGTGACGAAACTGAAGGAATCCTACCAGAATCATCACACTCCAAATGGTATGCAAATCTAGCAAGTTTCAGTACTTATGAAACTCCCGATGTGGATTTTTGCCCCATGCTCTTATGACCTTGGCGTGAGGTCAAAATGTCATAAGTCACATGTCAAGTTCGTCCCATCATTATCCAGGTTAATTTGAACCCACCCGTACATACCCTTGACGTAGGCCAAAATGGCAGTACGACTGTCTCAAACCAACGCATTCTATCTATGCAACAGATAAATATCCGGCAGCTACCAATCACTATGCCTTGGCGTGAGGTCAAAATACATAGCTTGAATACTACCGAATATTTAACTGAAATGATGGAGGGCTACGGATGGTTTTGGCAAAACCGTGAACGTAGTGAACTTGATTTGGTCGATGGAACGAGATAGCTTTTAAAAGGAGTGGCTCAAGCTCCGCATTTAAAAGTTGTTTTTGAAAAGAACCGAGTGGTTTTTCGAAAGTGTTCCAACGACTTTAACTTGGTTTATTATCTTGCATTAGTTCTTTTAATGCGTGATATTCTTGCATTAGTTCTTTTAATGCGTCCCATCATTTAATCCTACCATTGCAGAAAACAACCAAAATATGACGTACGCTTATGCCATTCGCATTCGCCACGGGGCCCCGTCATTACCCGTTAGGTTACTTAACTAACGACAGAGCGGGGGCTGGGCTAGCGCGTCTGTAAAACATAAGCAACGCCTAAATAATATCATATATAGATATACTGCAATGATAAACATTTCAGATCACAGATGAATACATTGGATATACTAGGAATCTGTAATTTGTACGAGCCTGTAACAAAAGACAGATTACACGGTCGCGGTGAATAGCCAAATACCCCACCCAAGACCCCTACGGGTGCGGCAAACTACCCGCCAAGTACCCGAAGCGTACTAACCTCCCTCATCTCCTATGAGTAGGCCACTCGACACTTCGGCATACCCGGTAGTTTGTGCACCCCCTCCATGGGTCTATCCTAGGAGCAAAAACAGTAAAAAGAAATTATACAATGACGGCTACAACCCCGACCCGGTTGTGCGGCCATACAAATAATTATTACATCAATTTACAAATTTACATGAATTGAAAGAAAAGAAAACTCTCGTCTCACAACCCCCGGCTATTCACCCGCGACAATCCAACATATTCATATACACATTCCAGCACATTACAGATCACAGATTTGTATAACCCCCACTAATCGACATATAGCGATTAGCCGACGTTCAATACATGCAAGCATCACAGATATAACCATCATAGTCAAAGTGCAGTGAAGTTCGGAAAAATACGGAATTATAGGACCCCAAAAGGAAATTTCTTTTCTGGAAAATCTGGGCACATATAATATATTTCAAAAATCCCAAAACCAACACAGACACACACTGCACGAAAAACGATGCGCAGAAGACGACAAACCGCGGCGCTTCCGCGGCAAAAGCCTACCTAGTGCGGCGGAAGCGCGGCTCTTTGAACGAATTAGGTCAACGTTTTTCTTGGGTGTTCACACAAAACCCTGAGCCGAATTTAGGTATATAAATTTTTTCATTTTGAGCCAAAAAAATTTCAATAGAAACTCAGGTTTTGTAAAAGTTTGGTTTTTGGATTTTTCCGGTTCCGAACTTCGTTACACTTCACTACCAAGCTAGTTTAAGTTTAGTTAGGCTCTGATACCACTGTAAGTCCACGTTGCGACCCCCGGTTCTTACGGGGAGGCGGAAACGGTATAAAAATCAAATTTTTAACGCAAGGGGCAACATGGACTAAGCAAAGTCGGGATCTTTAACTAAACTAAAACTAGCATACTTTGCTAAAGAGAGTTAGCTACTCGGATGGAGATGGTTATACCTAAACTTGAACTCCTTCTTCTTCAAACTTTGTAGAGGTTGATGGTTCTCTTCTTGTCGCCTTCTTCCGTCGAAGATGGATCCACCTCGAGAGTTCAACCTTTGGGCTCTTCCTCGTGCTTTGAGTGAACTAGGGTTTCCGGCTTGCTAAACCTAGATCCTAGAATGAGTAGAGAGTGACTAGGGGTTGTTTTTCTTTTTAAAGAGAAGGATTCTCAACACATGAGAAGGGTTCTCTTTAGCTAGAGGAAGAAGAAGATGAAAATGAAGAGAGAGAATGGTTATGAAAGAATGAGCTCTCTCTTTTCTTCTTGCAACCATAATGCAAAAGAAAAAGAATTATCAAATAATAATAATAATGAAAATGAAAAGGTTGATGGAAAGTTTTAGAATGACCATTATCATTACAAACATTAAATGGAATTGCTAGAATCAAAGAGCATCTTTCTTTTGTAATGATGATGGTCAAAAGTTCAACCATGGTCAACAAGTCAACCATGGTCAACAAGTCAACAAAAAAACCAACCATGACACAATTTCATTTTATTATATATTATTAATTGATATAACATAAATCCATTAGGGTTTGGAAAAAGACGACTGTCAACTGTGCATACGCACCCGTTCCGAAACCCTAATGAAAAATCATCTTCCTCCTCCTCAAAAAGAACTGTGCATACACACCTGCATTCTTGTTCCGAGGAACATGAATACTGAGAGATAAAAGCAACCCCAAAACAAATACCGGTATCTGACTCAAACCAGAGCCAGCCAGTAATATCCGTCCGGACTCCAAACGTGCACAAGTGCGCGGATGAGAACGAACCCTGTCGCAAAACCATGCGACCTCTACTCTGTTTTGCCCAGAGGCGAATACCCTCTGTGTGGGACTCTAAAGACTCGACACTACGCTGGCAGTGGGTTTAACCACAGACCGCAAGCGGCACTAGCTGTGCGTAACGGTCCCCAGGTAGATGTCGACAAGAAGGCTGATGAGGTGAAACCCCATCTGTACTCCTACTGAGTCTGAATGTGAAAGTCTCCGTACAGTCCGGTTTGTTCGTCTGATACATCGCATGGCGGGCCTAGGGGGCGGTAAACGTCAGTCCCCCAATAGCGGTACAAGTCGTGTCGGAGTGAAGCCCAAAACACCCTGAGATAACACTGGAAACCTACCAGTATATCTCGCTTGCCCTGGCCAGGGACTACTCGTGTAATGGCTCTCCTAGACACAGCGCGATGTCAACCCCCAATACTGGGAGAGACGAATCCTGTCTAACCGTCACTGCCTCCAAGTGCTTCGGGACTGCACCCAACCACCACCTGTTTGCACGACTCCTTTGAGCCGTGGTAGGGTAGTGATCAAAGTATAGTGGGAACACACCCGAGGCGAAGTGACAGTGTCAAGTCAGCGGACTAAGCTGTACTCATGTCACCTGGGAACTGATAACTGACGATAGGTATAATAC
This sequence comes from Agapanthus africanus, assembly GCA_030015575.1. Taxonomy (NCBI): domain Eukaryota; kingdom Viridiplantae; phylum Streptophyta; class Magnoliopsida; order Asparagales; family Amaryllidaceae; genus Agapanthus; species Agapanthus africanus. The sequence continues at coordinate 117,003,109 of CM057340.1, read as the reverse complement.
CAACTAGTCAGTTCCCGACGAGTCCTGTCCAGTATACTCGTAACCCAACGAGCACCCGTATACTATCTCCAGTACGACATACTGATGGCTGTGGGACAGACCATCTCCCACACTGGGATGAGAAGCGCATACGCTAGTCTACTCCGGAGTATCGATGCCCTGTCTCGATAGTCCTGCGACTAGGGACCTGTATAAGGATGTGCTTATAGATTACCCAGCCCCCACTAGTGTGACTGCCATCACAACGCTGGTAATCAAGCAAAGATCCTAAGGGCTCCACTAATGCGTATAAGTGATATACTGAAATAAACACAAGTACACATTGAAGTAGAAACAAACCAAGTAGCATACTACTATTTTGAGCAAGATTGTATATACAAGGTGAATATCCCAAGCATCCATTAAGTAATATACATACTAGTATGATACAGTAATGGCCTCTAGGGCATATACACTAACACTGGCTAGCCACCTGTTATGCATCCGTGGACTACCGTGAAAAAGCAGTCAGATTCAGTTTTCCTGGTGAGCCGGTTCTTATTATTCAGGGAGATCGTAGTGCTACCCTTCCCAGCTTGATTTCTTCTCTTCGCGCTGGTCAGCTCTTAAGGAAAGGGTGTCAGGGATTCTTAGCCTATATTTGTGATACTAGCTCCACAGAGGTTCCGTTGGACCAGGTCCCTATTGTGAGAGAGTTTCCTGATGTATTCCCTGACGAGCTGCCTGGTTTGCCACCAGAGCGCGAGATTGAGTTCTGTATTGACTTGATCCCTGGCACGGGGCCTATCTCTATACCGCCTTATCGGATGGCCCCGGCGGAGCTGAGAGAGCTAAAGGATCAGTTACAGGACTTGCTGGACAAAGGGTTTATCCGACTGAGTGTGTCACCTTGGGGTGCTCCCGTCTTGTTTGTTAAGAAGAAGGATGGAAGTATGCGTTTATGCATTGATTATCGTCAGCTGAACCGGGTTACTGTGCGGAACAGGTATCCCCTACCCCGCATTGATGACTTATTTGATCAGCTCCAGGGTGCAGGGTTTTTCTCGAAGGTTGATTTACGGTCAGGTTATCACCAGTTGCGGGTTCGGAAGGAGGATATTCCGAAGACCGCTTTCCGTACTCGTTATGGTCATTATGAGTTCTTAGTGATGTTGTTCGGGCTCACCAATGCCCCGGCAGCATTTATGGATTTGATGAACCGTGTATTCAGGCCGTATCTCGATCGGTTCATTATTGTGTTCATCGACGACATCTTGGTTTATTCTCGGAGCCGGGAGGAGCATGAGCAGCACTTACGTATCACATTGCAGACTTTGAGGGAGCATCAGCTGTTCGCCAAATTCTCCAAGTGCGCATTCTGGTCAGACAGTGTCGACTTCTTGCGTCATGTGGTGATGAGAGATGGTATTTGTGTGGACCCGAAGAAGATCGAGGCTGTTCAGCGTTGGCCTAGACCAGTATCAGTTACAGATGTTCGCAGCTTTCTAGGTCTGGCCGGCTATTATCGACGTTTCGTCCCGGATTTCTCCCGCATTGCTGCACCATTGACCGGGTTGACCCGGAAGGGGGTTCCTTTTGATTGGACCCAGGCATGTGAGGATAGTTTCCAGCAGTTGAAGACTTGTCTGACTACTGCACCAGTGTTAGCATTGCCTTCAGGATTAGGCGGGTTCGTGGTATATTGTGATGCTTCTAGAGTGGGGCTAGGATGTGTATTGATGCAGCACGACAGAGTTATTGCGTATGCTTCTCGACAGCTGAGGAAACACGAACAGAACTACCCCACCCATGATTTAGAGATGGCTGCAGTGGTATTTGCACTTAAGATCTGGAGACATTCCCTATACGGTGAGTCGTGCCAAATATTCACTGACCACAAGAGTTTGAAGTATATCTTCCAGCAGCGAGATTTGAACCTGAGACAGCGCCGTTGGATGGAGTTGGTGAAGGATTATGACTGCGAGATTTTATACCATCCGGGCAAGGCGAATGTGGTGGCAGATGCTTTGAGTAGAAGGCCCGGAGGTAGCTTATCTTGTTTGAGCGCAGTACAGATGCAGTCGACGGCGGATTGGCAGGTGTTATGTGACAGCAGAGTGCAATTCGAGTTTACTCCTACGGGGGGACAGCTGGCCCATTTTAGAGCACGCCCACAGTTACTTGACCGTATCCGCGAGGCACAGTCCGGCGATGCCCGTATCTTAGAGATTATTGAGCAGATTCGGCAGGGCAGAGTTTCTGAGTTCGTGATTGATGATCAGGGGATACTTTGATTTGGGACTCGACTGTGTGTGCCAGATTCAGAAGGACTAAGGCGTGATATTCTCGAGGAGGCACATAGATCAGTATACAGTGTTCACCCAGGTTCCACCAAGATGTACCGTGATTTGAGAGAGGTTTACTGGTGGGACGGGATGAAGAAGGATATTACAGACTTTGTGTCCAGATGCCTGACTTGTCAGCAAGTCAAGGCCGAGCACCAGAGGCCAGCCGGTGAGTTATAGCCTTTGCCCATCCCTGAGTGGAAGTGGGAGCAGGTCTCCATGGACTTCATTGTGGGTCTACCCAGGACCAGTCGAGGGTACGACTTTATATGGGTGATTATGATCGACTGACGAAAGCGGCTCACTTTCTGCCAGTGAAGACCACTTTTGGATTTTCTCAGTACGCCCAGGTTTATATTGATGAGATAGTGCGACTGCATGGTGTTCCGACTTGCATCGTTTCCGACCGGGGCACCCAGTTTACCAGCCGATTGTGGCAGAAACTCCAGGAAGCATTGGGCACCCGATTGAGTTTTAGCACAGCCTTTCATCCGCAGATCGACGGTCAGTCGGAGCGTACTATTCAGACTCTTGAGGATATGCTCAGAGCTTGTGTTTTAGATTTCGGTGGTAGCTGGGATCGTCATTTGCCTTTGATCGAGTTTTCCTACAATAATACCTTCCAGGAGACGATTCAGATGGCACCTTTTGAGGCTTTATATGGGAGGAGATGTCGATCGCTTGTATGTTGGACAGAGCTCAGGGAGAGCAGTATTTTGGGGCCACAGATCGTACAGGAGACGACCGAGAAGATACAGCTGATTCGGGACAGGATGAGAGCGGCACAGAGCAGGAAGAAATCATATGCTGACAAGCGTCGTCGCCGACTCGAGTTCGCTGTTGGCGATCATGTTTTCCGGAAGGTCTCTCCGATGTAAGGTGTGATGAGATTTGGGCGGAAAGGGAAACTGAGTCCTAGATATGTTGGTCCTTTCGAGATCCTAGAGCGTGTTGGTCCAGTCGCTTATCGGTTAGCTCTTCCGCCTAGCTTCCCCGATGTTCACCCCGTATTCCATGTCTCGATGCTCCGCAAGTACCTTCATGATCCTTCCCAGGCGATTCAGCACCAGACGATCCAGCTAGAGCGTGATCTTTCTTTAACTGAGCAGCCGGTGGTCATTTTGGATCGGCAGGTGAAGAAATTGAGGTCGAAGGTTATACCATCCGTCAAGGTCCTTTGGCGTGGCCCGAACAGCGAGGAGGTCACCTGGGAGACCGAGGTCGAGATGAGGAAGAGATATCCCCATCTTTTTGAAGGTACGCGTAGTTAAATTCTAAATTCGGGGACCGAATTTCTTTAAGGGGGGAAGATTGTAACCCTTCGAAAATCGTTTAGGCAGTTTTTCGGTAATCAGCTAATTTTTCGGCTTTTTCCGTAAAAAGTCAAAATAGGTATTTTTCATTGTAGATCTAATTATACAAAATTTAGATAAGATATTACTATAATTTTGTCACTAAAATGTCACTTATAATTTTCTAGTTAAATAAATTTTTTTTCGTAATTAATTATTTTTTTATTATTTTAAGCCTTTTTAAATACATTAAATTAGTGATAAATTCAAATTTAATTAGGTAAATTTCATAATTAGGAATCTTTATAAGCTAAAATATGGTGTTAATAAAATTGTATCATGGCTTGCAACATTTTAGGTTTATGGTGTGAAAATTTTGAAAAAAATGATGTAAAAAGGGGTTTTTTTTGTAAAAAGTTGATGTGAAATGCATTAAATGAGATGTGAGGGATCTTTTTGACATAGAAACTTCTCCAAAAACCCCACACCCTCCTCCTCTTCACCTCTGGCCGAAAATAGCAGCAGCTCCCCCCTCTTTTCACCTCAATTCTTGCTTCAAAAATCATGAAAAATCATGAAAAATCCATAAAAATTCACCATTTTCTTCTCCAATTCAATGCTAAACCCTAATCCACTCTCTCCTCAACCAAATTTAGTTCAAAACTAGAAGAAAGGAGGCTTCTTTGGTGGCTTGATCATGCTAGGGTTCCATTTATGAGGTGAAATTCTAAACTACTTTGTTAACTTGTAGTTTATGTGTGCTAAAATTCAATTTTGAAGTATTAATTTAGTTGTAAATTCTTGTTCATGAAAATCAAGAATGGGATTTGGTGTTGTACTAGGGTTTGAAGCATGGTTGTTAGAGTTAAGTTAGGGCTTTGGTTACCTATTTGATTAGGGTGGTTAATTGCGGAGGGTTACGCTCGCTAAGTCGTTAAATTGCGATGTTTGCATCGAATCGGTTTGAAATTTGCTTACTAGATTTTTACAAAATTAGAATGCGATCAAATTGTGTTATGTTAGCGATATAACTAGCTTCGTATAGGACTATTAGAGTGCGCGAACGTGGGGTTTCGTCTAGTCGGGTTTTAGTTTTGTCGATTTCCCCGAAATGACGATTCTAGTTAACGATTAGCGATTTTCGTGCGTTTTCCCGCGCACCGAGTGCATGCTATGTTTAATTCGAGAGCGTCGATAATTGTATATTGTGACTTGCATCGTTTTAGGTTTTGTAATCTTATGCTTGGTATTGTGCAAATATAGGATCGGTCGGGAAAACATCGGACACGGCACGTAAAGGCAAGGCGGTGGTCGGATCGGGTTAGCGGGGATTTCAGGTGAGTAGATGTATTCATCTATGGGGGAATCGTCTGGATGGAGCGATGCGCCCCTAGTTAGGATTACCCTACTTTTTGCAATATTCATATTGTTAGCTAGCTTATCCATTCATGTACACTGCATACCCTTATAGCGAACAGTATATTAGATTGCATGGACATTCATCTATACTTATGCGATATCACTTCGTAGGACACGAACACCATTACCATTGGCATCTGTTGCACGCGCACTATTCATGTGACACACACGCCTTTGGTAATTGCCATGCCACGTGCACTATAGAACCTGTTTAACTTAATAACGCCTTTTGCATTCATACATGATATATAGAATTGCATAGCATGCATATACCTCGCATTACCATCATACCTACATAGATTTCTAGCCAAAACTCACATCATATACATTGATATCATAGACATTTATCATATATAATATGTGAACATTATGATTTTCTTGAGGATTTCAGTATTGCTGCGATTTCTGGATTTTTGGGGAAAACCGCAAGAATTTAACAAAAGCTTGTATTTATCATTTTTAAAACAAAGTTGCGGTTTTCTCGTGATGTATGTGTCGTCCACCATGAGTTTTCATGTTTTCTGTTGGATTTCGAGACCCGATTCGAGGAGTGGATGAACCGTCTCGGGTACATGGTGGGCCCGGTATGGTACCCCGGGACAAGAAGATCGAGTTGTAGATGATGAGCCTGGCAGGGGAAGACTACCTACCGGTGATGTCTGGCGCGGCGGATATCCGGAGGATACCGACCGTTGTCGTGAGATTGGATGACATGGGCCGATCCGGACTGACGGAGCCCGATATTTGAGACATTGATACAGTGAGATATTGAGACATATATGATTTCATATTTGTTGTCGATGCTTGACACGGGTTTTCAGATGATTTCTTGATGATACTTAGCTATTATACAGATATTCATTTTCTAAAGTTAAGAATTCAATACCCTTAGTATTTAAAACACTTAAACATTTAGTAATGACATTGCATACCTGTGCATGCATACTAGAGATATTATATCACATTTGGACATACATGTTGTGCCGCATTGCGTGCATTCTTACGACTGCCTTACTAGATGTTATATTCTACTCACGAGCTGGCAACTCATCCCGTTGTGCCACAGTGTCTTGCAGGTCGGACCCGTCACCCTTGTAGCGGCGGGCTATCCTATCATCAGCTCCTTTTTGCTCAGACTCGCGACATCGCCCGTAGGTGGGTTGCGAGCATACTTTATTTCTTTTTGCTTTATCATTGTATCTAGTATTCTCCATCTACCACTTTATATTGTATATGTGACCTAGTGGTGAGACTGAGAGATTTGTATATTTGTGGTTTCTTTTGGGTCGAGCTCACTTGAGCCGGCGTTGTGTTTTCTGATATTTTGCGTTTCTTTTATGCTCTTTTCTTGATATTGCTTTTATATTGCATGTGGTTGTGATCCGCCTTGGGCGAAGATCTAGCTCCCGCTTGGGGATGCCATTTTTATGATTACAGGTTTATTATCTTGTTGTACCCATTTTGGGGGGATAGAAAATACAGGGGAGACTCTGCCGAAATTTTCAGAAATTTATGATGTTTTTAAAAAGGGATTCTTTGCAACTTAATTGATTTGAAAATCGTTTTCATTAAAGGTTTTCCTTCACTCTCTTTTGATTTTGGTTTAGATTTTTCTGGGTTTTGGCTGACTTAGGTTAAGGTACGCCTTTAGACGTCTCGTAATCTAAGTGCCAGTCACGTTCCGTACTTTCGGGCCGTGACACAAACTTACAGGAATTTAATTCCTTCAAGATGAAATTAGGGTTTAACCCTATATGAGAATTCAATTCTCCTAAAATTACAGGAATTTAATTCCTTCAAGATGGACAAAGCTAGGGTTTAACCTTAATTGAGAGAATTTAATTCTCTCAAATTCACAGGAATTTAATTCCTCTTAAAAAAAATGAAATTAGGGTTTCACCCTATGCAAGAATTTAATTCTTTTACATATATGGGAATTTAATTCCTTTAAAAGAAAATTAGGGTTTAACCCTATATAAGAATTTAATTCTTTCATAATAGGAATTTAATTCCTCCAAATCATGATCAGGGTTTAATCTTACAGAGAATTTGATTCTTAAAATAAAATAAAGAGACTAAAGAGATCTCTGTGCATGAAAAGGATTAAGGTCACGTGTCCCCACGTGACCTCCGAAAAGATCCCAGAAATGAGAAAGAATTAGCCATGAGGTAATACCTCACGTGCTCCCACGTGACGCTCATCATATATGGAACAAAAGCAAAGACAAAATCTGACTTGGGCGCTCTCACGTGTTACCACGTGACCCCTAACGAATGTTCTAATAAATCAGGACATGAGTGTACATCGCATGCCCACACGTGATGGCTATAAAAAATAAAAATGTGTTTAACACTTGTTTGCAGAACAAAATAAAGGGGATCTGGCCCCGCTTTCGATGCCATCATGTGCTCCCACGTAACCCCTTCTCCTTCTAGTGTTTAACACTAATCTGACAATTCTGTTTTCAGTGTTTAACACTGATATCTTTTAGTGTCTAACACTAATTTGAGAATCACATTTCTAGTGTTTAAACACTAATCTGACAATGCTGCGAACGACGAGATATCGCCCCAGATGTTGGAGCTACTGCAGTACGAGTTGTACTAAGAGATGAGAGAAGGTCGCTAGTCACCGAGGATGAATGATTAGGACATGTGGTTCGTTCGCTACCCCGATGCAAGATCATCAAATGGATGGATTCCAGCTAGAGACGACTTCACGCGGAGGCGTTGAGAGTCGACAGAGATGATCGAATGTCAGAAACCTATTATTCCAAGTTTAAAGTATTCGGAAAGAAATGCAGGAAATTCTATGGACCCTCTAGAAGAATGAAACCCTAACTCGACTTAATGACCGTGTGAAAGCCTTTGAACCTTAGGATTTGCGGCAGTTCCGCGGCGCCATTAGTGAGGCTTGGGTTTGCCCTTCTACGGCTGGACCATCGATGTTGTGGTACGTATTCGATACTATTAAACTGTACCCAAGATGTTGAGCTCTTGGGGGATTATGAGGTTTTGACGAATCGATCGGATGGTTCGACTTCATTCGGATGCTAGGTGGTGAGATGCATTTCTTAGGAGACTCCAGATACGAGGATAGCCATTGGAGCTCAGTCACGATGAGACGAGTCCAAAGCAGTCGACATTAGAGAAAGTGGAGTAAGAGGTTCGTACGAGATCTTGATGAGATGACGTTCCACTCCGCCGACATTAGAGATGCGATACATATGCCGAGGCATTGTACTTGGATATACCTTCCAGAAGGAGTCGCGATGAGTATGCAGCCGTTCCGGAACGAGAACAGATCTAGTAAGAGACGATGACTTCCGGACAGTCCGACAGAGATAAGATTTGGGAGAGATCTCGACAGGACCTTTCTGGAATGAATTACGAGAAGACTTGGACCCAGGAGTGGTCATGTTACGCACACCGGCAGGCCAGAGTTCAGGATCATCGACGAGACATGCTATCAGTGACCACGACAGTTGGCCAGAGATTCTTAAAGGATGTGCTTGAGCGGGACTATTCCGCCATACTTGATTTTGGGTATTTTGGGGGATCTATTCGCATGATTGATTTTGATGATGGAGTTTTATGATATTTGTTTTCATGGACCATGGTTGCACCTGCTGAGTAATTGCGATTTTTGCACAGTTGTTGCACTTGATATCGTTTTCGTGCCTTGGTTTCTCACGTTTATGATTTTATAGGTTTCATACAGTTGAGTTGATTTTGTGCGTATATATGCACACGATTTGGTTTTTGCACTCGGTATGATTCACATATGCTTGCAGTGCAGTGATACGCATTTTGTGAACTTAGATGCACTGGACTTCGATTTCGATTGTGATTCTCGATGTTTGTTTTGTGCACCTGATTTGATTTTGCGCATGTTCGGCGCTTGATATTGGATTTCATGATTTTGTGCATGATGGATGCACCTGATTTGGATTTTCGTGCATGTTGAGCGCATGTTTGAGATACGATTTTGGTGCACACCAGATGCACTAAATCGAGATTCTTCGTGCATGTCAGATGAACTCGTTTTTGCTGTCAGGCACACCTGTTGCCCTTGACAGATGTTTCGTGCACACCCGATGCACTTAGATATTGTTTCTGTGTGCATGTATAGCACATTCATGGATTTTGATTTCCGTGCGCACCAGACGCACATGGCATTCATATATATATTTGGGACTGATTTATGTTAGAGCAGTACGTTTTTATGATGTTATTATTGTATTCATATTGAGCAGGACTAGTCAGAGGACAGTACCTGAATATATTTTGCATGCATTGATAGTTATCGAAGGGATTTCCAAAAAGGCGAGCTCTAGTCTCAGTATTTACCTACGTGTCTGACATGACACGAAACGTTTAAAACAAGGAACCCTTCTAAATTGCTTTCAAAACGGCGGGACGTGCATATTAAACAAAAGATATATATATATATATATATATATATATATGTATGTATGTATGTATGTATGTATGTATGTATGTAGTTATTTTCCTACAATAGACGTCCGCCACTGTGCAGTGTTGCGAACATCACAACGATTTGAAAAAGTTTGTCATGCATTGCTTCTAGATGCTTTAATGATGTATATCATGTTGGTTTTCGTCTTGGATTTCGACATTGATGTCTTCCCCATGACTCCGATGATAGCGGGATGCTTGACGGAGTTTTGATTTTGAGTTATATGCTCATTTTTCAAGCGCATGCGCTGCGCTACGATTTGTTTTATTTATTTATGATTTCGGAGCCCCGACGGCTTGATGGTTTTGCTTAGATGTTTTAGTAATTTGGGAGAAGTTTTAATTTAAATTCGGGGACCGAATTTCTTTAAGGAGGGAAGATTGTAGCGTTTTGAAAATCGTTTCGGTGAAATTTCGGAAAATCGGTAAAATAAGGGGGTTTTCTGTAAAAAGTCAAAATACAAATATCTTTATTATAAAATTAAATATACATATTCTAGATATATAATTGCTAGTATTTGGTGTTTATTGAGCCACTGGTGAAATTTCAAATTTTCTGAAATTTTTTCCAAAATTAATTATTTTAATATTATTTTAAGCCGCCATTAATACATTTAATTAGGGAAAATTACAAATTGGAATGAGTTGAAACAAATTTTGAGCATCATAAAATATTAAACAAAATTTTAACATGTTATTTTTGGAATGAAATTAAGCTGTTAAGCGGTTTTGAAAATATCGAAGAAAAAGGGCTTAAATAATGAAATTGGTGTTAATGGAAATTGGGGTATAATATTTATCGTTTTGTTTTCCCCACTTGCACTCACACACACCCCATTTCCCTTGTGGCCGAGCCCCCATTTTGGCAGCCCAAAATTTTCCCTAACCCTTTATTTCCCACTTCAAAGTTGAATGGAAAAGAAAATAAAAGAAAATAATAATAAGAGTTGAATAAACAATGAGGAGTGGGCTTTGTTGACTTGGGAATTAGCATTCATTCACCACCTCACTTTCTCTCTCTCCAATTCCTTCTCCTGCTGGCCGAGCTCCCATCCCTTGCTGCCCCAAATTTCCCCACCTCCCTTTTCACTCCAAAATTCTTCAATTTTTGCCAAAAATCAACACAAACCCTCACAAAATCAAAATCTAACTCCTACCCATTATTTCTTTGCCCAAGCTAGCATGGATCTTGGAGGAAATTTGGCATTTTGGCATTTTGGAGGCTATCATCTTCATGTTGATCTCTTGATCATGAGGTATAAAGATTCATCCATATTTGTTAGTTGTTAATTGAATGTTTAAATCAAGCTTAATTTGGTGTTTTAAAAAAAATAAAGGGGTTTGGAATTCAAGTTTGAAATTTTAAGTGGATGGTTTTGAATGAAGATTAGGGTTTGATTATTGGATTATGGTTGTGATGGGTAGATTAACATGTAATTGCTTGCTAAATTAATCTAGTTGCTAGCTTGCATTTTTGTTAAATTAAATTTGTAATAATTAAGCTATATTGCTAACTAGGTTTTTATGAACTATGGAAATAATTAAGAGAAAAATCTAATTAGGGTATTCATAACATTATTAATATTTTAAATTATAGTTTAATACATTAGTTCATGAAAATCCAAGCTAAATTGTTGTTTGTACATTTTTGCTATAAAATTGTTAAAATTGGGTATATTGTAAACTAGAATTTTGGGGTTAATGAAATTTAATGAGATTAAATTGTGGAAATTGTTTTTATGACTTATTTAAAATGTTTAATAAGTATTATTGCCATTATAATTGTTAAAACATCAAGTTTTGCACTAAAACGGTAAATTTTTGCTTGCTAGGTTTTCGGAAAAATAGCTTTTAAAGTGAGTTTGGGGTTTTTGTAAATTTTAACCTATTTCATATAATAATTAGTGATTTGTGAAACCATGATTGGTATGTTAAGTGTTTTTCTTGATCAATCGACGTTTGTACGCCGATGTCGAGGGTTTTTGAGTTGATTTGTGAAAGCAAACCATAGGTTTTGACCTATATGGGATTCGTGTGTCGTTTTGGTCATGAGTCGGATTTTAATGCGATACGGTGCGTTATGATATGTAGATACCCCACGTGGACTTCGAGACGACAAGCAAGCGCGTGGCGACATCGGCACAGGCGAGTGAGGACCAGGTGAGTAGATTTATATCTACGGGGAGAAGTCGGGTGGATGGCGTATAGCACCCCCACAGTTTATGGTGATGTATACGAATACATATACACACATATATATTGATTATATATCGTTGAGTTTATTGATGATAGAGATAGATTTTAGGTGTGATAGGATAGGTTTAGTGTTGCGAGACCCTAGAGTAGAGCTTGCACCACATTTACACACACACACCCCCATACTTGCATCATTCTTCTTTCATATTTGCTTATATGGGGTTATATTGTTATGTGTTCACATGGGTATGGGACTATGTGTTCACATACTGGATTTGAGAATAGTATTTGGGATTTGAGATGAGTCGATAAGATTTGATTGAGACCGCGAGAACGGTGATATGGAAGGATTTGCAGGGTTCCTAGGCACTCTAGTGAGGTCTCCCAAGCCATCAACCATGGCAATTTCAAAAAATATGGTGCCTACAAACCCTAAAGTACGGATCGTTTGCTAGATATCTAGGCGAACAAGAACTAGTTAACAGTTAACTAAATAAAATACGGAAATACAACCTTTGTAGATCCGGTGCTCCACCTCCATAGCTCCGCAACGAGGTCCTCTCCGCTGTCCAAATCAAATCCGGGCTCTAGGATCGGCCTCGTCGGAGAATGGGCAAGCTAGGTCGTCGATGTCCATGCCGAAGATGATCTACGTCGAGGCATCGATGAATCAAGCTCCACCTTCACCAAACCCTAAAATCTTGTGAAGGAAACACACTCTACTACTTGGCAAGAGGTAGAGGATGAAGAAATAGGAAGTGGGTAGACTTTAGAATTGGATTTCTCACTCATTTCCAACAATCACCATTGATGGACTTTGCTTTGCTTCACTTGAAGAATGAAGAAGAAGAAGAAAGATATTATGATAAGTTATTAGAAAATGAAAAGAAAATGAATTCTTATCATAATTCTAACCATGGTCAAGTGTAGAGAATGAATCATGGTTAGTGTGAATGGTTAGGGTTAAGGATGAGATAAGTATGGTTGACTTTATCAAAGCTTCATGAAGCTTCAACTAAACTCCAAATCTAGCAACCATTCTTTTCTCTTTTCTTTTTATTTTCCAAAGTGAATAAACAAATAAATAAATGAATAAATAAGTAATGGAAAATAAAACCCTAATCATTCTTTTAACCATGGTTTATTCTTTGCACTTAACCAAGTAAACTTGTATCATCAAACATGATACAATCAAGTGCACAAAATCATATCGCATATGTAATGTGCACACCCGAGCGAGAAAATCCATCTTAAGTAAACCGATACTAGTTGATGCAAAGCAATATATCAAATATATAAATATGCATTAAATCATTAAATCAACACTTGATTCAATGATCCGGTCATGCGCACATAACCGACTGGTATCAAATATATCGGCTTATCGAATCAACGCTTGAATCGATAACTAGGTTATATCGCATACAACCATTCGATATATTTATCGCGAGAATAGAATACGGTATCACATACACGCATTATTCTCGGTCCCGCACATATCTCATATGCGCTCCTATTTCGTTTCGCTTGAGCCAGGAAACCTCTGTGTAGGACTCTAAAGACTCGTCAATACGCCGGCAGCGGATGATGATCATATCAAACATCCACAAGCCGCAAGCGGTCTGCTAAACGTAACGGCCACCCAGGTATTGAGCGATCTGAAGATCGACGAGCAAGCCCGCTCACACTCCAGTGAATCCGACCAGTAACACTACCGTACAGTCCGGTCTGATCGTCTGATATGTCGCATATCTCGCCTAGGGGTGGTAAACGTCAGACCCCAATAGCTCAATAAGTCGTGTCGATATGAGGCTCATAACGGGTCGAGAAACTACTGGTAACACTTACCAGCAATTCTCTGAGCAGCCCTGGCCAGGGACTTCCTGTTATAGCCGATCGAACACAGTGCAACATCAACCCCCATATACCGGGAGAGACGAATCCCCTCCTATCGCTCATTGCCTCCATGTGACTCGGGACTGTACCCAAAAACCACCGTTTTGCACGCCCTCTTGGACGTGGTAAGATGGAAATCAAAGCACAGTGGGAACCACACAAGACTCTATGACGATCTCGGGTCAACAGACTACTCTGTACCAGTGTCACCAGAGAACTGCCATCTGACGTGAGGTATAATACCATCTGGGAGTTCTCGGCGAGTCCGTCCAGTGTACCCAGTCTCTACTGAGCACCCGTATATCTCCTCTGATGTCAAACACCGATGGATATGGGATCATCCATCGCCCATCTGTATGGGTCGAGAAGGGACACGCTAGTCTACTCTGGTATATCGATGCCCCGTCTCGATACACCCTCGACTAGGGACTGTGAAGGATGTACTTATAGACTACCATGTCCCCACTAGTATGATCCGCATCATAGTCCAGGTAGTCAAGTACAGATCCTAAGGGCTTTACCAACATGTAACAGAGAGACAATCAGTATACACGTTAAGGTAAAGAGCAACCAGATAGCATACTATCATGTCGAGCAAGAAAGTCCTCCCTATATATGTCCCAGCATCCACTACAATATATATCCTATGTATAGTAATGGCCTCTAGGGCATACATATAACTAACAATCTCCCACTTGCACTAGGGCCATCTGTAGCAGTGGTTGCAGTATCTCATACTCAACCATCCCATAAAAGTCTCTCTCTGGGAACAGGCCTTTGTGAGTGGATCCGCTGTGTTGTCCTCTGAGTCTACTCTCCTAACCTCGATCTCTCTGGAGATCAATCATCTCCATGATCAGGCGATGCTGCCTTAGAATATGTCTGGATCACTGATGGGACGGACGTTCCTTGGCATAAGCCACAACTCCATTGTCACACAATGGGAGGAACATAGTTCATCTCATGAACCATTATACACCCAGACTGCCTCTATGGTAGCATCTTCAGTAGCGATGTATTCAGCCTTTATCGTCTAGTATGTCACGGTATCTAGCTTGGAACTCTTCCAACATACCGTCCCTTTACTGAGGGTAAAGACAATGCCTGTGACTGACACTCAGTCGTCTTTATCACCCTGGAACAATTCCAGTGATTCTTCCCAGGATCGGTTGATACCGTCTCACTACAACTAGTGAGAATCCTAACATCCAATTAGATCTATCTCATAGATCCAAAATCCAGGATTTGGTAGGTATCACTTTAATCCTATATGGAGAATCCTAGTGATAACCGGAGATTGATCGAGCGCAGCATAAGAAACTCCTTTCTTATCAAGAGTATGTCATCCACGTACTCTACGAGGATCGTCACCATACTCCCTACTACCTTTTTGTATATACAAGGTTCATCTACCATTTTGATGATGTCAAACTCTTTGACCGCTTCATCAAAACAGATGTTCCAACTCCGCGATGCCTGCTTTATCCTATAAAGCATCTTGCACACATTTCCGCTGCTCCCACTGTCTACGAAGCCCTCTGGCTGTGTACTTATAGACGCACTCTTCTAAATCATCATTTAGAAAAGCAGTCAAGACACCCAACCACCAGAGATCGTAGTCATGGTATGCAGCCGTGGTAAGTAGGATCTGGATGGACTTAAGCATAGGTACTGGAAAAGGTTTCATCATGATCCACGCCTGGTCTTTGACGAAAACCTTTAACAAGTCTAGCTTTGAAAGTCTCAACTTTTCCATTTACACCAAGTAATCTTCTCAAGATATACTTGCTCCTGATGGGGATTTAACCCTTCAGATATAGCAACCAAAGTCCATACTTTGTTGGTGTATAAGGATTCCATCTCAGATCGCTAAGCATCCAGCCATTCTTACAGAGTCTTACTCTCGATGGCCAGCTCGAAACTAGTTGGGTCATCATCTCATGATGCAATCCTCGCTCCCACTGTCATAGAGAAACCGAAGTATCTCTCAGGTGGGTGAGGAACCCTACTAGATCGGCGGAGAGGCTGAGGTTCGTTGGTTTCTACTGAATACTTTGGTTCTATCAAATCATCAGCTGTAGTTTGTATAGCTGGAACCTTTCCAGTTGTACATAACTGACCTTGCCTCGAGCTTGTCCGGATTTTGCTTTTAGACATAGGCCGGACAAATCCAAATCTTAACTGGCTTAAGACATGGGCTCTTCCCTTTCCATATCTCATATGGAGTGGTAGGCAACTGATTTGATTCGAACCCTATTCAATAGGTATGCAACTTCATAAGTGCATAACTCCCAGAAGGAAAAAGGTAACTCAGTAGTACTCATCATAGAGCACACCATATCAAATAGGGTGTATCTGCTCCGCCCCGATATACCATCGTGCTATGGTGTATACGGAGGAGTAATGCTGAGAGAGAATCTCATTCTCCTTTAGAATAGTCCAGTATTTCCGTGCTCAAGTATTCTCCTCCTTGATCTCATCATAGGACATAATACTTATACCCGTATTTTGGTTCTCTACTTCTAACTTATATTCCGTGAATATCTCAAAAGGTTCGGACTCATGTTTCAGCAGGAACATATGACTGAATCTTGAGAGATTATCAGAGAACGTAATGAAGTATAAAGAACCAGTCCTGGCATGTGTAGACAGGGGACCTGTTTATATCAACATGTATCATCCCAAGAGTTCACTAACTCTTTCTCTGTTTCCAGTAAACGGAGCTATGGTCATCTTATCTTTGTGACATGACTGGCGAGTTTCACAAGATGTAAATTCAAACTGATTTAAATATGCATCTAAATGTAACTCTAGCCAGTCGGGTCGCATTGATCTGACCTAGTCTACAATACCTCAAGAAGAATTCATTCATTTCTGAACTCTTCCTCTTGTGTGTGTTCCGTATACTAAGAACTGTAGTTTGATTTAGAACATCAATGCTTTTAGATAACGTGCCTGAACCGATCAACTTTTGATATAGGAAATGTTCAAAACATTATCCAACAATACAAAATTTTATCATTTCTTTACTAATAAAGAGATAGATACGATTTTGTATATCAGGTTCGGTATCTAATAACATTCGTTCAGAATTAATGTATTGGTAATACAGGGTGACAGTGACCGACAGACTTGGCTGCAACACTTGCCCCGTTTTCTGCCTCATGAAACTTATCACCCGTTCTCAGTTCTCTACCTATCTGTAGCCCTATGTAACAGATTACATATCTGGGATCCTGATCTGGTATCACATACCCAGGACGTAAAGGATACTGAGAAACAGTTCTGTATAATGAACACACCCGAAGATGATGCATCAGCATGCACTCTCTTCGTTTGGGCGGCACGGGAATTCTGGTAATCCCCAATTTCCTGCTCTGTCTTATAACAATTATAAGTTGGAGCGGGACCAACGTTCCCCAGCTCAGTATAACAAGCGGGTTCGGTCAATATTCCGTTTTATTATCTTGATTAAGGCGTGATATGGTCGCTACCAGGAGAGAGAGAGAAGAAAACACTCAGCGTGCGCTCTGTCAAGAATAGATTGGTTATTATTTTATCTAATCAGGATGGCTCCCACTGCTTTTTATCAAATCTTCCTTCAAACCCTAAAAGGAAAGACTAGCCGGGATTAATTACACACTACAAGTTCGCCAATCTTTCAGCCAGGCCAGTGTCGGTACTTTGAGGGAGGTCCCCCGTGCTTTCGCACGAACCTAATTACTGTAAACCTCGTTTTCCCAGAGGCGTAACCTCGTTGACACCTTTCTAGACACCTACTTGATCGGCTAGTTGTAATGTATAAAACTCTCCCAGGAGTAACTCTTACTCGCAGCGGGTATCGGGATCCAACTATCTCATAGAAGGTATGCAATCTCATTGCAAATTTCAACACTTGAAATTCCCGATAATATTTTGCCCCTAACCTCCTATGACCTTGACAAAGGCCAACAAACCATAGGATGCTAGTCAAGTTCAACCCGTCATTTCCTGATTGAATTAAACCCACCCGCACGGCCCTTGACAAAGGCCAACAAGGTCGCACGACTACCCTAACTCAATCTGCATCATATGCATAAGCAGATAAACACCAGTTAGCTACCGCACACTGCGCCTTGACAAAGGCCAACAAACGCAGCACGAATACTAACTACTACTTATCTGAAATGACGGAGGGCTACGACAGGTTTTTCTGAAAACCTATTGCGTAATGAACTTGATATCGTTGTAGAATCAAATGATTTTAAAATGGAGTGATTTTGAGGCTTTTCTAGTTTTGCTAAAGGAGTCACTCCCGGTGAAGGGATCGTCGGTCCTTTCCTCGTCGAATGAGGTGCGGGATATATCATATATATCGCTGTGCAAAGCAAAAACACTTAAAAGCAATCAAAAACAAACCGAGTGTGTAGCATCTGCCAGTTATTGCTAAAGGAGTCACTCCCGGTGAAGGGATCTCGGTCCTTTCCTCATCGAATAAGGTGCAGGATATATCTCATATACCGCTGTGCAAAGCAAGAACTGTAGCTACCTGTTTTATTTTGAAATTCGATTCTACAACATCTTAGGTTTCTTTTAATTCATTAATCACATTAATGAAGTCCCATCATTTAAGTACCTAAACATCACAGATAAATACGACGTACACTTATGCCATCCGCATTCGCCTCGATGTCCCCTCGTGCACCGTTAGGTTAGGTAACTAACGACAGAGCGGGGCAGGGCTAGCACGGGTGTAAAACATAAGTAACGTCTATATAATATATCATATATACTATATACTGTATCTATCATAGAACATCACATGATCACATCACAGATATCGCAGCAGAAGAAACATATGAAATATTGGATATACTAGGACGTCCGTGTTTTCAATACGAGCCAGTATAAAACACGGATTCCACGGTCGTGATGAATAGCCAAACCCACACCCCTAGACCCCTACGAGAGCGGCAAGCAACCCTACCAATTCTGGAGTTAGGAGACCCAGACTCAACTCCTCGAGTTGGTCTCCCACTGGACTCCAGAACCCGGTTACTTGTGCTCCCCTCCTTGGGTCTATCCTAGTGCGGAAAAGTAAATAATATACAACAGGTGACAACTCCCGCAACCTGGAAGCGCCCCAAATAAAAGAATATTACATACAAGTTTTTACATGAATGAAAATGAAAAACACTCATCTCACATAAAAACCCCCGGCTATTCAAACACGACGATCCAATATAACATATCCAGCAACACATAACATCACATGTCATCAACGTAAGTAAATATGTCCATCCCAATTGTCGTTGACGTATAGCAACGAAACCGGCGATATCACATATTACACTTACGGTCACAGAAAAGAAAGTGTGAAACTACAACAGTTGGAATCCGCAACCTCCTCAGACATCGCATGCCTGACCAAATGAATTTCTTAGACATCGCATGCCTAACAATTATAAACCCCGCATTTTAGTCTCAAAATCGAAAACTCTTTTCAATATCAAGTCGGGCAATTCAACAAGATTCCCGACATCCTGATCGAATGCTCGTCGCAAACTTCAGTAGACGGCTGCACCCCCGATACCGGCGACGAAGTGCACCAAGGCGGAACACCGCTACCGCGAGCACCCGGAGGGATGCTTTCGGCGACGGGGTTCTCCTACAGTCACTTGGTCGGGGCTATGGAGTGAGGCTGTCTATTAAGTTTACCCGGCGAGTATCCGCGTACGCTACGTGATTGCAACGGACTTTTGATCACATCAAAATTCTGTGGCAACCGATCAAGTGAGACTAAATTGCTACGTTTATAACATTCATTCAGTTATCATATAACTTATTGTGAATTCCAATTATTGTATCCCATTCCAGATAAACAGAAAATGTTAAACTTTTCGATCAAACACTCGAACACCCAAGTTTTCCTGATACAGATCAACACATGAAACAAGTCTAACAACATTTAGTTCGTACCTCAGTACCAACGGTCCAGCCGTAGAAGGGTCAAGCCAACGCCTCACATGTGGCACGCCGTACTGCCCCAAACCCGAAGGTTCAAAGGGCAGTTCAAGACGGTCACATAATCGAGTTAAGGTTTGTGTCTTCTAGAGGGACCATCGCTTTACTTGCACTACTTAGAACGTCGTTAAACTACGGAAAAATCCAACACTTGGAAATTTCCCGACAGGGGAAAAGTTGGGTATTTATATCTGGTCGAACTTTTTAACATATTCTAAAATTTATCCGGAAAGCCACACAGACAAAATTTGATACCCCGATCGAAATACCGAATCCCCAAAACAAATGCAGAAATTTCAACTCTTGAAAAATTATTAAAAATACCCAGGAAAATCAGCATAGCAAAATAGGAATTACTGTATAAAATTAGTCACGCAAAACGACAAAACGGCCGCTCTTCCGCCGCACGAGCCATGATCGTGCCGCGGAAGCGCGGCGCTTTGAAGGAATTGAGTGCACGAATTTTACAGACTTTCTTAGAATTGCCTGCATGTTTTTCTGAATATTTTTAATGTGGAAAAATACCAGATTTTAAAAATTGTACAGAGAGCAAGTTTGTTTTGGAGTTCCGGGTTCGTTCGGACTTCAATTTCCGTCTGGACTTCGCCTAAGGCTCTAGCTAGGCTCTGATACCACTGCAGGGTTCCTAGGCACTCTAGTGAGGTCTCCCAAGCCATCAACCATGGCAATTTCAAAAAATATGGAGCTTACAAACCCTAAAGTACGGATCGTTTGCTAGATATCTAGGCGAACAAGAACTAGTTAACAGTTAACTAAATAAAATACGGAAATACAACCTTTGTAGATCCGGTGCTCCACCTCCATAGCTCCGCAACGAGGTCCTCTCCGCTGTCCAAATCAAATCCGGGCTCTAGGATCGGCCTCGTCGGAGAATGGGCAAGCTAGGTCGTCGATGTCCATGCCGAAGATGATCTACGTCGAGGCATCGATGAATCAAGCTCCACCTTCACCAAACCCTAAAATCTTGTGAAGGAAACACACTCTACTACTTGGCAAGAGGTAGAGGATGAAGAAATAGGAAGTGGGTAGACTTTAGAATTGGATTTCTCACTCATTTCCAACAATCACCATTGATGGACTTTGCTTTGCTTCACTTGAAGAATGAAGAAGAAGAAGAAAGATATTATGATAAGTTATTAGAAAATGAAAAGAAAATGAATTCTTATCATAATTCTAACCATGGTCAAGTGTAGAGAATGAATCATGGTTAGTGTGAATGGTTAGGGTTAAGGATGAGATAAGTATGGTTGACTTTATCAAAGCTTCATGAAGCTTCAACTAAACTCCAAATCTAGCAACCATTCTTTTCTCTTTTCTTTTTATTTTCCAAAGTGAATAAACAAATAAATAAATGAATAAATAAGTAATGGAAAATAAAACCCTAATCATTCTTTTAACCATGGTTTATTCTTTGCACTTAACCAAGTAAACTTGTATCATCAAACATGATACAATCAAGTGCACAAAATCATATCGCATATGTAATGTGCACACCCGAGCGAGAAAATCCATCTTAAGTAAACCGATACTAGTTGATGCAAAGCAATATATCAAATATATAAATATGCATTAAATCATTAAATCAACACTTGATTCAATGATCCGGTCATGCGCACATAACCGACTGGTATCAAATATATCGGCTTATCGAATCAACGCTTGAATCGATAACTAGGTTATATCGCATACAACCATTCGATAGATTTATCGCGAGAATAGAATACGGTATCACATACACGCATTATTCTCGGTCCCGCACATATCTCATATGCGCTCCTATTTCGTTTCGCTTGAGCCAGGAAACCTCTGTGTAGGACTCTAAAGACTCGTCAATACGCCGGCAGCGGATGATGATCATATCAAACATCCACAAGCCGCAAGCGGTCTGCTAAACGTAACGGCCACCCAGGTATTGAGCGATCTGAAGATCGACGAGCAAGCCCGCTCACACTCCAGTGAATCCGACCAGTAAAACTACCGTACAGTCCGGTCTGATCGTCTGATATGTCGCATATCTCGCCTAGGGGTGGTAAACGTCAGACCCCAATAGCTCAATAAGTCGTGTCGATATGAGGCTCATAACAGGTCGAGAAACTACTGGTAACACTTACCAGCAATTCTCTGAGCAGCCCTGGCCAGGGACTTCCTGTTATAGCCGATCGAACACAGTGCAACATCAACCCCCATATACCGGGAGAGACGAATCCCCTCCTATCGCTCATTGCCTCCATGTGACTCGGGACTGTACCCAAAAACCACCGTTTTGCACGCCCTCTTGGACGTGGTAAGATGGAAATCAAAGCACAGTGGGAACCACACAAGACTCTATGACGATCTCGGGTCAACAGACTACTCTGTACCAGTGTCACCAGAGAACTGCCATCTGACGTGAGGTATAATACCATCTGGGAGTTCTCGGCGAGTCCGTCCAGTGTACCCAGTCTCTACTGAGCACCCGTATATCTCCTCTGATGTCAAACACCGATGGATATGGGATCATCCATCGCCCATCTGTATGGGTCGAGAAGGTACACGCTAGTCTACTCTGGTATATCGATGCCCCGTCTCGATACACCCTCGACTAGGGACTGTGAAGGATGTACTTATAGACTACCATGTCCCCACTAGTATGATCCGCATCATAGTCCAGGTAGTCAAGTACAGATCCTAAGGGCTTTACCAACATGTAACAGAGAGACAATCAGTATACACGTTAAGGTAAAGAGCAACCAGATAGCATACTATCATGTCGAGCAAGAAAGTCCTCCCTATATATGTCCCAGCATCCACTACAATATACATCCTATGTATAGTAATGGCCTCTAGGGCATACATATAACTAACAATTCGTACTTGAGATACGTCCCGGTGTTATAGCGGATCTTGGGACGACGATACGTGTGAATAGTGTTATACATTGAATGGTTGACATGTGATCGTGATATGAGATAAGATATATTAAGATATTCATAATAGGTTGCATTAGGTGATGTATACCTCTTTATAACGATATATGATGATGATATCGGTTTGTATGAGGCTATAGATCAGCAGTCAGATCATGACTATATTGATGATATTAGTATCGTACTAGACGTGGGTCAGTACCCGGATTATGATCTTTGATTAAGAGGATACCTGATGAATAATTTGGTGAATGTGATATTGACCCGTACCCAGATTTGGGATGCCGTACGACGGATTGACGTACGAGCTTTACACTGATGTTTGATCCGCACTCTTGACTTGGAAATAACTGACAATAGATATGGTATCGGATGTGATATTATGGAGGGATCATCGACTAATATACACACACACACACACACACACACACATATGTATCGACTCAGATGTTAGGCGGTTACCTTACCTTCAGTTAACCCGTTAGCTCAGCCCTATAGTTTAGTGTAGCTGTACGACTTATATTTCATTAAATGCAGATTTGTTATCATTGTGTCTAGTAGTTAGCTCCCGCTCATTATTGATGTTCGCTCAGCATCGCATGCTTATATTATGATTCATATCCTATTATTGATATCATGCTGTTAGAACACCAGCACCATTACCGATAACGCGTATGTTCCACGTACACTTACTTGCCGGCTCACACACATCTTCATCGGTAATTGCCATGTCACGAACACTTTAGAAAATACTATTTCATTGACATAGGTTGTTAGCTAATAGTTTAGACATGATATTAGTGTACTTGCCTTATATGCTAGTTTTGACATTGTAGTTATTGCCTGCTACTTCATGCATGTTATTATTCACTGTTGTGTCGCATTCATGGATTTTCATGCCTATATTCACTGTTTACATGCTATTGATGACTTGGATTCGGATTTCATGAGATTTCTTGGATTTGCAGGAAAACCGCAAAAACATAAATAAACATTTTCTCTCTTTTTAAATAAAAAGTACGGTTTTCCCATGATGTATGAGTCGTCCACCATGAGTTTGCTAATGGATTTCGAGACCCGATTCGAGGAGACGGATGAAACGTTTCGGGTACATGGTGGACCCGGTGCGGTACCCCGGGGAAAGAAGATCGCAGATGATGGCGTTGAGCCTGGCAGGGGAGCACTACCGACCGGTGATATTACCCGACGCGTCGGATATCCGGAGGATACCGTCGTGGTCTTGAAATTGATGGTAGGGGCCGGTCTGAACTGACGGCACCCTAGATAGTGAGATTGAGACATACAGAGATATTTAAGATATTGAGGTACAGAGATTGTGAAACAGAGATATCGAGATATGTTGATATTTGTTTTGTGTCGATACTAGGCACTGTTTATGCTGATTTCATTTATGATACCTCGTTTTTTTTTTTAAAAGATACAGAAATCTCACTAATTTATGAAAGCAGTTTTCTTCAGTACATGCATTCTGTTTCATGCATTCATACCTCATCCATATGATATATTGCTACCTGAGGCACTGACACGGGCACATGGGATTTCACTCGGGTTAGATATTTACCCTAGCCATTGCTTTAGGCTGCATGTTATATATATTGAGGATATATTATGATCGTTGACCTAGGATTGTGTTGTTCATGCGGTTTCTGTTCGTAGATGTTTTTCTACTCACGAGTTGGCAGCTCACTCCCGTTGTGCCACAGTTCTTGCAGGTTTTGCCGTACAGGTTTCATTAAGGCTTTGTTGGCACTGCTTCTTTCGGGTGACTTGCTAGTAGGTGGGTTTATTGGTATCGTACCCATCATATTACTTTGTATAATATTATTCAGTTGTATCTAGTAAACTCCATCAACCAAACATATATTTTATTTCAGAGATAGAGACCAGTAATATTTATTCTTTCGACCTTAGAGTCGCGCATTGTATTTCTATGGATTTCTTGTTGTTTTGAGTTTCCTTTTGAGTTTTGATCCTTGCCCTTGGCGTTGTATATTATATTGCTTGTGTGGTTGTGACCGTCAATTAACGAAGAGCTAGCTCCCGCTTGGGGATGCCTTTTTATTGATTTCGTATACTATTCATGTTGTATCCCGTTTGGGGGCCAGTATTTACAATGGAGACTCTGCCGAAATTTTCAGGAAATATTTGATGTTTTCAAAAACGCATAATACGGCTTATGCTATTAAAACTACTTGCCTTAAATTGGTTTTCCCTTCACTCTACTACTTTTCTTGGTTTGGATTTCTGGGTTTTCGGCTTACTTAGATTACGTACGCCTCGAGACGTTTCGTAGTCTAAGTGCCGGTCATGTTCCGTACTTTCGGGTCGTGACAAAGTTGGTATCAAAGCGTTAGGTTTTACCTTCGGAGCGTAGGATGACCCTTGGTTGATGGAATAGGTGACTAAAGTAGAGTAACGTACCGTGGTATGTTCCACGGCATACTTACGATACGCTACTCCACTTAAGGAGCCTTAGGATATACATTTCTTTACTCGGTATCATATTCATCCTATGATCTAGCCTCATCGGTATCCGTTATGGTTTTGCTGCCACGATTACGGGCAGGGAGAGCTACGGCTAGACTTGCGGTCAGCACGAGCTCGTTACGAACGAGGACTGACCAGGGCGTGATTCCGGCGACACACGATTGCAGAGATGTGTCTTTTTATTGTGTTTTCGCGCCACGAGAGTGGGATGGATCGCTGTATGAGGTTACTCAGATGTGCTGATCGACACCAGAGGATTGAGCCACTGATAGAGGCCAGCTGGATTTTGATGACCATTGGTGTATGGCTTATTCATGATGATCGAGGCCCTGTTCAGCGTGCAGACGAGTGAGCCAGTTATTGCTGCGAACGACGAGATATCGCCCCAGATGTTGGAGCTACTGCAGTACGAGTTGTACTAAGAGATGAGAGAAGGTCGCTAGTCACCGAGGATGAATGACTAGGACATGTGGTTCGTTCGCTACCTCGATGCGAGGTCATCAAATGGATGGATTCCAGCTAGAGAAGACTTCACACGGAGGCGTTGAGAGTCGACAGAGATGATCGAATGTCAGAAACCAATTATTCCAAGTTTAAAGATTCGGAAAGACATGCTGGCAATTCTATGGACCCTCTAGAAGAATGAAACCCTAACTCGACTTAATGACCGTGTGAAAGCCTTTGAACCTTAGGGTTTGCGGCAGTTCCGCGGCGCCATTAGTGAGGCTTAGGTTTGCCCTTCTACGGCTGGACCATCGATACTGTGGTACGTATTCGATACTATTAAACTGTACCCAAGATGTTGAGCTCTTGGGGGATTATGAGGTTTTGATGAATCGATCGGATGGTTCGACTTCATTCAGATGCTAGGTGGTGAGATGCATTTCTTAGGAGACTCCAGATACGAGGATAGCCGTCGGAGCTCAGTCCATGCAGCCACGACGAGACGAGTCCGAAGCAGTCGACATTAGAGAAAGTGGAGTAAGAGGTTCGTACGAGATCTTGATGAGACGACGTTCCACTCCGCCGACATTAGAGATGCGATACGCATGCCGAGGCATTGTGCTTGGATATACCTTCCAGAAGGAGTCGCGATGAGTATGCAGCCATTCTGGAACGAGAACAGATCTAGTAAGAGACGATGACTTCCGGACAGTTCGACAGAGATGAGATTTGGGAGAGATCTCGACAGGACCTTTCTGGAATGAATTACGAGAAGACTTGGACCCAGGTGTGCTCATGTTACGCACACCGGCAGGCCAGAGTTCAGGATCGTCGACAAGACATGCTATGAGTGACCACGACAGTTGGTCAGAGATTCTTGGAGGATGTGCTTGAGCGGGACTATTCCGCCATACTTGATTTTGGGTATTTTGGGGGATCTATTCGCATGATTGATTTTGATGATGGAGTTTCATGATATTTATTTTCATGGACCATGGTTGCATCTGCTGAGTAATTGCGATTTTTGCACAGTTGTTGCACTTGATATCGTTTTCGTGCCTTGGTTTCTCACGTTTATGATTTTATGGGTTTCATACAGTTGAGTTGATTTTGTGTGTATATATGCACACGATTTGGGATTTGCACTCGGTATGATTCACATATGCTTGCAGTGCAGTGATACGCATTTTGTGCACTTAGATGCACTGGACTTCGATTTCGATTGTGATTCTCGATGTTTGTTTTGTGCACCTGATTTGATTTTTCGCATGTTCGGCGCTTGATATTGGATTTCATGATTTTGTGCATGATGGATGCACTTGATTTGGATTTTCGTGCATGTTGAGCGCATGTTTGAGATACGATTTTGGTGCACACCAGATGCACTAAATCGAGATTCTTCGTGCATGTCAGATGCACCCGTTTTTGCTGTCAGACACACCTGTTGCCCTTGACAGATGTTTCGTGCACATCCGATGCACTTAGATATTGTTTTTGTGCGCATGTATAGCACATTCATGGATTTTGATTTCCGTGCGCACCAGACGCACATGGCATTCATATATATATTTGGGACTGATTTATGTTAGAGCAGTACGTTTTTATGATGTTATTATTGTATTCATATTGAGCAGGACTAGTCAGAGGACAGTACCTGAATATATTTTGCATGCATTGATAGTTATCGAAGGGATTTCCAAAAAGGCGAGCTATAGTCTCAGTATTTACCTACGTGTCTGACATGACACGAAACGTTTAAAACAAGGAACCCTTCTAAATTGCTTTCAAAACGGCGGGACGTGCATATTAAACAAAGTATATATATATATATATATATATATATATATATATATATGTAGTTATTTTCCTACAATAGATGTCCGCCACTGTGCAGTGTTGTGAACATCGCACAACGATTTGAAAAAGTTTGTCATGCATTGCTTCTAGATGCTTTAATGATGTATACCATGTTGGTTTTCGTATTGGATTTTGACATTGATGTCTTCCCCATGACTCCGATGATAGCGGGATGCTTGACGGACTTTTTATTTTGAGTTATATGCTCATTTTTCATGCGCATGCACAGCGCTACGATTTGTTTTATGTATTTATGATTTCGGAGCCCCGATGGCTTGATGGTTTTGCTTAGATGTTTTAGTATTTGGGGAGGAGTTTTAATTTAAATTCGGGGACCGAATTTGTTTAAGGGGGGAAGATTGTAGCGTTTTGAAAGTCATTTCGGTGAAATTTCGGAAAATCGGTAAAATAAAGGGGTTTTCTGTAAAAAGTCAAAATACAAATATTTTTATTATAAAATTAAATATATATATATTCTAGATATGTAATTGCTAGTATTTGGTGTTTATTGAGCCACTGGTGAAATTTCAAATTTTCTGAAAATTTTTCCAAAATTAATTATTTTAATATTATTTTAAGCTGCCACTAATACATTTAATTAGGGAAAATTACAAATTGGAATGAGTTGAAACAAATTTTGTGCATCATAAAACATTAAACAAAATTTTAACATGTTATTTTTGGAATGAAATTAAGCTGTTAAGCGGTTTTGAAAATATCGAAGAAAAAGGGCTTAAATAGTGAAATTGGTGTTAATGGAAATTGGGGTATAATATTTTTCTTTTTGTTTTCCACACGTGCACTCACACACACCCCATTTCCCTTGTGGCCGAGCCCCCATTTTGGCAGCCCAAAATTTTCCCTAACCCTTTCTTTGCCACTTCAAAGTTGAATGGAAAAGAAAATAAAAGAAAAGAATAATAAGAGTTGAATAAACAATGAGGAGTGGGCTTTGTTGACTTGGGAATTAGCATTCATTCACCACCTCACTTTCTCTCTCTCTAATTCCTACTCCTGTTGGCCGAGCCCCCATACCTTGCTGCCCCAAATTTCCCCACCTCCCTTTTCACTCCAAAATCCTTCAATTTTTGCCAAAAATCAACACAAACCCTCACAAAATCAAAATCTAACTCCTACCCATTATTTCTTTGCCCAAGCTAGCATGGATCTTGGAGGAAATTTGGCATTTTGGAGGCTATCATCTTCATGTTGATCTCTTGATCATGAGGTATAAAGATTCATCCATATTTGTTAGTTGTTAATTGAATGTTTAAATCAAGCTTAATTTGGTGTTTTAAAAAAAATAAAGGGGTTTGGAATTCAAGTTTGAAATTTTAAGTGGATGGTTTGGAATGAAGATTAGGGTTTGATTATTGGATTATGGTTGTGATGGGTAGATTAACATGTAATTGCTTGCTAAAATTAATCTTGTTGCTAGCTTGCATTTTTGTTAAATTAAATTTGTAATAATTAAGCTATATTGCTAACTAGGTTTTTAAAAACTATGGAAATAATTAAGAGAAAAATCTAATTAGGGTATTCATAACATTATTAACATTTTAAATTGTAGTTTAATACTTTAGTTCATGAAAATCCAAGCTAAATTGTTGTTTGTACATTTTTGCTATAAAATTGTTAA
Source organism: Agapanthus africanus (assembly GCA_030015575.1). Classification (NCBI taxonomy): domain Eukaryota; kingdom Viridiplantae; phylum Streptophyta; class Magnoliopsida; order Asparagales; family Amaryllidaceae; genus Agapanthus; species Agapanthus africanus. The sequence goes on along the minus strand of CM057340.1, from coordinate 116,974,125 downwards.
AATTGGGTATATTGTAAACTAGAATTTTGAGGTTAATGAAATTTAATGAGATTAAATTGTGGAAATTGTTTTTATGACATATTTAAATTGTTTATAAGTATTATTGCCATTATAATTGTTAAAGCATCAAATTTTGTACTAAAACGGTAAATTTTTGCTTGCTAGGTTTTCGGAAAAATAGCTTTAAAGTGAGTTTGGGGTTTTTGTAAATTTTAACTTATTTCATATAATAATTAGTGATTTGTGAAACCATGATTGATATGTTTAGTGTTTTTCTTGATCAATCGACGTTTGTACGCTGATGTCGAGGGTTTTTGAGTTGATTTGTGAAAGCAAACCATAGGTTTTGACCTATGTGGGATTCGTGTGTCGTTTTGGTCATGCGTCGGATTTTAATGCGATACGGTGCATTATGATATATAGGTACCCCACGTGGACTTCGAGACGACAAGCAAGCGCATGGCGACATCGGCACCGGCGAGCGAGGACCAGGTGAGTAGATTTATATCTACGGGGAGAAGTCGGGTGGATGGCGTATAGCACCCCCGCAGTTCGTGGTGATGTATATGAATACGTATACACACATATATATTGATTATATATCGTTGAGTTTATTGATGATAGAGATAGATTTTAGGTGTGATTGGATAGGTTTAGTGTTGCGAGACCCTAGAGTGTTGGAGTTAGTGTCCTCAGAGTCAATTATTGGATCACAGGCACGTGATTGCAATGATTGATGGAGGACCTATCCCGATAGGACAGTCTTACTCAAGATGATAGTATGCTATCTGGTTTATCTTTATCATCGTGTACTGCTTTAGGTGACCTTGCAGGTCACTATTGCACGTTGATAGAGCCCCTAGGATTCTTGCTTGACTACCAGCAGTATGAGGGCGATCATATACATGGGAGCTGGGGTCTATAAGCACATCCTTAAAAGGTCCCTAGTCGAGCGAGTTTCGAGACAGGGCATCGATACTCCAGAGTAGACTAGTGTATACAGTCGATAACCCGACGAGGGGCGGTGGCCAGTCTCACAAGCCACTGGTGTCAGTTGGTTCACCTAAGTTGTATACAGGTGCTCATTGGGTTATGAGTACACCGGACAGGACTCGCCGGGAACCTGCTAGTTGGTATTATATCTAGTGTCAGATAGCAGTTCCCTGGTGACATGTGTACAGGTTAGTTCATCGACCTGAGATCGTCATTTGTCTCGTGTGAGTTCCCACCGTGCTTTGATTACTAACCTACCACGCTCAAAGGAGACGTGCAAACAGGTTTTAGTTGGGTACAGTCCCGAGCCACATGGAGGCAGTGAGCGGATCTGCAGGGGTTCGTCTCTCCCGGTATTGGGGGTGAGGTCGCGCTGTGTCTAGGAGAGCCATTACACGAAGTCCTTGGCCAAGGCAGAAGATTTACTGGTAGGTATTCCAATAGTATCTCAGGGTGTTCTGGACTACACTTTGACACGACTTGTACCGCTTTTGGGGGTCTGACTTTTACCAACCCTTAGGCCCGCCATGCGATGCTCATAGACGAACGGACCGGACTATACGGATATTGTCACTGACAGGCTCAGTAGGGTGTCAGAATGGGTTCGCTCATCGACGTCCCTTTTGGTCAATACATGGTAGCCCGTTAGGTATAGGTTAATACCTCTGACGTGCTAGTGGTTAAATCCACAACCAAAGTATTGACGAGTCTTTAGAGTCCCCCACAGACCAGTTTCTCAAGTTTCGGGAGAAACGCTATAGAGGCCGTATGGAGATATGGCAGGGTTCGATCAGATACGTGCGGTATTGCACGGATCATGATCGGACGGATAATACTAGCGGGCTTTGGTTTAAGCCGGATCCTAGTATTGTACAGTGTAGATTTTGACTCTTTGCATTTGTATTCAGTGGGAATACAAATGCGGGTATGTATATGCAGTCGCGGCGTTTTCCTGTAATTTATTACGGGATCAGTTTTCTGAAGTTGCCAGTTTGCATTCCGTTCCGGCCAGTTTTCCTTTGTTCCTTCACGGCTGGACTTTCCGATGGAGGGGGTTATTTGCAGTTGTGCAAATTATCTTTTATGGAGGGGTTTTCTTGCAGTTGTGGCTTCATGATGGTTACTAGCATCATAAGATTCTTTATCCATCTCTTCACTTGCATTTATTGGATAGGATTGAGTTGGATTTGTTTTTGACCTTGGTGTGACCATTATTTTCTCCACTTGCTTTTGATTCCATTTTTAATCCCCCATCCATTGAATAGGGGCCGGCTACTACTAGGGAGTGAGAGAGAGGGTTCATTTCTAGTATGAGGAATTTTCATTTCATCTCATTCTTCTTGCTATAAAATTCCACACATCACTCCAAAGTTCATACATTCCTCCATCAAAAGCAACTTAAACCTCAAATGAGACAATGGTTTCTACACTGATCCTACAGCATTTCTTGGGCATGTCGGCTCGCCAACTTCGTGCCTGAGTTGCCTCGGTCCAGAGGTAGGAGCCCGTAAAAGAACTCGGTGATGTGGTGCCCGTTCCGACGAGGATCTGAAGACCAGAGGTTCTGCGAGGAGATCAGAGTGGAGGCCGAAGACTGAAGGACACGGATCGCTCGGTATAGCTCTCTACTTCTATTCTAGTTTGCTAGAGTTAGGTTAATGGCCCGATCCGGGTTTTTAGTGCGCGGTGGTGCCGGTTTCTTAGTTCTAGAAAAGTTTCGTTTCCGCATTCCGGCGTCGGATTGACGGCCGGGGCGCCGTCGTGCACTTACACTGGTATCAGAGCCACGCCATTAACCTAGTCTAGCTTGGTCTAATGTGTTTAAAACTTCGATCGAACATTTATCCTAAAACCGCATTTTCATTGCATATGTTTCTGTCGAAATTTGTTTTAGCTCTAAAATTTTTTTGCAGTACATTGCAGAAACATGTGCAGGAAATTATAAGCCTTCTTCAAAAATTTGGTAGGGAAATGCTTCAGTTCGACCGCGGAAACACGGCCAAACCCCTAGTTTGGCTGCGGTTCCACGGTGGAAGAAAGTCAACGCCGTACCAAAATTTTACAGAGGGCTTTCTACATGGAAATAGGGTTTTTGGAATATTCTTTTTGGGCCCAGATTTTCTGTGAGTGCTACAGTAGTGCTTGGGGCCCACTTCGTTAAATTTGATCGATCGAAAATTTTAAACATGTTAGTTCACAGTATTTACATTATATCTGCGACCGTGAATGTCATTTGATCAGTAAATCCTGTCTATCTGCTATAGCCCTTTTAGACGGATTTGCAAACGTGACATTCACGTTGATATTCTGTGTTGTGCTGTGATGTTGCGGATTGGTCGTGTGGGATAGCCTGGATGCGATGTTAGTACAGTTTTGTTTTATATGTACATTTGATATTGCGGGGCGAGCGTCCGACATGTGGACTGCCTTCACTGCCTGTTTGTATATTATTCTTTTGGGGCACGACCGGGTCCAGGTCGATGTACCCGTTGTATGTATATTTTACTTTCTGTACTAGGATTACCCCAAGGTGGGGTGTACGGGTAGCCGGGTTCTAGAGGGCAACGGGCCTGCATCTCATGGCATTGAGACGGGGGGGCTTCACTCTAGAATTGGCGGGCTATTCGCCGTACTCGTAGGGGGTATAGGTTGACCCAAGGAGGGGTGCCCAAGTTACCGGATTCCGTGAAGTGTTGGGTGGTCCATTCACGTTGCTGAAGGGGGCTGCCTCGCTTCAGGTTTTGGCGGGTAACTTACTGCGCCCGTAGGGGTCTAGGATTTCATTGCACAGGCTATCCACACGACCAGGGGAACGTCGGGTTTCAATAGCGGCTCTTTGAAACCCGGGGATCCCAGATATCTGTATTGTTCTATGATGCTGGTTACATTTCTGTGATGTTTTTTTTTATCACGCCTTGAGCGAATATTATATATTGATATATATATATATATATATATATATATTAGTAGATGTTGTATATGTTTTGCATCCGCGCTAGTCCAGTCCCCGCTCTGTCGTTAGTTAAGTAACCTAACGGGTGATGACGGGACCCAGTGGCGAATGCGGATAGCATATACGTACATCATTATTTTCGTTTTTTATTGGTGTGATCAATTGATGGGACTGCGTTGATTCGGATCAATGCAAGATAAACAAACCTATTTTGATGTTGTTGGAACATTTTTCAAAAAGCTGTTATTGCAAGGGCGTTCTCTTTTGTTTTGCACTGTGGTATTCGGTTATGAATATCCAGCACCTCAGTCGACGAGGCAAGGGCCGAGATCCCCTCACCGGGAGTGACCCCTTGGACAGAAGTTTGCGTCAGGGCAATACCTTCACTATAGCCGCTTACTTTTGCTTTGCATCATGGTATTCAGTTGGAATATCCTGCACCTCATTCTACGGGGAAAGAGCCGAGATCCCTTCACCGGGAGTGACCTCTTTATCAAAGGTTTTCGTTACTATATTTTTATAAAGCTATCCGGTTCCTTCAACGATATCAAGTTCATTACGTTAAAGGTTTTCGCCAGAAACCATTCGTAGCCCTCCGTCGTTTCATATTAATAGTCAATAAGTATTCAAGCTGTGTTTGTTGGCCAAAGTCAAGGCACAGTGATTGGTAGCTATTGGGTATTCATATGCAGTATAGATAGATGCGTTGGTTTGGGACAGTCGTACTGCCTTGTCGGCCAAAGTCAAGGGTATGTATGGGTGGGTTCAAATTAACCTGGAGAATGACGGGTAGAACTTGACATGTGACTTATAATTTGTTGGCCAAAGTCAACGTCATAAGAGCATGGGGCAAAAATCACATCGGGAGTTTCTAAAGAAAGTGAAACTTGCCAGATATGCGCATACCTTCTGGAGTGTGATAACGTGAGCGGATTCTGTCACGTTATCATGCGATGATAGTTGGATCCCGATTCCCACTGATGAGTTGGTTTACTCCTCGGGACATCCCGACTAATTCTTCTTTTAGGTTTGGAGGAGAATTTGATGGTACAGTGGGAGGTTTCCTGATTAGATAAAGTGATAACCATTCTGATCTAGGTTAGAGTGCACGTTGAGTGTTTCTTTTCTCTCTCTCTTTGGCAGCGACCAATGACCCGACCCTAGACTATGACTCAGTGACCAAGATTAACCAAACCTTCTTATAACACTGGCTTTTGGATTGTCTGAGTTGCAGACCTCATTGCCACTCCTACTTTTACCCTTTTCTCCAGGACACCCCGTATTACTACGAACGTCCACTTCCATTGGACAAAACCATCGTATGGTTATATACGAACTCGAAGGAATATATTCGAGGATGGTTTCCGGTTCTGGAGAAAACGAATAAGACTATTCAGTTGTATTTTCCTTTTACCTTCTCTCAGGTTGCGAGTGCCCCTTAGATTAAGGGATAGTACACCTATTAGGCAAATTGGATAATCTTTTTCCAAACCATAGGCAGGTGCCGACCGGTAGGGAATGAAGAAAACCAATTAGCCAAACGATGGTGTACAAAAGGTATTAAGTTAAGACAAATAAAGGGATTAGTAAGAGGGCAAAGTAAATTGCGACGGATATTCACGACCAAACCAAGTATTTCATTACCACTCCCACTTCACCTTTGTATTTCTCCAGGACACTCCGTATCACTACGAAGATCTACAGTTTATTGGATACTCCATCGTATGGTTATATACGAACTCGAAAGGAACTTGTTCCAGTTCGGGGATGGATTCTGGTTCAGGAGAAATAGGAAAAAGGTTTATTCAGGTGTCTTTTATCTGCACCTTCTCTCGCATTGCGAGTGCTCCTAGGATTAGGACAGTACACCCATTATGCTTATTGGATAGTCTTCTTCCAAACCATAGGCTGGTGCCGAACGGTAGGGAAGGAAGAAAACCATTTGGCCTAAAGGGGTGTACAGAAGGTAATGACTAAAGACATATAAAGGGATTTGGAGAGGTGGAAAAGAAATATACGATTACAGTTATGAATCTGGATAACGGAAGAGGCATTTCTAGGAATACCCGGATACCCCTACGAAACATTTCAATGTTTCAGTTTCACTGTGCATTGTTAAAAGAAAACTGATTTCCCAATTAGTCCTTACTCCAGGGTATGTATTTACCAGGTGTGATTCTCACATCTTTATGGTTTTACAGCTGATGAGTGGGAGTAAGTTATTGGGAATTAGGTGATCGTCCTCATTATATCGGAATTCGTTGTAATTGGTGATATTTGAGGAAATCACCTGGGTTGTTTGCCGGACGGCAAATATTTGGTTTTGAATATCCGTTTTAATGCACCAATTTCAAATTGATATATATGTACGTCTATTTTTATAGAGTGAGATATACCTTTTTGAAATTATGTCGATGACATTTACCTATATCAGTGGATGGTTAGGTAAGGAGCATTAAACAGCGGTGTAATTCTTCTTAACCATAAGTACAGTTTTCAACCTACGATACACGGGGAATGAGTTATTAGACTCAAGGGACTTACACAGAGTATTGTATGTTGTCCAGTGTCCATTAGGACAGAGGGGTTGGTACTCGTACTATATTCTGTTTACTTGTGACTTCTCTAGTTCTTAGACAAGTGTTTCGTAGAGATGCAAGGTCTAAGTTTTGAGAAGTTATAGATATAGGAATAGAGTAGAGAACCAGGAGTTGCAAGTATCGGGATTCTTCAAGGTGATCGAAAATGTAGATACTTGTTTATGGTATTTAGTTAATAGTAATGATTAAGAGAACTTGCTTCTCTTTCAGGTTACTCATAATTAGAAACACTCCTAAGTTGAGTAACGCTGATCAGCCTCTCTCCATTTAGTTGACATGCACTGGAGACAGCTGCATGATTTGAATCTAGTTCAATTAAATCAGTGCTTCTGTTTCTGTATTGGATATAGAACAGTTCATATCTTGACATTGTTAAGGTACGGGGAGTTGTCCGGCTTATACTTAAAACCAGACTCTGGACAACTCAAGGCATGTTTCTATAGTGGCTGTTTGTGGGTTGACCCGGGCTATGACGAGGGTTGACTTTCTACCATCTGGAAGATCAATAGTGATATTGTTCTTGACTCGCCACAGTTTTAATAAAAATGGATTTTTTCAGAAAACAGTAGTGGGAGTATGGTAGAACTGGAAGTGATTCCAGAACCGCAAACGATTACTGAAGATTTGATAAAGAACCTAAAAATTCAATCAAGATTGACATTCCATTGGCCACTCCGCAGATATGGTGGATAACCTCAGGCACCCGAGAGGTACTCCGGTAGCCTCAAGGACGGTGACAGGGAGGTTCTTGTTTATCCATACTTGCCATTGCTGTTGTTCCAGACTGTGAGACCCGGCAGGAGGATGACTGTTCATAACAGAATACTGCATTTTATACCGCCCATTCTTATGCTCGTGTGTTTACAGGTAGGTGCTTTTAATCCGTGTTTGTTGCATATTTACAGAGTACAGGTTTCCAGTCCAAATATTGCAAATCAAGACAAAATCTCCACAGTTACGCCAAAAGCAGAACATCTGTTGACAGCAGATAAAAGCCGGGTTCCGGTCATCCATATCCGTCCAGTGCCGAGTACCAGTTCCTGAGACAAGACATATGACAGTGGTCATTCGTTTCTGGGACAAGCACAGAGCACGAGGGGGGCAGCACAAGAATCAATGGGTGCGCGGAGCTCGAGAGAGATAGAAGTCAAAAGTGAAGAAAAGATAGCAATCTTGGACTAAGAATTCTGAAGATATTCTGGAAAGATTATCAGAAAATACATGTACCAGAAAACAGGGGACAGCAAACCAGGGCCGTACAGAAAAGCCCATGCCCTGAACCCACTATAGTGCGGCGGATCCGCGGCCAATAGGGGGTCTAGGCCGCGGATCCGCGGCCGTACTGGCGCCGCAGCTGGTCAAATTTCAGGGGTATTTGGGTCTTTTTATGTAGGTTCTGAATGTTGCCCTAGATTTCCAGCTCCCTGCCTATAAATACTCCAGAACTGAGCCAAGCCAAGGTGTTCATTCTTTGTTCTTCTTTTTGTTAGGATTTAGTCTTTTTCTTCTTCTTCTTCATCTTTTCTCCATTAAAATTGTAGTGAGAGCTTTTTGAGTGGAAGATCAATGAAGATGAGGGCTTTTGTATTATTCTCTTTTGTTTAACTTCCCCTTGAGATTATTGCTTCCTCTTGATCTTTCAACCTCTTCATTGAGCTTGAAAGGTTAAGGGTTAGTTATTGATCTCAAGGGTCGTATTTTCTTATGAAATTAGCACTTCATCTCACATGCGTTCTCTACCCTTCTCTTGATCTTGCAACCTCTTGATTGAGCTTGCAAGTTTAAGAGTTGGCTATTGATCACATGCTTGTCTTAAGTTCTAGTTTCTAATTCTTTTTATTGCTTATTTATTACTTGCTTTTTATTACCTTGCTTTACTTTCTTGCAATTTATATTCATGCACTTAATTACTTGTAATCTTTTCTTTTCTTTATTCTTTTCTTTTTGTTCTCTCTTTTTGGTTCTTTTTTGTGAATGAATGTAATTATCGTTGTTAAGAATAAATACGGTATTGTAAGTTAAGATTTTCTTTTCTCATTTCCTTTTCCCGTTATTTTCCATTGAACTCCGCCCAAACCATACGCAAGCGCTCCGTTAGGCACCCTACCCTAACAAGGTAACGGTGATTCCTAACCGCGACCGGTTGCGTTCGGTTTGGCCGGAGGCGAAAGCAAGAGACAAGAACGGAAGGACAAGGATAAATAAGCCGTATTCCACGAATACCGCGCTTAAATCCCCTAATCCACGTTGTTGCCGATTGCTCTAGTTTCAATTGGTCAAGACTCGGCTCAAAGGTTTTGAGTACGGATTTCTTTAGCTTACAATTTTGTTTCTTTTTCTTAACAACTTTATACTTGCAAATAACACACATAGGATAGTCTCGAACAAACATACACAAATTCTTTATTGACTCGTCTAAGACAAGAACGAACATACAACCATCTCCCTGTGGATCGACCCGTGCTCAACCGGCCAGCTGCATAGCGACACCGTCTTGATTGCGGTTAACTTTAAATCTTTCAATCAAATGGCGCCGTTGCCGGGAAGACGGTAGCATATTTTCTTTCTCGTTATTCGGGTTAATATTCTTTTTGTATATATTTATAATAAAAAAAAATCTTTTTTGTTATTTTTGATCATTTTTGTGGGTAAGAGTGCAGATTTTTGCGGATTTGCAAACTGCGATTGTGGGGAGCAAAGTGTACGTTCAAAGTTCAGTTGATTACAAAGTACAGTGCCAAAGATCCGGGTAGTTTGACCTGCGCAAGCAAACTTTCCAAGCTTACCGGATTTGATTCAACGGGGGTTTCCTAACCCAAAACTTAACGGTACGTACTTTACTAACACCTTCTTCTCAAATCCGACGCTTCCAATATACTATTCTTTGCAGGATTCTTTGCAAGTTCGCTAGCAAACGCTAAAAAAATTGACTAACCCGTATTTGTTGCAGTGCCGTGCTTAAACTAAAAAACGATTGTTTGATTCTTTACAGAATTTTTGAATTGCGCATTGCATACATTAATACGGACTTAAGGGCAAGCGAACCCCACAAGATACGGTAAAGGATTTCATCACCTTTTCCGTGGCCCACAAATCACGAACTTGAGCATAACGTTTACCCGCACAAAATTTAAAAGAAACTAGACTTTAAGCCTTAAGGACTTCGCGCTCACTAAGAGAAGTTAACTGTGTTTAGAACCTTGCTTAACGGTATATTGTTTACGGGGTGTCTAGGAAAGTGTTAACGGCGAAACCGCCAAAAGAGAAAGGGTTATTTAATTAAGGAACTTCGCGAAAGCGTTGGAAAACCTCCCCTTATCTCTGCACTTACCTGGCCTCGTGATCAGTGTATCTTGAGCCCGTTTCTCGACACAGTTTTACTTCGACAATCAAGTTCTGGAGCAGGTCTAGTTGACCTAGGTGAACCCTAGAACGATTAGGTGTGTGGTATTTTTGTGTCGTGATTGTTTTTGTCCATATTCTTTTTGTGTGTATATTTCATTCTTCTGTTAATATATAAACTAAAAAAAAAAATATCACATTCTTTTTCCCCTCCTTTTCTCTACCTTTCTTTCTCTCTCTTCATATCATGGGTACCCTACCTCGAAAAACTCTTGCCGAACTTTGGTACCCCAACCAGACATTACTTCTTACGGTTCTTGCTTTGGCCGAACTTCGAACGATCCATCCATGCCAAAAATTTCATTGAGAGATCGGATAGACGCGTCTAGGACAAACAATGTGACTCCGCAATCAACTTCGTATCAACCATTTCAAACATTCACCCCTTTTTACGTTGATACCCCTTCTTCGAGTCATGTTGCAACTCCAAGACCTATGTCTATTGCAGAACGTATTGAACAATCTCGTAGCCGATCTTTCACTCCTGTCACCACTTCAAATTCTTGGGATCAACAATTTCATTCACCTTCTTATCCAAATGTTGATCCTACTCCTGTCCAACCATTCAATTCCTACCAGTCCTACCCTACTTTTTCACCTTCCCTAGACATTGTTTCTGAACCGCCATTTGGGAATTTTCGGTATCCAAACAACTTTGAATCTTTTACTGAAACCCCTTCACAGCCAATGTCTAGTCTAGAACAGTCCTTGGAAGACTTTAGGGTAGCGTCAAGCCAACAGATGATGGATTTGAATGCGTCCATGGCCGCCCTCATACAACCTAGTGACCCGGTAGCTAGTTTTCAACTAGCTCCAAATTTTCCAATGTATGAAGAGGCGGTAGGACAGGATGTGAATTTGAGTGGAGAAAGTGAGCTGTATACCCTTCCAAATCAAACCTACCCGTCTCAAATTGAATCCCACAACTCCTGTGTTGAAAGTCTATCAAGTGTCCCAAATGAATTATCAGTTGAAGATAGAATGTTTAATGAGTTGTGTGACTTTGTAGTATTTGATTTGCCAAATTGTGAAGGGACCTTGCCAAGTGAAACCACACCCAATCCTTTTGACCTCTACACCTCCATCTTAGAACCTGAATTGATTGAAATCCATGCTTTTGATGAGGTGTCTGAGAAAATTGACTTTCACTTGATTAAAGATATTGACGCTGGGACGATTTTGGATGATGAACCCGTAGATTTGACTGAGTTTTTCTCTCCAATTCATCATCCCGAGTCATTAAATGTTTTTCCCGAACAACATATGCGTTTGGACTTTGATGAAATATGCATGGATGAGCTTAACTTTGAGAAGAATTTTGAGGATATTTTTGAGAATGAAACAGTTCTAGATGATGAGTCGGATTTTCCAATTCATCCTGTTCCTTTCACTGACTGTGTACACCCTCCAGAACCCTTAACCGATACCCTTCCTCAACCACTTCCCTCTATCCTTTCCATCGTTCCGACCTTGCAAGAACCCGTACCATTTTCACTTCCTGTGTCTGGTTTACCGAGTTCGGCGTACCCATGGGTTCTTACGAATCTTGACGGATTTGACCCAATCTCTCGCCGGGTTAATAGATTAGCACAATCGCTGTTTACACATCGCTCATCACAAATTGTGCTAATCTATTCACTCCATTTCCTCCCTCAAGTTCGTATTCCCCTTCTTTTTCCCTTCCGCCATTCTTCTTCCTCTCATATATCGAGACCGTATCCCGCTTCTCTCCGCATACGGTCTCACGTATTCTCCATTTCTTTCCTCTTCACCTTCTTTCACCAGCCACTGCTTTATCACGATAAGATCTTTCAATGGTTGGTACTAACTTTTGGCCTGTGTAAGGCCTTGTATAGCTTGATACTGTTCTTTCTCCCCTAAACCTGAACTTCAACGCCTAACAGTGGAAACACTGTTTTACTTAAGTTTGGGGGGAACACCTTTTTTGTATATATTTTTGGTTTTTCTTTTTGTATATAATTTGTTTTTAGGGGGAGCGCCGACAATTTTGACCCTCTTGGTATAGCCTGACAGTGAGGGCACTGTCAAGTTTAAGTTTGGGGGTATGCTCGGTAAGCTTTCTTCCTTCGCATTCATTTGTATATTTTGCATTTGCATACCCTATTAAAAACCCACAAAAATTAAAAATTAAAAATTTTCCAAAAAATATAAAAACTTTGTCGTTAAGTTAGCTAATAGGGTAACTTAGATCTTTATTCCGAAAGTTTAGTTGATATGATAGAAATAACTAAATTCTAGGCTTAGGGATTGAAAACCCTAAAAATAACCCTCATTCTGTCTAACTTTGGTATGTATACGTCCTTACAGTTTTTTTTGAGAAATAGGTAATCTTGAGTTCAGTTCTTGAGTTAAGTCAAGATGAAGGGAAAGTATTGATGTTTTACTGAAGGATAAGTCTGAAAAATAGTTTCTTTTCTCGAGTTCAAATTTAGAAAGTATATACCCTACAAACTGCACTTACACGCACCTTGAAACTTGGGATAGTAGAGGATATCTTGAAATACTCTTGCCTGAAAGCCTAGTATGAAAGAAAAAACGGTATTTAAAGCTAAACACCAAAAGAGCATGTTGAAAAATATATCTGGTCTTGAAAAAGAAAAAGAAAAAGAAAAAGAAAATAGAATAAAGTCAAGACCTGGAAGCTGCTATTTACGCTTTAAAGTTCACACATTCGGTAATCGGTCGTTAGTGCCTCAAGAAGCATTAATAGTCGCATGAAAGGTGTGTGAGCAAATCCGTCCATCCTTAATGAAAAGAAGTAGAATTTGGTATTAGGACAAGGGTATTATAGCTTGAATTGAATTCTTGAGTGTAGGGGTGCAAATATACACACACGTAGGGGTATACGATCGATGTTTGGACAAAAGATAGAAATAAAGAATAAAACTTGTGTTTTCTGTAAAGTTGATAAAAATCACTGATTTGAGGCCGCACTTTAGAAGGAAAACTCAGGAGAACCAGCATATTTCTAAACTTTTTTGGAACGTATAGGACCTAAGATTAAATAGATAGGAGGTGTGAAAAATAAGGGTTGGATATTTCTAACTTAGGATGATAGAATTTCTAACGTAAATACTGAACTGTAGGAGTAGAATCAATGTTAACTTATGACACTAGCTTGACAGGATTTTGTGGGTAGTATCCGCTGAAAACCCTCAGGAGACAACACTCATCCTACTAGGGACACCTAGAGATTTAACGGCTTGTTGCACGTGCTCAGTGCAATAGCGTTCCCTGCGAAAGTGCGGTTAGGATTTTATTTTTGTGAATAATTGGTTTTGCTCGGGACGAGCAAAAGTTAAGTTTGGGGGTATTTGTTCATAACAGAATACTGCATTTTATACCGCACATTCTTATGCTCGTGTGTTTATAGGTAGGTGCTTTTAATCCGTGTTTGTTGCATATTTACAGAGTACAGGTTTCCAGTCCAAATATTGCAAATCAAGACAAAATCTCCACAGTTACGCCAAAAGCAGAACATCTGTTGACAGCAGATAAAAGCCGGGTTCCGGTCATCCATATCCGTCCAGTGCCGAGTACCAGTTCCTGAGACAAGACATATGACAGTGGTCATTCGTGTCTGGGACAAGCACAGAGCACGAGGGGGGCAGCACAAGAATCAATGGGTGCGCGGAGCTCGAGAGAGATAGAAGTCAAAAGTGAAGAAAAGATAGCAATCTTGGACTAAGAATTCTGAAGATATTCTGGAAAGATTATCAGAAAATACATGTACCAGACAACAGGGGACAGCAAACCAGGGCCGTACAGAAAAGCCCATGCCCTGAACCCACTATAGTGCGGCGGATCCGCGTCCAATAGGGGGTCTAGGCCGCGGATCCGCGGTCGTACTGGCGCCGCAGCTGGTCAAATTTCAGGGGTATTTGGGTCTTTTTATGTAGGTTCTGAATGTTGCCCTAGATTTCCAGCTCCCTGCCTATAAATACTCCAGAACTGAGCCAAGCCAAGGTGTTCATTCTTTGTTCTTCTTTTTGTTAGGATTTAGTCTTTTTCTTCTTCTTCTTCTTCATCTTTTTTCCATGAAAATTGTAGTGAGAGCTTTTTGAGTGGAAGATCAATGAAGATGAGGGCTTTTGTATCATTCTCTTTTGTTTAACTTCCCCTTGAGATTCTTGCTTCCTCTTGATCTTTCAACCTCTTCATTGAGCTTGAAAGGTTAAGGGTTAGTTATTGATCTCAAGGGTCGTATTTTCTTATGAAATTAGCACTTCATCTCACATGCGTTCTCTACCCTTCTCTTGATCTTGCAACCTCTTGATTGAGCTTGCAAGTTTAAGGGTTGGCTATTGATCACATGCTTGTCTTGAGTTCTAGTTTCTAATTCTTTTTATTGCTTATTTATTACTTGCTTTTTATTACCTTGCTTTACTTTCTTGCAATTTATATTCATGCACTTAATTACTTGTAATCTTTTCTTTTCTTTGTTCTTTTCTTTTTGTTCTCTCTTTTTGGTTCTTTTTTGTGAATGAATGTAATTATCATTGTTAAGAATAAATACGGTATTGTAAGTTAAGATTTTCTTTTCTCATTTCCTTTTCCCGTTATTTTTCATTGAACTCCGCCCAAACCATACGCAAGCGCTCCGTTAGGCACCCTACCCTAACAAGGTAACGGTGATTCCTAACCGCGACCGGTTGCGTTCGGTTTGGCCGGAGGCGAAAGCAAGAGACAAGAACGGAAGGACAAGGATAAATAAGCCGTATTCAACGAATACCGTGCTTAAATCCCCTAATCCACGTTGTTGCCTATTGCTCTAGCTTCAATTGGTCAAGACTCGGCTCAAAGGTTTTGAGTACGGATTTCTTTAGCTTACAATTTCGTATCTTTTTCTTAACAACTTTATACTTGCAAATAACACACATAGGATAGTCTCGAACAAACATACACAAATTCTTTATTGACTCGTCTAAGACAAGAACGGACATACAACTATCTCCCTGTGGATCGACCCGTGCTCAACCGGCTAGCTGCATAGCGACACCGTCTTGATTGCGGTTAACTTTAAATCTTTCAATCAAATGGCGCCGTTGCCGGGAAGACGGTAGCGTATTTTCTTTCTCGTTATTCGGGTTAATATTCTTTTTGTATATATTTATAATAAAAAAAATCTTTTTGTTATTTTTGATCATTTTTGTGGGCAAGAGTGCAGATTTTTGCGGATTTGCAAACTGCGATTGTGGGGAGCAAAGTGCACGTTCAAAGTTCAGGTGATTACGAAGTACAGTGCCAAAGATCCAGGTAGTTTGACCCGCGCAAGCAAACTTTCCAAGCTTACCGGATTTGATTCAACGGGGGTTTCCTAACCCAAAACTTAACGGTACGTACTTTACTAACACCTTCTTCTCAAATCCGACGCTTCCAATATACTATTCTTTGCTGGATTCTTTGCAAGTTCGCTAGCAAACGCTAAAAAAATTGACTAACCCGTATTTGTTGCAGTGCCGTGCTTAAACTAAAAAACGATTGTTTGATTCTTTACAGAATTTTTGAATTGCGCATTGCATACATTAATACGGACTTAAGGGCAAGCGAACCCCACAAGATACGGTAAAGGATTTCATCACCTTTTCCGTGGCCCACAAATCACGAACTTGAGCATAACGTTTACCCGCACAAAATTTAAAAGAAACTAGACTTTAAGCCTTAAGGACTTCGCGCTCACTAAGAGAAGTTAACTGTGTTTAGAACCTTGCTTAACGGTATACTGTTTACGGGGTGTCTAGGAAAGTGTTAACGGCGAAACCGCCAAAAGAGAAAGGGTTATTTAATTAAGGAACTTCGCGAAAGCGTTGGAAAACCTCCCCTTATCTCTGCACTTACCTGGCCTCGTGATCAGTGTATCTTGAGCCTGTTTCTCGACACAGTTTTACTTCGACAATCAAGTTCTGGAGCAGGTCTAGTTGACCTAGATGAACCCTAGAACGATTAGGTGTGTGGTATTTTTATGTCGTGATTGTTTTTGTCCATATTCTTTTTGTGTGTATATTTCATTCTTCTGTTAATATATAAACTAAAAAAAAAAATATCACATTCTTTTTCCCCTCCTTTTCTCTACCTTTCTTTCTCTCTCTTCATATCATGGGTACCCTACCTCGAAAAACTCTTGCCGAACTTTGGTACCCCCAACCAGACATTACTTCTTACGGTTCTTGCTTTGGCCGAACTTCGAACGATCCATCCATGCCAAAAATTTCATTGAGAGATCGGATAGACGCGTCTAGGACAAACAATGTGACTCCGCAATCAACTTCGTATCAACCATTTCAAACATTCATCCCTTTTTACGTTGATACCCCTTCTTCGAGTCATGTTGCAACTCCAAGACCTATGTCTATTGCAGAACGTATTGAACAATCTCGTAGCCGATCTTTCACTCCTGTCACCACTTCAAATTCTTGGGATCAACAATTTCATTCACCTTCTTATCCAAATGTTGATCCTACCCCTGTCCAACCATTCAATTCCTACCAGTCCTACCCTACTTTTTCACCTTCCCTAGACATTGTTTCTGAACCGCCATTTAGGAATTTTCAGTATCCAAACAACTTTGAATCTTTTACTGAAACCCCTTCACAGCCAATGTCTATTCTAGAACAGTCCTTGGAAGACTTTAGGGTAGCGTCAAGCCAACAGATGATGGATTTGAATGCGTCCATGGCCGCCCTCATACAACCTAGTGACCCGGTAGCTAGTTTTCAACTAGCTCCAAATTTTCCAATGTATGAAGAAGCGGTAGGACAGGATGTGAATTTGAGTGGAGAAAGTGAGCTGTATACCCTTCCAAATCAAACCTACCCGTCTCAAATTAAATCCCACAACTCCTGTGTTGAAAGTCTATCAAGTGTCCCAAATGAATTATCAGTTGAAGATAGAATGTTTAATGAGTTGTGTGACTTTGTAGTATTTGATTTGCCAAATTGTAAAGGGACCTTGCCAAGTGAAACCACACCCAATCCTTTTGACCTCTACACCTCCATCTTAGAACCTGAATTGATTGAAATCCATGCTTTTGATGAGGTGTCTGAGAAAATTGACTTTCACTTGATTAAAGATATTGACGCTGGGACTATTTTGGATGATGAACCCGTAGATTTGACTGAGTTTTTCTCTCCAATTCATCATCCCGAGTCATTAAATGTTTTTCCCGAACAACATATGCGTCTGGACTTTGATGAAATATGCATGGATGAGCTTAACTTTGAGGAGAATTTTGAGGATATTTTTGAGGATGAAACAGTTCTAGATGATGAGTCGGATTTTCCAATTCATCCTGTTCCTTTCACTGACTGTGTACACCCTCCAGAACCCTTAACCGATACCCTTCCTCAACCACTTCCCTCCATCCTTTCCATCGTTCCGACCTTGCAAGAACCCGTACCATTTTCACTTCCTGTGTCTGGTTTACCGAGTTCGGCGTACCCATGGGTTCTTACGAATCTTGAGGGATTTGACCCAATCTCTCGCCGTGTTAATAGATTAGCACAATCGCTGTTTACACATCGCGGGGTTTTCCTGTAATTTATTACGCGATCAGTTTTCTGAAGTTGCCAGTTTGCATTCCGTTCCGGCCAGTTTTCCTTTGTTCCTTCACGGCTGGACTTTCCGATGGAGGGGGTTATTTGCAGTTGTGCAAATTATCTTTTGTGGAGGGGTTTTCTTGCAATTGTGGCTTCATGATGGTTACTAGCATCATGAGATTCTTTATCCATCTCTTCACTTGCATTTATTGAATAGGATTGAGTTCGATTTGTTTTTGACCTTGGTGTGACCATTATTTTCTCCATTTGCTTTTGATTCCATTTTTAATCCCTCATCCATTGAATAGGGGCCGGCCACTACTAGGTTGTGAGAGAGAGGGTTCATTTCTAGTATGAGGAATTTTCATTTCATCTCATTCTTCTTGCTACAAAATTCCACACATCACTCCAAAGTTCATACATTCCTCCATCAAAGGCAACTTAAACCCTAAATGAGACAATGGTTTCTATACTGATCCTACAGCATTTCTTGGGCACGTCGGCTCGCCAACTTCGTGCCCGAGTTGCCTCGGTCCAGAGGTGGGAGCCCGTAAAAGAACCCGGTGATGTGGTGCCTGTTCCGACGAGATCTGAAGACCGAAGGTTACGTGAGGAGATCGGAGTGGAAGCCGAAGACCGAAGGACACGGATCTCTCGGTATAGCTCTCTACTTCTTTTCTAGTTTGCTAGAGTTAGGTTAATGGCCCGATCCGGATTTTTAGTGCGCGGTGGTGCCGGTTTCTTAGTTATCGAAAAGTTTCGTTTCCGCATTCCGGCGTTGGATTGACAGCCGGGACGCCGCCGTGCAGTTACATAGAGTAGAGCTTGCACCACATTTACACACACACACACCCATACTTGCATACATTCTTCTTTCATATGTGCTTATATGGGGTTATATTGTTATGTGTTCACATGGGTATGGGACTATGTGTTCACATACTGGATTTGAGGATAGTATTTGGGATTTGAGATGAGTCATAAGATTTGATTGAGACCGCGAGAACAGTGATATGGCATGATTCATACTTGAGATACGTCCCGGCGTTATAGCGGATCTTGGGACGATGATACATGTGAATAGTGTTATACATTGAATGGTTGACATGTGATCCTGATATGAGATAAGATATATTAAGATATTCATAATAGGTTGCATTAGGCGATGTATACCTCTTTATGATAATATATGATGATGATATCGGTTTGTATGAAAATGTAGATCAGCAGTCAGATCATGACTATATTGATGATATTAGTATCGTACTAGACGTGGGTCAATATCCGGATTATGATCTTTGATTAAGAGGATACCTGATGAATAATTTGGTGAATGTGATATTGACCCGTACCCAGATTTGGGATGCCGTACGTCGGATTGACATACGAGCTTTATATTGATGTTTGATCCGCACTCTTGACTTGGGAACAACTGACTATAGATATGGTATCGGATGTGATATTATCGAGGCGGGATCACCGACTAATATATATATATATATATATATATATATATATATATATATATACACATATGTATCGACTCAGATGTTAGGCGGTTGCCTTACCTTCAGTTAACCTGTTAGCTCAGCCATATAGTTTAGTGTAGCTGTACAATTTATACTTCATTAAATGCAGATTTGTTATCATTGTGTCTAGTAGTTAGCTCCCGCTCATTATTGCTGTTCGCTCCGCATCGCATGCTTATATTATGATTCATATCCTATTATTGATATCATGCTGTTAGGACACCAGCACCATTACCGATGACGCTCATGTACCATGTACACTTACTTGCCGGATCACACACATCTTCATCGGTAATTGCCATGTCACGAACACTTTAGAAAATACTATTTCATTGACATAGGTTGTTAGCTAATAGTTTAGACATGATATCAGTGTACTTGCCTTATATGCTAGTTTAGACATTGTAGTTATTGCCTGCTACTTAATGCATGTTATTATTCACTGTTGTGTCGCATTCATGGATTTTCATGTCTATATTCACTGTTTACATGCTATTGATGACTTGGATTAGGATTTCATGAGATTTCTTGGATTTGCAGGAAAACCGCAAAAACATAAATAAACCTTTTCTCTCTTTTTAAATAAAAAGTGCGGTTTTCCCATGATGTATGAGTCGTCCACCATGAGTTTGCTGATGGATTTCGAGACCTGATTCGAGGAGACGGATGAACCGTTTCGGGTACATGGTGGACCCGGTGCGGTACCCCGAGGCAAGAAAATCGCAGATGATGGCGTTGAGCCTGGCAGGGGAGCACTACCGACCGGTGTGTAGGGTTCCTAGGCACTCTATAGAGGTCTCACAAGGCATCAACCATGCCAATTTCAAATTTTATGGGTGCCGAGAAACCCTAATACGGATCGTTGACTAGAAATTTAGGCGATAAACGAAACTAGTTAACATCTTAACTAAAGGAGAGAGGCTACAACCTTTGTAGATCCGGTTCTCCATTTCCTTAGCTCCACATAGGCGTCCTCTCACTGTCCATCTCGAATCCCGAACTCAAACGTCGGCTTCATCGGAGAATTGGGCGAACTAGGTCGTCGGCTTCGTGCCGAAGATGATCTACGTCGAGGCATCACAAGTTCAAGCTCCGACTTCACAAATTTGTGAAACTTGTGAAGAAAACACCCAAAACAACTTGGCAAGAGGTAGAGGGTGAAGAAATAGGAGGTGGGTTCACTTTAGAATTGGATTTCTCACTTTAGATCTCAAGTTGCCATTGATGGCATCAAGCTTTCTATCTTGAAGAAGAAGATCAAGAAGAAGAAAGAATATGATAAGTGTTATTCAAAGAATAATAAAAATCAATACTTATCATCTTCTAACCTTGGTTAAGTGTAGAGAATAGACCATGGTCAAATGAGAATGGTTAGGGTTAAGCATGAAGACAAAAGGGTCACATTAGTCAAAGCTTCATGAAGCTTCATCAAGCTTCATGAAAGAAACAAACCATTTTGTTTTCTTTTATTTATTTATCAAGAAAGAATAGATAAATAAATATGTAAATAAATCAAAACCCTAACTATTATCATAACCATGGTTTAAGTCTTAACATAAAAGCAAGTAAATATGTATCATCATACATGATACAATCAAGTGCACACAAAAGCATATCATATATACAATGTGCACTTCAAGTGAGAAAATCCTTTTAAAATGAACCAATACTAGTTAATGCAAATTAATATATCAAATATACAATTATACATTAAATCATTAAATCAACACTTGATTCAATGATCCGGTCATGTCGCACATAACCGACTAGTATATAATGTATCGATTTATCGAATCAATGATTCGATAACTAGGTTATATCGCATACAACCAATCGAAACATTCATCGCGAGAATGAAATACCGTATCACATACACGTATTATTCTCGGTCCCGCACATATCTCATATGCGCTCCTATTTCGTTTTGCTTGAGCCAGGAAACCTCTGTGTAGACTCTAAAGACTCGTCAATACGCCGGTAGCAGATGATGATCATATCAAGCACCCACAAGCCGCAAGCGGTCTGCTAAACGTAACGGCCATCCGGGTATTGAGCGATCAGAAGATCGACGAGCTAGCCCGCTCACACTCCTGTGAATCCAACCAGTAACACTTACCGTACAGTCCGGTCTGTTCGTCTGATATGTCGCATATCAAATCTACGGGTGGTAAACGTCAGACCCCAATAACCGATAAGTCGTGCCGATGTAAGGCTCATAACGGGTCGAGAAACTACTGGTAACACTTACCAGCAAATTTCTGATCAGCCCTGGCCAGGGACTTCCCTGTTACGGCCAATCGAGCACATGGCAACATCAACCCCCAATACCGGGAGAGACGAAACCCCTCCTATCGCTCATTGCCTCCATGTGACTCGGGACTGTACCCAAAGACCACCGTTTTGCATGCCCTCATGGACGTGGTAAGGTGGAGATCAAAGCACAGTGGGAATCACACAAGACTCTATGACGATCTCGGGTCTACAGACTAACCTGTACAAGTGTCACCTGAGAACTGCCATCTGACGTGAGGTATAATACCATCTGGGAGTTCTCGGCGAGTCCGTCCAGTGTACCCAGTCTCCACTGAGCACCCGTATACCATCTCTGATGTCAAACACCAATGGATATGGGATCATCCATTGCCCATCTCATGGGTCGAGAAGCGTATACGCTAGTCTACACTGGTATATCGATGCCCTGTATCGATACACCCACGACTAGGGACCTTGAAGGAACTACTTATGGACTACCATGTCCCCACTAGTATGATCTGCATCATAGTCCAGGTAGTCAAGTACACATCCTAAGGGCTTTATCAACATGTAACTATAAGACAGTTTAAAGAGACAAGTGTACATGTTAAGATAAAGAGTAACCAGACAGCATACTATCATATCGAGCAAGAAAGTCATCTCTATATATGTCCAAGCATCCAATATAATATACATCATCTGTACAATACTGGCCTCTAGTGCATACATACAACTAACAATCTCCCACTTGCACTAGGGCCAGCTGCTGTAGTATCGCATACCGAGCATCCCGAAGAGTCTCTCAAACTGTATATGGGGAATGGCCTTCGTGAGTGGATCCGCCGTGTTGTTCTTCGTGTCAACCCTCCTGACCTCGATCTCCCGGCGATCAACTATCTCCCGGATCAGGTGATACCGCCTCAGAATATGCCTGGATCGCTGATGGGACCTGGGTTCCTTGGCCAAAGACACCGCTCCATTGTTATCGCAATACAAAGGTATTGGATGCTCAATGGATGGAACCACTCCAAGTTCAGTAATGAACTTCTTGATCCAGACAGCCTCTTTGGCAGCATCGTTGGCAGCGATGTATTCAGCCTCCATCGTCGAGTCTGCCACGGTTTCCTGCTTGGAACTCTTCCAGCTAACCGCCCCTCCGTAAAGGGTAAAGACAAAGCCCGACTGCGACTTAGAGTCGTCCTTATCACTCTGGAAGCTCGAATCGGTAAAGGACTCCACTTGGAGTTCTCCGTTACCATACACCAAGAGCTTCTCTTTAGTCCTTCGCAAGTACTTGAGAATGCTCTTCACAGCTGTCCAGTGACTCTCTCCAGGATCAGCTTGATACCTGCTCACTACACTTAGTGAGTATGCTACATCGGGTTTGGTACATAGCATCGCATACATGATAGAGCCTACAGCCGAAGCATAGGGTATCCCTTACATGCGAGCTCTCTCCAAATCAGTCTTGGGAGACATCTCTTTGGAGAGAGTGACTCCAGAGATCGTGGGCAAGTTCCCACGCTTGGATTCTTCCATACTAAACCTCTTTAGTATGGTGTCAATGTACCTGGATTGGGACAATCCCAGTATCCGTTTGGATCTATCTCTATAGATCCCGATCCCCAATATGCAGGAGGCATCACCAAGATCTTTCATTGAGAATCTTTGTGATAAGAAGAGCTTGACCGATTGCAGCATAGGAATATCATTTCCTATCAAGAGTATGTCGTCCACATACAATACGAGGAAGACAACCTTACTCTCTGCCACCTTCTTGTAAATACAAGGTTCATCTGGGTTTTTGACGAAATCAAACTCTTTGATAACGACGTCAAAGCAGATGTTCCAACTCCGCGATGCTTGCTTTAATCCATAAATGGATTTAAGCAGCTTGCACACCTTCCCGCTGCTCCCACTGTCTACGAAGCCCTCTGGCTGAGTCATGTACACGCACTCTTCTAAATCACCATTTAGAAAGGCGGTCTTAACATCCATTTGCCAAATTTCGTAGTCATGATATGCAGCGATGGCAAGCATGATTCGGATGGATTTAAGCATAACCACTGGAGAAAAGGTTTCGTCATAGTCCACACCTGGTCTTTGACGAAAACCTTTTGCAACAAGTCTAGCTTTGAAAGTCTCCACTTTCCCATCTACACCAAGTTTTTTCTTGAAGATCCACTTGCTCCCAATGGGTTTTACCCCTTCAGGAGAAACTTCCAAAGTCCATACTTTGTTGGTGTACATGGATTCCATCTCGGACCGCATAGCATCCAGCCATTTCACTGAGTCCCCACTCGTGATGGCTTGCTCGAAGCTAGTTGGGTCATCATCCTCCATGATGCAATCCTCACTACCACCATCAATGAGAAAACCGTAGTATCTCTCAGGTGGACGAGAAACCCTACTAGATCGGCGGAGAGGCTGGGGTTCGTCGGGTACTACCGAATCTTCTACTTCTACTAAATCTTCAGTTATAGTTTGTGTTTCTGGAACTTCTTCCAGTTCTACCTCAGAGCCACTAATCTCTTTTGCAAGAAATTCCTTTTCTAAAAAGGTGGCATGTTGAGCAATAAACACTTTTTGTTGTTCACTGTGGTAGAAAAAATATCCATTTGAATGTTTTGGATATCCCACAAATTTACATAGAACTGACCGTGCCTCGAGTTTGTCTGGATTTTGCCTTTTGACATAGGCCAGACAACCCCATATCTTAACTCGTTTAAGACATGGTCTCTTCCCACTCCATATCTCATATGGTGTGGTAGGTACAGATTTAGTTGGAACTTGATTCAATAGGTATGCTGCTGTCTCAAGCGCATACCCCCAGAAGGAAATAGGTAACTCAGCTGTACTCATCATAGAGCGCACCATATCTAATAGGGTGCGATTCCTCCGCTCCGATACACCGTTGTGCTGTGGTGTATAAGGAGGAGTAAGCTGAGAGAGAATCCCATTCTCTTTTAGATAATCTAGGAACTCATTGCTTAAGTATTCTTCTCCTCGATCAGATCGAAGGATCTTAATACTTTTGCCTGTTTGTTTTTCTACTTCGTGCTTATATTCTCTGAATTTCTCAAAAGCTTCAGACTTGTGTTTCATCAGGAACACATGTTCGAATCTAGAGAGATCGTCAGTGAATGTAATGAAGTAGGAAGAACCGTTCCTGGCATGCGTAGACATGGGACCGCATACATCACTATGTATCAGTCTTAAGAGTTCATTAACTCTTTCTCCGTGTCCACAAAACGGAGCTTTGGTCATTTTTCCTTTGAGACATGAATGGCAAGTATCATAAGATGATAATTCAAAAGAATTCAAATAACCATCCTTATGTAACTTAGCCAGTCGTGTCGCATTGATATGACCAAGTATACAGTGCCACAAGTAGGATTCGTTCATTTCTGAACTTTTCCTCTTGTGTGTGTTTTGTATATTGAAGACTGTATTCTGATTTAGAATGAATATGCCATTATGTAACGAGCCTGATGCAATCAGCTTTTGATCTTGGAATATGTTCATAACATTATCCTTTATTACAAAATTATATCCTTCTTTACTTAATAAAGAAACTGATATAATGTTGCACATCATGTTCGGTATATAATAGCACTCATTTAGAATCAGTGTATTACGACTTGGCAATACAAGGTGATATTCGCCAACAGCTTTGGCTGCAATACTTGCACCGTTCCCTACTTGAATGGAATGATCACCTTTTCCCGGTTCTCTACCTTTACGTAGCCCATGTAACATTTTACATATGTGGGATCCTGATCCGGTATCTAATACCCAGGACGTAGGGTGAACTGAGAAACAGTTCTCAATGACAAACACACCCGAAGATGATGCATCAACATGCATGTTCTTCTTTTGGGCGGTGTGAGAATCCAGATATTCTCCTGTTTCCTGTTCATTCTTATAACACTTATAAGATAGAACGGGTTCAACGTTCCCCTGCACAGTATAACATGCGGGTTTAGTCAATACATCCATATTATTATCTTTTGTAGGGCATGAAATGGTCGCTACCTGGAGAGAGAAAGAAGAAAACACTTTAGCGTATGCTCGTGCAAGATCAGATTGGTTATTATCTTATCTAATCAGGATGGCTCCCACTGTTTTTATCAAAGCTTCCTTCAAACCCTAAAAGGAAAGACTAGCCGGGATTAATTACACACTACAAGTTCGCCAATCTTTCAGCCAGGCCAGTGTCGGTACTTTGAGGGAGGTCCCCCGTGCTTTCGCACGAACCTAATTAATGTAAAACCTCGTTTTCCCAGAGGCGTAACCCCGTTGACACCTTTCTAGACACCTACTTGATCAGCTAATTGCAATGTGAAAAACTCTCCCAGGAGTAACTCTTACTCGCAGCGGGTATCGGGATCCAACTATCTCATAGAAGGTATGCAATCTCATTGCAAATTTCAACACTTGAAATTCCCGATAATATTTTGCCCCTAGTGTGCCATGACCTTGATAGAGGTCAACAAATCATAGTGCACTAGTCAAGTTCAACCCGTCATTTCTTGATTGAATCAAATCCACTCGCACGACCCTTGACAGAGGTCAACAAGGTCGTATGAATACCCTAATCCAATCTGCATCATATGCATAAGCAGATAAATACTAGTTAGATACCGCACACTACGCCTTGAAGAGGTCAACAAACGCAGCACGAATACTAAATAGTCTTTATCTGAAATGACGGAGGGCTACGACAGGTTTTTCTAAAAACCTATTGCGTAATGAACTTGATATCGTTGTAGAATCAAATGAAGTTTTGAAATGGAGTGATTTTGAGGCTTTTTCTAGTTTTGCTAAAGGGGTCACTCCCGGTGAAGGGATCGTCGGCCCTTTCCTCGTCGAATGAGGTGCGGGATATATCATATATATCACTGTGCAAAGCAGAAACTATAGAAGCAATCAAAAGCAAACCGAGTGTGTAGCATCTGCCAGTTATCGCTAAAGGAGTCACTCCCGGTGAAGGGATCTCGGTCCTTTCCTCATCGAATAAGGTGCAGGGTATATCATATATACCGCTATGCAAAGCAAGAACTATAGCTATCTGTTTTGTTTAAAATTTGATTCTACAACATCTTAGGTTTCTTTTCTTTCATTAATCACATTAATGAAGTCCCATCATTTAAATACCTAAACATCACAGATAAATACGACGTACACTTATGCCATCCGCATTCGCCTCGATGTCCCCTCATGCACCGTTAGGTTAGGTAACTAACGACAGAGCAGGGCAGGGCTAGTGCGGGTGCAAAACATAAGTAACGTCTATATAATATATCATATATACTATATACTGTATCTATCACAGAACATCACATGATCACATCACAGATATCGCAGAAGAAGAAACATATGAAACATTGGATATACTAGGACGTCTGTGTTTTCAATACGAGCCAGTATAAAACACGGATTCCATGGTCGTGATGAATAGCCAATCCCACACTCCTAGACCCCTACGAGAGCGGCAAGCAACCCTGCCAATTCTAGGGTTAGGAGACCCGGACTCGACTCCTCGAGTTGGTCTCCCACTGGACCCCAGAACCCGGTTACTTATGCTCCCCTCCTTGGGTCTATCCTAATGCAGAAAAGTAAATAATATACAAAAGGCGACGACTTCCGCTACCTGGAAGTGCCCCAATAAAAGAATATTACATACAAGTTTTTACATGAATGAAAATGAAAAACACTCATCTCACATAAAAACCCCCGGCTATTCAAACACGACAATCCAATATAACATATCCAGTAACACATAACATCACATGTCATCAACATAAGTAAATATGCGCATCCCAATTGTCGTTGACATATAGCAACGAAACTGACGATATCACATATTACACTTACGGTCACAGAAAAGAAAGTGTAAAACTACAACAGTTGGAATCCGCAACCTCTTTAGACATCACATGTCTAATCAAATGAAATACTTAGACATCACATGCCTAACAGTTATAAACCCCACATTTTAGTCTCATTATCGAAAACTCTTTTCAATATCAAATGAAACTAAACCGCTAGATTTATAACATTCATTCAGTTATCTCATAACTGTTTGTGAATTCCAATTATTGTATCCCATTCCGGATAAATAGAAAATATTAAACTTTCCGATCGAACATTCGAACACCCAAGTTTTCCCGAAACCGTCCAACACATGAAATAGGTTCAAAGACATTCACTTCATGCCTCAGTACCAACGATCCAGCCGTAGAAGGGTCAAGCCAACGCCTCACATGTGGCACGCCGTACTGCCCCAAACCCGAAGGTTCAAAGGGCAGTTCAAGACGGTCACATAATCGAGTTAAGGTTTGTTGTCTTCTAGAGGGACCATCGCGTTACTTGCACTACTCAGAACGTCCTTAAACCACACAAAAATCCAACACTTGGAAATTTTTCGGCAGGGGAAAAGTTGAGTATTTATATCCGGTCGAACTTTTTAACATATTCAAAAATTATCCGGAAAGTCACAGACAAGATTAGACAATCCGATCGAAACTCCGAGTCCCCAATACAACCCTAAAAATTCAACTCCTGGAAAAATATTAAAAATTCCCAGAAAACTCAGCATCATAAAATAGGAATTACTGTGCAAAAATGAAATGATGACGTCATAAGATGGCCGCGGAACCGCCGCCGAAGCCAGGCTTCTGCCGCGGTTCCGCCGTCGTTTGGACGAATTGGGTGATCGTGTTTCACAGTAATTCTTAGAAAGTCCTGCTGAATTTTCTGCATATTTTTAATGTCGAAAAAGACCAGATTTCAGAAATTGTCCAGAGAGCATTTTAGGGTTTTGGTTTTTGGTTCGATCGGACTTCTAATTCCGTCTACGCATCGCCTAAGGCTCTAGCTAGGCTCTGATACCACTGTAGGGTTCTTAGGCACTCTATAGAGGTCTCACAAGGCATCAACCATGCCAATTTCAAATTTTATGGGTGCCGAGAAACCCTAATACGGATCGTTGACTAGAAATTTAGGCGATAAACGAAACTAGTTAACATCTTAACTAAAGGAGAGAGGCTACAACCTTTGTAGATCCGGTTCTCCACTTCCTTAGCTCCACATAGGCGTCCTCTCGCTGTCCATCTCGAATCCCGAACTCAAACGTCGGCTTCATCGGAGAATTGGGCGGACTAGGTCGTCGGCTTCGTGCCGAAGATGATCTACGTCGAGGCATCACAAGTTCAAGCTCCGACTTCACAAATTTGTGAAACTTGTGAAGAAAACACCCAAAACAACTTAGCAAGAGGTAGAGGGTGAAGAAATAGGAGGTGGGTTCACTTTAGAATTGGATTTCTCACTTTAGATCTCAAGTTGCCATTGATGGCATCAAGCTTTCTATCTTGAAGAAGAAGATCAAGAAGAAGAAAGAATATGATAAGTGTTATTCAAAGAATAATAAAAATCAATACTTATCATCTTCTAACCTTGGTTAAGTGTAGAGAATAGACCATGGTCAAATGAGAATGGTTAGGGTTAAGCATGAAGACAAAAGGGTCACATTAGTCAAAGCTTCATGAAGCTTCATCAAGCTTCATGAAAGAAACAAACCATTTTGTTTTCTTTTATTTATTTATCAAGAAAGAATAGATAAATAAATAAGTAAATAAATCAAAACCCTAACTATTATCATAACCATGGTTTAAGTCTTAACACAAAACCAAGTAAATATGTATCATCATACATGATACAATCAAGTGCACACAAAAGCATATCATATATACAATGTGCACTTCAAGTGAGAAAATCCTTTTAAAATGAACCAATACTAGTTAATGCAAATTAATATATCAAATATACAATTATACATTAAATCATTAAATCAACACTTGATTCAATGATCCGGTCATGTCGCACATAACCGACTAGTATACAATGTATCGATTTATCGAATCAATGATTCGATAACTAGGTTATATCGCATACAACCAATCGAAACATTCATCGCGAGAATGAAATACCGTATCACATACACATATTATTCTCGGTCCCGCATATATCTCATATGCGCTCCTATTTCGTTTTGCTTGAGCCAGGAAACCTCTGTGTAGGACTCTAAAGACTCGTCAATACGCCGGTAGCAGATGATGATCATATCAAGCACCCACAAGCCGCAAGCGGTCTGCTAAACGTAACGGCCATCCGGGTATTGAGCGATCAGAAGATCGACGAGCTAGCCCTCTCACACTCCTGTGAATCCAACCAGTAACACTTACCGTACAGTCCGGTCTGTTCGTCTGATATGTCGCATATCAAATCTACGGGTGGTAAACGTCAGACACCAATAACCGATAAGTTGTGCCGATGTGAGGCTCATAACGGGTCGAGAAACTACTGGTAACACTTACCAGCAAATCTCTGATCAGCCCTGGCCAGGGACTTCCCTGTTACGGCCAATCGAGCACAGCGCAACATCAACCCCCAATACCGGGAGAGACGAAACCCCTCCAATCGCTCATTGCCTCCATGTGACTCGGGACTGTACCCAAAGACCACCGTTTTGCACGCCCTCATGGACATGGTAAGGTGGAGATCAAAGCACAGTGGGAATCACACAAGACTCTATGACGATCTCGGGTTTACAGACTAACCTGTACAAGTGTCACCTGAGAACTGCCATCTGACGTGAGGTATAATACCATCTGGGAGTTCTCGGCGAGTCCGTCCAGTGTACCCAGTCTCCACTGAGCACCCGTATACCATCTCTGATGTCAAACACCAATGGATATGGGATCATCCATTGCCCATCTCATGGGTCGAGAAGCGTATACGCTAGTCTACACTGGTATATCGATGCCCTGTCTCGATACACCCACGACTAGGGACCTTGAAGGATGTACTTATGGACTAACATGTCCCCACTAGTATGATCTGCATCATAGTCCAGGTAGTCAAGTACACATCCTAAGGGCTTTATCAACATGTAACTATAAGACAGTTTAAAGAGACAAGTGTACATGTTAAGATAAAGAGTAACCAGATAGTATACTATCATATCGAGCAAGAAAGTCATCTCTATATATGTCCAATCATCCAATATAATATACATCATCTGTACAATACTGGCCTCTAGGGCATACATACAACTAACACGGTGATATTACCCGACGCGTCGGATATCCGGAGGATACCGTCGTGGTCTTGAGATTGATGGTAGGGGCCGGTCTGGACTGACGGCGCCCTAGATAGTAAGATTGAGACATACAGAGATATTGAGGTACAGAGATTGCGACACAGAGATATCGAGATATGTTGATATTTGTTTTGTGTCGATGCTAGGCACTGTTTATGCTGATTTCATTTATGATACCTCGTTTTTTTTTAAAAAGATACAGAAATCTCACTAATTTATGAAAGCAGTTTTCTTCAGTACATGCATTCTGTTTCATGCATTCATACCTCATCCATATGATATATAGCTACCTAAGGCACTGACACGGGCACATGGGATTTCACTCGGGTTAGATATTTACCCTAGCCATTGCTATAGGCTGCATGTTATATATATTGAGGATATATTATGATCGTTGACCTAGGATTGCGTTGTTCATGCGGTTTCTGTTCGTAGATGTTTTTCTACTCAGGAGTTGGCAACTCACCCCCGTTGTGCCACAGTTCTTGCAGGTTTTGCCGTACAGGTTTCATTACGGTTTTGCTGGCACTGCTTCTTTCGGGTGACTTGCTAGTAGGTGGGTTTATTGGTATCGTACCCATCATATTACTTTGTATAATATTATTCAGTTGTATCTAGTAAACTCCATCAACCAAACATATATTTTATTTCTGAGATAGAGACCGGTGATGTTTATTCTTCGACCTTAGAGTCGCGCGTTGTATTTCTATGGATTTCTTGTTGTTTTGAGTTTCCTTTTGAGTTTTGATTCTCGCCCTTGGCGTTGTATATTATATTGCTTGTGTGGTTGTGACCGTCAATTGACGAATAGCTAGCTCCCGCTTGGGGATGCCTTTTTATTGATTTCGTATACTATTCATGTTGTATCCCGTTTGGGGGCCAGTATTTACAAAGGAGACTCTGCCGAAATTTTCAGAAAATATTTGATGTTTTTAAAAACGCATAATACGGCTTATGCTATTAAAACTACTTGCCTTAAATTGATTTTTCCTTCACTCTACTACTATTCTTGGTTTGGATTTCTGGGTTTTCGGCTTACTTAGATTACATACGCCTCGAGATGTTTCGTAGTCTAAGTGCCGGTCATGTTCCGTACTTTCGGGTCGTGACAATCTCGAGCAAGACTGTCCTTTCGGTATAGGTCCTCCCTCAATCATTGCAATCACGTATCTGCGATCAAATAATTGACTTTGAGGGCACTATATCCAACAATCTCCCACTTGTACTTAAGGCTAATTATTGTGATGTCGCGTACTCACAGCCCGTGTGATACTGAACATCCAACTCCTCTACTAATCAGTTTCACAAAGCTCGTTTATAAAACTATTGTGTTCGAGAAATAGCCTCAGTGAGTGGATCCGCCCTCATGTTTCTTTCCATGTCTCTCTTTTTGTCAAGTTCGCAGAGAAAGCCTTCTCCCGAATTGAGTAATACCTGTCTCAGAATATGTCTGGATATCTGATGGGATCCAGTTCATAAATGAACTCCAAATCCATCAAAATTCTTAGACTGTATCGTCAACTGAATTTAATCAGTATCCTACACCATGCTTCCCTCAGTATCCGTTTGGACCAACTGTCCAAACTACTGCCCTTTGTCAGAGGGAAAACTATAACTCTGACAGTCACTCTGTCATCCTGGCTACCTTAGAAGCCTGGAATGATAACTGTCTCCTGAAGGAGACTGTCGTTATCAAATCCGTAGAACAACCACTTATGTTCTAAAACCGCTTCCGAACGTTTCTCCAAGATTGGATTAATATCAACTTATTGCATCTAGTGCAAAACCAACATCTGGTGTGGTACTTGATATCTCATGATCAACTCAATTGCCTAAGCAAGTGATCTGCCAATCATGCACATCCCTCTCCCCTATAGTCTGTAAGACACCTTTAGAGATGGTGACTCCATCACCTGCAAGTTCACCACCATGCCAGGAGTCGTCCATTCTAAATATCTTTAGAATATTGTCTAAGTACCCAGATTAGGAAAATACCCAAATCTAGATCTAAAACTATAGATCTAGTAACCAGAATGCCTTATATAATATCAAAATCCAATGTGGAGAAACTACTATGTGACAACCACAGTAAAACCGATCGTAGTAAAGGAATTTCACTTCCTACTATGTGTATGTCATCCAAATACCAGGACATTACACCCTACTACCTTCTTAACAGATCCATCCCCTATTCTGATGAAGTCAAAGCCCATGACTGTCATATCAAAATTAGATGATTTATCTCCGCTATATCTGCTTTAGTCTATAAATAGACATAAGCTACTTATCCACTATGCTTCCGCTGCTCCCATTGACTACAACAACCCTCTGGCAGAGTCATATACACGTGCACTTCTAACGCTAGTTTAGAACGACGCTATACTCATCCTCCTGCCGGGTCTCATAGTCTGGAACAACAGTAGTGTCAAGCCTGGGTAAACAAGAACCTCCCTGTCACCGTCCTTGAGGATACCGGAGTACCTCTCGGGCACCTGAGGTTACCCACCATATCTGCGAAGTGGCCAATGGAATGTCAATCCTGATTGAATCTTTAGGTCCTATTAAATTTCCGTAATCGTTTATGGATCTGGAATCTATTCCAGTTCTACCATACTTCCATTAGTGTTTTCTGAAAAAAGTCCATTTTATTAAAACTGTACGAGTCAAGAACAATATAAATATTGATCTTCCTGATGGTAGAAAGTTAACCCTCGTCAAAGCCCGGGATAACTCACAAACAGCCATTACTGAAATGTGCCCTGAGTTTATCCGAATTCTGGTTTTAAACATCAGCCGGATGACTCCCTATACCTTAACATCGTTAAGATATAAATTTATTCTATATATATCTAATATAGAAACAAAAGGCACTAATTTAATTGGAACCAGATTCAAATCATGCAGCTGTCTCCAGTGCATGTCAACTAAATGGAGAGAGGCCGATCAGTATTACTCAACTTAGGAGTACGTCCAATTATGAGTAAGCTGAAAGAGAAACAAGTTTCTCAAAACCATTACTATCAACTGAATACCTCATATAAGTATCTACATGTTCTATCACCTTGAAGAATCCCGATACTTGCGACACCTGGTTCTCTACTTTATTCTTGTACCTATAACTTCTCAAACTTGGACCTTATATTTCTACGAAACACTTTTCCAAAAACTTGAGAAGTCACAAGTAAACAGAATATAGTACGAGGACCAAGCCCTTTGTCCTAATGGATACTGGACAACATACAATACTTTGTATAAATCTGCTGAGTTGAATAACTCAAATCCTGTGCGTCGTAGATTGAAAACTGTACCCAGGCGATTTCTTCAAACATCACCAATTACAACGAATTCCGATATAATGAGGATGATCACCTAACTCCCAATAACTTACTCCCACTCATCATCTGTAAAACCATACAGATGTGAGAATCATACCTGGTAAATACATACCTTGGAGCAAGTGTCTAATTGGAAAATCGACTTTCAATTAACAATGCACAGTGAAACTGAAACATAAAAATGTTTCGAAGGGGTATCCAAGTATTCCTAATAATGCCTCTTCCATTATCAAATTCATGACTGTAACCGTATATTTCCTTACCATCTCTCCAATTCCCTTTATTTGTCTTTAGTCGTTACCTTCTGTACACCATCGTTAGGCTTAATGGTTTTCTTCCTTCCCTACCGTTTGGCACCAGTCTATGGTTTGGAAGAAGACTATCCAATAAGCATAATAGGTGTACTCTCCTAATCCTAGGAGTACCCGCAACCTGAGAGAAGGTAAAGATAAAAGATAACTGAATAAATCTTATTCATATTTCTCCTGGACCAGAATCCATCCTAAAAAAAATCACTTCGAGTTCGTATATAACCATACGATGGATTTATCCAATGGAATTGGATGTTCGTAGTGATGCGGGATGTTCTGGAGAAATACAAAAGTGAATTAGGAATGGCGATGAAATACGTGGTTTGGTCGTGAATGTTAACAGTCGCAATTTACTTTGCCCTCTTTCTGATCCCTTTATTTGTCTTTACTTAATACCTTCTGTACATCCAACTTAGGCTAATTGGTTTTCTTCATTCCCTACCTTTCGGCACCTGCCTATGGTTTGGAAGAAGACTATCCAATAAGTGTAATAGGTGTACCCTCTCCTAATCTTAGGAGCCCTCACAATCTGAGAGAAGGTAAAAGAAAAAGACAGCTGAATAGTCCTATTCTATCTCTCCACAACCAGAATCCATCCTCGAAGAAATTCCTTCGAGTTCGTAGATAACCATACGATGGATTTATCCAATGAAAGTGGATGTTCGTAGTAATACGGGGTGTTCTGGAGAAATGCAAAGGGTAAAAGGAGTGGCAATGATGTATGAAACTTAGACAATCCAAAAGCTAGTGTTTTAAAAAGGTTCGGTTAACCTGGTTACTGAGTTATAGTCTAGGGTCGGGTCATGGTCGCAGTCAAAGAGAGAGAGAGAGAGAGAGAGAAAACACTCTATGTGCACTCTAACCTAGATCAGAATGGTTAATCACTTTATCTAATCAGAAAACCTCCCACTGTAACCTCAAATTCTCCTCCAAACCTGAAAGAAAAATTAGTCGGAATCACCCGAGAAGTAAACTTACTCATCAGTGGGAATTGGGATCCAACTATCTGTTAGTGTATATGCCCTAGAGGCCATTACTGTATCATACTAGTATGTATATTACTTGATGGAAGCATGGGATATTCACAGTTGTACAGACAATCTTACTCAATATAGTAGTATGTTACTTGGTTCGTCTCTGCTTTAATGTGTACTTGTATGTTTATTTATTATATCACCTATACGCATTAGTAGAGCCCTTAGGATCTTTGCTTGATTACCGACATTGTGATGGCGATCACACTCGTGGGGGCTGGGTAATCTACAAGCACATCCTTATACACGTCCCTGGTCGTGGGAGTATCGAGATAGGGCATCGATGCTCCGGAGTAGACTAGCGTATGCGCTTCTCATCCCAGCATGGGAGACGGTCTGTCCCACAGCCGTCGGTACGTCGTACTTGAGATAGTATGCGGGTGCTCGTTAGGTTACGAGTACACTGGACAGGACTCGTCGAGAACTGATGGTTGGTATTATACCTATCGTCAGTTATCAGTTCCCAGGTGACATGAGTACA
Organism: Agapanthus africanus; assembly: GCA_030015575.1. NCBI lineage: Eukaryota > Viridiplantae > Streptophyta > Magnoliopsida > Asparagales > Amaryllidaceae > Agapanthus > Agapanthus africanus. The sequence continues at coordinate 116,938,515 of CM057340.1, read as the reverse complement.
GCTTAGTCCGCTGACTTGACACTGTCACTCCGCCTCGAGTGTGTTCCCACTGTTCTTTGATTACTACCCTACCACGGCTTTTCTGAGTCGTGCAAACAGGTAGTAGTTGGGAGCAGTCTCGAAGCACTTGGAGGCAGTGACGGTTAGACAGGATTCGTCTCTCCCGGTATTGGGGGTTGACATCGCGCTGTGTCTAGGAGAGCCATTACACAAGTAGTCCCTGGCCAGGGCAAGCGAGATATACTGGTAGGTTCCAGTGCTATCTCAGGGTGTTCTGGGCTTCACTCCGACATGACTTGTACCGCTATTAGGGGTCTGACGCTTGCCGTCCCCCTAGGCCCGACATGCGATGTATCAGACGAACAGACCGGACTGTACGGAGAATGTCACATTCAGACTCAGTAGGAGTTCAGATGGGTTTTACCTCGTCAGTCTTCTTATCGGCATCTACCTGGGGACCGTTACGCACAGCTAGTGCCGCTTGCGGTCTATGGTTAAACCCACTGCCAGCGTAGTGTCGAGTCTTTAGAGTCCCACACAGAGGGCTATTCGCCTCTGGGCAAAACTGAGTAGAGGTCGCATGGTTTTGCGGCAGGGTTCGTTCTCATCCGCGCACTTGTGCACGTTTGGAGTCCGGACGGTTTATACTAGCAGGCTCTGGTTTGAGCCAGATACTGGTATATGTTTTGGGGTTGCTTTTATCTCTCAGTATTCTTGTTCCTCGGAACGAGAATGCAGGTGTGTATGCACAGTTGTTTGAGGCGGAGGAAGAGGTCTTTCATTAGGGTTTCGGAACGGGTGCTATGCACAGTTGACAGTCGTCTTTTTCCAAACCCTAATGGATTTATGAAATATCAATTAATAATAGTAATTAAATGAAATTGTGTCATGGTTGGTTTTGTTGACTTGTTGACCATGGTTGACTTGTTGACCATGGTTGAATGTTTGACCATCATCATTACTTTGCAAGGATACTCCTTGATTCTAGCTTACATTCATTTAATGAAGTGATGATAGTGGTCATTCCAAAAACAACCATCAACTATTTCATTTTGAATTATTATTAATTAGATAATTCTTTTTCCTTTTGTTATGGTTGCAAAAGGAAAATGAGCTCATTCTATCATATTGATTCTCTCTCCTCACTTCATCTTCTTCTTCCTCAAGCTCAAGGAGAATCCTTCTCATGTGTTGAGAATCCCTCTCCTTGAAAGAGAAACGCCCCATAGATACTCTCTACTCTCTCTAGGGTTCAAGGTTTGGCAAGCCGGAGATCCTAGTTCACTCTAAGTTCGAGAAAGAGCCCGAAGGTTGAACCCTCAGGTGGATCCATCTTTGACGGAAGAAGGCTACGAGGAAAGAACCATCAACCTCTACTAGGTTTCAAGAAGAAGGAGTTCAAGTTAGGTATAACCCCTAACCGAGTAGATACATCTCAAGTTAGGATGCTAGTGTATTGTTTAGCAAAGATCCGGCTTTTACGGTCCATATTACAAAGTTTAGAAAAAATTTTGTTTTACCGTTTCCGCAACCTCGAAAGTACCGAGAGAGGTAACGTGGACCTAACAGTGGTATCAGAGCCTAACTAAACATAAACTAGCTAGGTAGCGAAGTGTAACGAAGTTCGGAACCGAAAAATCCAAAAACCAAACTTTTCAAAAACCCTAGTTTCTGTTAAATTTTTTTCTGGTCAAAACAAAATTTTTTATTCACCTAAAATCATCTCAGGGTTTTTTAAAGATAACCACCAAAAACGAGCCAGAGATCTGACCAAACGACCGCGTTTCTGCGGCAACAGCAAGTTATGTTGCCGCGGATCCGCGGCCGTCTTGTCTCCTCTCTGCCTCGATTTTGGTGCAGTGTATCTCTGGATTGGTTTTAGGATTTTTGAGATATATTATATGTGCCCAGATTTTCCAGAATAGAAATTTGTTTTTGGGGGCCAATAATTCCGTATTTTTTCCGAACTTCACTACATTTTGACTATGTTGGTTATATCTGTGATGTTTGTATGTATTGAACGTCGGCTAATCGCTATAAGTCGATTAGTCGGGGTTATACATCTCTATGATCTGTGTTTGATATTGGAATGTGTATATGAATGTGTTGGACTGTCGCGGGTGAATAGCCGGGGTGGATGTGAGATGAGCTTTTGTTTTTCTTTCATTTATTTGTAATATGTAAATTGATGTAATAATATTATTTGTATGGCCGCACAACCGGGTCGGGGTTGTAGCCGTCATTGTATAATTCTTTTTACTGTTTTTGCTCCTAGGATAGACCCATGGAGGGGTGCACAAACTACCGGGTACTTGGTGGGTAGTTTGCCGCACCCGTAGGGGTCTTGGGTGGGGTTTTGGCTATTCACCGCGACCGTGTAATCCGCTTTTCGTTGCAGGCTCGAACGGATTGCGGATTCCTAGTATATCCAATGTATTCATCTGTGATCTGTAATGTCTATCATTGCTATATTTATAACTATTTAGGCATTGCTTATGTTTTACAGCCGCGCTAGCCCAGCCCCCGCTCTGTCGTTAGTTAAGTAACCTAACGGGTGATGACGGGACCTAGTGGCGAATACGATTGGCATAAGCGTACGTCATATTTTGGTTGTTTTCTGCAATGGTAGGATTTAAATGATGGGACGATTAAAAGAACTAATGTAAGAAAATAAACCTAAAAGACGTTGTTGGAACAATTTTTCAAAAAAAAAAGCTGTTATTGCAAGGACGTTCAATTTTTGTTTTGCATCGCGGTATTCGGTTGTGAATGCCCAGCACCTCAGTCGACGAGGCAAGGGCCGAGATCCCTTCATCGGGAGTGACCCCTTGGACAAAAGTTTGCGTCAGGGTAATAACTTCACTATAGTCGATTATTCTTGCTTTGCATCGAGGTATTCAGTTTGGAATATCCTGCACCTCATTCGACGAGGAAAGAGCCGAGATCCCTTCACAGGGAGTGACCTCTTTAGCAAAAGTTTTCGCCACTATATTTTCAAAAAGATTACCAGGTTCCTTCAACGATATCAAGTTCATTACGTTAACGGGTTTTTCGCCAAAAGCCCAGCCGTAGCCCTCCGTCGTTTTGGATAATTAATACTTAGTATTCGTGCTGCGTTTGTTGATTATTCGTCAAGACACAGTGAACGGTAGCTGAGTAATAATTTTCTGTTGCACTGATAGATGCGATTGGTTAGGACGGTCGCATGATTTTGTTGATTATTCGTCAAGGATCATGCGGGCGGGTCTAATGCAATCCTGGATAACGACGGGTTGAATTTGACTAGGACCTTTTGATTTGTTGATTATTCGTCAAGGTCACTTGGGTCCTAGGGGCAAAAACCACATCGGGAGTTTCAAAAGTACTGAAACTTGCAGATTTAGCATACCTTCTGGAGTGTGGTGACTAGAGTGGATTCCATCTAGATCATCACACAATGATAGTTGGATCCCGATCCCACTGATGAGTTGGATTACTCTTGGAAGATTATTTCACTAAACGATCAATGCTATAAACCTAATAGGTGTCTAGAAAGGTGTTAGCGGGGTTATGCCCCCAGGGAAAAGAGGTTCTTGAATTAAGGAACTTCGCGAAAGCGTTGGAAAACCTCCCTCGAAGTACCGACACTAGCCTGGCTGAAAGGTTAAGCAAGTATTATGACGTGAATTAAAATCCTGACTAGCTCTTCTTTTAAAAGGTTTTAAGAAGAATTTGAGTAAACAGTGGGAGACATCCTGGTTAGATAAATTAATAAACCAATCTAATCTTGCAAGAGCATACGCTGAGTGTTTCTTTTCTCTCTCTCCAGGCAGCAACCTTTTCACGCCCTAATCAAGATAATAAAATGTATCGCTTGACCGATCCGAATTCTTATTCGGGACTGGGGAAAGTTGGTTCAGCTCTAACTTGTGACAACAGTCATGAGTATGAGAATGGGAAAGGGGATTGTATGGATTTCCAGGATACCCAGTCGAAGAAGAAGCATGGTTTTGCATCTACTTCAGGTGTTCTTGTAATTGAGAACTGTTTTACGGTCAGCCCTGCCTCCTGGGTACTTGATACCGGATCAGGATCTCATATCTGTAATTTATTACAGGGACTGAGAAAAAGTAGGAAAGTTGCACCGGGTGATATGTCGCTCAGAGTAGCGAACGGAGCACAAGTTAATGCGGCAGCCGTCGGTGAATATCACCTAGTATTGCCAAATGGCAAGACTATGATTTTGAACGATTGCTACTATGTACCCTCCATGGTTTGCAACATCATATCAGTTTCTTTACTCAATAAAGATGGATATAACTTTGTTCTTGAAAAGAATATCATGAACATTTACCTTCATAAGGTACTGGTTGCAGAGGGTACACTGTGTAATGGTATCTACGTTCTAAATCAGAATATAGTTCTCAATATACAAAACACACGCAAGAGGAAGAATTCAGATACGAATGAATCCTACTTGTGGCATTGTAGACTTGGTCATATCGGAGAGAAAAGACTGAGTGAGTTGCATAAAGATGGACTCTTGGATACATTCGAGTTTTCATCTTATGAAACTTGTCAGTCTTGTCTCAAAGGGAAGATGACCAAATCTCCGTTCACCGGACATGGAGAAAGAGCAGCAGAGCTCTTGGGACTCGTACATAGTGATGTATGTGGTCCGATGTCTATACATGCAAGGGGTGGGTTCTCGTACTTCATCACATTCACTGACGATCTCTCTAGGTTCGGATATGTGTATCTGATGAAACACAAATCTGAAGCTTTTGAGAAATTCAAGGAATTCAGAAACGAAGTAGAGAACCAGGCAGGCAAAAGTATCAAGATCCTCCGGTCTGACAGGGGAGGGGAGTACTTAAGCACGGAATTCCTAGATTACTTAAAAGAGAATGGTATTCTCTCTCAGCTTACACCTCCTTATACACCACAGCACAACGGTGTATCGGAGCGGAGGAATCGTACCCTATTGGATATGGTTCGCTCCATGATGAGTAGTGCTGAGTTACCTCTTTCATTCTGGGGACATGCGCTTCAGACAGCGGCATACCTTTTGAATCAAGTTCCGTCCAAATCTGTGCCTAAAACTCCGTATGAAATATGGAGCAGTAAGAAACCATGTCTGAAGTTTATTAAGATATGGGGTTGTCCGGCCTATGTGAAGACACAGAAAACAGACAAGCTAGAGGCACGATCAGTTCTGTATAAATTTGTGGGATATCCTAAAAACTCACTTGGATATCTGTTCTACCACACTGAGGAACAGAAGGTGTTTGTATCTCGCCACACCACCTTCTTAGAAAGGGAGTTTCTTGCAAAAGAAACTAGTGGGAGTTCGGTAGAACTGGAAGAAATTCAGCGACCACAAAATGTAACTGAAAATTTGGAGGAACCGCTAGATTCTATAACCCCAGACGAACCTCAGCCACTCCGCAGATCTGGTAGGATTTCTCATCCGCCCGAGAGATACTATGGTTTTCTCATAGACGGGGATCGAGAGGATTGCATCTTGGAAGAAGATGACCCTACCAGTTTCAGGCAGGCCATTATCAGTAGGGACTCTGATAAATGGCAGGAAGCAATGCAATCCGAAATGGAGTCCATGTATGCCAATAAAGTGTGGACCTTGGATATTGCTCCACCTGGGGTAAAACCCGTTGGATGCAAATGGATCTACAAAAGAAAACTTGGTGTAGATGGGCAGGTGGAAACCTATAAAGCTAGACTCGTTGTAAAAAGTTTTCGTCAAAGACCTGGTTTGGACTATGATGAAACTTTTTCTCCGGTGGCTATGCTCAAATCCATTCGGATCCTACTTGCCATTGCTTCCTTCCATGACTATGAAATCTGGCAGATGGATGTTAAAACGGCATTCCTAAACGGTTGTTTGGAAGAGTGCGTTTACATGGATCAACCGGAAGGTTTCGTAGACAGTAGGAGCAGCGGAAAGGTGTGCAAGTTGCTTAAATCCATTTATGGATTAAAGCAGGCATCGCGGAGCTGGAACATCTGTTTTGATGAGGCAATCAAGGAATTTGATTTCATCAAGAACGAAGATGAACCCTGTGTGTATAAGAAGATTGTAGGACGAACTGTCGTATTCCTAGTCTTATACGTGGACGACATTCTTTTGATAGGAAATGATATTCCTATGCTACAATCGGTCAAGCTATTTTTTTCACAAAGGTTCTCCATGAAGGACCTGGGTGATGCCTCGTACATTCTGGGGATCAAGATCTATAGAGATAGATCCAAGAAACTATTAGGACTTTCGCAGTCCAGGTACATAGAGACCGTACTAAAGAGATTTAGTATGGAGGGTTCCAAGCGCGGTAACATACCCGCATTGCACGGAATTACCCTCTCCAAGAAGATGTCTCCTAAGACTGACGAGGAGAGGGTTCGCATGAGCATTATACCCTACGCTTCGGCGGTAGGATCTATAATGTATGTGATGCTATGTACAAGACCAGATGTAGCTTACGCATTGAGCGCGGTAAGCCGGTATCAGTCAGACCCAGGGGAGGACCACTGGACAGCAGTGAAGAACATTCTCAAGTACCTGAGAAGGACTAAGGAGATGTTCCTGGTTTACGGTAATGGAGACCTCAGGGTCGAGTCCTTTACCGATTCAAGCTTCCAGAGTGACAAAGATGACAGCAAGTCTGTCTCGGGTTTTGTGTTTACCCTCAACGGAGGGGCGGTATGTTGGAGGAGTTCCAAGCAGGATACCGTCGCAGACTCGACGATGGAGGCTGAATACATTGCTGCAAGCGATGCCGCAAAAGAGGCGGTCTGGATGAAGAAGTTCATTAGTGAACTTCAGGTGGTTCCGTCCATTGTTGACCCAATACCTTTGTATTGCGATAACAATGGGGCTATAGCTTTAGCGAAGGAACCAAGGTCCCATCAGAAATCCAGGCACATCTTAAGGCGGTATCACCTGATCAGGGAGATCATTGATCGCCAGGAGATCGAGGTGCGGAGAGTGGACACAAAGAACAACACTGTGGACCCATTCACGAAGGCTTTACCCCAGACTCAGTTCGAGCGGCTGATCGAGATGATAGGTCTTCGATAGGCCAGTACATGGCCTTAGTGAAAGTGGGAGATTGTTAGTGTATATGCCCTAGAGGCCATTACTGTATCATACTAGTATGTATATTACTTGATGGAAGCTTGGGATATTCACAGTTGTAAAGACAATCTTGCTCAATATAGTAGTATGCTACTTGGTTCGTCTCTGCTTTAATCTGTACTTGTGTGTTTATTTATTATATCACCTATACGCATTAGTAGAGCCCTTAGGATCTTTGCTTGATTACCGGCGTTGTGATGGCGATCACACTCATGGGGGCTGGGTAATCTACAAGCACATCCTTATACACGTCCCTGGTCGTGGGAGTATCGAGATAGGGCATCGATGCTCCGGAGTAGACTAGCGTATGCGCTTCTCATTCCAGCACGGGAGACGGTCTGTTCCACAGCCGTCGGTACGTCGTACTCTAGATAGTATGCGGGTGCTCGTTAGGTTACGAGTACACTGGACAGGACTCGTCGGGAACTGATGGTTGGTATTATACCTATCGTCAGTTATCAGTTCCCAGGTGACATGAGTACAGCTTAGTCCGCTGACTTGACACTGTCACTCCGCCTCGAGTGTGTTCCCACTGTTCTTTGATTACTACCCTACCACGGCTCTTCTGAGTCGTGCAAACAGGTAGTAGTTGGGAGCAGTCCCAAAGCACTTGGAGGCAGTGACGGTTAAACAGGATTCGTCTCTCCCGGTATTGGGGGTTGACATCGCGCTGTGTCTAGGAGAGCTATTACACAAGTAGTCCCTGGCCAGGGCAAGCGAGATATACTGGTAGGTTCCAATGCTATCTCAGGGTGTTCTGGGCTTCACTCCGACACGACTTGTACCGCTATTAGGGGTCTGACGCTTGCCGCCCCCCTAGGCCCGACATGCGATGTATCAGACGAACAGACCGGACTGTACGGAGAATGTCACATTCAGACTCAGTAGGAGTTCAGATGGGTTTTACCTCGTCAGTCTTCTTATCGGCATCTACCTGGGGACCGTTACGCACAGCTAGTGCCACTTGCGGTCTGTGGTTAAACCCACTGCCAGCGTAGTGTCGAGTCTTTAGAGTCTTACACAGAGGGCTATTCGCCTCTGGGCAAAACTGAGTAGAGGTCGCATGGTTTTGCGGCAGGGTTCGTTCTCATCCGCGCACTTGTGCACGTTTGGAGTCCGGACGGTTTATACTAGCAGGCTCTGGTTTGAGCCAGATACTGGTATATGTTTTGGGGTTGCTTTTATCTCTCAGTATTCTTGTTCCTCGGAACGAGAATGCAGGTGTGTATGCACAGTTGTTTGAGGCGGAGGAAGAGGTCTTTCATTAGGGTTTCGGAACGGGTGCGTATGCACAGTTGACAGTCGTCTTTTTCCAAACCCTAATGGATTTATGAAATATCAATTAATAATAGTAATTAAATTAAATTGTGTCATGGTTGGTTTTGTTGACTTTTTGACCATGGTTGGCTTGTTGATCATGGTTGAATGTTTGACCATCATCATTACTTTGCAAGGATACTCCTTGATTCTAGCTTACATTCATTTAATGAAGTGATGATAGTGGTCATTCCAAAAACAACCATCAACTATTTCATTTTGAATTATTATTAATTAGATAATTCTTTTTCCTTTTGTTATGGTTGCAAAAGGAAAATGAGCTCATTCTATCATATTGATTCTCTCTCCTCACTTCATCTTCTTCTTCCTCAAGCTTAAGGAGAATCCTTCTCATGTGTTGAGAATCCCTCTCCTTGAAAGAGAAACACCCCATAGATACTCTCTACTCTCTCTAGGGTTCAAGGTTTGGCAAGCCGGAGATCCTAGTTCACTCTAAGTTCGAGAAAGAGCCCGAAGGTTGAACCCTCAGGTGGATCCATCTTTGACGGAAGAAGGCTACGAGGAAAGAACCATCAACCTCTACTAGGTTTCAAGAAGAAGGAGTTCAAGTTAGGTATAACCCCTAACCGAGTAGATACATCTCAAGTTAGGATGCTAGTGTATTGTTTAGCAAAGGTCCGGCTTTTACGGTCCATGTTACAAAGTTTAGAAAATTTTTTGTTTTACCGTTTCCGCAACCCCGAAAGTACCGGGAGAGGTAACGTGGACCTAACACTATCATCACATGATAACTTGATGGAAGCCACTCAATTCACCACACTCTAGAAGGTATGCGCAAGATTGACAAGTTTGCTGTATGTTTGAAACTCCCGATGTGTGTTTTTACCCCTAGGATCCAAGTGACCTTGAAAAGGTCAACAAGTCAAAGGGTCCTAGTCAAATTCAACCCATCATTTTCTTGATTGCATTAGACCCACCCGCACAGACCCTTGACAAGGTCAACAAGGTTGAACGACTGTCCTAACCAATCCACATTTGCTTGCAACAGAAAAGTATTACAGAACTACCGCTAACTACGCCTTGAAAAGGTCAACAAACTCAGCACGAATACTAAATAATACTAATCTGAAATGACGGAGGGCTACGGCTGATTTTTGGCAAAAAACCTTTAGCGTAATGAACTTATATCGTTAAAGGAATCCAAGTGGTTTTATAAAAATATAGTGGCGAAAACCATTGCTAAAGAGGTCACTCCCGGTGAAGGGATCTCGGCTCTTTCCTCGTTGAATGAGCTGCAGGATATTCCAAACTGAATATCACGATGCAAAGGAAAAAGTAATCGACTATAGTGAAGTTATTACCCTGACGCAAACCTCTGTCCAAGGGGTCACTCCCGATGAAGGGATCTCGGTCCTTGCCTCATCGAATGAGGTGCTGGATATTCATAACCGAATACTACTGTGCAAAACAAAAGAGAAAACCCTTGTAATAACAGCTTTTGAAAAATTGTTTCCAACAACATCATATATAGGTTTATTTTCCTTACATTGATAAGAGTCAACGCAGTCCCATCAAATGATCACACTAGAAAAGAACGAAAATATGGTGTACGTATACGCCATCCGCATTCGCCACTGGGTCCCGTCATCACTCATTAGGTTACTTAACTAATGACAGAGCGGGGACTGGAATAGCGCGGGTGTAAAACATATACAACTGTAGGGTTACTAGGAACTCTAATGAAGCTCTACAAGGCATCGACCATGCCGGATTAAAAAAAAAATTTAGGTGCTTAACAACCCGAAGCAAGATCGTTAACTAGAGATTATGCGAAAAAGATAGCAAGTAAACAACTTTACTCTAAAGGAAAGGGATTACAACCTTTGTAGATCCGGTCCTTCACTTCAATAGCTCCGTGTGGAAGTCCCCTTCGCTGCGATCATCGGGATCCCGGACTCTTGGACGGCTCCATGAGAAATTGTAACGGAATCGCTTGAAGTCTTCGATGCCGAAGATGATCTACGTCGAGAGAATACGGACACAAGCTTCTACTTCACTAATCAAAGAATTAGTGAAGCAAACACCCGAAACTAAAGTTCTAGTCTAGTAGAGGATGGTGAGATAGGAAATGGGTACACTTTAGAATTTCTTTTCTCACAAAGAATCTCTCTTTTTCAAACCCTAGAAAAGAGATTGAAGGAAGAAGAAGAACTCAAAGTGAGAATAAAACTTACCAAGAGAGTGAGTGTTAACCATGGTGAGTAGGTATCATATACTTAACTCAAGTAGAGACACAACCATAGCAAATTATAGTGGTTAGGTTTATGAATATCCAAAGTAAAAACAAAACAAGTTAACATTGGTCAATGCACCTACAAGCTTCATGAAGCTTCATGCACTTAAACCATTATCACTTTGTTTTAGAATTACTTTAAATATAAAAACCTAACAAATATAATTAGTATGGTATAAGTATTCTACACCCATGATAGTTTTATCAACAAGCATGGTACAATTTGTACACTTATAAATATATATCACATATATATTAACTTGTGCACAAGTGAGAAAAATAAATGCTTTAGTGAACCAATACTAGTTAATGTAAAGTAATATATCAAATATATAATTATATATTAAATCATTAAATCAACACTTGATTTAACGATCCGGTCATATCGCATATGACCGACTAATATCAATGTATCGACTTATCGAATCAATCCTTGATTCGATAACTAGGTTATATCGCATACAACCAATCGATACAATTATCGCGAGAATTGAATACGGTATCACATACTCGCATCATTCTTGGTCCCGCACATATCACATATGCGCTCCTATCTCGTTTTTCCTGAGCCAGTACAACCTCTATGTAGGACTCTAAAGATTCATCAATACGCCGGCAGTAGGTGACGATCATATCAAACACCCATAAGCCGTCAGCGGTACTAGCTGTACGTAACGGCTATCCGGATATTGAGCGATCATAAGATCAGCAAGCAAGCCCGCTCCAACTCCTGCAAAAAGCCTGACAGTGACACTACCGTACAGTCCGGTCTCCTCGTCTGATATGTCGCATATCAAGTCTAGGGGTGGTAAACGTCAGACCCCAATAACCGATAAGTCATGCCGATGAGAGGCTCATAACGGGCTGAGAAACTACTGCTAACACATACCAGTAAATCTCTAAATCAGCCCTGGCCAGGGACTTCCCTGTTATGGCCAATCGAGCATAGCGCAACATCAACCCCCAATACCGGGAGAGACGAAACCCCTCCTATCGCTCATTGCCTCCATGTGACTCGGGACTGTACCCAAAAACCACCATTTTGCACGCCCTCTTGGACGTGGTAAGGTGGAAATCAAAGCACAGTGGGAATCAGAAAAGACTCTATGACGATCTCGGGTCTACAGACTAACCTGTACTAGTGTCACCAGAGAACTGTCATCTGACGTAAGGTATAATACCATCTGGGAGTTCTCAGCGAGTCCGTCCAGTATACCCAGTCTCTACTGAGCACCCGTATATCATCTCTGATGTCAAACACCAATGGATATGGGATCATCCATCGCCCATCTGTATGGGTCGAGAAGGCATACGCTAGTCTACTCTGGTATATTGATGCCCCGTCTCGATACACCCATGACTAGGGACCTTGAAGGATGTACTTATGGACTACCATGTCCCCACTAGTATGATCTGCATCATAGTCCAGGTAGTCAAGTACACATCCTAAGGGCTTTACCAACATGTAACAGAGAGACAATCAGTGTACACGTTAAGGTATAGAGCAACCAGATAGCATACTATCATATCAAGCAAGAAACCCATCCCTATATATGTCCAAGCATCCACTACAATATACAACACATGTATAGTAATGGCCTCTAGGGCATACATATAACTAACAATCTCCCAGTTGCACTAGGGCCATCTGATAACAGTGGTTGTAGTATCTCATACTCAACCATCCCATAATAGTCTCTCTCTGGGAAAAAGCCTTTGTGAATGGATCCGCCGTGTTGTCCTCTGAGTATACTCTCCTGACCTCGATCCCCTGGAGATCAACCATCTCCATGATCAGGTGACACTGCCTAAGAATTATATTTGGATCACTGATGGGACGGGTGTTCCTAGGCATAAGCCACTACTCCATTGTCACATAATGGTAGGAACGAAGTTCATCTCATGAACAAAAATACACCCAGACTGCCTCTTTGGTAGTATCTTTGGTAACGATGTATCTTGCCTTCAATCGTCTAGTATGTCACGGTATCTAGCTTGGAACTCTTCCAACATACCGTCCCTTTACTGAGGGTAAAGACAATGCCTGTGACTGACTTTCAGTCGTCCTTATCACCCTGGAACTTTTCCAGTGATTCTCCCCAGGATCGATTGATACCATCTCACTATATCTAGTGAGTATCCTAACATCCAATTAGATCTATCTCATAGATCCAAAACCCAGGATTTAGTAGGTATCACTTTAATCCTATATGGAGAATTATTGTGATAAGCGGAGATTGACCGAGCGTAGCATAGGAAACTCCTTCCCTATCAAGAATATGTCATCCACGTACTCTACGAGGATTACCACCATACTCCCTGCTACCTTTTTGTATATACAAGGTTCATCTACCATTTTGATGATGTCAAACTCTTTGACCAACATATCAAAACAGACGTTCCAACTCCGCGATGCCTGCTTTATCACATAAAACATCTTGCACACGTTTCCGCTGCTCCCACTGTCTACGAAGCTCTCTGGCTGTGTACTTATAGACGCTCTCTTCTAAAACATCATTTAGAAAAGCAGTCATGGCACCCAACCGCCAGATATCGTAGTCATGGTATGTAGCCGTGGCAAGTAGGATCTGGATGGACTTAAGCATAGCTACTTAGAAAAGGTTTCAACATAATCCATACCTGGTCAATGATGCAAACCTTTAACAAGTCTAGCTTTGAAAGTCTCAACTTTTCCATGTACACCAAGTAATCTTCTCAAGATATACTTGCTCCAAATGGGGATTTAACCTTTCAGATAAAGCAACCAAAGTCCATACTTTGTTGGTGTATAAGGATTCAATCTCAGATCACTAAGCATCCAGCCATTCTTACAGAGTCCTACTCGTGATGGCCAGCTCGAAACTAGTTGGGTCATCATCTCATGATGCAATCCTCACTCCCACTGTCATAGAGAAACCGAAGTACCTCTCAAGTGGGTGAGGAACCCCACTAGATCGGCGGAGAGGCTGAGGTTCGTTGGAATCTACTGAATCCTCTGATTCTACCAAATCATCTGCTGTAATTTGTACAGCTGAAACCTTTTCCAGTTCTACCTCATGACCACTAATTTCTTCTCAAGAAATTCCCTTTCACAAAGGTGGCATGTTGAGAAACAAAATATTTTTGTTCCTCGGTTAGGTAGAAGATATTCCCTTGCAAATGCTTGGGATATCCAACAAACTTCCACAGATCTTACTTTGCCTCGAGCTTGTCCGGATTTTACTTTTAGACATAGGCTGGACAACCCCAAATCTTAACTGACTTAAGAGATGGGCTCTTCCCTTTCCATATCTCATATGGAGTGGTAGGCATCTGATTTGGTTGGAACACCATTCAATAGGTATGCAACTTCATATGTGCATAACTCCCAAAAGGAAATAGGTAACTCAGTAGGACTCATCATAGAGCACACCATATCAGATAGGGTGTTATTGCTCCGCCCCGTTATACCATCGTGATATGGTGTATACGGAGGAGTAATGTTGAGAGAGAATCTCATTCTCCTTTAGAATAATTCAGGAATTCCGTGCTCAAGTATTCTCCTCCCTGATCGCATCAAAAGACATAATACTTATACCCGTATTTTGGTTCTCTACTTCTAACTTATATTCCGTGAATATCTCAAAAGGTTCGGACCTGTGTTTCAACAGGAACATATGTCTGAATCTTGAAAGATTATCAGAGAATGTAATGAAGTAAAAAGAACCTATCTTGGCATATGTAGACAGGGGACCTTCATACATCAGCATGTATCAATCCCAAAAGTTTACTAACTCTTTCTCTGTTTCCAATAAACAGAGCTGGTGTCATTATATCTCTGTGACATGACTGGTAAGTTTCACAAGATGTAAATTCAAACTAATTTAAATATGCATCTAAATGTAACTTCAGTCAGTCGGGTCGTATTGATATGACCTAGTCTACAATACCTCAAGAAGGTTTCATTCATATCTGAACTCTTCCTCTTGTGTGTGTTCCGTATACTAAGAACTGTAGTTTGATTTAGACCATCAATGCTTTTAGATAACATGCCTGAACCGATCAACTTTTGATATAGGAAATGTTCAAAACATTATCCAACAATACAAAATTTTATCATTTCTTTACTAATAAAGAGACTGATATGATTTTGTATATCAGGTTCGGTATCTAATAACATTTGTTCAGAATCAATGTATACTAGTAATACAGGGTGATAGTGACCAACAGACTTGGCTGCAACACTTGCACCGTTTTCTATCTCATGAAACTTATCACCCATTCTCAGTTCTTTACCTATCTGTAGCCCATGTAACAGATTACATTTGCGGGATCCTGATCCAGTATCATATACCCAGGACGTAAAGGACATTGAGAAACAGTTCTCGGTAATGAATACACCCGAAGATGATGCATCAGCATGCACTTTTTTCGTTTGGGCGGCACGGGAATTCTGGTAATACCCTATTTCCTGTTCTGTCTTATAACAATTATAAGTTGGAGCGGGACCAACGTTCCCCAGCTCAGTATAACAAGCGGGTTCGGTCAATTCATCTATATTATTAACTTGATTAAGGCGTGGTATGGTCGCTACCTGGAGAGAGAGAGAAGAAAACACTCTGTGTGCGCTCTTGCAAGATCAGATTGGTTATTATTTTATCTAATCAGGATGGC
Organism: Agapanthus africanus; assembly: GCA_030015575.1. Lineage (NCBI taxonomy): Eukaryota > Viridiplantae > Streptophyta > Magnoliopsida > Asparagales > Amaryllidaceae > Agapanthus > Agapanthus africanus. The sequence continues at coordinate 116,923,159 of CM057340.1, read as the reverse complement.
TCACACTGTTTTTATCAAATCTTCCTTCAAACCCTAAAAGGAAAGACTAGCCGGAATTAATTACACCCTACAACTTCGCCAATCTTTCAGCCAGGCCAGTGTCGGTACTTTAAGGGAGGTTCCCCGTGCTTTCGCACGGACCTAATTAAAGTAAACCTCATTTTCCCAGAGGCGTAACCCCGTTGACACCTTTCTAGACACCTACTTGATCGGCTAATTGTAATGTGTAAAACTCTCCCAGGAGTAACAATTACTTGCAACGGGTATCGGGATCCAACTATCTCATAGAAGATATGCAATCTCATTGCAAATTTCAACACTTGAAATTCCCGATAATATTTTGCCCCTAGCAGCAATATGACCTTAACGTAGTCAACAAATCATAAGTGCTAGTTAAGTTCAACCCGTCATTTCCCGATTGAATTAAACCCACCCGCACGACCCTTAACATAGTCAACAAAGTCGCACGACTACCCTAATCCAATCGCATCATATGCTTATACAGATAAGCACTAATCAGCTACCGCACACTACGCCTTAACATAGTCAACAAACGTAGCACGAATACTAACTAGTACTTATCTGAAATGATGGAGGGCTACGACAGGTTTTTCTGAAAACCTATTGCGTAATGAACTTGATATCGTTGTAGAATCAAATGATTTTAAAATGGAGTGCTTTTGAGGCTTTTCTAGTTTTGCTAAAGGGGTCACTCCCGGTGAAGGGATCGTCGGCCCTTTCCTCATCGAATAAGGTGCAGGATATATCATATATACCGCTGTGCAAAGCAAAACTATAGAAGCAATCAAAATACAAACCGTGGGTTGTAGCATCTGCCAGTTATTACTAAAGGAGTCACCCCGGTGAAGGGATCTCGGTCCTTTCCTTATCGAATAAGGTGCAGGATGTTCTACAAGGAACACCGCGATGCAAAGCAAGAACTGTAGCTACCTGTTTTTGAAAATTCGATTCCACAACATCTTAGGTTCATTTTCTTTCATTAATCATATTAATGAAGTCCCATCATTTAAATCACCTAAACATCACAGATAAATACGACGTACACTTATGCCATCCGCATTCGCCTCGATGTCCCCTCGTGCACCGTTAGGTTAGGTAACTAACGGCAGAGCGGGGCAGGGCTAGCGCGGGTGTAAAACATAAGTAACGTCTATATAATATATCGTATATACTATATACAGTATTTATCACAGAACATCAAATGATCACATCACAGATATCGCATCAGAAAATATCATATGAAATATTGGATATACTAGGACGTCCGTGTTTTCAATACGAGCCAATATAAAACATGGATTCCACGGTCGCGATGAATAGCCAAACCCACACCCCTAGACCCCTACGAGAGCGGCAAGCAATCCTACCAATTCTAGAGTTAGGAGACCCGGACTCGACTCCTCGAGTTGGTCTCCCACTGGACTCCAGAACCCGGTTACTTGTGCTCCCCTCCTTTGGTCTATCCTAGTGCGGAAAGTAAATAATATATAAAAGGTGACATCTTCCGCAACCTGGAAGTGCCCCAATAAAAGAATATTACATACAAGTTTTTACATGAATGAAAATGAAAAACACTCATCTTACATAAAAAAAACCCCGGCTATTCAAAACGCGACGATCCAATATAACATATCCAGCAACACATAACATCACATGTCATCAACGTAAGTAAATATGCCCATCCCAATTGTCGTTGACATATAGCAACGAAACCGGCGATATCACATATTATACTTACGGTCACAGAAAAGAAAGTGTAAAACTACAACAGTTGGAATCCACAACCTCCTTAGACATCGCATGCCTAACAGTTATAAACCCCGCATTTTAGTCTCCATATCGAAAACACTTTTCAATATCAAGTCGGGCAATTCAACAAGATTCCCGATATTCTGATCGAATGCTCGTTACAAACTCTAGTAGACGACCACACCCTCGGATGCCATCGACGAAGTGCACTAAGGCGGAACACCGCTGCCGCGAGCACCCGAACGGATGCTTTTGGCGACGAGGTTCTCCTACAGTCACTTGGTCAGGGCTAAGGGGTCTAGCTGTCTATTAAGTTTATCCGGCGAGTATCCGCGTATGCTACGTGATTGCGACGGACTTTTGATCGCATCAAAATTCCGTAGCAACCGATCAAGTGAGACCAAAGTGCTATGTTTATAACATTCATATTAGTTATCTCATAACTACTTGTGAATTCTAAATATTGTATCGGATTCCAGATAAATAGAAAATGTTAAACTTTTCGATCGAACAATCAAACACCCAAGTTTTCCCGAAACAGCTCAACACATGAAATAAGTTTAAGAACATCCATTTCATGCCACAGTACCAACGGTCCAGCCATAGAAGGGTCAAGCCAACGCCTCACATGTGGCACGCCGTACTGCCCCAAACCCTAAGGTTCAAAGGGCAGTTCAAGACGGTCACATAATCGAGTTAAGGTTTGTTGTCTTCTAGAGGGTCCATCGCGTTACTTGCACTACTTCAAACGTTCTTAAACTACGGAAAGATCCAACACTTGGAAATTTCCCGGCAGAGGAAAAAGTGGGTATTTATATCCGGTCGAACTTTTTAACACTTACTAAAATTATCCGGAAAACAAAACAAAATTAAATTCTCCGATCGAATGGACGATTACAAAATAAACCCCCAGAAAACTCAACACTTGAGTCAAAATAAAAATACCCAGAAAATACAAATAACAGAAATAGAAATAACAGTGCAAAAACGAGCACATAACTCCACTACACTGCCGCGGTTCCGCGGCCCAAGCGCGGTACGGCCGCGGTTCCACGGCGGTTTGGACGTATTACGTGTTTGTTTTTCACCACATTTCTTAGAAGACCCTGCTGAATTTTTTAGGCATTTTTAATTTGGAAAAAACCCAGTTTTTAGAAAATGTTTAGAGAGGGGTATAATTTGACGTTATCGGGTTCGATCGGGATTTTAATTTCGTTAACACATCGCATAATGCTCTAGCTAGGCTCTGATACCACTGTAGGGTTACTTGGCACTCTAATGAAGCTCTACAAGGCATCAACCATGCCGGATTAAAAAAAAAATTTAGGTGCCTAACAACCCGAAACAAGATCGTTAACTAGAGATTATGCGAAAAAGATAGCAAGTAAACAACTTTACTCTAAAGGAAAGGGATTACAACCTTTGTAGATCCGGTCCTTCACTTCAATAGCTCCATGTGGATGTCCCCTTCGCTGCGATCATCGGGATCCCGGACTCTTGGATGGCTCCATGAGAAATTGCAACGGAATCGCTTGAAGTCTTCGATGCCGAAGATGATCTACGTCGAGGGAATACGGACACAAGCTTCTACTTCACTAATCAAAGAATTAGTGAAGCAAACACCCAAAACTAAAGTGCTAGTCTAGTAGAGGATGGTGAGATAGGAAATGGGTACACTTTAGAATTTCTTTTCTCACAAAGAATCACTCTCTTTTTCAAACCCTAGAAAAGAGATTGACGGAAGAAGAAGAAGAACTCAAAGTGAGAATAAAACTTATCAAGAGAGTGAGTGTTAACCATGGTGAGTAAGTATCATATACTTAACTCAAGTAGAGACACAACCATAGTAAATTATAGTGGTTAGGTTTATGAATATCCAAAGTAAAAACAAAACAAGTTGACATTGGTCAATGCACCTACAAGCTTCATGAAGCTTCATGCACTTAAACCATTATCACTTTGTTTTAGAATTACTTTAAATATAAAAACCTAACAAATATAATTAGTATGGTATAAGTATTCTACACCCATGATAGTTGTATCAACAAGCATGATACAATTTGTACACTTATAAATATATATCACATATATATTAACTTGTGCACAAGTGAGAAAAATAAATGCTTTAGTGAACCAATACTAGTTAATGTAAAGTAATATATCAAATATATAATTATACATTAAATCATTAAACCAACACTTGATTTAACGATCCGGTCATATCGCATATGACCGACTAATATCAATGTATCGACTTATCGAATCAATCATTGATTCGATAACTAGGTTATATCGCATACAACCAATCGATACAATCATCGCGAGAATTGAATATGGTATCACATACTCGCATCATTCTCGGTCCCGCACATATCACATATGTTCTCCTATCTCGTTTTGCCTGAGCCAGTACAACCTCTATGTAGGACTCTAAAGACTCGTCAATACGCCGGCAGTAGGTGACGATCATATCAAACACCCACAAGCCGTCAGCGGTACTAGATGGACATAACGGCTACCCGAGTATTGAGCGATCAGAAGATCAGTAAGCAAGCCCGCTCCAACTCCTGGAAAAAGCCTGACAGTGACACTACCGTACAGTCTGGTCTCCTCGTCTGATATGTCGCATATCAAGTCTAGGGGTGGTAAACGTCAGACCCTAATAACCGATAAGTCATGCCGATGAGAGGCTCATAACGGGTCGAGAAACTACTGGTAACACTTACCAGTAAATCTCTAAACCAGCCCAGGCCAGGGACTTCCCTGTTATGGCCAATCGAGCATAGCGCAACATCAACCCCCAATACCGGGAGAGACGAAACCCCTCCTATCGTTCATTGCCTCCATGTGACTCGGGACTGTACCCAAAAACCACCGTTTTGAACGCCCTCTTGGACGTGGTAAGGTGGAAATCAAAGCACAGTGGGAATCACACAAGACTCTATGACGATCTCAGGTCTACAGACTAACCTGTACCAGTGTCACCAGAGAACTGCCATCTGACGTAAGGTATAATACCATCTGGGAGTTCTCGGCGAGTTCGTCCAGTATACCCAGTCTCTACTGAGCACCCGTATATCATCTCTGATGTCAAACACCAATGGATATGGGATCATCCATCGCCCATCTGTATGGGTCGAGAAGGCATACGCTAGTCTACTCTGGTATATCGATGCCCCGTTTCGATACACCCACGACTAGGGACCTTGAAGGATGTACTTATGGACTACCATGTCCCCACTAGTATGATCCGCATCATAGTCCAGGTAGTCAAGTACACATCCTAAGGGCTTTACCAACATGTAACAGAGAGATAATCAATGTACACGTTAAGGTAAAGAGCAACCAGATAGCATATTATCATATCGAGCAAGAAAGTCATCCCTATATATGTCCAAGCATCCACTACAATATACAACACATGTATAGTAATGGCCTCTAGGGCATACATATAACTAACAACAACATCTACTAGTATATATATCAATATATAATAATCGCTCCAGGCATGATAAATGCAACATCACAGAAAAGTAATAATCATCACAGAACAATACAGATAATCTGGGAGCCCCGGGTTTCCTTTGAGCCGCAAATGAAACCCGACGTTCCCCTGGTCGTGTGGATAGCCTGTGCAATGAAACCTAGACCCCTACGAGCGCGGCAAGTTACCCGCCAAAATCTGAAGCGAGGCAGCCCCCTTCAACAAAGTGAATGGACCACCCAGCACTTCACGGAATCCGGTAACTTGAGCATCCCTCCTTGGGTCAACCTATACCCCCTACGAGTGCGGCGAATAGCCCACCAATTCTAGAGTGATGCCCCCTTCCGTCTCAATGATATGAGATGCGGGCCCGTTGCCCTCTAGAACCCGGCTATCCGTGCACCCCACTGCGGGGTAATCCTAGTATAGAAAAGAAAATATATACAACGGGTACATCGACCTCAACCCGGTCGTGCCCCAAAAGAATAATATACAAACAGGCAGTGACGGCAGTCCACATATCGGACGCTCGCCCCACAATATCAAATGTACAAATAAATCCAAACTGCACTACCATTGCACAGGAGCTATCCACCACGTCAAATCCGCAACATCACAGCACAACACAGAATATCAACGTGAATGTTATGTTCACAAATCCGTCTAAAGGGACTATAGCGATTAGACAAGATTTACCGATCAAATGACATTCACGGTCACAGATAGAAATGTAATGTACTGCTAATTTTAAACAATGTTAGAAAATATCGAGTCCGAAATAACCCCCGAATAGCCCAAACAAACTGATAAAACTTTATCCAAACTGGGCTAATTAAACAACACCACAGGATCAACTTCCCAGAGACCAGAGCACACCCAAATCACCAACACAGAAGGCCAATAGTGGGTCGGCGACGCCGGATCTGTGGCTTAAGGGCCAAATTCCGACGAGGGAGGTCCATGTTTGGGGTGTGTTCACGTGGTCTCCCCAGTAGTCTTCTGAACTTGATTAAATAATTTTTTAAGGACTTTTTGAAATCAACAGAGAATACAAATCCAGTGGCATCGTTTTTGTTTTGTTTCGATTTCGATACTTTAAACATTGTCCAAGGAGCTAGAATATGGTTAATAGTTAGGCTCTGATACCATGTTGGGGTGCGGCGGCTCCCCGGCCGTCTAAACGACGCCAAATGCGGAACAAAAACTTTTTACGAAACCGGCGCCACCGCAACCTCAAATACCCGGATCGTTCAATTAACCATAATCTAGCAATCTGTAAAAGGAGTTAGAGATATTATACCGATCGATCCGTGTCCTTCGGTCTTCAATCCCCTCCCCTAGCTTGTTGCGGTTGTCCCAGTGAACTCTGCTCTCCGATCTCGCTCGTCAGAATGGCACCACATCGAGGAATCTTTATACGGGCTCCCTTCTGGAACCGAGGCAACTCGGATATGAAGTTTGCTAGCCGACATGTCCAAGAATGAAGTAGAGAGAATGTAGAATATCTTGTCTCAAGACTGAAGTTGCCAATTTGGATATGCTGTGAGCAAAAGATTTTTGGCAAAGGAAAAAATCAAGCTTGCCCAATGGAAAGGAGCTCGGCCAGAATGTGCAGGGAATGAAGAATGGTTCTCTGGCATTTTTCAATGAGGAGTGGGAAATGGGCATGCATAGAAAAAGATGATGGTTCTCACTCAATTTTCCACCACAAAAAAAACCTGACAATTAAAACTTTCGCATTTGCAAAAGAGCCCCACTCCCAAAAAAAACAGACATCAAGAAAAAAACAGACATCAAGAAATAGCATTTTTAACCGTTTGCTCACCCTCTCCCCTCACCACAAAAAAGCCCCTGCTCAGTGAAAACTGGAGAAATTGCATGGGGGCCCCACTGCACAAATCAGCCCCCATCCCTAAAGCCCATGCTCATTAAATGCATTGTGGGCTGATCACTGTAGGGAATGGCCAGGGGATGGGATTGGGTCAAAGCTCACATGGATTAAACATGGATTAAATGTTGAAGACGGAAAAAGAAACTGGCAACTCCGAAAATAATCCCGCAACGAATTACGAGATTACCCCTCAACAGTAAATACATACATGCATTTGTATTCCGATCGAATACAAATGAAATGAGACAAAAATATTCCTACAGTATAATACTAGGATCCGGCTTAAACCAAAGCCCGCTAGTATTATCCGTCCGATCCTGATTCGAGCACAAGTGCACGAATATGATCGAACCCTGCCATAAAACCATACGGCCTCTACAACGTTTCGCCCGAATTTGGGAAACTTCTGTGGGGGACTCTAATGACTCATCAATACACTGGCACTGGGTATAACCACTAGCACGTCAGAGGTACTAGCTGTACGTAACGGTTGCCTATGTATTGAAAGAAGGGGAAGCTGATGAGCGAACTCATCCAGAAACCCTACTGAGCCTGACAGTGACAATATCCGTGTAGTCCGGTACGTTCGTCTATGAGTATCGCATATAGAGCCTAGGGGGCTGGTAAACGTCAGACCCCCAATAGCGGTATAAGTCGTGTCAGAGAGTAGCCCAGAACACCCTGAGAAACTACTGGAATACCTACCAGTAAATCTCGATTACCCTGGCCAGGGATTTCATGTAATGGCTCTCCTAAACACAGCGCGATCTCACCCCCAATACCGGGAGAGACTAATCCCTGACGATCTGCTCACTGCCTCCATGTGGCTCGGGACTCTACCCAACTAAAACTTGTTTGCACGACTCTTTTGAACCATGGTAGAGTAGTAATCAAAGCACAGTGGGAACTCACACGAGACAAATGACGATCTCAGGTCGACAGACTAACCTGTACACATGTCACCTGGGAACTGCTATCTGACGATATGTATAATACCAACTAGCATGTTCCCGGCGAGTCCTGTCTGGTGTACTCATAACGCAATGAGCACCTATATACATCTTAGGTGAACCAACTAACACCAATGGCTTGTGAGACCGGCCACCGCCCCTCGTCGGGGTCTCGACTGTATACACTAGTCTACTCTGGAGTGTCTTGAAACTCCCACGACTAGGGACACTTTAAGGATGTGCTTATAGACCCCAGCTCCCACGTATATGATCGCCATCATACTGCTGGCAGTCAAGCAAGAATCCTATGGGCTCTATCAACATGCAATAGTGAACTAAAGCATATACACGATGATAAAGACAAACCAGATAACATACTATCATCTCGAGCAAGACTGTCCTTTTGGTATAGGTCCTCCCTCAATCATTGCAATCACGTACCTGCGATCCAATAATTGACTTTGAGAGCACTATATCCAACACCAGGTGACCTCCTCGCTGTTCGGGCCACGCCAAAGAATTTTGACGGACGGTATAACCTTCGACCCCTTCACCTGCCGATCCAAAATGACCACCGGCTGCTCGGTGAATGAAAGATCGCGCTCCAGCTAGATCGTCTGGTGCTGAATCGCATGGAAAGGGTCATGATGGTACTTGCGAAGCATCAAAATATGGAACACGGGGTGAATATCGGGGAAGCTGGGCGGAAGAGCCAACCGATAAGCCACCGAACCAACACGCTCTAGGATCTCGAAGGGACCAACATATCTAGGACTAAGCTTCCCTTTCTGCCCAAATCTCATCACGCCCTTCATCGTAGAGACCCTCAGGAAAACATGATCGCCAACAGCGAACTCGAGTCGGCAACGGCGTCTGTCAGCATATGATTTCTGCCTACTCTGTGCCGCTCTCATCCTGTCCTGAATCAGCTGTATCTTTTCAGTCATCTCCTGTATGATCTGCGGGCCCAAAATACTGCTCTCTCTGAGCTCTATCCAACATACGGGCGATGGACATCTCCTCCTATATAAAGTCTCAAAAGGTGCCATCTGAATCGTCTCCTGGAAGCTATTATTGTAGGAGAACTCGATCAAGGGCAAATGACAATCCCAGCTACCACCGAAATCTAAAACACAAGCTCTGAGCATGTCCTCAAGAGTCTGAATAGTACGCTCTGACTGACCGTTAGACTACGGATGAAAGGCTGTGCTAAAACTCAATCGGGTGCCCAAAGCCTCCTGAAGTTTCTGCCATAATTGGCTGGTAAACTAGGTGCCCCAGTCGGACACGATGCAAGTCGGGACGCCATGCAGTCGCACGATTTCATCAATATAAACCTGGGCGTACTGAGCAAATCCAAAAGTTGTCTTCACTGGCAGGAAGTGAGCCGCTTTCGTCAATCGATCTACAATCACCCAAATAGAGTCATACCCTCTACTGGTCCTGGGTAGACCCACTATGAAGTCCATGGAGACCTGTTCCCACTTCCACTCAGGAATGGGCAAAGGTTGTAACTCGCCGGATGGCCTCTGGTGCTCGGCCATGACTTGCTGACAAGTCAGGCATCTCGATACAAAGTCTGTAACATCCTTTTTCATCCCGTCCCACCAGTAAACCTCTTTCAAATCACGGTACATCTTGGTGGAACCTGGATGCACACTGTACACTGATCTATGTGCCTCCTTAAGAATATCATGCCTCAGTCCCTCAGAATCTGGTATGCATAGTCGAGTCCCAAATCGAAGTATCCCATGATCATCAATCACGAACTCGGAAACTCTGCCCTGCAGAATCTACTCGATAATCTCTAAAATATGGGCATCACCGGACTGTGCCTCGCGGATACGGTCAAGTAACTGTGGGCGTGCTCTGAAATGGGCCAGCTGTCCCCCTGTAGGAGTAAACTTGAACTGCATTCTGCTGTCACATAAAACCTGCCAACCCGCCGTCGACTGCATCTGTACTGCGCTCAAACAAGATAAGCTACCTCCGGGCCCCTACTCAAAGCATCTGCCACCACATTCGCCTTGCCTGGATGGTATAGAATCTCGCAATCATAGTCTTTTACCAACTCCATCCAACGACGCTGTCTCGGATTCAGATCTCGCTGTTGAAAGATATACTTCAAGCTCTTGTGGTCAGTGAATATCTGGCACGACTCGCCGTATAAGTAATGTCTCCAGATCTTGAGTGCAAACACCACTGCAGCATCTCTAAATCATGAGTGGGGTAGTTCTGCTCGTGTTTCCTCAGCTGTCGAGAAGAATACGTGATAACTCTGTCGTGCTGCATCAATACACAGCCCAGCCCCACTCGAGAAGCATCACAATATACCACAAAACCGCCTGATCCTGAAGGCAATGATAACACTGGTGCAGTAGTCAAACGAGTCTTCAACTGCTAGAAGCTATTCTCACATGCTTTGGTCCAACCAAAAGGAACCCCCTTCCGGGTCAACCCGGTCAACGGTGCAGCAATACGGGAGAAATCCTGGACAAAACGTCGATAATAGCCGGCAAGACCTAAAAAGCTGCGAACCTCTGTAACTGATACCGGTCTGGGCCAACGCTGAACTGCCTCGATCTTCTTCGGGTGCACACAAATACCATCTCTCGTCACCACATGACCCAAGAAGTCGACACTGTCTAGCCAAAATGCGCACTTGGAAAATTTGGTGAACAACTGATACTCCCTCAAAGTCTGCAATGTGATACGCAAGTGCTGCTCGTGCTCCTCCCGGCTCCGAGAATATACCAAGATGTCGTCAATGAAAACAATGATGAACTGATCAAGATACGGCCTAAATACACGGTTCATCAAGTCCATAAATGCTGCTGGGGCATTAGTGAGCCCGAACGACATCACCAAGAACTCATAATGACCATAACGTGTACGGAAAGCGATCTTCGGAATATCCTCCTTCCGAACCCGCAACTGGTGATAAACTGACCGTAAATCAACCTTCAAGAAATACCCTGCACCCTGGAGCTGATCGAATAAGTCATCAATGCGGGGTAGGGGATATCTGTTCTGCACAGTAACCTGGTTTAGCTGACGATAATCAATGCATAAGCGCATACTGCCGTCCTTCTTCTTAATAAACAGGAAAGGAGCACCCCAAGGTGACACACTCGGTCGGATAAGCCCTTTATCCGGCAAGTCTTGTAACTGATCCTTCAGCTCTCTAAGCTCCGCCGGTGCCATCCGATAATGCGGTATAGAGATAGGCCCCGTGCCGGGGATCAAGTCAATGCAGAACTCAATCTCGCGCTCTGGTGGCAGACCAGGCAGCTCATCAGGAAATACATCAGGAAAATCTTTCATAACAGGGACCTGGTCCAACGGAACCTCTGTGGAGCTAGTATCATAAACATAGGCTAAGAATCTCTAACACCCTTTCCGCAAGAGCTGACCAGCGCGAAGAGAAGAAATCAAGCTGGGAAGGGTAGCGCTACGATCTCCCTGAATAACAAGAACCGGCTCACCAGGAAAACTGAATCTGACTTCCTTCTCATGGCAATCCACAGATGCATAACAGGTGGTTAGCCAGTCCATACCAAGAAGAACGTCGAAGTCTAGCATATCAAGAAGAATCAAATCAACTGAAGAATCTCTCTCCCCGATATGAACAGGACACGATCGATACACAAAACGAGCAACAAACGACTCTCCTACCGGAGTAATAACGACAAGCGGCTGATCTAACGAAGAAGACTCTCGGCCCAACCTTAATGCAAAGTATGTGGATACATAAGAATGTGTGGAGCCTGGATCAAATAATACCCGTGCATCAAAAGAACATACTGGCAGAGTACCTGTCACAACGGCATTGGATGCCTGTGCATCCTAAGGAGTCAACGTGAACACTCAGGCCTGTCCACCACTAATAGCAGGCTGTCCTCTTCCTCTACCTCTGCCTCTGCCTCTATCGCCTCGTCTTCTCTGAACCGGACCGCCATGCCCACAACCTCTAGGAGCATCTCCCTGGCGTGGAGCCTCATCAGGGGTAGGAAGTAGAGCTCTTTGAGGAGGTGGTGAAGATGGTAAGGTTACATGCGGGACTGTCACCACACCCTGGCGCCCCATGGTACAGTCTCTGACACGATGGTACTGACTCCCGCACCGAAAACATCCTGGTGACAACTGCTGGGTCTATGGATATGAACCAAATAACTGACCTCGTCTCAATCCTCTGCCGCCGCCATCTCCCGGAAAGAATCTATCACGGTGCCTACCCATCTGCCGCTGAGCTGGCATATCAGTACGAATCCGCTTCGGCCCAGAAACGACCGGGGTCTCAGAAATGTGCTCCTCCAAAAGTAAGGTTGCATCTATCGCGGCTGCGTATGTGTCAAAGTGCTGGGTGCCGATGGTAAGGAATAGTTGTGTGTCAAGCCCTCGAACAAACCTCTTTATCCTCTTCTCCTCAGTGTCTACTAGGTACAAAGATATCGAGACAACTGAGTGAACTGTATATCATACTCGGACACTGTCATCCCAGAAGTCTTGCGCAAAGACTCAAAACTACGGGCTCGAGCATCTCGAACACTCTCCGGAAGAAAACGGGCAAGAAATGCAGCTGTGAACTCATCCCAAGTCATAGGAGGTAGACCTACAGCTCGGCCTCTCTTTACTGAATCATACCACGTCTGGGCAAGGCCCTCCAGATGAAAACTCACGAACTCCACCCATCTATCATCAGAACACCTCAACGAACGGCAAATCCTAGCCATCTGATTTGTACGATGTTTTGTGATCAAAGAATTAATTACCGCAATCAAGAACGGCGTCGCTTAGTAGCTAGCCGGTGAGTACGGGTCGGTCCACAGGGATTTTGCGTATTCTCAATTTGTTCTAACGAGTTAATTCCAAACGGTGTTGGATTGATTATCACTAAAAACTAAGTTGATTTAGACTAGGATTAAAATCTTGCTAGGGTTAGGTTTAGGTTAAGTTTGGAAAGTTAATATTCCTCACCGCTTTCAATGCCCTAATTTCGATCTATTTAGGTGTTATGGTAATAATTAATAAAGAGGATTAGGATGATCGGGAAGAAACGATATTTCTTCCTCTAGGTCCTTGTCCGTCCTTTCTTAATTCTTACCCTAACCTCCATGGAAAACATGCACAACCGGTCTTTTAAACTACGGTATCACCGTTACCTCATGGGGTAGGGTGCCGTAGGGAGCGGTGTGTGTATGCATGCATGGAGTCCTATGAATTAATATGTGATGGGCAAGAAAGGGGTGAGAGATTTTCATCTCTCAAACCTTTCCTATTCCTAACCCTAACAAGTGAGAAACTACTCACTCATTAGGGGATTGATAAAAGACATTTTTTGTGAGTTTTCAATTTAAAAAGACTAACTATCTAAACTACGGCAGATTAATAAAAGTGTTAAACTAATTAACTAGGGCAAATAATAAAATCTATACTAAGGCAGAAAGGAATTTAAGAACTAGGGCAATGAAAAAAATCTACTTACTTTATTTGATGCTCTCAAAACATTACAATGGATTTCTGAATTTTGATCAATGAAAAGAGACGTACCTCAAAAAGAGGTTTAGGGTTTCTATTTATAGATCATAGAAACCCTAGGGTTACATCCGATACACATCTGCATTTACAATTTTACCCTAAGAAGACTAGTCAACGCACTGCCGCCGCCGTCACAAAATTGCACCGACACGTGCTCTATATGGCCGCGGATCCGCGGCCTGAAGGCATGTTTAGCCGCGGTTCTGCGGCCATATTATGGGATCTTGGGCTGAATCTTTCTGGGCTTCTTTTGGTTGAATTTGGCTTCTTGTCTCTTTACTTGGTTTCTCAGTTTGTCTTCTAGTTTTCTTTCAGATTTCCTCAGTGCATAAGTGTCGTGGACTTTTACCGTTTGCTTCGTGTCGAAGTCTTGAACCTTATGCTGCCTTTGTACTTTGTGAACTTGTTCATTGATCTTCATTGTCCCTTAAACTGTAGGCATGATCAAGATTCTTCCATTTGTCGGTCGTAGTCTCACTTTTGTATCATCTTTTCATCATTTTTACTGTTTTTTTCCGAGAACCTGTAACCTGCAACAATGTAGCAGACATGGATCAAAAGCACATGTTTATTTGTAAAATGAATAAGAATGGGGAATATAATAATGCAAAATTATGATATGAACAAATACCCCCAAACTTATCTTTTGCTCGTCCTCGAGCAAAACTAGTTTTATTTCGAAAAAGACCTAACCTCACTTTCGCAGGGAAACGCGATTGCACTGAGCTCGTGCAACAAGCCGTTAAATCTCTAGGTGTTCCCAGTAGGAGGAGTGTTGTCTCCTAAGGGTTTTCAGTGGATACTACCGACAAAATCCTATCAGTTTGGCCTATTGACTTTTATTCTCCAATTAGATTTTCTAATAAGAAACTCTATTATCTTCGACTCAGAAATTATCCACCCGTATTTTTCACGCTTCCTTATCATTTAACTTAAGATTATATATGTTTTGTAGATTTACTTAGCTTTTAGTATCTTTTGAGTTTTCCTTCTAGGGTTCCATCTCAACTTTGGAATTTTTATCATCTCTATTAAAGATATAAGTCCTATTTTTCATTCCTATCTCTTATCTAAACCCCAATTACATACCCATACGTGTGTGTATATATCACCCCTGTACTTAGAAATTCAAATCAAGCTATTATACTCTTGTCCATCGTCCAAAGTACTTTTCAATTGGTGAATTTTTAGATGAAATTTGCTCACACATTCTTCATGCGACCGTTAATACTTCTTGAGGTACCAACGACCGATTATAAAATGTGTTTGCACATTAAGGCGTAATTCCTAGTCTTGTAATACCTAAGGCTTATAGCAGTGACTCCCAAACCAGTTGGTCTAAGGCACTAGGTGATAAAGCACCCTCGCTAAATATTTTTGCTATTTATGCAGCCTTAAGTAATTACAAAACCAGTGTTCATTTTTTTTATCTCTTTATTCACACTTTTATTTTTTATTATTTTCCTTCATACTAAGGACTTTTAGACAAGAGCATTTCAAGGTCTCTTCTACTATTCCAAGTTTCAAGGTTCGTATTTGTGCAATTTGTAGGGTATATATTTTCAGAATTTAGACTTAAGCTTAGGAATTATTTTTCAAACTTATACTTTAATAAAAATATCAATACTTTTCCCTTGTTTTAACTTAGCCCAAAAAGTCAACTTGAAATTTGCCTATTTCTAAATAAACTACAAAGACATATACTTTCTACCGTTAAATTTTAAGAAAGGTTAATTTTAGGGTTTTTAATTTACTAAGTCTAAGATCTAGTTGTTCTTTGCTAGTTAACCTTTTTGTCAAACTCAAGTCAATTAAGGCCAAAATTGAATGTTTTAATTTTTATAATATTTTTTCAAATTTTTTAGTTTTTATTTGATTTTTATATTTTTATATATTTTTTTTTCAATTTTTATGATTTTTATATAAGGATGCAATGCAGAATTTAAACATGCAAAAGAAAAAGAAAATATATACAAAAATTTAAAATGTATGCAATGCAAAAAATAACTATATACAACCACCAACTCCCCCAAACTTAACCAAAATAGTGCCCTCACTGCTCGGCCCCACGCCGCGCTCTCGAGCGTGAATGTGAACGCACAGCCCTACCCAGCAAAGTTCGAATCCCCTGCTCAACCTCCGTCAACCGACGGTCATGCTCCCTCGATGTTACCCTCAATTGCTCCCTCAACTCATCAATGCCCTTAACAGCTCTCCGCATCAACTGTGCATGTTCAAAAGGGGTCATATCTCCTTCGCTCGCGGTCGAGCCAAAGCTAGGTGTGCGGGCGAATACATGCTCCGCTGGTTCGGTTCTAGACCACACATCTGTCAATCGAGAATAGGACATAGAAACACCCTCAATAAGAGGCCTGACCGGTATGCCTCCATACATGTAAAATTCGAACTCCTCCACGGGGAGGAAATATCGACATAGTTGTGTAACCAGCATGGGACAAGGGTAATTTGCGGCTCGTTTATCCGCACCTATAGAGTTTAGCAAAACTGTGCACATGTCAAAACGGGGGTTTCGTGTCATGAGGGTATGCACAATATGCAATGAGGGTGTAAAAAATGTTGTGTTGTGGGAGCTACCGAAAATATTATTTTGTGTACAACGGCACACAGTTAAGACATTTGCGAAAAGGATTCTCGCTTGGATCCCCTTCCGTGGCTCCCTTGAGCAATCGTTGCCCATCAAGGGCATGTAATCCTCAAATTGTAAAGGTTGGTCATGTGCGGGTATGCGAGGGATTTGTGTGACTTCGTGTATAATGTTCCTATCAATGATAATTCCCCGATCACCCCATTGCAATTTAATAAAGCCAAATAGGGTGAGACACCCATCTTCCATACACTCGTAAAAACGAGTGAGTAATTCCGGTAGTGCATAAGCATTAGGGTGATTGTAAATCAAAAAGTTTCAACCCCTACGAGCTATTTCGTTCGCAAAATAACTACCGTACACCTCGTGTGAAAATACTTGTGAAAAATCACATTCAAGTTGCATGCTGTGTGCCATGAGGTGTTCTACAGATCTAGAAATTGAGAAACAAAGAGTGTTTTGAAAGATCGTACCTCCCCTGAAAAATTCAGGGGGTGAAGACAATAGGCGGCGGCGGATGCGCGGTGGGAAGCTACTCCTGGCGGCGGAAGCGCGGCGGCAAGCGATGATCTCCTTGCAGAAACAGCGGCGGCGGCTAGGGTTTGAGGAGAATAGAAAATTTTTAGGGTTTAGAACAGAGGGTGAGTCGGGGTCTTTATATGGGGGGAGATTTATGGATATTTGCAAATAAACCCCTCTAAAAAGAGGAATTTATTTGCAAATAAAAATTTTATTTTATTTATTTAATCTGTAAATTTACAAAAATTCCCAATTTTTTGTTTATTTTCAAAAAATTTTATTTTTATGTTATTTTGTATTTATATATTTACAAATGATACGTACCCCCAAACTTGTGTGAAACAATGTTTTGGCAAGATGATCGAAAATTTGGGGGTAAAATGGAGGAAGATCAGTCAGTGTAAATCGGCTCCTGCAAAAACAGGAGCTCCTCCGACGGGTCCGCAGTGAGGAACGGTTTCAGTCGATGTCCGTTCACTTTAAACAAAGTACCGTCCTCCAGGTTTTCTAGGTCCACTGCACCGTGTGGATATACGGTGCGTACCAAAAACGGCCCTTTCCATCTAGATTTTAGCTTGCCGGGGTGGAAGGGTAACCGAGTGTCATAAAGCAAAACCTGTTGGCCAAGTTTGAACGTTTTGCGCATAAGGTGTTTGTCGTGGAACACCTTTGTTTGGTTTTTAATAATGACCGCATTTTCGTAGGCCTCATCCCGCAGCTCATCTAGTTCATTCAGTTGCAGCTTTCTATTGCTGCCCGCATCTCCCATCGATAAATTCAACTCTTTAATCGCCCAAAATGCCTTGTGCTCAATTTCAACTGGGAGGTGGCAAGCCTTCCCATAAACAAGCCGGTATGGAGACATACCAAGATCGGTCTTGTATGCAGTACGGAATGCCCATAGTGCATCAATCAGTTTGCGTGACCAATCTTTAAGGTTTTTAGAAACCGTTTTCTCCAAGATTTGTTTAATCTGCCGATTCGAAACCTCGGCTTGCCCACAAGTTTGGGGATGGTATAGTGTTGACAATTTATGAGTAATGGAATATTTGCGCATTAAGGACTCAAAAGTCCTATTACAGAAGTGAGATCCATTATCACTTATAATTGCTCGAGGGTGCCTAATCTAGAAAAGATGTTTTCTTTAAGAAATCGAACAACAACCTTATTATCATTCGTTCGGCTAGGCACACCCTCGACCCATTTTGACACATAGTCAGCAGCCAATAGAATATACATATTTCCAAAGGAATTGGGAAATAGTCCTATGAAGTCTATTCCCCAAACATTAAAAATGTCCACAACCAAAATTGGTTGGAGCGACATTTCATTCATCCACGATATCCGGCCCAAGTGTTGGCACCGGGAGCATGTCTTGCAGTATTCGTATGCATCTTTAAAAAGTCGTGGCCAGTAGAACCCACACTGCAAGATCTTTTCTGCTGTCTTCTTGGGGCCAAATGCCCACCACACGCTTGATCGTGGCAAAAATACAGCACACTCTTAAACTCATTTTCAGGTACACACCGACGAATTATTTGGTCGGAACAGTATTTAAAGAGATACGGCTCATCCCAGTAAAAATGTTTTACTTGGGACAAGAATCGTAGTTTATCCTGTTTCGACCAATCTTTAGGTATCAGTCCGGTGGCCAAGTAATTTACTATATCAGCGAACCACGGTTCGCATGACACGGTTAAGAGTTGCTCATCGGGAAAAACATCTTTAATTAGAATTTCAAGTGTAGGTGAAGAAGGAAGTCATGAAAGGTGGTCGGCAACTACATTTTCATATCCTCTTTTGTCCCTTATGATAAGGTCAAACTCTTGTAGCAAGAGGATCCAACGTATTAACCGTGATTTAGCATCCTTCTTTGCAAAAAGGTGGCGAAGAGCTGAATGGTCCGTGTACACAATCACTGGAGAGCCGATTAAATAGGGCCGGAATTTTTCAAGTGCGAACACAACGGCTAAAAATTCTTTTTCTGTTGTTATGTAATTCAATTGGGTCTCATTTAATGTTCGACTAGCATAATAAATTACGTGCGGCATCTTATTAATGTGCTATCCAAGGACAGCACCAATGGCAAAATCAGATGCATCGCACATAATTTCGAACGGATGCGTCTAGTCGGGAGATGAAAGAACGCGTGCAAAAATGAGTGAGTGTTTCAATGACTCGAACGCTTTCATGCATGTTGAGTCAAAATCAAAAGTGGTGTCCTTGGCCAATAAAAGAGTCAAGGGTCTAGCTATCTTGCTAAAATCCTTGATGAACGGTCTATAAAAACCGGCATGGCCAAGGAAGGCTCGGATGTCTTTGACGCATTTAGGAGGAGGAATATTAGAAATGACTTCAATCTTGGCTTTATCAACCTCTATACCATTTTGCGAGATGACATATCCTAAGACAATACCCTCTCGTACCATAAACTGGCACTTCTTCCAATTTAAAGTGAGGTTCTTATCCCTACAACGGGTAAGAACTGCGTCAAGATGTAGCAAATACTCATCGAAGGAGTCACCGAAAATGGAGAAATCATCCATAAAGATCTCCAAAAATTTCTCCACCATGTCAGAAAAGATCCCTATCATACACCGCTGAAATGTAGCGGGTGTATTGCATAACCCAAAGGGCATGCGATGGTAAGCGAATGTACCGAAAGGACAAGTAAATGTGGTCTTGTCTTGATCCTTTTCGGTGATGGGGACTTGATTATAGACGGAATAGCCATCCAAAAAGCAGTAAAATTCGTGCCCAGCCAATCGTTCTAGCATTTGGTCAATAAAAGGTAAAAGAAAGTGGTCTTTCCTTGTCGCGGCATTGAGTTTTCTATAGTCGATGCAAACTCGCCACCCAGTTTGGGTGCGGGTAGGTATTAACTCATTTTCCTCATTGGTTATGACCATTATGCCCGATTTCTTTGGGAAAACAAGAATGGGGCTAACCTACTAGCTATCCGAGATAGGGTAAATGATACCACTATCAAGACATTTTACAATCTCCTTCTTGACAGCCTCCTTTATTATGGGGTTGAGGCGTCTTTGTGGATCCCTTACTGGCTTGGCATCATCCATCATGTGTATATGATGTTCAACTATGAGGGGACTAATCCCCTTGATGTCCGCCATAGTCCAGCCAAAAGTTTGCCGGTTGTTTTTTAAGACCATTAAAAGGTCTTTCTCTTGCTCGAGGGCTAGAGAGGCCGATATAATAACGGGAAGGGTCTCATTCTCACCTAGGTAAGCATATTTAAGGTGAGACGGCATAAGGTTTAGTTTGAGTTTTGGAGGTGAAACAATTGAAGGTAACATTGGTGAAACTGTTCAATCCCGAAGGAATCCATCAATAGTTCAAATCGAGTGTAAGCAACCGAGTCGGATGGTTCAACTAACTCATCCAAAAAATCAAAAGACTCAAACTCGGTTGGTGAGTCTTCAAAATCGTCCAAAAAAGTGAAACACTCATAATCGTTTTCCGGCGTGAAAGCTGTATCAGATTCTAGGAGGAACACACTAGAGGCGTCAAAACTGCTGTGATCGAACAGAAATTTTTCGAGCTCACAGTCCTCCTGTGTGATCTCATGGATCGAGCAAATATCAAGTATACTAGCATTAGGCTTGGAGGGCTGATTTCCCAACTTAAAAATGTTGAGTTCAATTGTCATATTTCCAAAAGATAGGTTCATTGAACCATTTCGACAATTGATCACTGCATTGGAAGACGCAAGGAATGGTCGACCAAGTATCAACGGAATTTGACTCCGGGAGTTAGCTACAGGTTGTATATCCATAACAATGAAGTCAACGGAGAAAATGAAGTCCCCTACTTTAATTAACAAATCCTCTAACTCACCCCTAGGATGGGTGATGGATCGGTCGGCCATTTGGAGAGTACAATGAGTGGGTTTAAGCTCTCCAATTCCTAATTGTTCGTACACTGAATAGGGTAGCAAATTGACACTAGCACCAAGATCTAATAGTGCTCTATTGATGTTCTTGTCCCCAATTGTTATCAAAATTGTAGGACAGCCGGGGTCCTTATGTTTTTTGGGTAAAGATTGGACAAGAGCATCACTAACAGCACTAGCCACGAAAACTTTCTTTGGTACTTGTGACTTCCTCTTCTTGGTGCATAAGTCCTTTAAGATATTCGCGTAAGAAGGGACTTGTTGGATTGCATCCAAAAGAGATATATTTATGCTAACCTGTTTGAACAACTCTACAATCTTCTCCATTTGTGGAGTTGGTTTATTGGATCTCAACCTGTTTGGAAAAGGAACATTTTGAAAATTTGTTGAGTCCAATGTGTGTGGAGTAGATTGCGGAGTTGGAACGGATCCCAATGTTGGTGTGTTCGTGAAGTGAAAAGTGGGTCTGTTCGAAGTAGAAGAAGTAGAGCCTTGTGAAGAATGAAGAATAGGCTCTGACGAGGAAGATGAAGAAGAAGATGATGGAGAAGAAGATGAAGAAGAAGAAGCACTGGCAGGGGTGTCATTACTAATACCCACATTATTGTGCAACACTCTTCCAGATCTCAACATGGTCACAGCATTTACATTATGATTTTTTTGTTCATATGCAACATGTGCGTTATGTGTGTGACCAGGATTTGGCAATGGTTGAGATGGAAGCTTTCCCTTTTCTCGCTCGCTCAACGCAGCATTTAGTTGTACAATTTTGGCCTCAATTGATTTGATGCTTTGATCGTGTGAGGCACTGTTTTGCACCAAAGATTGAATGGAAGTCTCCAACCTTACTGCGGATTGTGTAGATTGTTTTAGAAACGCATCTAGACTTCTTTCTAGCGAGATAACCTTATCATTATTCGGTTGAACAAAATTGTTTTGAGGATAAGAGTTGTTGGGCACAAAATTGTTCATTTCGTTTAGGTAAGGTTGTGGTTGGAAAGGTTGTTGGTATTGAGTTTGTGGAGGTTCTTGTTATTGTGGAGGAGGAGGCCTTTGAAAGTTGTTATTGCCTTGGAATTGTTGATTTTGATTCCAAGCAAAATTTGGGTGGCTCCTCCAACCAGGATTATAAGTCGAAAAGTATGGATCATTTCTTTATCTTTGCTGAAATGCAGCATTGACTTGATCTTGTCCTTGAACAGGTGGATTGTAAGGACACTCTTCGGTAAGATGTGATGGATCCGAACAACAAGCACAAACAGTTCGTGGGGGTAAAGCAGGGCAAGAGAAGGCGATGAGATTTTGGTCTCAATTGCTTCTAGTTTTTTCGTAAGTGCGGCCATTTCGGCCTTCATTGCAATCGACATATCTAATTGATGTATGCCTGCCCTAGACTGACCTGTTGAAGAAGATGAGGTGGTCTTACTGCTTTCCCACTGAAGTGTTTATTCAGCAAGATCGTCGAGAAACTGCCACGCTTCCTCGCTTGATTTTGTTAGAAAGTGACCCTGAAAAATGGTTTCCAACAACTGCTTAGTTGCTGGGTTCAATCCTTCGTATAAAGTTTGGCAAAGTTGCCAATTTTCGATATCATGGTGAGGGCATTGAACAAGTAGGTCTTTAAATCTTTCAAAACACTTCCAAAAGGATTCGGAAGGAAGCTGGGAAAATTGAATAATCTCATTGCGAATTCTCGCGGTCTTGTGATGTGGGTAAAACTTTTTTAGAAAAGTTTTAACAAACTCTTCCCAATTTTTAATTGAGTGTGATGCTGTGCTATACAACCATTTCTCGGCTAGGTCACATAAGGTGAAAGGAATGACACGTAGCCTAATAGCATCATCAGATAGTTGTGTTGTCTTTATCATGCGCAAACATTCTGGAATTTTTTTATGAAGATATAGGCATCTTCAGATTCCAGTCCGTGAAATTTTGGCAACATGTTGATGAAGTGGGGTTTGATCTCAAAGTTATCCCCATTTGCCGGTGGAAGTGAAAGACAAGTAGGTAAGGCGGTGCGGATAGGGTAGAAAAGATCCTGGAGCGCGATTCGTTGGGGAGCTTCAACAGGTGGGTGTTGTGGGTTATTCGCACCTAGCGGAGGTGGAATCAGTCTCGCGGGTAAGGGGTTGTTAGGATTGAATCCCGACATCTCCTTAGAAAACGAAGAATGTGAAGGTGAAGGTAAGGAAGTGGAAGGAATTTCGACTTCGGAGTCGAAAGCGTCGTCAGTCGGTACCAACGAGACACGGACTAATCGGGCACTAGTGTCCCTAGTCCAACCGGACATTCACTAAAGAGGTAGCGTAGTCAAAAGGTGAAAAACAGAAGGTGGGGGTAAGAAAACGTCAATGAGAGGAAAGTGGGTGTAAGTGGGATGCACGGATTTCTTAACGACAAGTTGCAAGTTTTTGTAAAAAAAAATTTCTTTTTGTGTTTTTTTTATATATATGGAGCTTTTTGCAAAAAGATTTTCAATAAAAAGCTTAGATGCACGTTCAATCAATCACAAATGCACAATCAAGCCTAGATCTAGGGTCACCTAGGTCAACTAGACAGCTCCTAACTGTCCCAAAGGTCAAGATGTGAGGACCTCAAACCGCCTCTTCACTGCCAATTGTGGCCAGGTAAGCACAAGTAGAGAAAGGAGAGATCCGCTCACGAATCACCGTGAGACGGGCATTTTAAAGTTACCCTTCCCTACCTGTCTAACCTAGGCACCACAAATTCAGGTTAGGATCAACGGTCGATGCCTACAACTATTCCTTTATCCTATTGAGCGCGAAGACCTTAGGGCTGAGTCTAATCTTTTTTAATTACTTGATGGTCAATGCAATATGCTTTATGTGATTTTTGGGGTCTTGGGAAGGGTGATGAAATCCCCACCCAATCTGGATTGGTGTTCAAGCCCCTTAAAGTCAATTTAAATATGGAAAGCAGTAAACACAATCACTTGCAAACAATTTTTTTAGCGGCGCAAAGAATCCTGCACAAGATCAATTTATTGGAGAAGGGGAGAAGTTTTTGCGCAAAGAATCCTGCAGGAAATTTTTACAGAGGAGATATCAGGGGGTTCAGAAGAAGAACAGAAGACTTACAGAGGGGTTTCGGGTTGCTGACGTCAGCAACCCGCGGCGGATCCACGGCTAAATGCTGCCTCTGGCGGCGGTTCCGCGATCAGGAAGGAAGATCAGGTCTCCAGTCTTTTTCTGTTGCTCTGTTGTGGTACTCCTCTGTTGTTCAGATCTTCTGTTTTCTGTTTCGCTCTCTGGAATTTTCCAGATCTGAATCCGTTCGTCGATCCTGAACAATTCAAACAAAACACCCTTCAAAAAATAATAAGATGATAAAATTTTTATATTTTTCAAATTTTTCAGTTTTTTATGATTTTTATGATTTTATATTAATCCGAAATTGCAAAAAGAAAATACTACGCCATCCCCGGCAACGGCGCCATTTATTTGTACGATATTTTGTGATCAAAGAATTAATTACCGTAATCAAGAACGGCGTCGCTTGGTAGCTAGCCGGTGAGTACAAGTCGGTCCACAGGGATTTTGTGTATTCTCAATTTGTTCTTAATTCCAAACGGTATTGGATTGATTATCACTAAAAACTAAGTTGATTTAGATTAGGATTAAAATCTTGCTAGGGTTAGCTTTAGGTTAAGTTTGGAAAGTTAATATTCCTCACCTCTTTCAATACCCTAATTTAGATCTATTTAGGTGTTATGGTAATAATTAATAAAGGGGATTAGGACGATCGGGAAGAAACAATGTTTCTTCCTCTAGGTCCTTGTCCGTCCTTTCTTAATTCTTACCCCAACCTCCATGGAAAACATGCACAACCGGTCTTTTAAACTATGGTATCACCGTTACCTCGTGGGGTAGGGTGCCGTAAGAAGCGGTGTGTGTATGTATGCATGGAGTCCTATGAATTAATATGTGATGGGCAAGAAAGGGGTGAGAGATTTTCATCTCTCAAACCTTTCCTATTCCTAACCCTAACAAGTGAGGAACTACTCACTCATTAGGGGATTGATACAAGACATTTTTTTATGAGTTTTCAATTTAAAAAGACTAACTATCTAAACTACGGCAGATTAATAAAAGTGCTAAACTAATTAACTAGGGCAGATAATAAAATCTATACTAAGGCAGAAAGGAATTTAAGAACTAGGGCAGTGAAAAAAATCTACTTACTTTATTTGATGCTCTCAAAACATTACAATGGATTTCTGAATTTTGATCAATGAAAAGAGGCATACCTCAAAAAGAGATTTAGGGTTTCTATTTATAGATCATAGAAACCCTAAGGTTACATCCCATACACATCTGCATTTACAATTTTACCCTAAGAAAACTAGTCAACGCGCCGCCGCCGCCGTCACAAAATTGCACCGACACGTGCTCTATATAGCCGTGGATCCGCAGCCAGAAGGCATGTTTGGCCACAGTTCCGCGGCCATATTGTGGTATCTTGGGCTGAATCTTTCTGGGCTTCTTCTGGTTGAATTTGGCTTCTTGTCTCTTTACTTGGTTTCTCAGACTGTCTTCTAGTTTTCTTCCAGATTTCCTCAGTGCATAAGTGTCGTGGACTTTTACCGTTTGCTTCGTGTCGAAGTCTTGAATCTTGCACTGCCTTTGTAGTTTGTGAACTTGTTCATTGATCTTCATTGTCCCTCAAACTGTAGGCATGATCAAGATTCTTCCATTTGTCAGTCGTAGTCTCACTTTTGTATCATCTTTTCATCATTTTCACTATTTTTGTTCCGAGAACCTGTAACCTGCAACTATGTAGCAGACATGGATCAAAAGCACCTATTTATTTGTAAAATGAATAAGAATGGAGAATATAATAATGCAAAATTATTATATGAACACCATCCTATCAAGAAATGCATGTGGGTCCTCGATCGCATCCATACCGGTAAAAGCTGGAGGTCTCAGTCTCATAAACTCCTGTAGTGAAATGGGGATAGTCGCAGTAGTAGCAGGAGTAACCGTCTGGGCAGCAGGTACAATCATGGTCTGTGCAGTGGAAGGAACGTCCTCGGATCTCTGTGCCCGACTGGTCTCAACTAAAGATCTCATCATCTGTCGCAACTCCTGCATACCGGCCTCTAATCTGGCAATACGGTCTGGAGAAGGCGGATCAATCTGACCCTGAGGGTAGGCGTATTATCCCGCTCGATCCTCGCCTCAGACGAGCCCGCTCGAAGCTCATCCCTAGCGGCGGCCCGCTGAGCTCTCGTAGTCTTTGGCGGCATCGAAGCTGGAAAAAGAAACAGGAGCGATAAGAACATTGCAATTGAATCAAGGAATGCAAGGAATTAAGAGGGGAAATATAAGCAATTATGTCCTAAGGTCACTTAAGCGGAGTACCGTATCGTAAGTATGCCGCGGAACATACCCACGCTACGCCACTCTGCTTAGGCCACCTACTCCATCTACCAAGGGTCGTCCTACACTCAGAAAGGTAAAACCTATGGCTCTGATACCAACTTTGTCACGACCCGAGAGTACAGAACGTGACTGGCACTTAGATTACGAGACATCTCAAGGCGTAACGTAAGCTAAGTCAGCCAAAGCCCAGAAAATCGAAACCATAAAAAATAAGAGTGAAGGAAAACCTTTTATGAAAACGATTTTAAACCAATTAAGTTATATTAATTCCTTTTTTAAAAAAACATCAAAATTTTCCGAAAATTTCGGCAGAGTCTCTTTTGTAAATACTAGCCCCTAAAAATGGGTACAACAAGATATATAACCTGTAATGATAAAATGGCATCCCCAAGCGGAAGCTAGCTCTTCGCCCAAGGCGGATCACAACCACATGCAATATATATGCAATATCATGCTAATAAGCATTAAGAAATGCAAAAATAAGAAAAACACAACGTCGGCACAAGTGAGCTCGGCCCCAGAGAAACTACATATACACAAATCTCTCAGTCTCATCACTAGGTCGCATATACAAATAAGAAGTGGTAGATGGAGAATACTAGATACAATGATAATACAAAAGATAAATTGTCCTCGCAACCCACCTAAGAGCAATGTCGCGAGTCTGAGCAAAGAAGCTAATGAAAAGATAAACCTGCCGCTACAAGGCTGACGGGTCCGACCTGCAAGACACTGTGACACAACGGGGGTGAGTTGCCAGCTCGTGAGTAGCAAGTAATATCTAATAAGGCTATCGTAAGAATGCACGCAAATGTGTCACAACATGTATGGCTAGATATGATGTAATGCCACTAGTATGTATGCACATGAATGCAAAATCATTACTAAATCTTTAAGTGTTTAAATACGATGATCTCTGCCTTTTTAACTTGAAGAAAATATATGTACAATAGCTAAGGTACCATCAATAAAATCATCCGAAAACCGTGTCAAGCATCGACACCAAATATGGAAATATCTGTCTCAATGTCTCACTATGTCAATATCTCAATACCTCGGGCTCCGTCAGTCCAGATTAGCCCATATCATCAAATCTCACGACAATGGTCGGTATCCTCCGGATATCCGCCGCGCTAGACATCACCGGTAGGTAGTCTTCCCCTGTCAGGCTCATCATCTACAACTCGATCTTCTTGCCCCGGGGTACCATACCAGGCCCACCATGTACCCGAGACGGTTCATCCACTCCTCGAATCGGGTCTCGAAATCTAACAAAAAACATGAAAACTCATGGTGGACGACACATACATCACGAGAAAACCGCAACTTTATTTTAAAAATGATAATAATAAGCTTTTGTTAAATTCTTGCGATTTTCCCCAAAATCCAGAAATCTCATCAATACTGAAATCCTCAAGAAAATCATAATACCCAATGTGTTATATATGATAAATTCTTATGATTTCAAAGGTATGCAATGTGATTTATGGTTAGGAATCTATATAAGCATGATGATAAAGTGAGGTATATATACATGCTATGCAATTCAATGTATCATGTATAATGCAAGTGTTGATACTGAACTAAGCAGGTTCTACAGTGCTCGTGGCATGGCAATTACCAAAGGCGTGAGTGTTCACATGAATAGTGCGCGTGCAATATGAGCCAATGGTAATGGTGTAAGTGTCCTAAGAGGTGATATCACATATGTGTACATAGATAACCATGCGATACCAGCAGATGAATAACTAGAAAGCTATGCATGTGAATGGGATGGTTAACTAAATAACTATGCATATAGTTTGCAAGTAATAAAGTGATCCTAACTATGGGGCGCCTCGCGCCATCTAGACGATTTCCCGATAGATGTATATATCTACTCACCCGGACGCCTCGCTAATCTGATCCAACCACCGCTTTTCCTTTGCACGCCGCGTCCGATGTTTCCGCAACCGATCCTAAAATTGCATAACACACAACATAAGATTACACATCATAAAATGACGCAAATCACAATATGAAAAGATCAATGCACACACGTTAGGCACAACGTGCACTAGGTGCACGGAACACACACGAAAACCACTAAAACCTTAACTAAAATCATCGTTTCATGACAATCTTCAAAACTAAAACCCGACTAAACCAAATTCTGCATTCGCACACCCTAAATGTAGGAGATGCCAATAATATCATCAAGATATCGCAATTAAGTCACATCCTAAATTTATGGAAAACCTAGTAAGCATTAACTTATCAATTTCGATGCAAATATCACAAACATCTAAACTAACCTACTAGATGGCCACAACACTAATTTTAATCCAATTACAATGCTTCACCCTAATTACAACATCAACCCTTTTCTTGAATTTACTAAATAAGCAAATCTAACTAAATTTCACACTTTAAATTTCTAATTTAGCATAATTAAACTACAAATTAACAATTTGATTGAAATTATACCTCACAAGTTGAACCCTAGCTTGCACTTGACTTCTAAAGATGCCTTCTTTCTCCTTGTCTTAGACCAATTTGGGCTTGAGAAGGGATAGCTTAAGGTTTTATTTTGAATTTGAGAAGAATTTTTTGGATTTCAGTGGATTTTTGAATGAATTTAGAAGCAAAGAAATGGGGGGAAATGGGGGTGGGGCTGCAGTAGGTTAGGGCTTGGCCTGGGGAGGAATGGGAAGAGAGTGAGGGAATTGTGTAGAATTTTTTGGGAAGAAAGTTTCTTTCAAAGGTATTAAATGCATATCACATCAATCTTTACAAAAAAAACCCCATTTTAATTCTATTTTGATCTATTTTTAAACCATAGAACTACAATCTTGGAAAGTCTTGATACAATTTTTATTAACACTAGATTTTAGTTTATAATGGTTCCTAAGTATGTAATTTACTCATTTAAATTTATATTTATCACTAATTTAATGTATTTTTAAAAGCTTAAAATAATATTAAAAATAATTAATTAAGGAAATTTTTTTAAATGACTGGAAATTTTTAAGTGACAATTTATTAACCGATTTCTAGCAATTTCTTATCTAAATTTTGTATAATTAGGCCTATATTGAAAAATAATTATTTTGACATTTTACGGAAAAGACTGATTATTTTACCGATTATCGAAAAACTACCTAAACGAAAATTCAAAGCGTGTTAGCGAGAGAGTGCAAAAATTGTTGATTAAAATCCTTGCTTACGCCCTGGAAAGCATACCGCGTGCGGAAAACAGTAAGGCGGATCCATTAGCCAAGCTCGCTAAAGAATTGGCCGACGAGAATCTCGACGACGTAAGGATCGTTGTGCAAAGCCGTCGAGTTCTCGCACCGGCAGAAATATCTCCGAAATCGTCTGAAGAAAAGGAAGTGACCGAGCAAATAGCCCTATAAATAAAGGACCAGGAGAAGGCCAAGGATTGGAGAGAAGTCTTTATAGACTACTTCAAATCCCGCCGAACACCTGAAGATGCGTCCTCAAGATATCAGCTCATGAAACAAGCTTTATCCTTCGCCTTCGTCAATGACACTCTATATAAGAGATCATTTGATTTTCTATGGCTAAGATGCCTGGGACCTGAAAAAGTAAGGAGAGTCGTCCAAGAAACTCACGACGGACTCTGCGGTTCTCACCAAGCCGGGCCGAGGATGAAACTGAAGATCAAAAGGATAGGCTACTATTGGCCCACAATGATCCAAGACTGCCTTGAATACGCAAAGCAGTGCTACTCATGCCAGATTCATGGGGAATTTATCCACCAGCATCCAAATCCGCTACACCCGACGGTGGCTAGCTGGCCGTTCGAAATGTGGGGAACTGACATAATCGGGCCCATTGAACCAGCATCGTTCAGGGGACATCGGTTCATACTGGCGACAACTGATTACTTCTCCAAGTAGGCAGAAGCAGTACCACTAAGAGAAGTGAAGACGGAGAATATCCTCCATTTCTTCACGACACACGTCAGCTATCGGTTCGGCACTCCGTGATGGATTATCTCCGATAACGGGCCGGCCTACAGAAGCCATAAAATCAGCTGCTTCGCACAGCAGCATAATATAGACTGGAGATACTCTTCGGTCTATAATCCCCGAGCTAACGGTCTGGCTAAGGCTTTCAACAAGACCGTGATGAAGATCGTGAAAAATACAGTGTCCAAAAATAAAAAGGACTGGCACGAGAGACTGCATGAAGCTCTCTAGACGTATCGAACCACGTTCAAAATGGCCACAAACACAATGCCGTATGCATTGTTATTCGGCGCTGAAGCAGTACTTCCCTTGGAGATAGAGCTACCCTCTCTATGAGTGGCAATCCATTACGAGCTAATGGACGAAGAGAATGATCATCTTCGGCTCGAGGAGCTCGACGCCTTTGACGAAACCCGGCTCATGGCGCAGCAAAACTTAGAAGCTTACAAAGCAAAGATAACACGCTCATACGAGAGATTGACTAGGCCGAGAACATTCTGCCAAGGAGAACTTGTGCTAGTAGTCAAAAGACCTATGATCCCTAATCATGCCAAATAGGGGAAATTCGAGCCGAACTATGAGGGCCCGTACATCATAGAAAAAGTCTACCAAGGTTGGGCTTACTTTCTTATGGATATGCATGGCGAAAGACCCTTCAGGATAATAAATGGCCGGTTCCTGAAAAAATACTACGCCTGACGAGTTACGGCCTAGGTCAATGATAGATGACGACGCCTATGTCCACTCGCTATCTTCCTAAGTCCAAACTCTATAAGTAGTATCCAGCGAAGCCGTTGTCTCCAAAATAGCAACAATGGACCGAAAAGTCCGTAAACTACAAATTTGCCTCAAATATGGCAACGATGGACCGCAATGTCCTAAAACTTGCAACTGACCGAAACTTCTATAAACTACTATGGACCGCAGCATCCCAAGGCTGACGTAAAAAAAAACGGTACGTTCATAAGCGGGATGGGTACGGATGAAAACCCGAAAGGGCTCCGTGAGTAAAAACAACAGGACTACCGGCGAGTTTGTGAAAACCCGAAAGGGCGCAATCTTGTTAAAAGACACTTGCAAGATCCTCTCAACCCTGTAAGGAGAAAATACCTGCGTGAGATTCTTATGACTCACAAGGGAGCAACACTCTTAGGGATCCCCACGATTCCTAAGGAGAAAACACACATACGAGATCCTCATGACTCGTAAGGAGAATTCCCCTTTGAGACCCTCACGATTCATAGGATTCAAAAGCCTTAACCTACAGGGATCTGAAACTGTTCTTAAGCCGTCATACATCCTGATTTTGCTCTACAAGCGGTTCAATATTGACCCTTGTATACAATCCACGGCACGAATAAATATTTCCCCAACAGAGTCCCACCACTGACGAGGGATATGCTCATACGGCGAACGACACTTGTAAGTCCTCTCGACATATAAGGAGAACACACTCTTGTAAGATCCTTATGAATTATAAGAGAACACACAGGTAGGAATCCTCACGATTCCTAATGAGAAAATACATCTACGAGATCCTCACGACTCGTAGGGAGAAATACGTTTATGAGAACCTTACGGCTCGTAAAGTCAAAAAGCCTTAGTCAACAGGGTCTTAACCTTGTTTGCTAAGCCACCTTTGTTTGACATCGACAGAGGCAAATGATGATTCGCTCCTGGCAATATCCCAGTGGTAGCGAAGCTGATGCCTAAATCAGTATCAAATTCCAAGCCCTTTCACAGCAAGTGATGATTCTCTCCTGGCAATATTCCAGTCGTAGCGATGCTGATGCTGAGATTGGCACTAGATTCCAAGATCCACACTCGCAATAAAAATTCAGCAAGCCAAAAATGCATATGAAATAGCCAAAATAATGGGGCAACTTGCAACAAAATCAGCAAGTAAAAATATATGCATACAAAATAGCCAAAATGGTTGGGTAACTCGCAATAAAAAACAGCGAGTAAAAAGAAAAATAGCTGAAATGATTGGGCACCGCAAAAAATAGCCGAAATGATTGGGCAATCGCGACTTTCGCGATACAAAAAGCTGAAATGATAAAACATCGCAGAAAGAAAACAAAAATGAAATAAAACTTTTTGCCCTACAGGCGAGTCCATACCAACCCCTGTATACAATCCAGGGGAACAAACAAAGAGGAAACCACATTTCCCTACCAGGCACTTTCAAACAGAGAGTCAAATATCGAAGGTGGCATCTACAACCTAGAGACTCACAACGGCGTTCCTCCTCATTCCAGCAGGATACGAACGTGACACCACCAAGCGGAGCCACGGCAAAATCCCTAGTTCCAAATCTCGATGGTTCACAGACAACCTAGAGACAACTTCGACATTCATCTTGTTACAGCAGACGCAACATCAGCAAAGCGGAGCCACGGCAAAGTCCCTAGTTCCAAATCTCGACGGTTCACAAACAACCTAAAGACCACCTCGACATTCGTCTCGTTACACCAGATGCAACGTCAGCAAAGCGGAGCCACAGCAAAATCCCAGCTCCACCTCAATATTCGCTTCGTTACAGCAGACGCAATGTCAACAACGGCGTTTCTTCTCAACTCCAACAGGATGCAGATACAACGTCAACAACTGACCCCAGGGTCAAAACAACGGAGCCATGGCAAAATCCCTAGTTCCAAGCCTCGACGGTTCACAGGCAACCTAGAGACAACTGCGAAATTCGTCTCGTTATAGCAGACGCAATTCCAGCAAATGAAGCAAAGGCTAAATTCCTAGCTTTAGGGTCTTGACGGCAACTCAAATAAAACCTGAAAGACTATCGGAGATCATCCCATACCAGCGCATAGTGGTTATAACTCATCGAGGCTCCCCAAACTGAGCCTAACCTCAAGAAAAAGCGGCATGGTAAAATTCCTAACGCTTGCTCTTCCGACGGTCAAACTTCCTAAGAAGATTGTTTGAAGACGTCTTGTCCAGCACCCGAAGGGATCAGAGACATGACAGTCGCAAGGCTACTCGAACAGCAAAATTGCCTATCGAGGAATACATCAACCAACGTGACGGTACGACGGACAAAACCCTAGTACCACAGACCCTAACAGACCTCTGTCGTAAAGAGCAAAGGTTAACTGCGACGTTAGGACATCCTTGCGAGAACCACTCGATTCGTCTCGACTCGTAAGGAAATTAGTGTCCTTGCGAGAACTTCTCGATTCATCTCGACTCATAGGGAAAAACCTTAGGCAATGGGGATAAGGACCTATTTCCTAAGAACTGGGGTCCTGCAAGTCGGTCTAAGATGGACTCTTGCATACTATTCACGGGCCACACTCTCTGAAGTCGAAAGGAGGGAAACAACCACTTACGAGTTCTCTCGACTGGTAAGCGGTAAAATTCTCTTGTGAAATCCTTATGACTCTCAAGCGAAAACGCACTGAGGAATACTCATGATTCCTAAGGAGAAAATACACTTATGAGATCCTCTCGACTCGTAGGGAGAAAAATCTTTATGAGACTCTCATGGCTCATAAAGTTGAAAAGTCTTAGGCGGCAGATCTGAACCTGTTTCCTAAGCCATCGTTGCCCTACAAAGAGTTCAAGATGAACTGTTATCTATCGTCCAAAAGTTACATTTGCTAAAATCACATGATGACAACACAGCAAAGAGAAGAAAATGACAGTGGGAGATAAAAAAATATGTATCTTTTATTCATGAATTCAATTGAGTACAAGACGAATCATATAAAAGAATGAAAAATGGATACATGTTATTCAAAGATTACAAATGTTTAATTGATACAAAGGTAGCTATTGAGAAGGAGGCGTTTTCAATAAGTCGGCAAGTTGTTCGCGCGCTCCTTTCAACTCCTTTTCATGGTCAGCCGCTGCGTCCAGCTCCGCTTCGACTCGAGCTCGTTGCTGCAAACACGATGAAACCTTCTCATCGATTTCTCGTTGGGCAGTTTCGCGACTCTGCATAACCCGCTCAATGAAGTCGAGCTTCCGCCTCAATGCCAGCCCGTCCAAAATGCATCGCTGCAAATTGTCAAAGATGGCTCTCAGTTGCGCGGCATTCTCTTCAACTTGGGCGCGCAGCCGAGAAGATTCACCTGAAGCCTCCTCGCGTTCCTTCTACCTCAAGGTCACTTCTTGTTCAAAATGGCGGAGGAAGGGCATACTCTGCTCAACCCATGCAGCCCGCTGGGAGTTCAGAGCCAACATTTCCAGAGTAAGACGCTTGAGCTCAATCTTATATAGACAAGCCTCGATCTACCTACAGTGATTAACCCAAGCCTCAACGACACCCTCGCTGTGGAAGATCGCGACCATCGCCAGCATAAGATTAACCTCAGTAGCAAAATCCGCAGCAGATGCGAAAGCCTCAGCGTCAAGATCCTCGACAAACTCACTTAACATTCGCAGGATGTTCGCGGCACCCCTGGAAGATGGGCGTTTAACAAAGGGCCCTGCCGGCATTGGAATTCGAGACTCGAAGGGAGCTGGAGTCGGTGCAACCGCTGCAAAATAAATCATAGTCATATGTCGGCTCAAGAAATAAAGAAAATACACGAACAATAGAGTTTACTATACCGGCTGCAACAGGGGCGGAGCTGGGAGTACTGGTGGCGCGACAATACCCTCGTCCCCTCCTTCAATTTGTAAGGCTACAAGTAATACAAAGAAGAATTAGCAATGACATGGCTGCCCGTAAAAGAAAGGAAAAGACGTCGTTTAAAAAAAACTATACTCACCTGCACCAGGAGGCAAAGCGACTTTCGACTGGAAGGAGAAGTGCGGGTTCAGCACTTGATACAGATGATCAAAGAGAACTCCTGCAAGATTACGATAATACATGGTCAGTACACGAAAGATGCTGTCCCCGATTTAAATTAATTGCAAACCTATACCTTCCAGCATTTAAGAGGATATAATAGGAGACGATGGGGAAGCGACCGTCAGAGCGGCAGCTGGTGGTGCTTCTTCAGGTGGCACAATCTCAACGCTCACCACACCTACATTTGAAAGGAACAAAATGTCATAAAAAAGGATTGCAAAATGAAAAGAATGCAGCGACCCGAGACCTACCAGACAGGTCATCAGCCAAAACTGTGACGGAAGCATCACCAAGCATCACGACTTCTTCGATCTCATTTGGGGGGATGGTTTTGCCGCCCGTGGCTTCGTCCCCTGATTCCAAGAGAGCCGTCGTGACACTCGCAATGCCAGGCGATGGCAGGGAATCGCAGGTGGAAAGAGCGGCAATTGGAGCAGTTCCGGACTCCTGAGAAAGAGTAGCCGCTTTGGGCTCGGTGGTTGCCGTCATCTCACCTGCCACCTCCTCACCAGGACTTAGCCCTGTAGGGTATGATATATGAGAAACTGAAGATCAAACTCTGAAAAAAAGGACCCAGTGTTACGTTACCTTGGGACGGCTTTTCAATTACTTCCCGAGCCGCGTGTACCGCTTGTCTATGAGCGGTAGACAGGGCAGCTGGAGCACCTTCAGGAGAAATAGGGATAGGGAAAGCAGTGCTCGAGCATGCGTCTATAGCCAAGGCGGCATCACGTTCTTTCGCTGCACGCCTCTTGCGCTTCCTTTCAGCCTGAGCCGCGAGAGCTGACCTCCTCAAGACATCCGTCAAGGAGACGTCATCGTCCGAACCAAGTTCTGCCTCTGGAATCTCTACGGCGTCTGTCATCGGCTGTTTAAGCAAAGCTTCTTTCGACGATATTGAGGGAGCTGGGACTTCGGTAGCTGGCCTTGGAAGCATTACAGTGCCACCTTGCAGGATCGGCACTGCACTTGGGATAACCTGAGTCGAGGTAGTCCCTGCAATAAGATAAAAAAAAAAGAAGGGTCAGACTACCCATGAAAAAAAGGGAATGAGGGCATAATGAGCTAAAATGTACCAATGCCCAAGAAAGCGCGAAGCCTTTCCTCCTCTTCAAAAGTCTTAAGAGAAGCTGGGAGAGCCTCTTCAGCGGAGATGCCTGTTGAAGAAGAAGTGTCAGTCAGAGCATGATAAAAAAACGTAATAGCGTAAAGATACAACTGAAGTCTACCTGACTGTGCAAAGGTGGTCAGTCCTGCTTTGTTGCTAGCTAGTCGCTCGGAAGCTGCAATGGCAGCCTCTAGATCGGTATCATCCGATGCCACAAATAAACCCTCGTTGGTCCCATATTCACTTATACCCTCGCTGTAAGGAGCATGAGGCTCCTGGCCGAATACAGCGTCTGCAGAGAGTATTGAATTCTTTCTCTTCTGCGAGCGAATGCCAGTAGCAGCTAGCATAAGATTACGCTTGGTAGGCACCTTTGGACGATGAGTCCCGATCTCCGAACCCACACCAGACTCGGGAGACGCCGCAGTCACCGCTTTCATGGGAGCACGAGGAAGGGGAAGCTCAGATATGGTGCGCGGGACCACAATCACAGCAGCCTCACTCAAGGGAGGATGAACGATGGTCCGCTGCTTTAGGGGAACGGTCGGATTACTAGCCGGGCTGCACCCTTGCGATCAAGCAACAGTCGCTTGTCCTCCTTGATAACAGCACCCATTGCGTGTTGATACACGCCACGTATACGTTCAGGGCTTTCGGAACACAACTCGGCTCACTGATGAAGAAATTGGACCCTGTGTTTAGACGCATGAAGTGGTGCAAAGCGCTCCGGATGCCCTCTTCAGTATTAACCGGTTCTGCTAAGAATGCCTTGAGCGGGACGCCCTGATTATAACTTGATTACTGGGCAAAACGGTGGGGGTTATATCTCATGAACAAAGCCGAGTCGTTCTGCCTGAACACCAAGTAGCCTAGCCTGATCGAGTACAAATGGAGAATCTCCCAAGCTTTCAAGGTAGAAGCTCTGTCCTTAAAGTTGTCCCGCAGCGGCTGCACCGTCTTAGCGGTTTCCTTACCGATGGTCATGACCTTATCAATAAAGGTCATGCCATACCCGACTGTACACGGGCGAAGAATCACACCCCGAGCCTCTCGCTGACTTGGCTCCACCGTGGAAGCATCGACCAGCCGCATGATCCGTGGAAAATTGCAAGTTTCATAGAAATGGGGTCGCTTGTGCATTCCAAAAGCACCGAGCACATGCAGCTCGAGCCATGAAGTAAAATAATGCATCGAGAAGTTCACGGGCTGCACCCCCGGTTGAGTAGTGTTGGCCGCCAAGCTAAGGCCGTGATACAAATGAGCCAGCCCAGCAATCCCAACAGCAACCTGTCTCCCTTCAATCATCCGATGAGCTGGGTAGAAGACAGACGGCCTCATGTAGCGAGGGTGCATGGGAAGCGTGAACCAGCTTAACCACAAACCGAGGAACCCTAGAAAGAACGCTTCTTCATCGATGTCCTGAGCGGCGATTTCTGAAAAGGGGACGACCGCGACGTTTGGAAGGAAGAAACTCTTCTGATCGGCTTCCGTTATCGGCCGGCTATCCAAGCCAAAACCGAAAGGATCATCAAGTTTGGCAAACCTTTCACCTTGTTGCGATAAAGGTTCTGGGCGGAGAAAACGGGCGATGAAGTCCGCAAAGCTAACCCCATGGCTTCCAGATTCAAGAAATAGGCCCTCGTAAATATTTAGCACCTTGATCAAGCTGGGGAATCTGTGCATTCTCTGGGGTTAGACCCATCATCACCAGTCGGGTAGCGAAAATAAACTCGTCAGGGGGCAAGATCTCCTCATAATGATCCCCTCTGACAGGAAAGCCGGAGATATCCGCAAACTCCTCCAAAGAGATGGAAACTTCCCGATCTATCATAAGGAAGGTGTGAGTTAGAACGTTCCATTGTTCCAAAAAATCTTTGACCCACCATGCTGGAGGCGTGGAATACTGGAACAGAGAAGCATAGATTGAGGGGTACAACCCGAGCCTCAGCAGCTCTGACTTCTTTGCCGATAAGATGTATCGGGCCCACTGCAGATATCCAGCTGAGTGATGGGGAGTCAAGCCTATGTTGTATGGCTGTCCCCAAGGACGCGACTCACCCTGGTATATACGCCGCCCTAGAATCTCCAAAGCCATCAGCGGTTGTACAGGTATTGCAGCCATAGAGGGCTAAAGGCAACCCTCTGAAGTCCAATTAACCACCTCCATGGCATAGTTCACCGGGGGTACGTCAGCATAATGAATCGCCGAAATGGGCTCTGAAGGTGTTGCGCAAGAGAAGCTGTACCGACCCATGATGATCTGGGTGTACCATGTTCCCCATAAATAGAGATTCTTCCGCTCTGGGTCATGATCCTTGATCAGTGCGAAAACTTCTTGGTCTACTGGCGCTGAAGGGAACCCGCTTTCTGAACGGACAAAGGAAAACGAAGTATCGAAAGACATGGTACCTGCGCGAAAAAGAACAAAGTTAGCCGTCAATGCTACAAGTCAAGTTCGGTACTTGGTACTTTAAATCCATACCATACTGCAATGCGGTAAAAAGGGGCCAAAGGGGACCCACACAATCTAGATGATTCTCACTATTAATAGAACAATCTCATCATTTGATGAGACTGTCATTAAATAAGGAAATCCTCAAAAAAATCTCATTTAATGAGGGCCCCTCAGGCCAAGGAGTAAATCTCCCATTGAGAGCAGTGCTCTACAACAGACAGACATCTGTCATAATTAATCATAAGGGGAATAAAATTCCCCCCAAAATTTCTAAAGAGCAATGCTCTGTAAGGAAGATGAAACAATCCATCAAGAAACCCTAAAAAGCAAAGCTTCTACAGAGTAAAAACTCTAAGATTTTCAAGATCTGTGAATAAACCCTTAAGTTCTTCATGAACAATATTCCAGTTCATGGGTTAAAATCACCCTAAAAAGATTATATTTTGGAGATGAGCATAGCTCTGTTAATGGGTAAAACCCTAAAGATATATTTTTAGATCCATGATCTAAGGAGAGCAAAGCTCTGTTAATAGGTGAAACCCTAGATTATAAAATAATCTCTTCAAAAGATTTGATCTTTTACCTAAAAATTTGACAGAGTTATGTCTCTAAGAGAGTTATTAAAACAGAGAGGTATGCTCTAAAAGAGAATTAATTCTCAGGAAAAAAACAAGGAAGGAGATAAACATGTTAGTTATATGTATGCCCTAGAGGCCATTACTATACATAGGATGTATATTGTAGTGGATGCTGGGACATATATAGGGAGGACTTTCTTGCTCGACATGATAGTACGCTATCTGGTTACTCTTTACCTTAACATGTATACTGTTTGTCTCTCTGTTACATGTTGGTAAAGCCCTTAGGATGTGTGCTTGACTACCTGGACTATGATGCGGATCATACTAGTGGGGACATGGTAGTCCATAAGTACATCCTTCAAGGTCCCTAGTCGAGGGTGTATCGAGACGGGGCATCGATATACCAGAGTAGACTAGCGTATACCTTCTCGACCCATACAGATGGACGATGGATGGTCCCATATCCATTGGTGTTTGACATCAGAGATCATATACGGGTGCTCAGTGGAGACTGGGTACACTGGAAGGACTCGCCGAGAACTCCCAGATGGTATTATACCTTACGTCAGATGGCAGTTCTCTGGTGACACTGGTACAGAGTAGTCTGTTGACCCGAGATCGTCATAGAGTCTTGTGTGGTTCCCACTGTGCTTTGATTTCCACCTTACCACATCCAAGAGGGCGTGCAAAACGGTGGTTTTTGGGTACAGTCCCGAATCACATGGAGGCAATGAGCGATAGGAGGGGATTCGTCTCTCCCAGTATAGGGGGATGATGTTGCGCTGTGTTCGATTGGCTATAACCAGAAATCCCTGGCCAGCGTTGCTGAGATTTACTGGTAAGTGTTACCAGTAGTTTCTCGAAATGTTATAGACCTCATATCGACACGACTTATCGAGCTATTGGGGTCTGGCGTTTACCACCCCTAGGCGAGATATGCGACATATCAGACGATCAGACCGGACTGTACAGTAAGTGTTACTGGTTGGATTCACAGGAGTGTGAGCGGGCTTGCTCGTCGATCTTCTGATCGCTCAATACCCGGGTGGCCGTTACGTTTAGCAGACCGCTTGCGGCTTGTGGGTGTTTGATATGATCATCACCTGCTGCCGGCGTATTGACGAGTCTTTAGAGTCCTACACAGAGGTTTCCTGGCTCAAGCGAAACGAAATAGGAGCGCATATGAGATATGTGCGGGACCGAGAATAATGCGTGTATGTGATACCGTATTTCATTCTCGCGATGAATGTGTTGAATGGTTGTATGAGATATAACCTAGTTATCGAATCAAGGATTGATTCGATAAATCGATACATTGTATACTAGTCGGTTGTGTGCGACATGACCGGATCATTGAATCAAGTGTTGATCTAATGATTTAATGCATAATTATATATTTGATATATTACTTTGCATTAACTAGTATTGGTTCACTTTAAAAGGATTTTCTCACTTGATGTACACAACTTGTATATGTGATATACTTTTATGCACTTGTTTGTATCATGTTTGATGATACATGCTCACTTGGGTGTAGTTTTGGTTTAAACCTTGGTTATGTAAATGGTTAAGGTTTTTATTTATTTATTCATTTATTTATTTCATTTTGGCAAGAAATAAAATGGTTGCTAGTTTTGTTTTATATTGAAAGTTCATGAAGGTTTGAAAAGTTGACCATTTTGTTTCTTTCCTTTAACCTAACCATTCCACTTAACCCTAGTTTATTCTCTACACCTAATCGTGGTTTGAATATGATAAGTATTGATTTTCTTTTCCATTTTAAATGAACACTTATCATAGTCTTGCTTCTTCTTCTTCTTCTTCACTTCAAGAAAAAGCTTGCTATCAACAATGGCAACTTGTGAAAATGAGTGAGAAATCCAATTCTAAAGTGAACCCACCTCCTATTTCTTCATCCTCTACCTCTTGCCAAGTAGTATAGGGTGTTCTCTTCACAAGTTTCATGACTTGGTGAAGTGGGAGCTTGATCTTGTGATGCCTCGACGTAGATCATCTTCGGCATCGAAGTCGATGATCTAGCCCGCCCATTTTTCCGATGAAGCCGATGCTTTAGCCCGGGATTCGATTTGGACAGCGAGGAGACTTCATTGCGGAGCTATGGAGGTGGAGAACCGGATCTACAAAGGTTGTATTTCCGTTCTTTTAGTTAAGTTGTTAACTAGTTGCATCTTTCGCCTAAAATTCTAGTTAACAATCCGTATTAGGGTTTCTCGGCACTTGTAATTTGTGAAATTGGCATGGTTGATGCCATGTGAGACTTCATTAGCGTGCCTAGGAACCCTGCAGTGGTATCAGAGCCTAGCTAGAGCCTTAGGAGAAGTCTAGACGACGTTTGAAACCCGATCGAACCGAAACCCTAAAATCCAAAATGCTCTCTGGAAATTTTCTGAAAATTTGGATTTTTGTCAATTAAAAATATGCAGAAAAATAAGCAGGGTGTTATTTGAATTACTGTGAAATACGAGGTCCTAAATCGACTTTTCCACCGCGGAACCGCGGCACAAGCTAGGCATGTGCGGCGGTTCCGCGGCCGTACTGTTCCCTTGTCTGATGATTTCTGCACAGTAACTCATATAATTTAATGCTATATTTTCTGGGGTATTTTTATTGTGACTCTACAGATGAGTATTCTGGGGTTGTATTGGGAATCAAAGATTCGATCGGATTATCAAATTTTGTCTGTGTGGTTTTCCGGATAATTTTAGAATATGTTAAAGAGTTCGACCGGATATAAATACCCAATTTTTCCCCTGCCGGAAAATTTTCAAGTGTTGGATTTTTCCGTGGTTTAAAGACGTTCTAAGTAGTGCAAGTAATGCGATGGTCCCTCTAGAAGACAACAAACCTTAACTCGATTATGTGACCGTCTTTACTGCCCTTTGAACTTTCGGGTTTGGGGCAGTACGGCGTGCCACATGTGAGGCGTTGGCTTGACCCTTCTACGGCTGGACT
This sequence comes from Agapanthus africanus, assembly GCA_030015575.1. Classification (NCBI taxonomy): domain Eukaryota; kingdom Viridiplantae; phylum Streptophyta; class Magnoliopsida; order Asparagales; family Amaryllidaceae; genus Agapanthus; species Agapanthus africanus. The sequence continues at coordinate 116,881,180 of CM057340.1, read as the reverse complement.
GTTAGTTATATGTATGCCCTAGAGGCCATTACTATACATAGGATGTATATTGTAGTGGATGCTGGGACATATATAGGGAGGACTTTCTTGCTCGACATGATAGTATGCTATCTGGTTGCTCTTTACCTTAACGTGTATACTGATTGTCTCTCTGTTACATGTTGGTAAAGCCCTTAGGATCTGTACTTGACTACCTGGACTATGATGCGGATCATACTAGTGGGGACATGGTAGTCCATAAGTACATCCTTCACAGTCCCTAGTCGTGGGTGTATCGAGATAGGGCATCGATAATACCAGAGTAGACTAGCGTGTACCTTCTCGACCCATACAGATGGGCGATGGATGATCCCATATCCATCGGTGTTTGACATCAGAGGAGATATACGGGTGCTCAGTAGAGACTGGGTACACTGGACGGACTCGCCGAGAACTCCCAGATGGTATTATACCTCACGTCAGATGGCAGTTCTCTGGTGACACTGGTACAGAGTAGTCTGTTGACCCGAGATCGTCATAGAGTCTTGTGTGGTTCCCACTGTGCTTTGATTTCCATCTTACCACGTCCAAGAGGGCGTGCAAAACGGTGGTTTTTGGGTACAGTCCCGAGTCACATGGAGGCAATGAGCGATAGGAGGGGATTCGTCTCTCCCGGTATATGGGGGTTGATGTTGCGCTGTGTTCGATTGGCTATAACCGGAAATCCCTGGCCAGGGTTGCTGAGATTTACTGGTAAGTGTTACCAGTAGTTTCTCGAACAGTTATAGACCTCATATCGACACGACTTATCGAGCTACTGGGGTCTGACGTTTACCACCCCTAGGCGAGATATGCAACATATCAGACGATCAGACCGGACTGTACGGTAGTGTTACTGGTCGGATTCACTGGAGTGTGAGCGGGCTTGCTCGTCGATCTTCAGATCGCTCAATACCCGGGTGGCCGTTACGTTTGGCAGACCGCTTGCGGCTTGTGGATGTTTGATATGATCATCATCTGCTGCCGGCGTATTGACGAGTCTTTAGAGTCCTACACAGAGGTTTCCTGGTTCAAGCGAAACGAAATAGGAGCGCATATGAGATATGTGCGGGACCGAGAATAATGCGTGTATGTGATACCGTATTATATTCTCGCGATAAATATATCGAATGGTTGTATGCGATATAACCTAGTTATCGATTCAAGCGTTGATTCGATAAGCCGATATATTATATACTAGTCGGTTGTGTGCGACATAACCGGATCATTGAATCAAGTGTTGATTTAATGATTTAATGCATATTTATATATATGATATATTACTTTGCATCAACTAGTATCGGTTTACTTAAGATGGATTTTCTCACTCGGATATGCGCATTACATATGCGATATGATTTTGTGCATTTGATTGTATCATGTTTGATGATACATGTTTACTTGGTTAAGTGCAAAGATTTAAACCATGGTTAAAAGAATGGTTAGGGTTTCTTTTCCTTTATTTATCTATTTATTTATTTATTGATTGATTGATTTTTGGAAAATAAAAGGCAAGAGAAAAGGATGGTGGCTATTTTTGTTTTAAGTTGAAGTTTCATGAAGCTTTGACTTTGTCCACCATTCTTATCTCATGCTTAACCTAACCATTTGAATTAACCCTAGTTAAATCTCTACACATAACCATGGTTATATTATGATAAGAATTGATTTTCTTTTCTTATTCCTTGAACTTATGATAATATCTTTCTTCTTCTTCTTCATTCTTCAAGTGAAGAAGCTTGAAGTCCATCAATGGTGATTGATGCATATGAGTGAGAAATCCAATTCTAAAGTCTACCCACTTCCTATTTCTTCATCCTCTACCTCTTGCCAAGTAGTAGAGTGTGTTTCCTTCACAACTTTTTACGGTTTGGTGAAGGTGGAGCTTGATTCATCGATGCTTCGACGTAGATCATCTTCGGCATGGACATCGACGACCTAGCTTGCCCATTCTCCGACGAAGCCGATCCTAGAGCCCGGATTTGATTTGGACAGCGGAGAGGACCTCGTTGCGGAGCTATGGAGGTGGAGCACCGGATCTACAAAGGTTGTATTTCCGTATTTTATTTAGTTAACTGTTAACTAGTTCTTGTTCGCCTAGATATCTAGTATACGATCCGTTGTTTAGGGTTTGTAGGCACCATAATTTTTGAAATTGCCATGGTTGATGGCTTGGGAGACCTCACTAGTGTGCCTAGGAACCCTGCAGTGGTATCAGAGCCTAGCTAGAGCCTTAGGCGAAGTCCAGACGGAAATTGAAGTCCGATCGAACCGAAACCTCACCCGGGAAATTGCTCTCTGTACTATTTTTAAAAACAGGGATTTTTCAGCATTAAAAATATTCAGAAAAACATGCAGGAATATCTAAGAGTTACTGTGAAGACGTAAGCCCTAATTCCATTAAAGCGCCGTGCTTGCGCGGCACGAGCATGGCTCGTGCGGCGGAAGCGCGGCCGTTTTGTCGTGTAGTGAGGTCTTGACAGCACAGTAACTCCTATTTAACATTTCTGGTATTCCTGGATATTTTTAATATATTTTCAAGAGTTGATTTTTCTAAGTTGATTTGGGGATTCGGTATTTCGATCGGGATATCAAATTTTGTCTGTGTGGCTTTCCGGATAAATTTTAGGATATGTTAAAAAGTTCGACCGGATATAAATACCCAAATTTTACCCTGTCGGGAAATTTCCAAGTGTTGGATTTTTCCACCGTTTGACGACGTTCTAAGTAGTGCAAGTAACGCGATGGTCCCTCTAGAAGACACAAACCTTAACTCGATTATGTGACCGTCTTGAACTGCCCTTTGAACCTTCGGGTTTGGGGCAGTACGGCGTGCCACATGTGAGGCGTTGGCTTGACCCTTCTACGGCTGGATCGTTGGTACTGAGGCACGAACGGAATGTTGTTAGACTTGTTTCATGTGTTGATCTGTATCGGGAAAACTTGGGTGTTAGAATGTTCGATCGGAAAGTTTAACATTTTCTATTTATCTGGAATGGGATACAATAATTGGAATTCACAAAAGTTATGTGATAACTAAATGAATGTTATAAACACAGCAGTTTAGTCTCACATGATCGGTTGCCACGGAATTTTGATGTGATCAAAAGTCCGTCGCAATCACGTAGCGTACGCGGATACTCGCCGGATAAACTTAATAGACAGCCTTACCCCATTGCCCCGACCAAGTGACTATAGGAGAACCCCGTCGCCGAAAGCATCCGTCCGGGTGCTCGCGGTAGCGGTGTTCCGCCTTGGTGCACTTCGTCGACGGTATCGGGGGTGCGGCCGTCTACTGAAGTTTGCGACGAGCATTCGATCAGGGTGTCGGGAATCTTGTTGAATTGCCCGACTAGGTATTGAAAAGTGTTTTCGATAATGAGACTAAAATGCGGGGTTTATAATTGTTAGGCATGCGATGTCTAAGTAATTCATTTGGTCAGGCATGTGATGTCTGAGGTGATTGCGGATTCCAACTGTTGTAGTTTTACACTTTCTTTTCTGTGACCGTAAGTGTAATATGTGATATCGCCGGTTTCGTTGCTATATGTCAACGACAATTGGGATGGACATATTTACTTATCTTGATGACATGTGATGTTATGTGTTGTTGGATATGTTATATTGGATCGTCGTGTTTGAATAGCCGGGGGTTTTTATGTGAGATGAGTGTTTTTCATTTTCATTCATGTAAAAACTTGTATGTAATATTCTTTTATTGGGGCGCTTCCAGGTTGCGGAAGTTGTCACCTGTTGTATATTATTTACTTTTCCGCACTAGGATAGACCCAAGGAGGAGGGCACAAGTAACCGGGTTCTGGAGTCCAGTGGGAGACCAACTCGAGGAGTCGAGTCCGGGTCTCCTAACTCCAGAATTGGTAGGGTTGCTTGCCGCTCTCGTAGGGGTCTAGGGGTGTGGGTTTGGCTATTCATCACGACCGTGGAATCCGTGTTTTATACTGGCTCGTATTGAAAACACGGACGTCCTAGTATATCCAATATTTCATATGTTTCTTCTGCTGCGATATCTGTGATGTGATCATGAGATGTTCTGTGATGGATATAGTATATAGTATATATGATATATTATATAGACGTTACTTATGTTTTACACCCGCGCTAGCCCTGCCCTGCTCTGCCGTTAGTTACCTAACCTAACGGTGCACGAGGGGACATCGAGGCGAATGCGGATGGCATAAGTGTACGTCATATCTATCTGTGATGTTTAGGTACTTAAATGATGGGATTTCATTAATGTGATTAATGAAAATAAAAGAAACCTAAGATGTTGTAGAATCGAATTTCAAAAATAAAACAGGTAGCTACAGTTCTTGCTTTGCACAGCGGTATATGTGATATATCCTGCACCTTATTCGATGAGGAAAGGACCGAGATCCCTTCACCGGGAGTGACTCCTTTAGCAATAACTGGCAGATGCTACACACTCGGTTTGTCTTTTGATTGCTTTTAAGAGTTTTTGTTTTGCACAGTGATATATATGATATATCCCGCACCTCATTCGACGAGGAAAGGACCGACGATCCCTTCACCGGGAGTGACTCCTTTAGCAAAACTAGAAAAGCCTCAAAAACACTCCATTTCAAAATTCATTCGATCCTACAACGATATCAAGTTCATTACGCAATAGGTTTTCAGAAAAACCTGTCATAGCCCTCCGTCATTTCAGATAAATCCTGTTTAGTATTCGTGCTGCGTTTGTTGACCTTGTCAAGGCGCAGTGTGCGGTAGCTAACCAGTATTTATCTGCTTATGCATATGATGCAGATTGGGTTAGGGTAGTCGTGCGGCCTTGTTGACCTTGTCAAGGGTCGTGCGGATGGGTTTGATTCAATCAAGAAATGACGGGTAGAACTTGACTTGCGGTCTATGGTTTGTTGACCTTGTCAAGGTCATAGATCGTTCGGGGCAAAACATTATCGGGAATTTCAAGTGTTGAGATTTGCAATGAGATTGCATACCTTCTATGAGATAGTTGGATCCCGATACCCGCTGCGAGTAAGAGTTACTCCTGGGAGAGTTTTATACATTACAATTAGCCGATCAAGTAGGTGCCTAGAAAGGTGTCAACGAGGTTACGCCTCTGGGAAAACGAGGTTTACATTAATTAGGTTCGTGCGAAAGCACGGGGGACCTCCCTCAAAGTACCGACACTGGCCTGGCTGAAAGATTGGCGAACTTGTAGTGTGTAATTAATCCCGGCTAGTCTTTCCTTTTAGGGTTTGAAGGAAGATTTGATAAAAAGCAGTGGGAGCCATCCTGATTAGATAAAATAATAACCAATCTATTCTTGACAGAGCGCACGCTGAGTGTTTTCTTCTCTCTCTCTCCTGGTAGCGACCATATCACGCCTTAATCAAGATAATAATACGGATTATTGACCGAACCCGCTTGTTATACTGAGCTGGGGAACGTTGGTCCCGCTCCAACTTATAATTGTTATAAGACAGAGCAGGAAATTAGGGATTACCAGAATTCCCGTGCCGCCCAAACGAAGAGAGTGCATGCTGATGCATCATCTTCGGGTGTGTTCGTTATACAGAACTGTTTCTCAGTATCCTTTACGTCCTGGGTATATGATACCGGATCAGGATCCCACATATGTAATCTGTTACATAGGGCTACAGAAAGGTAGAGAACTGAGAACGGGTGATAAGTTTCATGAGGCAGAAAACGGGGCAAGAGTTGCAGCCAAGTCTGTCGGTCACTGTCACCCTGTATTACCGTTACATTGATTATGAACGAATGTTGTTAGATATCGAACCTGATATACAAAATCATATCTATCTCTTTATTAGTAAAGAAAGGATATAATTCTGTATTGTTGGATAATGTTTTGAACATTTCCTATATCAAAAGTTGATCGGTTCAGGCACGTTATCTAAAAGCGTTGATGTTCTAAATCAAACTACAGTTCTTAGTATATGGAACACACACAAGAGGAAGAGTTCAGAAATGAACGAATCCTTCTTGAGGTATTGTAGACTAGGTCAGATCAATGTGACCCGACTAGCTAGAGTTACATAAAGATGCATATTTAAATCAGTTTGAATTTACATCTTGTGAAACTCGCCAGTCATGTCACAAAGAAAAGATGACCACAGCTCTGTTTATTGGAAACAGAGAAAGAGTTAATAAACTCTTGGGATGATACATGTTGATGTATGTAGGTCCCCTGTCTACACATGCCAAGACCGGTTCTTTATACTTCATTATATTCTCTGATAATCTCTCAAGATTCAGTCATATGTTCCTGTTGAAACATGAGTCCGAACCTTTTGAGATATTCACAGAATATAAGTTGGAAGTAGAGAACCTAAACGGGTATAAGTATTATGTCCTATGATGAGATCAAGGAGGAGAATACTTGAGCACGGAAATCCTGGATTATTCTAAAGGAGAATGAGATTCTCTCTCAGCATTACACCTCTGAATACACCATAGCACGATGGTATATCGGGGCGGAGCAGATACACCCTATTTGATATGGTGTGCTCTATGATGAGTATTACTGAGGTACCTATTTCCTTTTGGGTGTTCTGCACTTGAGAAGCTGCATACCTATTGAATGTGGTTCGAATCAAATCAGTTGCCTACCACTCCATATGAGATATGGAAAGGGAAGAGCCCATGTCTTAAGCTAGTTAAGATTTGGGGTTGTCCGGCCTATGTCTGAAAAGCAAAATCCGGACAAGCTCGAGGCAAGGTAAGTTATGTAGAACTGGAAATGTTCCAGCTATACAAACTACAGCAGATGATTTGGTACAACCAGAGGATTCAGTGGAAACCAACGAACCTCAGCCTCTCCGCCGATCTAGTAGGGTTCCTCACCCACCTGAGAGATACTTCAGTTTCTCTATGACAGTAGGAGCGAGGATTGCATCATGAGATGATGACCCAACTAGCTTCGAGCTGGCCATCGAGAGTAAGACTCTGTAAGAATGGCTGGATGTTTAGCGATCTGAGATGGAATCCTTATACACCAACAAAGTATGGACTTTGGTTGCAATATCTAAAGGGTTAAATTCCCATCAGGAGCAAGTATATCTTGAGAAGATTACTTGGTGTACATGGAAAAGTTGAGACTTTCAAAGCTAGAATTGTTAAAGGTTTTCGTCATCGACCAGGCATGGATAATGATGAAATCTTTTCCAGTAGCTATGCTTAAGTCCATCCAGATCCTACTTGTCACGGCTACATACCATGACTACGATATCTGGTGGTTGGGTGTCATGACTGCTTTTCTAAATGATGTTTTAGAAGAGTGCGTCTATAAGTACACAGCCAGAGGGCTTCGTAGACAGTGGGAGCAGCGGAAACGTGTGCAAGATGCTTTATAGGATAAAGCAGGCATCGCGGAGTTGGAACATCAGTTTTGATGAAGCAGTCAAAGAGTTTGACATCATCAAAATGGTAGATGAACCTTGTACAAACAAAAAGGTAGTAGGGAGTATGGTGATGATCCTCGTAGAGTACGTGGATGACATACTCTTGATAGGGAAGGAGTTTCCTATGCTACGCTCGATCAATCTCCGCTTATCACTATGATTCTCCATATAGGATCAAAGTGATACCTCCTAAATCCTGGATTTTGGATCTATGAGATAGATCTAAATGGATGTTAGGATTCTCACTAGTTGTAGTGAGATGGTATCAATCGATCCTGGGGAGAATCACTGGAAAGGTTCCAGGGTGATAAAGACGACTGAATGTCAGTCGCAGGCATTGTCTTTACCCTCAGTAAAGGGACGGTATGTTGGAAGAGTTCCAAGCTAGATACCGTGACATACTAGACGATAAAGGCTGGATACATCGCTACTTAAGATGCTACCAAAGAGGCTGTTTGGGTGTATATTGGTTCATGAGATGAACTATGTTCCTACCATTGTGTGACAATGGAGTTGTGGCTTATGCCAAGGAACGTCCGTCCCATCAGTGATCCAGACATATTCTAAGGCAGTATCATCTGATCATGGAGATGGTTGATCTCCAGGGAGATCGAGGTTAGGAGAGTAGATTCTGAGGACAACACAGCGGATCCACTCACAAAGGCCTGTTCCCAGAGAGAGACTTTTATGGGATGGTTGAGTATGAGATACTTCAAACCACTGCTACAGATGGCCCTAGTGCAAGTGGGAGATTGTTAGTTATATGTATGCCCTAGAGGCCATTACTATACATAGGATGTATATTGTAGTGGATGCTGGGACATATATAGGGAGGACTTTCTTGCTCGACATGATAGTATGCTATCTGGTTGCTCTTTACCTTAACGTGTATACTGATTGTCTCTCTGTTACATGTTGGTAAAGCCCTTAGGATCTGTACTTGACTACCTGGACTATGATGCGGATCATACTAGTGGGGACATGGTAGTCCATAAGTACATCCTTCACAGTCCCTAGTCGTGGGTGTATCGAGATGGGGCATCGATAATACCAGAGTAGACTAGCGTGTACCTTCTCGACCCATACAGATGGGCGATGGATGATCCCATATCCATCGGTGTTTGACATCAGAGGAGATATACGGGTGCTCAGTAGAGACTGGGTACACTGGACGGACTCGCCGAGAACTCCCAGATGGTATTATACCTCACGTCAGATGGCAGTTCTCTGGTGACACTGGTACAGAGTAGTCTGTTGACCCGAGATCGTCATAGAGTCTTGTGTGGTTCCCACTGTGCTTTGATTTCCATCTTACCACGTCCAAGAGGGCGTGCAAAACGGTGGTTTTTGGGTACAGTCCCGAGTCACATGGAGGCAATGAGCGATAGGAGGGGATTCGTCTCTCCCGGTATATGGAGGTTGATGTTGCGCTGTGTTCGATTGGCTATAACCGGAAATCCCTGGCCAGGGTTGCTGAGATTTACTGGTAAGTGTTACCAGTAGTTTCTCGAACAGTTATAGACCTCATATCGACACGACTTATCGAGCTACTGGGGTCTGACGTTTACCACCCCTAGGCGAGATATGCAACATATCAGACGATCAGACCGGACTGTACGGTAGTGTTACTGGTCGGATTCACTGGAGTGTGAGCGGGCTTGCTCGTCGATCTTCAGATCGCTCAATACCCGGGTGGCCGTTACGTTTGGCAGACCGCTTGCGGCTTGTGGATGTTTGATATGATCATCATCTGCTGCCGGCGTATTGACGAGTCTTTAGAGTCCTACACAGAGGTTTCCTGGTTCAAGCGAAACGAAATAGGAGCGCATATGAGATATGTGCGGGACCGAGAATAATGCGTGTATGTGATACCGTATTATATTCTCGCGATAAATATATCGAATGGTTGTATGCGATATAACCTAGTTATCGATTCAAGCGTTGATTCGATAAGCCGATATATTGTATACTAGTCGGTTGTGTGCGACATAACCGGATCATTGAATCAAGTGTTGATTTAATGATTTAATGCATATTTATATATATGATATATTACTTTGCATCAACTAGTATCGGTTTACTTAAGATGGATTTTCTCACTCGGATATGCGCATTACATATGCGATATGATTTTGTGCATTTGATTGTATCATGTTTGATGATACATGTTTACTTGGTTAAGTGCAAAGATTTAAACCATGGTTAAAAGAATGGTTAGGGTTTCTTTTCCTTTATTTATCTATTTATTTATTTATTTATTTATTGATTTTTGGAAAATAAAAGGCAAGAGAAAAGGATGGTGGCTATTTTTGTTTTAAGTTGAAGTTTCATGAAGCTTTGACTTTGTCCACCATTCTTATCTCATGCTTAACCTAACCATTTGAATTAACCCTAGTTAAATCTCTACACATAACCATGGTTATATTATGATAAGAATTGATTTTCTTTTCTTATTCCTTGAACTTATGATAATATCTTTCTTCTTCTTCTTCATTCTTCAAGTGAAGAAGCTTGAAGTCCATCAATGGTGATTGATGCATATGAGTGAGAAATCCAATTCTAAAGTCTACCCACTTCCTATTTCTTCATCCTCTACCTCTTGCCAAGTAGTAGAGTGTGTTTCCTTCACAACTTTTTACGGTTTGGTGAAGGTGGAGCTTGATTCATCGATGCTTCGACGTAGATCATCTTCGGCATGGACATCGACGACCTAGCTTGCCCATTCTCCGACGAAGCCGATCCTAGAGCCCGGATTTGATTTGGACAGCGGAGAGGACCTCGTTGCGGAGCTATGGAGGTGGAGCACCGGATCTACAAAGGTTGTATTTCCGTATTTTATTTAGTTAACTGTTAACTAGTTCTTGTTCGCCTAGATATCTAGTATACGATCCGTTGTTTAGGGTTTGTAGGCACCATAATTTTTGAAATTGCCATGGTTGATGGCTTGGGAGACCTCACTAGTGTGCCTAGGAACCCTGCATGGACCGTTGGTACTGAGGCATGAAGTGAACGTCTTTGAACTTGTTTCATGTGTTGAGCAGTATCGAGAAAACTTGGGTGTTTGAATGTTCGATCGGAAAGTTTAACATTTTCTATTTATCCGGAACGGGATACAATAATTGGAATTCACAATGAGTTATGAGATAACTGAATGAATGTTATAAACATAGCAGTTTAGCCTCACTTGATCGGTTGCCACGGAATTTTGATGTGATCAAAAGTCCGTCGCAATCACGTAGCGTACGCGGATACTCGCCGGGTAAATTTGATAGACAGCCTCGCTCTATAGCCCCGACCAAGTGACTGTAGGAGAACCCCGTCGCCGAAAGCATCCGTTCGGGTGCTTACGGTAGCGATGTTCCGCCTTGGTGCACTTCGTCGACGGCGTCGGGGGTGCGGCCGCCTCCTAAAGTTTGCGACGAGCATTCGATCAGGATGTCGGGAATCTTGTTGAATTGCCCGACTTGATATTGAAAAGAGTTTTCGATAATGAGACTAAAATGCGCGGTTTATAATTGTTAGGCATGCGATGTCTAAGTATTTCATTTGATTAGGCATGTGATGTCTAAAGAGGTTGCGGATTCCAACTGTTGTAGTTTTACACTTTCTTTTCTGTGACCGTAAGTATAGTATGTAGTGGTATCGCCGATTGTCATTGCTATATGTCGATAGCAATCGGTGTATGCATACTTACTTACGTTGATGACATGTGATGTTATGTGTTGCTGGATATGTTATATTGGATCGTCGTGTTTGAATAGCCGGGGTTTTTTATGTGAGATGAGTGTTTTTCATTTTCATTCATGTAAAAACTTGTATGTAATATTCTTTTATTGGGGCACTTCCAGGTTGCGGAAGATGTCACCCTTTGTATATTATTTACTTTTCCGCACTAGGATAGACCCAAGGAGGGGAGAACAAGTAACCGGGTTCTGGGGTCCAGTGGGAGACCAACTCGAGGAGTCGAGTCCGAGTCTCCAAACCCTAGAATTGGTAGGGTTGCTTGCCGCTCTCGTAGGGGTCTAGGGGTGTGGGTTTGGCTATTCATCATGACCGTGGAATCCGTGTTTTATACTGGCTCGTATTGGAAACACGGACGTCCTAGTATATCCAATATTTCATATGTTTCTTCTGCTGCGATATCTGTGATGTGATCATGTGATGTTCTGTGATAAATACTGTATATAGTATATATGATATATTATATAGACGTTGCTTATGTTTTACACCCGCGCTAGCCCTGCCCTGCTCTGTCGTTAGTTACCTAACCTAACTGTGCACGAGGGGACATCGAGGCGAATGCGGATGGCATAAGTGTACGTCGTATTTATCTGTGATGTTTAGGAAATTAAATGATGGGACTTCATTAATGTGATTAATGAAATAAAAGAAACCTAAGATGTTGTAGAATCGAATTTCAAAAATTAAAACAGGTAGCTACAGTTCTTGCTTTGCACAGCGGTATATGTGATATATCCTGCACCTTATTCGATGAGGAAAGGACCGAGATCCCTTCACCGGGAGTGACTCCTTTAGCAATAACTGGCAGATGCTACACACTCGGTTTGTCTTTTGATAGCTTCTATAGTTTCTGCTTTGCACAGTGATATATGATATATCCCGCACCTCATTCGACGAGGAAAGGACCGACGATCCCTTCACCGGGAGTGACTCCTTTAGCAAAACTAGGAAGGCCTCAAAAGCACTCCATTTCAAAATCATTCGATTCTAGAACGATATCAAGTTCATTACGCAATAGGTTTTCAGAAAAACCTGTCGTAGCCCTCCGTCATTTCAGATAAGTACTATTTAGTATTCGTGCTGCGGTAGTTTGGCATGCGTCGAGGCGTAGTGTACGGTAGCTAACTAGTGCTTATCTGCTTGCATATGATGCGATTGGATTAGGGTATTCGCACGGCGTTGTTTGGCATGCGTCAAGGGTCGTGCGGGTGGATTTAATTCAATCAAGAAATGTACGGGTTGAACTTGACTAGCGGACTATGGGTTGTTTGGCATGCGTCAAGGTCATAGGACGCTAGGGGCAAAATTATCGGGAATTTCAAGTGTTGAAATTTGCAATGAGATTGCATACCTTCTATGAGATAGTTGGATCCCGATACCCGCTGCGAGTAAGAGTTACTCCTGGGAGAGTTTTACACATTACAATTAGCCGATCAAGTAGGTGTCTAGAAAGGTGTTAACGAGGTTACGCCTCTGGGAAAATGAGGTTTACATTAATTAGGTTCGTGCGAAAGCACGGGGGACCTCCCTCAAAGTACCGACACTGGCCTAGCTGAAAGATTGGCGAACTTGTAGTGTGTAATTAATCCCGGCTAGTCTTTCCTTTTAAGGTTTGAAGGAAGATTTGATAAAAAGCAGTGGGAGCCATACTGATTAGATAAAATAAAAACCAATCTATTCTTGCAAGAGCGCACGCTGAGTGTTTTCTTCTCTCTCTCTCCAGGTAGCGACCATATCACGCCTTAATCAAGATAATAATACGGATTATTGACTGAACCCGCTTGTTATACTGAGCTGGGGAACATTGGTCCCGCTCCAACTTATAATTGTTATAAGACAGAGCAGAAAATTGGGGATTACCAGAATTCCCATGCTACCCAAACGAAGAGAGTGCATGCTGATGCATCATCTTCGGGTGTGTTCATTACAAAGAACTGTTTCTCAGTATCCTCCGCATCCTGGGTATATGATCAGGATCCCAGATATGTAATCTGTTACATAGGGCTACAAAAGGGTAGAAAAACTGAGAACGGGTGATAAGTTTCATGAGACAGAAAACGGGGCAAGTGTTGCAGCCAAATCTGTTGGTCACTGTCACCCTGTATTACCAATACATTGATTCTGAACAAATGCTATTAGATACCGAACCTGATATACAAAATCATATCAGTCTCTTTATTAGTAAAGAAATGATAAAATTTTGTATTGATGGATAATGTTTTGAACATTTCCTTTATCAAAAGTTGATCGGTTCAGGCACGTTATCTAAAAGCATTGACGTTCTAAATCAAACTACAGTTCCTAGTATATAAAACACACACAAGAGGAATAGTTCAGAAATGAACGAATCCTTCTTGAGGCATTGTAGACTAGGTCATATCAATGCGACCCGACTGGCTGAAGTTACATATAGATGCATATTCAAATTAGTTTGAATTTACATCTTGTGAAACTTGCCAATCATGTCACAAAGATAAAATGACCATAGCTCTGTTTATTGGAAACAGAGAAAGAGTTAGTAAACTCTTGGGACTGATACATGTTGATGTATGTAAGGTCCCCTGTCTACATATGCCAGGACCGGTTCTTTGTACTTTGTTACATTCTCTGATAATCTCTCAAGATTCAGACATATGTTCCTGTTGAAACACAAGTCCGAGCCTTTTGAGATATTCACAGAATATAAGTTAGAAGTAGAGAAGCAAAATACGGGTATAAGTATTATGTCCTTTGATGTAATCAAGGAGGAGAATACTTAAGCACGGAAATCCTGGACTATTCTAAAAGAAGAATGAGATTCTATCTCAGCATTACTCCTCCATATACACCATAGCACGATGGTATATCGGGGCGGAGCAATAACACCCTATTCGATATGGTGTGCTCTATGATGAGTACTACTGAGTTTCCTATTTCCTTTTGGGAGTTATGCGCTTGAGAAGCTGCATACCTATTGAATAGGGTTCCAATCAAATCAGTTGCCTACCGCTTCATATGTGATATGGGAAGGGAAGAGCCCATATCTTAAGTTGGTTAAGATTTGGGGTTGTCCGGGCTGTGTCTAAAAGCATAATCCGGATAAGCTCGAGACAAATACTGTTATGTAGAACTGGAATCGTTCCAGCTATACAAACTACAGATGATGATCTGCTAGAACCAAAGGATTCAATAGTAACCAACGAACCTCAGCCTCTCCGCTGATCTAGTAGGGTTCCTCACCCACCTGAGAGATACTTTGGTTTCTCTATGACAGTGGGAGCGAGGATTGCATCATGAGATGGTGACCCAACTAGTTTCGAGCTGGCCATCAGGAGTGGGACTCTGTAAGAATGGCTGGATGCTTAGTGATCTGAGATGGAATCCTTATACACCAACAAAGTATAGACTTTGGTTGCTATATCTGAAGGGTTAAATCCCCATCAGGAGCAAGTATATCTTGAGAAGATTACTTGGTGTACATGGAAAGGTTGAGACTTTCAAAGCTAGACTTATTAAAGGTTTGCATCATTGACCAGGTATGGATCAAGATGAAACCTTTTCTAAGGATCTATGCTTAAGTCCATCCAGATCCTACTTTCCATGGCTACATACCATGACTACGATATCTGGTGGTTGGGTGTCATGACTGCTTTTTTAAATGATGTTTTGGAAGAGAGCGTCTATAAGTACACAGCCAGAGGGCTTCGTAGACAGTGGGAGCAGCGGAAACGTGTGCAAGATGCTTTATCGGATAAAGCAGGCATCGCGAAGTTGGAACATCCGTTTTGATGAGTTAGTCAAACAGTTTGACATCATCAAAATGGTAGATGAACCTTGTATATACAAGAAGGTAGAAGGGAGTATGGTAGTGATCCTCGTAGTGTACGTGGATGACATACTCTTGATAGGGAAGGAGTTTCCTATGCTACGATCGGTCAATCTCCGCTTATCACAAGGATTCTCCATATAAAGGATCAAAATAATACCGCCTAAATTCTGAGTTTTCATCTATGAGATAGATGTAATTGGATATTAGGATACTCACTAGATGTAGTGAGACGGTATCAATCGATCCTGGGAGAATTACTGGAAGGGTTCCAGGGTGATAAAGACGACTGAATGTCAGTCACAGGCATTGTCTTTACCCTCAGTGGAGGGACGGTATGTTGGAAGAGTTCCAAGCTAGATACCGTGGCATACTAGAAGATTAAAGGCTGAATATATCGCTACTTAAGATGCTACCAAAGAGGCTGTCTGGATGTATATTAGTTCATGAGATGAACTTAGTTCCTCCCATTGTGTGACAATGGAGTTGTGGCTTATGCCAAGGAACGTCCGTCCCATCAGTGATCCAGACATATTCTAAGGCAGTGTCACCTGATCGTGGAGATGGTTGATCTCCAGGGGATCGAGGTTATGGAGAGTAGTCTCAGAGGACAACACGGCGGATCCACTCACAAAGGCCTTTTCCCAGAGAGAGACTTTTATGGGATGGTTGTGTATGAGATACTACAACCACTGCTATCAGATGGCCCTAGTGCAAGTGGGAGATTGTTAGTTATATGTATGCCCTAGAGGCCATTACTATACATAGAATGTATATTGTAGTGGATGCTGGGACATATATAGGGAGGACTTTCTTGCTCGACATGATAGTACGCTATCTGGTTACTCTTTACCTTAACATGTATACTGTTTGTCTCTCTGTTACATGTTGGTAAAGCCCTTAGGATGTGTGCTTGACTACCTGGACTATGATGCGGATCATACTAGTGGGGACATGGTAGTCCATAAGTACATCCTTCAAGATCCCTTGTCGAGGGTGTATCGAGACGGGGCATCGATATACCAGAGTAGACTAGCGTATACCTTCTCGATCCATACAGATGGATGATCCCATATCCATTGGTGTTTGACATCAGAGATCATATACGGGTGCTCAGTGGAGACTGGGTACACTGGAAGGACTCGCCGAGAACTCCCAGATGGTATTATACCTTACGTCAGATGGCAGTTCTCTGGTGACACTGGTACAGAGTAGTCTGTTGACCCGAGATCTTCATAGAGTCTTGTGTGGTTCCCACTGTGCTTTGATTTCCACCTTACCACGTCCAAGGGGGCGTGCAAAATGGTGGTTTTTGGGTACAGTCCCGAATCACATGGAGGCAATGAGCGATAGGAGGGGATTCGTCTCTCCCGGTATAGGGGGTTGATGTTGCGCTGTGTTCGATTGGCTATAACCGGAAATCCCTGGCCAGGGTTGCTGAGATTTACTGGTAAGTGTTACCAGTAGTTTCTCGAAATGTTATAGACCTCATATCGACACGACTTATCGAGCTATTGGGGTCTAACGTTTACCACCCCTAGGCGAGATATGCGACATATCAGACGATCAGACCGGACTGTATGGTAAGTGTTACTGGTTGGATTCACAGGAGTGTGAGCGGGCTTGCTCGTCGATCTTCTGATCGCTCAATACCCGGGTGGCCGTTATGTTTAGCAGACCGCTTGCAGCTTGTGGGTGTTTGATATGATCATCACCTGCTGCCGGCGTATTGACGAGTCTTTAGAGTCCTACACAGAGGTTTCCTGGCTCAAGCGAAACGAAATAGGAGCGCATATGAGATATGTGCGGGACCGAGAATAATGCGTGTATGTGATACCGTATTTCATTCTCGCGATGAATGTGTTGAATGGTTGTATGCGATATAACCTAGTTATCGAATCAAGGATTGATTCGATAAATCGATACATTGTATACTAGTCGGTTGTGTGCGATATGACCGGATCATTGAATCAAGTGTTGATCTAATGATTTAATGCATAATTATATATTTGATATATTACTTTGCATTAACCCCTCAAATGAGGGGGAATCTGACGAAGTCTGCTACAACGGTCGCATCTGTCTAAACCTCCGATATACGATGCCATAAATCAACTTGGCATTTTCGGAGAGGTGGACAGATAAAACCCAAATAGCATCTGCCCCCAAATTCAGGCAAGACGAACCTACACGGTCGCGTCTCTGTTTTCGGCGGTGAACAGGTACCTACAATAAATACATAGTCGTAATGCTATTAAAATCAAGTCCGGAAAACCAATACGGCACACAATGCGCTCATTGGTTAGAACCTATAGCCTACGCATGCAAAACAATCAAACAACCCTTATTGTTGGCGTATAAACGCCCGACAACCAAATACAATTCAAACATCAAAACCAAGCATTCAAAACTCGGAAAACATAGCCAAAAACGCCACCAATGTGCTCCCAGATTTTGGCTCGGTTCAATTGGAACAAAACTAGCAAGTATAAGGAGTCGTATAGGGGTAAGTGAGCTACAGTTAAAAACCCACCCCAGATCATACTGGAAAACCGGCGACATTGCCCCCAAGTCCGGTCTCGCCGGCCGTTTGATGAGGGAATGGGCTCGTACTTCTACAGTGGGTTTCTAGTGGTGTATATAAGTCACTGGACTTGTTTGTTTAACTCAGAAACTTCCCAGGTTGCCCCAGATTCCCTGTAGGCCAACACAACCTCACAAACCGACACGGGTGAATTCCTAAGTCCGTAATTTGGGTTCTATTCTCTGTTCTAGGCCATACAACCCACACTAAGGTTTTATAACAGCTCCTAAACATCACAAATCCACACAAACACCCAAACCCTCTCTTGGGATTTTCCAAACATCGCATACCCTAACCAAATCACATTCTAAACTAAACTAGCATGCAAGAAACTAAATCTAAACTAAATGAAAAGAGATATACCTCATTTGGGCAACTCAAGAAAAATCCTAGCTTCTCAAAGTCTCCAAAATCCAAACTTGCAAGGTCCAATGTGTAGAGGATGAAGTGGGGATCATTTCTAATGAAGAGGGTGTAGGGTTTTAGCAAGGTTTTTGAGACGAGAAATGGAGGTAGAGGTAGAGGGAGATGAGGAGGAAGAAGATGAAGGAACCATGAAAGAAAATGAATGAGGGCAGCACCCCTCTCTCCCCTACCCCCACTCTCTCTTATTCTCACCCTCTTTTCACTTAAGCTATGCCCCACACACTCTCTCTCCAATAATTCACTTTTCTCTTCTCTTTTTCCTTTAAAACCAAATATCAATAAAACAACACAATGAAACAACATGCAACCAAATGCAACATGTCATGGTACACTAACCATGGAAGAATGTAGAAATACGGATTTGGCTTAATCGCGATTAGTAGTGCACTAATCAATTTTTATTTAAACTGCATATAATAAATTATAAAAATGCCAAATCTGATAAATATATTTTTAAATGAATAAATCATTTTGATCTCCAATTATTTCACAATTATTAGTATATATTTATACCATTTTACGATAACCCCAATTTCGCAAATCGAGTAGTTTTCGCGAAATATATTATTTTAATATTAAATTCCAAAAATAATATTTTATATTTTCTGAAATGTTACAATCTTCCCCCATTAAATAAATTCGGTCCCCGAATTTAAATTTAAACCCCTAAATGCTAAAATATTTCAATAATCAACTTAAATCAACGGGGCTCCGAAATCACGAAAGATATAGAAATACTACAGCGCATCGCGTGTGCCTTAAAACGGGTACGAAACTCAAATACGAACTCCGTCAAGCATCACGCAAATCATCGGAGTTACAATGGAGATACAGATCTCGAAATTCACTACTGAAATCCAATATACACTAGTCAAATACTATATTATGTATATAGTACGCATCCTTGGAAAAATCTTCTAAAACAGAATAACACACATGCAAAATCTTTTCTAAATCGCCGTGTGATGCTTAACTCACGACACAAGTGACATACGCTCATTTGTAAAGTAATAAATATACGTTCATATAGGTTTTGATCAAATATACGTTCCGCCATTTTGAAGTATCCCAAAAGGTTTTCCTTTGTAAATGTTCATGTCGCTCGCGGACACGTAGGAAATAGCGAGACTATAGCTCCTTTTTTAAAACCTCTTATTAAACTTTTTAATGCATGCAGAGTACTCAGGTACTGTTCTCAGATCAGTCCTGTTCGCCTACTATATAAAATAGTGTCCATCATGAAAACAAGGTGCTCAAGAGCAAAATCATCCCCAAAAGGCATGTCCAACAATCACGTGCGTCTGGTGCGCACGGAAACCAAGCCAAATAAAAGTGCTACGAATGTGCACAAAAGCAAAACTAAGTGCAACGGGTGTGCACGAAAGCATCTGTCCAGTGAAACAGGTGTGCACGACAGCATCTGTCCAGTGCAACGGGTGTGCATGACAACAACATCTAGTGCATCTATAGTGAACGAAAATCTCAATCCATTGCAACTAATATGCACGAGTGAAAATCCCAATCGAGTGCATCCGGTGTGCACAAAATCACATCTCATATCATGCACCCAACATGTGCGAAAATACAAATCAAGTGCATCCGTCATGCACAAATGAAATCTAAATTAAGTGCATCCAACATGCACGAATAAATACTAGGTCAAGTGCATCCAGTGCGCACAAAATCCAATACCAAGCGCCTAATATGCGCAAAAATCCAATCCATGCGCGTCAGGTCCGTATAAAACATCTAGTGCAGTAGCATGCACGAAAACGAACGTCAAGTGCCAACGCGCACAAAAACGAAAATCTGGTAACACAAATACTCAAGGATATAAATCGGGTGCAACCAAGGTACGGAGTATAATTCCAGTGCAACCAATGCACGAAATACCAATCTAGTGCAACAAATGCACGAAATAATAATCTAGCACAACAAATGTACGAAATAACAATCTAGCGTAACAAATGCACGAAATACCAAGCTGGTGCAACAAATGCACAAAACACAAACCCAGTGCATCTAGTGCACGAAACACAAGTCTGGTGCATCTAGTGCACGAAATACAAATCCGGTGCATCTAGTGCACGAAATACAAACCTAGTGCAACAAATGCACGAAAACTCATCAATAACTCAAATGCGTATAAAAAGCAACACCCAGTGTACCAAGGTGTATAAAATCATAAACGCATGCAACTGCATGCATAAAATCCGTATCAATGCACTGCAAGCACATGTAAGCTATACCGAGTGCATAAATCAAATCAAGTGCGTACCACATGCACAAAATCAAATCAACAGTATGAAATCCACAAAATCATAAACACGTGCAGCCAAGGCACAAAATCGACATCAAGTGCAATAGATATGCATAAATCGCAAATCAACACAACAGTGTATAAAATATGTATCAAGTGCAATAACTATGCACAAAATGTAAATACCCAGTAGGTGCAGCCATGGTTCACGAAACAATATCATGAAACTCAATTATCAAAACTCAAATCCAAGCGATATAAGCGTGATACTTAGATCACAAATGCGAATCGCAACAAATGACATTGAGGTACACCTCCTACAATGTCGAAAAATGTCGGTGCGTCCAAAACTGGCAGAGCAAGAAAATCCGCTTGCCTCCTGCTCATGGTCTAGCGTCCTCTGTCTCTGGGTCCTCATTTCTCTATGGATTACCAATCTCGCAATCCATCGGCTCGTCGTCCCAGTCAGGTGTACTAACGGAAACGATTCCGCTCTGACACTCCTCTGGTCATCTCTCGGCCAATTAGAATGACCACTCGTAAAGCAGCACGCCACTGGCGTCGGCCTCTGGCCCTTTGAATACACGTGACAAAACTGATCCTCAGTGCACATCTTATCGTAGCAGTGTCCTGAAAGGAATCTGCTCAAGATCTCTTTCGATCTCGCCTATGCCGAACTGTACGGAGGCTGGTACTCTTGCATAATCTTTTCTCGTTTTCTGGACATCTGCGTTTTCAGCACAGCATTTTCTCAGGAACTGGACGCATCCCAACGCCTCTGTATACATATTAAATCCCCTGGCATCAATGGGGAGTAACAACAGCTCGTTAACATCTCGCACGAATCTCTTGTTCCACTTGTCTTTATTTTCGTCCGCTTCGACATCATTTTAGTCTATCTGTGTACAGCAATTGTTCTCGGCTACTGTCAATCTAGAGTCTCTCACACGGACTCGAATTTACGAACTCAGTATTTTCACCACTCTGTAGAAGATATATAGCCGAACACATCATCAGGAACTCATCCCAACCATCGGAGGAATACTCAATACCCGTCCGTTCTCGATCAACTCACAACGCATCTAGGTGAGGTCCTCTATCCGAAACGGGTCCACTTACTGATCTCCTATCAGATCATCCAACGAACAACGTCATCTCTGGATCGATCTATTCTAGATCTGAGTAAGACTCTCTACACTGGAAATCTTCAACTCAACTAGGCCTGCGTCGGCGCATCAAATCTGAAGAATCACTTTCGTCTCTTAACTCAAGATAGACTAGCTATCACCTGTCGCATCTCTGCCTAGAAGCTTCAGCGATTTCAGCTCGTAAGCTCTGGAAGCGACATCCTATCAATTTCAGCAACAGCTGGGTCATCTGTCTGCAAGGTAGACGACATCACAATCTCTGAGGTAGGCTGTACATCAACAGTTCTCTCACAACTGGCAGCCTCTATCAGTGGCCCAATCATCCGACGCAAGACCGAACACTCGCCTCAACAAGAGGTCACAACACAAATACTAAATCGAGACGTTCCCATATCACCAGAAAACACGATGGTCAGTCCTCGCCCATGACGAGCTCGCCCTGACCACATCACTAGCAGCAGCTCAATCTGCACTCAAACCATGGTGACAGGAACCTCAAGTATGTATCGATGGAAACAAATCAACGGAATGAAAGGAATCAACAGATCCAGAATGGATACATGATCATAAGGAGGAACGGAATCAATGAGGGTATGATCATGGAAACGAATAGAATTAAGGATCTTAAATGGATGTATAATCATGGGTATGAAGAGAATCATAGATCTAAAAATATGTACATCCTAAGGTTTCTTAAGTGGAGTATTATATCGTAAATATGCCGCGGAACATACGTACGGTACGTCACTCTACACAAGCCACCAACTCCATCAATCAGGGTCAACCTATGAAACGAAAGTTCGGGTCTAATACCCCTCCTGTTCAAGTCTAAGTTCCGTAAGGTCAAGCCTAGGTTCCGAAATAAATTACGCCCCAGACTCCACATAGTCAAACCTAAACTCGAACCAAGGTTAAACCTAGCGCTCTGATACCAACTTTGTCACAACCCGAAAATGTGCTCATGACCGGCACTTAAACCACGCCACATCTAAAGGCGTAACGTAATTCAAGTAAGCCGAAGCCAAGGAATCTAAACCTTTTTAAGAAAATAAAAGAGGTGAAGTTTTGAAATAAAGGTATGATGAAATCAAAATGTTTTCATAAATGCATAGATAAAGGAACATGAAAAATGCAAGTGGATTACTAGTTGAAAAACATGTTTCGTCTTTTAAAAATTTGGGCAGCACTTCCTTTGTATATTTTGATCCAAAACCACAAATACATAATAATATAAAAAGGCATCCTCAAGTGGGAGCTAGCTCTTCGCCAAACGGCGGAATCACAACCACGCAAGTCATAAAACATGTATACGACACCTAACGGCGAAGATCAATACAAAGGATAATTAATAAAGCAAGACATCAACCCAATAAGCGAACATAAACTCTCGCTCTAAGTCTCGCAACGACAAGTCTCACTAAGTCTTACCACTTATAAAAATACTAGTTTCTGATTAATGGAATTAACTAGATACAACAAGAATAATAAAAACAAGAGTGGTACGATCCAACATGTACCACCTACCAAAGCAAGTCACCCGAATGCAAGCGTGTGCCAGCGATGCCGCTACCGGTCCATGCAGTCAACCCGCAAGAACTATGGCACAATGGGGGTGAGTTGCCAACTCGTGAGTAGAAAACATCATCAGGTAGAAATCGAATAAAACAACGATTTTTTAGGTCAACTATATCATGAAGGTAAAACTATGATATCTAGGGTCACCGTATATGTAAATATATGCCAATAATATAATCAATACCTATCAGCATGTGGCTATCACCTACGTGTCCATCATGACACATAATCATACATGTAAATATCATGAAAGTATATGCATGTAAATATGAAGATATCAACTAACGTGTGTCCATCAATGACACATCAAAATCATGGAACCTGAGTGTCCAGCATCGACACTCGAAACATCATGAAATCTGTGTCCAGTATCAACACGTAAATCCTCATATCTCAGGCGCCGCATACTCAGATCGGCCCTCAGGCGCCGCAATACTCTGGTCGGCCCTCATGACTCCGGTCGGTATCCTCCGGATAACCGCCGGGTCCAAATACTATCACCGGTAGCTAGTAGTCCCTCTGCCAGGCTCATTGTCTACACCACAAAAACCATTTCTTATCCTGGGGTACCATACCGGGTCCACCATGAACCCGCAAACGGATCATCTACCTCCTCGAATCGGGTTTCTATCACACGTCTCAGAATCGAGAAAACGCATGGTGGATGCACTGAAATATCATATCAAGAGAAACCGGGTTTTTTAAAACAATATATACTTTCTTTTGAAATAACCATGGTTCTCGAATCTAGAAATCTCATGAAAACAGCATCTCAATGCATATAATCGTAAAGCATGATGTATGCGAACATATAACAGAAATGTGAGCATATCCATATATCATGCAACATGGAACAGTGATATGACAATATCAGTATATCATGCAACAGATCATAATGATGTGAGCATAGCAAGTATAGCATGATGATGTGGCAATTCTACTGTGTAAGTGACATAGCAATTATTGATGATGGAGTGTGTGAGCCGGCCAATCTGTGTAAGTGTAACATTCGCATCGTCGATAATGGTGTAGGTGTACTAGCACAGGTAAATGTAATGCAATGAGAATGTCATGAACGTAGCGTAAAGTAAATCGTGGGTGCAATGCTTTAAGGTATATGTATTTAATCTAACATCTACACCTGAACCATACGGTCAGTTTTTAAAAGATGCGAATCATAGTTTTGAAAGTAGGGGCTACGGTGTTTTTAAGGAAAAGACATCATTTGAAAATCTGTAACGTCCCTCAAGGTATCTATTTAAGAGATGCATACGATTCTTCAGCTTGGAAATATGTATGGTTCGGATGACACATTTACGTCGGCTATTTAGTCTTATAGTATCCGATACGGCAACATCATCGAACATCATCCTCAAATCACGAGCACGGATCATCCATCCGATAACTCACATCACGTATGGTAATCCTTCGTACGGTGACATTTAACAAAAAAAAATAAGGATCTATCGACCTATACGACAATGAGGGTACGGATCTCAAGTCTCGTATGACATATCACTCATTATTCTCATAAATATGGATATATCTCAAGCCATATCCGTATCAAATCTCATATCCTGTTATTTTGCATAAATGTCATATCTTATTATATATAACGTTCTCACAACATGCTACTATAAATCTTATATCAATCGTATCCGCTCGTATCATCTTATCTTATCATATTGATATCTCAAATCTGGTCATCACGTATTAATCACATCATATCACTTCTAACTATCCTTTTAACCATATCCCTAGTTTCCTAATATAGATTTCCTTAACCATATCCTAGATATCGGTTTCCATCAAAATTTGCGGGGTTGCTATACTCCATCCACCCGACTTCCCACGTAGATATAAATCTACTCACATTGATCCTTGCTTACCGAAGTCGATGACGCCATGCTCCGTCGTCTCGGAATCCATGTGAAGGTACCTACAATAAATACATAGTCGCAATGCTATTAAAATCAGGTCCGGAAAAATAATACGGCACACGGTGCGCTCATTGGTTAGAATCTATATCCTACGCATGCAAAACAATCAAACAACCCTTGTTGTTGACGTACAAATGCCCAATAACCAAATACAATTCAAACATCAAAACCAAGCATTCAAAACTCAGAAAACATAGCCAAAAACACCCCAATGTGCTCCCAGATTTTGGCTCGGTTCAATTGGAACAAAACTAGCAAGTATAGGGAGTTGTATAGGGGGTAAGTGAGCTACAGTTAAAAACCCAACCCCGGACCATACTGGAAAACCGGCGACATTGCCCCCAAGTCCGGTCTCGCCGGCCGTTTGATGAGGGAATAGGCTCGTACTTCTACAGTGGGTTTCTAGTGGTGTATATAGGTCACTGGACTTGTTTGTTTAACTCAGAGACTTCCCAGGTTGCCCCAGATTCCCTATAGGCCAACACAACCTCACAAAACCAACACGGGTGAATTCCTAAGTCTGTAATTTGGGTTCTATTCTCTGTTCTAGGCCATTCAACCCACACTAAGGTCTTATAACATCCCCTAAACATCACAAATCCACACAAACACCCAAACCCTCTCTTGGGATTTTCCAAATATCACATACCCTAACCAAATCACATTCTAAACTAAACTAGGGTGCAAAAAACTAAAGCTAAACTAAATAAAAGAAGATATACCTCATTTGGGCAACTCAAGAAAAACCCTAGATTCTCAAAGTCTCCAAAATCCAAACTTGCAAGGTCCAATGTGTAGAGGATGAAGTGGGGATCTTTTTTAATGAAGAGGGTGTAGGGTTTTAGCAAGGTTTTTGAGATGAGAAATGGAGGTGGAGGTGGAGGTGGAGGTGGAGGGAGATGAGGAGAAAGAAGATGAAGGAACCATGAAAGAAAATGAATGAGGGCAGCCCCTCTCTCTCTCCTACCCTCACTCTCTCTTATTCTCACCCTCTTTTCACTTAAGCTATGCCCCACTCTCTCTTTCTCCAATAATTCACTTTTCTCTTCTCTTTTTCCTTTAAAGCCAAATATCAATAAAACAACACAATGAAAGAACATTCAACCAAATGCAACATGTCATGGTGCACCAACCATGGAAGAATGTAGAAACACGGATTTGGCTTAATCGCGATTAGTAGTGCACTAATCAATTTTTATTTAAACTGCATATAATAAATTATATAAATGCCAAATCCGATAAATATAATTTTTAAATGAATAAATCATTTTAATATCCAATTATTTCACAATTATTGGTATATATTTATACCATTTTACGAAAACTCCAATTTCGCAAATCAGGTATTTTTCGCGAAATATATTATTTTAATATTAAATTCCAAAAATAATATTTTATATTTTCTGAAATGTTACACCCTTGAATGTTGAAATTCACGGTAAACTGGGCGTAGGTGGAGGGGAGGGACTGTAAAATCAAGTCAGTATATAACTCGTTCTTTAACGTGGTCCCAAGGTCCGTGAGCTCTTTAATATAGCTAATCATCGTAAGGACGCGGTCCCCTACAGATGACCCAACAGCCAATCTCGCCTGAAACAATTTCTTCGAGGTCTCATATCTTGCGATACGAGATTGCTCTCCATATAAATCTATGGTATGGAGGAAGATGGAAGCTAAGTCCATCTTCTCGTGCTGCCTCTGGTGTTCATAATCCATTGAGGGTAACACGAGGCACTTGGCTCACGCACTGTCTTTTTCCCATGTCTTACGATTATCAAATCCATGACGGTTGAATCTGAACCTGGGACTGCGGGGACTTTGGTAGTAAGGAAGTAGTCCAGCTTGTCAAAGGTAATGGTCATCTGGACATTCCTTAGCCAATCATTATAGTTTGGCCCAGTCAATTTATTATTATCTAGCAGTAACTTAAGCCCGGTCATATTGGCCGCTACAATTAAGAGAGAGAAAAACACTCAGTATGATGCTCTTGCAAGTTTAGATTGGTTATTATTTTATCTAAACAGGATGGCTCCCACTGTTCTTTAAATCCTTTCTCAAACCATAAAAGAAGAATTAGTCAGGATTAATCACACTCTTACAATTCTTGCTTAACCTTTCAGCCAGGCTAGTGTTTGTAGGGAGGTTTTCCAACGCTTTCGCGAAGTTCCTTAATTACATAGCCTCTTTTCCCTGGAGGCGTAGCCCCGCTAACACCGTTCTAGGCACCTACTTGGTTTATAGCATTGATTGTTTAGTGAAAAATCTCCCGAAGAGTAGCGGATACTCACAGTAGGATTGGGATCCAAATATCATCGTGTGACAACCTTTAAGGAATCCTACTAAAATCATCACACTCCAAATGGTATGCAACACTACCAAGTTTCAATTTCCTTAGAAACCCCCGATGTGGATTTTTGCCCCAAGCTCTTATGATCTTGACGAAGGCCAACATATCATAAGTCGCAAGTCAAGTTCTACCCGTTGTTGTCCAGGTTAATTTGTGTTAGTTATATGTATGCCCTAGAGGCCATTACTGTACATTGGATGTATATTGTAGTGGATGCTAGGACATATATAGGGAGGACTTTCTTGCTCGACATGATAGTATGCTATCTGGTTACTCTTTACCTTGACATGTACACTGCTTGTCTCTCTGTTACATGTTGGTAAAGCCCTTAGGATGTGTACTTGACTACCTGGACTATGATGCGGATCATACTAGTGGGGACATGGTAGTCCATAAGTACATCCTTCAAGGTCCCTAGTCGTGGGTGTATCGAGACGGGGCATCGATATACCAGAGTAGACTAGTGTATACCTTCTCGACCCATACAGATGGGCGATAGATGATCCCATATCCATTGGTGTTTGACATCAGAGATGATATACGGGTGCTCAGTGGAGACTGGGTACACTGGACGGACTCGCCGAGAACTCCCAGATGATATTATGCCTTACGTCAGATGGCAGTTCTCTGGTGACACTGGTACAGGTTAGTCTGTAGATCCGAGATCGTCATAGAGTCTTGTGTGATTCCCACTGTGCTTTGATTTCCACCTCACCATGTCCAAGAGGGCGTGCAAAACGGTGGTTTTTGGGTACAGTCCCGAATCACATGGAGGCAATAAGCGATAGGAGAGGATTCGTCTCTCCCGGTATAGGGAGTTGATGTTGCGCTGTGTTCGATTGGCTATAACCGGAAATCCCTGGCCAGGGTTGCTGAGATTTACTGATAAGTGTTATCAGTAGTATCTCGAACTGTTATAGACCGCATATCAACACGACTTATCAAGCTACTGGGTCTGACGTTCACCACCCTTAGGCGAGATATGCGACATATCAGACGAACAGACCGGACTGTACGGTAAGTGTTACTGGTTGGATTCACAGGAGTGTGAGCGGGCTTGCTCGTTGATCTTCTGATCGCTCAATACCCAGGTGGCCGTTACGTTTAGCAGACGCTTGCGGCTTGTGGGTGTTTGATATGATCATCACCTACTGCCGGCTTATTGACGAGTCTTTAAAGTCCTACGCAGAGGTTTCCTGGCTCAAGCGAAACGAAATAGGAGCGCATATGAGATATGTGCGGGACCGAGAATAATAACAGTATGTGATACTGTATTCTATTCTCGCGATTTGTATCATTGGACGGTTATATGAGATATAGCCGGGTTACCGAATCAAATGTTGATTTGATATATTGATACACATAATATTAGTCGGTTGTATGCAGTATGACCGGATCATTAAATTAAGTGTTGATTTAATGATTTAATGTATAATTATATATTGGATATATTACTTTACATTGACTAGTATTGTTCACTTAAGATTGATTTTCTCACTTGATGTGCACATTGTATATATATGATATATGTTTGTGCACTAGTTTGTATCATGATTGATGATACATGCAAACTTGGGTGTGTGTTTGGATAAAACCATGTTTAGGTTTATGGTTGGGTTTTATTTTATTTATTTTATATTCATTTTTGGCAAAAATAAAATGGTAGTGGCTTTCTTTGTTTTATTCTTCAAGTTTCATGAAGCTTCAACCATTTTGTTTTTTCCTTAACCTAACCATTACACCTAAACCCTGGTTTATTCTCTACATGTGTTTACTTCACCCATGGTTGCATTATGATAAAATTCACTTGATTTATTATTTTAAAGAGAATTTTTTTTCATTTCTTTCTTCTTCTTCTTCATGAAGAAGAAAACCATTGCTAGAAAATTTCAAGTGTTGAAATCAAGTGAGAAATCCAAATCCAAAGTGAACCCACTTCCTATTTCTTCATCCTCTACCACTTGCCATGTTGTATGGGGTGTTTTCTTCATAAGTTTCATGACCTAGTGAAGATGGAGCTTGAGTTAGAGTCGCCTCGACGTAGATCATCTTCGGCATCGAAGTCAACGACCTAGCCCGATCATTTCTCCGATGAAACCAACGCTAGAGTCCGGGATCCCGATGATCGCAGCGGAGGGACGTCATCATGGAGCTAAAGAATTGGAGGACCGGATCTACAAAGGTTGTAATCCCTTTCACTTAGTAGCAAAATAGTTTGCTTACTTGTAGTTTCGCCTAATATCTAGTTAACGATCTTCATTAGGGTTTCTCGGCACATAAATATTTGAATTTGGCATGGTTGACGAGTTGTAGAACCTCATGAGTGTGCCTAGGAACCCTACAGTGGTATCAGAGCCTAGCTAGAGTTTTAGGCGAAGTATAGACGAAATTAGAAGTCCGATCGAACCCGAAACCCTAATCGAATACCCCTCTCTGGATATTTTCTGAAAATGTGGTTTTTTCCAAATTAAAAATACTCAAAAAAATCAGCAGGGAATTCTATGGACCTATGTGAAAAACGATACCCTAAGTCACTTGAATGGCCACGGAACCGCGGCAATGACATGCCATTAGCGGCGGTTCCGCGGTGCCTCTGTAGAGTTAGGGTTTCTAGTTTGTACAGTTTCCTCCATATGTGTTTCTTTATGTTTCTGGGTACTTTTAAATATACTCAAGAGTTAAGTTTTCTGGGTTGTATTGGGAGTTCGTCGATTCGATCGGGAAGTTTAACTTTGTCTGTGTTTTTCCGGATAATTTAGAACATGTTAAAAGGTTCGACCGGATATAAATACCCACTTTTTCCCCTGCCAGGAAATTTTCAAGTGTTGGATTTTTCCGTAGTTTAAGAACGTTCTAAGTAGTGCAAGTAACGCGATGGACTATCTAGAAGACAACAAACCTTAACTCGATTATGTGACCGTCTTGAACTGCCCTTTGAACCATAGGGTTTGGGGCAGTACGGCGTGCCACATGTGAGGCGTTGGCTTGACCCTTCTACGGCTGGACCGTTGGTACTGTGGCATGAAATGGATGTTTTTTAAACTTATTTCAAGTGTTGAGCTGTTTCGGGAAAACTTGGGTGTTTGATTGTTCGATCGGAAAGTTTAACATTTTCTATTTATCTGGAATGTGATATAATATTTGGAATTCACAAGTTGTTATGAGATAACTGAATGAATGTTATAAATATAGCAATTTAGTCGCATTTGATCGGTTGCCACGGGATTTTGATGTGATCAAAAGTCCGTCGCAATCGCGTAGCGTACGCGGATAATCGCCGGTAAACTTAATAGATAGCCACGCTCTATAGCCCCGACTAAGTGACTGTAGGAGAACCCCATCGCCGAAAGCATCCGTTCGGGTGCTCGTGGCAGCAGTGTTCCGCCTTAGTGCACTTCGTCGACGGTATCGGGGGTGCGGCCGTCTACTAAAGTTTGCGACGAGCATTCGGTCAGGCTGCCGGGAATCTTGTTGAATTGCCCGACTTGATATTGAAAAGAGTTTTCAATAAATGAGACTAAAATGCGGGGTTTATAATTGTTAGGCATGCGATGTCTAAGGAATTCATTTGATTAGGCATGCGATGTCTAAGTAGATTGCGGATTCCAACTGTTGTAGTTTTACACTTTCTTTTCTGCGACCGTAAGTGTAATATGTGATATCACCGGTTTCGTTGCTATATGTCAACGACAATTGGGATGGACATATTTACTTACGTTGATGACATGTGATGTTATGTGTTGCTGGATATGTTATATTGGATCGTCGTGCTGAATAGCCGGGGGTTTTTATGTGAGATGAGTGTTTTTCCATTTTCATTCATGTAAAAACTTGTATGTAATATTCTTTTATTGGGGCACTTCCAGGTTGCAGAAGATGTCACCGTTGTTGTATATTATTTACTTTTCCGCATTAGGATAGACCCAAGGAGGGGAGCACAAGTAACCGGGTTCTAGGGTCCAGTGGGAGACCATCTCGAGGAGTCGAGTCCGGGTCTCCTAACCCTAGAATTGGTAGGGTTGCTTGCCGCTCTCGTAGGGGTCTAGGGTGTGGGATTGGCTATTCATCACGACCATGGAATCCGTGTTTTATACAGGCTCAAAATAAAACATGGACGTCCTAGTATATCCAATGTTTCATAAGATATTTTCTGCTGCGTTATCTGTGATGTGATCATGTGATATGTTCAGATAGATGTTATATATAGTATATATGATATATTATATAGACGTTGCTTATGTTTTACACCCGCACTAGCCCTGCCCCGCTCTGCCGTTAGTTACCTAACCTAACGGTGCACGAGGGGACATCGAGGCGAATGCGGATGGCATAAGTGTACGTCGTATTTATCTGTGATGTTTAGGTGTTTAAATGATGGGACTTAATTAATATGATTAATGAAAGAAAAAGAAACCTAAAAGATGTTGTGGAATCGAATTTTCAAAAACAGGTAGCTACAGTTCTTGCTTTGCATCGCGGTGTTCCTTGTAGAACATCCTGCACCTTATTTGATGAGGAAAGGGCCGAGATCCCTTCACCGGGAGTGACCCCTTTAGCAATAACTGGCAGATGCTACATACTCGGTTTGTCTTTGATTACTTCTATAGTTTCTGCTTTGCACAGTGATATATATGATATATCCCGCACCTCATTCGACGAGGAAAGGGCCGACGATCCCTTCACCGGGAGTGAGCCCTTTAGCAAAACTAGAAAAGCCTAAAAAACACTCCATTTTAAAATCATTTGATTCTACAACGATATCAAGTTCATTACGCAATAGGTTTTCAGATAAACCTGTCGTAGCCCTCCGTCATTTCAGATAAGTCCTGCTTAGTATTCGTGCTGCGTTTGTTGACCTTGTCAAGGCGCAGTGTGCGGTAGCTGACCAGTATTTATCTGTTTATGTATATGATGCAGATTGGGTTAGGGTAGTCGTACGGCCTTGTTGACCTTGTCAAGGGTCGTACGGGTGGGTTTAATTCAATCAAGGAATGACGGATTGAACTTGACTTACGGTCTATGCTTTGTTGACCTTGTCAAGGTCATAGATCGTTTGGGGCAAAATATTATCGGGAATTTCAAGTGTTAAAATTTGCAATGAGATTGCATACCTTCTATGAGATAGTTGGATCCCGATACCCGCTGTGAGTAAGAGTTACTCCTGGGAGAGTTTTACACATTACAATTGTAGGGTTCCTAGGCACACTTATGAAGTCTCACAAGGCATCAACCATGTCAAATTCAAAATTTTCCGGTGCCGAGAAACCCTAATACGGATCGTTAACTAGATATTAGGTGAAACTACAAGTAATAAACAACTTTACTGCTAAAAGGGAAGTGACTACAACCTTTGTAGATCTGGTCCTCCACTTCCTTAGCTCCGTGATGACGTCCCTCCGCTGTACCCATCGGATCCCGGACTCTCGCGGTGGTTTCATCGAAGAAATGATCGGGCTAGGTCGTCGACTTCGATGCCGAAGATGATCTACGTCGAGGCAACTCAAGATCAAGCTCCAACTTCATCAAGTCATGAAACTTGTGAAGAAAACACCCTATACTACTTGGCAAGTGGTAGAGGATGAAGAAATAGGAAGTGGGTTCACTTTGGATTTGGATTTCTCACTTGATTTCATCACCTGACATTTTTGTAGAAAGCTTTTCTTTCTTCATCAAGAAGAAGAAGAAGAAAGAAAATGAAAAATGAATTAACTTAAAAAGAAAATCAAGTGACCCTTATCATATTGCAACCATGGTTAAGTGTAGAGAATAAACTAGGGTTAGGTGAATGGTTAGGTTAGGCATGAAACAAAAATGGTAGACTTTTTCAAAGCTTCATGAAGCTTCAATTATAAAACAAAGCAAGCCACCATTTCTCTTTTTGCCAAAAAAAGAATTAAGAGAATAAATAAATAAGTAAATCAAAACCCTAACCATTAACATAACCATGGTTTAATCATACACACCCAAGTTTGCATGTATCATCAAACATGATACAAACTTGTGCACAAAATATATCACATATACAATGTGCACAAACAAGTGAGAAAAACATCTTAAGTGAACCAATATTAGTTAATATAAAGTAATATATCAAATATATAATTATACATTAAATCATTAAATCAACACTTGATTTAACGATCCGGTCATATCGCATATGACCGACTAATATCCAACGTATCGACTTATCGAATCAATCCTCGATTCGATAACTAGGTTATATCGCATACAACCAATCGATACATTCGTCGCGAGAATAGAATATGGTATCACATGCACGCATTATTCTCGGTCCCGCACATATCTCATATGCGCTCCTATTTCGTTTCGCTTGAGCCAGGAAACCTCTGTGTAGGACTCTAAAGACTCGTCAATACGCCGGCAGCAGGTGATGATCATATCAAACACCCACAAGCCGCAAGCGGTCTGCTAAACGTAACGGCCACCCGGGTATTGAGCGATCAGAAGATCGACGAGCAAGCCCGCTCACACTCCTGTGAATCCAACCAGCAACACTTACCGTACAGTCCGGTCTGATCGTCTGATATGTCGCATATCTCGCCTAGGGGTGGTAAACGTCAGACCCCAGTAGCTCGATAAGTCGTGTCGATATGAGGTCTATAACAGTTCGAGAAACTACTGGTAACACTTACCAGTAAATCTCAGCAACCCTGGCCAGGGATTTCCGGTTATAGCCAATCGAACACAGCGCAACATCAACTTCCTATACCGGGAGAGATGAATCCCCTCCTATCGCTCATTGCCTCCATGTGATTCGGGACTGTACCCAAAAACCACCGTTTTGCATGCCCTCTTGGACGTGGTAAGGTGGAAATCAAAGCACAGTGGGAACCACACAAGACTCTATGACGATCTCGGGTCAACAGACTACTCTGTACCAGTGTCACCAGAGAACTGCCATCTGACGTAAGGTATAATACCATCTGGGAGTTCTCGGCGAGTCCGTCCAGTGTACCCAGTCTCCACTGAGCACCCGTATATCATCTCTGATGTCAAACACCAATGGATATGGGATCATCCATCGCCCATCAGTATGGGTCGAGAAGGTATACGCTAGTCTACTCTGGTATATCGATGCCCCGTCTCGATACACCCACGACTAGGGACCTTGAAGGATGTACTTATGGACTACCATGTCCCCACTAGTATGATCTGCATCATAGTCCAGGTAGTCAAGTACACATTCTAAGGGCTTTACCAACATGTAACAGAGAGACAAGCAGTGTACATGTTAAGGTAAAGATTAACCAGATAGCAAACTATCATGCCGAGCAAGAAAGTCCTCCCTATATATGTCCTAACATCCGTTACAATATATATCCAATGTACAGTAATGGCCTCTAGGACATACATATAACTAACAATCTCCCACTTGCACTAGGGCCATCTGATAGCAGTGGTTGTAGTATCTCATACTCAACCATCCCATAAAAGTCTCTCTCTGGGAAAAGGCCTTTGTGAGTAGATCCGCCGTGTTGTCTTCTGAGTCCACTCTCCTAATCTCGATCCCCTGGAGATCAACCATCTCGATGATCAGGTGATACTGCCTTAGATTATGTCTGGGTCACTGATGGGACCGGGGTTCCTGGGCCAAAGCCACACTTCCATTGTCACACAATGGTAGGAACCTAGTTCATCTCATGAACCAATATACACCCAAACAGCCTCTCAGGTAGCATCTTAAGTAGCGATGTATCCTGCCTTTATCATCTAGTATGCCATGGTATTTAGCTTGGAACTCTTCCAACATACCGTCCCTTCACTGAGGGTAAAGATAATGCCTGTAACTGACATTCAGTCGTCCTTATCACCCTGGAACACTTCCAGTGATTCTCCCCAGGATCAATTGATACCATCTCACTTCAACAAGTGAGAATCCTAACATCCATTTAAATCTATCTCTTAGATCCAAAACCCAGGATTTAGTAGGTATCATTTTGAACCTATGTGGAGAACCATTGTGATAAGCGGAGATTGATCGAGCGTAGCATAGGAAACTCCTTCTCTATCAAGAGTATGTCATCCATGTACTCTACGAGGATCACCACCATACTCCCTACTACCTTTTTGTTTATACAAGGTTCATCTACCATTTTGATGAAGTCAAACTATTTGACTACTACATCAAAACAGATGTTCCAACTCCGCGATGCCAGTTTTATCACATAAAATATCTTGCACACGTTTCCACTGCTCCCACTGTCTACGAGGCCCTCTGGCTGTGTACTTATAGACGTTCTCTTCCAAAACATCATTTAGAAAAGCACTCATGACCCCCAACCGCCAGATATCGTAGTCATGGTATGTAGCCGTGGCAAGTAGGATCCGGATGGACTTAAGCATAGCCACTGGAACCTTTAACAAGTCTAGCTTTGAAAGTCTCAACTTTTCCATCTACACCAAGTAATCTTCTCAAGATATACTTGCTCCTGATGGGGATTTAACCCTTCAGATAAAGCAACTAAAGTCCATACTTTGTTGGTGTATAAGGATTCTATCTCAGATCGCTAAGCATCCAGCCATTCTTACAGAGTCCCACTCCTGATGGCCAGCTCGAAACTAGTTGGGTCATCATCTCATGATGCAATCCTCGCTCCCACTGTCATGGAGAAACCGAAGTATCTCTCAGGTGGATGAGCAACCCTACTAGATCGGTGGAGAGGCTGAGGTTCGTTGGAATCTACTGAATCCTTTGGTTCTACCAAATCACTTGCTGTAGTTTGTATAGCTGAAACCTTTCCAGTTCTACACAACAGACCTTGCCTCGAGCTTGTCCGGATTTTGCTTTTAGACATAGGCCGGACAACCCCAAATCTTAACTGACTTAAGAGAAGGGCTCATCCCTTTCCATATCACATATGAAGTGGTAGGCAACTGATTTGATTTGAACCCTATTCAATAGCTATGCAGCTTCTCAAGTGCATAACTCCCAAAAGGAAATAGGTAACTCAGTAGTACTCATCATAGAGCACACCTTATCATATAGGGTGTGATTGCTCTGCCCCGATATACCATCGTGCTATGATGTATTCG
Source organism: Agapanthus africanus (assembly GCA_030015575.1). NCBI lineage: Eukaryota > Viridiplantae > Streptophyta > Magnoliopsida > Asparagales > Amaryllidaceae > Agapanthus > Agapanthus africanus. The sequence goes on along the minus strand of CM057340.1, from coordinate 116,844,876 downwards.
GAGGAGTAATCCCGAGAGAGAATCTCATTCTCCTTTAGAATAGTCCAGGATTTCCGTGCTTAAGTATTCTCCTCCCTGATCACATCAAAGGACATAATACTTATACCCGTATTTTGGTTCTCTACTTCTTACTTATATTCTGTGAATATCTCAAAAGTTTCGGACTTGTGTTTCAACTGGAACATATGTCTGAATCTAGAGAGATCATCAGTGAATATAATGAAGTACAAAGAACCAGTCTTGGCATATCTAGACAGGGGACTTTACATACATCAACATGTATCAATCCCAAGAGTTTACTAACTCTTTCTCTGTTTCCAATAAACAGAGCTATGGTCAACTTATCTTTGTGACATGACTGGTAAGTTTCACAATATAAATTCAAACTGATTTAAATATGCATCTAAATGTAACTTCAGCCAGTCGGGTCATATTGATATGACCTAGTCTACAACACCTCAAGAAGGATTCATTCATATCTGAACTCTTCCTCTTGTGTGTGTTCTGTATACTAAGAACTGTAGTTTGATTTAGAACATTAATACTTTTAGATAACGTGCATGAACCGATCAACTTTTGATATAGGAAATGTTCAAAACATTATCCAACAATACAAAATTATATCCTTTCTTTACTAATAAAGAGACTGATATGATTTTGCATATCAGATTCGGTATCTAATAACATTTGTTCAGAATCAATGTATTAGTAATACAGGGTGACAGTGACCAACAGATTTAGCTGCAACACATGCCCTGTTTTCTGTCTCATGAAACTTATCACCCGTTCTCAGTTCTCTGCCTTTCTGTAGCCCTATGTAACAGATTACATATCTGGGATCCTATTCCGGTATCAGATACCCAGGACGCGGAGGATACTGAGAAACAGTTCTGCATAATGAACACACCCGAAGAAGATGCATCTTATGCACTTTCTTCGTTTGGGCGGCATAGGAATTCTGGTATTCCCCTAATTCCTGCTCGGTCTTATAACAATTATAAGTTGGAGCGGGACCAACGTTCCCCAGCTCAGTATAACAAGCGGGTTCGGTCAATACATCCATATTATTATCTTGATTAAGGCGTGATATGGTCGCTACCTGGAGAGAGAGAGAAGAAAACACTCTGCGTGCGCTCTTGCAAGATTAGATTGGTTATTATTTTATCTAATCAGGATGGCTCCCACTGTTTTTATCAAATCTTCCTTCAAACCCTAAAAGGAAAGACTAGCCGGGATTAATTACACACTACAAGTTCGCCAATCTTTCAGCCAGACCAGTGTCGGTACTTTGAGGGAGATTCCCCGTGCTTTCGCACGGACCTAATTAATGTAAATCTCGTTTTCCCAGAGGCGTAACCTCGTTAACACCTTTCTAGACACCTACTAGATCGGCTAATTGTAAAGTGTAAAACTCTCTCAGGAGTAACTCTTACTCGCAGCGGGTATCGGGATCCAACTATCTCATAGAAGGTATGCAATCTCATTGCAAATTTCAACACTTGAAATCCCCGATAATATTTTGCCCCTAACGTGCTATGACCTTGACGAAAGCCAACAAACCATAGCCCGCTAGTCAAGTTCAACCCGTACATTTCTTGATTGAATTAAACCCACCCGCACGACCCTTGACGAAAGCCAACAAAGCCGCACGACTACCCTAATCCAATCGCATCGTATGCAGTAGATAAGCAGCATATAGCTACCGCACACTACACCTTGACGAAAGCCAACAAATATAGCACGAATACTATATACAACTTATCTGAAATGACGGAGGGCTACGACAGGTTTTTCTGAAAACCTATTGCGTAATGAACTTGATATCGTTGTAGAATCAAATGATTTTAAAATGGAGTGTTTTTTAGGCTTTTCTAGTTTTGCTAAAGGGGTCACTCCCGGTGAAGGGATCGTCGGCCCTTTCCTCGTCGAATGAGGTGCGGGATATATCATATATATCACTGTGCAAAGCAGAAACTATAGAAGTAATCAAAAGACAAACCGAGTGTGTAGCATCTGCCAGTTATTGCTAAAGGGGTCACTCCCGGTGAAGGGATCGTCGGCCCTTTCCTCATCGAATAAGGTGCAGGATATATCATATATACCGCTGTGCAAAGCAAGAACTGTAGCTACCTGTTTTATTTTTGAAATTCGATTCCACAACATCATTAGGTTTCTTTTTCTTTCATTAATCACATTAATGAAGTCCCATCATTTAAATACATAAACATCACAGATAAATACGACGTACACTTATGCCATCCGCATTCGCCTTGATGTCCCCTCGTGTACCGTTAGGTTAGGTAACTAACGGCAGAGCAGGGCAGGGCTAGCGTGGGTGTAAAACATAAGTAACGCCTATATAATATATCATATATACTATATACAGTATTTATCACAGAACATCACATGATCACATCACAGATATCGCAGCAGAAGAAACATATGAAATATTGAATATACTAGGACGTCTGTGTTTCAATACGAGCCAGTATAAAACACGGATTCCACGGTCGTGATGAATAGCCAAACCCACACCCCTAGACCCCTACGAGAACGGCAAGCAACCCTACCAATTCTAGGGTTAGGAGACCCGGACTCGACTCCTCGAGTTGGTCTCCCACTGGACCCTAGAACCCGGTCACTTGTGCTCCCCTCCTTGGGTCTATCCTAGTGCGGAAAATAATATACAAAAGGTGACATCTTCCGCAACCTGGAAGTGCCCCAATAAAAGAATATTACATACAAGTTTTTACATGAATGAAAATGAAAAACACGCATCTCACATAAAAAAACCCCGGCTATTCAAACACGACGATCCAATATAACATATCTAGGCACACTAATGAGGTCACACAAGGCATCAACCATGCCAATTTCAAATTTTACAAGTGCCGAGAAACCCTAATACGGATCGTTAACTAGAATTTTTGGCGAAACAAGCAACTAGTTAACAACTTAACTAAGTGAACGGAAATACAACCTTTGTAAATCCGGTTCTCCACCTCCATAGCTCCATGATGAAGTCTCCTTGCTGTCCAAATCGGATCTCGGACTCTAGCGTCGGCTTCATCGAAAAAATGGGCGGGCTTGGTCGTCGGCTTCGATGCCGAAGATGATCTACGTCGAGGCAACACTAGATCAAGCTCCCACTTCACCAAGTCATGAAACTTGTGAAGAAAACACCCTATACTACTTGGCAAGAGGTAGAGGATGAAGAAATAGGATGTGGGTTCACTTTAGAATTGGATTTCTCACTCATTTCATCAAATCACCATTGATGGAATCAAGCTTCTTCATCTTGAAGAAGAAGAAGATGATGATGATGATATTATGATAAGAATAATAAAATAGAAAAGAAAATGAATTCTTATCATAATACAACCATGGTCAAGTGTAGAGAATCAACTAGGGTTAAGTGTGTAAGTGCACGGCGGCGCCCCGGCCGTCAATCCGACGCCGGAATGCGGAAGCGGTGAAAAACTTAAATTTTGCGGACTTAGCAAACCGGCACCACCGCGCACTATAACCCGGATCGAACCATTAACTAGTCCTAGCTAACTACAAGAAAGGGAATAGAGATATACCGACGATCCAAGTCCTCCGGTCTTCTCGTCATCGTCCCGATCTCCTGCGGAATGTCCCGTCTCCTCCTCGTCGCCGGAAGTGCACCACATCGCCTACTTTGTTTACGGGCTCCCACCTCAATGCCGAGGCAACTCGGGCACGAAGCCGGCTACTCGACGTGCCCAAGGTTTGCTGTAGAATGTGTAGTAGAGGATTGTGTCTCATTTGGGGTTCATGGAGGTGCCTTTTGGTGGAGGAAAAGAGAGCTTGGAGAGAGGTGGGGAAAATGTAGCATACCAAAAATGAGAGTAACATTTTCCCACACCAAAATGAAAAATGAATCCCATTCCCATAGGAATGGCCGGCCCCCCCTTCCCATCATGTGTGATTGGAGAGAGAGAGAACAAGGTCAAGGGGGTGGGTGGAACAATCATGCAAGAGGGCATCATGAAAGGATATGATCACAAGCAAAAACCACACACAACCACAACCATCATGAGAAGGAGAAGTCAAGCAAGTCAATGGAATGGTGCACATCATGAAAGCCATCATGATGCAAGGAAATATGCAAAGAACCCCCTCCACTAATGCCTATTTGCAACAATGCAAATAAACCCTCCTCCACCAATCTTCGGCCAATGAACGGAACAATGGAAATTGGCCGAAACGGAAAGCAAACTGGCAACTCCAGAAAACTGGTCCCGTAATAAATTACGGGAAAACCCCGATACAGTGCATACACACCTGCATCTGTATTTCGACCGAAATACAAATGCAATGAGACAAAATCTACACTGTACTATACTAGAATCCGGCTCATACCAAAGCCGGCTAGTAATATCTGTTCGATCCTGATCCGTGCAATACCGCACGTATCTGATCGAACCCTGCCATATAACCATACGGCCTATAGTACAATCTGTCCGATCCTGATCCGTGCAATACCGCACGTATCTGATCGGACCTTGCCATATCTCCATACGGCCTCTACAACCTTTCGCCCGAAAGCTGAGTAACTGAAATGTGGGGGACTCTAAAGACTCGTCAACACCTTGGTTGTGGATTTAACCACTAGCACGTCAGAGGTATAAGCCAATACGTGACGGGCTACCAGGTACTGACCAAATGGGACGTCGATGAGGAAGCTCACCCCGACACCCAACTGAGCCTGTCAGTGACAATATCCGTGCAGTCCGGTCCGTTCGTCTATGAGCATCGCATGGCGGGCCTAGGGGGTTGGTAAAAGTCAGACCCCCAAAAGCGGTACAAGTCGTGTCGGAGTGTAGCCCAGAACACCCTGAGATACTACTGGAATACCTACCAGTAAATCTCCTTGCCTTGGCCAAGGACTTTGTGTAATGGCTCTCCTAGACACAGCACGACCTCACCCCCAATACCGGGAGAGACGAACCCCTGAAGATACGCTCACTGCCTCCATGTGGCTCGGGACTGTACCCAACTAAAACCTGTTTGCACGACTCCTTTGAGCCGTGGTAGGGTAGTAATCAAAGTACAGTGGGAACTCACACGAGACAAATGACGATCCCCAGGTCGATGAACTAACCTGCACACATGTCACCAGGGAACTGCCATCTGACGTCTGGTATATGACCAACTAGCATGTTCCCGGCGAGTCCTGTCCGGTGTACTCATAACCCAATGAGCACCTGTACACATCTTAGGTGATCCAACTGACACCAGTGGCTTGTGAGACCGGCCACCGCCCCTCGTCGGGGTCTTGACTGTATACACTAGTCTACTAATGGAGTATCGATGCCCAGTCTCGAAACTCCCACGACTAGGGACCTTTTAAGGATAAGCTTATAGACCCCCAGCTCCCACTTATATGATCGCCCTCATACTGCTGGTGGTCAAGCAAGAATCCTAGGGGCTCTATCAACGTGTAATAGCGACGTGTCAGGTCACCTAAAGCAGTACACGATGATAAAGGTAAACCAGATAGCATACTATCATCTCGAGCAAGACTGTCCTACTGGGATAAGTCCTCCCTCAATCATTACAATCACGTACCTGTGACCTAATAATTGACTCTGAGGGCACTATCTCCAACAATCTCCCACTTGCACTCAAGGCTAATTATTGCGATGTCGCATACTCACAGCCCGTGTGATACCGAACACCCAACTCCTCTACTAGTCAGTCTCACAAAGCTCGTTTGCGGAACTATTGCGTTCGAGGAATAGCCTCAGTGAGTGGATCCGCCTAGATGTTTCTATCTATGTCTCTCTATATCTCAAGTTCGCGGAGAAACCCATCTCCCGAAATGAGCAATACCTGTCTTAGAATGTGTCTGGATGTCTGATGGGACCTAGCTCATAAATGAACTCCAAATCCAAACTTCTTAGACTGTATCGTCAACTGAACTTAATCAGTATCCTGCGCGCCATGCCTCCCTCAGTATTGCCTTGGACCACCTGTCCAAAATACTGCCCCTCATCAGAAGGAAAAACTATAACTCTGACAACCTCCTTGTCGTCCATGTCACCTTGGAAGCCTGGAATGATAACTGTCTCCTGAATGAGGCTGTCGTTATCATATCCCTAGAACATCCACTTATGTTCTAAAACTGCTTCCGACTGTTTCTCCAGGATTGGATTAATGTCAACTTATTGCATCTAGTGCAAGAACAACATCTGGTGTGGTACTTGACATCTCACGATTGACTCAATTGCCTGAGCAAGTGATCTGCCAATCATGCCCGTCCCTCTCCCCTTTAGTCTGTAAGACACCTTTGGAGAGGGTGACTCCATTACCTGCAGGTACACTACCGTGCCAGGAGTCGTCCATCCTAAATACTCTTAGAATGCTGTCAAGTACCCTGATTGGGAAACCACCCAAATCTAGATCTAAGACCATAGATCTAGTAACCAGTATGTCTGATATAAAATCCATTTCCATTGTGGAGAAACAACTGTGTGACGACCAAAGTATAACCGATCGTAGTGTAGGAGTTTCTTTTCCTACTCTGTGTATATCATCCAAATACCAGGATATCACACCCTACTACCTTCTCAACAGATCCATCCTCTATTCTGATGAAGTCAAACCCATGACTGTCACGTCAGAAATAGATGATCTATCTCCGCTACTTCTGCTCTAGTCTATAAATAGACAGAAGCAACCTGTCCACCAATGCTTCCGCTGCTCCCACTGACTACGACAACCCTCTGGCAGAGTCATATAGACGCACACTTCTAAAACTGGTTTAGAACGACGCTATACTCATCCTCCCGCCGGGTCTCGTAACCTGGAACAACAGCAATGGCAATTGTGGGTAAACAAGAACTTCCCTGTCACCGTCCTTGAGGCTACCGGAGTACCTCTCGGGTGCCTGAAGTTACCCACCGTATCTGCGGAGTGGCCAATGGAATGTCAATCCAGATTGAATCTTTAGGTTCCTTATCAAATCTTCAGTAATCGTTTGTGGTTCTGGAATCACTTCCAGTTCTACCATACTCCCACTACTGTTTTCTGAAAAAATCCATTTTTAATAAAACTGTGGCGAGTCTAGAACAATATTGCTATTGTTCATCCAGATGGTAGAAAGTCAACCCTCGTCATAGCCTGGGTCAACCCACAAACAGCCATTACAGAAACGTGCCTTGAGTTGTCCAGTGTCTGGTTTTAATCATAAACCGGACAACTCCCCGTACCTTAACAACGTTAAGATATGAACTGTTCTATATCCAATATAGAAACAGAGGCACTGATTTAATTGAACCAGATTCAAATCATGCAGCTGTCTCCAGTGCATGTCAACTTAATGGAAGGAGACCGATCAGCGTTACTCAACTTAGGAATACTTCCAATTATGAGTAATCTGAAAGAGAAGCAAGATCTCTTAATCATTACTGTCAACTGAATACCATTGACAAGTATCTACATCTTCGATCACTTTGAAGAATCCCGATACTTGCTACACCTGGTTCTCTACTCTATTCAAATACCTATAACTTCTCAACATTCAGACCATGTGTTTCCACGAAACACCTGTCTAAAAACTAGAGAAGTCATAAGTAAACCGAATATAGTGCGAGGACCAACCCCTCTGTCCTAATGGACACTGGACAACATACAATACACTGTATAAGTCCCTTGAGTCTGACAACTCATTCCCTGTGTGTTGTAGGTTGAAAACTGTACCTTTGGTTATGAAGAATTACACCGCTGTTTAATGCTCCTTACCTAACCATCCGCTGATATAGGTAAATGTCATAGACATAATTTCAAAAAGGTATATCTCACTCTATGAAAATAGACGTACAGATACATCGATTTGAAATTGGTGCATAACGGCGGATATTCAAAACCAAATACTTGCCGTCCGGCAAATAACCCAGGTGACTTCCTCAAATATCACCGATTACAACGAATCCCGATATAATGAGGACAATCACCTAATTCCCAATAGCTTACTCCCACTCATCATCTGTAAAACCATACAGATGTGAGAATCATACTTGGTAAATACATACCCTGGAGCAAGTGTCTAATCGGGAAATCAGTTTTCCTTTAACTGTACACAGTGAAACTGAAACATTGAAATGTTTCGATGGGGTATCCTGGTATTCTTAGTAATGCCTCTTCCAGATTCACGACTGTAACCGTATAATTCTTTGCCACCTCTCCAAATCCCTTCATATGTCTTTAGTCTTTACCTTCTATACACCCCTTTAGGCCAAATGGTTTTCTTCCTTCCCTACCGTTCGGCACCAGCCTATGGTTTGGAAGAAGACTATCCAATAAGCATAATGGGTGTACTGTCCCAATCCTAGGAACACTCGCAATGCGAGAGAAGGTGAAATAAAAGACAACCGAATAAACCTTATTCCTATTTCTCCTGAACCAGAATCCATCCCCGAACTGGAACCAGTTCCATTCGAGTTCGTATATAACCATACGATGGAGTATCCAAATAAACTGTGGATCTTCGTAGTGATACGGAGTGTCCTGGAGAAATACAAAGGTGATTTAGGATTGGCGAAGAAATACCTGGTTTGGTCGTGAATATCTGTCGCAATTTACTTTGCCCTCTTACTAATCCCTTGCTTTGTCTGAACTTAATACCTTCTGCACACCATCGTTATGCTAATTGGTTTTCTTCATTCCCTACCGGTCGGCACCAGCCTAAGGTTTGGAAGAAGACAATCCAATTTGCGTAATAGGTGTACTACCCCTAAACCAAGGAGTACTCGTAACCTGAGAGAGGGTAAAAGGAAAAGACAACTGAATAATCCTATCCGTTTTCTCCAGAACCTGAAACCATCCTCGAATAAATTCCTTCGAGTTCGTATCTAACCATACGATGGTTTTGTCCAATGGAAGTGGACGTTCGTAGCAATACGGGGTGTCCTGGAGAAAAGGGTAAAAGTAGGAGTGGCAATGAGGTCTGCAACTCTGACAATCCAAAAGCCGGTGTTAAGAAGGTTCGGTCAACTTGGTCACTGAGTCAAAGTTTTAGGGTCGGGTCAATGGTCGCTGCCAAAGAGAGAGAGAAAAGAAACACTCAGCGTGCACTCTAACCTAGATCAGAATGGTTACCAATTTATCTAATCTGGAATCCTCCCACTGTACCTCAAATTCTCCTCCAAACCTGAAAGAAGAATTAGTCGGGGTTACCCGAGGAGTAAACCAACTCATCAGTGGGAATCGGGATCCAACTATCATCGCATGATAACGTGACGGAATCCGCTCACGTCAACACACTCCAGAAGGTATGCGCATATCTGGCAAGTTTCAGTACTTTTGAAACTCCCGATGTGATTTCTGCCCCATGCTCTTATGACCTTGACTTTGGCCAACAAATCATAAGTCACATGTCAAGTTCTACCCGTCATTCTCCAGGTTGATTCGAATCCACCCGCACAAGCCCTTGACTTTGGCCAACAAGGCTATACGACTGTTCCAAACCAACGCATCTATCTATGCTGCATATGAATAACCAACAGCTACCAAACACTGTGCCTTGACTTTGGCCAACAAACACAGCTTGAATACTATTGACTACCCATATGAAACGACGGAGGGCTACGAATGGTTTCTGGCGAAAACCTTTAACGTAAAGAACTTGATATCGTTGAAGGAACGGATAGCTTTTTAAAAATATAGTGACGAGAACCGTTGCTAAAGAGGTCACTCCCGGTGAAGGGATCTCGGCTCTTTCCCCGTAGAATGGGGTGCAGGATATTCTAATTGAATACCGCGATGCAAAGCAAAAGCAATCGGCTATAGTGAAGTTAATGCCCTGACGCAAACTTTTTGTCCAAGGGGTCACTCCCGGTGAAGGGATCTCGGCCCTTGCCTCGTCGACTGAGGAGCAGGATATTCCAATGAATACCACGATGCAAAACAAAAGTAAACGTCCTTGCAATAACAGCTTTTTGAAAAGTGTTCCAACAACATCAGATTAGGTTTGTTTTTAACTTGCACTGATCCGAATCAATGCAGTCCCATCAATTGATCACACCAAAAAGAACGAAAATATACTGATGTACGTATATGCCATCCGCATTCGCCACTGGGTCCCGTCATTACCCGTTAGGTTAGCTAACTAACGACAGAGCGGGGACTGGACTAGCGCGGATGTAAAACATATACAACATCTACTAATATATATACCAATATATTATATTCGCTCAAGGCGTGAATGAAATGCAACATCACAGATAATGAACAGCATCACAGAAACAATACAGATATCTGGGATCCCCGGGTTTCACAGAGCCACTGCTGAAACCCGACGTTCCCCTGGTCGTGTGGATAGCCTGTGCAATGAAATCCTAGACCCCTACGGGCGCGGCAAGTCACCCGCCAAAACCTGAAGCGAGGCAGCCCCCTTCAGCGCCGTGAATGGACCACCCAGCACTTCACGGAATCCGGCAACTTGGGCACCCCTCCTGGGTCAAACCTGTACCCCCTACGAGTGCGGCGAATAGCCTGCCAATCCTAGAGTGAAGCCCCCTCCGTCCCAATGCCATGAGATGCGGGCTTGCTGCCCTCTAGAACCCGGCTATCCGTGCACCCCTCCGCGGGGTAATCCTAGTACAAAAAGTAAAATATACATACACCGGGTACATCGACCGCAACCAGGTCGTGCCCCAAAAGAATAATACAATCAGGCAGTGACGGCAGTCCACATGTCGGACGCTCGCCCCGCAATATCAAATGTACATAATACAACAAAACTGTACTAGCATTGCATCCAGGCTATCCCCCACGACCGATCCGCAACATCACAGCAAATACATAGAACATCAACGTGAAAGTCACGTTCGCAAATCCGTCTAACCGGGCTATAGCAGTTAGACCGGATTTACCGATCGAGTGACATTCACGGTCGCAGATATAATGTAAATACTGTGAAAAATGTGTTTAAAATATCCGATCGATTAAAATATAACAAGTGGGCCCCAAAACAAAACTGCAGCAGTTACAGAAAATATGGGCCCAATTTAAATGTTCCAGAAACCCAAATTTATCCCCAAAAGCCCACTGAAAAAATCCGGCCCAATGATTATTCCATACTGCGGCGGAAGCGCGGCCAGAAGGGGGTTTTGGCCGCGCTTCCGCGCTCTGGTTGGAATATCATTGCGTCGAATTTGAACAGTGCTCTTAGTTCATCTAGAACAGTACTTTTAGGCAACCTGAAAAATTTTTGGAGACTGAAAAAAATCAACAGAAACTGTCGTGGGTGTATTTGGGTTTTCGGACATTTCGATCGATCGGAACTGAAAAACACATTACACAAAGCTAGACTAAGTTAATGGGGAGGCTCTGATACCACTGTAAGTGCACGGCGGCGCCCCGGCCGTCAATCCGACGCCGGAATGCGGAAGCGGTGAAAAACTTAAATTTTGCGGACTTAGCAAACCGGCACCACCGCGCACTATAACCCGGATCGAACCATTAACTAGTCCTAGCTAACTACAAGAAAGGGAATAGAGATATACCGACGATCCAAGTCCTCCGGTCTTCTCGTCATCGTCCCGATCTCCTGCGGAATGTCCCGTCTCCTCCTCGTCGCCGGAAGTGCACCACATCGCCTACTTTGTTTACGGGCTCCCACCTCAATGCCGAGGCAACTCGGGCACGAAGCCGGCTACTCGACGTGCCCAAGGTTTGCTGTAGAATGTGTAGTAGAGGATTGTGTCTCATTTGGGGTTCATGGAGGTGCCTTTTGGTGGAGGAAAAGAGAGCTTGGAGAGAGGTGGGGAAAATGTAGCATACCAAAAATGAGAGTAACATTTTCCCACACCAAAATGAAAAATGAATCCCATTCCCATAGGAATGGCCGGCCCCCCCTTCCCATCATGTGTGATTGGAGAGAGAGAGAACAAGGTCAAGGGGGTGGGTGGAACAATCATGCAAGAGGGCATCATGAAAGGATATGATCACAAGCAAAAACCACACACAACCACAACCATCATGAGAAGGAGAAGTCAAGCAAGTCAATGGAATGGTGCACATCATGAAAGCCATCATGATGCAAGGAAATATGCAAAGAACCCCCTCCACTAATGCCTATTTGCAACAATGCAAATAAACCCTCCTCCACCAATCTTCGGCCAATGAACGGAACAATGGAAATTGGCCGAAACGGAAAGCAAACTGGCAACTCCAGAAAACTGGTCCCGTAATAAATTACGGGAAAACCCCGATACAGTGCATACACACCTGCATCTGTATTTCGACCGAAATACAAATGCAATGAGACAAAATCTACACTGTACTATACTAGAATCCGGCTCATACCAAAGCCGGCTAGTAATATCTGTTCGATCCTGATCCGTGCAATACCGCACGTATCTGATCGAACCCTGCCATATAACCATACGGCCTATAGTACAATCTGTCCGATCCTGATCCGTGCAATACCGCACGTATCTGATCGGACCTTGCCATATCTCCATACGGCCTCTACAACCTTTCGCCCGAAAGCTGAGTAACTGAAATGTGGGGGACTCTAAAGACTCGTCAACACCTTGGTTGTGGATTTAACCACTAGCACGTCAGAGGTATAAGCCAATACGTGACGGGCTACCAGGTACTGACCAAATGGGACGTCGATGAGGAAGCTCACCCCGACACCCAACTGAGCCTGTCAGTGACAATATCCGTGCAGTCCGGTCCGTTCGTCTATGAGCATCGCATGGCGGGCCTAGGGGGTTGGTAAAAGTCAGACCCCCAAAAGCGGTACAAGTCGTGTCGGAGTGTAGCCCAGAACACCCTGAGATACTACTGGAATACCTACCAGTAAATCTCCTTGCCTTGGCCAAGGACTTTGTGTAATGGCTCTCCTAGACACAGCACGACCTCACCCCCAATACCGGGAGAGACGAACCCCTGAAGATACGCTCACTGCCTCCATGTGGCTCGGGACTGTACCCAACTAAAACCTGTTTGCACGACTCCTTTGAGCCGTGGTAGGGTAGTAATCAAAGTACAGTGGGAACTCACACGAGACAAATGACGATCCCCAGGTCGATGAACTAACCTGCACACATGTCACCAGGGAACTGCCATCTGACGTCTGGTATATGACCAACTAGCATGTTCCCGGCGAGTCCTGTCCGGTGTACTCATAACCCAATGAGCACCTGTACACATCTTAGGTGATCCAACTGACACCAGTGGCTTGTGAGACCGGCCACCGCCCCTCGTCGGGGTCTTGACTGTATACACTAGTCTACTAATGGAGTATCGATGCCCAGTCTCGAAACTCCCACGACTAGGGACCTTTTAAGGATAAGCTTATAGACCCCCAGCTCCCACTTATATGATCGCCCTCATACTGCTGGTGGTCAAGCAAGAATCCTAGGGGCTCTATCAACGTGTAATAGCGACGTGTCAGGTCACCTAAAGCAGTACACGATGATAAAGGTAAACCAGATAGCATACTATCATCTCGAGCAAGACTGTCCTACTGGGATAAGTCCTCCCTCAATCATTACAATCACGTACCTGTGACCTAATAATTGACTCTGAGGGCACTATCTCCAACAAAGTGGAGTGGTTAGGGTTAAGCATGAGACAAAATGGTCACTTAGTCAAAGCTTCATGAAGCTTCAAGATGCAAACAAAGAAAGCCACCATTTTCTCTTTATGCCATTTATTTTCCAAAAAGAATAAATAAATAAATGAATAAGAAAACAAAACCCTAACCATTCATATAACCATGGTTTAATCTTTGCACAAACCCAAGTAAACATGCATCATCAAACATGATACAATCAACTGCACAAAAGTATATCACATATACAACTTGTGCAAGCAAGTGAGAAAATCCATTTAAAGTGAACCAATACTAGTTAATGCAAAGTAATATATCAAATATATAATTATGCATTAAATCATTAAATCAACACTTGATTTAACGATCCGGTCATATCGCATATAACCGACTAATATCCAATGTATCGACTCATCGAATCAATCCATGATTTGATAACTAGGTTATATCGCATACATCCATTCGATACATTCATCGCGAGAATGAAATACGGTATCACATACACGCATTATTCTCGGTCCCGCACATATCTCATATGCGCTCCTATTTCGTTTCGCTTGAGCCAGGAAACCTCTGTGTAGGACTCTAAAGACTCGTCAATACGCCGGCAGCAGGTGATGATCTATCAAACACCCACAAGCCGCAAGCGGTCTGCTAAACGTAACGGCCACCCGGTTATTGAGCGATCAGAAGATCGACGAGCAAGCCCGCTCACACTCCTGTGAATCCAACAAGTAACACTTACCGTACAGTCCGGTCTCGTCGTCTGATATGTCGCATATCTTGCCTAGGGGTTGTAAACGTCAGACCCCAATAGCTCGATAAGTCGTGTCGATATGAGGCCTATAACAGTTTGAGAAACTACTGGTAACACTTACCAGTAAATCTCAGCAACCCTGGCCAGGGATTTCTGGTTATAGCCAATCGAACACAGCGCAACATCAACTCCCTATACCGGGAGAGACGAATCCCCTCCTATCGCTCATTGCCTTCATGTGATTCGGGACTGTACCCAAAAACCACCGTTTTGCACGCCCTCTTGGACGTGGTAAGGTGGAAATCAAAGCACAGTGGGAACCACACAAGACTCTATGACGATCTCGGGTCAACAGACTACTCTGTACCAGTGTCACCAGAGAACTGCCATCTGTCGTAAGGTATAATACCATCTGGGAGTTCTCGGCGAGTCCGTCCAGTGTACCCAGTCTCCACTGAGCACCCGTATATCATCTCTGATGTCAAACACCAATGGATATGGGATCATCCATCACCCGTCTGTATGGGTCGAGAAGGTATACGCTAGTCTACTCTGGTATATCGATGCCCCGTCTCGATATACCCACGACTAGGGACCTTGAAGGATGTACTTATGGACTACCATGTCCCCACTAGTATGATCCGCATCATAGTCCAGGTAGTCAAGCACACATCCTAAGGGCTTTACCAATATGTAACAGAGAGACAAACAGTATACACGTTAAGGTAAAGAGTAACCAGATAGCGTACTATCATGTCGAGCAAGAAAGTCCTCCCTATATATGTCCCAGCATCCACTACAATATACATCCTATGTATAGTAATGGCCTCTAGGGCATACATATAACTAACAATCTCCTACTTGCACTAGGGCCATCTGTAGCAGTGGTTGTAGTATCTCATACTCAACCATCCCATAAAAGTCTCTCTCTAGGAATAGGCCTTCGTGAGTGGATCCGCCGTGTTGTTCTCTGACTCTACTCTCCTAACTTCGATCACTCTGGAGATCAACCATCTCCATGATCAGGTGACACTGCCTTAGAGTTTGTCTGGATCACTGATGGGACGGGTGTTCCTTGGCATAAGCCACAACTCCATTGTCACACAATGGGAGGAACGAAGTTCATCTCATGAACTAATATACACTCAGACTGCCTCTTTGGTAGCATCTTAAGTAGCGATGTATCCAGCCTTTATCGTCTAGTATGCCACGGTATCTAGCTTGGAACTCTTCCAACATACCGTCCCTTTACTGAGGGTAAAGACAATGCCTGTGACTGACATTCAGTCGTGCTTATCACCCTGGAACCCTTCCAGTGATTCTCCCCAGGATCGGTTGATACCATCTCACTATAACTAGTGAGAATCCTAACATCCAATTAGATCTATCTCATAGATCCAAAAGCCAGGATTTAGGAGGTATCACTTTGATCCTATGTGGAGAATCGTTGTGATAAGCGGAGATTGACCGAGCATAGCATACAAAACTCCTTTCTTATCAAGAGTATGTCATCCACGTACTCTACGAGGATCACCACCATACTCCCTACTACCTTTTTGTATATACAAGGTTCATCTACCATTTTGATGATGTCAAACTCTTTGACTAATCCATCAAAACAGATGTTCCAACTCCGCGATGCCTGCTTTATCACATAAACCATCTTGCACACGTTTCCACTGCTCCCACTGTCTACGAAGCCCTCTGGCTGTGTACTTAAAGACGCACTCTTCTAAAACATCATTTAGAAAAGCAGTCATGGCACCCAACCGCCAGATATCGTAGTCATGGTATGTAGCCGTGGCAAGTAGGATCTGGATGGACTTAAGCATAGCCACTTGAAAAGGTTTCATCATTATCCACGCCTGGTCGATGACGAAAAGCTTTAACAAGTCTAGCTTTGAAAGTCTCAACTTTTCCATCTACACCAAGTAATCTTCTCAAAATATACTTGCTCCTGATGGGGATTTAACCCTTCAGATATAGCAACCAAAGTCCATACTTTGTTGGTGTATAAGGATTCCATCTCTGTAACATTTCAAAATAATAAAATATTATTTTTGGGAATTTTTATAATTTAATATTATTTTATTGATTATTTTAATATTAAATTTATAATAAATGAGAAAAATATTGGAAAAATTATGGAAAATTCAAAAATTATATATTCTATGGAAATTAGTCATTTTTAAGTTTTTATGAGCATTTATATACTAATTTAGTGCTAATCGCGATTAAAAATCGCTAATCGGATTTTTTTGGTTTTTTGTGCAAAACTTGCACATATCATTTTTTTGACTTGTGTTACATTTTCTTGCCATGGTTTTTAATTTGGGATCACTATTTGAGTGAGAAGGAATTAAAGATAAGGAAAAGAAAAGAGAAAGAGAATGGAATATTATATTAGGTATGGGTGAGAGAGAGAGTGGGGGGTTGCTTTGACTTGGCTTTATCCTTCATTTCCTTCACCATTTCCCTCTCCATTGCTGCTGCTGCTCCTGCACTTCATCTTCCTCCACTCTTCAAGCCCCAAATCATCTCTCAAACTACACCAAAACCCTACCCTCATTTCATTAAAAGTGTGCACAAGCTCAAGATCTACACATTGGACCAAAGAAGCATGGATTTTGGCCACTAGGGGCAACTCAAGAAAATTCTTGAGTTGCCAAATGAGGTAATTACTGAACCATTAGCTTAGTTTTAGCATTATTTATACCCCTATGCAAGTTTAGAATCGAAATCGTGTGATTTTGTGGAGTTTAGGAAAAACTAGTAAGGGTTTGAGGAAATTATGAGTTATGATGGGAAATTGAGTTCAGTGGAGACCATAAAAGCACCCTAGTGCTAGAAACCCAGACCAACCCCACTGGAAACCCAAAAATACGGAATTACGGAACTTTTCATGTCGGTTTGTGATGACTTTGAGGGTGCAGGGAAATCTGGAGTGAACCGGGACCAAAACGAGATAAACAAACAACTCTGGGGGCCAAATTAGGGTATTAGGAGGCCACCCTGACCAGACGGACCCCATTGGACATAGGGGGGCCGACCAGGCCGGTTTTGGCAAGGATGTGGCCGGCCATGTAGTGGTGGAATGTGTCGAGGTTGGTCCAGTAGCTCAAATACATCATATACATCACCCTGGACTTGTTTGCTTGGCTAAATTTGGCCTGAGGCGAAATCTGGGATCGTTTTCTTGGGTTGCTGCTTTGAATTGAGTTATTGTTTTCCGTAATTTGATTTCTAGAATTTCATATTTGGGTTTTACCTCGGTCACTTGGCGTTTGTACGACTACATCGAGCGATTTCGGGTTGTTTTGCGAAGGCTAACCGTAGGTTCTAACCTATAGGCCTTTTAGCGTATCGTGTTGGTTTTAGCGTGTCGTTTTAAGTTTCGATTTGGTTTTGATGTGATGCGATACGTGTGATATGTGTAGGTACCCCCACGACGATCCGAGATGATGCAGAGGCGACATCGATACCGACACGCAGGATGCAGGTGAGTAGATTTATATCTACGGGGAGAAGTCGGGTGGATGGCGTATAGCACCCCCGCAGTTCGTGGTGATGTATAAGAATGCGTATACACACAGATATTGATTATTTATGGTTTGAGATTATTGATGATAGAGATGGATAATTGGTATATTGGATTGGTTTAGTGTTGCGAAACCCTAGAGTAGTGGTTGCATCACACACACACACACACCCATACTTGCATACATTCTTCTTTCATATGTGCGTACATGGGATTACATATTGATGTGTATATTTACACATGGGTATGGGACTATGTGTTTATATACTGGATTTGAGGATAGTAATTGGGATTTGAGATGAGCCGATGAGATTGGGCTTGAGGCCAGGAGATCGGTGATGTGATTTGGTTCGTATTGAGATACGACATGATGTTTTAGCGGGTCTTTTGACGTAGTAATTCTTACACCTGTATGCATACATAGATGGTATCAATATTGTACTGGACGTAGATCAGTACCCCGATCATGATATTTAATAAAGAGGATGCCAGGTGAGTAGTATGATGAATGTGATATTAACCCGTATCCAGATTTGGGATGCCGTACGACGGATTTACGTACGAGCTATATTTTGATGATTGATCCGCACTCTTGACTTGGGATGTCTGATTATAGATATGATATCGGATATGATATTATTGAGACGGGATCACCGACTAATATATATACAGGTATGTATATGTATCGACTCAGATGTTAGGCGGTTTCCTTACCTGTAGCTCAGCTTGTTAGTTCAGCCGTATAGTTTAGTGTAGTTGTTAGATTAGATTAGACTCCTACCTATTTCAAAACTAACGAATCGTGGGTATTTTAAAAGACAGCCCAAGGGATCCTACGGATATTTCAAAAGACGTATCTTTTCATAAAAACACCGTACCCCTATTTTCAAAACCCTATGATTCGTGTTATTTCAAAAGGCACCATTTGTAGGACTTATATTAGATTAATACAGATTAGTTATAGTTGCGTCTAGTATTCAGCTTCCGCTCATTATTGTGGTTCGCTTCGCATCGCATGCTTATATTATGTTTCGTACTACATTATTGATATCATGCTGTTAGGACACCAGCACCATTACCGATGATGCGTATGTACCACGTACACTTACTTGCCGGCTCACACACATCTTCATCGGTAATTGCCATGCCACGTACACTTTAGAAATACTATTGCATTGATATAGGTTGTTAGCTAATAATTTAGACAAGATATTAGTGTACTCGCCTTATGTGCTAGATTAGACATTGTAGTTATTACCTGCTAGTTCATGCATACCGTTATTCATTGTTATGCCGCATTCATGGATTCTCATGCATATATTCACTATTTTACGTGTTATTGAGGTTTTGGATTTGGATTTCCGTGAGATTTTCTGGATTTGGAGGAAAACCGCAAAAACACAAATAAACATTTTCTCTCTTTTAAAATAAAAAGTGCGGTTTTCCCATGATGTATGAGTCGTCCACCATGAGTTTGCTGATGGATTTGGAAACCCGATTCGAGGAGACGGATGAACCGTTTCGGGTACATGGTGGACCCGGTAAGGTACCCGGGGCAAGAAGCGCGTGATGATGACGATGTGAGCCTGGCAGGGGAGCACTACCTACCGGTGATTTTACCCGACGCGTCGGATATCCGGAGGATACCGTCGTAGTCATGAGATGGATGGTAGGGGCCGGTCTGGACTGACGGCGCCCTAGATATTGTGATTGAGACATTGAGATTTCGTGATATTGAGGTACAGAGACTGTGATACAGAGATATCTAGATATTTGGATTACGTTTTGTGCCGATGTTAGGCACTGTTTTATGCTGATTTCATTATGATACCTCATTTTAAAAATACAAAGGAAATCTCACTAAATTATGAAAACAGTTTCTTCATTTACATGTATTCTGTTCTCATGCATTCATACCTCATTCATATGATATATTGCCACCTGAGGCACTGACACGGGCTATGAGATTACACTCGGGTTAGATATTTACCCTAGCCTTGTTATAGGCTGCATGTTTTATATTGGAGGATTATATATTATGATCGTATGACCTAGGATTGCGTCATACATGCGATTTTTATTCGTAGATGTTTTTCTATTCACGAGTTGGCAACTCACCCCCGTTGTGCCCCAGTTTCTTGCAGGTGTTGCCGTACGGATTCATTACGGCTTTGCGGACACTGTACCTTTCGGGTGACTTGCTAGTAGGTGGGTTTATTGTATTACACCCATCATTATTCATTGTATATTATATTCCAGTTGTATCTAGAAGTTCCATCAACCGAACATGTATTTATTTGAGATAGAGACCAGTGTTGTTTATTCTATCGACCTTAGAGTCGTGTTTTGTATTTATACGGATTTCATGCTGTTTTGAGTTTCCTTTTCTGTTGTGATCCTCGCCTTTCGACGTTGTATATTATATTGCTTGCGTGGTTGTGACCGTCGATTGACGAAGAGCTAGCTCCCGCTTGGGGATGCATTTTCCATTATATATGCTTTATCAGGTTTTGTACCCGTTTGGGGTCAGTTTTTACAACGGAAACTCTACCGAAATTTTTAGAAAGGACTTGTGATTTTAAAATGCATATTTCGGCGTATTTTGCATAACTACTTGATTTAAATTGGTTTTCCTACACTCTACTACTTTTCTTGGTTTGGATTTCTGGGTTTTCGGCTTACTTAGAATACGCACGCCTTGAGACGTTCGTAGTTTAAGTGCCGGTCATATTCCGTACTTTCGGGACGTGACAAAGTTGGTATCAGAGCGTTAGGTTTTACCTTCGGAGCGTAGGATGACCCTTGGTTGATGGAATAGGTGACTAAAGTAGAGTGACGTACCGTGGGTATGTTCCGCGGCATATTTACGACACGCCACTCCACTTAAGAAGCCTTAGGATGTACATTTCCTTGTTCAGTATCATATTCATTCTTGATCTAGCTTCATTGGTACCAGTTATGGTTTTGCTGCCATAATTGCGGGCAGGGAGAGCTACGGCTAGAGTTGCGGTCAGCATGAGCTCGTTACGAACGAGGACTGACCATGGCGTGATTCGGGTGACACACTATTGTAGATATGTGTCCTTTGATTGTGTTTTGCGCCACGAGCGTTGGATGGATCGCTGTTTGAGACTTCTCGGACGTGCAGATTAGCACTAGAGGATTGAGCCACTGACAGAGGCCAGCCAGATTTTGATGACTGTTGGTGTATTGCTTACTCATGATGATTGAGGCACTGTTCATCGTACAGACCAGCGAGCCAGTTATTGCTGTGAACGACGAGATATTGCCCCAGATGCTGGAGTTAGTGCAGAACGAGTTGTACTAAGAGATGATAGAAGGTCGCTAGTCATCGAGGATGAATGACTAGGACATGTGGATCGTGCGCCTACCCCGATGCGAAGTCATCAGATAGATTGATTTCAGCTAGAGACGACTTCACGCGGAGACGTTGGGAGTCGACAGAGACGATCGAATGTCAGAAACCTATTATTCCAAGTTTAATGTAGTCGGAAAGACATGCAGGCAATTCTATGGTCCCTCTAGAAGAATGAAACCCTAACTCGACTTAATGACCGTATGAAAGCCTTTGAACCTTAGGGTTTACGGCAGTTCTACGGCGCCATTGGTGAGGCTTGGGTTTGCCCTTCTACGGCTGGACCACCGATGCTGTGGTATGTACTCGATACTATTAAACTGTACCCAAGATGTTGAGCTCTTGGGGGATTATGAGATTTTGACGACTCGATCGGATGGCTCGACTTAATTTGGATGCTAGGTTATGAGATGCATTTCTTGGGAGACTCCCGATACGAGGATAGCCGTTGGAGCTCAGTCCATGCAGCCACGACGAGACGAGTCCGAAGCGGTCGACCTTAGAGAAAAGTGGAATAAGCGGTTCGTACGAGATCTTGATAAGATGACGTTCTATTCCGCCGACATCAGAGATGCGATACGCATGCCGAGGCATTGTACTTAGATATACCTTCCAGAAGGAGTCGCAGTGAGTATGCAGCTGTTCCGGAACAAGAAACAGATATAGTAAAGGACGATGGCTTCCGGACAGTTAGGAAGAGACAAGACTTGGAAGAGACCTTGAGCAGGATTCCTTCCATGATACCTGCTGCAATGATATTTGCACCCAGGATTAGATGTGTCATGTGCATTCATAGAGCCAGAGGCCGACGCCAGTGACATGCGGCGTGATGAGTGGTCGTGAAGATTGACCGAGAGATGACTAGAGAAGTGTCAAAACGGAATCGTCCCCGTTAGCACACCTGACAGGGCCGATGAGCCGGTGGATCGTGAGCTTGGTAATCCACAGAGAAGACTTGGACCCAGGAGTGGTCATGTTACGCACACCAGCAGGCCAGAGTTCAGGATCGTCGACGAGACATGCTATGATTGACCACGACAGTTGGCCAGAGATTCTTGGAGGATGCGCTTGAGCGGGACTATTCCGCCATACTTGTTTCGGCATTTTGGGCGAATTATTCGCATGATTTGGTTTTGCTGATTGGGTTTCATGATATGTGTTTTCATGCACCATGGTTGTACTTACTGAGTATTTACGATTTTTGCACAGTTGTTGCACTTGATATCGTTTTCGTGCCTTGGTTTCACATGTTTGTGATTTTATGGGATTTAGACATTTGAGTTGATTTTGTGCGTATGCACGCACACGATTTAGTTCCTGCACTCTGTATAGTTTCTATATGCTTGCAGTGCAGTGATACGCCATTTGTGGACTTAGACGCACTGGACTTCGATTTCGATTGGGATACTCGATATTTGTTTTGTGCATCTTGTGCACCTGATTGGATTTTATGCGTGTTCGACACTCGATATTGGATTTCGGGATTTCATGCATGATGGATGCACCGGGTTTGGATTTTTAGCGCATGTTGGGCGCCTGCTATGAGATGCGATTTGGTGCACACCAGATACACTAAATCGGAATTTTCGTACATGTCAGATGCACCTGATTTTGCTGTCAGGCACCCACGTTGCCCATGACAGATGCTTCGTGCACACCCGATGCACTTAGATCTTGTTTCTGTGCACTTGTATGGCACGTATATGGATCTTGATTTCCGTGCGCACCAGACGCACGTAGTATTTATATGTATATTGTGGGATTGATTTCTTATGGAGCGGTACGTTTTATGATGATTGCTATGTGTTTTTATACTGAGCAGGACTAGTCAGAGGACAGTACCTGAGTATATTTTGCATGCATTGATAGCTATTGAAGGGAATTTCCAAAAAAAAAAAGCGAGCTATAGTCTCAGTATTTACCTACGTGTCTGATATGACGCGAAACGTTTAAAACAAGGAAAACCCTTCTAAATTGTTTTCAAAACGGCGGAACGTGCATATTAAACAAAAGGTATATACGGATATGGTTATTTTCTTATAAGAGACGTCCGCCACTGTGCAGTGTTATGCGCATTGCACAACGACTTTAAAGGATTTGGCATGCATTTCCTTTAGAAACTTACATGTTTAGATTTGATATTTACATGTATAGTTCTGATTTATATCATATTGGTTTTGCTTTGGATTTGGCATTCGTGTCCTCACCATAACTCCGATGATTGCGGGATAGTTGACGGAGTTTTGTTTTGAGTTATCTGCTCATTACTCATGCGCATGCATTGCGCTATGATGGGTTTTATGTATTGATGATTTCGGAGCCCCGGCGACTTGGACTTCTTATTGAAATGTTTTAGAAATTGGAGGTTTAAATATAAATTCGGGGACCGAATTTCTTTAAGGGGGGGAGATTGTAACATTTCAAAATAATAAAATATTATTTTTGGGAATTTTTATAATTTAATATTATTTTATTGATTATTTTTAATATTAAATTTATAATAAATGAGAAAAATATTGGAAAAATTATGGAAAATTCAAAAATTATGTATTCTATGGAAATTAGTCATTTTTAAGTTTTTATGAGCATTTATATACTAATTTAGTGCTAATCGCGATTAAAAATCGCTAATCGGAATTTTTTTGGCTTTTTGTGCAAAACTTGCACATATCATTTTTTTGACTTGTGTTACATTTTCTTGCCATGGTTTTTATTTTGGGATCACTATTTGAGTGAGAAGGAATTAAAGATAAGGAAAAGAAAAGAGAAAGAGAATGGAATATTATATTAGGTATGGGTGAGAGAGAGAGTGAGGGGTTGCTTTGACTTGGCTTTATCCTTCATTTCCTTCACCATTTCCCTCTCCATTGCTGCTGCTGCTCCTGCACTTCATCTTCCTCCTCTCTTCAAGCCCCAAATCATCTCTCAAACTACACCAAAACCCTACCCTCATTTCATTAAAAGTGTGCACAAGCTCAAGATCTACACATTGGACCAAAGAAGCATGGATTTTGGCCACTAGGGGCAACTCAAGAAAATTCTTGAGTTGCCAAATGAGGTAATTACTGAACCATTAGCTTAGTTTTAGCATTATTTATACCCCTATGCAAGTTTAGAATCGAAATCGTGTGATTTTGTGGAGTTTAGGAAAAACTAGTAAGGGTTTGAGGAAATTATGAGTTGTGATGGGAAATTGAGTTCAGTGGAGACCATAATAGCACCCTAGTGCTAGAAACCCAGACCAACCCCACTGGAAACCCAAAAATACGGAATTACGGAACTTTTCATGTCGGTTTGTGATGACTTTGAGGGTGCAGGGAAATCTGGAGTGAACCGGGACCAAAACGAGATAAACAAACAACTCTAGGGGCCAAATTAGGGTATTAGGAGGCCACCCTGACCAGACGGACCCCATTGGACATAGGGGGGCCGACCAGGCCGGTTTTGGCAAGGATGTGGCCGGCCATGTAGTGGTGGAATGTGTCGAGGTTGGTCCAGTAGCTCAAATACATCATATACATCACCCTGGACTTATTTGCTTGGCTAAATTTGGCCTGAGGCGAAATCTGGGATCGTTTTCTTGGGTTGCTGCTTTGAATTGAGTTATTGTTTTCCGTAATTTGATTTCTAGAATTTCATATTTGGGTTTTACCTCGGTCACTTGGCGTTTGTATGACTACATCGAGCGATTTCGGGTTGTTTTGCGAAGGCTAACCGTAGGTTCTAACCTATAGGCCTTTTAGCGTATTGTGTTGGTTTTAGCGTGTCGTTTTAAGTTTCGATTTGGTTTTGATGTGATACGATACGTGTGATATGTGTAGGTACCCCCACGACGATCCGAGATGATGCAGAGGCGACATCGATACCGACACGCAGGATGCAGGTGAGTAGATTTATATCTACGGGGAGAAGTCGGGTGGATGGCGTATAGCACCCCCGCAGTTCGTGGTGATGTATACGAATGCGTATACACACAGATATTGATTATTTATGGTTTGATATTATTGATGATAGAGATGGATAATTGGTATATTGGATTGGTTTAGTGTTGCGAAACCCTAGAGTAGTGGTTGCATCACACACACACACACACCCATACTTGCATACATTCTTCTTTCATATGTGCGTACATGGGATTACATATTGATGTGTATATTTACACATGGGTATGGGACTATGTGTTTATATACTGGATTTGAGGATAGTAATTGGGATTTGAGATGAGCCGATGAGATTGGGCTTGAGGCCAGGAGATCGGTGATGTGATTTGGTTCGTATTGAGATACGACATGATGTTTTAGCGGGTCTTTTGACGTAGTAATTCTTACACCTGTATGCATACATAGATGGTATCAATATTGTACTGGACGTAGATCAGTACCCCGATCATGATATTTAATAAAGAGGATGCCAGGTGAGTAGTATGATGAATGTGATATTAACCCGTATCCAGATTTGGGATGCCGTACGACGGATTTACGTACGAGCTATATTTTGATGATTGATCTGCACTCTTGACTTGGGATGTCTGATTATAGATATGATATCGGATATGATATTATTGAGACGGGATCACCGACTAATATATATACAGGTATGTATATGTATCGACTCAGATGTTAGGCGGTTTCCTTACCTGTAGCTCAGCTTGTTAGTTCAGCCGTATAGTTTAGTGTAGTTGTTAGATTAGATTAGACTCCTACCTATTTCAAAACTAACGAATCGTGGGTATTTTAAAAGACAGCCCAAGGGATCCTACGGATATTTCAAAAGACGTATCTTTTCATAAAAACACCGTAGCCCCTATTTTCAAAACCCTATGATTCGTGTTATTTCAAAAGG
Source organism: Agapanthus africanus (assembly GCA_030015575.1). Classification (NCBI taxonomy): domain Eukaryota; kingdom Viridiplantae; phylum Streptophyta; class Magnoliopsida; order Asparagales; family Amaryllidaceae; genus Agapanthus; species Agapanthus africanus. The sequence goes on along the minus strand of CM057340.1, from coordinate 116,818,769 downwards.
CACCATTTGTAGAACTTATATTAGATTAATGCAGATTAGTTATAGTTGCGTCTAGTATTCAGCTTCCGCTCATTATTGTGGTTCGCTTCGCATCGCATGCTTATATTATGTTTCGTACTACATTATTGATATCATGCTGTTAGAACACCAGCACCATTACCGATGATGCGTATGTACCACGTACACTTACTTGCCGGCTCACACACATCTTCATCGGTAATTGCCATGCCACGTACACTTTAGAAATACTATTGCATTGATATAGGTTGTTAGCTAATAATTTAGACAGGATATTAGTGTACTCGCCTTATGTGCTAGATTAGACATTGTAGTTATTACCTGCTACTTCATGCATACTGTTATTCATTGTTATGCCGCATTCATGGATTCTCATGTATATATTCACTATTTTACGTGTTATTGAGGTTTTGGATTTGGATTTCCGTGAGATTTTCTGGATTTGGAGGAAAACCGCAAAAACACAAATAAACATTTTCTCTCTTTTAAAATAAAAAGTGCGGTTTTCCCATGATGTATGATTCGTCCACCATGAGTTTGCTGATGGATTTGGAAACCCGATTCGAGGAGACGGATGAACCGTTTCGGGTACATGGTGGACCCGGTAAGGTACCCCGGGGCAAGAAGCGCGTGATGATGACGATGTGAGCCTGGCAGGGGAGCACTACCTACCGGTGATTTTACCCGACGCGTCGGATATCCGGAGGATACCGTCGTAGTCATGAAATGGATGGTAGGGGCCGGTCTGGACTGACGGCGTCCTAGATATTGTGATTGACACATTGAGATTTCGTGATATTGAGGTACAGAGACTGTGATACAGAGATATCTAGATATTTGGGTTACGTTTTGTGCCGATGTTAGGCACTGTTTTATGCTGATTTCATTATGATACCTCATTTTAAAAATACAAAGGAAATCTCACTAAATTATGAAAACAGTTTCTTCATTTACATGTATTCTGTTCTCATGCATTCATACCTCATTCATATGATATATTGCCACCTGAGGCACTGACACGGGCTATGAGATTACACTCGGGTTAGATATTTACCCTAGCCTTGTTATAGGCTGCATGTTTTATATTGGAGGATTATATATTATGATCGTATGACCTAGGATTGCGTCATACATGCGATTTTTATTCGTAGATGTTTTTCTATTCACGAGTTGGCAACTCACCCCCGTTGTGCCCCAGTTTCTTGCAGGTGTTGCCGTACGGATTCATTACGGCTTTGCGGGCACTGTACCTTTCGGGTGACTTGCTAGTAGGTGGGTTTATTGTATCACACCCATCATTATTCATTATATATTATATTCCAGTTGTATCTAGAAGTTCCATCAACCGAACATGTATTTATTTGAGATAGAGACCAGTGTTGTTTATTCTATCGACCTTAGAGTCGTGTTTTGTATTTATACGGATTTCATGCTGTTTTGAGTTTCCTTTTCTGTTGTGATCCTCGCCTTTCGGCGTTGTATATTATATTGCTTGCGTGGTTGTGACCGTCGATTGACGAAGAGCTAGCTCCCGCTTGGGGATGCATTTTCCATTATATATGCTTTATCAGGTTTTGTACCCGTTTGGGGTCAGTTTTTACAATGGAAACTCTACCGAAATTTTTAGAAAGGACTTGTGATTTTAAAATGCATATTTCGGCGTATTTTGCAAAACTACTTGATTTAAATTGGTTTTCCTACACTCTACTACTTTTCTTGGTTTGGATTTCTGGGTTTTCGGCTTACTTAGAATACGCACGCCTTGAGACGTTCGTAGTTTAAGTGCCGGTCATATTCCGTACTTTCGGGACGTGACAATCTCAAATCACTAAGCATCCAGCCATTCTTACAGAGTCCCACTCCTGATGGCCAGCTCGAAACTAGTTGGGTCATCATCTCATGATGCAATCCTCGCTCCCACTGTCATCGAGAAACCGAAGTATCTCTCAGGTGGGTGAGGAACCCTACTAGATCGGCGGAGAGGCTGAGGTTCGTTGGTAACTATTGAATCCTTCGGTTCTTTCAAATCATCAGCTGCAGTTTGTATAGCTGAAACATTTCCAGTTCTACATAACAGACCTTGCCTCGAGGTTGTCCGGATTATGCTTTTAGACACAGCTCGGACAACCCCAAATCTTAACCAACTTAAGATATGGGCTCTTCCCTTTCCATATCACATATGAAGCGGTAGGCAACTGATTTGATTGGAACCCAATTCAATTGGTATGCAGCTTCTCAAGCGCATAACTCCCAAAAGGAAACAGGTAACTCAGTAGTACTCATCATAGAGCGCACCATATCGAATAGGGTGCAATTGCTCCGCCCCGATATACCATCGTGCTATGGTGTATACGGAAGAGTAATGCTGAGAGAGAATTTCATTCTCCTTTAGAATAATCCAGGATTTCCGTGCTCAAGTATTCTCCTCCTCGATCTCATCAAAGGACATAATACTTATACCCGTGTTTTGGTTTTCTACTTCTCTGTTATATTCTGTGAATATCTCAAAAGGTTTGGACTTGTATTTCAACAGGAACATATGTCTGAATCTTGAGAGATTATCAGAGAATGTAACAAAGTACAAAGAACCAGTCCTGGCATATGTAGACAGGGGACCTTACATATATCAACATGTATCATCCCAAGAGTTTACTAACTCTTTCTCTGTTTCCAATAAACAGAGCTGGTGTCATTATATCTTTATGACATGACTGGCAAGTTTCACAAGATGTAGATTCAAACTGATTTAAATATGCATCTACATGTAACTTCAGCTAGTCGGGTCACATTGATATGACCTAGTCTACAATGCCTCAAGAAGGATTCGTTCATTTCTGAACTCTTCCTCTTGTGTGTGTTCCGTATACTAAAGAACTGTAGTTTGATTTAAAACATCAACGCTTTTGGATAACGTGCCTGAACCGATCAACTTTTGATATAGGAAATGTTCAAAACATTATCCAACAATACAAAATTTTATCATTTCTTTGCTGATAAAGAGACTGATATGATTTTGTATATCAGGTTCGGTATCTAATAACATTCGTTCAGAATCAATGTATTGGTAATACAGGGTGACAGTGACCAACAGACTTGGCTGCAACTCTTGCCCCGTTTTCTGCCTCATGAAACTTATCACCCGTTCTCAGTTCTTTACCTATATGTAGCCCATGTAACATGTTACATATGCGGGATCCTGATCCGGTATCATATACCCAGGACGTAAAGGACACTGAGAAACAGTTCTATATAATGAACACACCCGAAGATGATGCATCAGCATGCACTTACTTCGTTTGGGCGGCACGGGAATTCTGGTAATCCCCAATTTCCTGCTCTGTCTTATAACAATTATAAGTTGGAGCGGGACCAACGTTCCCCAGCTCAGTATAACAAGCGGGTTCGGTCAATAATCCGTATTATTATCTTGATTAAGGCATGACATGGTCGCTACCTGGAGAGAGAGAGAGAAGAAAACACTCAGCGTATGCTCTTGCAAGATCAGATTGGTTATTATTTTATCTAATCAGGATGGCTCCCACTGTTTTTATCAAATCTTCCTTCAAACCCTAAAAGGAAAGACTAGCCGGGATTAATTACACACTACAAGTTCGCCAATCTTTCAGCCAGGCCAGTGTCGGTACTTTGAGGGAGGTCCCCCGTGCTTTCGCACGAACCTAATCAATGTAAATCTCGTTTTCCCAGAGGCGTAACCCCGTTGACACCTTTCTAGACACCTACTTGATTAGCTAATTGCAATGTGTAAAACTCTCCCAGGAGTAACTCTTACTTGCAGTGGGTATCGGGATCCAACTATCTCATAGAAGGTATGCAATCTCATTGCAAATTTCAACACTTGAAATTCCCAATAATATTTTACCCCTAGTGTTCTTTGACCTTGACGAATGCCAAACAACCCATAGTCCACTAGTCAAGTTCAACCCGTACATTTCTTGATTGAATTAAACCCACCCGCACGACCCTTGACGAATGCCAAACAACGCCGTACGAATACCCTAATCCAATCTGCATCATATGCATAAGCAGATAAATACTAGTTAGCTACCGTACACTATGCCTTGACGAATGCCAAACTACCGTAGCACGAATACTAAGTAGTACTTATCTGAAATGACGGAGGGCTACGCAGGTTTTCAGAAAACCATGAGCATAATGAACTTGATATCGTTGTAGAATCAAATGAAGTTTTTGAAATGGAGCGATTTTGAGGCTTTTCTAGTTTTGCTAAAGGGGTCACCTCGGTGAAGGGATGGTCGGCCTTTTCCTCGTCGAATGAGGTGCGGGATATATCATATATATCACTGTGCAAAGCAGAAACTATGGAAGCAATCAAAAACAAACCGAGTGTGTAGCATCTGCCAGTTATTGCTAAAGGAGTCACTCCCGGTGAAGGGATCTCGGTCCTTTCCTCATCGAATAAGGTGCAGGATATATCACATATACCAATATGCAAAGCAAGAACTGTAGCTACCTATTTTGTTTAAAATTTGATTCTACAACATCTTAGGTTTCTTTTCTTTCATTAATCACATTAATGAAGTCCCATCATTTAAGTCACCTAAACATTACAGATAAATACGACGTACACTTATGCCATCCGCATTCGCCTGGATGTCCCCTCGTGCACCGTTAGGTTAGGTAACTAACGACAGAGCAGGACATGGCTAGTGCGGGTGCAAAACATAAGTAACGTCTATATAATATATCATATATACTATATACCGTATCTATCACAGAACATCACATGATCACATCATAGATATCGCAGCAGAAGAAACATATGAAACATTGGATATACTAGGAAGTCCGTGTTTTCAATACGAGCCAGTATAAAACACGGATTCCACGGTCGTGATGAATAGCCAATCCGACACCCCTAGACCCCTATGAGAACGGCAAGCAACCCTACCAATTCTAGGGTTAGGAGACCCGGACTCGACTCCTCGAGATGGTCTCCCACTGGACCCTAGAACCCGGTTACTTGTGCTCCCCTCCTTGGGTCTATCCTAATGCGGAAAAGTAAATAATAGACAAAAGGTGACAACTTCCGCAACCTGGAAGTGCCCCAAATAAAAGAATATTACATACAAGTTATTACATGAATGAAAATGAAAAACGCTCATCTCACATAAAAACCACCGGCTATTCAAACACGACGATCCAATATAACATATCCAGCAACACATAACATCACATGCCATCAACGTAAGTAAATATGCGCATCCCAATTGTCGTTGACATATAGCAACGAAACCGGCGATATCACATATTACACTTACGGTCACAGAAAAGAAAGTGTAAAACTACAATAGTTGGAATCCGCAACTTGCATAGACATCGCATGCCTAATCAAATGAATTCCTTAGACATCGCATGCCTAACAATTATAAACCCCACATTTTAGTCTCATTATCGAAAACTCTTTTCAATATCAAGTCGGGCAATTCAACAAGATTCCCGACATCCTGATTGAATGCTCGTCGCAAACTTCAGTAGACGGCCGCACCCCCGATACCATCGACGAAGTGCACCAAGGCGGAACACAGCTACCGCGAGCATCCGGACGGATGCTTTCGGCGACGGGGTTCTCCTATAGTCACTTGGTCGGGGCTAAGGGGTGTAGTTGTCTATTAAGTTTATCCGGCGAGTATCCGCGTACGCTACGTGATTGCGACGGACTTTTGATCATATCAAAATTCCGTGGAAACCGATCAAGTGAGACTAAACTGCTATGTTTATAACATTCATTCAGTTATCTCATAACTTATTGTGAATTCCAATTATTGTATCACATTCCGGATAAATAGAAAATGTTAAACTTTCCGATCGAACAATCGAACACCCAAGTTTTCCCGATACAGCTCAACACATGAAACAAATCTAAAAACATTCAGTTCATGCCTCAGTACCAACGGTCCAGCCGTAGAAGGGTCAAGCCAACGCCTCACATGTGGCACGCCGTACTGCCCCAAACCCTAAGGTTCAAAGGGCAGTTCAAGACGGTCACATAATCGAGTTAAGGTTTGTTGTCTTCTAGAGGGACCATCGCGTTACTTGCACTACTTAGAACGTCATTAAACCACAGAAAAATCCAACACATGGAAATTTTCCGGCAGGGGAAAAGTTGGGTATTTATATCCGGTCGAACTTTTTAACATATTCTAAAATATCCGGAGAGCCAAATAGACAAATTCTGATAATCCGATCGAATCATCGAAGCTCCAAAACAACCCAGATTATTCAACTCTAGAATAAAAATTAAAAAATCCCAGAAAATCCAACACCAGAAATGTGGAATTACTGTGCAAAAATTATGGGGCAATGTGATAATACGGTCGCGGAACCGCCGCAGAAGCCTTGCTTCTGCCGCGGTTCCGCCGCACTTTAAAGGAATCATGAGCTAAATTTTGCGCCGTAATTCTTAGAATTCCCTGCTGAATTTTTAAAGAATTTTTAATCTGGAAAAAACCCAGTTTTTGAAAAAAGTCCAGAGAGCATGATCGGGTTAGGGTTTCGGGTTCGTTCGGGTTTCAAACTTCGTCTACGCATCGCCTAAGGCTCTAGCTAGGCTCTGATACCACTGTAGGGTTCCTAGGTACACTAATGAGGTCACACAAGGCATCAACCATTCCAATTTCAAATTTTACAAGTGCCGAGAAACCCTAATACGGATCGTTAACTAGAATTTTAGGCGAAACAAGCAACTAGTTAACAACTTAACTAAGTGAACGGAAATACAACCTTTGTAGATCCGGTTCTCCACCTCCATAGATCCATGATGAAGTCTCCTTGCTATCCAAATCGGATCTCGGACTCTAGCATCGGCTTCATCGGAAAAATGGGCGGGCTTGGTCGTCGGCTTCGATGCCGAAGATGATCTACGTCGAGGCAACACTAGATCAACCTCCCACTTCACCAAGTCATGAAACTTGTGAAGAAAACACCCTATACTACTTGGCAAGAGGTAGAGGATGAAGAAATAGGAAGTGGGTTCACTTTAGAATTGGATTTCTCACTCATTTCATCAAATCACCATTGATGGGAATCAAGCTTCTTCATCTTGAAGAAGAAGAAGATGATGATGATGATATTATGATAAGAATAATAAAATAGAAAAGAAAATGAATTCTTATCATAATACAACCATGGTCAAGTGTAGAGAATCAACTAGGGTTAAGTGGAGTGGTTAGGGTTAAGCATGAGACAAAATGGTCACTTAGTCAAAGCTTCATGAAGCTTCAAGATGCAAACAAAGAAAGCCACCATTTTCTCTTTATGCCATTTATTTTCCAAAAAGAATAAATAAATAAATAAATGAATAAGAAAACAAAACCCTAACCATTCATATAACCATGGTTTAATCTTTACACAAACCCAAGTAAACATGCATCATCAAATATGATACAATCAAGTGCACAAAAGTATATCACATATACAACTTGCGCAAGCAAGTGAGAAAATCCATTTAAAGTGAACCAATACTAGTTAATGCAAAGTAATATATCAAATATTTAATTATGCATTAAATCATTAAATCAACACTTAATTTAACGATCCGGTCATATCGCATATAACCGACTAATATCCAATGTATCGACTTATCGAATCAATCCATGATTCGATAACTAGGTTATATCGCATACATCCATTCGATACATTCATCGCGAGAATGAAATACGGTATCACATACACGCATTATTCTCGGTCCCGCACATATCTCATATGCGCTCCTATTTCGTTTCGCTTGAGCCAGGAAACCTCTGTGTAGGACTCTAAAGACTCGTCAATACGCCGGCAGCAGGTGATGATCATATCAAACACCCACAAGCCGCAAGCGGTCTGCTAAACGTAACGGCCACCTGGGTATTGAGCGATCAGAAGATCGACGAGCAAGCCCGCTCACACTCCTGTGAATCCAACCAGTAACACTTACCGTACAGTCCGGTCTCGTCGTCTGATATGTCGCATATCTTGCCTAGGGGTGGTAAACGTCAGACCCCAATAGCTCGATAAGTCGTGTCGATATGAGGCCTATAACAGTTCGAGAAACTACTGGTAACACTTACCAGTAAATCTCAGCAACCCTGGCCAGGGATTTCTGGTTATAGCCAATCGAACACAGCGCAACATCAACTCCCTATACCGGGAGAGACGAATCCCCTCCTATCGCTCATTGCCTTCATGTGATTCGGGACTGTACCCAAAAACCACCGTTTTGCATGCCCTCTTGGACGTGGTAAGGTGGAAATCAAAGCACACTGGGAACCATACAAGACTCTATGACGATCTCGGGTCAACAGACTACTCTGTACCAGTGTCACCAGAGAACTGCCATCTGACGTAAGGTATAATACCATCTGGGAGTTCTCGGCGAGTCCGTCCAGTGTACCCAGTCTCCACTGAGCACCCGTATATCATCTCTGATGTCAAACACCAATGGATATGGGATCATCCATCGCCCATCTGTATGGGTCGAGAAGGTATACGCTAGTCTACTCTGGTATATCGATGCCCCGTCTCGATATACCCACGACTAGGGACCTTGAAGGATGTACTTATGGACTACCATGTCCCCACTAGTATGATCCGCATCATAGTCCAGGTAGTCAAGCACACATCCTAAGGGCTTTACCAACATGTAACAGAGAGATAAACAGTATACACGTTAAGGTAAAGAGTAACCAGATAGCGTACTATCATGTCGAGCAAGAAAGTCCTCCCTATATATGTCCCAGCATCCACTACAATATACATCCTATGTATAGTAATGGCCTCTAGGGCATACATATAACTAACAGACGGGACCCCGTGGCGAATGCGGATGGCATAAGCATACACTATATTTTGGTTGTTTTCTGCAATGGTAGGATTAAATGATGGGTCGCATTGGAATTAATGCAAGAAAATAAACCAAGTAAAACTCGTTGGAACACTTTCAAAACCACTCGGTTCTTTTCAAAAACCAACTTTTAAATGCGGAGCTTGAACCACTCCTTTTAAAAGCTATCTCGTTCCATCGATTATATTAAGTTCACTACGTTCACGGTTTCGCCAAAACCATTCGTAGCCCTCCGTCATTCCACATGAATGGTCGATAAGTATTCAAGCTATGTATGTTGAACTTACAGGAAAAGGAAGTTGAACTTTCAGAGCTCCTCAACATGCTGAGGAGTGCAGAGGGCACCCTACAGAAAGGTAGGAAAACATCTACTTTGTTTGTAGGAGGATCTTCCTCTTCTAAATCCAGGGCGAAAGCCAAGGGAAAGAAGAAGAAAGCCCCCGCCAAACCAAGGGGCGGTGTTAGTAAAGTGGATACGAAGGGAAAGGCAAAAGCAACAAAGGTAGCGGGAAAGCTTGTGGGGAAAGAAGAGTGCTTTTACTGTCACAAGAGTGGACACTGGAAAAAAGATTGCAGGGCTTAGAAGGCCAGAACACAGGATCTGAAGCAAGTTGCGGCTTCAGCTTCAGGTGTGTATGTTATTGAAAACTGTCTATCAATAAACTCTACTTCCTGGGTATTGGATACCGGATCAGGATCTCATATCTGTAATTCTTTGCAGGCGTTGAGAAAGCGTAGGTTTTTGAAGGCAGGTGACATGACCCTCAGAGTTGCAAATGGAGCTAGCATGGATGCTGAGGCCGTGGGGGACTATCACCTGGGGATGTCAGATGGACATGTTTTGGTTTTACGTAATTGCTTTTTTGTACCCAATGCAACTTGTAATATCATTTCTGTATCTTTAATATCAAAAGAAGGTTATGAATTTGCGTTTGTAAGTAATGCTGTGAACATTCACCTTAATCAAGTTCTGATTGGATCAGGTACATTTAGCAATGGTATATACGTATTAAACCAACCACAGATTTTCAATGTCCAGAATACACACAAAAGAAAGTCTACAGATATCAATCAGGCTTTCTTATGGCATTGTAGACTCGGTCACATAAATGAGAGAAGGTTGACGAAATTACATACGGAAGGATATTTGGATCCGTTCGAAAATCAATCATATGCAACTTGTCAATCCTGTCTCAAAGAAAAGATGACAAAGACTCCGTTCACTGGACACGGAGTAAGAGCGAGCGAGCTCTTGGGACTCGTACACAGCGACGTGTGCGGTCCAATGTCTACGCATGCACGAAGCGGTTATTCTTACTTCATTACTTTTACGGATGACTTTTCAAGGTACGGATATGTCTTCTTAATGAAACATAATCCGAAGCCTTTGAAAAATTCCAGGAATATAAGAATGAAGTAGAAAAACAAACAGGCAAAAGTATCAAGGCACTGGGATCTGATCGAGGTGGTGAATACTTGAGTGCCGAGTTCCTGGATTACTTAAAAGAGAATGGAATTCTCTCTCAGCTTACTCCTCCATACACTCCGCAACATAACGGTGTATCGGAGAGACGGAACCGAACCCTATTGGATATGGTACGGTCCATGATGAGTAACGCTGAGTTACCGCGATCATTCTAGGGATATGCGCTAGAATCAGCTGCATACCTTTTGAACCGAGTTCCAACTAAGACTGTGCCTACTACACCATATCAGATGTGGTGTGGGAAGAGACCCTATCTTAATCACATTAAGACATGGGGATGTCCAGCTTTTGTCAAAAAGCAGCATGCGGACAAGCTCGAGGCACGCTCAGTACAGTGCAAGTTTGTGGGATATCCAAAGAACTCCATGGGATATTTCTTCTATTACAAAGAGGAACAAAAGGTTTTTGTTTCTCGTCATGCCCATTTTCTAGAACACCAGTTCTTTGAAAAGGAAATTAGTGGGAGCGCAATAGAACTGGAAGAAATTCCAGAACCATGAGCTATTACTGAAAGCTTAGTAGAACCAGAGGGTTCGAAAGATCAGGACATTCCCACGCCACTCCGCAGGAGTAGTAGGCAGTCTCATCCGCCCAAGAGATACTACGGTTTTCTCATAGACGGGGATAGAGAGGATTGCATCATAGATTGTGATGATCCTGCTAGCTTCCAGCAAGCCATTCAGAGCGTTGACTCGGTAAAATGGCTGGATGCAATGCGGACCAAAATGGAGTCCATGTACACCAACAAAGTATGGACGTTGGACATTGCTCCAGATAGGGTAAAACCCGTAGGATGCAAGTGGATCTTCAAAAGGAAGATTGGTGTAGATGGACAGGTTGAGACCTATAAAGCTAGACTGGTTGCAAAGGGTTTTCGTCAGTGACCTGGTTTGGACTATGATGAAACCTTTTCTCCAGTAGCTATGCTGAAATCTATTCGGATCCTTCTTGCCATTGCTGCCTTCCACGATTATGAGATTTGGAAGATGGACGTAAAGACCGCTTTTCTAAATGGAAATTTAGAGGAGTGTGTCTATATGGACCAGCCAGAAGGTTTCATTCAGAGTGGGAGCAGCGGAAAGGTGTGCAAGTTGCTTAAGTCCATTTATGGACTAAAGCAGGCATCGCGGAGTTGGAACATCTGTTTTGATGAAACGGTCAAGGAATTTGGCTTTATCAAAAATCCATATGAACCATGCATCTATAGTAGATTTGTAGCAAGAACTGTCATATTCCTCGTTTTGTACGTGGATGACATTCTGTTGATAGGAAATGACATTCTTATGCTACAATCTGTCAAAGGGTTCTTGTCACACAGGTTCTCCATGAAAGACCTGGGTGATGCCTCATACATTCTGGGGATCCGGATCTACCGTGACAGATCCAAGAGGATATTAGGACTCTCACGGTCCAGGTATATCGACACCATACTGAAAAGATTCAGTATGGAAGATTCCAAGCGCGGTAATCTACCGGCTTGTCACGGGATCACCCTCTCCAAAGAGATGTCTCCCAAGACTGATTTGGAGAGGGATCGCATGTCTATTATACCCTACGCTTCTGCGGTAGGCTCTATAATGTATGCGATGTTGTGTACCAAACCAGATGTGGCTTATGCACTGAGTGTGGTAAGCAGGTATCAGTCAAACCCTGGGGAGAAACACTGGATAGCGGTAAAGAACATTCTCAAGTACCTGAGAAGGACTAAGGAAATGTTCTTGGTGTATGGCGGAAAAGACCTCCAGATTGAGGCCTTTGCTGACTCCAGCTTCCAGAGTGACAAGGATGATTCCAAGTCCATGTCGGGTTTTGTCTTTACCCTCAATGGAGGGGCGGTGTGTTGGAAGAGCTCCAAACAGGAAACTGTTGCTGACTCGACTATGGAAGTGGAATACATCGCTGCATCTGATGCCGCAAAAGAAGCCGTCTGGATGAGGAAGTTCTTGGAAGAACTTCAGGTGGTTCCGTCCATTGTTGATCCAATACCTCTGTATTGCGACAACAACGGGGCTATAGCTTTAGCGAAGGAATCCAGGTCCCATCAGAAATCCAGACACATCTTAAGGAGGTATCACCTGATCAGGGAGATCGTGGATCGCCAGGAGATCGAGGTTCAGAGGGTTGCTTCAGAAGATAACACTGCAGATCCATTCACGAAGGCCTTACCCCAGACTCAGTTCGAGCGGCTGATCGAGATGATAGGTCTTCGATACGCCAGTACATGTCCTTAGTGCAAGTGGGAGATTGTTAGTGTATATGCCCTAGAAGCCATTACTGTATCATACTAGTATGTATATTACTTGATGGAAGCTTGGGATATTCACAGTTGTATATACAATCTTGCTCGAAATGGTAGTATGCTACTTGGTTTGTCTCTGCTTTAATGTGTACATGTGTTTCTTTTATTATATCAACTATACGCATTAGTGGAGCCCATAGGATCTTTGCTTGATTACCAGCGTTGTGATGGCACTCACACTCATGGGGGCTGGGTAATCCATAAGCACATCCTTATACAGGTCCCTAGTCGTAGGACTATCGAGACAGGGCATCGATACTCCGGAGTAGACTAGCGTATGCGCTTCTCATCCCAGCGTGGGAGACGGTCTGTCCTACAGACGTCAGTACGTCGTACTTGAGATAGTATGCGGGTGCTCGTTAGGTTACGAGTACAATGGACAGGGCTCATCGGGAACTGTTGGTTGGTATTATACCTATCGTCAGTTATCAGTTCCCAGGTGACATGAGTACAGCTTAGTCCGCTGACTTGACACTGTCACTTCGCCTCGAGTGTGTTCCCACTGTACTTTGGTTACTACCCTACCACGGCTCAAAGGAGTCGTGCAAACAGGTAGTAGTTGGGTACAGTCCCGAAGTACTTGGAGGCAGTGACGGTTAGACAGGATTCGTCCCTCCCGGTATTGGGGATTGACATCGCGCTGTGTCCAGGAGAGCCGTTACACAAGTAGTCCCTGGCCAGGGCAAGCGAGATATACTGGTAGGTTTCCAGTGTTATCTCAGGGTGTTCTGAGCTACACTCCGACACGACTTGTACCGCTATTAGGGGACTGACGTTTACCGCCCCCCTAGGCCCACCATGCGATGTATCAGACGAACCGAGACTGTCACATTCAGGCTCAGTAGGAGTTCAGATGGGGTCACCTCGTCAGTCTTCTTATCGGCATCTACCTGGGGACCATTACGTACAGCTAGTGCCGCTTGCGGTCTGTGGTTAAACCCACTGCCAGCGTAGTGTCGAGTCTTTAGAGTCCCACACAGAGAGTTATTCGCCTTTAGGCAAAATGAGTAGAGGTCGCATGGTTTTGCGACAGGGTTCATTCACATCCGTGCACTTGTGCACGTTTGCTGTCCAGGCAGCTTATACTAGCGGGCTTTGGTTTAAGCCGGATCCTAGTATATGATTTGGGATTGGTTTTATCTCTTTGTATTCGTGTTCCTCGGATCACGGATACGGGTGCGTATGCACAGTTGACTGAGACAGAGGGAGAGGACTTTGATTAGGGTTGATGACCATTGTCATTTTCTTAACCCTAACACTTATGTGTGTATTATGAATAATTGATATTAGTTAAATATAATTGTGCATGGTTAGGGTTGTTGACCATTTGACTATCTTGACTTGTTGACTTAGGTTGACATGTTGACCATCATCATTCCATATAAAAGATGCTCTTTGATCCTTGCAATTTGCATTTAATGTGAAATGATAATGGTCAAGTCTTGATTAACCATGACAATTATCTAGCTAATTATCTAATTTACATAATTCACACATATATGTGAGAATGGTTCATTATTCTCCTCATTCTATCATATAGATTCTCTCTCCTCCTCTTCCTCTCTCTCTAGCTCTCCCCTCTCATGAGTTGAGAAACACTTAAGCTTAAGATAAACCTCTCTAAAATAATCTCTACTCTCTTCTAAGGTTCTAGGATTAGCACTTCTAGCATCTTAGTTACTTCTAGCTTGACGTTGAAGCCAAAGGTTGAGGCTCTCGGGTGGATCCTTCTTCGACTAGAGAAGACGACAAGGAGATCACTTCCGTTCACTCCAAGGAGCAAGGAGAGAAGGACATAAAGCCCTAGGTATAACCTTTCTTCCATGTAGCTAAAACTAGTTAGCTTTGTAGTTAGTTTTTGTTTAGCCAAGATCCTCCTTTTGATAGTCCATGTTGCCTAGTTCGATAAAAATCTGATTTTTATACCGTTTACGCCTCCCCGCAAGCACCGGGGTGGGCAACGTGGACTTACACGTCAGTCTCATCAGGGATCCAGACATATTCTAAGGCAGTCTCACCTGATCAAGGAGATGGTTGATCTCTAAGGAGATCAAGGTTAGGAGAGTAGACTCAGAAGACAACACGGCGGATCCACTCACAAGGGCCTTTTCCCAGAGAGAGACTTTTATGGGATGGTTGAGTATGAGATACTACAACCACTGCTATTAGATGGCCCTAGTGCAAGTGGGAGATTGTTAGTTATATGTATGCCCTAGAGGCCATTACTGTACATTGGATATATATTGTAATGGATGTTAGGACATATATAGGGAGGACTTTCTTGCTCGGCATGATAGTATGCTATCTGGTTAATCTTTATCTTAACATGTACACTGCTTGTCTCTCTGTTACATGTTGGTAAAGCCCTTAGAATGTGTACTTGACTACCTGGACTATGATGCAGATCATACT
Source organism: Agapanthus africanus (assembly GCA_030015575.1). Classification (NCBI taxonomy): domain Eukaryota; kingdom Viridiplantae; phylum Streptophyta; class Magnoliopsida; order Asparagales; family Amaryllidaceae; genus Agapanthus; species Agapanthus africanus. The sequence goes on along the minus strand of CM057340.1, from coordinate 116,803,694 downwards.
AGTGGGGACATGGTAGTCCATAAGTACATCCTTCAAGGTCCCTAGTCGTGGGTGTATCGAGACGGGGCATCGATATACCAGAGTAGACTAGCGTATACCTTCTCGACCCATACTGATGGGCGATGGATGATCCCATATCCATTGGTGTTTGACATCAGAGATGATATACGGGTGCTCAGTGGAGACTGGGTACACTGGACGGACTCGCCGAGAACTCCCAGATGGTATTATACCTTACGTCAGATGGCAGTTCTCTGGTGACACTGGTACAGGTTAGTCTGTAGACCCGAGATCGTCATAAAGTCTTGTGTGATTCCCACTGTGCTTTGATTTCCACCTTACCACGTCCAAGAGGGCGTGCAAAACAGTGGTTTTTGGGTACAGTCCCGAATCACATGGAGGCAATGAGCGATAGGAGGGGATTCGTCTCTCCCGGTATAGGGAGTTGATGTTGCGCTGTGTTCGATTGGCTATAACCGGAAATCCCTGGCCAGGGTTTCTGAGATTTACTGGTAAGTGTTATCAGTAGTATCTCGAACTGTTATAGACCACATATCGACACGACTTATCAAGCTACTGGGTCTGACGTTCACCACCCCTAGGCGAGATATGCGACATATCAGATGAACAGACCGGACTGTACGGTAAGTGTTACTGGTTGGATTCACAGAAGTGTGAGCGGGCTTGCTCGTTGATATTCTGATCGCTCAATACCCGGGTGGCCGTTACGTTTAGCAGACCGCTTGCGGCTCGTGGGTGTTTGATATGATCATCACCTACTGCCGGCGTATTGACGAGTCTTTAGAGTCCTACACAGAGGTTTCCTGGCTCAAGCGAAACGAAATCGGAGCGCATATGAGATATGTGCGGGACCGAGAATAATAATAGTATGTGATACTGTATTCTATTCTCACGATTTGTATCATTGGACGGTTATATGAGATATAGCCGGGTTACCGAATCAAATGTTGATTCGATATATTGATACACATAATATTAGTCGGTTGTATGCAGTATGACCGGATCATTAAATCAAGTGTTGATTTAATAATTTAATGTATAATTATATATTGGATATATTACTTTACATTGACTAGTATTGTTCACTTAAGATTGATTTTCTCACTTGATGTGCACATTGTATATATATGATATATGTTTGTGCACTAGTTTGTATCATGATTGATGATACATGCAAACTTGGGTGTGTGTTTGGATAAAACCATGTTTAGGTTTATGGTTGGGTTTTATTTTATTTATTTTATATTCATTTTTGGCAAAAATAAAATGGTAGTGGCTTTCTTTGTTTTATTCTTCAAGTTTCATGAAGCTTCAACCATTTTGTTTTTTCTTTAACCTAACCATTACACCTAAACCCTAGTTTATTCTCTACATGTGTTTACTTCACCCATGGTTGCATTATGATAAGATTCACTTGATTTATTATTTTAAAGAGAATTTTTTTTTCATTTCTTTCTTCTTCTTCTTCTTCATGAAGAAGAAAACCATTGCTAGAAAATTTCAAGTGTTGAAATCAAGTGAGAAATCCAAATCCAAAGTGAACCCACTTCCTATTTCTTCATCCTCTACCACTTGCCATGTTGTATGGGGTGTTTTCTTCACAAGTTTCATAACCTAGTGAAGATGGAGCTTGAGTTAGAGTCGCCTCGACGTAGATCATCTTCGGCATCGAAGTCAACGACCTAGCCCGATCATTTCTCCGATGAAACCAACGCTAGAGTCCGGGATCCCGATGATCGCAGTGGAGGGACGTCATCATGGAGCTAAAGAAGTGGAGGACCGGATCTACAAAGGTTGTAATCCCTTTCACTTAGTAGCAAAGTAGTTTGCTTACTTGTAGTTTCGCCTAATATCTAGTAGTTAACGATCTTCATTAGGGTTTCTCGGCACATAAATATTTGAATTTAGCATGGTTGACGAGTTGTAGAACCTCATGAGTGTGCCTAGGAACCCTACAATTTGAACCCACCCATACATACCCTTGACGAAGGCCAAAATAGTAGTATGACTGTCACAAACCAACGCATCTATCTATGCTACAGATGAATACCCAACAGCTACCAAACACTATGTCTTGGCGAAGGTCAAAATACATAGTTTGAATACTACTGAATAACCATCTGACATGACGGAGGACTATGAATGGTTTTGGCGAAACCATGAATATAATGAACTTGATATAGTCAAAGGAACCATGATTGCTTTTAAAAGGAGTGGTTTAGGCTCCGCATTTAAAAGTTGTTTTTCAAGAAAACCGAGTGGTTTTGAAATTGTTCCAACGATTTAAACTTTGGTTTGTTTTCCCTGCATTAATCAATTTTTATGCGGTCCCATCATTTAACCCTATCATTGCAGAAAAGAAACAAAAATAGAACGTACGCTTATGCCATCCGCATTCGCCATGGGGCCCCATCATGCACCGTTAGGTTACTTAACTTACGGCAGAGCGGGGACTGGACTAGCGCGGGTGCAAAACATAAGCAACGTTTATTATATATCATATATATATCCATTCGTCTCACGCAATAATAGGTATTCCAGATCACAGATGAATATATTGGATACACTAGGAATTCCGTGTTTCGTTTAAGCCCAGAACAAAAGACGGATTCCACGGTCGTGATGAATAGCCAACCCCCACCCTAGACCCCTACGGGTGAGACAAACTACCCGCTAAATTGCCGAAGTGAAGCAACCTCCCTCAATAAAATGAGTAGGCCACTCGGCACTTCAAGAACCCGGTAGTTTGTGCACCCCACCTAAGGTCTATCCTAGATGCAAGAAATAGTAAATGAAATAATACAACGGTGGCTACAACGTCAACCCGGATATGCCCCGCAAAATAATATTATATCACATTTACAAATTTACATGAATGAAAGAAAAGAAAACACTCTTCTCATATCCCCCGGCTATTCATCCACGACGATCCAATACTCCATATATACAAACCATCACCAAATCACAGATATGTGCAATCCCAACTAATCAACGTATAGAGATTAGCGGACGTTTAGCATCATATATACAAACACAGAATTATGATTAGCTAATAATTTTAGAATTTCGATCGATTAACAAATCCGTGTCTACCCCATGCACAATCCAGCACACAAACAAATCTGGGCAGAATCCACATATGCCAAAAATCACAGTTCCAAATTTAAGATCTACAGAAGAAAATCGGAGCAATTCGGCCTTGACTAGGCCGCGGAACGGCGGCCAAACGCACTGTTTTGCCGCGGTTCCGCGGTGGTCTTGGGGAGTTACTTGCTCGTTTTTCTTCTGTGTTCTTACAAAAGCCTACTTGTATTTTTAAACCCTCTGAAATAATTTATAGAGCGGTTTTGCAAATCGACAGCAAGCATAGTCTCGGATTTTGATTTCGGGCAATTTTTCGTCGATCAAATTTCTAACTACTTGCTAACTAGCTAGTTAAGCTTTGATAGGCCCTGATACCGCTGTAAGTCGATGTCGCGCACCCCGCGGGATCGCGGGGAGGCGGAATTTGCAAAAAACAATTTTTCTATACTTCGCAACACCGACAAAACTCCAGGATCTTTACGAAAATCTTAACTAACTAAACTAACTAGGAGATTCTAACTACTATGAAAAGTGTTATACCTCCTTGAACCATATCCTTCGGATCTTCTTCTTCTCCTCCTCTTCTTTAGCTCCTAAAGAACGGATCGAGCTTGCAACGTCGGTCTCCTCGTGTCGAAGATGATCCACCCGAGAGTATGTACTTTAAGCTCCAACCTCTAAACCGAGATAAGTAGGGTACCTAGTTCGCTAAACTAAATAGCCTAGAGTTATGTAGAGTATCTAATGGAGTGTTTTATCTCACGAGACTTTATGTTTCACAACTCATGTGAGGGTTAAAGTCTTTGAGAAAGAAGGAGAGAAATCTTGGAGAGAGAATGAAAGAATGCAAATGAGATAGGGTTGGCTAGTGTGGAGAATGGCTCATACACTTCAATAATGAAGCATGCATTATTTTCTCATAGAAAATAGCCACCACGCTTCAATAGTGAACACAAACTAATAAACAACTCAAATGAGCCATGTTTCACACCCATGCCACAAATATCTCCAATTACACCTCATTAATCTATTTTGCAAAAATAGATAATCTAAATAATGAGGTGTCTCATTCTAGAAGCATGTCATGTAAAATTACAAGAATGCCTTCACTGTATATACATACCGGTATTCGTATTCTGAAAAATACGAAAACAATGAGATGATAACAATCCAATAATATAATACTAGGATCCGGCTAAAACCAAAGCCCACTAGTATTATCCGCCCGAACATCATCCGTGTAGCCAGTGAAGGGTTACCCTAGCGCCCCGGCTAACACACGTGGCCAAATGCGGAACAAAAATTTTCTTGCAAATAAAACTTGGCGCTAGACTAAAACCTAAAACCGGATCTTTCCATAAAACCTACTTAGAAAAAGAAGAAGTGCTATCTACTATGACAGAAACCTCACCAAACGAACCAAGTCCTTCGAGCTTCTTTCTTCATCCTTAGCTCCTTGCATCCACCTTGAACATGCTTGAACTCCAACTCCGGCTCCATCGGTCCTCCGGGATCGAGCTTGTTCTCTGACCTCCTTTTGTCGTAAATGATCCACCCGAGGAGTACGATCATGGCTCTAGCTCTTTGCAATATATCAAAAGAGCAACTAGAGAACTTAGGATGCTAGTTCAAGTGGTCTAGAATGCAGTGGGGGGTATCTTAGTGTTTAGTTATCTCTTTCTTACCTCTTCACTTTATTCTCAACACATGCGAAGGTAGTGAAGAGGAAGAATATGAAGGTGGAGGAAGCTAGAGAGGAAAGAGGAGAGCAAGAGCAAAAGAGAGCTCAAGAAAAATAATGAAGCATTTCATGAAACAGAAAATACCCACATAGGTTTTGTGTATGATTTCTTTCATTAAGCAATTAGCAACCATACTTCAATAGTAACTCCAAAATGAATTATAAATTCATTTGACTACTATTGAAGCATGGTCACTACCTTTCCTCCCTTACCTCACTTTACACCTCATTTCCATTTATGAAATAAATGGAAAATCCAAAATGAGGTGGCCACCTTCTAGAAGGAAATCTGTAGTAAATACGGATTTCAGTCTACTGTACAAATATACCGGCAATCAGATAAAAATCCGAACGCCCAAAAGAGATAGAATAACACGAAGAACGTAATACTAGAATATATATATCGAAATACATATAAGTAAATTATTAAATCAATACCTGATTTAATAATCTGGCTCAAACCCGAGCCGGCTAGTATTACAAACTGTCCGATCGAAAATCCGAGTACCAAGTACATCAATCGATCGAACCCTGCACGTATCCAATACGGCTACTACATCGTTTTGCCAGGATCAGGGAAACCCTCTGTGTGGGACTCTAAAGACTTGACAATACTCTGGCAGTAGGTTTAACCACAAGCACGTCAGCGGCACTAGCTGTACGTAACGGCTGCCCAGGTACTTGTCGAAAAGGAAGGCCGACGAGCAAGATCGTTCGAACTCCTACTGAGCCTATCCGTGACAATATCCGTATAGTCCGGTCTCTTCGTCAAAGAGTATCGCATATCGGGTCTAGGGGGTGGTGAACGTCAGACCCTAACAACCTGATAAGTCATGCCGATGTGGCTCAGGACCAATCCGGGAAACTACTGATCAACCTATCAGTAAATCCCAAGTGCCTTGGCCAAGGTCTTATGGTCCTGACCAATCAAATCACAGTGTGATATCGACTCCCTATACCGGGAGAGATGAATCCCCGACAATCGCTCACTGCCTCCATGTGGCTCGGGACTGAACCCAACCAAAACCTGTTTGCACGACTCAGTAGAGCCGTGGTAGGGTAGTGATCAAAGATCAGTGGAAACTCACATGAGACAAATGCTGATCTCGGGTCCAAAGACTAACCTGTACACAAGTCACCTGAGAACTTCCATCTGACGATAGGTATAGTACCACATGGAAGTTCTCGGCGAGTCTGTCCAGTATACTCACACCCAGTAAGCACCTGTATACGATCTTAGGTGCATCAGACCAATGGCTGCGGGACCAACCATCCCCCGACGGGGGTAGAAATGTACACACTAGTTTACTCTGGAGTATCAGTGCCCAGTCTTGATACTCACGTGACTAGAGACCATTTAAGGATGTGCTTATGGATTACCCTGCTCCCACAAGTATGATCGCCATCACAACGCAGGTAGTCAAGCAAGATCCTAGGGGCTTTATCAACATGTAACCGCAATATGTAGTAACAAGTATGACATATGCCATGTTAAGATAAAGACAAACCACAATAGTATGCTACCGTATCGAGTCTTTATCAATATGTGCAAGCTAAATATAACAGCAATACAAATAAATACACATATCCCGATAAGGACAAGTCAAATAATATACTATAAAACTAAGCAAGATTGTTCTGTACATACATATCCCTAGTATCCATATGTATACATATACAATACCGGCCTCTAGGGCATATACATCCAACAATCTCCCCCTTGCACTAAAGGCCAGTGATTGGCGTACCGAATACCCAACGTCTACTCTAAGGCCAGCTGCTGGGGTACGCATACCCAACATCCTAAAAAGTCGCTCGAACTGTGCTTGAGGGGGGGCCTTTGTAAATGGATCCGCCGTGTTGTCTTTCGTATCCACTCTCCGGACCTCGATCTCCTGGCGATCTACGATCTCCCTGATCAGGTGATACCGCCTTAAGATATACCTGGATTTCTGATGGGACCGTGGTTTCTTCGCTAAAGCTATAGCCCCATTGTTATCACAATATACTGGTATCGGATCAACAATGGACGGAACCACCTGAAGTTCAGCTATGAACTTCTTTATCCAGACCACCTCTTTCGCAGCATCGCTTGCAGCAATGTATTCAGCCTCCATCGTCGAGTCTAAGATGGTGTCCTGTTTGGAACTCTTCCAACATACCGCCTCTTCGTTGAGGGTAAACACAAAACCCGAGACAGACTTGTTGTCATCCTTGTCGCTCTGGAAGCTTGAGTCGGTAAAGGACTCGACCCTGAGGTCTCCATTACCGTAAATCAGGAACATCTCCTTAGTCCTTCTCAGATACTTGAGAATGTTCTTTACTGCTGTCCAGTGGTCCTCACCTGGGTCTGACTGATACCGGCTCACCATGCTTAGCGCGTAAGCTACATCTGGTCTTGTACATAGCATCGCATATATTATAGATCCTACCGCCGAAGCGTAGGGTATAGTGCTCATGCGAACCCTCTCCTCGTCAGTCTTGGAAGACATCTTCTTGGAAAGGGTGATTCCGTGCAATGCGGGTATGTTACCATGCTTGGAATCTTCTATACTAAGTCTCTTTAGTACAGTCTCTATGTACCTGGACTGTGAAATTCCCAGTAATTTCTTGGATCTATCTCTGTAGATCTTGATCCCCAGAATGTACGAGGCATCACCTAGGTCTTTCATGGAGAACCTTTGTGATAAGAATAGCTTGACCGATTGTAGCATAGGAATGTCATTTCCTATCAAAAGAATATCGTCCACGTACAAGACTAGGAACACGACAGTTCGTCCTACAATCTTCTTATAAATACAAGGCTCATCTTCATTCTTGATGAAGTCAAAGTCCTTGACTGTCTCATCAAAATAGATGTTCCAGCTCCGCGATGCTTGCTTCAATCCATAAATGGATTTGAGTAACTTGCACAACTTCCCGCTGCTCCCACTGTCTACAAAACCTTCTGGCCGATCCATATAAACGCACTCTTCTAAACTTCCGTTTAGAAAAGCCGTTTTTACGTCCATCTGCCAGATCTCATAGTCATGGAAGGCAGCAATGGAAAGCAGGATCCTAATGGATTTAAGCATAGCCACTGGAGAAAAGGTTTCGTCATAGTCCACTCCTGGTCTTTGACGAAAACCTTTTGCAACGAGTCTAGCCTTATAAGTTTTCACCTGTCCATCTATACCAAGTTTCTTCTTGTATATCCATTTGCATCCTACGGGTTTTACCCCAGGTGGAGCAACTTCCAGGGTCCACACTTTATTGGTGTACATGGACTCCATTTCAGATTGCATAGCATCCAGCCACTTATCAGAGTCCCTACTGATAATGGCATGTCTGAAACTAGTAGGATCATCTTCTTCCAAGATGCAATCCTCTCGATCCCCTTCTATGAGAAAACCGTAGTATCTCTCGGGCAGATGAGAAATCCTACTAGATCTGCGGAGTGGCTGAGGTTCGTCCGGGGTTATTGAATCTTGAGGTTCTGCCAAATCTTCAGTTTCAGTTTGCGGTCGCTGAATTTCTTCCAGTTCTACCGAACTCCCACTTGTTTCTTTTGCAAGAAATTGCTACTCTAAAAAGGTGGTGTGGCGAGATATAAACACTTTCTGTTTCTCGGTGTGGTAGAACAGATATCCTATTGAATTTTTAGGATATCCCACAAACTTGCATAAAACTGAACGTGCATCTAATTTGTCCGGATTTTGTACTTTTACATAGGCCGAACAACCCCATATCTTAATACGTTTAAGATACGGCCTTTTTCCATTCCATATCTTGAATGGTGTCTTAAGCACGGATTTGGACGGAACATCATTCAATAGATATGCTGCTGTCAAAAGTGCATGTCCCCAAAATGAAAGAGGCAACTCAGCACTACTTATCATGGAGCGAACCATATCCAATAGGGTACGATTCCTCCGCTCCAATACACCGTTGTGCTGTGGTGTATACGGAGGAGTAAGCTGAGAGAGAATTCCATTCTCTTTTAGGTAATCTTGGAATTCCGTGCTTTAGTACTCCCCTCCTCTGTCAGATCGGAGGATCTTAATACTCTTGCCAGTCTGGTTCTCTACCTCGTTTCTATATTCTTTGAATTTCTCAAAATCTTTAGATTTGTGTTGCATAAGATACACACACCCGAATCTAGAGAGATCGTCAGTGAATGTGATGAAGTACGAGAACCCGCCTCTTGCATGTATAAACATCGGACCACACACATCACTGTGTATGAGCCCCAAGAGCTCTGCTGCTCTCTCTCCATGTCCGGTGAATGGAGATTTGGTCATCTTTCCTTTGAGACAAGATTAACAAGTTTCATAAGATGAAAATTTGAACGTATCCAAGAGTCCATCTTTATGCAACTTGCTCAGTATTTTCTCTCCGATATGACCAAATCTACAATGCCACAAGTAGGATTCGTTCACATCTATACTCTTCCTCTTGCATGTATTTTGTACATTGAGAACTGTATTCTGATTTAGAACATAGATACCATTACACAGCGTACCTTCTGCAACCAATTCCTTATGGAGGTAGATGTTCATGATATTTCTATCAAGAACAAAATTATATCCATCTTTATCAAGTAAAGGAACTGATATTATGTTGCATAACATGGAAGGTACATAGTAGCAATTGTTCAAAATCATAGTCTTGCCATTTGGCAACACTAGGTGATATTCACCGACGGATGCAGCATTGACTTATGCTCCGTTCCCTACCCTGAGGGACATATCACCAGGTCCAACTATCCTAATTTTTCTCAGTCCCTGCAATAAATTACAGATATGAGATCCTGATCCGGTATCTAGTACCCAGGAGGTAGGACTGATCGAAAAGCAGTTCTCAATTACAAGAACACCTGAAAAAGATGCAATAGTATGCTTCTTCTTCGATGAGGTCATCAAGGAATCCATGCTTTCCTCTTTCCCTTGCTCACACTTACGACTGTTGTCATAAGTTAGAGCCGAACAGACGTTCCCTAGCCCCGAATAAGAATTCGGATCGGTCAAGTGATACATTTTATTATCTTGATTAGGGTGTGAAATGGTTGCTACCTGGAGAGAGAGGGAAAACACTCAGCGTGCGCTCTTGCAAGATTCTATTGGTTATTTTATCTAACCAGGATAGCTCCCACTGTTTCCTCAAATTCTTCTTCAAACCCTAAAAGAATAACTAGTCAGGATTAATCGCACGTCACAATACTTGTTTAACCTTTCAGCCGGGCCGGTGTTGGCACTTCGAGGGAGGTTTTCCAACGCTTTCGCGAAGTTCCTTAATTACATAACCTCTTTTTCCTGGAGGCGTAGCCCTGCTAACACCTTTCTAGACACCTACTTGGTTTATAGCGTTGATTGTTAAGTGTGATAATCTCCCGAGAGTAATCCTACTCATCAGTGGGATCGGGATCCAACTATCATTGTGTGATGCACTAGATGAAATCCACTCTAGTCACCACACTCCAGAAGATATGCTGAATCTGCAAGTCTCCTGTATGTTTGAAACTCCCGATGTGGTTTTTGCCCCTAGGATCCAAGTCACCTTGACTGAGCCAACATATCAAAAGATCCTAGTAAGTTCAACCCGTCATTATCTTGATTGCATTAGACCCACCCGTACGAGTCCTTGACTGAGCCAAAATGACCGCATGACTTTCCTAACCAATCGCATTACATGCTACAGAAAAATATTACATAGCTACCGAACACTACGCCTCGGCTAAGCACGAAATACGTAGCACGAATACTAAGCAATACCAATCCGAAATGACGGAGGGCTACGGCTGGGTTTTTGGCGAAAAACACGTTAACGTAATGAACTTGATTTCATTGAAGGAACCTGGGTAGTTTTGTAAAAATATAGTTGCGAAAACTTTTGCTAAAGAGGTCACTCCCTATGAAGGGATCTCGGCTCTTTCCTCGTCAAATGAGGTGCAGAATATTCCAAACTGAATACCACGATGCAAAGAAAAAAATAATCGACTATATTGAAGTTATTACCCTGACGCAAACTTTTACTCAAGGGGTCACTCCCGATGAAGGGATCTCGGCCCTTACCTCGTCGAATGAGGTGCTGGATATTCCAAACTGAATTCCACTGTTCAAAGCAAAAGAGAATGTCTGTAATGTCAGTTTTTAAAGCTTGGTTCCAACAACATCTTTTAGGTTTATTATCTTGCATTAATCAAAATTAATGCGGTCCCATCAATTTGTAACCTATCACACCAGAAAAGAACGAAAATAAAATGTACATATATGCCATCCGCATTCGCCACGGGGCCCCGTCATCACCCGTTAGGTTACTTAACTAACGACAGAGCGGGGGCTGGACTAGCGTGGGTGAAAAACATATACAACATCTACTAGTATATATATATAAGTATATATAACATTCGTCCCAGGCATGATAATAAACAACATCACAGATAACAATACAAAATGGTGGATAATCTTAGAGCCCCGGGTTTCATTTGAGCCGCAAATAAAACCCGACGTTCCCTGTCGTGTGGATAGCCTGTGCAATGAAAACCTGTACCCCTTATGAGTGTGGGGAATAGCCCGCCAGTTCTAGAACGAAGCCCCTTCCGTCTCAGCGCCATGAGATGCGGGCTTGTTACCTTGTAGAACCTGGCTATTCGTGCACCCCACCGTGGGGTAATCCTAATACAGAAAATGGAAAAAATATATACAAGCGGTGGCATCGACCTAAACCCGGTCGTGCCCCAAAATAATATACAATACGGCAAAGACGCCAGTCCACATGTCGGACGCTCGCCCCGCAATAACGAATGTACAAATGAATTATAAACTGTATTTCTAATATTGCACCACATGCTATCCACCACGACAATCCAACCACAATCACAGCATAAGCACACAACATCAACGCGAATGTCACATTCGCAAAACCCGTCTAAAAGAATATATAGCTGTCAGACGAGTTTTACCGATCGAGTGACATTCCCAGTCGCAGATAAAAGTTAATGTACTGAAAATAAAATACGTATTTTAAAATTACGATCGACTAAACTTTTTAAGTGGGCCCCAAGTATTAAACCAATACTGTAACAAATCTAGGCCCAAAAAAATAATTATTCCAGAAACCACAATTCCAAAAATAAGAGCCCCAGAAGAAATTTTGTTCACGTGGGCCCCAAAACGGCCGCGGAACCGCCGCCAATAGGGGGTTTGCGCGGCAGATCCGCAGCGGTTTATAAGGATCACGTGACCAATTTTCTTGTGTCATCTTAAAAAAGCCTGCATGATTTTCTGAGAGCAAAATATTGATTTTTCGAGCACTTTTAAAATCGACAGAAAACCCATGAATGGAAATGCAGTTTTTGAAAAATCCGGTCGATCGTTATTTCAAACACGTTAGAACTAGCTAGTGTAAGTTTTATAGGTGGCTCTGATACCATGAAGGGTTACCCTAGCGCCCCGGCCAACTCACGTGGCCAAATGCGGAACAAAATTTTTCTTGTGAATAAAACTTAGCGCTAGACTAAAACCTAAAACCGGATCTTTCCATAAAACCTACTTAGCAAAAGAAGAAGTGCTATCTACTATGACAGAAACCTCACCAAACGAACCAACTCCTTCGGTCTTCTTTCTTCATCCTTAATTCCTTGCATCCACCTTGAACATGCTTGAACTCCAACTCCGGCTCCATCGGTCCTCCGGGATCGAGCTTGTTCTCCGGCTTCCTTTTGTCGTAGATGATCCACCCGGGAAGTATGATCCATGGCTCTAACTCTTTGCAATATATCAAAAGAGCAACTGGAGAACTTGGGATGCTAGTCCAAGTGGTCTAGGATATAGTGGGGGGTGTCTTAGTGTTTAGCTATCTCTTTCTTGCCTCTTCACTTGATTCTCAACACATAAGAAGGTAGTGAAGAGGAAGAATATGAAGGTGGAGGAAGCTAGAGAGGAAAGAGGAGAGCAAGAGCAAAAGAGAGCTCAAGAAAAATAATGAAGCATTTCATGAAAGAGAAAATACACACATAGGTTTTGTGTATGATTTCTTTCATTAAACAATTAGCAACCATACTTCAATAGTAACTCCAAAATGAATTATAAATTCATTTGACTACTATTAAAGCATGGTCACTACCTTTCCTCCCTTACCTCTCACTTTACACCTCATTTCCATTTATGAAATAAATGGAAAATCCAAAATGAGGTGGCCACCTTCTAGAAGGAAATCTGTAGTAAATACGGATTTCAGTCTACTGTGCAAATATACCAGCAATCAGATAAAAATCCGAACGCCCAAAAGAGATAGAATAACACGAAAAACGTAATACTAGAATATATATATCAAAATACATATACGTAAATTATTAAATCAATACCTGATTTAATAATCCGGCTCAAACCCGAGCCGGCTAGTATTACAAACTGTCCAATCGAAAATCCGAGTACCAAGTACATCAATCGATCGAACCCTGCACGTATCCAATATGGCTACTACATCGTTTTGCCAGGATCAGGGAAATCCTGTGTGGGACTCTAAAGACTCAACAGTACTCTGGCAGTGGGTTTAACCATAAGCACGTCAGCGGCACTAGCTGTACGTAACGGCTGCCCAGGTACCTGTCGAAAAGGAAGGCCGACGAGCAAGATCGTCCGAACTCCTACTGAGCCTATCCGTGACAATATCCGTATAGTCCGGTCTCTTCGTCAAAGAGTATCGCATATCGGGTCTAGGGGGTGGTGAACGTCAGACCCTAACAACCTGATAAGTCGTGCCGATGTGGCTCAGGACCAATCCGGGAAACTACTGATCAACCTATCAGTAAATCCCAAGTGCCTTGGCTAAGGTCTTATGGTCCTGACCAATCGAATACAGTGCGATATCGACTACTTATACCGGGAAAGACGAATCCCCAACAATCGCTCACTGCCTCCATATGGCTCGGGACTGAACCCAACCAAAACCTGTTTGCACGACTCAGTAAAGCCGTGGTAGGGTAGTGATCAAAGATCAGTGGGAATTCACATGAGACAAATGCCGATCTCGGGTCCAAAAACTAACATGTACACATGTCACCTGAGAACTTCCATCTGACGATAGGTATAGTACCACATGGAAGTTCTCGGCGAGTCCGTCCAGTGTAATCACACCCAGTGAGCACCTGTATACGATCTTAGGTGCATCAGACCAATGGCTGCGGGACCAACCATCCTCCGACGGGGCTAGAAACGTACGCACTAGTCTACTCTGGAGTATCAGTGCCCAGTCTTGATACTCACGCGACTAGAGACCATTTAAGGATGTACTTATGGACTACCCTGCTCCCACAAGTATGATCGTCATCACAACGCAGGTAGCCAAGCAAGATCCTAGGGGCTTTATCAACATATAACCACAATATGTAATAACGAGTATGACATATACCATGTTAAGATAAAGACAAACCATAATAGTATACTACCGTATCGAGTCTTTATCAATATGTGCAAGCTAGATATAACAACAATACAAATAAATACACATATCCCGATAAAGACAAGTCAAATAATATACTATAAAACTGAGCAAGATTGTTCTGTACATACATATCCCTAGTATCCATATGTATATATATACAATACTGGCCTCTAGGGCATATACATCCAACAGCCAGTACACGTATGTGATCGGAACCCTGCCGTAAAACCATACGGCCTCTACATCGTTTCGCCCGAAGTGGGGAAACTCTCTGTGTGAGACTCTAAAGACTCGACAGTACGCTGGCAGTGGGTTTAACTACAAGCCCGTCGGCGGTACTATCTGTACGTAACGGCTACCCAGGTATCTGTCGATAAGAAAGCCGATGAGCAAACTCATCCGAACTCTTACTGAGCCTGTTTGTGACAATATCCGTACAGTCCGATCTGTTCGTCTGAGATACTCGCATATCGGGCCTAGGGGATAGTAAACGTCAGACCCGTAACAGCGCAATAAGTCGTGCCGGGATAGAGCCCAATACACCTTGAGAAACTACTGGAGTGTCTACCAGTAAATTTCGATTGCCCTGGCCAGGGACTATATGTAATGGCTTTCCGAACACAGCGCGATATTAACCCCCCCAATACCGGAAGAGACGAATCCTATCTAACCGTTACTGCCTCCAAGTGCTTCGGGACTGCACCCAACTACTACCTATTTGCATGACTCCTTTGAGCCGTGATAGGGTAGTAATCTAAGTGCGGTAGGAACACACTCGAGACGAATAGCGATGCAAGTCAACGGACTAACCTGTACTCATGCCATCCGGGAACTGCTACCTGACGATAGGTATAATACTAACCAGCAGTCCCCAACAAGTTCGTCTAGTGTAACTTATAACTCATTGAGCACATGTATATTATCTCCAATACGACGTACAAATGACTGTGGGATGGACCATCTCCCCTGCTGGGATGAGAAGCGTATACACTAGTCTATTCTGGAGTATCGATAACTCGTCTCGATAAACCTACGACTAGGAAGCTGTACAAGGATGTGCTTATAGACTACCCAGCCCCCACTAGTATGACTGTCATCACAACGCTGATAGTCAAACAAAGATCCTAAAGGCTCTACCAATATGTATAAGCGATATGCTAAAAGAAACATATGCACATATTGAGGTAGAATGAAACCAGATAGCATACTACCATTTTGAGAAAGACTGTTATTATAACTATGAATATCCCAAGCTTCCAATATGTAATATACAATCCAGTATGATACAATAATGGCCTATAAGGCATATATCACTAACATTAGCCGACCCACTTCTAATACACACTGGCCAATAAGAAATATGAAATAAAATTGAAAATTGTTGAAATCTCATGTTATTTATCTGCAATCTATGAAAATTCATAAAATACATGGTATTTTTTAATAAAACATTGCAAAGTCGTGACATGAAAACAAAAGAAAACTAGGTATTTCAATTAAAATAGTGTACAATGATTGCATCAAGAAGGAGAAGCTTACACAATGGTTGGTTTTTGTTATAGAGTATGGTGTTCTTAACTTTTGCAGGCCTTCGAGGTGAAGGATAATAGGACATTACCTTTCTTGGGGAAAAAATTATTATAATTAGTGTGAGCCAAAAGGCCAACTTATATAGCATACAAGACTTCGACATCAAGCAATAACTAAACATTGGGCATTACGAACAGATCATGACTTAGTTAACTAACAATCCTAACTATAATAATTTTAAGGGGTAGGGCTCTTAATTAACTAAAGAGTTTGTCATCCAACACAAATCAATTAGTTTAATAGTTAGTTAATGAGAATAATACCGTTCCCTCATATATAGTTGTTGTATGATTATAGTAAACTGCATATATATAGTTTTTTTGCACGTTGTATACAGTAATTTCAAAATAAAATAAAGGAGAAGAATTTGTTTTAAAAACCAATAAAAAAAATTTAAAACATAGAGAATTCAAATTACAAAAAGTCATATCACAAACACCTTTTGTCGTTTATGGTAGGGAGGGCCACATCTATTACCTGCGAGCGGTGAGGGTGTCATATGGCACAGGCCGCAAGTATATCCTATAGGGATTTGACCACTAAGCCGTGTTGCCACCTGAAACATATCGGTGCAAACCTACGAAATGCATGTCTAAAAGTAAAAATAACTACTTGTATCATTAAAGATATATACTCAGCCTACATATCTAATACATAAACAACATGTCAACAATTTCAACCATGATCCATTAGAATTCATCTCATCAATCTGACATGAAAATCAAGCTTTTAAGCAGTTGAGCACATATTTGCACATAAAATTCAAATGTGTTAAATTTATCATTTCACGTATAATGGAAACCAAGAATATAGGTATCATCAACAGTCATAGCTCATGCATATGTAATATTTTTGTATAATTTCTAAAACGGATAAATTATTCACATGTATCACCACTTACAATAGTAAAGTCAAATAGATTTGGGACGACTCAAAGTTTAAGTTTGTATTCAATTCTCAAACAAAAATTTAAGAAAAGGTTAGAAGTTCATGTCACCATTTCACATTCATTTAATACACAATAACAGAATAAAGTATATATGCATATATACAAAGTGGTATTTAAGCAACCATGACAAGACAATGTTAACAAACGGAAAACCATAAATATTATTATCCAAGATGATTCACACTTCCGGAGGCTTGATTGATTTCCTTAGAGTACATTATGCATGGGTGATGCTGGCAAACAAACAAAAAATTGAAGACCTTTTAGCATATAGTCCTATGCCTTTGCACAACATCACCGAATTTCATTAAAGTTCATAACAATAAATTTTCAGCATTTTTATCCCAAATTCAGCTTGACAACCACCTCATGCATCTCGGAATTCTTTTGTATTACGGTGGCAGCATTTTATCACCGTCATAAGGCTGAAATGGGTCAGAAAAATCTCAATCGATTCTCTTCTCTTTCATGTTAGGAATAGAGGATGACTAGAATCCCACCGGTGGGATTTGGAAACAAATCCTCTCAAGTTTGTAGCAATTAGATTCACTTTGGGGTTTGTGTAATCAATTATAAAAAGGAGCTCTTATTTACTTCTATCATGATATCATTGTTCGCACAATTCTTAAATCATATCTAATGGCTAAAAACTTGGTAGGATTTGTCTCATGTTTCCAAATCCTACATGTAGGATCCTTGTCATCCTCGTTAGGAATATATGAATCTTTTGCTCATATCCAATCCATAATTTTATTCATTAAAATGGTCATGGCAGGTTCCTGATAGCAGCATGAATTAGGACAAGCAACTCCAAACTACAAGGAAAGATGCAGCTTCAAATCTCAAAATTTACTACTGAGGTGTGGAAGTATTATTCAGTGGAATGGTATAACCCATTAAAGAATTATAACTTCCCTTCTTGCTTCTGTGTAGATATTCAAATTCATGCCTCTATATTTTTATTAGGTGCAGTGGTTCACATGAACCTATTGTTAAAGAGCACAAGAGAGAGATAATACTAATTACGTACCTGCAAATCTAATGCTTTGAAAAATATGTCCGGATTAAGCAACAATAACGCATACGGTAGAACCAAAGTCAACAGATATGGTAGAGGTTTGCTCTGACCGCTCGGGAGCTTAAGCACTGCAATTACCTCATACGGAGCACAAAATTAAAAGAAGTACCAAGTATAAATGTATTTAACAGTATTAATTATGTGAGAATTGCTATGTATTAGCGAGCATCCATGACCCACCAAATGCACAACTGAAAGCTCTTATTCTTATTGTGGTTAATGTCATGGAACGTGACAGTTTTACGCTGGTTGTCACAAGCCTACCACAACCCTCACCCTTTCTCATCCTGGTGCAGCCCTGATTTGGGGTGCTGCACTTTTAGGCTGGATTTGAAGGAGGTTGAAGGAATATCAAATAACAATGGCAGTTTCGCCAAAATTAGGGTTTTATTTCATAAAAAAAACAGCCTATTACAATTACAAAGGAGTCTCTTAAATAGACACATACAAAATAAAAAATCACAACCAATTTACCAACAAAATAAAAACTGCCTAAAATATACGACTAAAAATAGAAAGTTGCTAAAAATCGAAACTAATTATTTGATTGCGTTCAAAATTGATTCACGATATTGTATGTAAAATCTTAACAGATCCGGACGTTGATTTCATCTCTAATTCGAAAGTCAAAGTTTCAAAGCAAATCTTTAACCGTGATTTCGGAATCCTAAATGATGGATTTTCGCGATTCTAAGAGACGTCAATTTGCTTGCGGTATAGACCTAGACGATTTTGCGAGAGCTTTGATTCGGTTGGGAGAACGCCTGAATCAGACAAGATTTGACAGTTCAGGTTTCTCGGTTGAACTAGACGTGACGTGTTTTGGAACGGTCAAGCCGCTTCATATAAGCTAGGGCTGCATCATCCACCCCGTCGTAAAAAGAGCTCGACCTCGAGCTCAGGCCGTCGTCCTCAGAAGAGCTTCTGTCACCCGCATATGGGATCAAGTGCTTGATGTTGAATATGTCAGAAGTCTTCAGATGACTAGGCAACTTCACTTGATACTCGTTGTCGCCTATGTTCTTAAGAATCTCACAGGGCCACCTTCCTGTTGCTCAATTTATTATACTCACATATCGGGTAGCGGTCCTAGGTGAGGATGGCCCAAACAAAGTCACCTTCTTCGAACACCACGCGACGACGATGCTTAGTCGCAGCTGCTTCATATTTGGAGTTGATGGTGCCAATCCATTGTCGAACTTGATCATGAATGCTTTTCAGGTGCTCGGTCATGTCTTCAGTTTTAGCACTGGACCGTCCCTTATGGGGAAGTAGCACTAAGTCGAGAACACCAGTGAGGTTACCCCCATACACGATCTCAAATGGACTCCTCTTTGTCGTGCGGTTAACACAACGGTTGTAAGCGAATTCGGCTGGTGCGAGGGCAAGGTCCCACTTTTTTGGGTTGTCTCCGACTAGGCTACGGAGGAGATTAGCGAGGTTTCTGTTGACCACTTCAGTTTGACCATCTGTTTGCGGGTGATGAGCGCTGCTAAAGCACAGTTTAGTACCCATATTCATCCATAAGATCTTCTAAAAATGGCTCATGAATTTGGTGTCCCTGTCCGAGGTGGTGGATTTGGGTTCCCCATGAAGGCGCACAATTTCCATGAAGTACAGGTCACCAATCCGATGTGCCCATAGTTTTCTTGCAGGCCAAAAAATGTGCTATCTTGGAGAATCGATCGACCACGACATAGACTGAATCCATGCCTCTTTGAGTGCAGGGTAGGCCTAAGACAGTCCATGCTGACATCTTCCCGAGGTGCTGCTGGAACCAGGAACGGGATGTACAAACCCGCGTTAGTGGATGTCCCTTTGGACACTTGGCAAATATGGCAGCGCTCTCCAAAACGTATCACATCTTGCTTTATTTTAGGCCAATAGTAGTCACGAGAGATAAGGGAAAGAAGTTTGTCACGCCCAAAATGGCCGTCATTATAAAGCTCCTCTACTATATTTTCTCACAGCAAGCACTCAGAGATGCAGAGTTGAAGCCCCCGAAAAAGATGGTTGTCCACAAGCAAATAGCCCGACTTACTATCTCAGGCCCATGTTGAGGTTGCTTCAATGCTCTGTGGATAGGGCTGAAGAACGGGTCCACAGGGTAAGGTTAGCGAAAGGTATCGAACCCCACAATCCGAGCTTGCATTATGGAGAGTAAGGCCGCTCTTCTGCTCAGAGCATCGGCCACTCGATTATCGACCCCCGTGATATGCTTCAAGGAGAAGGTGAATTGTTGAATATATTCAACCCATCGACCAAGTCGACGGTTCAACTTATGCGACCCATTAATGTACTTGAGCGCTTCATGATCAGAATGAAGGATGAACTCGTGCTGCAATAGATAGTGCTTGCAATGTCGCAGGACTTGGACAATGGCGTAGAACTCAACGTCGTAACTATTGTACTTGGCTTTAGCGCCATTTAATTTCTTGCTGAAGGCCACTGGTCGCTTTTCTTGGCTGAGTATGCCACCGATACCCATCCTCGATGCATCACATGCCATCTCGAATACTTTGTCAAAATCCGGCAAAGGCAGCACAAGGACAGTAGTTAGTTTCTCTTTGATGGCATCGAATTCTTTTTGTGCTTTGTCGTCCAAGTGGAAAGGTAACCGCGACTTGAGACGGTCTGTGATTGGGACCATTACTTTGCTGAAATTTGGTACGAAACAACGGTAGAAGGAAGCGAAGCTGTGAAAACTCCGGGCTTCATGAATGTTCCTCGGTGCGGGCCAATCTCAAATTGCCTGTACTTTGGATGGGTCTTCATGTACTCCCTCACTGGAGACGATGAAACTCAAAAATATGACTTAATCTGCCATGAAATGGCACTTTGGGTGTGCATAGAGTTGTTGCTTCCTTAAGACCTCGAGAACGTTTCTCGGATCCTGCAAATGGATCTCACGAGAAGGGCTATAAATAAGGATGTCATCAAACTATACAGCCACGCACCTTTTAAATAATGGTTGTAGAAGGTGGTTCATGGCCCTCATGAATGTGCATGGGGCAATGGACAGACCAAATGGCATCACCAACCATTCGTAAAGCCCATCTTGCGTCTTGAACGCGGTTTTCCATTCGTTCCCTGGTCGGATGCGGATTTGGTAATACTCGCTCTTCAAATCTATCTTCGAAAAAACCTTGGCTCTCGCTTGTTGATCGAGCATGTCGTCGAGTCGCGGTATCGGGAAGCGATACTTCACACAGTGATTTTGTTGATACTACGACTATCGATGCACATGCGCCATGATCCGTCCTTCTTGAGAGTCAAAAGGGCTGGTACAATGCAATGACTCATGCTGGGTCGCACAAATCCTTTCTCCAGTAATTCCTCCACTTGTCTTTTCAGTTCCTGTAACGACCGCAAAATCCATTTACCCTTTTCTTTATAATAAGATAATATCTTTTAAACTCGGTGTATATTCATTTCTATTTGAATATATGTATGAACATTTCTTGTATCCTATTCGTTGAGATGCTGTATTACTATCTCACAGATCTCAAGTTCAAAGTCTAGCTTTCCCAAATTATTTATTTCTTTATTTTAATTATTTTGCATTATAAATTCTTGTTTCTAAAAAGAAGAAAAAGAATTTTGTTTTTAGATTTTGATTTTTTTAAAAGCTAAAATATAAAATATAAAAGAATCTAAACGGTATATATTTAAATTTTATTGAATTTGTAATGGTTATTGATTATGTTAATATCATTTGTATATGTTAACATTAGTAATTAGTTTGTATAGTTTATGCGGGTCTTAATTGTTATTGATTACTATTTTGTTTTGTTTTTTTGTTTTTTCTTTTCTTTCAGATTCTGATTTGATTTTTCATTACTGTATTATTGTTGTTTACATATAGTAAAATAATCAGTGGTTACTAGCATGTTTGTGATTGCAAATTCACAAATCACATGTTTAGGAGATATTTTATTGGTGACGGTTACAAGCTATAAATGGTATATTGGTTGTTTCATAAATATAAACATATGATTGTTATTCATTATGTTATTTATATTATTATTTTTTTTTAAAGATAAAAGTTTTTCTCTTGGTTGAAATATAAATTTATTTGTTGTTTTAATTTATTAGTTTATTGTTTTGATGTATTGTATTTTAAAAGAAGAGAGTTTTTCTTTTAATTAAACATAAAATTTAATTGTTTGTTAGTTTGAAATATTTGTTTTGACTGTTATTTTATTGTTTTGATTTTGTGGGATTGACAAGATTTTAATAAATTTTAACCCTTTACGGTAACTCAAAATGAAAGAAAAAAAAACTGCGACTCCAAAGATTCTTCTCATCCGCCCTTTCTATTATCTCCGATCTGAAGCCCGACGACGAGAGAATCGAATGAACGAAGAGGAAAACTCACCCCCTCGTCTCGATCTAATCGATGCATTTTTCGCATGTCAAGGAACGATCTTAAATCGTTCCTTTGTTTGTGAGTCCCCTCTTCTTTTTTCCCATCGTTCATCATCAAAATTCAATTTTTTAATTTTAATAATGATTTTATTCAATGACGAGTTTATAAGAATTTATTTATATTAGAAGTTACGATTACTACACTAATTCTATGAAAGTATCAAACATATAGTATCGTAACCTTATATATCATATTCAGTTCAGTAAAAAGTTGACATCTTTAATCATGGCCAGTTTTGGTTTGTATATTTTATTTATTTGGGAAAGCGATTTTTGATATATTGGGAGGATTAGGTTTTATCTGAAAATCCTAATTTATATAACTATTTTAAAATATAATATTGTTGTCAAAATAGTATAAACATAACATATTATAATATTCTTGCTCTTATATTTATATATAATCACTTTCCATATAATTTATATAATGTTACTGACCAGTTTTATGTATAAATTGGTATAGTACAATAATCGTTAATACATATAGCAGTAACTTAACTGAATACTACTATACTACATATTAATAATCTACCCTTCCACTTGAAAAGATTTACCGACTCTACTCCAAACTATAACATCCATGATGATTTCTAATGCTTGCACTTTGCACATTATCTACTAAATTACTACTAAATCTAAATCAATTCTCTTCACATCACAATGTGACTTTGCTGTCCTTTATCTCCAAACACAATTACAAACATAGTAACTACATGAACTTTTACGTATAATACACATACTATTACTACTTTCCACTAACTTGCTTAATACCTATCATTATAATGGTTACTAATAAAACCATACAACTTTATATTCTTGTGATCTTGTCATTGTGTCTATTTTAGATACCACCTTATTAAATAACTGCTATTAGCTATAATACTCTTAATATAAAGTGGTATACTCAATATTCATTTTCCCTATATTTATTGTTCATATGAATTCCCCCCCTCCCCCCCACTCTTAAAACTATATAAATACAAAGTTGTGTTACATGTTATTCATACTATATATATATATATATATATATATATATAAGAAATTATATTTGTATATATACCCTATATTTCCATATCGGGAAGACTTAACTATAATTGTAGTTTCATAATGATCCAGTGACAGCTCTGTCGTAATTACCTAACCAACGAGCGATAACGTCCCCCCGTGATCAGTACAAAATCCATAGTTTAAGTTAACTCGGATTGATGTACTGTTTTACTGTTTTATGTATGAAATGTGAATTTCTGGATATGCTAAAACTGATTACACTTGCCTTAGAATAGACATATCTCCTAACCACGGATTCCAATTTGAGCAAACTCAAGTTGCTGGAATATCTACAGAGAGTTGGCTACATTTTATTTCTAGGTTAATTTACCTGAACAATTATAAAAGTTTGTGAAAATAGGATCCTAACAAAACATAACGAATCTGAACTGCAGCAGAAACTATCTGCGTGGTTGTAGTAAAATAAACATAACTCCATACTCGTTTATCGTAATCTGGATTTTTTTTGTTGAGAATCGTTCATGACTCACAGGCGCTAAATTTTCTGTCTAATAGGGAAAACCAGAATCTAGACTAAAACCTATCCAAAATGTAAAATACTATCAGTGTACGAATTCTAAAATCTGCACAGATCTGCTCTACGCAGCGTTGCGAAAACTTCCGTTCCTCTCTCACCAGGAACCCGATGGAGGAAAACTCAGTTTCGTTATTTACACAACTCTCGAAACTACAATTTATTCCTTGTATGAGAATCCCTAACTCTAAACCAAAACTATAGATTTCTGCTTGCGAACTTATGCTTATGTCTGAACTGAAATTGAATTAGTATTACCTGCATGTTCTATATACATAGACACTTAGAATTGCAT
Organism: Agapanthus africanus; assembly: GCA_030015575.1. NCBI lineage: Eukaryota > Viridiplantae > Streptophyta > Magnoliopsida > Asparagales > Amaryllidaceae > Agapanthus > Agapanthus africanus. Next base: position 116,779,503 of record CM057340.1, on the reverse strand, counting down.
TTAGAACTTGACATGTATTTTCAGAAGTCTCATGACCAACTCATGAATGGGCCCGTGTTTCCTAGCCTCTAGATGACAACCTTGGGTCCGTGAATACTTTTACGCTGGTTGGAGTCCCATTACTTGAACGGGTCCGTGTTTTCTTGCCCCTGAATGATAGCCTTGAGTCTGTGAATACTTCTGATAGTTGACACACTCACTCAACGGCAACTCAAGAGCCCCATTACTAACTCATGGATGGGCCCGTGTTTTCTTACTCCTAGATAATAGGCTTGGGTCTGTGAATACTCCGGCGGTGGTTAAAGTCCCATTACTTATGAGTGGGCCCGTGTTTTCTTGCCCTTGAATGATAGCCTTGGGTCTGTGAATATTCCTACGGTATATTATACTATCTTGACCTGAACCTCGATATGAACCACTTGAATATCGTGAATATCGTGAATCTCGTGAATATTGTAAATCTAATGAATATCTTGAATCTCGTGAATATGACATGTGCACTATTTATTAAATATATATACTATATAAATATATATCATGGAGATGGGGTAGCTCGAAAATGGGGGTATTTATATATAACGGAGGATCATATCTTGTTTCTCGTGATACCGAAAAAGGTACATTACATTATATATATATATATTGAATCTCATGAATCTTGTGTTGCTGTTGTTCCATGGCATTACAGAATATCCTGATTACATAATAAATAGCACTAAAATACCGAATGTCGTGATACTCTGGTTACCTTGCACTGATTAATACGTGTTACTTATTTGACATGCATATTATAGTTTACTGTACACAGTTATTCTCATGCTTATTATTAAGTACCATGTTTCGTATCAAATATCGTTTAATGATTATACTAATACATCATAATTTAACTAGTACACCAAAAATAATTCTACACTATATTCTTATTAGTATGATTACTAAACTAATTTATTATCAAATAATTCTAAAATAAAGTATACCTTATATATTTTTATAATTATGAATCTTTATACCATATTACCTTTTGATGATATTAATAGCAACTCTATGCATATTGTTATTCCTAAATTACAAAACTGTTATTACTATTTTCTATAAATTAAACAAACTTTATTATTGTGTTACATTTGTTCCAACTGATTGAAATCCTGTATTAAACCTATCAGATTATAAACATTAATAACTAAATTTTTTTTAATAAAATGAGAACTTACCGAACTTTAATTTGCTGACGGCATTCCTGTTTTCTTGTTTTCTTTTCTTGGGAATGTCGTCAAACGACATTAGGGCAGGCGACAAAATTAGGTACGAGGTGGTACCAATCGAGAAGGACGGTCAATATTTTTCAAATCAGGTCGAGCTCTAGTTTTCCTTTTTAGTAAGAATGTCTTCTTTTGTTCAAGGCTATCTTCTGTTCCTAGTTCCTTGAATTTTCGAATTTATATTCAGTTATTATATTTGGGACTGTTATATATACTGTTGGATAATTTATAAACTTATAATTCTTATACTATAATTTCCTAAACTGCTTATATAGACGCTTAGCGTATTCATGTCGAGAAAAAATGCTTCTCGAGATGAATACGTCGCGGACTTGTCGCTCTCGTTTCTTATTTTTGGGAAGTAAAGTGTGACAGTTCCTGATGTTCTCTTGGGTTCATACGGTATACTGGTCTGTTAAGAAGGCTTGCGCCAGGAACAAGGTCGATGCAGTGTTGTATGTCCCTCATCGGTGGGAGGTTGTTAGGAAGATCTTTCGGGAATACGTCTGTATAATCCCACATGAGTGACTTGACCATATCGGGAACTTCTAAAGGTTCAGATTCCGCACGGGATTCCGTGCTCACCAAGGCATAGATAACTCCGGTTTCGTGTGCCTCCTTGAACGAACACGCCTTATTGGTAAGCGTTACATTAGTAAAAAGACTACTTCCCTCCCTCGATGTGGGTTTGGGCCTAGCCTCTTTTCTAATGGGCCGGAGAACAAATTTCTAGCCATCTTTCACCAAAGTATAGGTATTTCGCTGCCCATCATGCACTGTCTTCTGATCATACCGCCACGGCTGCCCTAGGAGTAGATGGCATGCGTCTATGGTCATGACATCACATCGGGCTTCAATAAAGTACTTGTTTTCCATAGAGAAGGAAACCAAGCAACGCGAATATACAATCACTTTGCTACCTTTCTTGAGCCAGTGCAGTTTGTACGGGCGAGAATGTTTCTGGGTGACTAGGTTGAGCCTCTGGACCACCTCCTTAAAGATGAGGTTCTCGCAACTTCCTCCATCAACGATGATCTTGAAGACTTTCTCTTTGATGGTACATGCGGTGTGGAAGACATTGGTCCGCAACCAGTCTTCCTTCTCTCCATGTCTATGTGCGAGAAGGGTCCTTTGGACGACAAAGGCAGTGTGGGTCCCATCAACGTCCAACGAAAACTCCCCTTGGTCTTCACCTTGCCTGATAACTTGCTTCGGACCCTGAATCGTCATCATGATCCGAATTGATAACCCGTCGCCTCTGGGGACGTGCTTGTTCTATTCTCAACATCTCGGTCTGTCTCAGCAGCTCTGTATTCTACATTCGTAGGTCATCTACTATGACGTCTTGCAGTCCTAGTTCGTGAAAGATGCCTCCATCTTCAGACATCACATCTCTCCGACCCCCACAACCACCACGTCCTCCATGACCCCCGCGATTTCCACACACGGCCATTGTATGTTGTCGACGAGTATCGAATGTTGCGCTCTGATACCACTTAGTGCAGCCTTGATTTGGGATGCTGCACTTTTAGGCTGGATTTAGAGGAGGTTGAAGGAATAGAAAATAACAATGGAAGTTTCGCCAAAATTAAAGTTTTATTTCATCAAAAAAACTGCCTATTACAATTGCAAAGGAGTCTCTTAAATAGACTCATACAAAATCAAAAATCAAAAATCAAAAACTGCCTAAATAGATAACTGCTAAAAGTAGAAAGTTGCTAAAAATCAAAACTAATTATTTGGTTGCGTTCAGAATTGATTCTCGATACTGCCGGTAAAATCTTAACCGATCCGGACATTGATTTCATCACTAATTTGAAAGTCAGTTTCGAAGCAAATTGTTGACCGTGATTTAGGGACACTAAATGATGGGTTTTCGCGATTCTGAGAGACGTCATTGTGCATGCAGTATTGACCCAGACGATTTTGCGAAAGCTTCGAATTGGCTGGGAGAACGCACAAATCGGTCAAGATTTGGCAATTCGGGTTCCTCGATTGAACTAGACGTGACGTGTTTTGGAACGGTCAAGCCACTCCATGTAGGCTAGAGCTGCATCACATCCGGACTTGGGACCGGAAACGATGGATTTCACAACTGAAAGCTCTCTATATGCAAAAAAGGATAGCTTTCTGAAGATGTAACAATTGAAGATACTTACAATCTGCAACAAAGTCGGTAAGCCCAAAAAGGAATCCAATGTATGACACGCCTAAGAAATGAAAACACCTCAACAATTGGCTGCAGCATTACAGAGGGAAATACTAAAATATCGCTTCAATTTAACCAGTTGTCTCTAAGGAAAGTGAACCAAATATCAATTCAATACTTACTCCAACCATTTCATTGGTTGATCACAACTGCTCTATGGGATCTGTGACAATTCCACCGCTTATCTGCAGATTTGGAATGCTTCCCAGAATCACGGCATCCCATATAAGAAACAAAATAAGGGGAATAGTTGTTCCAAGGACAATCGAGGTCCTGCAGAATTCAAGTTAAAACTAAGCAAATCAAATATTATATTTCGCTATTTCTTAGTCATCTTTTCCTTAAACACCAAATTGTTGGTGCAAGATAATAGAACACACAAGCATGTCACTATGAAAATTACATGAACATCTCACATGTTAGAACTTTACATGTGAGCAATTAATCGTTTTTCCACATCTGTTTAAGTGGATATAGATATGAAATTCAGTATCAGTTTAGAAGTGAACATTAAATATCCGCTTCATTTGTAATATAACAAACCAGAAATATTCTACAGCCATTTATGGATTATTTTAAAAACGAGCCGGCAAGGTTTCCCCACATTTAATATTATACACACTCGGTCACGATTTATGGGGAAGCCTTGACTTGACGTGCCCACATGCAATGATAAGCAATCAAGGGTGGTTATTTAAATGAGGGCACAACCCGTAACAGAGTAGAATGGAAGAAAAATGAATTATATAGCAAACTCTGAAAGTTTGGGACAAAGACTTCTTGTTGTTGTAGTATTTGTTCCCAAATTAATCATAGGTTTCATTCCCACCCACCCACACCCCACTCCCCAAAAAAATTTCTGACACTTGTTGAGAGAATCAGAGAACCAGAAGACAACTTTTAGATTACTATGATCTCAGGATCCATATGTTAACTATTTCATAGCATTAAATTCGAAAACAGTTAAAACCTAGACTAATAATTAGTCCAATTAAAGGATTAAAACAGTTTGTGCACATAAACAAAATAAGTTACACCGTAATAGCAGGATTTCTCACCGAACTTTTGACAAGTTCCCCTCAAGGTTTGTGCAAAGAACCGGAACGGCATTCTGAAACAGAGAAAATGAATCGAGTTGCGAACATCCAAAATTGGCCTGCCAAATGTAACTTCTGGTTTACCTGGTAAACAAATGAAAGTGCTATAACGGGTATACTTTGTGGAAGGGCCTCGAAATGAGCCTGAAGAAGAGAATTCCATTGCAGATTCCCACTTGCTACTCCCTAGAAAATCAAAACCACATTAGGACTTGACGATGAAGACCAGTTCGCTGGAAAATACTTAAAATGTAATGGTTAGTAAATGTATTCATGCACTTCTTGAACTTCACAACAAAGAAGTATTTAATGTAGGAAACAAACAACGATAAGCGAATTTATATTCTATTTAGCATGTACTTAATGTATAAGTAGAACCATTTAAAGTACATTGCTCAACAGAGGCATTATAGTAACCTCGCGCTAAATACAGAAGTTATAGTTCCAAGGCAGTAGAAGCCCTCTAAGTGATTCAGGTTGTTGAGGATTTATTGTCATTTACCATAGATGTTGGAAGTACTGTTATCAAGGCTGGCCTCATTGTTAGAATTGATTCTATAATCCTAATCCTATTTGTTTTTGGATTTGTTAATTAGAGATAAATCCAAATTGGTTATTTAGAGAGAAGATTGAGTTTTGTAATTTGATTTAAATTGGAAATTTAATTAAATCATTAGTTTAAATCTTCTACTTATCTCTAAGGATTAAATGTAGGCTATAAATATGAAGCTAATAGTTTAGGGTTTAGAAGAGAAAATTAAGAGAGAGAAAAGAAATTTTGTAATTCCCCATAAACAGTGAATCATTCGCTGCTGCTACCCGTGGTATTTCCCATTTGAGTTTTCCATGTAAAATCTTTGTGTTCTTTTGCGTGTTTGATTTATTCTCTATTTAAAATCCTAGTTTAAATCTTTATGTTTTATGTGTTTGATTTATTCTCTGTTTCCGCATTTATCTCGATCATCCGTAATAAATTGGTATCAAAACTAAGGTTGATTCTATTGATCGAGTATATAGATTCAGGGCATGTACGCATGCCAAAAACAAAAGACTTGGGCGGCATATGAGATCAATGGTGCCGCATTTGAGATTCATCATAGATCGAAGCGATTGGCAGAGGGTGCGCATGTACTAGTGCATGGCAGTGGCCTGATCTTGGTGTTGAAGAGCAAGTGGTAAGATCTAATCGGTCTTTGCTAGATCTATGAAAGTGATAGCTTAGGATCGGCTTCGGCGGCACAAAGGCGCGATAAACCAGCAACAAGACAGTGGTCAACGGCGGAGCCGAGAAGCTCACGGTGGCGTGAGAGGGCATTGGCACAAAGGAGCGCATGGGCATAGCTGCCAGTGCCCATGGGTGCGCCTCACGGTATCGGCAATGTGGCGGCGCCGGTGATGGTTAGCGTTTGAGGATGGTTATGGCGGCGCCGACTGTTAATACGTTAAGATCTCAAAGACGCTAGGGATATGATGAAGAGAAGAAAGACACGTGCTTTGCACATGGTGCCCACGTGAAAGAGCGAAAGCTAATTGTTTGGGATCTAGTGCGCAGTCCAGAACAGCACACGTGCAAGTGGAGACCAATGAAAAAAATTTCAGATTGGGTTTTATTTTAAATCAACGTCTTAGGTTGATTTGTCCATGGATTGTGCATTCGATGGTTGATTTTGACGATCCAAATATGTGATCTTATATTTTCAGACATTTCAGACACATTAATGGAGTCGAATTCGAAAAATTACATCTTCTGTTGCAGATATCCCCACTTCAGTGCCTATAGTTCGAATCGGATTCTGTTGAACTCATGGATGCATATTATTACTTCGAGACGCTGTTACCATGCGGATTTGGGTTGAAGGTGAAGTTCCATACCCTTGCAGTGCCGCATCTGGTATCGCGTTGAGTGCGGTTATGGATTGTCACATTAATCGCGTGACATGTTTCATCTCCGAGGTTTCTGTTGAGGCATCCTTCTAGTGTTGACCTTGGTCTTGATCGGATGCGAGCCAAGATGGAGATTTGTTGTTCGTGTCTTGCATCTTTATGTTAATCATGGATTTAGTAGCTCGAGTAAAATCAGCTGGAGAGAATTCCATTTAGAACTTGAGGATTGTTCGAACATGTGTATTTCAAGATGCTTCTGTTTACTTGCTTCAAGACTCTGTTAGCGTGTGGAGCGCATACCTTATCGTGTTCAATAGGATTTTGTTTCACATTGAAGTGTGATCTTCGTCGTTGAAATTCCGGTTATTTGCTTCGAGACACTGTTGCCATGTGTGCTGCATGTGCTTTTGTATCCGTTGCGATATGATTTATTACATCATGGTGTTATATGTTCGTTTTCGAAGTTATGTTGACACAATATCTTCATCTCAGTTTTCGTCTTGGATATGAGCCATCTGGACTCGGCACAAGTCATTATGTTTCAGCTTAAAGATGAGCCATGATGAAGATCTGATCGAGTTGTGTCGTGCGTCTTTTTTGAGCGTTTGGTTGTGGATTCACTAAAGACCAGTTATTCTGTTTGAAGACTTGCAAGCGTTGATAGATGGAGAAAGTCATAAGGGGCGATCGGCAGCAGCAAATTTTTGGTAGGACGGTTCATATCTAATTGGATTCTGTCTAAGGTGGAGATTTGTTGGGATATCCTGAATCCTAACTAATATGTTATATTTACATTTAAATATATTTTTTTGTTTAGAGATAAGATTTAGTTAGTTATTTTGAGATAAATCCTAATTAAATCAAATGTTATCTCTAAACATCATTGTATAGGCTGTAAATATAGAGTAATAGCCTACGGCTTAGATTGTACGAGCAAGAGAGGGCCATGATAGCCTCCATAATATAGCCCTAATATTTGTATGAATCCTCTCTTCCTTTGGGAGAGATCCGTGAGGGCAGGAATTTATGATGTATTCTCCATTTAAACTCTCTCATCTGAAAATCTATAATTCCTCCATCTGAATTAATGAAAACGATCTCCATTGTGCCCGTGGTTTTTCTCGTTTGGGTTTTCAACGTAAAATCTCTATCTTCTGCGTTGATGTTTTCTGTTTCCTGCGATTTGTTTGATCTTTGTTTTCGTGTTTATCTCGATCATTTGTAACACTCATGTTCATGTGTCTCTCTTTCTCGCTCTAAAATCTCTTGTACCCCCATCTACTTTATTATTTGCTACTACACAAAGAGCTAAAGAATTATTAAAGCATGCATGAGCAGCATGACCACATCTATCGGTTACCCATAATAGGTTCATATCCATAATTTTGCTCCATAAATATCATTTTCTTCATAGTCGTTGATATCAAAAATAAATAATATTTTTCAACATCCGTTTCAAAACTCCTTTATATTTTGGTCTATCGCATGCTAACGTCGCGGGGAAAACTAAAAAGGGAAACAAAAAGCGGGGGGGGGGGGGGGGGGGGGGAGGGGGGGCGGAGAAAGTGAATGCTGGGACTGCCTAGGCACCCACTGAAGCAGGGCTTGGGCGGGTGCCAGGACAGGTGCTTAAGTGGCTGAACCCGCCCAATAATTTGACCTTGTTATTGCAAATGGTCGGAATTGGTATGTTTTTATTCCCCTTGACAAAAAATTGCATACCAAACCCAATTCAATATCCAAAACTATCATTTTCCTCACTAGAAAACCTGATATCTCCATCCATAACTATATTCAATTAAAAATATTGAAACCGCATAAGCGGCGCTTAAGTGCCCACCTAAAGGCTAGGCGCTACCCCAACCGCCTAGCACTTATCTCTTCATCCATAATCATATTTAAAAATATATATATATTAAAACTGCCTAACCGGTGCTTAAGCCCCCGCCTATCATCCCCTAAAGCTTTTTACAGCCTTGGCTACAAGAACCATCCAAACATGCATCGATCCTGAATAGGAATTGGATAGAGTATTACCAAACCATTTGGATATTTTCCCTAATCGGTTCGATAACTTTTCAAATCAATTCGAAATAATCATAGAAGAACACAACACAAAAAAAATTGCAGAGTAGAATGACAGACAGAAACTAGAAGTGGCATATAGTCATAGAAGACTTACAACAAGAGTTGTGAAAGGTACTAGGATACCAAACACCAGAAACCCATTTATTGCACCGATGACCCGTTGGCTGCAATATCAGATCACTTCAAAAATCAGTGTACTTCATACTAAAACAACATCCCCCTCCCCTCCACCCACTCACCCACACTAAATTAACTAAATAAATGTGACATACACCTACTGATAGATATTTCTGAAAATTATAATTCATTGGTTAGAACACATGGAGATTTGCAAACTCAAATTTCAGTTTCCAAAATATTCATGAATAATATAGGGGATTTACTCCAAAGAAGATATATACAATATAATGAGATATAAATGTGAAAAAAATATGTTCCAACTCGTCAAGATATCTGATATTGGATAGAGAAATATATCCCAAATCGCAGATCAGTAAATTGTTATTATTATTACATTGTGTACCAAGATAGCTATCCAGATTCTATTTGCATTTGCCAATGAGAGAAATAACCTCAATTAGGTGATTGCACTCCAGACAAACAGAAATGGTTTGAAACAAGCGGTAGCATATTTTCATATTTATACAACTTCCACAGTAGATAAATAAATTGCTGAGGAAAAAAATAACCTTCCGAAGTAGCATATGCTTCCAAATAACATTGTAAATAAGGTGGCACTCTCCCATCTGCATCAATAATGAGAAATATATTCAGGAAGATTCAAACCTATAAAAAAAAAAAAAGAAGCAAATATATGGCTAACTGAGATTGTGTATCATTTGGCATGCATTCAATACTTGGCTAGAAATGAAGAAATTGTTGGTATACAAACGAATAAGTAGTAGAGTAGTTAAAAAAAAAAGGGACCTCCTTCGATCAAATAGATGGCCTCGAACACATTCATATAAATAAATCAATCCTTCATTTTTCCAATCAACTTCTGATGCGGGACCATACTCAATACTCGCACATGATGTACTACTTAACAATCTATGTATATTCCAATCGAGGATTTAAGTACATTCTGTCTATGTTAATGCACTAGGATATATCATTAGAAAAATACAAATAGAAAGAATGGTCCTCTCTATAACAACTTTAATTGGTTATTTTTTAAATCCTCAATTGGTTATGTGATTTTGTTGTTTGTCTTATGCTATGCCTTACAGATGAATGCAATTGCTTATCACAAATCATACCCTTACCCATGATCTTGACTCTTCTTTTTGATAGATGTAGTGTTTGAGATGAACACTTTTGTTGATGATAGCCTCTGGCTTGGGGAGGCTATGAAGCAAGGATCCGTTAAAGCTTTGAAAAAAGATGCAACAAGATATTAACCTGATGCCCAACAGTTCGAATTAGAGAACCAAATTCCTATCTGAGTAAGCAACTGACAAGAAAGGGGCTTTTCAAATCCTAAATGGCTGGATTGCATCCTCCAAATTCTCTTAGACTGGGAATACATTTAGAAGGAAAAAATCATAAAGAGGATGAATTTGAACTTCCAACCTTGTATTGCAGTTTTGGTGAATGTTATGAATTAAAAGTATAGAAACTAATTTAAAACATAAAGCAAGAATTTTAGTGATGGTCATTGAAACTACCTAGCAACCAGAACAATGGCTAAATTAAGATATAATTTGAAAGCAGAAAGCGAGTTCATTCTTCCTCAATAAGATAAAATAAAAAGAAAGTAGGAATTAAGGTTCATACAATGGAATGGCAAAGGAATTTGTCAAAATATCTGAAGTGCGGGCAACGGAAGCAACAAGAAGAGCATAATGTATAAATATATATATGACCAGCTGCAAGAAAGGAGTAAAGCGATCAGAAGAAAATGACCAAACCATATTCTGGAGTAAAGAACACATTTGATTATGCTCATCTGAATCATGATAACAGCTATAGAACTATATCCAACAAAAAATGCTAACAATTAGCAAAAAAATATGAATGTGCATCATTTGGAAATTTTGAATTAACCACAAGGAAAAACAAAAAGAAATTCCAGATACAACATACTAAAGCTACAACCAGATCAGATCAGGGGTTTACGCATACTGCACAAAGCTTAAATCTGGATAACTCTTTGCATTTCTTTATCGATATTCCACATAAGGAAAAACACAGGTTAAGGAATGTCACATTTTGCCTTAATAATCAACTGCATTAGGTAAAGACAATAATGTATATCAAACCAACTTAACACCCGCAACCTACCAAACCCACACGTGGCACCTTACTTCTGACCAGATGAAACTAAAATCGGTACAAATAAATATATATAAGATTCTATATGGACATATAGGTACTAATCGTAGTGGGTTTGATACTATTCACGAAGGTTTTGATTTTGGATTGAGGAATGAAGCAGGTAACTAGATTTTCAATTTTGTCTTGCCTTATGACTTGATCCTGGCGAATACTTGGTTTATGAAAAGAGAGCCTCACTTGATCACCTTTAGGAGTAGATCAAGTGCAAATTAAATAAACTTTTTTCTGACTAGAATGATAGATAGAGGTTGTTGAACCAATTGTAAGTTAGTGCCAGATAAGAGTGTAGCCACTCAATATAGACTTTTAGTTCTAGATGTTCAGGTTAGAAGAGAACCTAGAAAGATTAGACGTAAGTTAGAGCCTAGAACTAAGCGGTAGCGACTAAATGAAGGTAACCAAGAAACCTTTGTAGATCGTGTAGTTCAAGGGGGAAATTGGAAATCCGAAGACGATTCATATATAACATGCAACAAGATGGCTAGTTGCATAAAGAGTGTAGATAGAGATCTACTTAGTAAGTCGAGTGGTGGTGCTCCACCATATAAGAATACATCATGGTGGAATGAAAAGATAAAGCCTGCTATTAAAATTAAGAGGGACTCTTATAGAGATTTGAAGAAGAGCAGAGATAGAGAAATATTTGAGAAGTATAAGAAAGCTAAAAAGGAGGCTAAGAAAGCTATTCGGAAAGTCAAACTAAGGTCCACAAAAAGATGTACAAGAAATTAGACACCAAGAAGGCTGAAAATGATATATACATGATTACTCAGATGGGGAAAAGGAAGACTAAAGACCTATGTGCGGTGAGGTATATTAAAGATGAAGATCAAAAAGATTTAGTTTGAGATAAGAATTTTAAGAAAAGGTGGAGAGATTATGTTTACAAATTGTTCAATAAAAACTTTACTAAGAATTTGGACAGACTTGTTGTTCCATTTCAAGATATAAACCGTGATTTCATGCGTAGAATAAGAGTACATGAGGTCATATAGGTTTTGAAGAGGATAAAATTAAGGAAAGTTGTTTGTCCAGATATGATTCTTATTGAGGTATGGAGATGCCTAAGAAAGATAGGCATTATATGACCGATGAACCTGTTTAATAAGATTTGAAAAATCAAAAAGATACCAAATGAGTGGAGGAAGAGTACTCTTATACTTATTTACAAGAACACATTCAGAGTTGCTCCAACTACCGTGGAATAAAACTCATATGTCACACCATCAAGTTTTGGGAGAGGATGATTGAACATGGACTAAGGCATGATGTTAAGATAACAGAGGACCCGTTGGGTTCATGTCTGGACGATCGACGATAAAGGCTATTCATTTACTCTGTCAACTATCAAGCATTTTCGAGAGAGGAGAAAGGATTTGCATATGGTTTTTATTGACTTAGAGTAAAGCTTACGAGTTACAACAAACTACCTAGAGAGTTATTATGGCGGACAATGATTAAGAGAGTCCCAATCAAATACATTTACATGATCAAGGACATGTATGATATAGTAGTGGAAAATATAAGAACTTGTGGCGGCCTAACGAGCGATTGTCCGATCACAATTAGCTTGCATCAAGAATCTACACTAAGTTCATTCTTATTTGCCATAGTGATGGATGAGCTTACTAGAACTATCCAAGATGATGTATCTTGGTGTATGTTATTCGTTGATAATATTGTTTTGGTAAATGAGACGAAATCAGAAATTAATGTCAAATTAGAGATATGGAGACAACATTGGAATCTCGAGGGTTTAGATTAAACAGGCATACATGCAATGCGAATTTAGTAACCAGAGAAGTCAAGATCACAGTGGTATAACATTGGATGGGTAGGAGATACCATCGGACGATTAGTTTAGATATCTAGGTTCCATCATCCAAAAGGATGGGGAAATCGATAGCGATGTCAATAAAAAATTCAGGCTGATTGGTTGAAATGGAGCGCAACATGGATGTGTGATTGTAACTTTTTATTAAGGTTGATGAGGAAGTTTTATCGAAACGCTATCAGGCATGGCATATTATATGGTACAGAATGTTGAGATCCTAAAAAACATCATGCTTAGAAGATGAATGTAGCGGAGATGTGTATACTTCGTTGGATGTAAAGTAACACTAGAAAAGATAAGATGTGAAATAAGAATATTCATACAAAGGTTGGTGTAGCACCTATGGAGGAGAAAAGAAAAACATCTAAGATGGTTTAGTCATGTGCAATGCAGACCTATGGAAGCACCGGTTCGATGAATGGATGTTCTCGATTTAGACCAAGTCAAAAGGGCGAAAATGAGACCGAAGAAAACGTGGATGGAGACGATACGAAAAGATATGGATGCCAAAGGCCTCAATGAAAGTATATTGTTCGATAGGAGTGAGTGGGGGCGGAGGATCCTTGTGCACGACCGGGCGTGATTCTTGTGTTGGTTCATGTAGCATACCCCATATGCTTAGGATAAAGGCTGCCTAGTTGTTGTTGTTGTTGTAAGGTTCTATATGGAGTAATGAAAACCATGGAACAACTGGATAAATTCTCACATCTCTGTGTTGAAAAATGTCTCAAAATTCTGGCAAGACATTAGTTGGAACCAGATCAAACCACTGAGCAGCGGCTCTCCAATAGTCTCTCGATTAAGGCATACATCCAGAACACTAGATAGTCAACTAGTCAATAGTCTAGAGGTATCGGTTAGATTTATGTTTACGCTTTTAATAACTGAGATATAAACTTGGATATGAAGAAGGCATAGTCTGATAGCCTTCTACCCTTCATTTTTCTCTCCCACACCGAAGATTATGAATAATACATTTTTCTTGCTAACTAAATCATTAATTAGATCTATAAGTTCTAGCTAATCTCTCTCCGCTTAAAGCTTGTACTTAAGCCAAGGGTATCGCTTGGGAAGCTGTGGTGAGGATCGGTCTATGAAGACACGATGCTCGGCACAATCTACTCCCTCCTAAGAGAAATCACAAGATCAAACCCTAAAATAACCAAGGACGATGTATGATGGCCTTTCCTTTTACACAAAAGCCGCAACTTTTCCTTTGCTTACAAGCAACCTTTATTCAATAATCAATTCAACTTTCTTCATAAATAACAATTTAAATGGAATCAAATCTCAATTTAAATTGCAATGAATCTTTTGCCAAATCCTTCCAAATCTCAAACGAATCTTCAATCAAATCCCGAATCTTCTGCAAAATCATTCCAAAACTGCTCATGTCGAATCGACTCTTGATTTTCCTACAAGGTCTAGGTCTCGACCATATGCTTGGTCATATGCTTCTGTTGGATATGTATGCCCTAGAGGCCATTATTGTATATGTATACAGATGGATACTTGGACATATATATATATATATATAGGACAATCTTGCTCGATATGATAGTATGCTATTTGATTTGACTTTATCTTAACATGTGTATGTTTTACTTGCTATTACATATCTTTTATACATGTTGATAAAGCTCGTAGGATCAATGCTAGACTACTTGCGTTATGATGGCGATCATACTTGTGGGAGCTGGGTAGTCAGTACGCACATCCTTAAAAGGTCCCTAGTCATGGGAGTATCGAGACTGGGCATCGATATTCCAGAGTAGACTAGTGTATACGTTTCTAGACCCCGACAAGGGGCGATGGTTTGGTCTGGTCCCGCAACCATTGGTATTTAGACCTAAGATCGAATACAGGTGCTCACTGGGGGTGAGACATCGGACAGACTCGTCGAGAACTTCCAGATGGTACTATACCTATCGTCAGGTGGAATTTCTCAGGTGACATGCGTACAGGTTAGTTTTTAGACCTGAGATCGGTATTTGTCTCATGTGAGTTCCCACTGTGTTTTGATCACTACCCTACCACGGCTTTACTGAGTCGTGCAAATAGGTTTTGGTTGGGTACAGTCCCGAGCCATATGGAGGCAGTGAGCAATTGTTGGGGATTCGTCTCTCCCGGTATAGAAAGTTGATATCGCATTGTGTTCAATTGGTCAGGACCATAAGACCTTGGCCAAGGCAGTTGGGATTTACTGATAGGATGATCAGTAGTTTCCCGGATTGGTCCTGAGCCGCATCAGCACGAATTAGGTTATCAGGGTCTGACGTTTACAACCCCCTAGACCCAGTATGTGATACTCTCATACGAAGAGACCGGACTGTACGGAGATTGTCACGGATAGCTCAGTAGGGATCCGGATGAGTTGCTCGTCGGCCTTCCTTTTCGACAGTTACCCGGGTAGCCGTTACGTACGGTTAGTGCCGCTGACGTGCTTATGGTTATGGATTTATCTAGTAACTCAACTACCGGCGTACTATCGAATCTTTAGAGTCCCACATAGAGGGTTTCCCTGGTTCAGGCGAAATGATGTAGTAGCCGTATTGGATGCATGCAGGGTTCCGATCGATTAATGTACTTTGTACCCGGACTTTCGATCAGACAGTTGGTAATACTAGCCGGCTCGGATTTGAGTCGGGTAATTAAATCAGGTATTGATTTGATTATTTACATATATGTATATTCTAGTATTACGTTCTTCGTGTTATTCTATCTCTTTAGGCATTCTTGTTTTTATCCGAATGCAGATATGTATATACAGCAGACTGTAATCCGTATTTTATTACAGATTACCTTCTAGAAGGTGGCCACCTCATTATACTTTTTCCTTTTATTTGATAAATGGAAAATGAGGTGTAAAGTGTGAGGTATGGGAGGAATGGCATTAACTATGCTTCAATATTTAACAAATGAATTTTTAATTCATTTGGAGTTACTATTGAAGTATGGTTGTTGATTGCTTATTGAAAGAATCCATACACAAAACCTTTGTGTTGAATTTCTCTCACTATGATATCTCATTATTTTCTTGAGCTCCCATTTTGCTTCACTCTCCTCCCTCCTCTTGAGTTCATCCGCCTTCATCATCTTCCTCTTCACTTCCATTCTCATGAATTGAGAAACAAGTGAAAAGCCTAGAAAGAGATAGCAAACACTTAGATCATCATACTTCATCCTAGACTACTTGGTTTAGCAACCCAAATTCTCTAATTGCTCCACTTGACATATTGTGAGGAGCTAGAGCCATGGATCATGTCCCTCAGATGGGTCATCTATGACAAAGGAGGACCGGAGAACAAGCTCGATCCCGGAGAACCGATGGAGCGGGAAAAGATCAAGCATGTTCAAGATGGCCACTTGGAGCTAAAGATGAAGAAAGAAGACCAAAAGTCTTGGTTCGTTTGGTGAAATTTCTTCATCATAGTAGATAGCTATATTTTAGTTTTGCTAGTGTAACAGCCCTATTTGAATGCAGTAGTTCAAGAGTTTTTCGAGATTATTTTTCCATAATTTTAGAACTTTTAGTTGGCTGCTAGTATATTTTATTTTAATTTACCGTAAATAATCTTAGTATGTAAAATCTTCCTTTTTTATATTATATATAATATTTTCTTAATGGCAGCAAAACAATATTTTGCGTATCTTAAAATTCCAAAATTTACATTAATATTTTGGGTTGCATACATATATTACATTGGCTAATTTCTGTTTACTGTTAATATGAAAACAAAAAAAAAATCTGCACCGAATCTTTAAATGCAACCAATTGAAGATATGTATCTTTATAAATATATTTATAAAATTTGTTTTATACAAAACAAATATCTCTCTCTATCTCTCATACTCACATCTCTCTCTCCCCCACGCTGCTCCTCAAATTCCCCATCACTGCCACAGACCCCGACCCCCTCCTCTCGCAACCATCACCGCCACAACCCTCGACTCCCGCTCCTCACTCGCCGACCCTCGCCTCCCTCTCCTCCCCCCTTCGCCGTCGCCTTCGCCCTCGCCCTCGTCCTCATCCTACCGACGCCGCCTCCATCCCTCGTCGCGGCCACAAACCCCGATCCCCTCATCTCATCCCATCACCATCGCCTTCGCCCCTTCGCACCACCATCTCAGACTCTACCACAACCTCCAGCGGCCTGCACAGAACCCTCAACGTTGTCGCAGCTCTCGTCCTCGCCTCACAGCTGCTCACATCTCCACATCCGATCTCCACTTCGAATCGCCCAAGACCCATCTCATCTTCGCCATCCGCTCTCATCCCCGAGTGCTCTCGGCTCGACTCAGGACCATCTGAACCCTAGCTTGATACGATCATTCCTCTGTAAGTTTTTCCCCGATCCCTGCTTTTTCAGAAAAAATAAAAATATGAATAAAATGCAATGATATGAAATCAGTGAATAATTGAAAGGGGAAAATTAGTATCAAAACCCTAAATTGATATAATTGTGTTTGGTTGTGTGACAATATTTATGAAGATACTTATGGTTAACCGATGATAAATTTATCTAAACGGATCGTATAACTCATATCCCAAGTCTCACCTTAGCTGAGATCGTGCGCCGCATTTTCGTACATCGTTTTCCGTGATCGTTATCCTCAGGCAAGGACTCTTGCTCTTTTCATTTTATCGATGCAACATCGGCGATTATCTAAATTAGTTCTTAACATGTGCAAGTTTGGATGTTAGAGAAAAGAGGTTTCTTTTACAGTTTTATCATCTGTCCTTATCGGAACACTTGCTGATATAGTGCTGACTGTAAACTTGCAGCTACAAATTTCATTATAAATTAGGTGCAATTTAGTTGTACAAAATATTGCTAAATATTCCCCCTAAAATATGAGTGAGTATAGGCACAAAGTTATGAACTTTTTCTAAGGCTAATGGTCACATAAATTTTTCCCCATCGAGCTATACCTGAAAACCATTTCTTTTGCCAATTACCAACTGCTGCTTGCTTCTTCTTTATGTGATGCTATGACATGATTACTATGCACAAGAATCCTTTTACATGCTTTATACACATTCGAGAATCATGTTGATTTACATGTATAGAACACCTTGATTTGACATGCCTATTCATGATCCTTGTTATTTATATTAAAATGAAATCATTAATTGGAATGCTGAACCACATGCCATGACACCACTATTCATCGGTTTTATGTCCACATAATTACCATGCCACAAGTTCCTGTCTGTTCAGCATTTGTAATTTAATGATTTAATCTTTACCATAGTAGCTATAAATACGCGGGTGTTGGGGTAGTTTGAGTGTGCGTTGTACAACAGGATCTCAGGAGTCCCATGCCGGCAGCTCGTACCGGGCTATATCGGTCTCATGTTTACAGCTCGTACCGGGCTATATCGGTCTCATGTTTACAGCTCATACCGGGCTATATCGATCTCTTGTTCATTCCACAGTTGGGCCCGTGTTTCCTAGCCCCTGGGGTACCACTCTTGGGTTAGCCCCTGGAGCACCACTCTTGGGTTAGGAATACTCCTGCAAAGGTTGACACACACACTCGAGCTTACGATAGGTTAGTTTATCTTTTAGTGACCAGTTAGGTTATGACCTGACCCCTTACATACATGTTTCATAGTGTTAATACATCTATTTATTTATATATCTGTTTTTCCTGCACATCCGGGCTTCACTACTTTCTTATATTCTTGTTATTATTCTACACACAGCTTATACGTTGAGTACTTGCTGGGGTGTTCTGACATCCCTGAGATTTGCCATCTCATGTTTAGAGACAGATTTACAGACTGAGCAGGATCAGAGCGGCTACCAGGACTTTGCTGAAGATCAGTAACCGTAGGTTTATTTTCACCTTTTCAATTAGTTTTTAGCATGTGCGCCCTTATGGGACATTAGGACTTATGTATCTCTTTTGGATCTTATTTTATTTCCGAATCTTTTGTTTTGGATCTTTAATTGAATCAATTATCTAGTGACCCATTTTTAGGATTTCTTGTGGTTTCATTGCAGCATGATTATCAGTATTATTTCTTTTGGTATTGGATTTTATTTTTGACAGGTTAATCTAGACAGCCTTATGTGACTATAGAAAGATTTTCCTTACCGTAGGTAGCACGGCTCGCCTTCGTCGCTTTCCGTATTCCGTATTTTGGGAAGCGGGGCGTGACAATGTTTTGTTGGTATCAGCGCCAGGCTAACGTCAAAGGTTAGTCTGGGTTCTTCCGACCTTTTAGGTTAGAATCACATGTCTAGGTTTTCCCCAGTATGTTATGCTGCAGATTCCGTTGACTCTGATCGTAGGATTCGGATGACTTACATAGAGTTACGATATTGTGCCCATGTACCGCGACATGGATACAATACGGTATTCTGTATGAGTAACTTAGAGTTCTACACTTAATCCATATTTTTTGAATTGATTGTTACATTATCTCTTTACTTCGCTCAGTTTTAATATTTTGAATTTAAACCTCGTTTTTGTTGCTAAACCTCGTCGTTCGTTTTGACTTCAGAATCATGGCAGAAGAGAATTTGCGAGTATATGGGAGACGTGACAACAATACTACACTACTTGGAGTTATACGTGGCATGCTGGAGAGTCAACAACAGCAGACAGAATTATTACAAGGGGGCCTACTTGCTTCTCAGCAGACCGCTACTGCAGCCCTGAACAAGGTGGCTGAGGTTCGTGAAGGTAAACGTCCGGGCAGCGTCGCCGATTTCAGGAGACTACAGCTGTTTTCACTGGCGCGGGCGGACCATTGGATGCTGAGCAGTGGATTGTCCGCATGGAGAATTTGCTGTCAGCCGCCCGGGTTCCTGAAGAGGATAGAGTGGATATAGTCAAGATCCAGCTGCAAGACGTGGCTAGAATTTGGTGGCTCGCAGAAGAGAACAGGTTGAAGAAACCAATTGCATGGACTGATTTCTCTACGGCTTTCCTTAAGAAATTCTTTCCCAAATAGGCCAGAATCGAGATGGAACAACAATTTATCAGTCTTCGTCAGAGAGATCGCACAGTGGACGAGGTGGCGGCTGAGTTTATCCGACTCAGTCATTTCGCTCCTTCAATGGTAGCCCAGGAAGAGGATAGAGGTAGAAGATTCTTAAAGTGTCTCACTCTGGAAATACAGGAGAAGCTAGCTTCATATGATCTGGAGACTTATTCAGAGGTATTAAATACGGCCCGCAGAATTGAGACAGTTATGGATAAGAGGAAGAAATTTCAGAGTGGAGGATTCAAACGGCTGGTGAATCAGATTTCAAGGAGGATTCCAGTTAGACAGCATGGAGGAGTTCAGATGAAACGTACCGCAACCCCACCACAACGAGAACCTTCGGTTTGTGGATACTGTCAGATATCGGGACACGTCGAGAATAATTGCCGCCGCGCTAAGGGTCTATGTCTGATTTGTGGTGCTAGTGACCATCAGATTGGGAGTTGTCCTAAGAGAGCTGAGCGCAACCTGTTGGAGATAGTGCCCTCAGAGTCAATTATTAGGTCACAGGTACGTGATTGTAATGATTGAGGGAGGACCTATCCCGGTAGGACAGTCTTACTCGAGATGATAGTATGCTATCTGGTTTACCTTTATCATCGTGTACTGTTTTAGGTGACCTGACACGTCGCTATTACACGTTGATAGAGCCCCTAGGATTCTTGCTTGACCACCAGCAATATGAGGGCGATCATATAAGTGGGAGCTGGGGGTCTACAAGCATATCCTTAAAAGGTCCCTAGTCGTGGGAGTTTCGAGACCGGGCATCGATACTCCATTAGTAGACTAGTGTATACAGTCGAGACCCCGACGAGGGGCGGTGGCCGGTCTCACAAGCCACTGGTGTCAGTTGGATCACCTAAGGTGTATACAGGTGCTCATTGGGTTATGAGTACACCGGACAGGACTCGCCGGGAACATGCTAGTTGGTCATATACCAGACGTCAGATGGCAGTTCCCTGGTGACATGTGTGCAGGTTAGTTCATCGACCTGGGGATCGTCATTTGTCTCGTGTGAGTTCCCACTGTACTTTGATTACTACCCTACCACGGCTCAAAGGAGTCGTGCAAACAGGTTTTAGTTGGGTACAGTCCCGAGCCACATGGAGGCAGTGAGCGTATCTTCAGGGGTTCGTCTCTCCCGGTATTGGGGGTGAGGTCGTGCTGTGTCTAGGAGAGCCATTACACAAAGTCCTTGGCCAAGGCAAGGAGATTTACTGGTAGGTATTCCAGTAGTATCTCAGGGTGTTCTGGGCTACACTCCGACACGACTTGTACCGCTTTTGGGGGTCTGACTTTTACCAACCCCCTAGGCCCGCCATGCGATACTCATAGACGAACGGACCGGACTGCACGGATATTGTCACTGACAGGCTCAGTAGGGTTGTCGGGCTAAGTTCGCTCACAGACGTCCCTTTTAGTCAGTACCTGGTAGCCCGTCACGTATTGGCTTATACCTCTGACGTGCTAGTGGTTAAATCCGCAACCAAGGTGTTGACGAGTCTTTAGAGTCCCCCACATTCAGTTACTCAGCTTTCGGGCGAAAGGTTGTAGAGGCCGTATGGAGATATGGCAAGGTCCGATCAGATACGTGCGGTATTGCACGGATCAGGATCGGACAGTTTGTACTATAGGCCGTATGGTTATATGGCAGGGTTCGATCACATACGTGCGGTATTGCACGGATCAGGATCGAACGGATATTACTGGCCGTCTTTGGTATAAGCCGGATCCTAGTATAGTACAGTGTAGATTTTGTCTCATTGCATTTGTATTTCGGTCGGAATACAAATGCGGGTGTGTATGCACAGTATCGGGGTTTTCCTGTAATTTATTACGGGACCAGTTTCTGGAGTTGCCAGTTTGCTTTCCGTTTCGGCCAATTTCCATTGTTCCGTTCATTGGCCGAAGATTGGTGGAGGAGGGCTTATTTGCATTGTTGCAAATAGGCATTTGTGGAGGGGGTCTTTGCATTTTTGTTGTATCATGATAGCACCATCTTTTGACTTGTTAACCTCATCATGGCTTGACTTTTGTATGGAGGGACATGATGGTTGTTGATGATTTGGTAGTTGGAGTGAGGTTATTTACTTGCAATCATTTCTTGATATCATGAGCTTTTCTCTCTCCCTTGCTTTATGGTGGTGATTGATTAATCCTTGGCTCTCCCCTCACTCACACTCTCTCCCCATTCACAAAGAGGGCCGGCCATTCTTTAGGGAGGTGGGTGATTGATTTGGGTGTGGCATTTTCTTCTCTCATGGTGCTATGAAAATTGCTCTCTTGTTCATCCAAAAACCTCCTTGAATCCCTCCACCAATGGCAACCTCCACTACCCCAAAAAGAGACACAAGTTCTACTACACATTCTACAGCGAATCTTGGGCACGTCGAGTAGCCGGCTTCGTGCCCAAGTTGCCTCGGCATTGAGGTGGGAGCCCGTAAACGATGTAGGCAACGTGGTGCACTTCCGGCGACGAGGAGGAGACGGACGGAGATCCCGCGAGGAGATCGGATTGGAGATGAAGACCGGAGGACTTGGATCGTCGGTATATATCTCTAACCCATCTTCTTGTTAGCTTAGACTAGTTAATGGTTCGATCCGGGTGTTTAGTGTGCGGTGGTGCCGGTTTGCTAAGTCCGCAAAATTTTAGTTTTTCACCGCTTCCGCATTCCGGCGTCGGATTGACGGCCGGGGCGCCGCCGTGCACTTACATTGGTATCAGAGCCTCGCCATTAACTTAGTCTAGCTTTGTGTAATGTGTTTGCATTTCCGATTGATCAAAAAGTTCCAAAACCCGTATTACCTTCGCATCAGTTTCTGTTGAAATTTTTTGGTCTCGAAAATTTTTTCTGTTGGTCTCAGAATGATGTGCAGGGAGATGTAAGAACACTGGAAAAATTTCGTAGCACGATCCCTCCGTACGACCGCGGAAGGGCGGCCAAAAGCCTATTCTGGCCGCGCTTCCGCCGCAAGTTTGTGGGCTCGTGTGTTTATTTTTTTGCAGTGGGCTTATGGGCTTATTTCAGGGGTTTTGGGATATTAAAATTGGGTCCAGGTTTTCTTTAACTGCTGCAGTATTCTTTGTGGGCCCACTTGTTAAAGTTTGATCAATCGGAATATTTTAAACACATTTTTCACAGTATTTACATTATATCTGCGACCGTGAATGTCACTCGATCGGTAAATCCGGTCTAACTGCTATAGCCCGGTTAGACGGATTTGCGAACGTGACTTTCACGATGATGTTCTATGTATTTGCTGTGTTGTTGCGGATCGGTCGTGGGGGATAGCCTGGATGCAATGCTAGTACAGTTTTGTTGTATTATGTACATTTGATATTGCGGGGCGAGCGTCCGACATGTGGACTGCCGTCACTGCCTGTTTGTATTATTATTTTGGGGCACGGCCAGGTTGCGGTCGATGTACCCGGTGTATGTATATTTTACTTTCTGTACTAGGGTTGCCCCGCGGAGGGGTGCACGGATAGCCGGGTTCTGGAGGGCAACAAGCCCGCATCTCATGGCATTGAGACGGAGGGGGCTTCACTCTAGGATTGGCGGGCTATTCGCCGCACTCGTAGGGGGTACAGGTTGACCCAGGAGGGGTGCCCAAGTTGCCGGATTCCGTGAAGTGCTGGGTGGTCCATTCACGGCGCTGAAGGGGGCTGCCTCGCTTCAGGTTTTGGCGGGTGACTTGCCGCGCCCGTAGGGGTCTAGGATTTCATTGCACAGGCTATCCACACGACCAGGGGAACGTCGGGTTTCAGCAGTGGCTCTGTGAAACCCGGGGATCCCAGATATCTGTATTGTTCTGTGATGCTGTACATTTTCTGTGATGTTGCATTTCTTTCACGCCTTGAGCGAAATATAATATATTGGTATATATATTAGTAGATGTTGTATATGTTTTACATCCGCGCTAGTCCAGTCCCCGCTCTGTCGTTAGTTAGCTAACCTAACGGGTAATGACGGGACCCAGTGGCGAATGCGGATAGCATATACGTACATCAGTATATTTTCGTTCTTTTTGGTGTGATCAATTGATGGGACTGCATTGATTCGGATCAATGCAAGTTAAAAACAAACCTAATCTGATGTTGTTGGAACATTTTTCAAAAAGCTGTTATTGCAAGGACGTTTACTTTTGTTTTGCATCGTGGTATTCATTGGAATATCCTGCTCCTCAGTCGACGAGGCAAGGGCCGAGATCCCTTCACCGGGAGTGACCCCTTGGACAGAAGTTTGCGTCAGGGCATTAACTTCACTATAGCCGATTACTTTTGCTTTGCATCGCGGTATTCATTTAGAATATCCTGCACCCCATTCTACGGGGAAAGAGCCGAGATCCCTTCACCGGGAGTGACCTCTTTAGCAACGGTTTTCGTCACTATATTTTCAAAAAGCTATCCGTTCCTTCGACGATATCAAGTTCATTACGTTAAAGGTTTTCGCCAGAAACCATTCGTAGCCCTCCGTCGTTTCATATGGGTAGTCAATAGTATTCAAGCTGTGTTTGTTGGCCAAAGTCAAGGCACAGTGTTTGGTAGCTGTTGGTTATTCATATGCAGCATAGATAGATGCGTTGGTTTGGAACAGTCGTATAGCCTTGTTGGCCAAAGTCAAGGGCTTGTGCGGGTGGATTCGAATCAACCTGGAGAATGACGGGTAGAACTTGACATGTGACTTATGATTTGTTGGCCAAAGTCAAGGTCATAAGAGCATGGGGCAGAAATCACATCGGGAGTTTCAAAAGAACTGAAACTTGCCAGATATGCGCATACCTTCTGGAGTGTGATAGCGTGAGCGGATTCCGTCACGTTATCATGCAATGATAGTTGGATCCCGATTCCCACTGATGAGTTAGTTTACTCCTCGGGTGACCCCGACTAATTCTTCTTTCAGGTTTGGAGGAGAATTTGAGGTACAGTGGGAGGTTTCCAGATTAGATAAATTGGTGACCATTCTGATCTAGGTTAGAGTGCACGCTGAGTGTTTTCTTTTCTCTCTCTCTTTGGCAGCGACCATTGACCAGACCCTAAGACTATGACTCAGTGACCAAGTTGACCGAACCTTCTTAACACTGGTTTTTGGATTGTCAGAGTTGCAAACCTCATTGCCACTCCTACTTTTACCCTTTTCTCCAGGACACCCCGTTTTACTACGAACGTCCACTTCCATTGGACAAAACCATCGTATGGTTAGATACGAACTCGAAAGAATTTATTCGAGGATGGTTTCCGGTTCTGGAGAAAACGGATAGGATTATTCAGTTGTCTTTTCCTTTTACCCTCTCTCAGGTTACGAGTACTCCTTGGTTTAGGGGTAGTACACCTATTACGCAAATTGGATTGTCTTCTTCCAAACCTTAGGCTGGTGCCGACCGGTAGGGAATGAAGAAAACCAATTAGCATAACGATGGTGTGCAGAAGGTATTAAGTTCAGACAAAGCAAGGGATTAGTAAGAGGGCAAAGTAAATTGCAACAGATATTCACGACCAAACCAAATATTTCGTTACCACTCCCACATCACCTTTGTATTTCTCCAGGACACTCCGTATCACTACGAAGATCCACAGTTTATTTGGATACTCCATCGTATGGTTATATACGAACTCGAATGGAACTTGTTCCAGTTCGGGGATGGATTCTGGTTCAGGAGAAATAGGAATAAGGTTTATTCGGTTGTCTTTTATCTTCACCCTCTCTCATTGCGAGTGTTCCTAGGATTGGGACAGTACACCCATTATGCTTATTGGATAGTCTTCTTCCAAACCATAGGCTGGTGCCGAACGGTAGGGAAGGAAGAAAACCATTTGGCCTAAAGGGGTGTGCAGAAGGTAATGACTAAAGACATATGAAGGGATTTGGAGAGGTGGCAAAGAACTATACGGTTACAGTCGTGAATCTGGAAGAGGCATTACTAGGAATACCAGGATACCCTATCGAAACGTTTCGATGTTTCTGTAAGTCCATATTGCGACCCCCGGTGCTTACGGGGAGGCGGAAACGGTATAAAAAACAAATTTTTATCGCAAGAGGCAACATGGACTAAACAAGGTCGGGATCGTTGTCTAAACTAAACTAGCAAATACACTAAAAGGAGTTAGCTACTATGGAAGATGGTTATACCTAAACTTGAACTCCTTCTTCTTCAAAACTTGTAGAGGTTGATGGTTCTCTTTTCGTCGCCTTCTTCCGTCGAAGATGGATCCACCTCGAAGGTTCGACCTTTGGGCTCTTCCTCGGTCTTTGAGTGAACTAGGGCTTCCGGCTTGCTAAACCATGAACCTAGAATGAGTAGAGAGAGACTAGGGTTTGCTTTTCTTTTTAAAGAGAAGGATTCTCAACACATGAGAAGGTTTCTCTTTGCTAGAGGAAGAAGAAGATGAAATGAGGAGAGAGAGAGGTTATGATAGAATGAGCTATTCTTTTTCTTTCTTGCAACCATAATGCAAAAGAAAAGAATTATCTAATAATAATAATTGAAAATGAGAATAGTTGATGGTAATTTGGAATGACCACTACCATGCTTCATTTAAAAATGTAAGCATAAATCAAGGAAGACTTTTAAAGCATGATGGTGGTCAACATTCAACCATGGTCAACAAGTCAACCAAATCAACCATAACAAAATTCTCATTTAATTACTATTATAAATAGATAATCCATAAATCCATTAGGGTTTGGAAAAAGATAACTGTCAACTGTGCATACGCACCCGTTCCGAAACCCTAATGAAATATCTCATCCTCCGCCTCAAGCAACTGTGCATACACACCTGCATTCTCGTTCCGAGGAACAAGAATACCAAGATATAAAAGCAACCCTCAAAACATATACCGGTATCTGGCTCAAACCAGAGCCTGCCAGTATAATCCGTCCGGACTCCAAACGTGCACAAGTGCGCGGATGAGAACGAACCCTGTCGCAAAACCATGCGACCTCTACTCTGTTTTGCCCAGAGGCGAATACCCTCTGTGTGGGACTCTAAAGACTCGACACTACGCTGGCAGTGGGTTTAACCACAGACCGCAAGCGGCACTAGCTGTGCGTAACGGTCCCCAGGTAGATGTCGACAAGAAGGCTGACGAGGTGAAACCCCATCTGAACTCCTACTGAGTCTGAATGTGACATTCTCCGCACAGTCCGGTCTGTTCGTCTGATACATCGCATGGCGGGCCTAGGGGGCGGTAAACGTCAGTCCCCCAATAGCGGTACAAGTCGTGTCGGAGTGAAGCCCAAAACACCCTGAGATAACACTGGAACCTACCAGTATATCTCGCTTGCCCTGGCCAGGGACTACTCGTGTAATGGCTCTCCTAGACACAGCGCGATGTCAACCCCCAATACCGGGAGAGACGAATCCTGTCTAACCGTCACTGCCTCCAAGTGCTTCGGGACTGCACCCAACCACTACCTGTTTGCACGACTCCTTTGAGCCGTGGTAGGGTAGTGATCAAAGTGTAGTGGGAACACACTCGAGGCGAAGTGCCAGTATCAAGTCAGCGGACTAAGCTGTACTCATGTCACCTGGGAACTGATAACTGACGATAGGTATAATACCAACCTGTCAGTTCCCGACGAGTCCTGTCCAGTGTACTCGTAACCCAACGAGCACCCGTATACTATCTCCAGTACGACGTACTGATGGCTGTGGGACAGACCATCTCCCACACTGGGATGAGAAGCGCATACGCTAGTCTACTCCGGAGTATCGATGCCCTGTCTCGATAGTCCTGCGACTAGGGACCTGTATAAGGATGTGCTTATAGATTACCCAGCCCCCACTAGTGTGACTGCCATCACAACGCTGGTAATCAAGCAAAGATCCTAAGGGCTCCACTAATGCGTATAAGTGATATACTGAAATAAACACAAGTACACATTGAAGTGGAAACAAACCAAGTAGCATACTACTATATTGAGCAAGATTGTTTATACAAGGTGAATATCCCAAGCTTCCATTAAGTAATATACAAACTAGTATGATACAGTAATGGCCTCTAGGGCATATACACTAACAATCTCCCACTTGCACTAAGGCCATGTACTGGCGTATCGAAGACCTATCATCTCGATCAGCCGCTCGAACTGAGTCTGGGGTAGGGCCTTGGTGAATGGATCTGCAGTGTTCTCTTCTGAAGCAACCCTCCGAACCTCGATCTCCTTGCGATCCACGATCTCCCTGATCAGGTGATACCGCCTCAAGATGTGCCTGGATCTCTGATGGGACCTGGGTTCCTTTGCTAAAGCTATAGCCCCGTTGTTGTCGCAATACAGAGGTACTGGGTCAACAATGGACGGAACCACCTGAAGTTCTTTTAAGAACTTCCTTATCCAGACAGCTTCTTTTGCGGCATCAGATGCAGCGATGTATTCCGCTTCCATAGTCGAGTCTGCAACGGTTTCCTGTTTGGAACTCTTCCAACACACCGCCCCTCTATTGAGGGTAAAGACAAAACCCGACATGGACTTGGAATCATCCTTGTCACTCTGGAAGCTGGAGTCAGCAAAGGCCTCAATCTGGAGGTCTTTTCCGCCATACACCAAGAACATCTCCTTAGTCCTTCTCAGGTACTTGAGAATGTTCTTTACTGCTATCCAATGTTTCTCCCCAGGGTTTGACTGATACCGGCTTACTACACTCAGTGCATAAGCTACATCCGGTCTGGTACAACAACATCGCATACATTATAGAGCCTACCGCAGAAGCGTAGGGTATAATAGACATGCGATCCCTCTCCAAATCAGTCTTGGGAGACATCTCTTTAGAGAGGGTGATCCCGTGACAAGCCGGTAGGTTACCGCGCTTGGAATCTTCCATACTGAATCTTTTCAGTACGGTGTCGATGTACCTGGACTGTGAAAGTCCTAATATCCTCTTGGATCTATCACGATGGATCCGGATCCCCAGGATGTAAGAGGCATCACCCAGGTCTTTCATGGAGAACCTGTGTGACAAGAAACCCTTGACAGATTGTAGCATAGGAATGTCATTTCCTATTAAGAGAATGTCATCCACGTATAAAACAAGGAATACTACAGTTCTCGCTACAAATCTACTATAGATGCATGGTTCATCTGGATTTTTGATAAAGTCAAATTCCTTGACCGTCTCATCAAAACAGATGTTCCAACTCCGCGATGCCTGCTTTAGTCCATAGATGGACTTAAGCAACTTGCACACCTTTCCGCTGCTCCCACTCTGAATGAAACCCTCTGGCTGATCCATATAGACACACTCCTCTAAATTTCCATTTAGAAAAGCGGTTTTTACGTCCATCTGCCAAATCTCATAATCGTGGAAGGCAGCAATGGCAAGAAGGATCCGAATGGATTTCAGCATAGCCACTGGAGAAAAGGTTTCGTCATAGTCCAAGCCAGGTCTTTGACGGAAACCCTTTGCTACAAGTCTAGCTTTATAGGTCTCAACCTGTCCATCTACACCAATCTTCCTTTTGAAGATCCACTTGCATCCTACGGGTTTTACCCCGTCTGGAGCAATGTCCAACGTCCATACTTTGTTGGTGTACATGGACTCCATTTCGGTCCGCATTGCATCCAGCCATTTTACCGAGTCAACGCTCTGAACGGCCTGCTGGAAGCTAGTAGGCTCATCATAGTCTATGACGCAATCCTCTCTATCCCCGTCTATGAGAAAACCGTAGTATCTCTCGGGCGGATGAGACTGCCTACTACTTCTACGGAGCGGCGTAGGAATGTCCTGTTGATTTGAACCCTCTGGTTCCACTAAGCTTTCAGTAATAGTCTGAGGTTCTGGAATTTCATCCAGTTCTACTGCGCTCCCACTTATCTGATTTTCCAAAAACTCAGTTTCCAAGAAGTGGGCATGACGAGAAACAAGAACTTTTTGCTCCTCTGCGTAATAGAATAGATACCCCTTGGAGTTCTTTGGGTATCCCACAAACTTGCACTGTACTGAGCGTGCCTCGAGCTTGTCCGCATGCTGCTTTTTAACAAAAGCCGGACATCCCCATGTCTTAAAGGCTTTAAGACAGGGTTTCTTCCCACTCCACATCTGATATGGTGTGGTAGGCACAGTCTTAGTAGGAACTTGGTTCAAGAGATGTGCAGCTGTTTCTAGTGCATATCCCCAGAAAGATCGCGGTAACTCAGCCTTACTCATCATGGAACGAACCATATCCAATAGGGTTCGATTCCTCCTTTCTGATACACCGTTATGTTGCGGAGTGTATGGAGGAGTACGCTGAGAGAGAATTCCATTCTCTTTTAAATAGTCCAGGAACTCGGCACTCAAGTATTCACCACCTCGATCCGATCTTAGGATCTTGATACTTTTGCCTGTTTGTTTTTCAACTTCATTCTTGTAATCCTGAAATTTCTCAAAGGCCTCGGATTTGTGCTTCATTAAGAAGACATGTCCATACCTAGAGAAATCGTCTGTGAAAGTAATGAAGTATGAATAACCGCTTCGGGCATGTGTAGACATTGGACCACACACGTCACTGTGTATGAGTCCCAAGAGCTCGCTCGCTCTTTCTCCGTGTCCAGTGAATGGAGTCTTTGTCATCTTTCCCATGAGACAAGATTCACAAGTGGCATAAGACTGATACTCGAACGGATCCAAGTATCCTTCTTTATGTAACTTAGTCAACCGTGTCTCATTGATGTGACCCAGTCTACAATGCCATAAGAAAGCCTGATTGATATCTGGAGACTTTCTTTTGTGTGTATTCTGGACATTGAAAATCTGTGGTTGGTTTAATACGTATATACCATTGCTCAGTGTACCTGACCCAATCAGAACTTGATTAAGGTGAATGTTTACAACATTACTTACAAACGCAAATTCATAACCTTCTTTAGAAACCAAAGATACAGAAATGATATTACAAGTTGCGTTGGGTACAAAAAAGCAATTACGCAAAACCAAAACATGTCCATCTAACATTCCCAGGTGATAGTCCCCCACGGCTTTAGCATCCATGCTAGCTCCGTTCGCAACTCTGAGGGTCATGTCACCTGCCTTCAAAAACCTACGGTTTCTCAACGCCTGCAAAGAATTACAGATATGAGATCCTGATCCGGTATCCAATACCCAGGAAGTAGAGTTTATAGAAAGACAGTTTTCAATAACATACACACCTGAAGCTGAAGCCGCAACCTGCTTCAGTTCCTGTGTCCTGGCTTTCCAAGCCCTGCAATCTTTCTTCCAGTGTCCACTCTTGTGACAATAGAAGCATTCTTCTTTTCCAACAAGCTTCCCCGCTATCTTTGTTGCCTTTTCCTTTCCCTTCGTACCCACTTTACTAACACCGCCTCTTGGTTTGGCGGGGGCTTTCTTCCTCTTTCCCTTGGCTTTCGTCTTGGACCTAGAGGAAGAAGATCCTCCTACAAACAAAGCGGGTGTATCCCTACCCTTCTGTAGGGTGCCCTCTGCGCTCCTCAGCATGTTGAGGAGTTCTGAAAGTTCAACTTCCTTTTCTTGCAAGTTGAAATTCAGTATGAACTGGGCGTAAGTGGATGGAAGGGACTGGAGAATTATATCCGTATATAGTTCACTGTCCAACGTGGTCCCAAGTTCCGCGAGCTCCTCAGTGTAGCCAATCATCTTAAGCACGTGGTCCGCTACCGATGATCCGACGGCCAACTTTATCGAAAATAACTTCTTCGACACTTCGTATCTTGCGATACGAGACTGCTCTCCATACAGTTCTTTTGTATGAAGAAATATGGATTCCAAATCCATATTCTCGTGCCTCCTCTGATGGTCGTTGTCCATCGAGGCAAGTACGAGGCACCTGGCCTTCGCGCTGTCAATCTCCCAAGTCTTACGGATTTCCTTATCCGCGACGCTGGAGGTGGGACCTGGGACGGGGGGAGCTTTGGTGGTAAGAAGATACCCCAGCTTGTCGTAAGTGATTGCCAATTTGACATTCCTGAGCCAATCTTTGTAGTTTGGCCCTGTCAGTATGTTTTTATCTAGAAGTAACTTAAGTCCAGTCATTTCGATTTGGTCGCTGCAGGGGGGGAGAGAAGAAACACTTTAGCACGATGCTCTTGCAAGTTTAGAATGGTTTTTTTAATTTGTCTAAACAGGATGGCTCCCACTGTCTCTCGAATCCCTCCTCAAACCACAAAGGAAGAATTAGCCGGGATCAATCCCACCGTACAATACTTGCTTAACCGTTCAGCCAGGCCAGTGTCGGTACTTCGAGGGAGGTTTTCCAACGCTTTCGCGAAGTTCCTTAATTAAATAACCTCTTTTCCCTGGGGGCGTAACCCCGCTAACACCTTTCTAGGCACCTACTAGGTTTATAGCATTGATCGTTTAGTGAGAAATTTCCCGAGGAGTAGCATATACTCACAGTAGGATCGGGATCCAAATATCATCGCGTGACGAAACTGAAGGAATCCTACCAGAATCACCACACTCCAAATGGTATGCAAATCTAGCAAGTTTCAGTACTTATGAAACTCCCGATGTGGATTTTTGCCCCATGCTCTTATGACCTTGACTAAGGCCAACAAATCATAAGTCACATGTCAAGTTCTTCCCGTCGTTATCCAGGTTAATTTGAACCCACCCGTATATACCCTTGACTATGGCCAACAAGGCAATACGACTGTCCCAAACCAACGCATTCTATCTATGCAACATATGAATACCCACCAGCTACCAATCACTGTGCCTTGACTAAGGCCAACAAACACAGCTTGAATACTGTTGAATATTCATATGAAACGACGGAGGGCTACGGATGGTTTTGGCGAAACCGTGAACGTAGTGAACTTGATATAATCGATGGAACAAGATAGCTTTTAGAAGGAGTGGCTCAAGCTCCGCATTTAAAAGTTAGTTTTGAAAAGAACCGAGTGGTTTTTCGAAAGTGTTCCATCGACTTAAACTTGGTTTATTATCTTGCATTAGTTCTTTTAATGCGTGATATTCTTGCATTAGTACTTTTAATGCGTCCCATCATTTAATCCTACCATTGCAGAAAACAACCAAAATATGACGTACGCTTATGCCATTCGCATTCGCCACGGGGCCCCGTCATTACCCGTTAGGTTACTTAACTAACGACAGAGCGGGGGCTGGGCTAGCGCGGCTGTAAAACATAAGCAACGCCTAAATAGAAAGCAATGATAGACATTACAGATCACAGATGAATACATTGGATATACTAGCAATCCGCAATCCTTTCGAGCCTGGAACGAAAAGCGGATAACACGGTCGCGGTGAATAGCCAAATACCCCACCCAAGACCCCTACGGGTGCGGCAAACTACCCGCCAAGTCCTCGGTAGTTTGTGCACCCCTCCATGGGTCTATCCTAGGAGCAAAAACAGTAAAAAGAATTATACAATGACGGCTACAACCCCGACCCGGTTGTGCGGCCAAACAAATAATAATTATTACATCAATTTACATTTACAATGAATGAAAGAAAAACAAAAGCTCATCTCACATCCACCCCGGCTATTCACCCGCGACAGTCCAACACATTCATATACACATTCCAGCACATTACAGATCATGTATAACCCCGACTAATCGACTTATAGCGATTAGCCGACGTTCAATACATGCAAACAACACAGATATAACCATCATAGTCAAAGTGCAGTGAAGTTCGGAAAAAAATACGGAATTATAGGACCCCAAAAGTGAATTTCTGTTCTGGAAAATCTGGGTACATATAATATATTTTAAAAATCCCAAAACCAACACACAAACACTCTGCACGAAAATCGATGAACAGAAGGCAACAAAACGCGGCGCTTCCGCCGCACATACCTACCTCGTGCGGCGGAAGGGCGGCGGTTTTGGGGAATTAGGTCATCGTTTTTCATGGGTGAACTCACAAAACCCTGAGACAATTTTACAAGTATAAATTTTTTCATTTTGAGCCAAAAAAATTTCAACAGAAACTCAGGTTTTGTAATTTTTCCGGTTTTGTGATTTTTCGTTTCCGAACTTCGTTACACTTCACTACCAAGCTAGTTTAAGTTTAGTTAGGCTCTGATACCAATGTAAGTCCATATTGCGACCCCCGGTGCTTACGGGGAGGCGGAAACGGTATAAAAAACAAATTTTTATCGCAAGAGGCAACATGGACTAAACAAGGTCGGGATCGTTGTCTAAACTAAACTAGCAAATACACTAAAAGGAGTTAGCTACTATGGAAGATGGTTATACCTAAACTTGAACTCCTTCTTCTTCAAAACTTGTAGAGGTTGATGGTTCTCTTTTCGTCGCCTTCTTCCGTCGAAGATGGATCCACCTCGAAGGTTCGACCTTTGGGCTCTTCCTCGGTCTTTGAGTGAACTAGGGCTTCCGGCTTGCTAAACCATGAACCTAGAATGAGTAGAGAGAGACTAGGGTTTGCTTTTCTTTTTAAAGAGAAGAATTCTCAACACATGAGAAGGTTTCTCTTTGCTAGAGGAAGAAGAAGATGAAATGAGGAGAGAGAGAGGTTATGATAGAATGAGCTATTCTTTTTCTTTCTTGCAACCATAATGCAAAAGAAAAGAATTATCTAATAATAATAATTGAAAATGAGAATAGTTGATGGTAATTTGGAATGACCACTACCATGCTTCATTTAAAAATGTAAGCATAAATCAAGGAAGACTTTTAAAGCATGATGGTGGTCAACATTCAACCATGGTCAACAAGTCAACCAAATCAACCATAACAAAATTCTCATTTAATTACTATTATAAATAGATAATCCATAAATCCATTAGGGTTTGGAAAAAGATAACTGTCAACTGTGCATACGCACCCGTTCCGAAACCCTAATGAAATATCTCATCCTCCGCCTCAAGCAACTGTGCATACACACCTGCATTCTCGTTCCGAGGAACAAGAATACCAAGATATAAAAGCAACCCTCAAAACATATACCGGTATCTGGCTCAAACCAGAGCCTGCCAGTATAATCCGTCCGGACTCCAAACGTGCACAAGTGCGCGGATGAGAACGAACCCTGTCGCAAAACCATGCGACCTCTACTCTGTTTTGCCCAGAGGCGAATACCCTCTGTGTGGGACTCTAAAGACTCGACACTACGCTGGCAGTGGGTTTAACCACAGACCGCAAGCGGCACTAGCTGTGCGTAACGGTCCCCAGGTAGATGTCGACAAGAAGGCTGACGAGGTGAAACCCCATCTGAACTCCTACTGAGTCTGAATGTGACATTCTCCGCACAGTCCGGTCTGTTCGTCTGATACATCGCATGGCGGGCCTAGGGGGCGGTAAACGTCAGTCCCCCAATAGCGGTACAAGTCGTGTCGGAGTGAAGCCTAAAACACCCTGAGATAACACTGGAACCTACCAGTATATCTCGCTTGCCCTGGCCAGGGACTACTCGTGTAATGGCTCTCCTAGACACAGCGCGATGTCAACCCCCAATACCGGGAGAGACGAATCCTGTCTAACCGTCACTGCCTCCAAGTGCTTCGGGACTGCACCCAACCACTACCTGTTTGCACGACTCCTTTGAGCCGTGGTAGGGTAGTGATCAAAGTGTAGTGGGAACACACTCGAGGCGAAGTGCCAGTATCAAGTCAGCGGACTAAGCTGTACTCATGTCACCTGGGAACTGATAACTGACGATAGGTATAATACCAACCTGTCAGTTCCCGACGAGTCCTGTCCAGTGTACTTGTAACCCAACGAGCACCCGTATACTATCTCCAGTACGACGTACTGATGGCTGTGGGACAGACCATCTCCCACACTGGGATGAGAAGCGCATACGCTAGTCTACTCCGGAGTATCGATGCCCTGTCTCGATAGTCCTGCGACTAGGGACCTGTATAAGGATGTGCTTATAGATTACCCAGCCCCCACTAGTGTGACTGCCATCACAACGCTGGTAATCAAGCAAAGATCCTAAGGGCTCCACTAATGCGTATAAGTGATATACTGAAATAAACACAAGTACACATTGAAGTGGAAACAAACCAAGTAGCATACTACTATATTGAGCAAGATTGTTTATACAAGGTGAATATCCCAAGCTTCCATTAAGTAATATACAAACTAGTATGATACAGTAATGGCCTCTAGGGCATATACACTAACAGTTTCAGTCTCACTGTGTACTGTTAAAGGAAAACTGATTTCCCGATTAGATACTTACTCCAGTGTATGTATTTACCAGGTATGATTCTCACATCTGTATGGTTTTACAGATGATGAGTGGGAGTAAGTTATTGGGAATTGGGTGATCATCCTCATTATATCGGGATTCGTTGTAATCGGTGATATTTGAGGAAATCACCTGGGCTGTTTGCCGGTCGATAAATATTTGGTTTTGAATATCCGCTGTTATGCACCAATTTCAAATTGATATATCTGTACGTCTATGAAATTATGTCTACGACATTTATCTATATCAGTGGATGGTTAGGTAAGGAGCATTAAACAGCGGTGTAATTCTTCTTAACCATAAGTACAGTTTTCAACCTACGACACACAGTGAATGAGTTATCAGACTCAAGGGACTTATACAAAGGATTGTATGTTGTCCAGGGTCCATCAGGACAGAGGGCTTGGTCCTCGTACTATATTCGGTTTACTTATGACTTCTCTAGTTTTTAGACAGGTGTTTCGCGGAAACACAGGGTCCAAATTTTGAGAAGTTATAGGTATTTGAATAGAGTAGAGAACCAGGTATAGCAAGTATCGGGATTCTTCAAAGAGATCGAAGATGTAGATACTTGTGTATGGTATTCAGTTGATAGTAATGATAAAGAGATCTTGCTTCTCTTTCAGGTTACTCATAATTGGAAGTATTCCTAAGTTGAGTAACGCTGATCGGCCTCCTTCCATTTAGTTGACATGCGCTGGGGACAGCTGCATAATTTGAATCTGGTTCAATTAAATCAGTGCCTCTGTTTCTATATTGGATATAGAACAGTTCATATCTTAACGATGTTAAGGTACGGGGAGTTGTCCGGTTTATGATTAAAACCAGACACTGGACAACTCAAGGCACGTTTCTGTAATGGCTGTTTGTGGGTTGACCCAGGCTATGACGAGGGTTGACTTTCTACCATCTGGATGAACAATAGCGATATTGTTCTAGACTCGCCACAGTTTTATTAAAGATGGATTTTTTCAGAAAACAGTAGTGGGAGTATGGTAGAACTGGAAGTGATTCCAGAACCACAAATGATTACTGAAGATTTGATAAGGAACCTAAAGATTCAATCTGGATTGACATTCCATTGGCCACTCCGCAGATAAGGTGGGTAACTTCAGGCACCCGAGAGGCACTACGGTAGCCTCAAGGACGGTGACAGGGAAGTTCTTGTTTACCCACAATTGCCATTGCTGTTGTTCCAGGTTACGAGACCCGGCGGGAGGATGAGTATAGCGTCGTTCTAAACCAGTTTTAGAAGTGTACGTCTATATGACTCTGCCAGAGGGTTGTCGTAGTCAGTGGGAGCAGCGGAAGCATTGGTGGACAGGTTGCTTATGTCTATTTATAGACTAGAGCAGATGTAGCGGAGATAGATCATCTATTTCTGACGTGACAGTCATGGGTTTGACTTCATCA
The DNA here is from genome assembly GCA_030015575.1 of Agapanthus africanus. Taxonomy (NCBI): domain Eukaryota; kingdom Viridiplantae; phylum Streptophyta; class Magnoliopsida; order Asparagales; family Amaryllidaceae; genus Agapanthus; species Agapanthus africanus. The sequence continues at coordinate 116,742,236 of CM057340.1, read as the reverse complement.
GAATAGGGAATGGATCTGTTGAGAAGGTAGTAGGGTGTGATATCCTGGTATTTGGATGATATACACAGAGTAGGAAAAGAAACTCCTACACTACGATCGGTTATACTTTGGTCGTCACACAATGGTTTCTCCATAAAGCAAATGGATTTTATATCTGACATACTGGATCTATGGTTTTAGATCTAGATTTGGGTGGTTTCCCAATCAGGGTACTTGACAGCATTCTAAGAGTATTTAGGATGGACGACTCCTGGCACGGTAGTGTACCTGCAGGTAATGGAGTCACCCTCTCCAAAGGTGTCTTACAGACTAAAGGGGAGAGGGACGTGCATGATTGGCAGATCACTTGCTCAGGCAATTGAGTCAATCGTGAGATGTCAAGTACCACACCAGATGTTGTTCTTGCACTAGATGCAATAAGTTGATATTAATTCAATCCTGGAGAAACAGTCGGAAGCAGTTTTAGAACATAAGTGGATGTTCTAGGGATATGATAACGACAGCCTCATTCAGGAGACAGTTATCATTCCAGGCTTCCAAGGTGACATGGACGACAAGGAGGTTGTCAGAGTTATAGTTTTCCTTCTGATGAGGGGCAGTATTTTGGACAGGTGGTCCAAGGCAATACTGAGGGAGGCATGGCGCGCAGGATACTGATTAAGTTCAGTTGACGATACAGTCTAAGAAGTTTGGATTTGGAGTTCATTTATGAGCTAGGTCCCATCAGACATCCAGACATATTCTGAGACAGGTATTGCTCTTTTCGGGAGATGGCTTTCTCCGCGAACTTGAGATATAGAGAGACATAGAAAGAAACAACTAAGCGGATCCACTCACTGAGGCTATTCCTCGAACGCAATAGTTCCGCAAACGAGCTTTGTGAGACTGACTAGTAGAGGAGTTGGATGTTCGGTATCACACGGACTGTGAGTATGCGACATCGCAATAATTAGCCTTGAGTGCAAGTGGAAGATTGTTGGAGATAGTGCCCTCAAAGTCAATTATTAGGTCACAGGTACGTGATTGTAATGATTGAGGGAGGACCTATCCCGGTAGGACAGTCTTACTCGAGATGATAGTATGCTATCTGGTTTACCTTTATCATCGTGTACTGTTTTAGGTGACCTGACACGTCGCTATTACACGTTGATAGAGCCCCTAGGATTCTTGCTTGACCACCAGCAATATGAGGGCGATCATATAAGTGGGAGCTGGGGGTCTACAAGCATATCCTTAAAAGGTCCCTAGTCGTGGGAGTTTCGAGACCGGGCATCGATACTCCGTTAGTAGACTAGTGTATACAGTCGAGACCCCGACGAGGGGCGGTGGCCGGTCTCACAAGCCACTGGTGTCAGTTGGATCACCTAAGGTGTATACAGGTGCTCATTGGGTTATGAGTACACCGGACAGGACTCGCCGGGAACATGCTAGTTGGTCATATACCAGACGTCAGATGGCAGTTCCCTGGTGACATGTGTGCAGGTTAGTTCATCGACCTGGGGATCGTCATTTGTCTCGTGTGAGTTCCCACTGTACTTTGATTACTACCCTACCACGGCTCAAAGGAGTCGTGCAAACAGGTTTTAGTTGGGTACAGTCCCGAGCCACATGGAGGCAGTGAGCGTATCTTCAGGGGTTCGTCTCTCCCGGTATTGGGGGTGAGGTCGTGCTGTGTCTAGGAGAGCCATTACACAAAGTCCTTGGCCAAGGCAAGGAGATTTACTGGTAGGTATTCCAGTAGTATCTCAGGGTGTTCTGGGCTACACTCCGACACGACTTGTACCGCTTTTGAGGGTCTGACTTTTACCAACCCCCTAGGCCCGCCATGCGATACTCATAGACGAACGGACCGGACTGCACGGATATTGTCACTGACAGGCTCAGTAGGGTTGTCGGGCTAAGTTCGCTCACAGACGTCCCTTTTAGTCAGTACCTGGTAGCCCGTCACGTATTGGCTTATACCTCTGACGTGCTAGTGGTTAAATCCGCAACCAAGGTGTTGACGAGTCTTTAGAGTCCCCCACATTCAGTTACTCAGCTTTCGGGCGAAAGGTTGTAGAGGCCGTATGGAGATATGGCAAGGTCCGATCAGATACGTGCGGTATTGCACGGATCAGGATCGGACAGTTTGTACTATAGGCCGTATGGTTATATGGCAGGGTTCGATCACATACGTGCGGTATTGCACGGATCAGGATCGAACGGATATTACTGGCCGGCTTTGGTATAAGCCGGATCCTAGTATAGTACAGTGTAGATTTTGTCTCATTGCATTTGTATTTCGGTCGGAATACAAATGCGGGTGTGTATGCACAGTATCGGGGTTTTCCTGTAATTTATTACGGGACCAGTTTCTGGAGTTGCCAGTTTGCTTTCCGTTTCGGCCAATTTCCATTGTTCCGTTCATTGGCCGAAGATTGGTGGAGGAGGGCTTATTTGCATTGTTGCAAATAGGCATTTGTGGAGGGGGTCTTTGCATTTTTGTTGTATCATGATAGCACCATCTTTTGACTTGTTAACCTCATCATGGCTTGACTTTTGTATGGAGGGACATGATGGTTGTTGATGATTTGGTAGTTGGAGTGAGGTTATTTACTTGCAATCATTTCTTGATATCATGAGCTTTTCTCTCTCCCTTGCTTTATGGTGGTGATTGATTAATCCTTGGCTCTCCCCTCACTCACACTCTCTCCCCATTCACAAAGAGGGCCGGCCATTCTTTAGGGAGGTGGGTGATTGATTTGGGTGTGGCATTTTCTTCTCTCATGGTGCTATGAAAATTGCTCTCTTGTTCATCCAAAAACCTCCTTGAATCCCTCCACCAATGGCAACCTCCACTACCCCAAAAAGAGACACAAGTTCTACTACACATTCTACAGCGAATCTTGGGCACGTCGAGTAGCCGGCTTCGTGCCCAAGTTGCCTCGGCATTGAGGTGGGAGCCCGTAAACGATGTAGGCAACGTGGTGCACTTCCGGCGACGAGGAGGAGACGGACGGAGATCCCGCGAGGAGATCGGATTGGAGATGAAGACCGGAGGACTTGGATCGTCGGTATATATCTCTAACCCATCTTCTTGTTAGCTTAGACTAGTTAATGGTTCGATCCGGGTGTTTAGTGTGCGGTGGTGCCGGTTTGCTAAGTCCGCAAAATTTTAGTTTTTCACCGCTTCCGCATTCCGGCGTCGGATTGACGGCCGGGGCGCCGCCGTGCACTTACACAACCAACCTCAGAAAGGACCTGTCCCTCAGAAGCAACTTTTTGATCAGAGACGAGGAAACACAGGTCGTGGACAGGGACGGGCCTTTACCCTAACAGCCGAGCAGGCGGAAGCGTCGGAGGATGTCGTTTCAGGTACCATTCTAATTTGTGCTGTTCCTGCTAGAGCACTTTTCGATTTCGGGGCTTCACACTGTTTTATGTCTTTGGATTTTGCCACAACACATTCTATTACACACAAAACACTGACTAGAGGTTGGGACATTCACACTGGAAATGGAGTAGTTACCAGCAACCTAGAGTGCAAGCTTTTTTCGGTAGTGATTTGCGGCAGGGAGCTTTTCGCAGATTTCCTGTTGATTGGGACCGGTAGTTATGATGTCGTCTTAGGAATGGATTGGTTGGGCACCTTTCACGCACATATTGATTGTCGGGCCAAAACTGTAACCTTTCGCATTCCTAACCACCCAGAGTTCGTGTTCACTGGGGGGAGCAAATCTCTGGGACCCATAAAGTATAGAGCTAAGCCGACGTGCGACATACTAGCGTCAATGGAGGTTGATATGAGTTCGGCACCGGTCGTAGTTCGGGAATTTTTGGATGTCTTTCCTGAGGACTTACCCGGCTTACCCCCGCCTCGTGCTTTGGGGTTTTTTATAGAATTATTACCAGGAACGGCACCAATTTCTAAGTCACCCTACAGGATGGCACCAGTTGAATTGGCGGAATTGAAAAAGCAGATAGAAGACCTCCTCAGCAAAGGATTCATTCGCCCGAGTACTTCTCTGTGGGGCGCTCCAGTTTTACTAGTAAAGAAGAAGGACGGCTCGTTACGCATGTGCATTGACTACCGAGAGTTGAACCGGGTTACGATTAAAAACAAGTACCCTATATCTCGGATCGATGATTTGTTCGATCAATTATGTGGTGCTCGAGTGTTCTCTAAGTTGGATCTTCGATCGGGGCACCATCAAGTTCGTGTTAAAGCGGAGGATGTATGCAAGACAGCCTTCAGAACTCGATACGGTCACTATGAATTCTTGGTAATGCCATTCGGTGTTACTAATGCCCCAGCCGTGTTCATGGATTTAATGAACCGAGTTTTCTCTCAGTATCTTGATCGGTTTGTCGTAGTTTTCATCGACGACATCCTTATGTATTCCAAAAGCAAGGAGGAGCATGCCGAGCATCTGAGGATCATGTTGCAGATACTGAGACAGGAAAAGTTATACGCCAAGCTTAGTAAATGCGAATTTTGGCTTGAACAAGTTCAATTTTTGGGCCACATCGTTTCTGGAGATGGTATTTCAGTAGATCCGGCGAAGATTGAAGCAGTGAAGGATTGGCCAGCACCAAAGTCAGTAGCAGAGATTAGAAGTTTCTTGGGACTCGCAGGCTATTACCGCAGATTTGTTAAAGATTTCGCACGAGCGTCTTACCCGTTGACAAGACTTACTCGAAAGGGGGTACCATTCGTAAGGTCAGAAGAGTGCAACCGAGCGTTCGAACTATTGAAGGAGAAACTCACAACTGCACCCATATTGACCGTACCAGATGGGACAGGAGAACTGGTGATTCATAGTGATGCTTCCGGCAAGGGGCTAGGCTGTGTCTTGATGCAGCGTGGGAGTGTTGTTGCTTATGCCTCGCGTCAACGGAGAACACACAAGAAAAATTACCCAACTCACGATTTAGAGTTGGCCGCTGTAACCTTTGCTTTAAAGATTTGGAGGCATTATCTTTTGGGAGAACGAGTGGAAATTTTTACGGACCACAAGAGTTTGAAATATGTATTCATGCAGAAAGAGCTAAATATGAGACAGCGCAGGTGGTTGGAGTTCATGGCTGATTATAATATTGATTTGCAATATCACTCCGGGAAAGTAAATGTGGTACCGGATGCTCTCAGTCGGAGACCAACAGCGATGTGGTTGACTGGCCAGAAGGAACTCATTGATGAATTTCGAAGACTCAATTTAGAAGTGGTAGAGTAGGGGACGCACGGACAGTATTGGCAACTGCAGGTGCAGTCTTCGTTAGTTGATCGTATTAAAGCTGCACAGGCTGGGGACCCGCAATTGCAGAAGCTCCGCGGGTTAGTAAAGGCAGGATTGAGAACAGATCTATTGATACACGAAGATGGCTCATTAAGATTCGGCAGTCGATCATGCGTGCCAAAGGGCGAGGTTCGAGAGGAAGTGTTGAAGGAAGCACACAGTTCAGCTTATTCGGTGCACCCGGGTGGTACCAAGATGTATAAGGATGTTAAACAACACTTTTGGTGGAATGGCATGAAGAGAGAGATTGCCCGCTATGTGTCAAAATGCTTAGTGTGCCAGCAGGTGAAGGCCGAACATCAGCGAGTGGCCGGCCTATTGCAACCACTTCCCATTCCACAGTGGAAGTAGGAACACATCGCTATGGACTTCGTAACGGCTTTACCTTGGAGTCCTAAGGGCAATAATGCTATTTGGATCATCGTCGACCGTCTCACAAAGGCGGCTCATTTTCTACCCTTTCAAGTGGGACAGTCGACGGAGACATTGGCAGAGAAATATATGCAAGAGATCGTACGGTTACATGGGATGCCAATCACTAGAGTATCGGACCGAGACACGAGATTCTTTTCACATTTTTGGAGAAGCTTACAAGAGAGTTTAGGCACCCGTCTCCGTTACAGCACAGCTTACCACCCCCAGACTGACGGACAGTCTGAACGTACGATACAGATATTAGAAGACATGTTGAGAGCCTGTATGCTAGATTTCAAGGGATCATGGGAGGATCGTCTTCACTTGGTGGAATTCTCGTATAATAACAGCTCTTAGGCGAGTATCCAGATGGTACCGTTCGAGGCATTTTACGGACGTAAATATCGTTCCCCAGTTTGCTGGGATGATGTGGGTGAGCGAAGATTACTAGAACCGGAACTTGTAACCCAAACCGTTGAGAAGGTCCAGTTGATCAGGGACCGTATCAAGGCAGCACAAGATCGTCAGAAGAGCTGGACGGATACTAGTCGAAGACCTCTTGAGTTTGGAGTAGGAGATCATGCCTTCCTTAAGATTTCGCCGACTCGAGTAGTGATTAGATTCGGTAGTCGTGGGAAACTCAGTCCCCGATTTATCGGACCATTCGAGATTGTGGAACGCGTTGGAGTAGTGGCATACAGGTTGGCCTTACCATCCTCTTTGGCTGGTGTGCACGATGTATTCCATGTATCACAGTTGCGTCAGTACGTTCGCGATGACAGTCATGTTCTCGATCATTCTGAATTAACCTTGAGTACTGATCTCTCGTATGAAGAGTAACCTACAGCCATTGTCGACCGTAGAGAGAAGGTATTGAAAAATAAGATCATCCCTTTAGTTCTTGTATCTTGGGACGGACGTTCTCGCGGGGAATCCACTTGGGAGCGTGAGGACAAGATTCGTCAAAAGTACCCACACCTGTTTTTTTGATCTTGTAGTCGTCCTTCCAATTTCGAGGACGAAATTTTCTGTAAGGTAGGTAGGATGTAACAGCCCTATTTGAATGCAGTAGTTCAAGATTTTTTCGAGATTATTTTTCCATAATTTTTGAGCTTTTAGTTGGCTGCTAGTATATTTTATTTTAATTTACCGTAAATAATCATAGTATGTAAAATCTTCCGTTTTTATATTATATATAATATTTTCTTAATGGCAGCAAAACAATATTTTGCGTATCTTAAAATTCCAAAATTTACATTAATATTTTGGGTTGCATACATATATTACATTGGCTAATTTCTGTTTACTGTTAATATGAAAACAAAAAAAAATCTGCACCGAATCTTTAAATGCAACCAATTGAAGATATGTATCTTTATAAATATATTTATAAAATTTGTTTTATACAAAACAAATATCTCTCTCTATCTCTCATATTCACATCTCTCTCTCCCCCGCAGCTCCTCAAATTCCCCTTCACCGCCACAGACCCCGACCCCCTCCTCTCGCCACCATCACCGCCGCAACCCTCGACTCCCGCTCCTCACTCGCCGACCCTCGCCTCCCTCTCCTCCCCCCTTCGCCCTCGCCTTCGCCCTCGTCCTCATCCTACCGACGCCGCCTCCATCCCTCGTCGCGGCCACAAACCCCGATCCCCTCATCTCATCCCATCACCATCGCTTTCGCCCCTTCGCACCACCATCTCCGACTCCACCACAACCTCTAGCGACCTGCACAGAACCCTCAACGTCGTCGCAGCTCTTGTCCTCGCCTCACAGCTGCTCACATCTCCAGATCCGATCTCCACCTCGAATCGCCCACGACCCATCTCGTCTTCGCCCTCTGCTCTCTTCCCCGAGTGCTCTTGACTCGATCCAGGACCATCTGAACCCTAGCTTGACACGATCATCCTCTGTAAGTTTTTTCCCGATCCCTGCTTTTTCAGAAAAAAATAAAAATATGAATAAAATGCAATGATATGAAATCAGTGAACAATTGAAAAGGGAAAATTAGTATCAAAACCCAAAATTGATATAATTGTGTTTGGTTGTGTGACAATATTTATGAAGATACTTATGGTTAACCGATGATAAATTTATCTAGGTGGATCGTATAACTCAGATCCCAAGTCGCACCTTAGTTAAGATCGTGCCCCGCATTTTCGTACATCGTTTTCCGTGATCGTTATCCTCAGGCAAGTACTCTTGCTCTTTTCATTTTGTCGATGCAACATCGGCGATTATCTAAATTAGTTCTTAACATGTGCAAGTTTGGATATTAGAGGAAAGAGGTTTCTTTCACAGTTTTATCATCTGTCTTTATCGGAACACTTGCTGATATATTGCTAACTGTAAACTTGCAACTACAAATTCCATTATAAATTATGTGCAATTTAGTTGTACAAAATATTGCTAAATAATCCCCCTACAGTATGAGTATAGGCACAAAATTATGAACTTTTTCTAAGGCTAATGGTCACATAAATTTTTCCCCATCGAGCTATACCTGAAAACCATTTCTTTTGCTAATTACCAACTGCTGCTCGCTTCTTCTTTATGTGGTGCTATGACATGATTACTATGCACAAGAATCCTTTTACATGCTTTATACACATTCGAGGCTCATGTTGATTTACATGTATAGAACACCTTGATTTGACATGCCTATTCATGATCCTTGTTATTTATATTAAAATGAAATCATTAATTAGAATGCTGAACCACATGTCATGACACCACTATTCACCGGTTTTATGTCCACACAATTACCATACCACAAGTTCTTGTCTGTTCAGCATTTGTAATTTAATGATTTAATCTTTACCATAGTAGCTATAAATATGCGGGTGTTGGGGTAGTTTGAGTGTGCGTTGTACAACAGGATCTCAGGAGTCCCATGCCGGCAGCTCGTACCGGGCTATATCGGTCTCATGTTTACAGCTCGTACCGGGCTATATCGGTCTCTTGTTCATTCCACAGTTGGGCCCGTGTTTCCTAGCCCCTGGGGCACCACTCTTGGGTTAGGAATACTGCTGCAGAGGTTGACGCACACACTCGAGCTTACGATAGGATAGTTTACCTTTGAGTGACCAGTTAGGTTATGACCTGACCTCTTACATACATGTTTCATAGTGTTAATACATCTATTTATTTATATATCTGTTTTTCTTGCACATCCGGGCTTCACTACTTTCTTATATTCTTGTTATTATTCTACACACCTTATACGTTGAGTACTTGCTGGGGTGTTCTGACATCCCTGAGATTTGCCATATCAGATTTAGAGACAGATTTACAGACTGAGCAGGATCAGAGAGGCTACCAGGACTTTGCTGAAGATCAGTAACCGTAGGTTTATTTTCACCTTTTCAATTAGTTTTTAGCATGTGCGCTCTTATGGGACATTAGGACTTATGTATCTCTTTTGGATCTTATTTTATTTCCGAATCTTTTGTTTTGGATCTTTAATTGCATCAATTATCTAATGGACCCTGTATCACAAAGTGAGATGGATAAAATGTTACGAAACAGTTAGAATCATTTGTAAGCTGATGAATAGAAAGCAAGTTTTATTTTAAAGGTGGCATAATTAAAACATTTTTTGTGTGTAAAGATAAAGTGATAAATCAACTGAGCCAGAAATAAATGTAGTATTACCATCATCTATGGAAATCAACTTGTGATGACTAGAAGCAAGATCAGACGGTCCATCATAAGACATATGATGTAAGGCGCCGAAATCAGTAACCCGCGAATTAGAATGAGAAAGAAACAATATATCTGACGGAGTAAAAAGGTTAGCAGGAGCTACAAAAGAGAAAAAATGGCGCAACTGACCAACTCAGTACTGGATAAAGGTAAATGGCCGGCACCGCCACAACCAAGGCCATGGGAACCACGACCATAAGCAGTCATAGGGAGATGACCATGTGATGCCCCACAGCTACCAGAGACAGAATTAAAATTCATGATGAACGACACAGAAGTAGATCACGAGAGAGGGAAAATAAGGTTGTTTAACACCTAAACGAGTACAAGAGTAGCAAGACGATCTAATATTTCATCGTTACTAACCGAGAGGAGCGGAGACAAGAGAGGAAGTGGTGAGCGCCATTGGCGATGAAGATCGGAGACGAAAGGGCTTCGGTAGCATGGTAGGAGCATATCGCAGCCACAGATCTAGTACATGAGTGAAGACAAGAGGTGGCCGTGGCTTGGGCAAGCAACAGGAAGCAAGCGGTGGAGGTGTGGCATGGTGAGGAGTAGGGTGCGGTGCGGTGCTGCGTAGTGCAGCGTGGTGTGAAGCAGGGTGCTGCTGGTGTTGTGTGGTGCAAAACAGGGTGCGGCGTGGTGCGAAGCAGGGTGTAGAGCAAGGTGCGGATGCGGGTGCTACATGGTGAGGGCAGAAGAGGGGGAGGCGGCGGCTAGGGCTAGAGGATTAGGGCATGGTGATTAGAGTTAGGGTTTGGTTTTAGGGTTTCCTCTCAATTCTTTTCAAAGCTCTGATCCGATGAAAATAACTGAGAAGAAATATTTTATTAGCATAATAATACGAGTTCCTATATATATATATATATATATATATATATATATATATATATATATATAGGAGTTGTATTAGACCACCTCTCCTATTACAGGCAATGTGGGACTAAAGACTAAAGCTAATTATATTCATAACAGAATCCATCGGGAGGGCATGTTAGAATATCAAATATATATCTCAACCCTCATTATGCCTTTGGAGGTCTGGTGTAAGGACATTTAAAACATATATCAGTTATAATTCAGATTACATTAGTACAGCATTTACAACATTACGCTTACCAAGCAACTTGAAGTCTTGAACTCCAACTTTCCCAAGAGTTCTCATGGCTATTGACACCTGAAGTATCAATACAAAAGCAATAAATAGTTACTATAACAGTTTTCAAAATGCAACATCCTTGAATCTCAAATTAAGCAAGACAAATCTGTATGCCATTTTGTATATTAGTTATGATTCAGATCATATTTCTATGGCACAAATGTTTGATTTCAACAGGTATTGTCTGTGCCAAGTTTTTTTAGCTTTGAAAAGTTTATTCCTTCATAGAAAAGATTTCTTAAGTTACAACAAGAAGACAAGTTCTCCAATAGAAACTATTAGAAAAAAGAATTATATTCAATCGGATTCATATCTTTTCCAGAAATTACCTTTAAATGTTCATAATTGTTATACATACTGTTTTCGTATAACTCCTTCATATTAATGAGAAGTGTATACAGTACCTTAATATGTTGTGTTTTGACAGTATAATTCCATACATTGAAAAGCTTACCAAATATAGATTGATGAGGTTTCAATCATGAATCATTATCATTTTTGAAGACTGAATATTGTATCTACTGTTAATAAATTAAGAAAAAAAACAAATCAAGGAAAAATAATATTTCTATATTTCAAGAAAGGACATTGTCTCTACAGGTTAATGAATTAGGGTAATAAAAAAACATTTCTATATTTTGTAATAAGGTGTTCAAAGATTCAATTGTGACTGCATAAGGATAATATCGATTATAATTCAAAAGAGCTATTTTAGTTACCAGCGAGACACCTCCAGAACCAAGTCCGCACATCGTATCGACATTAACTGCGGCGATCAGCAATTCTGTCACAACCTGAAATGTATAAGGTGGGCTAAGAAGTCCAAAGGCAACATGCCTAAACAAACACTAATTATCTAACTATAAAATAACCCTGGAATTAAGTTCAACCACTAGCATCATGACCTTAGCAGAACAACAATATTAACTTTGTTTTATAACTCCAAGGAAAAATGACGCAGAAATCGAAAAGCTTCATGATTTACTAAACATGTAAAAAGGCTATTACCATATAGATCCAGCAAAGAATGTGTCACGCCCCGCTTTCCAAAATACGGAATACGAGGGGTTGACAAGGCCAGCCATGCTCCTACGGTCAAAGAAATATCCCGCCGTAGTCACACTTCGGCTTCTAACTTTACGTCGTAATCAGTAAACAACGCACAGGTAATGAGAAATGCAGTAACTGAAACAAAACAGATACAAGGAACTAACCCGATGGAGATCACAAGGGCATAGCTCTGGATAGCTAATCAAGATGTCCGCGATGTACGTCTGGTCCTGGTCCAAGCTAGATCTACTTCTGACTCTGAGCATACATACTCAGGTCGTCAGAGCGACACGATAGCAATATATATGGGTACAAATAGTAATTCGTATAATCATAATAAAATGTAACAGTAAATCAAGAGAGTGTAGATGTGAACATGAAGTAGCCAATGCGGGTGTATAATAGGGCAGGTGAACAGTGAAGCAGTAAAATAATATGTCATGTGTGTTGATTCAGTAAGCAATGCATGTCAATGTCACTAACCCTATCAGTCTCTAAGTCTCACTGTATAGGTCACTAACCCTATCAGTCTCTAAGTCTCACAGTATAGGTCACTAAGCCTATCGTCAGTCCAAGTGTAAGAGTCAACCACTCGTGAGTATCCCTCACCCAAGGGTAGGACCCAAGGGCAAGGAACCACGGGCCCAAATAAAACGCACGGTAATAATCAGTGATAACCCTGTAAATCTCCATATATATATATGCCGGCATGGGACTCTCGAGATTCTGTTGAACTTACACTCAAACTACCCCACACCCCGTGGTCTACATCAAACGTCAACCATAGACTCAAATACCAGCCGGTCCATGAGGAGTCTATGCGAGAACTGAAGACAGGGTCTCCATCAAGCATGTCTCGACTGATACCCAAGATCAATGGACAGTGTTTGGTGCCTTACCTGTGACACCCATACAAGTGCTTCCATAAGTGTCCCATACCACTTATAGTCACACTTATACGCGTCCCACAGACGTCAACAATACAATACATCAATAGGGTTCACTGATTGTGTACAAGTACGTGTCACTTTCACTTATCCATTCATGCTCAAACACTAGCGTACTTACCAAAATCACCACTAATACCTAACACTGGGTAATGCACATGATCACTAGGTTACCAATACAATGACATATATATGATGTGATGAGAAAACAGTATGTAAGGCATGATTAAGATGTCATAAGTCGGTATCCTACCACTTGCATAATTTACCATAAATCATACATGCCAAATTTAGCGAAACAATGAACAGGGGATAAGTATTATGTTTGATTATCTAACTAGCAAATTTGGTTTCACGTCAATCGGATTTCGGGATCACTAGATATTGCCATTTCATTTTAAGCGTTCACTGTTGGAAATCCGGTTTCAGAATCGGAAGTCCGTTTCGCAACGCATTTTAATCCCAGTTGGGATTAGGATTTAGCATCACTACAGTTGAATGAAATTTAGGGTTTTCAATAGGGTTTTCAACGCAATAGACGGATTCTCAACCGCGTCTGTACGTCAAGAGTTATGCACTATTCAACACTAGGATATCAGTTCTGGTTCTGTTTGGGACTGCTATACGTCCCGATCTTTTAAATTGCAGTTTAAATAGTAAACGAGGATAAAATGGGGTGAAATCACTTGCGTTATTTAGATAACAGAATAATCTTCAATAAGGTGTAGGGTTCCGCAACATACGAGTTCAGGAAGTAATGTAGTAAACATTACGAGACAGAAAACAATAACCAGAGTTGCTCTGGACTGCAGTCCAGAGCCGCTCTCCGAGCAGATTCTCGTCATAATTTCAGTACAGAAACAATTAAGAACTTGCATAGGGTTACAGGTCGTCGAGACGGATTCGATTTGAGCCTTCGAACGCCTTATTTCAATATGTACACAATTCATTGTGATTTTAACAAATTCCAGGTGCGGGAAATTCCTAGTTTTTACGGGTGTAATTAGGGGTGTTCGTTTAAGCCATTAACAATTGAATTTTCTAGTAAAATTTTCACACAGCGCTCATTGCCATACGGGCCAGAATATGCAATCAAGTTCTGTCAAATTAAATGAAGGTTTTCATTCAGACCTTACATCGCACACTTATGTTATATAAGGTTTCACGAAACGTAAACGTGGAATTTATAGTATTAGGAATTGTAACGGATATAATATAGCATGCAGCAAGTAGGGTACTTGTTTGGAAACGTTTTGGCAATGCACGGCAGCGGCAATGGCACGAACGCGCGACGAACGACGCGGCTAGGGTTCGCGGCCTCGGCTCGCGTCTCGGATTCGACGTCGAAGTTGTCGGGGTGACTCGTGTTCGCTGGGAGCGGGGTGGGATGCTCTGTCGATCTCCTGAAATGTGTTGGGGTTGACGACGGTCGGCGGTGTCGCTCCGGCGATGTGCACAGTGAAGCTCGCAGTGAGGGGGGAAAGGTTATGGTTTTGGAGGGAGAGAGGAGGCAGTGGGGCTCGGGTTGGTGATAAAGATGATGATGTTGAGGACGAAGGGGGTCGACGAGGGGTTTCAGGTGCAGTGGGGGCTCGCCGGAGAGAGGGTGCAGGGCTCGAGCTCGGGTGCAGTGAGCTCGGCGAGGGGTGTGCTGTGGAGGTGGTCGGTGGTGTGGGGAGCGGCGAGTGGGTTCAAGGAGGAGGACGGCGGCGTGTGGTTGAGATAGAGGGAGATGGGGTCGCCGGCGGGAGCTGCAGTGGTGGCCGAGATGGGTGCAGGGGAGCTTGGTAGTTGAAGAGGGTGGAGTAACGTAGGGAGTGGGCTCTGTTGATGGAGGAGGAGGAAGGGAAGAGTGGGAGAGTCGTCGTCGTCGTCGGGGTGTAAGGGTGATGGGGTTCGAAGCTCGTGGAGGCAGCGATTTGAGTGAGAGACCGAGGGATCGAGAGTGTGAGGGAGAGAGGGTAAGTTCGAGACGTGGAGAGGTTGATGAGCTCTCGGGGTCGTGGTCGTGATGGGCGAGAACGTGGGTCGACGGCGCGGGCGACGTGGGCACGAAGCGACGTGGGTACGTTGGGAATGAGCGGGAAAAAGTTTAGAAGGGAGGAAGAAGGGTTAAACGGGTCGGGTTGGTTGGGAGCGGGCGCGGGTAAAGGGGAAAGGCTGGGTTGGGGGAAACGGGCTGGGCTGGAGAGTTTATTTTTTGTGTAATGTTTTAATTAAATTTTATTTCTCTTTGGGCTTGGGCTGGGGATTTAAATAAAATGGGAAAAGAGATAGGGAATTGGGCCGGATTTGGAAATAAATAAGAATAGGGAAATTAGAGAAGAGGGGCCGGCTTGGAAAATAAGATAAAAGAATTTGGAAAAAATATAAAATAGATAGGTAATAGGGTTTCGGTTTAGGCTAGGGAAAAAACAATGAAGGAGGAAATGGAAGTGCGGTTAAGGTTTATATACATTTAGTTAAATAAATTCTGGTGAAGGGGAAGTGGGAGTGTGCTGAGTTTTTGAGTGCAAATAAAAGGGAGAAAATAAAAGGGTTTAGTTGAATTAGGGTTAGGGATGTTAGAACACTAAAAGTAATGATTATAAAATAAATAAATTTTAAGCGTAACAAAAAAATACGGATATTGGTATACAAAAGGACTGGGTATTACATCATACCACCCTTACAAAAATTTCGTCCTCGAAATTTAAAATAAACGATAAGTTATAAAATCATAAACGAAAAGCTACTACATCGAACACTAGTACATATTTGATAGAAGAATTTTGAAGGTCTATAAATGTATAAAAACTAACGTAACTGAAGGGCAGGTCTAAGTAGGTACAAGGGGATAAAATAGCAATGACGACCAATAACACTCGAGGCATGCTAGATAAAATCGAGATCCTATATATATATATGTGTGTGTGTGTGTGTGTGTGTGTGTGTGTGTGTGCATACATACATATATCAAAATAGTGCAGCTAAAATAGTATCAGACACAGCCATTATAATACCAACGATAAGCACAATACCCGGGAAAATAAAGTAACATAATAAAATAGTGCAGGATTTGTCGATAGGTTAAAATATTTTAGAATAACGTATCAATCAAACAATTTTAACATAACTTAGAAAACCACATGGTGAAAATAATAAACATAGCGCAAAATAATATGTGCAATATATGGTTATGCTACCGAAAAATGGGAAGAATAGTAGTGTACTTAAAATGCATAAAACGGAAGTAGTCAATAACGCGCACTTTTCGATAAATAAAAAATAATGAAAACTAAATTTCCGAATAACAATGTCCCTAAATATAGTTAGGGTAACAGGAAATAGCACAAAGATGAAAAGGGCTAGTCAGGGTAGGGATTACGATGGACTATGGCTCAGTCAAAAGGTTGGAGTGTGACACTTTAAACTGAAGGTCGAAGAGACCGGGGTCGGGTTAGCCCAGGGTGTAAGGGTGAGCAGCAGAGAACCACAGGAGGGGAAAGGATGTATGGGAAGAAAAACGGTCGATACATCATGCGAATCAAAAATCCGAAGGGTTAGCGAACTCGGAAATTTCACTATAAATTTCTCCACCAGAAGGATCTTAAACAAGGCACATACAAAGGATGAAGCGTGGCCCATTCAAAAGATCGGGGTACGGTACTTTTTAATCTAAGCGAGGGTCAAAACAGCACAAGGTGCAGGGGTGGACAGTCAGGGATCTCAGGAGGAAAATAAAGGTGTATGGGAAACAGTCAAGCATCATGTGAACCAAAAATCAAAAGATTGGCGAACTCAGCAATTTATTTCATTTCAGAAAAGTCCAAACGGGGCATCCATGACGAATACAAGATAGTCCTAAACTATACATAGATTTTATTTGGCCAGAGAAGACGAAAACTAAATCACGTCAGTCGCGGTTGTGGAGGTTCAGCAGGTTACGATAGGCTCGCACGCTCAAATGGGGGCGTCCACTCCCACATCGCCTCGCAGGGATCGCCACTGGAGATTCTTCTGCCATGGGGTCTTCTTCTTCTGGTTCTTCTTCCTCGGCGGGAGCTTCTCCATCGAGGTCTGAATCTACGTGATCCTCTTCTTCTGGATTCTCTTCCATTGGGTTTTCTTCCACTGGATTCTCCCCAAGGTTTTCCTTTTCTGGATTTTCTTCTATCGGGTCTTCCTCGGAATCTTCCTCTGTTGGGTCTTCTCCGAGGTCCTCTTCTTCGTCGTCAGAGTCGCTGACTATGTTGACTTCTGGGGCTGCGAATCCCTCTCCCTCGGAATCGCTGTTTCCGAAAACAACCTGTGGGCCGTTGATCTCGTCATCTGATCTTACCAGCATGTAGTCCGAGGAAACGCACGACTATGTGTCCTCATCTAGAGACGGCGCTTCTCTAAAGTGGGCCATGACCTGAAAAGAGGGAGTCATGATTAGGCAGTGGGACACATTAAGAAGATATCCAAGGATACGGTGGCACAGGGAGGATATGCTGGAGGCAAGGACGGAAAAATTAAAATGTAAAAATGCTGATGCAATGAATAGTATTAATAAACTGAGAAGCAGGAGAACGATACATACGTCACAACTCAGAGTTTTATTGCATTCAGCTAAAAGTTCGACGGATACAAGATTTCAAACGAAAAGAAATATTTACAAAAGAGTGACACCATCTTTATTGAAAGTAGAAAACGTGATAATTCTTCTTTGATTTCTGGACTGCTGCATTCCTGTCTCGTGAGTTGAATCCTGCGTGGGGTCCGCACTATCCTCGAAGCTCGAACTACGAAATAAGCATCACTTAGCAGGGGTGGGGAGTGTGGATGAACCTCCTCCTTGTAGCTCCTTCCTTTTAGGGCAACCATTGATAAAGTGCTCGCTGGATCCGCAAATCAGGCATCTCCATTTGGCGTGGCGACAATCTCTCTGAAGGTGTTCTGGCTTCTTGCAGTACCCACAACATTGGGTCTTCTGCTGCTTCTGTCGCGGTGAAACAAGTGGGCGCTTCATCTTCACCTCTTTTCCTCGTCTAACAGGGATCTCTTTACGATTGGAGACTTCCGCTGGTGCCCGAGTCACCTGTCTTCTCAATCCTTCAGCTAATAGGTCGTTTGTTCGTTCCTGGGCTTCCTTCAGATTTTGCGGTGCATTCAGAATCTCTACGGTCTGATTCTGGAAAGTGGAGATAGAGAAAGGGTCGTTGGAAGACATGGTCCTGAAACAACACTTTTAGGACAGCATAAGATACAGAGGGAAAAATAGAACAAGATACAAAATGGACAATGAGATAAAAATATCGGGTGAGGTGAAACTCATTCAAACGGAAAAACAAATGTAGAACTCCAAGTTACCTAATAGAGCACAGTATTGTAGCTATGCTGCAGTTCATAATTACAACCACGTAACTTTGCTAAGTCACTCAAAACTCTAACGGATGGAGTCAAAATATGGCATGACGAATAATAAAGATTCAAGTTAAAGATAACAGTTCACAATCTGGACCGAAAGAGCGACTCAAATTGTCAAGCTCTACGCGGAAACCGCAATCCCAATCGTAGCATAACTTGGCTCTGATACCAACAAAACCATGTCACGCCCCGCTTCCCAAAATATGGAATACGAGGGGTTGACAAGACCAGCCATGCTCCTACGGTCAAGGAAATATCCCGCCATAGTCACACTTCGGCTTCTAGCTTTACGTGGTAATCAGTAAACAACACACATGTAATGAGAAATGCGGTAACTAAAACAAAACAGATATAAGGAACTAACCTGATGGAGATCAAAAGGGCATAGCTCTGGATAGCTAATCAAGATGCCCGTGATGTACGTCTGGTCCCGGTCCAAGCTAGATCCACTTCTCACTCTGAGCATGCATACTCAGGTCGTCAGAGCGACACGATAGAAATATATATGGGTACAAATAGTAACTCGTATAATCATAATAAAATGTAACAGTAAATCAAGAGAGTGAAGATGTGAACATGAAGTAGCTAATGCGGGTGTATAATAGGGCAGGTGAACAGTGAAGCAGTAAAATAATATGTGATGTGTGTTGATTCAGTAAGCAATTCATGTCAATGTCACTAACCCTATTAGTCTCTAAGTCTCACTGTATAGGTCACTAAGCCTATCGTCAGTCCAAGTGTGAGAGTCAACCACTCATGAGTATCCCCCATCCAAGGGTAGGACCTAAGGGCAAGGGACCATGGGCCTAAATAAAACGCACGGTAATAATCAGTGATAACCCTGTAAATCTCCATATATATATATGCCGGCATGGGACTCCCGAGATTCTGTTGAACTCACACTCAAACTACCCCACACCCCATGGTCTGCATCAAACGCCAACCATAGACTCAAATACTAGCCGGTCCATGACTAGTCTACGCGAGAACTGAAGACAGTGTCTCCATCAAGCATGTCTCGACTGATACCCAAGATCAATGGACAGTGTTTGGTGCCTTACCTGTGACACCCATACAAGTGCTTCCATAAGTGTCCCATGCCACTTATATTCATACTTATACGCGTCCCACAGACGTCGACAATGCAATACATCAATAGGGTTCACTGATTGTGTACAAGTACGTGTCACTTTCACTTATCCATTCATGCTCAAACACTAGCGTACTTGACACAATCACCACTAATACGTAACACTGGGTAATGCACATGATCACTAGGTTACCAATACAATGACATATATATGATGTGATGAGAAAACGGTATGTAAGGCATGATTAAGATGTCATAAGTCGGTATCCTACCACTTGCATAATTTACCATAAATCATACATGCCAAATTTAGCGAAACAATGAACAGGGGACAAGTAGTATGTTTGATTATCTAATTAGCAAATTTGGTTTCACGTCAATCGGATTTCAGGATCACTAGATATGGCCATTTCATTTTAAGCGTTCACTGCTGGAAATCCGGTTTCAGAATCGGAAGTCCGTTTCGCAACTCATTTTAATCCCAGTTGGGATTAGGATTTAGCGTCGTTACAGTTGAATGAAATTTAGGGTTTTCAACGCAACAGACAGATTCTCAATCGCGTCTGTACATCAGGAGTTATGCACTATTCAACACTAGGGTATCAGTTCTGGTTCTGTTTGGGACTGCTATACGTCCCGATCTTTTAAATTGCAGTTTAAATAGTAAACGAGGATAAAATGGGGTGAAATCACTTGCGTTATTTAGCTAACAGAATCATCTTTAATAAGGTGTAGGGTTCCGCAACATACGAGTTTAGGAAGTAAGGTAATAAACATTACGGCACAGAAAACAATAACCAGAGTTGCTCTGGACTGCAGTCCAGAGCCGCTCTCCGAGCCGATTCTCGTCATAATTTCAGTACAAAACAATTAAGAACTTGCATAGAGTTACAGGTCGTCGAGAC
Source organism: Agapanthus africanus (assembly GCA_030015575.1). Classification (NCBI taxonomy): domain Eukaryota; kingdom Viridiplantae; phylum Streptophyta; class Magnoliopsida; order Asparagales; family Amaryllidaceae; genus Agapanthus; species Agapanthus africanus. The sequence goes on along the minus strand of CM057340.1, from coordinate 116,722,297 downwards.
GGCTTCGATTTGAGCCCTCGAACGCCTCATTTCAATATGTACACAATTCATTGTGATTTTAACAAATTCCAGGTGCGAGAAATTCCTAGTTTTTACGGGTGTAATTGGGGGTGTTCGTATAAGCCATTAACAATTGTATTTTCCAGTAAAATTTTCACACATCGCTCATTGCCACACGGGCCAGAATATGCAATCAAGTTCCGTCAAATTAAATGAAGGTTTTCATTCAGACATTGCATCGAACACTTATGTTATATAAGGTTTCACGAAACGTAAACGTGGAATTTATAGTATTAGGAATTGTAACGGATATAATATAGCATGCAACAAGTAGGGTACTTGCCTGGAGACGTTTTGGCGATGCACGGCAGCGGCAACAGCACGAACGCGTGACGAACGACGCGGCTAGGGTTCGCGGCCTCGGCTCGCGTCTCGGATTCGACGTCGGAGTTGTCCGGGGTGACTCGTGTTCGCTGGGAGCGGGGTGGGATGCTCTGTCGATCTCCTGGAATGTGCTGGGGTCGACGACGGTCGGCGGTGTCGCTCCGGCGATATGCCCAGTGAAGCTCGCAGTGAGGGGGGAAAGGTTATGGTTTTGGAGGGAGAGAGGGGGCAGTGGGGCTCGGGTTGGCGATAATGATGATGATGTTGAGGACGAAGGGGGTCGACGAGGGGTTTCAGGTGCAGTGGGGGCTCGCCGGCGAGAGGGTGCAGGGCTCGAGCTCAGGTGCAGTGAGCTCGGTGAGGGGTGTGCAGTGGAGATGGTCGGTGGTGTGGGGAGCGGCGAGTGGGTTCAGGGAGGAGGACGGCGGCGTGTGGTTGAGGTAGAGGGAGATGGGGTCGCCGGCGGGAGCTGCAGTGGTGGCCGAGATGGGTGCAGGGGAGCTTGGTAGTTGAAAAGGGTGGAGTAGCGTAGGGAGTGGGCTCTGTTGATGGAGGAGGAGGAAGGGAAGAGTGGGAGAGTCGTCGTCGTCGTCGGGGTGTAAGGGTGATGGGGTTCGAAGCTCGTGGAGGCAGCGATTTGAGTGAGAGACCGATCGAGGGATCGAGAGTGTGAGGGAGAGAGGGTAAGTTCGAGACGTGGAGAGGTTGATGAGCTCTCGGGGTCGTGGTCGTGATGGGCGAGAACGTGGGTCGACGGCGCGGGCGACGTGGGCACGAAGCGACGTGGGTACGTTGGGAATGAGCGGGAAAAATTTTAGAAGGGAGGAAGAAGGGTTAAACGGGTCGGGTTGGTTGGGAGCGGGCGCGGGTAAAGGGGAAAGGCTGGGTTGGGGGAAACGGGCTGGGCCAGAGAGTTTATTTTTTGTGTAATGTTTTAATTAAATTTTAATTCTCTTTGGGCTTGGGCTGGGGATTTAAATAAAATGGGAAAAGAGATAGGAAATTGGGCTGGGTTTGGAAATAAATAAGAATAGGGAAATTAGAGAAGAGGGGCCGGCTTGGAAAATAAGATAAAAGAATTTGGAAAAAACATAAAATAGATAGGTAATAGGGTTTCGGTTTAGGCTAGGGGAAAAACAATGAAGGAGGAAATGGAAGTGCGGTTAGGGTTTATATACATTTAGTTAAATAAATTCTGGTGAAGGGAAAGTGGAAGTGGGCTGAGTTTTTGGGTGCAAATAAAAGGGAGAAAATAAAAGGGTTTAGATGAATTAGGGTTAGGGATGTTAGAACACTAAAAGTAATGATTATAAAATAAATAAATTTTAAGGGTAACAAAGAAAATACGGATATTGGTATACAAAAGGACTGGGTATTACAGAATGCACGTTAGCGCAGAGGGAAGGAACCCAGCTTCTTGTGTGACTGTGGGGATAGCGAGAATTCCTGCTCCTACCTAAAAACAGTTGGCAAAATCCAATATAAGTGCAATAAATGTTTTTTAACAAAACCTAAGGATATGAAGAATATATGTATTAGCTAAGAAATTTTAATATAAAATACGTGTGTGAGCATGCACACACATGATGTGGGGCATAGTTCACAATTGAACTGAATTACTCATGTGCACAAATGAATGCTTAACATAGTCACATGAAAGAAATCTTTTTCGTTTGTTGCTATGGTTGTTTTCAGGGATTTAGCATACTCAAGTTCAACCTACAGGTGCAAGTGCCACTGCTGCATAGTGGTAAAGCGTCTAGCCGTCGAGCAAGAGACCTAGGATTCAAATCATGCTTGCATCAAGGTATGGCTTTTATTTAAGAGAAAAAGAAAATCCAAGCTACAGGTGTTGTATATATTACAGTAATTCTAAAAACTATTTTGATGGTGTGCTGGAAGTTCTACCGAAACGAATGACTCAAAAGATGATTTTTAAGAATAATTCCCAGCTTAAACATGAGTATGCACAGGTTTTATGGGGAAAAGACTTCTTTTGATATTAACACGAGTTGTTTATGCATGAGTGCATAACCAGAAAGAAAATGTTTCCCCACTTGTCAGTATATATTTCAGTCCCTCTTTTGATTCCAGTCCAACCTGCCTTCAAGTATATTTCAGTCCCTCTTTTGATTGCCATAAGTTGGTGCTTATTTTGGCATATTTACTTCCCTCCACCTTCCAATATCTTATATTGATGCATTTCTTAATTTCTATATCTCCAATCACCAAACACAAATCAAAATGCTGAGTGCTTGCGGTCATCCTCGCTTTATCGGTCTTTTCATCTCTTTTGATCTTGTAGATTAGATTCATAAAGGCTAGCAGTTAAAGATGAAAATGTTTGAAATTTTACATGTGCATACATAAATTATTTTTATATAAAATTTAAAACCAGGATATTATGCTCTTCTCCAAGCTTGTGCTTTGCTCTACTTGATGTGTGCTCGCTTCACATTCCACACTTGCTTTTCAAACATTGATGAAGATAAAATTGAGGAATAAATATCACCAAACTAATACATTAACGGAACTAGAAAAGTTGGAATATGTATGGAGATTTTAGGTTCAACAGAAGAAATCAATGTTAGCCCATTAAGAATTTAGATTTCTTGATTAATATAATAGTCCACAAATTCAAATAGTGCAAGCTTTTTGGTAAGTAGTTCACATGGCATGTTATCAAAAGCATCATGTTTTAAGAGAATATGGGTTCAAACCTCACAATTTGCAGTTAATAATATGTTTATTTGGCCACATTACCCTCACAAGAAAAATAATGATATCATGCATCAGTGTTTCAAGATATATATGGCCTTTGACAACATAAAGGCCCTATTCAGGTATGGCATTAGGAAAACCAGAGTTTCATTTTAAGTGGAGGTATAGGTGATGCAAACTTTAGTCTGCAAGGCCCTACAAAAAAACTTGAAATTTTTAGGCCCTGTTTGGGAATGGAGTTAAGTTTTCGAAACTGCAGTTTCATAAAGTAAGCAAAATTTAACTCCAAAAAATGCTAATTTTGACTTGTTTGGCAACCATTTTGGGCTTGAGATAACTGCAGGTATCTCATCCCAAAACTTGAGATAACTGCAATTATCTCAACTCCAATCTGACCAAAGTTTTGTAAACTCTATTTTTAGAGTTTGGGGCTTGGAACCACGCTTTGTATCCTCTCTATCTCCACTTAAAAGTAACTAACTCCAAATCCTAACGGGGCCTTATTGTTTAACCTTGGAGTTATCTAAACTCCAAAATTAGTGGTTTCCTCTCACATTTTGGAGTTAAGAAAATAGAGGTTGAATTGGAGTTCAAAAAACGCCGGTCCTCTCAACTTTGGAGTTTAACTAACTATAGCTTTATAACCTCCAAAATGAAGCCTGGTGAGGCATGGTTATGATTTTGGAATTAGGCTTATTTTTAGTAAACTCTCCAAAAATTTTAGTATTTGGCAAAAAACTACCCAAAAGTTTCAAATCTCTAAAAATCTACCCTATCACGTCAGCACTTACAGTGCCATATCTCTACCAAATTAGCACAGCCAGTTAAGTTGTAAAGTCATCAAAAAAGATTCAAAAATCCCCAAAATACCCTCTTCTTCTTCATCTTCACCATAACCCTAACCCTGATCTAACCGTCGTCGCCGTCGCCAGCACAGCCCTCCACCGGAGCCGGCCACCGCCGCCAACACAGTCCACCGGAGCCGCCCGCAACGCCGATGCCCTCCCTATTTCATTATCATCATCTTCTCCTCCTCCTCCCCCTCTAGCCTTCACCCTAATTTAACCTGACACGGTGACACCATCGTCGTCACCACCCGCTGCACCCACCGGTCGTCGCCTTCTTCTTCTTCCTCCGCCACTACCACCTCCTCCTCCTCCCTACCCAGGTACACCAAACCCTAACCCTAGCCCACATCCCTCACCCCGCCGCGCCTTCATCGCCGTCACCACTTTTCCATCATCTTCATCATTATCCTAACCCAAACCTCCAACCGCCGCCCTTTTCATCAATGAGACTTCACCTCCGTCGCCTCTGCCGTGACCCCCATTCGCTATCGCTCATAATGTGTAACTAATACCGGTTGAAAATTATTTTTAAAATAAGGACAATTTTTTAGAATAAACCATATTAAACTAATATTATTAAAAACAAACCACTTTAAAAAATATATTACAAAAATAGGTCACTTTCTATCACGTAGGCGCTACGTCAGTGCCAGCTCAGCGCTAGCGCTGGCGTTAAATTTTTTTTTTTTAAGGAAGGCGGTTTCAAACTGTGTCCATTACAAATATTTATTTCATCAATAAGCGTACTTTCAAAGTGCACCCATATATTTTGCAGAAAAATATTGGGGCACACTTTAAAAGTGTGTCCCATTTCCCAACCTAAATAGATACAATCTATTTATTTTCCTTATTCCTCTCTATTCTCTTTCTCATCTCTTTATGGTTCGATGTCTCTTTCTCTCTGGCACTCTTTCTCTCTCTCTCGGCCCCCCGATCTCTCTCTTCCCCTGGATCTCTCTTCCCCTGGCGATATCTCTCTCTCATCTCTCTCCCTCTGTCTCCCTCTTTCATCTTTCTGTCTCCCTCTAATACTCTAATAAGAATATCAATACTCTTCCCTTGTTTCAACTTAGCCCAAAAAGTGAACCCAAAATTTGCCTATTTCTAAATAAACTACAAAGACATATTGTAACGTTTTAAAAATAATTAAATAAATAATTAAATGAATAAAATTGTTTAAGTGAATTTTATGAATTTCGGTAAAGTAAAATGTATTTTTCGTAAAATTAAACCGTAATTGTTTTTCATTATAATTTCAAAAATACATATTTTAATTATGTAATTACTAGTAAATGGTATTTATTTAGCCACTTATAAATTTTTATTATAATTAAATATTTTTCCTAAATTAATTATTTTAAATATTAACATAAGCTTTATTTTTTAAACTAAATTAGTGTAAATTACAAATTTGAATAGTTTTAATTTGTAAAAATGAGCCATGGTATATTAGAATCAAGTGTGTAATATGCAAAATCTTTTCCAAAATCTCTCCATGGTTCTAGAAATTTCTAGGAAAAGGGTTAAATTGAAAAAGTTAGATAATAAAGGGTTTAAGTGAAAAAAATGCATTATTTATGAACTTTCTACACAATACCACACATTTTTTCTCTCTCTCCACCCTCCTCCCTCTCCATGGCTGGCCTCCCCTCCATGGGTAGCCCCAAAATTTTTCCCCCATCATTTTTGCAATAAAAATCATCAAAATTCATCAAAAATTCCAAAAATAAATCTCAAAAATCAACATTCAACCTCTACCATTTTCCTTTGACCTATTTAGCATGGATTTTGGAGATGGGAAGCATGCATTTTGGAGGCTCATTTTCATGTTTGGGTTTCATATTTTGAAGGTATAAATTTCCTTCTTTTGTTTTATTTCTATTAGATGTTTCTTTTAAAGCATAATTAGATTTAATATATTAATTCTAGTTGCAAATTTTAAAATTAAAATTAGGGTTTGTAAATTCAAGTTGTGGTTTTTATTAATTAAATAAGGTTATAATGGCTAGTTTAACATCTTTTAGAGTGGAAAAATATTGCATGGTTGTTGTATAATAAATTGTTTATTCAAATTGTTTTAATTAAGCTATTTAGCTAACTAGATTTTTCAAAAATGTGTTTGTGGGTAAAATAAAATTCTTATTAAGCTTGTTATCATTAGATGGTAGTTTTAATGAGAATATTAGCATATTAAAGGAAAGAAAAACTTAGTTTGATCACTAGTTTCCTTTGATAATTGGAAAATAGTAATAAAATTCTAGTATTTTGTAAACTAGATTTTGGAAATTCCTATAGAAATGAAATTAAAAATATAATCATGGTTTCATCATATCATTATCATCATGAATTGTAGTTTAGTACATTAATTCATGCAAAATCATGTTTTGTGGTGGAATTTAGGTATTTTACTTGAAAAATGTTGAAAATTGTTAAAGGTTGCAAACTAGAAATTTCAAATTAATACAAATTTGTGTAATAAAAATATAGTAATGGTTTGTGTAGTCTAGTCATGCTATTTAATGAGTTTTATGACCATTGGTTTCATTTAAATGTCAAGTTTTGATGAAAAACGGTAAATTGGTATTTTCGGGTTTTACGAAATTGGACGGTTTGATGGATTTTAGGGTTTCGATGGATTTAATCATGTTTTATAATATAAGTAAGGTGTTTTAAAACTACGAGTTATTTGTTGATGTTTATCTCGATCCATCGGAGTTTGTACGCCGATATCGAACGATATTTGGTTCTTTTGCGTGGACGGGACATAGGTTTTAACCTATGCTTGTTCCTTGCGTCGTTTTGGCTTTTGTATGTGATTCAGTTTACGATACTATTTATATATTTGCGTTTAGGTACCCCTCACGTGGACTGCGGGCGATGAAGAGGATGATGGCGACACCGTCTTCGGCAGACATGGACCAGGTGAGTAGATGCATATCTACGGGGGGAAGTCGGGTGGATGGCGTTTAGCACCCCCGCAACGTAGAATAGGAATAGTACTTATTGACATTAGGAAACCAGATGTGACCCTAGATTCTTAATGAGTAGGACCCTAGTAATGACCCTAGGCTGGACCAGACTGATTTAGGAAGACCATACCAGAGGATGAATACCCTGGAAGAGGTTCGTAGGTTTTAGGTAGAAACACACACACGCACACACTGAAACTCGACATGGTGTATACGGGTATGTGTATATATATATAGGACTAGGTATAGGTATATATATAGATATATACAACACGTATGTGGGATACATTGATACACGGGAATGAAATAGGATAACTGGGCTTGATGCCGTGATTCTTGACTATACAGTCGTATTAAAGTGTTAGCGGATCATTAGAGAATGAGATAATGAACAGGTATATCTAAATTATAATGGGTAGTGATGATATTGAGGTACATGGGACTCTAAAATAGAACCCGAACTGTAACTTGTGACTGATCACGATATGATATATGTATGACTTGATTACGACATCATATAGGTGTGACCTGATGTCGATATCATATAGGTGTGACTTGATGACGATATGATATCAGTATGACTCGATCACAACATGATACATATGACATGCTATTTCTGAGGATAAATTAATGAGGTATATTTATGATGGCAATGTTATATAATTGATGTATGCGATTACAGCATAGCACCTCGATCATGACATGTGTTGATGATGATATTATACGAATAATGAGACACGTAGGTGATATTTGACCCGTACCCCGATATTGGGATGCCGTACGATGGATTTTACCGTACGAGGCATAGATGTGATGATTGATCCGCACTCTTGATTTGAGGAAGTCGTACTATGTACGTGACGCTATTGAGGCAGGATCGCCGACTATTAGAGATATGGACTTAGGCTTTAGGTATACTTCTATCGACCAGTTCTTAGGTTTAGTTTTCCTTAGGGGGGGTTAGATGGACACTACGTTAGGTTCGAGTCGTATAGTGGTAGTGGTAATTGTATATCAAATGAGTGGATAACACACATCCGTCTTTACTTTCACATTGTAATCATAATGTTGCATGTTCTTACATATGTTGCTATAATCAGTATAAACTTTACCTATTAGGACACCAGCACCATTACCGATGATGCGCATATTCCACGCACACTTATTTGCCGGCTCACACACATCATCATCGGTAATTGCTATGTCACGTACACTTTAGATCATATTGTCTTTTATGGATAGAATCAGTTAACAACTAGACCGATATAATTGTAGGGTTCCTAGGCACTCTCAAGAGGTCTCACAAGGCATCAACCATGCCAATTTCAAAATTTACGGGTGCCGAGAAACCCTAATACGGATCGTTGGCTAGAATTCTAGGCGAATCATGCAAGTTAATTACTTTAACTGCTAAAGTGAACGGAAATACAACCTTTGTAGATCCGGTGCTCCACCTCCATAGCTCCGCAATGAAGTCCCCTCGCTGGAAAAGTCGGATCCCGGACTCATGCGTCGGCTTCATCGGAGAAATGGGCGGGCTAGGTCGTCGATGTCCATGCCGAAGATGATCTACGTCGAGGCATCGCAAGATCAAGCTCCCACGTCACCAAGTCATGAAACTTGTGAAGAGAACACCCTATACTACTTGGCAAGAGGTAGAGGATGAAGAAATAGGAAGTGGGTTCACTTTAGAATTGGATTTCTCACTTGTTTTCATCAATCACCATTGATGAAGTAAGGTTTCTTCATGTGTCAAGATGAAGAAGAAGATGGAAATGTGTTATGATAAGTATTATAATAAGAATAATAAAATCATTCTTATCATAATCTTAACCATGGTAATGTGTAGAGAGTTAATCATGGTTGAATGGAATGGTTAGGGTTAAGCATGAGACAAAATGGTCACTTGGTCAAAGTCTTCATGAAGCTTCATAATAAGAACAAAGAAAGCCACCATTTTTCTCTTTTGCTTTTATTTTCCAAAACTAATAAATAAATAAATGAATGAATAAATAATCATAACCCTAACCATTCTTATAACCATGGTTCAATCTTCACACAAACACAAGTGAACATGTATCATCAAACATGATACAATCAAGTGCACAAAACTATATCAAATATACAATGTGCACATCCGAGCGAGAAAATCCATTTAAAGTGAACCAATATTAGTTAATGCAAAGTAATATATCAAATATATAATTATACATTAAATCATTAAATCAACACTTGATTTAACGATCCGGTCATATCGCATATAACCGACTAATATCCAATGTATCGATTTATCGAATCAATCCTTGATTCGATAACTAGGTTATATCGCATACAACCATTCGACACATTCATCGCGAGAATAGAATACGGTATCACATACACGCATTATTCTCGGCCCCGCACATATCTCATATGCGCTCCTATTTCGTTTCGCTTGAGCCAGGAAACCTCTGTGTAGGACTCTAAAGACTCGTCAATACGCCGGTAGCAGATGATGATCATATCAAGCACCCACAAGCCGCAAGCGGTCTGCTAAACGTAACGGCCACCCGGGTATTGAGCGATCAGAAGATCGACGAGCAAGCCCGCTCACACTCCAGTGAATCCAACCAGTAACACTACCGTACAGTCCGGTCTGATCGTCTGATATGTCGCATATCTCGCCTAGGGGTGGTAAACGTCAGACCCCAATAGCTCGATAAGTCGTGTCGATATGAGGTCTATAACAATTCGAGAAACTACTGGTAACACTTACCAGTAAATCTCAGCAACCCTGGCCAGGGATTTCCTGTTATAGCCAATCGAACACAGCGCAACATCAACTCCCTATACCGGGAGAGACGAATCCCCTCCTATCGCTCATTGCCTCCATGTGACTCGGGACTGTACCCAAAAACCACCGTTTTGCACGCCCTCTTGGACGTGGTAAGGTGGAAATCAAAGCACAGTGGGAACCACACAAGACTCTATGACGATCTCGGGTCAACAGACTACTCTGTACCAGTGTCACCAGAGAACTGCCATCTGACGTAAGGTATAATACCATCTGGGAGTTCTCGGCGAGTCCGTCCAGTGTACCCAGTCTCCACTGAGCACCCGTATATCATCTCTGATGTCAAACACCAATGGATATGGGATCATCCATCGCCCATCTGTATGGGTCGAGAAGGTATACGCTAGTCTACTCTGGTATATCGATGCCCCGTCTCGATACACCCACGACTAGGGACTTTGAAGGATGTACTTATGGACTACCATGTCCCCACTAGTATGATCCGCATCATAGTCCAGGTAGTCAAGTACAGATCCTAAGGGTTTTACCAACATGTAACAGGGAGACAATCAGTGTACACGTTAAGGTAAAGATTAACCAGATAGCATACTATCATGTCGAGCAAGAGAGTCCTCCCTATATATGTCCCAGCATCCACTACAATATACATCCTATGTATAGTAATGGCCTCTAGGGCATACATATAACTAACAATCTCCCACTTGCACTAGGGCCATCTGATAGCAGTGGTTGCAGTATCTCATACTCAACCATCCCATAAAAGTCTCTCTCTGGGAACAGGCCTTTGTGAGTGGATCCGCTGTGTTGTCCTCTGAGTCTACTTTCCTGTCCTCGATCCCCTGGAGATCAACCATCTCCATGATCAGGTGATACTGCCTTAGAATATGTCTGGATCACTGATGGGACCTGCGTTCCTTGGCATAAGCCACAACTCCATTGTCACACAATGGGAGGAACATAGTTCATCTCATGAACCAATATACACCCAAACAGCCTCTTTGGTAGCATCTTAAGTAGCGATGTATCCTGCCTTTATCGTCTTGTATGTCACGGTATCTAGCTTGGAAGACTTCCAACATACCGTCCCTTTACTGAGGATTAAGACAATGCCTGTGACTGACATTCAGTCGTCCTTATCACCCTGGAACCCTTCCAGTGATTCTCCCCAGGATCGGTTGATACCTTCTCACTACAACTAGTGAGAATCCTAACATCCAATTAGATCTATCTCATAGATCCAAAACCAGGATTTAGGAGGTATCACTTTGATCCTATTATGGAGAATTCTTGTGATAACCGGAGATTGACCGAGCGTAGCATAGGAAACTCCTTCCCTATCAAGAGCATGTCATCCACGTACTCTACGAGGATCGTCACTATACTCCCTACTACCTTTTTGTTTATACAAGGTTCATCTACCATTTTGATGATGTCAAACTCTTTGACTAAGACATCAAAACAGATGTTCCAACTCCGCGATACCTGCTTTATCCTATAAAGCATCTTGTACACGTTTCCGCTGCTCCCACTGTCTACGAAGCCCTCTGGCTGTGTACTTACAGACGTTCTCATCTAAAACATCATTTAGAAAAGCAGTCATGACACCCAACCACCAGATATCGTAGTCATGGTATGTAGCCGTGGCAAGTAGGATCTGGATGGACTTAAGCATAGATCCTTAGAAAAGGTTTCAACATAATCCATACCTGGTCAATAATGCAAACCCTTTAATAAGTCTAGCTTTGAAAGTCTCAACTTTTCCATGTACACCAAGTAATCTTCTCAAGATATACTTGCTCCTGATAGGGATTTAACCCTTCAGATAAAGCAACAAAAGTCCATACTTTGTTGGTGTATAAGGATTCCATCTCAGATCATTAAGCATCCAGCCATTCTTACAGAGTCCCACTCCTGATGGCCAGGTCGAAACTAGTTGGGTCATCATCTCATGATGCAATCCTCGCTCCCACTGTCATAGAGAAACCGAAGTATCTCTCAGGTGGGTGAGGAACCCTACTAGATCGGCGGAGAGGCTGAGGTTCGTTGGTAACTATTGAATCCTTTGGTTTTATCAAATCATCTGCTGTAGTTTGTATAGCTGGAACCTTTCCAGTTCTACATAACTGACCTTGCCTCGAGTTTGTCCGGATTTTTGCTTTTAGACATAGGCCGGACAACCCCAAATCTTAACTAACTTAAGATATGGGCTCTTCCCTTTCCATATCACATATGAAGTGGTAGGCATTGATTTTATTCGAACCTAATTCAATAGGTATGCATCTTCTCAAGTGCATAACTCCCAAAAGGAAAATAGGAAACTCAGTAGTACTCATCATAGAGCACACCTTATCATATAAGGTGTGATTGCTCCACCCCGATATACCATCGTGCTATGGTGTATACGGAGGAGTAATGCTGAGAGAGAATCTTATTCTCCTTTAGAATAGTCCAGGATTTCCGTGCTAAAGTATTCTCCTCCTTGATCTCATCAAAGGACATAATACTTATACCCGTTTTGGTTCTCTACTTCTAAATCATATTCTGTGAATATCTCAAAAGATTCGGACTTGTGTTTCAACAGGAACATATGTCTGAATCTTGAGAGATTATCAGAGAATGTAATGAAGTACAAAGAACCGGTCTTGGCATGTGTAGACAGGGGACCTTTATACATCAACATGCATCATCCCAAGAGTTCACTAACTCTTTCTCTGTTTCCAATAAACAGAGCTGGTATCATTATATCTTTGTGACATGACTGGCAAGTTTCACAAGATGTAAATTCAAACTGATTTAAATATGCGTCTACATGTAACTTTAGCTAGTCGGGTCGCATTGATATGACCTAGTCTACAATGCCTCAAGAAGGATTCGTTCATTTCTGAACTCTTCCTCTTTTGTGTGTTCCGTATACTAAGAACTGTAGTTTGATTTAGAACATTAATGCTTTTAGATAACGTGCCTGAACCGATCAACTTTTGATATAGGAAATGTTCAAAACATTATCCAACAATACAAAATTTTATCATTTCTTTACTATTAAAGAGAGTGATATGATTTTGTATATCAGGTTCGGTATCTAATAACATTCGTTCAGAATCAATGTATTTGGAATACAGGGTGACAGTGACCAACAGACTTGGCTGCAACACTTGCCCCGTTTTCTGCCTCATGAAACTTATCACCCGTTCTCAGTTCTCTACCTATCTGTAGCCCTATGTAACAGATTACATATCTGGGATCCTGATCCGGTATCATATACCCAGGATGCGGAGGATACTGAGAAACAGTTCTTTGTAACGAACACACCCGAAGATGATGCATCATCATGCACTCTCTTCGTTTGGGCGGCACGGGAAATCTGGTATTCCCCTATTTCCTGCTCTGTCTTATAACAATTATAAGTTGGAGCGGGACCAACGTTCCCCAGCTCAGTATAACAAGCGGGTTCGGTCAATAATCCGTATTATTATCTTGATTAAGCCGTGATATGGTCGCTACCTGGAGAGAGAGAGAAGAAAACACTCAGCGTGCGCTCTTGCAAGAATAGATTGGTTATTATTTTATCTAATCAGGATGACTCCCACTGCTTTTTATCAAATCTTCCTTCAAACCCCAAAAGGAAAGACTAGCCGGGATTAATTACACACTGCAAGTTCGCCAATCTTTCAGCCAGGCCAGTGTCGGTACTTTGAGGGAGGTCCCCCGTGCTTTCGCACGAACCTAATTAATGTAAACCTCGTTTTCCCAGAGGCGTAACCTCATTGACATCTTTCTAGACACCTACTTGACCGGCTAATTGTAATGTGTAAAACTCTCCCAGGAGTAACTCTTACTCGCAGCGGGTATCGGGATCCAACTATCTCATAAATGGTATGCAATCTCATTGCAAATTTCAACACTTGAAATTCCCGATAATATTTTGCCCCTAGCGTCCTATGACCTTGACGCAGGCCAACAAACCATAGTGCGCTAGTCAAGTTCAACCCGTCATTTCCTGATTGAATTAAACCCACCCGCACGACCCTTGATGCAGGCCAACAAAGTCGCACGACTACCCTAATCCAATCTGCATCATATGCATAAGCAGATAAATACTAGTTAGCTACCGCACACTACGCCTTGACGCAGGCCAACAAACGTAGCACGAATACTAACTACCACTTATCTGAAATGACGGAGGGCTACGACAGGTTTTTCTGAAAACCTATTGCGTAATGAACTTGATATCGTTGTAGAATCAAATGATTTTTGAAAATGGAGTGTTTTTGAGGCTTTTCTAGTTTTGCTAAAGGAGTCACTCCCGGTTAAGGGATCGTTGGTCCTTTCCTCGTCGAATGAGGTGCGGGATATATCATATATATCACTGTGCAAAGCAAAAACTCTTAAAAGCAATCAAAAGACAAACCGAGTGTGTAGCATCTGCCAGTTATTGCTAAAGGAGTCACTCCCGGTGAAGGGATCTCGGTCCTTTCCTCATCGAATAAGGTGCAGGATATATCATATATACCGCTGTGCAAAGCAAGAACTGTAGCTACCTGTTTTGTTTAAAATTTGATTCTACAACATCTTAGGTTTCTTTTCTTTCATTAATCACATTAATGAAGTCCCATCATTTAAGTACCTAAACATCACAGATAGACATGACGTACACTTATGCCATCCGCATTCGCCTCAATGTCCCCTCGTGCACCGTTAGGTTAGGTAACTAACGACAGAGCAGGGCAGGGCTAGTGCGGGTGCAAAACATAAGTAACGTCTATATAATATATCATATATACTATATAAAGTATCTATCACAGAACATCACATGATCTCATCACAGATATCGCAGCAGAAGAAACATATGAAATATTGGATATACTAGGACGTCCGTGTTTTCAATACGAGCCAGTATAAAACACGGATTCCACGGTCGTGATGAATAGCCAATCCCACACCCCTAGACCCCTACGAGAGCGGCAAGCAACCCTACCAATTCTAGGGTTAGGAGACCCGGACTCGACTCCTCGAGTTGGTCTCCCACTGGACCCCAGAACCCGGTTACTTGTGCTCCCCTCCTTGGGTCTATCCTAATGCGGAAAAGTAAATAATATACAAAAGGTGACAACTTCCGCAACCTGGAAGTGCCCCAAATAATCAGAATATTACATACAGGTTTTTACATGAATGAAAATGAAAAACACTCATCTCACATAAAAAAAACCCCGGCTATTCAAACACGACGATCCAATATAACATATCCAGCAACACATAACATCACATGTCATCAACGTAAGTAAGTATGCATACCCCAATTGTCGTTGACGTATAGCAACGAAACCGGCGATATAAACATACTACACTTACGGTCACAGAAAAGAAAGTGTAAAACTACAACAGTTGGAATCCGCAACTTCTTTAGACATCGCATGCCTAATCAAATGAAATACTTAGACATCACATGCCTAACAGATATAAATCCCGCATTTTAGTCTCATTATCGAAAACTCTTTTCAATATCAGGTGGGACTAAATTGCTAGATTTATAACATTCATTTAGTTATCTTATAACTTTTGTGAATTCCAATTGTTGTATCCCATTCCAGATAAATAGAAAATGTTAAACTTTCCGATCGAACAGTCGAACACCCAAGTTTTCCCGATACAGCTCAACACATGAAATAAGTCTAACAACATTCAGTTCGTGCCTCAGTACCAACGGTCCAGCTGTAGAAGGGTCAAGCCAACGCCTCACATGTGGCACGCCGTACTGTCCTAAACCCGAAGGTTCAAAGGGCAGTTCAAGACGGTCACATAATCGAGTTAAGGTTTGTTGTCTTCTAGAGGGACCATCGCGTTACTTGCACTACTTAGAACGTCCTTAAACCATGCAAAAATCCAACACTTGGATATTTTCTGGCAGGGGAAAAGTTGGGTATTTATATCCGGTCGAACTTTTTAACATATCAAAAAATTATCCGGAAAAACACTTAGACAAGGTTCGATAATCTGATCGAAACATCGTTTCCCAATTTAACCCCAGAACACTCAACTTAAGAGCCAATTTAAAAATTCCCAGAAAACTCAGAATAATTAATCAGGAATTACTGTGCAAACACTTAGGGCTGACGTCACCAAAGAGCCGCGGAACCGCCGCAGAAGCTAGGCTTCTGCCGCGGTTCCGCCGCACAAAGTACTGTTCATGGGAAACTTTTTGCACCATAATTCTTAGATTTCATTGCTGAATTTTTTAAGCATTTTTAATTGACAAAAAACCACAAATTTGGAAAAAGTCCAGAGAGCATTATCGGGTTAGGGTTTCGGGTTCGTTCGGACTTCAAACTCCGTCTAGACTTCGCCTAAGGCTCTAGCTTGGCTCTGATACCACTGTAGGTCAGGCAGCCACCCCATCCAATGGGGTCACCGTGGCACCCACGGGTCCCTCAGCAGCTACTTTTTACGCATGCCCCCTCGCGAGGACTACAACCCGCTGGAACACCTTCCGGTCTCGGGACACCCTGGGGGTAAGAGCCAATGCTTCGCCACACTGTCACACAGTGAGAACCTCCCATAGGTCGACATCCAATGCCTAGTAGCTCTGATACCACTGTAGGGTTCCTAGGCACTCTCAAGAGGTCTTACAAGGCATCAACCATGCCAATTTCAAAAATTACGGGTGCCGAGAAACCCTAATACGGATCGTTGGCTAGAATTCTAGGCGAATCATGCAAGTTAATTACTTTAACTGCTAAAGTGAACGGAAATACAACCTTTGTAGATCCGGTGCTCCACCTCCATAGCTCCGCAATGAAGTCCCCTCGCTGGAAAAGTCGGATCCCGGACTCATGCGTCGGCTTCATCGGAGAAATGGGCGGGCTAGGTCGTCGATGTCCATGCCGAAGATGATCTACGTCGAGGCATCGCAAGATCAAGCTCCCACTTCACCAAGTCATGAAACTTGTGAAGAGAACACCCTATACTACTTGGCAAGAGGTAGATGATGAAGAAATAGGAAGTGGGTTCACTTTAGAATTGGATTTCTCACTTGTTTTCATCAATCACCATTGATGAAGTAAGGTTTCTTCATGTGTCAAGATGAAGAAGAAGATGGAAATGTGTTATGATAAGTATTATAATAAGAATAATAAAATCATTCTTATCATAATCTTAACCATGGTAATGTGTAGAGAGTTAATCATGGTTGAATGGAATGGTTAGGGTTAAGCATGAGACAAAATGGTCACTTGGTCAAAGTCTTCATGAAGCTTCATAATAAGAACAAAGAAAGCCACCATTTTTCTCTTTTGCTTTTATTTTCCAAAACTAATAAATAAATAAATGAATGAATAAATAATCATAACCCTAACCATTCTTATAACCATGGTTCAATCTTCACACAAACACAAGTGAACATGTATCATCAAACATGATACAATCAAGTGCACAAAACTATATCGAATATACAATGTGCACATCCGAGCGAGAAAATCCATTTAAAGTGAACCAATATTAGTTAATGCAAAGTAATATATCAAATATATAATTATACATTAAATCATTAAATCAACACTTGATTTAACGATCCGGTCATATCGCATATAACCGACTAATATCCAATGTATCGATTTATCGAATCAATCCTTGATTCGATAACTAGGTTATATCGCATACAACCATTCGACACATTCATCGCGAGAATAGAATACGGTATCACATACACGCATTATTCTCGGCCCCGCACATATCTCATATGCGCTCCTATTTCGTTTCGCTTGAGCCAGGAAACCTCTGTGTAGGACTCTAAAGACTCGTCAATACGCCGGTAGCAGATGATGATCATATCAAGCACCCACAAGCCGCAAGCGGTTTGCTAAACGTAACGGCCACCCGGGTATTGAGCGATCAGAAGATCGACGAGCAAGCCCGCTCACACTCCAGTGAATCCAACCAGTAACACTACCGTACAGTCCGGTCTGATCGTCTGATATGTCGCATATCTCGCCTAGGGGTGGTAAACGTCAGACCCCAATAGCTCGATAAGTCGTGTCGATATGAGGTCTATAACAATTCGAGAAACTACTGGTAACACTTACCAGTAAATCTCAGCAACCCTGGCCAGGGATTTCCTGTTATAGCCAATCGAACACAGCGCAACATCAACTCCCTATACCGGGAGAGACGAATCCCCTCCTATCGCTCATTGCCTCCATGTGACTCGGGACTGTACCCAAAAACCACCGTTTTGCACGCCCTCTTGGACGTGGTAAGGTGGAAATCAAAGCACAGTGGGAACCACACAAGACTCTATGACGATCTCGGGTCAACAGACTACTCTGTACCAGTGTCACCAGAGAACTGCCATCTGACGTAAGGTATAATACCATCTGGGAGTTCTCGGCGAGTCCGTCCAGTGTACCCAGTCTCCACTGAGCACCCGTATATCATCTCTGATGTCAAACACCAATGGATATAGGATCATCCATCGCCCATCTGTATGGGTCGAGAAGGTATACGCTAGTCTACTCTGGTATATCGATGCCCCGTCTCGATACACCCACGACTAGGGACTTTGAAGGATGTACTTATGGACTACCATGTCCCCACTAGTATGATCCGCATCATAGTCCAGGTAGTCAAGTACAGATCCTAAGGGTTTTACCAACATGTAACAGGGAGACAATCAGTGTACACGTTAAGGTAAAGATTAACCAGATAGCATACTATCATGTCGAGCAAGAAAGTCCTCCCTATATATGTCCCAGCATCCACTACAATATACATCCTATGTATAGTAATGGCCTCTAGGGCATACATATAACTAACAATAATATTGTGATTATTCTCTGATGTTAGTATAGACATGATATTTATTACTTAGACATTCATGCATTCATATTTTCATGTTATCATGCAGTATTATGGGCATATGCCGACACTTATCATATAGTTACTCATGATTTTGAGATTTGGATTTCTATGAGATTTCTGGATTTTGGGAAAAACCGCAAGAATATGTAAAAAACTTCTCTCTCTCCTCCTCCTCTCTTTTTAAAAACATAAGATGCGGTTTTCTCGTGATGTATGTGTCGTCCACCATGAGATTTCATGTTTTCTGTTGGATTTCGAGACCCGATTCGAGGAGTGGATGAACCGTCTCAGGTACATGGTGGGCCCGGTATGGTACCCCGGGGCAAGAAGATCGAGTTGTAGACGATGAGCCTGGCAGGGGAAGGCTACCTACCGGTGATGTCTGGCGCGGCGGATATCCGGAGGATACCGACCGTTGTCGTGAGATTTGATGATATGGGCCGATCCGGACCGACGGAGCCCGAGATATTGAGACTTGAGATTACATGTGTTGTGTCGACGCTTGACACGGATTTCCATGGATTTCATTGTTGAGATTTCAGATTCTTATACACATTTTACTATGATAACAGCTAAAGATTTCTTATACATATATATCTGGATTTCAGGATTTGTTACTTTACATTCATGGTGCATGCATTTCATTTCATATGACATAGTATTATATGAGGCACTGACACAAGCACGGAGTATTTGCACTTACACGTAGTTTTACCCTGCTATTACTAGATGATTGGGATATTATAGTGTATTATTATTATGACCTAGGATAGCGTCGTGCATTCGATTTCTTTTCGTAGATGTCTTCTACTCACGAGTTGGCAACTCACCCCTGTTGTGCCAAATTTTATTTCAGGTTCGATGTACAGGTTTCCGTGGCAGCTTGTTGGCACATCTTTTCTTCAGGGTGATTTGCACGGTAGGTTGGTTCACTTGTATCCGAACCACCATTGTACTTTTATTCATTCATTTGTATATAGTAAGCTCCATCAACCATACTTGTATTACTTGATAAGTTTATTGGACCAGTCTTTTATTTCGACCTTAGAGTCGCGCATGTATTATTCTGATCTGGTGGTTTTGTTTTCTTTTGAGTTTTGAGCCCCGCCCTTTGGCGTTGTATATTATTGTGTTTGTTGTGATTGTTTCCGCATGTTGGCGTTGAGCTAGCACCCGTTTGGGGATGCTTTTTATTGTTTATTTATATTATACTTGTTGTACCCGTTTGGGGGCCAGTTTTTACAGAGGAGACTCTGCCGAAATTTTTGAGAAAATTTGCTGATGCTTTTAAACTTGTTTTCTTTTTTCTTCTTCTTCTTCTTTTATGGTTTAGATTTCTGGGCTTCGGCTTACTTAGGTTACGTGGCGCCTCTAGACGCTTCGTAATCTAAGTGCCGGTCACGTTCCGTACTTTCGGGTCGTGACATATATACTCTCTACCGTTAAACTTTAAGGAATGTTATTTTTAGGGGTTTTAATTTACTAAGTCTAAGATCTAGTTGTTCCTAGCCAGTTAACCTATTTGTCAAACTCAAGTCAAATAAAGCCAAAATTGAATACAATGATTTTTATAATGGTTGAAGTTTTTCAATTTTTATGGGTTTTTAAATAAGTATGCAAATGCAAAAATATGTACAAATGAATGCGAAGGAAGAAGACTTACCGAGCATACCCCCAAACTGAAACTTGACAGTGTCCTCACTGTCATGCTACACCAAGAGGGTCAAAATGCCGGCACTCCCCTGTTTATTTATTTATTTTTTATTTTTTTTAATTTTTTTTATAGAAAAAGAAAATAAAAAATATCTATACATATATACAACAAGGTTCCCCCCCAAACTTAAGCTTGGCCTTACACAAGCCAAAGGTTAGCACCAACCATTCAAAGATCTTATCATGGTAGTGGTATAGTTGGTGCAAGAATGAGGTGGAAAGAAAAGAAATGAGAAACACACGAGACCGTGTGGGAAGAAGGGTAGAATATGGTCTCGGTGGGGGAGAAGAATGGCAGAAAGGAGAAGGAAGTGTAGCACGAACTTGAGGGTGTAAATCGAGTGAATAAATTAGCGCAATATGTGATGACCGATGTGTTAAAAGCGATTGCGTTAACCTATCAACCCGTCGAGAAATGGGGTCAAATCCCTCAAGATTTGCAAGAAAACATGGGTATACTGAACTTGGTATGGGAGATGAAAGCATAACGGTCTCTTGTACGGTCGGAACAATAGGAAGGACGAAAGGGAGAGAATTAGGGATAGTCTCATTCTCACCGTACCAAACTGTTTCGAACTTGAAAGATTCCAACAATGGTTTGAAACGACTGTAAGCAACCGAGTCGGATGGTTCAATTAACTCATCTGAAAATGTAAAAGACTCAAACTCGGGTGGTGAGTCATCAACATCGTCCGAAAAAGTGAAACACTCGTAAGTGTTATCGGCTGTGAGAACTGTGTCAGATTCAAAGGAAAATTTTGCAAGCTCACAATCTTCAAGTGTGGTCGGAACGATGGAAAGGAAGGAGGGTGATTTAGTTAAACGTTCAAGAGAATGAATTGGAAAATCCGACACATCAAAGAAAAATGGTTCAACCTCAATATGATCCTCACTACTCTCCTCAATATTATCCTCATAATTCTCCTCAATATTTAACTCATCCATGATATTATCATCAAAATCAAGACGCATATGAGATTCGGGAGAAACATTTAATAACTCGGGATGATGATTTGAACATAAAATTTCAATTAAATTGACAGGTTCATCATCCGAAATATTCCCGGCGTCTATATCCTCAATCAAGTGAAAATCAATTTCCTTAGGCACCTCATCAAAAGCATGGATGTTTATCAATTTAGGTTCTAGAGTGGAGGTGTAAAGGTCAAATGGATTAGGTGCGGTTTCACTCGAAAGGGGTTCTTCACAATTTAGCAAATCAAACACTACAAAGTCGCACAACTCATCATTTCGGACACATGTTTGAAAATTGGAATTGTCGGATTCAATTGGGTAGGGGTAGGTTTGATTTGGAAATCCTCTCACATTCTCACTCTGTCCAACCGCCTCCTTATACATTGAAAAATTTGAAGCTAGTGGGAAACTAGCTACCGGTTCACTAGGTTGCATAAGGGCGGCCACGGACGCTTCCACATTCCTAGTCATTTTGTTTGTTGCTAAGATATAAGCCTCCAACGACTCTTCCATACTAGACTTGGGTGGTGAGGGTGTTTCGGTAAAAGATTCGAAATGGTGTGGATATGCAAAACTCCCAACAGGCTGTGTCGAAACAGTGTCTAGTGAAGGTGGGAAAGTCGGGTAGGACTGGTAGGAAGTGGGTGGTTGGACAGGGGTAGGGTCAACATGTGGGTAAAAAGGTGAATAGTATTGTGGATCCCTAGAACTAGATGTGTGGAGAGGGGTGAAAGATCGGCTACGAGATTGAGCAATATGCTCAGCAATGGACATTGGTTTAGGAGTGACAGCAGGACTTGAAAAAGTGGTGTCAACATACGAAGGTGGTAAAGGTTGACTTGGTTGACACAAAGTGGGTTGCAAAGTCGAACTGTTTCTCCTAGACGCTTCTATTTGATCTTTCAGCGAAATTTTGGGCATGGAAGGATCGTCTTTAAATCGACCGAAACAATTGACGAACGACGCAAAGTTAGGTTCGGGATACCAAAGTTCGGCAAGAGATTTATGATGTGGGGTACCCATGATAGAAGAATGAGAAAAGAAAGAAGGTAGGTGGTGCAAGTGGGGTGCAAGGATTTCTTAGCGACAAAATTTTTGCAAGTTTTTATAAAAATTTTCCTTTTTTCCTTTTTCTCTTTATTTGAGACTGTTTGCAGAAAAAAAAATTCGATAAAGGGCTTAGACACAAATGTAATCAACCAGAAATGCACAATCAGACCTAGATCTAGGGTCACCTAGGTCAGCTAGACAGCTCCTAACTGTTCCAAAAGGCTAGAAATAGGACCTCAAACCGCCTCTTCACCGCCAATTGCGGCCAGATAAGTGCCAGGTAAGTGGGAAGGAACCACACTGTGGGCCTAATTAAAAACCACTAGCCTTGACACACTTGCCTAGGCACCGCAAAGTCAGGTTAGGATAAACGGTCGATGCCTATACTAGTCCTCTGTCCTATTGAGCGCGACGTCCTTAGGGCTGAGTCTAGTATTTTTTAATTAAGATATGGTCAATGCAAATGCCTTATGTGATTTCTGGGGTCCTGGGAAGGGTGATGAAATCCCCATCCAATCTGAATTGGTCAAAAAGCCCCTTAAAGTCCAATTAAAGATATGCAAAACAGTAAATCACTTGCAATCAAATATTTTTATTTTATGCGCGGCGCAAAGAATCCTGCACAAGATTTGTTATTTAGAAAGGGGAAGATTTTTTTAAACGCAAAGAATCCTGCAGGAGATTTAACAAAAGATATATCGAAAGATTCAGAGGAGGATCACAAGACTTACAGAGGTTTTTTTTTTTTTTTTTTTTTTTTTTTTTTTTTTATAACCGCAGAGAAAGTTTGGGGATCTGATCTGCTGGTATGACCGCGGAACAGCCGCGTGTTGCAGCCTCCGACCGCGGATCCGCCGCGGTTTGGTGGCTTCGGCCGTTTTTTTTTGTGCTCTCCAGATCTCCGCGGTTCTTCTTGTTTCTCTTTCTGGAAATTTCCAGATCCGTCTCGATTGTATATCCTGCAAGATTCAAACAACAAAGTACCCTTTCCAAAAATAACAGATGATATATTTTTATAATTTTTTTTTGTGATTTTTCAGATTTTTATGATTTTTTTAATTTTGATTAACCCGAAATTGCAAAAAGGAAATAACACGCCATCCCCGGCAACGGCGCCATTTGATTGATCTCAAAAACTATCTATTACCGCAATCAAGAACGGCGTCGCATGAAGCTAGCCGGTGAGTACGGGTCGGTCCACAGGGATTTTGTGAATCTCCTAGTCGCTCTAACGAGTTAATTCCGAAGGGTGTTCGGATTGATTATTAAATCTAAAAACCTAAATTAATCTATATCTAAGTCTTGCTAGGGTTAGGTCTAGGTTAAGTTTGGAAAGTTTATAAATCTCACCGCTTTCTATACCCATATGAAGATCTAATTAGGTGTTATGGTAAATATTAATAAAAGGGATTAGGATGATTGGGAAGATTGTTCTTCCTCTAGATTCTTGTCCTACCTTTCTTAATCTTTACCATAACCTCCATGGAAAACTTTAAAATCCGGGCCTTTAGACTACGGTATCACCGCTACCTCATGGGTAGAGTGCCGTAGGGAGCAGAATAAGAAGGTATGCATGGAGTTCTATGAAAATATATGACGGGCAAGAAAGGGGATGAGAGATCTTCGTCTCTCAAACCTTCCCCAGATCTAACCTTAACAAGCGAGGAGACTACTCACTCATTAGGGAATTAAAATACATTTATTTAGGGCAGAGAATAAAAAATTAACTAGGGCAAGAAATTAAATTTATCTAGGGCAAGAATAGAAAATTAACCTAGGGCAGAAAATAAAGAACTTACAACTTGATGCTCTCCAAAAGAATTCTGAAATTTATTAATGAAGGGAGGCATGAAAAGAATACAATGATTTGGGCTTCTATTTATAGGAGATAGAAACCCTAGGTTACAATTGATTCGCATGTCTACATTTACCAAAATATCCTTAGGAAGACCTAGTCAAAGTAGACTTCCAAGCTTTGGTAAAATTTTATGTCTGGAAATTTTGGAATTGATTCTGGGCTTCTTGGGCTTTTTATTTCTTTGGATCTTTATTCAATTTGGCTTTTCTATTTCTTCCAGATCTCCAGTAAATAATTGCGGTGGACTTTTAACCGTTCACTTTGTAATCTTGGACCTTGCATTGCCTTGTACTTTGTGAATTTTATTTTTGATGTAGGCTTGATCAAGAGTCTTCTGTTTGTTGGTCAAAGTCCACTTTTGCATCGTCTTTTCATCGTTTTCACTGTTTTCGCTCCAAGAACCTGTAACCTGTAATATGTAGCAGACATGCGTCAAAAGCACCTGTTTATTTATAAAATGAATAAGAATGGGGAATATAATAATACAATATTATGGTATGAACATCAGCAGCATCACCCCGGGGCTGGCCTAGCCCGTAAGACTGATCAGTAAAGGTATGGAACTGTCGAGTTACAAGTCAGGTTTCATCATTGATTTTCCCATACCCCAAGGTTATATGTTTAAGTCAGGTATTAATAATCTGAAGCTAATGCCAACACAGGATCAAACAGGTACAGGTTTGTCTGGATAGACAACAGGAAATGTCCGTAGGGACAACAGGTTAAGTTTGTTGGAATTAGTAACAAGATCAGGTAACAGGTTAAGCCATGGTACATGTCACGCCCCGCTTCCCAGAGTACGCTAAGATAGGCACGTGACATAGCCAACCATGATACTTGTGGATAGGAAATATCCTTCCACAGTCACATTACGGCTGTAGAGATATCAAGAACAATAATAAACTATCTAACACATGTCCATAAGCCAGAATAAAACGAGTCAAGAATAAATTAATGCGGAAGCAAAAGATCCAATACAAGAATAAACTGGAATGTACGTCCCATAATACGGGCTCACATCAGGAATGAAAATACCGAAAGTAAAATGAACTAACTACTAACAAGTCCTCACTGCTCAGCCAGCTGACTGAAATATTCCTGCTCGGCCTGTAGCGAAGGTAAAGAATCTGGGCCATGCAATGACCCAAACTGCATTGTTGCCCTTTGAACTCCGCGGTAAAGCTGTCACGAAATCCATGGTTATATGTTCCCACTTCCATCGAGGAATCGGAAGTGGTTGCAATAAACCAGCAACCTTTTGATGTTCAGCCTTAACTTGCTGACACACCAAGCACTTTGCTACAAAGCGGGCAATTTCCCGTTTTATGCCTTCCCACCAGAAATGCTGTCGTATATCTCGGTACATCTTCGTGCCTCCCGGATGTACGGAATATGCTGAACTGTGCGCCTCCCTCATAAGTTCTTCACGAATATCTCCCTTTGGCACACACAAACGGCTACCATATCGCAACGAACCATCTTCATGAATTAACAAGTCCGTTCAAAGTCTAGCTTCAACCTCTTCTCGAAACTTTTTCAATCTAGGGTCCTGCGACTGTGCTGCTTTAATATTCTCGATCAACGATGACTGTAGTTGCAACTGCATCAACTGTCCCGAAGAATGCGGTAGCACAACCTCCTAATCGAATCTTCGAAAGTCTTCAATAAGTTCCTTTTGTGCAGTCAACATCTGAATTGCTGGCAACCGACTAAGCGCATCCGGCACAATATTAACTTTCCCCGGATGGTACTTAAGATCAAGATCGTAGTCAGCCATCAGCTCCAACCATCTACGCTGCCTCATATTAAGCTCCTTCTGCGTGAACACATACTTCAAGCTTTTATGGTCGGTGAAAACCTCGACCTTTTCGCCCAATAGGTAGTGTCTCCAAATCTTCAAAGCGAACATCACAGCTGCTAGCTCCAAGTCATGAGTTGGGTAATTCTTCTCATGGGTCTTCAACTGTCTCGATGCGTACGCTATAACCTTCCCATGCTGCATCAAAACACATCCCAATCCTTTCCCAGATGCGTCGCTGTGAATCACCAATCCTCTGGAATTATCCGGCACGGTCAGAATAGGAGCGATTATCAATCTCTGCTTCAACGCCTCAAAGGCTGACGCACACCTCTCAGTCCACACAAATGGTACCTCCTTGTGCGTAAGCTTGGTCAAAGGCTCCGCCAGATGAGCAAAGTTCTCCACGAACCTTCTGTAATACCCGGCAAGTCCAAGAAAGCTTCTGATCTCCGCAACGTTCTTCGGAATCGGCCAATCTCGAACTGCTGCAATCTTTTCGAGATCAACGGCGATTCCATCTCCGGACACGACATGTCCCAAAAACTTCACTTCTTGAAGCCAAAACTCGCACCTGCTCATCTTTGCATACAATTTTTCTTGCCTCAACGTCTGCAGTGCGATCTTCAAATGTTTTGCATGCTCTTCAATAATCTTCGAGTAGACCAGAATATCATCGATGAACACTACTATAAACTGGTCCAAGAATGGTGAAAAGATTCGGTTCATCAAGTCCATAAATATCGCTGGTGCATTCGTTACTCCGAAGGGCATCACTAAGTACTCATAATGTCCATACCGAGTTCGGAATGCCGTCTTGCAAATATCTTCTATTTTAACCCGGACCTGATGATATCCGGATCGCAAATCCAGTTTCGAGAATACCCTCGCGCCACTAAGCTACTCAAATAATTCGCCAATGGGAGGGATCGGGTATTTGTTCTTAATAGTCACCCGGTTTAATTCTCGATAATCGATGCACATTCTCCTTGTGCCATCTTTCTTCTTGACTAGAAGAACTGGAGCTCCCCAAAGCGAGTTACTGCTGCGAATCCAACCCTTCTCAAGTAATTCAGTAACCTGCTTCTTGACTTCTTCCAACTCCACTGGTGCCAATGGATAGTACGTTTTAGAAACTGGCGCTGCACCAAGAACAAAATCAATCGCGAGCTCTATGTCTCGCTTCGGCGGTAAACCTGATATGTCTTCGAACACGCCTATGAAATCTCGAACAACAGCTGGCGCTTCATCTTTATCAACTTCCATCGACGAAAGAACATTAGTTGTCGGCCTAGCCCTAAACTTGACTGGCCCGACAGAACTGCTTCCTCCAGTGAAGATAAACTCTGGATGTCCGGGAATCTGGAAAATTACTTTCTTTGCCCTACAATCGATGTGAGCGTGGAAAGTGCCGAGAAAATCCATTCGCAAGACGACTTCATAGCTGCCTGTATCAATCACTAAGAAATCCGCAAAAAGCTCCCGTCCGCAAACAACAACTGCACAATCCTTACATTCTCTACTCGATATGATCTTCCCATTCCCAGTGTGTATGTCCCAACAACTAGACAGGGTCGTGCAAGCAATCGAGTGTGTAGCAATAAACTTGGATGACATAAAACAATGGGATGCACCAGAATCGAATAACGCTAATGCGGGAAAACCATGAACAAGTAGAATACCTGAAACAACTTCTCTTGAAGCTTTGGCTTCCTCCACCGTCAGGGTAAAGGCTCGAGCTTGATTGGGTCCCTGAGTTATCAGCTTCTTCTCGTGAAACTGTCTCTGCGGTGGCTTCTGAGTATCTTCTTTCAACCGTAGCTTCGACGGACAAGTATTAATGGTGTGATCAGCTGATCCGCAAATAAGACAAAGTCCAAGTCTCTTACGACAATCTCTTCGATAATGACCCGGTCGTTGGCAGTAATCGCACAACACCCTTCCTTTTTGCTCGGGCAAAACTGGCTTCTTCATTGGTACAATGCCACACCTTTCTACTGGAATACCTCTGCGTCCATGTGCTCGGTTCGGTGCAAATGCCGGCTTCCGTACAATAACTTCTGGCTGCTGTGTACTCCCAGTCTTCATAGATAGGCTCTGCTGCTCTCGGGCAGCTGTAAGTACTTGGGAGAAAGTGGTCAAACCCAGGGAGACAATCTGCCTCTGGATGTCCACATCTAAACTGCGCATGAACCTCCTTGCCTTATCAGCATCGTTGGCAACCAAAGGTCCAGTGAATCTACTGAGCCCGTCCACTCAGCTGCATGTACATCTACAGGTGCGCCGTTTTGCTTCAAACTGATGAACTTTTCTTCCATTTCCTCCCGTGCGGTCCGGGGGAAGAACTTCTCCAAGAAACTCTTCGAAAAATCCGCCCAACTGATCGGCTTGGGCAAGCGGGTCTCTTCCACAAGCCACCATTCATAGGCGTAGTCCACCAACTGGATGCGTACCACATCCACCCTCTTATCCTCTGGAATCTGTGCCGCAACGAGTAAATTCTCCGTGTCAACCAGCCACTGCTCCGCCGGCAACGACTCTTCTAGGCCAGTAAAGACAGACGGACCCAGTCTCCTAAAATCCGCCACGGTACCCACACGTTCAACTGGTCTGGCCACAACAATGTTCACGGACTGCTGAACGGTCCGCAAACCTTCCTGAAAAGCTTCAGCTTGCTGCTGGTTCAGCTCGGTCTGTCGCTTTTGGTTCTCCAACATCCCACGGATTACTCCAAGCATAGCGGCTTCGTCAACACGCCTTTGGTACGTTTTCAGGTTCTTTTCTGCCATGTTCCTGAAATCAAAGCACCAAAGAATTATCATGATAACAGATTCAAGATATAGATCAAGGATATGAATCAAGGTTAGAACTCCAAGTTACTTAAATAGAGTACCGCATTGTAACCATGCCGCGGTATCATAGCTACAATCACATAACTCCATCCAAGTCGCCTAAGTTCTAGAGATAACAAAAGGAAACCAGGTTTCGAGTCGATATGCAAAGGAGATTTGCATATCGTAAAAGTAGAATCAGGAGGAGGTTAAGATTCAAAAATGGTAAGACCGTAAGGTGGCAGGACATGTTTCCTAATCACGAGTATTCTGATTCGTGTATTGGGTCCAATACCTAACTACGAAAAGAATCAAACCCGATTAACCTAGATCCTATGGCTCTGATACCAAAATAACCATGTCACGCCCCGCTTCCCAGAGTACGCTAAGATAGGCACGCGACATAGCCAACCATGCTACCTGTGGATAAGAAATATGCTTCCACAGTCACATTACGGCTGTAGAGATATCAAGAACAATAATAAACTATCTAACACATGTCCATAAGCCAGAATAAAACGAGTCAAGAATAAATTAATGCGGAAGCAAAAGATCCAATACAAGAATAAACTGGAATGTACGTCCCATAATGCGGGCTCACATCAGGAATGAAAATACCGAAAGTAAAATGAACTAACTACTAACAAGTCCTCACTGCTCAGCCAGCTGACTGAAATATTCCTGCTCGGCCTGTAGCGAAGGTAAAGAATCTGGGCCATGCAAAACCCAGACGTCAGTGCATCATAACATCAAGCAATAATATAAACAGGGTAGCAAGACATGCAGGTATGAGTATGAGCAAGGATATAACAAGAATATATAACAGTGAGTATGTCAGTATAAGTGACGTGCAGTGATATTTAAACTGTGCTACGGGGTTATTTATTCTAAAGTCTTCGAAACCAAGTAATGTAATCCTCATCGTAACCCATCGGTGATTATTCCGTAACGCCCGGAAAAACGGCAAACAATAGGTATTTCGTAACACCCGGAAAAAACGGCAAACAATAGGTATTCCGTAACGCCCGGAAAAACGGCAAACAATAGGATGGCCCTTTGAGTTACGTTCGGTTACATTTCTGATATCCCCATACCCCAAGTTATATATGTCAAGTCAAGTATTGATAAATCTAGAGCTAATGCCAACATAGGATCAGCTGGTAAAGGTTTGTTTGGATAGACAATAGGAAATGTCCGTAGGGACAACATGTCAAGCTGTTGGCATTAGTAACAAGATCAGGTAACATGTAAAGCCATGGTACATCAGGTCAAGTCAGGTAGTATATAGGTATCATATCATGTCAAGAAGTGCACGGTATCACGTCGTGTCAAGTAATAGTGTATCGAGTCGTGTCAGGGGTGCACAAGATGTCACGTGGGTGCTCATAATCAAACTAAAATAAGCATGGGTATACAAAACAAGTATGGGGTACTAATGGAACAATAAAAATGGAACATTATGGTGTGGTATGCAAATAGGTACAGATTAAAACATATGGATGCACGGTTATCGATTTGAGTTAGGGTTATGGTTCCAACACTAATTAAATCCACTTTATCAAGTAAGGAATGTTAAAATCTTATTAATATGTATTAAATGATCTAAGGATGCAATTGAATATATATTAGGCTAGATGTATGCAAACGGGTGTCCGATAGGGTATAAATTATTAAAAGGGTACTATGGGCTATACAACTAAGCAGTATGTGAGTCAAATATGGATATGGGTACCGTGTATCATAAACTAATATGCAATATGAAATGTTTAAGGTTCTAGATCTAAAATGTTATAAATGGAACATCGAAATGTTAAAATGGAACATGTGACATTAGATTTGATCTACAGGTTTAATATGAAATTAAATAAGTATAAAATATTATGAATAGCATGTAGCAAGTTTCACTTGTCTCGACAGATCAAGAAACGGATATACGGAACGTCATACGTCGGCGGGAAAAGTCGCGACCGACGCACGGTACACGGAACGGATCCAAACAACGTACAAGGGAAGCACACGGGTTAGGTACGCTCGCTGGGTCGTCGAGATCGTCGTCGGCTCGACCGGATTCCGGCAATCTAAAAGAACAGTGAACATTTAAAAAGAAAAGAAAATTATAGAAAGGAAGAAGAAGGAAAGAATGGAAGGAAGAAGAAGAATAAGAAGAGGAAGAGTTGCTCACTGGATTTGTAGAAGGGTGATGGCGTCGACGGTGATGATCGGAGGAGCTCCGGCGATGAGGTTAGGGTTTGTTTTAGAGGAGGTAGGGTTAGGGTTTTGTTGTTGGTTTTGTTGCTGGGTGTGCAGGGTTTGATGAGGGAGAAGAGAACAGAGGAGAGGGAGAGAAAAGGTGGAAGGAGGTGGTGATGGCGACGAGAGGTGATCGGCGGCGATGGAATGAGGTGGTGCAGGTGGGTTTCTTGGGTGCAGGGTGATGGTGCGGCTGGGCTCGGATGAGGAAAAAGAAGAGGAAGATGATGACAATGAGGAAGAGGAGTTGAGAATGGAGATGGGGGTTGAGCTTTGAGGAGGCGGAGGCGGAGGCGGAGGTGGCGGCTAGGGTTAGGGTTGAGTTGTTGCGATGGGTTCTCGTGGGCTCGGTTTCATTTTAAAGAAGAGAAGAAGATAGAATAGAAGGGAGGTGACAGTAGCGGGGAAGCGGTGACCCGACTGGAGAAATACACAGTATTTGCGAGAGGAGTGAGAGAGAGCGCGAGAGGAGAGAGAAAGAGGAAAGAGAGAGACTGTGGTGGGGAGAGAGAGGAAGAGAAGAGAGAGAGGAGAGAGGATGGTGGGGCCTGGTGGCAGCGAGAAAGAGAGAGAGAGAGCTGAATGGTTTGTTAAAAAAATTGTTTTGATTTTAATTTAAAAAATATATTTGGTTAGTTAATATGAACTGTTGAATAAGATTTTAAACAGTTAAATGAATTTTAAATATTTAATAAACATGAATTTTGGCGGGATACAAAAATATTCCAAAACGTGTCCGGGTCTAGTCTAAAAATTTAGTTTTAAAATACGAAAAATATATGTGACTTCCAAATTTCAAAGTGAATGCTTAGGTAACTAAAATGCATACCCCTAAGAACGGACGCACATACGTGCGCGTAGCTATCCAAACACGGCCGTTTAACTGAACGGGACGAGAACACAATGCGCGGACGCTACCACGCGGTTAGGGTATCATGCAGGCTATGAAATGCAATTTTAATTTATTTTACGTGATCTAAAATGTTATATGTAAAATATGCGATGCTAGATGAAATGCCAATATGCAGTTTATACTAGATGCACGTGTCTATGCAACAAGCCAGTGTAATCTATAAATATGAATCAACCAGTTCAAGCAAGCGAGTCGGGTCGAATGCAATGTAAAATGTAAACTACCATTCGCACCCAAACATGATAAATCAATAAAATACCATAGATATATATAAATACGGAAACTGAATTGGTATAAATGAACTTGGTTGTTACATTATACCCAACTACAAAAAGAATTTCGTCCTCGAAATTCCAAGAACAAGAAAAGATAAACAAACAACAAACTACAAGAATAGATGGGGAAACTTCTGTCGGATTTCATCTTCTCGTTCCCAAATTGATTTTCCATGTGAGAGATTACCCCAAGAAATAAGTACAAGAGGGATAACTTTGTTCTTAAGAACCTTTTCTCTTCGATCCACAGTCGACATCGGTCGCTCCTCAAAAGTCAAATCTTCTCGGACAGTCAGCTCCGAATGATCCAACACATGTGTTTCATCTCGAACATATTTACGGAGTTGAGATACGTGAAACACGTCATGAACATTCGCCAAGTATTGCGCTAACGCCAATCGATACGCTACTTCTCCAACACGCTCCAAAATCTCAAAAGGTCCAACGAATCGAGGACTAAGCTTTCCTCGACTTCCGAAATGAATCACCCCTCTAGTCGGTGATATCTTCAAGAATACCAAATCACCAAAGGCGAACTCTAGAGGTCTTCTCGACGTATCTGCCCAACTCTTTTGTCGGTCTTGTGCTGCTTTCATATGATTCCGGATAGTGTTAACCTTCTCAACAGTCTGCACAACCAAATCTGGTCCCAACAATCTTTGTTCACCAACATCGTCTCAACAAATAGGTGAACGACACTTGCGACCATATAAAGCTTCAAATGGAGCCATCTGAATAGTCGCCTGAAAACTGTTATTGTAAGAAAACTCCACTAAGTGCAAATGATCCTCCCATGAACCCTTGAAGTCTAACATGCAAGCTCTCAATATGTCTTCAAGAGTTTGGATCGTTCTCTCCGACTGGCCATCTGTTTGAGGATGATAAGCTGTGCTAAACTTCAATCGAGTCTCCAAACTTTCCTGTAAGCTCTTCCAAAAGTGTGATAAGAAACGAGTGCCACGGTCGGACACGATGCTCACCGGTACTCCATGCAATCTTACAATCTCCTGCATGTACCGTTTTGCCAAAGTTTCTGTTGATTGACCAACTCGAAAAGAGATGAAATGAGCTACCTTGGTCAATCGATCAACAATCACCCAAACTGCATTTTTGCCCTTTAGACTCCGCGGCAAAGCTGTCACGAAATCCATGGTTATATGTTCCCACTTCCATTGAGGAATCGGAAGTGGTTGCAATAAACCAGCAACCCTTTGATGTTCAGCCTTAACTTGCTGACACACCAAGCACTTTGCTACAAAACGGGCAATTTCCCGTTTCATGCCTTCCCACCAGAAATGCTGTCGTATATCTCGGTACATCTTCGTGCCTCCCGGATGTACGGAATATGCTGAACTGTGCGCCTCCCTCATAAGTTCTTCACGAATCTCTCCCTTTGGCACACACAAACGGCTACCATATCGCAACGAACTATCTTCATGAATTAACAAGTCCGTTCGAAGTCCAGCTTCAACCTGTTCTCAAAACTTTTGCAATCTTGGGTCCTGCGACTACGCTGCTTTAATATTCTCGATCAACGACGACTGTACTTGCAACTGCATCAACTGTCCCGAAGAATGCGGTAGCACAACCTCCAAATCGAATCTTCGAAAGTCTTCAATAAGTTCTTTTTGTGCAGTCAACATCTGAATTGCTGGCAACCGACTAAGCGCATCCGGCACAACATTAACTTTCCCCGGATGGTACTTAAGATCAAGATCGTAGTCAGCCATCAGCTCCAACCATCTACGCTGCCTCATATTAAGCTCCTTCTGCGTGAACACATACTTCAAGCTTTTATGGTCGGTGAAAACCTCGACCTTTTCGCCCAATAGGTAGTGTCTCCAAATCTTCAAAGCGAAAATCACAGCTGCTAGCTCCAAGTCATGAGTTGGGTAATTCTTCTCATGGGTCTTCAACTGTCTCGATGCGTACGCTATAACCTTCCCATGCTGCATCAAAACACATCCCAATCCTTTCCCAGATGCGTCGCTGTGAATCACCAATCCTCCGGAATTATCTGGCACGGTCAGAATAGGAGCGGTTATCAATCTCTGCTTCAACGCCTCAAAGGCTGACGCACACCTCTCCGTCCACACAAATGGTACCTCCTTGTGCGTAAGCTTGGTCAAAAGCTCCGCCAGACGAGCAAAGTTCTCCACGAACCTTCTGTAATACCCGGCAAGTCCAAGAAAGCTTCTGATCTCCGCAACGTTCTTCAGAATCGGCCAATCTCGAACTGCTGCAATCTTTCCGGGATCAAAGGCGATTCCATCTTCGGACACGACATGTCCCAAAAACTTCACTTCTTGAAGCCAAAACTCGCACCTGCTCATCTTTACATACAATTTTTCTTACCTCAACGTCTGCAGTGCGATCTTCAAATGTTCTGCATGCTCTTCAATACTCTTTGAGTAGACCAGAATATCATCGATGAACACTACTATAAACTGGTCCAAGAATGGTGAAAAGATTCCGTTCATCAAGTCCATAAATATCGCCGGTGCATTCGTTACTCCGAAGGGCATCACTAAGTACTCGTAATGTCCATACCGAGTTCGGAATGCCGTCTTGCAAATATCTTCTATTTTAACTCAGACTTGATGATATCCGGATCACAAATCCAGCTTCGAGAATACTCTCGTGCCACTAAGCTGCTTAAATAATTCGCCAATGCGAGGGATCGGGTATTTGTTCTTAATAGTCACCCGTTTAATTCTCGATAATCGATGCACATTCTCCTTGTGCCATCTTTCTTCTTGACTAGAAGAACTGGAGCTCCCCAAGATGAGTTACTGCTGCGAATCCAACCCTTCTCAAGTAATTCAGTAACCTGCTTCTTGATTTCTTCCAACTCCACTGGTGCCATTGGATAGTACGCTTTAGAAACTGGCGCTGCACCAGGAACAAGATCAATCGCGAACTCTATGTCTCGCTTCGGCGGCAAACCTGATATGTCTTCGAACACGTCCATGAAATCTCAAACAACAGCTGGCGCTTCATATTTATCAACTTCCATCGACGAAAGAACATTAGTTGTCGGCCTAGCCCTAAACTCGACTGGCCCGACAGAACTGTTTCCTCCAGTGAAGATAAACTCTGGATGTTCGGGAATCTGGAAAATTACTTTCTTTACCCTACAATCAATGTGAGCGTGGAAAGTGCCGAGAAAATCCATTCCTAAGACGACTTCATAGCTTCCTGTATCAATCACCAAGAAATCCGCAAAAAGATCCCGTCCGCAAACAACAACTGCACAATCCTTACATTCTCTACTTGATATGATCTTCTCATTCCCAGTGTGTATATCCCAACAACTAGACAGGGTCGTGAAAGCAATCGAGTGTGTAGCAATAAACTTGGATGACATAAAACAATGGGATGCACCAGAATCGAATAACGCTAATGCGGGAAAACCATGAACAAGTAGAATACCTGAAACAACTTCTCCTGAAGCTTTGGCTTCCTCCGCCGTCATGGTAAAGGCTCGAACTTGATTGGGTCCCTGAGTTATCAGCTTCTGCTCCTGAAACTGTCTCTGCGGTGGCTTCTGAGTATCTTCCTTCAACCGTAGCTTCGACGGACAAGTATCAATGGTGTGATCAGCTGATCCGCAAATAAGACAAAGTCTAAGCCTTTTATGACAATCTCTTCGATAATGACCTGGTCGTTGGCAGTAATTGCACAACACCCTTCCTTTTTTCTCGGGCAAAACTGGCTTCTTCATTGGTACAACGCCACGCCTGTCCACTGGAATACCTCTGCGTCTATGTGCTTGGTTCGGTGCAAAAACCGGCTTCCGTACTGTAACTGCTGGCTGCTGTGTACTCCCAGTCTTCATAGATAGGCTCTGCTACTCTCGGGCCGCTGTAAGTACTTGGGAGAAAGTGGTCAAACCCAGATAGACAATCTGCCTCTGGATGTCCACATCCAAACTGGGCATGAACCTCCTTGCCCTCTCAGCATCGTTGGCAACCAAAGGTCCAGCGAATCTACTGAGCCGTGTCCACTCAGCTTCATGTACATCTACAGGTGCTCTGTTCTGCTTCAAACTGATGAACTTTTCTTCCATTTCCTCCCGTGCAGTCTGCGGGAAGAACTTCTCTAAGAAACTCTTCGAAAAATCCGCCCAACTGATCGGCTTGGGCAAGCGGGTCTCTTCCACAAGCCACCATTCACGGGCGTAGTCCACCAACTGGATGCGTACCACATCCACCCTCTTATCCTCTGGAATCTGTGCCGCAACGAGTAAATTCTCCATGTCAACCAGCCACTGCTCCACTGGCAACGGCTCTTCCAGGCCAGTAAAGACAGAAGTACCCAGTCTCCTGAAATCCGCCACGGTACAAACATGTTCAACTGGTCTGGCCACAACATTGTTCACGGACCGCTGAACGGTCTGCAAACCTTCCTGAAAAGCTTCAGCTTGCTGCTGGTTCAGCTCGGTCTGTCGCTTTTGGTTCTCCAACATCCCATGGATTACTCCAAGCATAGCGGCTTCGTCAACACGCCTTTGGTACGTTTTCAGGTTCTTGTTTGCCATGTTCCTGAAATCAAAGCACCAAAGAATTAGCATGATAATAGATTCAAGATATAGATCAAGGATATGAATTAAGGCTAGAACTCCAAGTTACTTAAATAGAGTACCACATTGTAACCATGCCGCGGTATCATAGCTGCAATCACATAACTCCACCCAAGTCGCCTAAGTTCTAGAGATAACAAAAGGAAACCAGGTTTCGAGTCGATATGCAAAGGAGGTTTGCATACTGTAAAAGTAAAATCAGAAGGAGGTTAAGATTCAAAAATGGTAAGACGGTAAGGTGGCAGGACATGTTTCCTAATCACGAGTATTCTGATTCGTGTATTGGGTCCAATACCCAACTACAAAAAGAATCGAACCCGATTAACCTAGATCCTATGGCTCTGATACTAAAAGAACCATGTCACGCCCCGCTTCCCAGAGTACGCTAAGATAGGCACGTGACATAGCCAACCATGCTACCTGTGGATAGAAAATATCTTTCCACAGTCACATTACGGCTGTAGAGATATCAAGAACAATAATAAACTATCTAACACCTGTCCATAAGCCAAAATAAAACGAGTCAAGAATAAATTAATGCGGAAGCAAAAGATCCAATACAAGAATAAACTGGAATGTACGTCCCATAATGCGGGCTCACATCAGGAATGAAAATACCGAAAGTAAAATGAACTAACTACTAACAAGTCCTCACTGCTCAGCCAGCTGACTGAAATATTCCTGCTCGTCCTGTAGCGAAGGTAAAGAATCTGGGCCATGCAAAACCCAGACGTCGGTGCGTTATAACATCAAGTAATAATATAAACAGGGTAGCAAGACATGCAGGTATGAGTATGGGCAAGGATATAATAAGAATATATAACAGTGAGTATGTCAGTATAAGTGACGTGCAGTGATATCTAAACTGTGCTACGGGGTTATCTATTCTAAAGTCTTCGAAACCAAGTAATGTAATTCTCATCGTAACCCATCGGTGATTATTCCGTAACGCCCGGAAAAACGACAAACAATAGGTATTCCGTAACGCCCGGAAAAAACGACAAACAATAGGTATTCCGTAACGCCCGGAAAAACGGCAAACAATAGGATGGCCCTTTGAGTTACGTTCGGTTACATTTCTGATTTCCCCATACCCCCAGGTTATATATGTCAAGTCAAGTATTGATAAATCTGAAACTAATGCCAACACAGGATCAGCAGGTAAATGTATATCTGGATAG
The DNA here is from genome assembly GCA_030015575.1 of Agapanthus africanus. Lineage (NCBI taxonomy): Eukaryota > Viridiplantae > Streptophyta > Magnoliopsida > Asparagales > Amaryllidaceae > Agapanthus > Agapanthus africanus. Next base: position 116,684,305 of record CM057340.1, on the reverse strand, counting down.
ACAACAGGAAATGTCCGTAGAGACAACATGTCAAGCTGTTGGCATTAGTAACAAGATCAGGTAACAGGTAAAACCATGGCATATCAGGTCAAGTCAGGTAGTATATAGGTATCATGTCATGTCAAGAAGTGCATGGTATCACGTCGTGTCAAGTAATTGTGTATCGAGTCGTGTCAGGGGTGCACAAGATGTTACGTGGGTGCTCATAATCAAACTAAAATAAGCATGGGTATACAAAACAAGTATGGGGTACTAATGGAACAATAAAAATGGAACATTGTGGTGTGGTATGAAAATAGGTACAGATTAAAACATATGGATGCACGGTTATCGATTTGAGTTAGGGTTATGGTTCCAACACTAATTAAATCCACTTTATCAAGTATGGAATGTTAAAATCTCATTAATATGTATTAAATGATCTAGGGATGCAATTGAATATATATTAGGCTAGATGTATGCAAACGGGTGTCCGATAGGGTATAAACTATTAAAAGGGTACTATGGGCTATACAACTAAGCAGTATGTGATTCAAATATGGATATGGGTACCGTGTATCGTAAACTAATATGCAATATGAAATGTTTCAGGTTCTAGATCTAAAATGTTATAAATGGAACATCGAAATGTTAAAATGGAACATGTGACATTAGATTTGATCTACAGGTTTAATATGAAATTAAATAAGTATAAAATATTATGAATAGCATGTAGCAAGTTTCACTTGCCTCGACAGATCAAGAAACGGGTATACGGAACGTCACACGTCGGCGGGAAAAGTCGTGATGGACGCACGGTACACGGAACGGATCCAAACAACGTACAAGGGAATCACACGGGTCAGGTACGCTCGTTGGGTCGTTGGGATCGTCGTCGGCACGACCGGATTCCGGCAATCTAAAAGAACAGTGAACATTTAAAAGAAAAGAAAATTATAGAAAGGAAGAAGAAGGAAAGAATGGAAGGAAGAAGAAGAATAAGAAGAGGAAGAGTTGCTCACTGGATTTGTAGAGGGGTGATGGCGTCGACGGTGATGATCGGAGGAGCTCCGGCGATGAGGTTAGGGTTTGTTTTAGAGGAGGTAGGGTTAGGGTTTTGTTGTTGGTTTTGTTGCTGAGTGTGCAGGGTTTGATGAGGGAGAAGAGAACAGAGGAGAGGGAGAGAAGAGGTGGAAAGAGGTGATGATGGCGACGAGAGGCGATCGGCGGCGATGGAATGAGGTGGTGCAGGTGGGTTTCTTGGGTGCAGGGTGATGGTGCGGCTGGGCTCGGATAAGGAAAAAGAAGAAGAAGATGATGACGATGAGGAGGAGGAGATGAGAATGGAGATGGGGGTTGAGCTTTGAGGAGGCGGCTAGGGTTAGGGTTGAGTTGTTGCGATGGGTTCTCGTGGGCTCGGTTTCATTTTAAAGAAGAGAAGAAGATAGAATAGAAGGGAGGTGACGGTAGCGGGGAAGCGGTGACCCGACTGGAGAAATACACAGTGTTTGCGAGAGGAGTGAGAGAGAGCGCAAGAGGAGAGAGAAAGAGGAGAGAGTGTGTAGAATTTCATAAATCTATTTGCGAATTTTCTCGTTTTAGGGCAAAATTGTCGGTATTTTCCGTTTTAACCCGATTTCGATCAAACGTCCGTATAAGCTTGCCGGCACGTTTTTTTAGCTAAAATAAAGCTTGCGCGCGAACTTTGGGAGTATTTGGGAAGTTTTGGTTCAGATAGAATTTTTCCGAAATAAAATATTATTTTAAGCGGTATTTTGTACACGTAAATCGGAAAAAAATTTCTCTTGAGAATAAATTATTTTTTTGTCACTAGAATATTTTGGAAACTTCTTTTTAAATATCTAGATATTTTTTGGAGTGCAAAAGGAATTGTTTTAAAAAGAAAAGAAAAGGTGTAAAGGTGGCAATTAGCATTTATTAGCATTTATTACTCTTTTTCCTTGCATTTTCTTCACAAAAATTCACAAAAATACCCCCTCACCCCTTTGGCCGGCCCTTCCCTTCCCCTTGCTGCCCCTTATCATTTTCACCCATTTTCAACTCTTTTTGCATCAAATAAATCATGAAAAATCCAAATAAAATCACAAAAACTCAAATATATTCATTTTCCTTCTTTCTTCTTCACAAAAGTAGCTTGGATCTTCATTCAAAACATCATTTTGGAGGAAAAGATGATGAGTTTGGTTTCTTGGTTTTGATCTTTTGTGGAGGTATAAAACCCTAACCCTAATCCTTTTTGTTGTTTCTAAATTTCTAATTAGCATATTAATTGTTTATTTAAGCTTTTAATTTCATGTTTGAAATTCAAGACTTGATTTTTATGATAATCTAGTTAGGGTAAAACTTGATTTATGTGTTTAATGTTTATTTGAAGTGTTAATTTGTGTTTTGGAGAAGATTAACCTAGTAGAAAATGTTAATTTTTGCTAATGAACACTTTGTTTAATTATGCAATTTTGCTTACTAGGTTTTTGCTAAAATTTATTTAGCAAGTGTAAAAAATATAGAAATGGTTTTTATAGATTAGTTAAGCTATTTTATGGTGTTTATAATCGCTAGATATGCGTTAGCTTGAAATTAGTGCGAAATATTGCGATAGGTTGCTTACTAGATTTCGGGGTTTTTCCGACGTGGGTTCGATTGGTCGTTGCGAGGTTATATATATTGTATTCTTCGTAATTTTGTGTTGTGTTGCGCGATCGGGATGATCGGGGTCTAGACTTGTGTTTTGTAGTTTAGCGACCCCAATTAGGGTTTTTGGCCGATGTCGTGCGCGATAGATGCGCTAAGCGCACAGTGTAATTTTCAAGGCGTTATTCTTGCGTTTCGATGTTTTTTCTTCGATGTAGGATATTTGCTTATGTGATGTGTTTTTGAAATTTTAGGTTCGCAAACGGGGACTTCGGACGCTACGACAAGGGAAAACAGGTGGTAGGCTTCACTTAGCCAGGAGCGTTGGTGAGTAGATTTAACATCTACAGGGGAATCGTCCGCATGGCGTTATGCGTCAGGGCTAGAGATTTTATTACTTGTCGCATATTCTACGTTATTGTTAGAATTGCGCCTTTACCCTATTATTTAGATGTAGTTGTGCCCGGACTAGTAGTAGTAGGACACTGCACATATTATTGACGATTCATGTTGCATGAGCACTGATTGTATGCTATACACACCGTCAATAATTGCCATGTCACGCATAACCCACTTATAGATATAATATTGCTTGGTTAGGGACATTGAGACTTTGATTCATATTTCTTTACGCATTGACTTATAGCATACCTGTATACCTACATGCTTACACATATGTTCTGACATACTTACATGCTAGTATCTGTATACCTATAGTGTATCGTACCATTAATGATAGGTGCATACACACTTTACGATACAACTACATGTATACTTTGCATATATGTTACTTATACCTGGGGGTACCCTACTTATTTTACTATACCTAGGGGGGTATACTACATCATTTGCTTATAGGTAGACACCTATACTTAGCTGTACCATATTGATTTCGCATACATCTGGTTTCAGCTACATATTTTCCTTTATATGCTCACATTTCAGATATATCGCACATATTTATTCCTGGATTTGCGCATTGTTATTTGGATTTTACATGATGTTTTCTGGATTTGGGAACCGCGGGAGTTCATGAAATTATGCATTAATTCAAAAACCCAGTTTCCTTGATATGATATTTGCGCAGCCACCATGAGATTTATCAGTTCTGATTATATACTCCATACGAGGTGTGGATGCCGTATGAGGGTACATGGTGGGGCCCGGTATGGTTCCCCTCGGCAAGAAGATCGATGGACTTTGCCGATTGAGCCTGGAGACGGGCGAGTACCTACCGGTGACGGTACCAATGACTCGGCAGGATCGTGGGGATACCGTTGGGAGTCATGTACGTATAGATACGTCGAGAGGCGAGGGTCAGAGCTAGGCACTCGAGCTTTCGGGATAGCGTATGATACGTACCTATCAGGGGGCCAGTCGTGGTGACAGCACCTGATAGATCAGTATTTCTGTGTCGATGTTTGGCACATTGGTTTCATGATATTTCTAATTACTCTTTTGTATATATAACAGGGGATTGAGCTGCTGTTATATATACCCTTACACCAATATTAGTGGAATGGGACGCTAATATATGTGTATTGACCTCATCATATTTATTTATGTCATTATATTTAGGATGTTAGAATTTTTGCTGGAGATTTGATTCGGGATATAAGAGATTCATTTGAGATTGGATACTGGATAGATATGTGAGATCTACTTGATATTGTACATTCGAGATATATGAGATCTACTTGCTGTTGTACATTTGAGATATGTGAGATATATTTGATATTGTACATACGAGATATGTGAGATCCACTTGATTTTGTACATTCGATATATACGAGATATACTTGATGATTGTACATTCGATATATGTGAGATATACTTGAGGTTGTACATTCGGGATATATGAGATATACTTGATATTGTGCGATTGAGGAGATGTGATACTTAGATAATATGAGAGCCAATTTGGGGGCTGATTCGAGGAATTGGTATTTAAATTGTCTTGCTGGATTGTGATCCTACCACGATATCAGGATTCCGTGGAAATGACATACTTCACTCCATACCTCACCTTATCTGTTTGTGCACTGCTTCTTGAATTAGTAGTACCTGTTAGTGTACCTTTCATGATTATTGCACAGTTACATTCTCATATCCCTATCGCATGATTATTGCATACTGTTGTCATATCATTATTGCTTTATATATATTGGTTGTACCTGCTAGTGTACTTTCAATTATTCTGCATTCATATGACATGTTATTACTGTTAACTGCATATCTTAGATTCACGCTTTACGTGCATACTTGCGATTACCTGCATATGTTATTTACTATTCACGAGTTGGCAACTCACCCCCGTTGTGCCACAGTGTTTGCAGGTGTTCCTCAGGATAGTCAGTGGCAGGCTATTATCACACATCTTATCATCTTTTGCTACGGATACCGCATCAGCTCACAGTGTGCAGTTTTCTTAGGTGGGTTTTGTGGTTATTCGTTGTATCCCTGTACTCTCCATCTACTATTTTCATATTGACTTAGAGACTTGGTGAGGACGATGTTGTATATTATTTTGGATTTGTTGTCTTTTATACAGTTTCCTTTCTATCGTCTTCTATTTCTTCGCTACGGCGTCGTATATTTGTTGTGGTGGTTGTTTTCCGCCTTTGGGCGTGGATTTGCTCCCGTTGGGGATACTTTACTTTATATTTATGTTGTACCCATTTTTGGGGTTGGTTTTTATAAAGGAGGTGCTGCCGAAATTTTCAAGAAAGAAAATTGGACTTAAAGAATTTATACTTGAGATTTTTTTAAAATGGTTTAAACAATGTTTCTTATCTTTTCTTGTCTTTTAATGGTTTAGATTTCTAGGTTTTAGCTTTCTTTTACTACGTTACGCTTGTAGACGTTGCGTAGTATTAGGGCCGTCACGTGCCAATTTCGGGTCGTGGCAGAGAGAGACTGCGGTGGGGAGAGAGAGGAAGAGAAGAGAGAGAGGAGAGAGGATGGTGGGGCTTGGTGGCAGCGAGAAAGAGAGAGAGAGAGCTGAATGGTTTGTTAAAAAAAAATTGTTTTGATTTTAATTTAAAAAATATATTTGGTTAGTTAATATGAACTGTTAAATAAGATTTTAAACGGTTAAATGAATTTTAAATATTTAATAAACTTGAATTTTGGCGGGATACAAAAATATTCCAAAACGCGCTCGGGTCGGGTCTAAAAATTTAGTTTTAAAATACGAAAAATATATGTGACTTCTGTTCAAACCATAATATTGCATTTTTCATTCTCCTATTCTTATCCGTTTTATAAATAAACAGGTACTCTTGACGCACGTTTGTTGCATATTACAGGATACAGGTTTTTGGAGCGAAAACAGTGAAAAAGACACAAGACAACAGAAAAGGGACTTTTTACCAACAAATAGACGGATCCTAGTCAAGCCGAGACTAATCACAGTTCATATAGGTACAAGGCAACGCAAGGTCCAAACATGTCAAAGTGAAACGGTTAAAAGACCAATACAAATTTTCACTGAAGATCTGGAGAAGAATAAGAAGCCAAACAAAGAAATAGGATGAAGAAATAATAAGCCCAGACAAGTACAATGAATCCCAGAAAAGATGGTGAGCCAAGCCCACCAAAGAGCCGCGGAACCGCGGCCCAAGCCCATCATTGCCGCGGTTCCGCAGCCGTCTAATGCCCGTGTCGGCGCAGACTTCTTTTGTCGGTGCGTCGGTGCGGGTGTTGGGATTTTCCGTAGGCAAATCTGTAATTGCACATGTACGAGAGTCTGTAACCCTAGTTTTTATGTTTTCCTATAAATTGTAATCACAGATCTGTAAAACCTATGCCTCTTTTCAATAAACAAATTCAGATCTGTTCTGTATTCTTGCTTGGAGGGAGCCATCAATAAACTAGTAAGTTCTTTTTAATTCTTTAATTAGAATGTCTTTTAATCCCCTAATGAGCGAGTAATCTCCTCGCTTGTTAGGGTTAGCCTTAGGGAAAGGTTTGAGAGATGAGATCTCTCACCCCTTTCATGCCCTTTCACAACTAAGAATTAGAACTCCATGCATGCACGCACAACCGCCCCCTACGGCACCCTATCCCTCGAGGTAACGGTGACACCGTAGTATAAAGGACCGGTTGCACGTGTTTTCCATGGAGGTTAGGGAAATTATCGATAAAGGAAGGATAAGAATCTAGAGGAAGAAACATCTTCCCAAAAGATTCTAATCCACTTTTTTGATAATTACCGTAATATCTAATAGATCAAAAAATAAGGCATTGAAAGCGGTGAGGAAACCTTTAATCTCCAAATTTCCCCTAAGCCTAACCCTAGCAAGACTTTAATTTAGATTAATTTAATTTATTGATAGATCTAGGTTTTAGATTTAATAAATCAATCCAAACAACATTTGGAATCAACTCGTAAAAACACATTAAGAAATTTACACATCTCTGTGGATCGACCCGTACTCACCGGCTAGCTGCAAAGCGACGCCGTTTCTGATTACGGTAAACAATACAAATTTTTGGACTAATCAAATGGCGCCGTTGCCGGGGATGGCGTAAATTTTTTTCTGTGTAATTTTGGGTTGATATAAATTTTAAAAAATTATAAAAATCTGAAAATAAAAAAAAAACATAAAAAAAATTATCAATTTAGATCTGTTTGAAGGGTTATCTTTTGAATTTTGCAGGAATAGCGAAGATTCGCGGATCTGAAAAATTTACAGAGGGCAAACCAGGAAATATTACATCAGAACAGAAGGGAATTGGTGAGCAGAACCTACACAAATTTTTTCAGAGGCCGAACCCACTTCCAGACCGCGGAACCGCGGCCCAGGAGCACCCCAGACCGCGGAACCGCGGCTGTTTGGCCACGTCACCACCTAAAAATCAGTTGGTTTGTTTCTCTTTCTTTCCCTCTGCAACCTACCATATATCTTTTGTGAAAATTTTCTGCAGGATTTCTTTGCGCTAAAAATCTTCTCTCCCTTTCTAAATAACAAATTTTCTGCAGGTTTCTTTGCGCCGCGCTAAAAAAATTTGATTGCAAGTGAATTTTATTGTTTTGCATAATTTAATCGGACTTTAAGGGGCTAATTGACCAAACTCAGATTGGGTGGGGATTTCATCACCCTTCCCAGGACCCCAGAAAACACCTAAAGCATTTGCATTGACCACAATTAATTAAAAAATATTAGACTCAGCCCTAAGGACATCGAGCTCAATAGGAAAAGGACTAGTATAGGCATCGACCGTTTATCCTAACTGACTTTGCGGTGTCTAGGCAAGTGTGTCTAGGCTAGTGGTTTTTAATTAGGCCCACTACTGTGGTTCCTTCCCACTTACCTGGCACTTACCTGGCTGTAATTGTCGGTGAAGAGGCGGTTTGAGGTCCTATTTCTAGCCCTAGTTAGGAGCTGTCTAGCAGACCTAGGTGACCCTAGATCTAGGCCTGATTGTGCATGTGTGGTTGATACATTTGTGTCACAAGTCCATTTTCAAAAACCTCTTTGTAAACATTCTCACATAAAAAAAAAGAAAAATCTTTTCAAAACTTGCAACTTGCCGCTAAGAAAACTTGCAACTCACTTCCACTCACTTCCCTTCATCGACGTTATCTTACCCCCACATTCTGTCTTTTTTTTTTTTCTGACAGCACTACCCCTTTAGTGTATATCACTTTGGACTAGGGATACTAACATCCGATTAGTCCGTGTTTCGTTGGTACCGACCGACGAACCTTTCGACACCGAAGTCGAAATTCCCTCCATTTCCTTACCTCCACCTTCAAATTCTTCTTTCGAAGGTATGTCGGGATTCAACCCTAACGATACCTTACTGACGGGAATGATTCCACCTCCGTTAGGTGCGAATAACCCGAATCTTCCGCCTGTTGTAGCGCCCGCACGAGTCGCGCTCCAGGATCTCTTCTACCCAGTCCGCACTTCTTTACCTACCTGTCTTTCACCCCCACCGGCAAATGGGGACAATTTTGAAATAAAACCACATTTCATCAATATACTGCCAAAATTTCATGGTTTGGAATCTGAAGATGCATATATCTTTATCAATAAATTCCAAAATGTGTGCGCTATGATGAAAACGACCCAATTAAGTGATGACGCTATAAGGCTAAGGGTCATTCCTTTTACCTTATGTGACCTAGCCGAGAAGTGGCTATATAGCACCGCATTACATTCCATTATAAATTGGGACGAGTTTGTGAAAGCTTTTCTGAAAAAGTTCTATCCTCATCACAAAACTGCTAGAATCCGTAACGAGATTATACAATTTTCACAGCTTCCTTCCGAACCATTTTGGAAGTGCTTCGAGAGATTTAAGGACCTACTCGTTCAATGCCCTCATCATGGGATCGAAAGTTGGCAACTTTGCCAAACATTATACGGGGGATTGAACTCGGCAACGAAGCAGTTGCTAGAAACCATATGTCAAGGTCAATTTCTCTCCAAGTCTAGCGACGAAGCTTGGCAGTTTCTTGAGGATCTTAGTGAGCAAACAATTCAGTGGGAGAGTACCAAGACCACATCATCTTCTTCTGTTGGTCAATCTAGGGCAGGCATACATCAAGCAGATATGTCGATTGCTATGAAGGCCGAGATGGCCGAACTTATGAAAAAGCTAGAAGCCATTGAGACCAAAATCTCATCGCCTTCTCCTGCCCCTGTTATGCCTCCACGAACTGTTTGTGCTTGTTGTACGGATCCATCGCATCTAACCGAAGAGTGTCCTTATAATGCATCTACTCAAGGACAGGATCAAGTCAATACTGTATTTCAGCAACGACAAAGAAACGATCCGTACTCTTCGACATACAATCCGGGGTGGAGGAGTCACCCAAATTTCGCTTGGAACCAAAATCAACAATTCCAAGGAAATAACAATTTTCAAAGACCTCCTCCTCCTCCACAACAACAAGCACCTTCACAAACTCAAAACCAGCAACCTTTCCAACAACAACCTTATACAAATCAAACGAACAATTTGGTTCAACCAAATGATGATAAGGTTATCTCGCTCGAAAAAAGTCTAGATGCCTTTCTCAAGCAATCTACAGAATCCGCAGCAAGATTTGAAAATTATGTTCAATCTTTGATGCATAACAATGCTTCACACGATCAAAGTATCAAATCTACTGAGGCACAAATTGCACAATTAACTGCTGCGTTGAGCGAGAGAGAAAAGGGAAAGCTTCCATCTCAACCATTGCCAAATCCCGGTCACACTCAAAACGCATATCACAATCACAATGTAAATGCGGTGACCACGTTGAGATCCGGAAGAGTGTTGCAAAATAATGTGGGTATTAGTGATGACATCCCCGCCGGTGGTTCTTCTTCTTCTTCTTCTTCTTCTTCTCCATCGTCATCTTCCCCTTCTTCATTTTCTTCACTTTCTTCTTCACCTTTTTCTTTAGAGCCTATTCTCCACCCTTCACACGGCTCTACTTCTTCTAACTCGAACGGACCCATTTCTCACAACACGAACACATCCACACTGGGATCCGTTCCTACTCCACATTCTACTCCACAGACATTTGACTCAAAGAATTTTCAAAATGCTCCATTTCCAAACAGGTTGAGTCCCAATAAACCAACTGCACAAGTGGAGAAGATTGTGGAATTATTAAGCAGGTTAGCATAAATATACCTCTCTTGGATGCTATCCAACAAGTCCCTTCATACGCGAAAATCTTAAAGGGCTTATGCACCTCGAAGAGAAAGGCATCTCAAATACCCAAGAAAGTGCTAGTGGCTAGTGCAGTGAGCAATGCTATTAACCACACTCAAACCTTACCCCAAAAACGAAAGGACCCCGGCTGTCCTACGATTTCAATCACAATTGGGGATAAGAAAATTAATCGAGCAGATCTTGGGTCTAGTGTTAATCTGCTTCCTTACTCCGTGTACGAACAATTAGGGGTTGGAGAGTTGAAGCCCACTCGTTGTACTCTCCAAATGGCTGATCGATCAATCACCCATCCAAGGGGTGAGCTAGAGGATGTGTTGATAAAAGTTGGGGAGTTCATATTCCCTGTTGATTTTATTGTTATGGATACACAACCTGTTGCTAACCCACGGAACCAAATTCCGGTGATTCTCGGTCGACCATTTTTGGCCACTTCCAATGCTGTAATAAACTGTCGCAATGGCTCCATGACTCTATCCTTTGGGAAGATGTCTAGTGAGTTCAATATTTATAAGATGGGAAGTCTGCCCCCCCGTGCCTAAAAATAGTACACGAGAAGTTTGCTCTGTTCACGAAATCACGCAGGAGGACTGCAAGCTTGAAAGATTTTTATTTGATGAAGACAGTTTTGACGCCACTAGTGCGTCCCTCCTTGAGCCTACCACCGTTGACACAACCGATATAGATTATGAATGTTTCACTTTTTCGGATGATGACGACTCACAGCCCTAATATGAGTCTTTTAAATTTGTGGATGAGTTAGTTGAACCATCCGAATCGGTTGTTTGCAGTGATTTCGAACCTGTGTTGGAGGCCTTTGAGTTCGAGATAGATTCCGCAATGATTCTTTCGCCTCTGAAACTCGAACTCATGTCCTTACCGCCTCACCTTAAATATGCTTACATAGGTGAGAATGAGACCTTTTCCATTATCATATCGGCTTCTCTAGCCCTTGAGCAAGAGGACGCCCTTTTGATGGTCTTACAAGATAGGCGGCAAGTTTTCGGTTGGACTATGGCGGACATCGAGGAGATCAGTTCCCTTATAATTGAATATCATATGAAATTGATGGATGATGCCACGTCAATAGAGGACCCACATGAACATTTTAGGGGTATTGTGGTTAATCAACCTCCTCCTTTAGAAGTTGAACCACCCCCATTTCTTTTAAGAAACTACGAGAATGCCAACATTCCACTGATTACTGATCATTCGCATTCTCGTTTTGATTCATCACCACCTCCTGTCTATTCACCTCCATACCTTCCATACCACCACTTCTATCTTCCCCAATTCTTTATGGATCGCTACGACCTATTCTTCCACCAACTGATACTCTTTACTGATAAATTTTTCAACTGGTTGGTATTAACGTTTGGTCTATGCAAGGTTTGGCAGTAATGTCTAACATAGTTTAAATGAAGTTTGGGGGAGGGCCTTTCTGTATATATTTGTTTTTCTTAACAATAAAATTTTTTAATAAATAAACAGGGGAGTGCCGGTATTTTGACCCTCTTGGGTTAGTATGACAGTGAGGACACTGTCAAGTTCAAGTTTGGGGGTATGTTCGGTACGTCTTCTTCCTTCGCATTCATTTGTATATATTTTTGCATTTGCATATTTATTTGAAAATCCATAAAAATCTGAAAAATTTCAAAAATTATAAAAATTATCGTATTCAATTTTGGCTTATCTGACTAGAGTTTGACAGATAGGTTAGCTAGCTAGGAGCAACTAGATCTTAGACTTAGTGAATTAAAAACCCTAAAAATAACATTCCTTAAAGTTTAACGGTAGAAAGTATATGCCTTGTAGTTTATTTAGAAATAGGCAAATTTTGGGTTCACTTCTTGGGCTAAGTCGAAACAAGGGAAGGGTATTGATGTTCTTATTAGAGTATAAGTTTGAAAAATAGTTCCTAGCTTAAGTCTAGATTCTGAAAACGTATACCCTACAATTTGCACATTCACGCACCATGAAACTTGGAATAGTAGAAGAGACCTTGAAATGCTCTTGTCTAAAGTCCTTAGTACAATGAAAATAAAAGAAAAAAAAATGAATAAAGAAAAAATGGACACTGGTTTTTGTGATTACTTAAGGCTGTAAAAAAATAGAAAAATATTTAGCGAGGGTGCTTCATCACCTAGTGCCTTAAACCAACTGGTTTGGGAGTCACTGCTAAAGCCTTGGGTGTTGCAAAAAACTAGGAAGTATGCTTTAAAGTGCTAACGCATCTTGTAATCGGTTGTTGGTACCTCAAGAAGTATTAACGGTCGCATGAAGGATGTGTAAGCAAATTTCATTTAAAAATTCACTAATTAATAAGTGCTTTGGACAATGGACGAGAGTACGATTGCTTAATTTGAATTTCCAAGTGTAGGGGTGATCTATACACACACGTGGGGATATATGATTAGAGTTTAGATAAGAGAAATGAATGAAGAATAGAACTTGTATCTCTAATAGAGTTGATAGAAATTCCTAAGTAAAGATGAAACCCTAGAAGGAAAACTTAAGAAATGCCGAAAGCTAAGTAAGTCTATAGGATATATATAATCTTAAGTTAAATAATGAGAAAGTGTGAAGAATATGGGTGGATAATTTGCGGGTCGACGATAATAGAATTCCTTGTTAGAAAACCTAATTGGAGAACAAAAGTCAATGGGCCGAATTGATAGGATTTTGTGGGTAGTATCCGCTGAAAACCCTCAGGAGACAACGCTCCTCCTACTAGGGACACCTAGAGGTTTAACGGCTTGTTGCACGTGCTCAGTGCAATCGCGTTTCCCTGCGAAAGTGTGGTTAGGATTTTAGTGAATAAAAAAATAAGTTTTCTCGAGGACGAGCAAAAGATAAGTTTGGGGGTATTTGTTCAAACCATAATATTGCATTTTTCATTCCCCTATTCTTATCCTTTTTATAAATAAACAGGTACTCTTGACGCACGTTTGTTGCATATTACAGGATACAGGTTTTTGGAGCGAAAACAGTGAAAAAGACACAAGACAACAGAAAAGGGACTTTTTACCAACAAATAGACGGATCCTAGTCAAGCCGAGACTAATCACAGTTCACATAGGTACAAGGCAACGCAAGGTCCAAACATGTCAAAGTGAAACGGTTAAAAGACCAATACAAATTTTCACTGAAGATCTGGAGAAGAATAAGAAGCCAAACAAAGAAATAGGATGAAGAAATAACAAGCCCAGACAAGTACAATGAATCCCAGAAAAGATGGTGAGCCAAGCCCACCAAAGGGCCGCGGAACCGCGGCCCAAGCCCATCATTGCCGCGGTTCCGCGGCCGTCTAATGCCCGTGTCGGCGCAGACTTCTTCTGTCGGTGCGTCGGTGCGGGTGTTGGGATTTTCCGTGGGCAAATCTGTAATTGCACATGTGCGAGAGTCTGTAACCCTAGTTTTTATGTTTTCCTATAAATTGTAATCACAGATCTGTAAAACCTATGCCTCTTTTCAATAAACAAATTCAGATCTGTTCTGTATTCTTGCTTGGAGGGAGCCATCAATAAACTAGTAAGTTCTTTTTAATTCTTTAATTAGAATGTCTTTTAATCCCCTAATGAGCGAGTAATCTCCTCGCTTGTTAGGGTTAGCCTTAGGGAAAGGTTTGAGAGATGAGATCTCTCACCCCTTTCATGCCCTTTCACAACTAAGAATTAGAACTCCATGCATGCACGCACAACCGTCCCCTACGGCACCCTACCCCTCGAGGTAACAGTGACACCGTAGTATAAAGGACCGTTTGCGCGTGTTTTCCATGGAGGTTAGGGAAATTATCGATAAAGGAAGGATAAGAATCTAGAGGAAGAAATATCTTCCCAAAAGATTCTAATCCACTTTATTGATAATTACCGTAACATCTAATAGATCAAAAAATAAGGCATTGAAAGCGGTGAGGAAACCTTTAATCTCCAAACTTCCCCTAAGCCTAACCCTAGCAAGACTTTAATTTAGATTAATTTAGTTTATTGATAGATCTAGGTTTTAGATTTAATAAATCAATCCAAACAACATTTGGAATCAACTCGTAAAAGCACATTAAGAAATTTACACATCTCTGTGGATCGACCCGTACTCACCGGCTAGCTGCAAAGCGACGCCGTTTCTGATTACGGTAAACAATACAAATTTTTGGACTAATCAACTTCCAAATTTCAAAGTGAATGCTTAGGTAACTAAAATGCATACCCCCAAGAACGGACGCACGTACGTGTGCGTAGCTATCCAAACACGTCCGTTTCACTGAACGGGATGAGAACACGATGCGCGAACGCTACCACGGGGTTAGGGGTATCATGCAGGCTATGAAATGCAATTTTAATTTATTTTAGGTGATCTAAAATGTTATATGTAAAATATGCGATGCTAGATGAAAAGCCAATATGCAGTTTATACTAGATGCACGTGTCTATGCAACAAGCCAGGGTAATCTATAAATATGAATCAACCAGTTCAAGCAAGCAGGTCGGGTCGAATGCATTGTAAAATGTAAACTACCATTCGCACCCAAACATGATAAATCAATAAAATACCACAGATATATATAAACACGGAAACTGAATTGGTATAAATGAACTCGGTTGTTACAGTATATCAGGTCAAGTCAGGTAATATATAGGTATCATGTCATGTTAAGAAGTGCACGGTACCATGTCGTGTCAAGTAGTAGGTGTATCAAGTCATGTCAGGGGTGCACAAAATGTCAAGTGGATTCTCATAATCAAACTAAAATAAGCATGGGTATACAAAACAAGTATGGGGTACTAATGGAATATTGTGATGTGGTATGCAAATAGGTACAGATTAAAACATATGGATGCACGGTTATCGATTTGAGTTAGGGCTATGGTTCCAACATTAATTAAATACACTTAATCACATATGGAATATTAAAATCTCATTAATATGTATTAAATGATCTAGGGATGCAACTGAATATATATTAGGCTAGATGTATGCAAACGAGTGTCCAATAGGGTATAAACTATTAAAAGGGTACTATGGGCTATGCAACCAAGCACAATGTGATATAAATATGGACGTGGGTACCACGTATTGTAAACTAAAATGCAACATGATATGTTTCAAGTTCTAGATCTAAAATGATATAATGGAACATCGAAATGTTAAAATGGAACATGTGACATTAAATTTAATCTACAGGTTTAATATGCAATTAAATAAGTATAAAATAATATGAATAGGATGTAGCAAGTTTTACTTGCCTCGACAGATCAAGAAACGGGTGTACGGAACGTCTCACGTCGGCGGAAAAAGTCACGACGCGCGCACGAAGCACGTAACGGATCCAAACAACGTATAAGGGGATCACACGGGTCAGGTACGCTCGCTGGGTCGTCGGGATCGTCGACGACACGACCGGATTCTGGCAATCAAAAGAAATAGTGAACATATATAAAGAAAGAAAAGTATGGAAGAAAGGAAAAGAGAGGAATAGAAGGAGGAAGAAGAAGATTAAGAAGAGGAAGCTTACTGTGGTCTGCGAAGAGGGTCGTGAGGGTGTCGACGGCGTCGACGGAGCTCCGGCGAACGATCTGCAGAGGACTGCGGCCAATCAAAAAGGAAATAGAAGAAAGAAAATAAAAGAAAGGAAGAAGTAAAGAAAGAAGAAGGAAGAAGGGGTGTGCTCGGCTCACCGTTGCGTCGATCTGGGACGATGGACGACGACGAGATCACTCCGGTGATCGTCACGGTGAAGCGATGTGCAGGGCTCGGCTGTTCTCGGGTGCGTGTGCTAGGGCTAGGGAAGGAGAAGAGATGGAGGCGGAGGCGATGAGGGTGAGGAGGCGACGAGGTCGGGAATGGCGTCGTCGGTGTTTTGCGCGACGGCGAGGTGGAGGCGGCGGCTAGGGTTTCGTGGTCGTGGGTTCGTTTAAAAAAAAGAAAGGAGGAAGAAAGAAATATTATAGGGAGAGAGAGAGAGAGAGAATATTGCGAGATGAGAGAGAGAGAGATTCTGAGTGAGAGGGAGGAGAGAGAGAGGAGATCGAGAGGAGAGAGATAGGGAGAGAGAGTTGCGAGATGAGAGAGAGAGGGAGAGAGAGATAGAGAGAAGAGAGAGATCGAGAGGAGAGAGAGGGGGGAGGAGAGATAAATTTGGATTTTTGTGGGGGAAAGAGAGAGAAAGAGGTAGCGGTAAGGAGAGAGAGAGAAAAGGAAGTGGGGCCCGGCGCCAGAGAAGAAAAGCTGGGGATCGGTAAAAAAATTTAAAAGATTTTATATTTTCAAACTAAAATGATTCGTTCTGTTACGAGATTTTTAAAGGAAAAATTTAAAATAAAACTTAATAAATTTGAATTTAGGCGGATACAAAAATATTCCAAAACGCGCCCGGAATGGGTCCAAAAATTTAGATTTAAAATACGAAAATTATATGCAACTTCTAAATTTTAAAATAAATGATTAGCTAACGAAAATGCATACCCCCAAGAACGGATGCACGTACGTGCACGCAGCTATCCAAACACGTTCGTTTCACTGAACGGGACGAGAACAAGATGCGCGGACGCTACCACGGGGTTAGGGGTATCATGCAGGCTATGAAATGCAATGTTAATTTATTTTACGTGATCTAAAATGTTACATGATAAAATGTGCGATGCCAAATAAAAGTTAATATGCAGTTTATACAAGATGCACGTGTCTATGTAACAAGCCAAGTAGTCTATAAATAAGAATCAACAGGTTCAAACAAGCGGGTCGGGTCGAATGCAATGTAAAAATGTAAAATACCATTCGCACCCAAACACGATAAATCAATAAAATACCACAGATAAATAAATACGGGAACTGAATTAGTATAAATGAACTCGGTTGTTACATTATACCCAACTACAAAAAGAATTTCGTCCTCGAAATTCCAAGAACAAGAAAAGATAAACAAATAACAAACTACAAGAATAGATGTGGAAACTTCTGCCGGATTTCATCTTCTCGTTCCCAAGTTGATTCTCTATGTGAGCGATTACCCCAAGAAACAAGTACAAGAGGGATAACTTTGTTCTTAAGAACCTTTTCTCTTCAATTCACAATCGACATCGGTCGCTCCTCAAAAGTCAAATCTTCTCGGACAGTCAGCTCCGAATGATCCAACACATGTGTTTCATCTCGAACATACTTACGGAGTTGAAATACGTGAAACACGTCACGAACATTCGCCAAGGATTGCGGTAACGCCAATCGATATGCTACTTCTCCAACACGCTCCAAAATCTCAAAAGGTCCAACGAATCGAGGACTAAGCTTTCCTCGACTTCTGAAATGAATCACCCCTCTAGTCGGTGATATCTTCAAGAATACCAAATCACCAACGACGAACACTAGTGGTCTTGTCGACGTATCTGCCCAACTCTTTTGTCGGTCTTGTGCTGCTTTCATATGATTCCTGATAGTGTTAACTTTCTCAACTGTTTGCACGATCAAATCCGGTCCCAACAATCTTCGTTCACCAATATCGTCCTAACAAACAGGTGGACGACATTTGCGACCATATAAAGGTTCGAATGGAGCCATCTGAATAGTCACATGGAAACTATTATTGCAAGAAAACTCCACTAAGTGTAGATGATCCTCCCATGAACCTTTGAAGTCTAACATGCAAGCTCTCAATATGTCTTCAAGAGTTTGGATCGTTCTCTCCGACTGGCCATCTGTCTGAGGATGATAAGCTGTGCTAAATTTCAAACGAGTCCCCAAACTTTCCTGTAAGCTCCTCCAAAAGTGTGAAAAGAAACGAGTGTCACGGTCGGACACGATGCTCTCCGGTACTCCATGCAATCTTACAATCTCCTGCATGTACCGTTCTGCCAAAGTTTCTATTGATTGACCAACTCGAAAAGGGATGAAATGAGCTGCCTTGGTCAATCGATCAATAATCACCCAAACTGCATTGTTGCTTTTTGGACTCCGCGGTAGAGCCGTCACGAAATCCATGGTTATATGTTCCCACTTCCACTAAGGAATTGGAAGTGGTTGCAATAAATCAGCAACCCTTTGATATTCAGCCTTAACTTGCTGACACACCAAGCACTTTGCCACAAAATGGGCAATCTCCCGTTTCATGCCTTCCCACCAAAATTGCTGTCGTATATTTCGGTACATCTTCGTGCCTCCTGGATGTACGGAATATGCTGAACTGTGCGCCTCCTTCATAAGTTCTTTGCGAATATCTCCCTTTGGCATACACAAATGGCTACCATATCGCAACGAACCATCTTCATGGATCAGTAGGTCTGTTTGAAGTCCAGCCTCAACTTGTTCTCGAAATTCTTGCAATCTAGGGTCCTGCAATTGCGCTGCTTTAATATTCTCGATCAACGACGACTGTACTTGCAGCTGCATCAACTATCCCGAAGAATGCGATAGCACAACCTCCAAATCGAATCTTCGAAAGTCTTCAATAAGTTCCTTCTGTGCAGTCAACATCTGAATTGATGGCAACCGACTAAGCGCATCCGGCACAATATTAACTTTCCCCGGATGGTACTTAAGATCAAGATCGTAATCAGCCATCAGCTCCAACCATCTGCGCTGCCACATATTAATCTCCTTCTGCGTGAACACATACTTCAAGATTTTATGATCGGTGAATACCTCGACCCTTTCGCCCAATAAATAGTGTTTCCAAATCTTCAAAGCGAAAATCACAGCTGCTAGCTCCAAGTCATGAGTTGGGTAATTCTTCTTATGGGTCTTCAACTATCTCGATGCGTATGCTATAACCTTCCCATGCTGCATCAAAACACATCCCAATCCTTTCCCAGATGCGTCGCTGTGAATCACCAATCCTTCGGAATTGACTGGCATGGTCAGAATAGGAGCAGTTATCAATCTCTGCTTCAACGCCTCAAAGGCTGACGCACACTTCTCCGTCCACACAAAAGGTACCTCCTTGCGCGTAAGCTTGGTCAATGGCTCCGCCAGACGAGCAAAGTTCTCCACGAACCTTCTGTAATACCTGGCAAGTCCAAGAAAGCTTCTGATTTCTGCAACGTTCTTCAGAATCGGCCAATCTCGAACTGCTGCAATCTTTTCGGGATCGACGGCGATTCCATCTCCAGACACGACATGTCCCAAAAACTTCACTTCTTCAAGCCAAAACTCGCACTTGCTCATCTTTGCATATAATTTTTCTTGCCTCAACGTCTGTAGTGCGATCTTCAAATGTTCTGCATGCTCTTCAATACTCTTGGAGTAGACCAGAATGTCATCAATGAACACCACTATAAACTGGTCCAAGAATGGTGAAAAGATTCGGTTCATCAAGTCCATGAATATCGCCGGTGCATTCGTTACTCCGCAGGGCATCACTAAATACTCGTAATGTCCATACCGAGTTCGGAATGCCGTCTTGCAAATATCTTCGGTTTTAACTGGGACCTGATGATATCCGGATCGCAAATCCAGCTTCGAGAATACCCTCGCACCACTAAGCTGCTCAAATAATTCGCCAATGCGAGGGATCGGGTACTTGTTCTTAATAGTCACCCTGTTTAAATCTCGATAATCGATGCACATCCTCCTTGTGCCATCTTTCTTCTTGACTAGAAGAACTGGAGCTCCCCAAGGCGAGTTACTGCTTCGAATCGAACCCTTCTCAAGTAATTCAGTAACCTGCTTCTTGACTTCTTCCAACTCCACTGGTGCCATTGGATAGTACGCTTTAGAAACTGACGTAGCGCCAGGAACAAGATCAATCGTGAACTCCACGTCTCGTTTCGGCGGTAAACCTGATATGTCCTCGAACACGTCCATGAAATCTGGGACAACAGCTGGCGCTTCATCTTTAGCAACCTCCAACGACGAAAGAACACTATTTGTTGGCCTAGCCTTAAACTCGACTGGCCCGACAGAACTGCTTCCTCCAGTAAAGATAAACTCTGGATGTCCGGGAATCTGGAAAATTACTTTCTTTGCCCTACAATCGATGTGAGCATGGAAAGTGCCAAGAAAATCCATTCCTAAGACGACTTCATAGCTGCCTGTATCAATCACCAAGAAATCTGCAAACAGCTCCCGTCCGCAAACAACAACTGCACAATCCTTACATTCTCTACTAGATATGATCTTCCCATTCCCAGTGTGTATGTCCCAGAAACTAGACAGGGTCGTGCAAGCAATTGAGTGTGTAGCAATAAACTTGGACGACATAAAACAATGGGATGCACCAGAATCGAATAACGCTAATGCGGGAAAACCATGAACAAGTAGAATACCTGAAACAACTTCTCCTGAAACCTTAGCTTCCTCAGCCGTCAGGGTAAATGCTCGAGCTTGATTGGGTCCTTGAGTCAGCTACTTCTGTCCCTGAAATGGTTTCTGCGGTGGCTTCTGAACATCATCCTTCGTGCGAAGCTTCGACGGACAAGCGTTGATAGTATGATCTGCCGATCCACAAACCAAACAGAGTCCCCGCCTCCTTCGACAATCTCTTTGCACGTGTCCAGGTAAATGGCAGTAGTCACAAATCACGGTCCTCCTCTGATCAACAACAACAGGCTTCTTCATAGGTGTTACTCCACGACGGTTCACCGGAATACCTCTGCGTCCATGCGCTCGGTTCAGTGCAAATGCCGTCTTCCGCACTGTAACTGCTGGCTGCTGTGTACTCCCAGTCTTCATAGATAGGCTCTGCTGCTCTCGGGCCGCTGTAAGTACTTGGGAGAAAGTGGTCAAACCCAGGGAGACAATCTGCCTCTGGATGTCCTCATCTAAACTGCGCATGAATCTCCTTGCCCTATCAGTATCGTTGGCAACCAAAGGTCCAGTGAATCTACTGAGCCGCGTCCACTAAGCTGCATGTACATCTACAGGTGTGCCGTTCTGCTTCAAACTGATGAACTTTTCTTCCATTTCCTCACGTGCAGTCCGCGGGAAGAACTTCTCCAAGAAACTCTTCGAAAAAACCGCCCAACTGATCGGCTTGGGCAAGCGGGTCTCTTCCACAAGCCACCATTCACGGGCATAATCCACCAACTGGATGCGTACCACATCCACCTTTTTATCCTCTGGGATCTGTACCGCAATGAGTAAATTCTCCGTGTCAACCAGCCACTGCTCCACTGGTAACGGCTCCTCCAGGCCAGTAAAGACAGACGGACCCAGTCTCCTGAAATCCGCCACGGTACCCACACGTTCAACTGGTCTGGCCACAACATTGTTCACGGACTGCTGAACGGTCCGCAAACCTTCCTGAAAAGCTTCAGCTTGCTGCTGGTTCAGCTCGGTCTGTCGCTTTTGGTTCTCCAACATCCTACGGATTACTCTAAGCATAGCGGCTTCGTCAACACGCCTTTGGTACGTTTTCAGATTCTTGTCTACCATATTCCTGAAATCAAAGCACCCAAAGGATTAGCATGATAACAGATTCAAAATATAGGTCAAGGATATGAATCAAGGCTAGAACTCCAAGTTACTTAAATAGAGTACCGCATTGTAACCATGCCGCGGTATCATAGCTACAATTACATAACTCCACCCAAATCGCCTAAGTTCTAGAGATAAACAAAAGGAAACCAGGTCTAGAGTCGATATGCAAAGGAGGTTTGCATATTGTAAAAGTAGAATCAGGAGGAGGTTAAGATTCAAAAATGGAAAGACGGTAAGGTGGCAGGACATGTTTCCTAATCATGAGTATTCTGATTCGTGTATTAGGTCCAATACCTAACTACGAAAAGAATCAAACCCGATTAACCTATATCCTATGGCTCTGTGTTACGACCCGAAAGTATGGAACGTGACCGGCACTTAGATTACGAAGCGTCTAGAGGCGCAACGTAACCTAAGTAAGCCGAAGCCCAGAAATCTAAACCATAAAAAGAAGAAGAAGTAAAAGAAAACATGAAGAAAACAAGTTTAAAAGCATCAGCCAATTTTCCCAAAAATTTCGGCAGAGTCTCCTTTGTAAAAACTGGCCCCAAACGGGTACAACAAGTATAATATACACAAACAATAAAAAGCATCCCCAAACGGGAGCTAATTCTACGCAAAAAGGCGGAAACAACCACACCAATACACAATAGTATACAACGCCAAAGGGCGAGGCTCAAAACTCAAAAGAAAACAAAACCACCAGATATCATAATAATACAAGCGCGACTCTAAGGTCGAAACAAATAAATGGTCCAGTAAACTATCAAGTAATACAAGTTTGGTTGATGAAGCTTTCTAGATACAAATGAAAGAATAAAAGTACAATGGAGGTCCAGATACAAGTGAACCAACCTACCGTGCAAATCACCTTGAATGAAATGATGTGCCAGCAAGCTGCCAGGAAAACCTGTACATCGAACCTGTAATAAAATTTGGCACAACGGGGGTGAGTTGCCAACTCGTGAGTAGAAGATATCTGTGAAAAGAAATCGAATGCACGACGCTATCCTAGGTCATAATAATATACTAATATACTACTAGTCATCAAGTAAAGAAAGAATAATAAGCTACGTGTAAGTGCAAATACTCCGTGCTCGTGTCAGTGCCTCATATAGTACTATGTCATGTGAATGAGTATGCATGCACCATGACTGTAAAATAACCAATCCTGAAATCTAGATATATCTGTATAAGAAATCTTTAGCTTTTATCATGGTAAAATGTATATAGAAATCTGAAATATCAACAATGAAATCCATGGAAATCCGTGTCAAGCATCGACACAAAACATGTAAATCTCAAGTCTCAATACCTCATAATTTCAATATCTCAGAGTCTCAATATCTCGGGCTCCGTCAGTCCGGATCGGCCCATATCATCAAATCTCACGACAACGGTCGGCATCCTCCGGATATCCGCCGCGCCAGACATCACCGGTAGGTAGTCCTCCCCTGCCAGGCTCATCGTCTACAACTCGATCTTCTTGCCCCGGGGTACCATACCGGGCCCACCATGTACCTGAGACGGTTCATCCACTCCTCGAATCGGGTCTCGAAATCCAACAGAAAATATGAAATCTCATGGTGGACGACACATACATCACGAGAAAACCGCATATTATGTTTTAAAAAGAGAGGAGGAGAGAGAGAAGTTTTTTTTATATATTCTTGTGGTTTTCCCCTAAAATCCAGAAATCTCATAGAAATCCAAAATCCCAAAATCATGAGTAAGTATATGATAAGTATCGGCATATGCCCCATAATACTGCATGATAACATGAAAATGCGAATGCATGAAATGTCTAAGTAATAAATACCATGTCTATACTAACACCAGAGTTTTATACTGATTATAGAAACATATGTATGAATAGGCAAAATTATGATTACGGTATGAATGTAAAGACGGATGTGTAATAACGACTCATCTGTGATATACAAGTATAACTACAACTATATGACTCGAGCCTAAGCTAGTGTCCATCTAACCTCCTAAGGATCTAAACCTAAGAAACTAGTCAATAAGAAACAAGAGTCCATCTAAGGTCTGAATCCATATCTCTAACAGTCGGCGATCCAGCCTCAATAGCGTCACGTACGTAGTACGGCTTTCTCGAATCAAGAGTGCGGATCAATCATCATATTATGCCTCGTACGGTAAAATCCATCGTACGGCATCCCAATATCGGGGTACGGGTCAAGTATCACCTACGTGTCTCATCATTCGTATAATATCATCATCAACACATATCAAGATCAAAGTGCTAAACTGTAATCGCATACATCAATCATATATCATTGCCAGCATAAATATACATCGTTAGTTTGTCCTCAGAAATATCATGTCATATGTATCATATTGTGATTAAGTCATACTTAGATCGTATCGTAATTAGGTCACACCTATATGATATCGAAATCAAGTCACCCATATATGATATTGAAATCAAGTCACACCTATCTAATGTCGTAATCAAGTCACACGTATATCATATCAGAATTTCAGGCACAGGTTACGGTCCGGGTTCTATTTTAGAGTCCCATGTACTTTAATATCATCACCGCCCTTTATTATTGTTCATGTATACAAATCCATTATCTCATTTTCTAATGATCCGCTAACATCATAACACGACTGTATAGCCAAGAATCACGGCATCAGCCCAGTCATATTGTTTCATCCCCGTGTATCATATCACATCGTTGTATCACATATACGTATTGTGTATATATATATATACCTACACTAGTCCTATATATATATACACATACACGTATACACCACGTCGAGTCCCAGTGTGTGCGTGTGTGTGTATCTACCTGAAACCTACGAATCTCTTCCAAGGTATTCATCCTCTAATAAGGTCTTTCTAAATCAATCTAGTCCAACCTAGGGTCATTACTAGGGTCCTACTCACCGAAATTCTAAGGTCACGTCAGGCTTCCTAATGATAATAAGTACTATTTCTATTCTACGTTCACGGGGGTGCTAAACGCCATCTACCCGACTTCCCCCGTAGATACACATCTACTCACCTTGTCTTTGTCTGCCGAAGACGATGTCGCCTTCCTCTTCTTCCTCGTTCGAAGTCCATGTGAGGGGTACCTATACACAAATATGTATAATATCGTAAACTGAATCACGGACAAAAAATCAAAACGATGCACGAAACGCGCATAGGTTAAAACCTATGTCCCGCTCATGCAAAAGGACCAAATATCGCTCGATATCGGCGTACAAACGCCGATTGATCGAGATAAACATCAACAAACAACTTGTAGTTTAAAAACTCGTTACTTATAATATAAAACATGATTTAATCCATCAAAACCCTAAAAATCAATCAAATTGTCCGATTTCGAAAAACCCGAAAACGCCAATTTACCGTTTTACTTCAAAACTTGACATTTAAATGAAACTAATGGTCATAAAACTCATTAAATAGCATAACTAGATTATACAACCCATTACTATATTTTTAACGCCTTAATTGTATTAATTGGAAAATTCTAGTTTGCAAACTTGCCCGATTTCGATACTTTTAAGCAAATTTTCACAATATCACAACTAAATTTGATTTTGCATGAATTAATATATTAAACTACAATTCATGATGATAATAATGTAATGAAATCATAATTTAGATTTTAAACCTCATTTATTTAAGAAATTTCAAAATTCTAGTTAGCAAAAATAGCATTTTTATTACTATTTTTCAATTATCAATAGAAACTAGTAACCAATTTAAGTTTTTCATTCCACTAACAAGTTAATATCCTCTTTAAAACCACAATCTAGTGTTACAAACATTAATTGGAATTTTATCTCACCAATATATACAACTTATAGAAATCTAGTTTGCAAAAATACTTAATTTAATCAAATTGGAATGAACAAATTATAATTCAACAACCATGCAAGATTTTCCACTTCTAAAAATGTTAAACTAGTTATTATAACCTTACTTAATTAATAAAAATCATAACTTAATTTTATAACCCTAACTTGAATTTTTAAAACTTGAAGATAGAATTAATTTATTAATTCTAATTATGCTAGAATGAAACATTAAATAACAATAAATCAAAAGAATGAGATTTATACCTCCACAACATGAAACCCAAGCATGAAATAATCCTCCAAAATCATGGTTTCCATCTCCAAGATCCATGCTAAAAATGAGCAAAGAATAAAGGGTAGGATTTTATTAAGATTTTGTGGATTTTTTATTGAATTTTAGATGAAATTTGATGGATTTTTGCAACAATTTCAAGGGGTGAAAATGGGGGGGGGGGCTGCCAAGGGTGAGGGCCGGCCACAACTAGAGGAAAGGGAGAGAAGGAAAAGTGTGTAGCTAAGTGTAGAAACTTCCTTCATAAATTCCTTCTTTATGTCATTTCAACTTTTATTCATTTTCTTTTTATTTTTCAAAAACAAAACTAATTTCTAGAAACCACTTGAATTTTCAAGAGAGGGGGCTGCCAAGGCTGGCCAAAATAGTGTGAGGGAGTAAAAGAGAGTGTGGGTGTTGTTTGGGAAAAAGATAAAAGTTGTACCCCGCTCCATTTGCACTAATTTCACCGAAAAAAGCCTTTTTCTTCGATATTTTCTAACACCGGTTAACAACCCCATTTCAATTCAAAAACCACATGTTAAAATTTTGTTTAATGTGTTATGATGCACAAAATTTGTTTCAACTCATTCCAGTTTGTAATTTTCCCGAATTAAATGTATTAGTGACGGCTTAAAATAATATTAAAATAATTAATTTCGGAAAATTTTTCAGAAATTTTGAAATTTCACCAATGGCTCAATAAACACCAAATAATAGCAATTATATAGCTAGAATATGTATATTTAATTTTAAAATAAAGATATTTGTATTTTGACTTTTTACAGAAACCCCCACTTATTTTACCGATTTTCCGAAATTTCACCAAAACGATTTTCAAAACGTTACAATCTTCCCCCTTAAAGAAATTCGGTCCCCGAATTTAAATTAAAACTCCCCCCAATTACTAAAACATTCAGCCAAAACACTCAAATCGTCGGGGCTCCGAAATCATTAATACATAACTAAAATCAACTCCATCAAGCTTAACACAATCATCGGAGTTATGTCGAATATAAAATATC
The DNA here is from genome assembly GCA_030015575.1 of Agapanthus africanus. NCBI lineage: Eukaryota > Viridiplantae > Streptophyta > Magnoliopsida > Asparagales > Amaryllidaceae > Agapanthus > Agapanthus africanus. The sequence goes on along the minus strand of CM057340.1, from coordinate 116,657,452 downwards.
AAAACCCAATACGAAAACCAACATAATATACATCAAAACTACAACTTATATGTAGTGCGCATCATAGTAAAATCGTCCAAATATCTGGATAAAGAAACATGCAAGAACCCCTTTTTGAAAATCGCCGTGTGATGCACGTGTCACGACACAAGTAGCGGACGTTTATTTTTAAAAAAAATATCTATATATATCTTTTATTTAACATACACGTCCCGCCTGGTTATCAAATCAATAGTAATGATTATAAAAGCATACTGCTTAAACTGAATTCAATCTCAATCACATCATAAAATTATCATGTGCGTCCGGTGCGCACTGAAATCGAAACCAAATACAAATACCACGAATACACACAAAAACGAAACTAAGTGCAACATGTGTTCACCAAAAACATCTGTCAAGTGCAACGGGCGTGCACGACTCAATATCAGGTGCATCTAATCTGCACAAAACCCCGATTTAGTGCATCTGGTGTGCACAAAATCGCATCAAGTGCGCCAAGTGTGCACAAGAATCTTAATCAGGTGCACATGGTGCATGAAAACATACACCGAATATCAAAATCGAAATCACAGTACGAAAATGCATGAAAACTAGGTCGAAGCATATGTCAAAATCATGTGTAACCATATGCACGAAATCAAATCAAAATCTCAAAATGTATAAAAACCAAATCAAGTGCACTGGGTATGTACTAAACAACATCAATACCACTGATATATGAAATAAAAATAGAATGTAATAAAGGTACACATAAGAAATACAAATCGTAGAACAAAGTCCTCAAAATACCAAAATCCAATCAACGAAAATATGAAATTCAAATCATCAAATCACAATCGTAAACACTATCGTCAATGTGCGCCTCTTTCCCCCTTTCCTCTGGTGTCGACTGCTTCGAACTCGTCTCTTCATAGGTGTGCTGACTGCGCTACCAATGGCAATACTCATATCTAGAGTCTCCTACATAGTCAATCCCTTCACCTGATATCCGGACTACATTAAACTTTTCGATCGATCCATCCAAATCCCATAATTCCCCGAGAGCTCAACACTCAAGTACAGTTTAAAAAATATCCGGTACATACCCCAGCATCGATGGTCCAGCCGTAGAAGGGCAAACCCAAGCCTCACTAATGGCACCGCGGAACTGCCGTAAACCCTAAGGTTCAAGGGCGTTCTCGTGGTCATTATGTAGAGTTAGGGTTTCATTCTTCTAGAGGGTCCATCGAAATACCTGCATGTTCTTCTGAATACCTTAAACTTGGGAAAATGCGTTTTCTGATAATCGTTCGAACCCTTTAACTTCGCCTGGACACCATGTGAATACCCTTCGTCCGCACGCTAAACAATACTTCAATCCTCAAGAATAACCAATACCCTAATGGTTATCGCATTCGAGCCGCAGCTCCCTCTGCCCGTGCGCCCGTGGTAACAGAAACCACCCTCCGATATCGACGAAGATAGATCAAAGGAACGAATGAAATGCGGTGCAAACAAATGTACATCCTAAGGCTACTTAAGAAGAGTAGCGTATCGTAAGTATGCCGCGGATCATACCCACGGTACGTCACTCAACCTAAGTCGCCTACTCCATCAACCAAGGGTCACCTAGACTTATACAAGGTTAAACTTAGCGCTCTGATACCAACTTTGTCACGACCCGAAAGTACGGAACGTGACCGGCACTTAGATTACAAAGCGTCTAGAGGCGCAACGTAACCTAAGTAAGCCGAAGCCCAGAAATCTAAACCATAAAAAGAAGAAGAAGTAAAAGAAAACATGAAGAAAATAAGTTTAAAAGCATCAGCCAATTTTCCCAAAAATTTCGGCAGAGTCTCCTTTGTAAAAACTGGCCCCAAACGGGTACAACAAGTATAATATACACAAACAATAAAAAGCATCCCCAAACGGGAGCTAACTCTACGCCAAAAGGCGGAAACAACCACACCAATACACAATAGTATACAACGCCAAAGGGCGAGCCTCAAAACTCAAAAGAAAACAAAACCACCAGATATCATAATAATACAAGCGCGACTCTAAGGTCGAAACAAATAAATGGTCCAGTAAACTATCAAGTAATACAAGTTTGGTTGATGGAGCTTTCTAGATACAAATGAAATAATAAAAGTACAATGGCGGTCCAGATACAAGTGAACCAACCTACCGTGCAAATCATCCTGAATGAAATGATGTGCCAGCAAGCTGCCAGGAAAACCTGTACATCGAACCTGTAATAAAATTTGGCACAACGGGGGTGAGTTGCCAACTCGTGAGTAGAAGATATCTGCGAAAAGAAATCGAATGCACGACGCCATCCTAGGTCATAATAATATACTAATATACTACTAGTCATCAAGTAAAGACAGAATAATAAGCTACGTGTAAGTGCAAATGCTCCGTGCTCGTGTCAATACCTCATATAGTACTATGTCATGTGAATGAGTATGCATGCACCATGACTGTAAAATACCAATCCTGAAATCTAGATATATCTGTATAAGAAATCTTTAGCTTTTATCATGGTAAAATGTATATAGAAATCTGAAATATCAACGATGAAATCCATGGAAATCCGTGTCATGCATCGACACAAAACATGTAAATCTCAAGTCTCAATACCTCATAATCTTAATATCTTAGAGTCTCAATATCTCGGGCTCCGTCAGTCCGGATCGGCCCATATCATCAAATCTCACGACAACGGTCGGTATCCTCCGGATATCCGCCGCGCCAGACATCACCGGTAGGTAGTCTTCCCCTGCTAGGCTCATCGTCTACAACTCGATCTTCTTGCCCCGGGGTACCATACCGGGCCCACCATGTATCCGAGACGGTTCATCCACTCCTCGAATCGGGTCTCGAAATCCAACAGAAAACATGAAATCTCATGGTGGACGACACATACATCACGAGAAAACCGCATCTTATGTTTTAAAAAGAGAGGAGGAGAGAGAAAAGTTTTTTTTATATATTCTTGCGGTTTTCCCCTAAAATCCAGAAATCTCATAGAAATCCAAAATCCCAAAATCATGAGTAAGTATATGATAAGTGTCGGCATATGCCCCATAATACTGCATGATAACATGAAAATGCGAATGCATGAAATGTCTAAGTAATAAATACCATATCTATACTAACACCAGAGTTTTATACTGATTATAGAAACATATGTATGAACAAGCAACATTATGATTACGGTATGAATGTAAAGACGGATGTGTAATAACCACTCATCTGTGATATACAAGTATAACTACAACTATATGACTCGAGCCTAAACCAGTGTCCATCTAACCTCCTAAGGAACTAAACCTAAGAAACTAGTCAATAAGAAATAAGAGTCCACCTAAGGTCTGAATGCATATCTCTAACAGTCGGCGATCCAGCCTCAATAGCGTCACGTACGTAGTACGGCTTCCTCGAATCAAGAGTGCGGATCAATCATCATATTTATGCTTCGTACGGTAAAATCCATCGTACGGCATCCCAATATCGGGATACGGGTCAAGTATCACCTACGTGTCTCATCATTCGTATAATATCATCATCAACACATATTAAGATCAAAGTGCTAAACTGTAATCGCATACATCAATCATATATCATTTCCAGCATAAATATACATCGTTAGTTTGTCCTCAGAAATATCATGTCATATGTATCATATTGTGATTAAGTCACACTTAGATCATATCGTAATCAGGTCACACCTATATGATATCGAAATCAAGTCACCCATATATGATATTGAAATCAAGTCACACCTATCTAATGTCGTAATCAAGTCACACATATATCATATCAGAATTTCAGGCACAGGTTACGGTCCGGGTTCTATTTTAGAGTCCCATGTACTTTAATATCATCACCACCCTTTATTATTGTTCATGTATACAAATCCATTATCTCATTTTCTAATGATCCGCTAACATCATAACACGACTGTATAGCCAAGAATCATGGCATCCGCCCAGTTATATTGTTTCATCCCTGTGTATCATATCACATCCTTGTATCACATATACGTATTGTGTGTGTGTGTGTGTATATATATATATATACACATACACGTATACACCACGTCGAGTCTCAGTGTGTGCGTGTGTGTGTATCTACCTGAAACCTACGAATCTCTTCCAAGGTATTCATCCTCTGGTAAGGTCTTTCTAAATCAATCTAGTCCAACCTAGGGTCATTACTAGGGTCTTACTCACCGAAATTCTAAGGTCACGTCAGGCTTCCTAATGACAATAAGTACTATTCCTATTCTACGTTCACGGGGGTGCTAAACGCCATCCACCCGACTTCCCCCGTAGATACACATCTACTCACCTGGTCCTTGTCTGCCGAAGACGATGTCGCCTTCCTCTTCTTCCTCGTCCGAAGTCCACGCAAGGGGTACCTATACGCAAACATGTATAATATCGTAAACTGAATCACGGACAAAAAATCAAAACGACGCACGAAACGCGCATAGGTTAAAACCTATGTCCCGCTCATGCAAAAGGACCAAATATCGCTCGATATTGGCGTACAAACGCCGATTGATCGAGATAAACATAAACAAACAACTTGTAGTTTAAAAACTCGTTACTTATAATATAAAACATGATTTAATCCATCAAAACCCTAAAAATCAATCAAATCGTCCGATTTCGAAAAACCCGAAAACGCCAATTTACCGTTTTACTTCAAAACTTGACATTTAAATGAAACTAATGGTCATAAAACTCATTAAATAGCATAACTAGATTATACAAGCCATTACTATATTTTTAACGCCCCAATTGTATTAATTGGAAAATTCTAGTTTGCAAACTTGCCCGATTTCGATACTTTTAAGCAAAATTTCACAATATCACAACTAAACTTGATTTTGCATGAATTAATGTATTAAACTACAATTCATGATGATAATAATATAATGAAATCATAATTTACATTTTAAATCTCATTTATTTAAGAAATTTCCAAATTCTAGTTTGCAAAAATAGCATTTTTATTACTATTTTTCAATTATCAATAGAAACTAGTAACCAATTTAAGTTTTTCATTCCACTAATAAATTAATATCCTCTTTAAAACTACAATCTAGTGTTACAAATATTAATTGGAATTTTATCTCACCAATATATACAACTTATAAAAATCTAGTTTGCAAAAATACTTAATTTAATCAAATTGGAATGAACAAATTATAATTCAACAACCATGCAAGATTTTCCACTTTTAAAAATGTTAAACTAGTTATTATAATCCTACTTAATTAATAAAAACTATAACTTAATTTTATAACCCTAACTTGAATTTTTAAAACTTGAAGATAGAATTAATTTATTAATTCTAATTATGCTAGAATGAAACATTAAATAACAATAAATCAAAAGAATGAGATTTATACCTCCACAACATGAAACCCAAGCATGAAATAAGCCTCAAAAATTATGGTTTCCATCTCCAAGATCCATGCTAAAAATGAGCAAAGAATAGAGGGTAGGATTTTATTAAGATTTTGTGGATTTTTTATTGAATTTTAGATGAAATTTGATGGATTTTTGCAACAATTTCAAGGGGTGAAAATGGGGGGGAGGGGGCTGCCAAGGGTGAGGGCCGGCCACAACTAGAGGAAAGGGAGAGAAAGAAAAGTGTGTAGCTAAGTGTAGAAACTTCCTTCATAAATTCCTTCTTTATGTCATTTCAACTTTTATTCATTTTCTTTTTTATTTTTCAAAAACAAAACTAATTTCTAGAAACCACTTGAATTTTCAAGAGAGGGGGCTGCCAAGGCTGGCCAAAATAGTGTGAGGGAGTAAAAGAGAGTGTGGGTGTTGTTTGGGAAAAAGATAAAAGTTGTACCCCGCTCCATTTGCACTAATTTCACCGAAAAAAGCCTTTTTCTTCGATATTTTCTAACACCAGTTAACAACCCCATTTCAATTCAAAAACCACATGTTAAAATTTTGTTTAATGTGTTATGATGCACAAAATTTGTTTCAACTCATTCCAGTTTGTAATTTTCCCGAATTAAATGTATTAGTGACGGCTTAAAATAATATTAAAATAATTAATTTCAGAAAAATTTTCAGAAATTTTGAAATTTCACCAATGGCTCAATAAATACCAAATACTAGCAATTACATAGCTAGAATATGTATATTTAATTTTAAAATAAAGATATTTGTATTTTGACTTTTTACATAAAACCCCCCTTATTTTACCGATTTTCCGAAATTTCACCAAAACGATTTTCAAAACGTTACACTCTGATACCAAAAGAACCATGTCACGCCCCACTTCCCAGAATACGCTAAGATAGGCACGTGACATAGCAAACCATGCTACTTGTGGATAGAAAATATCCTTCCACAGTCACATTACGGCTGTAGAGATATCGAGAACAATAATAAACTATCTAACACATGTCCATAAGCCAAAATAAAATGAGTCAAGAATAAAATAATGCGGAAGCAAAAGATCCAATACAAGAATAAACTGGAATGTACATCCCATAATGCGGGCTCACTTCAGGAATGAAAAAAAAATACCGAAAGTAAAAAGAACTAACTACTAACAAGTCATCACTGCTCAGCCTGCTGACTGAAGTACTCACGCTCGGCCTGTAGCGAAGGTAAAGAATCTGGGCCATGCAAAACCCAGGCGTCAGTGCGTCATAATATCAAGCAATACTATAAACAGGGGTAGCAAGGTATGCAGGTATTACTATAAAGGGTAAAATAGGTATAACGGTGATATAAGTGAGGACAGTGAGGGTAATGTGTAGTGAGTAATCTAAACTGGTCTATTGGCTTAACTACTCTCAAGTCTTTGAAATCAATTTGATGAATCATCGATGTAACTCAATAGTATCCCGTGCGTGCCCGGGATCACGGTGAAGATTCTTGGGCTGAATCCGAGACGTGCCGCTAGGCAGTAAAAGGGTTGTATGTAACGATGAGTGATGTCAGCAGCATCACCCCGGGGCTGGCCTAGCCCGTAAGACTGATCAGTAAAGGTATGGAACTGTCGAGTTACAAGTCAGGTTTCATTATTGATTTCCCCATACCACCAGGTTATATGTTTAAATCAGGTATTAATAATCTGAAGCTAATATCAACACAGGATCAGACAGGTACAGGTTTGTCTGGATAGACAACAGGAAATGTCCGTAGGGACAACATGTTAAGTTTGTTGGCATTAGCAACAAGATCAGGCAACAGGTTAAGCCATGGTACATCAGGTCAAGTCAGGTAATATATAGGTATCATGTCATGTTAAGAAGTGCACGGTACCATGTCGTGTCAAGTAGTAGGTGTATTAAGTCATGTCAGGGGTGCACAAAATGTCACGTGGGTGCTCATAATCAAACTAAAATAAGCATGGGTATACAAAACAAGTATGGGGTACTAATGGAATAATAAAATGGAACATTGTGATGTGGTATGCAAATAGGTACAGATTAAAACATATGGATGCACGGTTATCGATTTGAGTTAGGGTTATGGTTCCAACACTAATTAAATACACTTAATCACATATGGAATGTTAAAATCTCATCAATATGTATTAAATGATCTAGGGATGCAACTGAATATATATTAGGCTAGATGTATGCAAACGAGTGTCCAATAGGTTATAAACTATTAAAAGGGTACTATGGGCTATGCAACCAAGCACTATGTGATATAAATATGGACGTGGGTACCACGTATTGCAAACTAAAATGCAACATGATATGTTTCAAGTTCTAGATCTAAAATGATATAATGGAATATCGAAATGTTAAAATGGAACATGTGACATTAGATTTAATCTACAGGTTTAATATGCAATTAAATAAGTATAAAATAATATGAATAGGATGTAGCAAGTTTTACTTGCCTCGACAGATCAAGAAACGGGTGTACGGAACATCTCACGTAGGCGGAAAAAGTCACGACGCGCGCACGATGCATAGAATGGATCCAAACAACGTACAAGGGGATCACACGGGTTAGGTACGCTCGCTGGGTCGTTGGGATCGTCGACGGCACGACCGGATTCCGGCAATCAAAAGAAACCATGAAAATATATAAAGAAAGAAAAGTATGGAAGAAAGGAAAAGAGAGGAATGGAAGGAGGAAGAAGAAGATTGAGAAGAGGAAGCTTACTGTGGTCTGCGAAGAGGGTCGTGAGGGTGTCAACGGCGTCGACGGAGCTCCGGCGAATGATCTGCAGAGGACAGTGGCCAATCAAAAAAGAAACAGAAGAAAGAAAATAAAAGAAAGGAAGAAGAAAAGAAAGAAGAAGGAAGAAGGGGTGTGCTCGACTCACTGTTGCGTCGATCTGGGACGATGGACGACGACGAGATCACTCCGGTGATCGTCGCGGCGAAGCGATGTGCAGGGCTTGGGTGTTCTCGGGTGCGTGTGCAGGGGCTAGGGAAGGAGGAGAGATGGAGGCGGAGGCGATGAGGGTTAGGAGGTGACGAGGTCGGGAATGGCGTCGTCGGTGTTTTGCGCGACGACGAGGTGGAGGCTAGGGTTTCGTGGTCATGGGTTCGTTTAAAAAAAAGAAAGGAGGAAGAAAGAAATATTATAGTGAGAGAGAGAGAATATTGCGAGATGAGAGAGAGAGAAATTCTGAGAGAGAGAGAGGAGATCGAGAAGAGAGAGATAGGGAGAGAGTTGCGAGATGAGAAAGAGAGAGGGAGAGAGAGATAGAGAGAGATAGAGAGAAGAGAGAGATCGAGAGGAGAGAGAGAGAGGGGAGGAGAGATAAATTTGGATTTTTGTGGGGGAAAGAGAGAGAAATAGGTAGCGGTGAGGAGAGAGAGAGAAAAGGAAGTGGATCCCGGCGCCAGAGAAGAGAAGCTGGGAATCGGTAAAAAAATTTAAAAGATTTTATATTTTCAAACTAAAATGATTCGTTCTGTTACGAGACTTTTAAAGGAAAAATTTAAAATAAAGCTTAATAAATTTGAATTTAGGCGAATACAAAAATATTCCAAAACGCGCCCGGAACGGGTCCAAAAATTTAGATTTAAAATACGAAAATTATATGCAACTTCCAAATTTTAAAATGAATGATTAGGTAACGAAAATGCATACCTCCAAGAACGGATGCACGTACGTGCACGTAGCTATCCAAACACGTCCGTTTCACTGAACGGGACGAGAACAAGATACGCAGACGCTACCACGGGATTAGGGGTATCATGCAAGCTATGAAATGCAATGTTAATTTATTTTACGTGATCTAAAATGTTACGTGATAAAATGTACAATACTAAATAAAAGTTAATATGCAGTTTATACTAGATGCACGCGTCTATGTAACAAGCCAGGGTAGTCTATAAACATGAATCAACAGGTTCAAGCACGCGGGTCGGGTCGAATGCAATGTAAAAATGTAAAATATCATTCGCACCAAAACACGATAAATCAATAAAATACCACAGATAAATAAATACGGGAACTGAATTGGTTTAAATGAACTCGGTTGTTACATATATGCCAACAATGTAATCAATACCTTTATGTATGAGGATATAATCCAACAATATAATCAATGTATGTATGCATGTGGATCTCGTCCAACCATATAATCAATATATGTATGCATGTGGATCTCGTCCAACCATATAATCAATGTCTATATGTACGTAAATATCATAAAAGAGTGTGCATGAAAGTAAACGGTGTCCCTCGCGACACTTCAAAATCATGGAATCTGGGTGTCCAACATCGACACCCGAAGACATCATGAAACCCGTGTCCAGCATCGACACGTAAATCCTCATATCTCGGGCTCCGTCAGTCCGGATCGGCCCATGGGCTCCGTCTGTCCGGATCGGCCCATATCATCTCTCGACTCCGGTCGGTATCCTCCGGATATCCGCCGAGCCCAAATACTATCACCGGTAGGTAGTGGTCCCTCTGCCAGGCTCATCTTCATCCACATGAAATCTCTCTCTCGCCCCGGGGTACCATAACGGGTCTACCATGTACCCGCAAACGGAATCATCCGCCTTCTCGAATCGGGTTTCACATATCACACGTCTCAGAACCGAGAAAACGCATGGTGGACGCACTGAAATATCATATCAAGAGAAACCGGGTTTTTAAAACAGTACATGCTTTCTTTTGAAATAGCCACGGTTCTCAAATCCAGAAATCTCATGAAAACAGCATATCTCAATGCGTAAAATCAAAAAGTATGATGCATGCGATATATGATAGAAATGTAAACATATCCGTATATCATGCAACATGGAACAGTAATATGCATATATTGAGGGAAAACCGCTCTTTTAAATGAATCCAGTTTTTAAAATATATTATGCGGTTCCCAAATCTCCAAAATCGAATGCAATATCGTATAAAGGTGCATATGTGTATATATGCAAGTATGGACGTACAAATGTGTATGTCCGCAAGTATGGTGTACAATATATATATACGCAAGTATACAATATGTATGTACGCCAATATGGATGTACAAGTGGTATATACGCACGTATGTTATGCGAAGAGTCATATCATGATGCAGCAATCCTACTGTGTAGTGACATGGCAATTATCGATGATGAAGTGTGTGAGCCTACAATCTGTGTACGTGTAACATACGCATCATCGATAATGGTACAGGTGTACTATCACATGTATAAGTAATGCAATGCGAATAACATGAATGCACCATAAGGTAAATCATATGCAAATGCTGACGGGTATACGTATTTAACATGACCGAGTCGGTGAATCTATCAATCGGAATCCAGCCTCACAATATCGCGTACGGTACAATCCATCGTACGGCATCCTCTAGTCAAGGGTATAAATCAAATCTCAAGTCAAACTCATCACGTACGGAAAATTATCGTACGACGGCATTAAGCTATCAGGGATCCTATCAACCTATAAGACGAGGAGGGTACGGACCTAACGTCACGTACAGCTAACACTCACGATTCTCAACGCATATAAATATCTCTATATATCCATGTCCCAGGTCACATTCGCAACAATCTCATATCAAGGGACCGACAGGGTATCAATTATCTCAATCGACTCGCATCCGTATACCAACATATCACCAAATCATCATATCACGTCATATATTCTTTTCATCGCATTTATATCTCTCATCAAGTCAATTCTACCAATACATTCTACCTTTACTATAAGCAAAAGTATCTAATATAACATACACACCCGAACCATACAAACAGTTTTTGAAAGATGTGAATCGTAGTTTTGAAAGTAGGGAAAACCGTGTTTTTAAAGAAAAGATATCATTTGAAAATCCGTAACATCCCTTAAGGTATCTGTTTAAAAGATGCATACAATTCTTCAGTTTGGAAATAGGTATGGTTCGGATGACACACCTATATCGACTATCTAGTCCTATAGTACCCTAAACGGTAATATCGTCACATATCATCCTCAAGTTCCGTCATCACATACTAGTCGTATCATATCACTTCTAACTATCCTTAGTTTCTAATATGGTTTCTCTAATTATCATTTAACTCTATCTATAGTTTCCTATTATAGGTTCCCTGAACCATATTCGATATATAAATCAGTTTCCATCAAAATTTGCGGGGGTGCTATACGCCATCCACCCGACTTCCCCTGTAGATATAGATCTACTCACCTTGGTCTTCGCTTGCCGTAGTCGATGACGCCACGCTCCGCCACCTCGGAATCCATGCGAAGGTACCTACAATAACAACACATATCTCAACGCTATAAAAATCAAGTTCTGAAATCCAAAACGGCACACGGATCGCCTATAGGTTAGAACATATAGCCCACGTATGCAAAACCAACAAATTACCCGTAGTCGTTGATGTACAAACATCCAACAACCAAAAACAAACCAAAATATCAAAACTTATCATTTCAAAATACGGAAAACATAGCCAAAATCACACTAAAATGCTCCCAGATTTTGACTCAGGACAAAACGAGTTGCACAAACAAGTCTAGGGTGCTGTACATAGTGTATATGCCCTACTGGATCAACCCCAACACCAAATGCCACCAAGCGGCCAGCCACATCACTAGAAAATCCGGCCTCCTTGGCCCCCATGCTCTGTTGGGCTTCATTTGGTCATGGTGGTCTCCTATGGTCTAAAATGGGTCTCTGGTATTGTTTGCTAAACTCAGAAAGTCCCCGGGTTGCTCCAGATTTCCCTGCACACCCTATATCCTCAGAAAACCGACATGGACAAAATCCTAAATCCGTATTTTGGTTTCTATACTAAATTCTAGGTCTTAAACAGCCACTCAACAGCCACTCAATCATCACCAATCCATAATTTCACTCAAGCCCTCACTAGGATTTCTAAGTATCACCAATCCATCACTAAACGAACTCTAAACTTAAACAAAGAGCTAGGAAAACTTGAAACTAAACTAATGGAAGAAATTATACCTCATGGATGTCACTTAAGAAAACCCTAGAAGTCCCAAAGTCATTAAGATCCAACTTTTCTTGGTCCAATGTGTAGAGGAAGAGATGGAGATTAATTTTTGTGAAGAGAGTATAAGGTTTTGGGGATTATTTGGAGATGGATCTAGGGTTAGAAGTGGAGGGAGATGAGCTTGAGGAGATGAAGAAGGAGATGAAAATGATGGGGGAAAAAGGATATGGCAGCAGCCCCCCCTCTCCCACTTATTCTTACTCTCTCTCTCTCTCCAATCATTCACCTTTTTAACCCTTTTTCATTCTTTTTTCTTTTCTCTTTTAAATTTCAAAACCAAATCACATAATACCCATAAAATAATACAAATGCAACATGTAACCAAATGTAACATGACATGGTGCACCAGCCATGGAAAACTGTAGAAACACGAATTTGGCCTAATCGCGATTAGCAGTGCACTAATCGGGTTTTTATCGAAACTGCATATAATAAATTTTAAAAATACCAAATCCTTTAAATATATTATTAAATGAATAAATCATTTTAATTTCCATTTATTTCACAATTATTGGTATATATTTATACATTTTTTCGAAAACCCCAATTTCGCAAATCGGGCAGTTTTCGGGAAATATATTATTTTAATATTAAATTCCAAAAAAAATATTTTATATTTTCTGAAATATTACAACCATCTAAGGACACATCATGGTGGAATGAAGAAGTAAATGCTACTATTAAAATTAAAAGAGATTCTTACAAAGATTTGAAGAAAAGTAGAGATGTGAAGAGATTTGAAAAGTATAAAATAGCTAAAAATGAAGTTAAGAAAGCTGTTCGGAAAGCTAAATCTAAGGTCTAAAAGGAGGTGTACGAGAAATTAGACACTAAAGAGACTGAAAATGATATATACCGGATTGCTCGGATGCGGGAAAGGAAGACCAGAGACTTATGTGCGGTGAAGTGTATCAAAAATGAAAATCAGAAGGTTTTAGTTCGAGATGAGGATATCAAGGAAAGGTGGAGAGATTATTTAGACAAATTGTTCAATGAGAGCTTTACTGAGAATTTGGATGGACTTGTCATTCAATCTCAAGATATAAACCGTGATTTCATGCGTAAAATAAAACTACCTGAGGTTAAAGAAACTTTGAACAGAATGAGTTTAAGAAAAGTGGTTGGTCCTGACGGGATTCCTATCGAGGTTTGGAGATGCTTAGGAGAAATAGGCATTAAATGGCTGGCAGATCTGTTTAATAAGATTTGGCAGACAAAAAAGATGCCAAATGAATGAAGGAAATGTATCCTTGTATCTATCTACAAGAACAAAGGTGACATTCAAAGTTGCTCAAATTACCGTGGAATAAAACTTATGTGTCACACCATGAAACTTTAGGAGAGAGTAATTGAACACAGGCTAAGCAAGGATATTAAGATAATAGAGAACCGGTTTGGGTTCAAGCCCGGACGATCGACGACAGAGGCTATTCATTTGCTTCGTCAACTTTTCGAGCGTTTTCGAGAGAGGGGAAGAGATTTGCATATGATATTTATTGATTTAGAGAAAGCCTACGACAAGATACCTAGAGAGGTATTATAGGGGACAATGATGAAGAAGGGGGTCCCCGTCAAGTATATTGACATAATCAAGAATATGTACGATGGAGTAGTGGCAAATGTCAGAACTTGTGGCGGCCTAACGAGTGATTTTTCGATTACAATTGGTTTACATCAAGGATCTGCATTAAGTCCATTCCTGTTTACCATCGTGATGGATGAACTTACTAGAACTATCCAAGATGAGATACCTTGGTGTATGCTATTCGCTGATGATATTGTTCTAGTAAATGAGACGAAAGAAGGAGTTAATGCCAAATTGGAATTATGGAGGCAAACATTGGAATCTCGTGGGTTCAGATCGAGCAGGTCCAAGACAGCATATATGCATTGCAAATTTAGTAAACAGAGAAGTCAAAACCATATTGGTATAACATTGGAAGGGCAAGATATATCACCGAGCGATCAGTTTAGATATCTAGGTTCCATCATCCAAAAGGATGGGGAGATCGATAGTGATGTTAACCAAAGGATCCAAGCTGGTTGGTTGAAATGGAGGAGTGCAACAGGGATTTTGTGTGATCGTAACTTTCCATTAAAATTGAAAGGGAAGTTTTATCAGAGCGCTATTCGGCCTGCCTTATTATATGGTACAGAATGCTAAGCTCCTAAGAAGCATTATACACAGAAGATGCATGTAGCGGAGATGCGCATGCTTCGTTGGATGTGCGGTAACACTAAAAAAAATAAGGTGCGAAATGAGAATATTCGTGCAAAAGTTGGTGTAACCTGTGGAGGAGAAGATGCGGAAAAACCGGCTAAGATGGTTTGGTCATGTGCGACGCAGACCTATGGAAGCACCAGTTCGACGAATAGATATTCTCGATATGGGCAATGACAAAAGGGCAAAATGGAGACCGAAGAAAATATGGATGGAGGTGATACGAAACAATATGGTTGCCAAAGGAATCAATGAAAGTATATTGTTCGATAGGAGTGAGTGGAGGTGGAGTATTCATGTGCTGGACTCGACGTGATTCTCATGTTGGTTCATGTAACCTACCCCATATGCTTGGGATAAAAGGCTCAGTTGTTGTTGTTTATGTAATTAGGTGAGTATAAATGTGAAGATAAATAAGTAGGTTGTTTGATGAGAACTCTTAAAGCATGCATCAATTTTTCTGGCAGGTGAGAAAATGACGGATGATTACATCCATCTAGTTTGCTATTTCGGTGGCCAATTATCGATTGGAAAAAATAATATTTCTGAAAATGTTGGAGGAAAAACTAAGATGACTAGAGTCAAGAATTCTAGCACATACAACGAGCTATGCCAAGTAGTGTACAAAGCTACTAAAATCAATCCATTAGAGTTCAATATCTCCTTAATATGCAAATGGCCGATGGAGCATGAATATACCGCTATTGAAGTATCCGATGACGAGAATACACAAGTCATGCTTGCATCGGAATTGAAATCGATCGAGCTGTTTGTAAAGAAGAAGATATCGACGTCCGCTTAATTGCCAGAACCTTATTCTGAAGTCCTTAATCGTTCTTTTCGAGCATCCTAGCATTACCCGTTAGGAGAAATGACATGTATGCTCAATATGAATACTGATTCTACCGGTTTTATGTCTCCCACCAATGATGAACAGTATAGAGATCAAAGTTACGTAAGTGAAAGCACATCAAGCGGGACGCCAGTGAATTGGCAGTTTACGAAGTAAGTATTATCTTGTATATCTTTATACCGCATGTATATTTAGCGGAACAATATTTATTGAGAGTCGAGGTATGCTATAGTTACTAAGTATTTATAAATTTATGTGCAGTTCTTATGTACCGCCGGTCGGTTATAATTGCATGTCACCGTCAAGCGTCAGTTTTAATTACATGCCAACACCAAATTTCGGCTTCAATATTCTGCCCTAAAGTACCGAGCACATACAATCATACAATACAGGATACAATACGGGATAGACACCGTTTGCAGACGATAAGTCGGGATTTCTTTGATATGAAACTGGAACATTAAGTACCATGCAAGTCCCTAATATTGGTTCCGCACATCCAATCGATGTACCTGCTACGAATACAGCGGTGTTGAAACATAATGGAGATGAAAGTGATGATGATGCTAGTGATGAGGACAAGATTCAAGCACAAGATAGTATACAAATTATACATGTTCTTGATGATGAGAATGATAGGCACTAGATTACTAATTCGTGTGTTAATAACGACTTCGTTGCGTTTGAAGATCCACTTGTTGATAACATGACAGATGCTCACATGTTATCTACAGCGATAATGGAGAATGTCAACTTTCGTGCTGATAGACTTTCGGCAGTTGATATAGAATGTGGGTTGAAGATTGATGATTTGTTCGAGAATAAAAAGAAGTTAATTCAGGTAATCAGCGTTTGGTCAATTAAACACGGAGTTTCTTTTAAACCAATCAAGACTACCACGACCAAGTATATCGTCGTTTGTAAAACAGACGCGAACTGCCCATGGAGGCTTCATGCATATATCTCGAAGAAATCACCGAAATGATATTGGCAGATAAAAAAGTATGTGGGTAATCATACTTGTGTGAATTATGTAGTGAATTCAAATCATAAACATGCCGCTCTACATTCTTATGGAACATGATATTGCCTTTCATGAAAACGGATGTCGATTTGACCCCAAAAACGATTCAAGTGTTTATAAAATATATATTATTCATTGAAATAAATTATATGAAGGCATGAAATGCGTTGAATAAGGTATTGTCTAAAATATACAGAGATTGGAAAGATTCGTATGAACATTTGCCACTATACCTTGCCGCTATCAAATCTAATAATTTCAGGATTGTTTTCATGATAACCGACGCATCAATGTCAGATAGAATAAAGTATTTTATCGGTGTATTTTAGGCATTTAGACCGGCCATTGATGGTTTCGCTTATTGTCGTCTCATTCTCAGTAATGATGGGACACACTTATACAGCAAATACAAATGTACTTTACTCAATACTACCGGTGTTGATGTAAATGATGGCCTTTATACTTTGGCATATGTTGTAGTTGGAGGTGAAACTCCAGACAATTGGGAGTGGTTCATTGTTTGCATTCGTCTGTATATTCTATCCGTACGGGAAAGGCACATTACTTTCATATTTGACTGGATGAAAGCGATTCTGACTGCACTAAGAAATTCATGACTGGAACTTCATAGTCATCGTTATTATATGCGACATATCAGAGCGAACTTCTCAACTGCTGGATTTAGTAGCAAAATTAGCAGAGTTTGTTCTCTCAAATTGGATGTGCACCAGATGACTTGACATATACAGAGCTGAGAGAGGAACTTCAACGTATATCAGTATATGTCCAAGAGCAGATGCTTGGATTGAAAGTAGTATTAAAAATAAAGAAAAGAGATGGGCTCTTTCGAAAAATGGTGGTAGGCAATTTTGCATCATGACTACGAATGCTTCAAAAAGCTTTAACGGGGTCTTAAATGGATCTCGATCTTTGCCTATTCAGGCCTTAGTAAGACGGACTTTTTACCGGGCGAACAAATACTTCTTTGCACGACATCAGGAAGGACAAACGTGGAGACAAAATTATGTCCCAAGGTCGAACAATTAATAACAAAAAGGGCAACTGATGCTAGGCATGCTTGGCTCGTGAGATTGAGCCAGTCCGAATGGCGGGTGACTGATAAAGAGAGAAAAAAATTACGTCGTAGTCATCGATGGTAAGAACTACAGTTGTACATGCAATATACCTAAACTGAAAAAGTTGCCTTGTTCATATGTGATTCAGCATGTACACAAGCAGAGGGTGGGGGAACATTGCACATCATGATCTTACTTCGAAGTGGTATTATGTCTTCAACTATAAAGTTGTTTATGTCCCGTTGTTCCATTCTGTACCTGATAACCAATATTGAGAATCGTAAAACGGTCCATTGATATTACCACCTATCGGTAGGAGACAAGTAGGACGGCCATATTCTACTTGTATCAAAAGTGTTATGGATGATTCACGAGAAGGACATAGGCAAAATAGATGCAATGAGTATGGTCATAACAAGGCACGATGTAAAAATCCTCCTGCACCACGTTGCCATTGGTAATCACCATCTATACTTTGAAATACACACACATGCATATATACACACATACACACGTGCAAAACACAAAAAACATACATATACACACATACACGCACACAAATGTTCTTTGTTATATATGCTCATTTTTTCAAAGATTATATAACTCGACTTTTTCATTGTGCAGATATATTTATAGAGCCTGGACCAATAGATACGATTGTTATGCACTTGCAGGCTGGCCACAGGTCAGCCAACGCCGCATTAGTACAGGTAAAACTTTGTAATTTTATTTTCTCTAATTACATATGTTATTTATATGTTACTGATACAAGTCCTCTTATTGTAATTGGCAGAGTGATCAGGTAATTACATGCGAGCAGAATCCCATCTAGAGATGCCCGTGTTCAGGCTGAGCTGCAACGGGCGGGTTTTCATTTCTATCTACATTAGAATATATACATCTGGATAGAGACTTGATTACGGTTTTGATAGATAGATGGAGACTAGAGACCTCCACATTTCAGTTTAAAGTTGGTGAGATAACTATCACCCTTCAGGATATCGCTGTACTGTTTAGTCTGCCTTTATACAGAGAGGTGATTGCTGTGGAGTACAGCCATGATTGGTCAGATTTGTGTTCCAGTTTGTTGGGTATGATTTCTCCTGTTGGGCAGTAGCATTAACTTGAGTTGGCTATGGGAGACGTTTAGTGCTGAGCTTGGCATGGATGGTGATCGAGTAGCACGCACGTGCCTATATTTTACATCAGATAGGGGTTCGCTTATTTCCGAATAGGAGTATGAGCAAAGTTAGTCTTGCATGATTGGCTCTTTTAGCTAATCTCGACCAGTATGCCGCTTTATTGTAAGGAGTGCAATTCTGTCATTCCTCTACAGCGAGCTGAGGATGGTTGCATTGATGGAGCAGAAGAGTTTTGGGGATGTTTGATGCTTCTTCAGGTATAAAATACTTAAAACCCTATTCTACTAATTTTGCGTAATTAAATTGATATTCAATGTAAATCATATTTTATTTCAGATATGATCATGGATATATCTCTCTATTGGTCATCTGACTA
This sequence comes from Agapanthus africanus, assembly GCA_030015575.1. Taxonomy (NCBI): domain Eukaryota; kingdom Viridiplantae; phylum Streptophyta; class Magnoliopsida; order Asparagales; family Amaryllidaceae; genus Agapanthus; species Agapanthus africanus. Next base: position 116,638,288 of record CM057340.1, on the reverse strand, counting down.
TTACGACACAATTCGTTTTAGATGGCCAGAGGCCATATGCTTGCCAGTAAATAATTGAATCTATTCGCATATTTTAAATTTCAAGTTTTTTTTGGAATATTAACTTGTGTAATCTCTATGCAGGTGGAATGTGGCCATGTCATGAGATGTGACACCGGATCGCAGCCTCCGCTTCTACTGCAACGAGTTCGATATCATGGAGGAGTCATCAGTTACGTGGACACCGTACACATCTGACCTGTTGGGCACTCTACATCCATTATGCTTGGCAGGCGCTGGCTTCTGGCATGCGCGGACACCGATCATCTGCAACGATGTTATTCAGATGCACGTGTCAGACCTTGTCCTTCGCCAGTTCGGCTTGAGACATCACATACCAGGCGCGATGGAGTGGACACTGCGTCAAGGTGGAGCGCTAGCTGGAGATGCTTGGCTCATGGAGTATCATAATTTGGTGGGTCGATAGTACGGTCGGGTGAACCATATAGCCGATGAGATACAGTCAGGTATACCGATCGATCAGTAGTTTGCTTGGTATTGGATGATTACCTGCAGATTCGCCATCACAGCCGCCCCTCCACCTACCTCATATACGTCTCGAGGACCAATAGAGAGAGGTTTGGTAACTTTATATCAAATCTTATAAAACTATAATCCTATTTTTATGAAGTTCGTTATTTTATTTTATTCAAAATTTACGAAGGAGGTGTTGTCCGATTTTCAAACATTAATTTTTTACGGAAAGACGCTTTAATTCATTTTAATTCAAACGTTAATTCTCTCTCACACAAACACATGTTCATATACAATATATTACAAAGACATGGTACACACATCCACTACATACATGAGAATATCGCAAACAAAATAGATAGAAAGATCAGTAACAACACCATAATTCATCACTAAAATTTCAGAAATAAATTCTCTTCAGTACTGAACTCCGCAGCAACAGAATTGGTCCGCTCTGTAATGACATCAATAGTCTCATCACCTACTGCGGAACCTCGAATGAGTTTGAGATGGTTCAAAGCCCGGCGGTGCATAAAGATGCGGTAAAGAGAGCTTGCGGAGTACTCGATATTGCGACCAGAAAGAAGACCCATAAAATGAAATAAGTGGAGATGACGATTTGCTTCCCCATGATGGTCATGGGTTACTTCTTCAGGGGGAGACATGGGTGCATCCAATACGGCTAAGTGCAAGAGCCACAAGATTTCATGATCGATCTTCATCGGCCAGTTCATACCCCTCGTAATCGATAGAAAATAACTTCGTAACTAAAGTAATCTATCCTCGTGTATACAGATTTCATGACAGTGTAAGAGATGGACTTCTTGATTTCATTGATTGATGGCAATCCTGCAGATGAAGATCCTGACATTGAGAGAGAGCGAGACTGAGACCTAATAGGGAGGAAGATAGAGATGGCGATGAGATCTAAGAGAGTGAGAGAGAGCTCGGCACAGAGAGCGAGATTTGAGATAGAGAAGAAGAGATCACACTCTTCATATAAGGAATATAATCACTCACGAGTATGTGTTTTTTTAGGACGCAGTTGGCAAGCACGTCCCAGAAAAACACATATCCGTGAATGATTTTGTTTCTTTTTGAGGGCACACCTACAAATCGCGCCATATAAAAAACACAAACTCGTAAATGAGTATGTTTCTTTTTGGTGCGCAATTTGCAAATGCGCCTAAAAAAACAATGTCCCAACAATGAATTGGTGTATTGGGTGCAATTTAGAAGTGCGTCCAATGAAAATCAATGGGCGCACTTTTAAAGTAAGCCCATTGATAAAATTAATTGACACTTAATGATTCATATTATTTTGCTACATTTAATGGGTGCAGTTTGAAACCGCGCCATTTACTTTTGTAAGAGGCGCAGTTTAACTGCACCTCTTAAAAAAAATTTGACGCAGCGGCAGAAAGTGGCATGATTTTATAATATGTTTTGAAAGTGGTTTGTTTTTAAGAATATTAATGGTTTATTCCAAAAAATTGTCCTAAAAATAACTTATAATAATTTAATTACGTTTTCTACAAGGGCAAAACGTCATTTTATATGCACATTTGCCACCGTTCAGGGTTGGCCGACTTTGATCATTAACCAAGGAAGTTTTGTGGAGATTTGAAAGTTGTGGGGAATTTGTTGCCAAACCCCGAAAATAAGTGATATAACAACTTTGTGAAACTCCGGTTATCCTAACTTGGTACTTTAAAGCCAAACATGCCCTAACAGTGAAAAATGCACATACATACCGTGGTTCCGGCAACCAAAAGGATGCCAATGGTAAAGTAACACTGACTAATGAACCAAAACCAAAAATGCTGTCATATAATCAAAATATATGATAATCAAAAGGAGGAGGACCAATTTGTTACCTGGCTCCCTCTTCATGGTGGCCTGATTGAGGTTGGAGAAGAGCCTCTCGACGATTGTTTCTGGGATTTGGAGGAAGAGGAACATCTTATGAGGAGGGTTTTGCGAGGATGATGATCGAGGAGATAAGCTAGCTACGGACGAGGAATGTGAAAGAAGTTTTTAATTAGAGGGTTTCTTGATTTGAGGAGGAGGAATTTGTGGATGATGAGCAGGAGATTAATGTTAACTGAGAGGATGTAGAGATCAATGCCATCATCTCTCTCTCTCTCTCTCTCTCTCTCGATGACAATAGAGAGAAGAAGAAGAAGAAGAAGAGCCTCTCTTCGAGCCGTGCTCCGCTTTGTATATCAAATTCTAGTGTTATTTTGCATGCTCCTCCACAATTTCACTCTTTATCCTCTTGGATAATGGATCAATTGCACAAAACTCCCTTACCCACCCTGCATAGCACTTGCATCCCCAAGAGGCTTATTAGGTTAAACATCCTTTAGCGAATCAACTAAAACCTTAAAAACACTCAAAACTTTTTATAGCGGGGACTCCTCAGAGAGAAACTATCAATAAGTTATGAGTTATGACTTTGAAAAGTCCTAAAGGATTTGGGTGGCTGCTATTATATGACCGATGTTATTCGGTGCTATTAGATCGAACAACCGAATTAGGTAAAACGGGAGTAGCTTAAGGTTTGTGTAATTTCTTCTTTTTTATTAAAGATGTAAGTTCAGGATTTCGAAATAGCACCAGGATAGTATCCAAGGCAGAGCAGTATCCCCAATTCCCCAAAGATGCTTGCTCTAAAAAGTTTTTTGGGGTATAGGGGAGTTTGTGTACTTGACCCTAGCAAATTAAAATAAATTAAAATAAAATAAACCCTCGCTAATAACTATTTTTGTTTTCTAACCTTTTCTTTCACAAATTTGTGAAAGTACTACTGGAACATAGTTAGAGAAAAATAGAATCTCTGTTTAACAAAAACAAACTTGTAAAGTTAGGCTGCTGAAAAATATTAACGTATCTTGTTCAAGGCAATATCGTGTATAAATGTGGAATTTTTTACCAAAATAATACTGATTAATAAAATATTTCCAAAAATAATACTGATCCAAAACTATTTCTCAAAATAGACCTCCGTACTGCCACGTAAGAATAGGCCTCGCGTGACAGTTGGATGGGGAAGAAAAACGTTACTGTCAGCAGCGTTTTCCTTTGTGTGCAAACACTGCTGTCAGCAGCGTTTTCCTCCAAATGAAAATGCTGCTGACAGTAGCATTTTCATTTGACTGAAAACGCTCCTACCAGTAGCGTTTTCAAATATAAAGAAAACGCTAGTGTCAGTAGCGTTTTCCTTTGAACTATCCAGCATCAGAAACCAAAAATCCCTTAGCAACCGAGTCTATGAAATATAGGCTCGGATTTATAGTCTTCATTTGATTTGTTAATACAACTTTTTTTTATGCCAAATGGCTGCAACGATTTCTTATGAGTACTTATGTAACCACGTTTATCTCAAAATATACTTATGTAACCACATTATAAAAATAAAACGGACAACATCTCCTTCGCATATATTGAGATCTATCCACAAATACATAATAATCTGTGTCATATAGCACTGCACGCCACACTTAGCGGTAAACAAATATCACCTCGAAGGGTGGAATCACAAAACTGATACTAAAATAGAGATCACAACATCAATGCTAATATCACTACATGAACGATACAAGGGCTCGATACAATATAATACTACAAAATACATAATCAAATGAAAACGGGATAAAATCTTTTCTTCTTCTTCGGACGTGATCGCGGTATCTATGAAGGTCCTGCAATATGAACCTGAGTCAACTGCAACATAGGTCAAGTCTCACCGAGCACATCCGGTGCATGCGAAAGTAAAGACTCATAGGGCTCCTCTTGTGCATGCGAAGGTGCAGCCTGACTAGTCTTCTCCTGTGCATGCGAAGGTGTAGTCTAACCGGTCTCCTCCTGTAATGACTCTGAAATCTCAGTATGGAAATTCTTCTGTTAATATACAGAAATGAGTTTTACAGCCTGAGTTTGAGTTATAAGTCACTTTTGCTAAATAAAAGAAAGAAGCAACTTGTAGCTCACCGGTAAAACTTCTACACTGCTGCGACGTAACCCCTGTGTTCGATTCCTATCAGACACAATTATTTTTCTGATTTTTCTTTTTAACTTTTTGGAAGCCCAAAAGATTGCACGTGCAATACACGGGGAAATGAAAAGTTCAGAAAAATCAAACATGCGCAAAACGGTGTAAACACAGAATAATCCACGTGGCACAAATCTCGAGACCCCATCACCCTAGATCGACCAGCGGAAATAGGCTTGAGGCCAGCGGGGACGATCGGATGGTGGCCATTGTACTCCATGCTTGCACACACATTTCTTCAGCTACCCTTAACTCCTCTGCACTGTTTGATTTTCCTGCAATTAAACAGAGACCTTTCATTTCACAATTTAACACTATTTTAATGCTTTTTAATCCACAATTTTAATTCCCAAACCCTAATTCTCCACTATAAATACCACCCCATGCCTTAACTCTTCGCCATTCTGAAAATTATAGCCAAAACTCTCTAAAAACTTCCAAGGCACAAATAGGGTAAAGTGGAGTTAACGAGCAAGTTGGTTCCGGTGAAAATCGAAACCAATTTCAAAGCTCCTGCGACGCCCCAAAGCATCTCTCCTCTTCCTTAACCCTTTCTTGACATATTCAAACTGTAAGTTCCTCCCAAATCTCCTTCTTTCTATTGAAATTACTTTTCAAATTTTATATCGGTAAAATTGGAGTTATTACTGACATCTTCTTTTATAAAAACATATAACTCCTTTTTTTTTTACAATTTAATCAATCTAATTTTACTACATCACTTGTAATCTTAAATCCTAATGTTTAGAATCAAATTTCATCAAAATTCTCATGTGAAACAACCATAGTAGAACTTTTTCATTAAAATACCTTGAACTTTATAAACACCTCTTTTAGTATTTGTTAAAACAAAACTTTTAGGAAAACTTCACGGGGTAACGACTTACCCCACACGCACACTTGGTTCTATTGCATGATGCCTCTTTTGTATGAATATTTTTTTGGGATTTCCAAGCGTCCTGACCATCTACTATGATCGTTGCGGAACAAAAATTTTTGGGTTTTAAAAACTGGCACTAGAAAAACCGTTCTAGAATCTACCATAAATCTAAACTAGCAAGCAAAGAGGAGAGCTAACTACTATGATATAAATATCTCACCAAAAGATCCGTGTCCTTCGGTCTTCTATCTTCTTCGTTTACTCCTAGGGATCTCCTTGAACATGTTTGATCGCCTTTCCTTACTCCTTGAGATCTCCTGGATCGAGCTTGATCGCCTTTCCTAGCTCCTTGAGACCTCCATGAACGAGCTTGATCACCGCTCCTCCTCCGTCGAAGATGATCCACCACAAGGATGTAGTCCATGGTTCTAGCTCCACACTAAGAGTCTAGTGGAGCAACTAGAGACTTTAGATTGCTAATCTAAAGTGTCTAGGATGTAATGTATGGTTCTAAGTGTGTATCTATCTCACCTCCTCTCTTGATTCTCAATACATGAGATTGTAGAGAGAAGATTGAAGATGAAGGTGGAAGAGCTCAAGAAAACTAGTGAGGAGAGTGAAGCAAAATGATGAGAATAATGAATAACTCATGAGAGAGAGAAACCAACCATAGTTTTGTAAAACAATTTTACAATATAAAAAACCAACCATGCTTGAATAGTTTGCACAAATGAATTGAAAATTCATTTGTCAACACTATTGAAGCATGGTTCTATTAGGGATATGTATGCTCTACAGGCCATTATTGTACATTGATGTATATTATAGTGGATGCTTAGACACACACACACACACACACACATAAGACTTTTTTGCATGGTTCTATTAGGGATATGTATGCTCTACAGGCCATTATTGTACATTGATGTATATTATAGTGGATGCTGAGACACACACACACACACACACACAGGACTTTTTTGCTCGACATGATAGTATGCTATCTGGTTACCTTTATCTTAACATGTTCACTGGTATTATTATACTCTCTCTCATATATATGTTGATAAAACCCTTAGGATGTAGGCTTGACTACCAGGGCTATGATGTGGATCATACTACTGGGACCTGGGTAGTCTACAAGCACATCTTTTAATTGTTCCTAGTCGAAGGTATATCGAGATAGGGCATCGATACATCAGAGTAGACTAGTGTGTATGTTTCTTGACCGTGTATGGGGCGATGGTTGATCCCATATCCATTGTTGTTTGACATCAAAGATTGTACACAGGTGCTCATTAGAGAATGGGTACACCGAACAGGACTCATCGAGAACTCCTAGTTGGTACTATACCTATCGTCAGATAGCAGTTCTCTGGTGATACTGGTACAGGTTAGTCTGTAGACCCGAGATCGTCATAGAGTCTTGTGTGGCTCCCACTGTGCTTTGATTTCCTCCCTACCACGGCTCAAAGAAGTCATGCAAACAGGTGGATTTTGGGTACGGTCCCGAGTCACATGGAGGCAATGTGCGATAGGAGGGATTTCGTCTCTCCTGGTATTGGGAGTTGATATCGCGCTATACTCGATTGGCTATAACAGTAAGTCCCTGGCCAGGTCTGTTGATGAGATTTACTGGTAAGAGTTATCAGTAGTTTCTTGAACCGTTATGAGCCATACATCGGCATAACTTATCAAGTTACCGGGGTCTGACGTTACAACCCCTATACTCGATATGTGACATATCAGACGAAGAGACCGGACTGTACGGTAAGTGTTACCTATAGGCTTCATGGGAGTTTGGACAAGCTTGCTTATTGATCTTCTAATCGCTCAATATCTAGGTAGCCGTTATGTCCAGCTAGTACCGCTGACAGCTTATAGGTGATTGATGTGATCATCACCTATTGCTGGCGTATTGACGGGTCTTTAGAGTCCCACACAGAAGTTTCCTGGTTCAAGCGAAATGAAGTAGGCCAGATATGCTGATATGTGCGGGGGCCAGATTAAATACGAGTATGTGATACCGTATTCTAATCTGGTGGTTATTTGTTATCGGTTAGGTTATATGTGATATAACCGGATTATTGAATCAAGTGTTAATTTGATAATGTGATATACAGATAAATGATATTAGTCGGTTATATATGATATAACCGGATTATTAAATCAAGTGTTGATTTGATAATTTGATATATATTATATTTGATATAATTATATGTTAACTAATATTATCAGCTCATTAATTATTCTTCATAATATATATATATATATATATTAATATATATATATATATATATATATATATATATTAAAATGAAACATGGCATGGATTTTCTATTTTTAGAAAATAGAAAATTAAGAGAAAAATGGGGAGACTTTTGAGGGCATGGGTGAAGCATGGCTTTGCTTATTTTTTTTATTCATTTGCCATCATTATTGAAGCATGGTTGGATTTTTTAATCCATGCTTCAATAAGTGAGGAGGGGATGAATGAGTCATTCAACACTTAGCCATTTTCTAGAGCTCATTATTCTTTGCTCTCTACATTTTTCTTCTTCTTCTTCCTCATGCCTCAAAACTCTAACACTCACATGTGATGTGAACCATAGAGCTTTGAACAAATCCTAGTGAGCAAACACAACCTCACTTCACCATCCTACACTTGATTAGCAATCAAGTGTAGTGTGTTTTTCTTCACTAAAGATAGTTTAGTGAAAAGGTAGCTTGAGGTAGAGGGGCTTCGGGTAGATCATCTTCGGCACAAAGATCACGGAGGAGGCTCGTTCAAACTTCAAGTGGAGCTACGAGGAGTCGTAGGGACTACAACCCGGAGCATTTGAAGCGAAGGACATGATCTACAAAGGTTGTAGTTTCGTTCTTTTAGCTTAGTTTTGTGATGTCATCATAGTAACCCTAATAATCTAGTTAGATTCTAGGTTAGTGTTCATTAGCACCATGAAATTTTGAAAATTGCATGCTCGATGCCCGTTTTAACCCTACCGTGGTGCTAGTAAACACTTTCAGGTTCTCACCATACTCCCCTCACCACCTTTACACCTCATTTTCCATTTAAAGATAAATGGATAAATCTAAAATAGGTGTCCACCTTCTAGAATGTTTCCCGTATAAATACGGATTACACTCTACTGTATATACATACATGTATTCGTATCAAAATACGAATACCCAAAGAGATAGAATAACACAAAGAACATAATACTAGAATATACATATCGAAATACATATATGTAAATTATTAAATCAATACCTGATTTAATAATTCGGCTCAATCCCGAGCCGGCTAGTATTATCAACTGTCCGATCGAAAGTCCGGGTAACTAGTACAATCAATCGATCGGAAACCTGCACGTATCCAATACGGCTACTACATCATTTCGCCTGAACCAGGAAAACCCTCTGTGTGGAACTCTAAAGACTTGACAGTACCCCAGCAGTGAGTTACTGGATAAATCCATAACCATAAAAACGTCAGCGGCACTAGCTATACGTAACGGTTACCCGGGTACCTGTCGAAAAAGAAGGCCGACGAGCAAACTTGTAACAACCGAGTCCAGTTATACCAATTCCAGTTACCGTATGTGTGGTGTGTGGTATTTATTTCTTGATCATGCTTTGACAGTTACTAGTTATAATTTACCCCGACGTTGCATATGTTTGCATATAACAATTTAATTCATTTAAAATAATTTAAAATATACTTGTCTTGGCCTGCTCGATACCCTTAACCCTGTGGTAGCGTCCTTGCATCGTATTCTCGTCCCGTTCAGTGAAACGGACGTGTTTGGACGTCTATACGCACGTACGCGCGTCCGTTCTTGGGGGTATGATTTTTCATTACTAAATCCTTCATTTCAACTTTTGGAACTTGCAAATATTTTTCATATTTCAAATTCAAATTTTTGGACCCGACCCGGGCGCAATTCTGAAATATTTTGTATTTCCGCCAAATCCTATTTAATTTTGAATTTCTTGAATGATTCAGAAAATATTTTACAGCTTAATTTATATTTTCGCAACTCACTAGGTTATTTAATAAAACTGGTAAATCTTTTATAATTTTTCCGAACAGTTTCCTCACCCAATCAAAATCCTCAATTCTTTGCACCGGGCCCCACCAATTCTTTCTCTCTTCCTTTTTCCTTTTCCTCTCTCTTTTCACCAATCAGAAATCATTCTTTTCTTCTCCCTATATTTTCTTTTTCACCACGAGCCAATCAAACTCTTCTCCTTCATCACCTGGACCCCACCACTAAACTTCACTCTCTCTTGTTTCAACCAATCAAATCCTTTTCTATTTTTCCCCTGGCCCACGAGCACAGAATCCCTTCTCTTTCTCCTTCTCTCTCCTCCACAGCTCTCTCTCTCTCTCCCCCTTCTCTTTCTCTATCCTCTCGCATCCACTTTCTCAGATCTCGCGATTACTGTATACTTCTCGAATCCCGTCACCGCGATGGAGATCCCGTCACCTCTCTTCACGTATCCCTTCTTCCTCCTTAAAAACCCCTGCGTCTCCTCTTTTAAAAACCCATCGCCTCGTGCAACCCTAACCCTAACTGCATCACCTCCTCAAACCCTAACTCAGCATCTCCTCTTCTCCTCTTTCTCATCTTCTCCTTCTCCTTCCTGAGTCTCTTCCCCTGCACACACACCCTTCAGCGAACCCAGAACCCATCGTTCCATCGCCGCCGACTCCCTCTTCACGTCGTCATCATCTCCCTCTCCCTCTATTCTTTCCCTCTGCTCTTTTCCCGAGCACCTAACCCTGCAACCAAAGCAAACCCTAGCAGAAACCCTAGCCCAAACCATTCCCCGCAACTTGGACCTTGTCGCCTTGCCGTTGATCTCGCCGGCGATCCCTTGCCGACGACTACCCACCGTTGCAACCACAGCCGTTTCCCGAACCACTGTGAGCAACCTTTCTCTCCCTCATTCTTCTCTTCTTCTTCTTTCTCTTCTTCTTCATCTTAAGATTTCTTTTCTGTAAAATGTTAAAGGGTACTCTGTAGATCGTCGGAGCTCCGTCGACGTCTCGCCGACGACGTTGTCACCCCCTGCAGTCCAGTGGGTAAGTTCTTTCATCAATTCCCCCTGTTCTCTTTCATTCTTCTTGCTTCTTTTTCCATGCATCGCTTGTCCATTATAATATTTACTGTTTTCTGTTTTACCGGGATCCGAGTGTGCCGTCGACGATCTCGACGACCCAGCGAGGACCCCTGACCCGTGTGACTCCACTGTTCATCGTTTGGGCTCATTCCGTGTACCGTGCACGCGTCGCGATTTTTCCCCGCCGACGCGTAACGTTCCGTTTTCTGTATCGTGACCCTTCGAGGCAAGTTAATCTTGCTACATTTTAGTCATACTATTCATCTATCACCCTATCTATTTTCCTATTAAAATCTATAGATAAAAATCTAAAGTTTTGAAATTCCAGATTAACAGTACAATGTTCCGTTTATTTATTTCAGATCTAAACTTGAAATCTGATTGTTGCATTTAGTTGACTATACCCGGTAATCACATTTATATGTTAGATCACATAATCACAATTGTTTTATAGCCATATTACCCTTTTGTAGTTTTACCCTATCGTACGACCGATTGCATGCATTTAGCCTTATTCATTGCATATCTAGATTGTTTTTAATACATATTAATATGATTTAATCATCCACATGGGTAATACTGCATTCCTGAAATGTTAAAACTATTCCTTAAACCAAATTGATAACCGTACAACTAAGTAGTTTAATATGCACCTATTGCTATCATGTTACTGTGCCTGTTTATTGTTCTGATAGTACCATGCTTGTTTATTCATAACCATGATTATGCTAGTCGATTATGAGCATCCATACGTTATCTTGTACACCCGGACATGACCGGCTACACTTATTACTTGACCTGAAATGGTACCGTACACTCTTAACATGACATGACATCTAAATACACTACTCGACTTGACCTGATGTACCATGGCTTTACCTGTTACCTGATCTTGTGTCTAATGCCAACAAACCTGACATGTAGTCCTTACGGACCGTTCCTGTTGTCTATCCAGACAAACCTGCACCTACCTGATCCTGTATTGGATTAGTTCTTGATTACTGAATACCTGACTTGACACACATAACTTGGGGGTAGGGGGAAATCAATGATGAAACCTGACTTGTAACTCGACAGTTGCTTGCTTTTACTGATCAGTTTTTAAGGCCAGGCCCGTCTCGTGACGATGCTGCTGACATCGTTGGTCTGTATCCTTTTCCTTTTAGTGCCTAGCGGCACGTCTCGGTTTCAACCCGAGAGTCTTAGACCGTGGTCCCGGGCATGCACGAGATACTATTGAGTTACATCGATGATTCATCAAATTGATTTCAAAGACTTGAGAGTAGATAATCCATTAGACCAGTTTAGTTTACTCACTGCACACTACCCTTTCCTGCCCTGAATTATATTGCGGTTACACCTGTTTTACCATTCATGATTATATTTGCATTGCCTGTTACCCTGTTTATATTTTATTACTTGATGACATGACGCGCTGACGTCTGGGTTTTGCATGGCCCAGATTCCGTACCTTTGCTGCAGTCCGAGCAGGAGTACTTCAGCCAGCAGGCTGAGCAGTGAGGTTTCAGTAGTAGTTAGTTCTTTTATTTTCTGTATTTTATTCCTGATGTGAGCCCGCATTATGGGACATACATTCCAGTTATTTTGTATTGGATCTTTTGCTTCCGCACTTTTATTATTCTTAACTCATGTTATCTTGGCTTATGGACATGTATTAGATAGTTATATTTTATTCTTGATATCTCTACAGCCGTAATGTGACTGTGGATGGATACTTCCTACCCACAGGTAGCATGGTTGGCTTTGTCACGTGCCCATCTTAGCGTACTCTGGGAAGCGGGGCGTGACATGGTTCTTTTGGTATCAGAGACATATGTTATAGGTTAATCGGGTTTGATTCTTTTGTAGTTGGGTATTGGACCCAATACACGAATCAGAATACTCGTGATTAGGAACATGTCCTGCCAGCTTGATATCGTGATTATTTTTGAATCCTATCTTTCTCTTGATCCCTTGTTTGGACGATATGCAAACCACTTTGCATTTCGACCTGAAACCTTTTGGGTTCCCTATTGTTCCTCCATGTTTCTTGATTCTGATACTAGGATTTGGGCAACTTGGGTGGAGTTATGTAATTGTACCCATGAACTACAACACGGTTACAATGCGGTACTCTATTTAAGTAACTTGGAGTCCTGGTCTTGATTCACTTCTTTGTTCCATGATCGTTGTACTACCTTGCTTCTCTCGGTTTCATTGCTTACCAGTTATTGTTTCATCGCCAGCTTGAATCATGTTTACCGTGGTTAACCCTCTTCAGTATCTTGACTTCGGATGAAGTCATCTCGGTATCTTACTTGTTCTTGTTTTGCCCGCATTAGGATTATTCAATCCTGGTGCATTTCCTTGTTTGTTGTTGTCTTGGGAATGGATTTTTGCGGCACTTTCTATGCTCATATTGATTGTAAGGAAGGGAAGGTGATTCTCCAGATTCCTGGACATTCAGAAGTTGTTTTGCTGGAGGAAGCAGTTCTGTCGGGCCAGTCAAGTTAGGGCTAGGCCGACAAACAAGGTTCTTTCGTCTATGGCAGTGGATAAGGAAGAAGCGCCGGCTATATTTGAGAGTTTCATGGACGTGTTTGAAGACATATCAGGTTCACCGCCGAAGCGAGACGTGGAGTTTGCAATTGAACTTGTTCCTGGTGCAGCGCCAATCTCAAAGGCGTATTACTGATGGCACCAGTGGAGTTAGAAGAAGTCAGGAAGCAGGTTGCGGAATTACTTGAGAAGGGTTGGTTTCGCCGCAACAACTTAACTGGGGAAGCTCCAGTTCTTCTAGTAAAGAAGAAAGATGACACAGGGAAGACGTGCGTTGATTATCGAGAATTAAACCGGGTGACTATTATGAACAAGTACCCGATCCCTCGCATTGGCGAAGTGTTTGAGCAGCTTAGTGGCGCGAGGGTATTCTCGAAGATGGATTTGCCGTTCGGATATCATCAGGTCCGAGTTAAATCAGAAGATATTTGCAAGACTGCGTTCCGAACCCAGTATGGACATTACGAGTATTAGTGATGCCCTTCGGAGTAACGAATACACCGGCAATATTTATGGACTTGATGAACTGAATCTTTTCACCTTTCTTGGACCAGTTTATAGTGGTGTTCATTGATGAGAGTCTGGTCTACTTGAGGGATATTGTAGGGCTTGCAGAACACTTGAAGATCGCACTGCAGATATTGATGCAAGACAGATTGTATGCGGAGATGAGCAAGTGCGAGTTTGTCTTGAAGAAGTAAAGTTTTTGGGGCATGCTGTGTCTAGTAATAGAATCACCGTCGATCCCGAAACGTTTGCAACAGTCGAGATTGGCCGGTTCCGAAGAATGTTGCGGAGATAAGGAGCTTTTTGGGACTAGCCGGGTATTACAGAAGATTTGTGGAGAACTTTGCTCGTCTGGCAGAGCTGTTGACCAGGTTTACGCGCAAGGAGGTACCATTTGTGTGGATGGATAAGTGTGCGTCAGCTTTTGAGGCGTTGAAACAGAGATTAATAACCGCTTTTATTTTGACCATACCAGACAGTTCCGGAGGATTGGTGATTCACAGCGACGCATCTAGAAAAAGATTGGGATGTGTTTTAGTGCAGCATGGGAAGATTATAGCCTACGCATCGAGACAGTTGAAGACCCATGAGAAGAATTAACCAACTCATGATTTGGAACTAGCAGCTGTGATTTTCGCTTTAAAGATTTGGAGACACTACTTATTGGGCGAAAGGGGCGAAGTATTCACCGATCACAAAAGCTTGAAGTATGTGTTCACGCAGAAGGAGCTTGATATGAGGCAACATAGATAGTTGGAGCTGATGGCTGACTACGATCTTGATCTTAAGTACCATCCGGGGAAGTTAAGTTTGTTCCGGATGCGCTTAGTCGGTTACCAGCAATTCGAATGTTGACTGCAGAAAAGGGAACTTATCGAAGACTTTCGAAGATTCAATTTGGAGGGTGTGCTACCGCATTATTGGGGACAGTTGATGCAGTAGCAAGTACAATCGTCGTTGATTGAGAATTTTTTTTTAAAGAACAGCGAAATTGCAGGACCCAAGATTTCAGAAGTTTCGAGAACAGGTTGAAGCTAGACTTCGAACGGACTTATTGATTCATGAAGATGGTTCATTGCGGTATGGTAGCCGTTTGTGTGTGCCAAAAGGAGATATTCGTGAAGAAGTTATGAAAGAGGCACACAGTTCCGTGTATTCCGTACATCTAGGAGGCACGAAGATTTACCGTGATCTACGACAGCAGTTCTGGTAGGAAGGCATGAAACAGGAGATTGCTCGCTTTGTGGCAAAGTGCTTGATGTGTCAGCAAGTTAAGGCTGAACATCAAAGGGTTGCTGGTTTGTTGCAACCACTTCCGATTCCTCAGTGGAAGTGGGAACATATAACCATGGATTTCGTGACAGCTCTACCGCGGAGTCTAAAAGGCAACAATGCAGTATGGGTGATTGTTGATCGTTTGACCAAGGCAGCTCATTTCATTCCTTTTCGGGTTGGTCAATTAATAGAAGCTTTGGCAGAACGGTACATGCAGGAGATTGTAAGATTGCATGGAGTACTGGTGAGCATCGTATCCGACCGTGACACTCGATTCTTATCACACTTTTGGAGGAGTTTACAGGAAAGTTTGGGGACTCGATTAAAGTTTAGCACAGCTTATCATCCTCAAACTGATGGCCAGTCGGAGAGAACGATCCAAACTCTTGAAGATATGTTGAAAGTGTGCATGTTGGACTTCAAAGGTTCTTGGGAGGATCATCTACATTTGGTGGAGTTTTCTTACAACAACAGTTTTCAGGCGACGATTCAGATGGCTCCATTCGAAGCTTTATATGGTTGCAAGTGTCGTTCACCTGTTTGTTGGGACGATATCGGTGAACGAAGATTGTTGGGACCAGACTTGGTTGTGCAGACTGTTGAGAAGGTTAATGCTATCCGGAATCATATGAAGGCAGCACAAGACCGACAGAAGAGTTGGGCAGATACGTCGAGAAGACCTCTAGAGTTCACCGTGGGTGATTTGGTATTCTTGAAGATATCACCGACTAGAGGGGTGATTCGTTTTGGAAGTCGAGGAAAGCTCAGTCCTCGGTTCGTCGGGCCTTTCGAGATCTTGGAGCGTGTTGGCGAGGTAGCATATCGTTTGGCATTACCGCAGTCCTTGGCGAATGTGCACGATGTGTTTCACGTATCTCAACTCCGTAAGTATGTTCGGGATGAAACGCATGTGTTGGATCATTCGGAGCTGACGGTACGAGAAGAATTGACTTTTGAGGAGCGACCGGTTGCAATCGTGGATCGAAGGGAAAAGGTTTTTAAGAACAAGGTTATCCCTCTTGTACTTGTTTCTTGGGGTAGTCGCTCGCACGGAGAGTCCACTTGGGAACGAGAAGATGAAATCCGGCAGAAGTTTCCCCATCTTTTCTTGTAGTTTGTTTGTCGTCTATCTTTGTATTCTTGGAATTTCGAGGACGAAATTCTTTTTGTAGTTGGGTATAATGTAACAACCGAGTCCAGTTATACCAATTCCAGTTACCGTATGTGTGGTGTGTGGTATTTATTTCTTTGATCATGCTTTGACAGTTACTAGTTATAATTTACCCCGACGTTGCATATGTTTGCATATAACAATTTAATTCATTTAAAATAATTTAAAATATACTTGTCTTGGCCTGCTCGATACCCTTAACCCTGTGGTAGCGTCCTTGCATCGTGTTCTCATCCCGTTCAGTGAAACAGACGTGTTTGGACGTCTCCGCGCACATACGCGCGTCCGTTCTTGGGGGTATGCTTTTTCATTACTAAATCCTTCATTTCAACTTTTGGAACTTGCAAATATTTTTCATATTTCAAATTCAAATTTTTGCACCCGACCCGGGCGCAATTCTGAAATATTTTGTATTTCCGCCAAATCCTATTTAATTTTGAATTTCTTGAATGATTCAGAAAATATTTTACAGCTTAATTTATATTTTCGCAACTCACTAGATTATTTAATAAAACTGGTAAATCTTTTATAATTTTTCCCAACAGTTTCCTCACCCAATCAAAATCCTCAATTCTTTGCACCGGGCCCCACCAATTCTTTCTCTTTTCCTTTTTCCTTTTCCTCTCTCTTTTCACCAATAAGAAATCTTTCTTTTCTTCTCCCTATATTTTCTTTTTTACCATGAGCCAATCAAACTCTTCTCCTTCATCACCTGGACCCCACCACTAAACTTCACTCTCTCTTGTTTCAACCAATCAAATCCTTTTCTATTTTTCCCCTGGCCCACGAGCGCAGAATCCCTTCTCTTTCTCCTTCTCTCTCCTCCACAGCTCTCTCTCTCTCCCCCTTCTCTTTCTCTCTCCTCTCGCACCCACTCTCTCAGATCTCGCGATTACTGTGTACTTCTAGAGTCCCGTCACCGCGATGGAGATCCCGTCACCTCCCTTCACGTATCCCTTCTTCCTCCTTAAAAACCCCCGCGTCTCCTTTTTTAAAAACCCATCGCCTCGTGCAACCCTAACCCTAACTGCATCACCTCCTCAAACCCTAACTCAGCATCTCCTCTTCTCCTCTTTCTCATCTTCTCCTTCTCCTTCTCCTTCCTGAGTCTCTTCCCCTGCATACACACCCTCCAGCGAACCCAGAACCCATCGTTCCATCGCCGCCGACTCCCTCTTCTCGTCTTCATCATGTCTCTCTCCCTTTGTTCTTTCCCTCTGCTATTTTCCCGAGCACCTAACCCTGCAACCAAAGCAAACCCTAGCAGAAACCCTAGCCCGAGCCATTCCCCGCAACTTGGACCTTGGCGCCTTGCCGTTGATCTCGCCAGCGATCCCTTGCCGATGACTACCCACCGTTGCAACCACAGCCGTCTCCCAAACCTCTGTGAGCAACCTTTATCTTCCTCATCCTTCTCTTCTTCTTCTTCTTCTTTCTCTTCTTCTTCATCTTAAGATTTCTTTTCTGTAAAATGTTAAAGGGTACTCTGTAGATCGTCGGAGCTCCGTCGACGCCTCGCCGACGATGCTGTCACCCCCTGCAGTCCAGTGGGTAAGTTCTTTCATCAGTTCCCCCTGTTCTCTTTCATTCTTCTTGCTTCTTTTTCCATGCATCGCTTGTCCATTATAATATTTATTGTTTTCTGTTTTGCCGGGATCCGACCGCACCGTCGACGATCTCGACGACCCAGCGAGGACCCCTGACCCGTGTGACTCCACTGTTCGTCGTTTGGGCTCATTCCGTGTACCGTGCACGCGTTGCGATTTTTCCCAGCCGACGCATAACGTTCCGTTTTCTGTATCGCGACCCGTCGAGGCAAGTTAATCTTGCTACATGCTAGTCATACTATTCATATATCACCCTATCTATTTTCCTATTAAAATTTATAGATAAAAATCTAAAGTTTTGAAATTCCAGATTAACAGTACAATGTTCCGTTTATTTATTTCAGATCTAAACTTGAAACCTGATTGTTGCATTTAGTTGACTATACCTGGTAATCATATTTATATGTTAGATCACATAATCATAATTGTTTCTATAGCCATATTACCCTTTTGTAGTTTTACCCTATCGTACGACCGATTGCATACATTTAGCCTTATTCACATTCAATTGCATCTCTAGATTGTTTTTAATACATATTAATATGATTTCATCATCCACATGGGTAATACTGCATTTCTGAAATGTTAAAACTATTCCTTAAACCAAATTGATAACCGTACAACTAAGTAGTTTAATTTGCACCTATTGCTATCATGTTACTGTGCCTGTTTATTGTTCTGATAGTACCATGCTTGTTTATTCATAACCATGATTATGCTAGTCGATTATGAGCATCCATACGTTATCTTGTACACCCGGACGTGACCGGCTACACTTATTACTTGACCTGAAATGGTACCGTACACTCTTAACATGACATGACATCTAAATCCACTACTGGACTTGACCTGATGTACCATGGCTTTACCTGTTACCTGATCTTGTGTCTAATGCCAACAAACCTGACATGTAGTCCTTACGGACCGTTCCTGTTGTCTATCCAGACAAACCTGCACCTACCTGATCCTGTATTGGAATTAGTTCTTGATTACTGAATACCTGACTTGATACACATAACTTGGGGGTATGGGGAAATCAATGATGAAACCTGACTTGTAACTCGACAGTTGCTTGCTTTTACTGATCAGTTTTTGAGGCCAGGCCCGCCTCGTGACGATGCTGCTGACATCGTTGGTCTGTATCCTTTTCCTTTTAGTGCCTGGCGGCACATCTCGGTTTCAGCCGGAGAGTCTTAGACCGTGGTTCCGGGCATGCACGGGATACTATTGAGTTACATCAATGATTCATCAAATTGATTTCAAAGACTTGAGAGTAGATAACCCATTAGACCAGTTTAGTTTACTCACTGCACACTACCCTTCCCTGCCCTGATTTATATTGCGGTTACACCTGTTTTACCATTCATGATTATATTTGCATTGACTGTTACCCTGTTTATATTTTATTACTTGATGACATGACGCGCTGACGTCTGGGTTTTGCATGGCCCAGATTCCG
Source organism: Agapanthus africanus (assembly GCA_030015575.1). Lineage (NCBI taxonomy): Eukaryota > Viridiplantae > Streptophyta > Magnoliopsida > Asparagales > Amaryllidaceae > Agapanthus > Agapanthus africanus. The sequence goes on along the minus strand of CM057340.1, from coordinate 116,619,136 downwards.
TACATTTGCTGCAGTCCGAGCAGGAGTACTTCAGCCAGCAGGCTGAGCAATGAGGTTTCAGTAGTAGTTAGTTCTTTTATTTTCTGCATTTTATTCCTGATGTGAGCCCGCATTATGGGATATACATTCCAGTTATTTTGTATTGGATATTTTGCTTCCGCACATTTATTATTCTTGACTCATATTATCTTAGCTTATGGACATGTATTAGATAGTTATATTTTGTTCTTGATATCTCTACAGCCGTAATGTGACTGTGGATGGATACTTCCTACCCTCAGGTGTAAGTCCATGCTACCTCTCCCGGTACTTTCGGGCATGCGGAATTTGGTGAAAAACAATTTTTCTAGAGGTGGTAACATGGACTCAAAACCGGATCTTTGTTAAACATCTAACTAACAACCTAACTAGGAGTTGTTAACTACTCGGTTAGGGGGTTATACCTTTCTTTCTTGATCTCCTTCGTCTTCAAGCCTCGATGGTTGTTCGGACCGGCTTCACTCCGTCGTCTCCTTGCGCCGAAGATAGATCCACCTCGAAAGCTTCTACCTTTGGCTTCTTCTTCGATCTTTGAAGAAACTAGTTCACTTGGTTTGCCAAACCTTGTGAGCTAGAGTGAGTAGAGAAAAGTGTGTTGGGATTTTCTCTATGGTTCTTGTTTCTCAACACATGAGACAAGTGAACCATAGACTAAGAGAGGGAGAGCAAGAGGAAGGAGATGAGAGCTCAAGAACAAGAGAGAGAATGAGAATGATAGAATGATAGAAGACTTTTCTCTCTTGGCTCTCATAATCCATAACCATCATAACACATCATAGCAATCAAGTATTATGTGATGGTTTAAGCAACAATAGCCATATCATTTCATGCACTCATTTTGCACAAGAGAACAAGCAAGCAAAAGTCTTTGCCATGAAATGATAGCTATTGTTATCATGATGGTCAACTAGTCAAACCTAGTCAACCGGTCAACAAAGTCAACAAGTCAACAAAGTCAACCCCTCAAAAACCATGTCACCATAATACTTAATTAATATAATTGTTAATTACATATCATATTCTCATTAGGGTTGAGCAAAAAGTCAATAGTCAACGGTCAACGGTCAACAACCCTAATGAGAATCTTCTGCCTCTGTCTCTCCGTCAACTGTGCATACACACCCGCATCCGCGTTCCAAGGAACACGAATACATACTGGATAAATCCAATCCCAATTCGTACACTACGATCTGGCTTAAACCAAAGCCCGCTAGTGTAAACTATCCGGACACTGTACGTGCATAAGTGCACGGACATATACACATATACGCACGCAAAACCATGCGACCTGTCGCAAAACCATGCGACCTCTACTCTTTTGCCTAAAGGCGAATAGCTTTCTGTGTGGGACTCTAAAGATTCGACACTACGCTGGCAGTGGGTTTAACCACAGACCGCAAGCGGCACTAGCTGTGCGTAACGGTCCCCAGGTAGATGCCGACAAGAAGACTGACGAGGTGAAACCCATCTGAACTCCTACTGAGCCTGAATGTGACAATCTCCGTACAGTCTGGTCTGTTCGTCTGATACATCGCATGGCGGGCCTAGGGGACGGTAAACGTCAGTCCCCTAATAGCGGTACAAGTCGTGTCGGAGTGAAGCCCAAAACACCCTGAGATAACACTGGAAGCCTACCAGTATATCTCGATTGCCCTGGCCAGGGACTACTCGTGTAATGGCTCTCCTAGACACAGCGCGATGTCAACCCCCAATACCGGGAGAGAAGAATCCTGTCTAACCGTCACTGCCTCCAAGTGCTTCGGGACTGCACCCAACTACTACCTGTTTGCACGACTCCTTTGAGCCGTGGTAGGGTAGTAATCAAAGTACAGTGGGAACACACTCGAGGCGAAGTGATAGTGTCAAGTCAGCGGACTAAGCTGTACTCATGTCACCTGGGAACTGATAACTGACGATAGGTATAATACCAACCGGTCAGTTCCCGACGAGTCCTGTCCAGTGTACTCGTAACCCAACGAGCACCCGCATACTATCTCCAGTACGACGTACTGACGGCTGTGGGTCAGACCGTCTCCCACACTGGGATGAGAAGCGCATGCGCTAGTCTACTCCGGAGTATCGATGCCCTGTCTCGATAGTCCTGCGACTAGGGACCTGCATAAGGATGTGCTTATAGATTACCCAGCCCCACTAGTGTGACTGCCATCACAAACGCTGGTAATCAAGCAAAGATCCTAAGGGCTCCACTAATGCGTATAGGTGATATAATAAAATAAACACATGTACACATTGAAGCAGAAACAAACCAAGTAGCATACTACTATTTTGAGCAAGATTGTATATATAAGGTGAATATCCCAAGCTTCCATTAAGTAATATACAAACTAGTATGATACAGTAATGGCCTCTAGGGCATATACACTAACAATCTCCCACTTGCACTAAGGCCATGTACTGGTGTATCGAAGACCTATCATCTCGATCAGCCGCTCGAACTGAGTCTGGGGCAAGGCCTTGGTGAATGGATCTACATTGTTATCTTCTGAAGCGACCCTCCGAACCTCGATCTCCTGGCGATCCACGATCTCCCTGATCAGGTGATACCGCCTCAAGATGTGTCTGGATCTCTGATGGGACCTGGGTTCCTTCGCTAAAGCTATAGCCCCGTTGTTGTCGCAATACAGAGGTATTGGATCAACAATGGACGGAACCACCTGAAGTTCTTTCAAGAACTTCCTCATCCAGACAGCTTCTTTTGCGGCATCAGATGCAGCGATGTATTCCGCTTCCATCGTCGATTATGCAACGGTTTCCTGTTTGGAACTCTTCCAACACACCGCCCCTCCATAGAGGGTAAAGACAAAACCCGACATGGACTTAGAATCATCCTTGTCACTCTGGAAGCTGGAGTCAGCAAAGGTCTCGATCTGGAGGTCTTTTCCGCCATACACCAAGAACATCTCCTTAGTCCTTCTCAGGTACTTGAGAATGTTCTTTACCGCTATCCAGTGTTTCTCCCCAGGGTTTGACTGATACCGGCTTACCACACTAAGTGCATAAGCTACATCCGGTCTGGTACACAACATCGCATACATTATAGAGCCTACCGCAGAAGCGTAGGGTATAATAGACATGCGATCCCTCTCCAAATCAGTCTTGGGAGACATCTCTTTAGAGAGGGTGATCCCGTGACAAGCCGGTAAGTTACCGCGCTTGGAATCTTCTATACTGAATCTTTTCAGTATGGTGTCGATGTACCTGAACTGTGAAAGTCCTAATATCCTCTTGGATCTATCACGATGGATCTGGATCCCCAGGATGTATGAGGCATCACCCAGGTCTTTCATGGAGAACCTGTGTGACAAGAACCCCTTGACAGATTGTAGTATAGGAATGTCATTTCCTATTAAGAGAATGCCATCCACGTATAAAACGAGGAATATTACAGTTCTCGCTAAAAATCTACTATAGATGCATGGTTCATCTGGATTTTTGATAAAGCCAAATTCCTTGACCGTCTCATCAAAACAGATGTTCCAACTCCGCGATGCCTGCTTTAGTCCGTAAATGGACTTAAGCAACTTGCACACCTTCCCGCTGCTCCCACTCTGAATGAAACCCTCTGGCTGGTCCATATAGACACACTCCTCTAAATTTCCATTTAGAAAGGCGGTCTTTACGTCCATTTGCCAGATCTCATAATCGTGGAAGGCAGCAATGGCAAGAAGGATCCGAATGGATTTCAGCATAGCCACTGGAGAAAAGGTTTCGTCATAGTCCAAGCCTGGTCTTTGACGGAAACCCTTTGCAACAAGTCTAGCTTTATAGGTCTCAACCTGTCCATCTACACCAATCTTCCTTTTGAAGATCCACTTGCATCCTACGGGTTTTACCCCGTCTGGAGCAATATCCAACGTCCATACTTTGTTGGTGTACATGGACTCCATTTCGGTCTGCATTGCATCCAGCCATTTTACCGAGTCGACGCTCTGAACGGCTTGCTGGAAGCTAGTAGGCTCATCATAATCCATGATGCAATCCTCTCTATCCCCGTCTATGAGAAAACCGTAGTATCTCTCGGGCGGATGAGACTGCCTACTACTCCTGCGGAGCGGCGTAGGAATGTCCTGTTCTTTTGAACCCTCTGGTTCCACTAAGCTTTCAGTAATAGCTCGTGGTTCTGGAATTTCTTCCAGTTCTACTGTGCTCCCACTTATCTGGGTTTCCAAAAACTCAGTTTCCAAGAAGTAGGCATGACGAGAAACAAGAACTTTTTGTTCCTCTTCGCAGTAGAAGAAATATCCCTTGGAGTTCTTTGGATATCCCACGAACTTGCACTGTACTGAGCGTGCCTCGAGCTTGTCCGCATGCTGCTTTTTGACAAAAGCTGGACTTCCCCATGTCTTAATGTGATTAAGATAGGGTCTCTTCCCACACCACATCTCATATGGCGTAGTAGGCACAGTCTTAGTAGGAACTCGGTTCAAAAGGTATGCAGCTGATTCTAGCGCATACCCCCAGAATGATCGCGGTAACTCAGCGTTACTCATCATGGATCGTACCATATCCAATAGGGTTCGGTTCCGTCTCTCCGATACACCGTTATGTTGCGGAGTGTATGGAGGAGTAAGCTGAGAGAGAATTCCGTTCTCTTTTAAATAGTCCAGGAACTCGGCACTCAAGTATTCACCACCTCGACCCGATCTTAGAATCTTGATACTTTTGCCGGTTTGTTTTTCTACTTCATTCTTATATTCCTGGAACTTTCCAAAGGCTTCGGACTTATGTTTCATTAAGAAGACATAACCGTACCTTGAAAAGTCATCCGTAAAAGTAATGAAGTAAGAATAACCGCTTCGCGCATGTGTAGACATTGGACCGCACACGTCGCTGTGTACGAGTCCCAAGAGCTCGCTCGCTCTTACTCCGTGTCCAGTGAACGGAGTCTTTGTCATCTTTCCTTTGAGACAGGATTGACAAGTGGCATACGATTGATATTCGAACGGATTCAAATATCCTCTGTATGTAACTTCGTCAACCTTCTCTCATTGATGTGACCTAGTCTACAATGCCATAAGAAAGTCTGATTTATTTCCGGAGACTTTCTTTTGTGTGTATTCTGGACATTGAAAATTTGTGGTTGGTTTAATACATATATACCAATGCTCAATGTACCTGACCCAATCAAAACTTGATTAAGGTGAATGTTTACAACATTACTTACAAACGCAAATTCATAACCTTCTTTAGAAACTAAAGATACAGAAATGATATTACAAGTTGCGTTGGGTACAAAAAGGCAATTACGCAAAACCAAAACATGTCCATCTGACATTCCCAGGTGATAGTCCCCCACGGCCTTAGCATCCATGCTAGCTCCGTTTGCAACTCTGAGGGTCATGTCACCTACTTTCAAAAACCCTATGGTTTCTCAACGCCTGCAAAGAATTACAGATATGAGATCCTGATCCGGTATCCAATACCCAGGAAGTAGAGTTTATTGAAAGACAGTTTTCAATAACATACACACCTGAAGATGAAGCCGCAACCTGCTTCAATTCCTGTGTCCTGGCTTTCCAAGCCCTGCAATCATTCTTCCAGTGTCCTTTCTTATGACAATAGAAGCATTCTTCCTTATCCACAAGCTTTCCCACTTTTTTTGTTGCTTTTGTCTTTCCCTTCGTATCCACTTTACTAACACCGCCCCTTGGTTTGGCGGGGGCTTTCTTCTTCTTTCCCTTGGCTTTCGCCTTGGACCCAGAAGAGGAAGATCCTCCTACAAACAAAGTGGATGTTTCCCTACTTTTCTGTAGGGTGCCCTCTGCGCTTCTCAGCATGTTGAGGAGTTCTGAAAGTTCAACTTCTTTTTCTTGTAAGTTGAAGTTCAGGATAAACTGGGCGTAAGTGGAAGGAAGGGACTGGAGAATCAAGTCCGTATAGAGCTCGTTCTCTAACGTGGTCCCAAGTTCCGCGAGCTCCTCAATGAAGCCAATCATCTTAAGCATGTGTTCCTCTACCGATGATCCGATGGCCAACCTTGCCGAAAATAACTTCTTCGACACTTTGTATCTTGCGATACGAGACTGCTCTCCATACAGTTCTTTTGTATGGAGAAATATGGATTCAAGGTCCATATTCTCGTGCCTCCTCTGATGTTCGTTGTCCATAGAGGCAAGCACGAGGCATTTGGCCTTCGCGCAATCTAGTTCCCAGGTCTTACGGATTTCCTTATCCGCGACGCTGGTTTTGGGACCTGGGACAGGGGGAGCTTTGGTGGTAAGAAGATAGCCCAGCTTGTCGTAAGTGATTGCCATCTTGACATTCCTGAACCAATCTTTGTAGTTTGGCCCTGTCAGTATGTTTTTATCTAGAAGTAACTTAAGTCCAGTTATGTCGATTGGTCGCTGCAATTAGGAGAGAGAAGAAGAAACACTCAGCATGATGCTTTTGCAAGTTTAGAGTGGTTTTTAGTTTGTCTAAACAGGATGGCTCCCACTGTTTCTCGAATCCCTCCTCAAACCAAAAAGGAAGAATTAGTCAGGGTCAATCTCACCGTACAATACTTGCTTAACCGTTCGGCCAGGCTGGTGTCGGTACTTCGAGGGAGGTTTTCCAACACTTTCGCGAAGTTCTTTAATTAAATAACCTCTTTTCCCTGGGGGCGTAGCCCCGCTAACACCTTTCTAGACACCTACTAGGTTTATAGCATTGATCGTTAAGTGAGAAATTTCCCGAGGAGTAGCATATACTCACAGTAGGATCGGGATCCAAATATCATCGCGTGACGAAACTGAAGGAATCCTACCAGAATCATCACACTCCAAATGGTATGCAACACTAGCAAGTTTCAGTTCTTTTGAAACTCCCGATGTGGATTTTTGCCCCATGCTCTTATGACCTTGACTTTGGCCAACAAATCATAAGTCACATGCCAAGTTCTACCCGTCGTTCTCCAAGTTAATTTGAATCCACCCGTACCTACCCTTGACTTTGGCCAACAAGGCAGTACGACTGTTCCAAACCAACGCATCTATCTATGCTGCATATGAATACCCAATAGCTATCAATCACTATGCCTTGACTTTGGCCAACAAACACAGCTTGAATACTATTGACTATTCATGTGAAACGACGGAGGGCTACGAATGGTTTTGGCGAAACCGTGAACGTAGTGAACTTGATATAGTCGATGGAACGAGATAGCTTTTAAAAGGAGTGGCTCAAACTCCGCATTTAAAAGTTTGTTTTGAAAAGAACCGAGTGGTTTTTCGAAAGTGTTCCAACGACTTTTACTTGGTTTAGTTTCTTGCATTAGTTCTTTTAATGCGTGATATTCTTGCATTTGTTCTTTTAATGCGTCCCATCATTTAATCCTACCATTGCAGAAAACAACCAAAATATGACGTACGCTTATGCCATTCGCATTCGCCACGGGGCCCCGTCATTACCCGTTAGGTTACTTAACTAACGACAGAGCGGGGGCTGGGCTAGCGCGGCTGTAAAACATAAGCAACGCCTAAATAATATCATATATAGATATATTGCAATGATAGCCATTTCAGATCACAGATGAACACATTGGATATACTAGGAACCTGCAATTTGTACGAGCCTGTAACGAAAAGCAGATTACACGGTCGCGGTGAATAGCCAATACCCCACCCAAGACCCCTACGGGTGCGGCAAACTACCCACCAAGTACCCAAAGTGAAGCAACCTCCCTCATCTCCGTGAGTAGGCCACTCGGCACTTCGGCATACCCGGTAGTTTGTGCACCCCCTCCATGGGTCTATCCTAGGAGCGAAAACAGTAAAAAGAAATTATACAATGACGGCTACAACCCCGACCCGGTTGTGCGGCCATACAAATAATTATTACATCAATTTACAAATTTACATGAATTGAAAGAAAAGAAAACTCTTGTCTCACAACCCCCGGCTATTCACCCGCGACAATCCAATGAATTCATATACACATTCCAATAACATTACAGATCACAGATTTGTATAACCCCCACTAATCGACATATAGCGATTAGCAGACGTTCAATACAAATATCACATCACAGAAAAACCCGTCAGCTTAAGTCTTTTAGAAGTTCGATCAAAAATACGGATTTATAGGCCCCAAACACAAAATTTTCGTTCTGGAAAATCTGGGCTAAAAAGACATATTCCAAAAATCCCAAAATACCCCACTGAACAAACTGCAACCAAAATTTCCCACTGCCGAGTCAACTCGGCCGCGGAACCGCGGCGGGAGCACGCTCCCGCCGCGTTTCCGTGGCGCTTTGATCGGTTCAGTGGACGAAATTTTGGCAGTTTGTTATAAAAAGTCTTTGCCATTTTGCACAAGAGAACAAGCAAGCAAAAGTCTTTGCCATGAAATGATAGCTATTGTTATCATGATGGTCAACTAGACAAACCTAGTCAACCGGTCAACAAAGTCAACAAGTCAACAAAGTCAACCCCTCAAAAACCATGTCACCATAATACTTAATTAATATAATTGTTAATTACATATCATATTCTCATTAGGGTTGAGCAAAAAGTCAATAGTCAACGGTCAACGGTCAACAACCCTAATGAGAATCCTCTGCCTCTGTCTCTCCGTCAACTGTGCATACACACCCGCATCCGCGTTCCAAGGAACACGAATACATACTGGATAAATCCAATCCCAATACGTACACTATGATCTGGCTTAAACCAAAGCCCGCTAGTGTAAACTGTCCGGACACTGTACGTGCATAAGTGCACGGACATATACACATATACGCACGCAAAACCATGCGACCTGTCGCAAAACCATGCGACCTCTACTCTTTTGCCTAAAGGCGAATAGCTTTCTGTGTGGGACTCTAAAGATTCGACACTACGCTGGCAGTGGGTTTAACCACAGATCGCAAGCGGCACTAGCTGTGCGTAACGGTCCCCAGGTAGATGCCGACAAGAAGACTGACGAGGTGAAACCCATCTGAACTCCTACTGAGCCTGAATGTGACAATCTCCGTACATTCTGGTCTGTTCGTCTGATACATCGCATGGCGGACCTAGGGGGCGGTAAACGTCAGTCCCCTAATAGCGGTACAAGTCATGTCGGAGTGAAGCCCAAAACACCCTGAGATAACACTGGAAACCTACCAGTATATCTCGATTGCCCTGGCCAGGGACTACTCGTGTAATGGCTCTCCTAGACACAGCGTGATGTCAACCCCCAATACCGGGAGAGACGAATCCTGTCTAACCGTCACTGCCTCCAAGTGCTTCGGGACTGCACCCAACTACTACCTGTTTGCACGACTCCTTTGAGCCGTGGTAGGGTAGTAATCAAAGTACAGTGGGAACACACTCGAGACGAAGTGATAGTGTCAAGTCAGCGGACTAAGCTGTACTCATGTCACCTGGGAACTGATAACTGACGATAGGTATGTTAGTTGTATGTATGCCCTAGAGGCCAGTATTGTACAGATGATGTATATTATATTGGATGCTTGGACATATATAGAGATGACTTTCTTGCTCGACATGATAGTATGCTATCTGGTTGCTCTTTATCTTAACATGTACACTAGTCTCTTTATACTGTCTTATAGTTACATGTTGGTAAAGCCCTTAGGATTTGTACTTGACTACCTGGACTATGATGCAGATCATACTAGTGGGGACATGGTAGTCTATAAGTACATCCTTCAAGGTCCCTAGTCGTGGGTGTATCGAGACGGGGCATAGATATACCAGAGTAGACTAGCGTATACGCTTCTCGACCCATGTGATGGGCGATGGATAATCCCATATCCATTGGTGTTTGACATCAGAGATGGTATACGGGTGCTCAGTGGAGACTGAGTACACTGGACGGACTCACCGAGAACTCCCAGATGGTATTATACCTCACGTCAGATGGCAGTTCTCAGGTGACACTTGTACATGTTAGTCTGTAGACCCGAGATCGTCATAGAGTCTTGTGTGATTCCCACTGTGCTTTGATCTCCACCTTACCACGTCCATGAGGGCGTGCAAAACGGTGGTCTTTGGGCACAGTCCCGAGTCACATGGAGGCAATGAGCGATAGGAGGGGTTTCGTCTCTCCCGGTATTGGGGGTTGATGTTGCGTAGTGCTCGATTGGCCGTAGCAGGGAAGTCCCTGGCCAGGGCTGATCAGAGATTTGCTGGTAAGTGTTACCAGTAGTTTCTCGACCCGTTATGAGCCTCACATCGGCACGACTTATCGGGTTATTGGGGTCTGACGTTTACCACCCCTAGATTTGATATGCGACATATCAGACGAAGAGACCGGACTGTACGGTAAGTGTTACTGGTTGGATTCACAGGAGTGTGAGCGGGCTAGCTCGTCGATCTTCTGATCGCTCAATACCCGGGTGGCCGTTACGTTTAGCAGACCGCTTGCGGCTTGTGGATGCTTGATATGATCATCATCTGCTACCGGCGTATTGACGAGTCTTTAGAGTCCTACACAGAGGTTTCCTGGCTCAAGCGAAACGAAATAGGAGCGCATATGAGATATGTGCAGGACCGAGAATAATGCGTGTATGTGATACCGCATTGCATTCTCGCGATATATGTTTCGATTGGTTATATTCGATATGACCTAGTTATCGAATCATTGATTCGATAAGCCGATACATTGAATACTAGTCGGTCATGTGCGACATGACCGGATCATTGAATCAAGTGTTGATTTAATGATTTAATGTATAATTATATATTTGATATATTACTTTGCATTAACTAGTATTGGTTCACTTTAAACGGATTTTTCTCACTTGGATTGCACATTGTATATGTGATATACTTTTGTGCACTTTTTGTATCATGTTTGATGATACTTGATCATATGGTTAAGTGAATAGAATTAAACCATGGTTATTTTGTAATTAGGGTTTTGCATATTTATTTATTCATTTATTTGTTTATTTATGTGGATAAATTCATGATGATAATGGTGGCTATTTTTTTGTTTCTTATATGAAGCTTCATGAACCCTTGACTTTAGCAACCATTCTTGTCATCTTGCTTAACCCTAACCCACTCTACTAACCATGGTTTATTCTCTACACCTAACTTGAGTTAGAGTTATGATAAGTATAGATTTTTCTTTTTCTTTTAAAAAGAACTCATCATAATTCTATCATCTTCTTCTTCTTCTTTAAGCTTGCTACATTAATGGCAACTTGAGATCAAGTGAGTAAAATCCAATTCTAAAGTGAACCCACCTCTTATTTCTTCACCCTCTACCTCTTGCCAAGTTATTTTGGGTGTTTTCTTCACATGTTTCACAACTTTGTGAAGTCGGAGCTTGAGCTTGTGCAACCTCGACGTAGATCGTCTTTGACACGAAGCCGACGACCTATTCCGCACGTTTCTCCGATGATGCCGTCACGAGAGTCCAAGATTCATGATGGACAGCGAGGGCATGACCACGTGGAGCTAAGGAGGTGGAAATCCGGATCTACAAAGGTTGTAGCATCTCAACTTCTAGTTAAGTAGTTAACTAAGTTTTCTTTTCGCCTAGAATTCTAGCGACGATCCGTAGTCTAGGGTTTCTCGGCACCATTTTTTTTTGAAATTGGCATGTTCGATGCCTTGTGAGACCTCACTAGGGTGCCTAGGAACCTTTCAGTGGTATCAGAGCCTAGCTAGAGCCTTAGGCGAAGTCTAGACGGAGTTTGAAGTCCGGACGAACCCGAAACCCATATACCCATGAGCTCTCTGGAAATTTTCTGAAATCTGAGAATTTTTGATATTAAAAATGCTTAAAAAATTCACCAAAGAATTCTAAGAATTACTGTGTAAAACGTTTCCCATGAACAGTTCAATGAGCCGCGGAAACGCGGCAGAAGCATGGCTTCTGCCGCTGTTCCGCGGCCATATAGTGACGTCAGCCATGTTTCACTGCACAGTAATACCTGATAAATTCTGGTGAGTTTTCTGGGTATTTTTAAATTGATTTAAGAGTTGAGTGCTTTGGGGTTATATTGGGAATCGACGATTCGATCGGAATATCAAACTTTGTCTAAGTGTTTTTCCAGATAACTGTAGAATATGTTAAAGAGTTCGACCGGATATAAATACCCAAGTTTTCCCCTGCCGGAATAATTCCAAGTGTTGGATTTTTCTGTGGTTAAAAGACGTTCTGAGTAGTGCAAGTAACGCGATGGTCCCTCTAGAAGACAACAAACATTAACTCGATTATGTGACCGTCTTGAACTGCCCTTTGAACCTTCGGGTTTGGGGCAGTACGGCGTGCCACACGTGAGGTATTGGCTTAACCCTTCTACGGCTAGACCGTTGGTACTGAGGTATGAAGTGAATGTCTTTGAACCTATTTCATGTGTTGATCGGTGTCGGGAAAACTTGGGTGTTCGAATGTTCGATCGGAAAGTTTGATATATTCTATTTATCTGGAATTGGATACAATAATTGGAATTCACAAACAGTTATGAGATAACTGGATGAATGTTATAAATCTAGCAGTTTAGTCCCATACGATATTGAAAAGAGTTTTCGATAATGAGACTAAAATGCGGGGTTTGTAACTGTTAGGCATGTGATGTCTAAAGAGGTTGTGGATTCCAATTGTTGTAGTTTTACACTTTCTTTTCTGTGACCGTAAGTGTAGTATGTACATATCGCCGGTTTCGTTGCTATACATCAACGACAATTGGGGTATGCATACTTACTTACGTTGATGACATGTAATGTTATGTGTTTCTGGATATGTTATATTGGATCGTCGTATTCGAATAGCCGGGGATTTTTATGTGAGATGAGTGTTTTTCTTTTTCATTCATGTAAAAACTTGTATGTAATATTCTTTTATTCGGGGCACTTCCAGGTTGTGGGAGTTGTCACCCTTTGTATATTATTTACTTTTCTGCACTAGGATAGACCCAAGGAGGGGAGCACAAGTAACCGGGTTCTGGGGTCCAGTGGGAGACCAACTCGAGGAGTCGAGTCCGGGTCTCCTAACCCTAGAATTGGCAGGGTTGCTTGCCGCTCTCGTAGGGGTCTAGGGGTGTGGGATTGGCTATTCATCACAACCGTGAAATCCGTGTTTTATACTGGCTCGTATTGAAAACACGGACGTCCTAGTATATCCAATATTTCATATGTTTATTCTGCTGCGATATCTGTGATGTGTTTCTGTGATGGATATAATATATAGTGTATATGATATATTATATAGACGTTACTTATGTTTTACACCCGTGCTAGCCCTGCCCTGCTCTGTCGTTAGTTACCTAACCTAACGGTGCACGAGGGGACATCGAGGCGAATGCGGATGGCATAAGTGTACGTCATATCTATCTGTGATGTTTAGGTATTTAAATGATGGGACTTCATTAATATGATTAATGAAAGATAAGAAACCTAAGATGTTGTGGAATCGAATTTTAAAATTAAAAGGTAGCTACAGTTCTTGCTTTGCACAGCGGTATATATGATATACCCTGCACCTTATTCGATGAGGAAAGGACCGAGATCCCTTCACCGGGAGTGACTCCTTTAGCAATAACTGGCAGATACTACACACTCGGTTTGCTTTTGACTGCTTTTGCATTTTTGCTTTGCACAGCGATATATATGATATATCCCGCACCTCATTCGACGAGGAAAGGACCGAGATCCCTTCACCAGGAGTGACTCCTTTAGCAAAACTAGAAAAGCCTCAAAATCACTCCATTTTTAAAACTTCATTCGATTCTACAACGATATCAAGTTCATTACGCAATAGGTTTTCAGAAAAACCTGTCGTAGCCCTCCGTCATTTCAGATAAGTACTATTTAGTATTCGTGCTGCGGTTGTTTGGCATGCGTCAAGGCATAGTGTACGGTAGCTAACTAGTATTTATCTGCTTATGCATATGATGCAGATTGGATTAGGGTATTCGCACGGTGTTGTTTGGCATGCGTCAAGGGTCGTGCGGGTGGGTTTAATTCAATCAGGAAATGACGGGTTGAACTTGACTAGCGGACTATGGGTTGTTTGGCATGCGTCAAGGTCATAGCACGCTAGGGGCAAAAGATTATCGGGAATTTCAAGTGTTGAAATTTGCAATGAGATTGCATACCTTCTATGAGATAGTTGGATCCCGATACCCACTGCGAGTAAGAGTTACTCCTGGGAGAGTTTTACACATTACAATTAGCCGATCAAGTAGGTGTCTAGAAAGGTGTTAACGAGGTTACGCCTCTGGGAAAACGAGGTTTACATTAATTAGGTTCGTGCGAAAGCACGGGGGACCTCCCTCAAAGTACCGACACTGGCCTGGCTGAAAGATTGGCGAACTTGTAGTGTGTAATTAATCCCGTCTAGTCTTTCCTTTTAGGGTTTGGAGGAAGATTTGATAAAAAGCAGTGGGAGCCATCCTGATTAGATAAGATAATAACCAATCTGATCTTGCACGAGCTTACGTTAAAGTGTTTTCTTCTCTCTCTCTCCAGGTAGCGACCATTTCATGCCTTAATCAAGATAATAATATGGATGTATTGACCGAACCCGCATGTTATACTGTGCTGGGGAACGTTGGTTCCGTTCATTCTTATAAGAGTTATAGGAATGAACAGGAAATAGGGGAATACCAGGATTCCCATGCCACCCGAATGAAGAAAGTACATGTTGATGCATTTTCTTCGGGTGTGTTCGTTACAGAGAACTGTTTCTCCATTTGCTCCACGTCCTGGGTATTAGATACCGGGTCAGGATCCCATATATGTAATCAGTTACATGGGCTTAGGAAAGGTAGAGAACTTGGAGAAGGTGATAAAGACATTAGAGTCGGAAATGGTGCAATTGTTGCAGCTAAGACTGTCGGGGAATATCACCTTACATTACCAACTGGTAATACATTGGTTCTGAACGAATACTATTACATGCCGAACCTGATATGCAACATTATATCGGTTTCTTTACTAAGTAAAGAAGGATATAATTTTGTATTACAAGATAATGTTATGAACATTTTCCGTAACCAAAAGTTGGTTGGATCAGGCACGTTGTGCAATGGCATTTATGTTCTAAACCAATCAACAGTTCTGAGCATAACAAACACACACAAGAGGAAGAGTTCTGAACTGAACGAATCCTTCTTGTGGCATTGTAGACTGGGTCACATCAATGCGACACGACTGGCTAAGTTGCATAAGGATAGATATTTAAATCCGTTTGAATTTTCATCCTATGACACTTGCCAGTCATGTCTCAAAGGCAAGATGACCAAAGCTCCGTTTACGGGACACGGAGAAAGAGTTACAGAACTCTTGGGACTGATACATAGTGATGTATGCGGTCCCATGTCTACACATGCCAGGGATGGTTCTTCATACTTCATTACATTCACTGACGATCTCTCTAGGTTCGGGTATGTGTTCCTGATGAAACACAAATCAGAAGCTTTTGAGAAATTTAGGGAATATAAACAAGAAGTTGAGAACCAAACCGGAAAAAGTATTAAAATCCTTCGATCTGATCGAGGAGGTGAATACTTGAGCAATGAATTCCTGGACTTCCTAAAAGAGAATGGGATTCTCTCTCAGCTGACTCCTCCTTATACACCACAGCACAACGGTGTATCTGAACGGAGAAACCGCATCCTATTAGATATGGTGCGCTCAATGATGAGTACAGCTGAGTTACCTATTTCCTTCTGGGGATATGCGCTTGAGACAGCCATGGACCTATTGAATAGAGTTCCTACCAAATCAGTGCCTACCACTCCATATGAGATATGGAAAGGGAAGAGACCACATCTTAATTATATTAAGATATGGGGTTGTTCAGCCTATGTCAAAAGACAAAATCCGGACAAACTCGAGGCAAGATCTGTCTTATGTAAGTTTGTAGGATATCCCAAAAATTCACAAGGGTATATCTTCTACCACCCCGAGGAACAAAAAGTGTTTGTTTCTCGACATGCCGCTTTCTTAGAAAAAAGTTTTCTTATGAAATAGATAAGTGGCATTGAGGTAGAACTGGAAGAGGTTCCTGCGACACAGACTACAACAGAAGATTTGGTTGAACCAGAGGATTCCGTAGTTCCCGATGAACCCCAGCCACTCCGCCGATCTAGTAGGGTTCCTCGCCAACCTGAGAGATACTACGGTTTTCTCATGGATGGAGGGAGCGAGGATTGCATCATGACGGATGATGACCCAACTAGCTTCGAGCAGGCCATCACGAGTAGGAACTCAGTGAAATGGCTGGATGCTATGCGGTCCGAGATGGAATCCATGTACACCAACAAAGTATGGACTTTGGAAGTTGCTCCTGAAGGGGTAAAACCCATTGGGAGCAAGTGGATCTTCAAGAAGAAACTTGGTGTAGATGGGAAAGTGGAGACTTTCAAAGCTAGACTTGTAGCAAAGGGTTTTCGTCAAAGACCAGGTGTGGACTATGACGAAACCTTTTCTCCAGTGGCTATGCTTAAATCCATCCGAATCATGCTTGCCATTGCTGCCTTTTATGACTACGAAATCTGGCAAATGGATGTTAAGACCGCCTTTCTAAATGGTGATTTAGAAGAGTGCGTGTACATGACTCAGCCAGAGGGCTTCGTAGACAGTGGGAGCAGCGGGAAGGTGTGCAAGCTGCTTAAATCCATTTATGGATTAAAGCAAGCATCGCGGAGTTGGAACATCTGCTTTGACGTCGTTATCAAAGAGTTTGATTTCGTCAAAAATCCAGATGAACCTTGTATCTACAAGAAGGTGGCAGAGAGTAAGGTTGTCTTCCTCGTATTGTACGTGGACGACATACTCTTGATAGGAAATGATATTCCTATGCTGCAAGCGGTCAAGCTCTTCTTATCACAAAGATTCTCAATGAAAGATCTTGGTGATGCCTCCTGCATACTGGGAATTAGGATCTATAGAGATAGATCCAAACGGATTTTGGGATTGTCCCAATCCAGGTACATTGACACCATACTAAAGAGGTTTAGTATGGAAGAGTCCAAGCGTGGGAATTTGCCCACGATCTCTGGAGTCACTCTCTCCAAAGAGATGTCTCCCAAGACTGATTTGGAGAGAGCTCGCATGCAAGGGATACCCTATGCTTCGGCAGTAGGCTCTATCATGTATGCGATGCTATGTACCAGACCCGATGTAGCATACTCACTAAGTATAGTGAGCAGGTATCAAGCTGATCCTGGAGAGAGTCACTGGACAGCTGTGAAGAGCATTCTCAAGTACTTACGAAGGACTAGAGATATGTTCTTGGTGTATGGTAACGGAGAACTCCAAGTGGAGTCCTTTACCGATTCGAGCTTCCAGAGTGATAAGGACGACTCTAAGTCGCAGTTGGGCTTTGTCTTTACCCTTTACGGAGGGGCGGTTAGCTGGAAGAGTTCCAAGCAGGAAACCGTGGCAGACTCGACGATGGAGGCTGAATACATCGCTGCCAACGATGCTGCCAAAGAGGCTGTCTGGATCAAGAAGTTCATTTCTGAACTTGGTGTGGTTCCATCCATTGTGCATCCAATAACTTTGTATTGCGATAACAATGGAGCGGTGGCTTTGGCCAAGGAACCCAGGTCCCATCAGCGATCCAGGCATATTCTGAGGCGGTATCACCTGATCTGGGAGATAGTTGATCGCCGGGAGATCGAGGTCAGGAGGGTTGACACGAAGAACAACACCGTGGATCCACTCACGAAGGCCATTCCCCATATACAGTTTGAGAGACTCTTCGGGATGCTCGGTATGCGATACTACAGCAGCTGGCCCTAGTGCAAGTGGGAGATTGTTAGTTGTATGTATGCCTTAGAGGCCAGTATTGTACAGATGATGTATATTATATTGGATGCTTGGACATATATAGAGATGACTTTCTTGCTCGACATGATAGTATGCTATCTGGTTGCTCTTTATCTTAACATGTACACTAGTCTCTTTATACTGTCTTATAGTTACATGTTGGTAAAGCCCTTAGGATCTGTACTTGACTACCTGGACTATGATGCGGATCATACTAGTGGGGACATGGTAGTCTATAAGTACATCCTTCAAAGTCCCTAGTCGTGGGTGTATCGAGACGGGGCATCGATATACCAGAGTAGACTAGCGTGTACCTTCTCGACCCATACAGATGGGCGATGGATGATCCCATATCCATTGGTGTTTGACATCAGAGATGATATACGGGTGCTCAGTAGAGACTGGGTACACTGGACGGACTCGCCGAGAACTCCCAGATGGTATTATACCTTACGTCAGATGGCAGTTCTCAGGTGACACTTGTACATGTTAGTCTGTAGACCCGAGATCGTCATAGAGTCTTGTGTGATTCCCACTGTGCTTTGATCTCCACCTTACCACGTCCATGAGGGCATGCAAAACGGTGGTCTTTGGGCACAGTCCCGAGTCACATGGAGGCAATGAGCGATAGGAGGGGTTTCGTCTCTCCCGGTATTGGGGGTTGATGTTGCGTAGTGCTCGATTGGCCGTAGCAGGGAAGTCCCTGGCCAGGGCTGATCAGAGATTTGCTGGTAAGTGTTACCAGTAGTTTCTCGACCCGTTATGAGCCTCACATCGGCACGACTTATCGGGTTATTGGGGTCTGACGTTTACCACCCCTAGATTTGATATGCGACATATCAGACGAAGAGACCGGACTGTACGGTAAGTGTTACTGGTTGGATTCACAGGAGTGTGAGCGGGCTAGCTCGTCGATCTTCTGATCGCTCAATACCCGGGTGGCCGTTACGTTTAGCAGACCGCTTGCGGCTTGTGGATGCTTGATATGATCATCATCTGCTACCGGCGTATTGACGAGTCTTTAGAGTCCTACACAGAGGTTTCCTGGCTCAAGCGAAACGAAATAGGAGCGCATATGAGATATGTGCAGGACCGAGAATAATGCGTGTATGTGATACCGCATTGCATTCTCGCGATATATGTTTCGATTGGTTATATTCGATATGACATAGTTATCGAATCATTGATTCGATAAGCCGATACATTGAATACTAGTCGGTCATGTGCGACATGACCGGATCATTGAATCAAGTGTTGATTTAATGATTTAATGTATAATTATATATTTGATATATTACTTTGCATTAACTAGTATTGGTTCACTTTAAACGGATTTTTCTCACTTGGATTGCACATTGTATATGTGATATACTTTTGTGCACTTTTTGTATCATGTTTGATGATACTTGATCATATGGTTAAGTGAATAGAATTAAACCATGGTTATTTTGTAATTAGGGTTTTGCATATTTATTTATTCATTTATTTGTTTATTTATGTGGATAAATTCATGATGAGAATGGTGGCTATTTTTTTGTTTCTTATATGAAGCTTCATGAACCCTTGACTTTAGCAACCATTCTTGTCATCTTGCTTAACCCTAACCCACTCTACTAACCATGGTTTATTCTCTACACCTAACTTGAGTTAGAGTTATGATAAGTATAGATTTTTCTTTTTCTTTTAAAAAGAACTCATCATAATTCTATCATCTTCTTCTTCTTCTTCATGCTTGCTACATTAATGGCAACTTGAGATCAAGTGAGTAAAATCCAATTCTAAAGTGAACCCACCTCCTATTTCTTCACCCTCTACCTCTTACCAAGTTGTTTTGGGTGTTTTCTTCACAAGTTTCACAACTTTGTGAAGTCGGAGCTTGAGCTTGTGCAACCTCGACGTAGATCGTCTTTGACACGAAGCCGACGACCTATTCCGCACGTTTCTCCGATGATGCCGTCACGAGAGTCCAAGATTCATGATGGACAGCGAGGGCATGACCACGTGGAGCTAAGGAGGTGGAAATCCGGATCTACAAAGGTTGTAGCATCTCAACTTCTAGTTAAGTAGTTAACTAAGTTTTCTTTTCGCCTAGAATTCTAGCGACGATCCGTAGTCTAGGGTTTCTCGGCACCATTTTTTTTTGAAATTGGCATGTTCGATGCCTTGTGAGACCTCACTAGGGTGCCTAGGAACCTTTCAAGGTATAATACCAACCGGTCAGTTCCCGACGAGTCCTGTCCAGTGTACTCGTAACCCAACGAGCACCCGCATACTATCTCCAGTACGACGTACTGGCGGCTGTGGGTCAGACCGTCTCCCACACTGGGATGAGAAGCGCATGCGCTAGTCTACTCCGGAGTATCGATGCCCTGTCTCGATAGTCCTGCGACTAGGGACCTGCATAAGGATGTGCTTATAGATTACCCATCCCCACTAGTGTGACTGCCATCACAACGCTGGTAATCAAGCAAAGATCCTAAGGGCTCCACTAATGCGTATAGGTGATATAATAAAATAAACACATGTACACATTGAAGTAGAAACAAACCAAGTAGCATACTACTATTTTAAGAAAGATTGTATATACAAGGTGAATATCCCAAGCTTCCATTAAGTAATATACAAACTAGTATGATACAGTAATGGCCTCTAGGGCATATACACTAACATCAGGTAGCATGGTTGGCTATGTCACGTGCCCATTTTAGCGTACTTTGGGAAGCGGGGCGTGACAAAACTCATTCGGATCCCTACTGAGCCTATCTGTGACAATCTCCGTACAGTACGGTTGTTTCGTCTGTGAGTATCGCATACCGGGTCTAGGGGGTGGTAAACGTCAGACCCTAATAACCCGATAATTCGTGCTAATGTGGCTCAGGACCAATCCGGGAAACTACTGATCAACCTATCAGTAAATCCAAACTGCTATGGCCAAGGTCTTATGGTGCTGGCCAATCGAACACGGTGCGATATCGACTCCCTATACCGGGAGAGACGAATCCCCGACAATCACTCTCTGCCTCGATGTGGCTCGGGACTGTACCCAACTAAAACCTGTTTGCACGACTCAGTAGAGCCGTGGTAGGGTAGTAATCAAAGTACAGTGGGAACTCACATGAGACAAATGACGATCTCAGGTCTGAAGACTAAGCTGTACTCATGCCACCTGAGAACTGCTATCTGACGATAGGTATAGTACCATCTATAAGTTCTCGGCGAGTCCGTCCAGTGTACTCACCCCCAGTGAGCACCTGCATACGATCTTAGGTGCGAAAGACCAATGGCTGTGGGACCAACCATCGCCACCCATCGAGTTCTAGAAACGTATACACTAGTCTACTCCAGAATATCGATGTCCAATCTCGATACTCCCACGACTAGGGACCTTTTAAGGATGTGCCTATCGACTACCCAGCTCCCACAAGTATGATCGCCATCACAACACAGGTAGTCAAGCAATGATCCTACGGGCTTTATCAATATGTATAAATGATACGTAATAACAAGTAGAACATATGCACAGGTTAAGATAAAGACAAACCAAATATCATACTATCATATCGAGCAAGATTGTCCTGTACATACAGATGTCCAAGCATCCACATGTATACATATACAATAATGGCCTCTGGGGTATATATATCCAACAATCTCCCACTTGCACTAAGGCCATATATTAGAGTAGCGAATACCCAACGTCTACACTAGGGCCAGTTGTTGGCGTATCGCATACCCAACATCTCAAATAATCTCTCGAACCGTGCTTGAGGAAGGGCCTTGGTGAATGGATCCGCTGTGTTGTCTTTTGTGTCTACTCTCCGCACCTCGATCTCCCGGTGATCAACGATCTCCCTGATCAAGTGATACCGCCTCAAGATGTGTCTAGATTTCTGATGGGACCGTGGTTCCTTTTCTAAATCCATAGATCCATTGTTGTCGTAATACAAAGGTATTGGATTAACAATGGATGGAACCACCTGAAGTTCAGTAATGAACTTCTTAATCCAGACCGCTTCCTTTGCGGTATCGTTGGCAGCAATGTATTCAGCCTCCATCGTCGAGTCTGTGACGGTGTTCTGTTTGGAGCTATTCCAACATACCGTCCCTCCATTGAGGGTAAATACAAAACCCGAGACAAACTTGCTGTCATCCTTGTCACTCTGGAAGCTCGAGTCGGTAAAGGACTCCACCTGGAGGTCCCCATTACCGAATACCAGGAATAGTTCTTTAGTCCTTCTCAGGTACTTAAGAATGTTCTTCACTATTGTCCAGTGGTCCTCACCTGGGTTTGACTGATACCGGCTCACCTTGCTAAGCACGTAAGCTACATCTGGTCTGGTACATAGCATCTCATATATTATAGATCCTACTGCCGAAGTATAGGGTATAGTGCTCATGCGCACCCTCTCCTCATCAGTCTTGGGAGACATCTCTTTAGAGAGGGTTATTCCGTGCAATGCAGGTATGTTACCGCGCTTGGAATCTTCCATACTAAATCTCTTTAGTACGGTCTCTATATACCTGGACTGCGAGAGTCCCAATAATCTCTTGGATCTATCACTGTAGATCTTAATCTCCAGAATGTACGAGGCACTACCCAGGTCTTTCATGGAGAACCTTTGTGACAAGAATAGCTTGAC
The DNA here is from genome assembly GCA_030015575.1 of Agapanthus africanus. Taxonomy (NCBI): domain Eukaryota; kingdom Viridiplantae; phylum Streptophyta; class Magnoliopsida; order Asparagales; family Amaryllidaceae; genus Agapanthus; species Agapanthus africanus. The sequence goes on along the minus strand of CM057340.1, from coordinate 116,596,719 downwards.
CGATTGTAGCATATGAATATCATTTCCTATCAAAAGAATGTCGTCCACGTACAAGACTAGGAATACGACAGTTCGTCTTACAATCTTCTTATATATACAACGCTCATCCTCATTTTTGATGAATTCAAATTTCTTGACTGTTTCATCAAAACAGATGTTCCATTTCCGTAATGCCTGTTTTAATCCATAAATGGATTTAAGCAACTTGCACACCTTCCCGCTACTCCCATTGTCTACAAAACCTTCCGGCTGATCCATATAAACGCACTCTTCCAAACTTCCGTTTAGAAAAACCGTTTTTACGTCCATCTGCTAGATTTCATAGTCATAGAAAGCAGCAATGGCAAGTAGGATCCGAATGGATTTGAGCATAGCCACTGAAGAAAAAGTTTCGTCATAGTCCACACCTGGTCTTTGACGAAAACCTTTTGTAACAAGTCTAGTCTTATAGGTTTCCACCTGTCCATCTACACCAAACTTCCTTTTGTAGATCCATTTGCATCCAACGGGTTTTACCCCAGGTGGAGTAATATCCAAGGTCCATACTTTATTGGTGTACATGGACTCCATTTCAGATCGCATAGCATCCAGCCATTTATCAGAGTCCCTACTGATAATTGCCTGCTTGAAACTAGTAAGATCATCTTCTTCCAAAATGCAATTCTCTCGATCCCCGTCTATGAGAAAACCGCAGTATCTTTCGGGCCGATGAGAAATCCTATTAGATCTGCAGAGTGGCTGAGATTCGTCGGGTACTTCTGAATCTAGGGGTTTTACCAAATCTTCTGTTACAGTTTGTGGTTCAGAAATTTCTTCCAGTTCTACCGTACTCCAACTAATTTCTTTTGCAAGAAATCCCATTTCCAAAAAGGTAGATGTTAGTTATATGTATGCCCTAGAGGCCATTACTATACATGGGATGTATATTGTAGTGGATGCTGGGACATATATAGGGATGACTTTCTTGCTCGACATGATAGTATGCTATCTGGTTGAACTTTACCTTAACGTGTATACTGACTGTCTCTCTGTTACATGTTGGTAAAGCCCTTAGGATCTGTACTTGACTACCTGGACTATGATGCGGATCATACTAGTGGGGACATGGTAGTCTATAAGTACATCCTTCAAAGTCCCTAGTCGTGGGTGTATCGAGACGGGGCATCGATATACCAGAGTAGACTAGCGTGTACCTTCTCGACCCATACAGATGGGCGATGGATGATCCCATATCCATTGGTGTTTGACATCAGAGATGATATACAGGTGCTCAGTAGAGACTGGGTACACTGGACGGACTCGCCGAGAACTCCCAGATGGTATTATACCTCACGTCAGATGGCAGTTCTCTGGTGACACTGGTACAGAGTAGTCTGTTGACCCGAGATCGTCATAGAGTCTTGTGTGGTTCCCACTGTGCTTTGATTTCCATCTTACCACGTCCAAGAGGGCGTGCAAAACGGTGGTTTTTGGGTACAGTCCCGAGTCACATGGAGGCAATGAGCGATAGGAGGGGATTCGTCTCTCCCGGTATATGGGGGTTGATGTTGCGCTGTGTTCGATTGGCTATAACAGGAAATCCCTGGCCAGGGTTGCTGAGATTTACTGGTAAGTGTTACCAGTAGTTTCTCGAACAGTTATAGACCTCATATCGACACGACTTATTGAGCTATTGGGGTCTGACGTTTACCACCCCTAGGCGAGATATGCAACATATCAGACGATCAGACCGGACTGTACGGTAGTGTTACTGGTCGGATTCACTGGAGTGTGAGCGGGCTTGCTCGTCGATCTTCAGATCGCTCAATACCCGGGTGGCCGTTACGTTTAGCAGACCGCTTGCGGCTTGTGGGTGTTTGATATGATCATCGCCTGCTGCCGGCGTATTGACGAGTCTTTAGAGTCCTACACAGAGGTTTCCTGGCTCAAGCGAAACGAAATAGGAGCGCATATGAGATATATGCGGGACCGAGAATAATGCGTGTATGTGATACCGTATTCTATTCTCGCGATAAATATATCGAATGGTTGTATGCGATATAACCTAGTTATCGATTCAAGCGATGATTCGATAAGCCGATATATTGTATACTAGTCGGTTGTGTGCGACATAACCGGGTCATTGAATCAAGTGTTGATTTAATGATTTAATGTATAATTATATATTTGATATATTACTTTGCATTAACTAGTATCGGTTCACTTTAGACGGATTTTCTCACTCGGATGTGCGCATTGTATATGCGATATACTTTTGTGCACTTGATTGTATCATGTTTGATGATGCATACCACTTTGGTTAAGTGTAAAGTTTGAACCATGGTTGTGTTTATGTTTAGGGTTTTATTTTCTTAATTATTCATTTATTCTTTATGATAAATGAATAAAAGAAAGTGAGAAAAGAAAATGAGAAAAGAATGGTGGCTTCTTTTGTTGTTTAGTTGAAACTTCATGAAGCTTTGACCTAAGTCCACCATTCTTATCTCATTCTTAACCCTAACCATACAACTAACCTTGGTTAACTCTCTACACTTTACCATAGTTAGAATTATGATAAGAATTCATTTTCTTTTCATTTTCTTTTAACTTATCATAATATCTTTCTTCTTCTTCTTCATTCTTCAAGTGAAGAAAAGCAAAGTCCATCAATGGTGATTGTTGGATATGAGTGAGAAATCCAATTCTAAAGTTAACCCAATTCCTATTTCTTCATCCTCTACCTCTTGCCAAGTAGTAGAGTGTGTTTCCTTCACAAGATTTTAGGGTTTGGTGAAGGTGGAGCTTGATTCATCGATGCCTCGACGTAGATCATCTTCGGCATGGACATCGACGACCTAGCTTGCCCATTCTCCGACGAGGCCGATCCTAGAGCCCGGATTTGATTTGGACAGCGGAGAGGACCTCGTTGCGGAGCTATGGAGGTGGAGCACGGGATCTACAAAGGTTGTATTTCCGTATTTTATTTAGTTAACTGTTAACTAGTTCTTGTTCGCCTAGATATCTAGCAAACGATCCGTACTTTAGGGTTTGTAGGCACCATATTTTTTGAAATTGCCATGGTTGATGGCTTGGGAGACCTCACTAGAGTGCCTAGGAACCCTGCAGTGGTATTAGAGCCTAGCTAGAGCCTTAGGCGAAGTCCAGACGGAAATTGAAGTCCGAACGAACCCGAAACCCCGATTCAAAGTTGCTCTCTGTACATTTTTTAAAAACAGGGAATTTTCAGTATTAAAAATATTCAGAGAAACATGCAGGAATATCTAAGAGTTACTGTGAAGACGTAAGCCCTAATTCCCTTAAAACGCCGCGCTTCCGCGGCACGAGCCTGGATTGTGCCGCGCAAGCGCGGCGGTTTTGTCGTGTTGTGAGGTCTTGACAGCACAGTAACTCCTATTTAACATTTCTGGTATTCCTGGATATTTTTAATATATTTTCAAGAGTTGAATTTTTCTGAGTTGATTTGGAGCTTCGGTATTTCGATCGGGGTATCAAATTTTGTCTGTGTGGCTTTCCGGATAAATTTTAGGATATGTTAAAAAGTTCGACCGGATATAAATACCCAAATTTTCCCCTGTCGGGAAATTTCCAAGTGTTGGATTTTTCCACTGTTTGACGACGTTCTAAGTAGTGCAAGTAACGCGATGGTCCCTCTAGAAGACACAAACCTTAACTCGATTATGTGACCGTCTTGAACTGCCCTTTGAACCTTCGGGTTTGGGGCAGTACGACGTGCCACATGTGAGGCGTTGGCTTGACCCTTCTACGGCTGGATCGTTGGTACTGAGGCACGAACGGAATGTTGTTAGACTTGTTTCATGTGTTGATCTGTTTCGGGAAAACTTGGGTGTTCGATTGTTCGATCGGAAAGTTTAACTTTTTCTGTTTATCTGGAATGGGATACAATAATTGGAATTCACAATGAGTTATATGATAACTAAATGAATGTTATAAACATAGCAGTTTAGTCTCACTTGATCGGTTGCCACGGAATTTTGATGTGATCAAAAGTCCGTTGCAATCACGTAGCGTACGCGGATACTCGCCGGGTAAACTTAATAGACAGCCTCGCTCCATAGCCCCGACCAAGTGACTGTAGGAGAACCCCGTCGCCGAAAGCATCCGTCCGGGTGCTCGCGGTAGCGGTGTTCCGCCTTGGTGCACTTCGTCGCCGGTATCGGGGGTGCGGCCGTCTACTGAAGTTTGCGACGAGCATTCGATCAGGATGTCGGGAATCTTGTTGAATTGCCCGACTTGATATTGAAAAGTGTTTTCGATTTTGAGACTAAAATGCGGGGTTTATAATTGTTAGGCATGCGATGTCTAAGAAATTCATTTGGTCAGGCATGTGATGTCTGAGGTGATTGCGGATTCCAACTGTTGTAGTTTTACACTTTCTTTTCTGTGACCGTAAGTGTAATATATGATATCGCCGGTTTCGTTGCTATATGTCAACGACAATTGGGATGCGCATGTTTACTTACGTTGATGACATGTGATGTTATGTGTTGCTGGATATGTTATATTGGATCGTCGTGTTTGAATAGCCGGGGGTTTTTATGTGAGATGAGTGTTTTTCATTTTCATTCATGTAAAAACTTGTATGTAATATTCTTTTATTGGGGCGCTTCCAGGTTGCGGGAGTGTCACCGTTTGTATATTATTTACTTTTCCGCACTAGGATAGACCCAAGGAGGAGGGCACAAGTAACCGGGTTCTGGAGTCCAGTGGGAGACCAACTCGAGGAGTCGAGTCCGGGTCTCCTAACTCCAGAATTGGTAGGGTTGCTTGCCGCTCTCGTAGGGGTCTAGGGGTGTGGGTTTGGCTATTCATCACGACCGTGGAATCCGTGTTTTATACTGGCTCGTATTGAAAACACGGACGTCCTAGTATATCCAATATTTCATATGATTCTTCTGCTGCGATATCTGTGATGAGATCATGTGATGTTTCTGTGATGGATATAGTATATAGTATATATGATATATTATATAGACGTTACTTATGTTTTACACCCGCGCTAGCCCTGCCCTGCTCTGCCGTTAGTTACCTAACCTAACGGTGCACGAGGGGACATCGAGGCGAATGCGGATGGCATAAGTGTACGTCATATCTATCTGTGATGTTTAGGTACTTAAATGATGGGATTTCATTAATGTGATTAATGAAAATAAAAGAAACCTAAGATGTTGTAGAATCGAATTTCAAAATAAAACAGGTAGCTACAGTTCTTGCTTTGCACAGCGGTATATGTGATATATCCTGCACCTCATCCGACGAGGAAAGGACCGAGATCCCTTCACCGGGAGTGACTCCTTTAGCAATAACTGGCAGATGCTACACACTCGGTTTGTATTTTGATTGCTTTTAAGAGTTTTTGCTTTGCACAGTGATATATATGATATATCCCGCACCTCATTCGACGAGGAAAGGACCGACGATCCCTTCACCGGGAGTGACTCCTTTAGCAAAACTAGAAAAGCCTCAAAAACACTCCATTTCAAAATTCATTCGATCCTACAACGATATCAAGTTCATTACGCAATAGGTTTTCAGAAAAACCTGTCGTAGCCCTCCGTCATTTCAGATAAATCCTGTTTAGTATTCGTGCTGCATTTGTTGACCTTGTCAAGGCGCAGTGTGCGGTAGCTAACCAGTATTTATCTGCTTATGCATATGATGCAGATTGGGTTAGGGTAGTCGTGCGGCCTTGTTGACCTTGTCAAGGGTCGTGCGGGTGGGTTTGATTCAATCAAGAAATGACGGGTAGAACTTGACTTGCGGTCTATGGTTTGTTGACCTTGTCAAGGTCATAGATCGTTCGGGGCAAAACATTATCGGGAATTTCAAGTGTTGAAATTTGCAATGAGATTGCATACCTTCTATGAGATAGTTGGATCCCGATACCCGCTGCGAGTAAGTGTTACTCCTGGGAGAGTTTTATACATTACAATTAGCCGATCTAGTAGGTGTCTAGAAAGGTGTCAACGGGGTTTTGCCTCTGGGAAAACGAGGTTTACAGTAATTAGGTTCGTGCGAAAGCACGGGGGACCTCCCTCAAAGTACCGACACTGGCCTGGCTGAAAGATTGGCGAACTTGTAGTGTGTAATTAATCCCGGCTAGTCTTTCCTTTTAGGGTTTGAAGGAAGATTTGATAAAAAGCAGTGGGAGCCATCCTGATTAGATAAAATAATAACCAATCTATTCTTGATAGAGCGCACGCTGAGTGTTTTCTTCTCTCTCTCTCCAGGTAGCGACCATATCACGCCTTAATCAAGATAATAATACGGAATATTGACCGAACCCGCTTGTTATACTGAGCTGGGGAACGTTGGTCCCGCTCCAACTTATAATTGTTATAAGACAGAGCAGGAAATTGGGGAATACCAGATTTCCCGTGCCGCCCAAACGAGGAGAGTGCATGATGATGCATCATCTTCGGGTGTGTTCATTACAAAGAACTGTTTCTCTGTATCCTCTACGTCCTGGGTATGTGATACCGGATCAGGATCCCATGATATGTAATCTGTTACATAGGGCTACAGAAAGGTAGAGAACTGAGAACGGGTGATAAGTTTCATGAGGCAGAAAACGGGGCAAGAGTTGCAGCCAAGTCTGTCGGTCACTGTCACCCTGTATTACCGATACATTGATTCTGAACGAATGTTGTTAGATACCGAACCTGATATACAAAATCATTTCAGTCTCTTTATTAGTAAAGAAAGGATATAATTTTGTATTGTTGGATAATGTTTTGAACATTTCCTATATCAAAAGTTGATCGGTTCAGGCACGTTATCTAAAAGCATTGATGTTCTAAATCAAACTACAGTTCTTAGTATATAGAACACACATAAGAGGACGAGTTCAGAAATGAACGAATCCTACTTGAGGCATTGTAGACTAGGTCAGATCAATGTGACCCGACTAGCTAGAGTTACATAAAGATGCATATTTAAATTAGTTTGAATTTACATCTTGTGAAACTTGCCAGTCATGTCACAAAGATAAGATGACCATAGCTCCGTTTACTGGAAACAGAGAAAGAGTTAGTAAACTCTTGGGATGATACATGTTGATGTATGTAGGTCCCCTGTCTACACATGCCAAGACCGGTTCTTTATACTTCATTATATTCTCTGATAATCTCTCAAGATTCAGTCATATGTTCCTGTTGAAACATGAGTCCGAACCTTTTGAGATATTCACAGAATATAAGCTAGAAGTAGAGAACCAATACGGGTATAAGTATTATGTCCTTTGATGCGATCAAGGAGGAGAATACTTGAGCACGGAATTCCTGGACTATTCTAAAGGAGAATGAGATTCTCTCTCAGCATTACTCCTCCGAATACACCATAGCACGATGGTATATCGGGGCGGAGCAATCACACCCTATGTGATAAGGTGTGCTCTATGATGAGTAATACTGAGTCACCTTTTTCCTTCTGGGAGTTATGCACTTATGAAGTTGCATACCTATTGAATAGGGTTCGAATCAAATCAGTTGCCTACCACTCCATATGAGATATGGAAAGGGAAGAGCCCATGTCTTAAGCCAGTTAAGATTTGGATTTGTCCGGCCTATGTCTAAAAGCAAAATCCGGACAAGCTCGAGGCAAGGTCAGTTATGTACAACTGGAAAGGTTCCAGCTATACAATTTGCAGCCGATGATTTGATAAAACCAAAGGATTCAGTAGATTCCAACGAACCTCAGCCTCTCCGCCGATCTAGTAGGGTTCCTCACCCACCTGAGAGATACTTCTGTTTCTCTATGACAGTGGGAGCGAAGATTACATCATGAGATGATGACCCAACTAGTTTCGAGCTGGCCATCAGGAATAAGACTCTGTAAGAATGGCTGGATGCTTATCGATCTGAGATGGAATCCTTATACACCAGCAAAGTATGGACTTTGGCTGCTATATCTGAAGGGTTAAATCCCCATCAGGAGCAAGTATATCTTGAGAAGATTACTTGGTGTAGATGGAAAAGTTGAGACTTTCAAAGCTAGACTTGTTAAAGCTTTTCGTCATTGACCAGGCGTGGATCATGATGAAACCTTTTCAAGTGACTATGCTTAAGTCCATCCAGATCCTACTTGCCACGGCTACATACCATGACTGCGATATCTGGTGGTTGGGTGTCTTGACTGCTTTTCTAAATGATGATTTAGAAGAGAGCGTCTATAAGTACACAGCCAGAGGGCTTCGTAGACAGTGGGAGCAGCGGAAACGTGTGCAAGATGTTTTATCTGATAAAGCAGGCATCGCGGAGTTGGAACATCTGTTTTGATGGATTAGTCAAAGAAGTTGACATCATCAAAATGGTAGATGAACCTTGTATAAACAAAAAGGTAGTTGGGAGTATGGTGACGATCCTCGTAGAGTACGTGGATGACATACTCTTGATAGGAAAGGAGTTTCCTATGCTACGCTCGATCAATCTCCATTTATCACAATGTTTCTCCACATAGGATCAAAGTGATACCTACTAAATCCTGGATTTTGGATCTATGAGATAGATTTAAATGGATGTTAGTATTCTCACTAGTTGTAGTGAGATGGTATCAATCGATCCTGGGGAGAATCACTGGAAGGGTTCCAGGGTGATAAAGACGACTGAATGTCAGTCGCAGGCATTGTCTTTACCCTCAGTAAAGGGACGGTATGTTGGAAGAGTTCCAAGCTGGATATCGTGACATACTAGACGATAAAGGCAGGATACATCGCTACTTAAGATGCTACCAAAGAGGCTGTTTGGGAGTATATTGGTTCATGAGATGAACTATGTTCCTACCATTGTGTGACAATGGAGTTGTGGCTTATGCCAAGGAACACCGGTCCCATCAGTGATCCAGACTTATTCTAAGGCAGCATCGCCTGATCATGGAGATGGTTGATCTCCAGGTTGATCGAGGTTTGGAGAGTAGACTCAGAGGACAACACAGCGGATCCACTCACAAAGGCCTGTTCCCAGAGAGAGACACTTTTAAGGGATGGTTGAGTATGAGATACTGCAACCACTGCTACAGATGGCCCTAGTGCAAGTGGGAGATTGTTAGTTATATGTATGCCCTAGAGGCCATTACTATACATGGGATGTATATTGTAGTGGATGCTGGGACATATATAGGGATGACTTTCTTGCTCGACATGATAGTATGCTATCTGGTTGAACTTTACCTTAACGTGTATACTGACTGTCTCTCTGTTACATGTTGGTAAAGCCCTTAGGATCTGTACTTGACTACCTGGACTATGATGCGGATCATACTAGTGGGGACATGGTAGTCTATAAGTACATCCTTCAAAGTCCCTAGTCGTGGGTGTATCGAGACGGGGCATCGATATACCAGAGTAGACTAGCGTGTACCTTCTCGACCCATACAGATGGGCGATGGATGATCCCATATCCATTGGTGTTTGACATCAGAGATGATATACGGGTGCTCAGTAGAGACTGGGTACACTGGACGGACTCGCCGAGAACTCCCAGATGGTATTATACCTCACGTCAGATGGCAGTTCTCTGGTGACACTGGTACAGAGTAGTCTGTTGACCCGAGATCGTCATAGAGTCTTGTGTGGTTCCCACTGTGCTTTGATTTCCATCTTACCACGTCCAAGAGGGCGTGCAAAACGGTGGTTTTTGGGTACAGTCCCGAGTCACATGGAGGCAATGAGCGATAGGAGGGGATTCGTCTCTCCCGGTATATGGGGGTTGATGTTGCGCTGTGTTCGATTGGCTATAACAGGAAATCCCTGGCCAGGGTTGCTGAGATTTACTGGTAAGTGTTACCAGTAGTTTCTCGAACAGTTATAGACCTCATATCGACACGACTTATTGAGCTATTGGGGTCTGACGTTTACCACCCCTAGGCGAGATATGCAACATATCAGACGATCAGACCGGACTGTACGGTAGTGTTACTGGTCGGATTCACTGGAGTGTGAGCGGGCTTGCTCGTCGATCTTCAGATCGCTCAATACCCGGGTGGCCGTTACGTTTAGCAGACCGCTTGCGGCTTGTGGGTGTTTGATATGATCATCGCCTGCTGCCGGCGTATTGACGAGTCTTTAGAGTCCTACACAGAGGTTTCCTGGCTCAAGCGAAACGAAATAGGAGCGCATATGAGATATGTGCGGGACCGAGAATAATGCGTGTATGTGATACCGTATTCTATTCTCGCGATAAATATATCGAATGGTTGTATGCGATATAACCTAGTTATCGATTCAAGCGATGATTCGATAAGCCGATATATTGTATACTAGTCGGTTGTGTGCGACATAACCGGGTCATTGAATCAAGTGTTGATTTAATGATTTAATGTATAATTATATATTTGATATATTACTTTGCATTAACTAGTATCGGTTCACTTTAGACGGATTTTCTCACTCGGATGTGCGCATTGTATATGCGATATACTTTTGTGCACTTGATTGTATCATGTTTGATGATGCATACCACTTTGGTTAAGTGTAAAGTTTGAACCATGGTTGTGTTTATGTTTAGGGTTTTATTTTCTTAATTATTCATTTATTCTTTATGATAAATGAATAAAAGAAAGTGAGAAAAGAAAATGAGAAAAGAATGGTGGCTTCTTTTGTTGTTTAGTTGAAACTTCATGAAGCTTTGACCTAAGTCCACCATTCTTATCTCATTCTTAACCCTAACCATACAACTAACCTTGGTTAACTCTCTACACTTTACCATAGTTAGAATTATGATAAGAATTCATTTTCTTTTCATTTTCTTTTAACTTATCATAATATCTTTCTTCTTCTTCTTCATTCTTCAAGTGAAGAAAAGCAAAGTCCATCAATGGTGATTGTTGGATATGAGTGAGAAATCCAATTCTAAAGTTAACCCAATTCCTATTTCTTCATCCTCTACCTCTTGCCAAGTAGTAGAGTGTGTTTCCTTCACAAGATTTTAGGGTTTGGTGAAGGTGGAGCTTGATTCATCGATGCCTCGACGTAGATCATCTTCGGCATGGACATCGACGACCTAGCTTGCCCATTCTCCGACGAGGCCGATCCTAGAGCCCGGATTTGATTTGGACAGCGGAGAGGACCTCGTTGTGGAGCTATGGAGGTGGAGCACGGGATCTACAAAGGTTGTATTTCCGTATTTTATTTAGTTAACTGTTAACTAGTTCTTGTTCGCCTAGATATCTAGCAAACGATCCGTACTTTAGGGTTTGTAGGCACCATATTTTTTGAAATTGCCATGGTTGATGGCTTGGGAGACCTCACTAGAGTGCCTAGGAACCCTGCAGTAGAGTGGCGAGATACAAACACCTTCTGTTCCTCAGTGTGGTAGAACAGATATCCCTTTGAATGCTTAGGATATCCCACAAACTTACACAATACAGATCTTGCCTCGAGTTTATCAAGGTTCCGCTTTTCAACAAAAGCAGGATATCCCCATATCTTAATGTAATTAAGATATGGTCTCTTCCCACTCCATATTTCATATGGGGTGGTAGGCACTGATTTGGTCGGTACTCTATTCAATAAGAATGCAGCTGATTTAAGAGCAAACCCCCAGAATGAAAGATGCAACTCAGCATTACTCATCATGGAACGAACCATATCCAATAGGGTACGATTCCTCCGCTCCGATACACCATTGTGCTGTGGTGTATATGGAGGAGTAAGTTGAGAGAGAATTCCATTCTCTTTTAGGTATTCTAGGAATTCTGTGCTTAAGTACTCCCCTCCTCTATCAGATCGGAGGATCTTGATACTTTTGCCAGTTTGGTTCTCTACTTCGTTTCTGTATTCTTTGAATTTCTCAAAAGCTTCAGATTTATGTTTTAGAAGATACACATATCCGAACCTAGAGAGATCGTCAGTGAATGTGATGAAGTATGAGAACCCACCCCTTGCATGTATAGACATTGGACCACATTCATCATTGTGTATGAGTCCCAAGAGTTCTGTTGCTCTTTCTCCGTGTCCGGTGAACGAAGATTTGGTCATCTTTCTTTTGAGACAAGACTGACAAGTTTCTTAAGATGAAAATTCGAACGGATTCAAATATCTATTTTTATGTAATTTAGATAGTCTTTTCTCATTGATATGACCAAGTCAACAATTCCATAAGTAGGATTCGTTCACTTTCGAATTATTCCTCTTGCGTGTGTTTTGTATATTGAAAACTGTGTTTTGATTTAGAACAAGAATACCATTACACAGTGTACCTTCTGCAACCAATACCTTATCAAGGTAAATGTTCATGATATTTCTATCTAGAACAAAACTATATCCACCTTTATCAAGCAAAGAAACTGATATGATGTTGCAAACCATGGAAGGTACATAGTAGCAATTGTTCAAAATTATAGTATTGCCATTTGGCAATGTTAGGTGATATTCACGGACGGCAACAGCATCAACTTGTGATCTGTTCCCTACTCTGAGAGACATATCACCAGGTCCAATCATCCTACTTTTTCTCAGTCCCTGTAATAAATTACATATATGAGATCCTGATCCGGTATCTAGTACCCAAGAGGTAGGAATGACTGAAAAACAGTTCTCAATAACAAGAACACCTGAAGGAGACGCAATAATATGCTTCTTCTTCGTTGGGGTAATCAAGGAATTCATGCAATCCTCTTTCTCTTTCTCATACTTATGACTGCTGTCATAAGTTAGAGACGAACCGACGTTCCCCAGCCCCGAATAAGAATTCGGATCGGTCAAGCGATACATTTTATTATCTTGATTAAGGCATGAATTGGTTGCTACCTGGAGAGAGAGAAAAGAAACACTCAGCGTGCGCTCTTGCAAAATTAGATTGGTTATTAATTTATCTAATCAGGATGGCTCCCACTGTTTCCTCAAATTCTCCTTCAAACCTTAAAAAGAGAACTAGATAGGATCATTAACACCTTACAATTTCACTAACCGTTCATCCAGATCGATGTTGGTATTTCAAGGGAGGTTCCCCGTGCTCTCGCATGGACCTAATTAAAATAAACCTTGTTTCCGCAGAGGCGTAGCCCCGTTAACACCTTTCTAGACACCTAATAGATCAGCTAATTGTGAAGTAAAAAATATCTCCCAAGAGTAATCCTACTCATCAGTGGGATCGGGATCCAACTATCATTGCGTGATAAACTAGATGGAAGCCACTCTAGTCACCACACTCTAGAAGGTATGCAACACTAGCAAGTTTCCTGTATATTTGAAACTCCCGATGTGGTTTTTGCCCCAAGCACTTATGACCTTGACTTTGGCCAACAAATCATAACGCGCAAGTCAAGTTCTACCCGTAATTGTCCAGATTGATTTAGACCCACATGTACACACCCTTGACTTTGGCCAACAAGGTGGTACGACTGTCCTAAACCAATGCATTTATCTATGCTACAGATAAGCAACATATAGCTACCATTCACAATGCTTTGACTTTGGCCAACAAACACCGCATGAATACTATGTGCTATTTATCCGAAATGACGGAGGGCTACAGATGATTTTTGGCGAAAAAACCGTGAACGTATTGAACTTGATATTGTTGAAAGAACCGGATAGCTTTGAAAAGGAGTGGTTTAGGCTCCGCTTTTGAAAACTAGTGGTTTTGAAGAAAACCGAGTAATTTACAGTATAAACTTTTGCTCAAGAGGTCACTCCCCGTGAAGGGATCTAGGCTCTTGCCTCCTAGAATGAGGTGCTGGATATTCACACATATATATACACACATACACACATATACGCACGCAAAACCATGCGACCTGTCGCAAAACCATGCGACCTCTACTCTTTTGCCTAAAGGCGAATAGCTTTCTGTGTGGGACTCTAAAGATTCGACACTACGCTGGCAGTGGGTTTAACCACAGACAGCAAGCGGCACTAGCTGTGCGTAACGGTCCCCAGGTAGATGCCGACAAGAAGACTGACGAGGTGAAACCCATCTGAACTCCTACTGAGCCTGAATGTGACAATCTCCGTACAGTCTGGTCTGTTCGTCTGATACATCGCATGGCGGGCCTAGGGGGCGGTAAACGTCAGTCCCCTAATAGCGGTACAAGTCGTGTCGGAGTGAAGCCCAAAACACCCTGAGATAACACTGGAAACCTACCAGTATATCTCGATTGCCCTGGCCAGGGACTACTCGTGTAATGGCTCTCCTAGACACAGCGTGATGTCAACCCCCAATACCGGGAGAGACGAATCCTGTCTAACCGTCACTGCCTCCAAGTGCTTCGGGACTGCACCCAACTACTACCTGTTTGCACGACTCCTTTGAGCCGTGGTAGGGTAGTAATCAAAGTACAGTGGGAACACACTCGAGACGAAGTGATAGTGTCAAGTCAGCGGACTAAGCTGTACTCATGTCACCTGGGAACTGATAACTGACGATAGGTATAATACCAACCGGTCAGTTCCCGACGAGTCCTGTCCAGTGTACTCGTAACCCAACGAGCACCCGCATACTATCTCCAGTACGACGTACTGACGGCTGTGGGTCAGACCGTCTCCCACACTGGGATGAGAAGCGCATGCGCTAGTCTACTCCGGAGTATCGATGCCCTGTCTCGATAGTCCTGCGACTAGGGACCTGCATAAGGATGTGCTTATAGATTACCCATCCCCACTAGTGTGACTGCCATCACAACGCTGGTAATCAAGCAAAGATCCTAAGGGCTCCACTAATGCGTATAGGTGATATAATAAAATAAACACATGTACACATTGAAGTAGAAACAAACCAAGTAGCATACTACTATTTTGAGAAAGATTGTATATACAAGGTGAATATCCCAAGCTTCCATTAAGTAATATACAAACTAGTATGATACAGTAATGGCCTCTAGGGCATATACACTAACATCAGGTAGCATGGTTGGCTATGTCACGTGCCCATTTTAGCGTACTTTGGGAAGCGGGGCGTGACAAAACTCATTCGGATCCCTACTGAGCCTATCTGTGACAATCTCCGTACAGTACGGTTGTTTCGTCTGTGAGTATCGCATACCGGGTCTAGGGGGTGGTAAACGTCAGACCCTAATAACCCGATAATTCGTGCTAATGTGGCTCAGGACCAATCCGGGAAACTACTGATCAACCTATCAGTAAATCCAAACTGCTATGGCCAAGGTCTTATGGTGCTGGCCAATCGAACACGGTGCGATATCGACTCCCTATACCGGGAGAGACGAATCCCCGACAATCACTCTCTGCCTCGATGTGGCTCGGGACTGTACCCAACTAAAACCTGTTTGCACGACTCAGTAGAGCCGTGGTAGGGTAGTAATCAAAGTACAGTGGGAACTCACATGAGATAAATGACGATCTCAGGTCTGAAGACTAAGCTGTACTCATGCCACCTGAGAACTGCTATCTGACGATAGGTATAGTACCATCTATAAGTTCTCGGCGAGTCCGTCCAGTGTATTCACCCCCAGTGAGCACCTGCATACGATCTTAGGTGCGAAAGACCAATGGCTGTGGGACCAACCATCGCCACCCATCGAGTTCTAGAAACGTATACACTAGTCTACTCCAGAATATCGATGTCCAATCTCGATACTCCCACGACTAGGGACCTTTTAAGGATGTGCTTATCGACTACCCAGCTCCCACAAGTATGATCGCCATCACAACACAGGTAGTCAAGCAATGATCCTACGGGCTTTATCAACATGTATAAATGATACGTAATAACAAGTAGAACATATGCACAGGTTAAGATAAAGACAAACCAAATATCATACTATCATATCGAGCAAGATTGTCCTGTACATACATATGTCCAAGCATCCACATGTATACATATACAATAATGGCCTCTGGGGTATATATATCCAACAATCTCCCACTTGCACTAAGGCCATATATTAGAGTAGCGAATACCCAACGTCTACACTAGGGCCAGTTGTTGGCGTATCGCATACCCAACATCTCAAATAATCTCTCGAACCGTGCTTGAGGAAGGGCCTTGGTGAATGGATCCGCTGTGTTGTCTTTTGTGTCTACTCTCCGCACCTCGATCTCCCGGTGATCAACGATCTCCCTGATCAAGTGATACCGCCTCAAGATGTGTCTAGATTTCTGATGGGACCGTGGTTCCTTTTCTAAATCCATAGATCCATTGTTGTCGTAATACAAAGGTATTGGATTAACAATGGATGGAACCACCTGAAGTTCAGTAATGAACTTCTTAATCCAGACCGCTTCCTTTGCGGTATCGTTGGCAGCAATGTATTCAGCCTCCATCGTCGAGTCTGTGACGGTGTTCTGTTTGGAGCTATTCCAACATACCGTTCCTCCATTGAGGGTAAATACAAAACCCGAGACAAACTTGCTGTCATCCTTGTCACTCTGGAAGCTCGAGTCGGTAAAGGACTCCACCTGGAGGTCCCCATTACCGAATACCAGGAATAGTTCTTTAGTCCTTCTCAGGTACTTAAGAATGTTCTTCACTATTGTCCAGTGGTCCTCACCTGGGTTTGACTGATACCGTCTCACCTTGCTAAGCACGTAAGCTACATCTGGTCTGGTACATAGCATCGCATATATTATAGATCCTACTGCCGAAGTATAGGGTATAGTGCTCATGCGCACCCTCTCCTCATCAGTCTTGGGAGACATCTCTTTAGAGAGGGTTATTCCGTGCAATGCAGGTATGTTACCGCGCTTGGAATCTTCCATACTAAATCTCTTTAGTACGGTCTCTATATACCTGGACTGCGAGAGTCCCAATAATCTCTTGGATCTATCACTGTAGATCTTAATCTCCAGAATGTACGAGGCACTACCCAGGTCTTTCATGGAGAACCTTTGTGACAAGAATAACTTGACCGATTGTAGCATATGAATATCATTTCCTATCAAAAGAATGTCGTCCACGTACAAGACTAGGAATACGACAGTTCGTCTTACAATCTTCTTATATATACAACGCTCATCCTCATTTTTGATGAATTCAAATTTCTTGACTGTTTCATCAAAACAGATGTTCCATTTCCGTAATGCCTGTTTTAATCCATAAATGGATTTAAGCAACTTGCACACCTTCCCGCTACTCCCATTGTCTACAAAACCTTCCGGCTGATCCATATAAACGCACTCTTCCAAACTTCCGTTTAGAAAAACCGTTTTTACGTCCATCTGCTAGATTTCATAGTCATAGAAAGCAGCAATGGCAAGTAGGATCCGAATGGATTTGAGCATAGCCACTGAAGAAAAAGTTTCGTCATAGTCCACACCTGGTCTTTGACGAAAACCTTTTGTAACAAGTCTAGTCTTATAGGTTTCCACCTGTCCATCTACACCAAACTTCCTTTTGTAGATCCATTTGCATCCAACGGGTTTTACCCCAGGTGGAGCAATATCCAAGGTCCACACTTTATTGGTGTACATGGACTCCATTTCAGATCGCATAGCATCCAGCCATTTATCAGAGTCCCTACTGATAATTGCCTGCTTGAAACTAGTAAGATCATCTTCTTCCAAAATGCAATTCTCTCGATCCCCGTCTATGAGAAAACCGCAGTATCTTTCGGGCCGATGAGAAATCCTATTAGATCTGCAGAGTGGCTGAGATTCGTCGGGTACTTCTGAATCTAGGGGTTTTACCAAATCTTCTGTTACCGTTTGTGGTTCAGAAATTTCTTCCAGTTCTACCGTACTCCAACTAATTTCTTTTGCAAGAAATCCCATTTCCAAAAAGGTAGAGTGGCGAGATACAAACACCTTCTGTTCCTCAGTGTGGTAGAACAGATATCCCTTTGAATGCTTAGGATATCCCACAAACTTACACAATACAGATCTTGCCTCGAGTTTATCAAGGTTCCGCTTTTCAACAAAAGCAGGATATCCCCATATCTTAATGTAATTAAGATATGGTCTCTTCCCACTCCATATTTCATATGGGGTGGTAGGCACTGATTTGGTCGGTACTCTATTCAATAAGAATGCAGCTGATTTAAGAGCAAACCCCCAGAATGAAAGATGCAACTCAGCATTACTCATCATGGAACGAACCATATCCAATAGGGTACGATTCCTCCGCTCCGATACACCATTGTGCTGTGGTGTATATGGAGGAGTAAGTTGAGAGAGAATTCCATTCTCTTTTAGGTATTCTAGGAATTCTGTGCTTAAGTACTCCCCTCCTCTATCAGATCGGAGGATCTTGATACTTTTGCCAGTTTGGTTCTCTACTTCGTTTCTGTATTCTTTGAATTTCTCAAAAGCTTCAGATTTATGTTTTAGAAGATACACATATCCGAACCTAGAGAGATCGTCAGTGAATGTGATGAAGTATGAGAACCCACCCCTTGCATGTATAGACATTGGACCACATTCATCATTGTGTATGAGTCCCAAGAGTTCTATTGCTCTTTCTCCGTGTCCGGTGAACGAAGATTTGGTCATCTTTCTTTTGAGACAAGACTGACAAGTTTCATAAGATGAAAATTCGAACGGATTCAAATATCTATTTTTATGTAATTTAGATAGTCTTTTCTCATTGATATGACCAAGTCAACAATTCCATAAGTAGGATTCGTTCACTTTCGAATTATTCCTCTTGCGTGTGTTTTGTATATTGAAAACTGTGTTTTGATTTAGAACAAGAATACCATTACACAGTGTACCTTCTGCAACCAATACCTTATCAAGGTAAATGTTCATGATATTTCTATCTAGAACAAAACTATATCCACCTTTATCAAGCAAAGAAACTGATATGATGTTGCAAACCATGGAAGGTACATAGTAGCAATTGTTCAAAATTATAGTATTGCCATTTGGCAATGTTAGGTGATATTCACCGACGGCAACAGCATCAACTTGTGATATGTTCCCTACTCTGAGAGACATATCACCAGGTCCAATCATCCTACTTTTTCTCGGTCCCTGTAATAAATTACATATATGAGATCCTGATCCGGTATCTAGTACCCAAGAGGTAGGAATGACTGAAAAACAGTTCTCAATAACAAGAACACCTGAAGGAGACGCAATAATATGCTTCTTCTTCGTTGGGGTAATCAAGGAATTCATGCAATCCTCTTTCTCTTTCTCATACTTATGACTGCTGTCATAAGTTAGAGACGAACCGACGTTCCCCAGCCCCGAATAAGAATTCGGATCGGTCAAGCGATACATTTTATTATCTTGATTAAGGCATGAATTGGTTGCTACCTGGAGAGAGAGAAAAGAAACACTCAGCGTGCGCTCTTGCAAAATTAGATTGGTTATTAATTTATCTAATCAGGATGGCTCCCACTGTTTCCTCAAATTCTCCTTCAAACCTTAAAAAGAGAACTAGATAGGATCATTAACACCTTACAATTTCACTAACCGTTCATCCAGATCGATGTTGGTATTTCGAGGGAGGTTCCCCGTGCTCTCGCATGGACCTAATTAAAATAAACCTTGTTTCCGCAGAGGCGTAGCCCCGTTAACACCTTTCTAGACACCTAATAGATCAGCTAATTGTGAAGTAAAAAATATCTCCCAAGAGTAATCCTACTCATCAGTGGGATCGGGATCCAACTATCATTGCGTGATAAACTAGATGGAAGTCACTCTAGTCACCACACTCCAGAAGGTATGCAACACTAGCAAGTTTCCTGTATATTTGAAACTCCCGATGTGGTTTTTGTCCCAAGCACTTATGACCTTGACTTTGGCCAACAAATCATAACGCGCAAGTCAAGTTCTACCCGTAATTGTCCAGATTGATTTAGACCCACATGTACACATCCTTGACTTTGGCCAACAAGGTGGTACGACTGTCCTAAACCAATGCATTTATCTATGCTACAGATAAGCAACATATAGCTACCATTCACAATGCTTTGACTTTGGCCAACAAACACCGCATGAATACTATGTGCTATTTATCCGAAATGACGGAGGGCTACAGATGATTTTTGGCGAAAAAACCGTGAACGTATTGAACTTGATATTGTTGAAAGAACCGGATAGCTTTGAAAAGGAGTGGTTTAGGCTCCGCTTTTGAAAACTAGTGGTTTTGAAGAAAACCGAGTAATTTACAGTATAAACTTTTGCTTAAGAGGTCACTCCCCGTGAAGGGATCTAGGCTCTTGCCTCCTAGAATGAGGTGCTGGATATTCATGACCGAATACCACTATACAAAGCGAAAAAATATGACTACAGTTTTTCGAAATTTGTTCCAACAACATCTTTTAGGTTTGTTATCTTGCATTAATCAAAATTAATGCGGTCCCATCAATTAATTCCTTATCACACCAGAAAAGAACGAAAATACAATGTACGTATATGCCATCCGCATTCGCTACGGGGCCCCGTCATGCACCGTCAGGTTACTTAACTAACGGCAGAGCGGGAGCTGGACTAGCGCGGGTGCAAAACATATACAACATCTACTAGTATATATAAATATATATATAACATTCGTCTCAGGCATGATATAAGTAACATCACAGATCAACAAAAAGTAACACAGAATGGTGAATATTTTTGGAGCCTCGGGTTTCATTTGAGCCGCAAATGAGACCTGACGTTCCCGATCGTGTGGATAGCCCGTGCAATAAAAACCTGGACCCCTACGAGGGCGGCAAGTTACCTGCCAATCTCAGAAGTGAGCCAACCCCAATCAATAAAGTGAATGGGCCACCCAGCACTTCACGGAATCCAGTAACTTGGGCGCCCCTCCGTGGGTCATCTTATACCCCCTACGAGTGCAGCAAATAACTCGCCAATTCTAGAATAAGGCCCCCTCCGTCTCAACGCCATGAGATGCGGGCCCATTTCCCTCTAGAACCCGGCTATTCGAGCACTCCACCGCGGGGTAATCCTAGTACAGAAAAGAAAAATATATATGCAATGGTGACATTGACCTCAATCCGGTCGTGCCCCAGTAAAATAATATAACGGCTGTCCACATGTCGGACGCTCGTCCCGCAATAATGAATACACAAATGAATCTGAACTGTACCACTGCCATTGCACCATAGGCTATCCACCACGACAATCTATCCACAATATCGGCACAATCACAGAACATCAATGTGAATATCATGTTCCAAAACCCGTCTAATTGAACATATAGCAATTAGTTAGGTTATACCGCTCAATGATATTCACGGTTGCAGATACTAACACATGCACTGATAAACACGTATTTAAAATTTTGATCGACTAAAACTTTTCCGTATTGGCCCTAAGTGCTAACCAGTACTCAAACAAATCTGGGCAAAAAATATACTTCCCAAAAATCATATTTCCATATAATAGAGTGCCAGAAGAATTTTGGTGCACAACGGCCCCACTTCGACCGCGGAACCGCCGCCAACAGGCATGTTATGCAGCGGTTCCACGGCCGTATGAAAGGCTTATATGCCCAAATTTCTTCAGGCCTTCAAAAATTGCCTGCGTGTATTTTTAAGATGCTCTAAATAATTTTTTGAACAATTTTAAAATTCGACAGCAAGCACATCAAATGAAATTATGATTTTGAAAAATTTTGTCGATCGATATTTTAAACATGTCTAAACTAGCTAGTAAGGGTTTATGGGGTGGCTCTGATACCATTTTGGGATTTCCTAGCGCCCTGACCATCTACTGTGGCCGTTACGGAACAAAAAATTTTGGGTTTTAAAAACTGGCGCTAGAAAAACCGTTCTAGAATCTACCATAAACCTAAACTAGCAAGGAAAGAGGAGAGCTAACTACTATGATAAAAATGTCTCACCAAAAGATCTGTGTCCTTCGGTCTTCTATCCTCTTCATTTGCTCCTAAGGATCTCCTTGAACATGTTTGATCTGTTAGTTGTATGTATGCCCTAGAGGCCAGTATTGTACAGATGATGTATATTATATTGGATGCTTGGACATATATAGAGATGACTTTCTTGCTCGATATGATAGTATGCTATCTGGTTACTCTTTATCTTAACATGCACACTAGTCTCTTTATACTGTCTTATAGTTACATGTTGGTAAAGCCCTTAGGATATGTACTTGACTATCTGGACTATGATGCAGATCATACTAGTGGGGACAGTGTAGTCCATAAGTACATCCTTCAAGGTCCCTAGTCGTGGGTGTATCGAGACGGGGCATCGATATACCAGTGTAGACTAGCGTATACGCTTCTCGACCCATGTGATGGGCAATGGATGATCCCATATCCATTGGTGTTTGACATCAGAGATGGTATACGGGTGCTCAGTGGAGACTGAGTACACTGGACGGACTCGCCGAGAACTCCCAGATGGTATTATACCTCACGTCAGATGGCAGTTCTCAGGTGACACTTGTACAGGTTAGTCTGTAGACCCGAGATCGTCATAGAGTCTTGTGTGATTCCCACTGTGCTTTGATCTCCACCTTACCACGTCCATGAGGGCGTGCAAAACGGCGGTCTTTGGGCACAGTCCCGAGTCACATGGAGGCAATGAGCGATAGGAGGGGTTTCGTCTCTCCCGGTATTGGGGGTTGATGTTGCGCAGTGCTCGATTGGCCGTAGCAGGGAAGTCCCTGGCCAGGGCTGATCAGAGATTTGCTGGTAAGTGTTACCAGTAGTTTCTCGACCCGTTATGAGCCTCACATCGGCCCGACTTATCGGGTTATTGGGGTCTGACGTTTACCACCCCTAGACTTGATATGCGACATATCAGACGAAGAGACCGGACTGTACGGTAAGTGTTACTGGTCGGATTCGCAGGAGTGTGAGCGGGCTAGCTCGTCGATCTTCTGATCGCTCAATACCCGGGTGGCCATTACGTTTAGCAGACCGCTTGCGGCTTGTGGGTGCTTGATATGATCATCATCTGCTACCGGCGTATTGACGAGTCTTTAGAGTCCTACACAGAGGTTTCCTAGCTCAAGCGAAACGAAATAGGAGTGCATATGAGATATGTGCGGGACCGAGAATAATGCGTGTATGTGATACCGTATTTGATTCTCGCGATTAATGTTTCGATTGGTTGTATGAGATATGACCTAGTTATCGAATCATTGATTCGATAAATCGATGCATTGAATACTAGTCGGTTATGTGCGACATGACCGGATCATTGAATCAAGTGTTGATTTAATGATTTAATGTATAATTATATATTTGATATATTACTTTGCATTAACTAGTATTGGTTCATTTTAAACGGATTTTTCTCACTTGATTTACACATTGTATATGTGATATACTTTTGTGCACATATTTGTATCATGTTTGATGATACTTGATCATATGGTTAAGTGTATAGAATTAAACCATAGTTAACTTGAGATTAGGGTTTTGATTATGCATTTATTCATTTATTTGTTTATTCATTTATTTGGATAAACTTTGAGATGAAAATGGTGGCAATTTTTGTTTCATATTGAAGCTTCATGAAGCTTTGACTTTGCTAACCATTCTTGTCTTCATGCTTAACCCTAACCCACTCAAATGACCATGGTTTATTCTCTACACTTAACCCTAGTTAAAGTTATGATAAGTTTGTATTTTTCTTTTCATTTTAAAAGCGAACTTATCATAACTAGCTTGATCATCTTCTTCTTCTAAACAAAAAAAGCTTGCTACTTTAATGGCAACTTGAGTTCTAGTGAGAGAAATCCAATTCTAAAGTGAACCCACCTCCTATTTCTTCACCCTCCACCTCTTGCCAAGTTGTTTTGGGTGTTTTCTTCACAAGTTTCACAACTTTGTGAAGTCGGAGCTTGAACTAGTGCAACCTCGACGTAGATCGTCTTTGACACGAAGCCGACGACCTAGCTCGCCCGTTTCTCCGATGAAGCCGACGATTGGGTTCGGGATTCATGATGGACAGCGAGAGGACACCCACGTGGAGCTAAGGAAGTGGAAATCCGGATCTACAAAGGTTGTAGCTTCTCACTTCTAGTTAAGTAGTTAACTAGTTTTGTGTTTCGCCTAGAATTCTAGTCTAAGATCCGCGTTAGGGTTTCGCGGCACCCATAATTTTTGAAATTGGCATGTTCGATGCCTTGTGAGACCTCTATAGGGTGCCTAGGAACCTTTCAGTGGTATCAGAGCCTAGCTAGAGCCTTAGGCGAAGTCCCGACGCAATTTGAAGCCCGAACGAACCCGAAACCCTAAACCTAATATGCTCTCTGTACATTTTCTAAATTCTGGGATTTTTCAATATTAAAAATGCTTAAAAAATTCAGCAGGGAATTCTAAGAATTACGATGCAAATTATTTTCAATGAACAGTGATAAGCGCGGCGGAACCGCGGCCTAAGCCAACTTAGGCGGCGGTTCCGCGGCGGCTTGATGACGTCATCCCTCCTCAACTGCACAGTAATTCATAGTTTCTGCAGCTGAGTTTTATGGGTATTTTTAATAATTATTCCAGAGTTTAATTTTTCTGGGCTGTTTTAGAGCTTCGGTGTTTCGACCGGATTATCAAATTTCGTCTTTTGTGTATTTCCGGATAATTTTTAGAATATGTTAAAAAGTTCGACCGGATATAAATACCCAATTTTTCCCCTGTCGGGAAATTTCCAAGTGTTGGATTTTTTCGTAGTTTAACGACGTTCTAAGTAGTGCAAGTAACGCGATGGACCCTCTAGAAGACAACAAACTTTAACTCGATTATGTGACCGTCTTGAACTGCCCTTTGAACCTTCGGGTTTGGGGCAGTACGGCGTGCCACATGTGAGGCGTTGGTTTGACCCTTCTACGGCTGGACCGTTGGTACTGAGGCACGAACTGAATGTTGTTAGACTTATTTCATGTATTGAGCTGTATCGGGAAAACTTAGGTATTCGACTGTTCGATCGGAAAGTTTAACATTTTCTGTTTATCTGGAATGTGATACAATAATTGGAATTCACAAGTAGTTATGAGATAACTGAATGGATGTTATAAATCTAGCAATTTAGTCCCATATGATATTGAAAAGAGTTTTCGATAATGAGACTAAAATGCGGGATTTATATCTGTTAGGCATGCGATGTCTAAAAAGGTTGCGGATTCCAACTGTTGTAGTTTTACACTTTCTTTTCTGTGACCGTAAGTGTAGTATGTTCATATCGCCGGTTTCGTTGCTATACGTCAACGACAATTGGGGTATGCATACTTACTTACGTTGATGACATGTGATGTTATGTGTTGCTGGATATGTTATATTGGATCGTCGTGTTCGAATAGCCGGGGGTTTTTATGTGAGATGAGTGTTTTCCATTTTCATTCATATAAAAACTTGTATGTAATATTCTTTTATTTGGGGCACTTCCAGGTAGCGGAAGTTGTCACCTTTTGTATATTATTTACTTTTCCGCATTAGGATAGCCCCAAGGAGGGGAGCACAAGTAACCGGGTTCTGGGGTCCAGTGGGAGACCAACTCGAGGAGTCGAGTCCGGGTCTCCTAACCCTAGAATTGGCAGGGTTGCTTGCCGCTCTCGTAGGGGTCTAGGGGTGTGGGATTGGCTATTCATCACGACCGTGGAATCCGTGTTTTATATTGGCTCGTATTGAAAACACGGACGTCCTAGTATATCCAATGTTTCATATGTTTCTTCTGCTGCGATATCTGTGATGTGATCATGTGATGTTCTGTGATGGATATAGTTTATAGTATATATGATATATTATATAGACGTTACTTATGTTTTACACCCGCGCTAGCCCTGCCCTGCTCTGTCGTTAGTTACCTAACCTAACGGTGCACGAGGGGACATTGAGGCGAATGCGGATGGCATAAGTGTACGTCATATCTATCTGTGATGTTTAGGTATTTAAATGATGGGACTTCATTAATGTGATTAATGAAAGAAAAGAAACCTAAGATGTTGTAGAATCAAATTTTAAATAAAACAGGTAGCTACAGTTCTTGCTTTGCACAACGGTATATGTGATATATCCTGCACCTTATTCGATGAGGAAAGGACCGAGATCCCTTCACCGGGAGTGACTCCTTTAGCAATAACTGGCAGATGCTACACACTCGGTTTGATTTTGATTGCTTCTATAGTTTATGCTTTGCACAGTGATATATATGATATATCCCGCACCTCATTCGACGAGGAAAGGGCCGACGATCCCTTCACCGGGAGTGACCCCTTTAGCAAAACTAGAAAAGCCTCAAAATCACTCCATTTTTAAAACTTCATTTGATTCTACAACGATATCAAGTTCATTACGCAATAGGTTTTCAGAAAAACCTGACGTAGCCCTCCATCATTTCAGATAAATCCTACTTAGTATTCATGCTACGTTTGTTGACCTCCGTCAAGGCGTAGTGTGCGGTAGCTAACTAGTATTTGTCTGCTTATGCATGTGATGCAGATTGGATTAGGGTAGTCGTACGACCTTGTTGACCTCCGTCAAGGGTCGTGCGGGTGGGTTTGATTCAATCAAGAAATGACGGGTTGAACTTGACTTGCACCCTGTGGTTTGTTGACCTCCGTCAAGGTCATAGGATGCTTGGGGCAAAATATTATCGGGAATTTCAAGTGTTGAAATTTGCAATGAGATTGCATACCTTCTATGAGATAGTTGGATCCCGATACCCACTGCGAGTAAGAGTTACTCCTGGGAGAGTTTTACACATTGCAATTAGCTGATCAAGTAGGTGTCTAGAAAGGTGTCAACGGGGTTACGCCTCTAGGAAAATGAGGTTTACATTAATTAGGTTCGTGCGAAAGCACGGGGGACCTCCCTCAAAGTACCGACACTGGCCTGGCTGAAAGATTGGCGAACTTGTAGTGTGTAATTAATCCCGGCTAGTCTTTCCTTTTAGGATTTGAAGGAAGATTTGATAAAAAGCAGTGGGAGCCATCCTGATTAGATAAGATAATAACCAATCTGATCTTGCACGAGCATACGCTAAAGTGTTTTCTTCTCTCTCTCTCCAGGTAGCGACCATTTATGCCCTAATGAAGATAATAATATGGATGTATTGACCGAACCCGCATGTTATACTGTGCTGGGGAACGTTGGTTCCGTTCTATCTTATAAGAGTTATAGGAATGAACAGGAAATAGGGGAATACCAGGATTCCCATGCCACCCGATTGAAGAAAGTACATGTTGATGCATTTTCTTCGGGTGTGTTCGTTACAGAGAACTGTTTCTCCATTTGCTCTACGTCCTGGGTATTAGATACCGGGTCAGGATCCCATATATGTAATCAGTTACATGGGCTTAGGAAAGGTAAAGAACTTGGAGAAGGTGATAAAGACATTAGAGTTGGAAATGGTGCAATTGTTGCAGCTAAGACTGTCGGGGAATATCACCTTGTATTACCAACTGGTAATACATTGGTTCTGAACGAATGCTATTACATGCCGAACCTGATATGCAACATTATATCGGTTTCTTTATTAAGTAAAGAGGGATATAATTTTGTATTACAGGACAATGTTATGAACATTTTCCGTAACCAAAAGTTGGTTGGATCAGGCACGTTATGCAATGGCATTTATGTTCTAAATCAATCAACAGTTCTGAGCATAACAAACACACACAAGAGGAAGAGTTCTGAACTCAACGAATCCTTCTTGTGGCATTGTAGACTGGGTCACATCAATGCGACACGACTGGCTAAGTTGCATAAGGATGGATATTTAAATCCGTTTGAATTTTCATCTTATGACACTTGCCAGTCATGTCTCAAAGGCAAGATGACCAAAACTCCGTTTACGGGACATGGAGAAAGAGTTACCGAACTCTTGGGACTTATACATAGTGATGTATGCGGTCCCATGTCTACACATGCCAGGGATGGTTCTTCGTACTTCATTACGTTCACTGACGATCTCTCTAGATTCGGATATGTGTTCCTGATGAAACACAAATCAGAAGCTTTTGAGAAATTTAGAGAATATAAACAAGAAGTTGAGAACCAAACCGGAAAAAGTATTAAAATCCTACGATCTGATCGAGGAGGAGAATACTTGAGCATTGAATTCCTGGACTTCCTAAAAGAGAATGGGATTCTCTCTCAGCTAACTCCTCCATATACACCACAGCACAATGGTGTATCGGAGCGGAGAAACCGCACCCTATTAGATATGGTGCGCTCTATGATGAGTGTAGCTGAGTTACCTGTTTCCTTCTGGGGATATGCACTGGAAACGACTGCATACCTACTGAACAGGGTTCCCACCAAATCTGTGCCTACCACACCATATGAGATATGGGAAGGGAAGAGACCATATCTTAATTTTATAAAGATATGGGGTTGCCCGGCCTATGTCAAAAGACAAAAACCGGACAAACTCGAGGCAAGATCTGTTTTGTGTAAGTTTGTTGGATATCCCAAACATTCGCGAGGGTATATCTTCTACCACAGTGAGGAACAAAGAGTATTTGTTGCTCAACATGCCACCTTTTTAGAAAAGGAATTTCTTGCAAAAGAAATTAGTGGCTCTGAGGTAGAACTGGAAGAGGTTCCAGCTGAACAAAACACAACAGAAGATTTAGTGGAACCAGAGCATTCAGTAGCTTCCGACGAACCTCAGCCTCTCCGCCGATCTAGTAGGGTTCCTTGCCCACCTGAGAGATACTACGGTTTTCTCATGGATGGTGGGAGCGAGGATTGCATCATGGAGGATGATGACCCAACTAGCTTCGAGCAGGCCATCACGAGTGGGGACTCAGTGAAATGGCTGGATGCTATGCGGTCCGAGATGGAATCCATGTACACCAACAAAGTATGGACTTTGGACGTTGCTCCTGAAGGGGTAAAACCCATTGGGAGCAAGTGGATCTTTAAGAAGAAACTTGGTGTAGATGGGAAAGTGGAGACTTTCAAATCTAGACTTGTAGCAAAGGGTTTTCGTCAAAGACCAGGTGTGGACTATGACGAGACCTTTTCTCCAGTGGCTATGCTTAAATCCATCCGGATCATGCTTGCCATCGCTGCATATCATGATTACGAAATCTGGCAAATGGATGTTAAGACTGCCTTTCTAAACGGTGATTTAGAAGAGTGCGTGTACATGACTCAGCCAGAGGGCTTCGTAGACAGTGGGAGCAGCGGAAAGGTGTGCAAGCTGCTTAAATCCATTTATGGATTAAAGCAAGCATCGCGGAGTTGGAACATCTGCTTTGACGTCGTTATCAAAGAGTTTGATTTCGTCAAAAATCCAGATGAACCTTGTATCTACAAGAAGGTGGCAGAAAGTAAGGTTGTCTTCCTCGTATTGTACGTGGACGACATACTCTTGATAGGAAATGATATTCCTATGCTGCAATCGGTCAAGCTCTTCTTATCACAAAGATTCTCAATGAAAGATCTTGGTGATGCCTCCTGCATATTGGGAATCAGGATCTATAGAGATAGATCCAAACGGATATTGGGATTGTCCCAATCCAGGTACATTGACACCATACTAAAGAGGTTTAGTATGGAAGAATCCAAGCGTGGGAACTTGCCCACGATCTCTGGACTCACTCTCTCTAAAGAGATGTCTCCTAAGACTGATTTGGAGAGAGCTCGCATGCAAGGGATACCCTATGCTTCGGCAGTAGGCTCTATCATGTATGCGATGCTATGTACCAGACCCGACGTTGCATACTCACTAAGTGTAGTGAGTCGGTATCAAGAAGATCCTGGAGAGAGTCACTGGACAGCTGTGAAGAACATTCTCAAGTACTTGCGAAGGACTAGAGATATGTTCTTGGTGTATGGTAACGGAGAACTCCAAGTGGAGTCCTTTACCGATTCGAGCTTCCAGAGTGATAAGGACGACTCTAAGTCGCAGTCGGGCTTTGTCTTTACCCTTTACGGAGGGGCGGTTAGCTGGAAGAGTTCCAAGCAGGAAACCGTGGCAGACTCGACGATGGAGGCTGAATACATCGCTGCCAACGATGCTGCCAAAGAGGCTGTCTGGATCAAGAAGTTCATTACTGAACTTGGAGTGGTTCCATCCATTGAGCATCCAATACCTTTGTATTGCGATAACAATGGAGCGGTGGCTTTGGCCAAGGAACCCAGGTCCCATCAGCGATCCAGGCATATTCTGAGGCGGTATCACCTTATCCGGGAGATAGTTGATCGCCGGGAGATCGAGGTCAGGAGGGTTGACACGAAGAACAACACCGCGGATCCACTCACGAAGGCAATTCCCCAGATACAGTTTGAGAGACTCTTCGGGATGCTCGGTATGCGATACTGCAGCAGCTGGCCCTAGTGCAAGTGGGAGATTGTTAGTTGTATGTATGCCCTAGAGGCCAGTATTGTACAGATGATGTATATTATATTGGATGCTTGGACATATATAGAGATGACTTTCTTGCTCGATATGATAGTATGCTATCTGGTTACTCTTTATCTTAACATGTACACTAGTCTCTTTATACTGTCTTATAGTTACATGTTGGTAAAGCCCTTAGGATATGTACTTGACTACCTGGACTATGATGCAGAACATACTAGTGGGGACATGGTAGTCCATAAGTACATCCTTCAAGGTCCCTAGTCATGGGTGTATCGAGACGGGGCATCGATATACCGGTGTAGACTAGCGTATACGCTTCTCGACCCATGTGATGGGCGATGGATGATCCCATATCCATTGGTGTTTGACATCAGAGATGGTATACGGGTGCTCAGTGGAGACTGAGTTCACTGGACGGACTCGCCGAGAACTCCCAGATGGTATTATACCTCACGTCAGATGGCAGTTCTCAGGTGACACTTGTACAGGTTAGTCTGTAGACCCGAGATCGTCATAGAGTCTTGTGTGATTCCCACTGTGCTTTGATCTCCACCTTACCACGTCCATGAGGGCGTGAAAAGCGGTGGTCTTTGGGCACAGTCCCGAGTCACATGGAGGCAATGAGCGATAGGATGGGTTTCGTCTCTCCCGGTATTGGGGGTTGATGTTGCGCAGTGCTCGATTGGCCGTAGCAGGGAAGTCCCTGGCCAGGGCTGTTCAAAGATTTGCTGGTAAGTGTTACCAGTAGTTTCTCGACCCGTTATGAGCCTCACATCGGCATGACTTATCGGGTTATTGGGGTCTGACGTTTACCACCCCTAGACTTGATATGCGACATATCAGACGAAGAGACCGGACTGTACGGTAAGTGTTACTGGTCGGATTCGCAGGAGTGTGAGCGGGCTAGCTCGTCGATCTTCTGATCGCTCAATACCCGGGTGGCCGTTACGTTTAGCAGACCGCTTGCGGCTTGTGGGTGCTTGATATGATCATCATCTGCTACCGGCGTATTGACGAGTCTTTAGAGTCCTACACAGAGGTTTCCTAGCTCAAGCGAAACGAAATAGGAGTGCATATGAGATATGTGCGGGACCGAGAATAATGCGTGTATGTGATACCGTATTTGATTCTCGCGATTAATGTTTCGATTGGTTGTATGAGATATGACCTAGTTATCGAATCATTGATTCGATAAATCGATGCATAATACTAGTCGGTTATGTGCGACATGACCGGATCATTGAATCAAGTGTTGATTTAATGATTTAATGTATAATTATATATTTGATATATTACTTTGCATTAACTAGTATTGGTTCATTTTAAACGGATTTTTCTCACTTGATTTACACATTGTATATGTGATATACTTTTGTGCACATATTTGTATCATGTTTGATGATACTTGATCATATGGTTAAGTGTATAGAATTAAACCATAGTTAACTTGAGATTAGGGTTTTGATTATGCATTTATTCATTTATTTGTTTATTCATTTATTTGGATAAACTTTGAGATGAAAATGGTGGCAATTTTTGTTTCATATTGAAGCTTCATGAAGCTTTGACTTTGCTAACCATTCTTGTCTTCATGCTTAACCCTAACCCACTCAAATGACCATGGTTTATTCTCTACACTTAACCCTAGTTAAAGTTATGATAAGTTTGTATTTTTCTTTTCATTTTAAAAGAGAACTTATCATAACTAGCTTGATCATCTTCTTCTTCTAAAAAGAAAAAGCTTGCTACTTTAATGGCAACTTGAGTTCTAGTGAGAGAAATCCAATTCTAAAGTGAACCCACCTCCTATTTCTTCACCCTCTACCTCTTGCCAAGTTGTTTTGGGTGTTTTCTTCACAAGTTTCACAACTTTGTGAAGTCGGAGCTTGAACTAGTGCAACCTCGACGTAGATCGTCTTTGACACGAAGCCGACGACCTAGCTCGCCCGTTTCTCCGATGAAGCCGACGATTGGGTTCGGGATTCATGATGGACAGCGAGAGGACACCCACGTAGAGCTAAGGAAGTGGAAATCCGGATCTACAAAGGTTGTAGCTTCTCACTTCTAGTTAAGTAGTTAACTAGTTTTGTGTTTCGCCTAGAATTCTAGTCTAAGATCCGCGTTAGGGTTTCGCGGCACCCATAATTTTTGAAATTGGCATGTTCGATGCCTTGTGAGACCTCTATAGGGTGCCTAGGAACCTTTCATGATCGCCTTTCCTTGCTCCTTGAGATCTCCTGGATCAA
Organism: Agapanthus africanus; assembly: GCA_030015575.1. Taxonomy (NCBI): domain Eukaryota; kingdom Viridiplantae; phylum Streptophyta; class Magnoliopsida; order Asparagales; family Amaryllidaceae; genus Agapanthus; species Agapanthus africanus. The sequence goes on along the minus strand of CM057340.1, from coordinate 116,564,323 downwards.
ACTTGTTCGCCTTTCCTAGCTCCTTGAGACCTTCATGAACGAGCTTGATCACCGATCCTCCTTCGTCGAAGATGATCCACCCGAGGGATGTAGTCCATGGATCTAGCTCCACACTAAGAGTCTAGTGGAGCAACTAGAGACTTTAGATTGCTAATCTAAAGTGTCTAGGATGTAGTGTATGGTTCTAAGTGTGTATCTATCTCACCTCCTCTCTTGATTCTCAACACATGAGATTGCAGATAGGAAGTTGAATATGAAGGTGGAGGAGCTCAAGAAAACTAGTGAGGAGAGTGAAGCAAAATTGTAAGAATAATGAATAACTCATGAGAGAGAGAAACCAACCATATTTTTGTAAAACAATTTTACAATATAAAAAACCAACCATGCTTGAATAGTTTGCACAAATGAATTGAAAATTCATTTGTCAACACTATTGAAGCATGGTTCTCACCATACTCCCCTCACCACCTTTACACCCCATTTTCCATTTAAAGATAAATGGATAAATCTAAAATGAGGTGTCCACCTTCTAGAATATTTTCCGTATAAATACGGATTACACTCTACTGTATATACATACCTGTATTCGTATCAAAATACGAATACTCAAAGAGATAGAATAACACAAAGAACATAATACTAGAATATACATATTGAAATACATATATGTAAATTATTAAATCAATACCTGATTTAATAATCCGGCACAATCCCGAGCCGACTAGTATTATCAACTGTCCGATCGAAAGTCCGGGTAACTAGAACAATCAATCGATCGGAAACCTGCACGTATCTAATATTGTTACTACATCATTTTGTCTGAACCAGGGAAACCCTCTGTGTGGGACTCTAAAAACTCGACGGTACGCCGACAGTGAGTTACTGGATAAATCCATAACCACAAGCACGTCTGTCATGCCCCACCCCCAATACAGAGAGTATTGTCCGCTATGGCCGAAGCCGCACGGTTTTGTCCTTCGGGACGAACCGGACTCGACCAGGGGCCACTTCCTAGGGGGTCACCCATCTCAGAATTTCCCTGGTCCGAGCACGCTTAACTACGGAGTTCTCAAGCTCCTGTAGTGCCGATTCACTTAAAAGGCGTCTCTATATTGAAGAGTGGTATCATTCCATTTATAGTACAGATCTGCCCTCTTTCGGAATGTATTCCGAAGATTCCTCATTGTTCTACAGTGGGTCCCACGGATTCAAGAGGTGCACCCCACGGATTCAAGAGGTGCACCTCACGGATTCAAGAGGTGGCCCCGCCCCCTAAGCATGATACTTGGCATGGTACCTTGTTCCGTGTGGCACTTTATTCCATGTGCAAGAACCGGGTCCCGAAATTCTCCCCACCTTTGAACAATGGTTTGTCCTCGAACCACAGACCTACTATTGAGGGACCGACTCTGATACCATTCTGTCACGCCCTACCCCAACTGTCCGATCGAAAGTCCGGGTAACTAGAACAATCAATCGATCAGAAACCTGCACGTATCTAATACGGTTACTATATCATTTCGTCTGAACCAGGGAAACCCTCTGTGTGGGACTCTAAAAACTCGACGGTACGCCGACAGTGAGTTACTGGATAAATCCATAACCACAAGCATGTCTGTCATGCCCCACCCCCAATACAGAGAGTATTGTCCGCTATGGCCGAAGCCGCACAGTTTTGTCCTTCGGGACTAACCGGACTCGACCAGGGGCCACTTCCTAGGAGGTCACCCATCCCAGAACTTCCCTGGCCCGAGCATGCTTAACTACGGAGTTCTCAAGCTCCTGTAGTGCCGATTCACTTAAAAGGCGTCTTTGTATTAAAGAGTGGTATCATTCCATTTATAGTACAGATCTGCCCTCTTTCGGAATGTATTCCGAAGATTCCTCATTGTTCTACAGTGGGTCCCACAGATTCAAGAAGTGCACCCCCATGGATTCAAGAGGTGGCCTCGCCCCCTAAGCATGATACTTGGCGTGGCACTTTGTTCCGTGTGGCACTTTATTCCGTGAGCAAGAACCGGGTCCCAACATTCTCCCCACCTTTGAACAATGGTTCGTCCTCGAACCACAGACCTACTATTGAGGGACCGACTCTGATACCATTCTGTCACGCCCTACCCCAATACAGAGAGTCTTGTCCGCTCTGGCCGAAGCCGCACGGTTTTGTCCTTCGGGGCAAACCGGACCCGACCAGGGGCCACTTCCTAGGAGGTCACCCATCCCAGAACTTCCCTGACCCGAGCATGCTTAACTACGGAGTTCTCAAGCTCCTGTAATGCCGATTCACTTAAAAGGCGCCTCTGTATTGAAGAGTGGTATCATTCCATTTATAGTACAGGTCTGCCCTTTTTCGGAATGTATTCCGAAGATTCCCCATTATTCTACAGTGGGTCCCACGGATTCAAGAGGTGGCCCCCGCCCCCTAAGCATGACACTTGGCGTGGCACTTTGTTCCATAAGCAAGAATCGGGTCCCGACAATGTCAGCGGCACTTGCTTTACGTAACGGCTATGAGGGTACCTGTCGAAAAGGAAGGCCGACGAGCAAACTCATCCGGATCCCTACTGAGCTTATCTGTGACAATCTCCGTACAGTCCGGTCTCTTCGTCTATGAGTATCGCATACCGAGTCTAGGGGGTGGTAAACGTCAGACCATAATAACCCGATAATTCATGCTGATGTGGCTCAGGACCAATCCGGGAAACTACTGATCAACCTATCAGTAAATCCTAACTGCCTTGGCCAAGGCATTATGGTGCTGGACAATCGAACACAGTGCGATATCGACTCCCTATACCGGGAGATATGAATCCCCGACAATCACCCACGGCCTCCATGTGGCTCGGGACTGTACCCAACTAAAACCTGTTTGCACGACTCAGTAGAGCCGTGGTAGGATAGTAATCAAAGTACAGTGGGAACTCACATGAGATAAATGACGATCTTGTTGGAGTTAGTGCCCTCAGAGTCAATTATTGGATCACAGGCACGTGATTACAATGATTGAGGGAGGACCTATCCCGGTAGGACAGTCTTACTCGAGATGATAATATGCTATCTGGTTTATCTTTATCATCGTGTACTGCTTTAGGTGACCTGACATGTCGCTATTACACGTTGATAGAGCCCCTAGGATTCTTGCTTCACTGCCAGCAGTATGATGGCGATCATATACGTGGGAGCTGGTAGTCTATAAGCACATCCTTAAAAGGTCCCTAGTCATAGGAGTTTCGAGACAGGGCATCGATACTCCATTAGTAGACTAGTGTATACAGTCGAGACCCCGACGAGGGGCGGTGGCCGGTCTCACAAGCCACCGGTGTCTGTTGGTTCACCTAAGATGTATACAGGTGCTCATTGGGTTATGAGTACACCGGACAGGACTCGCCGGGAACCTGCTAGTTGGGCTTATACCTGATGTCAGATAGCAGTTCCCTGGTGACATGTGTACAGGTTAGTTCATCGACCTGAGGATCATCATTTGTCTCGTGTGAGTTCCCACTGTGCTTTGATTACTACCCTACCACGGCTCAAAGGAGTCGTGCAAACAGGTTTTAGTTGGGTACAGTCCCGAGCCACATGGAGGCAGTGAGCGGATCTGCAGGGGTTCGTCTCTCCCGGTATTGGGGGTGAGGTCGCGCTGTGTCTAGGAGAGCCATTACGCAAAGCCCTCGGCCGAGGCAGGAGATTTACTGGTAGGTATTCCAGTAGTATCTCAGGGCGTTCTGGGCTACGCTCCGACACGACTTGTACCGCTTTTGGGGGTCTGACTTTTACCAACCCCCTAGGCCCGCCATGCGATACTCATAGACGAACGGACCGGACTGTACGGATATTGTCACTGACAGGCTCAGTTGGGTGTCGGGGTGAGCTTCCTCATCGACGTCCCTTTTGGTCAATAGCTGGTGGCCCGTCACGTATTGGCTTATACCTCTGACGTGCTAGTGGTTGAATCCACAGCCATAGTATTGACGAGTCTTTAGAGTCCACCACACTTTCAGTTACTCAAGCTTTCGGGCGAAACGCTGTAGAGGCCGTATGGAGATATGGCAGGGTCCGATCAGATACGTGCGGTATTGCACGGATCAGGATCGGACAGTTTTGTACTAGTAGCCGTATAGGTATATGGCAGGGTTTGATCTGATACGTGCGGTATTGCACGGATCAAGATCGAACGGATTTTACTAGCCGGCTTTGGCTTAAGCCGGTCCTAGTCTAGTACAGTGTAGATTTTGTCTCATTGCATTTGTATCCGGACGGAATACAGATGCGGGTGTGTATGCACAGTATTGGGGTTTTCCTGTGATTTATTACGGGACCAGTTTTCTGGAGTTGCCAGTTTGCATTCCGTTCCGGCCGGTTTTTCTTTGTTCTTTCCCGGCCGGACTTTTCTGATGGAGGGGGTAATTTGCACTTTTGCAAATTACATTTTGTGGAGGGTTTATTTGCAAGATGATTAATTATGATAGCATCTTTAGATGCCATTCTTTTCCTTGATCTTTTCATGCTTTATCTTGATTAGAATTGATAAGAATGGTTGATGTAAGTTTGTTATGATTATGTTTGGTTATGGTCACCACTTGTGCTCCTACCATCACCTCCCTTCATGCTTGTTATTCATTCCTCCACCATTCTCATTTTGGAAGAGAAGTTTTTTCATTAGAAAAGAAAGAAGAAGAAAAAGAAAGAGAGAAGAAGAAGAAGAGATCTTCTTCTTGAGAGTTTCATTTCTTGATCTCATTCATGCTAGAAAAATGCAAGCACCATTTTTCTTATCTCATTTCCTCCATCATCTTCAAATGGCAACAAACCCCAAGTGAGACACTACACTACACATTCTACAGCATATCTTGAGCATGTCGAGTTGCCGGCTTCATGCTCGAGTTGCCTCGGTATTGAGGCGGGAGCCCGTAAAAGACGAAGGCGATGTGGTGCCCTTTCCGGCGAGGAGGCGACGATGTGGAGCCAAGACTTTCCGCGGGAGATCGGGATGATGAAGAGAAGACCGGAGGACTCGGATCACTCGGTATACTTTTCTTCCCATCTCTTGTTTGCTAGCATTAGGTTAATGGTAATCGATCCGGGTTTTCTTTGTCCGCGGTAGCGCCGGTTTCCGAGTAAGGAAAAATTTTTGATTCCGCAATTTGGCCTCGAGTAAGACGGCCGGGGCGCTGCCGTGGCGCAACATGGTATCAGAGCCACGCCATTAACCTTACCTAGCTTCGTTTGATGTGTTTGCGTCTCCGATCGACCAAAATCTCAAAAAAAAACCGTATTTTAGTGTACATCAGTTTTCTGTCGATTTTTTCCGGGCTCGAAAAATTTTTCAGGTGGTTGCAGAATGATGTACAAGGAAATATAAGAGATCTGGTAAAAATTGGAAGCCTGAATCCTACATAGCACCGCGGAAGAGCGGCCAAAGCATTGCTTTGGCCGCGCTTCCGCCGCGGATTAAATTCATCACTGTTCCAATTTTTTCCAGATTGTCTTGAACTTGATTTTGGGGCTTTTGGGATATTAAATTTGGGCCCAGGTTTTCTGTGACTGCTACAGTATTGGTTGGGGGCCCACTTGTTAATTGTTTGATTGATCGGATATTTTAAACACATTATTTCACAGTATTTACATTATATCTGCGACCATGAATTTCACTCGATCGGTAAATCCGGTCTAACTGCTATAGCCCGGTTAGACGGATTTGCGAACGTGACTTTCACGTTGATGTTCTATGTTTATGCTGTGTTGTTGCGGATCGGTCGTGGGGGATAGCCTGGATGCAATGCTAGTACAGTTTTATTGTATTATGTACATTTGATATTGCGGGGCGAGCGTCCGACATGTGGACTGCCGTCACTGCCTGTTTGTATTATTCTTTTGGGGCACGACCTGGTTGCGGTCGATGTACCCGGTGTATGTATATTTTACTTTCTGTACTAGGGTTACCCCGCGGAGGGGTGCACGGATAGCCGGGTTCTGGAGGGCAACGGGCCCGCATCTCAGGGCATTGAGACGGAAGGGGCTTCAGTCCAGGATTGGCAGGCTATTCGCCGCACTCGTAGGGGGTACAGGTTGACCCAGGAGGGGTGCCCAAGTTACCGGATTCCGTGAAGTGCTGGGTGGTCCATTCACGGTGCTGAAGGGGGCTGCCTCGCTTCAGGTTTTGGCGGGTGACTTGCCGCGCCCGTAGGGGTCTAGGATTTCATTGCACAGGCTATCCACACGACCAGGGGAACGTCGGGTTTCAGCAGCGGCTCTGTGAAACCCGGGGCTTCCAGATATCTGTATTGTTCTGTGATGCTGTACATTTCTGTGATGTTGCATTTTATTCACGCCTTGAGCGAAATACTATATATTGGTATATATATTAGTAGATGTTGTATATGTTTTACATCCGCGCTAGTCCAGTCTCCGCTCTGCCGTTAGTTAGCTAACCTAACGGGTGATGACGGGACCCAGTGGCGAATGCGGATGGCATATACGTACGTCAGTATATTTTCGTTCTTTGTGGTGTGATCATTTGATGGGACTGCATTGATTCGGATCATTGCAAGTTTAAACAAACCTAATCTGATGTTGTTGGAACATTTTTCAAAAAGCTGTTATTGCAAGGACGTTCACTTTTGTTTTGCACCGTGGTATTCATTTGGAATATCCTACTCCTCAGTCGACGAGGCAAGGGCCGAGATCCCTTCACCGGGAGTGACCCCTTGGACAGAAGTTTGCGTCAGGGCAATAACTTCACTATAGCCGATTACTTTTGCTTTGCATCGTGGTATTCAGTTGGAATATCCTGCACCTCATTCTACGGGGAAAGAGCCGAGATCCCTTCACCGGGAGTGACCTCTTTAGTAAAGGTTTTTCTTCACTATATTTTCTAAAAGGTTATCCAGTTCCTTCAACGATATCAAGTTCATTACGTTAAAGGTTTTCGCCAGAAACCATTCGTAGCCCTCCGTCATTTCGGATTAGTATTGCTTAGTATTCGCGCTACGTTTGTCGTTGCTATTCGCCGAGGCGTAGTGTGCGGTAGCTCTGTAATGCTTTCTGTCGCATGGATATGTGGATTGGTTAGGACAGTCGTGCGACTTTGTTGATTATTCGTCAAGGGTCGTGCGGGTGGGTTTAACGCAATCAAGATAATGACGGGTTGAACTTGACTAGGACCTTTTGATTTGTTGATTATTCGTCAAGGTCACTTGGGTCCTAGGGGTAAAAACACACATCGGGAGTTTCAAAAGAACTAAAACTTGCCAGATATGCGCATACCTTCTGGAGTGTGGTGACTTGAGTGGATTCCGTCAAGTTATCATGCGATGATAGTTGGATCCCGATTCCCACTGATGAGTTGGTTTACTCCTCGGGTGATCCCGACTAGTTCTTCTTTCAGGTTTGGAGGAGAATTTGACGGTACAGTGGGAGGTTTCCAGATTAGATAAAGTGATAACCATTCTGATCTAGGTTAGAGTGCACGCTGAGTGTTTCTTTTCTCTCTCTCTCTTTGGCAGCGACCATTGACCCGACCCTGGACTATGACTCAATGACCAAGTTGACCGAACCTTCTTAACACAGGCTTTTGGATTGTCTGAGTTGCAGACCTCTTTGCCACTCCTACTTTTACCCTTTTCTCCAGGACACCCCGTATTACTACGAACGTCCACTTCCATTGGACAAAACCATCGTATGGTTATATACGAACTCGAAGGACTTCGAGGATGGTTTCTGGTTCTGGAGAAAACGAATAGGATTATTCAGTTGTCTTTTCTTTTCACCTTCTCTCAGGTTGCGAGTACTCCTTGGTTTAGGAGCAGTACACCTATCACGCAAATTGGATAGTCTTCTTCCAAACCATAGGCTGGTGCCGACCGGTAGGGAATGAAGAAAACCAGTTAGCCTAAAACGGTGTACAGAAGGTATTAAGTTAAGACAAAGCAAGGGATTAGTAAGAGGGCAAAGTAAGTTGCGACTGCTATTCACGACCAAACCAAGTATTTCTTCGCCAATCCTAAATCACCTTTGTATTTCTCCAGGACACTCCGTATCACTACGAAGATCCCATTTTATTGGATACTCCATCGTATGGTTATATACGAACTCGAAAGGAACTTGTTCCAGTTCGGGGATGGATTCTGGTTCAGGAGAAATAGGAATAAAGTACATTCAGGTGTCTTTTATCTTCACCTTCTCTCGCGATGCGAGTGCTCCTAGGATAAGGACAGTACACCCTTTATGCTTTTTGGATAGTCTTCTTCCAAACCATAGGCTGGTGCCGAACGGTAGGGAAGGAAGAAAACCATTTGGCCTAAAGGGGTGTGCAGACGGTATTGACTAAAGACATATAAAGGGATTTGGACAGATGGCAAAGAATTACAAGGTTACAGTTGTGAATCTGGATAATGGAAGAGGCATTACTAGGAATACCAGGATACCCCGATGAAACATTTCAATGTTTCAGTTTCACTGTGTACTGTTAATGGAAAACTGATTTCCCAGTTAGACACTTGCTCCAGGGTATGTATTTACCAGGTATGATTCTCACATCTGTATGGTTTTACAGATGATGAGTGGGAGTAAGTTATTGGGAATTGGGTGATCATCCTCACTATATCGGGATTCATTGTAATCGGTGATATTTGAGGAAGTCACCTGGGTTGTTTGCCGGACGGCAATTATTTGGTTTTGAATATCCGCGGTTATGCACCAATTTCAAATTGATATATCTGTACGTCTATTTTCATAGAGTGAGATATACCTTTTGATATTATGTCGATGACATTTACCTATATCAGTGGATGGTTAGGTAAGGAGCATTAAACAGCGGTGTAATTCTTCTTAACCATAAGTACAGTTTTCAACCTACGATACACAGTGAAAGAGTTGTTAGACTCAGCGGACTTATACAGAGTATTGTATGTTGTCCAGGGTCCATCAGGACAGAGGGGTAGGTCCTCGTACTATATTCGGTTTACTTATGACTTCTCTAGTTCTTAGACATGTGTTTCGTAGAAACACAGGGTCTAAGTTTTGAGGAGTTATAGGTATTTGAATAGAGTAGAGAACCAGCTGTAGCAAGTATCGGGATTCTTCAAAGAGATCGAAGATGTAGATACTTGTGTATGGTATTCAGTTGATAGTAATGATTAAGAGAACTTGCTTCTCTTTCAGGTTACTCATAATTGGAAGCATTCCTAAGTTGAGTAACGCTGATCGGCCTCTCTCCATTTAGTTGACATGCACTGGAGACAGCTGCATGATTTGAATCTGGTTCAATTAAATCAGTGCCTCTGGTTCTATATTGGATATAGAACAGTTCATATCTTAACGATGTTAAGGTGCGGGGAGTTGTCCGGCTTATGCTTAAAACCAGACTCCGGATAACTCAAGGCACGTTTCTGTAATGGCTGTTTGTGGGTTGACCCAGGTTATGACGAGGGTTGACTTTCTACCATCTGGCAGATCAATAGAAATATTGTTCTAGACTCGCCACAGTTTTATTAAAAATGGATTTTTTCAAAAACAGCAGTGGGAGTATGGTAGAACTGGAAGTAATTCCAGAACCGCAAACGATTACTGAAGATTTAATAAGGAACCTAAAGATTCAATCTGATTTGACATTCCATTGGCCACTCCGCAGATACGGTGGGTAACTTCAGGCACCCGAGAGGTACTCCGGTAGCCTCAAGGACGGTGACAGGGAAGTTCTTGTTTACCCACACTTGCCATTGTTGTTGTTCCAGGCTGCGAGACCCGGTGGGAGGATGAGTATAGCGTCGTTCTAAACTAGCTTTAGAAGTGCACGTCTATATGACTCTGCCAGAGGGTTGTCGTAGTCAGTGGGAGCAGCGGAAGCATTGGTGGACATCAGGCTTATGTCTATTTATAGACTAAAGCAGATATAGCGGAGTTAGATCATCTGTTTCTGATGTGACAGTCATGGGTTTGACGTCATCAGAATAGGGGTGGATCTGTTGAGAAGGTAGTAGGAAGTGATATTCCTATACTACGATCGGTTATACTTTGGTCGTCACACAGTGGTTTCTCCACATGGGACTTGGACATTATGTAAGACATACTGGTTACTGGATCTATGGTTTTAGATCTAGATTTGGGTGGTTTCCCAATCTGGGTACTTAGACAGCATTCTAAGAGTATTTAGAATGGACGACTCCTGACACGGTAGTATACCTGCAGTTGATGGTGTCACCCTCTCTAAAGGTGTCTTATAGACTAAAGGGGAGAGGAATACTCATGATTGGCAGATCACTTGCTTAGGCAATTGAGTCAATCATGAGATGTCAAGTACCACACCAGATGTTGTTCTTGCAATAGATACAATAAGTTGACATTGATCCAATCCTGGAGAAACGGTCGGAAGCAGTTTTAGAACATAAGTTGATGTTCTAGGGATATGATAACGGCAGCCTCCTTTTAGGAGACGGTTATCATTCCAGGCTTCCAAGGTGACATGGACGACAAGGAGGTTGTCAGAGTTATAGTTTTCCTTCCAACGAGGGGCAGTATTTTGGACAGGTGGTCCAAGGCAATACTGAGGGAGGCTTGGCGCAGGATACTGATTAAGTTCGGTTGACGATACAGTCTAAGAAGTTTGGATTTGGAGTTCATTTATGAGCTAGGTCCCATCAGATATCCAGACATTCTAAGACAGGTATTGCTCATTTCGGGAGATGGCTTTCTCCGCGAACTTGAGATATAGAGAGACATAGAAAGAAACATCACAGCGGATCCACTCACTGAGGCTATTCCTCGAAGGCAATAGTTTCGCAAACGAGCTTTGTGAGACTGACTAGTAGAGGAGTTGGGTGTTCGGTATCACACGGGCTGTGAGTATGCGGCATCGCAATAATTAGCCTTGAGTGCAAGTGGGAGATTGTTGGAGTTAGTGCCCTCAGAGTCAATTATTGGATCACAGGCACGTGATTACAATGATTGAGGGAGGACCTATCCCGGTAGGACAGTCTTACTCGAGATGATAGTATGCTATCTGGTTTATCTTTATCATCGTGTACTGCTTTAGGTGACCTGACATGTCGCTATTACACGTTGATAGAGCCCCTAGGATTCTTGCTTCACTGCCAGCAGTATGATGGCGATCATATACGTGGGAGCTGGTAGTCTATAAGCACATCCTTAAAAGGTCCCTAGTCGTAGGAGTTTCGAGACAGGGCATCGATACTCCATTAGTAGACTAGTGTATACAGTCGAGACCCCGACGAGGGGCGGTGGCCGGTCTCACAAGCCACCGGTGTCTGTTGGTTCACCTAAGATGTATACAGGTGCTCATTGGGTTATGAGTACACCGGACAGGACTCGCCGGGAACCTGCTAGTTGGGCTTATACCTGATGTCAGATAGCAGTTCCCTGGTGACATGTGTACAGGTTAGTTCATCGACCTGAGGATCGTCATTTGTCTCGTGTGAGTTCCCACTGTGCTTTGATTACTACCCTACCACGGCTCAAAGGAGTCGTGCAAACAGGTTTTAGTTGGGTACAGTCCCGAGCCACATGGAGGCAGTGAGCGGATCTGCAGGGGTTCGTCTCTCCCGGTATTGGGGGTGAGGTCGCGCTGTGTCTAGGAGAGCCATTACGCAAAGCCCTCGGCCGAGGCAGGAGATTTACTGGTAGGTATTCCAGTAGTATCTCAGGGCGTTCTGGGCTACGCTCCGACACGACTTGTACCGCTTTTGGGGGTCTGACTTTTACCAACCCCCTAGGCCCGCCATGCGATACTCATAGACGAACGGACCGGACTGTACGGATATTGTCACTGACAGGCTCAGTTGGGTGTCGGGGTGAGCTTCCTCATCGACGTCCCTTTTGGTCAATAGCTGGTGGCCCGTCACGTATTGGCTTATACCTCTGACGTGCTAGTGGTTGAATCCACAGCCATAGTATTGACGAGTCTTTAGAGTCCACCACACTTTCAGTTACTCAAGCTTTCGGGCGAAACGCTGTAGAGGCCGTATGGAGATATGGCAGGGTCCGATCAGATACGTGCGGTATTGCACGGATCAGGATCGGACAGTTTTGTACTAGTAGCCGTATAGGTATATGGCAGGGTTTGATCTGATACGTGCGGTATTGCACGGATCAAGATCGAACGGATTTTACTAGCCGGCTTTGGCTTAAGCCGGTCCTAGTCTAGTACAGTGTAGATTTTGTCTCATTGCATTTGTATCCGGACGGAATACAGATGCGGGTGTGTATGCACAGTATTGGGGTTTTCCTGTGATTTATTACGGGACCAGTTTTCTGGAGTTGCCAGTTTGCATTCCGTTCCGGCCGGTTTTTCTTTGTTCTTTCCCGGCCGGACTTTTCTGATGGAGGGGGTAATTTGCACTTTTGCAAATTACATTTTGTGGAGGGTTTATTTGCAAGATGATTAATTATGATAGCATCTTTAGATGCCATTCTTTTCCTTGATCTTTTCATGCTTTATCTTGATTAGAATTGATAAGAATGGTTGATGTAAGTTTGTTATGATTATGTTTGGTTATGGTCACCACTTGTGCTCCTACCATCACCTCCCTTCATGCTTGTTATTCATTCCTCCACCATTCTCATTTTGGAAGAGAAGTTTTTTCATTAGAAAAGAAAGAAGAAGAAAAAGAAAGAGAGAAGAAGAAGAAGAGATCTTCTTCTTGAGAGTTTCATTTCTTGATCTCATTCATGCTAGAAAAATGCAAGCACCATTTTTCTTATCTCATTTCCTCCATCATCTTCAAATGGCAACAAACCCCAAGTGAGACACTACACTACACATTCTACAGCATATCTTGAGCATGTCGAGTTGCCGGCTTCATGCTCGAGTTGCCTCGGTATTGAGGCGGGAGCCCGTAAAAGACGAAGGCGATGTGGTGCCCTTTCCGGCGAGGAGGCGACGATGTGGAGCCAAGACTTTCCGCGGGAGATCGGGATGATGAAGAGAAGACCGGAGGACTCGGATCACTCGGTATACTTTTCTTCCCATCTCTTGTTTGCTAGCATTAGGTTAATGGTAATCGATCCGGGTTTTCTTTGTCCGCGGTAGCGCCGGTTTCCGAGTAAGGAAAAATTTTTGATTCCGCAATTTGGCCTCGAGTAAGACGGCCGGGGCGCTGCCGTGGCGCAACAGATCTCAGGTCTGAAGACTAAGCTGTACTCATGCCACCTGAGAACTGCTATCTGACGATAGGTATAGTATCATCTAGAAGTTCTCGGCGAGTCCGTCCAGTGTACTAACCCCCAGTGAGCACTTGTATACGATCTTAGGTGCGAAAGACGAATGGCTGTGGGACCAACCATCGCCCCTTGTCGGGGTCTAGAAACGTATACACTAGTCTACTCCGAAATATCGATGCCCTGTCTCGAAACTCCCACGACTAGGGACCTTTTAAGGATGAGCTTATCGACTACCCAGCTCCCATAAGTATGATCGCCATCACAACGCAGATAGTCAAGCAATGATTCTACGGGCTTTATCAATATGTATAAATGATACGTAATAACAAGTAGAACATATGCACAGGTTAAGATAAAGACAAACCAAATAGCATACTATCATATCAAGCAAGATTGTCCTGTACATATATATGTCCAAGCATCCACATGTATACATATACAATAATGGCCTCTACGGCATACATATCCAACATATTTGTTACGAAGAAAACTTTACAATAAAATACCACATAGTTCTAAAACCGGATTTCTTTTAAAGCGGTATTTCATTTCCTTTGCGATTATACATCTACAACCCTCTTTAGGGAATCTGCTAATGGATGGTGCGGATTATCGTACATCCTTGGGCTAGTAGAACGAGATTCAGACCTCTTCACGGAGCATTCGATCTCGAAAGGATTTAAATACGTTTTTAAGAAATACGGATTTTCTAAATAAAATAAAATTAATTTTTGAAAATTATATAAAAATTATAAAGCCATATTTTCAAATATAATAAACCTATAATTTTTCTCAAAATGAAAAATTAACAAGTTTGCCAATAAAATACCATCAAGATACCAAAAAGGACAAGTTTTTCAATAAAATACCATGAACTTTCTAAGTTAAGTGTATATCATTAAAATACCTAAATCCTTAAAATCTATACTCATGAAAACCCTAAGTAATACTAATCACCCTCGAGATTTACTTTTTAACTATATTAAAATATTTTTCATAAAACCCCATCGAGATATATATAAACACTATTTTAAGGACTTAGTAAATATAGGTTTAAGTGGGATCAATTCTCTTGAAGCCCAGGGAGCCAGAGGTGAGTGCTTGTCTATTCAGGTTAGAAAACTTAACCGGTGTTATCAATGGTAATTGTATTGGAAAAAACATAAATCCTGCCGTCCATGTGTAGCGGTTGCCAATAATTCCCGAACCTAAGATTTCCAGAGTTAAATTAGTACAAGTGTCTGACTCAGTTTGTGTTCAAACTCAAACCTGAATCCAAACTCAAACCTGATCCAATTCAAACCTGAATCCAAAATCAAACATAAATACTTGATCATGAACATGAATACTCGAATCCAAACATCAATATCAAACATGTATACTTGACTTGACTTGACCAAACCCTGGTCATAATTAGATATGAACTTAACCTGAATACCAGAATACAATGGCTGCTATTGAAACTGACTTGACTCGAACCATGAATACAACTTGACATAAATACATGAATACTTGACACGAATACATGATATTGACATGAACTCAATCTTGCAACTTGATGTATTCATGGATTCGAGCAAGGCTGGTAATTTTAACTGTAACTTAGAATACACAGGGTGTTGGGGTAATTCATATATGAATCCATCGAAATCTCAGGAGTCCTCCTAGATCAGGAATCCATGTCTACTGACACAAGCAAGCTATCATGAGGGCCCGTGTTTCCTTGCTCCTGAATTATAGCCTATTGAGTTTGGAATACTTCAACACTAGGTTGAAGTCCCATTACTAACACTTGATTCAGGCCCGTGGTTCCTTACCCCTGGGATACAGCATGTTGGGTTCGAGAACACTCTTGAGATTGGTTGACATTCAACCTTGAAATTACGTTACATTAGTTGACCTATGTAAAGAACTTTTAGGATACTTACATTCACTTCATGTCCACTATACCTACACCACACGGCCATGCAATATTATGCTCATGTTATGATATATATAGAGAATTGCATGTTAAATATAATTGCCATGCTTATATTAAATGACATGCTTAAACAAAATCCTAGTCCATTGCTTCATGATATACATTTTATTTATCATTATACTTTTATACTTCACACCCATTTCTTGGGGACTTACCGAGCGAAAGTTCGCTGACGGGCATTCCACCCACCTTTGTTTCTTGGAATGTTCGTCAGATACTGTGGAGACTGAGGAGGTGGAAACCACCGAGGAGGAGCACGATCAGATCATGACTCAGGACTAGACTAGCTATCTTTTTCAGTTTATATATGCCACATGTTTAGGCATTTCTCTTCTTGTATTGTATTTCCTTTCAGTTGAAATCATGTATTGTAAATGCTTCAAGTTGAATGCAAATAAAGTTGTTAAAATTTAAATCTCATATTTATTTCTTGTCATTTTATATTGCTTATTTTACGCTTAGCGTATTTATTCCGGGAAATGACCTTCTCGAAATAAATACGTCGCGGACTTGCCACGTCACCATTTCCGTCTATTGGGAAGCGGGGCGTGACACCTCCTGTATACGTGAAGATCCAGCCTGGTCTGACTGTCGTAGTAAGCTGTTGCATCTACGCACAGGAGGAAGGGGAGTTGCTGTTAGGAATATGTATGCCCTAGAGGCCATTATTGTATGATATAGTGGATGCTTGGACATATATATAGAGGACTTTCTTGCTCGACATGATAGTATACTATCTGGTTGTCTTTATCTTAACATGTTCACTGGTATTATTATACTGTCTCTCATATACATGTTGATAAAGCCCTTAGGATGTTGGCTTGACTACCAGGACTATGATGCAAATCATACTACTGGGACTTGTGTAGTCTACAAGCACGTCCTTTAACAGTTCTTAGTCGAGGGAGTATCGAGACAGGGCATCGATATTCCAGAGTAGACTAGTGTGTACGTTTCTTGACCATGCATGGGGCGATGGTTGATCCCATATCCATTGGTGTTTGACATCAAAGATTGTACACATGTGCTCATTAGAGAATGGGTACACCGAACAGGACTCGCCGAGAACTCCTAGATGGTACTATACCTATCGTCAGATAGCAGTTCTCTGATGACACTGGTACATGTTAGTCTGTAAAACCGAGATCGTCATAGAGTCATGTATGGTTCCCACTGTGCTTTGATTTCCTCCCTACCACGGCTCAAAGAAGTCGTGCAAACAGGTGGATTTTGGGTACAGTCCCGAGTCACATGGAGGCAATGAGCGATAGGAGGGGTTTCGTCTCTCCCGGTATAGGGAGTTGATGTTGCGCTATGCACGATTGGCTATAACAGGAAGTCCCTTTCCAGGGCTGTTGACGAGATTTACTGGCAAGAGTTATCAGTAGTTTCTCGTACCGTTATAGGCCACACATCGGCATGACTTATCAAGTTATTAGGGTCTGACGATTCCACCCCCAGACTCGATATGCGACATATCAGATGAAGTGTCCGGACTGTACGGTAAGTGTTACCTATAGGCTTCATGGGAGTTTGGACAAGCTTGCTTATTGATTTTCTATTCGCTCAATACCTGGGTAGCTGTTATGTCCAGCTAGTACCGCTAACGGCTTGTGGGTAACTGATGTGATCATTACCTACTGCTGACGTATTGACGAGTGTTTAGAGTCCCACACAGAAGTTTCCTAGTTCAAGCGAAACGAAATAGGGTACATATGCTGATATGTGCAGGGGCCTGATTGAATACGAGTATGAGATACCATATTCTAATCTGGCGGTTATCTGTTATCGGTCAGGTTATATGTGATATAACTGGATTATCGAATCAATTATTGATTTGATAATGTGGTATACAGATAAATCATATTAGTAAGTTATATATGATATAATCAGATTATTGAATCAAGTGTTGATTTAATAATATGATCTATATTTATATTTGATATAATTATATATTAACTAATATTATTGCTCACTAATTATTTGCTTATCTTTATATATATATATGTGTGTGTGTGTGTGTGTGTGTGTGTGTGTGTGATATATGTGTGATATATATATATATATATTATATGAAGTATGGTTGTTTTTCTATTTTTAGAAAATAGAAAAAGAGGTGGAAAATGGGGAGACTTTTGTGGAATGGTGAAGCATGGCTTCAATGTTTATTATATTGGTCTTGACTCACTATTGACGTATGGTTCCAATTGTTTATTTGGAAATTATGGATGCTTCAATGAGTAAGGTATATTGATGAGCCATTCTTCATTCTACACAACCCTTGTTCATTTTTTTGACTTGAGCTCATTTGCTCTCTAACTCTCTCCATCTTCTTCACTTTCACCTCCAAGCTCAATCCCTCACATGAGTTGTGAACCCTTGAGCTTGTGAGAACCTAGGGAGCAAACAACACCCCTACTTCACCATCCTACACTAGATTAGCACTTTGGTGTAGTGTGTTTATTTCACTAAAGAGTTTAGTGAAGAGGTAGCTTGGATTAGCGGAGCTTCGGGTGGATCATCTTCGGCACGAAGATCGCAAAGGAAGCTCGATCCAACTTCAAGTGGGGCCTATTGGAGTCACGTGGACTACTACACAGAGCTTGAGAAGAGAAGGACACGGTCTACAAAGGTTGTAGCCTCATTCACTTAGTGTAAAGTTTATGTTATATCATGTTAAACCCTAATCATCTAGTTTAAGATTCTAGGTTAGTGTTGATTAGCACCCCGAAATTTTTTTAATTGGCATGCTTGATCCTAGTAAAACCAAGTGGTGGTGCTAACAAACACTTTCATGGTATCAGAGCTACTAGGCATTGGATGTCGACCTATGGGGGGTTCTCACTGTGTAACAGTGTGACGAAGCATAGGCTTTTACCCCCAGGGTGTCCCGAGACCGGAAGGTGTTCCGGTGGGTTTTAGTCATCGCGAGGGGGCATGTGTAAAAAGTAGCTGCTGAGGGACCAGTAGGTGCCACGATGACCCCATTGGATAGGGTGGCTGCCGGACTTTCATGGTATCAGAGACAAAGCTAGAAGATCATACGATATTTATAGAATTACGAAACCGAAATAACTCCGAAACCGGAAACCCAAACACCTAGTTTCTGTCAAATTTTAAATGATCACTGAAATTTTTTTAAACAATTGCAGAATGTTATATGTGATGTAACTAGAACACCAGAGAAATTTGAGACCAAAACTCCAAAAATACTCGGCGAGATTGCTCTAAATACCGGCCTCGCCGGCCCCCCATGCTTCATTTTGTCTCGAATTTGTTTGGTGTTCCGTAGTCTTGGTTTTGGGGTTTCAGGTTATGTTTGATTAGCCCAAAATTGCATGTGATGTTAATTTTGTTAAGGGGCTAATACGATGTGTTTCGTAGTCGTAATTTTTACATTGTTTCGGGTTTAAGTTTGATATGTGATACAGTAGTTGGAATCCACATTAAATTAGTTTTATGAAAACTGGTTTGATTGTAAATCTAGCATGTTAGTCTCTTTTGATCGATTGCCACGAAGTTTCGATTCGGATCGAAACTCCGTCGCAATCGCGTATCGTATGCGAATACTCGCCAGATAACTTTACTAGGTAGCCATGCCCCATAGCCCCGACCAAGTGACTTTAGGAGAACCCCGTTACCAAAAGCATCCACTCGGGTGCTCGCGGCCACGGTGTTCCGCCTAGGTGCACTTGGTCGAAGGCATCGGGGATGCGGCCATCTACTAAAATTCCCGATGAGTATTCGATCGGGTAGTCGGGAATCTTGTTGAATTACCCGACTAAGTTATTGAAAAGTGTTTTCGATATGAGACTAAAATGCAAGGTTTATAGGGTTAGGCATGAAATTCAGAATATGAGATATTCTGGGTTTATGATGTCTAAGGAATGCGGATTCTAATTATTGTAGTTTTTCATTTCTTTTTTGCGACCGTAAGTGTAATATGTGGTGTATCCCTGATCTCCTTGCTATATGTCAACGGAATTTGGGATACGCATATTTACTTACGTTGATGACATGCTATGTTATGTGTTGCTGTGATATGTTATATTGGATCGTCGTGAATGAATAGCCGGGGGGTTTTGCGTGAGATGAGAGTTTTTCAATTTTCATTCATGTAAAATTTGTATGTAATATTCTTTTATTGGGACATTTCCGGGTTAAGGATGATGTCACCATTGATGTATATTATTTACTTTTCCGTATTAGATAGACCCAAGGCGGGGAGCACAAATAACCGGGTTTTAGAGTCCAGTGGGAGACCATCTCGAGGAGTCGAGACCGGGTCTCCTAACTCTAGAATTGGCAGGGTTGCTTGCCACTCTCATAGGGGTCTAGGTATGTGGGATTGGCTATTCATTAGACCGTGGAATCCGTGTTTTTCATTATTGGCTTAATTTAAAACACGGACCTCCTAGAATATCCAATATTTCATATGTTGACTTCTGTTGCTTGGTTCTGTGATGTGATCATATAACTGCGTGAGACGAATGCTATATATATATATATAATAAACGTTGCTTATGTTTTGCGTCCGCGCTAGTCCAGCCCCCGCTCTGCCGTTAGTTAAGTAACCTAACGGTGTATGACGGGCCCCGTGGCGAATACGGATGGCATAAGCGTATGTTTTATTTTCGTTTATTTTTCTATGATGTTTAGGGAAACATAAATGATAAGACTTCTTAATGAGATTAATGAAAAGAAAAGAAACCTAAAGATGTTGTAGAATCAAAAGTTTTTAAAAAGGTAGCTCTAGTTCTTGCTTTGCATAGTAGTATTCCTTGATGAATATCCAGCACCTCATTCGATGAGGAAAGAGCCGAGATCCCTTCACTGGGAGTGACCTCTTTAGAAAAACTAGCAAATGCTACAACCCACTCGATTTTGTTTTAATAGCTTCTCTAGTTCTTGCTTTGCATAGTGGTATTCCTTGATGAATATCCAGCACCTCATTTGATGAGGAAAGAGCCGAGATCCCTTCACCGGGAGTGACCTCTTTAGCAAAACTAGCAAAACCTACAAAAAATACTCCTTTTCAAATCATTAGATTCTACAACGATATCAAGTTCATTACGTTAAAAGTTTTCTTTAAAACCAGCCGTAGCCCTCCGTCATTTCAGATAAGTACTATTTAGTATTCATGCTACGTTTGTTGACCATAACCAAGGCGTAGTGTGCGGTAGCTAATTAGTGATTATCTGCAGCATGAGATGTGATTGGATTAGGGTAGTCATGCGACTTTGTTGGCCTCCGTCAAGGGTCGTGCGGGTGGGTTTAATTTAATCAAGAAATGAACGGGTTGAACTTGACTAGCGGCCTATGGTTTGTTGACCTCCGTCAAGGTCATAGGAAGCTAGGGGTAAAAAAATATTGGGAATTTCAAGTGTTGAAATTTGCAATGAGATTGCATACCTTCTGTTCCCGCAAAAATTTTCGACCAAGAGCTACTTGTTCCCTTATAAAAAAGGGGGACGAGTCCTCAAAATTTGGCCTCACGTGTTAAACACATGAGCGCTTATATGCAAAGCATGTAAGCGCTGAAAGAAAATAACTAAGGGCCAAACAGGCCTCACGTGTAAAACACGTGAGCGCTCATATGCTTTGCATATGAGCGCTGAAAATAAATCACCAATGGCCAAACAGGCCTCACGTGTAAAACACGTGAGCGCTCATATGCAAAGCATATGAGCGCTCAACATAAACAGGCTAAAATTGAGCCTCACTTGCAAACACGTGAGCATCTATATACAAAGTATATAGGCACTTTTCTAAAACAAATAACAGGCCAGAGAAGCTCATGTGTCAGCATGTGATGCTCTTTGATTGGGCTTAACTCCGTGGGGGTCACATGCCACACGTGACATTCCTGAACATCAGCTCACTTGCCAACACGTGATGCCTTTCTCTGGGACTGCTGCATATAAGTAAACCAGTTTAATGTTATGAGGGTCACTTGTTACACGTGAGGGTTCCTGATCACCTTCCAAGCTGATAGAATTAAATCCTAAATAATAGGGATCTAAACCCTATTTGGGAAATATTTCTTTAGATCTTTCTAAACAAGAATGATTACGCTCTGTAAAACAGAGCACCGTTGGATTAAAAATCCAACGGTGATTAAAAATCACCAAGGTACAGAATCAACTCTGTATGGGAAAATATTTCCCCAATCTTTCTGAACAAGAAAGATTACGCTCTGTAAAACAGAGCATAGTTGGATTAAAGATCCAATGGTGATTAAAAATCACCAAGCTACAGAATAAGTTCTGTATGGAAAATATTTTCCCAATCTTGTTAAAAACAAGAAAAATATCTTCTGTAAAACAGAAGTCTTTGGATCAAAGATCCAACGGTGGATAAAATCCCCAAATCAATTAAGATCTCTCAACGAGAGATTTCCTTAACTAAATCAACAAACCCGCCTCTACTATATAAATGACCTGAGACTTTAAGTCAGAAGAAGAGGAAACCCCCATAAGATTGGAGAAACAAAAAAAAGAAGAGGAGGAGTTCTCTTTTAAGAAAAGAAACCCTAGGTAAAAAAAATACTTAGAGATCATTTTTCTTCGTCATTACAAGAGTTTAACTCTTCCAAAAAAGAACTTAGTTCTTCCTTTGGTTGAGGTCTGTGTTCCCCTCCGAATGGCGGCGACGACGTGAGGACGTCTAGCCTGAGATTCGGGACAGATGCTATATGGTTTTATCCGTCTACCTCTCCGAAGATGCCAAGTTGATTTATGGCACCGTGTATCGAAGGTTTAGACGGATGCGGCCGATGTAGAAGACTTCGTCAGATTCCCCATTGCTTGAGGGGTTTTTGATTGTGGGGACGCTCTTCCCTGCAGGCGCAAGCCCCTGCAGTTAATTACGCTACTGCATCGCGGTAACAACTTTCTTCTTCTCCAGAATTTCACTTCGTGTCGTGGGTGCTTGTTTTGTTTGTGGTTGCCCGTGGATTGTATACGGAGACTGAGTAATGCCGTCGCCCGTAGGACGTGGATTAGTCCAAATCCGTATTTACTTAGATTTGGGTTTGGTGTTTTTAGTTTAAGGATACGTTAGCCACATTTGAGACTAAAATCAACTTAAATGTTCGTTAAGGATACGTTAGTCTTATTTGAGACTAAGATCAACTTAACGGGATCGTCTAGATCCATTTCCAGTTTAAGGACGTAGTGGTCCATTTAATATATGGCCGTCGGGACTCGTCACCTCTCTGACGACGTTGAAGGATTACAACGACATGCGTCAGAGGAGTTCGGAGATGTACCCTTGAACCAAAGTTGATTGGGGGTCTTATAGTCCAATTTGGGACTAAAGTCTGTTTGAATGTTTAAGAATACGTTAGCCATATTTGAGGCTAAGATCAACTTAAACGGGATTGTTTAGATCCGACAAAAGAGCATTTGGGAGCTCTATTGTTCCAGTTTAGGGACGTAGTGGTCCATAGGTAGTTTAAGAATATTGCGGTCCATTTCCAGTTTAGGGACATGGTAGTCCATGTTCCAGTTTAGGGACGTGGTGGTCCATAAGTAGTTTAAGGATGTTGCGGTCCATGTTAGTTTTAAGGACGTCTCGGTCCGATATTAGTTTAAGGACGTCTCGGTCCACGAGTTTAAGGACCCCGCAGTCCGTGTTGATGTGTGGTTGTCGGGACCCGTCACCTCTCTGACGTCGTTGAAGGATTACAACGATGGGTGTCAGAGGAGTTCGGAGATGTACCCTCGAACCGGTCGTAAATTGATTTAGGGAGCAGCCGTGCTCAGTCAATTTAATTTGAGGACTTATGGCCATGACTGGGCTAAGTCCAGTTTCAAGATTCTTTTGTCATTGGCTTATTGGACCTGTGCTAGGCCCTTTCCCGTTTACTATATTACTTTTCTTTATTTTGGTTGGGCTCTGCCCATTTTTTTAAAAAATGCATAGCATTTTTGATTAGGCCTGTTAGGCCTTTTAATTGGGCTCTGTCTCTTTTCTTAATAATGCAGAGCATTAAATACTCTAACAGTGCCCCACGTGGCTTGTCAGGCGTTTTGCGTCAATTAATGAGCACAAGCGCTCATGGAGGTGACACGTGTCACGTTCTGATGAGCGCAAGCGCAACAGCGCAGTGCGCTGCTTCAGTGCGCTGCGCTTTTGCACTGCTGACACGTGGCGCTTCCTGGCGGCTTGCGCAATAGTGCAGTTTTGGCAAATGCTGGGCACTGTTCTTATTCTTTTGGATCAATTTTAGATCAAAGAAAACAAGTTTTTTCCTGCTTTTTAAAGAACCGGTGGTTCATAAAAGGTGCAAGGCACTGTTATCTTGAGAATCTTTTAGATTCAGAACCAATGGTTCATAAAAAGAAGTGCAAAGCACTGTTTATTATTTATTTTTCTTTTCATTAGAGATCCTTGATCTTGTTCTCAGATCAATGATCTGTTCATAAGAGAATTTTCTCTTTTTCTAAAGGTTTTTTTTACCATTTTTGTTCTTGAGGAATTCTCTCCAATTCTTCAGAGTTCTCTCTGTTTGATTTCTCACACAATGTTGATGCCTTTGAATTGAGGTCTAGGGTCCTTTTTATAGTGCCCATAAATTAGTTAAATTTGTTAAAGAGATCTTTCTCTGAGTGATTTAGGGAATTTTCTCCACCGTTGGATCTTTGATCCAAGGGCTTCTATTTTACAGAAGGCAATTTTCTTGTTTTAACAAGAACAGAAAGATTTCTTTAAAATCTAGATTCTGTTTTAGCGCAAATGCCCCAGCGCGTGACACGTGTCACGCAGCGCGCAGCGCAACTGCGCTTGCGCAACTGCGCTGACACGCGTCGCGCAGCGCACAGCGCAGCGCAACTGCGCTTGCGCAACTGCGCTGACACGCGTCGCGCAGCGCACAGCGCAGCGCAACTGGCTCTTGCGCAACTGAAGCTTTGCTTCTTTAATTTTGTTTTCTAATAGAGCTTTGGTCTGATTGGGCGCACTGCTTTGGGCGCTGCGCTGCCGTATCATCTTTCGACACGTGGTGCGTTGCGCGCAGCGCAAAGAATTTGAAGCGTTGCTTCATTTACTAAAGTTTAAATTTTCAAAGTAGAGCTTTGCTCTGATTGGGGGAAGATGAAGCTTTACTTCATCTTCCGCCTTAAAGCTTCATCTTCCGCCTTGGAATTTGAACAGAGCTTTGCTCTGATTGGGGTAAACAGTCTGTAGAAGCAGATCTCCCCACAAGTTGAGAATTTAATTCTCATCGAGGAGATTCTTTCATGCAGTCCCAAAACTTAGAGGAAAAAACTAAGTTGGAAGAATTTAATCATTTCAAAAGATATAGGAATTTAATTCCTCTGATAAAACTAGGGTTTAACCCTGCATAAAAAACAACAACTGAGATCGACTCACGTGTTCCCACGTGACCCCTTAAAACAAGTGCTTAACACTTATAAAAAAAGGGGAATAAATAAAAGACAGTTTCCATTTTGGGGAGCCTCACGTGTTCCCACATGACCCCCTAATAGTGCTTATCACTTTCAAAAGTAAAAATGGAATAAATCAAAGACAGTTCCCATTTTGGGGCGCCTCATGTGTTCCCACGTGACCCTCTAATAGTGCTTAGCACTTTCAAAAGGAAAAGGGGAATAAATCCAAAGACAGTTCCTATTTTGGGGCGCCTCATGTGATCCTACGTGACCCCCTAATAGTGCTTAGCACTTTCAAAGGAAAAAGGGGAATAAATCCAAAGACAATTCCCATTTTAGGGCACCTCACGTGTTCCCACGTGACCCCATAATTGTGCTTAGCACTTTCAAATGGAAAAGGGGAATAAATCCAAAGACAGTTCCCATTTTGGGGCGCCTCACGTGTTCCCACATGACCCCCTAATAGTGCTTAGCACTTTCAAAAAGAAAAGGGGAATAAATCCAAAGACAGTTCCCATTTTGGGGCGCCTCACGTGTTCCCACGTGACCCCCTAATAATGCTTAGCACTTTCAAAAGAAAAAGGGGTATAAATCCAAAGACAGTTCCCATTTTGGGGCGCCTCACGTGATCCCACGTGACCCCTAATAGTGCTCATCACTTATAAAAGAAAAAGGGAATAAGCCCAAAGAATCAGTGCCCAATTCTCATGCGCCTCACGTGCCACACGTGAGCGCTCCAAATTTCAGTGTTTAACACTGCTTTAGAGCCTCACGTGGAAGCACGTGAGCGCTGAGCGGATATTAGTGTTTAACACTATGAGAGGCCAACCTTAGCTCAAATTAGTCAAGTCTCCTAAGGCCAAAACCCCTTTGATCATCAATCAACCGAGCCCTCCTATACTCAGGTCTCCCCAAATCGATCTTAGTTCCAAAGATGACTAATGATCTCCTAACATATGGTGTCTTAAATGGTGTTCATTCCACAATGATCTTTCCCTTCAATCTAGAATTTGGTTCAAGGGTGCATCTCTCCATACCTTTGATACATGTCGTTGTAATTCTTCAACGTCTTCAGAGAGTTGGAGGGTCCCGACAACCAACAGCTCTTGGGTGCATTCCCAAACCCATGAGCATATCACAATGGACCGCAATGTCTTTAAACCAGCTGTGGACCGCAATGTCCTTAAACTAGCTGTGGACCGCAATATCCTTAAACTAAACCCTCATACCAAAAATGGTGATCTATGGACCGTAACGTCCTTAAACTAAAGCAATAGAGCTCAAATGCTCTTTTATTGGATCTAAGTGATCCAAAACCCTGTTGAGTAGATCTTAGTCTAAAATTAGACTAACGTATCCTCAACAAACATTTAAGTTGATCTTAATCTCAAACGAGATTAAAGATCCATAAACCAATCCAAACCTAAATCTAAGAATATACGGATTTAGACTAATCCACGCCCTACGGGCGGTAACATAAATTAGTCTCCGTATACAATCCACGGGCAACCAAAAATAAAACAAACACACACGACATGAAGTGACCTTCTGGAGCAGGAGAAAGTGGTTATCACGATGCGGTAACGTAATTAACTGCAGGGGCTTGCGCCTGTAGGGAAGAGTGTCCCCACAATCAAAAACCCCTCACAGTGAGGGGGAATCTGACGAAGTCCGCTACAACGGCTGCATCCGTCCAAACCTCCGAAACACGGTGCCATAAATCAACTTGACATCTTCGGAGAAGTGGACGGATAAACCCAAATAGCATCTGCCCCCAAATTCAGGCAAGACGTTCGTCTTTCCCGGCTTTCGGCGGTAAACAGATTCTGATACTCCCGGTGGGACATTTTTCTCTTTCCACTCCACACTTCGTGTGTCGTGTTCACGAAATAATCACGGTTTAATATGGTTGCCCCTGGATTTGAGGTACGAAGATTTGGTGTCTTGCTCCATGCAGAGAAGAGAAATCGATGGCCTCCAGCTGCACCAATTGCAACAGCAACTACCACTCCGTCCCTGCTAGAGGAGTGACTTATAGGCCCTAAGCGGCCTCCATCTTTGAGATGCCAGTGGAGCAGGTGACTCAGGCCACCACTGAATTGTTCTTCGGGACCATGCTCCCGCCAATGAGCTTCAATGCTTCAATACCATCAT
Organism: Agapanthus africanus; assembly: GCA_030015575.1. NCBI lineage: Eukaryota > Viridiplantae > Streptophyta > Magnoliopsida > Asparagales > Amaryllidaceae > Agapanthus > Agapanthus africanus. The sequence goes on along the minus strand of CM057340.1, from coordinate 116,537,620 downwards.
AGGAGGCTCCAAAGAAGTCGGTTTTCGATCGGCTTGCAACTACCACGGCCCCTCTCAACGGGTCGTCCAATTCTAACGCCCCAGTCTTTAACAGGCTAAGCCACAGTTTCAGTAGGCCCGCAAAGAGGCTCGCAATACCTGAAGGGGTTATCCTGAAGCGGATAGCCATTCCTGTTCCGACAGACGAAGTCGTCAAAGGGGCTTCTCCTGCTAGAGGATCGGTTTTCGCAAGACTGGTCGTTCCAACTCCTGCTACGGGTGAGGTCGTTACAAGTTCTTCCCCTATTCGAAAGTCAGTCTTCAACAGGTTAGACGTTCCCTCTCAACGGACGTTAGTCTTCGACAGGTTGGCACCAACAGCAGCCTCTCATCAAAGCAAGGGGCATGACGAGGTCGTTTCTACAACTGAGGTGATCCCATCCGCAAGACATGCTCGACGTCGCCAATGGTGCCGAGTGAGGAAAGCTGGGGGCAACTTTCCTTCTGGACTTACCCCACCAGCTCCAATGATGGAAACTAACGCTGTTGTTCCAACTGGGAACAGCTTCGAGCTGCTCAGGAGGATGCGCAAGAACTCTCCAACCGCCATACTGAAGAAGTCTCCTCCGCCTGTCGAAAACACAACACAGGTGAAGCCGGAATAGCCTCCTCAGCAGTTGTCCTCCAAGATCCACAGAGTTTGGCGGAAAGTCCAAGACTCTATAATTGACAAAGATTACTCTCGCCGGCTGAAGAAGACGAAGGCTCAGCAAGAGGAGGACCATCCCTCCATCATACCACGGAAGGTATCATCTGCATGGGTGCTTGCTGCAACGGCCCCCTCAACTTCGACCTCCCATAAGAGGAGAAGGCCGGAGAAGATCCCCATGCCTGCGGTAAATTTCAAAGGCAGTGGACCCAAATGCCCTAAGTCTGGGGGCATGGTAGTATACACGGTGTACATGGCTTCCGGTAATGAGGAAAGCCGTACTTCCACGGGTCATTGAGCACTCACACGGTCTGTGACAAAAGCTCAGAAGCAACAACAAAAGCTCCAGGAGATGTTGACAAGGATGGCCGCATTCACTGGGCAGAAAGAAAGCCCGGAAGCATCGTCGGAACAACGCAAGGAGCAGGAGACCAACACCGAATTCCTACAGAGGGTGCTTGAAAAGAAAGACAAAGAGGCCGCAGAACAAGCGGATAATATAAAACAAATGGCGCTTCTATTCCAAGACATGGTTGGGATGATGATCTCCAGCCGAAGACCCTCCAATAATCATTAAAGACGACAGAGGGGAGACATCAAACCCTCCTCCGGCTTTATCAGCAGCCAGGGAGGAGACGATCTCCAAAGCTACCATTGATGACTACATAGCTCAACAAATACGAGCCCATCAAGCAAACGAAGCGGCAGGCCAAGTCGTCAGAACTAGGTGACCTTATCCAGGTTGGTACGACCAAATTAAGTACCCGCCAGGATATACGATCCCCAAATTCCATGTGTATAAGGGGACGGGCAATCCGCATCAACACGTTGCTCAATTCAGAGCTTTGTGCGGTAATACCAGGGGCGATGACAAACTGTTGCTTCGCCAGTTTGTTGGCAGCTTGTCGGAGACGGCATTTGAATGGTACTTCGAGCTCCCAAATGACTCTGTCAAGATATTTACGGAGATGGAACTACTGTTCACACAACGGTTTGCAAGCGCAAGCGAGCGCACCCCAATCATGGAATTAATCAATGCTAGAGTGAAGCCGGGAGAGACCTGGGTTCAATACGCAATTCGGTGGCATAACCTATGGTCAAGGTATGAACAGCGCATAGAAGAAGCTCCTGCTGTGGGCATGTTCATAGGGACCCTTGATCCTCAGGCAACTATATCCCGGTTTATGATGTTCTTCAAGCCGACCATCTTTCAGGCCTTGATTGACAAACTGGCCCAAATGGACCAGATAGGCCATAGGCCGTCCTCTTCAAAAATGGATCTCCGGAATGAAAAGGGCAAAGGGAAAGCGACCTTCGTCGCCAACGCTCAACAAAAACCGAGTGACCCGAAACCGGTAGCTCGCCAAAACAACAAACTAAGATCCCTTGAAGAAAAGTCGAGACATCCTTACTCGTTCCCCCAGGATAAAATGAGGAGACTATTCGAACTGGCGGTGCGCAACAGGCTCATCATTCTGCCGGATCCAAGATGCCTACTGCAATCGGATGACGTCAACAATCCCAATTACTGTCCCTACCACCGAATAGTGGGCCACCCAATCGAAGATTGCTACGTCTTCAAAAACTGGGTTGAAGACCAGTACCAACAGGGCAAGTTCGTATTGTCCGAAAACTGGAAGGTAAACCCGTCACAACAGCACACTCCTAAAAAGGTGGATACGCCGGGGGCATCATGCTCATTTGTAAAGGAAGCTCCGTGGGAAGTTGTCCTTTCGGCTAAAACTAAAAGAATGCTGAAGGATCTTCAAGCATGTTCGGCGATTAGGTGGAAAAGCCCGCTAGAGCCTGAGATTATTGACGAAATGCTGAAACCGCGCCCAATGCTGAAAGTTGGTGACGATGGGCAAAACCTCCAGGCCAAGCCTTCGAAGTCTTCAAAGAAAAAGAAGAAGGCCAAGAAGCCCATACAGCACAACGGCAATCGTACAGGTCTGCAAAGATACATCGATGCACTAGAGGAATACAACCAAGAGGCACGGACCCCAGTCATACTGGAAGAGTTCTTCAAGCATGTTCTTGAGAACGGAAACAGTGACATTAATGAAGGAGACGATTCTTCAGAAGAACCCGAGGATTATGTGGCGAGTTGCCACATGATCTCTCACTCGTCAATAAATGGCAAAGAAGCTCCTGATGTAGAGAAACTGGGGGCAGATCCAGAACCAAAATCCATAGAATCGTCAGATGACCTGATTGACGAGCTGCTGAACGAAGCTCTTCAAAAGAGCAAAGCTGATCGAGAACGTGAAGCGGCCATTTACGAAAAGGCCAAGCGTCGGTGTCGGGCCGAAAAATCTCCGGTAATGAGAAGCCATAAAGTACCTCAACCGGATCAAAGCGCCCTTGCCACCAGAAAGAGCAGAATCAAGATAAGGAAGCAGTTCGCCAAAGCTCTGTCGGTGGGAATGAAGCTGCCACCTTTCAAAGAAAATACTTCCGGGAGTACGTGCCCCGACGAACCGGATGTACATCCGAACTACTGCTTATACCATCGGAAAGTCACGCACCTTACCGAAGAGTGCAATGCCTTCAAGAAGTGGTGGCAGCGATACGTTGCCCATCGACAACGATTTAAGCGAATGAAGTGCAAAGCCCGTCGGGAGCAGCGAAGCACGACAGATGAGCATAAAGGAATAGTCGGTAACTGTCATATGGTTGATGCCATCCCAACAAAAGTAAAGTCTCAAGTTCTTACCTTCAGGAGCGATTCGGACGAGAAAATGGCCCTCGGCCTTCTCTTCAAGGAACCCACCTCTGGAAAATAAGAAGAAATGAGGAACTGTGAGAACATCCAGCTGCGTAACCGTACATTGCCTGAAAAGAATCTCGGACCCTCAAACAAAGGTTCGGGCAAAAGAGACAAAAGGAAGGAAACAGTCCCTGAGGAGATTGCCCTCGATGATAGAGTCGTCGAAGAGCTCACAACCAAGGACCTGCCTAAGAAGAACAAGGTGGATTACAATGTCCTGGCACACCTGAGGAAGATACCCTAACAATTAAGCATTTTGGATGCCCTTCTTGTATCTAAAGAGGCACGAGATTCCATGATCAAGACGTTACAAGAGCTCGATCAGTTTCAAGCCTTCCTTGCAGAAGAAAAGATGAACGACGAGCTGGAAGAAGTCCACATGGCTCACATCACATTCAACGATGAAGACCTCCTTCTCGGAACGAGTGAGCATAACCGTCATCTGTATGTAACCGGGTATTGTCATGATATCAAGATAGGGAAGATCCTGGTCGACAACGGGTCCTCCGTCAACCTTCTTATTGTAAGAGTGTTGAAGGAGATTTGCATGAATGTGCAGCACTTGGCTCGGGATAAAATTACCATCTCCGGTTTTGACTCCCAATCATCGCAAACGCTTAGGTCTGTAATATTTGTTAGTGTATATGCCCTAGGGGCCATTATTGTATCATACTAGCTTGTATATTACTTAATGGAAGCTTGGGATATTCACAGTTATATAACAGTCTTGCTAAACATGGTAGTATGCTACTTGGTTTTATCTATCTTAATATGTGAGTATATGTATTGATAGAGCTCTTAAGATCTTGTTTGACTACCAGCGTTGTGATGGCAGTCACACTAGTGGGGGCTGGGTAGTCTATAAGCACATCCTTTTTTAGGTCCCTAGTCATGGGATTATCGAGACAGGGCATCAATACTCCGGAGTAGACTAGTGTGCATGCTTCTCATCCCAGTTAGGGAGATGGTCTGTCCCACAGCCGTCAGTACGTCGTACTGAAGATAGAATACAGGTTCTCGTTAGGTTACGGGTACACCGGATAGGACTCACGGGGAACTGTTGGTTGGTATTATACCCGTCGTCAGTTAACAGTTCCCAGGTGACATGAGTACAGCATAGTCCGCACACTTGACACTGCTACTTCTCCTCGAGTGTGTCCCACTGTTCTTAGATTGCTACCCTACCACGGCTCAAAAGAGTCGTGCAAACAGGTAGCAGTTGGGTGCAATCCCGAGCACTTGGAGGCAGTGGCGGTTAGACAGGATTCGTCTCTCCCGGTATTGGGAGTTGATATCGCGCTGTGTCGGAGAGCCATTACGCAAAGTCCCTGGCTAGGGCAAGCGAGATTTACTGGTAGGTTCCAGTAGTTTCTCAAGGTGTAATGGGCTTCACTCCGACACGACTTATACCGCTATTAGGGGACTGACGCTTGCCGCCCCCTAGGCCCGATATGCGATAGTTTAAGATGAACAGACCGGACTGTACGGAGATTATCACATCAGGCTCAGTAGGAGTTCGGATGGGTTTCCTCATCGGCCTTCTTATCGACATTTACCTGGGGACCGTTACGTACAGCTAGTGCCGCTTGCGGTCTGTGGTTAAACCCACTGCCAGCGTAGTAGTCGAGTCTTTAGAGTCCCACACAGAGAGTTTTCCTGCTCCAGGCGAAACGATATAGAGGTCGTATGGTTTTACGACAAGGGTTCGGACACATACGTGTGTTTACGCACGTACGACATTCGGACAGTTTTTACTAGCCGGCTTTGGTTTAAGCCAGATTCTAGTATCGGGTTATTAGATTTACTCAGTCTAAAGTTTTTCCGTGTTTTCACGGATAGGAGGGGCGTTCTCGTAATTTGTCGGGAAGCTTCTAGAAGGATGGTGACTTGGAGGGTAAGGTGGCATTAGCAATTAATGATCTAGTGACTCATTTAGATGAATCATTCAAGTGAGTTAATGAAGCATTTATTGCTTAATGACTCACTTGATGATTCATTGCATATATTTAATGAAGCATGATGATAATGCATTTGATTTATTCATTTGATATTTTCTTATGCTTCATAATATATTAGAAGTGAGAAGCTTTTTCATTCATTCTCTTGCTCACCTTCTCTCTCCTCAAGCTCTCTCTCTTCAAACCCTAATCCTCCCCTCTCATGTGTTGAGATCAAGGATTAGATAGACTAATTAATCCATAACCTCACTCTATATCACCTAGGTACCTTTGATTAGCAACTAAAGAAACCTAGTTACCTCAAGTTTAGAGGTGAAGCTTGGAATAGAAGCTCTCGGGTGGATCGTCTATTACATAGAGGAGGCTGAGGAGGAGGTGGATAACGAAAAGAAGAAGGACTAGGTTCACTAGGTATAATCTCTTTTCATAGTAGTTAAGAACTCCTATGTTTTTGTTAGTTATCGTTTAGCTAAGATTCTTCGGTTAGTCGATGTTAACTCAAAGAACAAGATCGTTTTTCATATTTCCGCCTCCCCGCAACTCGTGGGGTGTTGTATATCGACTTACAGTGGTATCAGAGCCTCGCTAAACAATAATTAACTCATTAGCAAAGTCGTAAGAATTTCGAACGCAAAACGAACCGGAAAAAACATCGAAATCACATAGTTTCTGTCGATTTTAAAACAGGCCCTAAAAATTTTTCAGGGACCTGCAGAATAACCTACAGAGGAATATAAGAACACTGAAAAAAATTGGGTTCATGAATCGGCCAAACAACAGCTGAACCACAGCCGATCCCACCGATCCGCCGCGGATCCGCGGCCGAGTTGGAGCCGATTCAGCCCAAGTTTTTCCAGTGGATCTTCTGTGATGTTTTTGTCTTTTCTGGAATGTTTATTTTCTGCTCAAGTCTCAGGTGCACAGAGAAGTTTTGGAGTAGAATCTGATGTGTTTAATCGATCGAAATTTTACGATGTTTGCTAATATGATTATATCTGCGATTGTATAATGTGTTCGTAAACCTCCCCTAACTGCTAGTATTTCGGTTGGCAGAGGTTGCACATTTCTGTAATGGATTTTACTGTTTGTGGTTATGAACTGTATTGAATTGTTGTGATGATTAGCCGGGGTTTGAGATGGGTTGTTATATTCATTCATTCGATATAATTGTAATATGTTGTAATATTATTTTGCGGGGCGCATCCAGGTTGCGGTTGTATCCACCGTTGTATTATTTCATTTTACTATTTTTGCTCCTAAGATAGACCCAAGGTGGGGTGCACAAACTACCGGGTACTTTGAAGTGTTTAGTGGCCTACTCACGTAGTTGAGGGAGACCACTTCACTTCGGGTACTTGGCGGGTAGTTTGCCGTACCCGTAGGGGTCTAGGGTGGGGTAATGGCTATTCATCACAACTGTGTAATCCATCTTTCGTTGCAGGCTCAAAAGAAACGCGGATTGCTTGCATATCCAATAATGTTCATCTGTGATCTGGAATGCCTATTATTGCGTCTGACGAATGTACAATATCTATATATGATAGCTATTTAGACGTCACTTATGTTTTACACCCGCGCTAGCCCAGCCCCCGCTCTGCCGTTAGTTAAGTAACCTAACGGGTGATGACGGGACCCAGTGGCGAATGCGGATGGCATAAGAGGACATTGTATTTTCGTTGTTTTCTGCAATGATAGGTTAATGATGAGACGCATTATTATTAATGCAAAGAAAAATAAACCAAAGTTCAATCGTTGGAACAATTTAAAAAAAACCACTTGGTTAATTTTAAAACAGAAGATATTTTTAATTGCAGAGCTTTAACCACTCCTTTTAAAAAGCTATCAGGTTCCTTCGGTTATATCAAGTTCACTACGTTCACGGTTTTGCCAAAACCATTCATAGCCCTCCGTCATTTCATTTGGGTATTCAGTAGTATTCAAGCTATGTATTTTGGCCAAAGTCAAGGCATAGTGTTTGGTAGCTGCTGGGTATTCATTTGTTGCATAGATAGATGAGTTAGTTTGGGACAGTCGTATTATCATTTGACCAAAGTCAGGGGTATGTACGGATGGGTTCAAATTGACAAGATAATGACGGGTAGAACTTGACATGCGACTTATGACATTTTGACCAAAGCCAAGGTCATAAGAGTATGGGGCAAAAATTAATATCGGGAATTTCTAAAGAAACTGAAATTTGCAAAGAGATGCATACCATTTGGAGTTTGATGAGTGCTGGTAGGATTCCTTCAGCATTATCATACGATGATATTTGGATCCCGATCCTACTGTGAGTATATGCTACTAATTAGGAGATTCGTCACTTAACGACCAATGCTATAAACCAAGTAGGTGTCGAGAAAGGTGTCAGCGGGGCTACGCCCCCAGAGAAAAGAGGTTATTTAATTAAGGAACTTCGCGAAAGCGTTGGAAAACCTCCCTCGAAGTATCGACACTGGCCTGGCTGAACGGTTAAGCAAGTATTATACGGTGAGAAGAGTCCTGGCTAATTCTTCTTTTATGGTTTGAAGAAGGATTCGAGAAACAGTGGGAGCCATCCAGTTTAGATAAACTAAAAACCATTCTAAACTTGCAAGAGCATCATGCTAAAGTGTTTCTTCTCTCTCTCTTACTTGCAGCGACCCTGAAAATGACTAGACTTAAGTTACTTTTAGAGAAAAATATACTGATAGGGCCAAACTATAAAGATTGGCTGCGGAATGTCAAAATGGCTTTGACCTATGACAAGTTGGGGTATGTCCTCACCACTAAGGCACCTGAAGTCCCAAGTCCCAAATCCAGTAATGCGGATAAGGAAATCCGCAAAACCTGGGAGATAGATTGCGCGAAGGCCAAGTGCATCGTGCTTACCTCGATGAACAATGAACATCAGAGGAGGCACGAGGATATGGATCTTGAATCCATATTTCTCCATACAAAAGATCTGTATGGAAAGCAATCTCGTATAGCAAGATACGAGACCTCAAAGAACTTGTTTCGAGCGAGGTTGGCCGTCGGATCATCGGTAGGAAAACATGTCCTAAAGATGATTGGCTATATAGAAGAGCTCGCAGACCTTGGGACGACTTTGGATAATGAGCTCTATACAGACTTAATTCTCCAGTCCCTTCCTTCCACCTACGCCCAGTTTATTCTGAATTTCAACATTCAAAGAAAAGAAGTTGAACTTCCAGAACTCCTTAACATGTTGAGGAGTGCAGATGGCACCTTGCAGAAGGCAAGGGAAACACCCGCTATGTTTGTTAGCGGTACTTCTTCTTCCGGGTTCAAGGCTAGGGCCAGAGGAAAGAAGAAGAAGGCTGCCACCAAACCTAGAGGAGGTGTTAGTAAGGTGGGAGCGAAGGGAAAGAAAAAGTTTGCGGTACCAGTAGTGGCCCAGGATGAGTGCTTCCATTGTCATAGGAAAGGGCACTGGAAGAAAGATTACAAGGCGTGGAACGCCAAGAACCAGGGACCGAAGCAAGCTGTGGCTTCGACTTCAGGTGTGTTTGTAATTGAGAATTGTCTGTCAATCAACTCTACTTCCTGGGTATTGGATACCGGATCAGGATCTCATATATGCAATTCATTGTAGGCACTGAGAAACCGTAGAGTGCTGAAGGATGGTGATATGACCCTGATGGTTGCTAACGGAGCTAGCGTGGGAGCTGTGTCCGTAGGGGATTATCATCTGGGATTGACGAGTGGACACATTTTGGTTTTACATAACTGTTTTTGTGTACCTAGCTTAACGTGTAATATCATATCAGTTTCCTTGTTATCAAATAAAGGTTATGATTTCACGTTTGTAAGTGATGTTGTTAACATCCACCTTAATCATAGTTTGATTGGGTCTGGTACACTGGATAATGGTATATATGTCTTAAACCAACTCCAGATTTTCAATGTCCAGAACACACTAAAAAGAAAGTCTCCAGATTTAAATAGGCTTTCTTGTGGCATTGTAGACTAGGTCACATCAATGAGACAAGGTTGACTAAGTTACATAGAGAAGGATATTTGGACTCATTCGAATATCAAACTTATGCCACTTGTCAATCATGTCTCAAAGGAAAGATGACAAAGACTCCATTCACTGGACATGGAGTAAGAGCGAGCGAGCTCTTAGGACTCATACATAGCGATGTATGTGGTCCAATGTCTACACATGCAAAAGGTGGTTTTTCCTATTTCATTACTTTTACGGATGATTACTCTTGGTACGGATTCATTTATCTGATGAAACATAAATCCGAAGCTTTTGAGAAATTCCAAGAGTATAAGAATGAAGTAGAAAACCAAACCGGTAAAAGTATCAAGACACTAAGATCTGATCGAGGTGGTGAATACTTAAGTGCCGAGTTCCTAGGTTACCTAAAAGAGAAAGGAATTCTCTCTCAGCTTACTCCTCCATACACTCCACAGCATAACGGTGTATCGGAGAGACGGAATTGAACCCTATTGGATATGGTACGTTCCATGATGAGTAATGATGAGTTACCACGATCTTTCTGGGGTTATGCGCTAGAATCAGCGGCATATCTTCTGAACAGGGCTCCTACCAAGACTGTGCCTACCACGCCATATCAGATGTGGAGTGGGAAGAAACCCCATCTTCAGCATCTGAAGATATGGGGATGTCCAGCTTTTGTTAAAAAGCAGCATGCGGACAAGCTCGAGGCATGATCAGTACAGTGTAAGTTTGTGGGATGTCCAAAGAACTCCAAGGGATATTATTTCTATTACGTAGAGGAACAAAAGGTTTTTGTTTCTCGTAATGCCCATTTTCTAGAACATCAATTTCTAGAAAAGGAAATAAGTGGGAGCGAAATAGAACTAGAAGAAATTCCAGAACCACAAACTACTACTGAAAGTTTGGTAGAACCAGTAGTTCAAGAAGAACAGGACATTCCCGCACCCCTCCGCAGGAGTAGTAGGCTGTCTCATCCGCCTGAGAGATACTACGGTTTTCTCATAGATGGGGATAGAGAGGATTGCGTCATTGATGATGATGAACCTACTAGCTTCCAGCAGGCCATCCAGAGCGGCGACTCGGTACGATGGCTAGATGCAGTGCGGACTGAAATAGAGTCCATGTACACCAACAAAGTATGGACTTTGGACTTTGCTCCAGATGGGATAAAACCCATAGGATGCAAATGGATCTTCAAGAAAAAGATTGGTGTAGATGGACAGGTGGAAACCTATAAGGCTAGACTTGTTGCAAAGGGTTTTAGTCAAAGACCTGGTTTAGACTATAACGAAACTTTTTCTCTAGTGGCTATGCTCAAATCCATTCGGGTCCTTCTTGCTATTGCTGCCTTCCATGATTATGAAATCTGGCAGATGGACGTACAAATGGCTTTTCTGAATGGAAATTTAGAAGAGTGCGTCTATATGGATCAGCCAGAAGGTTTCAATCAGAGTGGGAGCAGCGGGAAAGTATGCAAGTTGCTTAAGTCCATTTATGGACTAAAGCAGGCATCGCGAAGTTGGAACATCTGCTTTGATGAAACGGTCAAAGAATATGAATTTATCAAAAATCCAGATGAACCATGTATATATAGTAAAGTTGTAGCACGAACTGTCGTATTCCTCGACTTGTATGTGGATGACATTCTATTGATAGGAAATGACATTCCTATGCTACAATCTGTCAAAGGATTCTTGTCACACAGGTTCTCCATGAAAGACCTGGGTGATGCCTCTTACATTCTGGGGATCCGGATCTATCGTGATAGATCCAAGAGGATATTGGGACTTTCGCAGTCCAGGTATATCAACACTATACTGAAAAGATTCAGTATGGAAGATTCTAAGCGCAGTAATCTACCGGCTTGTCACGGAATCACCCTATCCAAAGAGATGTCTCCCAAGACTGATTTGGAAAGAGATCGCATGTCGATTATACCCTACGCTTCTGCGATAGGCTCTATAATGTATGCGATGTTGTGCACCAGACCAGATGTAGCTTACGCACTGAGCGTAGCAAGCCGGTATCAGTCAGACCCAGGGGAGAAGCATTGGATAGCAGTAAAGAACATTCTCAAGTACCTAAGAAGGACTAAGGAGATGTTCTTGGTTTACGGCGGAAAAGACCTCAAGATAGAGGCCTTTGCTGATTCCGGCTTCCAGAATGATAAGGACGATTCCAAGTCCATGTCTGGTTATGTCTTTACCCTCAATGGAGGGGCGGTGTGCTGGGAGAGTTCCAAGCAGGACACCGTTGCTGACTCGGCGATGGAAGCGGAGTATATTGCTGCTTGCGATGCCGCAAAAGAAGCGGTCTGGATGAAGAAGTTCCTAACAGAACTTCAGGTGGTTCCTACCATAGTTGATCCAATACCTCTGTATTGCGACAACAACGGAGCTATAGCTTTAGCGAAGGAACCAAGGTCCCATCAGAAGTCCAGACACATCTTAAGGCGGTATCACCTGATCAGGGAGATCATAGATCGCCGGGTGATCGAGGTCCGGAGAGTTGCTACTGAAGAGAACATTGCTGATCCATTCACAAAGGCCCTACCTCAGATTCAGTTCGAGAGGCTACTAGAGATCATCGGTCTTCGATATGCCAGTACATGGCCCTAGTGCAAGTGGGAGATTGTTAGTGTATATGCCCTAGGGGCCATTATTGCATCATACTAGCTTGTATATTACTTAATAGAAGCTTGGAATATTCACAGTTATATAACATTCTTGCTAAACATGGTAGTATGCTACTTGGTTTTATCTATCTTAATATGTGAGTATACGTATTGATAGAGCTCTTAGGATCTTGTTTGACTACCAGCGTTGTGATAGCAGTCACACTAGTGGGGGCTGGGTAGTTTACAAGCACATCTTTTTTCAGGTCCCTAGTCGTGGGATTATCGAGATAGGGCATCGATACTCCGGAGTAGACTAGTGTGTACGCTTCTCATCCCAGTTGGGGAGATGGTCTGTCCCACAGCCGTCAGTACGTCGTACTGGAGATAGTATACAGGGGTTCATTGGGTTACGGGTACACCGGACAGGACTCACGGGGAACTGTTGGTTGGTATTATACCCGTCGTCAGTTAACAGTTTCCAGGTGACATGAGTACAGCATAGTCCATAGACTTGACACTGCTACTTCGCCTCGAGTGTGTCCCACTATTCTTAGATTGCTACCCTACCCCGGCTCAAAGGAGTCGTCCAAACAGGTAGCAGTTGGGTGCAGTCCCGAGCACTTGGAGGCAGTGGCGGTTAGACAGGATTCGTCTCTCCCGGTATTAGGAGTTGATATCGTGCTGTGTCAGAGAGCCATTACGCAAAGTCCCTGGCCAGGGCAAGTGAGATTTACTGGTAGGTTCCAGTAGTTTCTCAAGGTGTAATGGGCTTCACTCCGACACGACTTATACCGCTATTAGGGGACTGACGCTTGCCGCCCCCCTGGGCCCGATATGCGATAGTCTAAGACGAACAGACCGGACTGCACGGAGATTGTCACATCAGGCTCAGTAGAAGTTCGGATGGGTTTCCTCATCGGCCTTCTTATCGACATCTACCTGGGGACCGTTACGTACAGCTAGTGCCGCTTGTGGTCTGTGGTTAAACCCACTACCAGCGTTGTAGTCGAGTCTTTAGAGTCCCAATACAGAGAGTTTTCCTGCTCCAGGCGAAACGATATAGAGGTCGTATGGTTTTACGACAAGGGTTCGGACGCATACGTGTGTTTACGCACGTACGACATTCGGACAGTTTTTACTAGCCGGCTTTGGTTTAAGCCAGATTCTAGTATCGGGTTATTGGATTTACACAGTCTAAAGTTTTTCCGTGTTTTCACGGATAGGAGGGGCATTCTCGTAATTTGTCGGGAAGCTTCTAGAAGGATGGTGACTTGGAGGGTAAGGTGGCATTAGCAATTAATGATCTAGTGACTCATTTAGATGAATCATTCAAGTGAGTTAATGAAGCATTTATTGCTTAATGACTCACTTGATGATTCATTGCATATATTTAATGAAGCATGATGATAATGCATTTGATTTGTTCATTTAATATTTTCTTATGCTTCATAATATATTAGAAGTGAGAAGGTTTTTCATTCATTCTCTTGCTCACATTCTCTCTCCTCAAGCTCTCTCTCTTCAATCCCTAATCCTCCCCTCTCATATGTTGAGATCAAGGATTAGATAGACTAATTAATCCATAACCTCACTCTATATCATCTAGGTACCTTTGATTAGCAACTAAAGAAACCTAGTTACCTCAAGTTTAGAGGTGAAGCTTGAAATAGAAGCTCTCAGGTAGATCGTCTATTACATAGAGGAGGCCGAGGAGGAGGTGGATAATGAAAAGAAGAAGGACTAGGTTCACTAGGTATAATCTCTTTTCATAGTAGTTAAGAACTCCTATGTTTTTGTTAGTTATCGTTTAGCTAAGATTCTTCGGTTAGTCGATGTTAACTCAAAGAACAAGATCGTTTTTCATATTTCCGCCTCCCTGCAACTCGTGGGGTGTTGTACATCGACTTTGAATCCAACGAGTAACACTACCGTACAGTCCGGTCTGTTCGTCTGATATGTCGCATATCTCGTCTAGGGGTGGTAAACGTCAGACCCCAATAACTCGATAAGTCGTGTCGATATGAGGCTCATAACGGGTCGAGAAACTACTGGTAACACTTACCAGTAAATCCCTAAAGCAGCCTTGGCCAAGGACTTCCTGTTATAGCCAATCGAGCACTGCGCAACATCAACTCCCTATACCGGGAGAGACGAAACCCCTCCTATCACTCATTGCCTCCATGTGATTCGAGAATGTACCCAAAAGCCACCGTTTTGCACATCCTCTTGGACGTGGTATGATGGAAATCAAAGCACAGCGGGAATCACACAAGACTCTATGACGATCTCGGGTCTACAGATTAACCTATACCAGTGTCACCAGAGAACTGCCATCTGACGTAAGGTATAATACCATCTGGGAGTTCTCGGCGAGTCCGTCCAGTGTACCCAGTCTCTACTGAGTACCCGTATATCATCTCTGATGTCAAACACCAATGGATATGGGATCATCCATCACCCATCTGTATGGGTCGAGAAGGTATACGCTAGTCTACTCTGGTATATCGATGCCCTATCTCGATACACCCACGACTAGGGACCTTGAAGGATGTACTTATGGACTACCATGTCCCCACTAGTATGATCCGCATCATAGTCCAGGTAGTCAAGTACACATCCTAAGGGCTTTACCAACATGTAACAGAGAGACAATCAGTGTATACGTTAAGGTAAAGAGTAACCAGATAGCATACTATCATATCGAGCAAGAAAGCCATCCCTATATATGTCCAAGCATCCACTACAATATACATCCTATGTATAGTAATGGCCTCTAAGGCATACATATAACTAATACTAAGGGCTTTACCAACATATAACAGAGAGACAATCAGTATACACGTTAAGATAAAGAGCAACCAGATAGCATACTATCATGTCGAGCAAGAAAGTCCTCCCTATATATGTCCTAGCATCCACTACAATATACATCCTATGTATAGTAATGGCCTCTAGGGCATACATATAACTAACAGTTTTGACCTTTCCTTAATAGAGCCAAGAACAAACAACGAAGAGGAATATGAAGCTTTGATAGCAGGTCTCGAGATCGCCATTGACATGGGAATCGAGAACCTCCTCATATATGGAGACTCCCAGCTGGTCGTTAGCCAAGTAAATGGCGACTATCAGACGTGTAAGCTAGAACTGGTAAAATATGGCAAAAGAGTGCAGCAATTGCTATCTCAAATCCCTCCTACGTCCTGGAAAGCATACCACAAGTGGAAAATAGCATGGCAGATGCGTTAGCCAAACTTGCTAAAGAACTGGCTGACGAAAACCTCGATGACGTAAGGATCATTGTGCAAAGCCGCTGGATTCTCGCACCAGCAGAAATGTCTCCGAAGTCATCTGAAGAAAAGGAAGCGGCCGAACAAGCGGCATTCCAATTAGAGGATGAAGAAAAGGTGAAGGATTGGAGAGAAGTCTTTGTAGACTACTTCAAATCTCATCATACGCCCGAAGCCGCGTCGTCAAGACATCAGCACATGAAATGAGCTCTATCCTTCGCCTTCGTCAATAATACTCTATATAAGAGATCGTTTGACAGTTTGTGGCTAAGATGCTTGGGACCAGAAGAAGCAAGGAGAGTCGTCCAAGAAACTCATGACGGACTCTGCGGTTCTCATCAAGCCGGGCCAAAGATGAAGCTGAAGATCAAAAGAATGGGTTACTATTGGCCCACGATGATTCAGGACTGCCTCGAATATGTGAGCAGTGTCACTCGTGCCAAATTCACAGGGACTTCACCCACCAGCATCCGAATCCGTTACACCTAACACTGGCTAGCTGGCCATTCAAAATGTGGGGAACCGATATAATTGGGCCCATCGAACCGACATCATCTAAGGGACATCGGTTCATATTGGCAACGACCAATTACTTCTCTATGTGGGCAGAAGCAATACCGCTAAGAGAGGTGAAGACGGAGAACATCCTCCATTTCTTCAGGACACATGTCATCTACCGATTCGGCACTCCGCGACGGATCATCTCGGATAATGGGCCGGCCTACAGAAGCTATAAGATCAGCGGCTTCGCACAGCAGTATAAAATAGAGATACTCTTCGGTCTATAATCCCCGAGCTAATGGTCTAGCTGAGGCTTTCAACAAGACCTTGACGAAGATCATAAAGAAGACGGTGTCCAGAAACAGAAAGGATTGGCACGAGAGACTGCATAAAGCTCTCTGGGCTTATCGGACCACGTTCAAAATAGCCATGAATACAACGCTATTCGCGTTGGTATTTGGCACGGAAGCAGTACTTCCGTTAGAGATAGAGATACCCTCTCCACGAGTAGCAGTTCGATACGAGCTGACGGATGAAAAAAATGCCCATCTTCGGCTTGAGAAGCTCGATGCCCTCAATGGAACTCGTCTCATGTCACAGCAAAACCTAGAACCTTACAAAGCAAGGATGACGCGCTCATACGAAAGATTAACTAGGCTGAGAACATTCCGCTAAGGCGAACTCGTGCTAGTCGTAAAAAGACCTATGATCCCCAATCGTGCTAAACGGGGGAAATTCGAGCCGAACTATGAAGTCCCGTACATCATAGACAAGATCTACTAATGTGGGGCCTACTTGCTCATAGATATGCATGGCGAAAGATCCTTCCGGCCGATAAACGTCCGATTCCTTAAGAAATACTACGCTTGACAAGTCACGGCTTAGGTTAATGATGGATGACGACACTCGTGTCCGCTCGCTGTCTTCCTGAGTTCAAACTCTATAAGTAGTATCCGGCGAAACCTCGCCTCAAAAACACCACGGACCGCAACGTCCTTAAACTAGCTATGGACCGAGATGTCCCTAAACTAACAACGGACTGCAACGTCCTTAAACTAGCTATGGACCGAGATGTCCTTAAACTAATGATGGACCGAGATGTTTTTAAACTAAATACGCCGCCTCAAACACGGCGAGAGTGGAATCTAGGTCCACAGGTCCCAGCGGCAAGGATTGCAACTTAAGTCCCGCTGGCTGCACAACCGCCCCGGTGGTGAAATTCCCCCTAAGTGCCATTGGCAAAGGGAGGAGTAAAAAAATGCGGTACGCCCACAAGCAAAAGGGGCACGGATGAAAACCCGAAAGGGCGCCGTGAGTAAAAACAGCAGGGCTACCGGCGAGCTTGTGAAAACCTGCAAGGGCGCAGACTCATAAAAAAATTCATGCACACTTGCAGGGTCCTCTCGACCTTGTAAGGAGAAAATACATGCGTGAGATCCTTACAACTCATAAAAGGGAGCAACACACTTAGGGGTCCCCACGATTCCTAAGGAGAAATTGCACTTATGAGATCCTCATGACTCGTAAGGAGAATCCCTCTTATGAGACCCTCACGACTCATAGGATTTAAAAGCCTTAAGTTACAGGGATCTGAACCTGTTCTTAAGCCATCACATTCCCCAAGTTGCCCTACATGCGGTCCAATATCGGCCCTTGTATACAATCCACGGGCACAAATAAACGTTTCCCCCACTGAGTCCCACCAACGACGAGGAATGTCCTCATATGGTGAACGACACTTGTAAGTCCTCTCGACTTATAAGGAGAAAACACTTTTGTAATATCCTTAAGACTTATAAGAGAACACACACTTAGGAGTCTTCACGACTCCTAAGGAGAAAACACACCTACGAGATCCTCACGACTTGTAGGGAGAGACACCTTTATGAGACCCTTACGGCTCATGAAGTCAAAAGTCTTAGTCGACGGGATCCTAACCCTGTTTGCTAAGCCACCTTTGTTCAAATCGATAAAGGCAAATGATGATTCTCTCCTGGAAATATCCCAGTTGTAGAAATTCTGATGCCTAAATCGGTATCAAATTCCAAGCCCTTTCACGGCAAATGATGATTCGCTTCTAGCAATATTCCAGTCACAGCAATGCTGATGCCAAAATTGGTGTCAGATCTCAAGTTCCATACTCGCAGCAAAAAAATCAGCGAGTAAAATATATGCATATAAAAATAGCCGAAATGATTGGGCAACTCGCAATAAAAAGCAGTGAGTAAAGAAAAGAAAAATAGCCGAAATGATTGGACACCATGAAAAATAGCCGAAATGATCGGGCAATCGTGACTTTCGCGATATAAAAAGCTGAAATGATAGAGCATCACGGAAAGAAATTAAAAAATGAAATGAAACTTTTGCCCTGCAGGTGAGATCACATCGACCCCTGTATACAATCCATGGGCACAAACGAAAAGGGAACCACATTGTCCCACTAGGCTTCGTCAAAGGGAAGCTAGATCTCGATGGCTACATCTACAGCCTAGAAATCAACAATGGCGTTCCCTCTCGTTCCAACCAGAAGTAGATACGACGTCAGCAAAACGGAGTCATGGCAAAGTCCCCTAGTTCCAAATCTCGACGGTTCACAGACAACCTAGAGACTACCTCGGAGCCACGGCAAAGACCCCTAGTTCCAAATCTCGACGGTTCACAGACAACCTAGAGACTACCTCGGAGCCATGGCAGAGTCCCTAGATCCAAGTCTCGACGGCAATATTTATAGCCTAGAGATCAACAACAGCGTTCTTCCTCCCTCCAGCAGGATGCAGACGCGACATCAACAAACGGAGCCATGGCAAAGTCCCCTAGTTCCAAATCTCGACGGTTCACAGACAACCTAGAGACTACCTCGAAGCCATGGCAGAGTCCTTAGTTCCAAGTCTCGACGGTAACATCTACAGCCTAGAGATCAACAACGGTGTTTCTTCTCACTCCAACAGGATGCAGACGCAACGTCAACAAAATGGAGCCATGACAAAGTCCCCTAGTTCCAAATCTCAACGGTTCGCACACAGCCCAGAGACTACCTTGGAGCCATGGCAAAGTCCCCTAGTTCCAAATCTAGACGGTTCACAGATAGCCTAGAGACTACCTCGGAGCCACGGCAAAGTCCCCTAGTTCCAAATCTCGACGGTTCACAAACAGCCTAGAGACTACCTCGGAGGCACGGCAAAGTCCCCTAGTTCCAAATCTCGACAGTTCACAGTTAGCCTAGAGACTACCTCGGAGCCACGGCAAAGTCCCTAGTTCCAAATCTCGACGGTTCACAAACAACCTAGAGACTACCTCGGAGCTATGGAAAAGTCCCTAGTTCCAAGTCTCGACGGCAGCATTCACAACCTAGAGATCAACAACAGCGTTCTTCCTCCCTCCAGCAGGATACAGACGCGACATCAAAAAACGGAGCCATGGCAAAGTCCCCTAGTTCTAAATCTCGACAGTTCACAGACAACCCAGAGACAACCTCGACATTCTTCGCAATATTGCAGACACAATGTCAACAAGCGAAGCAAAGGAAGATCCCTAGCATCAGGGTCTTGACGGCAACTCAAATGAGACCTGAAATACTATCGAAGATCATCCCACTCCAGCGCGGAGTGGTCATGACTCATCGGGGCTCCCAAACTGAGCCTAACCTCAAGTAAAAAGTGACATGGAATATCCCTAACGCTTGCCCTTTTGACGGTAATATCACCTGGAAGATTACTTGAAGACGTCTTATCCAGCCCCCGAAGGGATCAGAGACACGACAGTCGCGGGGCTACTCGAACAGCGTGATTGTGTATCGAGGAATACACCGGCCAACACGACGGTACGATGGGTATAAAAACCTAGTACCACAGACCCTAACGGACATCTATTAGCAGGAGTTAACTGTGACGTTAGGACATCCTTGCGAGAACTTCTCGATTCATCTCGACTCGTCGGGAAAATAATGTTCTTGCAAGAACTTCTCGACTCGTAGGGAAAAGCCTTAGCCAACGGGGATAAGGACCTGTTTCTTAAGCACTGGGGCCCTGCAAATCGGTCCAAGATGGACTATTGTATACTATTCATGGGCCACACTCTCCAAAGTCGAATATCGACAAGGAGGGGAACAACCACTTACGAGTCCTCTCGACTTGTAAAAGGGGAAATTCTCTTGTGAGATCCTTACGACTCTCAAGAGAAAGCGCACTTAGGGATCCTCTCAACTCCTAAGGAGAAAATACACCTACGGGATCCTCTCGACTCGTAGGGAGAAAAGTCTTTATGAGACCCTCACGGCTCATAAAGTTGAAAAGTCTTAGGCGACAGATCTGAACCTGTTTCCTAAGCCATCACTGCCCTGCAAGTAGGTCTAAGATGGACTATTGTATACTATCCCCAGGCCACACTCTCCAAAGTCGAATATCGACAAGGAGGAAACAACCACTTATGAGTCCTCTCGACTTGTAAGGGGAAAATTATCTTGTGAGATCCTTACGACTCTCAAGAGAAAACGCACTTAGAAGTCCTCACGACTCCTAAGGAGAAAATACACCTACGGGATCCTCTCGACTCGTAGAGAGAAAAGTATTTATGAGACCCTCATGGCTCATAAAGTTGAAAAGTCTTAGGCGACAGATCTGAACCTGTTTTATAAACCATCGCTACCCTACAAGGAGATCAAGATGGACTATCTACGAGCTACATTTGCCAAAGCCACATTCGCCGATGAAATAAAGAAGCTACTTACGAGTCCTCACGATTCGTAAGGAAAATTACCCGAGTGAGATCCTTACGACTCACGGAGGCGACGAACACTTAGAAATCCTCATGATTTCTAGGGAGAAAAATACACATATGAGATCATCTCGACTCGTAAGGAAAACAATGTTCCTGTGAGAACTTCTCGATACGTCTCGAATCATAGGGAAAACAATGTTCCTGCGAGAACTTCTCGATTTGTCTCGACTCCTAGAAAAAAAACCTTCTTGATACCCTTACGACTCATGATGATGAAAAAAGTCTTAGGCTACAAGGACCCTAAACTTGTCTCTTATACCCTCAATTCTATGGCCATACATAACTCTGCACTACTTCACCCACGTACATACTTACGTGGGCAAAGTAGTAGGGGGCATTTGTTCCCGCCAAAAATTTCGGCCAAGAGCTACTTGTTCCCTTATAAAAAAATGGGGGCGAGTCCTCAAAATTTGGCCTCACGTGTTAAACACGTGAGCGCTTAATGCAAAGCATGTAAGCGCTAAAAGAAAATAAGTAAGGGCCAAACAAGCCTCACGTGTAAAACACGTGAGCGCTCATATGCAAAGCATATGAGCGCTAAAAATAAACCACCAATGGCCAAACAGGCGCTCATATGCAAAGCATATGAGCGCTGAACATAAACAGGCTAAAATTGAGCCTCACGTGCAAACACGTCAGCATCTATATACAAAGTATATAGACGCTTTCCTAAAACAAATAACAGGCCAGAGAAGCTCACGTGTCAGCACGTGATGCTCTTTGATTGGGCTTAACTCCGTGGGGGTCACGTGCCATACGCGACATTCCTGAACATCAGCTCACGTGCCAACACGTGATACCTTTCTCTGGGACTGCTGCATATAAGTAAACCAGTTTAATGCTATGGGGGTCATGTGTTACACGTGAGGGTTCCTAATGTTAGTTATATGCATGCCCTAGAGGCCATTACTGTACATACGATGTATATTGTAATGGATGCTTGGACATATATAGGGAGGACTTTCTTGCTCGATATGATAGTATGCTATCTGGTTGTATTTTATCTTAACATGTACTCTGATTGTCTCTATGTTAAATGTTGATAAAGCCCTTAGGATATGTACTCGACTACTGGGACTATGATGAGATCATACTAGTGGGGCCACGGTAGTCGACGAGTACATCCTATAACTGTTCCTAGTCGAGGGTGTATCGAGACAGGGCATCGATACACCAGAGTAGACTAGCGTATACGCATCTTGACCCATATGATGGGCGATGGATGATCCCATATCCATCGGTGTTTGACATCAAGGATGGTGTACGGGTGCTCAGTAGAGACTGGGGTACACTGGACGGACTCGCCGAGAACTCCCAGATGGTATTATACCTCACGTCAGATGGCAGTTCTCCGGTGACACTGGTACAGAGTAGTCTGTTGACCCAAGATCGTCATAGAGTCTTGTGTGATTCCCAATGTGCTTTGATTTCCATCATACCACGTCCAAGAGGGCGTGCAAAAAGGTGGCTTTTGGGTACAGTCCCGAATCACATGGAGGCAATGAGCGATAGGAGGGGATTCGTCTCTCCCGGTATAGGGAGTTGATGTTGTGCTATGTTCGATTGGCTATAACTGGAAATCCCTGGCCAGGATTGCTGAGATTGATTGGTAAATGTTATCAGTAGTTTCTTGAATTGTTATAGACCTCAAATAGACACGACTTATCAAGCTACTGGGGTCTGACGTATACCACCCCTAGGCGAGATATGCAACATATCAGACGACGAGACCGGACTGTACGGGAGTGTTACTGATTGGATTCATTGGAGAATGTACAGGCCTTCTTGTTGATCTTCTGATCGCTCAATACCTGGGTGGCTGTTACGTTTAGCTGACCGCTTGCAGCTTGTGGGTGTTTGATATGATCATCACATACTGCCGGCGTATTGACGATTCTTTAGAGTCCTACACAGAGATTTCTTGACTCAGGCAAAACGGAGTAGGAGCACATATGTGATATGTGCAGGACCGAGGATAATGCGATATGAGATACCGTATTATATTCTCTTTATATTTGATATCAGCCGGATCATCGGATCAAGTGTTGATTCGATGAATCGGTAAATGATATATTGGTCGGTTATATGCGATATAGCCGGATTGTCGGATCAAGTGTTGATTCGATAATTTAATGTATAATAATATATATGATATATTAAATTACATTAACTAATATTAGCTCACTAAAAGATTCTTTTTCTCACTCGGGTAATACATTGATATATATGCGATATATGTTAATTGTATTATTTTATTTTGTTACAATAAATATTATATAAATATTGTAACATGATATGATAACTAATGCAACATGATTAGTGGAGATTAAATAAGATTAGGGTTTGAATTAGGCTAGTTCATTCATGAACCTTCTAGAAGGTTTCTTTTTGTTTTTGCAAAGATATTTTCAAGTGACTCATTCTTAACCCAACCCAAACCCTTACCCTTGGTTAAGTCTCTAAAAGGTTCGTTTAACTATGGTTGCATTATTCATCATTATGATCATCCTTTCATTATTCATCACAAATGGATCACTATTCTTCTTCTTCTTCCTTTTGCTTAGAAAGCTTTCTAGCTTTGATCCAAGTGATGATTTTGAGTGAGAATAAGAAAACAAATGAGAGAAAAGATCCTACTTCATTATCCTCATCTACCCTTGCCCTTTAGATGAGAGTGTTCACTTCATTTAGTGAATGAGAGCTTGTGTTAATGAAACTTCAAGGTAGATCATCTTTGTTATCGATGATCGGAAGCAAGCTTGCACCTTTCTCTTTGTGGAGCCTCTCGAGAGTCCGGAACACGATGATCGCAGCGAAGGGACCTCAACACGGAGCTTAAGAAGTGAAGGACCGGATCTACAAAGGTTGTAATCCCTCTCACTTAGTGTTAAAGTGTTTAACATACTTGTTTTCGCCTAAACCCTAGTTTAAAGATCCAGCTTTGGGTTGTTCGACACGGCTAAATTTTAAATCGGGCATGGTTGATGCCTCTTAGACCCTTGTGCGTATGCCTAGCAACCCTACAGTGGTATCAGAGCCAAGTTAGAGTTTTAGGCGAAGTCTAGACGAAATTTAAAGTCCGATCGATCCTCGAAACCCTAAAACATACCCTTCTCTGGAAATTTTGTAAAAATGTTGATTTTTTCATATTAAAAATACTTTAAAAAATCAGCAGGGAATACTATGGAGACTTGTGAAAAACGACACCCTAACTCCAATGTAGCGCCGCGGAACAGTGGCCAAACTGGGGTATTGGCGGCGGTTCCGCGGCAATAATTGAGAGTTAGAGTTTCAATTTTCTACAGTAACGTCCGTATGTGTTTCCTGATGCTTCTGGGTATTTTTAATTATACTCAAGTGTTGAGTTTTCTGGGTTGTACTGGGGACTCGTTGATTCGATCGGATAATTTAACTTCGTTTAGTTTGTCCGGGTAATTTTTAGAACGTGTTAAAAAGTTCGAACGAATATCAATAACTCACTTTTTCCCCTGCCGGAAAATTTCTAAGCGTTGGATTTTCCGTAGTTTAAGAACGTTCTAAGTCGTGCAAGTAACGCGGTGGACCCTCTGGAAGACAACAAACCTTAACTCGATTATGTGACCGTCTTGAACTGCCTCTGAACCTTAGGGTTTGGGGCAGTACGGCGTGTCATGTGAGGCGTTGGCTTGACCCTTCTACGGCTGGACCATTGATACTGTAGCATGTGATGGATGTTTTTAAACTAATTTCAAGTGTTGAGAACTATTTGGGAAAACTTGGGTGTTTGATTATTCGATCGGAAAGTTTAACACTGTCTTTTTATCTGGAATGTGATACAATATTTGGAATCCACAGGTAGTTATGAGATAACTAATTTGAATGTTATAAATCTAGCAGTTTAGTCTTAATTGATCGGTTGCCACGGAATTTTGATGTGATCAAAAGTCCATCGCAATCACGTAGCGTACGCGGATACTCGCCGGGTAAACTTAATAGACAGCCATGCCCCATAACCCCGACCAAGTGACTGTAGGAGAACCCCGTCGCCAAAAGCATCCGTTCGGGTGCTCACGGCAGCGGTGTTCCGCCTTAGTGCACTTCGTCGACGGCATCCGAGGGTGCGGCCGTCTACTAAAGTTTGCGACGAGCATTCGATCAGGTTGCCGGGAATCTTGTTGAATTGCCCGACTTGATATTGAAAAGGGTTTTCGATAATGAGACTAAAATGCGGGGTTTATAATTGTTAGGCATGCGATGTCTAAGGAATTCATTTGGTTAGGCATGCGATGTCTGAGGAGGTTGCGGATTCCAACTGTTGTAGTTTTACACTTTCTTTTCTGTGACCGTAAGCGTAGTATGCAATGTATCGCCGGCTTCGTTGCTATACATCAACGACAATCGGGATACGCATACTTGCTTACGTTGATGATATGAGATATTATGTGTTGCTGTGATATGTTGTATTGGATCGTTGCGTTTGAATAGCCGGGGGTTTTATGTAAGATGAGAGTTTTTCTTTTTTCATTCATGTAAAATTCATTTGTATGTAATATTCTTTTATTGGGGCACTTCCGGGCTGAGGATGATGTCACCATTGTATATTATTTACTTTTCCGCATTAGGTAGACCCAAGACGGGGAGCATAAGTAACCGGGTTCTAGGGTCCAGTGGGAGACCATCTCGAGGAGTCGAGACCGGGTCTCCTAACCCTAGAATTGGCAGTGTTGCTTGCCGCTCTCGTAGGGGTCCAGGGATGTGGGTTTGGCTATTCATCGCGACCGTGGAATCCGTGTTTTATACAGGCTCGTATTAAAACACGGACGTCCTAGTATATCCAATATTTCATATATGTTCTTCTGCTGCAATGTTCTGTGATGAGATCATATTACTGCCTGAGACGAATGTTTATATTATATATATGAGATATATGTTATATTGCAGATTTCGTTTCGAATGAGATGCTTGTGAAGCATAATAAAATGGGACTTCATTAATGAGATTAATGAAACTAAAAGAAACCTAAAGATGTTGTAGAAACTTGTTTAAAAACTGGTAGCTCTAGTTCTTGCTTTGCATAGTGGTGTTCCTTGTAGAACATCCAGCACCTTATTCGATAAGGAAAGAGCCGAGATCCCTTCACCGGGAGTGACCTCTTTAGTGAAACTAGCAGATGCTACAAACTCGGTTTGTCTTTTGATTGCTTCTATAGTTCTTGCTTTGCATAGTGGTATATATGATATATCATGCACCTTATTCGATGAGGAAAGGGCCGACGACCCCATCACCGGGAGTGACCCCTTTAGCAAAACTAGAAAAGCCTCAAAAACACTCCATTTAAAATCACTCGATTCTACAACGATATCAAGTTCATTACGCATAGGGTTTTCTTAAAAACCTGTCGTAGCCCTCCGTCATTTCAGATAAGTACTTCATAGTATTCGTACTACGTTTGTTGGCTTTCGTCAAGGCGTAGTGTGCGGTAGCTATTTATGCTTATCTGTATAAGCATATGATGCGATTGAGTTAGGGTAGTCGTGCGGCTTTGTTGGCTTTCGTCAAGGGTCGTGCGGGTGGGTTTAATTCAATCGGGAAATGACGGGTTGAACTTGACTAGTAGCCTATGGTTTGTTGGCTTTCGTCAAGGTCATAGGACGCTAGGGGTAAAATATTATTGGAAATTTTAAGTGTTGAAATTTGCAATGAGATTGCATACATTCTATGAGATAGTTGGATCCCGATACCCGCTGCGAGTAAGAGTTACTCCTGAGAGAGATTTACACATTACAATTAGCCGATCAAGTAGGTGTCTAGAAAAGTGTCAACGGGGTTACGCCCCTGGGAAAACGAGGTTTATTTTAATTAGGTCTGTGTGCAAGCACGAGGAACCTCCCCTAAAGTACCGGCACTGGCCTGGCTGAAAGATTGGCGAACTTGTAGAGTGTAATTAATCCCGGATAGTCTTTCCTTTTAGGGTTTGAAGGAAGATTTGACTAAAACAGTGGGAGACATCCTGATTAGATAAATTGATAACCAATCTAATCTTGTAAAAGCGCACGCTGAGTGTTTTCTTCTCTCTCTCCTGGTTACGACTATGTCACGCCTTAATCAAGATGATAATACGGGCGTATTTGACCGAACCCGCTTGTTATACTGCGCTAGGGAACGTTGGTCCCGCTCCAACTTATAATTGTTATAAGACAGAGCAGGAAATTGGGGAATACCAGATTTCCCGTGCCGCCCAAACGAAGAAAGTGCATGCTGATGCATCATCTTCGGGTGTGTTCATTACAGAGAATTGTTTATCAGTATCCTTTACGTCCTGAGTATGAGATACCGGATTAGGATCCCGCGTATGTAATCTGTTACATGGGCTACAGATAGGTAGAGAACTGAGAATGGGTGATAAGTTTCATGAGATATAAACGGTGCAAGTGTTGCAGCTAAGTCTGTTGGTCACTATCACCCTGTATTACCAGAATACATTGATTCTGAACGAATGTTATTTAGATACCGAACCTGATATACAACATCATATCAATCTCTTTATTAGTGAAGAAGGATATAATTTTGTATTGTTGGATAATGTTTTGAACATTTCCTATATCAAGAGTTGATCGGTTCAGGCACGTTATCTAAAAGCATAGACGTTCTAAATGAAACTACAATTCTTAATATGCAGAACACACACAAGAGAAAGAGTTCAGAAATGAATGAATCCTTCTTGAAGCATTGTAAACTAGGTCATATCAATACGACCCGACTAGCTGAAGTTACATACAGATGCATATTTAAATTAGTTTGAATTTACATCTTGTGAAACTTGCTAGTCATGTCACAGAGATAAGATGACCACAGCTCCGTTTATTGGAAACAGAGAAAGAGTTAGTGAACTCTTGGGATTGATACATGCTGATGTATGAAGGTCCCCTGTCTACACATGCCAAGATCGGTTCTTTGTACTTCATTACATTCTTTGATGATCTCTCAAGATTCAGGCATATGTTCCTGTTGAAACACAAGTCCGAAGCTTTTGAGATATTCACAGAATATAAGTTAGAAGTAGAGAACTAAAAACGGGTATAAGTATTATGTCCTTTGATGAGATCAGGGAGGAGAATACTTGAGCACGGAATTCCTGGACTATTCTAAAGGAGAATGAGATTCTCTCTCAGCATTACTCCTCCGTATACACCACAGCACCTCGGTGTATCGGAGCAGAGCAAACACACCCTATGTGATATGGTGTGCTCTATGATGAGTACTACTGAGTAGCCTATTTCCTTTTGGGAGTTATGCACTTGAGAAGCTGCATACCTATTGAATAGGGTTCAAATCAAATCAGTTGCCTACCACTTCATATGTGATATGGAAAGGGAAGAGCCCATATCTTAAGTTTGTTAAGATTTGGGGTTGTCCGGCCTATGTCTAAAAAGCAAAATCCGGACAGGCTCGAGGCAAAGTCAGATCTGTAGAAGTTTGTTGGATATCCCAAGCATACGCAAGGGAATATCTTCTACCTAACCGAGGAACAAAAATGTTTTGTTTCTCAACATGCCACTTTTGTGAAAGGGAATTTCTTGTGAAGAAATTAGTGGTCATGAGGTAGAACTGGAAGGAGTTCCAGCTATACAAACTAGAGCAGATGATTTGATAGAACCAAAGGATTCAATAGTTTCCAACGAACCTCAGCCTCTCCGCCGATCTAGTAGGGTTCCTCACCCACCTGAGAGATACTTCGGTTTCTCTATGACAGTGGGAGCGAGGATTGCATCATGAGATGATGACCCAACTAGTTTTCGAGCTGGCCATCAGGAGTGAGACTCTGTAAGAATGGTTGGATGCTTAGCGATCTGAGATGGAATCCTTATACACCAACAAAGTATGAACTTTGGTTGCTTTATCTAAAGGGTTAAATCCCCATCAGGAGCAAGTATATCTTGAGAAGATTACTTGGTGTACATGGAAAAGTTGAGACTTTCAAAGCTATGCTTAAGTCCATCCAGATCCTACTTGCTACAGCTACATACCATGACTATGATATCTGGCGGTTGGGTGTCATGACTGCTTTTCTAAATGATGTTTTAGAAGAGAGCGTCTATAAGTACACAGCCAGAGGGCTTCATAGACAGTGGGAGCAGCAGAAACGTATGCAAGATGCTTTATAGGATAAAGCAGGCATCGCGGAGTTGGAACATCTGTTTTGATGTGGTAGTCAAAGAGTTTGACTTCATCAAAATGGTAGATGAATCTTGTATATACAAAAAGATAGTAGAGAGTATGGTGATGATCCTCGTAGAGTACGTGGATGACATACTCTTAATAGGGAAGGAGTTTCCTATGCTACGCTCGGTCAATCACCGCTTATCACAAGGATTCTCCATATAGGATCAAAGTGATATCTCCTAAATCCTGGGTTTTGGATCTATGAGATAGATCTAATTGGATGTTAGGATACTCACTAGTTGTAGTGAGATGGTATCAATCGATCCTGGGGAGAATCACTGGAAAGGTTCCAGGGTGATAAGGACGACTGAATGTCAGTCGCAGGCATTGTCTTTACCCTCAGTGGAGGGACGGTATGTTGGAAGAGTTCCAAGCTAGATACCGTGACTAACTAGACGATTAAAGGCAAGATACATCGTTACCAAGGATGCTACCAAAGAGGCAGTCTGGATATATAAGTTCATGAGATGAACTTCGTTCCTACCATTGTGTGATAATGGAGTTGTGGCTTTAGCCAAGGAACTACCGTCCCATCAGAAATCCAGATATAATTCTTAGGCAGTACCACCTGATCATGGAGATGGTTGATCTCCAGACAGATCGAGGTTAGGAGAGCAGAAACAGAGGACAACAGCGCGGATCCACTCACAAAGGCCTTTTTCCCAGTAGAGACTTTTATGGGATGGTTGAGTATGAGATACTTCAACCACAGCTAATTGTTGGGTATGTGATACCACAACAGATGGCCCTAGTGCAAGTGGGAGATTGTTAGTTATATGTATGCCTTAGAGGCCATTACTGTACATACGATGTATATTGTAATGGATGCTTGGACATATATAGGGAGGACTTTCTTGCTCGATATGATAGTATGCTATCTGGTTGTACTTTATCTTAACATGTACTCTGATTGTCTCTATGTTAAATGTTGATAAAGCCCTTAGGATATGTACTCGACTACTGGGACTATGATGAGATCATACTAGTGGGGCCGCGGTAGTCGACGAGTACATCCTATAACTGTTCTTAGTCGAGGGTGTATCGAGACAGGGCATCGATACACCAGAGTAGACTAGCGTATACGCATCTTGACCCATATGATGGGCGATGGATGATCCCATATCCATCGGTGTTTGACATCAAGGATGGTGTACGGGTGCTCAGTAGAAACTGGGTACACTGGACGGACTCGCCGAGAACTCCCAGATGGTATTATACCTCACGTCAGATGGCAGTTCTCCGGTGACACTGGTACAGAGTAGTCTGTTGACCCGAGATCGTCATAGAGTCTTGTGTGATTCCCACTGTGCTTTGATTTCCATCATACCACGTCCAAGAGGGCGTGCAAAAAGGTGGCTTTTGGGTACAGTCCCGAATCACATGGAGGAAATGAGCGATAGGAGGGGATTCGTCTCTCCCGGTATAGGGAGTTGATGTTGTGCTGTGTTCGATTGGCTATAACTGGAAATCCCTGGCCAGGGTTGCTGAGATTTACTGGTAAATGTTATCAGTAGTTTCTTGAACTGTTATAGACCACAAATCGATACGACTTATCAAGCTACTGGGGTCTGACGTATACCACCCCTAGGCGAGATATGCGACATATCTGACAACGAGACCGGACTGTACGGGAGTGTTACTGATTGGATTCGCAGGAGAATGTACAGGCTTGCTTGTTGATCTTCTGATCGCTCAATACCTGGGTGGCTGTTACGTTTAGCTGACCTCTTGCAACTTGTGGGTGTTTGATATGATCATCACCTACTGCCGGCGTATTGACGATTCTTTAGAGTCCTACACAGAGGTTTCTTGACTCAGGCAAAACGGAGTAGGAGCACATATGTGATATGTGCAGGACCGAGGATAATGCGATATGAGATACCGTATTATATTCTTATGATATTTGATATCAACCGGATCATCGGATCAAGTGTTGATTCGATGAATCGGTAAATGATATATTAGTCGGTTATATGCGATATAGCCGGATTGTCGGATCAAGTGTTGATTCGATAATTTAATGTATAATAATATATATGATATATTAAATTACATTAACTAATATTAGCTCACTAAAAGATTCTTTTTCTCACTCGGGTAATACATTGATATATATGCGATATATGTTAATTGTATTATTTTATTTTGTTACAATAAATATTATATATGTGATATATAAATATTGTAACATGGTATGATAACTAATGCAACATGATTAGTGGAGATTAAATAAGATTAGGGTTTGAATTGGGTTAGTTCATTCATGAACCTTCTAGAAGGTTTCTTTTTGTTTTTGCAAAGATATTTTCAAGTGACTCATTCTTAACCCAACCCAAACCCTTACCCTTGGTTAAGTCTCTACAAAGGCTTGTTTAACCATGGTTGCATTATTCATCATTATGATTATCCTTTCATTATTCATCACAAATGAATCACTATTCTTCTTCTTCTTCCTTTTGCTTAGAAAAGCTTTCTAACTTTGATCCAAGTGATGATTTTGAGTGAGAACAAATGAGAGCAAAAATCCTACTTCATCATCCTCATCTACCCTTGCCCTTTAGATGAGAGTGTTCACTTCATTTAGTGAGTGAGAGCTTGTGTTAATGAAACTTCAAGGTAGATCATCTTTGTTATCGAAGATCGGAAGCAAGCTTGCACCTTTCTCTTTGTGGAGCCTCTCGAGAGTCCGGAACACAATGATCGCAGCGAAGGGACCTCAACACGGAGCTTAAGAAGTGAAGGACCGGATCTACAAAGGTTGTAATCCCTCTCACTTAGTGTTAAAGTGTTTAACATACTTGTTTTCGCCTAAACTTTAGTTTAAAGATCCGGCTTTGGGTTGTTCGGCACGGCTAAATTTTAAATCGGGCATGGTTGATACCCGTAGACCCTTGTGCGTGTGCCTAGCAACCCTACACCTAATCACCTTCCAAGCTGATAGAATTAAATTCTAAATAATAGGGATCAAAACCCTATTTGGGAAATATTTCCTTAGATCTTTCTAAACAAGAAAGATTACGCTCTGTAAAACAGAGCACCGTTGGATTAAAAATCCAATGGTGATCACCAAGCTACAGAATCAGCTCTGTATGGGAAAATATTTCCCCAATCTTTCTAAACAAGAAAGATTACGCTCTGTAAAACAGAGCACCGTTGGATTACAGATCCAATGGTGATTAAAAATCACCAAGCTACAGAATAAGCTCTGTATGGAAAATATTTTCCCAATCTTGTTAAAAACAAGAAAAATATCTTCTGTAAAACAGAAGTCTTTGGATCAAAAATCCAACGATGGATAAAATCCCCAAATCAATTAAGATCTCTCAATGAGAGATTTCCTTAACTAAATCAACAAACCCGCATCTACTATATAAAGGACCGGAGACTTTAAGTCAGAAGAAGAGGAGACCCCCCATAAGATTGGAGAAACAAAAAAAAGAAGAGGGGGAGTTCTCTTTTAAGAAAAGAAACCATAGATAAAAAAAAAGACTTAGAGATCATTTTTCTTCGCCATTACAAGAGTTTAACTCTTCCAAAAAATAACTTAGTTCTTCCTCTGGTTGAGGTCTGCAGAAGCAGATCTCCCCATAAGTTGAGAATTTGATTCTCATCGGGGAGATTCTGTCATGCAGTCCTAAAACTTAGAGGAAAGAACTAAGTTTGAAGAATTTAATTCTTCCAAAAGATATAAGAATTTAATTCCTCTAATAAAGCTAGGGTTTAACCCTGCATAAAAAAAAACAACTAAGATCGACTCACGTGTTCCCACGTGACCCCTTAAAACAAGTGCTTAGTACTTATAAAAGAAAAAGGGAATAAATCAAAGACAGTTCCCATTTTGGGGTGCCTCACGTGTTCCCACGTGACCCATTAATAGTGCTTAGCACTTTCAAAAGGAAAAAAGGAATAAATCAAAGACAGTTCCCATTTTGGGGCGCCTCATGTGTTCCCACGTGACCCCCTAATAGTGCTTAGCACTTTCAAATGGAAAAGGGGAATAAATCCAAAGACAGCTCCCATTTTGAGGCGCCTCACGTGATCCCACATGACCCCCTAATAGTGCTTAGCACTTTCAAAAGGAAAAGGGGAATAAATCCAAAGACAGTTCCCATTTTGGGGTGCCTCACGTGTTCCCACGTGACCTCCTAATAGTGTTTAGCACTTTCAAAAGGAAAAGGGGAATAAATCCAAAGACAATTCCCATTTTGGGGTGCCTCACGTGTTCCCATGCGACCTCCTAATAGTGCTTAGCACTTTCAAAAGAAAAAGGGGAATAAATCCAAAGACAGTTCCCATTTTGGGGCGCCTCACGTGATCCCATGTGACCCCCTAATAGTGCTTAGCACTTTCAAAAGGAAAAGGGGAATAAATCCAAAGATAGCTCCTATTTTAGGCCGCCTCACGTTATCCCATGTGACCCCCAATAGTGTTCACCACTTATAAAAGAAAAAGGGAATAAACCCAAAGAATCAGTGCCCAATTCTGAGGCGCCTCACGTGCCACACGTGAGCGCTCCAAATTTTAGTGTTTAACACTGCTTTAGAGCCTCACATGGAAACACGTAAGCGCCGAGCTGATATTAGTGTTTAACACTATGAGAGGCCAACCTTAGCCCAAATTAGTCAAGTCTCCCAAGGCCAAAACCCCTTTGATCATCAGTCAACCGAGCCCTTCTATACTAAGGTCTCCCCAAATCGATCTTAGTTCCAAAGATGACTAATGATATCCTAACAGATGGTGTCTAAAATAGTGTTCATTCCACAATGATCTTTCCCTTCAATCTGAAATTTGGTTCAAGGGTACATCTCTCCATAACTTTGATACATGTCGTTGTAATTCTTCAACGTCTTCAGAGAGGTGGAAGGTCCCGACAGCCAACAGCTCTTGGGTGCATTCCTAAACCCATGAGTATATCACAATGGACCGCAATGTCCTTAAACTAGCTATGGACCGTAATGTACTTAAACTAGCTGTGGACCACAACGTCCTTAAACTAAACCCTCATACCAAAAATGGTGATCTATGGACCGTAACGTCCTTAAACTAAAGCAATAGAGCCCAAATGCTCTTTTATTGGATTTAAGTGATCCAAAACCCTGTTGAGTAGATCTTAGTCTAAAATTAGACTAACGTATCCTCAACAAACATTTAAGTTGATCTTAATCTCAAACGAAATTAACGATCCTTAAACCAACCCAAACCCAAATCTAAGAATATACGGATTTGGACTAATCCACGCCCTACGGGCGGCAACATAAATTAGTCTCCGTATACAATCCACGGGTAACCAAAAATAAAACAAACACACACGACACAAAGTGACCTTCTGGAGCAGGAGAAAGTGGTTACCGCGATGCGGTAACGTAATTAACTGCAGGGGCTTGCGCCTGCAGAGAAGAGCGTCCCCACAATCAAAAAACCTTCACAGTGAGGGGGAATGTGACGAAGTCCGCTACAACGGCCGCATCCGTCTAAACCTCCGAAACACGGTGCCATAAATCAACTTGGAATTTTCGGGGAGGTGGACGGATAAACCCAAATAGCATCTGCCCCAAATTCAGGAAAGACGTTCATCTTTCCCGGATTTCGGCGGTAAACACCTTCTATATAATAGTTGGATCCCGATACCCACTGCGAGTAAGTGTTACTCTTGGGAGAGTTTTCCACTTTACAATTAGCCGATCCATTAGGTGTCTAAGAAAGGTGTTAATGGGGTGATGCCCCTGCGGAAATGGGGTTATTTAATTAGTTCCATACGAAAGCATAGGGAGACTCCCTCAGAGTACCAATACCGGCCTGGCCGAACGATTGGCGAACTTGTAGGGTGTAATTAATCCCGGCTAATCTTACCTTTTAAGGTTTGAAAGAAGATTTGATAAAAACAGTGGGAGCCATCCTTATTAGATAAAATAATAACCAATCTAATCTTGTAAAGAGTGCACGCAAAAGTGATTATCCTTCTCTCTCTCCTGGTAGCGACCAATGACACGCCTTATTCAAGATAATAATATGGATGTATTGACCGAACCCACTTATTATACTGGCCTAGGTTCCGTTCTATCTTATGACTGTCATAAGTCTGAGCAAGGAATAGTAGAATACCCGGATTCCCACGCCACCCATACAAAGGAGGAGCATGTTGATGCATCTTCTTCGGGTGTATTCGTTACCGAGAACTGTTTCTCAGTTTTCTTTACATCCTGGGTATTGGATACCGGATCAGGATCCCATGTATGTAATTTGTTATATGGGTTAAGTAGAGGTAAAGAATTGGGAAAATGTGATATGTCCCTCAGAGAAGGGAATGGTGCAATTTTTGCAGTCAAAGCAGTTGGCGAATATCACTTTGTATTACCAAGTACTAACACAATGATTCTGAGCGACTGTTATTTCGTACCAAAAATATTGTGAATGTTTTCCTAAATCAAGTGTCAATTGGGTATGATACGTTGGATAACGGTTAATACGTTCTAAATCACAAAACAGTTCTAAGTATACAGAACACACACAAAAGGATCAGTTCAGAAATGAACGAAGCCTTCTTGTGGCATTGTAGACTAGGTCATATCAATGCAACAAGACTGGCTAAGTTGCATAAGAATGAATATTTGAATCCGTTCGAATTTTCATCTTATGAAACTTGACAGTCATGTCTCAAAGGCAAGATGACCAAAACTTCGTTTACTGGACACGGAGAAAGAGCTACTGAACTCTTGGGACTGATACATAGTGATATATGCGGTCCTATGTCCACACATGCCAGGAATGGTTCCTCGTACTTTATTACGTTCACCGATGATCTCTCAAGATACGGACATGTGTTCCTGATGAAACACAAATATGAATCTTTTGAGAAATTCAAGGAATATAAGTATGAAGTTGAGAACCAGACGGGTAAAAATATTAAAATCCTTCGATCTAATCGGGGAGGAGAATACTTGAGCACGGAATTCAGAGACTATTTAAAAGAGAATGGGATTCTCTCTCAGCTTAATCCTCCGTAAACACCACAGCACAATGGAGTTTCGGAGCGGAGGAATCGCACTCTATTAGATATGGTGCGCTCTATGATGAATAATGTTGAGTTGCCTATTTCCTTTTGGGGTTATGCACTTGAGATAGCTGCATACCTATTGAATAAAGTTCGACTGAATCCGTGTCTACCACTCCATATGAGATATGGAATGGGATGAGACCATCTCTTAAACGAGTTAAGATATGGCGTTGTCCGGCCTATGTTAAAAAGCAAAATCCGGACATGCTCGAGGCAAGGTCTGTTTTGTGCAAGTTTGTGGGATATCCAAAGGATTCATATGGATGTATTTTCTACTATACCGAGGAACACAAAGTGTTTATTTCTCAACATGCCACCTTTTTAGAAAATGAATTTCTTGTAAAAGAAATTAGTGGCAATGAGGTAGAACTGGAAGAGGTTCCAGCTACACAAACTATAACTGACGATTTGGTAGAACCGGAGGTTCAATAATCCCTAACAAATCTCAGCCACTCCGCGGATCTAGTAGGGTTCCTCAATCACCTGAGAGATACTACGGTTTTCTCATAGACGGCGGGAGCGAGGATTGCATTATGGAAGATGATGACCCAACTAGTTTCGAGCAGGCCATCACAAGTGGAGACTCTGTGAAATGGCTGGATACTATGCGATCTGAGATGGAACCCATGTACACCAACAAAGTATGGACTTTGAAAGTTGCTCCTGAAGGGGTAAAACCCATCGGGAGCAAGTGGATCTTTAAGAAGATAATTGGTGTATACGGAAAAGTTGAAACTTTCAAAGCTAGACTTGTAGCAAAAGGTTTTCGTCAATGACCAGGTGTCGACTATGATGAAACATTTTCTCCTGTCGCTATGCTTAAGTCCATCAGGATCCTACTTGTCATTGTTGCATACCATGACTATGAAATCTGGCAGATAGACGTCAAGACCGCTTTTCTAAATGGTGATTTAGAAGAGAGCGTGTACATGACACAGCCAGAGAGCTTCGTAGACAGTGGGAGCAGCGGAAGCGTGTGCGAGCTGCTTAAATTAATCTACGGATTAAAGCAGGCATCGCGGAGCTGGAACATCTGTTTCGATGAAGCTATCAAAGAGTTTGACTTCATCAAAAATGTAAATGAACCATGTATATACAAGAAGGTTGTAGAGAGTAAGGTTGTCTTCCTCGTATTATACATGGATGGAATACTCTTGATAGGAAACGATGTTCCTATGCTACACTCGGTCAAGCTCTTCTTATCACACAAGTTCTCCATGAAAGATCTAGATGATGCCTCCTACATCTTGGGGATAAAGATCTATAGAGATAGATCTAGACGGATGTTGAGATTGTCCCAATCCAGGTACATAGACACCATAATAAAAAGGTTTAGTATGGAAGATTCTAAACGTGGTAATTTACCCGCTTGTTCAGAAATCACTCTCTCCAAAGAGATATCTCCCAAGACTGATTTGGAGAGGGCTCGCATGCAAGGGATACCCTATGCTTCAGCAATCAAGTCTATTATATATGTGATGTTATGTACCAGACCGGATGTAGCTTACTCACTAGGTGTAGTGAGCAAGTATCAATCAGATCCTGGGGAGAAACACTGGACAGCTATGAAGAACATTCTTAAGTACTTGAGAAGGACTAAAGAGATGTTCTTGGTGTATGGTAACGGTGAACTCCATGTGGAGTCTTTTACTGATTCGAGCTTCCAGAGTGATAAGGATGATAGTAAGTCGGTCTCGGGTTTTGTCTTCACCCTCAATGGAGGGGCGGTATGTTGGAAGAGTTCCAAGCAAGATACCATAGCAGACTCGACGATGGAGGCTGAATACATCGCTGCCAATGATACTGCCAAAGAAGCTGTCTGGATAAAGAAGTTCATACCTGAACTTTGTATGGTTCCATCCATTGAGCATCCAATACCTGTGATTGTGATAACAATGGAACTGTGGCTTTGGACAAGGAACCCTGGTCCCATCAGAGATCCAGACATATTCTCAGACGGTATCACCTGATCAAGGAGATAGTAGATCGCCGGGAGATCGAGGTCAGGAGAGTTAACACGAACGATAACACAGCGGATCCACTCACGAAGGCCCTCTACCAAATGCAATTCGAGAGACTTTTTGGGATGTTGGGTATAAGATACTATAACAACTGGCCTTAGTGCAAGTGGGAGATTATTAGGAATATGTATGCCCTAGAGGCCATTATTGTATGATATAGTGGATGCTTAGACATTTATATAGATGACTTTCTTGCTCGACACGATAGGATGCTATCTGGTTGCCTTTATCTTAACATTTTCACTGGTATTATTATACTGTCTCTCATATACATGTTGATAAAGCCTCAGGATGTTGGCTTGACTACCAGGACTATGATGTAGATCATGCTACTGGGACTTGTGTAGTCTACAAGCACATCCTTTAACAGTTCCTAGTCGAGGGAGTATCGAGACATGGCATCGATATTCCAAAGTAGACTAGTGTGTACGTTTCTTGACCCTGTATAGGGCGATGGTTGATCCCATATCCATTGGTGTTTGACATCAAAGATTGTACACAGGTGCTCATTAGAGAATGGGTACACCGAATAGGACTCCCCGAGAACTCCTAGATGGTACTATACCTATCGTCAGATAGCAGTTCTCTGGTGACACTGGTATAAGTTAGTCTGTAAACCCGAGATCGTCATAGAGTCATGTGTGGTTCCCACTGTGCTTTGATTTCCTCCCTACCACAGCTCAAAGGAGTCGTGCAAACAGGTGGATTTTGGGTACAGTCCCGAGTCACATGGAGGCAATGAACGATAGGAGGGGTTTCGTCTCTCCCGGTATAGGGAGTTGATGTTGCGCTATGCTCGATTGGCTATAACAGGAAGTCCTTGGTCAGGGCTGTTGATGAGATTTACTGGCAAGAGTTATCAGTAGTTTCTCGTACCGTTATAGGCCACACATCGACATGATTTATCAAGTTATTGGGGTCTTACGATTCCACCCTAGACTCGATATGCGACATATCAGAAGAAGAGACCGGACTGTACGGTAAGTGTTACCTATAGGCTTCATGGGAGTTTGGACAAGCTTGCTTATTGATCTTCTATTCGCTCAATACCTGGATAGCCGTTACGTCCAGCTAGTACTGCTGATGGTTTGTGGGTAACCGATATGATCATTACTTACTGCTGGCGTATTGACGAGTGTTTAGAGTCCCACATAAAAGTTTCCTAGTTCAAGCGAAATGAAGTAGGGCACATATGCTGATATGTGCGGGGGCCTGATTGAATACGAGTATGAGATACCGTATTCTAATTTGGCGGTTATCTGTTCTCGGTCAGGTTATATGTGATATAACCGGATTATCGAATCAAGTGTTGTTTTGATATTGTGGTATACAGATAAATGATATTAGTAGGTTATATGTGATATAACCGGATTATTGAATCAAGTGTTGATTTAATAATATGATGTATATTTATATTTGATATAATTATATATTAACTAATATTATTGCTCACTAATTATTTTCTCATCTTTATATATCTATCTATCTATATGTATATATATTATATGAAGCATGATTGTTTTTTTAATTTTAGAAAATATAAAAAGAGGTGGAAAATATGGAGACTTTTGTGGAATGGTGAAGCATGGCTTTAATGTTTATTATATTGATCTTGACTCACTATTGAAATATAGTTCCAATTGTTTATTTGGAAATTATGGATGCTTCAATGAGTGAGGTATATTGATGAGCCATTCTTCATTCTACACAACACTTGTTCATTTTTTTGACTTGAGCTCATTTGCTCTTTAGCTCTCTCCATCTTCTTCACCTCCACCTCCAAGCTCAATCCCTCACATGAGTTGTGAACTCTTGAGCTTGTGAGAACCCTAGTGAGCAAACAACACCCCTACTTCACCATCCTACACTAGATTAGTACTTTGGTGTAGTGTGTTTACTTCACTAAAGAGTTTAGTGAAGAGATAGCTTGGATTAGTGCAGCTTCGGGTGGATCATCTTTGGCACGAAGATCGCAAAGGAAGCTCGATCCAACTTCAAGTGGCGCCTAGTGGAGTTGCGTGGACTACTACACGGAGCTTGAGAAGAGAAGGACACGGTCTACAAAGGTTGTAGCCTCATTCTCTTAGTGTAAAGTTTATGTTATATTATATTAAACCCTAATCATCTAGTTTAAGATTCTAGGTTAGTGTTGATTAGCAGCCCGAAATTTTTTAAATTGGCATGCTTGATGCTAGTAAAACCTAGTAGTGGTGCTAATAAACACTTTCAGTAGTAACCATCGCCTCTAATCTAGTGGCCTCTCCCGCCTCAGTCATAATGTTGCGGCACTCCCTGAGGGTAATCTGTGCAAACTCCTTCACTCCAGCCACGGCATAGCTCGCTAGAGTCTGGATAGAGAGACGTATAAGTGTCTATGCATGTGATACCTAAAAAAAGGAAACATTTTAGTACAATGATAATATGAATCGTACCGTATGAAAGTTACAGAATAGGAATACAAAGTAAAATAACATTCCATCCTGAAGGAGCTCGAGACTGGTACATAGGTCGAGTGGTTAAGGGACCAGCATCGTCGACTCTACAAAGTCGTCTATGATCAGGCAAGACAACGTACAAACGAGTGATCGAGCGATAACAAGTAATATACTCCTCACAGCAGGCTGCATCGTACGGTAGGGTGTCTCGAATAACGCGAGCAGCCCGCTCCTAGTCCCACCGGTGTACGTGATCATGATGCACCACTCTCCAGTCCTCAGTGGCTCTGCCTCGCCCATCAATCATATGCAGAGCACGATCATATACTCGCTCATGAGAGATGGCCTGGTGTAGGCCGAACTACCGCATCACCCTGTCCGGATAATAATCCTCGACGATAGCAAAGTGGATGAGTGGCGCTGTGGTCAACCATTTCTCATGATGAACTGAGCATAGGGGTGGTAGGGATGCAACTTCGTCCCCTCTATAAGGACGCCATGATACGACCTCATCCCGGAGTGTGTTCGGCTCATCCCTGTAGTAATCAAGGCACTGGAATGGGCTTTTCGTCCATGTATGTGCACTTGCCCAATATACCTCGAGTGGGGACCTCTGCTCCGCAGGACCAGTCTGGACCCATCTATCCATGACTTATGTAATACCAGGTTGTCCGAGATACAATCTCTCCCAAGCCCAAAGCTGTAAAAACATATAACATACAGTCATTTGTGTTCTATCCAGCGACGCTCGACACAACCCGCGATATAAGCAGGAAAGAACCACGCTACTGTTGGGGTTGAAATTTACACCCCATTGACCAAAGGTCAAATTCAAACCGCGGACAAGTAGGGAGCCCTACTGTTGAATCCAAGCCGGGCCCATGCCCAAACCCAAGTGCAAGCAAGTGGGCCCAAGCCCAGACCAGTCCCATGCCGACACGCCCCGCTTCCCAAAAGAGTGGTAACGGCACATGACGTTGCCCGCGACGTATTTATTCCGAGAAGGTTATTTCTTGAAATAAATATTCTAAGCATCAATAAGTAATATAAAGTAACAAGAATAAACAAAAAAATGAAATCCAACTTTGATTTATTACATTCAAGATTCACAATTAACAAAATATCTGAATACAAGATACGATGATATGATAAGCCTTAACAAGGAGGCATACATAAATAAGCTGAAATGAAATGAAAAGCTGAATGAAACTAGGCGTCCGGTTGTGATGCAAACTAGTTGTACTTCTCTTCGACCGCTTCTATCTCTTTTGTCTCAATACTACCTGACGAACATTCCAAGAAAGAAAAAAAGATGGGTGGAATGCCCGTCAGCGAACTAATGCTCAGTAAGTCCCTAAAATGATAGCGTGATGTATATAAATGAAATGCAAGGTGTAATGTGATATATGGTATAGCACGGAAATAAATCATGAACATATAAATAAGTATAGTAGCGTGCATGGTAATATGTATGTCAACTATATCAGCATGGCAAACAAGTATAATATGACCGTGGAGTGTAGGTATAGTGAACAAGAAGGAATGTAAGTGTCCTAAAAGGTCTCTAAAAGGATAAAAGTAATTAACATGAGTTCAAGTGTGAATGTCAACCAATCTCAAGAGTATTCTCGAACCCAAGGCTATCGTCCAAGGGCAAGGAATCACGGGCCCAAAATGGCAGGACTTTAATTGTTATTGAAGTATTCTAAATCCAATAGGCTATCATCCAGGGGCTTGGAAACACGGGCTTTCATTCATGAATTCATGATTTGTACCGTTTCAGCCCGGCACCACAGCGACATAATTTGTACCGTTTCAGCCCGGTACCACAACGACATGATTTGTACCGTTTCAGCCCGGTACCACAGCGACATGACTTGTATTAATAGGACTCATGAGATTCCGTTGGATTCATACTCAAAATACCCCAACACCCCGTGTATATTAGTCTACAATTAATGTTACGAGTCTTGATCAAATACATGAATACAAAGGTGATGTATGAAATCAAGTTTTCAAGATTGAGTTCATGTAGTCATGTCAAGTGCAAATCATGCCAATTGTATTCATGGTTCGAGTCAAGTTAGTTCAAGTGTACAATTGGGTTTGTCACACCCGGCTTCCCAAGATACGTAAATACGGCACGTGACAGAGCCAACCATACTACCTATGGCTAGGAATAATCCCTCCATAGTCACATTACGGCTGTCAGTTGTTTATCAAGAATAGTAAAATAAAATCTAAGTAACACATGTTCATCTGCCACAATAAATAAAATCAAGAAATGCATATAGCGGAAATGACTCAAGATCCAAATAAAACAATCTCTGAATCACGTCACTTATGGGCTCACATCGATAAAATAAAACTACGGAAATAAAAGAAACTAAGTATCTCTAAACTAAACATCTAGCTCCTCATTGCTCGGCTTGCTTGCTAAAGTACTCCTGATCTTCCTGCGATAATGTCAGAAGAACTGGGTCATGCAAAAACCAGACGTCAGTGCGTCATATTATCAAAATAATAGTAATAAGCAGGATAGGATGCTATGATTAAACATGAATGTAAATAATAAATACAGGTGTAAAACAATGAGCATGGGTATGTTATGTGTATCCTAAAATCTGTGATTCTAGGTTATCTATTCTATAAATCTTTGAAATCAATTAAATGGAATCGTCGATATAACTCAATAGTATCCCGTGCATGCCCGGGACCACGGTCAAGACTCTTGGGGCTGAATCCGATACGTGCTACTAAGCAGTAAAACAGGTATCATGTACAAACGAATGATCTCAGCAGCATCATTTCGGGGCCGGCCAAGCCCGTATAGACTGATCAGTATCTGGAGTATCGAACTGTTGAGTTACAAATCCCAGATTACTCCTAATAATAATATTATATATATATATATTATGGGATTTTCCAGATAATCCCAGATTACTCCTAATATTACCCGTATCCCTTCAAAAAGCTAGTTTTTAAATATAAAGAATATATGTAAGGATTTAAATCATGATGCAATATCCTGTAAATTAAAACATATACCCCCAAATAAAGATCTACGTAAATATACATAGCGATCCAAATACTAGTCTGTCTAACCCTTAGAAAACGAACATGATATATGGGCGCAACCACCTGATATGGGGTACTATGACATGCAAGGCTAGATGGGAAAAATATTATTTGGTTTTATATTGTATTATAAAAAGATATGTAGATTTTAAAATATTTATATATGTATATATATTCTAGATTTGCATGGATACACTGTACTAGCAAATATTTGATATAATATCGAACCATGTTCAATTTCAACCATGCGGATCGGGTCGGATAATAACCACAGCTACTAATTGCATTATTCGCAATCCAAAAGCAACAATAGTAAAGAATTTTTTCGCAAGATTCAAAATACCCA
This sequence comes from Agapanthus africanus, assembly GCA_030015575.1. NCBI lineage: Eukaryota > Viridiplantae > Streptophyta > Magnoliopsida > Asparagales > Amaryllidaceae > Agapanthus > Agapanthus africanus. The sequence goes on along the minus strand of CM057340.1, from coordinate 116,493,911 downwards.
AAATTGATAGTATAAAAGTACTAGGGTGTTACAAGGTTCAAGTATTCATGATTAAGTCGTGTCAAGATCAAGTCAATTCTAGCATGTAATGGTTTAATCACAAATCATATAGATAAAAATAAATAAACAATCACAGAACATGATATGAGATAAGTATACAATTAAAGTCCAAAAACAATGTTGTAAATAATTGTTGTGTACGACTAATCAATTAAGTCAATAAATTTCGGAATATAAACATAAATATAGATCTAAGTGTTGTGCACGCGTGAGTTCCAGTCTCGCCTAAATACGACTACCGGTTTGGGAGATATACCTGTTTTCGTATCGTCGAGCAAAACAGATCAGAATCAGTTCAACACCGTCATATATTTTTAAAACGCAGTTTGAGTTAATTTCTATCGGGTTTCAGATTACAAAAATTATTATAAAATTGTAGGTCTTTCGATGTACTTATCCAAAACACCAAGATTCATATGATTTGGATTTCTGAATCTCTAATTATGATCATTTTAACAACAACGTTTAAAACAGAAATTCAGATTTCTGGACAGCAACTATATATTGTATTTCAAAGCCAATATCGGGTTGTTTCATGCATTTCTAACTAATCTAGTATACATAAAATTATAGTTCTATCAATTGTGCATCTACACATCTAAAGTTTGTCACGAACGACTATCGGAAGTTCGAGTTATGTCCTATTTAAAAATAGTATGTGAATCAGGACAGATTCTGTCCAGATTCGTTACTAAATATTGTAACGCGGTTTTCTATATTTTACATCGGTTTTCAGTAAAAAAAATTAAAACTAAGAAAATCTATATTTTTGGATGTAGATATCAAAAACATCTGAGTTTGCTCAATTTGGATATCAGTAGACTAAGTTATGTGTTTTACAAGTTGACCAATAAATGTAGTTTTCTGTTTTACGAACAGTGAATAAAAACGATGTAATTCCTAAACTATTATGCGGTTCGATCTAAAATTTTTACAGCGTGTACACAAAAATATATTCTATAATGATCAAATTTCATGAAATTTCCAGAAGTAAAAATTAATTTATAAAAAAATATTTTAAAAGTAAAGGTATTGACATGTATACTAAAATCGGCAAAAAGATTAACTAGTATTTTTATGCAAGCTTCTCTTTTTATTTTAATAAGCAAACTGATTCCATGAGATATCGTAGATATATTGTGGCATGAAATTTATGTTCTCATAACTCATAATAAATATTCATAGTCATGAACAAAGAATTGAAAACACTTTAATTTAAACAAGAGGCAATAAGGTATTATTAAACCATATAGAACCATATATATCTAGACTTATATATATGTATATGTTTATGTTTATCTTCTCTTACGGATTACGATATAAAAAGAATAGCGGGTTCACGAGGTATGACAAGAGGAGAATAAAGAGATGGAGGAAGCAAGAGAGAAGGGACTTACGGGTCTTGCAATACTGTATAACAACCGTATTGTCGATTGGTGAAGAAAGGCTCGACTTGATTGAGACTTCGAAGGCTTAAGGAAATTGATGCTTCTCCAAATCTCTAAAGGAAAAAATATTAGAATTGATGAAGAGAGAAAGTTAAAGAAAATGAAAGGTCTTATTTGTAGGTTATGAAAGAGTTTTAAAAAAATAGATAAAAATAGTTGCAGGAATGGGGATTTGAACATATGACCTATAAAATAACAATGTAAGGAATTAACCAATGAGCTACAAGATTGTCCATGCACATATTTAATTAGAATTAAATATATGATGTTTCTTGAAAAGAAAGTGGGATTTTAGGCTCATAGTTTTATATAAGAAAATCAAAATGAGATTGGATTTGGGTTATGAGTTGGGTCACGTCTTGCGTTTAATTTGAAATAGGTTAAGATTTAGTTTAAAGAAATGGGTTTGGAAAAAAAATGGAATAATAAAATAATATATTTAATAGAAAGTAAAATATACGGAAAAATACTAAGAATAAATAAATACAATATTTTACTCAAGAAAGAAAACCCGAAGGTATAGTAATATTGGGATCGTTACATGCTACCCTCCTTAAAATAATTTCGTACTCGAAATTACTCAAGAAGGATGTTGCAACAGAGTAAGGAAACAAAATTAGGATGACGTCGTCGCCTTTCGTCGTTACGCTCGATCAGTCGGTACTCTAAGTAATTCTTTATAAGACAATGTAACACCCTAGTTCATTTATACCATATTCTATTTGAGTATTTATAATCTCGTGGCTATTTCTTGATTATTATTTGTTTTGGGTGCGGATAGTATATTTGGTATCTGTCTTTAGTATCTGACCCGACCCGCATGCTTGAAACCCATCTTGATTCTAGATTACGGTATATCCTTGCTAGTACTTAGAATCCGTGCACGCATATGTTCTGTATACATGTATCTTATATCTAGTATTGCATATATTTTCAAATACTATAAATTATAGTTGTTGGGGTCAAAATTTGCACCCCGGTTGACCAAGTCAAAGTCAAAGTCAACCCCAAGCCAAGTGGGCCCAAGCCCAGGACAAGTGGGCCCATGCCCAAGTCGATCCCGCGGCCAGCCTCCCCATGCCAAAATAAAAATCATGTAATAAATAATTTTGATGTAATTTTTTGTGCATGAATGTAAGCAAAATGGGCATAAAGCCAAATTTTTGTAAGCCCATAGCTTATGTGCAAAAAGAAATAGTACATGAGACATGGGATGGGTAAAATGTCATTTTGAAAAGCCCAAGAGGCAGTAACGTTTTGGAAAATCGTTATGCGAAGGTAAAATTGTCGGTATTCTCCGTTTTTATCTGACTGTGATCAAACGACCATATAAACTTATCAGCACCTAGTTTAGCTAAAATAAAGCTAGTGTGCAAGTTTTGGGGGTATATGGGACATTTTGGTTCAATTTGAATTTTTCCCAATTTTAATATTATTTTAATGCGGTATTCGCGTTTTGGGAAATTTCTCTTTAGTGATCTTTTCTACTTTTAAGTTTGACTTAATTCATCCCTTCCTCTTATATCTAGATATTTGTATGGGTTTAGAATTAAGTTAAAGAAAAAGAAAAGAAATTCTAGAGGTGTATGCATGTGTGCATGTGAATGCATTTATTGCATTTAATGCTAGAAATGAGCTAGAACACTCCACACAACTCCCTACCTCCTCCCTTGGCCGAATCCTCTTCATTCTTCCTGCCCTTGATCTTTTCTACACCATTCATAACAATTTCAAAGCTAATAAATTCCCAAAATTCCCAAACAAATCACAAAAATACTACAAGTCTTGGTTTTTGCTTCTTGATCACTTGGAGCTTGGAAAGCTTGGATCTTGGGAGCAAGAGTTGTTAGGTATAATCCCTAATCTGATAATTAGAAGTTTTTATGTTGTTTAGCTCGTTGGTTGTAGCGTAGAACGCTTTTTATATCGTTTTGTGAAATATCGTGTTTTTAGTGTCGTTTTAGAGCCTCTGTATCTGCTGTGACCTGGAATTTTTAGTGAGTGACCAAATAAAATTGTAGTGTTGTACTAGTGACTCTGGAGCACCACCTGAGACACGAGACCCACCCCACCGGCCGGGGCCGGCAACCAAAGGAGAAAATCCGGCGACAGCGGTTTTTGAGGAGTGTTGGGTGTTGGTTTTTTTGTGGGTATCTGTCTGCTGTTGGTCAGGGGTGTTTGGTACTATTTACTTTTTTGTATTTACAGTATGCAAAAATCTGGGATCATTTTCCTATAATTTAGTGTTTTGTGTCCACACGCTACATTATACGACACGGACCGTGCACTTTGTGTGTTTTTGTTCTTAGGTTGTTTTCGTCGTGTCGCTACGCACGTTAGCCACAATACGAACACTCGGGAGTAGGTTTGGGGTTGGTGTGTCGTTAAAACGTAGTTTGTGCATGCTTTTGGTCGTTTGCTAATATATACTTGCTTTGTCGTGTTATGCTTTAGGTTCGTAGGCGGGGACTTCGGACGCTGCGACGAAAGGGGAAACAGGTGGTTGGCTTTGCTTAGCCAGGATGGCTGGTGAGTAGATTTAACATCTACAGGGGAATCTCCCGCATGGCGTTATGCGTCTGGGCTAGAGTTGTTATGTTTTGTCTCATATTCAATTGCATATATAGAATTACGCATACACATATTACTACTTGGTTAGTGTTGTGCTTGGACTAGTATCCTAAGGACATGCACTATTATCGACGGCTTATGTTGCACGAGCACTGATTGTATGCCATACACACCGTCAATAATTGCCATGACATGCACAACACCCCTATAAATATGATATTGTTGCTTAGGGACGTTGGGACATGGTCCTTATTTTTATTGTGCTTATGACATATAGCATACCTGTATACTTACATGCTAGTTACCCATATACCTATATGGTATTGTACCATTGTGATAGGTATATACACATATGAGACATAGCTACCTGTATATCTGGCATACATACATATATATACCTGGAGGGTATTATGGATAGGTATAGATACATACCTTGCTACAGCTACTTTGACATCATACATACTTACATATGGACACACATATCTTGCTATACCGACATGGTTATGCATACCTTGTTATAGCTACATGTTCACCTGTCTATGATGTTGCATCTGATTTCGGGGAAATCAGGAACCGCGTGATATATTTGTAGGGTTCCTAGGCACACTAATGAGGTCTCACAAAGCATCAACCATGCCAATTTCAAAGTTTGCAAGTGCCGAGAAACCCTAATACGGATCGTTAACTAGATTTTAGGCGAAACAAAGCAACTAGTTAACAACTTAACTAAGTGAACGGAAATACAACCTTTGTAGATCCGGTTCTTCACCTCCGTAGCTCCATGATGAAGTCCCCTTGCTGTCCAAATTCAATCCCGGGCTCTAGCGTCGGCTTCATCGGAGAAATGGGCGGGCTAGGTCATCGACAACGATGCCGAAGATGATCTACGTCGAGGCATCACAAGATCAAGCTCCCACTTCACCAAGTCATGAAACTTGTGAAGAAAACACCCTATACTACTTGGCAAGAGGTAGAGGATGAAGAAATAGGAGGTGGGTTCACTTTAGAATTGGATTTCTCACTCTTTTCATCAAATCACCATTGATGAAAGCTAGGTTTTCTTCTTGAAGAAGAACAAGAAGAAGATGATAGAATATTATGATAAGTTATTTTCCAAATAGAAAATGGATACTTATCATAATATGAACCATGGTTAGGTGTAGAGAATTGACTAAGGTTAGATGAATGGTTAGGGTTAAGCATGAAGACAAAATGGTCACTTTGGTCAAAGCTTCATGAAGCTTCAACTACAATACAAAATAAGCCACCATTTTCTTTTCTTTTGCCAAAAAGAAATTAATAAATAAATAAATAAATAAATAAAAACCCTAACCATTTACTTAACCAAGGTTTAAATCAAACACTAACCCAAGTTTGCATGTATCATCAAACATGATACAATCAAGTGCACAAAAGTATATCACATATACAACTTGTGCAATGCAAGTGAGAAAATCCATTTAAAATGAACCAATACTAGTTAATGAAAAGTAATATATCAAATATATAATTATGCATTAAATCATTAAATCAACACTTGATTTAACGATCCGGTCATATCGCATACAACCGACTAATATCCAATGTATCGGCTTATCGAATCAATCCTTGATTCGATAACTAGGTTATATCGCATACAACCAATCGATACATTCATCGTGAGAATAGAATACGGTATCACATACACGCATTATTCTCGGTCCCGCACATATCTCATATGCGCTCCTATTTCGTTTCGCTTGAGCCAGGAAACCTCTGTGTAGGACTCTAAAGACTCGTCAATACGCCGGCAGCAGATGATGATCATATCAAGCATCCACAAGCCGCAAGCGGTCTGCTAAACGTAACGGCCACCCGGGTATTGAGCGATCAGAAGATCGACGAGCAAGCCCGCTCATACTCCTGTGAATCCAACCAGTAACACTTACCGTACAGTCCGGTCTCGTCGTCTGATATGTCGCATATCTCGCCTAGGGGTGGTAAACGTCAGACCCCAATAGCTCGATAAGTCGTGTCGATATGAGGTCTATAACATTTCGAGAAACTAATGGTAACACTTACCAGTAAATCTCAGCAACCCTGGCCAGGGATTTCCGGTTATAGCTAATCGAACACAGCGCAACATCAACCCCCTATACCGGGAGAGACGAATCCCCTCCTATCGCTCATTGCCTCCATGTGATTCGGGACTATACCCAAAAACCACCGTTTTGCACGCCCTCTTGGACGTGGTAAGGTGGAAATCAAAGCACAGTGGGAACCACACAAGACTCTATGACGATCTCGGGTCAACAGACTACTCTGTACCAGTGTCACCAGAGAACTGCCATCTGACGTAAGGTATAATACCATCTGAGAGTTCTCGGCGAGTCCGTCCAGTGTACCCAGTCTCTACTGAGCACCCGTATATCATCTCTGATGTCAAACACCAATGGATATAGGATCATCCATCGCCCATCTGTATGGGTCGAAAAGGTATACGCTAGTTTACTCTGGTATATCGATGCCCCATCTCGATACACCCACGACTAGGGACTTTGAAGGATGTACTTATGGACTACCATGTCCCCACTAGTATGATCCGCATCATAGTCCAGGTAGTCAAGTACACATCCTAAGGGCTTTACCAACATGTAACAGAGAGACAATCAGTATACACGTTAAGGTAAAGAGCAACCAGATAGCATACTATCATGTCGAGCAAGAAAGTCCTCCCTATATATGTCCAAGCATCCACTACAATATACATCCTATGTATAGTAATGGCCTCTAGGGCATACATATAACTAACAATATCCCACTTGCACTAGGGCCATCTGATAGCAGTGGTTGTAGTATCTCATACTCAACCATCCCATAAAAGTCTCTCTCTGGGAAAAGGCCTTTGTGAGTGGATCCGCCGTGTTGTCCTCTGAGTCTACTCTCCTAACCTCGATCTCCTTGGAGATCAACCATCTCCATGATCAGGTGATGCTGCCTCAGAATATGTTTGGATCACTGATGGGACGGACGTTCCTTGGCATAAGCCACAACTCCATTGTCACACAATGGGAGGAACTAAGTTAGTCTCATGAACAAATATACATCCAGACTGCCTCTTTGGTAGCATCTTAAGTAGTGATGTTTCCAGCCTTTATCGTCTAGTATGCCACGGTATCTAGCTTGGAACTCTTCCAACATACCGTCCCTTTACTGAGGGTAAAGACAATGCCTGTGACTGACATTCAGTCGTCCTTATCACCCTGGATCCTTTCCAGTGATTCTCCCCAGGATCAACTGATACCATCTCACTACAACTAGTGAGTCTCCTAACATCCAATTAGATCTATCTCATGGATCCAAAATCCAGGATTTAGGAGGTATCACTTTGATCCTATATGGAGAATCATTGTGATAAGCGGAGATTGATCGAGCGTAGCATAGGAAACTCCTTCCCTATCAAGAGTATGTCATCCACGTACTCTACGAGGATCACCACCATACTCCCTACTACCCTTTTGTATATACAAGGTTCATCTACCCTTTTTGATGAAGTCAAACTATTTGACTACCACATCAAAACAGATGTTCCAACTCCGCGATGCCTGCTTTATCCTATAAAGCATCTTGTACACGTTTCCGCTGCTCCCACTGTTTACGAAGCTCTCTGACTGTGTACTTATAGACTCTCTCTTCTAAAACATCATTTAGAAAAGCAGTCATGACACCCAACCGCCAGATATCGTAGTCATGGTATGTAGCCGTGGCAAGTAGGATCTGGATGGACTTAAGCATAGCTACTTAGAAAAGGTTTCAACATAATCCATACCTGGTTGATGATGAAAACCTTTAACAAGTCTAGCTTTGAAAGTCTCAACTTTTCCATGTACACCAAGTAATCTTCTCAAGATATACTTGCTCCTGTTGGGGATTTAACCCTTCAGATATAGCAACCAAAGTCCATACTTTGTTGGTGTATATGGATTCCATCTCAGATCGATAAACATCCAGCTATTCTTACAGAGTCTCAATCCAGATGGCCAGCTCGAAACTAGTTGGGTCATCATCTCATGATGCAATCCTCGCTCCCACTGTCATAGAGAAACCGAAGTATCTCTCAGGTGGGTGAGGAAACCTACTAGATCGGCGGAGAGGCTGAGGTTCGTTGGTCTCTACTGAATCCTTTGGTTCTACCAAATCATCTGCTGTAGTTTGTATAGCTGGAACCTTTCCAGTTCTACATAACTGATCTTGCCTCGAGCTTGTCCGGATTTTGCTTTTAGACATAGGCCGGTCAACCCCAAATCTTAACTAACTTAAGAGATGGGCTCTTCCCTTTCCATATCACATATGAAGTGGTAGGCAACTGATTTGATTCGAACCTAATTCAATAGGTATGCAGCTTCTCAAGTGCATAACTTCCAAAAAGGAAATAGGTAACTCAGTAGTACTCATCATAGAGCACACCTTATCATATAGGGTGTGATTGCTCCACCCCGATATACCATCATGCTATGGTGTATTCGGAGGAGTAATGCTGAGAGAAAATCTCATTCTCCTTTAGAATAGTCCAGGAATTCCGTGCTCAAGTATTCTCCTCCCTGATCGCATCAAAGGACATAATACTTATACCCACATTTTGGTTCTCTACTTCTGTCTTATATTCCGTGAATATCTCAAAAGGTTCGGACTTATGTTTCAACAGGAACATATGTCTGAATCTTGAGAGATCATCAGAGAATGTAATGAAGTACAAAGAACCGGTCTTGGCATGTGTAGACAGGGGACCTACATACATCAACATGTATCATCCCAAGAGTTCACTAACTCTTTCTCTGTTTCCAATAAACAGGGCTATGGTCATCTAATCTTTGTGACATGACTGGCAAGTTTCACAAGATGTAAATTCAAACTGATTTAAATATGCATCTAAAATGTAACTTCAGCCAGTCGGGTCGCATTGATATGACCTAGTCTACAATGCCTCAAGAAGGATTCGTTCAGTTCTGAACTCTTCCTCTTGTTTGTGTTCTGTACACTAAGAAATGTAGTTTGATTTAGAACATCAATGCTTTTAGATAACGTGCCTGATCCGATCAACTTTTGATATAGGAAATGTTCAAAACATTATCCAACAATACAAAATTTTATCATTTCTTTACTAATAAAGAGAGTGATATGATTTTGTATATCAGGTTCGGTATCTAATAGCATTCATTCAGAATCAATGTATTGGTAATACAGGGTGACAGTGACCAACAGACTTGGCTGCAACACTTGCCCCGTTTTCTGCCTCATGAAACTTATCACCCGTTCTCAGTTCTCTACCTATCTGTAGCCCTATGTAACAGATTACATATCTGGGATCCTGATCCGGTATCAAATACCCAGGATGCAGAGGATACTGAGAAACAGTTCTGTGTAACGAACACACCCGAAGGAGATGCATCATATGCACTTTCTTCGTTTGGGCGGCACGGGAAATCTGGTATTCCCCAATTCCTGGTCTGTCTTATAACAATTATAAGTTGGAGCGGGACCAACGTTCCCCGGCTCAGTATAACAAGCTGGTTCGGTCAATACATCCGTATTATTATCTTGATTAAGGCGTGATATGGTCGCTACCTTGAGAGAGAAAGAAGAAAACACTCAGCGTGCGCTCTTGCAAGAATAGATTGGTTATTATTTTATCTAATCAGGATGGCTCCCACTGTTTTTATCAAATCTTCCTTCAAACCCTAAAAGGAAAGACTAGCCGGGATTAATTACACACTACAAGTTCGCCAATCTTTCAACCAGGCCAGTGTCGGTACTTTGAAGGAGGTCCCCCGTGCTTTCGCACGAACCTAATTAATGTAAACCTCGTTTTCCCAGAGGCGTAACCTCGTTAACACCTTTCTAGACACCTACTTGATCGGCTAATTGTAATGTGTAAAACTCTCCCAGGAGTAACTCTTACTCGCAGCGGGTATCGGGATCCAACTATCTCATAGAAGGTATGCAATCTCATTGCAAATTTCAACACTTGAAATTCCCGATAATTTTGCCCCTAGCACCCTATGACCTTGACGGAGGTCAACAAACCATAGGCTACTAGTCAAGTTCAACCCATCATTTCTTGATTGAATCAAACCCACCCGCACAACCCTTGACGGAGGTCAACAAGGCCGTACGACTACCCTAACCCAATTTGCATCATATGCATAAGCAGATAAATACTAGTTAGCTACCGCACACTACGCCTTGACGGAGGTCAACAAACGCAGCACGAATACTAACTAGGACTTATCTGAAATGACGGAGGGCTACGACAGGTTTTTCTGAAAACCTATTGCGTAATGAACTTGATATCGTTGTAGAATCAAATGATTTTAAAAATGGAGTGTTTTTGAGGCTTTTCTAGTTTTGCTAAAGGGGTCACTCCCGGTGAAGGGATCGTCGGCCCTTTCCTCGTCGAATGAAGTGCGGGATATATCATATATATCACTGTGCAAAGCAAAAACTCTTTAAAAGCAATCAAAAGACAAACCGAGTGTGTAGCATCTGCCAGTTATTGCTAAAGGAGTCACTCCCGGTGAAGGGATCTCGGTCCTTTCCTTATCGAATAAGGTGCAGGATGTTCTACAATGAACACCGCGATGCAAAGCAAGAACTGTAGCTACCTGTTTTTATTTTTGAAATTCGATTCTACAACATCTTAGGTTTCTTTTATTTCATTAATCACATTAATGAAGTCCCATCATTTAAATACCTAAACATCACAGATAAATACGACGTACACTTATGCCATCCGCATTCGCCTCGATGTCCCCTCGTGCACCGTTAGGTTAGGTAACTAACGGCAGAGTGGGGCAGGGCTAGCACGAGTGTAAAACATAAGTAACGTCTATATAATATATCATATATACTATATACTGTATCTATCACAGAACATCAAATGATCACATCACAGATATCGCAGCAGAAGAAACATATGAAACATTGGATATACTAGGACGTCCGTGTTTTCAATACGAGCCAGTATAAAACACGGATTCCACGGTCGCGATGAATAGCCAAACCCACACCCCTAGACCCCTACGAGAGCGGCAAGTAACCCTACCAATTCTAGAGTTAGGAGACCCGGAATCGACTCCTCGAGTTGGTCTCCCACTGAACTCCAGAACCCGGTTACTTGTGCCCTCCTCCTTGGGTCTATCCTAGTGCGGAAAAGTAAATAATATACAAAAGGTGACATCTTCCGCAACCTGGAAGTGCCCCAATAAAAAAATATTACATACAAGTTTTTACATGAATGAAAATGAAAAACACTCATCTCATATAAAAACCCCTCGGCTATTCAAACACGACGATCCAATATAACATATCCAGCAACACATAACATCACATGTCATCAACGTAAGTAAATATGCGCATCCCAATTGTCGTTGACATATAGCAACGAAACCGGCGATATCACATATTACACTTACGGTCACAGAAAAGAAAGTGTAAAACTACAATAGTTGGAATCCGCAACCTCCATAGATATCGCATGCCTAATCAAATGAATTCCTTAGACATCGCATGCCTAACAATTATAAACCCCGCATTTTAGTCTCAAAATCGAAAACACTTTTCAATATCAAGTCGGGCAATTCAACAAGATTCCCGACATCCTGATCGAATGCTCGTCGCAAACTTCAGTAGACGGCCGCACCCCCGATACCGTCGACAAAGTGCACCAAGGCGGAACACCGCTACCGCGAGCACCCGGACGGATGCTTTCGGCGACAGGGTTCTCCTATAGTCACTTGGTCGGGGCTAAGGTGTGTAGCTGTCTATTAAGTTTATCCGGCGAGTATCCGCGTACGCTATGTGATTGCGACGTACTTTTGATCGCATCAAAATTCCGTGGCAACCGATCAAGAGAGACTAAACTGCTATGTTTATAACATTCATTCAGTTATCTCATAACTTCTTGTGAATTCCAATTATTGTATCCCATTCCGGATAAATAGAAAATGTTAAAATTTCCGATCGAACATTCAAACACCCAAGTTTTCCCGAAACAGCTCAACACATGAAACAAGTTTAAAAACATCCAGTTCATGCCTCAGTACCAACGGTCCAGCCGTAGAAGGGTCAAGCCAACGTCTCACATGTGGCACGCCGTACTGCCCCAAACCCTAAGGTTCAAAGGGCAGTTCAAGACGGTCACATAATCGAGTTAAGGTTTGTTGTCTTCTAGAGGGTCCATCGAGTTACTTGCACTACTTAGAACGTCTTTAAACCATGGAAAAATCCAACATTTGGAAATTTTCCGGCAGGGGAAAGATTGGGTATTTATATCCGGTCGAACTTTTTAACATATTCAATAATTATCCGGAAAGACACATAGACAAAGCTTGATAATCCGATCGAATCATCGAATCCCCAAAACAACCCCAGAAAATTCAACTCTTGAATAAATATTAAAAATTCCCATAAAACTCAGCACTGTGAAATAGGAATTACTGTGCAAATGTGGAGGGCTGACGTCACCAGAGAGCCGCGGAACCGCCGCAGAAGCTAGGCTTCTGCCGCGGTTCCACCGCATGTTTGAGGTATCATTGGTCAAATTTTGCACCGTAATTCTTATAATTCCCTGCTGAATTTTTTAAGCATTTTTAATCTGAAAAAAACCCAGTTTTTGAAAAAAGTCCAGAGAGCGTGTAATTTTAGGGTTTCGGGTTCGTTCGGGTTTCAAACTTCGTCTACGCATCGCCTAAGGCTCTAGCTAGGCTCTGATACCACTGTAGGGTTCCTAGGCACACTAATGAAGTCTCACAAGGCATCAACCATGCCAATTTCAAAGTTTGCAAGTGCCGAGAAACCCTAATACAGATCGTTAACTAGATTTTAGACGAAACAAAGCAACTAGTTAACAACTTAACTAAGTGAACGGAAATACAACCTTTGTAGATCCGGTTCTTCACCTCCATAGCTCCATTATGAAGTCCCCTTGCTGTCCAAATCCAATCCCGGGCTCTAGCGTCGGCTTCATCGGAGAAATGGGCGGGCTAGGTCATCGACAACGATACCGAAGATGATCTACGTCGAGGCATCACAAGATCAAGCTCCCACTTCACCAAGTCATGAAACTTGTGAAGAAAACACCCTATACTACTTGGCAAGAGGTAGAGGATGAAGAAATAGGAGGTGGGTTCGCTTTAGAATTGGATTTCTCACTCTTTTCATCAAATCACCATTGATGAAGCTAGGTTTTCTTCTTGAAGAAGAACAAGAAGAAGATGATAGAATATTATGATAAGTTATTTTCCAAATAGAAAATGGATACTTATCATAATATGAACCATGGTTAGGTGTAGAGAATTGACTAAGGTTAGATGAATGGTTAGGGTTAAGCATGAAGACAAAATGGTCACTTTGGTCAAAGCTTCATGAAGCTTCAACTACAATACAAAATAAGCCACCATTTTCTTTTCTTTTGCCAAAAAGAAATTAATAAATAAATAAATAAATAAAAACCCTAACCATTTACTTAACCAAGGTTTAAATCAAACACTAACCCAAGTTTGCATGTATCATCAAACATGATACAATCAAGTGCACAAAAGCATATCACATATACAACTTGTGCAATGCAAGTGAGAAAATCCATTTAAAATGAACCAATACTAGTTAATGCAAAGTAATATATCAAATATATAATTATGCATTAAATCATTAAATCAACACTTGATTTAACGATCCGGTCATATCGCATACAACCGACTAATATCCAATGTATCGGCTTATCGAATCAATCCTTGATTCGATAACTAGGTTATATCGCATACAACCAATCGATACATTCATCGCGAGAATAGAATACGGTATCACATACACGCATTATTCTCGATCCCGCACATATCTCATATGCGCTCCTATTTCGTTTCGCTTGAGCCAGAAAACCTCTGTGTAGGACTCTAAAGACTCGTCAATACGCCGGCAGCAGATGATGATCATATCAAGCATCCACAAGCCGCAAGCGGTCTGCTAAACGTAACGGCCACCCGGGTATTGAGCGATCAGAAGATCGACGAGCAAGCCCGCTCATACTCCTGTGAATCCAACCAGTAACACTTACCGTACAGTCCGGTCTCGTCGTCTGATATGTCGCATATCTCGCCTAGGGGTGGTAAACGTCAGACCCCAATAGCTCAATAAGTCGTGTCGATATGAGGTCTATAACATTTCGAGAGACTACTGGTAATACTTACCGGTAAATCTCAGCAACCCTGGCCAGGGATTTCCGGTTATAGCCAATCGAACACAGCGCAACATCAACCCCCTATACCGGGAGAGACGAATCCCCTCCTATCGCTCATTGCCTCCATGTGATTCGGGACTATACCCAAAAACCACCGTTTTGCATGCCCTCTTGGACGTGGTAAGGTGGAAATCAAAGCACAGTGGGAACCACACAAGACTCTATGACGATCTCGGGTCAACAGACTACTCTGTACCAGTGTCACCAGAGAACTGCCATCTGACGTAAGGTATAATACCATCTGGGAGTTCTCGGCGAGTCCGTCCAGTGTACCCAGTCTCTACTGAGCACCCGTATATCATCTCTGATGTCAAACACCAATGGATATGGGATCATCCATCGCCCATCTGTATGGGTCGAAAAGGTATACGCTAGTCTACTCTGGTATATCGATGCCCCATCTCGATACACCCATGACTAGGGACCTTGAAGGATGTACTTATGGACTACCATGTCCCCACTAGTATGATCCGCATCATAGTCCAGGTAGTCAAGTACACATTCTAAGGGCTTTACCAACATGTAACAGAGAGACAATCAGTATACACGTTAAGGTAAAGAGCAACCAGATAGCATACTATCATGTCGAGCAAGAAAGTCCTCCCTATATATGTCCAAGCATCCACTACAATATACATCCTATGTATAGTAATGACCTCTAGGGCATACATATAACTAACAATATTTAGTAAATTGTTGCAGTTAAATAGTTGTTTTCCTTTATATGCTCATATTATTGTTTCATGTTGCATATATTACATTCATGGATTTTATATAATGTCTCTGATATTTTTACTCCTGTATATATAACAGTGGAATGGGACGTTGTTATATATGCCCTTACACCAATATTAGTGGAATGGGACGCTAATATATGTGTATTGATTCATGCATTCATACGTATTCACTACTTGATGTTTTCTGGATTTGAGGACCTTGGTGGTTTCATAGAATTATGCAAGTATTCTATTTCTTTACTGGATATTGGATGGATCCACTTGAGATTTGTTTTATTACCGATACGGGGATCGAGAGTGTCGGTGTTTGGCACTTAAGATTCGAGGACGTATATTACCGATACGGGGATCGAGAGTGTCGATATTTGGCACTTAAGATTCGAGGACGTATATTACAGATACGGGGATCGAGAGTGTCGGTGTTTGGCACTTAAGATTCGAGGACGTATATTACCGATACGGGGATTGAGAGTGTCGGTGTTTGGCACTTAAGATTCGAGAACGTATAAGCATGTATTTTTGTGTCGATGCTAGACACTTATTTCATGATATTTTTAGGTGTCGATACTGTACATTCACCTTATATTGGATATACAGGATATGTGAAATATATTGATATTGGATATACAGGATATGTGAGATATATTTATATTGGACATACAGGTATGTGAGATATACTGATACTGGATATACAGGATATGTGAGATATACTGATGTTGTACATACAGGATATACGAGACTTACATGATATGAGAGCCAATTTGGGGGGCTGATTGTGGAAATTAAGAATTTGATTGTCTTGTTGGATTTTGGTCCTACCATGAGGTTAGGATTTCCGTGGGAATGACATGTTCTATTCCATACTCCACATTTATTGTTTATGCACTGCTTCATGTATTATTTGTACCGGATAGAGTACTTTCCATGACTGTTGCATTTACATACTATTATGCGTTGCTTCATGTATTAGTTGTACTTGATAGAGTACCTTACATGATTATTGCA
This sequence comes from Agapanthus africanus, assembly GCA_030015575.1. Taxonomy (NCBI): domain Eukaryota; kingdom Viridiplantae; phylum Streptophyta; class Magnoliopsida; order Asparagales; family Amaryllidaceae; genus Agapanthus; species Agapanthus africanus. The sequence goes on along the minus strand of CM057340.1, from coordinate 116,477,817 downwards.
TACAGATCGTCATATTATTGCTTCATGCATTAATAGTACCTCCTAGTGTACCTTTCATGACTGATGCATTATATATGACCATTTACTGCTGATAGTTTGCATATGATAGATTTGCGCTGTACGTGCATACTTGCGATTACCTGCATATGTTATTTACTATTCACGAGTTGGCAACTCACCCCCGTTGTGCCACAGTGTGTTGCAGGTGTTCCTTAGGATAGTCAAAGGCAGAGCTATTTTCATCCATCGTATCATCTTTTGCTGCGGATACTGCTTCGCCTGACAGTATGCAGTTTTGCTTAGGTAGGTCTTGCGGTTATCCGATGTTGCTTGTTGTATATTCGTTGTATCCTGTACTCTCCATCTACCATTGTATTGTATGACTTAGAGACGTGATGTGAGGACGATATTATACATAATTTGTGACTTGGAGGTTTTTATGCAGTTTTATTTATATCGTCTCTTTCTTCGCTACGGCGTCATATATCTGTTGTGGTGATTGTTTTCCACCGTTGGGCGTGGATTTTGCTCCCGTTTGAGATGCTTTTATTTATTTTATGTTGTACCTATTTTGGGGGCTTGTTTAACAAAGGGGGTGCTGCCAAAATTTTAAGGAATAAAAGCGAGACTTTAAAGAATTTGGGTTGTGATTTCAAAGGTTTTGAAAATACTTTTATCACTTTCTTGCTACTTTTGATGGTTTAGATTGCTGGGTTTTGGCTTTCTTTTACTACGTTACACCTGTAGACGTTGCGTAGTATTAGGGCCGTCACGTGCCAATTTCGGATCGTGACAAAGTTGGTATCAGAGCGGTAGGTTTTACCTTTCGGAGTGTAGGATGACCTTGGTATGATGGAGTAGGAAGCTTAAAGCTGAGTAACGTAGTGTGTGTATATCCGCGGCATACTTAAGACGCGGTACTCCGCCTAAAGTGACCTAAGTACAAATTGCTTGAAATTCCTTCCTTGATGATACATATCCTTGTGATTCGATTTCTGTGTTCATATCGAATCCTTCTTCCATTTATAGCCTTTGCTGCTGATGACTATGAGGACTTGAGTGATGCAGCGAGAGCCGAGGTCAGAGTGGACTCGCGTGGGACGAGGACTGACCAGGATGGCACGCTCGTTGTATCGGACTATATGGATCCGCTTTCGATAGATCATATTGATAGGCTTGTAGCAAAGATGCAGGACTTGCGCCAGACGATGAGTTCTTTGGTAGAGGCCATTCGAGCGCAGCGACAGGAGGTTGTCACCCCTGTTACCTAGTTGTTCCTTGCAGTCGGCACTCAGCCTCGTGTTACTTATACGGCACCAGTGGATGCAGCCCGTCTTGACAAGGAGCGTTTTTCCAAGACTTTGGGAGTTCCGGAACAGAGGAGGGCTCATACAGGTGTACCAGCCCAGAGACAGAGGCTTAGGCGTCGAGAGAAATTTCGTGACCGTCGCGGGAGTAGCAGAGGCCTGGGACGAGGACAGTCGTCCAGCTCTTATCCCCAGGATGGTCAGCAGTTTTCTTCTGGATATTATCGTGCGAGAGTTTTCCAACGTTGTTCCAGATGAGCCGTCGGAGCTTAGGGAGCTTAAGTATCAGCTGCAGAGTTGTGTGTTGGGGGACTTGTGCGTCCGAGTGTTTCGCCTTAGGAAGCTCCTTCTCTGTTCGTCAGGGAGAAGGACGGCAGTTTGAGGTTGTGTATTGATGGATCGTCAATTGAACCAAGTTACGGTGCGGATAGGTATCCTTTACCTCACATTGACGATTTCTTCGATCAGCTCCAGAGTGCGAGACTCTTTCTGAGTTTGTTGTGATCAGGTCATCATTTTTCCGGGTTCGGAGTGATGACATTCCGGAGACTGCTTTTGTGCGCGCTACGGGCTTTATGTTGTTAGTTGTATGTATGCCCTAGAGGCCAGTATTGTACAGATGATGTATATTATATTGGATGCTTGGACATATATAGAGATGACTTTCTTGCTCGATATGATAGTATGCTATCTGGTTGCTCTTTATATTAACATGTATACTAGTCTCTTTATACTGTCTTATAGTTACATGTTGGTAAAGCCCTTAGGATGTGTACTTGACTACCTGGACTATGATGCAGATCATACTAGTGGGGACATGGTAGTCCATAAGTACATCCTTCAAGGTCCCTAGTCGTAGGTGTATCGAGACGGGGCATCGATATACCAGTGTAGACTAGCGTATACGCTTCTCGACCCATGAGATGGGCGATGGATGATCCCATATCCATTGGTGTTTGACATCAGAGATGGTATACGGGTGCTCAGTGGAGACTGGGTACACTGGACGGACTCGCCGAGAACTCCCAGATGGTATTATACCTCACGTCAGATGGCAGTTCTCAGGTGACACTTGTGCAGGTTAGTCTGTAGACCCGAGATCGTCATAGAGTCTTGTGTGATTCCCACTGTGCTTTGATCTCCACCTTACCACGTCCATGAGGGCGTGCAAAACGGTGGTTCTTAGGTACAGTCCCGAGTCACATGGAGGCAATGAGCGATAGGAGGGGTTTCGTCTCTCCCGGTATTGGGGGTTGATGTTGCGCTGTGCTCGATTGGCCGTAACAGGGAAGTCCCTGGCCAGGGCTGATTCAGAGATTTGCTGGTAAGTGTTACCAGTAGTTTCTCGACCCGTTATGAGCCTCACATTGGCACGACTTATCGGTTATTGGGGTCTGGCGTTTACCACCCCTAGACTTGATATGCGACATATCAGACGAAGAGACCGGACTGTACGGGAAGTGTTGCCGGTTGGCTCGACGAGAGTTGTAGCAGGTTCGCTTGTTCTCTTCTGATCGCTCAATACCCGGGTGGCCGTTACGTTTAGCAGACCGCTTGCGGCTTGGGGGTGCTTGATATGATCATCACCCACTGCCGGCGTATTGACGAGTCTTAGAGTCCCACAATGGAGTTACCTAGTCCAGGCGAAACGTTGTGGTGCGCGTATGCGATATGCGCATGGACCCGATTAAAATGCGCGTATAGGATACCGTATATTGATCGGGTGGCTTGCTTTTGGTAGGGGTCGTATGTGATATGGCCGGATTGATAAATCAAGTGTTGATTTATCATTTAACCATTAGCTTCTCACTTGAAATCCTTTCTTGAGTATGATGGATGTATGCATGCATGTATACTTTCTTTATAGATTCATGCACATATGGATGTACATACATACAGACATACATCATCCATTATGGTTGCTTATACAAAAAAAATGGTGGAAATATAAGACTCACACCATGGGTTTTCATTTGGATTATTATTTGATTTTTGGTTAAAAAAAATGGAAAAAGGAAAAGATAATTCATGACTAGTTTCTACAGCCTTCTTGACCTAACCATTCTCACCCACCATTTGACCATGGGTTACTTTTCCTTTTGTGTTTTTAACTCAAGTTCAATAATATCCTAACCATGGTTTGATATGAGAAGAGGAAAATATATATTGATATATTTTCTATTTTCTTTCATGAGTTATTCTTATCTTCTTCTCAATTGCCATCATCTTCTTCTTCCTCTCTCATTTTGCTCTCTAGTTTTTTGTAGTGAGCAATATACTCATCAAGATTGGATTTTGAAGTGAGAATAAGAACCACAACATCATTCTACACAAGTTTAGCCAACTTGTTTAGAGTGTTAGCTTCATTTCGTTCACTTGATTGGATAAAGTTGCAAGCTTGGACAAAGCGGACTCCGGGTGGATCATCGGTGACCTCGAGGAGTTCAAACGGAGCTTTTTCAAACCCCAAGTAGCCGAGGAGTCTAGCGTAGGGAGCTACAAAGGTTGTACTTTCAAAACCCTAGCCTTTCTTTCATATGATGATGTGAAAAATTTAGAAACCCTAATTTTCTAGGAGCGATCCGATGTTTGTTAACTTAGCACCCTAAAGACTCCACCTTTGGCACATGTGATCCTTCTAAACCCTTCATGAGGTGCTAGGCTAACCCAACATTGTTATCAGAGCCAACCTAGAACATTAGGGGATACTTTAACGAAGTTAAAACTCTGATCGAACCGAAAATACGGATTTTTGAGTGCTCTCTGGACATTTTTTAAAAATTGACTTTTTTCAGAATTAAAAATACTTAAAAAACACTGCAGGAAAAACTATGAAACACAGTGAAATTCGATGACCTGAACAGTATAAACCGCCGCGGAACCGCGGAAATTCCTGGCTTAGGCCGCGGTTCCGCGGCCGTAAAGAGGCTTCATTGCATAAAATGTTCACTGTAATTCTTAGAACTTCTTGTACAGTGTTTTAGGTATGTTTAATCTGAATATAGCACTGTATTTTCTGGAGATGGTTTTTGGACTCGTAGATTCGATCGGAATTTTCATTTCGTTGCTTTTCCGGGTAAATTAGAAAGTATTGAAGTGTTTGAACGAGTATCATTTGCTCACTTTTCACGGGGTTTAAATATTTTGGAGATACGTGCAAGTTTTGTGGTGGTCCCTCTAGAAGACAACAAACCTTAACTCGATTATGTGACCGTCTTGAACTGCCCTTTGAACCTTAGGGTTTGGGGCAGTACGGCGTGCCACATGTGAGGCGTTGGCTTGACCCTTCTACGGCTGAACCGCTACTACTGTGTCACACTCCAAGTTTTTGAACTTCGCTCAAGTGTTGAGCTTTAGGGAATCTAGGGTATTTGATCGTTCATTCGGAAACTTTAATACTGTCTAATTATCTGGAATGGATGCAATGTATGGAATTCATATTATAAGACATGAAATACAAGGTATGTGATATTTCGCATTTACGATGTCTAAGGAGAATGTGGATTCCAGATATTGCAGTTTTACACTTTCTTTTCTGTGACCGTAAGTGTTGTATGTAGTGGTATTGCCGATTGTCGTTGCTATACGTCGACGACAATCGGTGTATGCATACATACTTACGTTGATGATATGTGATATTATGTGTTGCTGAGATATGATGTGTAGGATTGTTGCGATTGAATAGCCGGGGGGGTTTTATGTGAGATGAGAGTTTTATATTTTCATTCATGTAAATTCAAATGTAATGTAATATTCTTTTATTTGGGGCACTTCCGGGTTGAGGTCGATGCCACCTGTGTTGTATATTATTTACTTTTCCGCATTAGGATGGACCCAAGGAGGGGAGCACAGGTGACCGGGTTCTGGGGTTCAGTGGGAGGCCATCTCGAGGAGTCGAGACCGGGTTTCCTAAACTACAGAATTGGTAGGGTCGCTTGCCGCTCTCGTAGGGGTCCAGGGTGTGGGCTTGGCTATTCATCGCGACTGTGGAATCCGTATTTTCTATTTTGGCTAAATACTAAATACGGACGTCCTAGTATATCCCACATTATATCTATGTTTCTGCTGCGATATCTGTGATGTAATCATATGATGTGTTGTGATAGATACTTTATTTAGTATATATGATATATTATATAGACGTTACTTATGTTTTACACCCGCACTAGCCCTGCCATACTCTGTCGTTAGTTACCTAACCTAACGGTGCATGAGGGGACATCGAGGCGAATGCGGATGGCATAAGTGTACGTCGTATTTATCTGTGATGTTTAGGTGACTTAAATGATGGGACTTCATTAATGTGATTAATGAAAGAAAAGAAACCTAAAAGATGTTGTAGAATCAAATTTTCAAATAAAAGGGTAGCTACAGTTTTGTTTTGCATAGCGGTATATATATGATATACCCTGCACCTTATTCGATGAGGAAAGGGCCGAGATCCCTTCACCGGGAGTGACCCCTTTAGCGAAACTGGCAGATGCTACAACACTCGGTTTGACTTTTGACTGCTTTTGGAGTTTTGCTTTGCACAGTGATATATATGATATATCCCGCACCTTATTCGATGAGGAAAGAGCCGAGATCCCTTCACCGGGAGTGACCTCTTTAGAAAAACTAATAAAAGCCTCAAAATCACTCCATTTCAAAATTCACTAGATTTTACAACGATATCAAGTTCATTACGCTCATGGTTTTTCTGAAAAAACCTGCGTAGCCCTCCGTCATTTCAGATAGATATTATTTAGTATTCGTGCTATGTTTGTTGACTTAGTCAAGGCGTAGTGTACGGTAGCTAAATAATGTTTATCTGTTTCAACATGAGATGTGATTGGATTAGGGCATTCACACGGCCTTGTTGACTCAGTCAAGGGTCGTACGGGTGGGTTTAATTCAATCGAGAAATGTACGGGTTGAACTTGACTTGCGATTTATGGTTTGTTGACTTAGTCAAGGTCATAGATCGCTAGGGGCAAAAGCATTATCGGGAATTTCAAGTGTTGAAATTTGCAATGAGATTGCATACCTTCTATGAGATAGTTGGATCCCGATACCCACTGCGAGTAATTGTTACTCCTGGGAGAGTTTTACACAGGACAATTAGCCGATCAAGTAGGTGTCTAGAAAGATGTCAACGGGGTTACGCCTCTGGGAAAACGAGGTTTACTTTAATTAGGTCCGTGCGAAAGCACGGGGAACCTCCCTCAAAGTACCGACACTGGCCTGGCTGAAAGATCGACGAAGTTGTAGGGTGTAATTAATCCCGGCTAGTCTTTCCTTTTAGGGTTTGAAGGAAGATTTGATAAAAACCAGTGGGAGCCATCCTGATTAGAAAAGATAATAACCAATCTGATCTTGCAAGAGTATACGCTAAAGTGTTTTCTTCTCTCTCTCTCCAGGTAGCGACCATGTCATGCCCTAATCAAGATAATAATATGGATGTATTGACCGAACCCGCATGTTATACTGTGCAGGGGAACGTTGGACCCGTTCTATCTTATAAGTGTTATAAGACTGAACAGGAAACAGGAGAATATTTGGATTCTCACGCCGCCCAAACGAAGAACATGCATGTTGATGCACCTTCTTCAGGTGTGTTTGTTATTGAGAACTGTTTTTCAGTTCACCCTACGTCCTGGGTATTAGATACCGGATCAGGATCCCACATATGTAAGCAGTTACATGGGCTACGGAAAGGTAGAGAACTGGGAAAAGGTGATCATTCCGTTCAAGTAGGGAATGGGGCAAATGTTGCAGCCAAAGCAGTTGGCAAATATCACCAGGTATTACCAAGTGGTGATACACTAGTTCTGAATGAATGCTATTATATACCGAACATGATGTGCAACATTATATCAGTTTCTTTATTAAGTAAAGAAGGATATAATTTTGTAGTAAAGGATAATGCTATGAACATATTCCTAGATCAAAAGTTGATTGCATCAGGCTCGTTACATAATGGCATATTCATTCTCAATCAAAATACAGTCCTCAATATACAAAACACACACAAGAGGAAAAGCTCATAAATGAACGAATTCTTCTTGTGGCACTGTAGACTTGGCCATATCAATGAGACACGGCTGGCTAAGTTACATAAGAATGGATATTTGAATTCATTCGAATTATCATCTTATGACACTTGCCATTCATGTCTCAAAGGAAAGATGACCAAAACTCCGTTTAGTGGACACGGAGAAAGAGTTACTGAACTCTTAGGACTAGTACATAGTGATGTATGCGGTCCTATGTCTACACACGCCAGAAACGGTTCTTCCTACTTCATTACATTCACTGACGATCTCTCTAGATACGGGCATGTGTTTCTGTTGAAACACAAGTCTGAAGCTTTTGAGAAATTCAGAGAATATAAGCACGAAGTAGAGAACCAAACGGGCAAAAGTATTAAGATTCTTCGATCTGATCGAGGAGGTGAATACTTAAGCATTGAATTCCTAGATTATCTAAAAGAGAATGGGATTCTCTCTCAGCTTACTCCTCCTTATACACCACAGCACAACGGTGTATCGGAATGAAGGAATCGCACCCTATTAGATATGGTGCGCTCAATGATGAGCAATACTGAGTTACCTATTTCCTTTTGGGGGTATGCGCTTGAGACAGCCATATACCTATTGAATCTGGTTCCATCTAAATCTGTACCTACCACACCATATGAGATATGGAGTGGGAAGAGACCATATTTTAAACGAATTAAGATATGGGGTTGTCCGGCCTATGTCAAAAAGCAAAATCCGGACAAACTCGAGGCATGATCAGTTCTTTGCAAGTTTGTGGGATATCCAAAGAATTCTCAAGGATATTTTTTCTACCAAGCTGAGGAACAAAGAGTGTTTGTTGCTCAACATGCCACCTTTTTGGAAAGGGAATTTCTTGCAAAAGAAATTAGTGGCAAAGAGGTAGAGCTGGAAGAGATTCCAGCACCACAAACTACAACTGATGATTTAGTAGAACCAGAGGATTCAGTAGTACCCGACGAACCCCAGCCTCTCCGCCGATCTAGTAGGGTTTCTCGTCCACCTAAGAGATACTACGGTTTTCTCATTGACGGTGGAAGCGAGGATTGCATCATGGAGGATGATGACCCAACTAGCTTCGAGCAGGCCATCACGAGTAGGGACTCAGTGAAATGGCTGGATGCAATGCGGTCCGAGATGGAATCCATGTATACCAACAAAGTATGGACTTTGGAAGTTGCTCCTGAAGGGGTAAAACCCATTGGGAGCAAGTGGATCTTCAAGAAAAAACTTGGTGTAGATGGGAAAGTGGAGACTTTCAAAGCTAGACTTGTTGTAAAGGGTTTTCGTCAAAGACCAGGTGTGGACTATGACGAAACCTTTTCTCCAGTGGCTATACTTAAATCCATCCGGATCATGCTTGCCATCGCTGCATATCATGATTACGAAATCTGGCAAACGGATGTTAAGACCGCCTTTCTAAACGGTGATTTAGAAGAGTGCGTGTACATGACTCAGCCAGAGGGCTTCGTAGATAGTGGGAGTAGCGGGAAGGTGTGCAAGCTGCTTAAATCCATTTATGGATTAAAGCAAGCATCGCGGAGTTGGAACATCTGCTTTGACGTAGTTATCAAAGAGTTTGATTTCGTCAAAAACCCAGATGAACCTTGTATCTACAAGAAGATGGCAAAGAGTAAGGTTGTCTTCCTCGTATTGTACGTGGACGACATACTCTTGATAGGAAATGACATTCCTATCTATAATCGGTCAAGCTCTTCTTATCACAAAGATTCTCAATGAAAGATCTTGGTGATGCCTCCTGCATATTAGGAATTAGGATCTATAGAGATAGATCCAAACGGATATTGGGATTGTCCCAATCCAGGTACATTGACACCATACTAAAGAGGTTTAGTATGGAAGAATCCAAGCGTGGGAACTTACCCACGATCTCTGGAGTCACTCTCTCCAAAGAGATGTCTCCCAAGACTGATTTGGAGAGAGCTCGCATGCAAGGGATACCCTATGCTTCAACTGTAGGCTCTATCATGTACGCGATGCTATGTACCAGACCTGATGTAGCATACTCACTAAGTGTAGTGAGCAGATATCAAGCTGATCCTGGAGAGAGTCACTGGACAGCTGTGAAGAGCATTCTCAAGTACTTATGAAGGACTAAAGAGATGCTCTTGGTGTATGGTAATGGAGAACTCCAAGTGGAGTCCTTTACCGATTCGAGCTTCGAGAGTGATAAGGACGACTCTAAGTCGCAGTCGGGATTTGTCTTTACCCTTTACGGAGGGGCGGTTAGCTAGAAGAGTTCCAAGCAGGAAACCGTGGCAGACTCGACGATGGAGGCTGAATACATCGCTGCCAACGATGCTGCCAAAGAGGCTGTCTGGATCAAGAAGTTCATTACTGAACTTAGAGTGGTTCCATCCATTGAGCATCCAATACCTTTGTATTGCGATAACAATGGAGCGGTGGCTTTGGCCAAGGAACCCAGGTCCCATCAGCGATCCAGGCATATTCTGAGGCGGTATCACCTGATCCGGGAGATAGTTGATCGCCGGGAGATCGAGGTCAGGAGGGTTGACACGAAGAACAACACAGCGGATCCACTCACGAAGGCCATTCCCCAGATACAGTTTGAGAGACTCTTCGGGATGCTCGGTATGCGATACTACAGCAGCTGGCCCTAGTGCAAGTGGGAGATTGTTAGTTGTATGTATGCCCTAGAGGCCAGTATTGTACAGATGATGTATATTATATTGGATGCTTGGACATATATAGAGATGACTTTCTTGCTCGATATGATAGTATGCTATCTGGTTGCTCTTTATCTTAACATGTATACTAGTCTCTTTATACTGTCTTATAGTTACATGTTGGTAAAGCCCTTAGGATGTGTACTTGACTACCTGGACTATGATGCAGATCATACTAGTGGGGACATGGTAGTCCATAAGTACATCCTTCAAGGTTCCTAGTCGTAGGTGTATCGAGACGGGGCATCGATATACCATTGTAGACTAGTGTATACGCTTCTCGACCCATGAGATGGGCGATGGATGATCCCATATCCATTGGTGTTTGACATCAGAGATGGTATACGGGTGCTCAGTGGAGACTGGGTATACTGGACGGACTCGCCGAGAACTCCCAGATGGTATTATACCTCACGTCAGATGGCAGTTCTCAGGTGACACTTGTGCAGGTTAGTCTGTAGACCCGAGATCGTCATAGAGTCTTGTGTGATTCCCACTGTGCTTTGATCTCCACCTTACCACGTCCAAGAGGGCATGCAAAATGGTGGTTTTTGGGTACAGTCCCGAGTCACATGGAGGCAATGAGCGATAGGAGGGGTTTCGTCTCTCCCGGTATTGGGGGTTGATGTTGCGCTGTGCTCGATTGGCCGTAACAGGGAAGTCCCTGGCCAGGGCTGATTCAGAGATTTGCTGATAAGTGTTACCAGTAGTTTCTCGACCCGTTATGAGCCTCACATCGGCACGACTTATCGGTTATTGGGGTCTGACGTTTACCACCCATAGACTTGATATGCGACAATCAGACGAGGAGACCGAACTGTACGGGAAGTGTTGCCGGTTGGCTCGACGGGAGTTGTAGCAGATACGCTTGTTCTCTTCTGATCGCTCAATACCCGGGTGGCCATTACGTTTAGCTGACCGCTTGCGGCTTGGGGGTGCTTGATATGATCATCACCCACTGCCGGCGTATTGACGAGTCTTAGAGTCCCACAATGGAGTTACCTAGTCCAGGCGAAACGTTGTGGTGCGCGTATGCGATATGCGCATGGACCCGATTAAAATGCGCGTATAGGATACCGTATATTGATCGGGCGGCTTGCTTTTGGTAGGGGTCGTATGTGATATGGCCGGATTGATAAATCAAGTGTTGATTTATCATTTAACCATTAGCTTCTCACTTGAAATCCTTTCTTGAGTATGATGGATGTATGCATGCATGTATACTTTCTTTATAGATTCATGCACATATGGATGTGCATACATACATACATACATACATCATCCATTATGGTTGCTTATACAAAGAAAATGGTGGCAATATAAGACTCACACCATGGATTTTCATTTGGATTATTATTTGATTTTTGGTTAAAACAAAATGGAAAAAGGAAAAGATAATTCATGACTAGTTTCTACATCCTTCTTGACCTAACCATTCTCACCCACCATTTGACCATGGGTTACTTTTCCTTTTGTGTTTTTAACTCAAGTTCAATAATATCCTAACCATGGTTTGATATGAGAAGAGGAAAATATATATTGATATATTTTTCTATTTTCTTTCATGAGTTATTCTTATCTTCTTCTCAATTGCCATCATCTTCTTCTTCCTCTCTCATTTTGCTCTCTAGTTTTTTGTAATGAGCAATATACTCATCAAGATTGGATTTTGAAGTGAGAATAAGAACCACAACATCATTCTACACAAGTTTAGCCAACTTGTTTAGAGTGTTAGCTTCATTTCGTTCACTTGATCGGATAAAGTTGCAAGCTTGGACAAAGCGGACTCCGGGTGGATCATCGGTGACCTCGAGGAGTTCAAACGGAGCTTTTTCAAACCCCAAGTAGCCGAGGAGTCTAGCGTAGGGAGCTACAAAGGTTGTACTCTCAAAACCCTAGCCTTTCTTTCATATGATGATGTGAAAAATTTAGAAACCCTAATTTTCTAGGAACGATCTGATGTTTGTTAACTTAGCACCCTAAAGACTCCGCCTTTGGCACATGTGATGCTTCCAAACCCTTCATGAGGTGCTAGGCTAACCCAACATATGTGTCTTGGTGGTGTCGTTGGACTCACCAGTGCCCTAGCAGCAATCGTGGATATGATGAACCAGATTTCTTCAAGCCGTTCCTCGACCAGTTGTTGTTGTGTCTTTGATTACATTCTGGTTTATTCCAATGTGTCGCGAGTGGGGCTCGATTTTGCGTTGATGTGGCACTATAGAGTTATCTCTTTTGCTTCCCGACAGTTGGAGAAAGTACGAGCAGGATATCTCACTCATGATCTAGAGATAGCCGAGGTGGTCGTGCGTTGAAGATCCGAAGACACTACTTGTTCGGAGTGTCGTGTCAGATTTTCACGGACCACCAGAGTTTAACGTACGTCTTCTTGCAGCAGGGTTTTGATTGTTAAGACAGTGCCGTTGGATGGAACGTGTGGAGGATTGTGTTTGTAAGATCCTTTGGTTACCCGTGGCAAGGCGATTGTGGTAGCTGATGCTTGAGTCGTAGGCCCGGGGTTAGCTTGTTCCGATGGTGCGCAGTTCAGAAATAGTCTTCTGCAGATTTACAGTTCTGTATGATCATGGAGTACGGCTAGGTTCGCCTCTTCTGAGGGGACAGCTTGCTCATGTCCGCGCCCGACCACTTTTCCTTAATCGTTTTCGTGAGGCACAGCCCACCGATGCTCGTTGTCTGTGATACTTGTGCACGTTCGGTAGGGTAAAGATTCGGAATCCTAGATTTGTGACTAGGGTGTGCTATGTTCCGGACTCGTTGGTGTGTACCTGATACTGATAGGTAGAGACGCGAGGTCCCAGAGCAGGCGAATTGGTCAGCTTTCTGTGTTCATCGACGTACCGCCAAGATGTAACGTGACTTGAGAGTTAGTTACTGGTGGGCAGGATGAAAAGAGTGAAGTTTCGGATTTCGTTCAAGGTGTCTGTCTGGTTATGAGTTAAGGTTGAGCATTTGAGACCGGCTGGAGAGTTGCAACCTTTAACCGTTCTGGAGAGGGAATGGGAGCAGATCTCCATGAAAAATTTTTTCGTTGTGGCGTCTACCCAGGTTTAGTCAGGGTGTGACTCCTTTTAGGGTGTTGGTTGTCCGGTTATTCTCAGTTGCTCGGTTGTTCTTTGTTAAGTTTGTGCGTTGCACAGAGTTCCTTCATGCGTTGTATCCAATTGGGGGCACCCTGTTCGCTAGCCATAGTTGGAAGAAGCTTCAGGAAGCCTTGGGTACTGGTTGAGCTTTAGCTCCGCTTTTCTGTGGGACGATGGTCAGTTGAGCGGACTATACAGACTCTGGAGGATATGCATGTGCGTACGTACTAAGTGTTTGTTGGCTGTTGGGATCGTCACTTGCCATTGTTTGGGTTTTCTTCGATAGCTGTTATCAGGAGACATTCCAATTGGCAACCTTTAGGTTTTGTTGTTAGGTAGTGTCGATCGCCATTCTGTTTTCTAACTCTGCGTGAGTAGGATTTTTGGACCCAGCTAGTCTAGCGACTTCGGAGATGATCCAGTTGGTTTAGGTCAGGATGAGAGTAGTCCAGTGCAGACAGAGGTCTTATGCCGACCATGGTAGGTCGCAGTGGGAGATCATGGATTCCTATGGATTTTTCCGATGAATGACGTGTTGAGTTTTGGGAAGTTTATCCCAGGATTGTAGGTCCTTTTGAGATCCTTAAAGCGAGTTAGTTCCATTGCCTTTGATTTGGCACTTCCGCCCAGATTATTGAGTACTCACCCCGTATTCCTTGTGTCGATACTTTGCAAATACCTTCATGACCTTTCTCACATGATTCAGCACCAGACCCTTTAGCTTGGACACAATCTTTTGGTTCACCGGCAGCCATATGTGTTAGTGGCTCGGCAGGTGGAGAAACTTCGGTCAAGGGTCTTGCCATCTGTGGAGAGTTTTCTTAGGCATAGCCGTATAGTGAGGTGATCACTTGGGAGGCCACGAGAGAGATTTGGGAGTTTTTGTACGCATCTCTTTGAAGGTACGCTTAGTGAGAATTTTAAATTCGGGGACGAATTTTTATAAGGGGGGAGATTGTAACGTTTTGGAAAATCGTTATGCGAATTTTTCCGTTTTGGGTAAAATTGTCGGTATTCTCCGTTTTTATCCGACTGTGATCAAACGACCATATAGACTTACCAGCACCTAGTTTAGCTAAAATAAAACTAGTGCGCAAGCTTTGGGGGTATATGGGACGTTTTGGTTCAATTTGAAATTTTCCCAATTTTAATATTATTTTAATGCGGTATTCGCGTTTTGGGAAATTTCTCTTTAGTGATCTTTTCTACTTTTAAGTTTGACTTAATTCAACCCTTCCTCTTATATCTAGATATTTGTATGGGTTTAGAATTAAGTTAAAGAAAAAGAAAAGAAATTCTAGAGGTGCATGCATGTGTGCATGTGAATGCATTTATTGCATTCAATGCTAGAAATGAGCTAGAACACTCCACACAACTCCCTACCTCCTCCCTTGGCCGAATCCTCTTCATTCTTCCTGCCCTTAGTCTTTTCTACACCATTCACAACAATTTCAAAGCCAATAAATCCCCAAAATTCCCAAACAAATCACAAAAATACTACAAGTCTTGGTTTTTGCTTCTTGATCACTTGGAGCTTGGAAAGCTTGGATCTTGGGAGCAAGAGTTGTTAGGTATAATCCCTAATCTGATAATTAGAAGTGTTTATGCTGTTTAGCTCGTTGGTTGTAGCGTAGAACGCTTTTTATATCGTTTTGTGAAATATCGTGTTTTTAGTGTCGTTTTAGAGCCTCTGTATCTACTGTGACCTGGAATTTTTAGTGAGTGACCAAACAAAATTGTAGTGTTGTACTAGTGACCCAGGAGAACCACCTGAGACACGAGACCCACCCCACCGGCCAGGGCCGGCGATCAAAGGAGAAAATCCGGCGACACCGGTTTTTTAGAAGTGTTGGGTGTTGGTTTTTTTGTGGGTATCTGTCTGCTGTTGGTTAGGAGTGTTTGGTACTGTTTACTTTTTTTGTATTTACAATATGCAAAATCTGGGATCATTTTCCTATAATTTAGTGTTTTGTGTCCGCGCGATACGTTATACGACACGGACCGTGCACTTTGTGTGTTTTTGCTCTTAGGTTTTTTTCGTCGTGTCGCTATGCACGTTAGCCACAATACGAACACTCGGGAGTAGGTTTGGGGTTGGTGTGTCATTAAAACGTAGTTTGTGCATGCTTTTGGTCGTTTGCTAATATATACTTGCTTTGTCGTGTTATGCTTTAGGTTCGTAGGCGGGGACTTCGGACGCTGCGACGAATGGGGAAATAAGTGGTTGGCTTTGCTTAGCCAGGATGGCTGGTGAGTAGATTTAACATCTACAGGGGAATCGCCCGCATGGCATTATGCGTCTGGGCTAAAGTTGTTATGTTTTGTCGCATATTCAATTGCATATATAGAATTGCGCATACACATATTACTACTTGGTTAGTGTTGTGCTTGAACTAGTATCCTTAGGACACTGCACTATTATCGACGGCTTATGTTGCACAAGCACTGATTGTATGCCACACACACCGTCAATAATTGCCATGGCATGCACAACACCCCTATAAATATGATATTGTTGCTTAGGGACGTTGGGACATGGTCCTTATTTTTAATGTGCTTATGACATATAGCATACATGTATACTTACATGCTAGTTACCCATATACCTATATGGTATTGTACCATTATGATAGGTATATACACATATGAGACATAGCTACCTGTATATCTGGCATACATACATACATATACCTGGAGGGTATTATGGATAGGTATAGACACATACCTTGCTACAGCTACTTTGACATCATACATACTTACATATGGACACACATATCTTGCTATACCGACATGGTTACGCATACCTTATTATAGCTACATGTTCACCTATCTATGATGCTGCATCTGATTTCGGGGAAATCAGGAACCGCGTGATATATTTAGTAAATTGTTGCAGTTAAATAGCTGTTTTCCTTTATATGTTCATATTATTGTTTCATGTTGCATATATTACATTCATGGATTTCATATGATGTCTCTAATATTTTTACTCCTATATATATAACAGTGGAATGGGACGCTGTTATATATGCCTTTACACCAATATTAGTGGAATAGGACGCTAATATATGTGTATTGATTCATGCATTCATACGTATTCACTACTTGATGTTTTCTGGATTTGAGGACCTTGGTGGTTTCATAGAATTATGCAAGTATTCTATTTCTTTACTGGATATTGGATGGATCCACTTGAGATTTGTTTTATTACCGATACGGGGATCGAGAGTGTCGGTGTTTGGCACTTAAGATTCGAGGACGTATATTACCGATACGGGGATCGAGAGTGTCGGTGTTTGGCACTTAAGATTCGAGGACGTATATTACCGATACGGGGATCGAGAGTGTCGGTGTTTGGCACTTAAGATTCGAGGACGTATATTACCGATACGGGGATCGAGAGTGTCGGTGTTTGGCACTTAAGATTCGAGGACGTATATTACTGATACGGGGATCGAGAGTGTCGGTGTTTGGCACTTTAGATTCGAGAACGTATATTACTGATACGAGGATCGAGAGTGTCGGTGTTTAGCACTTAAGATTCGAGGACGTATAAGCATGTACTTTTGTGTCGATGCTAGACACTTATTTCATGATGTTTTGGGGTGTCGATACTGTACATTCACCTTATATTGGACATACAGGATATGTGAAATATATTGATATTGGATATACAGGATATGTGAGATATATTGATATTGGATATACAGGATATGTGAGATATATTTATATTGGACATACAGGATATGTGAGATATACTGATGTTGTACATACATGATATACGAGACTTACATGATATGAGAGTCAATTTTGGGGGCTGATTGTGGAAATTGGGAATTTGATTGTCTTGTTGGATTTTGGTCCTACCACGAGGTTAGGATTTCCGTGGGAATGACATGTTTTATTCCATACTCCACATTTATTGTTTATACACTGCTTCATGTATTATGTGTACCGGATAGAGTACTTTCCATGACTGTTGCATTTACATACTATTATGCGTTGCTTCATGTATTAGTTGTACCTGATAGATTACCTTACATGATTATTGCATACAGATCGTCATATTATTGCTTCATGTATTAGTAGTACCTGCTAGTGTACCTTTCATGACTGATGCATTACATATGACCATTTACAGCTGATAGTTTGCATATGATAGATTCGCGCTGTACGTGCATACTTGCGATTACCTGCATATGTTATTTACTATTCACGAGTTGGCTACTCACTCCCGTTGTGCCACAGTGTATTGTAGGTGTTCCTCAGGATAGTCAGAGGCAGAGCTATTTTCATCCATCGTATCATCTTTTGCTGCGGATACCGCTTCGCCTGACAGTGTGCAGTTTTGCTTAGGTAGGTCTTGCGGTTATCCGATGTTGCTTGTTGTATATTCGTTGTATCATGTACTCTCCATCTACCATTGTATTGTATGACTTAGAGACGTGATGTGAGGAAGATATTGTACATTATTTGTGACTTGGAGGTTTTTATGCAGTTTATTTATATCGTCTCTTTCTTCGCTACGGCGTCGTATATCTGTTGTGATGATTGTTTTCCGCCGTTGGGCGTGGATTTTTCTCCCGTTTGGGATGCTTTTATTTATATTATGTTGTACCCATTTTGGGGGCTTGTTTTACAAAGGGGGTGCTGCCAAAATTTTAAGGAATAAAAGCGAGACTTTAAAGAATTTAGGTTGTGATTTCAAAGGTTTTGAAAATACTATTATCACTTTTTTGCTACTTTTGATGGTTTAGATTGCTGGGCTTTGGTTTTATTTTACTACGTTACGCCTGTAGACGTTGCGTAGTATTAAAGTCGTCACGTGCCAATTTCGGGTCGTGACAGAGGCTATATGTAAATGCATGTAGCAGCCTATAAAGGCAAACATGATGAAAATATCTATGAAAACTTTTTCATTTCTCTAAAAAATCAAGGTTTGTGCCTCCTTCTCCTTCCTTAAGGTTCTAAACCTTCTTCTTTCCATTGAATTAAATCAAGAGTTTTACTCTTCCTTTTCAAAAACTAAATAGTTTTTCATCATAAAACCCATAAAGGGGTGCTCAGATCGTCCATTAGATCTCAAAAAGGGGAGACTTTTAAGTCTCATTCCCCCTTTTTCTCCAAGATCCAGCCGATCAAGAGGAGGAAGAAGGAGACCCATCTCCAAAAATCCAACTTTGGACAAAATCCCAGTCAAGAGAAGATGCAAGACTCAAAAGAGAAGAACCTCTTAAGATTTTTAGGGAGTTCAACTCCAAGGCCCAAATCCTCAAAGGAGTTTAACTCCTAATCCAGATCCTTAGGAGTTTGACTCTATATCTAAATCTTTTGGAGTTTAAATCCACTCAAAATCCTCTTTAGGAGTTTAACTCCCATTTCTGGGGGTAAAAACCCCTTCCTTTCGCTAGTGCCCAAAGCGCTAGCGCCCGAGCGTCCAAAGCGCTTGCGGCCGAGCGCCCAAGCGCCCAAAGCACGAGCGTCCGAGCGCCCACGTGCCGGGCACGTGAGGCGCTAGCGCCCAAGCGCCCAAAGCGCTAGCGCCCGAGCGCCCACGTGCCGGGCACGTTAGGCGCCAGCGCCCAAAGCACTAGCGCCCGAGCGCTCACGTGCCGGGCACGTGAGGCGCCAGCGCCCAAGCTCTGGCGCTCACACGTCCTTTGGACGCCTTTTTCCCCTCATTTTACATGTACTCCACACTAAAAATACCTCCCCCGTTAGAAAAAAATTTCTAACGGGGCGCTGCCCCGCACCCTGCAAGGGGGCTGCTAGCCCCCTTGACCCCCAGCCCGCTATCCAGGTAGCGGGACCCCCGTAAAAACTCTGCGGGCCCTCGATATATCCAAAACCCTTCCCAAAACACAACACACACATGCTGCACATTGAGTTTGTATGACCAGTTTGACCCGTCAATCGGAGATTCTCTCACTCTAAAAGCGAAGGGTAATTAACGGCAGCTTAGTCCGCGGCTGCCAGAGATTCGGATCCCCACAATCAATAAACCCCAGCCTACCCTAGGCAGGGGGAATCTGTAATGCGCCTGACAAGAGCGCGCATATTCCCATCTCAATGGGGTGACGAAAAACACCCTACAATAGTCAAATAATATATTTTAAATACTTAGCATGGCCTGCATCATACCCCATACCCTATGGTTGCATCCGAATATCGTGTTCTTGTCCCGTTTAGTGAAACGGACTCGTTTGAATCGCTACGTGCATTTACGTGTATCCGTTCTTGGGAGTATGCATATTCTTTAATTGGACATCGCATTATGGTTTTGGTTGATTTGTATATTATTCGTATTTTAAAACTAGATTTTTAAACACAACCCGGGCATTTTTCGAAGTAATTTTGATATTAGCTATAAAACCTATAATATATATTATAATATATTTTTAAAACTTAAAAACTAAACTTCAGATTATTTATACAGTTAATATATATTTATATAACTAATCTAATATTTTCTCGAACCCTCGGTCTCTCTCTCTCCTCCTCTATATATTTCAAACCTAATATATATTATTTCACTGTTCTCTCTCTCTCTTCCTCACCTCTCTTTACTCCCTCTTTACACGAGAACCCACGATGCCCTAACCCTAGCCTCATCACCGACGACCTCCCTCACCATCTCCTCACCCTCGTCGACCTCACCTCTACCTCCTCCACTTCCTCCTTCACCCCCTCGCAACTCAACCCGATGAACCCATCACCCGAGCACCCACGCCGAACCTAGCCACCACCTTCGCCCTCGTCCCATTGCCTCCACAACCTTCGCCCTAGTCCCCTCTACGTCACCACTATGTCCTCATCTCTATCACCTCACCCTCATCTTCCTCATCTCCTCTCCCGCAACCCCAAGAACCTTACACACCAAAAACCCCACAACAGCACCCCTCACCGCCGACTTCCTCAACCTCCTCGCCTGCACTCCTCGCCACCACCTTCGTCACCACCTCCGACTCCCGACACCACCATCACCCACACCCGACAACCCCAACAACCCATCACCCGAGAACTGCAACCCCTATAACCCGACCTCGACCCGACCCCCATCGCCGGAGATCACATTCACCTCGTCGTCACCCCTCGCCTCCTCTATCCTAAAACCCAGAACTCCAAGCCAGAGCCAAACACTACCAACCCCAGACACCTTGTAACAACCGAGTTTAGTTATACCAATTTCTGTTTCCGTATTTATTTATTTGTGGTATTTTATTTATTTATCGTGTTTGGGTGGGAATAGTAATTTTACTTTTTTTACATTGCGTTCAACCCGACCCGCTTGTTTAAACTGGTGGATTCATATTTATAGATTATCCTGGCTTGTTATATAGACGCGTGCATCTAGTATAAACTGCATATTGACTTTTAATTGGCATCGCACACTTTATCATATAACATTTTAGATCACGTAAAATAAATTAAAATTACATTTCATAGCCTGCATGATACCCCTAACCCCGTGGTAGCGTCCGCGCATCTTGTTCTCGTCCCGTTCAGAGAAACGGACGTGTTTGGATGGCTACGCGCACGTACGTGCATCCATTCTTGGGGGTATGCATTTTCGTTACCTAATCATTCATTTTAAAATTTGGAAGTTGCATATAATTTTCGTATTTTAAATCTAAATTTTTAGACCCGACCCGGGTGCATTTTTGAAATATTTTATATCCCGCTAAAATTCAATTATTTAAATTTTAAATTTAATTATAATATTTTTTTAACCGCTCAGAATATTTTCGAAACCAATTTAAATCTTTTTTTAAAATTTTTAACAAAATCAAATCTTAAACTCTTAAACAGCTCAGCTCTTTCCTTCTCTTTCCCTGGCCCCACTTCCTTTTCTCTCTCTCTTTATCCCCAGCGCTCAGTCTCTCTCTCTCCCCTCATAATCTTTTCTCTCTTTCTCTCTCCGCAGATACTGACAATTTTCTTTCTTCTCTTCTTTCTCTCTCCTCTCGCCTTCTCTCTATCTCTCTCATCTCGTACCTCTCTCTCTCTCATCTCGCGGTGAAAACGAGTCCCGTCACCTCCCCGTGGATCCCGTCACCTCCTTCCTTCAAATCTCCTTCTTCCCTTTTTTTTAAAACCGAGCTCATCTCCTTCCTCGCCAACCCACCGTCGCCAAGCCTCTCTCCTCGAAACCCTAACCCTATCTTCATTGTCTCTCTTCCCTCAACCTCTCCTCCTCCTCATCTCCATCTTCCTCCTCTTCTTTTCCTTCTAAACCTTCACCTGCACACCCAAGACACCCACTGCGCCATCGCAGAACCCATCACCGTCTCCTTTCCTTCGCCACCGACCACCTCACCACATCACCATCATCTTCTTCTTCGTTTTCTCTCCTCTCTCCCCTGCCTACTCTCTTCACAAATCCCTACACCAAGAAAACCAGTAACCGAAACCCTAACCTCCATCTAAATCAACGCTCATCGCCGGTGAACCCTACACCTTTACCTCATCTTCTCTGTCCCATGGAACCCCGGAGCACTTACCCACAGTGAGCTTCCTCTCTCTCATTCTTCCCTTCTTCTCTTCTTCTTCTTTCTATTCTTTCTTTCTTTTATTTTTCTTTTCTATAATTTTTTTTAAACCTCTGTAGATCGCCGGAGCTGTGACGACGTCAACGATCCCGATGACCCAGCGAGCATACCTGACCCGTGTGATCACCTTGTGCGTTGTTTGGATCCGTTCCGTGTACCGTGCGCGCGTCGCGACTTTTCCCGCCGACGTGTGACGTTCCGTATACCCGTTTCTTGATCCGTAGGAAAGTAAAACTTGCTACATACTATTCATATTATTTTATACTTATTTAATTGCATATTAAACCTGTAGATTAAATCTAATGTCACATGTTCCATTTTAACATTTCGATGTTCCATTATATTATTTTAGATCTAGAACTTGAAACATATCATGTTGCATTTTAGTTTACAATACGTGGTACCCACATCTATATTTATATCATATAGTACTTGGTTGCATAGCCCATAGTACCCTTTTAATAGTTTATACCCTATCGGACACCCGTTTGCATACATCTAGCCTAATATATATTCAATTGCATCCCTAGATCATTTAATACATATTAATGAGATTTTAACATTCTATATTTGATAGAGTGTATTTAATTAGTGTTGGAACCATAACCCTAACTCAAATCGATAACCATGCATCCATATGTTTTAATTTGTACCTATTTGCATACCACATCTCGATGTTCCATTTTTATTGTTCCATTAGTACCCCATACTTGTTTTGTATACCCATGCTTATTTTAGTTTGATTATGAGCATCCACGTGACATATTGTGTACCCCTGACATGACTTGATACACCTACTACTTGACACGACATGGTACCGTGCACTTCTTAACATGACATGATACCTATATACTACCTGACTTGACCTGATGTACCATGGCTTTACCTGTTACTTGATCTTGTTACTAATGCCAATAAACTTGACCTGTTGTCCCTACGGACATTTCCTGTTGTCTATCCAGACAAACCTGTACCTGTTTGATCCTGTGTTGGCATTAACTTCAAATTATTAATACCTGACTTAAACATATAACCTGGGGGTATGGGGAAATCAATGATGAAACCTGACTTGTAACTCGACAGTTCGATACCTTCACTGATCAGTCTTACGGGCTAGGCCAGCCCCGGGGTGATGCTGCTGACATCACTCATCGTTACATACTACCCTTTTACTGCCTAGCGGCACGTCTCGGATTCAGCCCGAGAATCTTCACCGTGATCCTGGGCACGCACGGGATACTATTGAGTTATATCGATAATTCATCACATTGATTTCAAAGACTTGAGAGTAGTGAACCCAATAGACCAGTTTAGATTACTCTCTACACATTACCCTCACTGTCCTCAATTATATCACTGTTTTACCTGTTTACAGTTCATGCTCATAACTACATGTCATGCTACCCTGTTTATATTATTGCTTGATATTATGACGCACTGACGTCTGGGTTTTGCATGGCCCAGATTCTTTACCTTTGCTGCAGGACTATCAGGAGTATTTCAGTTAGCAGGCTGAGCATTGAGGACTTATTAGTAGTTAGTTTATTTTATTCTCGGTATTTTCATTCCTGATGTGAGCCCGCATTATGGGACGTACATTCCAGTTTATTCTTGTATTGGATCTTTTACTTCCGCATTATTTTATTCTTGACTCGTTTTATTCTGGCTTATGGACATGTGTTAGATAGTTTATTATTGTTCTTGATATCTCTACAGCCGTAATGTGACTGTGGAAGGATATTTCCTATCCACAGGTAGCATGGTTGGCTATATCACGTGCCTATCTTAGCATACTCTGGGAAGCGGGGCATGACACACCTTCTTCTTCTTCTCTTTTCTTTCTCGATTCTTTTTGTTCTGGTGATCGCCAGAGTCACGCACGTCGCCAATGATCCAGGCGACCCAGTCGTCGTCGTTATCCAGTGTGGTCACGTTCTTGAGTAGCCTAGTTCAGTTCTGTACGCACGTGGTTCGCATTGCGACGTTTACCCGACGTCGAACGTGACGTACGCACCCCTTCGTGAGATCCAATCAGGCAAGTTTATCTTGCTACATGCTATGCTACTATATTTATATTCATATAAATAAAAATATTACATGTAGTTTAAGTGTGCATCCCATGTCATAGTTTTACCGATGTTTGATACCCGTACGTATCCGTACTGACATTTACATATCTAATTACATGCCGGAACACTCTGATGTCATTTCACCATTATATTATCATGTTATGTTATCTAGATTGCATCATAAGTAGTCATGGACGTATACCATGTTATTACAGATAGACACATATACATCCTGACATCAGCACTTTTTACCGTGATCCCGATATCGTTTACAGTTTTACTTTTGGTGTCCACTTAATACATATGCACCACATGACATTCCCTGATGCGCTACTTGACTTGATACCTTGATCTTGTTATTAATGCCGACAATCCTGATTTGTTGTCCTGGCGTACGTAACATGTTGTCTATATCGACAAAACCTATACCTGCTTGATCCTGTGTTGGTATTAGTTCTATATTATCAATACCTGACTTGAACACATAACCTTGGGGGTAAAGAGAAATCAATAATGAAATCTGACTTGTAACTCGACAGTTCGATACTTATACCGATCAGTCTTTATGGGCTAGGCCAACCCCGGGATGCTGCTGCCGACATCATTCATCTGTACATGTTACCTGTTTACTGCCTAGCGTCACGTCTCAGATTCAGCCCAAGAATCTTGACCGTGGTCCCGGGCATGCATAGGATACTATTGAGTTACATCGACGATTCCATTAAATTGATTTCAAAAACTTTAGAGTAGATAACCCAGTAGCACGGTTTAGATTACTCATCACACTTCACAGACATATTGAAAGTATGTCTTAGCACCACTACTAGGTTTCTAGAGACATCAAGTATGCAATTTTAAAAAATCTAGTGGGCTAAACTATACTAACCTAGAATCGAACTAGAGAATTAGGGTTTATAAGCATGTAAACAAATATTACACTAAGTGAATAGAGAATACAACCTTTATAGACCGGTCCTTCACTTCAATAGCTCCAAGTAGTAGTCCCTAAGCTCCAAGTAGCAGTCCTTAAAACTCTTCTTAGGCTCCACTTGGTGAACGGAACGAGCTTGCCTAGTCGTCTTCGAGGCCGAAGATGATCCATCTTGAAGAATCTCTAACTCAAGCTAGCTCTTCACTAAACAAGTAATTAGTGAAGCAAACAACCTACACTAATAGGCTAGATAAGAGTAGGTTGATGAAGTAGAAATTTTGCTCACTTTAAAAATGTATTTCTCCTTTTCATTTTCTCTCTAGAAAAATCAAGAGGAGGAAGATGAATCTTGAACTTGGGTGAAGAAAAATATCTCAAGTGATATTTGTAGAGAGTTAACCATGGCTAAGAATAAAGGTTAGGCTATAAAATATTTAGAGTAAAACAAAATTAGTGGGATGAGTCATGGCTTCTTAAAGCATCTTAAGCCATGCTCATTTTCCACTAATTTTCTTTTTACCTTAAATATAAATCACCCAGCCTTTTTTACCGTGATCCCAATATCGTTTACATTTTTACTTTTGGTATCCACTTGATACATATGCACCACATGACATGCCCTGATGCGCTACTTGACTTGATACCTTGATCTTGTTACTAATTCCGACAATCCTGATTTGTTGTCCTGACGTACGTAACCTGTTGTCTACATAGACAAAACCTATACCTGCTTGATCCTGTGTTGGCATTAGTTCCATATTATCAATACCTGACTTGAACACATAACCTTGGGGGTAAGGAGAAATCAATAATGAAACCTGACTTGTAACTCGACCGTTCGATACTTATACCGATCGGTCTTAACAGGCTAGGCCAGCCTCGGGATGCTGCTGCCGACATCATTCATCTGTACATGTTACCTGTTTACTGCCTAGCGGCACGTCTCAGATTCAACCCAAGAATCTTGACCATGGTCCCGGGCATGCACGGGATACTATTGAGTTACATCGACGATTCCATTAAATTGATTTCAAAAACTTTAGAGTAGATAACCCAGTAGCACGGTTTAGATTACTCATCGCACTTCACAGACATATTGAAAATATGTCTTAGCACTACTACTAGCTTTCTATAGGCATCAAGTATGCAATTTTAAAAAATCTAGTTGGCTAAACTAAACTAACCTAGAATCAAACTAGAGAATTTGGGTTTATAAGCATGTAAACAAATATTACACTAAGTGAATAGGGAATACAACCTTTGTAGACCGGTCCTTCACTTCAATAGCTCCAAGTAGTAGTCCCTAAGCTCCAAGTAGCAGTCCCTAAAACTCTTCTTAGGCTCCACTTGGTGAACGGAACGAGCTTGCCCAGTCATCTTCGAGGCCGAAGATGATCCATCTTGAAGAATCTCTAACTCAAGCTACCTCTTCACCAAACAAGTAATTAGTGAAGCAAACAACCTACACTAATAGGCTAGATGAGAGTAGGTTGATGAAGTAGAAATTTTGCTCACTTTAAAAATGTATTTCTCCTTTTCATTTTCTCTTTAGAAAAATCAAGAGGAGGAAGATGAATCTTGAATTTGGGTGAAGAAAAATATCTCAAGTGATTTTTGTAGAGAGTTAACCATGGCTAAGGATAAAGGTTAGGCTATAAAATATTTAGAGTAAAACAAAATTAGTGGGATGAGTCATGGCTTCTTGAAGCATCTTAAGCCATGCTCATTTTCCACTAATTTTCTTTTTACCTTAAATATAAATCACCCAGCCCTTTTTACCGTGATCCCGATATCGTTTACATTTTTACTTTTGTATCCACTTGATACATATGCACCACATGACATGCCCTGATGCGCTACTTGACTTGATACCTTGATCTTGTTACTAATTCCGACAATCCTGATTTGTTGTCCTGACGTACGTAACCTGTTGTCTACATAGACAAAACCTATACCTGCTTGATCCTGTGTTGGCATTAGTTCCATATTATCAATACCTGACTTGAACACATAACCTTGGGGGTAAGAAGAAATCAATAATGAAACCTAACTTGTAACTCGACCGTTCGATACTTATACCGATCGGTCTTAACGGGCTAGGCCAGCCCCGGGATGCTGCTGCCGACATCATTCATCTGTACATGTTACCTGTTTACTGCCTAGCGGCACGTCTCGGATTCAGCCCAAGAATCTTGACCGTAGTCCCGGGCATGCACAGGATACTATTGAGTTACATCGATGATTCCATTAAATTGATTTCAAAAACTTTAGAGTAGATAACCCAGTAGCATGATTTAGATTACTCATCGCACTTCACAGACATATTGAAAGTATGTCTTAGCACCACTACTAGGTTTCTATAGGCATCAAGTATGCAATTTTAAAAAATCTAGTTGGCTAAACTATACTAACCTAGAATCGAACTAGAGAATTAGGGTTTATAAGCATGTAAACAAATATTACACTAAGTGAATAGGGAATACAACCTTTGTAGACCGGTCCTTCACTTCAATAGCTCCAAGTAGTAGTCCCTAAGCTCCAAGTAGTAGTCCCTAAAACTCTTCTTAGGCTCCACTTGGTGAACAGAACGAGCTTGCCTAGTCGTCTTCGAGGCCGAAGATGATCCATCTTGAAGAATCTCTAACTCAAGCTATCTCTTCACTAAACAAGTAATTAGTGAAGCAAACAACCTACACTAATAGGCTAGATGAGAGTAGGTTGATGAAGTAGGAATTTTGCTCACTTTAAAAATGTATTTCTCTTTTTCTTTTTCTCTCTAGAAAAATCAAGAGGAGGAAGATGAATCTTGAACTTGGGTGAAGAAAAATATCTTAAGTGATATTTGTAGAGAGTTAACCATGGCTAAGGATAAAGGTTAGGCTATAAAATATCTAAAGTAAAACAAAATTAGTGGGATGAGTCATGGCTTCTTGAAGCATCTTAAGCCATGCTCATTTTCCACTAATTTTCTTTTTACCTTAAATATAAATCACCCAACATTATCCTTGGCTTGGTGTGATTCCCATACACCCATGTTCTATGTATCATCCACCATGATACAATAATAAATATAATATATATATATATATCATATAATTATATATATATATATCAACATATATATTCAAGAGAAGAAATTCTTTAGTGAGCTAATATTAATTAATATATATTAATATATTATATATAAATATATATATATATATCAAATTATTAAAACAACACTTGATTCAATAATCCAGTTATATCATATATGACCGACTAATATTACTTATATATTATCAATTTATCGAATCAACACTTGATTCAATAATCCGGTTATATCACATATAACCTCATCGATATCATATATTGTGAGATTAGAATACGGCATCACATACACGTATTTAATCAAGCATCCGCACATATCACATATGTGCCCTACTTCGTTTTGTTTGAGTTAGGAAACCTCCGTGTGGGACTCTAAAGACTCGTCAATACGCTAGCAGTAGGTAATGACCACATCAGTTACCCACAAGCCGTCAGTGGTACTAGCTGGATGTAACGGCTACCCAGGTATTGAGCGAATAGAAGATCAACAATGAAGCTTGTCCAAACTCCTGCAAAGCCTATAAGCAATTTTTACCGTACAGTCCGGTCTCTTCGTCTGATATGTCGCATATCAAGTCTAGGGGTGGAATCGTCAAACCCCGGTAACTTGATAAGTCATGTCGATGTGTGGTCTATAACCTTTCAAGAAACTACTAATAACA
Source organism: Agapanthus africanus (assembly GCA_030015575.1). Lineage (NCBI taxonomy): Eukaryota > Viridiplantae > Streptophyta > Magnoliopsida > Asparagales > Amaryllidaceae > Agapanthus > Agapanthus africanus. The sequence continues at coordinate 116,449,365 of CM057340.1, read as the reverse complement.
CTTACAAGTAAATCTCATCGGCCCTGGCCAAGGACTTGCTGTTATAGCTAATCGAGCATAGCGCAGCATCAACTCCCTATACCGGGAAAGACGAAACCCCTCCTATCGCTCATTGCCTCCATGTGATTCGGGACCGTACCCAAAATCCACCTGTTTGCATGACTCCATTGAGCCATGGTAGGGAGGAAATCAAAGCACAATGGGAACCACATAAGACTCTATGATGATCTCGGGTCTACAGACTAACCTGTACAAGTGTCACCAGAGAACTGCTATCTGACGATAGATATGGTACCATCTAGGAGTTCTCGGCGAGTCATGTTCGGTGTACCCATTCTTTAATGAGCACCTGTGTACAATCTATGATGTCAAACACCAATGATTATGGGATCAACCATCGCCCCATACAGGGTCATGAAACGTACACACTAGTCTACTCTGGAATATCGATGCCCTGTCTCGATATCCCCTCGACTAGGAACTGTTAAAGGATATACTTGCAGACTACACAAGCCCTACTAGTATGATCTGCATCATAGTCCTGGTAGTCAAGTTAACATCCTAAGGGATTTATCAACATATATCAGAGAGACAGAATAATATAAGTATACATGTTAAGATAAAGTGCAACCAGATAGCATACTATCATGTCGAGTAAGAAAGTCCTATATATATATATATATATATATATATATATATATATATATATATATATGTCCAAGTATCCACTATAATATACAATAATGGCCTCTAGGGCATACATATGACTAACAATCTCCTACTTGCACTAAGGCCAGTTGTTATAGTATCGCATACCCAACATCCCAAAAAGTCTCTCGAATTGCGTCTGGGGGAGGGCCTTCATGAGTGAATCTGTTGTGTTGTCCTTCGTGTCAACTCCCCTGACCTCGATCTCCCAGCGATCAACTATCTCCCGAATCAGGTGATACCGCCTAAGAATATGTCTGGATTACTGATGGGACCGGGATTCCTTGGCCAAAGCCACGGCTCCATTGTTATGACAATACAAAGGTATTGGATGCTCAATGGATGGAACCACACTAAGTTCAGCAATGAACTTCTTTATCCAGACAGCCTCTTTGGCAGCATCATTGGCAGCGATATATTCAGCCTCCTTCGTCGAGTCTGCTACGGTATCTTGCTTGGAACTCTTCCAACATACCGCCGCTCCATTGAGGGTAAAGACAAAACATGAGACCGACTTACTGTCGTCCTTATCACTTAAAATCTCGAATTGGTAAAGGACTCCACTTGGAGTTCTCCGTTACCATACACCAAGAACATTTCTTTAGTCCTTCTTAAGTACTTAAGAAAGTTCTTCACAGTTTTCCCATGCTTCTCCCCAGGATCTGATTGATACCTACTTACCACACTAAGTACGTAAGCTACATCCGGTCTGGTACATAACATCATGTACATGATAGATCCAACTGCAGAAGCATAGGGTATCCCTTGCATGCGATCCCTCTCCAAATCAGTCTTGGGAGACATCTCTTTGGAGAGAGTGATTCCTGAGCAAGCGGGTAAATTACCATGCTTAGAATCTTCCATACTAAACCTCTGGATTGGGACAATCCCAACATCCGCTTAGATCTATCTCTATAGATCTTTATCCCCAGGATGTAGGAGGCATCAACTAGGTCTTTCAATGAGAACTTTAGTGATAAGAAGAGCTTGACCGAGTGTAGCATTGGAACATCATTTCTTATCAAGAGTATGTCATCCACGTACAATACGAGGAAAACGACCTTACTCTCTACAACCTTCTTTTATATACAAGGTTCATCTATGTTTTTAATGAAGTAACTCTTTGACTGCTACATCAAAACAGATGTTCCAACTCCTTGATGCCTGCTTTAATCCGTAAATTGATTTAAGCAGCTTGCACACCTTTCCGCTGCTCCCACTGTCTACGAAGCCCTCTGGCTGTGTCATGTACACGCTCTCTTCTAAATCACCATTTAGAAAAGCGGTCTTGACGTCCATCTGCCAGATTTTGTAGTCATGGTATGAAGCAATGGCAAGTATGATCCTGATGGACTTAAGCATAACCACTGGAGAAAAGGTTTCATCATAGTCGACACCTGGTCATTGATGAAATCCTTTTTCTACAAGTCTAGCTTTGAAGGTCTCAACCTTTCCATCTACACCAAGTTTCTTATTAAAAATCCACTTGCTCCCGATGGGTTTCACCCCTTCAGGAGCAACTTCCAAAGTCCAAACTTTGTTGGTGTACATGGATTCCATCTCAGATCGCATAGCATCCAGCCATTTCACAGAGTCTCCACTTGTGATGGCCTGGTCGAAACTAGTTGGGTCATCATCTTCCATGATGCAATCATCGCTCCCACCGTCTATGAGAAAACTGTAGTATCTCTCAGATGGATGAGGAACCCTGCTAGATCTGCAGAATAGCTGAGGCTCGTCGGGGACTATTGAATCTTCCGGTTCTACCAAATCATCAGTTATAGTTTGTGTAGATGGAACTTATTTCAGTTCTACCTCATTACCACTAATTTCTTTCATAAGAAATTCCTTTTCTTAAAAGGTGGCATGTCGAGAAACAAACACCTTTTGTTCCTCAGTGCGGTAGAAGATATACCCTCGCGAAAGCTTGGGATATCCTACAAACTTACACAGAACTGACCTTACTTCGAGTTTGTCCGGATTTTCCGTTTTAACGTAAGCCGGACAACCCCATTTCTTAATAAAATTAAGACATGGTATCTTCCCTTTTCATATCTCATATAGAGTGGTAGGCACGGATTTGGTCGGAGCCATATTCAATAAGTATGCAGCCGTCTCAAGTGCATAACCCCAAAAGGAAATAGGTATCTCAGCAATACTCATCATAGAGTGCACCATATCTAATAAGGTATGATTCCTCCGCTCCGATACTCCATTGTGCTATGGTGTATACGGAGCAGTAAGCTGAGAGAGAATCCCATTCTCTTTTAAATAGTCACCAAATTCCATGCTTAAGTATACTCCTCCCCGGTTAGATCGAAGAATTTTAATACTTTTACTCGTCTAGTTCTCAATTTCGTACTTGTATTTCTTGAATTTCTCAAAAGATTCAGATTTGTGTTTCAACAGGAACATATGTCCGAATCTTGAAAGATCATAGGTGAATGTAATAAAGTACGAGGAACCATTCCTGGCATGAGTAGACATAGGACCACATACATCACTATGTATCAGTCCCAAGAGTTCAGTAACTCTTTCTCCGTGTCCAGTAAACAGAGTTTTGGTCATCTTACCTTTGAGACATGACTCGCAATTCATAAGATGTAAATTCAAACTGATTTAAATATCCATATTTATGCAACTTAGCTAGTCTTGTCACATTGATATGACCTAGTCTACAATGCCACAAGAAGGCTTCGTTCATTTCTGAACTTTTCCACTTGTGTGTGTTCTGTATATTTAGAACTGTGGTTTGATTTAGAACGTATATACCGTTATACAACGTTCCAAACCCAATTAACACTTGATTTAAAAAAATGTTCATAACAATATTCTCTAGTACAAAATTATATCCTTCTTTATCTAATAAAGAAATTGATATTATATTGCATATCATTTTTGGTACGAAATAACAGTCGTTCAGAATCAATGTATTACCATTTGGTAATACAAGGTCATATTCGCCAACTGCTTTGGCTACAACAATTGTACCATTCCCTACTGCGAGAGTTTTATCGCCCTTTCCTAGTTCTCTGCATCTTCTTAACCCTTGTAACATATTACAAACGTGGGATCCTGATCCGGTATCCAATACCTGTTGGAGATAGTGCCCTCAGAGTCAATTATTGGATCACAGGCACGTGATTGTAATGATTAAGAGAGGACCTATGCCAGTAGGACAGTCTTACTCAAGATGATAGTATGCTATCTGGTTTATCTTTATCATCGTGTACTGCTTTAGGTGACCTTACAGGTCACTATTGCACGTTGATAGAGCCCTTAGGATTCTTGCTTGACGGCCAGCAGTATGATGGCGATCATATACGAGGGAGCTGGTAGTCTATAAGCACATCCTTAAAAGGTCCCTAGTCGTGGGAGTCTCGAGACAGGGCATCGATACTCCAGAGTAGACTAGTATATACAGTCGAGACCCCGACGAGGGGCGGTGGCCGGTCTCACAAGCCACTGGTGTCAGTTGGTTCACCTAAGATGTATACAGGTGCTCATTGGGTTATGAGTACACCGGAAAGGACTCGCCGGGAACATGCTAGTTGGTCTTATACCAGACGTCAGATAGCAGTTCCCTGGTGACATGTGTACAGGTTAATTCATCGACCTGAGATCGTCATTTGTCTCGTGTGAGTTCCCACTGTACTTTGATTACTACCCTACCATGGCTCAAAGGAGTCGTGAAAACAGGTTTTAGTTGGGTACAGTCCCGAGCCACATGGAGGCAGTGAGCGGATCTTCAAGGGTTCGTCTCTCCCGGTATTGGGGGTGAGGTCGCGCTGTGTCTAGGAGATCCATTACACGAAGTCCTTGGCCAAGGCAGGAGATTTACTGGTAGGTATTCCAGTAGTATCTCAGGGTGTTCTGGGCTACACTCCGACACGACTTGTACCGCTTTTGGGGGTCTGACTTTTACCAACCCCCTAGGCCCGCCATGCGATGCTCATAGATGAACGGACCGGACTATATGGATATTGTCATTAACAGGCTCAGTAGGGTGTCAGGGTGAGTTCGCTCATCGACGTCCCTTTTTGTCAATACCTGGTAACCCGTTACGTATGGCTAATACCTCTGACATGCTAGTGGTTAAATCCACAACCAAAATATTGACGAGTCTTTAGAGTCCCCCACAGACCGTTTCTAAAGTTTCAGGCGAAACGCTGTAGAGGCCGTATGGAGATATGGCAGGGTTCGATCATATACGTGCGGTATTGCACGGATCATGATCGGACGGATAATACTAGCGGGTTTTGGTTTAAGCCGGATCCTAGTATTGTACAGTGTAGATTTTGTCTCATTGCATTTGTATTCGGTCGGAATACAAATACGGGTATGTATATACAGTCGCGGGGTTTTCCTGTAATTTATTACGGGATCAGTTTTTTGAACTTGCCAGTTTGCATTCCGTTTTGGCCATTTTCCTTTGTTTCTTTCCTTGGCTGAAAATTGGTGGAGGAGAGCTTATTTGCAAATGTGCAAATTAGCATTGTGGAGGGTGGTCTTTGTATATTGTTGCTTCATGATGGTTCCACCATCCTTTGACTTCCTTGGTTAATCATTACTTGACTTTGTGATGAGATGGTTGATGAGAGGGAGACTTTTTTTTGTGATCATGATTATCATTCATTTCCTTTTTGCTCATGATGACATTTTCTTGACCTCCCCTTTCTCTCCATCACTTGGGGCCGGCCACATCTTGAGAGGGCTGTCCCATTTTTGGGTGTGGGATGGTTCTCATTTTGTTTGCACAAAAATCCCTTTGTTCATCCAAAAACTTGCATCTCCTTCTCCACATCAAAATGGCAACTAAAAAGAACCCCAAGAGAAATGGATTCTACACTTTACCTACAGCATCCTTGGGCACGTCGACTCGCCAACTTCATGCCCGAGTTGCGTCGGTCCAGAGGTGGGAGCCCGTAAAAGAACCCGGCGATGTGGTGCCCTTCCGGCGAGGAGGTGAAGACCGGAGATTCCGCGGGGAGATCAGGACGACGACGAGAAGACCGAAGGACACAAATCGCTCGGTATATCTCTCTACCCCTTCTCTAGTTAGCTAGGAGTAGGTTAATGGCCCGATCCGGGTTTTGAGTCCGCGGTAGCGCCGGTTCTAGTTTATAGAAAAGCTTTGTATTCTGCATTTTGGCCTCGCTCAGACGGCCGGGGCGCTGCCGTGCACTTACAATACCCAGAACATAGAGCATACTGAGAAACAATTTTCGGTAACGAACACACCCGAAGAAGATGCATCATCATGCTCTTTCTTCGTTCGGGTTGCGTGGGAATCCTGATATTCCCTCATTCCCTGCTCAGACTTATGACAATCATAAGAAAAAGCGGAACCAACGTTCCCCAGCTTAGTATAACAAGCGGGTTCGGTCAATACATCCATATTATTATCTTGATAAAGACGTGTCATGGTCGCTACCTGGAGAGAGAGAGAAGAAAAACACTTTAGTATGCGCTCTTGCAAGATTAGATTGGTTATTATCTTATCTAATCAGGATGGCTCCCACTGTTTTTATCAAATCTTCCTTCAAACCCTAAAAGGTAAGATTAACCGGGATTAATTACACCCTACAAGTTCGCCAATCGGTCAGCTAGGCAGGTATTGGTACTCCGAGGGAGTCTCCACGTGCTTTCGTATGGAACTAATTAAATAACCTTGTTTCCGCAGGGGCATAATCCCGTTAACACTTTTCTTAGACACCTACTGGATCAGCTAATTGTAAAGTGTAAAATTCTCCCAGGAGTAACTCTTACTCGCAGTGGGTATCGGGATCCAACTATCTCATAGAAGGTATGCAATCTCATTGCAAATTTTCAACACTTGAAATTCCCAATATCTATTTTTACCCCTAATGTCCTATGACCTTAATGTAGGCCAACAAACCATAGGCCGCTAGTCAAGTTCAACCCGTGCATTTCATGATTGAATTAAACCCACCCGCATGACCCTTAACGGAGACCAACAAAGTCGTACGCTACCCTAATCCAATCGCATCATATGCAACAGATAAGCACTAATTAGCTACCGTACACTACGTCTTGACGGATGCCAACAAACGTAGCACGAATACTAAAATAGTCCTTATTTGAAATGACGGAGGGTTACGACAGGTTTTTAAGAAAACCTTTGTTGGGGTAAAAATTTACAACCCGGTTGACCGAGTCAAAGTCAAGGTCAACCCCCAAGCCAGGTGGGCCCAAGCCCAGGTCAAGCGGGCCCATGCCCAAGTCGAGCCCGCAGCCAGCCTCCCCATGCCAACAACAAAATCATGTAATAAATAATTTTTATGTAATTGTTTATGCATGAATGTAAACAAAATGGGCATAAAGCCAATATTTTGTAAGCCCAAGGCTTATGTGCAAAATTGAAATGGCACATGAGCCATGAGATGGCTAAAATGCCATTTTTGTAAAGCCCAAGGGGCTATATGTAAATATGTAAGCCTATATAAGGCAACATGATGATAAATAAAGTATATACTTTTCATTCTCTCCACAAAAATTTTAGATCTGAGATCTTTTGTGCCTCCTGCTCCTTCTCCAAGGTTCTAAACCTTCTCATTTCTTTTGAATTAAATCAAGAGTTTTATTCTTTCTTTTCAAAAACTAAGAAGTCTTCCACCACAAAACCCACAAAGGGAAACTTGGATCTACCATTAGATCTCAGAAAGGAGAGATTTTTAGATCTCACATCTCTTGATCATCAAGATCCAGCCAACAGAGGAGGAAGAGGAAGAATCCCTTTCATCAACCAAAACATTTTAGGAGTTTAACTCCATATATTTACATAGATATATATATATATATAATAAATATTTTCTTTCTGAAGCATAGCTTCTGGTTCTGGGACTAAAAGTCCCTTTGTCTCGCCAGCGCCCAGCGCTCGAGCGCAAAACGCCCACGTGCCGACACGTGGCGCGCTTGCGCTCAGGCGCACTGCGCTCGAGCGCAAAGCGCCCACGTGTCGACACGTGGCACGCTTGCGCTCAGGCGCACTGCGCTCGAGCGCAAAACGTCCACGTGCCGACACGTGGCGCGCTTGCGCCTGGGCGCACAACACCTAAGCGCTGGCCCCATGCATCCTTTAGATGCCTTTTCCCCCTCTTTCCTTTATATATATATATATATATATATATATATATACACACACATATGTATACATATTTACACACACACATACTCCGCGACACTGTCCCTGTTAGAAAAAATTTCTAACGGGGCACTGCCCCGCACCCCGCAAGGGGGCTGCTAGCCTCCTTGACCCCCAGCCCGCTATCCGGGTAGCGGGACCCCCGTAAAAACTCTGCGTGGCTCCTGATATATCCAACCCCCCCTTTCAAAACACAACACACGTACACTGCACATTGAGTTCGCATGACCATTTTAACCCGTTAATCGGAGGTTCTCTCGCCCCAAAGGCGAGGGGTAATTAACGGCAGCTTAGTCCGCGGCTGCCGGAGATTTGAATCTCTACAATCAATAAACCCCGGCCTACCCTAGGCAGGGAGAATCTGTAGTATACGCCTGACAAGCGCGCGCGTATTCCCATCTCAATGGGGTAACGAAAAACACCCTACAGATTCTGGCACGCCCGGTAGGACCAATCTCTCCTCCCATATTTCGGGTTAAGCGTTCATGCGAACTCAATCATTATACATACCTGTATTTATACTAAAATAATGCTCTTTCATGAAGGATCTTCAAGCAATCACCTTTCAACAATGTCTCCAAAGATGAACTCAGCTCTCAGCACGACTCCCGTCTCCTACACGATGAAGATAGACTCCAGGACGGTTCTTCCAGCCAGTCTCAGGCGACAATGGAAGGAGCCGCTGCTTCCATTCGGCTCTATTTTGTTCATACCAGTTGGCGCCATCCCAGCTCCTCGAGCCCCGGTGGCAGACAAACCGGCCTCGAAAGGCAAGAGGCCAAATGTGGTGGTCTCGAGGGCGCCCCAACCCAAACGCAAATCGTGTCTGGACGGCTTTCCATGGCCCCAACTGGGGGCAAAGCCATTGGAACAAAAGAAGTTGCCAGACGTCATGGGCAAGCCCAGGCGATACCTTCGACGGACACGCGGGAAGATGTCTTCTCAAACATCCCCATCACTCGGCCCATAGCGGCTTCCCGAAGAGCAGAAGCCTGCCAAGCGCTTAAGGCAGAGAAGCTGAGGCAGAAGCGGCTCAGATATAGAGCCAACAAAAGGGCTAGGGCTCTGGCCATATTAAAATTTATGAATTTCCAAAGCCCGGGCCGCTCCGCGAAACCAGCTGCCAGTGGTGAAAGAATGGCTGAATGTGTTATCCACACTGTCTACGTGGCCGGACATAAAGAAACGAACCCTCTTCTTCTTCACAGCCACGGTGATGATACGGTTGACGCTACCCAGCATCGACTCGATCTAAATGATGAAGAGCCCGCTCAGGCCGATAAGCCAGAGGAGCCCGTGGTTCCTACGGAATGGAGCTCAGGCAATAAAGATTACCCAGTTGTCATAGCCGGAACTACAGAACAAGCATTATTCCAATGGCTTCAAAGGCAATTTCAGGACAGGGATGAGAAGATGGCCGAGGTCTATTCCAAAGTCGACGAGCTGGCAAACGTTATGGCAGATCTCGCGACCCAAGTCGCCCGATTGCAATTACAGCAGAATCAAATTTTGGCTCATGAGCCAGGGATTGGTACCCGGAAGCAGCCAACTGATATCCCTTTCAACCTAAAAGCGGAGCGCCTTCGCGAAAAACGGCCGCAATCAGCCTCCAGTCCCTCCGATACATACGCCGGGAGGGAATCACCTCTGAAAGAGAAGCTGGAAAAGGTATATTCCTTCAAAAGGGAAAAATTCCACAAGATATTCAGGGACGCCCTAAGAAACGGTCTACAACTGCCAGAATCAAAGAGACCGCAAGAAGAGAATATGACCGACGACCTAAAATATTGCCCCTATCACAGGGTGATAGGTCATGCCATTGAGGACTGCTTCGTCTTCAAAGATTGGGTCGAAAGGCAATACAGGACGGGAGAGATAGAACTGTCTAAAGGCGTGTTAGCAAACAGTCAAGCTACGACCGCCGATTTCATGCAAATGGAGATCGAAACCTTTCGGGAACCTAACCCTCCCAGACATGTGCAAGGCGAACCAAAGATTGATCGGCCTCAGGGACCGGCATCAGTGAGGGCACCTACTCTGATGGAGAGAAGGAAGAAGGTGTACTCCTTTAGGAGGGATGAGGTCCACGATATATTCGAGGAAGCCCTGAACAATGGCCTGCAACTGCCTATTCCGAAGAGGCCACATGAAATGAATATGACTGGCAATCCCATATACTGCCCATACCATAGAGTGCTGAGTCATACCATTGAAGACTGCTGTGTTTTCAAAGATTGGGCAGAGGACCAATATAAGCTTGGAAAAACCTCTCAATCCTCGGATGTATCGGCAAGCCACAGAGCTAGGTCATCAACACAGCTCCGCCAAGATCAATGTTTAAGGAGCTGGGATAAGCAAAGAGGACCACCACGTCGTTAAACTGGGAAACAATCGACCTCTAAGTCGTTAAACTGGGAATGTAAAAAAAATGTGTAAATAAAAGAAACATAAAGAACAGCCAAAATGATGGGGCAACCGCGAATAAATAGCCGAAATGATAGGGCAATCGCGACCTTCGCGATAAGAAAAGCTGAAATGATGGAGCAATCGCGGTAAAAATAAAAATAAAAAAAAAAAAGAAAAGCAACGAGTGATGAGTCGCTCCTGGTACCATATTCCAGTGCAGCGATGCAGACGCCAACCAAAATCCAATTTCCCAAAATTCTTCCAGCCCTACGGTTAGTCCCCAAATTGACTACCGTATACAATCCACGGGCTCAAATAATTCTCAGCATACCCATGCCCCACCGTAACCACCAGTTACGCGGCTGGTCTCCGCCTTTGGAATGATGCTCAATTGAGAAGACCCACTCATGTATCCTCACGATACATGAGGAGAACAAACCTTTATGGGATCCTTACGACTCACGAAGGAAAAACACACTTAGGAGTCCCCACGACTCCTAAGGAGAAAATACACCTGCGAGATCCTTACGACTCGCAGGGAGAAAATGCTTTTATGGGATCCTCACGGCCCATAAAATTGAAAAGTCTTAGGTGGTAGGGATCTAAACCTGTCTCCTAAGCCATCACTCCCCAGTCCCCAAGTGGAGAATGATGAGTCGCTCCTGGTACCATATTCCAGTGCAGCGATGCAGACGCCAACCAAATTCCAAATCCAAATCCTCAAATGGCGAATGATGAGTCGCTCCTGATACCATATTCCAGTGCAGCGATGCAGACGCCAACCAAATTCCATATCCCCATACCCCAAACGGCGAATGATGAGTCGCTCCTGGTACCATATTCCAGTGCAGCGATGCAGACGCCAACCAAATTCTAAATTCCAATCCCCGAGTGGCGAATGATGAGTCGCTCCTGGTACCATATTCCAGTGCAGCGATGCAGACGCCAACCAAATTCCGAATCCCATACCCTAATGGCAAATGATGAGTTGCTCCTGGCATTATTCCAGTGCAGCAATGCAGATGCCAAAACAAAACCAATTCCCAAATCCTCCCGGGGCAAATGATGAGTTGCTCCTGGCATTATTCCAGTGCAGCAATGCAGATGCCGAACAAAAAAAAAACCAATTCCCAAATCCTCTCGGGGCAAATGATGAGTTGCTCCTGGCATTATTCCAGTGCAGCAATGCAGATGCCAAACAAAAACCCCAATTCCCAAATCCTCTCGAGGCAAATGATGAGTTGCTCCTGGCATTATTCCAGTACAGCAATGCAGATGCCGAACAAAAAAAAAACAATCCCAAATCCTCTCATGGCAGACGATGATTCGCTCCTGGTACCATATTCCAGTATAGCGATGCTGATGTCAACTCAAGTCAAACAAATCAAACCAACTAATTCCAACATCGACCTTTGCGTCAAACAGCGACACTCCGCCTCGGGGAAACGTCAAGCAGACACTCCGTACCAGGGGCACATCGACAGCAGACACTCCGCCTCGGGGAAACGTCGACCAGCGACACTCCGTGCCGGGGGCACGTCTACCAAATCGCTTCGGATCAGAGCGTCGACCGTCTATGTCGCAAAAAGGGCAGTGCAGGCTCCCGCAAATTGGGAACCCAAATCGCTCTGGATCAGAGCGTCGACCGTCTATGTCGCAAAAAGGGCAGTGCAGGCGCCCGCAAATTGGGCACCCAAATCACTCCGAATCAAAGCGTCGACCGTCTATGTCGCAAAAAGGGCAGTGCAGGCTCCCGCAAATTGGGAACCCAAATCGATTCGTAACAGAGCGTCGACCGTCTATGTCGCAAAAAGGGCAGTGCAGGCTCCCGCAAATTGGGAACCTAAATCGCTTCGTAACAGAGCACCGACTGTCTATGTCGCAAAAAGGGCAGTGCAGGCTCCCGCAAATTGGGAACCCAAATCGCTCCGGATCAGAGCGTCGACCGTCTATGTCGCAAAAAGGGCAGTGCAGGCTTCCTACAAAGCAGGAACTGGATCGCTCCGGGGGAAACGTCTACCACGAATACTCTATCTCGGAGACGCGTCAAGCGTCGACCGTCCACGTCGTAAAAAGGGCAGTGCATCCCAAAAAGTGGGAACCAAAGCAAGTCGCCTCCACGTGAAAGAAGATCCATCAATTTCATGCACACGACCCAAATATGTTGTGTGCATTTATTGATGGGGAGCAATTTGTTGGGGTAAAAATTTACACCCCGGTTGACCGAGTCAAAGTCAAGGTCAATCCCCAAGCTAGGTGGGCCCAAGCCCAGGTCAAGCGGGCCCATGCCCAAGTCAAGCCCGCAGCCAGCCTCCCCATGCCAACAACAAAATCATGTAATAAATAATTTTCATGTAATTGTTTATGCATGAATGTAAACAAAATGGGCATAAAGACAATATTTTGTAAGCCCAAAGCTTATGTGCAAAATTGAAATGGCACATGAGCCATGGGATGGCTAAAATGCCATTTTTGTAAAGCCCAAGGGGCTATATGTAAATATGTAAGCCTATATAAGGCAACATGATGATGAATAAAGCATATACTTTTCATTCTCTGCACAAAAATTTTAGATCTGAGATCTTTTGTGCCTCCTGCTCCTTCTCCAAGGTTCTAAACCTTCTCATTTCTTTTGAATTAAATCAAGAGTTTTACTCTTTCTTTTCAAAAACTAAGAAGTCTTCCACCACAAAACCCATAAAGGGGAACGTGGATCTACCATTAGATCTCAGAAAGGAGAGATTTTTAGATCTCACATCTCTTGATCATCAAGATCCAACCAACAGAGGAGGAAGAGGAAGAATCCCTTTCATCAACCAAAACATTTTAGGAGTTTAACTCCATATATTTACATAGATATATATATATATAATAAATATTTCCTTTCTGAAGCATAGCTTCTGGTTCTGGGACTAAAAGTCCCTTTGTCTCGCCAGCGCCCAGCGCTCGAGCGCAAAACGCCCACGTGCCGACACGTGGCGCGCTTGCGCTCAGGCGCACTGCGCTCGAGCGCAAAGCGCCCATGTGCCGACACGTGGCGCGCTTGCGCTCAGGCGCACTGCGCTCGAGCGCAAAGCGTCCACGTGCCGACACGTGGCGCGCTTGCGCTCAGGCGCACTGCGCTCGAGCGCAAAGCGCCTACGTCCCGACACGTGGCGCGCTTGCGCTCAGGCGCACTGCACTCGAGCGCAAAGCGCCCACATGCCGACACGTGGCGTGCTGCGCTCAGGCGTACTGCGCTCGAGCGCAAAGCGCCCACGTGCCGACACGTGGCGCACCTGCGCTCAAGCGCAAAACGCCCATATGCCGACACATGGCACGCTTGCGCCTGAGCGCACAGCACCTAAGCGCACAGCGCTCAAGGCGCTGGCCCTACGCATCCTTTAGATGTCTTTTCCCCCTCTTTCTTATATATATATATATATATATATATATATATATACATATATACATATATATATACACACATATGTATACATATTTACACACACACATACTCCGCGACACTATCCCTGTTAGAAAAAATTTCTAATGGGGCGCTGCCCCATACCCCGCAAGGGGGCTGCTAGCCCTCTTGACCCCCAGCCCACTATCCGGGTAGCGGGACCCCCGTAAAAACTCTACGTGGCTCCCGATATATCCAACCCCCCTTTCAAAACACAACACACGTACACTGCACATTGAGTTCGCATGACCATTTTAACCCGTTAATCGGAGGTTCCCTCGCCCCAAAGGCGAGGGGTAATTAACGGCGGCTTAGTCCGCGGCTGCCGAAGATTTGGATCCCCACAATCAATAAACCCCGGCCTATCCTAGGCAGGGGGAATCTGTAGTATACGCCTGACAAGCGCACGCGTATTCCCATCTCAATGGGGTGACGAAAAACACCCTACAACCTTTAGCGTAATGAACTCGATATCGTTGTAGAATCGAGTGATTTGAAAAGGAGTGGTTTAAGCTCCGCTTTTAAAATCGAGTAGTTTTCAAAATAAACCGAGTGGGTTGTAGCATTTGCTAGCTCTTGATAAAGTGGTCACTCCCGGTGAAGAGATCTAAGTTCTTTCCTCATCGAATGAGGTGCTGGATATTTATAAAAGGAATACTGCTATGCAAAGCAACAACTAGAGCCACCTTTTTGAAAAATTTGATTCTACAACATCTTTAGGTTTCCTTTTCTTTTCATTAATCTCATTAATGACGTCCCATAATTTATGTTTCCTAAACATCACAGAAGAAACGAAAATAGAACGTACGCTTATACCATCCGCATTCACCACGGGGCCCCGTCATGCACCGTTAGGTTACTTAACTAACGACAGAGCTGGGGCAGGACTAGCGCGGGTGCAAAATACAAGCAGCGTTTATTATATATATCATATATATATATATATAGAATTCGTCTCACGCAGTTATATGATCACATCACAGAACTCAAGCAGCAGAAGTCAACATATGAAATATTGGATATATTAGGAGGTCCGTGTTTTAAATTAAGCCAGTAATGAAAACACGGATTCCACGGTCGTGATGAATAGCCAAATCCACATTCTGAGACCCCTACGAAAGCGGCAAGCAACCCTACCAATTCTAGAGTTAGGCGACCCGGTCTCGACTACTCGAGATGGCCTCCTACTGGACTCTAGAACCCGGTTACTTATGCTCTCCGCCTTGGGTCTATCCTAATGCGGAAAAGTAAATAATATACATCAATAGTGACATCATCCTCAACCCGGAAATGTCCCAATAAAAGAATATTACATATAATTTTACATGAATGAAAATAGAAAAACTCTCATCTTACGTAAAAAAAACCCGGTTATTCATTCACGACAATCCAATATAACATATCACAAGCAACACATAAACATCACATGTCATTAACGTAAGTAAATATGTGTATCCCGAATGTCGTTGACGTATAGCAACGAGATAGGAGATACACCATATATTACACTTACGGTCACAGAAAAGAAAATGAAAACTACAATAATTAGAATCTGCAACAACCTTAGACATCATAAACCCGAAATATCGCATACTTCGGATTTCATGCCAAACGTAATAAACCTTGCCTTTTAGTCTCAAATTAAAAACACTTTTTAATAACCAGTCGGGTAATTCAACAGGATTCCTGACTACCTGATCGAATGCTCGTCAGGAACTTTAGTAGATGGCTGCACCCCCGATGCCGTTGACGAAGTGCACTTAGGCGGAACACCGCGGCCGCGAGCACCCGAATGGATGCTTTTGGCAATGGGGTTCTCCTATAGTCACTTGGCCGGGCTATGGGGCATGGCTATCTAGTAGTGTTACCTGGCGAGTGTTCGCGTACTATACGAGATTGCGACGGAGTTTTGATCCGAATCGAAACTCCGTGGCAATCTATCAAAAGAGGCTAAATTGCTAGATTTACAAAACACAAACTAGTTTTCACAAAACTAATTATTGTGGATTCTAAATATTGTATCACATATCAATATAATCTAGACGACGTTAAACATTTCGATCGAATTATCAAACACCCACAAATCCCAGAAACCTCAACAGCTTGAGCCTCACTAAAAATACCCAGAAAGTGCCAAATATCATTATGGAGCAGCACAAGAAACACAAGTCCACAACTCACCAATGTTGCCACGCAACCGCGGCTAAACCCTAGGTTAAGCCGCGGTTCCGCGGCCAAGTGGTCGAGTTGGGCCCTCGAATTTCTTGGGGCTCCATTATATATCCTGCACAATTTTCTGCATATTTTTAATCTTAAAATTTCCAACTTTTGAAAATTTTTACAGAAACTAAGTAAATGTCGGGTTTCGAAGTTCGATCGAACACTTTAACGTCGTCTAGACCATTCCTAATACTCTAGCTTGGCGTTGATACCATGAAAGTGTGTCTTAGCACCACTACTAGGTTTCTAGAAGTATCAAGTATGCAATTTTAAAAAATCTAGTGGACTAAGCTATACTAACCTAGAATCGAACTAGAGAATTAGGGTTTATAAGTATGTAAACAAATATTACACTAAGTAAATAGGGAATACAACCTTTGTAGACCGGTCCTTCACATCAATAGCTCCAAGTAGTAGTCCCTAAGCTCCAAGTAGCAGTCCCTAGAACTCTTCGTAGGCTCCACTTGGTAAAAGGAACGAGCTTGCTTAGTCGTCTTCGAGGCCGAAGATGATCCACCTTGAAGAATCTCTAACTCAAGCTACCTCTTCACTAAACAAGTAATTAGTGAAGCAAACAAGCTACACTAATAGGCTAGATAAGAGTAGGTTGATGAAGTAGGAATTTTGCTCACTTTAGAAATGTATTTCTCTTTTTCTTTCTCTCTAGAAAAATCAAGAGGGGGAAAATGAACCTTGAACTTGGGTGAAGAAAAATATCTCAAATAATATTTCTAGAGAGTTAACCATTGCTAAGGATAAAGATTAGGTTATAAAATATCTAGAGTAAAACAAAATTAGTGGGATGAGTCATGGCTTCTTGAAGCATCTTAAGCCATGCTCATTTTCTACTAATTTTCTTTTTACCTTAAATATAAATCACCCAACATTATCCTTAGCTTGGTGTGAGTCCCATACATCCATGTTCTATGTATCATCCACCATGATACAATAGTAAATATAATATATATATATATATATATATATCACATAATTATATATATATATATATATCAACATATATATTCAAGAGAATAAATTCTTTAGTGAGCTAATATTAGTTAATATATATTAATATATCATATATATAAATATATATATATATATCAAATTAGTAAATCAATACTTGATTCAATAATCCGGTTATATCATATATGACCGACTAATATTACTTATATGTATATCAATTTATCGAATCAACACTTGATTCAATAACCCGGTTATAACACATATAACCTCATCGATATCACATATTGCGAGATTAGAATACGGTATCACATACACGTATTTAATCAAGCATCCGCACATATCACATATGTGCCCTATTTCGTTTTGCTTGAGCTAGAAAATCTCTGTGTGGGACTCTAAAGACTCGTCAATACGCCAACAGCGGGTAATGATCACATCAGTTACCCACAAGCCGTCAGCGGTAATAGCTGGACGTAATGGCTACCCAGGTATTGAGCGAATATAAGATCAACAAGCAAGCTTGTCCAAACTCCTGCAAAGCCTATAAGCAACACTTACCGTACAGTCCGGTCTCTTCGTCTGATATGTCGCATATCAAGTCTAGGGGTGGAATCGTCAGACCCCAGTAACTTGATAAGTCATGTCGATGTGTGGTCTATAACCTTTCGAGAAACTACTGATAACACTTACCAGTAAATTTCATCAGCTCTGGCCAGAGACTTGCTGTTATAGCCAATCGAGCATAGCGCAACATCAACTCCCTATACCGGAAGAGACGAAACTCCTCCTATCGCTCATTGCATCCATGTGACTCGGGACTGTACCCAAAATTCACCTGTTTACACAACTCTTTTGAGCCGTGGTAGGGAGGAAATCAAAGCACAGTGGGAACCACACTAGACTCTATGACGATCTCGGGTCTACAGACTAACATGTACAAGTGTCACCAAAGAACTGCTATCTGACGATAGGTATGGTACCATCTAGGAGTTCTCGGCGCTGTTCGGTGTACCCATTCTCTAATGAGCACCTGTGTACAATCTATGATGTCAAATACCAATGGTTATGGGATCAACCATCGCCCCATACAGGGTCAAGAAACGTACACATTAGTCTACTCTGGAATATCGATGTCCTGTTTCGATATCCCCTCGACTAGGAATTGTTAAAAGATGTGCTTCCGGACTACACAAGCCCCACTAGTATGATATGCATCATAGTCCTGGTAGTCAAGCTAACATCCTAAGGACTTTATCAACATGTATTAGAGAGACAGAATAATATAAGTGTACATGTTAAGATAAAGTGCAACCAGATAACATACTATCATGTAGAGCAAGAAAGTCATATATATATATATATATATATATATATATATATATATATATATGTCCAAGCATCCACTATAATATACAAATAATGGCCTCTAAGGCATACATATGACTAACACATATACACACCTCACTGTTTATATTCATGTTGTTGATTTATATTCATGCCTGTATATTTGGTTACATCCTGGTTCTTATTATTGTTTGATATTATGACGCATTGACATCTGGGTTTTGCATGGCCCAGTTCCTCTATCTCTATCGCAGGCTGAACAAGAGTATTTTAGTCGTCAAGCTGAGCAGTGAGGATTGAGTTTAGTTGTGTTTAGTTTAGTTATTTTCCGCAGCATTTATTTCTTGATGTGAGCCCATATTGGGACGTATTTCCAGATGTTGTTATTTATTGGATTTAACGTTTTCGCTTATATATTTTCTTGACTCTTTATTTTAGCAAATGGACATGTATTAGATAGATTTTATATTTTTCTGTTCTTGATATCTTATAGACAGTCGTAATGTGACTATGGAAGGATATTTCCTAGCCACATGTAATATGGTTGGCTCTGTCACGTGCCGTAGTTAGCGCACTCTAGGAAGCGCGGCGTGACAGACAATCAGAAAGACGAGGAAATGTTGTCAGAATAATTTAAGAGTAGTTTACAAGAAACCCACAAGCAAGCACTCGAATAGAAGAAAAGTAATTAGGGATTGAATTCAAGAATGGTACAAAGATAAAGATGAAAAATCGAATTTAAAAATCAGGGAAGGATATAAGTTAACAAAGAAGATAGTATTCGACAATCAAGAATAAGGATATGCAGTAGAACATAGCTAAATCAAGAGAAAAGAGAATCAAAGGCAGAACTCTAAGCCACTTAAGTAGAGTACCGTATTGTATCTATGTTGCAGTTCATAGTTACAATCACATAACTTCATTTAAATCACTCAAAACCTACTATCAGAGTTAATGGAAGAAAACAATAAGGAATTAAGAAAATTGACAAAATAAGATCAACCGGAGATGAATGGTTTGCAGTTTTGTTTCCTTTACGTCGAGACACGATTATCGGGGAAAACAAGAAAAGGATTCAAAGGGGTGAAATCATGGTGCAGTCATTAGACATGCCTAGAAAGTATAACAAATAAATGTAATATTTAAATAAATGTAATATTTAAATAAATTGGCAAAAATCCAAATTTTTGTAAAGCCTATGGCTCATGTGCAAAAAGAAATAAGCATATGAAGCATGGGATGAGCAAAAAGCCATTTTGTAAAGCCCAATGAGCTATGTGTAAATTTGTAAGCCTATATAAGGCAACATCATAAAGAAATAAAAAAGGATCCATTTCTCATAAAATTTCTAGTGTTTGAGTCCCTTTCAAGATTTTAAACTTTCTTCTTCCTTCTCTTGTTGAATTAAATCAAGAGTTTAACTCTTGTTCTCTAAAAAAGAAATAGGTTTTCACCATAAAACCTTTGAAGGGGAGTTCAAATCTCCCGTCAAATCTCTAAAAAGGGAAGATTTTAAATCTCATCACCCTTCTTCCCTAAGATCCAAAAAAAAGAAAAGAGAAGGGGGAGAAGGAGACCCATCTTCAAAAAAAACTTACTTTGAGAGAATCCAAGGCTTAAAAAAAGAGAAAGGGGTCCCCTTTCATCATCCAAGACATAGATCTTGGAGCTTCAAGAGATCTCTTTTAGGTTTTCTAAAATAAAAATCCTTTTTAGGAGTTTAACTCCATATTTTTAAAAAATCTTTTGGAGTTTAACTTCATAATAAAAATTCTTTTGGGAGTTTAACTCCATTTAAAAAAATTTTAGAGTTTAACTCCGTAATAAAAAATCATTTGGGAGTTTAACTCCAAATAAAATTGTTTCGGGAGTTTAACTTCATGTAAAAACTTTTGGGAGTTTAACTCCATTTAAAAATCATTTGGAGTTTAACTCCGTAATAAAAAATCATTTGAGAGTTTAACTCCAAATAAAATTGTTTCGGAAGTTTAACTCCATATAAAAACTTTTGGGAGTTTAACTCCAAATAAAATTGCTTTGGGAGTTTCACTCTATCAAAATCCTCTTGGAGTTGAACTCCATTTAAAATCCTTTTAGGAGTTTAACTCTAAAATAAAAATTCTTTTGGGAATTCAATTTTATTTAAGATATTTTGGAGTTTAACTCCACAATAAAAATTCTTTTGGAAGTTTAACCCCATATAAAAACTTTTGAGAGTTTAACTCCAAATAAAATCGTTTTGGGAGTTTAACTCCATATAAAAAATTTGGGAGTTTAACTCCAAATAAAATTGTTTTCGGTGTTTAACTCCACAATAAAAATTCTTTTGGGAGTTTAGCTCCATTTAAAATCTTTTGGAGTTTAACTCCATAATACAAATTCTCTTGAGAGTTCAACTCCATTTAAAATCTTTTGGAGTTTAACTTCATAATAAGGTCTTTTTCGGAATTTTAACTCCAAAACAATTATTTTTTGGAGTTTAACTCCATATTCGAGGACTTAGCCCTCTTTTCGGTCCGCGCTCGTGCTCCGCGGGCACGTGCCATGCACGTACCCCGCGGGCACCCTCCGCTTCCCTACATGAGGGGGTTTCCTTCCCCACGTGAGGGGGAGGCTCCTACTTAGTGGGAGCCCCTGCTCCCTCGCATGAGGTGGAGGGAAGCTCCCACTTAGGGTTCCCTAAGTGGGAGCTTCCCTCCCTTTCGTGTGAGGGGGAGGCTCCCACTTAGTGGGGGGCCCTGCTCCCTCTCACGTGAGGGGGGAAACTCCCACTAAGTGGGAGTTCCCCATTCCCCTTCACGTGAAGGGGAGGCTCCCACTAAGTGGGAGCCTCTCATCCCTCTCACGTGAACGAGAGGGGGGCTTTCACCCCTTTTTTTATAAATAAATAAATAAGATAAAAATAAAATAAAATATATAAATAATAAATAAAATAAAACTTTTTTTTAAATTGTGTTTCTTTAAAAAAAAATGAAATAAACACTCTTCTGCATTGCTTTAAAACACCGACACTTCATATTGAGTTCACATGATTAGTTTGACCCGTCAATCGGAGGTTTGTTCGCTCTAAGAGTGAAGGGTAATTAACGGCAGTTTAGTCCGCGGCTGCCGGAGATTCGGATCCCCACAATCAATAAACCCCAGCCTACCATGGGCAGAGGGAATCTGTACACGTCTAATAAGCGCGCGTATTCCTATCTCAATAGGGTAACGAAAAATACTCTACAAATTCTGGCATGCCCGGTGGGACATTTTCTCTCCTCCCATATTTCAAGTTAAACATTCATGCGAACTCAATCAACATACATATCGATATTTATACTAAAATAATGCTCTTTCATGTAGGCTTTCAAGCAATTAATTCTCAACAATGTCTCCAAAGATGAACTCAGCTCTCAAGCTAACTCCCGTCTCCTACATGATGAAGACGGACGCTCGAACAATTCTTCCGGCAATTCTCGGGCGGCAATGGGAGGAACCGATGTTACAATTTGGCTCTATTTTATTTGTCTCAGCTAACATCATTCCTTCTCCTCAAGCCCCGGTGATAGATAAACCGGCCTCAAGAGGTAAAAGGACAAATGTCGTGGTCGCGAAGGCACTTCAGCCCAAGCACAAATCCGTCTTCGAACGACTCTCCGTTGCTCCTACTGGGGGCAAGGCCATCAACACCAACAAAGCAACAAGGTGTCTCGGGCAAGCTCCGACGGTGCTCTTAACAACTGCTCGATCGGGTGTCTTGTCTATGTTCCCCGTCAATCGACTCACGGTGGCTTCCCGGAAAACGAATGCTCGCCAAGCCCTCAAAATCGAGAAGCTAAGACAGAAAAAGCTTAGATACAGAACCAACAAAAGGGCTAGTGCTCCTGCTAGGCTGAACTTCATGAGGTTCCAAGAACATGGTTACCCCGCTACAATAGCTGAATCGGTTGTAAAACTCGCTAGCTCTTTTGAACCGCTGAAATTGGTTCAGAAGAATGCCATGACTGCAAGAGTCAAGAAAACTGCGATCTGGACAGCGCGACCCAAGGACCCAGCCAAGCCAACCATCCAAAATCACATGTCCTTTCCTAAAGAGGATGGGCCATGACGACGGTCCGAAAGATCAGCCGCCAGAGATAAAGAAATGGTTGGATATGTGGTCCACACTGTCTACATGGCAGGCACACGTAGAAAGAGCAAGGATGGGGCTACCACATCTCAAATCCAATCTGGTTTGAAGGTGGCTGCCACTTTCCAAGACCATCCTCATCGGGAAGATAATGAAAACCCTTCCAGTAAGGCTGATATGCAGAGAGATCTCTCAGTTCATGAGGAGTCGGGCTCGGAAAGCGAAGAGGAGCCAATCTTCCATCCCAAGATCGCAGAGCAGCAACTTCTCCAAGAGCTCCAAAAGCACCTCAGAAACAAAGACAAGGAGATGGTCAAGCTTTACTCAAAGATTGATGACTTGACAAACGTCGTCTTACAGCTCACGGCCTAAGATTCCTCTCAGCCGCCTAATCAAGCGCAGGGCTCTGCTCATGAACCGGGAAATGGTGTCCCAAAGCAACCGATGCCTATTCCCTCAAAACCAAAGGTGGGTGAGCCGCATGAAAGTCGACCACATTCTGCCTCAAGAAATGTCTTGACTGCCGATGACAGCCACCCGCCAACACAAGATCAGATCATGAATTTGATCACCAACAAAGTCAAAACATTGGTGGCCAAGACCGAGACATAGAAAGTGGTCGGCAGCAGTAAGAGACTATACCCTGCACAATACGATCTTGTGGAATTTCCCAGTGGCTATGTCGTCCCCAAATTTGAAAGGTTCGATGGGACGGGAAATGTGAACCGGCATATTGCCCAATTTAAAACATCATGCGCGAATACTAGAGGCAATGATGTGCTCCTTCTCTGTCAATTTGTCAATAGCTTGACCGATGTTGCTTTCGATTGATATACAAGCATACTGGATGACTCGATTACGACGTTCGCTCAAATAGAATCCATGTTCAAGTAAAGGTTCATGAGTGTCAGCGATAAAATCACCATTGTCGACCTTGTAAGAACCGGGCCAAAGAACAACGAAAGCAGCACGGATTTTATAGTCCGATGGCGCAATCCTCTGTCAAATGTGAACCGCCGTTGGAACAAGACCAACCCGTCAGTCTTCTTATAGAAAATCTGAACAACTGGATGAAACCTTTTCTTGTGCACCACAGACCTCAAAACATTCCAAGAGCTGACCAAGAAGGTTCAAATGTTAGAACACTCAAAACCCGAATCCACTCAGCATCTCCAATTCACAAATAGACCGAGATATCGGAGGGACGACAACTGGAAAGGCGAAAGTTCCAACAACACCGATTCTCTCAATAGGCAGAGAGCGGGCAGAGCGAAGGCCAACAAACCCAGGGAGCCAACTTTGGAGGAAAGGAGGAATAAGGTATACTCTTTCAAAAGAGACAAAGTCCATAAAATATTCAAAGATGCTTTGAAGAATGGACTGCGGTTGCCGGAACCAAAGAGGCCGAGTGAAGCAAACAGGACTGATCACCCCAATTTTTTCCCATACCACCGAGTGTTGGGACACACTATTGAAGACTGTTGCATTTTCAAGGATTGGGTCGAGAAATAATATAAGGTGGGAGAAATCTCATTGTCCCCTGGCGTGTTGACAAACGATCAAGCCGCAACTGCCAATTTCATACAAACAGAGACCGAAGCCCTTCAAGAACATGCTGCTCTCAGTCGTCTGCCCTTCTCTAAAAGGAACGGACCAAGGCAACAAGCCAAAAGCCTAACGAGCAACATTACCAATGGAGAAGCGGTAGACGGGTACACAACCCACATAGTTTAAGCCCAGAAAAACAAGTCCTCATACGCCTCATCCCATGACAATGACGTGGTTGTTGCTACTCAACACCGGCTCGGTCTAGATGATGAAGAGCCCGTTCAGGCCATTAAGCCAAAGGAGCCCGTGGTTCTTGCAGAATCGAGCTCAGGCGGTAAGGATGACCCGGTTATCATACCCGGAACTATAAAACAAGTATTATTCCAATGGCTTCAAAGGAAGCTTCAGGACAGGGACGAGAAGATGGCCAGGGTCCATTCCAAAGTCGACATGCTGGCAAACATCGTAGCAGATCTCACGACCCAAGTCGTCCGATTGCAATTACAGAAAAATCAAATTTTGGTTCATGAGCCGAGATTGATATCCGGAAACAGTCAACCGATACTCCCTCCAGCCCAAGAGCGGAACACCTTTGCAAAAAACGGCCGCGTTCAGTTTCCAGTCCCTCTGATACATACACTGAACGGGGTAAGCGGATAGCAGGCGAACCAAAGACTGACCGGCCTCGAGGACCAGCATCAGAAAAGGCACCGACTCTAATGGAAAGAAGGAAGAAAGTATACTCCTTCAGGAGGGACGAAGTCCACAAAATATTCAAGGACGCCTTGGACAACGGTCTGCAACTACCTATTCCAAAGAGGCCATATGAAATGAACATGACTGACGATCCCATGTACTGCCCATATCATAAAATGGTAAGTCATACCATCGAAAACTGCTTTGTTTTCAAATATTGGGTAGAGAACCAATACAAGACTGGGAAAAACCTACCGTCCTCAGATGTACCGGCAAACCACCAAGTTAAGGTCATCAACTCAGCCCCGCTAAGATCAAAGTTCAAGAGGCTTGGATAAGCAGACACCCTTGACCACCACGTCGTTAACCTGGGAACATTCAACCCCTAAGTCGTTAAACTGAGAGTGTAAAAAAAATTGTTGTGTAAAAAAAAGAGCCGAAATGATGGGGCAACTCGGAATGAAAATCAACAAGTGAAATAAAAATGAAAATAAATAGCCAAAATGATAGGGCAACTCGCAATGAAAATATATAACCGAAATGATAGGGTAACTCGCAATGAAAATATATAGCCGAAATGATGGGGCAACCGCGAATAAATAGCCGAAAGGATAGGGCAATCACGACATTCGCGATAAGAAAAGATGAAATGACAGTGTAATCGCGGTAAAAAATGTGCGTATATAAATAAATATTCAAATCCCCGAATATCCCAACGGTGAATGATGAGTTGCTCCTGGTAACATTCTAGTGTTAGCGATGCAGATGCCAACAAAATTTCAAATTCCTGAATATCCCAACAGCGAATGATGAGTTGCTCCTGGTACCATTCCAGTGTTAGCGATGCAGACACCAACAAAATTCCAAATCCTCCCAAATAATTCCAGCCTTATGGCCGGTCCCCAAATTGACTACCGTATGCAATCCACGGGCATAAACAAGCTAAATCACACTCATGCCCCACCGCAATCACCAGCCCCGCGGTCGATCCCCGCCCTTAGAATTATGATCCATTTTGGGAAGATCCACTCACGAGTCCTCATGATACATGAGAAGAACAGAGCTTACGAGATCTTCTCGACTCGTGAGAAAATGCCTTCGTAGGATCCTTATGACTCACAAGGGAAAAACACACTTGGGGGTCCTTACGGCTCCTAAGGAGAAAATACACCTATGAGATCCTTTCAACTCGTAAGAAGAAAATGCTTTTATGGGACCCTCACGGCTCATAAAATTGAAAACCCTCAGGTGATAGGGACATAAACCTGTCTCCTAAGCCATTGCTCCCCAACAGGCAAAGACAAATGATGAATTTCTCCTGGAACCTGTGCTCCAGTGTTAGCAACGCTGATGCCGACGCCAACCCAAAATTTCCAAACTTTTGATCCGATAAACCCTTAAGTCGTTAACTGGGAATAGATAATCTTTAAGTCGTTAAACTGGGAACAGATGATCTCTAAGTCGTTAAACTGGGAATGAAAGAAATCCCCTCATGGCAAATGATGATTCTCTCCTGATACCACATTCCAGTGTAGCGATACTGATACCAAACCAAAACCAAAATCTCTAAATCCTCCAATGGCAAATGATGATTCGCTCCTGGTACCACATTCCAGTGTAGCGATACTGATGCCAAACCAAAACTAAAATTCCCAAATCTTCTCATGACAAATGATGATTCACTCCTGGTACAACATTCCAGTGTAGCGATACTGATGCTAAATAAAAAATTCAAATCCCAAATTCCAAATCCTATGCTGCAATGCCTCAAATTCAAAAGTCCCGCCAAGCAAGGCAGGAACTAAACAAATCAAACTAAAGCCCGCTAGGAAGCGCTTCCAAGCTCAAAATTCCTGCCGGACAAATTGGAACCTCCCCAAAACAAATCAAACCAACCAATTCTAACAATGACCTTTATGTCAAAAATAGTGACACTCCATCTCGGGGATATATCAACCAGTGACACTCTGTCTTGGGGAAACGTCGGATAGTGACACTCCATCTCGGGAAAACGTCAAACAGACACTCCGTGCCGGGGATACATCAAACAGAAGACATTCCGCCTAGGGGATACGTCATACACCGACACTCCGTCTCAGGAAAACGCCAAACAGACACTCCGTGCCGGGGACACGTCAACAAACAGTCACTCCGTTCCGGGGATACGTCAAACAGCAAACACTCCACCTTGGGGATACATCATACATCAACACTCCGTCTTGGGGAAACGTCAAACAGACACTCCGTGCCGGGGACACGTCAACAAACAGACACTCCGTCTCGGGGAAACGTCAACCATTGACCCTCAGTCTCGGGGAAACGTCAGACAGTGACACTCCGTCCCGGGAAAACGTCATACAGACACTCCGTGCCGGGGATACGTCAACCAGTGACACTCCGTCATGTGGAAATGTCAGACAGTGACACTCTATCTCGGGAAAATGTCAAACAGACACTCCGTGCCGGGGATACGTCAAACAGCAGACACTCCGCCTCGGGGATAAGTCATACACCGACACTCCGTCTTGGGGAAACGTCAAACAGACACTCCGTGCCGGGGAAACGTTAACAAACAGACACTCCGTCACGGGGACACGTCAACCAGCAACACTCTGTGCCGGGGACATGTCAACCAGCGACACTCCGTGCCAGGGAAACGTCTAACAGATACTCCGTCTCGAGGATACGTCGAACAGTGACACTCCGTCTCGGAGATACGTCAACCAGCGACACTCCGTCTTGGGGAAACTTCAAACAGCAGACACTCCGTCTCGGAGAAATGTCAAAGAACAGACACTCCGTCTCGGAGACACATCAAGCATCGACCGTCCATATCATAAAAAGGGTGATGCCCGCCTCCCAAAAGAAGGAACTAAATCAAGTCACACTACATGAAAGAAGATCCATCAATTTCATGCACACGACCCATATATATAGTGTGCATTCATTGATGGGGGCACTTTGTTGGGGTTGAAATTTACACCCCATGGACCAAAGGTCAAAGTCAAACCGCGGACAAGTAGACGGACCCTACTGTTGAATCTAAGACGGGCCCACACCCGAACCCATGCTGGGCCCACGTCCGAACTCAAGCTGGGCCCACGCCCAAACCCAAGTGCAAGCAGGTGGGTCTAAGCCCAGACCGGTCCCATGCCAAGAAAGTATAACTAATAAATGTAATATTTAAATAAATAGGCAAAAAGCCAAATTTTTGTAAAGCCCATGGCTCATTTGAAAAAAAATGAGCACATGAGGCATGAGATGGGCAAAATGCCATTTTGTAAAGCCAAAGAGGGTATGTGTAAATTTGCAAGTCTATATAAGGCAATATCATGAAGAAATAAAGAAAGGGTCCATTTCTCATAAAATTTCTAGGGTTTGAGCATCCTCCTTCAAGATTTTAAAGCTTCTTCTTCCTTCACTTGTTGAATTAAATCAAGAGTTTAACTATTGTTCTCTAAAAAAGAAATAGGTTTCACCATAACACCTTTGAAGAGGAGTTCAAATCTCCGGTCAAATCTCTAAAAATGGGAGATTTTAAATCTCATCACTCTTCTTCCCCAAGATTCAAAAAAAAAAAAGAAGAGAGAAGAGGGAGAAGAAGACCCATCTTCAAAAAAAAAACCTCACTTTGAAAGGATCCAAGGCTCAAAAAAGGAAAAGGGTCCCCTTTCATCATCCAAGACATACATCTTGGAGCTTCAAGAGATCTCTTTTGGGTTTTCTAAAATAAAAATCCTTTTTGGGAGTTTAACTCCATAATAAAAATTCTTTTGGGAGTTTAACTCGATTTAAAAATCTTTTGGAGTTTAACTCCGTAATAAAAAATCATTTGGGAGTTTAACTCCAAATAAAATTGTTTCGGGAGTTTAACTCCATTTAATTTTTTTTTAGAGTATAACTCCATAATAAAAAATCATTAGGGAGTTTAACTCCAAATAAAAAAATTTCGGGAGTTTAACTCCATATAAAAACTTTTGGGAGTTTAACTCCAAATAAAATTGCTTTGGGAGTTTAACTCCATCAAAATCCTCTTGGAGTTTAACTCCATTTAAATCCTCTTAGGAGTTTAACTCCAAAATAAAAATTCTTTTGAGAGTTCAATTCCATTTAAGATCTTTTAGAGTTTAATTCCATAATAAAAATTATTTTGGAAGTTTAACCCCATATAAAAACTTTTGGGAGTTTAACTCCGAATAAAATCGTTTTGAGAGTTTAACTCGAAATAAAATTGTTTTGTGAGTTTAACTCCACAATAAAAATTCTTTTGGGAGTTTAACTCCATTTAAAATCTTTTGGAGTTTAACTCCATAATACAAATTCTCTTGGGAGTTCAACTCCATTTAAAATCTTTTGGAGTTTAACTCTGTAATAAGGTCTTTTTCGGGAGTTTAACTCCAAAACAAATTTTTTTTTTGAGTTTAACTCCATACCGAAGGCTTTGGCCTCTTTCCGTTCCGTGCTCGTGCTCCGCAGACACGTGACATGCACGTACTCCATGGGCACCCTTCGCTTCCCCACATGAGGAGGTTCCCTTCCCCTCCCCCTCACGTGAAGGGGAGGCTCCCACTGTGGTAGCCCCTCCTCCCTCTGACGTGAGCGGGAGGGGGGCTTTCCCTTCTTTTTTATAAAAAAATAAATAAATAAATAAGATAAAAATAAAATAAAATATATATATATATATATAATAAATAAAATAAAACTTTTTTATAAAAAATTGTATTTCTTTGGAAAAAATGAAATAAACACGCTCTTCTACATTGCTTTCAAACACCGACACTTCAAATTAAGTTCGCATGACTAGTTTGACTCGTCAATCGAAGGTTTCTTCACTTTAAAAGTGGAGTAATTAACGGTAGCTTAGTACGCGGCTGCCGGATATTTGGATCCTCACAATCAATAAACCCCAGCCTACACTGGAAAGGGAGAATCTATACATGCCTGACAAGCATGCGTATTCCTATCTCAATTGGGTGACGAAAAACACTCTACAGCTACTCCAACTGTACGCTCCTGTGCCGGCAGCAGTCAGATGTGAAAGCAAAGGTAAATACCAGAGCGATATCATGTCGCCAGCGGAGGACGGGAATATGAGACCCCCAAAGAGCGTCAGAATATAAGCTCTCGCATAACTCTCGATCTAATACTCTCACGAATCCTGGGTGATAATGTCGAGAAACTGCGCACGTAACCAGGTGAACCGTACGTGTGAACCCTGAATCACACCATCTGCTGGCACGGCACCGAAATACTCCGCTACCAAAGCCGACCAATCATGTCATGCCGTATCAGTCACTGCTCTGCCCTCAACTGAGAGTCCTAGTATTATGCCGATGTCCTGCGGTGTAGGCGTCATCTCACCAACCAGTAGATGGAAAGTATGTGTCTCTAGCCTCCAGTGCTATATCAACACCGTCAGGAGGATATGGTCTAGATGAATACTCCCAATGAGACTAACGCCATATAAGTCGACCTCTACTAGCAACGGGTGTATCTAATCTGTCATAGGCAGATACTCATACGAACGGAAAGTAATGTCTGAAACTAATGTACCTGCCTAAACAACCTCTGATCTATGCTGTCGTTGTAGCGTCAGGAGTGTCCGACCAGCAGGGCCCATATGCATCCCATGTGACCTACTGTACATATGCTCTGTGGGTTGATCCCTACAACGACCAAGACCACGACCACAAATTGGAGCTCCACGACCACCTACAGGGACTCCACCAGCAGGAGGTCTACGATCACCGCGACCGCTTCGACCACCAGCAGCTTCACCAACAAGAGCTCCGACACCATACATCCGTGGAGGCATCAGTGCGACGGACATGAAAAACAACATCAACGATTATCAATATTTGCACGGAAAATTTATAATGAACATATAAAACAAACATCAATGAATAGCATTCTATATGGGTTAGCAGTATAAAGAAACATTTACGAATAGGATTCTATAAGTGGTTATAGTATAAAGAAGCATAAACGACTGAGATATTCAATATAAATACCTAGTTCGCCGCATTTTGGGCACCGACGCATGTTGTGCCACTCCTGATGACAGATATTGCATCGTGCACCCGATGTTCTATCCTACCTCACATCCATGTCATTGTGAATCCGTGACGATTTCGGCCGACCTTTCTTATTCCTTCGCGTAGACTCGTCAGGGATAATAAGTGAACCCTGATAAGAAATCCAGTAATTTTTTTCGGGAATCGGAAAGAAATTTGGTGCCCGGGTGGATGCCAAATAATTTGATGAATAGTGTACCTCGATATAGGCCCGATAATCCAATACCCATGATGCGCAAGCTGCCATAACATGCGAGCATGGAAGGTAATGAAGTTGCATTTTCCCACATGAACACATTGGCTGGTTAGTAAGGTTAATAATCCGCGTCCTGCCACTTCGGACTCGGACACCTACTTGCCACGTTCCGGTCTTAACTGAAACTTCCGACCCTTTCTACTCATCGGAATAGCTTATATTAGAGCTAGCTGGTTCTCCCTTTTTTAGGAACAGGGATAGGAAAATCTCATCTTCTCATCTACTGTTCATTGTATATATCCATTTTTGTTAGGAATTCCGTACAAAAGAAATACTCCCGGTTGATCATGAAACATTGTCACCTCATGACAGATTGCTTTGGCTCGCCGGTTGTCTAGGATTGCTTGAACTCTTGGAGACAACATTTGTCCATCATCAACGTACTGTTTGCTGGGTTCCCTAGCACGACCACTGGGTTTCGGAAGGCATCAACCATGCCATTTTCAAAAATTTGGCACGCTAAAGAACCCTAACCATAGAATTTTAACTAGAGAACTAGACAAAACATGCATGCAAACAACTTTACATACAAAGTGAACAAGGAATACAACCTTTGTAGACCGGTCCTTCACTTCAATAGCTCCGTGTGGAAGTCCCTTCGCTCCAAGTAGTGGTCTCCCGGACTCTAGTAAGGCTCCAAAAGGTGAAATAAACAATCTTGCTTGAAGTTTTCGAGGCCGAAGATGATCTACGTCGAGAAGACACTAACTAAAGCTACCTCTTCACTAATTAGGAATTAGTGAAGCAAACAACCTAAACTAAATGGCTAATCTAGTGTAGGTTGGTGAAGTAAGAATTTTGCTCACTCTAGATTTATTTTTCTCACTAATTTTCTTCGCCTCCTCAAAACCTAGAAAGCTCACTCTTGATGAAAAATAAGATGAAGCCAATAATGTTATGTGTGAGAATAGCAACCATGGGTGAGATAATATCTCATATTAACTCATGTAGAGACTTAACCATGGCTTAAGGTAATAGTTGGGTTAATAAATATCTTATCTAAAACAAAATTAGTGGACTAAATCAATGGTTCCACAAGCTTCCACAAACTTCAACCATGTGCTTAACTTGCAACTAATTTTGATTTACTTTAAATAAATAAACCCCACATTATCATAAGCATGGTGTGAGTCTCATACACCCATGTTGCATGTGGTAACAAGCATGACACAATAATATATATCACATATATATATTAAGTGTACACATATGAGAAAAAGAAATGCACAAGTGAGCTAATATTAGTTAATGTATGTTAGTATATCAAATATACGATTATATATTAAATTATTAAATCAACACTTGATTTAATAATCCGGCTATATCACATATAACCGACTAATATCATATGTATCAACTTATCGAATCAACACTTGATTCGATAACCCGGCTATATCACATATAACCGACCGATATCATATATCGCGAGAATAAAATACGGTATCACATACATGTATTAATCTCGGTCCCGCACATATCACATATGTGCTCCTACTTCGTTTCGCCTGACCTAGGAAAGCTCTTTGTAGGACTCTAAAAACTCGTCAATACGCCGGCAGTAGGTGATGATCATATCAGTCACCCACAAGCCGTCAACGATACTAGCTGGACGTAGCGGCTACCCGGGTATTGAGCGATCAGAAGATCAACAAGCAAGCTTGTCTAAACTCCCGCAAAGCTTGTCAGTAACACTACCGTACAGTCCGATCTCTTCGTCTGATATGTCGCATATCTAGTCTAGGGGTGGTAAACGTTAGACCCCAGTAACTTGATAAGTCGTGCCGATGTGAGGCTCATAACGGGTCGAGAAACTACCGATAACACTTACCAGTAAATCTCTATATCAGCCCTGTCCAGGGACTTCCTGTTATAGCCAATCAAGCACAGCGCAACATCAACCCCTAATACCGGGAGAGACGAATCCCCTCATATCGCTCATTGCCTCCATGTAACTCGGGACTGTACCCAAAAACCACTGTTTTGCACGTTCTCTAGAACGTGGTAAGGTGGAAATCAAAGCACAGTGGGAATCACACAAGACTCTATGACGATCTCGGGTCAACAGACTAACCTGTGCCAGTGTCACCAGAGAACTGCTATCTGACGATTGGTATAATACCATCTAGGGGTTCTGGACGAGTCATGTTCAGTGTACCCAATCTCCACGGAGCACCCGTATACCATCTTTGATGTCGAACACCAATGGATGTGGGATCATCCATCGCCCATCATATGGGTCAAGAAGCGTATACGCTAGTCTACTCTGGAATATCGATGCCCTGTCTCGATACACCCTCGACTAGGAACAATTAAAGGATGAACTTGTGGGCTACCCTGGCCCCACTAGTATGATCTCCATCATAGTCCTGGTAGTCAAGTACACATCTTAAGGGCTTTATCAACATGTGAGAGCAAGACAGTATCACAATACAAGTCTACATGTTAAGACAAAGAGCAACCAGATAGCATACTATCATGTCGAGCAAGAAAGTCCTCTCTATATATGTCCAAGCATCCACTATAATATACATCATATGTACAATAATGGCCTCTAGGGCATACATATAACTAACAATCTCCCATTTGCACTAAGGCCAGTTGTTGTAGTATCCCATACCCAACATCCCGAAGAGTCTTTCAAATTGTATCTGGGGTATGTCCTTTGTGAGTGGATCCGCCATGTTATTCTTCGTGTCAACTCTCCTGACCTCGATCTCCCGGCGATCAACTATCTCCCGGATCAGGTGATACCGCCTCAGAATATGCCTGGATCGCTGATGGGACCTGGGTTCCTTGGCCAAAAGCACAACTCCATTATTGTCACAATAACAGTTATTGGATGCTCAATGGTAGGAACCATGTTCATCTCGTGAACAAGAAACATCTAGACACCCACTTTGACAGCATCGTTGGTAGCGATGTATTCAGCCTTTATCGTCTAGTTTGCCACGATATATAGCTTGGAACTCTTCCAACAAACCGTCCCTCTACTGAGGGTAAAGACAAAGCCCGAGACTGACTTTCAGTCGACCTTATCACTCTGGGAGCTCGAATTGGTAAAGGACTCCCACTGGAGTTCACCGTTACCAAACACCAAGAACATTTCTTTAGTGCTTCTCAAGTACTTAAGAATGTATTTCGCAGCTGTCCAGTGATTCTCCCAAGATCCGATTGATTCCTGATCACTACACCTATTATTAGTTATATGTATGCCCTAGAGGCCATTATTGTACATATGATATATATTATAGTGGATGCTTGGACATATATAGAGAGGAATTTCTTGCTCGACATGATAGTATGCTATCTGGTTGCTCTTTGTCTTAACATGTAGACTTGTATTGTGATATTGTCTTGCTTTCACATGTTGATAAAGCCCTTAGGATGTGTACTTGACTACCAGGACTATGATGGAGATCATACTAGTGGGGTCAGGGTAGTCCATAAGTTCATCATTTAATTGTTCCTAGTCGAGGGTGTATCGAGACATGGCATCGATATTCCAGAGTAGACTAGCGTATACGCTTCTTGACCCATATAATGGGCGATGGATGATCCCACATCCATTGGTGTTTGACATCAAAGATGGTATACGGGTGCTTAGTGGAGACTGGGTACACTGAACAGGGCTCACCGAGAACTCCTAGATGGTATTATACCTATCGTCAGATAGCAGTTCTCTGGTGACACTGGTACAGATTAGTCTGTTGACCCAACATCGTCATAGAGTCTTGTGTGATTCCCACTGTGCTTTTATTTCCACCTTACCACGTTCAAGAGAACGTGCAAAATGGTGGTTTTTGGGTACAGTCCCGAGTCACATGGAGGCAATAAGCGATAGGAGGGGATTCGTCTCTCCCGGTATTGGGGGTTGATGTTGCGATGTGCTCGATTGGCTATAACAGGAAATTCCTGGCCAGGGATGATATGGAGATTTACTGGTAAGTGTTATCGGTAGTTTCTCGACCCGTTATGAGCCTCACATCGGCACGACTTATCAAGTTACTGGGGTCTAACGTTTACCACCCCTAGACTAGATATGCGACATATCAGACGAAGAGACCGAACTGTACGGTAGTGTTACTGACAGGCTTTGCGGGAGTTTAGACAAGCTTTCTTATTGATTTTCCGATCGCTCAATACCCGGGTAGCCGTTACGTCCAGCTAGTACCGCTGACGGCTTGTGGGTGACTGATATGATCATCACCTACTGCCGGCGTATTGACGAGTCTTTAGAGTCCTATACAGAGGTTTCTTGGCTCAGGCGAAACGAAGTAGGAGCACATATATGATATGTGCAGGACCGAGATTAATACGTGTATATGATACCGTATTCTATTCTCGCGATATGTGATATCGGTCGGTTATATGTGATATAGTCGGGTTATCGAATCAAGTGTTGATTCGATAAGTTGATACATATGATATTAGTCGGTTATATGTGATATGGCCGGATTATTAAATCAAGTGGTGATTTAATAATTTAATGTATAATTGTATATTTGATATACTAACATACATTAACTAATATTAGCTCACTTGTGCATTTCTTTTTCTCACATGTGTACACTTAATATATATATGTGATATATATTATTGTGTCATGCTTGTTACCACATGCAATATGGGTGTATGGGACTCACACCATGCTTATGATAATGTGGGGTTTATTTATTTAAAGTAAATCAAAATCAGTTGCAAATTAAGCACATGGTTGAAGCTTGTGGAACCATTGACTTAGTCCACTAATTTTGTTTTAGATAAGATATTTATTAACCCAACTATTACCTTAAGCCATGGTTAAGTCTCTACATGAGTTAATATAAGATATTATCTCACCCATGGTTGCTATTCTCACACATAACATTATTGGCTTCATTTTCTTCTTCATCAAGAGTGAGCTCTCTAGGTTTTGAGAAGGTGAAGAAAATTAGTGAGAAAAATAAATCTAAAGTGAGCAAAATTCCTACTTCACCAACCTACACTAGATTAGCTATTTAGTTTAGGTTATTTGCTTCACTAATTCCTAATTAGTGAAAAGGTAGCTTGAGTTAGTGTCTCCTCGACGCAGATCATCTTCGGCCTCGAAGATTTCAAGCAAGATTGTTCATTTCACCTTGTGGAGCCTTACTAGAGTCCGGGAGACCACTACTTGGAGCGAAGGGACTTCTACACGGAGCTATTGAAGTGAAGGACCGGTCTACAAAGGTTGTATTCCTTGTTCACTTTGTATGTAAAGTTGTTTGCATGCATGTTTCGTCTAGTTCTCTAGTTAATATTCTATGGTTAGGATTGTTTAGCACACTAATTTTAGAAAATGGCATGGTCGATACCTCCCGAAACCTTGCTGTCGTGCTAGGTAACCTTACACTGTTGAGCCGCGCGCCTTCTCTCGGTGAAATAGGTATTTAACTGGTAGAATGTAAACTGCACAATTGCCGTAACCGGCAAACTATGAACTCCCTTCAATACGGAGTTGAATATCTCCGATAAATTTGTAGTCATCATGCCATATCGTTGGCCTTCATCGAATGTAAGAGCTCACTTTTCACGAGATTTTTTGTTAATCTAACCAACCATTTCTTAATTTATATCTCTAATCATTTTAACTCCCTTTTCAAATTTTCTTATTTGATTCTCCATAGCGACGACCTTCAGTTTACGCATCATCTGCATATTACCAGATTTTGTGTAAAAGTTCGCTGCATAGTCTCGCATATAGATTCGGTGGTAAGCAAATGGCTCAGTCTATCTTAGATGTGGATCCTTCATCGTGTTCAAAATCCCAGTATAACGATCAGATATGACACAAAGCCCTATACGGTTTGTTACGAATACCCGTATACAGCACCTAAACCAACTCCAGTTGTCCGTGTTCTCCTATTCAATTATGGCAAATGCGAGCAGAAATAACTGATCATTTGCATCTAGAACGACTGCAATCAACAACATGCCTTTATATTTTCCATATAAAAACGTCCCATTGATGCTAATGACCGGCCGGCAGAATTTGAAACCCTCGATGCTTGGAATGAATGCCCAAAACACCTTTCTAAATTGTTCCTTTCCCTGCTCAACCGTTACAGTCACCCACTGAAAAACAGTATTAGGATTAGTGGCCTGCAATACTACCATGAATTTAGGCGGTTCAGAATAAGACGTGGTGAAGTCCCCGAACAGCATTTCCATGGCTTTACACCTAGCCAACCAAGCTTTTTTTTATAGCTTATAACATAACCGAACATGGCTTTAATGATTTCAACGATGGCTTGGGCGCTATATTCAAATTCACCTTCACAATATCAATAGCTGCTTTTGCAACAAAATTTGAGTCAATCTGCAAGTGATCTTTGTTTAGAATAGGATTGACACATGTGTGAGGCTCTTTGAGTGTCTTGATCATGAATGGCTCGTCAATGTTCCGCCTAGAAGTATGGAGCATCCACAAACAACCTCCACCGATCTTACACATGACCCTCCAGACTGATGGGTTTGACTTTATAACCGTATTTTGCTGATGTTTTCTAACTGAATACATTGTGACTGCATGTTTCAAATCTGCCTTACATTGAAACTATTGACCTTTGTACAGTTCCAGACTACTGCCTTCGGTAATATCGTGTGCTTCGCTATTGTTCACTACAGCATCTCCAATCCAATCTATGGAAGTAAACGCGACTACTGGTGCACTTTGATAAGTCATAATCACCGTATTCTGCGCAACTGGATCATCGTCGTCATCGTCGTCACCTACTTCATGAATGTCCTCATCATCGTCTTGTATATCAATTCATTGTTCGCGTAAGCACTTGCAAATAATTCAGAAGGATCCTCATTCAACGAACTCATAAATGTTACCATACCACCACCTTCACCTCCAGCATGCGTTGGTGACACGACATGCTCACTTGCTAGAAATTCATCAAAAACATTCTCACTTAGCGGATTTACTTCATGCTCACTTGCCGGGACTTCATAAAAAACATTCTCACTTAGCGGATTTCCCCCGTGAGTGGAACTTCATTCTGTGACGGAATTTTAGGCTGTGGCATGAACTGCGCTTCAGAATACAGGTGTTTTTCAACATACAGCTCCAACGCACCCCACGGAGAATTTGGCGATGATACATACTCGATCATAAAATGTAGAGAGTTATCGTCTACGATATTCACAAGTTTTAAGTGTGATCTTCCCTCCTTCCAACATCATATCATGCTTGAGTTATCAAATGGCATGTTTTAGGATCGAATGCTAATTTTTCATAAATCAACCCAAACAATTCTTCCAATATTCCATGCTAACGAAGCCAAATTGATTCTTGAATAATAAAGTCCTCATATTCAACACCATGAATTCTACTATTCACAATCCGCCCACCGAAATACAACCAAGCCAGAATAAGGTTGTTCTCCATAATTACGATATCACCACCTTTCAGTATAAACAGATTTTCATAAATACACATTTTGAATGCAAACGAATATATTACTAAACGATAATTAATTGCATAAAAGCTCCTACAACGTTGCAAAAAAAACCCTCTACTTCACCGTCTAATCATAAAATTAGATATTCTTGAATTTGGATTATCATCTACTTCACCATCTAACCTCCACCGATTTAAATTTGGATTACTTCATTTCTAGATACAATGGAACTTGAGCTTGTCTTGTATTTACTGTAATTTGCTGAATTTTTTTAATTTGCTGACAATTTTTAAAATCTACTGTAATTTTTTCAAATAAAACCGTTTCACAATATCATGATTTTAAAAATTCATTACCCAACAAATTTTAATTTGAGCGTACCTTGAATCGACGGCCGTATCAAGGACGAGAGCGACGAGTGGGGGCTGTGGAAAAAGATGGGGGAGGGTGGCTGCGGAGAGAGAGAAGCATGGGGTGGCTACGGAAGGGGAGTCCTGGCGAGGGGATCTGTGGCTAGGGGCTGCAGGCGAAAGGTGAGAGGACATCAGAGGGGGGGAGGAGAGAGGTGAGAGGAGGGGGAGCTGGGCACAGAGGGAGGAAGGAGAGATGTGAGAGGAGGGGGCGTGGAGAAGGTCACCAGAGGGGGGCGCCGAGGAGGATCGGGGCGAAGGATAGCTTGGGTTTTGAAGAAAGAGAAGAGGCTGGGAAGGTATGAGATTGGGGGTTTTGATCAGGGCTTCGATTGTATATAAAGTAGTGGGTGAGCCCAAATGAAAACGTTACTGTCAGTAGCATTTTCCTCGAAATGAAAACGCTACTGATATTAGCGTTTTCATTTGGTATAATTTATCCTAACCTGAGACTCTCCTCCCAGCCCAACCCGAGACTTTAGACTTTTGGATATACTTGTTTGAAAACATTATTGACGTTAGCGTTTTCATTTAGAGGAAAACGCTATTGTCAGTAGTGCTTTCCTTCCCCATCTAATTGCCACGCGAAGCCTATTCCTGCATACCAGTACGGAGGTCTATTTTGAGAAATAGTTTTGGGCCAGTATTATTTTTGGAAATATTTTATTAATTAGTATTATTTTGGTAAAAAAATTCTATAAACGTGTACGGTCTCTATGTATGATCAAATTAGATTGTGCAATGAATTTTTCTGTTGACTTCAATTGAATCTTGTTTTGTCTCTATAACCAAAAGAAGAAAAAGCGCCAAAGAGAATATACGTCTCATACAAGCATATAGAAAGGGGATAAAAAAAGATCCTTCATCTACTAACATGGTAGATTATGAAATGAGAATTTGTTCACCTAATGCAAAATTTGCACCGACTACTCTAACCAATCACCATATGAACTCAACCACAAATATATATATATATATACATATATATATATATATATATATGTATATAGGTAAAAAGGACCTGAGCTCAACCTCAGGGAAATTACCTGAGCCCATTATCATATTCCTTTATTTGTTGCAATCATTTTGGAGAATAACGAGCATTGAAATAATTATTGCTGCCATAAAAGATTGTGTATGTTATCTTAAGCTAATTTGCAGCAAATATTGTTTTCTCTTCAGTGGTGTTCAACAAAACAAAAAAGAAATGTTTTGGATTTGGAAAATAACTAATGGATTTGTTTTTATTTTTTTTATTATTTGCAACAAATGTTGATGCCACATTTGTTGTATGCAACAAATAGAACCGTTAAACGACTCAAATGAACCGAGTTTTAGCTTGTTTCGGCTTGGCTCGTTTATTTAAACGAGCTCAATAACTTGTTTAAGTTCGGCTCATTTATTTGTCGTACGA
This sequence comes from Agapanthus africanus, assembly GCA_030015575.1. NCBI lineage: Eukaryota > Viridiplantae > Streptophyta > Magnoliopsida > Asparagales > Amaryllidaceae > Agapanthus > Agapanthus africanus. The sequence continues at coordinate 116,409,175 of CM057340.1, read as the reverse complement.
GCCTAAGCGAGCTTTCACTGAGCCCGAGCCTTACCTCGAGCTTAATCAAACCTATTTAAAATATAAAAAATAGCTACAAACAATTTTTTAAAATGTGTCATATTGTTTTTGACAACCTAAATAGCGAGAAATATTGTTGTGGCTGACGTGAATAACTAAGGTCGACATTAACAATTAAATTCCCAAAAGGTCGATTTTAGAAATAAAAATCAAATTAAGCTTGTTTCAAAAATTTGTCCTAAAAAATAAAAATAAAAATAAAAAGATTCGAAATAATTTTTAGATTAACTTATAGATTTATAGATGAAATATAATAAGTATTAAGATCAAGGGTTGTTTTTAAAAATAAAAAACAAACAGGAAGCGGTAGAGAAAAAAACCTATTATGATAATTGTTGATCGAGTAAAATGAATTTTATGATATTAGAAAGAGTTTTAAGGCATTAAGTTTCAAGAAATGTTAGTAAAATGTTTTATATTTACTCATCATCTTCTAAATTTGCGCTTGGTATATGGAATGGAAGATTATCGGGAAAGCTCACATTTTCGAGAATGTGATGACCAGGTATCTAATTTCAGGAATCTTGCGTTAATATGCTTGGTATATTTTAATCATTTCCGGTAATATTTGAATATGCAACCATCGACCGGCGGCGGATGATTGGGGGCAGCTGACTGACAACGGTCGGCATGGCGGCAGGGAGCCGATCGGCAGCGAACGGTCGATTGGTGGGCGAGCGAAGGGGGTTCAGCAGCAAACGGTAGACCGGTGGCGGCAGGGAGCCGATCGGCAACGAACGAACGATCTAAAAATTATTTCGAATCTTTTTATTTTTATTTTTAGGACAAAATTTTGAAACAAGCTTAATTTGATTTTTATTTCTAAAATCGACCATTTGGGAATTTAATTGTTAATGTCCAACTTAGTTATCCACGTCAGCCACAACAATATTTCTCACTATTTAGGTTGTACAAAACAACATGACACATTTTTTTTTAATTGTTTGTAGCTATTTTTTAGATTTTAAACAGGTTTGATTAAGCTCAAGGTAAGGCTCGGGCTCAGTGAAAGCTCGCTTAGGCTCATTCGACAAATAAACGAGCTGAACTTAAACAAGTTCTTGAGCTCGTTTAAATAAACGAGCCAAGCCGAAACAAGCTAAAACTCGGTTCATTTGAGTCGTTTAAGGGTTCTATTTGTTGCATACAACAAATGTGGCATCAACATTTGTTGCAAATAATAAAAAAATTAAAAACAAATCCATTAGTTATTTTCCAAATCCAAAACATTTCTTTTTTGTTTTGTTGAACATCACTGAAGATAAAACAATATTTGCTGCAAATTAGCTTAAGATAACATACACAATCTTTTATGAGAGCAATAATTATTGCAATGCTCGTTATTCCCCAAAATGATTGCAACAAATAAAGGAATATGATAATGGGCTCAGGTAATTTCCCTGAGGTTGAGCTCAGGTCCCTTTTACCCATATATATATATATACATATATATATATATATATATAATGGAGGAAATATGCCATAGGAGCGAATTTTCTCCTATGGCGTCAAAAAAATACATCCTCCCACATTTTTTCCGATGATCGGCACCCATCATCTTCATTGTTATTATCTAAGATGTGATATCAGAATAATGGAGGAAATATGCCATAGGAGCGAATTTTCTCCTATGGCGTCAAAAAAATACACCCTCCCACATTTTTTCCGATGATCGGCACCCATCATCTTCATTGTTATTATCTAAGATGTGGGCACACCAAATTTCATATGATTCTATGATTTTTTCACCGTTGATTTAGTGAGTTCAAGATTAACGGTTTACCGACAACATAACTTTTTGTTTTGCTAAATCAACGGTGAAAAAGTCGTAGAATCACATGAAATTTGGTGTGCCCACATCTTAGATGATAACGATGAAGATGGTGGGTGCCGATCGTCGGAAAAAACGAGAGAGCGTGTAATTTTTCTACGCCATAGGAGGAAATTCTCTCATATGGCCTCTTTCCTCCATTATTCTCTCTATATAGAGAGAGAGAGAGAATAATGGAGGAAAGAGGCCATAGGAATGAATTTTCTCCTATGGCGTCGAAAAATTACACGCTCTCTCGTTTTTTCCGAAGATCGGCATCCACGATCTTCATCGTTATCATCTAAGATGTGGGCACACCAAATTTCATGTGATTATACAACCTTTTCACCGTTGATACAGCAATGTAAAAAGTTATATTGTCGGTAAACCGTTAATTTTGAACCCACTAAATCAACGGTGAAAAAGTTGTAGAATCACATGAAATTTGGTGTACCCACATCTTAGATGATAACGAAAAAGATGGTGGGGGCCGATCGTCGGAAAAAATGAGGAAGGGTGTATTTTTTCGACGCCATAGGAAGAAATCCCCTCCTATGATCTCTTTCCCCTATGGTCTCTTTCCTCCATTAATCTTTTATATATATATATATATATATATATATATATATATATATATATATATATATAAAGTAAATATCAAAGTACAGTAACATCCATTGTTTCAGTTCTGGGCACAGCTCGGTTCACGTTTGGTTGAGATATTTGGAAGATACTAATAAAAAGAAGAGGCAGGGGGAAAAAGGGGGGAACGAAAAACCGAGCATTCACCCCTAAACCATGGAAGAAAATTGAAACCAAAGCTTCAAACTAAAACTCTATATATCTCAAAGGGTGAACATATTAAGATTTACAATGTAACTGAGCGGCTTAATATATGTAGTACAATCAGTTCTCTTGTGCACTTCCTAGCATAACACGATAATATCCTCAACCTTTCTCAAAGGCATCTGGCACCTTTAAATAATAATCCTACATATAAAGTTACAAAAATAATTTCGGCACTTCATATTGCCAAAACTTGACTCGATGTGAATGCAATTGTCATATTTCAATGGAAGTCCGCTTTCAGCTTTCCTGCTCGCCTTCATTTGTACCACCCGGCTAGAATGTATCTCAGCCCAAAACAGATAAGACATGACAAAGCCTGAAAAATAAACATCTAACAGTGTTACACATGGAGCACGGCTAAAGTGCACATCGAGAGATTAAGAGAAAGAAACATCAACGGCAAATTATTTCGTATAGGCCAAGGGAATTTTTCATCCGTTTCTCATCCTTGATTGCCTTTTGTTTTCATCTTTCAAAATGTGACCAACAATAACCAACTTTTATCTAGTTACAAATCATATTGCAGGTGAAAGGTATGCAATTTGGCAAAATACGAAATCATAATCCAAATCAGGGGTGAAAATTTTGACGATCATAAACTGGATCAAGTCAAACACCCCCACAACCCCAAAATAAAAACATGATTAATAAATGGTCGGTTTGACCTAACTCTTAAGCAATCAAATTATTAAAAAATTTAGCTGTTATTAAAAAAATCAGCACTTAAGTCTTCGATCTCAAACCAAAAACCAACATCTAAGCTTATTCAACAAACAGTAAACTTTGATAAGCCTTGAAATTAGTTTCTATAAGCCATTCAAGTTCACACACGCTCACGCACACACTTAAAAACAAAAAAACAGTTGCTCAGGTAATTGGATCCAGTAAATTTACCCATTAAATATCAGGTGGGGCAGGGTCGATCGTAATCCATCCTGACCTTGTTGACACCTCTAAGTTAAATGGAGAGCCTTTGTGGCTGATTCATGTTATAATACTCCGGATATATACAAAAGGTTATAATAGTATTATTTTGGAAAGTAAAGGCAACATCAAAGCAACGAACTAGTAATGAGAGACAGAATTACCTGGAAAACAAGGAGCCTGATGCACAACGCCTTCTCGGTGCACCGGCCAAACAATCTGAGGAATAGGTTGACGAGCGTCCCATCTTTTGTTCCAGTCAACAGTCCTGTCTGAGGATCAAATCTGCAGCAGAAAATAAATAAGTGTAAAACATTGTCAATTCACAACAGTGGCATAAATTGTGAATTGTGGTTCTTAAATTATGCAAAATTGTACCTTGGCAAACGATGCCTTGGACATGGAATGATCTTGAAAAGCTGTTATAAGTTTTTTTTTAAAAAAAGAACATAGAAAATTGCATGAGATCTCTCGTATTGAACAGCTCTAGAAAGAAATTCTACAAAATGATAAGGGTAATCAGGCTTGTGCACACCTGAGGACAAGAATAAAGGAAATTTAAGACTTGTGGTAAAAAGAACAGAAGGAGCGTCTCACTGTAAATGAAAACAAAAAGCAGATTAGAAGATGTTAAATTAAATGCAAGAGAAGTCATCAAAACAGATTATTTAAAACTACTAAATAAGAGATCTGCTAATCCAAAATAAAAAGATATATAACAAATACCAAGTTAAAGCTACAAAATGCAAAACTGATTTTGATCTCAATGTCGTTTCCCACCCTGAATTAAGATGCTCTGAAATATTTAAATCATTTTACATCTTTCCAGAGAAGAAGGAATAAGTTGAGGGAAAAGAAAAAAGAACTATGATAAGGGATGATCTCCTGTCAACAATACTTATCGACACTTCCAGATTATTGGCTAAGAAAACTATTGGAAAGATAGGGATTTTATAGGACCTAGAAGGCCAGTTGTTTACTAGAAATCCTTCTTATACAAGTCGCACAGTTTTAACATCATGCAACCAAAGAGAAACCCCAAAATTTGCCGAGACAAAGACAAGGTATAGATGGAAGAAGATAATGAACATATGCAAACATTCATAGACCAACTACTGGTTTTGAAGTTTTGTGCTTATGCTGCATTTGTACAAAGATAAACCGACATTTTGTTATCTAAAACTAGTCATATATTTCAACGACTAGATGCAGATACTGAAATCTCCAACTTGTAGTTCTATGTATTTTAAATTAGTAGGTCATGAAAATTGCTAAATCCTTCCCCTTTATCCTGCATGCTATAACTTATCCCATGCTCCATCAAATTCGTGGCAATTAGGATGTATTTCAAGCAAGAATTTTCCATCATTAAAGAATGAAATGATGGTTGCCGTTTGGTGCTTCCTGAGCAAGAGGCCTGTATTGTAACTTTTCCCAGAATTGCTTAGGAACTTAGTTAAATCTAAACTTGCTATATTTACAGGAAATTAATACATTAATTTTTCTTTTGAAATAGACAATAATTAGTGGATCCACTAAATCTAGTTAAAGAGGTGCGTACCTGAAATGACCAAGTATTCCAACTACAGCCATAGCCATTCCAGCAAAGTAAGTGTAAGTATCACCAACAAAAACTGAAGAAGGATACCTGTCATTCAAGGTGATCCAAATATAATATAAATTGCTCAAAAATTATATATAGAGCAAGTTAAGGAAATAATAAGACAAGGAAATTTCAACAAAAAAGCATTACCAATTAAATGAAAGTAAAGCCAATGAAGTAGTCAGAAGGGGTAAGACAAGGTAAATTGAGAATGCATGAGCTTGTTTGTGTTCAGGGTCTGAAGATGCACCAATTTGCATCACATTATGTATCAAAATCTGTAATTAACATCTCGAAGTCATCCTCTCACATCCTAGAAAGCTTATACTACAAAATATCAATTTCAAAATTAATCTCAATGCAAGCCATGCACAAGATATTTTCTCTTACTGCAGCTGAAATAACGACCGTTTGCCCAACTTCAAGACCATTCAGGCCAGCATGAATGTTGATAGCATTTGTACAAAATACTGCTAGCATGCCCATATAAAGCTTGTATATCCAACCTGTTGTTCAAAGTAAGATGAAAATCAATCACCGAATAATGTAAATTGCTGCATTTGCTCTTAGCTAAATATAGAAATTTAGGCGTATATAAGAAAATATTTGCATCAAATTTTGGTTACGGTTCTGGTTTATACACACGGACAAATTACTTCTTTATTAACAAATTTCAGGACAGATAAACTAATAACATCGACAATAACCGTTATTATGCATCAATTTGAAAGCAATAAGAATAAAATACTCTGTTACTTTTAGGGTGTGTTTGGTTGAGTTTAGTTAGAGTTGGAATTGCATTTCCATTGTTTGGTAGTGTTATTTTTTCAACTACATCAATTAATTGTTACGCAATATTAAATATGCATTAACTTATTTATTTAGAGATTAGTTTATTAAAACTGTCATTGAGTAGAGATTTGGTGACATGGTAAGTATTTTGCACAAATTCCAACATCTAGTTGGAAATGCATCCATTTTGAGTGTTGCTCCAACCACACCATTTTGATCTCTTTTTGCTTGACAACTACATTAGAAGTTACTAAACCATTAACACTCTATGTTGGAACACATTGTATTTTTTTTATTTTTGAATCAACCCCCTTGGAGATCGAACTTGTGACCTCTCACATTGGAGAAGAAATTGATACCAACTGAGCAAAAGCCCGGTTGATTGTTGGAACACATTCTAGTTGGAGCTACATGAGGCTCCAACTACATGCAACCAAACACCCCCTTAGTGGTGATCTATATCCTACAAGATACTGGGAATATTATCAAATCTTCATGACTAAAGGTATTAAAAGGAGGACAAGAAAAGATTAAAAAGTTTACAGGAAATGACCTTCAAATGTTAGCTATTTAAGACTTCAGATGTAGTTTTTCCCCCAAAGCACAAGTCATACAATCTGAATTGAACTACTTGAAACTAAGATTAAAAGGGAAAGGAAATTTTCATGTACCTAATCAGCAGTACCCCTTTTTAAACCAACGAGAAATCTAGCGGACTATAACTCTTTCCCGTAGGTCAAAAAATATAAGTAGCATCATGACATCGTTTATTAGAAATCAATCTCGACATCTTCCTCGCTTGTCAAGCTCAAGAACTTATCTACATGGTTTGAAATCCCGGCCGATCCCAATCCAACATGCCCGATTCTAATCCCGAAATGACCATCCCAATTTTGATACCAATACCATTCGATACTGGGTATTATTAGGTTTACTGTTTAATTATTGAGGTTCTTGTACTAGGTTTGTTAATGGATTAATGATTTTATTAATGTGTAAAAGGTTTTTTAATATGTAACTGGGCCCATTAAAAGGTTTATTAATATGTTATTAGGTTATTATGGTTTATTTGAAATTTATCTAATATTGAAAAATACATTTAAGACTTTGTAGATATTTGCAGGTATTGAGACAACTACTCTAGATATCATAGATTACTAAAGTAGTTCTCAAATAGTTTGTATTACTTTACCTTTTTTAAGAATAAAATTACCTATTTTTTAGTCTCTTTTGGTCAACGGATACAAAATCCGATATTTCCAATTCACGGCTATCGGTATGGCCGTGATGGGCAATTCTGATCCCTAAAGCGATCGTCTACTACCCATAGCAGTGCCAAGATTTTAAAGTTTGTTTATCTATTCATGATAACATTTTTGGATTTCTTGCGGGGTATTGATCTCCAAGGTTGGTTAAGTGATCATAAAATGCTTTGCAAATTTGCTGATGAATCGACAACCTCCTTAAAATAAAACAAAAACGTAAGTTGAAATTGAGAACAAGGTCAACCAATGAGAACTGAATCTTACAAATTAAATGTCCTAGCTCTCAGACTAAATAAATTGAAACCTAATATACAATTGGTGTTGTGATGATGGATCTTGTGTTGTTTGTGTTAAGAACTTGGGATGTCGAGGTGAAAGATGGTTTTTGAGCTTGTGTTGTAATTTCTCACATAGCTCAACGTTAATGAGTTTTGTAAATATGCAAAATCTGACATGACATAATAAAAAGATATTAGGTGCTTGGAAATTTATGTGTATCTATTCATCAGGTTTGCTTGTTGTAAACTTTAATTACAGAAGAAACCCGTCGAGAGTGTGGAACAAAGTAATAAGTTGTAAGATTATGTTAAATGTTATATAGAATCTTAATTTGAGAAAAAATTTAATAGGATCCTTAAATTGTTGATATTATTTTGTTGTTAATATAAATGATATATGGTGGTCTCGCTGTTTTTGTAATTTTACTCTTGTGTTATCTTGATAGTTTTTAAACAGAATGACACTTTTTTTGAAATATCAATACTTAATGTTGTTGATTAGCCTATATACTGTGGCAACACCAAATATGCAAGAAGACAATTTTGATTAATTGTAACTTTATTGGATTCAGTTATTTATATTTTATTGTTGGTTAGTTTTTAGGGGTCCCCCCCCCAAACTTACATATTTTTAAAAAAACACCCCTAAACCCTGATATTTTCAAAAAGGGCACCAAAAACCTTATAAGTTAACTAAAAAAGACCTTCCCGTTGACACTCATCCAAATTATGTTAAATATAACAGTTTGGGGCTGTAAATTACTGAAATACTCATGCATGGTTTGGAAATTCCCAGCTGTCATCCATTACTCATTTTTCCACTTCATCCAGGAGAGATCCATAGAAAGAAGGAAAAGGAAAAGAAACGGGGGAAGGCACTAAGATTTGCACGGGGAGTTGAGGATGTCGATGGAGATGCGGTCAGGATCAAGCGAGGTCTGTTGACTCTGCAAGCTACTATTGATTGCATGGAATAAGAAGAGGGGATATTGCAAATCGGATCAGATGAAAAGAAGATGGATAGTTTTGTATTTATACTTGGAATTTAACCTTTGAAATTAACAGAAGGTGTTTTAGTTAACGTTTAAGTTTGGAGCGTTCTTTTTGAAAATACCAAGTTTGAGATGTGTTTTTTGAAATATGGAAGTTTAGAGGGTCCAAAAAGCAAAAAGACCCTAGTTTTAATAGATTTCTATTGGGTTTTAGGTTATAGCGCTATGCAATGGCATATTATATCGGCCATATTATGGTATTTAAAATTATGACAGTTAGACATGAATGGATATTACAGAATTGTGTTATGATTGAATATGAAAAAATATTATCTATAAATAAATAGCTCTACTATATGACTGATCAATATGGATTTCACTTGTAATTCCTAATATAATATAAAGTATTAAAAAAATATAAATTTATTGATGAGTCTTGAAGTAATTAATTTAGTATTAATCCATAGTTCATTTCTAATATGTATTCTCTAATTATAAAGTAAAGATATAAAAATATGAAAAGAAATAATCAAATATATAAAATGTAAGATAATCAAAGGTGGATATATTTGATTGGAATTTTAAAATTGGAATAAAGTAAAATTTAAATAGATTTCAATATATTATTATGTCATAGAAATTTTAACAAGGATTACTTAAATGCTATATAATATTTTTGAAAAAATCTACTTAACCTCCGACATTATTCAAATCAAATAAAATGAAAAGATTTTCACATGAGATAACATGTCTACAGGGCTAAATTCATAGGTAGCTCAAACAGATATTAAATTTAAGATTTGAAACTCAATTTGATATTTAAATTCCTAACTTAAAATCGATTAACATAAATTTTAATTTTTATATTTCAATAGATAATGAATGCAATTAAATTGCTTGACTAACTCAATATGGATAGAGCAAGATCATTCTTCAAATAATCAAATATAGTGGCATATAATCCTTTTGCACCTAGCAATTAAAACATGTAAAATCCCATACTTTATATCAGTCTTTTGCATATTTTCAAAAATATGAGCTATATATGAAAATAGTCATAACAGTATGGTTTATATATAAAAATAGCCATAACACTTAAAAGCCTTTTGCATAATATTCAAAATTAATAAGTTTTTCAATATTAGAACAGGATTATTTGAATCTTAATAGAATCTAAACTAACAAAATGTTTTAGATTCATATGACAAACTTCTCAAGTCTATATTAAAAAATAAATACTTTACCTATCCACTATTAATCTCTACCCACATGTACCAAAGAGATAAAAAAAGGTCACATCATCTAGATATTAATGTAATACATGAGACCAATGGTGTTTATCTCTTGGGTACATGCAGGTATGAGTTGATAGTGGGTATGAATTTCTCATATTAAAATTATTTCCTTATTTCTCATGCTTTCTTTCTTTCTCTAAAATCATCTTCAAACCCTAGCTCATCATTAGCGAGATGCAATCATTGTGTCAACTTGAAAGCTCTAGCCCTAACATCAAAGGCAAGGTTGCGGAAAGCGGAAATCGAAGCGAAGGATTTAGCGGTGCTTTAGCAGAAAAAAGCGCCAACCAATTTTTGTATATAAAAAATTAATATCATAATATATATATATATATATATATTTGATAACAATAAAATAATCCAAATAATTATGAAAAATATATTAAAAATTCAAAAAATAGTAAAAGGTCTAGAGCTTGGTAGTAAAAGATTTTTTATAATTAAGTTATTAGGCCGAGTGTAATCGCTTTATTTAAATCTAAACCTGTTAGGATATATTTTATTACAAAACCGCTTTGTATCCGACCCGTCTCATTCTAACCCGCTTCCTTTTACCCGCTTTGTGAGCGTTTCGTCCGCTTTACCACCTCTTCGTCCCCTAAAGCACCACTTTTTTGCCTCGAAACCCCAAAAGAATCTCTAAACGCTTTATGCCTCTGCTTTCGTCCAAAGCGACACGGAGACCCCGTCAAAATGCTTTAGCGGACGCTTCCAGCGCTTTTTACAATAGTGCATCAAAAAGATTCATTTATATATTTAATCAGATCTAGTTTGCTATCAGTTCTTTCTTTAGGACATCATAAATGGTTCAAGAACTATTTGAAATTTCTCAATTTGATGTTTTAAAAAAACAGGATTATGAAAGTAAACTAAGTGCCTTGCATCTTTTTTGCCTTATGTATGTTAAGCGTTAATTGCAGAGAATATATGGTTTGACATCTTAACGTTTTTATTTTTTTTCTTTTTTCTAAAAAATAAATATGATAATTAAGCATAAATATAGTTGAAAGTTTTGGAAAATTCCCATGTGTTTCTCTGGACATGATGATGGGGTAGGAAAAAGATTGTAAAACGTAGGATCTTATTAGATAATTTCAAGTTTATGGCTTTTAAGGAATTAAAATATAAACCCTAACCAAATAATCTCTTTTATACTTTGAAAAATGTATATATTTATTTTTCTCGTTATTATGCTTTTAACTATATAAATTGTGGCATAAAGGATTTTCCCAACTCTAATCAAAACAAGAAAAAAAAATTCCCTACTCTAGATAGTAGATATTGTTAAAGGTTTCTTTGGAAGCAACATGATTGATGGCTATTTGTTGCTTGCAAAATTCATGATCTATCTATATTTACCATGTACATTACATATGGGGCTCAACTATAGAAAAATTAACGACTTATCGGTATAGGAAAAATACGATCGCTTGATGGACGCGTAAGAGATCTTTAAAACTCAAGATTTTTTGGACATAGGGATTTCATGATACGAAAATTAAAATGACCGGTTTGGATCAGTGAAATACATGGTGTAGGTGTGTTCTAAGGTAGGAGGGCCTTTGTGAAAAAGGGGCCACCACCTCATATTCCTTTATATAGAGAGAGCAGAATAACTTGTTAACTGAAATTTTAATGGATAGTTGTATATACATATATAATGCAACTAACCTTCGAGAAATGGATCTTTATTACCAGTGTTTTAAAAAGCGGCCGCTTAAGCACTTAAGCGGCCGCCGCCGCCACGCTTTTTACCGCTTAAGCAATGTGTTATCCTTACATCTTTAATCAGATAGCTATGCTTTACTTATTGAATAGGGGTTCATTTAAAGGATTATCAATTATGGATGTGGTTTTAGTACATTTAATAGCACACCCTATTTATTGATATTTATATCCTTCTAAAGTCCTATAATAAGTAAATATATATTGTATGTGATATGATATTAATAACATCTAATTAACCCCGAAACCCTTCTTATTTTCATGTTTTCCCCTTTACTCGAGACTTCTAACTATGATTTTACCGAATTCGATTATAATTTAAAAGCTTCGATTTTGGGTCCGACACTTCTGCTTCGATTTTGGGTCCGACACTTCTACTTCGATTTGGAGGCTTTGGTTGTAAGTAACTATGGTTTTCGGCTTAGAGGCTTTGGCTTCGAGCAGCTAAGGGTTTCGATTTGGAGAGTTAAACTACGAAGTTAAGATTCAATTTTTGAATAGGAACAGGAAGCTAGCGTTTTCGATTTTAGGTCTTTAGAGTTCAAAACTAAGGTTTTTGAGCAAGGTTGGGTTAGAGATTTAACCGCCTTTGATGTTTAGATTTCGATTTTGACCTTGATTGGTATTGATTTCCACTTTAAAACTCGATTTAAGAGATGTTCATGTATCTAAATACCATATTTAGACAATTATTAACAGGACTTATAAGAAAAAACAAGATTAAACCAAAAGAAGACATTACTGACTTATGAGTGGTTGCTTAAGCGGACAGGCACTCCGGCTGCTCCGCTTTTTTCCCCGCTTTTAAAACACTACTTGTTTCCTTGTTACCTCCTCATGACATGCTCAATACTTGTTGAATTCTTCCCATCAGCACTCAAATTGTGATGCTACAACTAATGTATATTTCATAGCTCTTTTAACCCAATTTCAAAAATGCATTCCATTTAGGCCTCAATCTCATGTAACCATTTTCTTCAATTCCTCCCATTTTCTTGTCTAAAGTTTTCTCATATCTCCTCCATCGCAATATTGCCAAGCATCATTAGTTATTTTTCCATCTTCTCCTTCGACCACAGCATTGTTAACATCTCCAGAACTTACATCAAAGATGAAACCCCATTTTCTTTCTTCAATCTTCCAACCTTTGACAATCCTCAACATTCCCTATGTCAATATCTCCCTCACTATTCTTGGATGATAATAAAAATTAGATATTCAAATTAAAACAATTGATTGAGGATGATACTCGATATACAACAAAACGATGGAAGGTGTTCTCTAAATGAGGTTTTGGAGAGAAGGTTTGTAACAAATGAATAAGGAGCAAACTTTAGTGTCATGGTGCAAAATATAAGTATGGGGAACATATTTTACTTCCAAAGCATGACTAGCTTAGTAAAGGTAATTATCATTATTGTCATTGTTGAAAATATGGTTAACATAGTCCCACATCGAAAAAATTGTAGGATGCATGTGGGTATAAAATATAAGTTGGGACAGATCTCCAAAAAGCTTGAGTCTTTTAGATGGAGTCTTATTATACTAAAAGCCCATGTTCATCCATGTGTGGGCCTATGTTGTGGGTCTAAACCGAGTTTCTACATGGTATAAGAGCTCGGGTGTCCACGTTGCACATACGAGGTTTGAGCACTCGCACGTGAAGTACTCGTTGCACGTGAGGGGAAATATTGAGAATGTGGTTAATATAGTCTCATATCGACGAAATTGTGGGATGCATATGGGTATGAATATAAGTTGGGATAAACCTCCATAAGGCTTGAGTCTTTTGGATGGAGTCCCGCTATGTTAAAAGCACATGTGCATCCATGTGTGGGCCCATATTATTGTGAGTCCAAACCGAGTTTTTATAGTCATAAATTATAAACAAATCAAGGATAACTGGGCGATAGAAAAGGATAGCACAAACAAATCAACGCGTGGGAATTAAACGTATGAGAATTTCTTCATCGGGCGTTTGCATGCCAAAGTCAGCTCGACCGCCACATGTCTAGTATAATACCATCTAAAGAAGGAATTTTGAAATGTTTGCATGACATATTTAAACTAGTAATTCCTTTTAAGTAAATTAGCCGCCCTAATAAGTATAAACTATGTTGCATAGATTCTTCATCAAGGTTGTGTCCGTATTAGATTCGTGTCCTCACATTGGACACTTGATACCTAAGGATACTTGTGAGATGCTATATTTGACACATCTTAGTACATTATCGAAAATGTGCTAATGACTCGGACGACTCCAATGTTCTAAATTGCAACCGTTTGAGTGGTGAAGCGCTCTCCGCCGTTCCTTTTTTACCACTTAAGCGGGATGACATTCTCACAAGTTTAATTTGATAACTATACTCTATTTTTACTGATTGGGGTGCACTTAGAGATTTTTTAGTGTAATTCTAGTACGTTTATTATCACTCTTTATACATGTTCGCACCCTAAAAAAGTCTTCAGTTGGAAAGCTCGGAGACTTCTATTTGCTCTCCATCTACATGTGCAACATATATGAGACTCTTAAAACACTTGGACACTCTGTCAGCCAAATCATATCTGACACGTTTGGGTCGTGTCCGCACAAGTTAGACAAGTCTAGCATATCTACATGGTGCAAGGGGTAGATAAGTAAAAATGTGTAATTAGGGACAATGTCAATACCTTCAATACAAGATTAAGTATTTTCAAATCTTTCGTGTTGGACTAGAGCTTGAGTAAAGACTCAAATTGATATAGATGATTAAGTCGGTCGATAAAAGTCATCTTTAACTAAAAGGGTTAATATTGTTCGTTTTAATTCTTAGCGATTGTATTCTTGTGTGTTTTTTTTATATCATATATGTTTTCGTTTATGGATGAAAGGGCTTTGGAGGGAGGGACGACTCTTGGGAGTCTGGAGAGAAGACCGGGGATGGTCATGGGACGGCCATGGGCAAGGATGGCGTCAAAGATCTCGAGCTCGAGGGCGCATTTGAGGGCCCATGACATGATGGAAGATTTGAGATTGGGCAATGACTTGCATCAAAGAAGTAGGAAGCTGGAGTTCAATAGATGCACAGATTCATTCCTCGTTACCGCTCTTGTTTTACTAATGTGACATTACATAATACTTATGAGTTGTCCTCATGTAAACATAGTTTCTAGAGTCCTTATTCAGATTTCAACGGTTTAGTTCATAAGCATTCTTTAGTCACTAATGAGATGGCTACATTGGGCATGACGGCATGACGGCATGAATTATTTATTTAGTTAGTAAATGTTTTGGAAAGACGAAGCTCTCTAATTGATGTTGTATGCATATTGTTGGATGTTTAATTGTTGGAAAGACAAAGCTCTCTACCTGTGAAAGACAATTGTAATAAATTAGATAACATTTGGAATTTTATCTTTGGCTAGCGAATGCAGCTTGATGGGAAAGAGTGCCCCCTTCTATTCAGGTTGAGTGAATCCATTAGCTGTTGGGGAGAGAGTCCCCATAGTTGTCTGATTTTCAATTTTCATTGTAATCCCTCTTATCATATTAAATAAGCATATTCTCATCATCTTTTCATTTAAACCTTTTGATTAAAATATTTCTTGCGGTATCAGTCACACATTACTCTCAAACCAACAAGTGATACAACAATAAGGCACACGAACTGTTGAAAAATTTAACATAGGTGTCAGTAATCGCAAATCAGTTAACTATACAAGATTTTTCACTTTACACAAATCTATTAAGAATTTTCTTGAATTTTGATCCTGATTTTTCGGTCAACCGCTTGTAGTGGAAGGCTAGGGATAATATATAGCAAGAGAGTGAGAATTTAAACACGGGTTATATTTGTGTTAAACTTTCACTTAGGGAACTGACATGAAAAAACAAGGCTTGCACTAAATCTACAGCCAAATTATGCTATGAAATATTTAAATACATTTACAGAGACAGTTCCGTTAATTAACATTAAAAACACAAAAAAAATAATAAAATAGATGGACTGCACAAAGAAAAACTAGAAAATAAATTCATCAAATTGTTAACTGCTAAATACTTTAAAAAAATATCGGGGTTACTGTGAGGTTAAACTAAAATTTTCACTAGAACAAGAGCAAGATTAGATATTATAAAATTTACCTAAATCCAGTACAGGTACCCCAACATACTGAATTAGAGGCTTTGGTATGATTATTGTAGTATGCCCAGCATATGCCATCAATAAGGGGAGTGCTGCAAATGATGGCAATACCAATTTTCTGTTCTTCACAAAGTTCAGATCTTTAATCAGTCTAGCAGTTAATATAAATCCGAGATGTATCAACTTTATGGATTTAAGCTAGTTAGCTAATTAAATAGACATTAAAAGTCTAAAGATGATGGTCGCACACTCTCCATGGAATGTCAAGTACATCATCAACAAATCCAAGCAGAATCATGAAGCAGATAGATGCCAATGCCGCATTATACTCGACAAGCCACTGCAAAAAAAAGGTTTATATTAGCGAAGAGTCCAAGCAGTCTAGCTCATATTTAAGCACAGAAAAGAAAGAAAAACTTATTTATTTTACATGTACAAAATATGACACTACCAACAACATATCCAAGGTTTTAGTTGAACACCTTTTCTAAACCTGGACGATGCCCTTGTAAAATTATGAACAATAGCGTCGGCAAAAAATTTAGAATAACAGTTAAATACAAACACCTTATCAGACAAAACAATACAAACACCCTAGCTTGAAAGATGAGCTGTCACATGGAGAGCTTGATCCACCAGCCCAGCTATTCCATGGACAAAATGGAAGTGTGTGGTTTTCGCTCTTGAAATGTTGATTGCGGGGAAGGGTTTTTTCACTAGGAGTAGGAAATCCAGGAGGAAAAGATATTTAGAAGAAAAGAGGGTATATGGAAAAGGGGTCGTGTTTATGGATTATGTAATTTGATATGATCTTTATAACAGCAAATCCAATTTAAAAAATAGAGATGATCATTTTTTATTTTAATGAACGAACCAAGCAATAGTCAAATAAATTATCTTTTCCCCTCCCATTACGAGGGTGGATATATAAGCATGCAAAGATTTTCAACTCATGCAGAGTGAGCTTGAGAAATTTATGTAATATGAAGAGATTGAGAAAAACCAGAATGAATCGGAAACTAAAATCTAACTAGCGCAACCCAAAACAAGAAAATAGAATCATAAAAGAAAACAACTAGAATATAGACGACACAAGAATTTTTTTTGCTAATCTGTCTTGATGCATTAAGAAAGTAAGGAAGCTAACAAGGTAATTAGAGGGAAAAGGGAATTATTGAAGATTGACAGAAGTCTAGAAATATTGAAAAAGTTTCTCAAAACTTAACTTGGCAAAGGAGAAAGTTAAGCACACAGTTCACAAGGCTAAACCCAAACCTTATGAAACCATACAGAAAAAGCTAGGAAAAAGAGCGGGAGAGTGATATATATATATATATATATATATATATATAGAGAGAGAGAGAGAGAGAGAGAGTGACGACCGTAAATTTTCTGTACACTTGTATTTCATAAAACGTCTTCTGTTCATGTACTGAGTTATAATAAAATATTGATAACTAATGTACAAGAACAACCTTGTGGTCCATTAGTTAAGTCTTTACACTGCTGTCCTATAGCCCGCATATTCGAATCCTTGCAGCCCAATTCTTTTATTTCATTTTCTTTTTAACATTTTCGAGCCCCGGCGATTTCATGATCGATGCACGGAGTTACGAAACTTTATAAAAGAAATAATATATGTTTTTGGACCACAAATATCAACCTGAGCCTAGCCTTGGAGATCGAACCCATCTCCTGAGGTTGACCCGCCCCGGGCAGCCACTTGGGTGCTTCGGGGCAGCAAAGTGGGCCCAACACGAGCCTATCCAATGAGCACGCATCCATTAATCTCTCATCTGTTCATTTTCACATTCCAAACCTTCTGATTCTTTCTGTCCCCTATAGCCGGCTCAAGAGTAGTTTGAGCCGTCTCAAAACTTGCCTGAAAAGCTACTTTTGTTCTCTGTTCTCATGAGCGTCTCAAGAACATTTTGAGCCGTCTCATCTCCTCGTTCGAAACTGAAACGCCGCAGATAGCCATTTGACGAGTTCTATGGGTTCGTAACTGTTCGTATCCTTTCTAAAACCGCCCAATTAACTCAGAAAATACCCAACCCTTCAATTCCCCATTTAATTCCCTTTTAATGGCCTTTATTATCTTTATTTCCTAATCCTATTAAATTTCCTTCCCCTTCAATTCTTGGCCGTCCCCAACACTTTTCCTCTCTAAAATTCCAATCCCAATTCCTCTCACGTCTTTGGAAGAAGAAATCACCATAGGCGATCAAGATTTTCACTCAAACCCTAATTGAATCTAATGGTGGTATAGTTATTATACTGTATCGTAACGCGAGTGAGTCCCTTCCTCCATCTCTCTCTCTTCATCTCTCTCTTTTCCCTGTCTTAACTCCTCCACAAAACCGTTGCTCTTGTCTCAGAGAAATCCTTAATGAAAATGGTTTTTAATGCTTAAATTTGGTTATACATGGATTTGTTAAATTTAATTGTTATTCTTGTTAAATCATCAATCACCTAATTGCCTACCATGTTAATGACAACTTATACATGCTATATATCTAGAAAACATATATATTTGACACTGTGAAATGAGCATAAACTTACATCACATCGTCATGCGAAATATAATCGAACATCAGAACCTGATCGTCTGAACAAAAAGGCTTTGAGCCGGCCCAACAAAATATGAGTAGTCTTATACAACTAGAAGGTAAAACCCATTTTTGACCTGGCGTGAACCGTCTCAAATCATGGTCGAGCCGACTCATACATAGCCGTAAGCCGTCTCATAGAAACAGAGAAAATATATGACCTCTCACACATTGTTGAGCCGTCTCAATTCTTATTGAACCGTCTCAAGATTGTGTCCAGCCGGCTCAAAAACATTTTGATCCGTCTCAAGAATACTTGAGTCGTCTCAAACTGATATTTACACTGAATCAATATGTGACATGTAATCTGATATTATACTTGCCTTAACTCATAACATGTGACTTCTTAGTTACTGTAGCTACACGAATTATATAAATACCTACTTACGGCACTTAACTCATCTCATGATATGCAATTAAGGTTTAAGAACTCGGTTTCGGTTTCGGTATCTCATAATTTTATTAGTTTCGCTGGATTTCAACTAGTTTCGCTATTCTCGGTTCGACGTTAATACAAAATACATAAGTATAGATATATTAAATACTTAAATTTATGATTCTATATTACAAGACAATGATTCTAGTGTTTAAAAATTCAGTCATGATGCAAAATATATTGAAAAGTGTACTTACATAAATATTAATATAGGGTTTGGGTTCACTTTTTTGCGGTTTTCTAACAACGAAGGCTTATAATAATCACAATGACGATAAACATGATATAAAAAATAAGTTTTTAAAAATTTAAGCCGAAACGATATTGTATGGTTGGTTTCATATCGGTTTCGGATTTCGTATCGGTCTCCACCGAAACCGATACGAAACCACCACGTATCGGTGGTTTCGGCCGAAACCTCAAACCTTGTATGTGATAATCATTTCCTATTTACATGAATTGTATGAATACCCTACTGCATGCTTGACTCGATTTGCCTATAAATATGAATACAATTTGACATGAATACAAGCAATTGACATGAACATAACTTGAAATCTGAACTTGTACACTCTCTTATGTATTCATGGTTTTTGGCAAGACATGTGACATTAACTATAGATTAATTACGCGGTGTGTTGGGGTAGTTTGAGTGTAAATCCAATGAAATCTCAGGAGTCCCTCTAATATATGAATCCATGACTACAAACCGTAGAGTGTTTTTCGTCACCCCATTTAGATAGGAATGCGCGCGTTTGTCAGGCGTGTACAGATTCCCGTCTAGGGTAGACTGGGATTTATTGATTGTGGGGATCCAAATCTCCGACAGCCACGGACAAAACTGCCGTTAATTACCCCTCGCTTGTGGAGCGAGAGAAACTCCGATTTACGGGTCAAACAGATCATGCGAACTCAATGTGCAGTATGCGATGTATGTGTTGTCTTGAAAACAATGCAAAAAGGCATGTTCATTCTATTTTTTATTTATTTTGTAAATATTTACAAAAAAGACTTTAAAAAAATTAGTAAACATTTTTCTATTTTTCTCTTTTTCTTTATTTTTCTTTTTTAAAAGTGTGGAAGTGAAGCGCATGCGTGCGCGCACGTGTGCTGCACACATGCGCTGCGCAGAGCAGCACCACACGCAGATGCGTGCGCGCACTGCGTGCACTCACGCAATGCATTTTGCGCACGGCGCTCGAGGAGGGCCAAAAGGTCCGTTTTAGGGCCAAAACCCGAATTTGGAGCTCCTATGGGGTGTTCTTTTTTGGCCATGAGAGCCTCTCTTAATTCTTCAAAACTTGGATTTTGGATCTTGAATAATGAAGAGGGGATCTTTTCCCTTCACAAGCATTGGACATTCTCTTGATGGAGCTTTTAGAGGCGAGTTCTTCTTTCTCTTTCGATTTTGAGGAAGAAGATGGGCAAAAATCTTCTCTTTTTGGATTTGATGGAAGATTGGTGTTTCTCTCCATAGGTTTATTGCTAAAATCAATTTTGTTTTGATAAAGGAGAGCTAAAGCTCTTAATTTAATTAAAAAAGAGAAGATGAACTTGAAGAGAGAGAGAAAGGAGGCATAAAGCCTAATATTTTTGTAGAGAATTGATTATGCTTCATTTCTTCATATGTTTGCAAAATTATAGACTTACATTTTTCACCTAGCCCCTTAGGCTTTACAAAATGGCATTTTTGCCTCACCCATGTGCTCATTTCTTTTGCACATAAATCATGGAATTTTACATAAATTGCTTTATGTCCATTTTTCTTACATTTATTAATAAAAATAAAAATTAAAAATTATTTAATACATGATTTTCTTCTTGGCATGGGACCGGTCTGAACTTGGACCCACCTGCTTGGACTTGGGTTCGAGCGTGGGCCCGGCTTGGGTTGGGGCATGGGCCCGGTATGGATTCGGGCATGGACCCGGCTTGAATTCGGACGTAGGCCCGGCGTGGATTCGACAATAAATTCTGTTTGCTTTGATTTGGGCCTACTTGTTCATGGTTTAACTTCGATTTTTGGTCAATGGGGTGTAAATTTAAACCCTAACAAAATGCCCCATCAATGAATGGACACTAAAAAGTATGGGTCGTGTGCATGAAATTGATGGATCTTCTTTCGCATGGAGGTTGACTTGATTTGGTTCCCGATTTTGGAAGGCTGGCACTGCCCTGTTTACCACATGGACGGTCGATACCTGACGCATCTCCGAAACGGAGCGTCTGCTGCTTGACGTATCCCGAGACGGAGTGCCGTTGCTTGACGTATCACCGACACGAAGTATCCTTGTCTGACGTATCCTTAAGACGGAGTGTCGCTGGTTGACGTATCCCAGCACGGAGTGTCGCTGTCTGACGTGTCCCCGAGGCGGAGTGTCCTGTCTGACGTGTCCCCGAGACAGAGTGTCACTGTTTTTGACGTAGAGGTCGTTGGAATTGGTTGATTTGATTTGTTTTGGAAGGTTCTAATCTGTCCAGCGGGACTTTTAAGCTTAGAAACACTTCCGGGTGGAACTTTAGTTTGATTTGTCTGATTCCTGCCTTGTTTGGCGAGACCTTTGAATTTGAGGCAATGCCGTGTGGGATTTAAGTTGGAATTTGATTTGAATTTGAGCTTGTATTTGGCATCAGTATCACTACACTGGAATGGGGTTCCGGGAGCGACTCATCATTTGCCGCTGGAGGCTTTGAATTTGGATGTGGATTTGGATGGCGTCTGTATTGCTACACTGGAATATGGTACCAGGAGCAACTCATCATTCGCCTTTGCCCGTTGAGGAGCGATGGCTTAGGAACTAGATTTAGGTTCTTGTCACCTAAGGCTTTTCAATTTTATGAGCCGTAAGGATCTCATAGAAGTATTTTCTCCCTACGAGTCGAGAGGATCTCGTAGGTGTATTTTCTCCTTAGGAGTCGTGAGGACCCCCAAGTGTGCTTTTACCTTGTGAGTCGGAAGGATCCCACGAAGGTGTTTTTCTTACGAGTCGAGAGGATCCCGTAAGCATCGTTCGCATGTATCATGAGGACACATGAGTAGGTTGGGATTTTTGGATTGTTTGTGCCCGTGGATTGTATACGGTAGTCATTTTGGGGATCGACCGTAAGAATAAGAGAATTTGGGGGATTTGGATTTTGGTTGGCGTCTGCATCGCTATACTGGAATAGTGACAGGAGCGACTCATCATTTGCCGTTGAAAGAGTTGAAGATTTGAATTTTAGTTGTTAGGTTGGCGTCTACATCGCTACACTAGAATAGTGTCAGGAGCGACTTATCATTCGCCGTTGGGACGCTTGGTGGTTTGAAATTTTGTTGGTGTCTGTATCGCTAATCACTAGAATGGTACCAGGAGCGACTCATCATTCGTCTTTGGAAGAGATTGAGATATTTATACATATACATATATATATTCCCAGTTTAACGACTTAGAGGTCAAAGAAATTTTTTTGTTCGAGTTTGCACCCTTTCGGGTATTAACAAGCTCACGAGCAGTCCGGTTGTTTTTACTCACGAAAACTTTTCAGGTTTTCATTCGTGTCCCTTTTGCTTATGGACTGACCCTTATTTCTTTTTTTCCTTTTATTTATCTATATTTTTTTATTTCTCAGTTTAACGACTTAGAGATCATCTATTCCCAGTTTAATGACTTAGGGGTCATTGCCTAGGCTATCACCATCACCTGAATTTTTAGAAGTTGTCGGCTCTCTTAATTTAGCTATCTGTGCAGAGCATTTATCATCATCTGAACCGAGCCAGGATTGAGCAACGACAACCATATCATTATCATGACTGTGAAGCGTCGGAGGATTTGTTCTTTCGGGTCCCACCATGTAGACCATATGGATTATATATCCGTCCGTTGTCTCCTCATTGGTGATGCCATTTGCTGGGCTTTTGGATTGTTGCCGTGGTCGGCTCCTTTCAGGGAATGACAAACGACCGAGAATAGCCAGTTCGACCGGGGTCTTGGATATAGCCGGTACACTCTGTTTGAGTTCTTTTGATTTTGCTCAGCGAGTGGAGCTTAACATGCCCTTGATGAGAATATGCTTTGCTTTTGACTCCGGGGCTTAGACACGTCTCTTTGCAGAATTCTTTGAATTGTCATTTTCTTGACCTTTGTAGTCGTAGCATACTTCTGCGCCGATTTTAATGGTTCGAAAGAGTCGTTGATTTTTACGGCAGAATTGGCTTTTGTCGCAGGGTAACCATGTTCTCGGAACCCGACAAAATCCCATTTACCGGGAGCCTTAGCCCTCTCATTGGCTCTATCTCTGAGCTGTTTCTGCTTCAACTCTTCGGTTTTAAAGGCATGGCAGGCATCTGCTTTCTTGACGGCCGTTTTGGGCTGACTGATAGTCTAGAAAAGACATTTACATTTGCGATCGTTATGGGCCTTGCCTGGGCTAGCCTAGGACGTCTTGTTGCCCCCTGTGAGTTGACGGCTTTCCCCCAAATGGAGAGATAGAAAGCTGCTCAAACACCGATTTATGCTTTTGGTTCGGGAACCCTTGCGGTTATGATGCTCGGCCCGAATTGGATTAGATGCCATGCCCCTTCTGCATGAGGCTTGATGGGAGAATCACTTTGGCGGCAGCCTTGATTGTGTAGTCGCGTTGGAATCTGAGCTTGTTTTCCCGGAATTTAACACATTATTTTAAAGTCATTTCGGACATAACTTGAGAGATTTTAGTTTAATGTCATTTCGGACATGACTTGAAAGCTTGAGAAATTTTAGTTTAATATCATTTCGGACGTGAGCTTATGGAGCAATTTATTTTATCGCGATTGCTCTACCATTTCAGCTTTTCTTATCACGAAGGTCGTGATTGCCCTATCATTTCAGCTATGCATTCACGGTTGCCCTTGTCATTTCGGCTATTTATTTTTATTTTTACTCGTTGATTTTTATTGCGAGTTGCCCCATCATTTCGGCTATATATTTTTAATTTTTTTACATTCCTAGTTTAACGACTTGGGGGTCGAGCTTAATTTAACGTCATTTCGGACGCCACTTGAAAGCTTAAGAAATTTTAGTTTAAAGTCATTTCGAACACTTTATGGAGCATGCATGTGAAGCGGTTCTGTTGATGGAGACATCGTCGTTGAATTTGGGATTGCGGTCGAAAGTTATTAACCCCCTGCACGAAGAAACTTGATTTCGGTACAACAATGATTAATATACTAATTGAGCTCGCATGAACGTTTGACCCGAAATATGGGAAGAGAGATAGGTCCCACCAGACGTGTCAGAATCTGTAGAGTATTTTTTGTCACCCTATTAAAATAGGAATGCACGCGCTTGTCAGGCGTGTACAGATTCTCCCAGTCTAAGGTAGGCTGGAGTTTATTGATTGTGGGGATTTAAATCTCCGGCAACCACGGACAAAACTGCCGTTAATTACCCCTCACTTGTGGAGCGAGGGAAACTCCGATTAACTAGTTAAACAGATCATGCGAACTCAATGTGCAGTATGTGATGTGTGTGTTGTGTTTTGAAAACAATGCAAAAAGGCGTATTCATTTCATTTTTCTTATTTATTTTCTGAATATTTACAAGAAAGACTTTAAAAATAAAATTTTAGTAAACATTTTTCGATTTCACTCTTTTTCTTTATTTTTCTTTTTTTAAAAAGTATGGAAGTGAAGCGCAAGCGCGCAGCTCATGCACGTGTGCACTAGCGCGCTCGTGCACAGCATTCGAGGAGGGCCAAAAGGTCCGTTTTGGGGCCAAAA
Organism: Agapanthus africanus; assembly: GCA_030015575.1. Lineage (NCBI taxonomy): Eukaryota > Viridiplantae > Streptophyta > Magnoliopsida > Asparagales > Amaryllidaceae > Agapanthus > Agapanthus africanus. Next base: position 116,384,676 of record CM057340.1, on the reverse strand, counting down.
CCCAGGTTTGGAGCTCCAAGGGGGTGTTCTTCTCTTTTGGCCTTGAGAGGCTCTCTTGATCCTTCAAAACTTGGAGTTTGGATCTTAGATGATGAAAAGGGACTTCTTTTCCCTTTCTCAAGCATTGGACCTTCTCTTGAAGAAGCTTTTGGAGATGGGTTTTTCTTCTTCCTCTTTCAAATTCGATTTTGAGGAAGATGGGCAAAAATCTTCCCTTTTGGGATTTGATAGGAGATTGGTGTTTCTCTCAATAGGTTTATTGCTAAAATCAATTGTGTTTTGAAAAAAGGAGAGCTTAAGCTCTTATTTAATTTAAAAAGAGAAGAAGATGAAGAACTTGAAGAGAGAAGAAGAGGGGGGCACAAACCCTAATATTTTTGTAGGGAATTGATTATGCTTCATTTCTTTCTATGTTTGCCTTATAGGCTTACATTTTTCACATAGCCCATTGGACTTTACAAAATGACATTTTTGCCTTATTCATGCCCATGTGCTCATTTCTTTTGCACATAAGCCATGGGCTTTACATAAATTGGATTTATACCCATTTTTCTTACATTTATTCATAAAAATTTAAATTAAAAATTATTTAATACATGATTTTCTTCTTGGCATTGGGCCGGTCTGGGCTTGGGTCCACCTTCTCCGGCTTGGGTTGGGGCGTAGGCCCGGCTTAGGTTTGGGCATGGGCCCGACTTGGGTTCTGGTAGGCCCGGCTTGAGTTCGGGTGTAGGCCCAACGTGGATTCAACAGTAGGGTCCGTTTGTTTTGGCTTGAGTCTACTTGTTCACGATTTGACTTTGATTTTGACTTTTGGTCAATAGGGTGTAAATTTTAACCCCAACACTACCACAATTTATAATCATGAAGGTCCATGTTTTCTTACCCCTGAATTATAGCATGTTGGGTTTGGAATATTTCAATGACGATTGAAGTCTCGTTACTAACACGAGCCTATGATTCCTTGTCCCTGGATTACAGCCTTGGGTTCGAGAATACTCTTGAGATTGGTTGGCATTCACTCTTGAACTGTCGTTAGGATAGTTTATCTTATAAAGACCCCTCTAGGACACATTGTCTTTTCCATTCAAGCTCAGCATTTTCACTTAATACATGCTCACGTTGACCAACAAACGTTATATCATATTTCCATGCTCATGTATCATTTAGATTGCTATGTACACTACAATGTCATACTTATTCACATGTTCACAATTTTCCATTTCATACCATATTACATGCAGCCTTGCATTTTTATATAAATTTACACCTCTTTTGGGACTTACCGAGCACAAGTTCGCTGACGGGCATTCCGACCTGTTTTTTTCTATCCTCGGAATGTTCGTCAGGTGATCTTGAGACAGAGAAGATAGAAGCAACGGAAGAAGAGTACAATCACCTTGCATCACAAGCGGACGACTAGTTTCCTTTCCCGCTTTTCATTTCTGTATGCCTGTGGTTTAAGGCTTCTTCATGTTATCATTTCTTGTATTTAGACATTCTGTTATATGTTGAACTCTGTGGAATTTTGAATATAATAACTAGTTGTTGGATTTCATTCTATTGTTTATCCTTTTTATATTTTATATTGCTTACAAACACTTAGCATATTCGTTTCGAGAAAGAACTTTCTCGGAATAAATACGTTGCGGGCTTGTCACGTTTCCGTTACCGCACTTTGGAAAGCGGGACATGACAGGTTTTGTTGGTGGCCCATGCAGGTCGGTTCTGCATGAACATCGTAAGCCATGTAATACAAGAAATATGAAATTCGACAACTTTTACATTTCTTGCATTTCAAATTCCTTTGAATTTAATCCAATCCATCTTTTCTCTATCCAAGGTGATGGCTTCCTCTGATCACACCAACACCAACAAAGATACACCACCACCACCACCTACTGCTGCAACTCGGATCACTAAAGAGACGGTGCTACTTGAGGCTATCAAGATCCTACTCGAAGGCCAGCAGACACAGAGGAACGTGCTGAGATGCCGGGTCTTTACTATGTCGGTCGAAAAGACAGAATTCACGGGTCAGGTTATCACTAGTAAATTTCTTTCTTTCCTTTCAGCCATTTCAAATTCTAGCATTCTTTTGTTCCTTCCTTTTACCCGAACCGTCCCTACGCAACTTAGATACTATACTAGTAGCCACCCTACATGCACTCGCATTGTTCGATACCGGGGCTTCGCATTGTTTCATGTCACAACGACTCATGAGAACTCGTGCGATCCCAGTAAAGCCTCTTGTTTTGAGATAGAACATCAGTTCAGGGAAGGACGTTTTGAAAGCAACACTGGGGTATGATCAGTGCGCAGTAGTAGTCTGCAGCCGAGAGTTCTATGCAGATTTCAAAGTGCTTGACATACCAAACTTCGACATTGTTTTAGGAATGGATTGGCCGGGGATGTTTTACGCTACCATTGACTATCGTCAAAGGAGGGTGGTCTTTGAAATACCAGAACACCCAGTTTTCTATTTCAACGGTAGAGACAGAACATTGGAGCCGAGTATCTACCGAGCCATGCCGAAGGCAGCAGCAATTTCATCGTGGCTGAAGGAGATAAGCCCGAAGTTGTTCCAAGAGTTCGAGAATATTTTCCCAGAAAATGTCAGGTTTGCCTCCTAATTGAGCTCTTGAGTTTAACATTGACTTACAACCTGGTGCACAACCTATATCTAAAGCTCTGTATCGTCTGAGTTCAGATGGGTTAAAAGAAATACGCATTCAGCTAGACGATCTTCTACAGAAGGGCTAGTTTAGATCGAGTACATCATTCTGGGGGTCACCGGTATTATTAGTAAGGAAGAAGGAAAGTACTTATCGGACGTATATTGATTATCGGGCGTTGAATGAAGTCACCATCAAGAACAAGTATCCGCTACCCCGCATCGATGATCTTTTTGACCAGCTGAGTGGGTCGTGTGTCTTCTCCAAGTTAGATCTTCGTTCAGGTTATCACAAAGTGAATGTTAAGGAGTCCGACATTCTGAAGACAGCGTTCAGAACCCGGTATGGTCATTATGAATATCTGATGATGCTGTTCAGGGTGACCAATGACCCAGTTGTCTTCATGAATCTGATGAACCTGGTTTTTTGCGAGTATTTAGACAAGTTCGTTGTCATCTTCATCGACAACATCTTAATTTATTCGAAGACTTGAGAAGAACACGTCGATCATTTACGCACAGTTCTGGAGACGTTACAGCATATTACCCTACGTGAAGTATAGCAAGTGTGAGTTTTGGTTAGACAAAGTCGGTTTACTTGGGCACATCGTATCAGGAAAAGGTATCTCGGTAGACCATGCTAAGGTGTCAGCTGTCAACAAATAACCGACTCCAGAGTCAGTAAAGGACATAAGGAGTTTCTTAGGCTTAGCTGGGTATTACTATCGTTTCATTGAAAGGTTTTCGAAGACTGCAGAGCCTTTAACCAAACTCACTTGGAAGGATGAAGCATTTGTGTGGTCTGAAGCATGTGAGCAAGCTTTCGAAGAACTAAAGTCCAGATTGACCTTTGCACCCGTCCTCACTATTCCAGACAGATCTAGGGGTTTCGACGTTCACTGTGATGCTTCAGGGAAGGGATTAGGATGTGTGCTACATCAACATGGCAGGGTCGTCGCTTTCGCGTCAAGACAACTAAAGACGCACGAATGCAATTATCCCACGCACGATCTAGAATTGGCGGCCGTTATTTTCGCTTTTAAGAATTGACGGCATTATCTACTGAGAGAGTGAATTGACATTTACACCGACCATAATAGCCTGAAGTATGTTTTTACACAGAAGGAGCTTAATATGCGGCAAAGGAGATGGCTAAAACTCATGGCAGATTTCGATATCAATTTTCAGTATCATCCGGGAAAGGTGAACATAGTTCCCAATGTTCTGAGTCGCCAGCCGTTAGCAATGAATCTCACCTCGCAGTGGAAGTTACAACAGGAGCTTCATGGATTAGAGATCGAAGTGGTAGTGCCAGGAATTATATCATCTTTAATGAATCTGCAGATTTAGTCCATACTTGTAAATCAAATTAAAGCAGCTCAAGCACGAAATGCCAAGTTACAAAGGATCAGAGAACAAGTAGAGAGTGGTCTTCGATCCGACTTCATCATTCACGAAGATGGATCATTGCAGTATGGGAGTCGATTATGCGTACCCGCCGGCACTGTTAGAGAGGAATTGACAAAAAAGGCTCAAAGCTCACCTTATTCTGTATATCCCGGCGGCACGGAGATATATAAGGATCTTCGTCAACACTACTATGGCACAACATGAAGAGGGAAGTTGCTCGGAGTGTAGCAAAGTGCTTAGTCTGTCAACAAGTAAAAGCTGAGCATCACAGAACTGCTGGTCTACTTCAGCCGTTAGCTATTACAGAGTGGAAATGACAGCACATTACCAAGGACTTCGTGACTGCTCTCTCTCGCAGCACGAAGGGTAACGACGCCGTTTAGGTTATTGTGGATCGACTCACAAGGTCGGCCCATTTTATTCCATTCGGAGTCGGCCAGTCAACAGAAACTTTGACAAGGAAATACATGGAGGTAATTTAAATCTAAAATAAAGTTTTAACCTTCATATGTATACAAACTTGTCCTGATACTCATGAATCATGCAAGAGATTGTGAGACTGCATGGGGGTACCAGTTTGCATCGTTTCCGACCGGGATACCAAATTTCGATCCCAATTTTGGCAATCTTCAAGCTAACCTCGGCACGAGTCTAAGTTTCAGCACTGCTCACCATCCTCAGACGAACGGACAGTCTGAGCGGACTATCCAGATCCTACAAGATATGCTCAGAGCCAGTATGCTTGATTTCGAAGGATCTTCACCTCATTGAGTTTGCATACAACAGTTATCAAGCCAGCATTGGGATGGCCCTGTTTGCAGCACTTTACGGTCAGAAGTGTCACTCTCTTCTCAGTTGGGACGATGTGGGAGATAGAGAACTTCTTGGACCAGAAATGATCGTGGCAAAGGTTGTAATGCGTACGATCAGGGAGAGGATGCACGTAACCTAGGATAATCACAAGCATTGGGCAGATGCGAACGCCCATACTTGGAATTCCAGCCTGGAGATCATTATTCCTCAAGATCTCTTCGAATAGATAAGTGATTTGATTTGACAGGCGTGGAAAGCTTAACCCACGATATATCGGACCGTTCGAAATATTGGAACGGGTAGGAGATGTAGCTTATTGTTTAGCTCTACCACCATCATTGGAAAGAATGCATAACGTATTCCATATATCTCAGCTAGGTCGTTACGTGAGCGACCCCAGTCACATACTTGACCACTCAGAGCTTACCGTATAGACCGATCTGAGTTGCGAGCAGCAACCAGTCGAGATACTAAATCAGAAAGAGAAAACGTTAAGGAACAAGGTGGTACAGTTGGTCCGAGTCATGTGGAGAAGGGATTTACCGGAAGAATCCATCTGGGAACGCGAGGACGATATGCATGCACGATACCCTCATTTGTTTAAATATTAGTTCTATGTGTAAATTTCGAGGATGAATTTTTTCTAACGAGGGTAGGATGTAACGGCCCTAAATTTCGTGTACACTTGTATTTCATAAATCGTTTTTTCTGTTCATGTACTGAGTTATAATAAAATATTGATAACTAATGTACAAGAACAACCTTATAGCCCATTGATTAAGTATTTACACCGCTGTCCTATAGTTCGCATGTTCGAATCCTTGCAGACCAATTCTTTTATTTCATTTTTTTAACGTTTTCAAGCCTCGGCAATTTCACGAGCAATGCACAGAGTTATAAAACTTTATAAAAGAAATAATATATGTTTTTGGGCCATAAATATTGACATGGGCCTAGCCTTCGGAGCTCGAACCCATCTCCTAAGGTTGACCCACCTCGAGTGGCCACTTGGGTGCTTCAGGCGGTAAAGTGGGCCCCGCACGAACCTATCCAGTGAGCATGCGTCCATTAATCTCTCATCTGTTCATTTTCACATTCCAAACCTTCTGATTCTTTCTGTCCCATATAGCCGGCTCAAAAATAGTTTGAGCCGTCTCAAAACTTGCCTAAAAAGCTATTTTGTTCTCTGTTCTCTGTTCTCTGTTCTCATGGGGTCGTCTTAAGAATATTTTGAGCCGGCTCATGCCCCCATTCAAAGCTGAAACGTCCCAGAAAGCCATTTAACGAGTTCTATGGGTTCGTAATTGTTCGTATCCTTTCTAAAAACTGCCTAATTAACTCGGAAAATACCCAACCTTTCAATTCCCCATTTAATTTCCTTTCAATGGCCTTTATTCTCTTTATTTCTTCATCCTATTAAAATTTCCTTCCCCTTCAATTCTTGGCTATCCCCAACATTTTTCCTCTCTAAAATTCCAATCCCCATTCCTCACGTCTTTAGAAAAACAAATCACCGTAGGAGATCAAGGTTTCCACTCAAGCCCTAATCAGATCCAACGGCGGTATAGTTATTATACTGTATCGCAACGCAAGTAAGTCCCTTCATCAATCTCTCTTCATCTCTCTTTTCCTTGTCTTGACTCCTCCGCAAAACCGTTGCTCTTGTCTCATAGAAATCATTAATGAAATATGGTTTTTAATGCGTAAATTTGGTTATACATGAATTTGTTAAATTTAATTGTTATTCTTGTTAAAATCATTAATCACCTAATTGCCTATCATATTAATGACAACTTATACATGTTATATATGTAGAAAAAATATATATTTAACACTGTGAAATGAGTATAAACTTACACCACATCGTCATGCGAAATATAACCGAACATCAGAACCTGATCATCTGAACGAACAGGTTTTGAGCCGGCTCAACAAAACATGAGTCGCCTCATACACCCGGAAGGTAAAACCAATTTTTGACATGGCATGGGCCGTCTCAAGTTTGGACTTGAGCCGTCTCAAAATATAGTTAAGCCGGCTCATACATAACCGTAAGCCGTCTTATAGAAACAGAGAAAACATATGACTTCTCACACATTGTTGAACCGTCTCAATTCTTATTAAGCCGTCTCAAGTTTGGACTTAAGCCGTCTCAAGTCATGGTTAAGCCGGCTCATATATAACCGTGAGCCGTCTTATGGAAACAGAGAAAACAAATGACTTCTTACACATTGTTAAGCCGTCTCAATTCTTATTGAGCCGTCTCAAGATTGTGTCGAGCCGGCTCAAGAATATTTTGAGCCGTATCATTCAACCAGAGACCCAAGACATGATTGTAGAATGACATGTAAGCCGTCTCAAGCATAGTTGAGCCGTTTCAAGCTGATATTTACACTGAATCAATATCGGACATGCAATCTGATATTATACTTACCTTAACTCATAACATGTGACTTCTTAGTTACCGTAGCTACACAATTATGTAAATACCTACTTACGGTACTTAACTCATCTCATGATATGCGATAATCATTTCCTATCTATATGAATTGTATGAACACCCTACTACATACTTGACTTGCCTAGAAACATGAATACAATTTGACATGAACTCAACTTGAAATCTGAACTTGTACACTCTCTTATGTATTCATGGTTTTGGGCAAGACATGTGACATTGACTATAGATTAATTATGCGGGGTGCTGGGGTAATTTGAATGTAAATCCAATAAAATCTCAGGAGTTCCTCTAGTACATGAATCCATGAATACTAACACAATTTACAATCATAAGGGCCATGTTTCCTTATCTCTGGATTATAACCTGTTGGGTTTGGAATATTTCAATGACGATTGAAGTCCCGTTACTAACACTTGATTCGGACCCGTGATTCCTTGCCCCTGAATTACAGCCTTAGGTTTGAGAATACTCTTAAGATTGATTGACATTTACTCTTGAGCTGTCGTTAGGATAGTTTACCTTATAGAGACCCCTCTATGACACATTATCTTTTCCATTCATGCCCAGCACTTTCACTTAATACATGCTCACATTGACCAACAAATGTTATACCATATTGCAATGCTCATGTATCATTTAGATTGTCATGTACACTATCATATCATACTTACATGTTCACGATTTTCCATTTCATGGCATATTACACGTCGCCTTGCATTTTTTATATAAATTTACAACTCTTGTAGGGACTTACTGAGTGCAAGTTCGCTGACAGGCATTCCACCATGTTTTCTTTCTATCCTTGGAATGTTCTTCAGATAACTTTGAGACAGAGGAGATAAAAACAACGGAAGAGGAATACAATCACCTTGCATCACAAACGGACGACTAGTTTTCTTTCCCACTTTTCATTTCTGTATGCCTCTTGTTCAAGGCTTATTCATGTTATCATTTATTGTATTTTGGGCATCTTGTTATATGTTAAATTTTGTGGAATTTTGAATGTAATAACCAGCTGTTGGATTTCATTCTATTGTTTACCCTTGTTATATTTTATATTGCTTATAAACGCTTAGAGTATCCGTTTCGAGAAATGACTTTCTCGGAATAAATATGCCACGGGCTTATCACGTACCCGTTACCGCTTTTTGGGAAGCGGGGCGTGACACACAGAGAGAGAGAAGGATATACATAAATTAGCTATAATGAGACAAGAAAGGCTAGAGACATAGATAATGTTGATGCACTAAGAGCGTACTTTGAAAAGTCACAGTTGAGGATGATTAAACTAAAAAAATGTTAGTTACATATTGTGTTACCATAAATCACTAAACCATTAGCGAATCGCGATTTGGAACAGTCGGTACCAATCGGGAAACACTTGCGATCCGAATCGAAAGAATCATCGTTCTTATCATATCCCTTAAGAACTTAAGTTAGGGCATAAAGTCGACCTTGTAATAATACTTTAATTGTACGAAAAATATATTTAATTCTTTTTCAAAAACTTAATTTGCAAAGAAATTAAATCATTAATTATATATATGTATATGATACATACATACACACGTTAACATACAATGATACAAACGATCCCAAAAACACTCCATGTTCTGGAACACTATGTTTTCCGTTATGTATAAATGTATCGAAGAAAACTACCCATATCGTACCCGGTTTTATGACAAGTAGTGTTCCACGTTCCCATTTTCGTTCCGCGAACCGAAACATGTTTAAGAAGATTTGGTTTTATGCCAAGAAGGTCGACACGGAAAGCACTAATATTAATCATGTATAGCTGGACATTAGAATAGCTCCACAAAGAATTGTTAAAAAGCATGTTTTGTTTCTTAGAAATGAAGTTATAACAAGATTTGTGGCTATAACATCACACTATCTAAGTTTGATAATAGATCTGATGCAAGTATAACGTACTTCAGGTTGGCTTGCTGCAATCCCATTTATGCATCAATGAACCTATGCATCAAAGAATAAACTTGCGGTGATAGAATGTATAGATTAAAGGGTTAAGAAACATACGTTCGAGTCTGATGTGAAGTTGAAATGCTGAAAAAGTATGGCGATGACCAAGTAGACAGTTCCTATCACAATACCTAACGACTCGGGCCTGAAAAGATGCACAGAAGAAACCATAAAACAACATTTGTGGTTTGAATTATAGAAATATTCAGCTGCAAATTTGTATGGGGTAGACAATTTCAATAGATCCAGTAAACCTACGATCAAATTTTGTTTTCAACCGTGGCCCACATAACATAGATGCATGCGCCATATCTCAGTTTTATCTTGAAAAATATTTCATCAGCCACCATGAAGTATGTATGACGGGCTTGTATGTGCAAAACAGGCTAGGAAATTCAATTGTTAATATGTGTGTGTGTTTGTTTCTGTCAAACATATTTCTTCTCTAGGAACAAAATTTTGATATTGGTCTCTAGTTTGGAATTGTCGATATGTATTAAGAGGTGAAGAAACTACCATAGAAACTTGAGAGTTTGCACAATGGAGTCTTCACCATAAAAGAATGCCATAACATAAAAGGTACCAACTTCCCCAATTGTCACCCAAATTGTCACCCAAAATGTCAAATATAACACTATGCTAAAAGGTAGTTATCATGGGTTAAAAAGTCAACTGGAGGGAGAAGTAACAATGAAAGTGTATTATTAAAAATGGGATTTAACAGAACATATGAACGAGAAACCCCTTTAGCGGCCTAAATTGTGCGGTTGACCTAACGTAGTATATTTTCCGGATATTGTACGAGAGAACCCGGTTCCATAAAAGGGGCTTTGCAACAGGTCTTGCATATCAGCAAATCAAGGCGATAGCCTAGGAGCAAGTAAAGTTTCCCTCTCTAAAAATGTGTTTGCTAGCATCAAGAAACCTTGCTCGATGCAAAGAAGCCTTGAAATCGTTTTTCTAGTTCGGTGTGAAAGCCCAATGCGCAACTGAGCTAGCAGAACTTCCTTCTCTAAAAGTGTCTTTTTCCCTATCATGCAAGTAATCCTCCTCAAAAATAAGGGGCTTTGTAACCACTAACCAGTTTTCCAAATAGTGAATCAAAGTGCAAGGAGCATGCAGAGTTTCTCTTTGTAAAAATGGTTTTTTAATTTATTACAGGTTTCAAGTTCGGTTTCAATTAAGGGAGATATCCATCTCTCGACTTCTGATTAGAGTATGATACACTGTCTTACTAGTGCTTTGTGCATATGATTGGCTAGCCTATATTTTATGTCTGCATACTGTTAACTCTTGAAACAAAAGGTTTCTTCAATGTTCATGTGTATCTTCATTTTCATCTTCATCAATGAGACTCTGTCAGGTTTTTTCCCCTCCTTGTATAAAAAACAAGACAAAGGTTCCTCAGAAAACAAGGGGACAATCATCGCCATCACTACTGCCAAGTTAATATTATCCTCTTTGCCTACACTACTTCCACACGCTTACCACAATTGCATCACTTATTGGAATAAGAAAGACTACAATTAATCATGGAGACACTTAACCTTATGGATTGCCATGATGACAGTAATCAATAATATTGCTAGGTTACCATACTCTATCCAGAATTTTTTTCCAAATATGGGACATGGAGATACTTATTTTGACCAAAGAAATTATCTAGAAAACACTTAATCATCAGTTTCTGAAGAAAAATAAATTAAAATGGGTTTTCTGCAAAGAAAAAATTTGAAATTTATCGATGTATACAAATGAAATGAATTCAGGACGTATGTACTAATACCAAAAATTTTCAGAAGTTTATATATCAAATAAAACTAATGCAATATGAAATAAAAGTCTTAGATGTCATAAGGATGACTTCAAAATTTCCTTTCTTTTCTTTTTCATATGTTATTATTGCCTACAGTAAAATAAAATAAAAAAGTGGCCTCTCTCTGGCTCTGCATTTTAACCAAATTTCAACATTAAGTAATTTTTATTGTAACATCAACTGACTCAAGCAAGTGAAAATGTTAACGAGATATTAATGATGCCAACTAAAAGGTAACACTTTTCTACAACAAAAATTACTGTACTTGAGCGAAATCGGAACTTTTTTCAACAATCAGAAACCATTGTGCAAAACTTACACTTTGATCGATCCCTGAGGGGTCCCTTTCTTGTTGATGTCGTAGCCGAACATGTTCCTCCTCAACAAATAGCTCGCGGCGACGGGGATCAAGCGTACGGTCATCAGGAACCCAGCGAAGCTCATGGCAGCGTTGATGGCGATCGATCGCCGAAGCTCGTGATCGATTTCGTAATGGAAGAAGACGAGGTAGAAGAAAGGGAGGAACAAGAGGAGCGAGAGGGGGAGAATGAACCCTAGCTTCGGGAGGGAGAGGGCGAGGCTCGGATCCGGGTCGGGATCCGAAGCGAGTTTCGGATCTTGGGCGGCTCGGATCTGGTTGGAGGTTTGGGAGGTGGGTTTCCGGCGAGTGGCCATGGCTGATTCGATGGTGGGTGAGAAAGGGAAAGAGGTGTGGGTTTTAGTTTTTGGGGGGATATCGGGTCGGGTTGTGGATGTGGGATTGGAGGTGGCACGCTGATGTGGCGGGTTTTGATTTGATGCTATGCGCGTGTATGTTGTCGAATATATTTTGTTGATGATATGCGCATATAGTTTGTAAATTTCTTCGGTGGGCTCGATATCTGAACGAAGCTGGTTTTGGTTGAGAACTCTTCCAGTTCAGCCAATCACAGTACACCGCGTGTCAGTTTCATTTGTTCATTTAGGTCCTGTTTGTTTTGAGGAAAAGGGTCAAGGAAAACAACTTTCCTTGCTGACGCAACACTGTATCAAAGAAGAAACCACTTTTCATTTGCTTGTTTCACAGGCTGGCAAGAGAGAAAATGGGTGACACATAAGCGTGACGTCCGCAGAACATGCAAACTGATTACGCACAATTCGCTTGCTGCATGGAATGGAAATGTTCTGTAAACACTTGCACTCATGACTGGACATTTAATTTTAAGAAATCTTATATTAACATGTTTGCTATACTTTAATCATTTCCGGTAATATATTTTCGTGCAACCGTCGATCTACGGCCAGGCCGCAAGAGGGCCGGTGGATGACGGCAAGGCCGGCGGCCGGCGAACGGCCGGCAACGGACGGCGGGACCGGTCAGCGACGAACCATGGCCGATCGGCGGCGAACGTCTGATCGGCATGCGGCTGGCCAAGCCGGTGAACGACCAGCATTGGACGACGATGACCGACGGAGGGTCGGCCGACGGACGACAGACGATAGGCGGCGAGTGGAGAGGGAGACCGGTGACGGCTGGTCATGGCGAGAATATTTCGTGGTAATTTATGATAGATACATGTTTTGGGGGAATAGGATTATGGTGAAATCAAGTCATTTGATTACCATGGTAATTCATTCTATATTTCCGATAATATCTTTTATATCTAAATAATCGTAGTAATATTTCATGATAATTTAAAATTACTATCTTGATTACCTTCTACCAAAACCAACCCAAACAACTTAGATCTCAGAAAACCCGAGAAGCAGCAAATGAATAATTTAAAAATGGTTTGGTTTGAGTGGTACGACAGTGGCATCTTCACTTTGTATTTACTCCAGAAAGCTGGAGGATTTTGAAATTTGGATTTCCAAATTGTAAAATTGAAAAAATCTAAATTAGCTAATTTTGTATTTGGTTGGTATTGGATTTCTTGTGTTGAATTTGTAGATCATTGTAATTCTTGTTTGGTTGAGAAAAAATAAGTGGGATTTGGATTTGAGGATTTGAGAGAGAGGGTTTTTTAATAATATAAAGTACGTGGACCCCACGCGAATCCATATTTTTTTTGGATTCAAGAATAAAAAAAATGGTAGGCACCTCACAAAAAACATGTAAATCCAAAACTCCAGAATCCTACAACCAAACAAGAATTAGCTAATCCTCACTCTCTTTTTGGATTCTTAAATCCAAACAGTGCAAAATCCTTGTGAATCCTGCAACCAAACCGTCCCGAAGTAATTTTACTTGACAATTTTTGTACTATCCAAACAAAGGATATAGCTTTCCAACGAAAAGGTGGATTTGGATTTCTCAGGCCATAGTGAAAATTAACTTTACATACAACCAAAGCAGGTCCAATATTTAAACATTTTCTTTCATGATCCCTCGAAAAATTCTACCATGCCTTTGAAATTGGCATTGGTAAACATGTTGCAAAAGATGTTCTGGTTTGTCTAATGAACACTCCACGTGTCAGTCATTTTACAGTAAACCTTTTGTCAAAACAGCCCATCTCCCTTGGTGTAATTGTCATTTTTCAATCTGCAAAAGTAATTATGTTCTCTCTCTTTCTATTTCTATTGACTTTGACAGCTTTCTTCTTCTCCCTCTTCTCATTATCTTCTTTTTTACCCCATGCATTAAATCTTGTCATAACCCTCATCCAACCCAGCTGTCTTAAAATTCTTTTCCTTATGCTCGTCGACGTGCTGCTGAATATCCGTTGTGTACCTTTTATGCTGATCATATCGACAAAGTAACTTTTAGGTAGCCTCCGCATATAAAAAGGCCTCCATCCAAATAATTTAAGAGGAAATTTTCATCATTTAATCCTACCTCTCATTGAAAATCATCGCCATCTTTATATAGGGTTGCAGTACGATAGCCCAAACCCTAATATCCAATATGGGACTAAAAACAAACATATATTAATAATACATCAATTGTATTATTAATAAAACTTTTATTATGGTTGTGTCTAAGTCTTCCACCGAAAGGCTTATAATTGGGACCGATTAGGTCTCACATCAAGAGCAACTATCAATTAAATTAATTCGTAATTCATTAATTAATAATTTTAATTTAACAGTCAAACACATATCTTGTAACTGTTCATAAAATCTCTGTTATAATGTGAGATAACAATAAATATAAACTCACATGCAATCCCTTCCAACATCAAGTTATTAATCTGTAAGCCATTAAATGAGCAGAACATTTTCACTAATCGCTCAAGCTTAAAGTTTCATACCCCCATAAATACAAACTCATTTCAAAAATAAATATTACTATAATAATATAATACTGAAAAACATTTTTCAAAACACCCGTCGACAAGATTTTTACTTCTTCATGGAATGAACAGTAAACCTATTTTCATCAACACGAGAATGTTGGATTTTATCTAGATATCCATTGTTCTTCTGAATGTATTAAAGCAACCCAATATTTCAAATTTGTTATTCCTGTCAGACGACAAGAAGTACCATAATATCAAAGCTTACTTAAATGACAAATCGAAAACAACAATGTCATCAAGTCAAAATGATTTGTTTACCGCAGAAAACAGAGACGGACCGGGATAGAACGTCTTGCCTGAATTTGGGAGCAGATGCTGTATGAAACATAGCCATCCACCTCTCCGAAAAAACCAAGTTGATTTATAACACTGTATATCGGAGTTTTGGATGGATACGACTAGTTGACTTATCAGATTCCACCTCATATATGAGGGTTTTTTTTTTATTACGGGGACACTTTTTCCTGTAGGCGCAAGCCCCTGCAGTTAATTACGTTATCGCCAAGTAATAACAACTTTCTCTACTTCAGAAATCTTGATGTGTCGTATTTTTTTTTATTTTGGGTTGCCCTTGGATAGTATACGGAGACTAACTTATATTGTTGCCCGTAGGTTCCGGATTAGTCTAAATCCATACATTAGATTTGGGTTTTGAACCTAGATAGAATCTCTCATGTGAATGAGATCCATCAGTTCAAAGGGATTTTTATTTTCATCTAAGGATCGTTAGCCTTGTTGTAGACTAAGATCAACTTAGATTTTGATTAAGAACCGTCGGTCGTATATGAGACTAAGATCAAATTAAATATTTTAATTAAAGATCGTTAGTCTTGCCGTAGACTAAGATCAATTTAAATATGAAGCATAAGCCTCTATACTTGATATATATTAGCTAAATATCCAAGTTGTAGCTTGCTGGTCAGGTACCTATGCGCATCATATAGTGTGCACGTGCTCCGTATGGATCATTCAAGATTTCCCTTTTGGGGGTATACACTGTTAGTTCTATGTATGCCCTAGAGGCCATTACTATACATAGGATGTGAAAGGTTCCTAGGCACCCTATAGAGGTCTCACAAGGCATCGTACATGCCAAATTAAAAAATTATGGTGCCGAGAAACCCTAGCACGGATCTTAGACTAGATTTCTAGGCGAAAAACTAAACTAGTTAACAAATTAACTAATGGTTAGATGCTACAACCTTTGTAGATCCGGTAATCCTCTTCCTTGGCTCCACGTAGGCATCCTCTCGCTGTCCTTTTCGAATCCCAGACTCGTTCATCGGCTTCATCGGGAAAACGAGCGGAATAGGTCGTCGGCTTCGTGTCAAAGACGATCTACGTCGAGGTTGCACAAGCTCAAGCTCCGACTTCACAAAGTTGTGAAACTTGTGAAGAAAACACCCAAAACAACTTGGCAAGAGGTAGAGGGTGAAGAAATAGGAGGTGGGTTCACTTTAGAATTGGATTTATCTCACTTTTGCTCAAGTTGCCATTGATGGCATCTTGTTTTCTCTCTTGAAGAAGAAGGAAGAAGCAAATAGAATATGATAAGTATTTCAAAAAGGAATAATAAAATCAAATACTTATCATGTTCTAACCTAGGTTAAGTGTAGAGAATAAACCATGGTCACTTGGATGGGTTAGGGTTAAGCATGAAGATAAGGATGGTTGCTAAAGTCAAAGCTTCATGAAGCTTCAACTAATGACAAAGAAAGCCACCATTCTCATCTTTATCCTTTCCAAATAAATAAATAAACAAATAAATAAATAAATGAATATGCAAAACCCTAATTATCAAATTAACCATGGATTAATTCTATATACTTAACTAAATGATCAAGTATCATCAAACATGATACAAAAATGTGCACTAAAGCATATCACATATACAATGTGCATCAAGTGAGAAAAATCCGTTTAATGTGAACCAATACTAGTTAATGCAATGCAATATATCAAATATATAATTATGCATTAAATCATTAAATCAACATTTGATTCAATGATCCGGTCATGTCACACATAACCGACTAGAATCCAATGTATCGATTTATCGAATCAATAATTCGATAACTAGGTCATATCGAATATAACCAATCGAAACATATATCGCGAGAATGAAATGCGGTATCACATACACGCATTATTCTCGGTCCTGCACATATCTCATATGCGCTCCTATTTCGTTTCGCTTGAGCCAGGAAACCTCTGTGTAGGACTCTAAAGACTCGTCAATACGCCGGTAGCAGATGATGATCATATCAAGCACCCACAAGCCGCAAGCGGTCTGCTAAACGTAACGGCCACCCGGGTATTGAGCGATCAGAAGATCGACGAGCTAGCCCGCTCACACTCCTGCGAATCCGACCAGTAACACTTATCATACAGTCCGGTCTCTTCGTCTGATATGTCGCATATCAAGTCTAGGGGTGGTAAACGTCAGACCCCAATAACCCGATAAGTCGTGCCGATGTGAGGCTCATAACGGGTCGAGAAACTACTGGTAACACTTACCAGCAAATCTCTGATCAGCCTTGGCCAGGGACTTCCCTGCTACGGCCAATCGAGCACAGCACAACATCAACCCCCAATACCGGGAGAGACGAAACCCCTCCTATCGCTCATTGCCTCCATGTGACTCGGGACTGTGCCCAAAGACCACCGTTTTGCACGCCCTCATGGACGTGGTAAGGTGGAGATCAAAGCACAGTGGGAATCACACAAGACTCTATGACGATCTCGGGTCTACAGACTAACCTGTACAAGTGTCACCTGAGAACTGCCATCTGACGTGAGGTATAATACCATCTGGGAGTTCTCGGCGAGTCCGTCCAGTGTACTCAGTCTCCACTGAACACCCGTATACCATCTCTGATGTCAAACACCAATGGATATGGGATCATCCATCGCCCATCACATGGGTCGAGAAGCGTATACGCTAGTCTACACTGGTATATCGATGCCCCGTCTCGATACACCCACGACTAGGGACCATGAAGGATGTACTTATGGACTACCATGTCCCCACTAATATGATCTTCATCACAGTCCAGGTAGTCAAGTACAAATCCTAAGGGCTTTACCAACATGTAACTATAAGACAGTATAAAGAGACTAGTGTACATGTTAAGATAAAGAGCAACCAGATAGCATACTATCATGTCGAGCAAGAAAGTCATCTCTATATATGTCCAAGCATCCAATATAATATACATCATCTGTACAATACTGGCCTCTAGGGCATATATATAACTAACAATCTCCCACTTGCACTAGGGCCAGCTGCTGTAGTATCGCATACCGAGCATCCCGAAGAGTCTCTCAAACTGTATCTGGGGAATGGCCTTCGTGAGTGGATCCGCCGTGTTGTTCTTCGTGTCAACCCTCCTGACCTCGATCTCCCGGCGATCAACTATCTCCCGGATCAGGTGATACCGCCTCAGAATATGCCTGGATCGCTGATGGGACCTGGGTTCCTTGGCCAAAGCCACCGCTCCATTGTTATCGCAA
Source organism: Agapanthus africanus (assembly GCA_030015575.1). Taxonomy (NCBI): domain Eukaryota; kingdom Viridiplantae; phylum Streptophyta; class Magnoliopsida; order Asparagales; family Amaryllidaceae; genus Agapanthus; species Agapanthus africanus. The sequence continues at coordinate 116,366,725 of CM057340.1, read as the reverse complement.
TACAAAGGTATTGGATGCTCAATGGATGGAACCACTCCAAGTTCAGAAATGAACTTCTTGATCCAGACAGCTTCTTTAGCAGCATCGTTGGCAGCGATGTATTCAGCCTCCATCGTCGAGTCTGCCACGGTTTCCTGCTTGGAACTCTTCCAGCTAACCGCCCCTCCGTAAAGGGTAAAGACAAAGCCCGACTGCGACTTAGAGTCGTCCTTATCACTCTGGAAGCTCGAATCGGTAAAGGACTCCACTTGGAGTTCTCCGTTACCATACACCAAGAACATATCTCTAGTCCTTCGTAAGTACTTGAGAATGCTCTTCACAGCTGTCCAGTGACTCTCTCCAGGATCAGCTTGATACCTGCTCACTACACTTAGTGAGTATGCTACATCGGGTCTGGTACATAGCATCGCATACAAGATAGAGCCTACTGCCGAAGCATAGGGTATCCCTTGCATGCGAGCTCTCTCCAAATCAGTCTTGGGAGACATCTTTTTGGAGAGAGTGACTCCAGAGATCGTGGGCAAGTTCCCACGCTTGGACTCTTCCATACTAAACCTCTTTAGTATGGTGTCAATGTACCTGGATTGGGACAATCCCAAAATCCGTTTGGATCTATCTCTATAGATCCTAATTCCCAATATGCAGGAGGCATCACCAAGATCTTTCATCGAGAATCTTTGTGATAAGAAGAGCTTGACCGATTGCAGCATAGGAATATCATTTCCTATCAAGAGTATGTCGTCCACGTACAATACGAGGAAGACAACCTTACTCTCTGCCACCTTCTTGTAGATACAAGGTTCATCTGGATTTTTGACGAAATCAAACTCTTTGATAACGACGTCAAAGCAGATGTTCCAATTCCGCGATGCTTGCTTTAATCCATAAATGGATTTAAGCAGCTTGCACACCTTCCCGCTGCTCCTACTGTCTACGAAGCCCTCTGGCTGAGTCATGTACACGCACTCTTCTAAATCACCATTTAGAAAGGCGGTCTTAACATCCATTTGCCAGATTTCGTAGTCATGATATGCAGCGATGGCAAGCATGATTCGGATGGATTTAAGCATAGCCACTGGAGAAAAGGTCTCGTCATAGTCCACACCTGGTCTTTGACGAAAACCCTTTGCTACAAGTCTAGCTTTGAAAGTCTCCACTTTCCCATCTACACCAAGTTTTTTCTTGAAGATCCACTTGCTCCCAATGGGTTTTACCCCTTCAGGAGCAACTTCCAAAGTCCATACTTTGTTGGTGTACATGGATTCCATCTCGGACCGCATAGCATCCAGCCATTTCACTGAGTCCCTACTCGTGATGGCCTGCTCGAAGCTAGTTGGGTCATCATCCTCCATGATGCAATCCTCGCTCCCACCATCCATGAGAAAACCGTAGTATCTCTCAGGTTGGCGAGGAACCCTACTAGATCGGCGGAGTGGCTGAGGTTCATTGGGAGCTACTGAATTCTCTGGTTCCACTAAATCTTCTGTTGTGTTTTGTTCAGCTGGAACCTCTTTCAGTTCTACCTCAGAGCCACTAATCTCTTTTGCAAGAAATTCCTTTCCTAAAAAGGTGGCATGTTGAGCAACAAATACTCTTTGTTCCTCACTGTGGTAGAAGATATACCCTCGCGAATGTTTGGGATATCCAACAAATTTACACAAAACAGACCTTGCCTCGAGTTTGTCCGGTTTTTGTCTTTTGACATAGGCCGGGCAACCCCATATCTTTATAAAATTAAGATATGGTCTCTTCCCTTCCCATATCTCATATGGTGTGGTAGGCACAGATTTGGTGGGAACCCTGTTCAGTAGGTATGCTGCTGTTTCCAGTGCATATCCCCAGAAGGAAACAGGTAACTCAGCTACACTCATCATAGAGCGCACCATATCTAATAGGTGCGGTTTCTCCGCTCCGACACACCGTTGTGCTGTGGTGTATATGGAGGAGTTAGCTGAGAGAGAATCCCATTCTCTTTTAGGAAGTCCAGGAATTCAATGCTTAAGTATTCTCCTCCTCGATCAGATCGTAGGATTTTAATACTTTTTCCGGTTTGGTTCTCAACTTCTTGTTTATATTCCCTAAATTTCTCAAAAGCTTCTGATTTGTGTTTCATCAGGAACACATATCCGAATCTAGAGAGATCGTCAGTGAATGTAATGAAGTATGAAGAACCATCCCTGGCATGTGCAGACATGGGACCGCATACATCACTATGTATAAGTCCCAAGAGTTCGGTAACTCTTTCTCCGTGTCCCGTAAATGGAGTTTTGGTCATCTTGCCTTTGAGACATGACTGGCAAGTGTCATAAGATGAAAATTCGAAAGGTTTCAAATATCCATCCTTATGCAACTTAGCCAGTCGTGTCACATTGATGTGACCCAGTCTACAATGCCACAAGAAGGATTCGTTGAGTTCAGAACTCTTCCTCTTGTATGTGTTTGTTATGCTCAGAACTGTTGATTGATTTAGAACATAAATGCCATTGCATAACGTGCCTGATCCAACCAACTTTTGGTTACGGAAAATGTTCATAACATTATCCTGTAATACAAAATTATATCCTTCTTTGCTTAATAAAGAAACCGATATAATGTTGCATATCAGGTTCGGCATGTAATAGCATTCGTTCAGAACCAATGTATTATCAGTTGGTAATACAAGGTGATATTCCCCGACAGTCTTAGCTGCAACAATTGCACCATTTCCAACTCTGATGTCTTTATCACCTTCCCCAAGTTCTCTAACCTTTCCTGAGCCCATGTAACTGATTACATATATGGGATCCTGACCCGGTATCTAATACCCAGGACGTAGAGCAAATGGAGAAACAGTTCTCAGTAACGAACACACCCGAAGAAAATGCATCAACATGTACTTTCTTCATTCGGGTGGCATGGGAATCCTGGTATTCCCCTATATCCTGTTCATTCCTATAACACTTATAAGAAAGAACGGAACCAACGTTCCCCAGCACAGTATAACATGCGGGTTCGGTCAATACATCCATATTATTATCTTTATTAAGGCATGAAATGGTCGCTACCTGGAGAGAGAGAGAAGAAAACACTTTAGTGTAAGCTCGTGCAAGATCAGATTGGTTATTATCTTATCTAATCAGGATGGCTCCCACTGCTTTTTATCAAATCTTCCTTCAAACCCTAAAAAGAAAGACTAGCCGGGATTAATTACACACTACAAGTTCGCCAATCTTTCAGCCAGGCCAGTGTCGGTACTTTGAGGGAGGTCCCCCGTGCTTTCGCACGAACCTAATTACTGTAAACCTCGTTTTCCCAGAGGCGTAACCTCGTTAACACCTTTCTAGACACCTACTTGATCGGCTAATTGTAATGTGTAAAACTCTCCCAGGAGTAACTCTTACTCGCAGTGGGTATCGGGATCCAACTATCTCATAGAAGGTATGCAATCTCATTGCAAATTTCAACACTTGAAATTTCCGATAATATTTTGCCCCAAGCATCCTATGACCTTGACGGAGGTCAACAAACCACAGGGTGCAAGTCAAGTTCAACCCGTCATTTCTTGATTGAATCAAACCCACCCGCACGACCCTTGACGGAGGTCAACAAGGTCGTACGACTACCCTAATCCAATCTGCATCATATGCATAAGCAGACAAATACTAGTTAGCTACCGCACACTACGCCTTGACGGAGGTCAACAAACGTAGCACGAATACTAAGTAGGATCTATCTGAAATGACGGAGGACTACGCCAGGTTTTTCTGAAAACCATGAGCGTAATGAACTTGATATCGTTGTAGAATCAAATGAAGTTTTAAAATGGAGTGATTTTGAGGATTTTCTAGTTTTGCTAAAGGGGTCACTCCCGGTGAAGGGATCGTCGGCCCTTTCCTCGTCGAATGAGGTGCGGGATATATCATATATATCACTGTGCAAAGCAAAAACCCAAAAGCAGTCAAAAGCAAACCGAGTGTGTAGCATCTGCCAGTTATTGCTAAAGGAGTCACTCCCGGTGAAGGGATCTCGGTCCTTTCCTCATCGAATAAGGTGCGGGATATATCATATATATCGCTATGCAAAGCAAGAACTGTAGCTACCTGTTTTATTTTGAAATTTGATTATACAACATCTTAGGTTTCTTTTCTTTCATTAATCACATTAATGAAGTCCCATCATTTAAATACCTAAATATCACAGATAGATATGACGTACACTTATGCCATCCGCATTCGCCTCGATGTCCCCTCGTGCACCGTTAGGTTAGGTAACTAACGACAGAGCAGGGCAGGGCTAGCGCGGGTGTAAAACATAAGTAATGTCTATATAATATATCATATATACTATATACTATATCCATCACAGAGTCACAACACAGATATCGCAGCAGAATAAACATATGAAATATTGGATATACTAGGACGTCCGTGTTTTCAATACGAGCCAGTATAAAACACGGATTCCACGGTCGTAATGAATAACCAATCCCACACCCCTAGACCCCTACGAGAGCGGCAAGCAACCCTGCCAATTCTAGGGTTAGGAGACCCGGACTCGACTCCTCGAGTTGGTCTCCCACTGGACCCCAGAACCCGGTTACTTGTGCTCCCCTCCTTGGGTCTATCCTAATGCGGAAAAGTAAATAATATACAAAAGGTGACATCTTCCGCTACCTGGAAGTGCCCCAAATAAAAGAATATTACATAGAAGTTTTTACATGAATGAAAATGAAAAAACACTCATCTCACATAAAAACCCCCGGCTATTCAAACACGACGATCCAATATAACATATCCAGCAACACATAACATCGCATGTCATCAACGTAAGTAAGTATGCATACCCCAATTGTCGTTGACGTATAGCAACGAAACCGGCGATATGAACATACTACACTTACGGTCACAGAAAAGAAAGTGTAAAACTACAACAGTTGGAATCCGCAACCTCTTTAGACATCGCATGCCTAACAGATATAAATCCCGCATTTTAGTCTCATTATCGAAAACTCTTTTCAATATCATATGGGACTAAATTGCTAGATTTATAACATTCATTCAGTTATCTCATAACTACTTGTGAATTCCAATTATTGTATCACATTCCAGATAAACAGAAAATGTTAAACTTTCCGATCGAACAGTCGAATACCCAAGTTTTCCCGATAATACTCAACACATGAAATTAGTCTAACAACATTCAGTTCGTGCCTCAGTACCGACGGTCCAGCCGTAGAAGGGTCAAGCCAACGCCTCACATGTGGCACGCCGTACTGCCCCAAACCCGAAGGTTCAAAGGGCAGTTCAAGACGGTCACATAATCGAGTTAAGGTTTGTTGTCTTCTAGAGGGTCCATCGCGTTACTTGCACTACTTAGAACGTCGTTAAACTACGGAAAAATCCAACACTTGGAAATTTCCCGACAGGGGAAAAATTGGGTATTTATATCCGGTCGAACTTTTTAACATATTCTGAAAATTATCTGGAAAAACACAAAGATGAAATTTGATACCCCGATCGAAACACCGAATCCCCAAAGCAACCCCAGAAAATTCAACTCTTGAATAATTATTAAAAATACCCAGGAAAATCACCACTGGAAATTAAGGATTACTGTGTAAAATCCTTTAAATAATTAGGCCGTACGACCGCGGATCCGCCGCATGAGGCATGCTCATGCCGCGGATCCGCGCTGGCTTGGTGGAATTATGCTCACGAATTTCACTGTAAACCTTATAATTTCCTGCTTGTTTTTCTGCATATTTTTAATATTGAAAAATCTCAGATTTTAGAAAAAGGACAGAGAGCATTATAGATTTGGTGTTTCGGGTTCGTTCGGACTTCAAATCGCGTCTAGACTTCGCCTAAGGCTCTAGCTAGGCTCTGATACCACTGAAAGGTTCCTAGGCACCCTATAGAGGTCTCACAAGGCATCGTACATGCCAAATTAAAAAATTATGGTGCCGAGAAACCCTAGCACGGATCTTAGACTAGATTTCTAGGCGAAAAACTAAACTAGTTAACAAATTAACTAATGGTTAGATGCTACAACCTTTGTAGATCCGGTAATCCTCTTCCTTGGCTCCACGTAGGCATCCTCTCGCTGTCCTTTTCGAATCCTAGACTCGTTCATCGGCTTCATGGGGAAAACGAGCGAAATAGGTCGTCGGCTTCGTGTCAAAGACGATCTACGTCGAGCTTGCACAAGCTCAAGCTCCGACTTCACAAAGTTGTGAAACTTGTGAAGAAAACACCCAAAACAACTTGGCAAGAGATAGAGGGTGAAGAAATAGGAGGTGGGTTCACTTTAGAATTGGATTTATCTCACTTTTGCTCAAGTTGCCATTGATGGCATCTTGTTTTCTCTCTTGAAGAAGAAGGAAGAAGCAAATAGAATATGATAAGTATTTCAAAAAGGAATAATAAAATCAAATACTTATCATATTCTAACCTAGGTTAAGTGTAGAGAATAAACCATGGTCACTTGGATGGGTTAGGGTTAAGCATGAAGATAAGGATGGTTGCTAAAGTCAAAGCTTCATGAAGCTTCAACTAATGACAAAGAAAGCCACCATTCTCATCTTTATCCTTTCCAAATAAATAAATAAACAAATAAATAAATAAATGAATATGCAAAACCCTAATTATCAAATTAACCATGGATTAATTCTATATACTTAACTAAATGATCAAGTATCATCAAACATGATACAAAAATGTGCACTAAAGCATATCACATATACAATGTGCATCAAGTGAGAAAAATCCGTTTAATGTGAACCAATACTAGTTAATGCAATGCAATATATCAAATATATAATTATGCATTAAATCATTAAATCAACATTTGATTCAATGATCCGGTCATGTCGCACATAACCGACTAGAATCCAATGTATCGATTTATCGAATCAATAATTCGATAACTAGGTCATATCGAATATAACCAATCGAAACATATATCGCGAGAATGAAATGCAGTATCACATACACGCATTATTCTCGGTCCTGCACATATCTCATATGCGCTCCTATTTCGTTTCGCTTGAGCCAGGAAACCTCTGTGTAGGACTCTAAAGACTCGTCAATACGCCGGTAGCAGATGATGATCATATCAAGCACCCACAAGCCGCAAGCGGTCTGCTAAACGTAACGGCCACCCGGGTATTGAGCGATCAGAAGATCGACGAGCTAGCCCGCTCACACTCCTGCGAATCCGACCAGTAACACTTATCATACAGTCCGGTCTCTTCGTCTGATATGTCGCATATCAAGTCTAGGGGTGGTAAACGTCAGACCCCAATAACCCGATAAGTCGTGCCGATGTGAGGCTCATAACGGGTCGAGAAACTACTGGTAACACTTACCAGCAAATCTCTGATCAGCCCTGGCCAGGGACTTCCCTGCTACGGCCAATCGAGCACAGCACAACATCAACCCCCAATACCGGGAGAGACGAAACCCCTCCTATCGCTCATTGCCTCCATGTGACTCGGGACTGTGCCCAAAGACCACCGTTTTGCACGCCCTCATGGACGTGGTAAGGTGGAGATCAAAGCACAGTGGGAATCACACAAGACTCTATGACGATCTCGGGTCTACAGACTAACCTGTACAAGTGTCACCTGAGAACTGCCATCTGACGTGAGGTATAATACCATCTGGGAGTTCTCGGCGAGTCCGTCCAGTGTACTCAGTCTCCACTGAACACCCGTATACCATCTCTGATGTCAAACACCAATGGATATGGGATCATCCATCGCCCATCACATGGGTCGAGAAGCGTATACGCTAGTCTACACTGGTATATCGATGCCCCGTCTCGATACACCCACGACTAGGGACCATGAAGGATGTACTTATGGACTACCATGTCCCCACTAATATGATCTTCATCACAGTCCAGGTAGTCAAGTACAAATCCTAAGGGCTTTACCAACATGTAACTATAAGACAGTATAAAGAGACTAGTGTACATGTTAAGATAAAGAGCAACCAGATAGCATACTATCATGTCGAGCAAGAAAGTCATCTCTATATATGTCCAAGCATCCAATATAATATACATCATCTGTACAATACTGGCCTCTAGGGCATACATATAACTAACAGGATGTATATTGTAGTGGATGCTTGGACATATATAGGGAGGACTTTCTTGCTCGACATGATAGTATGCTATTCGGTTGCTTTTTACCTTAACGTGTACACTGATTGTCTCTCTGCTACATGTTGGTAAAGCCCTTAGGATGTGTACTTGACTACCTGGACTATGATGCGGATCATACTAGTGGGGACATGGTAGTCCATAAGTACATCCTTCAAGGTCCCTAGTCGTGGGTGTATCGAGACGGGGCATCGATATACCAGTGTAGACTAGCGTATACCTTCTCGACCCATACAGATGGGCGATGGATGATCCCATATCCATTGGTGTTTGACATCAGAGATGATATACAGGTGCTCAGTAGAGACTGGGTACACTGGACGGACTCGCCGAGAACTCCCAGATGGTATTATACCTCACGTCAGATGGCAGTTCTCTGGTGACACTGGTACAGAGTAGTCTGTTGACCTGAGATCGTCATAGAGTCTTGTGTGATTCCCACTGTGCTTTGATTTCCACCTTACCATGTCCAAGAGGGTGTGCAAAACGGTGGTTTTTGGGTACAGTCCCGAATCACATGGAGGCAATGAGCGATAGGAGGGGATTCGTCTCTCCCGGTATAGGGAGTTGATGTTGCGCTGTGTTCGATTGGCTATAACCGGAAATCCTTGGCCAGGATTGTTGAGATTTACTGGTAAGTGTTACCAGTAGTTTCTCGAACTGTTATAGACCTCATATCGACACGACTTATCGAGCTGCTGGGGTCTGACGTTTACCACCCCTAGGCGAGATATGCGACATATCAGACGAACAGACCGGACTGTACGATAAGTGTTACTGGTTGGATTCACAGGAGTGTGAGCGGGCTTGCTCGTCGATCTTCTGATCGCTCAATACCCGGGTGGCCGTTACGTTTAGCAGACTGCTTGCAGCTTGTGGGTGTTTGATATGATCATCACCTGCTGCCGGCGTATTGACGAATCTTTAGAGTCCTACACAGAGGTTTCCTGGCTCAGGCAAAACGAAATAGGAGCGCATATGAGATATGTGCGGGACCGAGAATAATGCGTGTATGTGATACCGTATTCTATTCTCGCGATGAATGGATCGATTGGTTGTATGTGATATAACCTAGCTATCGAATCAAGAATTGATTCGATAAGTCGATACATTGGATATTAGTCGGTCATATGCGATATGACCGGATCGTTAAATCAAGTGTTGATTTAATGATTTAATGTATAATTATATATTTGATATATTACTTTGCATTAACTAGTATTGGTTCACTTAAGATGGATTTTCTCACTTGATGTGCACATTGTATATATGATATAGTTTTGTGCACTAGTTTGTATCATGTTTGATGATACATGCTAACTTGGGTGTGTGTTTATTTTAAACTATGTTTAGCTAGATGATTAGGGTTTTGCTTAATTATTTATTTATTCTTTTATTCATTTATTTTTGGAAAATAAATTGAAATGGTGGCTTACTTTGTCTTTTGTTGAAGCTTCATGAAGCTTTGAAGAAGTAACCATTTTGTTTCTTTCCTTTAACCTAACCATTCAACTAAACCCTAGTTTATTCTCTACACTCACCCATGGTTACTAAATGATAACCATCACTTAATATTGTTTTAAAAATGATTATTCTTTCTTCTTCTTCTTCTTCTTCAAGAAAGAAAAAGAAAACCTTTGTTTGAAAATGGTAAAGTGATGATTCCAAGTGAGAAATCCAAATCCAAAGTGAACCCACTTCCTATTTCTTCATCCTCTACCACTTTCCATGTAGTATATGATGTTTTCTTCACAAGTTTCATGACTTGGTGAAGTTGGAACTTGATCTTGAGTTGCCTCGACGTAGATCATCTTCGGCATCGAAGTCGACGACCTAGCCCGATCATTTCTCCGATGAAAACACCGCGAGAGTCTAGGATTCCGATGGATACAGCGGAGGGACGTCATCACGGAGCCAAGGAAGTGGAGGACCGGATCTACAAAGGTTGTAGTCACTTTCCTTTAGCAATAAAGTTGTTTATTCGCTTGCATCGTCTTACCTCTAGTAACGATCTAGTTTAGGGTTACTTGGCACATAGAAAAAATTTGAATTGGCCATGTTTGATCACTTGTAGAACCTCATGGGTGTGCCTAGGAACCCTACATACACGAGTATGGGGTGCGCAAGCATGTGGTGCGCATATGGGTTAGATGCGCATCTTTATGAGATGTAAATCAATCTAGGATGCGCACGTGAATAACGTGCATTATGTACATGATGCGTAAATTGACATGGACAATATCCTCCACATACGCTCACGTGTATATCACGTAATGCGCACATATATAGTTTACACCCTAAGCCAGGGTGCGCACTATGATACGCACTATGATGCAGAAAGTTTTGGCTTTCAAAGAGATCGAGATCTATATTGTTTAATTTAAAGTGCATTCATATGGTACACTTAAATTCAATGAAAGTAAAAAAAACTTTCAAAAGAAACACTAGTTTCGAATAGTATTTTTGTGATCATCCGTTAACAGGGGTTTTTATCCAAAATCTTGGATCTTAGAATAAATCTATCATGAAAAGTAATGGCTTTTTCGTATGAGAGAGATAAACTCTAAGATCGTTTGATCTTTAATATTTTTTTTAAAGAAACATTAGTTTCGTTATGAAAATCACTAGCTTTTATGAATAAGAGAGGATTCCCTTCTTCCTTTTTGATTACCTAGTTGACTAAGTTTTTTTCCTTGAAGAGCTTTGGTTCCTTTTTTTTTCGAAGAGAACAAAAATTCATAGAGTTAGAAGAAGAATCAGAGAAAAATCATAGCAAAAAGGTCTTTTATTTATTATGAGTGGGTTCCTATTTATAAGAGAAGAATTGATAGGGTTTGTTCCCAACAATCAGGTGAGTTTTTATCTTAATTTGATCTTAATTGATCCATATCAATTTCTGAATGCATGCACACCATTGGATCAATGATCCAAAGATCAATTTGATTTGATCTGTCTCGTTTGTTATAAACAAACAAATTTAAATTGATTTATATCAGTTTAGGATGCGTGCGCACCATTGGATCATTGATCCAGAGATCAATTTTGTTTGATAGAAAATTTTCTTCTAAAGATAACTTAACCAAGTACATGCGATGGATTTTGCCATGCGCACGTATCTTGCACGCGTCGCATCGCTGGCGATGACCTTTGCCATGCGCACGCGCCTTACATGCGATGGCCTTTGCCGTGCGCACGTACCTTACATGCGAGGGCCTTTACATGCGCACGTGCTTTGCACGTGTCGTATCGCATCAATTAGATGAACCCTAAAAATTAGTGCGAACAAATGCCCCCCACTGACTGTGCGCATGTGGCTTGCACATACGTACAGCGGTGTCAACTTGCGAACCGTTAGATCTGCTCCGAGATCTACAAGGAGTTGAACCGACTTCAAAACCCTATAAATAGGGACTTCCTCCCTTCAACGAGACCATGCCTCCTTTCTTTTCTTTCTGAAAAATTTTAAGAACTGTTGTTCTTCTTTAGAGCTAGTGCTCTTCAGCGAAGCTTTGCTTCCACATTTCCTTTGATTTGATAGGTAAAATATGTCCCATCAAAGTAAAATGTGTACTCGAAACGTTTGCATCCTTTAAATAGTGCGCATCCTTTGGGTTGCGCATATATTATTTTAGAAAATCTTTTGATTTTCAGGGGACGTGCGCACTTCTTTGGGCTGCGCACATCTTACTTAAAACAATCCTTTGGATTTTTGTAAGATGTGCGCATCCTGGTGGGTTGCGCATCCCATATTTAGAAAAATCTTTAGATTTTTCATAAGATTCATGCTCTAAGTTTTGATTCTTCTCATGATAGTTTCTATTTTGTGAACTAAACTTCTTATTTTTTTCTTCTCAGGTACTATGACCGGTCATTTATATGATGCCAGGGATATCATTTCTCACGATGTGTAACGACTCTGAATTTACTGTACGAAATTTTCCAGTTTAATGTACAGAAATGAGTTTCAACTTGAGTTTGAGTTATTAATTAATTTTGTTAAATAATAGCAAAAAACAACTTGTAGATCACTGGTAAAACCCCTGCACTGTTATGATGTAGCCCATGTGTTCGATCCTCATCAGACACATTATTTTTTCTGATTTTTCTTTTTAACTTTTTGGAAGCACAAAAGTTTACACGTGCAATACACAGAAAAAATGAAAAGTCAGAAAATTAAACATGTGGAAAATGGAGTAAACCCTAATTTTATCTGGTGGCATGAATCTCGATGCCAGATGGCATGAATAGACCAGCGGAATTGGACATCGGGCTGGCGCCAATGGTTGGATTAAGCCCAATGAAGCCCGGGCTTTGCACGCTAACCCCTTCACCTATCCCTAACACCCCTGCACCATTTGATTTTCCTGCAATCAAACAGAGACCCTTCATTTCACAATTAAACCAAATTTTAATGCATTTTAATTCACAGTTTTAATTCCAAAACCCTAATTCCGCACTATAAATACCACCCCACACTTTGGCTCGGTATTATTCTGATATTTCTAGCCAAAAATCTCAAAAATTCTCTTAGTACAAGAGGAGTTAGCAAGCAGTCGACTTCCGGCGAAGAATCGAAGCTATTCCGGAACTTCCGTGATGCCACGAAGTTCAACTCTCCTTCTTCTACCTTTTCTTAACATAACCAAGTAGTAAGTCCCTTCCAATCTTCATTTCTCTTCTTTAAAAATTCATTTTAAAATGTATATCGGTAAGTGAAGTTAATACCGATATCTATTTCCTAAACCCTAAAAACTCTCCTTTTCTTACATATTGTTCATCCAAATTCTTACACAATACTTGTAATCTTAATATCAATATTTAGAATAAATTTTAGCTTAGAAGATCATGTAAAATAACTTTAATTTAGTTTTTTCCATTAAAATACCATGAACTTTAATATCATCCCTTTTAGTTTTATTAAAACAATACCTTAGGAAAACTTCACGGGATAATGACATACCCCTCACGTACACACTTGGTTCCATAGCACGGTATCTCTTTTATGAATTTTTGTACGAAGAAAATATTATATTAAAATACCACTTATTTTAAAAACCGGTTTTCTTTTAAAACAGTATTTTGATTCATTTGCGATTATGCCTCTACAACCTTCCTTAGGGGACTGGCTATTGGATGGTGCAGATTATCGCACATTCTTGGGCTAGTAGAGCGAGATGCAGACCTCCTCACGGAGTATTCGATATCGAAAGGTTTTAAATACGATTTTTAAGAAAAATGATTTTTTCTAAATAAATAAAAGAAAATTAATTTTTAATAATTATATAAACTTATAAATCCATATTTTCAAGGTATAATAAACTTATATTTATTTTTCTAAAAAATGAAAGAAGAACAAGTTTTAATAAAATACCCTCAAATTACCAAAAGACAAGCTTTTCAATAAATTACCATGAACTTCCAAAGTTATTTGTTTATCACTAAAATACCTTAAATCCTTAAAACTCATGCTTATGAAAACCCTAATAATATAAATACCCCTCGAGGTTTATTTTTAACTATATTATAATATTTTTCATAAAACCCCTTCGAGTTATATAAAACAATATTTAAGGATTTTAGTAAATGCAGGTTTAAGCGAGATCAATTCTCTTGAGCCCCAGGGAGTAAGAGAAAGCGAGTGCTTTCTTATTTAAGGTAGAAAACTTAACGGGGTTATCAATGATAATTGTCTTAGAAAAAGACACAAATCCTGCCATCCATGTGCAGCAGTTACCGATAACTCCCGAACCTAATTCAAGATATAAATCAATACAAGTGTCTGACTCGGTCTGAGTCTATCCCAATCTGAATCCAAACTCAAGTCTGAGTCCAATTCAATCCCGAATCCAAAGTCAAACATGAATACTTGAACATGAACCTGAATACTTGAATTCAAACAGCAAAATCAACATGAATACTTGATTTGACTCGACTGAACCATAGTTATAACTTGACATGACTACTTAAATATATGATTATATCCTGAACCTGACTACTTGAACAATTTGTATCCTTGGTCTCGGCAAGACTTGTAACATAACTTATACAATACATTATGCGGGGATAACGGGGTAGATTGGTACGGAACGTATTAACGTGGCACGGATGATCACTTAAAAGACACCTATATGAACTCTCGTGCCGTTGTCCCATGGGTTTTGACGGGGCTTTGTGCTACATGTTACCATAGTCCACGGGGTAAGATGGACTTCTTTCGTATACACAAATACCTTTTGTACCAAGCTACAAACAACCACGTTAGAATAACATTCATATACTTGTACAACTTACCAGTTCAATTCTCATTACTTGTTATGTTCCATTTCTTCTTTTGGTACTTATCGAGCGCTAGTTCGCTGACGACATTCCTGTCTATTTCTTTCTTTGGAATGTTCGTCGGGAGGACCAAACTCTCAGGAGATCGAGCCTAGCCAGGAGGATTTGGACCAGCTTACCGCTCAGCCAGACTACTAGCTCTTCTTGTACTTACTTTCAGTTTGTATGCCACTGTTTAGACACTGCATTGTATCTTTCCTTTTCAAAATAATTGTATGTAAAGATGAATGTAAATAAAAATTGCTATTTATTTTATATCTCTTGTCATTCTTGTGCATTTTACATATATTGCTTAATTATGTTTAACGTATTTATTTCTTAGTAAAAACGTTGCGGCCTGCCACGTCACCGTTTCAGTATACTGGGAAGCGAGGCGTGACATGTTTTGTTGGCGGTCCATGCAGGTCAGTTCTGCATGAAGTCCTAAGTAATATATATCATAAGAATTATAAGAATCAGCAACTATACATTTCTTACATTTCAAATTTCTTGAATCTATCGTAACCATTCATTTTCTATCAAGTTCATGAAAACAACACCAGCACGAACGTCAATGGCAATACTCCACCGCCTACTCTACCACCACCTGTTACCATTACAGCTTCCATCAACGAGCAAACGGTACTGCTTGAGGCTATCAAGTGTTGGCTATAGTGCCCTCAAGTCAATTATTGGATCACAGGCACGCGATTGCAATGATTGAGGGAGGACCTATACCGGTAGAACAGTCTTACTCGAGATAATAATATGCTATCTGGTTTGTATTTATCATCGTGTACATACTTCAGGTGACATTACAGATCACTATTACATGTTGATAGAGCCCATAGGATTCTTGCTTGACTACCAGCAGTATGATGGTGATCATATACGTGAGAGTTGGGTGGTCTATAAGCACATCTTTAAAGTGTCCCTAGTCGTGGGAGTTTCGAGACTGGGCATCGATACTCCGAGAGTAGACTAGTGTATACGGATCGAGACCCCGACGAGGGGCGGTGGCCGGTCTCACAAGCCATTGGTGTCAGTTGGTTCACCTAAGATGTATACAGGTGCTCATTGGATTATGAGTACACCGGACGGACTCGCCGAGAACATGCTAGTTGGTATTATACCTATTGTCATATGGCAATTCCCTGGTGATATGTGTACAGGTTAGTCTATCGACCTGAGATCGTCATTTGTCTCGTGTGAGTTCCTACTGTGCTTTGATTACTACCCTACCACGGCTCAAAGGAGTCGTGCAAAAAGGTTTTAGTTGGGTACAGTCTAGAGCCATATGGAGGCAGTGAGCGGATCGTCAGGGGATTCATCTCTCCCGGTATTGGGGGTTGATGTCGCGGTGTGCACAGGTGGCCATCACCAGAAATTCTTGGCCAAGATAGTCGAGAATTACTGATTCGGATCAGTAGTTTTTCAGGTGGTGATGGGCTTCATACTGACACTAAATATCGTGTTATTAGGGGTCTGAGTTTATCCACCCCCATAGACCCGATATGCGATACTCATAGACGAACGGACCGGATTGTACGGATACTGTCACTGTCAGGCTCAGTAGGGTTTCAGGATGAGTTTGCTCGTCGGCCTCCCTTTCACTCAATACCTAGGTATCCGTTACATACAGCTAGTGCCACTAACGTGCTTATGGTTAAACCCACTGCCAGCGTATTGACGAGTCTTTAGAGTCCCACACAGAGGGTTTCCCTAGTTCGGGCGAAACGTTGTAGAGGCCGTATGGTTTTATGGCAGGGTTCGATCATATACGTGCACTTGTGCACGGATCATGATCGGACGGATAATACTAGTGGGCTTTGGTTTAAGCAGGATCCTAGTATTATATTGTTGGATTATTTTCGTCTCGTAGTATTCGTATTCAGTCGGAATACGGATGCGGGTATGTATATACAGATGAGGGGTATTCTTGTAATTCGTTATAGGTTTACTTTAGAAGTTGCATTTTCTTTTTGGATTAAATATTTTAGTTTAAATGTTTAATATTATTGTGAGGTGGAAAGTATGAGTGTGAGTTTTTTCATGGATTCATTTATGGTGCACATGTGCCATGCTTGATTATTTATTTGGTTTGGTTGTGAGATATTTGGGGAAAGAGGCAGATATTTTTTGTGCTAGGATTTTTCTATGGCTGCTCTTCACAAATACCTCACAACACAACAAGAAAACAACAGACACTTTCTTGAGTTGTTTTTCTTAAGCCAAAACTCTTGAGCTCACACTTCTCTTCACCTATGGCTTCTTCTTCAACCTCCACCATATTGTCTCATGAGTTGAGAATTCATGGGTGTTTTGAGACAAAGTATTCACACATAATCTCTACTTCATCTTGTGCATCTAAGCTAGCAAACTGGATGCTCGAGTTGCTTCGGTTTTGAAGCGGGAGCCCGTATTACTAATCCTCGACGTGGATCGTCTTCGAAGAGGGAGACCGGAGAGCGAACTTCATCGAGGCAGCCGCGAGGAGCTTGGGACAGAGGTTGAAGACCGAAGTACATGGATCGATCGGTATAACCTCTCTAAACTCTTTACAGTTTACTAGTATAGGGTTAATGGTACGATGCGTCGATTAGGATTCCGTTAGCGCCGGGTTTTTAAAGTTTTTGTTCCGCGTTTGGCCACGGATTGATGGCCGGGACGCTGTCGTAACCTTACATGGTATCAGAGCCAACCCATTAACCACTTACTAGTTGGTTTAGACAATATTAAAGTATCGAAACCGAAACAACTCCGAAACAATACCCGTAGTATTCCGGTTTCTGTCATTTTTCTAGTGTCTTCTAAAAATATTTTAGCAACTGCAGAAGACTACTATGGTGACCACTAGACTGCACCCCAAATACGAGCCTCTTCCTCCCAATTTGACCTGAGCACATTGCTCTAAAATCCGAGCTGTCCGGCCAGATTAAGTAGTTGGGACTTCGTATTTTGCGTGTTGTCTGGTATCTGGAATATTGGTTCAGTTGTATTGCTAGTTTAGCCCAGTTTTGATATGGTTTTATCTAGTTCTTTTGGGCTATTCGGGGTTATTTCGAAGTCGATATTTCTAACATTATTTAAAGTTTACAGTACATGCATTTCTATCTGCGACCGTGAATGTCATTAGAGCGGTACAACTTGTCTAATTGCTATAGCTCTTTTAGACGGGTTTGCGAACGTGACATTCACGTTGATGTTCTGTGTTATGCTGTGTTTGTTGTGGATTCGTCGTGGTGGATAGCTTGGGTGCAATGTTAGTACAGTTTAGTTTTATTTGTACATTTGATATCGCAGGCGAGCATCCGACATGTGGACTGCCGTCACTGCCTGTTTGTATATTATTTGTTTGGGGCACGACCGGGTTGAGGTCGATGTCACCATTGTACATATTTTCCTTTTCTGTACTAGGATTACCCCGCGGTGGAGTGCACGGATAGCCGGGTTCTGGAGAGCAACGGGTCCGCATCTCATGGAGTTGAGAAGAAGGGGGCCTCACTCTAGAATTGGTGGGCTATTCGCTGCACTCGTAGGGGTACAGGTTGACCCAAGGTGGGGTGCTCAAGTTACCGGATTCCGTGAAGTGCCGGGTGGCCCATTCACTTTGATGAAGGGGGCTGCCTCGCTTCTGGTTTTGGCGGGTAACTTGCCGCACTCGTAAGGGTCTAGGTTTTCATTGCACAGGCTATCCACACAACCAGAGGAACGTCGGGTTTTACTTGCGGCTCAATGGAAATCCGGGGCTCCCAGATTATCCGTATTGTTCTATGATGCTTATCGCTTGTCCGTGATGTTGCATTTATCATACCTGGAATGATTATTATATATTGTTATATATATACTAGTAGATGTTGTATATGTTTTACACCCGCGCTAGTCCATTCCCCGCTCTGTTGTTAGTTAAGTAACCTAACGGGTGATGACGGGACCCAGTGACGAATGCGGATGGCATATACGTACATCATATTTTCGTTCTTTTCTGGTGTGATTAATTGATGGGACCGTGTTGATTCAGATCAATGTAAGGAAAATAGACCTATTCGATATTGTTGGAACAATTTTCAAAAAGCTATTATTAAAATGACGTTTCCTTTTGTTTTGCACAGCGGTATTCGGTTATGAATATCCAGCACCTCATTCGACGAGGCAAGGGCCGAGATCTCTTCATCGGGAGTGACCCTTTGGACAGAAGTTTGCGTTGGGGTAATAACTTCACCATAGTCGATTACTTTTTGCTTTGCATCGCGGTATTCAGTTGGAATATCCCGCACCTCATTCCACGAGAAAAGAGCCGAGATCCCTTCACCGGGAGTGACCTATTTAGCAAAGGTTTTCGCCACTGTATATTTGTAAAAAGCTATCCGGTCCCTTCAACAATATCAAGTTCATTACGTTAAAGGTTTTTCGCCAAAAACCATTCGTAGCCCTCCATCATTTCAGACGGGTAGCACTTAGTATTCATGCTATATTTGTTGGCTTTCGTCAAGGCATAGTGTATGGTAGCTGCTTGTTACCTTTCTGTTGCATAGATAGATGCGTTGGTTTGGGACAGTCGTACAGCCTTGTTGGCCTTCGTCAAGGGCGAGTACGGGTGGGTTCAAATTAACCTGGACAATGACGGGTAGAACTTGACATGTGACTTATGATTTGTTGGCCTTCGTCAAGGTCATAAGAGCATGGGGTAAAAATCACATTGGGAGTTTCAAACATACAGGAAACTTGCCAGGCATGCGCATACCTTCTGGAGTGTGATAACTTGAGTGGATTCCATCAGGTTATCATGCGATGATAGTTGGATCCCGATTCCCACTGATGAGTTGGTTTACTACTCGGGTGATTTTAGATGATCCCGACTAATTCTTCTTTCAGATTTGGAGGAGAATTTGAGGATACAGTGGGAGACATCCTGATTAGATAAAATGATTGACCATTCTGATCTAGGTTAGAGTGCACGCTGAGTATTTCTTTTCTCTCTCTCTTTGGCAGCAATCATGTCCCGACCCTAGACTATAACTCAGTAACCAAGTTAACCGAACTTTCTCAAAACACTGGCTTTTGGATTGTCAAAGTTGCATACTTCATTTCCATTCCTACTTTTACCATTTGCATTTCTCCGGAACATTCCATATCACTACGAAGATCCACATTTATTGGATATGACCGTCGTATAGTTACATACGAACTCGAAGAAACTTGTTTCAGATTCGAGAATGGTTTCCGGTTCTGGAGAAATTGAATAAGACTATTCAGTTGTCTTTTCCTTTTACCTTCTTTCGGGTTGTGAGGGCTCCTAGGGTTAGGAGAGGGTACACCTATTGCGCTTATTGTATAGTCTTCTTCCAAACCATAGGCAGGTGCCGAAAGGTGGGGAAAGAAGAAAACCAATTAGCCTTAGTGTGGTGTACAGAAGGTAATAAGTAAAGACAAAATAAAAGGATTAGAAAGAGGCCAAAGTAAATTGCGACTGCTATCATTCACGACCAAACCGCGTATTTCATCGCCACTCCTACTTCACCTTTGAATTTCTCCAGAACACCCCATATCACTACGAAGATCCACAGTTATTGGATAATCCATCGTACTCGAAGGAACTTGTTCCAGTTCGAGGATGTATTCTAGTTCAGGAGAAATAGAATACAGATTATTCAGTTGTCTTTTATCTTTACCTTCTCTCAGGTTGCGAAGGTTTCTAGGATTACGAGAGTACACCTATTACGCTTATTGGATAGTTTTTTCCCAAACCATAGGCTGGTGCCGAACGGTAGGGAAGGAAGAAAACCATTTAGCCTAAGGGTGGTGTACAGAAGGTAATGAGTAAAGACAAATAAAGGGATTTGGAGAGATGGCAAAGAAATATACGGTTATAGGCATGAATCTGGATAATGGAAGAGGCATTGCTAGGAATACCCGGCTACCCCTTCGAAACATTTTCATGTTTCAGTTTCACCCATGCGTTGTTAGTTGAAAACCGATTTCCCAATTAGATCCTTACTCTAGGGTATGTATTTACCAGGTTTGATTCTCACATCTGTATGATTTCCCAATTAAACCTTTGTTGTTGACGTACAAACGCCCAACAACCAAATACAAATCCAACCACCAAAACCAAGCATTCAAAACTCGGAAAACATAGCCAAAAATACCCCAATATGCTCCCAGATTTATCTCAGGTTAAATTGGGACTAAACTAACAAGTATATGGAATTGTATATGGAGTATGTGAGTTACTGAACCAACCTAAACACCAAACACCAAAATTTGGCAGGCCACACTCACCCAAAATCCGGCCAGCTCGGCCAAAGGTGCTCCGTTGGGGTTCGTCTTCTCAGGTGGTCTCCTATTGGTCTAACTAGGTCTCTGGAGTTGCTAGTTTTTCTCAGAAATTTCCCGGGTTGCTCCAGATTCCCTGCAGGCCACTAAAATGTCACAAAACCGACATGGGGCCATTTCTAAGTTCGTATTTTGGATTCTATATTCATTTCCAGGTCTCGAAGTAAATCCCTAAGGTCTTAAAACACTCACTACACCTCATGATTCCACACAAACACCCAAACCCTTCTCTTGAATTTCCCAAACATCACATACCCTAACCAAATCGCATTTTAAACTAAACTAGGGTGCAAGAAACTAAAACTAAACTAAATGAAAGAAGATATACCTCATTTGAGCAACTCAAGAAAAACCCTAGCTTCCCAAAGTCTTCAAAATCCAACTTTGATTGGTCCAAAGTGTCGAGGATGAGGTGGGGATCAACTTTAATTAAAGGAGTTTAGAGTTTTGATGAAGATTTTGAGATGATATATGGAGGTGGAGGTGGAGGAAAGCTTGGGGATGAAGAAAGTGAAGAAAATAATGGGGTGAGTAAATGGTGGCTGCCCCCTTCTCTCTCTTCTTATTCTCACCCTCTCACAACTCATATCTCACACTCTCTCTCTCTCTAATAATTCACACTCTTTTCTTTTTCTTTTCCTTTTCTCATCTAAACCAAATAAAACCAATACCACAAACACACTTAAAACAATATGCAACAAAATGCAACATGCCATGGTGCATTAACCATGAAAAAATGTAGAAATACGGATTTGGCTTAATCATGATAGTAGTGCACTAATCAATTTTTATTCAAACTACATATAATAATTTATAAAAATGCCAAATCCGATAAATATATTTTTAAATGAATAAATCATTTTAATCTCTAATTATTTCATAATTATTGGTATATATTTATACTATTTTACGAAAACCCCAATTTCGCAAATCGGGTAATTTTCGCGAAATATATTATTTTAATATTAAATTCAAAAAATAATATTTTATATTTTCTGAAATGTTACACATGAATATGCATGGCGAAAGACCCTTCCGGCCAATAAATGGCCGCTTCCTTAAGAAATACTGCGCTTGACAAGTCACGGCTCAGGTTAATGATAAATGACGACGCTCGTGTCCGTTCGCTGTCTTCCTGAGTCCAAACTCTATAAGTAGTATCCGGCAAAACTTCACCTCGAAGCTAACAATGGACCGAGACGTCCTTAAACTAATAATGGACCGAGACGTCCTTACACTAAAAAGGGACCGAGACGTCCTTACACTAAAAAGGGACCGAGACGCCCTTAAACTAACACTGGACCGAAATGTTCTTAAACTAACACTGGACCGAAAAGTACTTAAACTAACACTGGACCGAAATGTCCCTAAACTAACACTGGACCGAGATGTCCCTAAACTAACAATGTACCGTAATGTCCTTAACTTAAATACGTCGCCTCAAACACGACGATAGTGGAATTCAAGTCCGCAAATCCCATCGGCGAGGACGACAACTCAAGTCCCGCCGGCTGCACAGCTGCCCTGGTGGCGAAGCCCCCCCATAAATTCCATTGGCGAACAGAGGGGTAAATAAATAAAATTTAAAAAAAACAAAAAAATGGTAGGTCCACAAGCGAAATGGGCACGGATGAAAACCCAAAAGGGCGCCGTGAGTAAAAACAGCAGGGCTACCGGCGAGTTTGTGAAAACCCGAAAGGGCGCAATCTCGTTGTTAAAAAAACGGTACGTCCAGAAGCAAAATGGGCATGGATGAAAACCCGAAAGGGCTCCGTGAGTAAAAACAATAGGGCTACCGGCGAGTTTGTGAAAACCCGAAAGGGCGCGATCTCGTTAAAATAAAAAACACCTGCAAGGTCCTATCGACCTTGTGAGGAGAAAACACCTGCGTGAGATCCTTACGACTCACAAGAGACCAACACACTTAGCGATCCCCACGATTCCTAAGGAGAAATTACACTTACGAGATCTTGACGACTCGTAAGGAGAATTCCCCCTGTGAGACCCTCGCGGCTCACAGGATTCAAAAACCTTAAGCTACAGGGATCTGAACTTGTTCTTAAGCCATCACACTCCCCAAGTTACCCTACAAGAGGTTCAATATTGACCCTTGTATACAATCCACGGGCGCAAATAAACGTTCCCTCACCTAGGTCCACCAATGGCGCGAAATTTCCCTATTTGGTGAACAACATTTGTAGGTCCTCTCGACTTGCAAGGAGGAAATACTCTTGTGAGATCCTTACGACTTACAAGAGAAGACATCACTTAGGAATCCTCACAACTCCTAAGGAGAAAATACACCTACGAGATCCTCACGACTCATAGGGAGAAACACCTTTATGAGACCCTTACGGCTCGTAAAGTCGAAAAGCCTCAGTCAACAGAATCCTAATCTTGTTTGCTAAGTCACCTTTGTTCAAATCGACAAAGGCAAATGATGATTCGCTCCTGGAAATATCCCAGTAGTAGCGATGCTGATGCCTAAATCGGTATCAAATTCCAAGCCCTTTCACGGCAAATTATGATTCGCTCCTGGCAATATTCTAGTCGCAGCGATGCTGATGCTAAGATTGGTATCAGACCTCGGGTTCCATACTCGCAATAAAAACCAGGGAGCAAAAATGCATATGAAATAGCCGAAATGATAGGGCAACTCGCAGTAAGAATCATCGAGCAAAATGTATGCATATAAAATAACTGAAATGTTTGGGCAACTTGCAATAAAAAGCTGCGAGTAAAAAGAAAAAACAACCGAAATGATTGGGCACCGCGAAAAAATAGCAGAAATGATTGGGCACCGCGAAAAAATTGCTAAATTTATCGGGGTGAGTCCAAATTTCTGCTTATAGGAAAATAATATGTCTTGCTCTCTTGTCATGT
This sequence comes from Agapanthus africanus, assembly GCA_030015575.1. Taxonomy (NCBI): domain Eukaryota; kingdom Viridiplantae; phylum Streptophyta; class Magnoliopsida; order Asparagales; family Amaryllidaceae; genus Agapanthus; species Agapanthus africanus. Next base: position 116,343,046 of record CM057340.1, on the reverse strand, counting down.
GATCGGTAGCTCCAATATCAATAACCCAAGGACGTGGAGCATGTGTCGGCAAGATGCAAGATATATGATCACCTCTTGCCTTAATCAAATCTGAAGTGAGTGAGAACAAAAGAAGACAAAGTCTCTGTATTTCACCATCTATTGATGGTCCTTTTGAAATGGGAGGAAATGCAGCTGACGTCATCATAACTACTCGTAAACAACCAAATGTGAAAGAGGCTTCTCAATCAATCTGTCAAACACCTGATCGGTGGCGGCATAAGCTCACCAATTCCAACAACCAAATGACAAGAAATGGATCTCTAAAAATCCAATCCAAAGAATCGTAGTTGATCTTCAAGATCCAACTACCGATATAACAACAAACACCAACCTCTTCAAGCTATAACGTCGGAACTAATCAAGGTAACCGATAGCAAAATAATAAGAAAAGATGACGAAGACATCAAGAACAAGGGTAATAATGAAGGAGTTAACTTGTATCGTAGATGAGAAAATTCAAAGGGGACAACTCCTTGAGGCAACAACTTCAGAATCGAGGCAACCACCCTCTAGATCACAACACTGCAAGGCAACAACTCTTGGAATAAGAATAATGTTCGTATCTTCAAACGAGCTTGAATTTACACATCAAAAGGAAGAGATCTCCTGAGATCTCACCCAAATACAACCAAGAATGTCAACCAACCAACCCAACTAAAGAAAGGAATCTACAAAGATTCCACACAAATATCGTGATCGATCTCCCAAGATCCGATCCGCGATAAAAAAAACTACAAATAAAACAACCAACCAACTCAATCGGATCCGAATATGGACTCCGACGAGTCTAAAAATCTGATAACACAATCAATCGAGCAACTCATTATAAAAATAAGCACAATCAACATTCCAACAACACAAGCGATGGAACAAAGAATGATGAAAATGAACAAAATATCACCTCAAGTCTCAGATTACTGTAGCAAACGATCAAATCGAAGCAAAGAATCCCCAAATCAAGCTACAAGATTTGATCTACACCCAAATCAACACCCAAATCTTTAAGAACAACCCAAAAATCAAACTCTGAGCCAAGAACTTCCTCAAATCAATTTTAGAATCATCAATATAGCCAAAACGAGATCAATCGATCTCAGCCAAATCGATCAAGGTCGATGGTTAAGAACAGCTCCAAATCGAGGAAGATGAGTCGATCAACAAAATCGAGGTCAAGAAAGGGTTGATTGAAGATGAATGGGGGTTCTCCGTCGTTGATTTAGTATTTTAGAAGAAGATCGAAGGCGAGGAAACGCTCCAGTTTGAAGATGAGGCAGCCATGGGTCTTCATATCCCGTCGATGATCATGGAACACCTCTGGATAGAGTCGAAGAGGTCGATTTGCTTCAGGAGAGCTCCGGCGAGGTTGCTGAGCTCCGACGAGATGGTGATGAAGGCAGGCAGCGACGGTGGCAGCGGGTGTGGAGTCAAGTTGAAGGGATAGCTTGAGTGTTGATGTTTACCCATAGCACATGATTCACATTCTAGAGTAAATAAAGAACTAAGAGATGGAATTATCTTCTTCAATGTTTGTAAGGAAGGGTGACCAAAACGGTAATGAGCATCAAAATCTGATATAGGGCTTGAGGTTGGACAGGCTATATGGCGTGGGTGCTCGTCAAGGTGGTACAACCTATCAACCTCCGTCCCAGTGTCAAATGTTCGATTCGTCCTAAGCTTCTGAAAAACACATCCTTCAAGGAAAAAGGTAGCACTACAATCAATTGTCGATTCAGTTGACTAATAGAAAGCAAGTTGAAGGGAAATCGAGGAGGATATAGAACAGAACTCATGGGTAATTGTGATGTAGCCATAACTGAACCCATTCTTTCTATAGAAGAGATAGTACCATTTGCTAAATTTACCAGGGTGAGTCCAAATTTCTGCTTATAAAAAGATAATATGTTTTGCTCGGCAATCATGAGATTGGTGGCTCCAATATCAATAACCTAAGGACGTGGAGCATGTGTTGGCGAGAGGCAAGATATATGATCACCTTTTGCCTTTATCAAATCTGAAATGAGTGAGGACAAAAGAAGACGAAGTCTCTGTATTTCATCATCTATCGATGGTCCTTCTGAAATGGGAGGAAATGCAGCTGACGTCATCATAGCTATTCGTAAACAACCAAATGTGAAAGAGGCTTCTCAATCAAGCTGTCGAACACCTGATGGATGGCAGCTTAAGCTCACCAATTCTAACAACCAAATGACAAGAAATGGATCTCTAAATATCCAATCCAAAGAATCGTAGTTGATCTTCAAGATCCAACTACCGATATAACAAAAAACACCAACGTCCTCAAACTATAACGTTGGAACCAATCATGGTATTCGATAGCAAAATAATAAGAAGAGATGACGAAGACATCACGAACAAGAGTAATAATAAAGGAGTTAACTTGTATAGTAGATGAGAAAATCCTAAGGGGATAACTCCTTGAGGCAACAACTTCAAAATCGAGGCAACAACCCTCTAGATCACAACACTGCAAGGAAACAACTCTCGGAATAAGAATAATGTTCGTATCTTCAAACGAGCTTGAATTTACACATCAAAAGGAAGAGATCTCCTGAGATCTCACCCAAATACAACCAAGAATGTCAATCAACCAACCCAACTAAAGAAAGGAATCTACAAAGATTCCACACAAATATCGTGATCGATCTCCCAAGATCCGATCCGCGATCAAACAACTACAAATCAAACAACCAACCAACTCAATCAGATCCGAATATGGACTCCGACGAGTCTAAAAATCTGACAACACAATCAATCGAGCATCTCAATATAAAATTAAGCGCAATCAACATTCCATCAACACAAGCAATGGAACAAAGAATGATGAACATGAACAAAATATCACCTCAAGTCTCGGATTACTGTAGCAAAGGATCAAATCGAAGCAAAGAATCCCCAAATCAAGCTACAAGATTCCATCTACACCCAAATCAACACCCAAACCTTTAAGAACAGCCCAAAATCAAACTCCGAGCTAAGAACTTCCTCAAATCAATTTTAGAATCACCAATACAACCAAAACGAGATCAATCGATCTCAGCCAAATCGATCAAGGTCGATGGTTAAGAACAGCTCCAAATCGAGGAAGATGAGTCGATCAACGAAGTCGAGGTCAAGAAAGGGTTGATTGAAGATGAATGGGGGTTCTCCGTCGTTGATTTAGTATTTTAGAAGAAGATCGACGGCGAGGAGACGCTCCAGTTTGAAGACGAGCTAGCCGTGGGTCTTCATATCCAGTCGATGATCATGGAACGCCTCTGGATAGAGTCGACGAGGTCGATTTGCTTCAGGAGAGCTCCGGCGAGGTCGCTGAGCTCCAACGAGGTGGTGACGAGGGCAAGCGGCGACGGTGGCAGCGGGTGTGGAGTCGGCGGCGGCTGGAGTTAGGGTTAGGTATTTTAGTGTTTATGTGGTGGATGGTTGAGATTAGATCTGACGTAATGTGTGGTGTAGATTGGCTTTGATACCATGTAAAGAATAAGGAAAGAGAGATTATGAGAGAGATGTTTTAGGGAATGTAATGAATAGATAAGTCTAAGCCTAATCCTCCTCTTTGTATAGGCAAAGCCATTTTGATATTACACTCCTATTAAATATCTAATTACATATAATAAATTCGTGTACGTATTCTAACATCCTTGTGGCATGATGCTGCATTGCAATCTGCCCGCCATTGTTGTCATCATCACCAAACCTTAGTAGAAATAGACTGCAGAGTAGAACTTTGAATTCGTTGAAAAATTGATCAAGTTGCATGTTTGGCCGGCTTCAAATTTTGAGTATATGGAAAATCCTTGGTGATGGAAGCTCTTAGCGCGAGAGAAAGAAATACTTTCATTTTGAGATCTTGACTGCTGAAGCCTCCAATACTAGTTGCAACTTCTTTCATAGACCTCCTAGTTGATCCTTATCATGATTGAGAGGTGAGTCTGTCTCTTAAAAAGTATTTGATCTGTATCAAAATGAGAAGTTGAAATCAATGTTGTAAAGAACGGATTCAGAGTTTGTTCGGTTGGCCGGCAAATAAAGAATATCCGGTTTATTTGGTGAACATTCGGTTTATTCGGATTATGCGGCCATCAATATTTTCATTTAAGTATTACATATAAAAATTCAAAAATATATAAAGAAATAGAAAACTAATATACCCGTGGCCTTATAATAAGGCGTCCGAACTAAATCAAAAGATTGTGGGTTCGAAAAAGAAGAACAAGGAGTAAGAAATAAGGAGAGTGTTTGTGAAATAATGTGTATGTCCCACTTATTATTTAATTAAGTTGTGGATCCCATATTTGTTTTCTTAATTATGGGCTTTGTTGTTTTAGGCCTAATGGGCCAATTCGGCCGAATATTCACGTTATTTGTCTGAATATATGGTTTGTACGGCGAATGTTTGGTTTGATCGAATATTGCAGAGTTTGTTCGTTTTGTCGCCGAATCAATATTCCCTTCTTTTCAACACTAGTTTGAAATTATGGATCTAGATGCATGTTAGGTTTATGATTTATACAGAATAAGAAATTTAGCTCCTGAAAGAATGCCTGTTTTGAATGATCTGAGAATTGAGATCATTCTTTGGGTGTCTAGAAAGGGATTTCTGATGAAATTGGCCAAGAACCAAACTCATTGTTGAAGGGATATGGGCTCCTATTATGTAACTCAATCCGAAGACATCATATGGAACTCAAAATATTCCAATAAAAATATAATATATGTCCTAATCACCTTTTATTAATTTTTTCCATTTAAAAAATTATCTGGAGTATCAATAAAGGAATAAGGAAGAGTGTAGGAACTATTACAGCATTGCTAGAAAACTTTCTTTGGGATAAAAAGAAGATTGCTAAGAGATCAGAAATTAGCACAGGCCTATATAGCATGGGTTCGGATATACGGGATACGACACGATACGGATTCATAATTTTCCAAAAATCTAGGAGAGGTGATGGGGTTTTTTTTAATCAATTTTTAATTATATAAATATGAAAACATATTAAGATTACATATAAATATGTAATAATATAAATAAATAATCGCATTATGTTAGATATTCAATACGCTTTCAAATTTTTTAGAGCCTTAATTTTTTGAGAGGAAGGAGAAGTGTCGATTCGAGAAAGGCGGATGAGAAATTTACAAGTCCGAGTGAATCCGAGAGTTTCCGAGAGTTTCAGCCTCCGATACATGATCGGGAACGATTCATGAGGCATTTACAAGTTTCCGTGCTTCATAAGAAATGAGATGTAGAAAATACAAAGAGCAGAAGAGAAACAAACTAACAGATGGATGGATATGGGGAAAGGAATTCCTATTAGTTAAAATTTCAAAGTAATCATGGGAGCTCAAAAAGAATGCAATGAGCTTTACAAGTCCGAGCGAATCCGAAAAAATCCGAGAGTTTCAGACTCCGATACACGATCGGGGACGAATCGTGAGGCATTTATAAGTATCCGCGCATAGGAAATGAGATGTAGAAAATACAAAGAGCAGAAGAGAAACAAACTAACAGATGGATGGATATGGGGAAAGAAATTCCTATTAGTTAAAATTTCAAAGTAATCATGGGAGCTCAAAAAGAATGCAATGAGCTCTCTCTCTCTCTCTCTCTCTCTCTCTCTCTCTGAACCGACTTATTACAATCTTTCAAACATGGATGCAACATTATGTCTCTCTCTGAACCTACTTATTACAATCTTTCAAACATGGATGCAACATTATGTGCCGTAGATCCCTGGTCAGGTTGCTTTACTTTTCTCGATGTTGTAATGCATGTTTAGATTATTATTTTTCTAAGAGTTAAAATACATGCAAGATTTGGAGATGTTCAACAAGCATTTTTATGAGCATTGTTTTGCGGCTTTAGAAGGAATACCAACTAAATCATGGGTTTTTAGGATGAATCCCCGAGACTCAAAAGGGCTTTGGCGAGATGCGGTTAAGTCTTTTATATGCCAACTTAACAATTGGCACCCGGTTAGTGTTGGGATTTTATTTTTATTTTAAATTATAAAGTTAATAATAGATAAGGATAAATAAAACAGTCTTATTTAAACAAGGATAAGGATTTTATATTTCGATAAGAATAAGAAATCCTTAATTTGATTAGGAGTTATCATATCCTATACTATAAATATAGATGGCTTTCATCTAAGGTTTTTTTAAAGGAAGCAGGAGAAAGAGAAGGAATTTCTCATCATGTAGAAAGAGATTTGAGTAGAGAGGCAGAAGGGCCAGTACTTAGGGGTCAAAGGTCAAAGCAAGGGCCGAGGTATTGTCACCATAAAGGCTTTGTATAAGGATCTATAGAGGACATGCGGTGTAGCACTTTTGTACTCTTATTATTATAGTAGATTCTCTTGGCTCCTCCGTGGATTAGGTATGGTGCCGAACCACGTTAAGTATTTGTGTCTCTCTTTGTCGTTTATGTACTTTTCTTGCATTGTGGTTTGCTTCTTTGGTTTTGATTGCATCGTAGATCGATTTCATGAGGTGATTCGTAAGGTTTCCGTTGCGCTGCCTCAACGATTGGTATTAGAGCTTGGTTCCACCAAGGGGGTTTCTTCCTATCAGTTACACTTTTTTGCAAACACTGCATTATGTTTCTTGTGAAACCTACATTCCTCTATATACCGAGTTTGTGCTAACGTCATCCTGCTTTGCATGAAGCAGTATACAGGGAACTTGCGTTGTCATGCTCGCTGTGTACGCTAGTGTATACCTGGTCAGGTTGCTTTAGAGGTTTTAATGTCGAGTTAATCGGGTTTAAGGAGACAACCACTGTCCAATTCTTAATAAAGAAGAAAACAAGGAAAGAGACAAGGATGAAATGAAGATTAGATCTTAAAAAAAAGCACTCATTTATCGTCTTACTTGCATCTTAATTTTTTTAAACTAGTCACCTTTTGTATAGGCTATCAGAGGATGAGAGTTATTTGGATATTGTAATAACTACCAAAACATGACTTATTGGATACTGTAATTTATTTGCAGCGAAATGATTATATAAATTAGTACTTCCTCTGTTTCAGTTTGATTGTCGTTTTTGCACTTTATTTTGTTACAAATTACTTGTCCCTTTACAATATCAAGAAATATGTTGTAGAATATACTTCCATATCCCAGCAATATGGTATTTTAGAATTTTCGCATTCCTATCGTTATCTCTACATGAAAGTTACACTTTTCTTAGTAAGTGTGAGAGAGGCCAAAAAGACATTCACAATGGACAAGGAGTATGACTCTTTGGATCTTTTAACTGAGTTAAAACAACGCAGTAAAAACTGAAATTTAAAGGGACTACTTCCATTTAGCATATGCGCGTACGTACTACTTTAAAATCTCGTGCATTCAAAAATGGGTTTCTATGTCGGCGTATTACCTCTTCAAATGCTAATGTTACAATTTTGGGCTCCTTACTCTACAAGCAATTGATTATTGGAGTGATGAAGATGAGAACTATCAGCTGAGGTATGGCAGAGGGGACTCAATGTGGATTTCAAAGGCATTTCGTCATTAATGATTTGATTTGTTTTTAATCCTCGGGTGTAAGTTTTTTGAGGAGACAAGTAAGCTCAGAGAACATGTCACGCCCCGCTATCCAAAAATACAGAATCCGGAAGCATCGAAGGCTAGCCGTGCTACCTACGGTAAGGAAAGATCCTTCCATAGTCACATAAGGCTGTCTAACTTAACCTGTCAAAAATAAAATCCAATACCAAAATATATAATACTGATAATCATGCTGCAACGAAACCACAAGGAATACTAAAAAATGGGTCCACTGGATAATTGATGCAAAAAGATCCAATACAATAGGTTCGAAATAAAATAAGATCTAAAAGAGGTACATAAGTCCTAATATCATATAAGGGCGCACATGCTAAATACTAGCTGAAAAGAAAAAAACCTACGGGTTACTGATCTTCGGCAAAGTCCTGGTAGCCGCTGCGGTGCTGCTCAGCTTGAAAATCTCTCTAAACCTGAGATGACAAATCTCATGGATGTCAGAATATCCCAGCAAGTACTTAACGTATAAGGTGTGTGTATGGTATGGTAACATGAATATATGAATGTAGTGAAGCCCGTGTGCGCAAGTAAGAACATATATATATATATATATGTGTGTGTGTGTGTGTGTGTGTGTGTGTGTGTGTGTGTGTATATATATATATATATTAAAACTATGAAACAGGTATGCAAATATGTCAAGTCATAACCTAACTGGTCACTAAAGGGTAATCTATCTTATCGTGAGTTCGAGTGTGTGTGTCAACCTTTGCAAGAGTATTCCTAACCCAAGAGTAGGGCTCCAGGGGCTAAAAAACAAGAGCCCAAATATGGAATGAACAAGCGACCGATATAGCCCGGTACGAGCTGTAATAACATACGACCGATATAGCCCGGTACCAGCTGTAATAACGTGCGATCGATATAGCCGGCACCAACTGTAATAACATGCGGCCGATATAGCCAGGCACCAGCTGTAATAACATGTGACCGATATAGCCCGGCACGAGCTGCCGGCATAGGACTCTGAGATCCTGTTGTACGAACGCACACTCAAACTACCCCAACACCCGCGTATTTAAAGGTACTATGCTATGACTAGATCACTAATTAGGAGTGCTGAGAGGATTGGAATTTGAGATATGATAACTGCACAGAAATGAAGCTGGTAAACAGTAGTGTGTAATCATGGTATGTAGCTCAGCATCATAATTAGAGATCTCATTTTTAAATAAGCTGGACTTGCATAATGGATAATCATGACATGTCAAAGAAGTTTTAATATGGTAATAGTATCCGCATGAACGTGATGCACAAGCTAGTACAAGTCACAAATATTGCCTTTACCGTTAGCCTTGATGTGTAAATAAAATAATTATAGGCTATATATATATATATATATATAGATGGGTTAACAACCTCGAACTTTTATTTGTATTTAAAATAAATTTCATTTTAAAACCACACTTGTTAATTTTCCTTACTTACTACATAAAAATTTGCCTATATATATATTTTTGTACGATATAAAGAAAATAGATATTAACACATTTATTTTTTATTCTAACAAGGCAGGAAAAATATATATATACATATACACGCGAAGGAATGTTGATGTATATCGACCAAAAGTAAAACTAGAATACTTGCCTCAGGGATGAGAAAAACGCGACGATAGAATGCAAACTCTAAACTTGATGTTAGGGAACATAGTTAGAGATCGATGGACTTAGGCTCGTTTCCGGTGATCTGAGCTTGCAGCGATGAGATGAAGATGATGGCGACGATGTGGAATTGGGTGTCTCGGTCTCAGGGAAGAGGGCGAAGTTGCTGGGGAGGTTGCGACAAGGCGATGAAGTTGGGTTTGGGTTCTCAGGTGAGGGGATCGGGGGTGCTATGTGTAGGGTTCCTAGGCACTCTCAAGAGGTCTCACAAGGCATCGAACATGCCAATTTCAAAAATTATAGGTGCCGAGAGACCCGACTACGGATCGTTTGCTAGAAAACTAGGCGAAAAGCTAACTAGTTAACACTTAACTAAGGGAATACGGAAATACAACCTTTGTAGATCCGGTGCTCCACCTCCATAGCTCCGCAACGAAGTCCTCTCCGCTGTCCAAATCAAATCCGGGCTCTAGCGTCGGCTTCGTCGGAGAATAAGCGAGCTAGGTCGTCGATGTCCATGCCGAAGATGATCTACGTCGAGGCATCGCTAAATCAAGCTCCGACTTCACCAAGTCAAGAAACTTGTGAAGTAAACACACTCTACTACTTGGCAAGAGGTAGAGGATGAAGAAATAGGAAGTGGGTAGACTTTAGAATTGGATTTCTCACTCTAATTCTCACTTTGCCATTAAAGCTTGTGAAGCTTTTTCTTGAAGTGAAGAAGAAGAAGAAGATGAAGAATATGATAAGTTAATTTAAAATAGAAAAATAAAACAATACTTATCATAATCTTTACCTTAGTTAAGTGTAGAGAATTGACTAAGGTTGGGTTGAATGGTTAGGGTTAAGGATGAGAACAAAAGGTCAACAAGTCAAAGCTTCATGAAACTTCAACTAAAAACAAAAGTAGCCACCATTCATTTATCTTCCAATTTATTCAAAATGAATAAATAAATAAGATAAATGAATAAGTAAAACCCTAATCAACAACTTAACCTTGGTTTAATTCTTTATACTTAACTAAAAAGCATGCATCATCAAACATGATACAAGCAAGTGCACAAATCATATCGCATATGAAATGTGCACACCCGAGTGAGAAAATCCATTTAAAGTGAACCGATACTAGTTAATGCAAAGTAATGTATCAAATATATAATTATACATTAAATCATTAAATCAACACTTGATTTAACGATCCGGTCATATCGCATATAACCGACCAGTATCCTATGTATCGGCTTATTGAATCAACCTTTGATTCGATAACTAGGGTATATCGCATATAACCTAATCGATACATTCATCGCGAGAATGGAATACGGTATCACATACACGCATTATTCTCAGTCCCGCACATATCTCATATGCGCTCCTATTTCGTTTCGCTTGAGCCAGGAAACCTCTGTGTAGGACTCTAAAGACTCGTCAATACGCCGGCAGCAGGCGATGATCATATCAAACACCCACAAGCCGCAAGCGGTCTGCTAAACGTAACGGCCACCCGGGTATTGAGCGATCTGAAGATCGACGAGCAAGCCCGCTCACACTCCAGTGAATCCAACCAGTAACACTACCGTACAGTCCGGTCTGATCGTCTGATATGTCGCATATCTCGCCTAGGGGTGGTAAACGTCAGACCCCAATAGCTCGATAAGTCGTGTCGATATGAGGTCTATAACACTTCGAGAAACTACTGGTAACACTTACCAGTAAATCTCAGCAACCCTGGCCAGGGATTTCCTGTTATAGTCAATCGAACACAGCGCAACATCAACTCCCTATACCGGGAGAGACGAATCCCCTCCTATCGCTCATTGTCTCCATGTGACTCGGGACTGTACCCAAAAACCACCGTTTTGCACGCCCTCTTGGACGTGGTAAGATGGAAATCAAAGCACAGTGGGAACCACACAAGACTCTATGACGATCTCGGGTCAACAGACTACTCTGTACCAGTGTCACCAGAGAACTGCCATCTGACGTGAGGTATAATACCATCTGGGAGTTCTCGGCGAGTCCGTCCAGTGTACCCAGTCTCTACTGAGCACCCGTATATCATCTCTGATGTCAAACACCAATGGATATGGGATCATCCATCGCCCATCTGTATGGGTCGAGAAGGTATACGCTAGTCTACTCTGGTATATCGATGCCCCGTCTCGATACACCCACGACTAGGGACTTTGAAGGATGTACTTATAGACTACCATGTCCCCACTAGTATGATCCGCATCATAATCCAGGTAGTCAAGTACAGATCCTAAGGGCTTTACCAACATGTAACAGGGAGACAATCAGTGTACACGTTAAGGTAAAGATCAACCAGATAGCATACTATCATGTCGAGCAAGAAAGTCCTCCCTATATATGTCCCAGCATCCACTACAATATACATCCTATGTACAGTAATGGCCTCTAGGGCATACATATAACTAACAATCTCCCACTTGCACTAGGGCCATCTGTAGCAGTGGTTGTAGTATCTCATACTCAACCATCCCATAAAAATCTCTCTCTGGGAACAGGCCTTTGTGAGTGGATCCGCTGTGTTGTCATCTGAATCTACTCTCCTAACCTCGATCTCCCTGGAGATCATCTATCTCCATGATCAAGTGATACTGCCTTAGAATATGTCTGGATCACTGATGGGACCGGCGTTCCTTGGCATAAGCCACAACTCCATTGTCACACAATGGAAGGAACATAGTTCATCTCATGAACCAATATGCACCCAAACAGCCTCTTTGGTAGCATCTTAAGTAGCGATGTATCCTGCCTTTATCGTCTAGTATGTCACGGTATCTAGCTTGGAACTCTTCCAACATACCGTCCCTTTACTGAGGGTAAAAACAATGCCTGCGACTGACATTCAGTCGTCCTTATCACCCTGGAACACTTCCAGTGATTCTCCCCAGGGTCGATTGATACCTTCTCACTACAACTAGTGAGATTCCTAACATCCAATTAGATCTATCTCATAGATCCAAAATCCAGGATTTGGTAGGTATCATTTTGATCCTATATGGAGAATTATGGTGATAAGCGGAGATTGATCGAGCGTAGCATAGGAAACTCCTTCCCTATCAAGAGTATGTCATCCACGTACTCTACGAGGATCGTCACCATACTCCCTACTACCTTTTTGTTTATACAAGGTTCATCTACCATTTTGATGATATCAAACTGTTTGACTAATTCATCAAAACAGATGTTCCAACTCCGCGATGCCTGCTTTATCCTATAAAGCATCTTGCACACGTTTCCGCTGCTCCCACTGTCTACGAAGCCCTCTGGCTGTGTACTTATAGACGCTCTCTTCCAAAATATCATTTAGAAAAGCAGTCATGACACCCAACCACCAGATATTGTAGTCATGGTATGTAGCCGTGGTAAGTAGGATCTGGATAGACTTAAGCATAGATACTTGAAAAGGTTTTATCATTATCCACGCCTGGTTGATGACGAAAACCTTTAACAAGTCTAGCTTTGAAAGTCTCAACTTTTCCATATACACCAAGTAATCTTCTCAAGATATACTTGCTCCTGATGGGGATTTAACCCTTCAGATATAGCAACCAAAGTCCATACTTTGTTGGTGTATAAGGATTCCATCTCAGATCACTAAGCATCCAGCCATTCTTACAGAGTCTTACTCCTGATGGCCAGCTCGAAACTAGTTGGGTCATCATCTCATGATGCAATCCTCGCTCCCACTGTCATAGAGAAACCGATGTATCTCTCAGGTGGGTGAGGAACCCTACTAGATCGGCGGAGAGGCTGAGGTTCGTTGGAATCTACTGAATCCTTTGGTTCTGCCAAATCATTTGCTGTTGTTTGTATAGCTGGAACATTTCCAGTTCTACATAACAGACCTTGCCTCGAGCTTGTCCGGATTATACTTTTCAGACATAGGCTGGACAACCCCAAATCTTAACTAGCTTAAGACATGGGCTCTTCCCTTATCATATCAAATATGAAGTGGTAGGCATTGATTTGATTCGAACCCTATTCAATAGGTATGCAGCTTCTCAAGCGCATAACTCCCAAAAGGAAAAAGGTGACTCAGTATTACTCATCATAGAGCACACCTTATCACATAGGGTGTAATTGCTCCACCCCGATATACCATCGTGCTATGGTGTATTCGGAGGAGTAATGCTGAGAGAGAATCTCATTCTCCTTTAGAATAGTCCAGGAATTCCGTGCTCAAGTATTCTCCTTCCTGATCACATCAAAGGACATAATACTTGTACTCTTATTTTGGTTCTCTACTTCTAACTTATATTCCGTGAATATCTCAAAAGGTTCGGACTCATGTTTCAACAGGAACATATGTCTGAAGCTTGAGAGATTATCAGAGAATGTAATGAAGTACAAAGAACCTGTCCTGGCATGTGTAGACAGGGGACCTTACATACATCAACATGTATCATCCCAAGAGTTTACTAACTCTTTCTCTGTTTCCAGTAAACGGAGCTATGGTCATCTTATCTTTGTGACATGACTGGCGAGTTTCACAAGATGTAAATTCAAACTGATTTAAATATGCATCTATATGTAACTCTAGCTAGTCGGGTCACATTGATCTGACCTACTCTACAATGCCTCAAGAAGAATTCGTTCAGTTCTGAACTCTTCCTCTTGTGTGTGTTCCATATACTAAGAACTGTAGTTTGATTTAGAATATCAATGCTTTTAGATAACGTGCCTGAACCGATCAACTTTTGATATAGGAAATGTTCAAAACATTATCCAACAATACAAAATTTTATCATTTCTTTACTAATAAAGAGAGTGATATGATTTTGTATATCAGGTTCGGTATCTAATAACATTCGTTCAGAATCAATGTATTGGTAATACAGGGTGACAGTGACCAAAAGACTTGGCTGCAACACTTGCCCCGTTTTCTGCCTCATGAAACTTATCACCCGTTCTCAGTCCTCTACCTTTCTGTAGCCCTATGTAACAGATTACATATCTGGGATCCTGATCTGGTATCACATACCCAGGACGTAAAGGTTACTGAGAAACAGTTCTCTGTATAATGAACACACCCGAAGATGATGCATCAGCATGCACTCTCTTCGTTTGGGCGGCACGGGAAATCTGGTATTCCCCAATTTCCTGCTCGGTCTTATAACAATTATAAGTTGGAGCGGGACCAACGTTCCCCAGCTCAGTATAACAAGCGGGTTCGGTCAATAATCCGTATTATTATCTTGATTAAGGCGTGATATGGTCGCTACCAGGAGAGAGAGAGAAGAAAACACTCAGCGTGCGCTCTTGCAAGAATAGATTGGTTATTATTTTATCTAATCAGGATGGCTCCCACTGCTTTTTATCAAATCTTCCTTCAAACCCTAAAAGGAAAGACTAGCCGGGATTAATTACACACTACAAGTTCGCCAATCTTTCAGCCAGGCCAGTGTCGGTACTTTGAGGGAGGTCCCCCGTGCTTTCGCACGAACCTAATTAATGTAAACCTCGTTTTCCCAGAGGCGTAACCTCGTTAACACCTTTCTAGACACCTACTTGATCGGCTAATTGTAATGTATAAAACTCTCCCAGGAGTAACTCTTACTCGCAGCGGGTATCGGGATCCAACTATCTCATAGAAGGTATGCAATCTCATTGCAAATTTCAACACTTGAAATTCCCGATAATATTTTGCCCCATGCGATCTATGACCTTGACTGAGTCAACAAACCATAGACCGCAAGTAAAGTTCAACCCGTCATTTCTCGATTGAATTAAACCCACCCGCACGACCCTTGACTGAGTCAACAAGGCCGCACGACTACCCTAATCCAATCGCATCATATGCATTGCAGATAAGCACTAATCAGCTACCGCACACTACGCCTTGACTGAGTCAACAAACGCAGCACGAATACTAACTAGGACTTATCTGAAATGACGGAGGGCTACGTCAGGTTTTTAAGAAAACCTTTTGCGTAATGAACTTTATATCGTTGTAGAATCAAATGATTTTAAAAAAATGGAGTGCTTTTGAGGCTTTTCTAGTTTTGCTAAAGGAGTCACTCCCGGTGAAGGGATCGTCGGTCCTTTCCTCGTCGAATGAGGTGCGGGATATATCATATATATCACTGTGCAAAGCAAAAACACTTAAAAGCAATCAAAAGACAAACCGAGTGTATAGCATCTGCCAGTTATTGCTAAAGGAGTCACTCCCGGTGAAGGGATCTCGGTCCTTTCCTCATCGAATAAGGTGCAGGATATATCACATATACCTCTGTGCAAAGCAAGAACTGTAGCTACCTGTTTTATTTTGAAATTCGATTCTACAACATCTTAGGTTTCTTTTATTTCATTAATCTCATTAATGAAGTCCCATCATTTAAGTACCTAAACATCACAGATAAATACGACGTACACTTATGCCATCCGCATTCGCCTCGATGTCCCCTCGTGCACCGTTAGGTTAGGTAACTAACGGCAGAGCAGGGCAGGGCTAGCGCGGGTGTAAAACATAAGTAACGTCTATATAATATATCATATATACTATATACAGTATCTATCAAAGAACATCACATGATCACATCACAGATATCGCAGCAGAAGAATCATATGAAATATTGGATATACTAGGACGTCCGTGTTTTCAATACGAGCCAGTATAAAACACGGATTCCACAGTCGCGATGAATAGCCAAACCCACACCCCAGACCCCTACGAGAGCGGCAAGCAACCCTACCAATTCTGGAGTTAGGAGACCCGGACTCGACTCCTCGAGTTGGTCTCCCACTGGACTCCAGAACCCGGTTACTTGTGCCCTCCTCCTTGGGTCTATCCTAGTGCGGAAAAGTAAATAATATACAAACGGTGACAACTTCCGCAACCTGGAAGCGCCCCAATAAAAGAATATTACATACAAGTTTTTACATGAATGAAAATGAAAAACACTCATCTCACATAAAAAACCCCGGCTATTCAAACACGACGATCCAATATAACATATCCAGCAACACATAACATCACATGTCATCAACGTAAGTAAATATGCGCATCCCAATTGTCGTTGACATATAGCAACGAAACCGGCGATATCACATATTGCACTTACTGTCACAGAAAAGAAAGTGTAAAACTACAACAGTTGGAATCCGCAACCTCCTCAGACATCGCATGCCTGACCAAATGAAATACTTAGACATCGCATGCCTAACAATTATAAACCCCGCATTTTAGTCTCATTATCGAAAACACTTTTCAATATTTAGTCAGGCAATTCAACAAGATTCCCGAAAAACTGATCGAATGCTCGTCGCAAACTTTAGTAGGCGGCAGCACCCCTGATACCGTCGACGAAGTGCACCAAGGCGGAACACCGCTACCGCGAGCACCCGAACGGATGCTTTCGGCGACGGGGTTCTCCTACAGTCACTTGGTCGGGGCTTTGGAGTGAGGCTGTCTATTAAGTTTACCCGGTGAGTATCCGCGTACGCTACGTGATTGCGACGGACTTTTGATCACATTAAAATTCCGTGGCAACCGATCAAGTGAGACTAAAGTGCTACGTTTATAACATTCATTCAGTTATCTCATAACTACTTGTGAATTCCAATTATTGTATCCCATTCCAGATAAACAGAAAATGTTAAACTTTCCGATCGAACATCCGAACACCCAAGTTTTCCCGATATAGATCAACACATGAAATAAGTCTAATAACGTTCAGTTCGTGCCTCAGTACCAACGGTCCAGCCGTAGAAGGGTCAAGCCAACGCCTCACATGTGGCACGCCGTACCGCCCCAAACCCGAAGGTTCAAAGGGCAGTTCAAGACGGTCACATAATCGAGTTAAGGTTTGTTGTCTTCTAGAGGGTCCATCGCGTTACTTGCACTACTTAGAACGTCGTTAAACTACGGAAAAATCCAACACTTGGAAATTTCCCGACAGGGGAAAAATTGGGTATTTATATCCGGTCGAACTTTTTAACATATTCTAAAATTTATCCGGAAAGCCAAATAGACAAAATTTGATACCCCGATCGAAACACCGAATCCCCAAAACAACTGCAGAAAATTCAACTCTTGAATAAAATTTAAAAACACCCAGAGAACTCAGCACTGGAAACTAAGAATTACTGTGCCAAATAATATAAATACAGTGGCCGTACGGCCGCTGAACCGCCGCATGAGCTATTGCTCATGCCGCGGATCCTCGCTTGAAAAATTGAATTGGGCCTCCAAAATTTACAGTAACTCTTAGATGTTTGTGATGTGTTCTCTACATATTTTTAATTTTGAAAAAGACCAGATTTCAGAAATCGTCCAGAGAGCAATTTTGGGTTCGGGTTTTCGGTTCGTCCGAGTTTCAAATTCCGTCTAGACTTCGCCTAAGGCTCTAGCTAGGCTCTGATACCACTGTAGGGTTCCTAGGCACTCTCAAGAGGTATCACAAGGCATCGAACATGCCAATTTCAAAAATTATAGGTGCCGAGAGACCCGACTACGGATCGTTTGCTAGAAAACTAGGCGAAAAGCTAACTAGTTAACACTTAACTAAGGGAATACGGAAATACAACCTTTGTAGATCCGGTGCTCCACCTCCATAGCTCCGCAATGAAGTCCTCTCCGCTGTCCAAATCAAATCCGGGCTCTAGCGTCGGCTTCGTCGGAGAATAAGCGAGCTAGGTCGTCGATGTCCATGCCGAAGATGATCTATGTCGAGGCATCGCTAAATCAAGCTCCGACTTCACCAAGTCAAGAAACTTGTGAAGTAAACACACTCTACTACTTGGCAAGAGGTAGAGGATGAAGAAATAGGAAGTGGGTAGACTTTAGAATTGGATTTCTCACTCTAATTCTCACTTTGCCATTAAAGCTTGTGAAGCTTTTTCTTGAAGTGAAGAAGAAGAAGAAGATGAAGAATATGATAAGTTAATTTAAAATAGAAAAATAAAACAATACTTATCATAATCTTTACCTTAGTTAAGTGTAGAGAATTGACTAAGGTTGGGTTGAATGGTTAGGGTTAAGGATGAGAACAAAAGGTCAACAAGTCAAAGCTTCATGAAACTTCAACTAAAAACAAAAGTAGCCACCATTCATTTATCTTCCAATTTATTCAAAATGAATAAATAAATAAGATAAATGAATAAGTAAAACCCTAATCAACAACTTAACCTTGGTTTAATTCTTTATACTTAACCAAAAAGCATGCATCATCAAACATGATACAAGCAAGTGCACAAATCATATCGCATATGAAATGTGCACACCCGAGTGAGAAAATCCATTTAAAGTGAACCGATACTAGTTAATGCAAAGTAATGTATCAAATATATAATTATGCATTAAATCATTAAATCAACACTTGATTTAACGATCCGGTCATATCGCATATAACCGACCAGTATCCTATGTATCGGCTTATTGAATCAACCTTTGATTCGATAACTAGGGTATATCGCATATAACCTAATCGATACATTCATCGCGAGAATGGAATACGGTATCACATACACGCATTATTCTCGGTCCCGCACATATCTCATATGCGCTCCTATTTCGTTTCGCTTGAGCCAGGAAACCTCTGTGTAGGACTCTAAAGACTCGTCAATACGCCGGCAGCAGGCGATGATCATATCAAACACCCACAAGCCGCAAGCGGTCTGCTAAACGTAACGGCCACCCGGGTATTGAGCGATCTGAAGATCGACGAGCAAGCCCGCTCACACTCCAGTGAATCCAACCAGTAACACTACCGTACAGTCCGGTCTGATCGTCTGATATGTCGCATATCTCGCCTAGGGGTGGTAAACGTCAGACCCCAATAGCTCGATAAGTCGTGTCGATATGAGGTCTATAACACTTCGAGAAACTACTGGTAACACTTACCAGTAAATCTCAGCAACCCTGGCCAGGGATTTCCTGTTATAGTCAATCGAACACAGCGCAACATCAACTCCCTATACCGGGAGAGACGAATCCCCTCCTATCGCTCATTGTCTCCATGTGACTCGGGACTGTACCCAAAAACCACCGTTTTGCACGCCCTCTTGGACGTGGTAAGATGGAAATCAAAGCACAGTGGGAACCACACAAGACTCTATGACGATCTCGGGTCAACAGACTACTCTGTACCAGTGTCACCAGAGAACTGCCATCTGACGTGAGGTATAATACCATCTGGGAGTTCTCGGCGAGTCCGTCCAGTGTACCCAGTCTCTACTGAGCACCCGTATATCATCTCTGATGTCAAACACCAATGGATATGGGATCATCCATCGCCCATCTGTATGGGTCGAGAAGGTATACGCTAGTCTACTCTGGTATATCGATGCCCCGTCTCGATACACCCACGACTAGGGACTTTGAAGGATGTACTTATAGACTACCATGTCCCCACTAGTATGATCCGCATCATAATCCAGGTAGTCAAGTACAGATCCTAAGGGCTTTACCAACATGTAACAGGGAGACAATCAGTGTACACGTTAAGGTAAAGATCAACCAGATAGCATACTATCATGTCGAGCAAGAAAGTCCTCCCTATATATGTCCCAGCATCCACTACAATATACATCCTATGTACAGTAATGGCCTCTAGGGCATACATATAACTAACAATCTCCCACTTGCACTAGGGCCATCTGTAGCAGTGGTTGTAGTATCTCATACTCAACCATCCCATAAAAATCTCTCTCTGGGAACAGGCCTTTGTGAGTGGATCCGCTGTGTTGTCATCTGAATCTACTCTCCTAACCTCGATCTCCCTGGAGATCATCCATCTCCATGATCAAGTGATACTGCCTTAGAATATGTCTGGATCACTGATGGGACCGGCGTTCCTTGGCATAAGCCACAACTCCATTGTCACACAATGGAAGGAACATAGTTCATCTCATGAACCAATATGCACCCAAACAGCCTCTTTGGTAGCATCTTAAGTAGCGATGTATCCTGCCTTTATCGTCTAGTATGTCACGGTATCTAGCTTGGAACTCTTCCAACATACCGTCCCTTTACTGAGGGTAAAAACAATGCCTGCGACTGACATTCAGTCGTCCTTATCACCCTGGAACACTTCCAGTGATTCTCCCCAGGGTCGATTGATACCTTCTCACTACAACTAGTGAGATTCCTAACATCCAATTAGATCTATCTCATAGATCCAAAATCCAGGATTTGGTAGGTATCATTTTGATCCTATATGGAGAATTATGGTGATAAGCGGAGATTGATCGAGCGTAGCATAGGAAACTCCTTCCCTATCAAGAGTATGTCATCCACGTACTCTACGAGGATCGTCACCATACTCCCTACTACCTTTTTGTTTATACAAGGTTCATCTACCATTTTGATGATATCAAACTGTTTGACTAATTCATCAAAACAGATGTTCCAACTCCGCGATGCCTGCTTTATCCTATAAAGCATCTTGCACACGTTTCCGCTGCTCCCACTGTCTACGAAGCCCTCTGGCTGTGTACTTATAGACGCTCTCTTCCAAAATATCATTTAGAAAAGCAGTCATGACACCCAACCACCAGATATTGTAGTCATGGTATGTAGCCGTGGTAAGTAGGATCTGGATAGACTTAAGCATAGATACTTGAAAAGGTTTTATCATTATCCACGCCTGGTTGATGACGAAAACCTTTAACAAGTCTAGCTTTGAAAGTCTCAACTTTTCCATATACACCAAGTAATCTTCTCAAGATATACTTGCTCCTGATGGGGATTTAACCCTTCAGATATAGCAACCAAAGTCCATACTTTGTTGGTGTATAAGGATTCCATCTCAGATCACTAAGCATCCAGCCATTCTTACAGAGTCTTACTCCTGATGGCCAGCTCGAAACTAGTTGGGTCATCATCTCATGATGCAATCCTCGCTCCCACTGTCATAGAGAAACCGATGTATCTCTCAGGTGGGTGAGGAACCCTACTAGATCGGCGGAGAGGCTGAGGTTCGTTGGAATCTACTGAATCCTTTGGTTCTGCCAAATCATTTGCTGTTGTTTGTATAGCTGGAACATTTCCAGTTCTACATAACAGACCTTGCCTCGAGCTTGTCCGGATTATACTTTTCAGACATAGGCTGGACAACCCCAAATCTTAACTAGCTTAAGACATGGGCTCTTCCCTTATCATATCAAATATGAAGTGGTAGGCATTGATTTGATTCGAACCCTATTCAATAGGTATGCAGCTTCTCAAGCGCATAACTCCCAAAAGGAAAAAGGTGACTCAGTATTACTCATCATAGAGCACACCTTATCACATAGGGTGTAATTGCTCCACCCCGATATACCATCGTGCTATGGTGTATTCGGAGGAGTAATGCTGAGAGAGAATCTCATTCTCCTTTAGAATAGTCCAGGAATTCCGTGCTCAAGTATTCTCCTCCCTGATCACATCAAAGGACATAATACTTGTACTCTTATTTTGGTTCTCTACTTCTAACTTATATTCCGTGAATATCTCAAAAGGTTCGGACTCATGTTTCAACAGGAACATATGTCTGAAGCTTGAGAGATTATCAGAGAATGTAATGAAGTACAAAGAACCTGTCCTGGCATGTGTAGACAGGGGACCTTACATACATCAACATGTATCATCCCAAGAGTTTACTAACTCTTTCTCTGTTTCCAGTAAACGGAGCTATGGTCATCTTATCTTTGTGACATGACTGGCGAGTTTCACAAGATGTAAATTCAAACTGATTTAAATATGCATCTATATGTAACTCTAGCTAGTCGGGTCACATTGATCTGACCTACTCTACAATGCCTCAAGAAGAATTCGTTCAGTTCTGAACTCTTCCTCTTGTGTGTGTTCCATATACTAAGAACTGTAGTTTGATTTAGAACATCAATGCTTTTAGATAACGTGCCTGAACCGATCAACTTTTGATATAGGAAATGTTCAAAACATTATCCAACAATACAAAATTTTATCATTTCTTTACTAATAAAGAGAGTGATATGATTTTGTATATCAGGTTCGGTATCTAATAACATTCGTTCAGAATCAATGTATTGGTAATACAGGGTGACAGTGACCAAAAGACTTGGCTGCAACACTTGCCCCGTTTTCTGCCTCATGAAACTTATCACCCGTTCTCAGTCCTCTACCTTTCTGTAGCCCTATGTAACAGATTACATATCTGGGATCCTGATCTGGTATCACATACCCAGGACGTAAAGGTTACTGAGAAACAGTTCTCTGTATAATGAACACACCCGAAGATGATGCATCAGCATGCACTCTCTTCGTTTGGGCGGCACGGGAAATCTGGTATTCCCCAATTTCCTGCTCGGTCTTATAACAATTATAAGTTGGAGCGGGACCAACGTTCCCCAGCTCAGTATAACAAGCGGGTTCGGTCAATAATCCGTATTATTATCTTAATTAAGGCGTGATATGGTCGCTACCAGGAGAGAGAGAGAAGAAAACACTCAGCGTGCGCTCTTGCAAGAATAGATTGGTTATTATTTTATCTAATCAGGATGGCTCCCACTGCTTTTTATCAAATCTTCCTTCAAACCCTAAAAGGAAAGACTAGCCGGGATTAATTACACACTACAAGTTCGCCAATCTTTCAGCCAGGCCAGTGTCGGTACTTTGAGGGAGGTCCCCCGTGCTTTCGCACGAACCTAATTAATGTAAACCTCGTTTTCCCAGAGGCGTAACCTCGTTAACACCTTTCTAGACACCTACTTGATCGGCTAATTGTAATGTATAAAACTCTCCCAGGAGTAACTCTTACTCGCAGCGGGTATCGGGATCCAACTATCTCATAGAAGGTATGCAATCTCATTGCAAATTTCAACACTTGAAATTCCCGATAATATTTTGCCCCATGCGATCTATGACCTTGACTGAGTCAACAAACCATAGACCGCAAGTAAAGTTCAACCCGTCATTTCTCGATTGAATTAAACCCACCCGCACGACCCTTGACTGAGTCAACAAGGCCGCACGACTACCCTAATCCAATCGCATCATATGCATTGCAGATAAGCACTAATCAGCTACCGCACACTACGCCTTGACTGAGTCAACAAACGCAGCACGAATACTAACTAGGACTTATCTGAAATGACGGAGGGCTACGTCAGGTTTTTAAGAAAACCTTTTGCGTAATGAACTTTATATCGTTGTAGAATCAAATGATTTTAAAAAAATGGAGTGCTTTTGAGGCTTTTCTAGTTTTGCTAAAGGAGTCACTCCCGGTGAAGAGATCGTCGGTCCTTTCCTCGTCGAATGAGGTGCGGGATATATCATATATATCACTGTGCAAAGCAAAAACACTTAAAAGCAATCAAAAGACAAACCGAGTGTATAGCATCTGCCAGTTATTGCTAAAGGAGTCACTCCCGGTGAAGGGATCTCGGTCCTTTCCTCATCGAATAAGGTGCAGGATATATCACATATACCTCTGTGCAAAGCAAGAACTGTAGCTACCTGTTTTATTTTGAAATTCGATTCTACAACATCTTAGGTTTCTTTTATTTCATTAATCTCATTAATGAAGTCCCATCATTTAAGTACCTAAACATCACAGATAAATACGACGTACACTTATGCCATCCGCATTCGCCTCGATGTCCCCTCGTGCACCGTTAGGTTAGGTAACTAACGGCAGAGCAGGGCAGGGGTAGCGCGGGTGTAAAACATAAGTAACGTCTATATAATATATCATATATACTATATACAGTATCTATCAAAGAACATCACATGATCACATCACAGATATCGCAGCAGAAGAATCATATGAAATATTGGATATACTAGGACGTCCGTGTTTTCAATACGAGCCAGTATAAAACACGGATTCCACAGTCGCGATGAATAGCCAAACCCACACCCCAGACCCCTACGAGAGCGGCAAGCAACCCTACCAATTCTGGAGTTAGGAGACCCGGACTCGACTCCTCGAGTTGGTCTCCCACTGGACTCCAGAACCCGGTTACTTGTGCCCTCCTCCTTGGGTCTATCCTAGTGCGGAAAAGTAAATAATATACAAACGGTGATAACTTCCGCAACCTGGAAGCGCCCCAATAAAAGAATAT
This sequence comes from Agapanthus africanus, assembly GCA_030015575.1. Lineage (NCBI taxonomy): Eukaryota > Viridiplantae > Streptophyta > Magnoliopsida > Asparagales > Amaryllidaceae > Agapanthus > Agapanthus africanus. The sequence goes on along the minus strand of CM057340.1, from coordinate 116,318,762 downwards.
TACATACAAGTTTTTACATGAATGAAAATGAAAAACACTCATCTCACATAAAAAACCCCGGCTATTCAAACACGACGATCCAATATAACATATCCAGCAACACATAACATCACATGTCATCAACGTAAGTAAATATGCGCATCCCAATTGTCGTTGACATATAGCAACGAAACCGGCGATATCACATATTGCACTTACTGTCACAGAAAAGAAAGTGTAAAACTACAACAGTTGGAATCCGCAACCTCCTCAGACATCGCATGCCTGACCAAATGAAATACTTAGACATCGCATGCCTAACAATTATAAACCCCGCATTTTAGTCTCATTATCGAAAACACTTTTCAATATTTAGTCAGGCAATTCAACAAGATTCCCGAAAAACTGATCGAATGCTCGTCGCAAACTTTAGTAGGCGGCAGCACCCCTGATACCGTCGACGAAGTGCACCAAGGCGGAACACCGCTACCGCGAGCACCCGAACGGATGCTTTCGGCGACGGGGTTCTCCTACAGTCACTTGGTCGGGGCTTTGGAGTGAGGCTGTCTATTAAGTTTACCCGGTGAGTATCCGCGTACGCTACGTGATTGCGACGGACTTTTGATCACATTAAAATTCCGTGGCAACCGATCAAGTGAGACTAAAGTGCTACGTTTATAACATTCATTCAGTTATCTCATAACTACTTGTGAATTCCAATTATTGTATCCCATTCCAGATAAACAGAAAATGTTAAACTTTCCGATCGAACATCCGAACACCCAAGTTTTCCCGATATAGATCAACACATGAAATAAGTCTAATAACGTTCAGTTCGTGCCTCAGTACCAACGGTCCAGCCGTAGAAGGGTCAAGCCAACGCCTCACATGTGGCACGCCGTACCGCCCCAAACCCGAAGGTTCAAAGGGCAGTTCAAGACGGTCACATAATCGAGTTAAGGTTTGTTGTCTTCTAGAGGGTCCATCGCGTTACTTGCACTACTTAGAACGTCGTTAAACTACGGAAAAATCCAACACTTGGAAATTTCCCGACAGGGGAAAAATTGGGTATTTATATCCGGTCGAACTTTTTAACATATTCTAAAATTTATCCGGAAAGCCAAATAGACAAAATTTGATACCCCGATCGAAACACCGAATCCCCAAAACAACTGCAGAAAATTCAACTCTTGAATAAAATTTAAAAACACCCAGAGAACTCAGCACTGGAAACTAAGAATTACTGTGCCAAATAATATAAATACAGTGGCCGTACGGCCGCTGAACCGCCGCATGAGCTATTGCTCATGCCGCGGATCCTCGCTTGAAAAATTGAATTGGGCCTCCAAAATTTACAGTAACTCTTAGATGTTTGTGATGTGTTCTCTACATATTTTTAATTTTGAAAAAGACCAGATTTCAGAAATCGTCCAGAGAGCAATTTTGGGTTCGGGTTTTCGGTTCGTCCGAGTTTCAAATTCCGTCTAGACTTCGCCTAAGGCTCTAGCTAGGCTCTGATACCACTGTAGGGTTCCTAGGCACTCTCAAGAGGTATCACAAGGCATCGAACATGCCAATTTCAAAAATTATAGGTGCCGAGAGACCCGACTACGGATCGTTTGCTAGAAAACTAGGCGAAAAGCTAACTAGTTAACACTTAACTAAGGGAATACGGAAATACAACCTTTGTAGATCCGGTGCTCCACCTCCATAGCTCCGCAATGAAGTCCTCTCCGCTGTCCAAATCAAATCCGGGCTCTAGCGTCGGCTTCGTCGGAGAATAAGCGAGCTAGGTCGTCGATGTCCATGCCGAAGATGATCTACGTCGAGGCATCGCTAAATCAAGCTCCGACTTCACCAAGTCAAGAAACTTGTGAAGTAAACACACTCTACTACTTGGCAAGAGGTAGAGGATGAAGAAATAGGAAGTGGGTAGACTTTAGAATTGGATTTCTCACTCTAATTCTCACTTTGCCATTAAAGCTTGTGAAGCTTTTTCTTGAAGTGAAGAAGAAGAAGAAGATGAAGAATATGATAAGTTAATTTAAAATAGAAAAATAAAACAATACTTATCATAATCTTTACCTTAGTTAAGTGTAGAGAATTGACTAAGGTTGGGTTGAATGGTTAGGGTTAAGGATGAGAACAAAAGGTCAACAAGTCAAAGCTTCATGAAACTTCAACTAAAAACAAAAGTAGCCACCATTCATTTATCTTCCAATTTATTCAAAATGAATAAATAAATAAGATAAATGAATAAGTAAAACCCTAATCAACAACTTAACCTTGGTTTAATTCTTTATACTTAACCAAAAAGCATGCATCATCAAACATGATACAAGCAAGTGCACAAATCATATCGCATATGAAATGTGCACACCCGAGTGAGAAAATCCATTTAAAGTGAACCGATACTAGTTAATGCAAAGTAATGTATCAAATATATAATTATGCATTAAATCATTAAATCAACACTTGATTTAACGATCCGGTCATATCGCATATAACCGACCAGTATCCTATGTATCGGCTTATTGAATCAACCTTTGATTCGATAACTAGGGTATATCGCATATAACCTAATCGATACATTCATCGCGAGAATGGAATACGGTATCACATACACGCATTATTCTCGGTCCCGCACATATCTCATATGCGCTCCTATTTCGTTTCGCTTGAGCCAGGAAACCTCTGTGTAGGACTCTAAAGACTCGTCAATACGCCGGCAGCAGGCGATGATCATATCAAACACCCACAAGCCGCAAGCGGTCTGCTAAACGTAACGGCCACCCGGGTATTGAGCGATCTGAAGATCGACGAGCAAGCCCGCTCACACTCCAGTGAATCCAACCAGTAACACTACCGTACAGTCCGGTCTGATCGTCTGATATGTCGCATATCTCGCCTAGGGGTGGTAAACGTCAGACCCCAATAGCTCGATAAGTCGTGTCGATATGAGGTCTATAACACTTCGAGAAACTACTGGTAACACTTACCAGTAAATCTCAGCAACCCTGGCCAGGGATTTCCTGTTATAGTCAATCGAACACAGCGCAACATCAACTCCCTATACCGGGAGAGACGAATCCCCTCCTATCGCTCATTGTCTCCATGTGACTCGGGACTGTACCCAAAAACCACCGTTTTGCACGCCCTCTTGGACGTGGTAAGATGGAAATCAAAGCACAGTGGGAACCACACAAGACTCTATGACGATCTCGGGTCAACAGACTACTCTGTACCAGTGTCACCAGAGAACTGCCATCTGACGTGAGGTATAATACCATCTGGGAGTTCTCGGCGAGTCCGTCCAGTGTACCCAGTCTCTACTGAGCACCCGTATATCATCTCTGATGTCAAACACCAATGGATATGGGATCATCCATCGCCCATCTGTATGGGTCGAGAAGGTATACGCTAGTCTACTCTGGTATATCGATGCCCCGTCTCGATACACCCACGACTAGGGACTTTGAAGGATGTACTTATAGACTACCATGTCCCCACTAGTATGATCCGCATCATAATCCAGGTAGTCAAGTACAGATCCTAAGGGCTTTACCAACATGTAACAGGGAGACAATCAGTGTACACGTTAAGGTAAAGATCAACCAGATAGCATACTATCATGTCGAGCAAGAAAGTCCTCCCTATATATGTCCCAGCATCCACTACAATATACATCTTATGTACAGTAATAGCCTCTAGGGCATACATATAACTAACACTATGGTTGGGGTTGGAGCAGCGAGGAGATGGAAATGGTGTTGGTCCTGGTGGTGATCGTCGGGGCGAGAGGACAGCGAGGAGATGGAAATGGTGTTGGTCGCAGTGGTGATCGTTGGGGCGAGAAGACAACGAGTCGAGGTTGTGGTGTTGCTGCAGGAGAAGCGATGATGAGGACGATGGAGATCTGGGTGATGGGGTCGTCGAGAACGGGAGATTTCCAGCGAGGGAGAAGGAGGTGATGCGTTCGACGGCGAGGATTTATAGGTGAAGGAAGGTGGTGATGAGATGAGATAGGTGTAAGCTATGGGCAGTGGAGAGGGGAGATGGTGACGGCAAGGCCAGAGGCGGTGAGGATGGTGGCGATGGGGTGAGATGAAGTCATCGAGAGGGGGGGTTTCCCGTGAGGTGAAGACGAGGGTTGCGGCGGTGGTGATGGGGTGCGCGGTGATGGTGGCGACGAGGATGAAGACGGCGTCGAGAGGAAGATTTGAGGAGCAAAGAGGAGGGATATATATATATATATATATATATATATATATATATATATAGAGAGAGAGAGAGAGAGAGAGAGAGAGAGAGATTGTTGTATATAGTTAAATATGTATATTGATATGTGTGGGTGTTTTAGAGATTTGGTATGGATTTTTTTCTTGTTCTCATAACAACAGCCAATGAAGTTAGACAAAGAAATATATCTAAAACTGAAGATTGTCATATCAAAAGATATACGGAAAAACCAAAATAATTATACTGGCAACCAACTATTAAGTAAATTTTAAAATTATAGTAAAAGTTTCTTATATAAAAAAATATCTTGATACTCTAGAAACACCGCATCCAAACTAGGGTGTTAAATCCTACCCACCTTACAGAAAATTTCGTCCTTGAAATTGAAAGGACGACTACAAGATCAAGAAAACATGTGTGGATACTTTTAATGAATCTCGTCCTCATGCTTCCAAGTGGATTCCCCGCATGAACGTCCGCCCCAAGATATAAGAATTAAAAGGATGATCTTATTCTTCAACATCTTCTCTCTACGGTCGACAATGGCTGTAGGTTGCTCTTCATACGAGAGATCAGTGCCGAAGGTTAATTCAGAGTGATCGAGAATATGACTGTCATCACGAATGTACCGACGCAACTGTGATATATGGAATACATCGTGCACACCAGCCAAAGAGGGTAGTAAAGCCAATCTGTATGCCACTGCTCCAACGCGTTCCACAATCTCGAATGGTCCGATAAATCGGAGTCTGGGCTTCCCATGACTACCGAACCTAATCACTCCTCGAGTCAGCGAAATCTTAAGGAAGGCATGATCCCCTACGCCAACCTCAAGAGGTCTTCGACTAGTATCCGCCCAACTCTTCTGACGATGTTGTGCTGCTTTGATACAATTTCTAATTGACTGGACTTTCTCAACGGTGTGGGTTATGAGCTCTGGTCCTAGTAATATTCGCTCACCCACATCATCCCCAGCAAAGTGGGGAATGGCACTTGCGCCCGTAAAGTGACTCGAACGGGCTATCTGAATACTCGCATGGAAGCTGTTATTATACGAGAATTCCACCAAGTGTAGGTGATCCTCCCATGATCCCTTAAAATCTAACATACAGGCTCTCAACATGTCTTCTAATATCAGTATTGTACGTTCAGACTGTCCATCAGTCTGAGGGCGGTAAGCTGTGTTGTAATTGAGACGAGTGCCCAAGCTCTCTTGCAAGCTTCTCTAAAAATGTGAAAGGAATCTTGTATCCCGGTCTGATACTATGCTGATAGGCACCCCATGTAACCTTACGATCTCTTGCATATATTTTTCTGCCAATATCTCCGTTGATTGTCCTACTCGAAAGGGTAGAAAATAGGCTGCTTTTGTGAGACGGTCGACGATGACCTAAATAGCTTTAATTCCTTTAGGACTCCACGGTAAAGCCGTTACGAAGTCCATAGTGACGTGTTCCCACTTCCACTGGGGAATGGGAAGTGGGAAAGCTGCAAGCGGTCTGCTAAACGTAACGGCCACCCGGGTATTGAGCGATCAGAAGATCAACAAGCAAGCCTGTTCGCACTCCTGCGAATCCAGTCAGTAACACTACCGTACAGTCCGGTCTTTTCGTCTGATATGTCGCATATCACAACCTGGGGGTGGTATAACGTCAGACCCCAATAGCCTGATAAGTCATGCCAATACAAGGTCCATAACGGTTCGAGAAACTACTGATAACACTTACTAGTAGATCTCAGCAACCCTGGCTAGGGATTTCCTGTTATGGCCAATCGAGCATAGCGCAGTATCAACTCCCTATACCGGGAGAGACGAAACCCCTCCTATCGCTCATTGCCTCCATGTGACTCAGGACTGTACCCGAAAGCCACCGTTTTGCACGTTCTATTGAACGTGGTAAGGTGAAAATCAAAGCACAGTGGGAATCACACAAGACTCTATGACGATCTCGGGTCTACAGACTAACCTGTACCAGTGTCACCAGAGAACTGCTATCCGACGATAGGTATAATACCATCTAGGAGTTCTCGGCGAGTCCGTCCAGTATACCCAGTCTCCACTGAGCAGCCGCATACCTTCTCTGATGTCAAATACCAATGGATATGGGATCATCCATCGCCCGTCATATGGGTCGAGAAGTGTATACGCCAGTCTACTCTGGTATATCGATGCCCTGTCTCGATACACCCTCGACTAGGAACATTTGAAGGATGTACTTAACGATTACTCTGTCCCCACTAGTATGACCTGCATCATAGTCCTGGTAGTCAAGTATCCATCCTAAGGGCTTTATCAACATGTATTATAGAGACAATCAGTGTACATGTTAAGATAAAGAGCAACCAGATAGCATACTATCATGTCGAGCAAGAAAGTCCTCACTATATATGTCCAAGCATCCACTACAATATGCATCGTATGTACAGTAATAGCCTCTAGGGCATACATATTACTAACAATCTCCCACTTGCACTAGGGCCATCTGTTGTAGTATCTCATACCCAACAATCAGCAGTGGTTGAAATATCTCATACTCAACCATCCCATAAAAGTCTCTCTTGGGAATAGGCCTTTGTGAGTGGATCCACTGTGTTGTCCTCTGTGTCTACTCTCCTGAACCTGGATCTCCCTGGAGATCAACCATCTCCATGATCAGGTGATATTGCATAAGAATATGTCTGGATCACTGATGGGACGGGGGTTCGTTGGCCAAAGCCATAACTCCATTGTCACATAATGGTAGGAACGAAGTTCATCTCATGAACTAGTGTACATCCAGAATATTTCTTTGGTAGCATCCTTGGTAGTGATATATCCAGCCTTTATCGTCTAGTATGTCATGGTATCTAGCTTGGAAGTCTTCCAACATGCCGTTCCTCCACTGAGGGTAAAGATAATGCCTGTGACCGACATTCAGTCAAGCTTACCACCCTGGAAGCTATCCAGTGATTCTCCCCAGGATCGATTGATACCATCTCACTACACCTAGTGAGAATCCTAACATCCACTTAGATCTATCTCATAGATCCAAAACCAGGATTTAGGAGGTATCACCTTGATCCTATATGGAGAATCCTTGTGATAAGAGAAGATTGATCGAGTGTAGCATAGGAAACTCCTTTCCTATCAAGAGTATGTCATCCGCGTACAATACGAGGATCACCACCATACTCCCTACTACCATTTTGTATATACAAGGTTCATCTATCATTTTGATGAAGTCAAACTCTTTAACTACCACATCAAAACAGACGTTCCAACTCCGCGATGCCTGCTTTATCTCATAAAGCAACTTGCACACGTTTCCGCTGCTCCCACTGTCCACGAAGCCCTCTGGCTGTGTATTTATAGATGCTCTCTTCTAAATCACTATTTAGAAAAGCAGTCATGACACCCAACCGCCAGATATCGTAGTCATGGTATGTAGTAATGGCAAGTAGGATCCGGATGGACTTAAGCATAGCTTTGAAAGTCTCAACTTTTCCATGTACACCAAGTAATCTTCTCAAGATATATTTGCTTCTGATGATAGCAACCAAAGTCCATACTTTGTTGGTGTATATAGATTCCATCTCAGATCGTATAGCATCCATCCATCCTTACAGAGTCCCTACTCCTGATGGCCTACTCGAAACTAGTTGGGTCATCATCTCATGATGCAATCCTCACTTCCGCTTACATAGAGAAAACCGAAGTATCTCTCAGGTGGATGAGAAACCCTACTAGATCGGCGGAGAGGCTGAGGTTCGTCGGGAACTATTGAATCCTTCGGTTCTACCAAATCATCAGCTGTAGTTTGTATAGCTGGAACTCCTTCCAGTTCTACCTCATGACCACCAAAAAGGTGGCATGCTGAGAAACAAAACACTTTTTGTTCCTCAGTGTGGTAGAAAATATTCCCTTGCGAATACTTGGGATATCCAACAAACTTCAACAGAACTGACCTTGCCTCGAGCTTGTCCGGATTTTGCTTTTGACATAGGCCGGACAACCCCAAATCTTAACATCCTTAAGAGATGGGCTCTTCTCATACCATATCATATATGGAGTGGTAGGCACCTGATTTGGTTGGAACCCTATTCAATAGGTATGCAGCTTCTCAAGTGCATAACTCCCAAAAGGAAATAGGCTACTCAGTAGTACTCATCATAGAGCACGCCATATCACATAGGGTGTGATTTGCTCCACCATGATACACCGATGTGCTGTGGTGTATACGGAGGAGTAATGTTGAGAAAGAATCTCATTCTCCTTTAGAATAGTTTAGGAATTCCGTGCTCAAGTATTCTCCTCTCTGATCTTATCATAGGACATAATACTTATATATGTTTTTGGTTCTCTACTTCTAACTTATATTTTTTGAATTTCTCAAAAGATTTAACTTGTGTTTCAACAGGAACATATGTCCGAATCTTGAGAGATGATCAGTGAATGTAATGAAGTATAAAGAACCAGTTCTGACATGTGTAGACAGGGGACTTTCATACATCAACATGTATCAATACCAAGAGTTTAGTAACTCTTTCTCTGTTTCCAATAAACGGAGCTATGGTCATCTTATCTTTATGACATGACTGGAAAGTTTCATAAGATGTAAATTCAAACTGATTTAAATATGCATCTTTATGTAACTTAGCTAGTCGGGTCGCATTGATATGACCTAGTCTACAATACCTCAAGAAGGATTCGTTCATTTCTGAACTCTTCCTCTTGTGTGTGTTCTGTACGTTAAGAACCGTGGTTTGATTTAGAACGTATATGCTTTTAGATAACGTGCCTGAACCGATCAACTCTTGATATAGGAAATATTCAAAACATTATCCAACAATATAAAATTATATCCTTCTTTACTAAATAAAGAGACTGATATGATATTGTATATCAGGTTCGGTATCTAATAATATTCGTTCAGAATCAATGTATTTGGTAATACAGGGTGATAATTGCCAACCGCTTGGCTTGCAACAATTGCACCTTTTCCAACTCTTGAAACTTATCATCCGTTCTCAGTTCTCTACCTATCTGCAGCCTATGTAACAGATTACATATCTGGGATCCTGATCCGGTATCTCATATCCAGGACATAAAGGATACTGAGAAACAGTTCTCTGTAATGAACACACCCGAAGAAGATGTATCATCATGCACTATCACGCCCGCTTCCCGATATACGGCGAAGGGGACGCGACTGGTCCGCTACGTATTTACTCAGAAGCAAATACGCTAAGCGTAACTAAGCAATATAAAAAGTAAATGAACAAGAGACAAGATATAATAAAAACAACAACTTTATTTATTAACATTCTTTTGTACAATGCATGAAAAGTAAATACAACTGAAATAAAAGCGATGCCTAAACAATGGCATAACAGGAATGTAAAGTACTGAATAGAAAATGTACAATGTCTAGAGCTCAGGGTCTTCGCTGTACTGGTCCAAGTCCTCTGCAGTTGGTTCGATCTCTGACGGGTCCAAATCACCTGACGACATTCAAAGAAGAAAGAAATAGAATGTCGTCAGCGAACAGGTCGCTCGGTAAGTCCCAAAGATAAAAGGAGAAATAGAATAGACCGAGAGTATAAGAGAGAGTAGATTTTACAGTTGTATTATATTGTTATATTGTTGTATTTAGTGTTAACGCTGTTGTTTGTAACTTGGTACAGAAGATGCCAGTGTATACGAGAGGAGTCCCACTTACACCGGGGACTTTGGTAACTTGTAGTATAAGGCTCCGTCGATAATACCACGGAACAACGGCATGGATGTAATTACGTCTTAAGTGACTACCTCGTGCCACCTTTAACATATTCCGTACCAGTCTACCCCTTAAACCCCGTAGTGTTATCTTGATTGTATTGTTGTATTGTATTGTCATGTATTGTAAACTGTATAGATTGTATAATTGGATGACTGACCGAAACCATGATATCAGTAAACGGATATAACTGGAGAATCATGTAAATGGAATAATTGGAGAACCATGTAAATGGAATGTATATCCATGGTTCGGTTTAGTCAAGTTGTATAGGTTGGTAATTAGATTCATGGATTCATGTTAAATTGTAATCTTATAGATTGAAGATTGTAGATTGTACTTGAATTATATTCAAGTCAGATTATAATGAGACTCAATGTAAATTGAAGTCCTGATTGTTTTTATTAATTTGTCTACCTTAGATAGACAAGCACCCACTTCTCCAGCTCCCTAAGGCTCAAGAGATTGGTCCCGCTTAAACCTATGTTTACTAGGGTCCTTAGGGTAATTTATAGAACTTGAGGGGTTTTTATATAAAAATACTTTTATATACTTTTCAAAATACACCCCAAGCATTTATTATTCGTCTTTAGAGTTGTGATGAATGTGGATTTTATATTGTGATATTTCTAGTGAAAATATCCTAATTTCAGAAATAAAGACATTTATTTGTAATATTGATTTGTATGGTATTTTAGTGTAAAATTGATTCTTGTGATTTTTAGAAAAAAAGTGGAATATTTATATCATAACAAAATAGGTATTTTAATGATAAATATACATATATTTATACAAAAATAATTTTAATATATATATATTTTTTTCTAAAAATCTCATTTTCTTAAGATGTCGTATTTTAAATCTTTCGAGACCGAATGCTCCTTGCGGAGGTCTGAATCTCGCACTACTAAGCCCGAGGATGTTCGATAATCTGCACCATCCCGAACGGGTTCCCCAAAATGGGTTGTAACGGCGCTTTGCAAAGATTTGTATAAATACTAAATCCTTTAGAAAACGGTTTTATTAAGTAAATGGTATTTATTTGTAAAGATGCCAATTTTCCGTATTCTATGTTCTAGGGTCTCCTAAGTCAACTAGACTATTCCTAACTGGTCCAAAACGACAAGTTGTGAGATACCTCAAATCGCCTCTTCACCGCCAATTGTGGCCAGGTAAGTACAAGTGAAGAAATGAGGGATCCGTTCATGAATCACCGTGAGACGGGCCTTTTAAAGTTACCTTTCTCACTTGCCTAGCCTAGACACCACAAAGTCAGGTTTAGATAAATGACCGATGTCCACAACTTATCCTATTTTCATAAGGAGTGGTATTTATTTAAAAAGTGTATCAATACTAAATTTTTTAGAAATGGTTTTATTAAGTAAAGGGTATTTAAATGAAAATTTTTGTTTTCCGTATTCTGAGTTCTCGAGGGTATCGTGTTAGGTTGTATGTAAGTGTGTGAGAAGGTAGGTCGTTACCTCATGATCTACTTTAAAGGTATAGCAAGTTTAATGGAGTTAAATGTATAATTGAAACGATGTGGTATTTAAGTGAAAAATATGATAAATTGAAATAGCCATCATTTCATGTAATGAAACTTGATCAATTAGTTTAATTAGTGTTTAATAGTTAACATGAGGAAGTTTAAGTATGATTGTATTAGTGAGAAGTGGAATTTTATAGGAAACCGAATCGGAAATCGGATTTGTTCCGATTCCGCCGGGTTTTGTAAATCCGTATTTTTTAGATAGAAGAGATTGGTAGAAATTAGGACTTACGGGTTTTAGATCACACAAGAGAGTGAGAGGGAATTAGAGAAATCGCCGATGTGTTGCGTCGTCGTCGGTAGTTCCTAAAACGATCGCCGGAAGTTCGCCGTAGATTTCGTCGGAGCTTTGTCTCGAGCTTGTTTTCAAAGTACACAAGTTTTCTTGGAATTTTGAGAGAGTGGGCTCAGAATTTTGTGGTGAGAGGATAGAGGGTAGGGGTGTATTTATAGGGTTAGGCTAGGGTTGGGGTAGGTTTAGGGTTTTTTAATTAAAAAATTGTAAAAAGTGTGAAAAAGTATTAAAATGAAGTAATTGAGAGTTATTGGGCTCTCTGGAATTTATTACAGAATTTAGAGTATGCATGATGTTGAGAAGACCAAGGGGCTCAACTCCCTAGTTGATGACTCGGCCGTCCGGCCGAGTCGGGCCGAGTCGAATGGTCGGGAGGTGAGGGGTCTCGTGAGGTAGGCACTGGTGTTTTCAGATTTTCAGGTTCAGTAGAAATTTTGGGAGTTATTGTGTGTGGACTGTTGGGCTTCTATAAAATTTAAAACAAAATAATATAAGAAAATAATGTAGGGCAGGGGATTTGAACTCTGGTGGCTTGGTTCAGCAGTGCAAGGTATTACCAATGAGCCACATGCTCCTTCTTGTAATTAAATTGCTAATTAATTACTAAATCTTGTGCTCAGGCAATAAATACCCCTTTATCAATTTTTGAATTTTTTTTGTAAAAACTTGTATAGGAAATTTAGGGTTGTTACATGCACTTTCTTCGTTTGGGCGGCACGGGAATTCTGGCAATCCTCAATTTCCTGCTTGGTCTTATAACAATTATAAGTTGGAGCGGGTCCAATGTTCCCCAGCTCAGTATAACAAGCGGGTTCGGTCAATACATCCATATTATTATCTTGATTAAGGCATGCCATGGTCGCTACCTGGAGAGAGAGAAGAAAACATTCAGCGTATGCTCTTGTAAGATTAGATTGGTTATTAATTTATCTAATCAGGATGGCTCCCACTGTTTTTGTCAAATCTTCCTTCAAACCCTACAAGGAAAGACTAGTCAGGATTAATTATATGCTACAAGTTCGCCAATCTTTCAGCCAGGCCAGTGCCGCTACTTTGAGGGAGGTTCCCCGTACTTTCGCACGGACCTAATTAAAATAAACCTCGTTTTCCCAGAGGCGTAACCCCGTTGACACCTTTACAGACACCTACTTGATCGGCTAATTGTAATATGTAAAACTCTCTCAGGAGTAACTCTTACTCGCAGTGGGTATCGGGATCCAACTATCTCATAGAAGGTATGCAATCTCATTGCAAATTTCAACACTTGAAATTCCCAATAATATTTTGCCCCTAGCAACTTATGACCTTGGCTAAGGTCAACAATGTAGGGTTCCTAGGCACCCTAAGGAGGTCTCACAAGGCATCAACCATGCCATTTTCAAATTTTATGATGCCGAGAAACCCTAGACTACGGATCGTTAGCTAGATGTCTAGGCGAAAATGAAACTAGTTAACACTTAACTAAAGTTTAAACGGAAATACAACCTTTGTAGATCCGGTGCTCCACCTCCATAGCTCCGCAACGAAGTCCCCTCGCTGTCCAAATGAATTCCCGGGCTCTAGCGTCGGCTTCGTCGGAGAAATGGCGAGCTAGGTCGTCGATGTCCATGCCGAAGATGATCTACGTCGAAGTATCACAAGAACAAGCTCCAACTTCACCAAGCTTTGAAAACTTGTGAAGTAAACACCCTATACAACTTGGCAAGAGGTAGAGGATGAAGAAATAGGAAGTGGGTAGACTTTAGTTTTGGATTTCTCACTAGTTTTCATCACTTGCCATTGGAGTAGCAAGCTTTCTCTTTTGTTGAAGAAGATGAAGAAGAAGAAGAAGATATGATAAGTTAATTAAAAAAGAAAATAAAAAGAATACTTATCATAACTTCAACCATGGTTTAGTGTAGAGATTTAACCAAGGTTTAGAAGAGTGGTTAGGGTTAAAGAAGAGACAAGAATGGTAGACTTTTCAAAGCTTCAAGAAGCTTCAAAGAAAAGACAAACTAAGTCACCATTTCTTTCTCTTTATCTTTTCCAAAACAATAATAAATGGATAAATAAATAAGAGAAAAGAAACCCTAACCATTCACTAAACATGGTTTAATCTTTACACAAATCCAAAAGAGCAAGTATCATCAAATATGATACAATCTTGTGCACAAAAGTATATCACATATACAATGTGTACAAACCAAGTGAGTAAATCCATTTAAAGTGAACCAATACTAGTTAATGCAAAGTAATATATCAAATATATAATTATACATTAAATCATTAAATCAACACTTGATTCAATGATCCGGTTATATCGCATATAACCGGCTAGTATCCAATGTATCGGCTTATCGAATCAACCCTTGATTCGATAACTAGGTTATATCGCATACAACCTTTCGATACATTCATCGCGAGAATGGAATACGGTATCACATACACGCATTATTCTCGGTCCCGCACATATCTCATATGCGCTCCTATTTCGTTTCGCTTGAGCCAGGAAACCTTTGTGTAGGACTCTAAAGACTCGTCAATACGCCGGCAGCAGGTGATGATCATATCAAGCACCCACAAGCCGCAAGCGGTCTGCTAAACGTAACGGCCACCCGGGTATTGAGCGATCAGAAGATCGACGAGCAAGCCCGCTCATACTCCTGTGAATCCAACCAGTAACACTACCGTACAGTCCGGTCTGATCGTCTGATATGTCGCATATCTCGCCTAGGGGTGGTAAACGTCAGACCCCAATAGCTCGATAAGTCGTGTCGATATGAGGTCTATAACAATTCGAGAAACTACTGGTAACACTTACCAGTAAATCTCAGCAACCCTGGCCAGGGATTTCCTGTTATAGCCAATCGAACACAGCGCAACATCAACCCCCTATACCGGGAGAGACGAATCCCCTCCTATCGCTCATTGCCTCCATGTGATTCGGGACTGTACCCAAAAACCACCGTTTTGCACGCCCTCTTGGACGTGGTAAGATGGAAATTAAAGCACAGTGGGAACCACACAAGACTCTATGATGATCTCGGGTCAACAGACTACTCTGTACCAGTGTCACCAGAGAACTGCCATCTGACGTCAGGTATATTACCATCTGGGAGTTCTCAGCGAGTCCGTCCAGTGTACCCAGTCTCCACTGAGCACCCGTATATCATCTCTGATGTCAAACACCAATGGATGTGGGATCATCCATCGCCCATCTGTATGGGTCGAGAAGGTATGCGCTAGTCTACACTGGTATATCGATGCCCCGTCTCGATACACCCATGACTGGGGACTTTGAAGGATGTACTTATGGACTACCATGTCCCCACTAGTATGATCCGCATCACAGTCCAGGTAGTCAAGTACACATCCTAAGGGCTTTACCAATATGTAACAGAGAGACAATCAGTATACACGTTAAGGTAAAGAGCAACCAGATAGCATACTATCATGTCGAGCAAGAAAGTCCTCCCTATATATGTCCCAGCATCCACTACAATATACATCCTATGTACAGTAATGGCCTCTAGGGCATACATATAACTAACAAACAAATCATAAGTGCTAGAAAAGTTCAACCCGTCATTTCCCGATTGAATTAAACCAACTCGCATGACCTTTGGCTAAGGTCAACAAAGTCGCACGACTACCCCAACTCAATCGCATCATATGCTTATGTAGATAAGCACTAATCAGCTACCGCACACTACGCCTTGGCTAAGGTCAACAAACGCAGCACGAATACTAAGTAGTACTTATCTGAAATGACGGAGGGCTACGACAGGTTTTTAAGAAAACCTTTTGCGTAATGAACTTGATATCGTTGTAGAATCGAGTGATTTTGAAAAGGAGTGTTTTTGAGGTTTTTACTAGTTTTGCTAACGAGATCATGTTTCCTGATTTAGAATCAGGAAAACCTACGGAGGAGGCATCACGTGCTAGCACGTGACCAGCGGTTACGTGTTGACACGTGACATGTAAAAGCGGCGGCACAAGGCATATTCGTTCCCTGAGTAAATCAAGAAAAAAGCTCCAGAAAAGGCATCACGTGTGCACACGTGACCAGTGGTCACGTGTTGGCACGTGATGACCAAGCAGCGGCAAAGAACAGAGCGCAGAAAGGAGAAGAAAGCTCGTTCCAGGGGGTCACGTGCCTACACGTGACCAGGTGTCACGTGCCTACACGTGACCAAGGGTCACGTGGTCACACGTGACCGGCTTTCAAAGCCTCTCTATTTAACAGAATTAAATTTTGAAAGGCATTCAAATCTTTCCAAAGGAAAATGATTATTTGGAACCGATTGGATTAAAAATCTAAAGGTGATTAAATATCACTTATTTATGGAAAAATCTTGAACTTGGAAAGATTTCCCCTTAAAATCTAACCGAAATAACAAAGGAATATCTTTGGATTTGAAATCCAATGGTGAATAAAATTCACCTAATAATCCAAAGGTCCAGATGAATGATGAATGCAAATCAAATCTTTCAATGAAAGATTCACTAAAACTGATTGATTTTCTTCCTTCTCCTATAAATAGGAGCCAAAAAGACATAGAGAGATGGAGATAGAGAGACATAGAGAGGAAAAAATAGAGCTTTGAGACTTTAGAGGAATTTGATCTTCTGCAAAAGAAAACCTTAGGTAAGAAAGGAGAGGCTTTTAAAAAGAGAATTTAATTCTCAAAGAGTTTAACTCTTATATTAAAAAGAAGAACTTAGTTCTCTCTTTAGTAGAGGATCTGCAGAGTGCACATCTCCCCATGAATTGAGAATTTAATTCTCATTGGGTTGAGATCCTGCTATGCAGATCCAAAGCATAGAGAGGGAATGGAAGTTTGAGAATTTAATTCTCACAGAATTATAGGAATTTAATTCCTTTGAAATAAAATTAGGGTTTAACCCTATGTTATAGGAATTCAATTCCTTCAAAATGAACAGAACCAGGGTTTAACCCTTGTTAAGAACTTAATTCTGTCAAAATAACAGGAATTTAATTCCCTCAAGAAAGAAGAAATTAGGGTTTAACCCTATGATAGAATTCAGTTCTTCACATACATCAGGAATTTAATTCCTACAGAAGAAAAGCCGAGGTTTGACTCCATCTAATAATATAATTCTTCAAAAAGAAAGTAGGAATTTAATTCCTCTAAAGTTATAGCTAGGGTTTAACCCTATGAAGGATTTAATTCCTAAAAGATAAACAAACATGCAAAGAAGCAGGGTCACGTGCTACCACGTGACCTCTGAAAAGTTCCACAGAGAAGGGCTTTGAGGCAATGCCTCACGTGCCCCACGTGACCCCTTGGCATAAGCTCTAACAGACAAACATTTAAATGCCCATCACGTGACAGCACGTGATGCTCTAAAGTATTCAATACTTTTGGCAGAATAAAATGAATTGAGGGCGCTCTCACGTGCTACCACGTGACCCCTCTTGCCTTAGTGTTTAACACTAAAGTTGAAACCTCTATATATGCAGTGTTCAACACTGATTTTCTTAGTGTTTAAACACTAATTTGGAAAACTCTATTTACAGTGTTTAACACTGACTTTCTTAGTGTTGAACACCAACTTGGAAAATACGGTTTCCAGTGTTTAACACCGATCTGCCTTAGTGTTAAACACTAATTTGAAATCTCCACTGCTAGTGTTTAACACTGATTTGCGTTAGTGCATAAACACTAATTTGTAGGCCATGTTGCTGGTGTTTAACACTAACTATCTTTTAGTGTTAAACATTAACTTGTCAATCTCATTCTCAGTGTTCAATACCTATTGGTCTTTAGTGTTTAACACTTACTTTAGCCCCATTGGCTAAGTGTCTAGAGGCAAAGCCTCTCCTCTAATGGACCAACAGAAAGTCAATATGCTAAACATGATTGGACTCAGCCCAAAATGGCCATAAGTCCTTAATTCAAATTCAACTGGGCCAATGGGCTCATAACATAATTAATTGGTCTCGGTCCCAAACTGGGTCAAAGACTGTTTAATCTACCTTGGTTCAAGGGTACATCTCTTCATTCCTTTGAAACTTGGCATTGTAATTCCTCAACGTCTTCAAAGAGGTGACGGGTCCCGATAACCACACATTGACACGGACTGTGGGGTCCTTAAACTCATGGACTATGAGGTCTTTAACCTTGACCGGTATGTCTTAAAACTAACAACAGACTATGAGGTCCTTGACCTTGACCGGGATGTCTTAAAACTAACAACGGACTATGACGTCCTTAACCTTGACCGTGATGTCTTAAAACTAACGCCGGAAGGACTGTGGAGTCTTTAAATCTACGGACTATGATGTCCTTAACCTTGACCGCAACGTCTTAAAACTAACATTGGACCGCAATATCCTTAAACTACCTATTGACCGCAATGTCACTAAACTAAACAACATGGCTCCCTTAATTGCCCTATTGTTGGATCTAAACGATCCCGTTAAGTCGATCTTAGTCTAAAAACTAGGCTAACATATCCTTAACAAACGTTTAAGTTGATCTTAGTCCTCAATGAGGCTAACGTATCCTTAAACCCAAACCCCCAAACCCAAATCTAAGATAATACGGATTTGGACTGGTCCACGCCCTACGGGCGACGACATAACTCAGTCTCCGTATACAATCCATGGGCAACTAAATACAAATAAACACACACGACACGAAGTGACCATCTGGAGAAGGAGAAAGTGGTTACCGCGATGCGGTAGCATAATTAACTGCAGGGGCTTGCGCCTGCAGGGAAGAGCGTCCCCACAATCAAAAAAACCCCTCAAGCGAGGGGGAATCTGACGAAGTTTGCTACATCGGACGCATCCGTTTAAACCTTCGATACACGGTGCCATAAATCAACTTGGCATCTTCGGAGAGGTGGACGGATAGCACCAATTAGCATCTGCCCCGAATCTCAGGCAAGACGTCCCTGTCGCGCCGTCATTCGGAGGGGAACAGATTCTGGCACGCCCGGTGGGACCTTTTCCTCTTTCCACTCCACACTTCGTGCGTCGTGATTCGCGAACCAATCGCGGTTCATTAATGGTTGCCCTTGGGTTGCGAGGTACTAAGATTTGGCGTTTTGCTTGGTGCAGAAAACAAAGAATCAATGGCGTTCAACTGCTTGAACTGCAAATGCAACCGACGCTCCGCCTCACCTGGAGGTGTAGCATATGGACCGCAGGCTGCTTCCCTATTCACTATGCCTGGGGAGCAAGTGACCCAAGCTACTACCGGTCTATTCTTTGGGACCATGCTCCTGCCGATGAACATTGATATCCCAATGCCCGTACCGGAAGCTTCGAAGAAGTCGGTCTTCGATCGACTTGCTACTCCTACGGCCCCTCTCAATGGGTCGTCCAATTCTTCAGTCTTCACCAAACTGAGCCTGAACTCCAAAGGGCCCGCCAAAAAGCCCATGATACCTGAGAAGGCCATCCCAAAGAAGACAGCTACTCCTGAAGTCGTCAAGACGGCTTCTCCTCCCAGAGGGTCGGTCTTCGCGAGACTGACTACCTCCGTTACCGCTCCCGCTCAGAAAACTGTAGCTTCTCAATGAACGTCAGTCTTTAAGAGGCTGACATCGGCAGCAGCCCTTCCCCATAACAGGGGGCAAGACGCAGCCATCGCTGAGCCAGTCCCAACAACCCGTCACGCCCGACGTCGCCACTGGCGCCGGATAAGAAAAGCTGGGGGCAACTCCCCCACTGGGCTAACTCCACCAGCTCCAACGGTGGAAGTTAATGCTGCTATCCCAACTGGGAACTGCTTTGAGCCGCTGAACAGGGTACGCAGAAACTCGCCAATTGCGGCGCTCAAAAGATCTTCTCCACCGGTAGAAACTGCCGTGGAAGCAGAAAAGCCGGAGCAGTCCCTTCAATCGCTGTCCTCCAGGATCTACAAGACATGGCGACAAGTTCGAGAATCTGCGATTGATCCTAATTACTCTCGCCAACACAAGAAGTCAAAAGGTCGGCCAGAAGAAAATTCCCTGATCTAGCAATGAATGGTGACGACCAATTGGGTGCTCAAAGCAACGACCCCCTCAACTTCAACGGCCTACAAGAGAGGAAGACCGGAGGAAGTCCCCGCTCCCACAGCAAATATCAAGGATAATAAGCTAAAACGCCCTGAGTCTGGGGGCAGGATGGTGCATACAGTATACATGGCGCTGGGAAAAGAAGATAGCCGTGCGTCTATAGGGCATAGACCGCTCACACGGTCGGTGACCAAAGCTCAGGAGCAACAGCAGAAGCTCCAAGAAATGATGACCGTGATGGCCGCACTTACTGGGCCGAAAGAAAGCCCGAAGCGCCATCCGATCAACGCCAGGAGGAAGAAACTGACGCTGAGTTCCTTCGTAGGATACTGGAGAAGAAGGATAAAGAGGCTGCTAAACAAGCAGCCAATATACAATGAATAGCCCTTCTGTTTCAGGACATGGTGGGTATGATGATCCAACAAGAACCCTCTACTGAAGATCCTCCAATCATTCTTGAAGACGACAGGGGAGAAACGTCAAATCCCCAACCCGCTCTGTCAACGGCTAAAGAGGAGATAATCTCTAAGGCTGACCTAGACGAATACATAGCCCAACAGATACGCGTTCACCAGGCGGCTGAGGCAGCTGGTCAAGTTGTCAGGATAGGAAGACCATATCCGAGTTGGTATGACCAGATCAAATACCCGTCGGGCTACACAATACCAAAATTCAATGTCTATAAGGGGACAGGAAATCCCCATCAGCATGTGGCCCAGTTCAGGGCGCTTTGTGGCAACACTGGTGGCGACGATAAACTGTTGCTTCACCAGTTTGTGGGCAGCTTATCAGAAACGGCGTTCGAATGGTATTCAGAACTCCCAAACGATTCCATCAAGACATTTGCTGAAATGGAATTGCTATTCACTCAGCGATTCGCAAGCCCCAGCGAACGCACTCCGATAACAACATTAATTAATGCCAGGGTGAAACCAGGCGAAACGTGGGTTCAGTACGCTATACGCTGGCGAAATTTGTGGTCGAAATGCGAACAACGCATTAAGGAAGCGCCCGCGGTGGGCATGTTCGTGGGTACACTAGATCCTCATGCAACCATCTCACAGTTCATGATGTTCTTTAAACCAACCACGTTCCAGGCTCTGATCGACAAGTTGGCCCAGATGGACCAGATGGGTCACAGACCGCCTCCCCCGAAGCCAGAACCTCGGAATGACAAGGGTAAAGGGAAGGCAACCTTCGTTGCGAATGCACAGCAGCAACCCAGTGTCCCAAAGCTGGCGGATCAGCTGGAAGAAAGACGGCGGTATTACAACGAGAAAATGAAGCGCCCCTACTCATTCCCGCGGGATAAGACAAAGAGGCTATTTGAGCTGGCAATACGCAACAAGCTTATCAACTTGCCAAACCCGAGGCGGCCGCCGCAACCCACTGAGGTGAATAACCCCAATTATTTCCCGTATCATCAAACGGTAAGCCATTCGATTGAGGATTGCTTCGTCTTCAAAAGATGGATTGAGGATCAATACCTCCAGGGAAAGTTTGCACTGTCCAAAAAGTGGAAGGTGAACCCGCCACAGCCGCATACTCCCAAGAAAGCAGATACACCGGGGGCAACTTGTTCCTTTATTGAAGAAGCTCCATGGGAAATCATGCTTTCAGCAAAAACCAAAAGAATGCTGAATGAGCTCCAGACATGCCCGGCGATCAGGTGGAAGAACCTGCTGGAACCCCAGATCATTGAAGGGATGCTGAAGTAGAGCCCAACTATAAAGATCGGTAGTAATGGCCGGAGCACTCACAACCAGCCGTCAAAATCTTCAAAGAAAAAGAAGAAGAAATCCAAGAAGCCCGTGAAGCCTGGAGACAAGTGCACGGATTTGCAGAAACAGATTGACGCGCTGGAGGAGTAAAATCAAAAGGCGCGGACTCCCATCACACTGCAAGAGCTCCTCGACCACGTCTTTCAAGAGGAAGATGATGGAGAAAGCTTGTCGGTTGAGTCCGAGGGATATGTAGCGAGTTATGTGATTTCCCACTCGCCTACGGGCGATGAGAAAATTCCTGGCACTGAGAAACTGGGGGCACAGCCTGAGCCAGGACTTGTATGGCCAACAGATGAAATGATCGACGCCTTTCTAGACGAGATTCGTTTGAAAAGTAAAGCCGATCAGGAGCGTGAGATGGCTGCATCGGAAGGAGCGAAATGCAAGCGGCTAAACGAAAGATTCAAAGCACTCCCGCTAGATTAAAAGACACCCGATGTGGATAAAAATATATTCAAGACGAGGAAAAGGTTCGCCAAAGCCATGTCGATGGGAATGAAGCTGCCACCCTCGGAAGAAAACACGTTCGATGGGGCGGAGAGGCACCCTAATTATTGCGCATATCATCGGAAGATTTCGCACCCCACTGAAGAGTGCGATGCTTTTAAGATGTGGTGGAAGGGATATGTTGCTCACTGACAACATTTTAAGCGCATAAAACGCAAAACTCGCCGAGAACAAAGAAGTACTACCGACAGGCAAAAAAGAACTACCGGCAACTGTTTCATGGTCGACACCGGAGGATCGCAAGTTCTCACCCTTGGGAGCGACTCTGACGAAGAAATGGCTCTAGGCCCTCTCTTTAAAGAATCCGTTTTAGGGAAAGAAGAAGAATCGGAGGCCTGCGAAAACATTCAGCTGCGCAACCGTACGCTCCCGGAAAAGAATCTCGGGCCCGCGAATAGAAAAGATAAGGGTAAGGAAAAGGTCACTGAGGATATCACCTTAGATGACCAAGTCATGAAAGAGCTGACTGCCAAGGCCCCTCCCAGGAAGGGTAAGGTGGACTACAACATCCTAGCGCACCTAAGGAAGCTACCTTCTCAGCTCAGCATTCTCGATGCCCTCCTATTATCAAAAGAAGCGCGAGATTCATTAATCAGGGCGTTACAAGAACCCGAGCAGTTCCAAGCTTT
Source organism: Agapanthus africanus (assembly GCA_030015575.1). NCBI lineage: Eukaryota > Viridiplantae > Streptophyta > Magnoliopsida > Asparagales > Amaryllidaceae > Agapanthus > Agapanthus africanus. Next base: position 116,296,008 of record CM057340.1, on the reverse strand, counting down.
CCTGGCTGAACAAAAGATGAAGGATGAATTGGAGGAAGTGCACACGGCCGATGTCACTTTCGGTGACGAAGACCTTCTCCTCGGGACGTGCGACCACAACCGTCCCCTATACGTCTCCGGATATTGCCACGATATCAAGATAGGCAAGATCCTCGTGGATAATGGATCCTCCGTCAATCTCCTTAATGTTCAGGTGTTGAAGGAAATCTGCATGAGCGTGCAGCACCTCGCTCGGGACAAAATTACCATCTCCGGTTTCGAATCCCAGTCATCACGGACTCTCGGATCTGTGATATTAACACTACACTTCGGGCTGCTTGTCATGGACATCAAGTTTCACGTCATTGACGCCAAGAACTGCTACAACGCCTTGCTCGGTTGCCCTTGGTTACACGAGTACAACATCATCCCTTCTACACAGCATCAGTGTATGAAGTACTTTAAGGATGGTTTCGAGTATACCGTAACAGGTGAGCTGAACCCATTTTCCGTGAACGAAGTCCGCAAGTACGAAGATGCAAAGTACTTTTTGCCAGATTTTGAGGATACAGAAAGGCGTTGCAAGCCGGAGGACAAAGCCGCCGCCACCATCCCTATTTTCGGAAGCGATACCGAAGAAGAAGAAGAGATAGTTTACGCTGGTCCGTCCCGACGCAACAACCCGGGACCGTCCGCCCCTATGTTGAGCTTCGGAAGTGACTCGGAAGATGAGGTTAATGCCGTGTTCTCCAGTCGGCCGTCAATACAAGCATCCCCTGGCGATGATCAGAGTTTGCAAATCACCATGGTGCCGCGGGAACACTAAAAGGATCTCGACACACTTCAAGCTTACAATGTGCAGGACCTGCAGACGTTTTACGTCCCTCCTAGACGAAAGGGTGAGAAGGTGATCCTATTCTATCGATCCTCGGAAACGAGAGTAGAGAAAGAGATCTGGCATGGCGCGGATTCTACACTCGACAGGCTCCAACCCATCCGTTTGCCCAGATATTACACAAACAGACTAAAGAGGCTATTGAAGCGCCAAGGGGTACTCTTAAAACAGACTGTTCGACAAGCTCGATTCTACAACAGGATTTGGGATGTCCCTGGAACTTAGCGCAAATTGCCCAACAAGAGAATGGAAACGCTCGGGCTTGGATATGCGAGATCCAGGGAACGGGGATGAGTCCACGGTAGCTACGTCATATATAACTTCGATGAGGAAGAGGACGCCCTGTCGAGAGATGCTAACCCCTCATCAAAACTGGATCCCGCGAGCGAAGTGCCGAGTCCGTCGTTTGAAGAACGAATGGACAAGCTTATCAGGAAATCGGGTCAGAAATCTCGGGAAGACCATAATCGTGAGATGGCCATCTACGAGAGGGCCAGGATGCAACGTCTGTTTCAACAGACCGCAAAAGACGAAGATGCTCCTCCCTGTCAACCCGTTGTGCAAAAGGCCCGACGCAGAGGCAGAAGTAAGTCAAGAAGCGGAAAAAGAAGTCGACAACAACGACGCAGGATTAGAGAGTCATGTGATCGGGCATTGCGCGGTCCGGATTTGTCCCTCATGAAGAAGAGGAGTCGAGTGTATTCCTTCCCTCGAGACAAGATGAAGAAGTTACTCGAGCTCGCTATAAAACATCAAATGATCGCACTTCCGGAGTCTAAGCACCCTGAGCAAGCTAACAAAGTTTCTCATCCGGGCTATTGCTCTTATCACCGAGCCATAGGACACCCCCTCGAAGACTGTTTTACCTTTAAGAACTGGGTCGAAGACCAGTACCAGCGGGGCAGATTTGCTTTATCCAGCAGCTGGAAGGTAACGCCGCCACAAAAGCACGAACCCAAAGCCACAAGAGTAGAACCAGATGTTAGTTATATGTATGCCCTAGAGGCCATTACTATACATAGGATGTATATTGTAGTGGATGCTGGGATATATATAGGGAGGACTTTCTTGCTCGACATGATAGTATGCTATCTGGTTGCTCTTTACCTTAACGTGTATATTGATTGTCTCTCTGTTACATGTTGGTAAAGCCCTTAGGATGTATACTTGACTACCTGGACTATGATGGAGATCATACTAGTGGGGACATATAGTCTATACGTACATCTTTCAAAGTCCCTAGTCGTGGGTGTATCGAGACGGGGCATCGATATACCAGAGTAGACTAGCGTGTACCTTCTCGACCCATACAGATGGGCGATGGATGATCCCATATCCATTGGTGTTTGACATCAGAGATGATATACGGGTGCTCAGTAGAGACTGGGTACACTGGACGGACTCGCCGAGAACTCCCAGATGGTAATATACCTGACGTCAGATGGCAGTTCTCTGGTGACACTGGTACAGAGTAGTCTGTTGACCCGAGATCGTCATAGAGTCTCGTGTGGTTCCCACTGTGCTTTGATTTCCATCTTACCACGTCCAAGAGGGCGTGCAAAACGGTGGTTTTTGGGTACAGTCCCGAGTCACATGGAGGCAATGAGCGATAGGAGGGGATTCGTCTCTCCCGGTATAGGGGGTTGATGTTGCGCTGTGTTCGATTGGCTATAACAGGAAATCCCTGGCCAGGGTTGCTGAGATTTACTGGTAAGTGTTACCAGTAGTTTCTCGAATTGTTATAGACCTCATATCGACACGACTTATCAAGCTATTGGAGTCTGACGTTTACCACCCCTAGGCGAGATATGCGACATATCAGACGATCAGACCTGACTGTACGGTAGTGTTACTGGTCGGATTCACTGGAGTGTGAGCGGGCTTGCTCGTCGATCTTCAGATCGCTCAATACCCGGGTGGCCGTTACGTTTAGCAGACCGCTTGCGGCTTGTGGGTGTTTGATATAATTATCATCTGCTGCCGGCGTATTGACGAGTCTTTAGAGTCCTACACAGAGGTTTCCTGGCTCAAGCGAAACGAAATAGGAGCGCATATGAGATATGTGCGGGACCGAGAATAATGCGTGTATGTGATACCGTATTCTATTCTCGCGATCAATGTGTCGAATGGTTATATGCGATATAACCTAGTTATCGAATCGAGAGTTGATTCGATAAGTCGATACATTGGATACTAGTCGGTTATATGCGATATGACCGGATCGTTAAATCAAGTGTTGATTTAATGATTTAATGCATAATTATATATTTGATATATTACTTTGCATTAACTAGTATTGGTTCACTTTAAATGGATTTTCTCACTTGAAGTTCACAAGTTGTATATGTGATATACTTTTGTGCACTTGATTGTATCATGTTTGATGATACATGCTTTTTGGTTAAGTGTAAGGAATTAAACAAAGATTAAGTTGTTGATTAGGGTTTTACTTATTCACTTATCTTATTTATTTATTCATTATGAATAAATTGAAAGATAAATGAATGGTGGCTTCATTTGTTTTTAGTTGAAGCTTCATGAAGCTTTGACTTGATGACTTTTTTGTTCTCATCCTTAACCCTAACCATTCAACCCAACCTTAGTCAATTCTCTACACTTAACTAAGGTTAAGATTATGATAAGTATTCTTTTATTTTTATATTTTCTAATAACTTATCATAACATTTACCATCTTCTTCTTCCTTTCTTCACTTGAAGAAAACCTTTCTTCATCAATGGTGATTGATGAAGATGAGTGAGAAATCCAATTCTAAAGTCTACCCACTTCCTATTTCTTCATTCTCTACCTCTTGCCAAGTAGTAGAGTGTGTTTCCTTCACAAGTTTTCATGGCTTGGTGAAGTTGGAGCTTGATCTAGCGATGCCTCGACGTAGATCATCTTTCGGCATGGACATCGACGACCTAGCTTGCCTATTCTCCGACGAAGCCGACGCTGGAGCCCGGGAACTTATTTAGACAGCGAGGGGACTTCGTTGCGGAGCTATGGAGGTAGAGCACCGGATCTACAAAGGTTGTATTTCCGTATTCTTTATAGTTAAGTTGTTAACTAGTTTCTAGTTTCGCCTAAACTTTAGCCAATGATCCGTAGTCGGGTTTCTCGGCACCTAGATTTTTTGAAATTGGCATGGTTGATGCCTTGGGAGACCTCATTAGGGTGCCTAGGAACCCTACAGTGGTATCAGAGCCTAGCTAGAGCCTTAGGCGAAGTCTAGACGGAATTTGAAACCCGAACGAACCCGAAACCCAACTCAAAAATAGCTCTCTGGACAATTTTCAAAATCGTGATTTTTTCCAGATTAAAAATATTCAGAAAAATCATCAGGAAGATATAAGGTTTACTGCAAAATTCGAGCGCGTGATTCCATAAAGGGGGCGCGGATCCGCGGCCTTACAGGAGGCTCATGCGGCGGATCCGCGGCCCTTTTATCGTTTTGTGCTTCGAAATTTGCACCTTAATTCTTAGTTTTCAGTTCTGGTTTTCCTGGGAATTTTTAATATTTTTTCCAGAGTTTTATTTTCTGAGTTGTTTTGGGGATTCGAATGTTCGGTCGGATTATCAAATTTTGTCTGTGTGGCTTTCCGGATAAATTTTAGAATATGTTAAAAAGTTCGACCGGATATAAATACCCAATTTTTCCCCTGTCGGGAAATTTCCAAGTGTTGGATTTTTCCGTAGTTTAACGACGTTCTAAGTAGTGCAAGTAACTCAATGGACCCTCTAGAAGACAACAAACCTTAACTCGATTATGTGACCGTCTTGAACTGCCCTTTGAACCTTCGGGTTTTGGGCAGTACGGCGTGCCACATGTGAGGCGTTGGCTTGACCCTTCTACGGCTGGACCGTTGATACTGAGGCACGAACTGAATGTTTTTAGACTTATTTCATGCATCGGGAAAACTTGGGTGTTCGATTGTTCGATCGAAAAGTTTAACATTTTCTATTTATCTGGAATGGGATACAATAATTGGAATTCACAAGAAGTTATGTGATAACTGAATGAATGTTATAAACATAACAGTTTAGTCTCACTTGATCGGTTGCCACGGAATTTTGATGTGATCAAAAGTCCGTCGCAATCACGTAGCGTACGCGGATACTCGCCGGATAAACTTAATAGACAGCCTCACTCCATAGCCCCGACAAAGTGACTGTAGGAGAACCCCGTCGCCGAAAGCATCCGTTCGGGTGCTCCCGGTGGCGGTGTTCCGCCTTGGTGCACTTCGTCGACGGCGTCGGGGGTGCGGCCGCCTACTGAAGTCTGCGACGAGCATTCGATCAGGATGTCGGGAATCTTGTTGAATTGCCCGACTTAATATTGAAAAGTGTTTTCGATAATGGGACTAAAATGCGGGGTTTATAATTGTTAGGCATGCGATGTCTAAGTAATTCATTTGACTAGGCATGCAATGTCTAAAGAGGTTGCGGATTCCAACTGTTGTAGTTTTACACTTTCTTTTCTGTGACCGTAAGCGTAATATGTGATATCGCCGGTTTCGTTGCTATATGTCAACGACAATTGGGATGCGCATATTTACTTACGTTGATGACATGTGATGTTATGTGTTGCTGGATATGTTATATTGGATCGTCGTGTTTGAATAGCCGGGGTTTTTTATGTGAGATGAGTGTTTTTCATTTTCATTCATGTAAAAACTTGTATGTAATATTCTTTTATTGGGGCACTTCCAGGTTGCGGAAGATGTCACCGTTTGTATATTATTTACTTTTCCGCACTAGGATAGACCCTAGGAGGAGGGCACAAGTAACCGGGTTCTGGAGTCCAGTGGGAGACCAATTCGAGGAGTCGGGTCCGGGTCTCCTAACTCTAGAATTGGTAGGGTTGCTTGGCGCTCTCGTAGGGGTCTAGGGGTGTGGGTTTGGCTATTCATCACGACCGTGGAATCCGTGTTTTATACTGGCTCGTATTGAAAACACGGACGTCCTAGTATATCCAATATTTCATATGATTCTTCTGCTGCGATATCTGTGATGTGATCATGTGATGTTCTGTGATTGATACAGTATATAGTATATATGATATATTATATAGACGTTACTTATGTTTTACACCCGTGCTAGCCCTGCCCCGCTCTGCCGTTAGTTACCTAACCTAACGGTGCACGAGGGGACATCGAGGCGAATGCGGATGGCATAAGTGTACGTCGTATTTATCTGTGATGTTTAGGTACTTAAATGATGGGACTTCATTAATGTGATTAATGAAATAAAAGAAACCTAAGATGTTGTAGAATCGAATTTCAAAATTAAAACAGGTAGCTACAGTTCTTGCTTTGCACAGAGGTATATATGATATATCCTGCACCTTATTCGATAAGGAAAGGACCGAGATCCCTTCACCGGGAGTGACTCCTTTAGCAATAACTGGCAGATGCTACACACTCGGTTTTTCTTTTGATTGCTTTTAAGTGTTTTTTGCTTTGCACAGTGATATATGTGATATATCCCGCACCTCATTCGACGAGGAAAGGACCGACGATCCCTTCACCGGGAGTGGCTCCTTTAGCAAAACTAGAAAAGCCTCAAAAACACTCCATTTCAAAATTCATTCGATCCTACAACGATATCAAGTTCATTACGCAATAGGTTTTCAGAAAAACCTGTCGTAGCCCTCCGTCATTTCAGATAAGTGGTAGTTAGTATTCGTGCTACGTTTGTTGGCCTGCGTCAAGGCGTAGTGTGCGGTAGCTAACTAGTATTTATCTGCTTATGCATATGATGCAGATTGGATTTGGGTAGTCGTGCGACTTTGTTGGCCTGTGTCAAGGGTCGTGCGGGTGGGTTTAATTCAATCAGGAAATGACGGGTTGAACTTGACTAGCGCACTATGGTTTGTTGGCCTGCGTCAAGGTCATAGGACGCTAGGGGCAAAATATTATCGGGAATTTCAAGTGTTGAAATTTGCAATGAGATTGCATACCTTCTATAAGATAGTTGGATCCCGATACCCGCTGCGAGTAAGAGTTACTCCTGGGAGAGTTTTATACATTACAATTAGCCGATCAAGTAGGTGTCTAGAAAGGTGTTAACGAGGTTACGCCTCTGGGAAAACGAGGTTTACATTAATTAGGTTCGTGCGAAAGCACGGGGCACCTCCCTCAAAGTACCGACACTGGCCTGGCTGAAAGATTGGCGAACTTGTAGTGTGTAATTAATCCCGGCTAGTCTTTCCTTTTAGGGTTTGAAGGAAGATTTGATAAAAAGCAGTGGGAGCCATCCTGATTAGATAAAATAATAACCAATCTATTCTTGCAAGAGTGCACGCTGAGTGTTTTCTTCTCTCTCTCTCCTGGCAGCGACCATGTCACGCCTTAATCAAGATAATAATACGGATTATTGACCGAACCCGCTTGTTATACTGAGCTAGGGAACGTTGGTCCCGCTCCAACTTATAATTGTTATAAGACCGAGCAGGAAATTGGGGAATACCAGATTTCCCGTGCCGCCCAAACGAAGAGAGTGCATGCTGATGCATCATCTTCGGGTGTGTTTATTACAGAGAACTGTTTCTCAGTATCCTTTACGTCCTGGGTATATGATACCGGATCAGGATCCCAGATATGTAATCTGTTACATAGGGCTACAGAAAGGTAGAGAACTGAGAACGGGTGATAAGTTTCATGAGGCAGAAAACGGGGCAAGTGTTGCAGCCAAGTCTGTTGGTCACTGTCACCCTGTATTACCAATACATTGATTCTGAACGAATGTTATTAGATACCGAACCTGATATACAAAATCATATCAGTCTCTTTATTAGTAAAGAAATGATAAAATTTTGTATTGTTGGATAATGTTTTGAACATTTCCTATATCAAAAGTTGATCGGTTCAGGCACGTTATCTAAAAGCATTAATGTTCTAAATCAAACTACAGTTCTTAGTATACGGAACACACACAAGAGGAAGAGTTCAGAATTGAACGATTCCTTCTTGAGGTATTGTAGACTAGGTCAGATCAATGTGACACGACTAGCTAGAGTTACATAAAGATGCATATTTAAATTAGTTTGAATTTACATGTTGTGAAACTCGCCAGTCATGTCACAAAGATACAATGACACCAGCTCTGTTTATTGGAAACAGAGAAAGAGTTAGTGAACTCTTGGGATGATACATGTTGATGTATGTAATGTCCCCTGTCTACATATGCCAGGACCGGTTCTTTGTACTTCATTACATTCTCTGATAATCTCTCAAGATTCAGACATATGTTCCTGTTGAAACACAAGTCCGAACCTTTTGAGATATTCACAGAATATGATTTAGAAGTAGAGAACCAAAATACGGGTAAAAGTATTATGTCCTTTGATGAGATCAAGGAGGAGAATACTTGAGCACGGAATTCTTGGACTTTTCTAAAGGAGAATGAGATTCTCTCTCAGCATTACTTCTCCGTATACACCATAGCACGATGGCATATCGGGGCGGAGCAATCACACCCTATATGATAAGATGTGCTCTATGATGAGTACTACTGAGTTACCTATTTCCTTTTTGGGAGTTATGCACTTGAGAAGCTGCATACCTATTGAATAGGGTTCGAATCAAATCAGTTACCTACCACTTCATATGTGATATGGAAAGGGAAGAGCCCATGTCTTAAGCTAGTTAAGATTTGTGTTGTCCGGCCTATGTCTAAAAGCGAAATCCGGACAAGCTCGAGGCAAAATCTATTATGTAGAACTGGAAATGTTCCAGCTATACAAACTGCAGCTGATGATTTGAAAGAACCAAAGGATTCAATAGTTACCAACGAACCTCAGCCTCTCCGCCGATCTAGTAGAGTTCCTCACCCACCTGAGAGATACTTCGGTTTCTCTATGACAGTGGGAGCGAGGATTACATCATAAGATGATGACCCAACTAGTTTCGAGCTGGCCATCAGGAGTGGGACTCTGTAAGAATGGCTGGATGCTTAGCGATCTGAGATAGAATCCATGTACACCAACAAAGTATGGACTTTGGTTGCTATATCTGAAGGGTTAAATCCCCATCAGGAGCAAGTATATCTTGAGAAGATTACTTGGTGTAGATGGAAAAGTTGAGACTTTCAAAGCTAGACTTGTTAAAGCTTTTCGTCATCGACCAGGCGTGGATTATGATGAAACCTTTTCAAGTGGCTATGCTTAAGTCCATCCAGATCCTACTTGCCACGGCTACATACCATGACTACGATATCTGGCGGTTGGGTGTCATGACTGCTTTTCTAAATGATGTTTTAGAAGAGTGCGTCTATAAGTACACAGCCAGAGGGCTTCGTAGACAGTGGGAGCAGCGGAAACGTGTGCAAGATGCTTTATAGGATAAAGCAGGCATCGCGGAGTTGGAACATCTGTTTTGATGGATTAGTCAAAGAGTTTGACATCATCAAAATGGTAGATGAACCTTGTATAAACAAAAAGGTAGTAGGGAGTATGGTAACGATCCTCATAGAGTACGTGGATGACATACTCTTGATAGGGAAGGAGTTTCCTATGCTACGCTCGATCAATCTCCGCTTATCACAATGACTCTCCGCATAGGATCAAAGTGATACCTACTAAATCCTGGATTTTGGATCTATGAGATAGATCTAAATGGATGTTAGGATTCTCACTAGTTGTAGTGAGATGGTATCAATCGATCCTGGGGAGAATCACTGGAAAGGTTCCAGGGTGATAAAGACGACTGAATGTCAGTCACAGGCATTGTCTTTACCCTCAGTAAAGGGACGGTATGTTGGAAGAGTTCCAAGCTAGATACCGTGACATACTAGACGATAAAGGCAGGATACATCGCTACTTAAGATGCTACCAAAGAGGCAGTCTGGGTGTATATTGGTTCATGAGATGAACTACGTTCCAACCATTGTGAGACAATGGAGTTGTGGCTTATGCCAAGGAACGTCCGTCCCATCAGTGATCCAGACATATTCTAAGGCAGTGTCACCTGATCATGGAGATGGTTGATCTCCAGGGAGATCGAGGTTAGGAGAGCAGACTCAGAGGACAACACAGCGGATCCACTCACAAAGGCCTGTTCCCAGAGAGAGACTTTTATGGGATGGTTGAGTATGAGATACTATAACCACTGCTACAGATGGCCCTAGTGCAAGTGGGAGATTGTTAGTTATATGTATGCCCTAGAGGCCATTACTATACATAGGATGTATATTGTAGTGGATGCTGGGACATATATAGGGAGGACTTTCTTGCTCGACATGATAGTATGCTATCTGGTTGCTCTTTACCTTAACGTGTATATTGATTGTCTCTCTGTTACATGTTGGTAAAGCCCTTAGGATGTATACTTGACTACCTGGACTATGATGGAGATCATACTAGTGGGGACAGATAGTCTATAAGTACATCCTTCAAAGTCCCTAGTCGTGGGTGTATCGAGACGGGGCATCGATATACCAGAGTAGACTAGCGTGTACCTTCTCGACCCATACAGATGGGCGATGGATGATCCCATATCCATTGGTGTTTGACATCAGAGATGATATACGGGTGCTCAGTAGAGACTGGGTACACTGGACAACTCGCCGAGAACTCCCAGATGGTATTATACCTCACGTCAGATGGCAGTTCTCTGGTGACACTGGTACAGGTAGTCTGTTGACCCGAGATCGTCATAGAGTCTCGTGTGGTTCCCACTGTGCTTTGATTTCCATCTTACCACGTCCAAGAGGGCGTGCAAAACGGTGGTTTTTGGGTACAGTCCCGAGTCACATGGAGGCAATGAGCGATAGGAGGGGATTCGTCTCTCCCGGTATAGGGGGTAGATGTTGCGCTGTGTTCGATTGGCTATAACAGGAAATCCCTGGCCAGGATTGCTGAGATTTACTGGTAAGTGTTACCAGTAGTTTCTCGAATTGTTATAGACCTCATATCGACACGACTTATCGAGCTATTGGAGTCTGACGTTTACCACCCCTAGGCGAGATATGCGACATATCAGACGATCAGACCGGACTGTACGGTAGTGTTACTGGTCGGATTCACTGGAGTGTGAGCGGGCTTGCTCGTCGATCTTCAGATCGCTCAATACCCGGGTGGCCGTTACGTTTAGCAGACCGCTTGCGGCTTGTGGGTGTTTGATATGATCATCATCTGCTGCCGGCGTATTGACGAGTCTTTAGAGTCCTACACAGAGGTTTCCTGGCTCAAGCGAAACGAAATAGGAGCGTATATGAGATATGTGTGGGACCGAGAATAATGCGTGTATGTGATACCGTATTCTATTCTCACGATCAATGTGTCGAATGGTTATATGCGATATAACCTAGTTATCGAATCGAGAGTTGATTCGATAAGTCGATACATTGGATACTAGTCGGTTATATGCGATATGACCGGATCGTTAAATCAAGTGTTGATTTAATGATTTAATGCATAATTATATATTTGATATATTACTTTGCATTAACTAGTATTGGTTCACTTTAAATGGATTTTCTTACTTGAAGTTCACAAGTTGTATATGTGATATACTTTTGTGCACTTGATTGTATCATGTTTGATGATACATGCTTTTTGGTTAAGTGTAAGGAATTAAACAAAGATTAAGTTGTTGATTAGGGTTTTACTTATTCACTTATGTTATTTATTTATTCATTATGAATAAATTGAAAGATAAATGAATGGTGGCTTCATTTGTTTTTAGTTGAAGCTTCATGAAGCTTTGACTTGATGACTTTTTTGTTCTCATCCTTAACCCTAACCATTCAACCCAACCTTAGTCAATTCTCTACACTTAACTAAGGTTAAGATTATGATAAGTATTCTTTTATTTTTATATTTTCTAATAACTTATCATAACATTTACCATCTTCTTCTTCCTTTCTTCACTTGAAGAAAACCTTTCTTCATCAATGGTGATTGATGAAGATGAGTGAGAAATCCAATTCTAAAGTCTACCCACTTCCTATTTCTTCATTCTCTACCTCTTGCCAAGTAGTAGAGTGTGTTTCCTTCACAAGTTTTCATGGCTTGGTGAAGTTGGAGCTTGATCTAGCGATGCCTCGACGTAGATCATCTTCGGCATGGACATCGACGACCTAGCTTGCCCATTCTCCGACGAAGCCGACACTGGAGCCCGGGAACTCATTTGGACAGCGAGGGGACTTCGTTGCGGAGCTATGGAGGTGGAGCACCAGATCTACAAAGGTTGTATTTTCGTATTCTTTATAGTTAAGTTGTTAACTAGTTTCTAGTTTCGCCTAAACTTTAGCCAACGATCCGTAGTCGGGTTTCTCGGCACCTAGATTTTTTGAAATTGGCATGGTTGATGCCTTGGGAGACCTCATTAGGGTGCCTAGGAACCCTACACCAGATCCACATCGGTCTTGGAAGCGGATTCACACTTGTCACATGATAACAATATTAAAAGAAGAGCCCGAGAACATGGATGACCTCCCTTGGTGCTTTGAGAACAGCAATGACGAGGTGATCTCAGAATTTCCACCAGCACCGAAAGAACTAGAAGATGTCATACATACTACTGCAGATAACCTCAAGAAGATTGAGTTGGGGTCGGCAGATGATCCGCGACCGACATTCGTCAGCGAGCTGCTGTCTCAAGAAAGGGTGACTGCGTTAAAGGACGTACTTCTACAGCACAGAGATTGCTTCGCGTGGAACTATTCCGAGATGCCAGGACTAGATCCAGAGATTGCTGTGCATAAATTAGCAATATCCCCATATATCAAGCCAGTCAAGCAGGCGCTGAGAAGGATGCGGCTCGAGCTTGAGATGAGCATTAACGCCGAAGTCAAGAAACTGATCGATTCTGGGTTTATCCAGGAGGTACAGTATCCTGACTGGGTCGCCAACATCGTCCCGGTAATGAAGAAAAATGGGACAATATGCATATGTGTGGACTTCCGAGATCTCAATAAAGCCTGCCCGAAGGACGATTTCCCAGTGCCGGTCACCGAACTGATGATAGACAATACGTCCACTCATGAGGTTTTCTCCTTCATGGACGGTTCATCAGGGTACAATCAGATAAAGATGCATCCCGAAGACCAGAAGCACACCGCTTTTCGGACTCCTTTGGGTATATTCTGCTACAAAGTTATGCCCTTCGGTTTAAAGAACGCCGGTGCGACCTATCAAAGGGCCATGACAAAAATCTTCGATGATCTCATACATGAAATCGTCAAGTGCTATATCGACGACCTCGTAGTAAAGAGCATGTCATATGAAGAGCATTTAGAGCATCTGAGGACCGTATTTCGACGCCTTCGGCAATATAATTTAAAAATGAATCCCCTCAAATGCGCGTTCGGAGTCTCCTCGGGTAAATTCCTGGGATTCATCATCCGACACCGAGGTATCGAAATAGATCCATCTAAGATCAAGGCGATCATGGAAATGCCACCGCCGAGAACTCTCAAACAATTGCGGTCTCTCCAAGGGAAGCTCGCGTACGTCCGGCGGTTTATCGCCAACTTGTCAGGCAAGTGCCGTCCTTACAGCCACCTGATGAAGAAGGGAACCCCGTTCGTCTGGGAACAAAAATGCCAAAGCGCGCTAGATGAGATCAAGCAGTACCTGCAGAACCCGCCGGTGTTAGCTGTAAGTGCACGGCGGCGCCCCGGCCGTCAATCCGACACCGGAAACGCGGAAACGAAAAACTTTGTGAAACTTGCAAACCGGCACCACCGGGCACTATCAACCCGGATTGGGCCATTAACCTAACTACTAGCAAACTAAAAGACGGGTAGAGAGTTATACCAAGCGATCCATGTCCTTCGGTCTTCGTCTCCACTCCGATCTCCTGCGGAATCTCCGTCCGTCACCTCCTCGTCGGAAAGGGCACCACGTAGCCGATTTCTTTTACGGGCTCCCACCTCTGGACCGAGGCAACTCGGGCGCGAAGTTGGCAAGCCGACGCGTCCAAGGGTACTGTAGGTGTAGTGTAGAACTTATTGTCTCTTTGGGGTTTATGTTGCCATGGATGGAGGTGTAGAAAATGAGCAAATGAAATGGTGCTAGCCTTTTTGCATGAATCAAAAATGTGAGATACAAAATTTCACCCACTCAAAAAGAATCCTCTCTCCTCCTCTCTCAAAAGTGGCCGGCCTCATCTTCAAAATGGTGGAGGGAATAAAATCTCAAGAATAAAGCAAGAGGAGAATGTATAATAAAGGAGAAAATAGTCACACCAAGGTCAAAACCATTTCTAATCTCATAAATCCAAAGGCTGAGATTAAAATGGAATCTCATCATGATGCAACCATTTTACAAAGGACCCCCTCCACAATAAGTTATTTGCAAACTTGCAAATAACCCCCTTCCATCGAAAAGTCCGGCCATGAAGAAGCAAAGGAAAACCGGCCGGAACGGAATGCAAACTGGCAACTTCAGAAAACGTGATCCCGTAATAAATTACAGAAAAACCCTGCTACAGCATATACATACCCGCATTTGTATTCCCACTGAATACAAATGCAAAGAGACAAAACTACACTGTCTAATACTAGAATCCGGCTTAAACCAAGCCGGCTAGTAAAATCCGTCCGATCACGATCCGTGCAATACCGCACGTATCTGATCGAACCCTGCCATATCTCCATACGGCCTCTACAGCGTTTCGCCCGAAACTTGAGTAACTGTGTGTGGGGGACTCTAAAGACTCGTCAATACTATGGCTGTGGATTTAACTACTAGCACGTCAGAGGTATTAGCCATACGTGACGGGCCACCAGCTATTGACCAAAAGGGACGTCTGCGAGCGAACTCATCCTGACACCCTACTGAGCCTGTCAGTGACAATATCCGTACAGTCCGGTCCGTTCGTCTATGAGTATCGCATGGCAGGCCTAGGGGTTGGTAAAAGTCAGACCCCCAATAGCGGTACAAGTCGTGTCGGAGTGTAGCCCAGAACACCCTGAGATACTACTGGAATACCTACCAGTAAATCTCCTGTCTCGGTCGAGGGCTTTGTGTAATGGATCTCGTAGACACAGCGCGACCTCACCCCCAATACCGGGAGAGACGAACCCATGCAGATCCGCTCACTGCCTCCATGTGGCTCGGAACTGTACCCAACTAAAACCTGTTTGCACGTCTCTTTTGAGCGTGGTAGGGTAGTAATCAAAGCACAGTGGGAACTCACATGAGACAAATGACAATCTCAGGTCCATGAACTAACCTGTACACATGTCACCTGGGAACTGCTATCTGACGTCTGGTATAATCCCAACTAGCAGGTTCCCGGCAAGTCCTGTCCGATGTACTCATAACCCAATGAGCACCTATATACATCTTAGGTGAACCAACTGACACCAGTGGCTTGTGAGACCGGCCACCGCCCCTCGTCGGGGTCTCGACTGTATACACTAGTCTACTCTGGAGAATCGATGCCCTGTCTCGAAACTCCCACGACTAGGGACCTTTTAAAGATTTGCTTATAGACTCCAGCTCCCACGTATATGATCGCCCTCATACTGCTGGTAGTCAAGCAAGAATCCTAAGGGCTTTATAAACGTGCAATAGTGACCTGTAAGGTCACGTAAAGCAGTACACGATGATAAAGATAAACCAGATAGTATATTATCATCTCGAGTAAGACTGTCCTACCGGTATAGGTCCTCCCTCAACCATTGCAATCACGTGCCTGTGATCCAATAATTGACTCTGAGGGCACTATATCCAACATTAGCTGCTCCAGTCAAGGGAAAGCCCCTTATTCTTTATACAACAGCCCTTGAGGATTCCTTAGGCGCATTATGGGCACAAGAAAACGACCAAGGGAAGGAGAGAGCGCTCTACTATTTAAGCCGAGTTCTTCTGGGGGCAGAAAGCAATTACTCCCCTATCGAAAAACATTTCCTGGCGTTAATCTTTGCGATAACAAAATTCCGGCACTATGCATTGGCATATGAAGTCCGTCTAATATCAAAGGTGGACCCTCTAAAATATCTAATGTCAAAGGCCATATTGACAGGGAGACTCGCTAAATGGGCCCTACTCTTGATGGAGTTTTCAATAACCTATCAACCTCTTAAGGCAGTGAAAGGCCAAGCCATCGCCGACTTCCTTGCTGAGCATCCAGTACCTGCCGGTTCTCCTCTAAATTGCGACTTGCCGGACGAACATGCGTTTGATGCAATCGATGGTGGTGATACCCTATGGGAGCTTTATTTCGATGGAGCATCTTCCGTAAAGAAGCACAAACAAAGTACCCCAATGATCAAATCGGGGGTAAGCCTCATCTTCGTAACTCCACAGGGAGGGATAATGCGCTTCGCTTTCTCCTTAACAGAACCGAGGACGAACAATGAAGCCGAATACGAAGCTTTGATAGCAGGCCTCGAGATCGCCATCGACATGGGAATTGAAAACCTCCTCATATACGGGGATTCTCAACTGGTCGTTAGTCAAGTAAACGGCGACTACCAAACGTGCAAACCGGAGTTGGTGAAGTACGGTGAAAAGGTACAACAACTGTTGACCCAAATTCCCTCCTATACTTTGGAAAGCATACCACGCGCGGAAAGTAGCAAAGCGGATGTGTTAGCTAAGCTCGCTAAAGAACTAGCTGACGAGAACCTCGATGACGTCAGAATTGTGGTACAAAGCCGCCGAGTGCTCGCCCCAGCAGAACTATCTCCGGAATCATCCGAAGAAAAGGGGGCGACTGAGCAGACGGCCCTACAAATAAAAGACCGTGAGAAGGCCGAGGACTGGAAGGAAGTCTTCATAGACTACTTTAAATCCCACCGAATGCCCGAAGAACCGTCCTCAAGACATCAGCTCATGAAACGAGCTCTATCTTTCGCTTTCGTCAACGATACTCTATACAAGAGATCGTTTGATTCTCTATGGCTGAGATGCTTAGGACCTGACGAAGCAGAAAGAGTCGTTCAGGAAGTTCATGACGGAATCTGTGGTTCTCATCAAGCAGGCCCGAGTTAAAAATTAAACGGATGGGTTACTACTGGCCCACGATGATCCAGGACTGCCTCGAATATGCAAAGCAATGCCACTCATGCCAAATCCATGGGGATTTCATCCATCAGCATCCGAATCCACTACATCCAACGGTGGCTAGCTGGCCATTCGAAATGTGGGGAACTGACATAGTCGGCCCCATCGAACCGGCATCGCCCAGGGGACATCGTTTCATCTTGGCGACGACTGATTACTTCTCCAAATGGGCAGAAGCGGTACCACTGAGGGAAGTGAAGACGGAGAATATCCTCCACTTTTTCAAGATGCACGTCATTTATCGGTTTGGAACTCCGCGACAGATCATTTCCGATAACGGGCCGGCTTACAGAAGCCACAAGATCAGCCGCTTCGCGCAACAACACAATATAGACTGGAGATATTCCTCAGTTTATAATCCACGAGCTAACGGTCTAGCTGAACCCTTCAACAAGACCTTGACAAAGATCATGAAGAAGACGGTGTCCCGAAATAAGAAGGACTGGCACGAGAGACTGCAAGAAGCTCTCTGGGCATATCGAACTACGTTCAAGACGGCCACGAACACGACGCCATACGCATTGGTATTCGGTACGGAAGCAGTACTCCCCCTCGAGATAGAGCTGCTTTCTCTACGAGTGGCAGTCCACTGTGAGTTGACGAGTGAAGAAAATGCTCACCTTTGGCTAGAAGAGCTTGATGCCTTTGATGAAACACGGCTCGTAGCACAACAAAACTTGGAGGCTTACAAAGCAAAAATGACACGCTCGTATGAAAGATTGACCAGGCCGAGCACATTCCGCCAAGGCGAACTCGTGCTAGTGGTCAAAAGGCCTCTGATCCCCAATCGCGCCAAGCGGGGAAAATTCGAGCCGAACTATGAAGGCCCGTACATCATAGACAAGGTCTACCAGGGTGGAGCCTATCTACTCATGGATATGCACGGTGAAAGGCCTTTCAGGCCAATAAACGACCGCTTCCTCAAGAAATACTACGCTTAATGGGCCACAGCTTAGGTCAATGGTAGATGACGACGACTATGTCCGCTCGCTATCTTCTTAGGATAAAGCTCTATAAGTAGTAGCCGGCCCTCTCTCAACGACGGACCGAAACGTTCTTAAACTAACGACGGACCGAAACGTCCTTAAACTAACGACGGACCGAAACGTCCTTAAAACTACTACCGCAGCATCCTTAGGCTGATGAGATGAATAAAAAAAACAAAAAAAATAAAAAAAATAAAAAAAACAAAAAAAAACGGTATGTCCATAAGCAAAAAGGGCACGGATGAAAACCCGAAAGGGCTCCGTGAGTAAAAACAGCAGGGCTACCAGCGAGTGTTCGTGAAAACCCGAAAGGGCACGACCTCGTAAAAAAAAATAAAATAAAAATAAAATAATAAATAATAAAGGTATGTCCATAAGCAAAATGGGCACGGATGAAAAGCCGAAAGGGCTCCGTGAGTAAAAACAACAGGACTACCGGCGAGTGTTTGTGAAAACCCGAAAGGGCGCAACCTCGTTAAAGGACACTTGCAGGGTCCTCACGACATTGTAAGGAGAAACCACCCGCGTGAGATCCTTACGACTCACAAGGGAGCAATACACTTAGGGATCCTTACGACTCCTAAGGAGAAAATACACTCGCGAGATCCTCACGACTCGCAAGGAGAACTCTCTTATGGGACCCTCACGGCTCATAAGACTTGAAAGTCTTAAATTACAGAGACCTAAACCTGTGCTTAAGCAAAATCCCCCATAACCTTCGACAATGCCCTACAAGCAGCTCATACTGACCCTTGTACACAATCCACGGGCGCGAATAAACATTTCCCCAGCAAAGTCCCACCCGTGACTAAGGGTATGTCCCTATGGTGAACAACCCTTATAAGTCCTTTCGACTTATAAGAAGAAAGCACTCTTGTAAGATCCTTACGAATTACAGAGGAACATACACTTAGAAATCCTCACGATTCTTAGGGAGAAAATACACCTACGAGATCCTCACGACTTGTAGGGAGAAATACCTTCGTGAGACCCTTACGGCTCATGAAGTCAAAAGCCTTAGTCGACAGGACCCTAACCCTGTCGCTAAGCCACCTTTGTTCAACATCGACAGAGGCAGATGATGATTCGCTCCTGGCCATATCCCAGTTGTAGCGGTGCTGATGCCGAAATCAGTGTCTAATTTCAGGTTTATGGCGAAAAGCCAGTAGGCCGCACGTGCATACGAGATAGCCGAAATGATGGGGCAACTTGCAATAAAAAGCAGCAAGTAAAAATGTATGCACGCAAAATAACCGAAATGATGGGGCAACTCGCAATAAAAAGCAGCGAGTAAAAATGAAATAAATAGCCGAAATGATTGGGCACCGCGAAAAATAGCCGAGATAGGGCAATCGCGACCTCCGCGATATAAAAGCTGAAATGATAGAGCATCACGGAAAAAGAAATAAATAAAAAAAAGAGAAAAAAGTTTTAATTTATGCCCTACAGGTGATATTCCATCACACCCTGTATACAATCCAAGGGCGTAAACAAAGAAGTGATCATACTTCTCCCCGGGTCTCATCAAAGAAAGAAGCTAAGTCTCGACGGGCCGCAAGCGACCTAGAGATCATCCCAACACTCGTCTCGTAACAATGGACACAACTTCAGACAAAGCGGAGCAGCGGCAACCCCTAGCTCCATGGCTCGGCAATATACATATCACCAACAGCCAAACCTCCCTTCCGTGAAATGCGGATACAATCAGCAAAATTCCTGGTTACGTGGAACGCGGATAACGTCACTCTTTGACCCCGTGGAAAACGTCCAGAGCGGATCTTGGTCCTCGCAGAGCACGGTAGTGAACCCGTGTGAAGCATCCAGAGCGGAGCCTAGTCCTCGCCAAACACGGCAGTGAACCTGTGTGAAGCATCTAGTGCAAAATTCCTGGTTACGTGGAACGCGGATAACGTCACTCTTTGACCCCGTGGAAAGCGTCCAGAGTGGATCCTGGTCCTCGCAGAGTACGGCAGTGAACCCATATGAAGCATCCAGAGCGGAGCCTAGTCCTCGCCGAACACGGCAGTGAACCCGTGTGAAGCATCTAGTGCAAAATTCCTGGTCACGTAAAACGCGGATAATGTCACTCTTTGACCCCGCGGAAAACGCCCAGAGCAGATCCTGGTCCTCGCAGAGCACGGCAGTGAACCCGTGTGAAGCATCCAGAGCGGAGCCTAGTTCTCGCCAAACACGGCAGTGAACCCATGTGAAGCATCTAGTGCAAAATTCCTGGTTACGTGGAACGCGGATAACGTCACTCTTTGACCCCGTGGAAAGCGTCCAGAGCGGATCCTGGTCCTCGCAGAGCACGGCAGTGAACCCGTGTGAAGCATCCAGAGCGGAGCCTAGTCCTCGCCGAACACGGCAGTGAACCCGTGTGAAGCATCTAGTGCAAAATTCCTGGTCACGTGGAACGCGGATAATGTCACTCTTTGACCCCGCGGAAAACGCCCAGAGCGGAGCCTGGTCCTCGCCAAGCACGGCAGTGAACCCGTGTGAAGCATCCAGAGCAAACACCGGACTGTGGAGTCCTTAAAATCCATGGACTATGATGTCCTTAACCTCGACCATAATGTATTAAAACTAACAATTAACCACCCTGATTCTGTATTGATTCCACTTTGGTTTAGGGGTACATCTCTTCACTCCTTTGATACCTGGCGTTGTAGTTCCTCAACGTCTTCAAAGAGGTGACGGGTCCCCGCAACCACACATCGGACTGTGGAGTCCTTAAATCCATGGACTATGACGTCCTTAACCTTGACCGTGATGTCTTAAAACTAACATCGGACTGTGGAGTCCTTAAATCCACGGACTATGACGTCCTTAACCTTGACCGTGATGTCTTAAAACTAACATCGGACTGTGGGGTCCTTAAATCCACGGACTATGACGTCCTTAACCTTGCCCGTGATGTCTTAAAACTAACATCGGACCGTGGAGTCCTTAAATCCACGGACTATGACGTCCTTAACCTTGACCGTGATGTCTTAAAACTAACATCGGACTGTGGGGTCCTTAAATCCACGGACTATGACGTCCTTAACCTTGACCGTGATGTCTTAAAAATAACATCGGACTGTGGAGTCCTTAAATCCACGGACTATGACGTCCTTAACCTTGACCGCAACGTCTTTAAACTACGATACTTTGAGCAACCCCTGACCCCGTGAAACACGGATAAGGGCGACCACATCCAGCACTTACAGGTCCTCACGACCTGTAAGGAAGAAAACTCTCTTGTGAGATCCTTACGACTCTCAAGGGAAAACCCGCTTAAGAATCCTCACGATTCTTACGAAGAACTTACACCTATGGGATCCTCTCGACCTGTAGGGAGAAAAACTCTTTATGAGACCCTCGTGGCTCATAAAGCGCAAAAGTCTTAGGAAGCAGACCTTAACCCTGAATCCTAAGCCATCGCTGCCCTGCAAGGAGATCAAGATAAATTGTCCGCAAAACACATTCAATGAAAAGAGACACACCATTGAGAAGAAAAATGTATCTTTTATTCATAAACCAAATTGGATACAAAGTACAATTCATGAAAGAACAAAAAGAAGATACTCTCATTCATGAGTATGTACAAAAACAGAAAAGAAAGGAAAATATACAATTCTTCAAGCCGGCGGGCGATGTAGCAATTTTACCAGCTCATCTTTCTGTTGCTGAGTCACGGCTTCATGATTCAAGATCTCTAGAAGACGAGCCTCCGCCTCCGCCTGCTGGGCCTGATACGAAACAAGCCGAACTTCAAGCTCTTTCTCGGTGGCTTTATGGGCCTCGACCCTTTCACGAGTGAACGTGGCAGCTTTATCGAGAGCCATCACCTCTTTGATGGACTCCTGAAGCACCCGCCAGAGTTCATATGCTTTGTTGGCCTTGGCAGTAAGATTGGCTTGAAGCTCGCTCAGCGCCTTGG
This sequence comes from Agapanthus africanus, assembly GCA_030015575.1. NCBI lineage: Eukaryota > Viridiplantae > Streptophyta > Magnoliopsida > Asparagales > Amaryllidaceae > Agapanthus > Agapanthus africanus. The sequence goes on along the minus strand of CM057340.1, from coordinate 116,274,207 downwards.
AAGCTAGCTCCCTCTCCGAGAATTTACGGCCGAGCCTCTTCTCGCATGATACCATGTTTGCCGCGCACCGCTTTATCAGCCTCCGCAAGTCCGCCTTTGCAGCCATGCTCCGAGGAAAGGCGGGAACACTCTAGGGCGTGCAAGCAAGCCTCCACCTGCCGATAGAACTCCACCCAAACTCGCACCACCTCTTCGCCGTGGTAGGTGGCAAGAAAAGGAAGAGAACCGTTAGCTTCGGCGGCAAATGCTTCAGCTGTGGTTGCGCTGCCAGCACGGAGCTCCTCAATCAAAGATGATAAGGAGACATGGCTTAATTGGGCCAAGCGTTCTGAAGCCCGCAAAGCATAAGGGCCGGGCGGCATCACGATGCGCGATTCCAACGCCGTGGAGACTGGCAGGGCTGTTCAAATTTGAAAGATGTCAATAAAATTCTTAAGCAAAGGACGAATGGGATTATAATAAAATGTCTCTTATCGACAGTCATGCAAGTAGGAGCTGAAAGTTCCCCTGGCCCTTCAACGACCTTGACCTCGTCGTCAGCTTCCAAAACTGTAAGAGGCATCAACGTCATTTCACAAAAATGGCAACAATGCTAGGGTAAAAAAATGGCGAGTGACGCGAACCTTGCCTAGAGGAAAGGACAATGCGCTGAGGGGAGATCGCCTGCGGAGCTGCCATCTCCAATAAACGCAGAAACGATTGCCGAGGCGACAAATCAGCGATAGAGGCCGCCAGCCCGCGCAATTCTGAGGAAAACAAAAGAGTTCAGATCACGGAAAGATTGCTAATTTAAAATGCAGAAGGTTACCTTCAACACTCCTCCCGTTCTGAGTCGAGGGGATAGCGGCTTCGACGGCCTCTGCCATGACCTCGGGCTCCAACAAAGGAAGGGTAGCCCCGACTACCTCCATCTCAGCCTCTGGGCCGCCTTCGGGAAGAGTCAGTGGGGCGGGGACCACCAAAGGAGCCTCCCCCAAAGGAGCGGGCGCTCCGTGATCAAGAACTACCACTGGAAGCTCTATTGTAAGAGGAGCAGCCTCATCAGCCCCCTCCACATCGAGCAACGCTTCATCGGGAATTTCGACAGGCTTTAGCTTCAACGAGCCCGTAGGGAGCTCCCCCAGCGTCGAAGATTCTGCACAATTCACACAAGAATAAGGATACATATATACAGGCGTAAATAATCTGAAAAGCTACAAAGAAGAACAAAAACGTACCGATGCGCAAGGAGGCCTTCAATATGGCTTCTTCAAGCCGATGCTCCTTCTCAAGAAGGCATGCCCGCCGGGGTTCGAGGGTAGACTCGTGGCCGCCGGTCCATAAAGAAAGCGTGTCCGCTGCGTCCTCTGAAGTGGCCTGCTTCAGGGCCCTTTCCCCCCATTCCTCCAAAGGACCGATAAACCGCCGCCGAATCCACGAAGGGTCTTCGTAAAAGATTAAAGCGGGATAGGGCTTCTTCGGAACCCTGACATTATGAGACGCGTCTTTGGAACGCCGTATGGCCTCGGCCAACTGTGCGGCTTCCTCATCGGCCGAACTCGGGAAAAGAAGTCCAGCGTCTGGGTCTTGTAAGGCCAATGGCTCATCTTCAAGAATAGGCTCGGACTCCGTTAAAGAGTCGAGCAAGTTGGTAGCCACTTTCCTTCGGCGCTCGGACCCAGAGCCAGTCGCCGAGGATGACCTTTTCCTTCCCCACGAAGCCTTAGGGCGACGTCGGCCCATGTCACCCTCAACACCCTCATCCTGTTACCCTTACCCAATGCCACAACCGGGGATGACACCGCCATTGTTGATGCCACGGAGGGCGATGCCACCTCGGGTGGTGGTACTATTACCAGAGCCCGTCTACCCCGTGATCGAGTACCCAGGGGCATACCAGCTATTGGAGTAAGATCTACTCCCGACTCTCCAGGAATAAGCGCAGCGCCGGTATCCCTCAGGGGAAAGCGGACCGGGGCACGCGGTCGCAGCGCAGCTCCCGTGGCCGTAACCTGAATAGGGGCACCATGGCCAAGAAGCACCCTTCTCTCCTCAATAATAATCGGGTTCACCCGATGGAGATACCATCCCGTAAACGACCCCACGCATCGGGGAATGCAATCACCGTCGGGGATCATGAACTGAGAACCGGTGTCCAGCCTCACAAAGTGGTGGGCGGTATCTCGGACGGCCTCGAGCGAAGGAACCGGCGCAACTATGAAAGCTTCAAACGGGACGCCCTGATCATAGCCAAACTGCCGGGCAAAGCGGTGCGGATTGTACCGCATGAAAAGGGCCGCTCTATCCTGACGGAATACCAGGTAACCCGGTCTAATTGCGTATAAGCGTGCGGCTTCCCGAGGCTTCAAAGAGGGCGCGTTGTCTATCGACCGATCCTAAAGCGGTTGGGCTGAACCCGCGGAAGAAGATAACACCCGATCATTAAATACCAACCCGCCAGCAGTAGCGTAAAGAGAAATCAACGTCCGAATAGCCCCGAATTGAGTCGGGTCAGCAGCAGATGCATCCACCAATCGCATAAGCCGCGGGAAGGTATAGGCGTCGTAGAATGCGGGCCTTTGATGCATGGCGAAAGCACCCAAGACGTGCATTTTGATCCAAGACGTAAAGTAATGAAGCGAAAAATTTACCACATCTACGCCGGGGGTGGAAGTGTTAGCTGCAGCACCCAACCGTGGTAAAGATGCGCCAATGCCGGGATGCCGATGGCCAGCCGCGTTCCCTCAGCAATATAGTGAGCCGGATAAATGACCGAAACTCTCATAAAGCGGCGGTGCATAGGAATGGCGAACCAGCTGAGCCAGACGCTGATAAACCCAACAAAGAACGTCTCCTCATCCATGCCGGGAGCTGCAATGGATTCGAAAGACGTCGGTGACATTATGGGGATGTAATATTGCGGTAGATCCGATTCATTAGTAGGCAGCTTCTTCGGACCAAACCCAAAGGGGTCTTTAATGTTTGCAAACTTCGGAGCTGACTTCGACAAGACGCCCTCACGAAGGAAACAAGCAATGAAGCTCTTGAAAGTAACACCCTGCTCTTCAGATTCGGTTAACAAACGATCAAAGATACCCAGCACCTTGATTAAGCTGGGACGCTTGTGGCGAACGGCGTTCTCAGCAGACAAGCCGTCAAGCGGTGCGGGCCCGGGTTCAAAGACGTATTCATCAGAGGGCAGCAACTCCTCATAAAGCGTCCCTCGAATTAGCAGTCCCGAGATCTCATAGAACTCCCCCAAAGAGATCGAGACTTCTCTGTCCCCCAGAAGAAAAGTGTTGGTGGGGAGATTCCATTGATTCAAGAACGCCTTAACCCACCAGACATGCGGGGACTGATAATGGAAGAGTGACGCATATATTGCCTGGTAAAGCCCGACCTTCTGCAGCCGCGCACGATGGGTAGCAAGGATATAGCGAGCCCAGAGGAGGTAGCCCGTAGGGTGTTGAGGAGTGAGCCCTATCTTATAAATTTGCCCTCATGGGTGGGCCTCACCCTGGCAAATGCGCCGTCCCAAGATATCTATAGCGGGGATTGGATGGTTCGGGATACCGGTCGTCGAAGGCTCGAGCCGTCCCGTCGGGGTCCAATTTGGCATCTCCACAGCGAAAACCGTCCTCGGAGGATCCATCGGCAAAAATGGGAAAGTGGGCTCTGTCGGCACTTCACAGAGGAAACTCCGGCGACCCTGGATAATATGGCTGTACCAAGTTCCCCATAGAAGTAAGTTGGTGCAGTTCGGGTTATGAGCCCGGATCATCGCCATCGCTTCCTCATCAGATAGTGACTGAGGAAAAGCAGCCTCCGAGCGAGTGAAGGGAAAGCACGGAACAGAAGCCATCGCACCTGAAACAAAGTAAAGGAAAACTGTTAAAAGTGGAGCCAGCAATATGTATATATATACATATATATATATATATATATATATATATATATATATATATATATATATATATCCACACACACATATGAGCATAGATATATGAAGACAGTTGAAGAAAGCGACAGAGGACTTGTTTGGTAGGACCATTAGTTACAAAACATGGGGGTCCCACAAAATCAAGATGACGGCTGGTTGATGATGAGACATAGCAATTATAATGAGACAAGGGGGATATTCTAATTAAATAAACAGTGGACCTTAAATGACCCTACACATTCTCCTAATAAAAATCCACCTTGGACTCTGCAACAAATCATACAGGATCAAGAGAATTAAATTCCCAGACAAGACATCATTGTAAGCGACTTCTCCGTTGAGTACAGAAGGACAACCTAGGACAAGGAAACCCTAAGAAGCCTCCATGTGAAGAAACTGAGTTCTTCATAGAAATTAAATTCCTTATTAAGAGAAGGGAATTAAATTCCCAGAAACATTTTCTTCAAACGGAATTAAATTCTTTAAAAAGGGGCAACGGATCTCATCATCTCCCTAAAAGCATCAAGTGAACCCTAGGAGATCCATTGTTCGAAGATTAAATGGTTCTCTATTTTCGTTGATAAATTCGAAAAAAATGGGTTCATATTAAAAGAGGTAAAACCCCTAATGTGGATTTAAAATCCAGAGAGTTCTTTTAAAATGAAGGTGCTTCGACCGTTCAACATCATTAACTGAGGAAAAAGGATCCTTCAACAGAGTTAAACTCTGGAAAATGTTTGAGACAGAGAACTAAGCTCTGGAAACGAGAATTAAATTCTCAAGGGAAAAAGTTCTCAAAGGAAGAAGATGAGCAAAGTGAAGGCTCTTCTGAAAAGGACATGGGCATTTATAGGATGTGATGGAAACACTTCATCTCCCTGATTCCCTAGATGGATCCAACGGTCACAAAAGTGACAGCGTTGCACTCACGTGCTGACACGTGAGAACAACTTTGTGGGGGCATTTGTTTCCTGATTTAAAATCAGGAAAACCTACGGAGGAGGCATCACGTGCATTTGTTTCCTGATTTAAAATCAGGAAAACCTACGGAGGAGGCATCACGTGCTAGCACGTGACCAGCGGTCACGTGTTGACACGTGACATGTAAAAGCGGCGGCACAAGGCACATTCGTTCCCTGAGTAAATCAAGAAAAATGCTCCAGAAAAGGCATCACGTGTGCACACGTGACCAGTGGTCACGTGTTGGCACATGATGACCAAGCAGCGGCAAAGAACAGAGCGCAGAAAGGAGAAGAAAGCTCGTTCCAGGGGGTCACGTGCCTACACGTGACCAGGTGTCACGTGCCTACACGTGACCGGCTTTCAAAGCCTCTCTATTTAACAGAATTAAATTCTAAAAGGCATTCAAATCTTTCCAAAGGAAAATGATTATTTGGAACCGATTGGATTAAAAGTCTAAAGGTGATTAAATATCACCTATTTATGGAAAAATCTTGAACTTGGAAAGATTTCCCTTTAAAATCTAACCGAAATAACAAAGGAATATCTTTGGATTTGAAATCCAATGGTGAATAAAATTCACCTAATAATCCAAAGGTCCAGATGAATGATGAATGCAAATCAAATCTTTCAATGAAAGATTCACTAAAACTGATTGATTTTCTTCCTTCTCCTATAAATAGAAGCCAAAAAGATATAGAGAGATGGAGATAGAGAGACATAGAGAGGAAAAAATAGAGCCTCGAGACTTTAGAGGAATTTGATCTTCTGCAAAAGAAAACCTTATGTAAGAAAGGAAAGGCTTTTAAAAAGAGAATTTAATTCTCAAAGAGTTTAACTCTTATATTAAAAAGAAGAACTTAGTTCTCTCTTTAGTAGAGGATCTGCAGAGTGCACATCTCCCTATGAATTGAGAATTTAATTCTCATTGGGTTGAGATCCTGCCATGCAGATCCAAAGCATAGAGAGCGAATGGAAGTTTGAGAATTTAATTCTCACAGAATTATAGAAATTTAATTCCTTTGAAATAAAATTAGGGTTTAACCCTATGTTATAGGAATTCAATTCCTTCAAAATGAACAGAACCAGGGTTTAACCCTAGTTAAGAACTTAATTCTGTCAAAATAACAGGAATTTAATTCCCTCAAGAAAGAAGAAATTAGGGTTTAACCCTAGGATAGAATTCAGTTCTTCACATACATCAGGAATTTAATTCCTACAGAAGAAAAGCCGGGTTTGACTCCATCTAAGAATATAATTCTTCAAAAAGAAAGTAGGAATTTAATTCCTCTAAAGTTATAGCTAGGGTTTAACCCTATGAAGGATTTAATTCCTAAAAGATAAACAAACATGCAAAGAAGCAGGGTCACGTGCTACCACGTGACCCCTGAAAAGTTCCACAGAGAAGGGCTTTGAGGCAATGCCTCACGTGCCCCACGTGACCCCTTGGCATAAGCTCTAACAGACAAACATTTAAATGCCCATCACGTGACAGCACGTGATGCTCTAAAGTATTCAATACTTTTGGCAGAATAAAATGAATTGAGGGCGCTCTCACGTGCTACCACGTGACCCCTCTTGCCTTAGTGTTTAACACTAAACTTGAAACCTTTATATCCAGTGTTCAACACTGATTTTCTTAGTGTTTAAACACTAATTTGGAAAACTCTATTTACAGTGTTTAACACTGACTTTCTTAGTGTTGAACACCAACTTGGAAAATCCGGTTTCCAGTGTTTAACACTGATCTATCTTAGTGTTAAACACTAATTTGAAATCTCCACTGCCAGTGTTTAACACTGATTTGCATTAGTGCATAAACACTAATTTGAAAGCCCTGTTGCTGGCGTTTAACACTAACTATCTTTTAGTGTTAAACATTAGCTTGTCAATCTCATTCTCAGTGTTCAATACTGATTGGTCTTCAGCGTTTAACACTAACTTTAGCCCCATTGGCTAAGTGTCTAGAGGCAAAGCCTCTCCTCTAATGGACCAACAGAAAGTCAATATGCTAAACATGATTGGACTCAGCCCAAAATGGCCATAAGTCCTCAATTCAAATTCAACTGGGCCAATGGGCTCATAACATAATTAATTGGTCTCGGTCCCAAACTGGGTCAAAGACTGTTTAATCTACCTTGGTTCAAGGGTACATCTCTTCATTCCTTTGAAACTTGGCGTTGTAATTCCTCAACGTCTTCAAAGAGGTGACGGGTCCCGATAACCACACATTGACACGGACTGTGGGATCCTTAAACTCATGGACTATGAGGTCCTTAACCTTGACCGGGATGTCTTAAAACTAACAACGGACTATGGGGTCCTTAACCTTGACCGGGATGTCTTAAAACTAACAACGGACTATGACGTCCTTAACCTTGACCGTGATGTCTTAAAACTAACGTCGGACTGTGGAGTCTTTAAATCCACGGACTATGATGTCCTTAACCTTGACCGCAACGTCTTAAAACTAACATTGGACCGCAATGTCCTTAAACTACCTATTGACCGCAATGTCACTAAACTAAACAACAGAGCTCCCTTAATTGCCCTATTGTTGGATCTAAACGATCCCGTTAAGTTGATCTTAGTCTAAAAACTAGGCTAACATATCCTTAACAAATGTTTAAGTTGATCTTAGTCCTCAATGAGGCTAAAGTATCCTTAAACCCAAACCCCCAAACCCAAATCTAAGATAATACGGATTTGGATTAGTCCACGCCCTACGGGCGACGACATAACCCAGTCTCCGTATACAATCCACGGGCAACTAAATACAAAATAAACACACACGATACGAAGTGACCATCTGGAGAAGGAGAAAGTGGTTACCGCGATGCGGTAGCGTAATTAACTGCAGGGGCTTGCGCCTGCAGGGAAGAGTGCCCCCACAATAAAAAAAAACCCTCAAGCGAGGGGGAATCTGACGAAGTCTGCTACATCAGACGCATCCGTTTAAACCTTCGATACACGGTGCCATAAATCAACTTGGCATCTTCGGAGAGGTGGACGGATAGCACCAATTAGCATCTGCCCCGAATCTCAGGCAAGACGTCCCTGTCGCGCCGTCATTCGGAAGGGAACAGGTCACTCCCGGTGAAGGGATCTCGGCTCTTTCCTTATCGAATAAGGTGCAGGATATTTCACAAATACCACTATGCAAAGCAAAAACTATAAAAGTAATCAAAAGACAAACCGAGTTTGTAGCATCTGCTAGTTTCGCTAAAGAGGTCACTCCCGGTGAAGGGATCTCGGCTCTTTCCTTATCGAATAAGGTGCTGGATATTCTTCAAGGAATACCGCTATGCAAAGCAAGAACTAGAGCTACCAGTTTTCGAGACAAGTTTCTACAATATCTTTTAGGTTTCTTTTATTTCATTAATCGCATTAATGAAGTCCCATTTATTATGCTTCACAAGCATCACATATGAAACGAAATCAACAATATATAATATATATCACATATATATAATATAAGTATTAGTCTCAGGCAGTAATATGATCTCATCACAGAACAATGCAGCAGAAGAACATATATGAAATATTGGATATACTAGGATTTCCGTGTTTTATATTAAGCATGTATAAAACACGGATTCCACGGTCATGATGAATAGCCAATCCCACACCCCTAGACCCCTACGAGAGTGGCAAGTAACCCTAACAATTCTAGAGTTAGGAGACCCGGTCTCGACTCCTCGAGATGGTCTCCCACTGGACCCTAGAACCCGGTTACTTGTGCTCCCCGTCTTGGGTCTATCTTAATGCGGAAAAGTAAATAATATACAATGGTGACATCATCCTCAACCCGGAAGTGGCCCAATAAAAGAATATTATATACAATGAATTTTACATGAATGAAAATGAAAAAAACTCTCATCTCACATAAAAACCCCGGCTATTCAAAACACGACGATCCAATATAACATATCACAGCAACACATAATATCGCATGTCATCAACGTAAGTAAATATGCGTATCCCAATTGTCGTTGACATATAGTAACGAAACCAGCGATACACCACATATTACACTTACGGTCGCAGAAAGAAAGTGAAAAACTACAACAGTTGGAATCCGCAACCACCTTAGACATCGCATGCCTAACCAAATGAATTCCTTAGACATCGCATGCCTAACAATTATAAACCCCGCATTTTAGTCTCGATCTCAAAAACACTTTTCAATATCTAGTCGGGCAATTCAACAAGATTCCCGACATCCTGATCGAATGCTCGTCGGAAACTTTAGTAGACGGCCGCACCCTCGATGCCGTCGACGAAGTGCACTAAGGCGGAACACCGCTGCCGCGAGCATCCGAACGGATGCTTTTGGCAACGGGGTTCTCCTACAGTCACTTGGTCGGGGCTATGAGACATAGCTATCTATTAAGTTTACCCGACGAGTATCCGCGTACGATACGTGATTGCGACGGACTTTTGATCACATCAAAATCCTGTGGCAACCGATTAAATGAGATTAAACTGCTAGATTTATAACATTCAAATTAGTTATCTCATAACTACTTGTGGATTCCAAATATTGTATCCCATCACATGATACCCGGACGACGTTAAACTTTTCGATTGATTCATCAAAGTCCCACAATTTCCCAACAGCTCAACACTTGAGCATAGTTCAATAATACCCAGAAGATACCACAGTACCCATGAACCAGCCGTAGAAGGGTCAAACCAACGCCTCACATGTGACAACGCTCAACTACCGCAAACCCTAGGGTTTAGTGGCGGTTCTGACGGTTACATAATCGAGTTAAGGTTTTTGTTCTTCTAGAGGGTCCACAGAATCACTTTCATATAATTCCGAATACGTTAAACTTGGAAAAATGGGTTTTTGACGTTCGATCGAACTTTCTACTTCGTCTAGACAACATGCGAAAAACCCAAAACAATGTCAAAACTACGAATATGAAACACTCCGAATTTCTTATAGTGCAAGATTACATCACATGCAAAATTAGAAAAAATAAACAATACCTGAAATACCAAAACCCAGAAACTGAAACACACCACAAAACTCAACCCTATTCTCCATAAGAAATCCGGCGTCGCCGGAATTTTGATGTTGGTTGCCGGCTATAGGCCGAGCATTGGGGTTGGGTTTTTTTGTGTGTTCATGAGGTATCACATACAACATTCTGCACATGTTTAAATAATTTTTTGAACTCTTTTTAAAATCGACAGAAACTACAGTTTTGTGTTTCAAGTTTCGGAGAATTAGTCGATTTCAAGGTGATGGAACTGAAAGGTGTTTTGCAAGAAAAGCTCTTCGATGATCTTAACAAAATCCGTATAAATTTCTAGCATGGCTCTGATACAACTGAAGGGTTGCCTAGCACAGCAGCATAGTTTTGGGAGGCATCGTCCATACCAAATTCAAAAATTTGCCGTTCTAGCTAACCCTAACCATGAATCGTAACTAGAAATAATACGGAAAAACATATGCAAACACTTTGCAAGTTATAGTGAATAAGGAATACAACCATTATAGACTGGTCCTTCACTTCAAATAGCTCCATGTAGTAGTCCCCTTCGCTGCGATTGCAAACTCCGGACTCTAGAGAGGATCCCTTGAAGAAACGAACGTGCTTGCTTCGATGACTTCGAGACCGAAGATGATCTATGTAACACCCGAGTTCATTTATACCAATTCCAGTTCTCGTAGTTCTTTATTCGTGATATTCTTGATTTAACGTATTGTGGGTGCAAATGGTATTTTACATTTTACTTTGCGTTCGACCCGACCCGCTTGCTTGAACCTGTTTAATTCTTATTTATAGATTATCTTGACTTGTTGCATGGAAACGTGCGTCTCATGATTAGTACATGCTGTCATTTTACCTGGTATCACATCTTTTATCATATAACATTCTAGGTCACAGAAAATAATTTAAAATTTTATTTCATAGCCTGCATGATACCCCTAACCCCGTGGTAGCGTCCGCGCATTTTGTTCTCATCCCGTTCAGTGAAACGGACGTGTTTGGATGGCTACGCGCACGTACGTGCATCCGTTCTTGGGGGTATGCATTTTCTTTGACTGAGCATTCATTTTGAAATTTGGAAGTCGCATATATTTTTCATATTTTTAATCTGAATTTTTGGACCCGACCCGGGTGTGTTTTGGAGTAAGTTTATACTTGCCAAAATATCAAAACGGACTAATATTATAATATTATTCAAACCTTCTTTAACTATATAAATATTTTATAATCATTTAATATTAACATATTTCTCTCTCTCTCCTGATTCTCTCTCTCTCTGGCCCGTCTCTCTCTCCCTCTCTCCTGATTCTCTCTCTCTCTCTCTCTGGCCGTCTCTCTCTCTCCTGATTCTCTCTCTCTCTCTCTGGCCGTTTCTCTCTCTATCTCTCTCTCGCTGTAAATATATATTTTATATTTTCTAATCTAATATTTAACTAACCCTCTCTGCTCTCCCTTTCTCTCTCCCCCTCGTGACGATCTCTCTCCCTTTCTCTCTCCTCTCTCTGTCTCTCTCCTCTCTCTCTGTCTCTCTCTTCTCTCTGTCTCTCTCCTCTCTCTCTTTCTCTCTCTCTCTCTCTGGGTATATATATATATATATATATATATATTTTAAAACCCTATTTATTTTTTAAAATCCACGTTCCCTGTTCTCTTTCCACTTCTTCCTCTGTCTTTCTTCTCTTTCTTTCTTTTATCACTTTTCTTCTTTTAAAAGGTTACTGTTCTTTTAGTTGCCGAAATACGGTCGTGCCGACGACGACCCAGCGAGGACATCTGACCCGTGTGATCCCATCGTGTGTTGTTTGGACTCTTTCCGTGTACCGTGCGCGCGTCGTGACTTTTCCCGCCGACGCGTGACGTTCCGTATGCCGCTTCGTGATCCGGTCAAGGAAAGTTAATCTTGCTACATGCTATACTATTACCTTCTATGTATATTTAAATTATAATACCCCATAATGATTATTGTGCAACTCGCATTGTCACTTTTCATGTTTTATCATTTTCGGATGTCCGATTACATCCGTATCATGTATTTCACATCTAGTGCATGCAAGTGAAACTTGCTACATGTTATTCATACTAATCCTATGTTTATTTATCTAATTTCATATTAAATCTATAGATAGAATCTAAAGTCATGAGTTCCAAGTTAACAGTGCGATGTTCTGTTTACATATTTTAGATTCAGAACTTGAAACCTAACTGTTGCATTTAGTTTACTAAACCTATTAATCACATTTATATTTTAAATCACATAATAACTAGTTACATAGTCTATGGTACCCTTTCTATAGTTTTACTCCATTGGACACCCGTGTGCATCTTTAACCTGTTTTAGTTATAATTGCATCCATTGAACATATTATACATATCATTGCATCTCTAGATTACTTAATACATATTAACATGATTTTAACTTCCATATTTGTCATACTGTATTCATGTAAGGTTGAAACCATCCCTTAAACTCAAACAGATAACCGTACATCCAAGTAGTTTAATCTGCACCTATTTGCTTATCATATTACATGTTCCAGTTTATTGTTCTGGTAGTACCCATGCTTGTTTATTTATAATCATGTTTATGTTAGTTTGATTATGAGCACCCACATGACATCTTGTGCACCCTGATATGACCTATTACACCTATTACTTGACACGACATGGTACCGTACAACTCTTGACATAACATGACACCTTTATATATTACCTGGCTTGACCTGATATACCATGGTCTTACCTGTTACCTGATCTTGTGTCTAATACCAACAAACCTGACCTGTTGTCCTTACGGACCGTTCCTGTTGTCTCTCTAGACAAACCTGTACCTGACTGATCCTGTGTTGGCATTAGCTTTAGATTATTTAATACTTGACTTGAACATATATAACTTGGGGGTATGGGAAAATCAGTATTGTAACCGAACGTAACTCAAAGGGCCATCCTATTGTTTGCCGTTTTTCCGGGCGTTACGGAATACCCATTGTTTGCCGTTTTTCCGGGCGTTACGGAATACCCATTGTTTGCCGCCTTTCCAGGCGTTACGGAATAATCACCGACGGGTTACGATGAGGATTACATTACCTGGTTTCAAAGACTTGAGAGTAGTTAACCCCCGTAGACCAGTTTAGATTACTCACTACACATTACCCTCACTGTCCTCTCTTATATCACTGTTATACCTGTTTTACTGTTCATACTCTTACCTGCATGTATTGCTACCCCTGTTTTATTATTGCTTGATGTTATGACGTGTTGACGTCTGGGTTTTGCATGGACCAGATCCTTCTACCTTTGTTGCAGACTGATCAGAAGTATTGCCACTGTTAGACCGAGCGGTGAAAATCCTATCGGTATGCAGTTTTACTTTCAGGTGTTTCATTTATTGTATCTTTTACTTCCGCATTTTATCATTTCTTGACACATTTGTTCTGGCTTCATGGACATGTACTAGATAGTTCAGTTTACTTTCCTGTTTTTGATATCTCTACAGCCGTAATGTGACTGTGGAAGGATTTTTCCTATCTACAGGTAGCATGGTTGGCTATGTCACGTGCCTACCTTAGCGTACTCTGGGAAGCGGGGCGTGACATAGTTCTTTTGGTATCAGAGCCATAGGATATAGGTTAATCGGGTTTGATTTTTTTGTGGTTGGGTATTGGACCCAATACATGAATCAGAATACTTGTGATTAGGAACATGTCCTGCCATATTGCTATCATGATTCTTGAATCATATCTTTCTTTTATCCTTCGCCTTGACGATATGCAAACCACTTTGCATCTCGACTTGAAACCCTTTTGGTTCTCTATTGTTCCTCCCTGTTTCTTGATTCTGATACTAGGATTTGGGCGACTTGAGTGGAGTTATATAATTGTACCCATGAACCGCAGCATGGTTACAATGCGGTACTCTATTTAAGTAACTTGGAGTCCCGGTCTTGATTCACTTCCTTGTTCCATGGTCGTTATATTGCCTTGTCTCTCTTGCTTTCTAGTTCATGTTTTATCACAAGCTTGAATCTTGTTTACCGTGCTTAACCCTCTTCAATATCTTGACTTCGGATAAAGTCATCTCGGTATCTTACTTGTTCATGTTGTCCCCGCATTAGAATTATTCAATTCTGGCGCATCCCTTTGCTTGTTGTTGTCTTGGGAATGGATTTTCGCAGCACTTTCCACGCTCATATTGATTGTAAGGAAAGGAAAGTGATTCTCCAGATTCCCGAACATCCGGAGTTTGTTTTGCTAGAGGAAGCGGTTCTGTCGAGCCAGTCGAGTTTAGGGCTAGGCCGACAAACAATGTTCTTTCGTCGATCGAAGTTGATAAGAAAGAAGCGCCGGCTATAGTTCGAGATTTCATGGATGTATTTGAAGACATCTCGGGATTATCGCCAAAACGAGATGTGGAGTTTGCGATCGATTTTATTCCTGGTGCAGCGCCAATCTCAAAAGCGTATTATCCAATGGCACCAGTGGAGTTGGAAAAAGTCAAGAAGCAGGTTACTGAATTACTTGAGAAGGGTTGGATTCGCAGTAGTAACTCACCTTGGGGAGCTCCAGTTCTTCTAGTAAAGAAGATGATGTCACAAGGAGGATGTGCATCGATTATCGAGAATTAAACCGGGTGACTATTAAGAACAAGTACCCGATCTCTCGCATTGGCGAATTGTTCGAGCAGCTTAGTGGCGCGAGGGTATTCTCGAAGCTGGATTTGCGATCCGGATATTATCAGGTCCGAGTTAAACCAGAAGATATTTGCAAGACTGTGTTCCGAACTCGGTATGGACATTACGAGTATTAGTGATGCCCTTCGGAGTAACGAATGCATCGGCGATATTTATGGACTTGATGAGCCGAATCTTTTCACCATTCTTGGACAAATTTATAGTGGTGTTCATTGATGATATTTTGGTCCACTCAAAAGAGTATTGAAGAGCATGCAGAACACTTGAAGATCGCACTGCAGACACTGAGGCAAGAAAGATTGTATGCAAAGATGAGCAAGTGCGAGTTTTGGCTTGAAGAAGTGAAGTTTTTGGGGCATATCGTAGCTGGAGATGGAATCGCCGTTTATCCAGGGAAGATTGCAGTAGTTCAAGACTGGCCGATTCCGAAAAACGTTGTAGAGATCAGAAGTCTTCTTGGACTTGCAGGATACTACAGAAGATTCGTGGAGAATTTTGCTCGTTTGGCTGAGCCTTGAACAAGATTACGCGCAAGGAAGTACCGTTTGTATGGACGGATAAGTGTGCGTCAGCTTTTGAGGTATTGAAGCAGAGATTGATAACCGCTCCTATTTTAACCGTGCCAGACAGTTCCGGAGAATTGGTGATTCACAGCGACGCATCTGGGAAAGGTTTGGGATGTGTCTTGATGCAGCATGGGAAGGTTATAACTTACGCATCGAGACGGTAGAAGACAATGAGAAGAATTACCCAACTCATGACTTGGAGCTTGCAGCTATGATTTTCGCTTTGATGATTTGGAGACACTATTTATTAGACGAAAGGGGTCGGAGTATTCACCGATCATAAAAACTTGAAGTATGTGTTCACGCAGAAGGAGCTTAATATGAGCCAGCGTAGATGGTTGGAGCTGATGGCTGACTACGATCTTGAACTTAAGTACCATCCGGGGAAAGTTAATATTGTGCCGGATGCGCTTAGTCGGTTACCAGCAATTCGGATGTTGACTGCACAAAAAGGAACTTATTGAAGACTTTCGGAGATTCGAGTTGGAGATCGTGCTACCGCATTCTTCAGGACAGTTGATGTCGCTGCAAGTACAGTCGTCATTGATCGAGAGTATTAAAGCAGCGCAGTCAAAAAAAACTCAAGATTGCAAAGGTTTCGAGAACAGGTTGAAGCTGGACTTCGAACGGACTTGTTAATTCATGAAGATGGTCCGTTGCGATATGGTAGCCGTTTGTGTGTGCCGAAAGGAGACATTCGCGAAGAACTTATGAAGGAGGCGCACAGTTCAGCATATTCCATACATCCAGGAGGCATGAAGATGTACCGAGATACGACAACATTTTTGGTGGGAAGACATGAAACGGGATATTGCCGTTTTGTGGCAAAGTGTTTGGTGTATCAGCAAGTTAAGGCTGAACATCAACGGGTTGCTGGTTTATTGCAACCACTTCCGATCCCTCAATGGAAGTGGGAACATATAGCCATGGATTTTGTGACAGCTCTACCGCGGAGTCCAAAGGGCAACAATGCAGTTTGGATGATTGTTGATCGATTGACCAAGGCAGCTCATTTCATACCATTTCGAGTTGGTCGATCAACAGAAGCTTTGGCACAGCGGTACATGCAGGAGATAGTAAGATTGCATTGAGTACCGGTGAGCATCGTGTCCGACCATGACACTCGTTTCTTATCACACTTTTGGAGGAGCTTACAGGAAAGTTTGGGGACTCGATTGAAGTTTAGTACAGCTTATCATCCCCAGACAGATGTCCAGTCGGAAAGAACGATCCAAACTTTTGAAGACATGTTGAGAGCTTGCATGTTAGATTTCAAGGGTTCATGGGAGGATCATCTATATTTGGTGGAGTTTTCTTACAACAACAGTTTTCAGGCGACTATTCAGATGGCTCCATTCGAAGCATTATACGGTCGCAAGTGTCGTTCACCTGTTTGCTGGACGATGTTAGAGAACGAAGATTGTTGGGACCGGATTTGATCGTGCAAACAATTGAGAAGGTTAACACTATCCGGAATCATATGAAAGCAGCACAAGACCGACAAAAGAGTTGAGCAGATACATCGAGAAGACCTTTAGAGTTTGCCGTTGGTGATTTGGTATTCTTGAAGATATCACCGACTAAAGGAGTGATTCGTTTCGGAAGTCGAGAAAAGCTTAGTCCTCGATTCGTTGGACCTTTTGAGATTTTGGAGCGTGTTGGAGAAGTAGCATATCGATTGGCGTTACCGCAATCCTTGGCGAATGTTCATGACGTGTTTCACGTATCTCAACTCCGTAAATATGTTCGAGATGAAACACACATGCTGGATCATTCGGAGCTGATTGTACTAGAAGATTTGACTTTTGAGGAGTGACCGATGTCGACTGTGGATTGAAGAGGAAAAGTTTTAAGACCAAAGTTACCTCTCTTATATTTGTTTCTTGGGGTAATCGCTCACATGGAAGATCAACTTGGGGAACGAGAAGATGAAGTCCGAAGTTTCCACATCTATTCTTGTAGTTTCATGATTGTTTATCCTTTCTTGTTCTTGGAATTTCGAGGACGAAATTCTTTTTGTAGTTGGGTATAATGTAACACCCGAGTTCATTTATACCAATTCCAGTTCTCGTAGTTCTTTATTCGTGATATTCTTGATTTAACGTATTGTGGGTGCAAATGGTATTTTACATTTTACTTTACATTCGACCCGACCCGCTTGCTTGAACCTGTTTAATTCTTATTTATAGATTATCTTGACTTGTTGCATGGAAACGTGCGTCTCATGATTAGTACATGCTGTCATTTTACCTGGTATCACATCTTTTATCATATAACATTCTAGGTCACAGAAAATAATTTAAAATTTTATTTCATAGCCTGCATGATACCTCTAACCCCGTGGTAGCGTCCGCGCATTTTGTTCTCATCCCGTTCAGTGAAACGGACGTGTTTGGATGGCTACGCGCACGTACGTGCATCCGTTCTTGGGGGTATGCATTTTCTTTGACTGAGCATTCATTTTGAAATTTGGAAGTCGCATATATTTTTCATATTTTTAATCTGAATTTTTGGACCCGACCCGGGTGTGTTTTGGAGTAAGTTTATACTTGCCAAAATATCAAAACGGACTAATATTATAATATTATTCAAACCTTCTTTAACTATATAAATATTTTATAATCATTTAATATTAACATATTTCTCTCTCTCTCCTGATTCTCTCTCTCTCTGGCCCGTCTCTCTCTCCCTCTCTCCTGATTCTCTCTCTCTCTCTCTCTGGCCGTCTCTCTCTCTCCTGATTCTCTCTCTCTCTCTCTGGCCGTTTCTCTCTCTATCTCTCTCTCGCTGTAAATATATATTTTATATTTTCTAATCTAATATTTAACTAACCCTCTCTGCTCTCCCTTTCTCTCTCCCCCTCGTGACGATCTCTCTCCCTTTCTCTCTCCTCTCTCTGTCTCTCTCCTCTCTCTCTTTCTCTCTCTTCTCTCTGTCTCTCTCCTCTCTCTCTTTCTCTCTCTCTCTCTCTGGGTATATATATATATATATATATATATTTTAAAACCCTATTTATTTTTTAAAATCCACGTTCCCTGTTCTCTTTCCACTTCTTCCTCTGTCTTTCTTCTCTTTCTTTCTTTTATCACTTTTCTTCTTTTAAAAGGTTACTGTTCTTTTAGTTGCCGAAATACGGTCGTGCCGACGACGACCCAGCGAGGACATCTGACCCGTGTGATCCCATCGTGTGTTGTTTGGACTCTTTCCGTGTACCGTGCGCGCGTCGTGACTTTTCCCGCCGACGCGTGACGTTCCGTATGCCGCTTCGTGATCCGGTCAAGGAAAGTTAATCTTGCTACATGCTATACTATTACCTTCTATGTATATTTAAATTATAATACCCCATAATGATTATTGTGCAACTCGCATTGTCACTTTTCATGTTTTATCATTTTCGGATGTCCGATTACATCCGTATCATGTATTTCACATCTAGTGCATGCAAGTGAAACTTGCTACATGTTATTCATACTAATCCTATGTTTATTTATCTAATTTCATATTAAATCTATAGATAGAATCTAAAGTCATGAGTTCCAAGTTAACAGTGCGATGTTCTGTTTACATATTTTAGATTCAGAACTTGAAACCTAACTGTTGCATTTAGTTTACTAAACCTATTAATCACATTTATATTTTAAATCACATAATAACTAGTTACATAGTCTATGGTACCCTTTCTATAGTTTTACTCCATTGGACACCCGTGTGCATCTTTAACCTGTTTTAGTTATAATTGCATCCATTGAACATATTATACATATCATTGCATCTCTAGATTACTTAATACATATTAACATGATTTTAACTTCCATATTTGTCATACTGTATTCATGTAAGGTTGAAACCATCCCTTAAACTCAAACAGATAACCGTACATCCAAGTAGTTTAATCTGCACCTATTTGCTTATCATATTACATGTTCCAGTTTATTGTTCTGGTAGTACCCATGCTTGTTTATTTATAATCATGTTTATGTTAGTTTGATTATGAGCACCCACATGACATCTTGTGCACCCTGATATGACCTATTACACCTATTACTTGACACGACATGGTACCGTACAACTCTTGACATAACATGACACCTTTATATATTACTTGGCTTGACCTGATATACCATGGTCTTACCTGTTACCTGATCTTGTGTCTAATACCAACAAACCTGACATGTTGTCCTTACGGACCGTTCCTGTTGTCTCTCTAGACAAACATGTACCTGACTGATCCTGTGTTGGCATTAGCTCTAGATTATTTAATACTTGACTTGAACATATATAACTTGGGGGTACGGGGAAATCAGTATTGTAACCGAACGTAACTCAAAGGGCCATCCTATTGTTTGCCGTTTTTCCGGGCGTTATGGAATACCCATTGTTTGCCGTTTTTCCGGGCGTTACGAAATACCCATTGTTTTCCGTTTTTCCGGGCGTTACGGAATACCCATTGTTTGCCGCCTTTCCAGGTGTTACGGAATAATCACCGACGGGTTACGATGAGGATTACATTACCTGGTTTCAAAGACTTGAGAGTAGTTAACCCCCGTAGACCAGTTTAGATTACTCACTACACATTATCCTCACTGTCCTCTCTTATATCACTGTTATACCTGTTTTACTGTTCATACTCTTACCTGCATGTATTGCTACCCCTGTTTTATTATTGCTTGATGTTATGACGTGCTGACGTCTGGGTTTTACATGGCCCAGATCCTTCTACCTTTGTTGCAGACTGATCAGAAGTATTGCCGCTGTTAGACCGAGCGGTGAAAATCCTATCGGTATGCAGATTTACTTTCAGGTGTTTCATTTCTTGTATCTTTTGCTTCCGCATTTTATCATTTCTTGACTCATTTGTTCTGGCTTCATGGACATGTACTAGATAGTTCAGTTTACTTTCCTGTTCTTGATATCTCTACAGCTGTAATATGACTGTGGAAGGATTTTTCCTATCCACAGGTAGCATGGTTGGCTATGTCACATGCCTACCTTAGCGTATTCTGGGAAGCGGGGCGTGACAATCTACGTCGAGGAGACACTAACCCAAGCTATTTCTTCACTAATCATATAATTAGTGAAGCAAACACACTCTACTAAATGGTAAGTAGTAGAGGATGATGAAGTAGGAAGTGGGCTCACTTTAGATTTCATTATCTCACACTTTTTCTCAAAACTCCATTGAAGCTAGAAGCTTTTGATGATGAAGAAGAAGATGAAGAAAATATCCCATCAATCAT
Organism: Agapanthus africanus; assembly: GCA_030015575.1. Classification (NCBI taxonomy): domain Eukaryota; kingdom Viridiplantae; phylum Streptophyta; class Magnoliopsida; order Asparagales; family Amaryllidaceae; genus Agapanthus; species Agapanthus africanus. Next base: position 116,253,832 of record CM057340.1, on the reverse strand, counting down.
TTTTCCAAATGAATTTTTGCAACCATGGGTGAGTTAAAGCCATCATGCTTAACTCATGTAGAGAATAAACCACATACTATGGTTAAGGGTTGGGTTTGATAAATATCTTTAACTAGACAAAAGAGTTGACTTTGTCAAAACTTATCCAAAAGTTTTTGTCCAAGCTTTACCATGAAAAACTCAATCTCTTTTGAATTAGCTTAACATAAATAGAAACCATAACTTAACCCTAGCATGGTATTAATCTCATACACCCATCTTATATGTATCATCAAACATGACACAATATATGTACACAAATATACATATCACATATATACAATGTGCACATCTAGTGAGAAAAGAAATCATAAGTGAGCTTAATAGTAGTTAATGTAATATAATATATCAAATATATAATTATACATTAAATTATCAAATCAACTCTTGATTTAATATTCCGGCTATATCATATACAACCGACTAATATTATATGAATCAACTCATCGAATCAACACTTGATCCGATAACCCGGCTATATCATATATAACCGACCGATATCACATATCGCGAGAATAGAATACGGTATCGCATATCGTATCAATCTCGGTCCCGCACATATCACATATGTGCTCCTACTCCGTTTCGCTTGAGCCAGGAAACCTCTGTGTAGGACTCTAAAGACTCGTCAATACGCCGGCAGTAGGTGATGATCATATCAAACACCCACAAGCCGCAAGCGGTCTGCTAAACGTAACGGCCACACGGGTATTGAGCGATCAGAAGATCAACAAGCAAGCATGTTCGTACTCCTGCGAATCCAATCAGTAACACTACCGTACAGTCCAGTCTCTTCGTCTGATATGTCGCATATCACAGCCTAGGGGTGGTATAACGTCAGACCCCAATAGCCTGATAAGTCATGCCGATACAAGGTCCGTAACGGTTCGAGAAACTACTGATAACACTTACCAGTAGATCTCTGCAACCCTGGCCAGGGATTTCCTGTTATGGCCAATCGAGCATAGCGCATCATCAACTCCCTATACCGGGAGAGACGAAACCCCTCCTATCGCTCATTGCCTCCATGTGACTTGGGACTGTACCTAAAAGCCACCGTTTTGCACGTTCTCTTGAACGTTGTAAGGTGGAAATCAAAGCACAGTGGGAATCACACAAGACTCTATGACGATCTCGGGTCTACAGACTAACCTGTACCAGTGTCACCAGAGAATTGCTATCCGACGATAGGTATAATACCATCTAGGAGTTGTCGGCGAGTCCGTCCAGTGTACCCAGTCTCCACTGAGCAGCCGCATACCTTCTCTGATGTCAAACACCAATGGATATGGGATCATCCATCGCCCATCATATGGGTCGAGAAGCGTATACGCTAGTCTACTCTGGTATATCGATGCCCTGTCTCGATACACCCTCGACTAGGAACATTTGAAGGATGTACTTAACGACTACTCTATCCCCACTAATATGATATACATCATAGTCCTGGTAGTCAAGTACTCATCCTAAGAGCTTTATCAACATGTGTTATAGAGACAATCAGTGTTCATGTTAAGATAAAGAGCAACCAGATAGCATACTATCATGTCGAGCAAGAAAGTCCTCCCTATATATATCCAAGCATCCACTACAATATACATCGTATGTACAGTAATGGCCTCTAGGGTATACATATTACTAACAGCCACAAATCACTATCAGACAAAGCTTGCACTCTAGGTTGGTGGCAACCACTCCATTTCCAGTGTGAATGTCCCAACCTCGAGTCAGTGTTTCATGTGTAATGGAATGCGTTGTGGCAAAAGCCAAAGACATAAAGCAGTGCGAAGCCCCGGAATCAAAAAGTGCTCTAGTAGGAACAGAACAAACTAGAATGGTACCTGAAACGACATCCTCTGATTCCTCCGCCTGCTCAGTCGTCAGGGTAAAGGATCGCCCCTGTCTACGACCTGTGTTGCCTCGACTCTGATCAAAAAGTTGCTTCTGAGAGACAAGTCCTTTCTGAGGTTGGTTGCGCTCTGCTCACCTAGGAAAACTCCCAATCTTATGGTCACTAGCACTATAAATCAGACATAGACCTTTAGCCCGGTGGCAATTTCTCTCAATATGTCCAGTATCTGACAGTATCCACAAACCGAAGATTCTCATTGTGGTGGGGTTGCGGTACGCTTCATCTAAACTCCTCCATACTGTCTAACTGGAATCCTTCCTGAAATTTGATTCACCGGCCGTTTGAGTCCCCCACCCTGAAATTTCTTTCTCTTATCCATCACTTTCTCAATTCCGCGGGTTGCATTTAATACCTCAGCATAAATCCCCAGATCATATGAAACTAGTTTCTCCTGTATTTCCAGAGTGAGGCACTGTAAAAGTCTCCTGGCCCTGTCCTCCTCCTGAGCTACCATCGAAGGAGCGAAACGACTGAGTCGAATAAACTCAGCCGCTACTTCGTCCACTATGCGATCTTTCTGATGAAGATGGATAAATTGTTATTCCAACTCGATCCTGGCCGACTTGGGAAAGAATTTCTTAAGAAAATCCATAAAGAAATCAGTCCATGCAATCGGTTTCTTCAACCTGTTCTCTTCTGCGAGCCACCAAATTCTAGCTCCATCTTGCAGCTGAATCTTGACTATATCTACTCTGTCCTCTTCAGGAACTCGGGCGGCTAACAGTAAATTCTCTATGTCGACAATCCACTGCTCGTTATCAAGTGGACTGCTCGAACCAGTGAAAACAGCCGACTGTAGTCTCCTGAAATCGGCGACGCTGCCAGACGTCTACCTTCACGAACCTCAGCCACCTTGTTCAAGGCTGCAGTAGCGGTCTGCTGAGAAGCAAGTAGGCTTTCCTGTAGTAATTCGGTCTGTTGTTGTTGACTCTCTAGCATACCATGTATAACTCCAAGTAGTGCAGCATTGTTATCACGCCTTCCATATACTCGCAAATTTTCTTCTACCATGATTCTGAAGTCAAAACGAACAACGATATTTAGCAACGAAAACGAGGTTCAAATTCAGAATATTAAAACAACTGAGCGAAGCAACGAGACAATGCAATATAATCAACTCAAAGAATACGAATTAAGGGTGGGACTCTAAGTTTTTCATACAGAATATCGTATTGTATCCATGCTGTGGTACATGGGCACAATATCGTAACTCTATGTAAATCGTCCGAATCCTACAATCAGAGTCAAAGGAATACGCAGCATGACATACAGGGAAAAACCTAGACATGTGATTCTAACCCTAAAGGTCGGTAGAATCCAGACTAACTTCGGCGTTAGCCTGGCTCTCTGATACCAACAAAACCTTGTTGCGCCCCGCTTCCTAAAAATACAGAATATGTAGAGCAACGAAGGCCATCCGTACTACCTACGGTAAGGAAAGATCCTTTCATAGTCACATAAGGCTGTCTAATTTAACCTGTCAAAAATAAAATCCAATACCAAAAGGGATAATACTGATAATCATGCTGCAACGAAACCACAAGGAATACTAAAAAATGGGCCCACTAGATAATTAATGCAAAAGGATCCAATACAATAGGTTCGAAATAAAATAAGATCCAAAAAAGATACATAAGTCCTATTGTCCCTGTTCCCTTATAAAAAAATAAATAATGAACAAAAAGCGATGGGAAAAATTCCCCAAATGGAGTATCACGTGCCCACACGTGATGCACCTTGGAGCAAAGATTATAGGCATTGCGCTTAACAAATAAGGCTGAAATTGAACCTCACGTGCAGGCACGCGAGCATCCATATACAAAATATATAGGCGCCTTCCTAAAACAAATAATAGGCCAGAGAAGTTTATATATCAGTACGTGATGCTCTTTGTTGGGCTTAACTTTGTAGGGGTCATACCACGCGTGACATTCCTGAACATCAGCTCACGTGCCAACACGTGATGCTTTTCTCTGGGATTGCTACGTATAAGCAAACCGGTCTAATGCTATGGGTCATGTGCTACATGTGAGGGTTCCCAATGCCTTCTGAGCTGGTAGAATTAAATTCTAAACAAGAGGGATCAAAACCCTATTTGGAAAATATTTCCTTGAATCTTTTTAAACAAGAAAGATTACGCTCTGTAAATCAGAGCACCGTTGGATTAAAGATCCAATGGTGATTAAAAATCACCAAAGCTACAGAATAAGCTCTGTATGGGAAAATATTTGCCCAATCTTTCTAAACAAGAAAGATTGTGCTCTGTAAAACAGAGCACCGTTGGATTAAAAATCCAATGGTGATTAAAAATCACCAAGCTACAGAATAAGCTCTGTATGGGAAAATATTTTCCTAATCTTGTTAAAAACAAGAAAAATGTCTTCTGTAAAACAGAAGTCCCTAGATCAAAGATCCAACGGTGGATAAAATTCTCAAATCAATCAAAAAATCTCTCAATGAGAGATTTCCTTAACAAAATCAACAAACTTACCTCTATTATATAAAGGACTCGAGACTGAAGAGAGAAAGAGAAGAGACCCCCCATAAGATTGGAAAAGAAAAAAAAAAGAGGAGTTTTTTTTAAAGAAAAAGAAACCCTAGGTGAAAAAGACTTAGAGATCATTTTATCTCCTTTTACAAGAGTTTAACTCTTCCAGAAAAAAAGAACTTAGTTCTTCCTTTGGTTGAGGTCTGCAGAAGCAGATTTCCCCATAAGTTGAGAATTTAATTCTCATCGGGAAGATTCAGTTATGCAGTCCCAAAATTTAGAAGAAAGAACTAGGTTAGAAGAATTTAATTCTTCCAAAGATATAGGAATTTAATTCTTCTGATAAAACTAGGGTCTAACCCCGCATAAGAATTTAATTCTTATACAACAAAGTACTTGAAATCCTCAAGACTAAGATCAAGAGTCCCATGCATATTAGCGTTCAACGCTATAGCGACAAATCACATGTTCCCACGTGAGCACCTCTGAGGAACAAAAAGGAATAACTGAGATCGAGTCACGTGATCCCACGTGACTTCCAATAGCGTTTAGCACTTAGAAAAGAATAGGAAGATAAATTCAAAAGAGACAGTGCCCAACTTGGTGGCGCCTCACGTGTCTATACATGATGGTTTCAAGATTTAAGTGTTTGACACTTATATGTATAGAACGAGGGAATAAGCCCAAAAGAAACAGTGCCAAATATTCAGGTGCCTCACGTGCCACACGTGAGCACTCCAAATTTCAGTGTTTAACACTGCCTAAGAGCCTCACGTGGGAGCACGTGAGCGCCAAACATTTATCAGTGTGTAACACTGTGAGAGGCCAACCTTAGCCCAAAATAGCCAAGTCTCCCGAGGCCAAAAGCCTTTTAACCATCAATCAACCGAACCTTCCTATACTCAGGTCTCCCCCCCTCAAATTGATCTTAGTCCCAAATATGACCAATGATCTCCTGATACGTGGGATCTAAAATAATGTTCGTTCTACAATGATCTCTCCTTTCAATCTGGAGTTCGGTTCAAGGGTACATCTCTCCACACCTCTGATATATGTCGTTATAATTCTTCAACGATATCAGAGAGGTGGAGGGTCCTGATAACCAACAATTCTTGGATGCACCCTCAAACCCATGAACATATCCCAATGGATCGTGATGTCTTTACTGTAATGTCCTTAAACTAGCAATGGACCGTAACGTCCTTAAACTAAAACGATAGAGCCCAAATGCTCTTTCGTTGGATCAAAAATGATCCTGAACCCCCGTTAAGTAAATCTTAGTCCAACATCGGAGTAACGTATTCTTAACAAATATTTAAGTCGATCTTATTCTCAAATAAGGTTAACGATCCTTAAATCAAACCAAAACCAATCTAAGAAAATACGGATTTGGACTAATCCACGCCTTATGGGCGACAACACAAATTAGTCTCCGTATACAATCCACGGGAAACCAAAAATAAAACAAACACACACGACACGAAGTGACCTTCTGGAGCAGAAGAAAATGGTTATCGCTACACGGTAACGTAATTAACTGCAGGGGCTTGCGCCTGCAGGGAAGAGCGTCCCCACAATAAAAAAAATCTCGCAAACGAGGGGGAATCTGACGAAGTCTGCTACAACGGCCGCATCTGTCCAAACCTCCGATACACGGTGTCATAAATCAACTAGGCATCTTCGAAGAGGTGGACAGATAAAACCAAATAGCATCTGCCCCCAAATTCAGGCAAGACGATCCTATGCGGTTTTGTCTCTGTTTTCGGCGGTAAACAGTCCCATAAGGGTGCACATACTAAATACTAGCTGAATGGAAATAAACCTACGGGTTACTGATCTTCGATAAAATCCTGATAGTCGCTGCGGTCCTGCTCAGTTTGAAAATCTGTTTTTAAACCTGAGATGGCAAATCTCAGGGATGTCAGAACATCCCAGCAAGTACTTAACGTATAAGGTGTGTGTATGGTATGATAATATGAATGTAATGAATCCCGTGTGTGAAAGTAAAAACAGACATATATAGATACATTAAAACTATGAAATATGCATGTAAACAGGTCAAGTCATAACCTAACTAGTCACTAAAAGGTAATCTATCCTATCTTGAGTTCGAGTGTGTGCATCAACCTCTGCAGGAGTATTCCTAACCCAAGAGTAGGGCCCCAAGGGCTAGGAAACACGGGTCCAAATGTGAAATGAACAAGCGACCGATATAGTCCGGTACGAGCTGTAATAACATGCGACCGATATAGCCCGTTACCAGCTGCAATAGCATGCGACCGATATAGCCCGGTACCAGCTGTGATAGCATACGACCGATATAGCCCGGTACCAGCTGTGATAGCATACGAATGCACACTCAAACTACCCAACTCCCGCGTATTTATAGCTACTATGCTATGACTAGATCACTAATTAGGAGTAGTGAGAGGACTGGAATTTGAGATATGATAACTGCACAGAAATGAAGCTGGTAAACAGTAGTGTGTAATCATGGCATGTAGTTCAGCATCATAATTCGAGATCTCGTCTTTAAATAAAGTGGACCTGCATAATGGATAATCATGACATGTCAAAGAAGTTTTAATATGGTAATAGTGTCCGCATGAACGTGATGCACAAACTGGCACAAGTCATAAATGTTGCCTTTACCGTTAGCCTTGATGTGTAAATAAAATAATTACAGGCTATATATATATATATGGGTTAACAACCTCGAACTTTTATTTGTATTTAATATAAATTTCATTTTAAAACCACACTTGCTAATTTTCTTACTTGCTGCATAAAAATTTGCCTATATATATTTTTGTATAATATAAAGAAAATAGATGCTAACACATTTCTCTTTTATTCTAACGGGGCAGGAAAAATATATATACATATACACGCGAAGGAATTCCAACGTATATCGACCAAAAGTAAATCTAGAATACTTGCCTCGGGGACGGGAAAAACACGATGATGGAATGCAAACTCCAAACTTGATGTTAGGGAACACGGTTAGAGATCGATGGACTTGGGCTCGGCTCCGACGATCTGGACTTGCTGCGATGAGATGAAGATGCTGGCCACGATGTGGAATTGGGTGTCTCGGTCTCTGGGGAAGAAGGCGAAGTTTCTGGGGAGGTTGCGACAAGGCGATGGAGTTGGGTTTAGGTTCTCGGGTGAGGGGATCGAGGGTGCTATGGTTGAGATTGGAGCAGCGAGAAGATGGAAATGGTGTTGGTCGCGGTGGTGATCGTCGGGACGAGAGGACAACGAGTCGGGGTTGTGGTGTTGCTGCAGGGGAAGCGATGATGAGGACGATAGAGATCTGGGTGATGGGGTCGTCGAGAGGGGGGATTTCCAGTGAGGGAGAAGGAGGCGATAGGTTCGACGGCGAGGATTTGTGGGTGAGGGAAGGTGGTGATGAGGAGATTGGTGCAGGCTATGGGCAGTGGAGAGGGGATGAGGCCAGAGGCGGCGATGGGGATCGTGGTGTGAAGAAGACGAGGGCGATAGCGATGGGGTGAGGTGAGGTCGTTGAGAAGGGAGGTTTCCCGTGAGGTGAAGACAAGGGTTGCGGCGGCGGTGATGGGGTGCACGGTGACGGCAGTGACGAGGATGAAGGCGGAGTCGAGAGGAAGATTTGAGGAGGAGAGGGGAGAGAGAGGGATATAGATATATATATATATATATATATATATATATATATATATATATATAGAGAGAGAGAGAGAGAGAGAGAGAGAGAGAGAGGAGAGTGAGGAATATTTTGTTGTATATAGTTAAATATGTATATTGATATGTGTGGGTGTTTTAGAGATTTGGTATGGATTTTTTTTCTTGTTTCTCGCAACGACAGCTAATGAAATTAGACAAAGAAATATATCTAAAACTGAAGATTTTCATATCAAAAGATATACGGAAAAGCCAAAATAATTATATTGGCAACCAACTATAAAGTAAATTTTAAAATTATAGTAAAGGCTTTTTATATAAAAAAAATATCTCGATACTCTAAAAACGCAGCATCCAAACTAGGGTGTTACAGAACAACATGGGATCATTAGAGAATTCACTTGAATGGATGTTAATTAAAGTTTCCCATTGTGGAGGATCTCTAGGTCTTGAGTAGTAGTCCTCTCTGTTTCATCCAAGTTTCCCAACTGCCCTTACAGCAAGGAAATGTTAGAATTTTCCAAAAAGAAAAGCATGTCTTTACCTTGTTTCTTCCTTTGTATCCGTGTGTCCTTCTTGGGAATTTATGATCGTTAGGACTTTTTTCGTAACAGGATGTTGATTATGAGGCCACAATGGCTGCTAAATTATCAACAGCGAAGAAAATATTCAATCTTGAGAAGGATAAGATTCTCAACTCTAGTTCCTTCTCGAAGTTCTTCTCTGAGAATGAGGTGCGCCACACAAAGATTAATCCTTTCTTTTTGAACAACTGTCATACAAGTCTACTTATGTTTCATTAATTTTAAATATTATGAGTTATGACTATTACCATTTTTTATTTCTTTTAGTCAGATGTATGATTTGTGTGTAGATGTGTTGTGTGGATGTATGCATAGGTTAGGGCTTGCTGGCCAGTGCTACAAAAAAAAGTAAAAAAATAAAATTACACAAACTAAATGACTTACAATATTTGCAATTCGTTAATGCGTTTCTAGGAAGAGCTGGAGCATGAAGGAATTTGGGACTTTGATCGTCTGAGTCGTCCTTATATCCGACAAGATGTCTTGTAGGTTACTTTAATAGATTAATTATTGAAAATGGGTTTTTAACAAAATGATCTTCCTTTTGCTGTCTTTACAATATGTATCTGATACCGAAAGACTTTGTATTTTGTTTCAGGAAAAATTTGCATCCTGCTGGTCCATTATAGCTTCAAACTTCTTGAATGAATATCAGAAGCACTGCTATGAGGTGATATCTCCATCGGTTTATATCGCACTATTTTTATTATTGTTTATGATTATAAAGTAAGAGGATTTTATCTTTGGAGCCCTGTGGTATATTATGATACTTCAGATAATTGCTTTTCTTTGGCCTTTGTGTTCATCTGTGCCAGGTATAAGTTGACTGCAACTACATATGGTATTCTAACAAACCTTTTGTCAATGTTAATGGATTATAAACAGGATTTTCTTGCGAACATGTAATTCTGAAGTATGCTTGGATATGATAATCTAGAATAACGACCGAACAAATGGTTACCAGAAATGCAAGGATGATAATAGCCCAATAAAGGAATGAGAAAAACTCAGAGGAAAAAAAGGAAAAATGAATATCATATAAGAACAGTTGTAATGATGATTATAACTAATTAGACCGATGATCATTTCATGTAGTACGTTCTTTGTTTGTATTGTCTGATAAGGGGTTAAACCTTGCCTACGCAACTTTGTCCAAGAATTTCTTACCACTATCTTTTGACGTACGATGCACGTGGAACAAAAGAAACTTGCATTGCATATAAAATAAGAAATGACTTTATTTAATAGAGCATGTATACAGTAACCATAGCTTAATGTCAATTTTTAGGTGTAACTGAAATTTTGATTGTAATTTATTATTTTAGACGTAATAAAAGTTCTGATTTTATTGAGCTCAATAGCTCATTATATTACTATTGTCGCAAAAAATAGTTGTTAATATTTATATGAGTTGTAATGCATTCTTTTTTTGCTTTTTAATATGATCTTTAAATATTGTTTTGGACCCCTTTGAAAGAACATTCTTCTTTTTTTTGAATGTGTGTGTGTTTGTGTGGACCCCTTTGAAACAACGTTCTTCTTTTTTTGAATGTGTGTGTGTTATGGCCCCCTTTGAAAGTGAATTCTTCTTTGTTATATGATCTTTAAATATTGTTATGACCCCTTTGAGAGAGATTGTTATAAAAAAGCGGGGATCGATGACAAGGATGGCATTGGATGGGAGACTTTGATAGGGGTTTTCTTTGTTTTAATAACATTTTCTCACATCTACACAAAGATAAAATCAATTTGGACCCCAAAAGAGTTTGCCTTATGAGGGTAGAGATTGTGGACTGCTTCACACCATTCATGACAAAATGTTTGTTGAAATACTAGATCATCTGATCTAAGCATACTATTTCTCTGCCAATTGCTTTAAAAATAAAATTTGTTCATTAGCAACTCGATTTGCGTCGAGGGTGTCACTCATTGATATAAGTTATTTAGCTATACCATTATATGGAAATTTGTGCCATGAGAGGGCTTGGACAAAGGGTCAGGGAAGGTGGAAGAGGTGGAGCAGCCGGCGAAGCTGTTCGAGTTTGTTTTTCCCTAGCCAAATCTTTCCGAGTCTTTTCCATAATTGTTTGTCGCTTTGTTAATTTTCAATATTTTGTCTTTTTGGTGTTGATTTGTTTAGTTCAAGGAGGACTGCAACACAGAAAAGAAAATTGTTGCCAAACTGAGATCAAGTCCTGAGAACTCATTCTGGTTGTGGAAAGAAGACAAGGTCCGGCGTGATCTCTTTGATCATCTACGGGTTTTTTTCCTTTACCAAATCATCAAAGAATGCCAGTTTTAATCGTACTTCTCTTACATCTGATTATATCTTGACCACTTTGCAATCAATTCATGCTTCAGGTACGTAATAGTTCTTATCAGGGATCCTGAAGACAGCAGGAAATTTTATCCCCCTTTCAATCTCGAGGACACATTAAGTTTTAAAGATTTAGATGAGCACATGTATATTCTTAAATTGATTTCTTATATATATATATATATATATATATATATATATATATATATATATAACCCAGATCCAAGTCAGTTTTTTATATGCATGCATGCATAGGGAGGATGTATTTACGTCCGCGGAGATACAAAGTTTGGTATAAAGGCTTGTTGTTGTGTTCTGTATGTTTTGATATCTGTATATCTGGATGTGTGCTTGTGTATGGGCATGTATGGGTGCATCTTCGATTCTGTATATCTTTTTTTAATAGGTAGAATCAAGATGTTTCTTTTAATGCTAAAGTCAAGGGTAAACTTATTTTTACAATGTTGTTGTTATTTTATCTTTTTCTTCTTCCATTTTTTTATAAAGCTTTTCAGTGCCTTATAAGTTTAATGTAGCTCATTAGTTTCAAGTTCAACAGTACTTATATCCCTGACATCACGTATCTTGGTACAGTAAAAGTATCCTGAAAAGGGTGTACCACGATTACTATTTCTGTCGACAAGAAGCTCTCTGGCATCAAAATGCACTGAAGACTCTGCCTGCTCTATTAAACTCGTAAAAGTCAACTGCTTTTCTAGAATTATCCTAGACCAAATATTTTCTTATAAAGTATTCTAGAGATTTCTTTCTCTAGAAAACACCGTGGAAAATATCTAGATATTTTTACCGAAATCTTTACTTTTTCTAGAGTGTTTTTTCTCTTGAATGTTCTCACAAAGTGAACTAGTTAGAAAACCTATAAAAAGATACCAACCCCTCTCATTCTTATTATCCAAAAACACAAAGCAAATAAGCTTGTGTAAGAGAAAAGAGTGAAGTGAGGTAGTAAGTAGTAGAGAGTAAGAGTGTGTAGTGAGCAGTAGTAAGTCTTGAAGAGCAAGTAGGTTTGAGGGAAATAAGAGTGTTCTTGCAACATAAAAATATTGCAATAAAAGTTTAATTTTCTCTTATATACTCTCTAAACTTCCCTTCATTTGGTATATGAGTAGGCGGTCAGGGATCGATCTTTTTCGCTTCTATTTTTTAAGCTTAGTTCGTGGAGGCCAAAGTTCGTGCACAGTCCGAAACTGTGGAGTTGATTGGTCGGGGATCAGACTTACGTGTAGAGAATTAAGGAATCGTATCACGTCATGATGGCGGATTTGGCAAATATCACCAGTACACTTGAGAAGCTGAATGGTAACAGCTATATATCTTGGAAGACATGCATGGAGTCATACTTGCAAGGGCAGGAGGTCGTTAGAGGAAGCAGGAATACTGCTCCAAACGATGAAGGTGAGGCCTTACGGAAGTGGAAGATAAAGACATATAAGTCCATGTACACACTTAAGACAACAGTACAAAAAGATATTTTACATAATATCAAAAAGCTGTAGACACCAAAAGAGGCATGGAACACGCTTGAGACACTTTTCTCTAGAACAAATGATGCACAACTCCAGCTGCTTGAAAATCAGTTGATGACAATACCGCTCAAGGGGAGATGACGATTCAAGATTACTTTACTAAGGTAAAATCGATATGCCGAGATATTTCTGAATTAGATCCAGAATCTAGCTTTTTAGATGCCAGAATAAGAGTTTATTGCTACCATTCATGGTTGGCCCACGCAACCAACTCTTTTAGAGTTGGAAAGTCTATTAGCCACTCAAGAAACATTAGCCAAACAAAAGGCTGGTGTTTCACTAAACAATAAAAATGAAGACTCTTTAGCAATAAAAGAGGTAGCCATTTGAGGAGTCAGTCATGTAGACAATTTAAAAGAGAGCCACAAAGGCGGCCGGAGAGGAACACATACAATAGGAGAACATGGCAAAGTGATGGTCGAAATGATGATAAGGTTGAAAGATGACATAACGGAGCATGCTACAATTGTGGAAAAAGAGGGCATTTTACATGAGACTATCGCTACAAGAGAAGTTCAGTCGAAGGAAACACAGCAGCAGCCAATAGCCATCAAGACGACAGTGAAGAAGAGTGGGATGCCTTGGCATTTTTTACTGTTAAGAATGAAGTATACGATAGTGAAGAAGAATAGGATGCCTTAGCGTTCTTCGATATAAAAAAGGAAGCATATAAAAATGAAGATGAGTGGGATTTCGAAAAACCCTTATTTGTCATGGAGGAAGCATTCCCTTATGAAGAGGTCAGTGATGCAACTTTAATCTCGAATCTAGACGATGGAGATTTAGCATCTGCTATCAGTTCTGATCCTGAAGAAGTCAACTACAGTGAAGATGATTGGGATTTTGAAAAATCCCTCTATATCGAGGAGGATGTATGCCCGAATGAATAAGAGGCTGATGATGAAACTTTTACCATAACATTGGTTGATACAAAGGAAGCACTGATTTACCATAACATTGGTTGATACAAAGGAAGCACTTATAGTCATCTCTAATCCTGAAAGAGACAATGTGCAATGAAGTCTTGGTCATCGAAGACAAGAAAAATATCTTAGCAGTGATCAATTTAAATTACGTGGAAAAGATGAAGATTGTCTTCGAATAAGCCTTTGAATTGTTTGATGATCAAGAATCAATAGAAAGCAAAGAGTATGAGAAATCGAGGTCTGTCGGACACATATGTAGTTCCTTCATGAAAGTGTGTGTAATGGCTGAAGAGCATGTCTCGTTAGGAAATGTGTTCAATAAAAAATCTATAAGGTTCCCGTCACAAAAAGATGTTGTTCCAAACTCCAAGGATATGAAAACAAAGACGCAAGAGAAGATGGAGGAGCCGAAGAAAGATGACAAGCATCTACTACCAGCAGAGCAAATTTGTAACACCCTACTTTGGTTATACTATGCCCGATTTGATTATTTGATTTATTTCGTGGCTAGTTTCTTGTTTTTATTCGTTTTGGGTGCGGATAGTGTCACTACTATAATAAGGGGTTGCCCCTACAGATATATTTATCCATAGGGGTAATAAAGGTTTGCCCCTACGGATTACACCGTAGGTCCCCATCGTTGTCCCTACGGTGCCATACGAATTAAATTAAAAATATTAAAACGTAATTTCTTATTTGGCCCTACGGAGCCGCAAAAGAAGGACCGGATTAATCCGCAGAGGCATGTATATGGGTTATTAATAAAAAAATAACGCACAGAAAAGTCCTCGATCGCAAAAACATTTCTCTCTCACATCGATCGATCTCCTGCGCGCGCCTCTCGTCGCCACCGCTCGCGCCTCTGCGCCACCGCCCTCCCGCACGCGGAACGTCGTCCCCAACATCACCGTCGACTTCCTCGTCGCCACCCGCCTATGACTCGTCGCCGATTGCATCGTCGACCGTCTTCGGTCTCCTTCGGCCTAGCTACAGGTTAGGGTTTTGGTTCTAATTATGCTTTTATTTCTCTTTTTGTTGATTATTGGGTTGCTCCGGCCTAGCTACAGGTTAGGGTTTTGGTTCGGTTAGGGTGAGGGTTAGGGTTCAGTTGAGGGTTCAGTTGGTTAATTAGGGTTCAGTTGAGGGTAGGGTTAGGGTTAGGGTTCGGTTCAGTAGGGTTAGGGTTAGGGTTAATTAGTTGGGGTTAGGGTTAGGATTAGGGTTTAGAGTTAGGGTTTGGTTCAGGTTTAGGGTTAGAGGCTATGGTTAATTTGGGTTAATTAGAGGCTAGGGTTAATTTGGGTTAATTATTGATAATTTGAAAGGGTTAGGGTGTTGATTAGGGTTAATTAGGTTAATTTGGGTAAATTGGGTTAAATTTGGGTTGATTAGGGTTAAGTAGGTTAATTTGGGTAAATTGGGTTAAGTTTGGGTTGATTAGGGTTAATTAGGTTGATTAAGGTTAATTTGGTTAATTTGGGTAAATTGGGTTAATTAGGGATAATTTGTGTTAGGGTAACGATTATGGTTAATTGTGGTTAATTAGGTTAATTTGGGTTATTTAGCGTTAGGGTCTAATTAGGGTGCACTAGTTCATTCAGTAGGATACTCAATGATAACGTAAACGTACAATTTTACCGTAAACGCAAGAAAAATTTACCCTAAACTTGAAATTTCGAACCCTTAATAACGAAACGTAAACGTAAAACCTATTCATGTTAAATGTTCAAGTTAAAACCGATATATGATACTCGATGATAATATGAAACTTTCATATACTCATCGATACTCACATATGAAACTCAAAACGCCACTTAATCCCCGTTTATCGGTTAACATACGTTCGATATTCATCGTGATATAGAACTATACGAAGGTTGTTAAATATCGGACAGTATAGCTCGGTACTAACAACCGTCGTGTATTCTATGTAACGAGAAGATTCAATCGTATGATACCGCTAGATTTGTCCCGTGCGGACAAGTTAGGAATGTATAAAGCAAACACCTGCATTCACTTGTGTTTTCATCCATTTCGAGTTATTTCGTCGGTACTTTTCCACTGGTTCTCCGTGTACAAAGATAGATTAGATGTTCATTTCAATGTTGTTTCACAGCTTTGAAATGATTATCTATTCTATTACAGTGTACTCGGAGAACAGCGGGGTGGTGCTGCCGAAATTTACTCGAAACGGTTGAAAGCACAAGCGAATGGGTGTATGCTCTATACATTCTTAATGGGATAGAAGCCTTACCCCCGACAGCCGAAACACACACATACAATACGAATACATAACAAACGCATCATTAGAAAGTGATTCAAGATGTTCAAGTTAAAACCAATATATGATACTCGATGATAATATGAAACTTTCATATTCTCATCGATACTCATATATGAACTCAAAGCGCTGCTTAGTCCCCGTCTATCGGTTAATATACGTTCGATGTTCGTCGTGACATAGAACTATACAAAGGTTGTTAAATATCGGACGGTATAACTCGGTACTAACAACCGTCGTGTAGTCTATGTGACGAGAAAATTCAATCGTATAATAACCGATAGATTTGTCCCGTGTGGACAAGTTAGGAATGTATAAAGCAAACACCTGCATTCACTTGTGTTTTCATCCGTTTCGAGTTATTTCGTCGGTACTTTTTCGCTGGTTCTCCGTGTACAAAAATAGATTAGATGTTCATTTCAACGTTGTTTCACAGCTTTGAAATGATTATCTATTCTATTACAGTGTATTCGGAGAACAGCAGGGAAGTGCTGACGAAATTTGCTCGAAACGGTTGGAAGCACAAGCGAATGGGTGTCTGCTCTATATATTCTTAATAGGATAGAAGCCTTACCCCCGATAGCCGAAACACACTCATACAACACGAATACACAACAAAAGCACACACATCACATACACACTAACAACCCTACACTTAAGAGAAATCATAAATTGAAACACACATATATAGAATACAACTCGTATATGGGTATTCTCAAATCTAACTTTGATTATCGATAATTTATTCTTTTCAACGACAAACGCACACACAAAGCATATACACGGATTTTCTCCTTTGTTAGTAACCATCCCGTTCTTAGATTTCTCAATATAGTCATCATAACCTACAATTTATATGTTATACAGTCTAATATGGCCCATGAGTACGTCAGAGTTAAGGACTTGATGCATATGGATTGGCAAGAATGTATGCAACCTAAGTTTGTCGTAGGAGTTGCTGCTTTTATTGAATTTGCACGCGCACATAACAAGATCGTGATAGGGAAGATTCTCTGCCCGTGCGATAGATGTGGGAATAAGTACTGGCAGAAGGTAGAATTTGCAGAGCTTCATATTGTTAAACATAGTTTTCCTAGATTTTATACAACTTGGTTATATCACGGGGAAGGAGAAGAACACAATAATGCGGCAGAAGAAGAAGGAGAAGACGGTAATGCGGCAGAAGAAGAAGGAGAAGACGGTAATGCGGTAGAAGAAGAAGATGGTAATTTCTTTTCAGGAGAAGAAATGGAGGATATGGTAGAGGCTGCCCTAGGTGAATCTATTCGTACCGAAGATAACATTCCTTCCGGTCAAGGACCGCGTGCGGATAAGTATGAAAATTTCATGAATGATGCTAGAAAACAATTTATGAGAATGCAAAGTATTCCACCCTCTCATGGTTCGTCCAACTTTTTCAGATTAAGTGCCTAAATGGATGGAGCAACAAGTCATTCGCAATGCTTCTTTCGTTCTTGAAACTTTCTATACCCCCAGGAAATAACGTGCCCGACAGCTGGTACGGAGCCCAGAAGATGATATCTGATTTGGGTCTAAAGTGTGAGAAGATTCAAGCATGTCCAAAAAATTGCGTGTTGTACCGGAAAGAGAATTCAGATTTGAAAGAGTGTCCAGCATGCGGAGAGGCCAGGTATAAACCGAAAGATTTTGATAAGAAGCCCGATATACCTGTCAAGATAGCACGATACTTTTCCATAACACAGAGGCTGCAGAGACTATTCAGGTGCAAGAAAACAGCCGAGGCAATAATTTGGCATCACCGTGCTCCTCCAAGTGAATATGGAAAAATGAGTCATCCAAAAGATTCACCAGCATGGAAGAATTTCGATAGGAGGCATGAAATATTCAGTAGCGATTCTCGCAATGTCAGGCTCGGACTCGCTAGTGATGGATCTGCCCATTCAACTATATGGCTGGAAGCCACAGCACATGGCCCGTTGTAATAATAGTTTATAATCTGTTGCCTTGGTTGGCTATGGACCAATCATACTTTATGATGCCTCTTCTTATCGACGGACCAAACTCACCGGGAAACAATATCAACGTCTACCCCCGACCTCTGATCGAGAAGTTAAAATCTTTATTCATTGATGGTGTAGAGACTTACGATGCAAACACAAATACAACCTTCATACTGCGTGCGGCTTTAATATGGACAATTAATGACTTTCCTACGTATAGAATGCTATCAGGTTGGTCCGTACATGGTAACAAAGTATGTCCTTATTGCCATCAACATACAACATCAAAATTCTTGAATTTTAGCAGGAAGGTTTGTTATTGCGGCCATCGACGTTTCATGCCTCTAGACCACCCCTACAGGTTAGACACTGTTCACTTTGATGGTCATCAGGAGCTTCTTGAACCTCCAGCCCCATTGTCTGGAGAGGACGTGACTGCTCAGTGGGATGGTTACAATAATGTGACCTTCGAGATGGATCTGACAAAACAGGTCAAACCACCATTCTGGAACAAGTTAAGCATTTTCTTCAAGCTTCCGTACTGGTCAACAAATTTTGTATGTCATTGTCTGGACGTCATGCACATAGAGAAGGGAGTATCCGAGCACGTACTCAACTTGCTTCTTTGTAAAGACGGGAAATCGAAAGACAACCTCAATACTCGGATGGATCTACAGGACTGGGAAATTAGAAGTGAATTGCATTCTAAACCGGTAGCGGGTAAACCAGGCAAGTTTGTACTTCCTAATGCTGCGTATCATATGTCACAACCGGAGAAGAAAAGATTCCTGCAGGTGTTGCATGATTTGAAAGTTCCCACAGGTTTCATAGGATCATTCAGCAAAAAGATAAAAATTGTGAAAGGCAAGATCGATGGGCTGAAAAGTCATGATCACCATGTTATTATGGAGCACCTTCTCCCATTAGCCCTCAGGACTTCCCTTCCCGAATCGGTTGGTCTAGTAATCAATGACCTATGTTGTTTTTTTAGAGAACTATGCGCTAAAACACTGGATGTTGTGACACTAGAGAAACTAAAAAATTCTATTGCGTTGATACTTTGCAAGTTTGAACGTATTTTTCCAGCGTCATTCTTCGATATCATAATACACCTGACGGTTCATCTTGCAACTGAGGCTAAGTTAGTCGGATCGGTACAATATCGATGGATGTATCCCGTCGAGAGGTATATGGAATTTTTCGTTTCGCGCAATTTGTAAAATTATTGTTGTCCTGTATGCTCGTATTTATTTATTTAACATATTTTTCTTTAGGTATCTCTACACTCTTAAAAAGTATATATGTAATAGAAATCGACCAGAGTGTTCTATTATGCAAGGTTATCTTCTAGATGAAGCAACCATATTTTGTTCCCGCTATCTGGATGAGAATATTGAAACGAGACTCAACCGGCCTCGAAGAATTCAGGACGGGCCATATGGTAAAACCGATTATAAGAGGGTAGACACTATATTTATCAACAAGATATACCGGTTTATCCTCTTCAATAGCGCATGTCTTGAAAAAATTAGAGAGTAAGTTTGTTTAGATTAATTGTTATATTTGTGTTTGTGTGTGTATGAAATGATATAATATTGATGTCATAATTTATTGTCGAGAACAGAATTCATTTTAACGAGGTACGTGAGGGGCATCCTGATTGGAATGATGAACGATTGGAAAAATATCATCAGGATAATTTTTGTGATTGGGTTGCAGATCATGTAAGTTATTCGAATAACATGTTATTGCTATCAGTTTTAATCTAAACTTATATCGTTATGTATTTGTCGTAAAATTTGTTTTGTTAGATCCACGATCCGAACTTGTCTGTATCATTAGAGAGTGATTCAAGATGTTTAGCTCAGTTTCCTAGTATGGAGGTTGCATATTATAAAGGATTCGGTGTTCTTAGATACAAATTCGAAATTAAGGACATAGAAACATCTAGAACCACTCAGAATAGTGGGATTGCGATGGTAAGATCGGATGGTATGATTTATAATGGATACTTAAATTGTATACTTGGCATCCAATATCCCGGACGATCAGATATATTTCAATGTACTTGGTACGATACACGAACCGATACGGATAAGTGGAGAAGCAATCTCGGGACTTGGAAAGATGAATATGGATTGACCAGTTTGAACACACTTCGATTTTACGGTCAGGACGATCCGTTTATCTTTCCGAACCAAGCATTCCAAGTATACTACTCACAGTGTTTGAAGCATCCGGGATGGAGTGTCGTATGCCGTTGCAAACCTAAGGATATTTACGATGTCTCAGAATTCGAGGACAGCGATAAGGATGAAGAAGAGAGAAGAATTAGAGTGCTCCGACCGTCTGTTTCGAAAGACGGGTTGTCTTCGGCTGATTATGAAGTTACGTGGGTTAGAAATGATATCGATGATGAAATCCAAGTAGATATGTCTAATGTATCCACGAAACGAAAAAGGTTATCAGTAATGTTATATTATTACTTCACATTTTACGATCTATACATATATAGTCAATGTTTGTAATAATTGTCTAATGCGTCCACGAACCGTTTTATCTAGATTTGATGACGATGACGGAAGCAGCGAGGGGTGGCAGGAGCTCCACCTGCGGCACCGGCAGAGGCAAAGGTAAAGGCAGATTGGTTCTACCGTCCGGAGAGCTGCATAGGGAGCTTCAGAGGGCCGGTCTTGCACCCCGATCGGAGACCCCTTCGGATGCCTCCTTCCGTGTGGACTTTGCCACACCTCCAGATATATCGCACGCATATTCATTTTGAATGTAATATTATAGATATACATGCATATTCATGTCAAAATTACTTACATTGTCAATATTTGATTGTCTAATTGTTGGTGATGCGTCCACATCAGGGATAGAGGCCACTCCCGCACCTCCAAATATGTTTATATATCATATAGTGCATGTATATTGATTTAGAATTATATATCATAAATATACATACATTCTTTTTGCTCTTACGTACTTACATTTCGGGCTGTAGCTGGTGCCTCCACATCTCCGGCAGAGCCCACCACAGCACCTGCGGGTATGTTTATATATCCTATAGTGTATACATGTTGATTTAGAATGTTATATTATTGATATACACATTCTTTTTGCAATTACTTATATAGTCAATATTTGATTGTCTAATTATAGGTGGTGCGTCCACGTCTGGTGCAGGCGCCACTCCTGTCACTTCCATACCCTCCGCTCAGTCTGCAGGTTTGTACGAATAAATATAAAATATTTATTCATTTTACATATCCTTTAAGAATAAACATGAACTTCATGTAATTTTATCGATGTTTATTTTCTAGTTGGAGATGCGTCCACGTCCGGGTCACCGGCTATTCCTCACCGGAGGAACTATCGTCCCGCTCGTGCTGCTGCCCGAGCCCAGGCTCGTGCTTCTGTCGCCGGAGGTATATATCACACTTCAATTTTCGTTAAACCTTGATTTCTTAATACCACTTTGTTTTAATATTGATTGTCTTGATATTTCTTGTAGACGCAAGGCATCCCCATCCCAAGAGGGGGATTCGAGGCCCAAATCAGTTCTACAGGCTGAGACCCGACAGAGCTAGGGGGAGGCAGCATTCCCCCTCTTCTTTACCCATGATTATCGCTATACCGGCGATTATGCCGAGAGGTTCGGCCGATATATGGGGGATGAGAGCCGCCTCGTGAAGAAGTATCCACTTCACGTTGAGTGGGGCGACCAGCACCGGCGATCATTCGCCCTCTTCTGAGATCAGGCTCAGGTATTAATATATATTTTCATTTGATTTATCCAATATATTTATTATTAACGCTTGCAATTTAATAACATTGTTTTTTTTTGTATTTGCAGTTAGATTACGATTTTCAGCCTATACCCGACCCTGATCATCCAAGGAGGGTGCTCGATCTTCACGCTCTGTACCATGGCCTGATGAAGAACATGCAATCAAAGATCCGATACAATAGGAACGAGCTGAAGATCGACTGCTATTCCCTATGGATGGCGACCCCCGAGGTAGAGATAGCGGCCCTCCTATATACTCCGGCCTTTGCGAGAGTCGACATAGATACATGGCCTCTATTGTGCTAATATTTCGACTCTCAGCACGAACAGATATGTATTTTAAATGTAATTCATTGTTTAGTATATAATTTATTTTTTTGAGTTGCTTAATTAGAAAACTAAATCTGAATGTGTTGTGCAGAAACATGCGGATCAAAATAAAGAGAATAGGAAGTCGGCGAAGAGGGGTCGCCCCACTTATACAGGTGACTCGAGGAATATTACTTGTGCCATGGAGGCATCGGTAAATTACAGTAAATCTACTGTGATATAATGTATTATTAAGAGTTATTTTATAATATAGTAAATTTTTTACGAATTGCAGAGAGCTCAGACCCTGGCGCAGGGTGGTACACCAAGCGTGTTGTCCGTGTATCTTGCCGTCCACGGCACCTCGACAAATCCCACCACGGGCAAGCTTCGATACCCCGACACCGCTACCCAGGAGTATTGCGTAAGTGTTAATATTTATTCAACCCCTATTTGAAATTTTTGTTTTGAAAAGTTCAAATTTAAATGATATACTTATATTTTACTGGTTAATGCGGGTGGTTGAGCGGGCGGAGGCATCGGGGATCGATTTTACTGGACAGAACGATCCGATACTGCTGACCCCGGTCCTAGACGCCGCACACGGAGGGCACCACGGAGGTTGGGAGAGAGGACGGGGATTGGGTCCTGGAAGGGCCCATATAAGGTTGGGCTCTACTCCGGCGGTTACTTCCTAAATCTCCCGTGAGCGATGTCTAGAGCAAGAACTTGACACCTTGAAGGCCACCGTCCAGGAGTTGAAGGAGATGATGGTATGTGTACTACTTAATAGTAAAATATTATATCATATTATAGATAGCAACATATCCAATATTAGTACGTAGCCTGAGCTTATTTAGTTGTAGACTTAGCTTTGATTAATCATACATACATAGAACTGTCTAATTAAAATAAACTACGGTTTTCCAAACTAGATATCCAAACGTGGCTTAAGTCCCTAAGTATTCATAGATTGGGGTTTTGCAATAACCTGATAATGATACGAATTCGACTAATACACAGTTCTTACTCGTTTATTACACACAAAACTGAACAGACGCGACAGGGTATTTCGGCTGTGGCTCCACATGAATCTCCTTCGGCTGCGGCTCCGCAAGCCACTACCTCGGCTGCGGTTGCGCAGACCACTCCTACAGCTCCACAGCCCGCTCAGAATTCCGCACAGTATGCATTGCTCGAGCTTTTGACTCATGGTTTATCCGAGGAGCAGATGCGCCAGATTACGGCGATTATCAGAGGTGGAGCTGGACCGAGCTAGGGTAGCTTTTTGATTTTTATATTTTAAACATGTATTTACTTATATGATAAATATTGTATATATTTTGGACGATATTGGTGGTGTTTCTTATTCATATTGATATAGATTGATATCGTATTCTGCTTGTTGATTTCTTTTATATATTATGCATGAGATTTTGATTATGAATACTGCGGTATATATTCTGCGTACACAGTAGAATTGCTGCAATCATGATATTACTCCTTGCATAATTTACTTGCTATAGTTATATATGCACCTTTATACAATGTTGCATTTGAATTTAGAGAAATTGGGAACCGCGGGATATATTTTAAAACTGGATTCATTTAAAAGGGCAGTTTTTCCCTCGATATGTGCATATTACTGTTCCATGTTGCATAATATACGGATATCCTTACATTTCTATTATATGTCACATACATCATGCTTTATGATCATACGCATTGAGATATGTTGTTTTCATGAGATTTCTGGATTTGAGAACCATGGTTAATTTCAAAAGAGAGTATGAATTTGTTTTAAAAAAACCGGTTTCTCTTGATATGATATTTCAGTGCATCCACCATGTGTTTTCTCGGTTCTGAGAGTGGCATGTGAAACCCGATTCGGGGAGTGGTAGACACTGTCTGCGGGTACATGGTAGACCCGGTGAGGTACCCCGGGGCGAGAAGACTCGTATTGTTAGACGGT
The DNA here is from genome assembly GCA_030015575.1 of Agapanthus africanus. Classification (NCBI taxonomy): domain Eukaryota; kingdom Viridiplantae; phylum Streptophyta; class Magnoliopsida; order Asparagales; family Amaryllidaceae; genus Agapanthus; species Agapanthus africanus. The sequence continues at coordinate 116,230,019 of CM057340.1, read as the reverse complement.
GAGCCTGGCAGGGGAGCACTACCTACCGGTAATAGTATTTGGGCTCGGCGGCTATCCGGAGGATACCGACCGAAGTCGAGAGATGATATGGGCCGATCCGGACTGACGGAGTCCATGGGCCGATCCGGACTGACGGAGCCCGAGAGATATGAGGATTTACGTGTCGATGCTGGACACGGGTTTCATGATGTTTCGAGTGTCGATGTTGAGCACTCAGGTTCCATGATTTTGATGTGTCGCGAGGGACACACGTTGATTTATATCCTCATACCATCATGCATATGCTTTTATGATATTTACATGCATGACGTTGTTGTGTCATTGGTTGACACGTGGACGAGATCCACATGCATACTGGCATAGATTATGGTTGGATGATATCCGCATGCAGATAGACATTGTGTACATTGTTGGCACATATGCAGATTACGGTCACCCTAAATATCATAGTATTACCTTTATGATACAGTTGACTTAGGAGTCATTGTTTAGTCGATTTCTACTTTTAGATGTTTTTCTACTCACGAGTTGGCAACTCACCCCCGTTATGCCACAGTTCTTGCAGGTTTTTCCGTATAAGTTTCGTTGCGGCTTTGCTGGCACACTGCTTCATTTCGGGTGATTGCTTTGGTAGGTGGGTTCACTTGTATCGTGACCACCATTTACTTTATTTATTCAGTTGTATCTAGTAACTCCATCAACCAGACTTGTATTATTTTTAGACTTAGAAGACCAGTGTATATTCTTTCGATCTTAGAGTCGCGCGTTGTATTATTATGGCTTTTCTAGATGATTTTGAGTTTCCTATTAAGTTTTGATCCTCGTCCTTCGGCGTTGTATATTATATTGCTTGTGTGGTTGTGACCGCCAATTGGCGAAGAGCTAGCTCCCGCTTGGGGATGCCTTTATTCATGTTATGCATGTTGTACCCCTTTTAGGGCCAGTATTTACAAAGGAAACTCTGCCGAAATTTTCAGAAAAGACTTTGTTTCCCCCAATCAGAGCAAAACTCTGTTCAAATTTTAAAATTTGAAATGAAGCAGCACTCACGTGCAAACCACGAGTGCGCTAGCGCCAAGAGCGCCAGCTCTCTGAAGCAGCGCTCACGTGCAAAGCACGAGTGCGCTCGCGCCAAGAGCGCCAACTCTCTGAAGCAGCGCTCACGTGTAAAGCACGAGTGCGCTCGCGCCAAGTGCGCCAGCGCTGAGAGTCAAAGACTCTGAAGTAGCGCTCACGTGCAAGGCACAAGAACGCCAAGCGCTAGAACTAAATATTCTCCACCGTTGGATCAAAGATCCAATGAAGATGATAAATCATCAAATTACCAGAATAAAATTCTGTTAAGGAAATACTTTTCAGAATCTTTCCAAATTAGGATGATTGTACTCTGTAAATCAGAGCACCATTGGATCATTGATCCAATGGTGATTAAAAATCACTAAGGAATAGAACAAGTTCTGTATAGGAAAAGATTTTCTCAATCTCATTAAAAACAAGAAAATTGCCTTCTGTAAAACAGAAGCCCTAAGATCAAAGATCCAACGGTGGGAAATATCCTCAAATCAATTAGAGAAAAAATCTCTTCAACTGATTCAACAAATCAACCTACCCTATATAAAGTCCCCAAGACTTCAAGTCTCAAAAAAAAACCCACAAGTTGAGAAATTTCAAAGGAAAGAGCAAGCTCTGAGAAGAACTTTTCTTCAAGGTAAAACCAGAGAGATAAAAAACATCTAATCAAGGAAGAAGGACTTAATTCTTCTTCTAGATCATAGATCTATAAAACAGACGTCTTTCATAAAAGAGATCATAGCATCTCTCATAAAAAAGGGGGGAAGAAGAATTCAATTCTCTTCGGATCACAGATCCATAAAGGCAAAGCCTTTCACAAAAAATAAGAGATTGTAACATCTCCTATAAAAATAAGAACTTTGTTCTTAGATCTATAAGACAAAGTCTCCTATGAATGAGAGTTTAATTCTCAGAGCGCAGAACTGATCAAAGTTGCCTAAAAAGAGCCTTAGCGCTCCAAATTAAAAAGAAGAGCCTTAGCGCTCCAAATTAAAAAGAAGCGCCTCAGTGCTTCAAGACTGGCGCTCAGCGCCAAGCGCGCCACGTGCTCCTCACGTATGCGCTACTTAACAGAAGCGCTCTGCACTCCAAGACTGGCGCTCAGCGCCAAGCACGCCACGTGCTCCTCACATGTGCGCTACTTAACAGAAGCGCTCTGCACTCCAAGACTGGCGCTCAGCGCCAAGCGCGCCACGTACTCCTCACGTGTGCGCTACTTAACAGGAGCGCTCTGCGCTCATTAACTGGCGCTCAACGCCAAACGCGCCACGTGCTCCTCACGTGTGCGCTTTTTAACAGAAATGCTCTGCACTCATTTTCTAGCGCTCAGCGCCAAGCGCGCCACATGCTCCTTACGTGTGCGCTATCTCACAGGAAGCGCCTTATCGCTCTAAATATGGCTCTCAGCACCGCGCCATGTGCTCCTCACGTGTGCGCTGAGGGAACACAATGTGTTCTTTAAATAAAAACCCCAGAGCTATGATGAGTGCTCAGCACTCACTAAAAGACAAAAACTGTTGTCAGAATCCAAACCAATGTTCAGCATTGTTAAATGAAAAAGGACTGAGCCTGGTTAAATGTCCAACATTTTAACTGAATGGGCCGAGCACAAGTTGGCCACAGATCCCTAATTCATATTATTTGAGCCCATCTGCTCATAAATCTTTGATCTTGGTTCTAAATTGGACTACAGATCTCCCAACCAATATTGGTTCAAGGGTATATCTCTTCACTCCTCTGATATTTATCGTTGTAATCCTTCAACATCTTCAGAGAGGTGACGGGTTCCGACAACCAGACATTCCATGGACTGTGGGGTCCTTAAACTCATGGACTATGATGTCCTTAAACTTTACGGACTGTGAAATCCTTAAAATCATAGACTATGATGTCTTTAAACTTTACAGACTATGACGTCTTTAAACTATGGAGTATGACGTCCTTAAACTTCATGGACTATGATGTCCATAAACTTATGGACCGCAATGTCCCTAAACCAAAACAATAGAGCCCAAGTGCTCTTTTGTTGAATCTAAATGATCTTGTTGAGCAGATCTTAGTCTAAAATTAGACTAACGTATCCTCAACAAACGTTTCAGTTGATCTTAGTCTAAAACAAGACTAATGATCCTTAAACCCAACCCAAAACCAAATCTAAGAAAATACGGATTTGGACTAATCCACGCCTTACGGGCGATAACATAAATTAGTCTCCGTATACAATCTACGGGTAACCAAAAATAAAACAAACACACACGACACGAAGTGACCATCTGGAGAAGGAGAAAGTGGTTACCGCAATGCGGTAGCATAATTAACTGCAGGGGCTTGCGTCTGCAGGGAAGAGCGTCCCTACAATCAAAAACCCCTCACAATGAGGGGGAATCTGACGAAGTCTGCTACATCGGCCGCATCCGTCTAAACCTTCGATACATGGTGCCATAAATCAACTTGGCATATTCGGAGAGGTGGATGGATAAATCCAAATAGCATCTACCCCCAAATTCAGGCAATACGACCTGCGCGGTTTCGTCTTTGTTTTCGGCGGCGAACAGATTCTGGCATGCCCGGTGGGACCTTTTCCTCTTTCCACTCCACACTTCGTGTGTCGTGTTCGCGAACGAATCGCAGTTTGATATGGTTGCCCTTGGATTCGAGGTACTAAGATTTGGTGTCTTGCTCCGTGTAGAGAAAATGGCTTCCAACTGCACAAACTGCAACAACTCCCACTCTGTCCTCGCAGGAGGAGTGACTTACGGGCCTTAAGCGGCCTCCGTTTTTAAGATGTCAGTGGAACAGGTGACGCAAGCCACCACTGGGCTGTTCTTTGGGACCATGCTCCCACCCATGAGCTTCAATGCCCCAATGCCGTTGTAAGAAGCTCCGAAGAAGTCGGTCTTTGATCGGCTTACGACTACCACGGTCCCTCTCAACGGGTCATCCAAGTCCAACACCTCAGTCTTTGATAGGCTAAGCCAAAACTCCAATAGGCCCATGAAGAAGCCCATAATACCTGAAGGGGTTATCCCAAAACGGATGGCCATCCCTGCTCCAGTGAAAGAAATAATCAAAGCGGCTTCTCCTGCTAAAAGATCAGTCTTTGCAAGACTGGATGCTCCAACTCCTGTTCCGGGCGAAGTCACCAAGGCTGCTACCCCTGTCCCAAAGTCTGCCTTCGACAGGTTGGCCATCCCCTCTCAGCGGACGTCGGTTTTCGGCAGGCTAACGACGACGACGACCCCTTATCAGAGCAGGGGCATGAAGAAGCCACCTCCATAGCTGAGCCAGTACCGTCTGCTCGACGCGCTCGACGTCGCTACTGGAGCCGAGTGAGGAAAGCTGGGGGCAGTTCCCCTTCTGGACTTACTCTGCCAGCTCCGACGATGGAAGTTGATACTGCTGTTCCAACTGGGAACAACTTTGAACCACTTAGGAGGGTGCGCAAAAATTCTCCGATCACTGTGCTAAAAAGATCTCCTCCACCGGTGGAGAACGTTACAAAGGCGAAGCTAGAGTAGCCCCCTCAGCGGTTGTCCTCTAAAATTTATAAGGTTTGGCGACAGCTCCAAGACTCGGTGATCAATCAAGACTACTCCCGCCGACCGAAGGAGATGAAAGTTCGGCAAGAGAAGGACCACCTTGTCATACCACAGAAGGGGTCGTCTACTTGGGTGCCCGCTGCAACGGCCCCCTCAACTTCGACCGCTCATAAAAGGAGAAGGCCGGAGAAAATTCCCGCATCTGCGACGAATCTAATGGATGCTGAAGCTAAACGCCCCAAGTCTGGGGGCATGGTGGTGCGCATTGTCTATATGGCATCTGGGAAAGAGGATAGCCGTATCTCTACAGGTCATCGACCGCTCACCCGATCCGTAACAAAGGCCTAAGAGCAACAACAGAAGCTCTAAGAAATGTTAACACAGATGGCCGCACTCACTGGGCCAAAAGAAAGCCCGGAGACATCGTCAGAGCAGCGTCATGAACAAGAAACCGATGCTGAGTTCCTCCGCAGAATTCTCGAAAAAAAAGACAGAGAGGCCACAGAACAAGTGGCCAACATAAAACGGATGGTGCTTTTATTCTAAGATATGGTCAGGATGATGATACAGCCGGATCCTCCAGCTGAAGACTCTCCGATTGTCCTTGAAGACGACAGAGGGGAGACATCGAACCCTCTTCCGGCTCTATCAACGGCCAAAGAGGAGACGATCTCCAAAGCCGCCCTGGATGACTATATAGCTCAATAGATACGAGCTCATCAGGCGAGCAAAGCGGCTAACCAAATCATTAAAACTGGACGATCCTATCCGGGTTAGTACGATCAAATAAAGTACCCGCCAGGATATACGATCCCTAAATTCCACGTATATAAGGGGATGGGAAATCCACACCAACACGTGGCTCAATTCAGGGCTCTGTACGGCAACACCGGTGGTGACGATAAGCAACTGCTTCGCCAGTTTGTTGGCAATTTGTCGGAGACAGCGTTTGAATGGTACTCTAAACTCCCAAACGACTCCGTTAAGATATTTGCAGAAATGGAGCTACTGTTTACATAAAGGTTCACAAGCGCTAGCGAACGCACCCCAATCACGACATTAATTAATGCCAGGGTGAAGCCAGGCGAAACATAGGTCCAGTACGCGATACGATGGCGGAATCTATGGTCGAAGTGCGAACAACACATCGAAGAAGCTCCTGCTGTAGGCATGTTCGTGGGTACTCTTGATCCGCAGGCGACCATATCCCAGTTCATGATGTTCTTCAAGCCAACTACTTTCCAGGCCTTGATTGACAAGCTGGACCAAATGGATCAGATGGGCCATAGACCGTCTTCCTTGAAAATAGAGCCTCAAAATGAGAAGGGGAAAGCGACCTTCGTCGCCAATGCTCAACAGCAGCCTAGTGGTCCGAAACTAGTTGATCGCCAAAGTGATAGACAGCGACTCTTCAACGAGAGGCTAAAACGCCCTTATTCGTTTCCTCGGGATAAGACGAGAAGACTGTTCGAGTTGGCGGTGCATAACAGGCTCATCACCCTACCGGATCCGAAATGCCCGCTGCAGTCCGGTGACGTCAACAGTCCTAACTACTGCCCCTACCATAGAATAATGGGCCATCCAATCGATGATTGCTTTGTCTTCAAAAACTAGATTGAGGACCAGTACCAGCAAGGCAAATTCGCGTTGTCTGAAAACTAGAGGGTAAACCCGCCACAACCACACGTTCCAAAAATGATGGACACACCTGGGGCATCATGCTCATTTATAGAAGAAGCTGCATGGGAGGTCGCTCTTTCAGCCAAAATGAAAAGAATGCTGAAAGATCTCCAAACATGCCCGGCGATTAGGTGGAAGAGCCCTTTGGAACCCGAGATTATTGAGGGGATGCTGAAGCCGCGCCCAACGCTGAAAGTTGGTGATGGTGAACAAAGCATTCAAGTCAAGCCTCCAAAGTCTTTAAAGAAAAAGAAGAAGGCCAAGAAGCCCGTCCAACCCGAAGAAAGCCTTACAGGTCTGCAGAAATACATCGATGCACTGGAAGAATATAACCAGAAGGCACGGACCCCAATCACGTTGGACGAATTCTTTAAGCATATTCTTGAGAATGAAGGCGATGACGCTGATGAAGGAGACAATTCTTCAGAAGGGCCTAAAGACTATGTGGCGAGCTGCCACATGATCTCTCACTCGATAAATGGCAAAGAAGCTCCTGATGCAGAGAAACTGGGGGAAGATCCCGAACCGGAACTCCTAGAACCGTCAGACGAGATGATTGACATATTCCTAGATGGGGCGCTTCAGAAAAGCAAAGCTGATCGAGAGCGCGAAATGGACATATTTGAAAAAGCCAAACGCAGGCAGCTGGACAAAAGGGTTGAAGTTGTAAGTGCACGGCGGCGCCCCGGCAGTCAATCCGACGGCCAAATGCGGAAGCAGTGATAAACTTAAATTTTTCTTGAACTGGCAAACCGCCGCGCACTAATACCCGGATCGAACCATTAATTAGTCCTAGCTAACTACAAGAAAGGGAAGAGAGATATACCGACTGATCCAAGTCCTCCGGTCTTCTCGTCGTCGTCCCGATCTCCTGCGGAAGCTCCGGTCTCCACCTCGTCGCCGGAAGTGCACCACATCGCCTACTTCTTTTACAGGCTCCCATCTCAATGCCGAGGCAACTTGGGCACGAAGCTGGCTAGTCGACGTGCCCAAGATTTGCTGTAGAATATAGTGTGGATTACATGTCTCACTTTGGGGTGGTGGATGTTGCCTTTTGGTGGAGGTATGATACTTGGAGTTTTTCTTGGGAATTTTGGTGAAGAAAATGATATGATATCAACCAAACCCCCCCATCAAAATTAGGACAGCCCCCTCTCAAAATGAATGGCCGGCCAATGCAAGTGAGTGGAGAGAATGGAGTGAGTGCAAAAATGCAAAAGGATAGCCACAACCATAATGCAAGGGAGAGAGAGAAAGGTCATGATATCAAGAGATGATTACTAACCCAAACCCACACTCCACCAACCTCATCATCTCAACAAAGTCAAGCCATCATCAACTAAAGAAAGTCAAGGTATGGTGCAATAATCATGATGCAACAAAGATGCAAAGACCCCCTCCACAACCACTTATTTGCAACAATGCAAATAAGCCCTCCTCCACCAATCTTCGGCCAATGAACGATACAAAGGAAATTGGCCGAAATGAAAAGCAAACTGGCAACTCCAGAAAACTGGTCCCGTAATAAATTACAGGAAAACCCCGATACTGTGCATACACACCCGCATTTGTATTCCGACCGAAATACAAATGCAATGAGACAAAATCTACACTGTACTATACTAGGATCCGGCTTATACCAAAGCCGGCTAGTAATATCCGTTCAATCCTGATCCGTGCAATACCGCACGTATCTGATCGAACCCTGCCATATATCCATACGGCCTATAGTACAAACTGTCCGATCCTGATCCGTGCAATACCGCACGTATCTGATCGGACCTTGCCATATCTCCATACGGCCTCTACAGCTTTTCGCCCGAAAGCTTGAGTAACTGAATGTGGGGGACTCTAAAGACTCGTCAACACCTTGGTTGTGGATTTAACCACTAGCACGTCAGAGGTATAAGCCAATACGTAACGGGCTACCAGGTATTGACTAAAAGGGACGTCTGTGAGCGAACTCAGCCTGACAACCCTACTGAGCCTGTCAGTGACAATATCCGTACAGTCCGGTCCGTTCGTCTATGAGCATCGCATGGCGGGCCTAGGGGGTTGGTAAAAGTCAGACCCCCAAAAGCGGTACAAGTCGTGTCGGAGTATAGCCCAGAACACCCTGAGATACTACTGGAATACCTACCAGTAAATCTCCTTGCCTCGGCCGAGGGCTTCGTGTAATGGCTCTCCAAGACACAGCACGACCTCACCCCCAATACCGGGAGAGACGAACCCCTGAAGATACGCTCACTGCCTCCATGTGGCTCGGGACTGTACCCAACTAAAACCTGTTTGCACGACTCCTTTGAGCCGTGGTAGGGTAGTAATCAAAGTACAGTGGGAACTCACACGAGACAAATGACGATCCCCAGGTCGATGAACTAACCTGCACACATGTCACCAGGGAACTGCCATCTGACGTCTGGTATATGACCAACTAGCATGTTCCCGGCGAGTCCTGTCCGGTGTACTCATAACCCAATGAGCACCTGTATACATCTTAGGTGATCCAACTGACACCAGTGGCTTGTGAGACCGGCCACCGCCCCTCGTCGGGGTCTCGACTGTATACACTAGTCTACTCTGGAGTATCGATGCCCTGTCTCGAAACTCACACGACTAGGGACCATTTAAGGATATGCTTATAGACTGCCAGCTCCCACGTATATGATCGCCCTCATACTGCTGGTGGTCAAGCAAGAATCCTAGGGGCTCTACCAACGTGTAATAGCGACTTGTCAGGTCACCTAAAGCAGTACACGATGATAAAGGTAAACCAGATAGCATACTATCATCTCGAGTAAGACTGTCCTACCGGGATAGGTCCTCCATCAATCATTGCAATCACGTACCTGTGACCTAATAATTGACTCTGAGGGCACTATCTCCAACAATCTCTCACTTGCACTCAAGGCTAATTATTGCGATGTCGCATACTCACAGCCCGTGTGATACCGAACACCCAACTCCTCTACTAGTCAGTCTCACAAATCCTGTTTGCGAAACTAATGCGTTCGAGGAATAGCCTTAGTGAGTGGATCCACCTTGATGTTTCTTTCTATGTCTCTCTAAATCTCATGTTCGCGGAGAAAGCCATCTCCCGAAATGAGCAATACCTGTCTTAGAGTGTGTCTGGATGTCTGATGGGACATAGCTCATAAATGAACTCCAAATCCAAACTTCTTAGACTGTATCGTCAACTGAACTCAATCAGTATCCTGCGCCAAGCCTCCCTCAGTATTGCCTTGGACCACCTGTCCAAAATACTGCCCCTCATCAGAAGGAAAAACTATAACTCTGACAACCTCCTTGTTGTCCAGGTCACCTTGGAAGCCTGGAATGATAACTGTCTCCGGAATGAGGCTGTCGTTATCATATCCCTAGAACATCCACTTGTGTTCTAGAATTGCTTCCGACTGTTTCTCCAGGATTGGATTAATGTCAACTTATCGCATCTAGTGCAAGAACAACATCTGGTGTGGTACTTGACATCTCATGATTGACTCAATTGCCTAAGCAAGTGATCTGTCAATCATGCACATCCCTCTCCCCTTTAGTCTATAAGACACCTTTAGAGAGGGTGACTCCATCTTCTGCAGGTACACTACCGTGCATGGAGTCGTCCATTCTAAATACCCTTAGAATGCTGTTTAAGTACCCAGATTGGGAGACTACCCAAATCTAGATCTAAAGCCATAGATCTAGTAACCAGAATGTCTGATATAATGTCCAAGTCCCATGTGGAGAAACCACTGTGTGACGACCAAAGTATAACCGATCGTAGTATAGGAGTTTCCTTTCCTACTTTGTGTATGTCATCCAAATACCAGGATATCACACCCTACTACCTTCTCAACAGATCCATCCCCTATTCTGATGAAGTCAAACCTATGACTGTCATGTCAGAAATAGATGATCTATCTCCGCTACATCTGCTTTAGTCTATAAATAGACATAAGCTACCTGTCCACCAATGCTTCCGTTGCTCCCACTGACTACGACAACCCTCTGGCAGAGTCATATACACGTACACTTCTAAAGCGAGTTCAGAACGACGCTATACTCATCCTCCCGCCGGGTCTCGCAGCCTGGAACAACAGCAATGGTAATTGTGGGTAAACAAGAACTTCCCTGTCACCGTCCTTGAGGCTACCGTAGTACCTCTCGGGTGCCTGAAGTTACCCACCGTATCTGCGGAGTGGCCAATGGAATGTCAATCCAGATTGAATCTTTAGGTTCCTTGTCAAATCTTCAGTAATCGTTCATGGTTCTGGAATCACCTCCAGTTCTACCATACTCACACTACTGTTTTCTGAAAAAATCCATTTTTAATAAAACTATGGCGAGTCTAGAACAATATTGCTATTGTTCATCTAGATGGTAGAAAGTCAACCCTCGTCATAGCCTGGGTCAACCCACAAACAGCCATTACAGAAACGTGCCTTGAGTTGTCCAGTGTCTGGTTTTAATCATAAGCCGGACAACTCCCCGTACCTTAACAACGTTAAGATACGAACTGTTCTATATCCCATATAGGACCAGAGGCACTGATTTAACTGAACCAGATCCAAATCATGCAACTATCTCCAGTGCATGTCAACTAAATGGAAGGAGGCGGATCAGCGTTACTCAACTTAGGAATGCTTCCAATTATGAGTAACCTGAAAGAGAAGCAAGATCTCTTAATCATTACTGTCAACTGAATACCATACACAAGTACCTACATCTTCGATCACTTTGAAGAATCCCGATACTTGCAATACCTGGTTCTCTACTTTATTCAAATACCAATAACTTCTCAAAATTCGGACTCTATGTTTCTACGAAACACCTGTCTAAAAACTAGAGAAGTCATAAGTAAACCGAATATAGTACGAGGACCATCCCCTCTGTCCTGATGGACCCTGGACAACATACAATACTCTGTATAAGTCCTTTGAGTCTGAAAACTAATTCACTGTGTGTCGTAGGTTGAAAACTGTACTTATGGTTAAGAAGAATTACACCGCTGTTTAATGCTCCTTACCTAACCATCCACTGATATAGGTAAATGTCGTAGACATAATTTCAAAAAGGTATATCTCACTCTATGAAAATAGACGTACAGATATATCAATTTGAAATTGGTGCATAACAGAGGATATTCAAAACCAAATATTTGCCGTCCGGCAAACAACCCAGGTGACTTCCTCAAATATCACCGATTACAACGAATCCCGATATAATGAGGACGATCACCCAATTCCCAATAACTTACTCCCACTCATCATCTGTAAAACCATACAGATGTGAGAATCATACCTGGTAAATACATACCCTGGAGTGAGGATCTAATCGGGAAATCAGTTTTCTTTAACAGTACACAGCGAAATTGAAACATTGAAATGTTTCGATGGGGTATCCCGGTATTCCTAGTAATGCCTCTTCCAGATTCACGACTGTAACTGTATAATTCTTTGCCACCTCTCCAAATCCCTTCATATGTCTTTAGTCATTACCTTCTGCACACCCCTTTAGGCCAAATGGTTTTCTTCCTTCCCTACCGTTCGGCACCAGCCTATGGTTTGGAAGAAGACTATCCAATAAGCATAATGGGTGTACTGTCCCAATCCTAGGAACACTCGCAATGAAAGAGGGTGAAGATAAAAGACAACCGAATAAACCTTATTCCTATTTCTCCTGGACCAGAATCCATCCCCGAACTGGAACAAGTTCCTTTCGAGTTCGTATATAACCATACGATGGAGTATCCAATAAACTGTGGATCTTCGTAGTGATACGGAGTGTCCTGGAGAAATACAAAGGTGATTTTAGGATTGGCGAAGGAATACTTGGTTTGGTCGTGAATATCTGTTGCAATTTACTTTGCCCTCTTACTAATCCCTTCATTTGTCTTAACTTAATACCTTCTGTACACCATCGTTAGGCTAATTGGTTTTCTTCATTCCCTACCGGTCGACACCTGCCTATGGTTTGGAAGAAGACTGTCCAATTTGCATAATAGGTGTACTATCTCCTAAACCAAGGAGTACTCGCATCCTGAGAGAAGGTAAAAGGAAAAGACAACTGAATAATCCTATCCGTTTTCTCCAGAACCGGAAACCATCCTCGAATAAATTCCTTCGAGTTCGTATCTAACCATACGATGGTTTTGTCCAATGGAAGTGGACGTTCGCAGTAATACAGGGTGTCCTGGAGAAAAGGGTAAAAGTAGGAGTGGCAATGAGGTGTGCAACTCTGATAATCCAAAAGCCAGTGTTAAGAAGGTTCGGTCAACTTGGTCACTGAGTCATAGTCTTAGGGTCGGGTCAATGGTCGCTGCCAAAGAGAGAGAGAAAAGAAACACTCAGCGTGCACTCTAACCTAGATCAGAATGGTTACCAATTTATCTAATCAGGAAACCTCCCACTGTACCTCAAATTCTCCTCCAAACCTGAAAGAAGAATTAGTCGGGAACACCCGAGGAGTAAACTAACTCATCAGTGGGAATCGGGATCCAACTATCATCGCATGATAACGTGACGGAATCCGCTCACATCATCATACTCCAGATGGTATGCGCATATCTGGCAAGTTTCAGTTCTTTTGAAACTCCCGATGTGATTTCTGCCCCATGCTCTTATGACCTTGGCGAAGGTCAACAAATCATAAGTCACATGTCAAGTTCTACCCGTCATTATCCAGGTTAATTTGAATCCACCCGTACAAGCCCTTGACGAAGGCCAACAAGGCTATACGACTGTCCCAAACCAACGCATCTATCTATGCAGCAGAAAGGTAACAAGCAGCTACCATACACTATGCCTTGACGAAGGTCAACAAACACAGCATGAATACTACGTGCTACCCGTCTGAAATGACGGAGGGCTACGAATGGTTTCTGGCGAAAACCTTTAACGTAATGAACTTGATATCGTTGAAGGAACGGATAGCTTTTAAAAATATAGTGACGAAAACCTTCGCTAAAGAGGTCACTCCCGGTGAAGGGATCTCGGCTCTTTCCCCGTAGAATGGGGTGCAGGATATTCTAACTGAATACCACGGTGCATAGCAAAAGTAATCGGCTATAGTGAAGTTAATGCCCTGACGCAAACTTCTGTCCAAGGGGTCACTCCCGGTGAAGGGATCTCGGCCCTTGCCTCGTCGACTGAGGAGCAGGATATTCCAACTGAATACCACGATGCTAAACAAAAGTGAACGTCCTTGCAATAACAGCTTTTTGAAAAGTGTTCCAACAACATCAGATTAGGTTTATTTTAACTTGCATTGATCCAAATCAACACAGTCCCATCATTTGATCACACCACAAAGAACGAAAATATACTGATGTACGTATATGCCATCCGCATTCGCCACTGGGTCCCGTCATTACCCGTTAGGTTAGCTAACTAACGACAGAGCGGGGACTGGACTAGCGCGGATGCAAAACATATACAACATCTACTAATATATATACCAATATATTATATTCGCTCAAGGCGTGAAAAAAAATGCAACATCACAGAAAATGTACAGCATCACAGAAACAATACAGATATCTGGGATCCCCGGGTTTCACAGAGCCACTACTGAAACCCGACGTTCCACTGGTCGTGTGGATAGCCTGTGCAATGAGATCCTAGACCCCTACGGGCGCGGCAAGTTACCCGCCAAAACCTGAAGCGAGGCATCCCCCTTCAGCGACGTGAATGGACCACCCGGCACTTCACGGAATCCGGCAACTTGGGCACCCCTCCTGGGTCAACCTGTACCCCCTACGAGTGCGGCGAATAGCCCGCCAATCCTAGAGTGAAGCCCCCTCCGTCTCAATGCCATGAGATGCGGGCTTCTTGCCCTCTAGAACCCGGCTATCCGTGCACCCCTCCGCGGGGCAATCCTCGTACAGAAAGTAAAATATACATACACCGGGTACATCGACCGCAACCTGGTCGTGCCCCAAAATAATAATACAAACGGGCAGTGACGGCAGTCCACATGTCGGATGCTCGCCCCGCAATATCAAATGTACATAATACAACCACAACTGTACTAGCATTGCATCCAGGCTATCCCCCACGACCGATCCGCAACATCACAGCAAAAACAGAACATCAACGTGAAAGTCACGTTCGCAAATCCGTCTAACCGGGCTATAGCAGTTAGACAGGATTTACCGATCAAGTGACATTCACGGTCGCAGATATAATGTAAATACTGTGAAATAATGTGTTTAAAATATCCGATCGATCAAATTTTAACAAGTGGGCCCCCAAGCATTACTGTAGCAGATCAAGAAATTCTGGGCCCAATATTAATATTCCAGAAACCCTATTTTCACCCCAGAAGCCCACTGGAGAAAATTGACACAGTGATCCCTTCATAGAGCAGCGGAACCGCGGCCCAAATGGGGGTTTGGCCGCGGTTCCGCGCTCTCATTAGCGAATTACAGTGTCGAATTTCTACAATGTCCTTAAAATTTTCAGTACATCAATTTTATATAACCTGAAAAAATTTTGGAGACCAAAAAATTTCAACAGAAAACTGTCGTTTTGAAAAACACGGTTTTGGAACTTTTTGATCGATCGGAAATGGAAACACATTAAACCAAGCTAGACTAAGTTAATGGCGAGGCTCTGATACCACTGTAAGTGCACGGCGGCGTCCCGGCCGTCAATCCGACAGCCAAATGCGGAAGCGGTGATAAACTTAAATTTTTCTTGAACTGGCAAACCACCGCGCACTAATACCCGGATCGAACCATTAATTAGTCCTAGCTAACTACAAGAAAGGGAAGAGAGATATACCGACTGATCCAAGTCCTCCGGTCTTCTCGTCGTCGTCCCGATCTCCTGCGGAAGCTCCGGTCTCCACCTCGTCGCCGGAAGTGCACCACATCGCCTACTTCTTTTACGGGCTCCCACCTCAATGCCGAGGCAACTCGGGCACGAAGCTGGCTAGTCGACGTGCCCAAGATTTGCTGTAGAATATAGTGTGGATTACATGTCTCACTTTGGGGTGGTGGATGTTGCCTTTTGGTGGAGGTATGATACTTGGAGTTTTTCTTGGGAATTTTAGTGAAGAAAATGATATGATATCAACCAAAACCCCCCCATCAAAATTGGGACAGCCCCCTCTCAAAATGAATGGCCGGCCAATGCAAGTGAGTGGAGAGAATGGAGTGAGTGCAAAAATGAAAAAGGATAGCCACAACCATAATGCAAGGGAGAGAGAGAAAGGTCATGATATCAAGAGATGATTACTAACCCAAACCCACACTCCACCAACCTCATCATCTCAACAAAGTCAAGCCATCATCAACTAAAGAAAGTCAAGGTATGGTGCAATAATCATGATGCAACAAAGATGCAAAGACCCCCTCCACAACCACTTATTTGCAACAATGCAAATAAGCCCTCCTCCACCAATCTTCGGCCAATGAACGATACAAAGGAAATTGGCCGAAATGAAAAGCAAACTGGCAACTCCAGAAAACTGGTCCCGTAATAAATTACAGGAAAACCCCGATACTGTGCATACACACCCGCATTTGTATTCCGACCGAAATACAAATGCAATGAGACAAAATCTACACTGTACTATACTAGGATCCGGCTTATACCAAAGCCGGCTAGTAATATCCGTTCAATCCTGATCCGTGCAATACCGCACGTATCTGATCGAACCCTGCCATATATCCATACGGCCTATAGTACAAACTGTCCGATCCTGATCCGTGCAATACCGCACGTATCTGATCGGACCTTGCCATATCTCCATACGGCCTCTACAGCTTTTCGCCCGAAAGCTTGAGTAACTGAATGTGGGGGACTCTAAAGACTCGTCAACACCTTGGTTGTGGATTTAACCACTAGCACGTCAGAGGTATAAGCCAATACGTAACGGGCTACCAGGTATTGACTAAAAGGGACGTCTGTGAGCGAACTCAGCCTGACAACCCTACTGAGCCTGTCAGTGACAATATCCGTACAGTCCGGTCCGTTCGTCTATGAGCATCGCATGGCGGGCCTAGGGGGTTGGTAAAAGTCAGACCCCCAAAAGCGGTACAAGTTATGTCGGAGTGTAGCCCAGAACACCCTGAGATACTACTGGAATACCTACCAGTAAATCTCCTTGCCTCGGCCGAGGGCTTCGTGTAATGGCTCTCCAAGACACAGCACGACCTCACCCCCAATACCGGGAGAGACGAACCCCTGAAGATACGCTCACTGCCTCCATGTGGCTCGGGACTGTACCCAACTAAAACCTGTTTGCACGACTCCTTTGAGCCGTGGTAGGGTAGTAATCAAAGTACAGTGGGAACTCACACGAGACAAATGACGATCCCCAGGTCGATGAACTAACCTGCACACATGTCACCAGGGAACTGCCATCTGACGTCTGGTATATGACCAACTAGCATGTTCCCGGCGAGTCCTGTCCGGTGTACTCATAACCCAATGAGCACCTGTATACATCTTAGGTGATCCAACTGACACCAGTGGCTTGTGAGACCGGCCACCGCCCCTCGTCGGGGTCTCGACTGTATACACTAGTCTACTCTGGAGTATCGATGCCCTGTCTCGAAACTCACACGACTAGGGACCATTTAAGGATATGCTTATAGACTGCCAGCTCCCACGTATATGATCGCCCTCATACTGCTGGTGGTCAAGCAAGAATCCTAGGGGCTCTACCAACGTGTAATAGCGACTTGTCAGGTCACCTAAAGCAGTACACGATGATAAAGGTAAACCAGATAGCATACTATCATCTCGAGTAAGACTGTCCTACCGGGATAGGTCCTCCATCAATCATTGCAATCACGTACCTGTGACCTAATAATTGACTCTGAGGGCACTATCTCCAACAGAAGTACCCCAACCGGATGGAAGAACTTCTGTCGCTAGCAAAAGCAGGTCTAAGACAAGGAAGCAATTCGCTAAAACCCTGTCAATGGGAATGAAGTTGCCACCTTCCAAAGAAAACACTTCAGAAAATACATTCCGCGACGGACTAGATGTACATCCAAACTACTGCTTATACCATTGGAGGATCACACACCCTACCGAGGAATGCATGGCCTTCAAGAATTGGTGGCAGGGATACGTTGCTCATCGGCAGCATTTCAAGCGAATGAAGCGCAAAATGCATCGAGAGCAGAAGAGCACGACAGATGAGCGCAGAAGAACTGCCGGCGACTGTCACATGGTTAATTCCGGGGGATCGCAAGTTCTCACTTTCGGGAGTGATTCTAATGAAGAAATAGCCATCGTCCCTCTCTTCAAGGAATCCATCTCTGAAACAGAAGACACGAAAACTTGCGAGAACATTCAGCTGTGTAATCACACGTTAACCGAAAAGAATCTCGGATCCACAAACAAGGGATCGAACAAAAAAGATAAAGGGAAAGAAAAAGTCCTTGAAGATATCGCCCTCAATGCCCGAGTCATCGAAGAGCTGGCAGCTAAGGACCCGTCCAAGAAAAACATGGTAGATTACAATGTTCTGGCACACCTGAGGAACATACCCTCGCAGCTAAGCATTCTCGATGCCCTTCTGCTATCTAAAGAGGCGAGAGATTCTTTGATCATGGCACTACAAGAGCCCGAGCAGTTCCAAGCTTTCCTTGCCGAAGAAAAGATGAAGGACGAGCTGGAAGAAGTGCACACTGCTGACGTCACTTTCAGCGACGAAGATCTCCTTCTCGGAACATGCGAGCACAACCGTCCCTTGTACGTCACCGGATACTGCCATGACATCAAGATAAGGATGATCCTAGTTGATAACGGGTCCTCTGTCAACCTCCTAAATGTGAGGGTGTTAAAAGAAATCTGCATGAGCGTTCAACACCTTACTCGGGATAAAATCACTATCTCCGGATTCGACTCTCAGTCATCACGGACGCTCGGGTCTGTGATACTAACATTACGCTTTGGGCTGCTCGTCACTGACATCAAATTTCATGTCATTGCCGCCAAGACTTGTTACAACGCTTTGCTCAGCAGACCTTGGTTACACGAATACAACATCATCCCTTTTACAAAACATCAGTGTATGAAGTATTTCAAGAATGGTCTTGAGTACACCGTAACGGAGGAGCTAAACCCATTCTCCGTGAATGAAGTCCGCAAATACGAGGATGCAAAGTACTTTCTGCCAGACTTTAAAGACACAGAAAGATGCCATAAACCGAAGAACAAAGCCATCATCACGATTCCGGTTTTTGGGAGCGATACCGAGGAAGAAGAAGAGATAGTCTATTCGAGGCCGCTCCAATACAACAAGCCCGAACCGTCTACCCCTATGTTGGTCTTCGGCAGCGACTCTGAAGATGAGGTCAATGCAATATTTTCTATTCGGCCATCAATACAAGCCCTCACTGGCGATGAATGGAGTTTTCAAATTGCCATGGTTCCGCAAAAACATTACAAAGACCTCGACACACTCGATGCCTATAGTGTACAAGAGCTGTAGACATTCTACATCCCTCCCAGGCGGAAAGATGAAAAGGCGATCCTCTTTTATCAATCTGCGGAAAATAAAGTGGAGAAAGAAATCTGGCATGGTGCCGATTCTACGCTTGATAGGCTCCAGCCCATCCGTCTACCCAGATACTACACGGAAGGATTAAAAAGGCTGTTGAGACGCCAAGGTGTACCCTTCAAACAGACTGCTCGACAGGCTCAGTTCTACAACAAGATCTGGAACGTCCCTGGAACTCAGCAAAAATTGCCCAACTGGAGAATGGAAACGATCGGGCTTGGATATGTTCAATCCAAGAAACAGGAGCGATTCCATGGTTGCTACGTTATACATGACTTTGATGAAGAAGGAGATGCTCTGTTAGAAGACGCTAACCCTGAACCAAAATGAGGTCCCGCCATGAAAGTAACAAGTTCGTCGTTCGAAGAACAGATGGACAAGCTAATAAGGGAAGCGGGTCAAAAGGTCCGGGATGACCATAGCCGCGAAATGGCCATTTACGAGAAAGTCAGGACGCAGTGCCTCCTTCAGCAGGCTACGGAGAATGACGATGCTCATCGTCGACAGCCCGCCATACAAAAGACCCGACGCAGAGGTAGAAACAAGCTAAAGAACGGAAAAAAACGTTCGACAGCGGCAAAGTGGGTCCAAGAAGCCACGCGATCAAGAATTGAGCAGCCGGGATCCGTCTCTTATAAAAAAGATGGGTCGAGCATATTCTTTTCCCCAAGACAAGACAAGGAAGATATTCGATCTCGTCATGAAACATCAGATGATGACACTCCCGGAGTCCAAACACCCTGAACAAGCAGATGAGATTCATCACCTAGACTATTGCTCCTATCACCGAGCGATAGGACATTCTCTCGAAGACCGCTTTACATTCAAAGACTGGGTAGAAGACCAGTATCAGTAAGGCAGGTTCGCTTTATCCAACAGTTGGAGGGTAGCCCCGCCGCAAAAGCATATATGAAAAGCAACGTATATAGCGAGAGTAGAACCAAATCAACACCGGTCTTGGAAGCGATCTCGTATTTGTCATGCGATAACGCTGTCAGGAGAAGGAGTATGCGAGGATATGGCTGACCTCCCCTGGTGCTTCGAAAACGATGATGATGAGGTGATTTCAGAGTTTCCACCAGCACTAAAATAATTAGAAGATGGGATTCATACTACTGCAGATAACCTCAAGAAAATCGACTTAGGGACGACAAACGACCCGAGGCCTACGTTCGTCAGTGAGCTGCTGTCCGAAGAACAGGTAGCTACGCTAAGAGACGTGCTTATGCAGTATAAAGACTGTTTCGTATGGAAATACTCCGAGATGCCGGGGCTAGATCCAGAGATAGATGTGCATAAATTGGCGATATCTCCGAACGTCAAGCCGATCAAACAAGCGCCGAGAAGAATGCAGCTCGAACTTGAAATGAGCATCAACGCCGAGATCAAGAAGCTAATCAACTCTGGCTTCATCCAAGAGGTTCAGTACCCTGACTGGATTGCCAATATCGTCCCAGTGATGAAGAAAAATAGGACAGTGCGCATCTGCATGGACTTTCGGGACCTCAACAAAGCTTGTCCGAAAGATGACTTCCCCATACCGGTTACTGAGCTGATGATAGACAACACGTCCACTCATGAAGTTTTCTCCTTCATGGACAGCTCAACAGGGTACAATCAAGTAAAGATGCATCCCGAAGACCAGAAGCATACCGCTTTCCGGACCCCTTTGGGCATATTCTGCTACAAAGTGATGCCTTTCGGTCTGAAGATCATTGGCGCCACCTATCAGAGGGCCATGACGAAGATTTTCGATGACCTCATACACGAAATCATCGAGTGCTATATTGACGAGCTCGTGGTAAAAAAGAAAATCGCACGAGGAGCATTGGGAGCATCTGAAGATAGTGTTCCAACGTCTTCGAAAATACAATCTGAAGATGAACCCTCTCAAATGTGCGTTCGGAGTCTCCTCAGGCAAATTCCTAAGATTCATCGTACGACATCGAGGCATCGAAATAGATCCATCGAAGATCAAGGCGATTATGGAAATACCTTCGCCAAGAACTCTCAAGCAACTGCGATCTCTCCAAGGAAAGCTCGCATATATCCGACGATTCATAGCCAATATCTCCGGCAAGTGCCGCCCCTACAGTCATCTAATGACGAAGGGGACTCCTTTTGTCTGGGATCGCAAATGTCAAAGCACACTGGATGAAATCAAGCAATACTTGCAGAATCCACCAGTACTGACCGCTCCGGTCAAGGGAAAGCCTCACATCCTGTACACAACAGCCCTTGAAGGTTCTTTAGGCGCACTATGGGCGCAGGAGAACGACCAAGGGAAAGAGAGAGCCCTCCACTATTTGACTCGAGTTCTCCTGGGGGCAGAAAACAACTACTCCCCGACTGAAAAACACCGCCTGGCGTTAATCTTCACGATAACGTAGCTCTGGCATTATGCTTTGGTGCATGAGGTCCACCTAATATCAAAAGTGGATCCTCTCAAATATTTGATGTCAAGAGCCATACTAACAGGACGGGTCGCTAAATGGGCCCTTCTCTTGATGGAGTTCTCGATAACATACTGACCTCTCAAGGCAGTGAAGGGTCAGGCTATTGCCGACTTCCTCGCTGAGCATCCGATACCTGCCGATTCACCCCTAAATTATGAATTGCCAGACGAGCACGCGTTTGACACGATCAGCGGGGGGAGCAGAGAGAATGATACCCGATGGGTACTCTATTTCGACGAAGTATCTTCTATGAAGAAGCGACAGCACAACACCCCTATAATCAAATCTGGGGTAGGCCTTATCTTCGTGACTCCACAAGGAGGGATAATGCGCTTTTCCTTTTCCCTAACAGAGCCGAGGACAAACAATGAAGCTGAATATGAAGCTTTGATAGCAGGTCTAGAGATTGCCATCGACATGTGAATCGAAAACCTTCTCATATACGGAGACTCCCAGCTGGTCGTTAGTCAAGTAAATGGCGACTATCAAACGTGCAAACTAGAGTTGGTAAAGTACGGTGAGAGAGTGCAGCAATTGCTGACTCAAATCCCTTCCTATGCCCTGGAAAGCATACCGCGAGCGGAGAATAGCAAAGCAGATGCGTTAGCTAAACTCGCTAAAGAACCGGTTGACGAAAACCTCGATGATGTAAGGATCGTGGTACAAAGCCGTCGGGTTCTTGCACCGGCAGAAATATCTCCGGAGTCGTTTGAAGAAAAGGGAGCGACCAAGCAAATAGCCCTACAAACAAAAGACCTGGAAAAGACTAAGGACTGGAGAGAAGTTTTTATAGACTACTTCAAATCCCGTCAAACACCTGAAGATGCATCCTCGAGACATCAGCTCATTAAACGAGCTCTGTCTTTTGCCTTTGTCAATGATACTCTGTATAAGAGATCGTTTGGCTCTCTATGGCTAAGATGCCTGGGGCCGGAGGAAGCAAAGAAAGTCATCCAAGAAACTCATGACAGACTCTGCGGTTCTCATCAAGCCGGACCAAAGATGAAGCTAAAGATTAAAAGGATGGTATACTATTGGCCCACGATGATCCAAGACTGTCTCGAATACGTGAAGCAGTGCCATTCATGCCAAATTCACGGGGACTTCATCCACTAGCATCCGAATCCGCTACACCCGACAGTGACTAGCTGGCTGTTCGAAATGTGGGGAACCGATATAATCGGGCCCATCGAACCAGCATCGTCCAGAGGATATCGGTTCATATTGACGACAACTGATTACTTCTCCAAATGGGCAGAAGCAGTACCGTTAAGAGAGGTGAAGACGGAGAATATTCTCCATTTCTTCAAGTCACACGTCATCTATCGGTTTGGCACTCCGCGACGGATTATCTCCGATAATGGGCCGGCCTATAGAAGTCACAAAATCAGCCGCTTCACACAACAGCATAATATAGACTGGAGATACTCTTCGGTCTATAATCCCCGAGCTAATGGTCTAGCTGAGGTTTTCAACAAGACCTTGACGAAGATTATAAAGAAGACGGTGTCCAGAAGTAAAAAGGACTGGCACAAGAGACTGCATGAAGCTCTCTGGGCGTACCGGACCACATTCAAAATGGCCACGAATACAACGCCGTATACATTGGTATTCGGCGCTGAAGCAGCACTTCTCTTAGAGATAGAGCTATCCTCTCTATGAGTGGCGGTCCATTATGAGCTAACAGACGAAGAGAACGCTCATCTTCGGCTGGAGGAGCTCGATGCCCTCGATGAAACTCGTCTTATGGCGCAGCAAAACTTGGAGGCTTACAAAGTAAAGATAACGCGCTCATACGAGAGATTGACTAGGCCGAGAACATTCCGTCAAGGCGAACTCGTGCTAGTGGTCAAGAGACCTATGATCCCCAATCGTGCCAAACGGGGGAAATTCAAGCCGAATTATGAGGGCCCGTATATCATAGACAAGGTCTACCAAGGTGGGGCTTACTTGCTCATGGATATGCATGGCGAAAGACCCTTCAGGCCAATAAACGGCCGCTTCTTGAAAAAATACTACGCCTGACGAGTCACGGCCTAGGTCAACGATAAATGACGACGCCTATGTCCGCTCGCTATCTTCCCAAGCCCAAACTCTATAAGTAGTGTCCGACGAAACATCGCCTCGAAAACGTGCGACGGACCGTAATGTCCTTAAACTAACAACGGACCGAAACGTCCCTAAACTAGCAACGGACCGAAATGTCCTAAAACTAACTACTGATCGAAACGTCTTTAAACTATGCAAACCCGCAACATCCTTAGGCTGACGCGTTAAAAAAACAGTATGTCCACAAGCAAAATAGGCACGGATGAAAACCCGAAAGGGCTTCGTGAGTAAAAACAACAGGGCTACCGGCGAGTTTGTGAAAACCCGAGAGGGTGCAAGCTCGTAAAAAAATTCGTGCACACTTGCGGGGTCCTCTTGACCTTGTAAGGAGAAAATACCTGCGTGAGATCCTTACGACTCACAAAGGGGCAACACACTTAGGGATCCTCTCGATTCGTAAGGAGAAATTACACTTACGAGATCCTCACAACTCGTAAGGAGAACCCTCTTATGAGACCCTCACGGCTTATAAGTTTCAAAAGCCTTAAGCTACAGGGATCTGAACCTGTTCTTAAGCCGTCATACACCTCAATTTTTCCCTACAGTGGTCCAATACTTGCCCTTGTATACAATCCACGAGTACAAATAAACGTTTCCCCAACAGAGTCCCACCACTGACGAGGGATATCTTCATATGGCGAACGACACTTGTAAGTCCTCTCGACTTATAAGGAGAAAGTACTCTTATGAGATCCTTACGACTTATAATAGAGAACACCACTAAGAAGTCTTCACGACTTTTAAGGAGAACGCACACTTATGAGATCCTCACGACTCGTAGGGAAAAATACCTTTATGAGACCCTTACGGCTCATAAAGTCAAAAGCCTTACCTGACAGGATTTTAACTCGGTCTACTAAGCCACCTTTGTTCAAACCGACAAAGGCAAATGATGATTCGCTCCTGGCCATATCCCAGTTGTAGCGATGCTGATGTCTAAATCGGTATCAAATTCCAAGTTTATACTCGCGATAAAAAATTAGCGAGCCAAAAATTCATATGAAATAGCCAAAATGATGGGGTAACTTGCAACGGAATCAGTAAGTAAAATATATGCATACAAAATAGCCGAAATGGTTGGGCAACTCGCAATAAAAAGCAGCGAGTAAAAAGAAAAACAGCCGAAATGATTGGGCACCGTGAAAAATAGCCGAAATGATTGGGCAATCGTGACTTTCGCGATACAAAAAGCTGAAATGATAGAGCATTGCGGAAAGAAATAAAAAAACGAAAAGAATGAAACTTCCGCCCTGCAGGCGAGTCCATACTGTCCCATGTATGCAATCCATGGGCATAAACGAAAAGAGAACCACATTTCCTTAGATTCCGTCGAAGGAAAGCTAGGTCTCGACGGCGACATCTAAAGCTTAGAGATCAGCAACGACGTCCTCCCTCATTCTAGTAGGACATGGACGCAACAACACCAATCGGAGCCATGGCAAAGTCCCTAGTTCTAAGACTCCACGGTTCACAGACAACCGAAAGACAACCGTAACGGCGAAAGTCAACCCCGACACCGTAACGGCGAAAGTCAACCCCGACACCGAAACGGCGAAAGTCAACCCTGACACCGAAACGGCGAAAGTCAATATTGACACCGTAACGGCGAAAGTCAACCCTGACATCGAAATGGCGAAAGTCAACCCTGATACCGTAACGGCGAAAGTCAACCCCAACACCATAGAACACGGCTAAAGTCAATCCTGACCCTGTAGAAAAATGGCCAAAGTCAACCCCTGACCCCATAAAACACGGCAAAAGTAAATCCTAACACTGTGGAATACGGCAAAAGTCAACCCTCGACCTCCCCATCGAAGCAATGCTTTGACTCGGGAGTAGGTCAACTCATCAACCACTTACGAGTCCTCTTGACTTGTAAGGAAGAAAATTCTTTTGTGGGATCCTTACGACTCTCAAGAGAAAACACACTTAGAAATCCTCACGATTCCTAAGGAGAAAATACACCTAAGAGATCCTCTCGACTCGTAGGGAGAAAAATCTTTATGAGACCCTCACGGCTCATAAAATTGAAAAGTCTTAGGCAGGAGACCTGAACCTGTTTCCTAAGCCATCGCAACCCTGCAAAGAATCCAAGATGGACAGCTACCTACAGCCTACAGGTCACACTTGCTAAAATCACAAGGCGACAACACAGCAAAGAGAAGAAAGCAACAGTGGGGGATAAAAAAATGTGTATCTTTTATTTATGAATTCAATTGAGTACAAGACGAATCATATAAAAGAATAAAAAATGGATACATGTTATTCAAAGATTACAAATGTTTAATTGATACAAAGGCAGCTACAGAGAAGGAGACATTTTCAATAAATCAACCAGTTGCTCGCGTGGTCCTCTCAACTCCTTTTCATGGTCAGCCACTGCGGCCAGCTCCGCTTCGACTCGAGCCCGTTGCTGCAAACAAGAAGAAAGTTTCTCATCGATTTCCCATTGAGCAACTTCGCGACTTTGCGTAACCCGCTCCAGAAGGTCGAGCTTTTGCCTTAGCGCTAGCCCGTCCGAAATGCATTATTGCAAATTGTTAAAGACGGCTCTCAATTGCGCAGCGTTTGCTTCAACCTGGGCACGCAGCCGGGCGAATTCACCTGAAGCCTCCTCGCGTTCCTTTAGCCTCAAGGTCGCTTCTTGTTCGAAATGGCGGAAGAAGGGAACGCTCTGCTCAACTCATGCAGCCCGTTGAAAATTCAAAGCCAACATTTCTGGAACGGGACGCCTGAGCTCAATCTTATGCAGACAGGCCTCGATCTTCCTGCAGTAGTTAACCCAAGACTTGACGACGCCCTCGCTATGGAAGTTTACAAGCATCGCCAACATGAGATTAACTTCAGCGGCAAAATCTGCAGCAGATGCAAAGGCCTCGGCGTCAAGGTCCTCGACGAACTCGCTTAACATCCGCAGGCTATTCGCAGCACCCCTAGAAGAAGGGCGTTTAGCAAAAGGCCCTGCCGGCATGAGAATCTGAGACTCGAAGGGAGCTGGAGCCTGCGTGAGATCCTTACGACTCACAAGGGAGCAACACACTTAAGAATCCCCACGATTCCTAAGGAGAAAACACACTTACGAGATCCTCACGACTCGTAAGGAGAATTCCCCTTTGAGACCCTCACGGCTCATAGGATTCAAAAGCCTTAAGCTAAAGGGATATGAACCTGTTCTGAAGCCATCACATTTCCCAGATTACTCTACAAGCGGTTCAATACTGACCCTTGTATACAATCCACGGGCATGAATAAACATTTCCCCAACAGAGTCCCACCAGTGACTAAGGATATGCTCACACAGTGAACAAACACTTGTAGGTCCTCTCGACTTTCAAGGAGAAAACACTCTTGTAAGATCCTTACGACTTATAAAAGAACACACACTTAAGAATCCTCATGATTCTTAAGGAGAAAATGCACCTGCGAGATCCTCATGACTCATAGGGAGAAATACCTTTATAAGACCCTTACGGCTCGCAAAGTCAAAAAGCCTTAATCGACAGGATCTTAACCCTGTTTGCTAAGCCACCTTTGTTCGAACCGACAAAGGCAAATGATGATTCGCTCCTGGCAATATCCCAGTTGTAGCGATGCTGATGCCTAAATCGGTATCAAATCCCAAGTCCTTTCACGGCAAATGATGATTCGCTCCTGGCAATATTCCAGTCGTAGCGATATTGATGCTGAGATTAGCATAAGATTCCAAGCTCCATAATCGCAGCAAAAAGTCAGCGAGCTATAAATGCATATGAAATAGCCGAAATGATGTGGCAACTTGCAACAAAATCAGCAAGTAAAATATATGCATACAAAAATAGCTGAAATTAATGGGCAACTCGCAATAAAAAGCAGCGAGTAAAAAACAAAAATAGCCGAAATGATTGGGCACCGTGAAAAATAGTCAAAATGATTGGGCAATCGCAACTTTCGCGATACAAAAGCTGAAATGATAGAGCATTGCGGAAAGAAAACAAAAATAATACGTATAAAATCAAACTTTTGCCCTACAGGTGAGATCACATCGATTCCTGTATACAATCCAGGGGCACAAACAAACAGGGAACCATATCATCCCACCAGACTCCATCAGAAAGAGAGCCAAGTCTCGATGGCAACATCTACAACCTGGAGACCACAACAGCGTTCCTCCTCATTCCAGCAGAATACAGACGCGACATCTACCAAACAGAGCCACGGCAAAGTCCCTAGTTCCAGATCTCGACGATGACATCTACAGCCTAGAGATCATCAACGGCGTTCCTTCTCATTCCAGCAGGCTACGGACGCGACATCCACTAAACGGAGCCATGGCAAAATCCCTAGTTCCAAATCTCGACGGTTCATAGGCAACCTAGAGATCAACAGCGGCGTTCCTTCTCAACTCCAGCAGAATCCAGATGCAACATCAACAATTGACCCCAAGGTCAAAATAATGGAGCCACGGCAGAGTCCCTAGTTCTAAGTCTCGACGGCCACATCTACAGCCTAGATACCCACAACAGTGTTCCTCCTCATTCCAGCAGGATTAAGACGCGACAATCAACCTTGGAGCCATGGCAAAGTCCCTGTTCCAAATCTTGACGGTTCACAGACAGCCTAGAGATCACCAATAGCGTTCCTCTTCATTCCAACAGGATTCAGACGCGACGATCAACCTTGGAGCCATGGCAAAGTCCCTGTTCTAAATCTCGACGGCTCACAGACAACCGAGAGAGCAAATCCTGCTCCCGTAGAACACGGCTAAAGTCAATCCTGACCCCGTGGGAAACGGCCAGAGCAAATCCTGGTCCCGTAGAACACGGCTAAAGTCAATCCTGACCCCGTGGGAAACGGCCAGAGCAAATCCTGGTCCTGTAGAACACGGCTAAAGTCAATCCTGACCCCGTGAGAAACGGCCAGAGCAAATCCTGGTCCCGTAGAACACGGCTAAAGTCAATCCTGACCCCGTGAGAAACGGCCAGAGCAAATCCTGGTCCCGTAGAACACGGCTAAAGTCAATCCTGACCCCGTGGGAAATGGCCAGAGCAAATCCTCGTCCCATAGAACATGGCTAAAGTCAATCCTGACCCGTGGGAAACGGCCAGAGCAACCCCTGACCCCGTACGGCTAAAGTCAATCCTGACTCCGTATAGCCAGAGTCAACCCCTCCTAGCCTCGTAGAACATGGCTAAAGTCAATTCTGACTCCGTGGGAAACAGCCAGAGTAAACCCTCGAACTCCCTGTTAAAGCAATGCTTTGACTCAGGAGCAGGTCAACTCATCAATCACTTACGAGTCCTTTCGACTTGTAAGGAGAAAATTCTCTTGTGAGATCCTTACGACTCTGAAAAGAAAACACTCCAAGGAGTCCTCACGATTCTTAAGGAGAAACCACACTACGAGATCCTCTCGACTCGTAGGGAGAAAAGTCTTTATGATACCCTCACGGCTCATAAAGTTGAAAAGTCTTAGGTTGCAGATCCTAACCCTGTCTCCCAAGCCATCATTGCCTCGCGGAGAGGTCAAGGTAGATTTTCTACAGGCCACACTCTCCTAAGTCAAGCATTGACAAGAAAGGAAATAATCACTTACAAGTCCTCTCGAATTGTAAAGAAGAAAATTCTCTTATGAGATCCTTACGACTCTCAAGAGAAAACGCACCTAGGAATCCTCACGATTCCTAAGGAGAAACCACACCTGCGAGATCCTCTCGACTCGTAGGGAGAAAAGTCTTTGTGAGACCCTCACCGCTCATAAAGTTGAAAAGTTTTAGGCATCAGACCTGAACCTGCTTTCTAAGCCATCACTACCCTACAAGGAGACTAAGATGAAATGTTCTCTACTATCTACAGGCCACACTTGCTAAAATCATATGGCGATGACACAGCAAAGAGAAGAAAGCAACAATAGAACAAAAAAAATGTGTATCTTTTATTCATGAATTCAATGGAGTACAAGTTGAATCATATGAAAGAATAAAATGGATACATATTATTCAAAGGTTACAAGTGTTCAATCTATACAAAAACAGCTACTGAGGAGGAGGTATCTTCAATAAATCAGCTAGCTGTTCACGCACTCCTCTCAACTCCTTCTCGCCGCAGCCAGCTCCGCTTCAATTCGAGCCCGCTGCTGCAAGCACGATGAAACCTTCTCATCGATTTCTCATTGGGTAGCTTCGCGACTCTGTGTAACCCGCTCAATGAAGTCGAGCTTCCGCCTCAATGCCAGCCCGTCCGAAATAGATCGCTACAAATTATCAAAGACGACTCTCAGTTGCGAGGCATTCGCTTCAACTTGGGCGCGCAGCCGAACAGATTCACATGAAGCCTCCTCGCGTTCCTTCCACCTCAAGGTCGCTTTTTGTTCAAAATGGCGGAGGAAGGACACGCTCTGCTCGACCCATGCAGCCCGCTGCGAGTTCAAAGCCAGAATTTCAGGAGCAGGACGCCTAAGCTCAAGCTCATGCAGGCAGGCCGCAATCTTTCTGCAGTAGTTAACCCAAGACTCAACGAGGCCTTCGTTATGGAAGTTCACAAGTCTTAGTTATGTATATGCCCTAGAGGCCATTGTTGTACATATGATGTATATTATAATGGATGCTTGGATATATATAGAGATGACTTTCTTGCTCGTCATGATAGTATGCTATTTGGTTTCACTTTATCTTAACATGTTGACTTGTATTGGTTTACTGTTTTACTCTCACATGTTGATAAAGCCCTTAGGATCTGTACTCGACTACTGGGACTATGATGAGATCATACTAGTGGGGCCACGATAGTCGATGAGTACAACCTATGACTGTTCCTAGTCGAGGGTATATCGAGACAGGGCATCGATACACCAGAGTAGACTAGCGTATACGCATCTTGACCCATATGATGGGCGATGGATGATCCCATATCCATCGGTGTTCAGACATCAGAGATGGTGTACGGGTGCTCAGTAGAGACTGGGTACACTGGACGGACTCGCCGAGAACTCCCAGATGGTGATATACCACACGTCAGATGGCAGTTCTCCGGTGACACTGGTACAGGGTAGTCTGTAGACCCGAGATCGTCATAGAGTCTTGTATGATTCCCACTGTGCTTTGATTTCCACCTTACCACGTCCAAGAGGGCGTGCAAAACGGTGGCTTTTGGGTACAGTCCCGAATCACATAGAGGCAATGAGCGATAGGAGGGGATTCGTCTCTCCCGGTATAGGGAGTTGATGTGTGCTGTGTTCGATTGGCTATAACTGGAAGTCCCTGGCCAGGGCTGATATAGAGATTTACTGGTAAGTGTTACTAGTAGTTTCTCGACCCGTTATGAGCCACACATCGACACGACTTATCGGTTACTGGGGTCTGACATATACCACCCCTAGACTTGATATGCGACATATCAGACGAACAGACCGGACTGTACGGGAGTGTTACTGATTGGATTCACAGGAGAACGCACAGGCTAGCTTGTTGATCTTCTGATCGCTCAATACCTGGGTGGCTGTTACGTTTAGCTGACCGCTTGCAGCTTGTGGGTGTTTGATATGATCATCACCTGCTACCGGCGTATTGACGATTCTTTAGAGTCCTACACAGAGGTTTCTTGGCTCAGGCGAAACGGAGTAGAGGCATATATGTGATATGTGCAGGACCGAGAATAATGCGATATGAGATACCGTATTATATTCTCGCGATATTTAGATATGAACCGGGTCATCGGATCAAGTGTTGATTCGATGAATCGGTACATGATATATTAGTCGGTAATATTCGATATAGCCGGATCGTCGGATCAAGTGTTGATTCGATGATTTAATGTATAATAATATATATGATATATTGTATTACATTATCTAATATTGGCTCGCTTTATTATTTCATTTTCTCACTGGATGATACATTGATATATATGCGATATATGTTAATTGTATTATTTTCTTTTGTTGCAAATATATAATATATATATGTGATATATATTATTGTGACATGATATGATTAATTGTTAAACATGTTTAAGGATGATTAATTGAGGTTAGGGTTTGATTAGGGTTGGATGCTTCATGCACCTTCTAGAAGCTTTTTCTTTTGTCATTCTTAAGATATTTTTGGATGACACATTCTTAACCCAACCAAACCCTAACTCTAGTTTATTCTCTACTAAATATTGACCACTCATCCTTGACCATGGTTTATAAATCAATCATATAGTCTTCTTTCTATTCATCACAAAAGAAAAGAATTCATTATCTTTTCCATTATCATCTTCTTCTCTCTTGAAGAAAGCTTACTTGATTTTCTTTATGTGATGAATAAATATGAGAAAATGATTTAAAAAGAAAGCAAAATTACTACTCTCTCATCCTCATCTCATCTAGCCCATGAGATTAGTGTGTTCATCTCTTTAGAGTGAGAAAGCTTGAGTCTTTGCAACTTCGAGGTAGATCATCGGAGATTTGGAATACTTCAAGCTAGCATGGATCGTTCGAGTCGTGGAGCCTCTCATGAGTCCGGGAGATCGTGGATCGCGGCAAAGGGACTTCTACTCGGAGCTTGTGAAGCGAAGGAGCGGACTACAAAGGTTGTAATCCCTTACACTTAGATAAAAGTTATCATCTTGCATGTTAAACCCTAATAATCTAGCAAAGATCCCGGCTTTGGGTTGTTCGGCACGTCTAAATTTTTATCCGGGCATGTTTGATGCCTTATGAACCTTCACAAGAGTGCCTAGGAACCCTACAACAAGCGTCGCCAACATTGGATTAACCTCGGCAGCAAAATCTGCAGTGAATGTAGGGGCCTCCGCATCAAGCTCCTCGATGTATTCGCTCAACATACGCAGACTGGTCACGGCGCCTTTTGAAGACGGACGTCTAGAAAAGGGGCCTGCCGGCATTGTGATGCGAGACTCAAACGGAGCTGGAGTTAGTGCGACCGCTGCAAAACAAATCATAGTCAGATGTCGACTCAAAGGATAAAGAAAATGCATAAACAATAGAGTCTACCATACCAGCTACGACAGGGGGTAGAGTTGGGAGTACTGGTGGTGTGACGATTCCCTCGTCACCTCCTCCAATTTGTAGTGCTGCAATCAACTCAAAATTAACAACGGTCGGGTCACCCATTAAAGAAAAGAAAAGACATCGGTTAGAGAAGATTACTCACCGGCATCAGCAGGCAGACTAACTTCCGACTGGAAGGAGAAGTGCGGGTTCAACACTTGATACAGATGATCGAAGAGAACTCCTACAAGGTTACAATGATATATAGTCAGTACATGAAAGATGCTGTCCCTGATTTAAATTGATCGCAAACCCATACCTTCCAGCATTTGAGAGGATATAAGAAGAGACGAAGGGGCAACGACCGTCAAAACAGCAGCTGGTGGTGCTTCTTCAGGGGTCGCAACCTCAACGCTCACCACACCTACATTTGAAAGGAACAAAATATCATCAGAAGGGATTGCAAAACGAAAAGAATGCAGCGACCCAAGACCCACCAGACAGGACATCAGCCAAAACGGTGATGGAAGCATCGCCAAGCATCACGACTTCTTCGATCTCATTCGGGGGGATTGTTTCACCGCCCGTGGCTTCATCCCCTGATTCCATGAGGGCCGTCGTGACACTCGCAATGCCAGGAGATGGAAGGGAACTGCAAGGGGAAAGAGCGGCAATTGGCATAGTCCCGGACTCCTGGGAGAGAGTAGCCATTTCAGGCCCAGCGGTTGCCGTTATCTTACCTGCTGCCTCATCGCCAAGACTTGGCCCTGAAGTATAAGATATATGAGAATCTGAAGATTAAACTCTAATAAAAGGACCCAGTATTACGTTACCTTGGGTACGGCTTTTCAATTGCTTCCCGAGCCGCGCGTACCGCCTGTCTATGAGCAGTAGACAGGGCGGTCGGAGCACCCTCTGAAGAAGCAGGGATAAGGGAAGCGGTGCTCGAGCCTGCACCAACAGCCAAGACGGCATCACGGTCTTTCGCTACACGCCTCTTACGCTTCCTTTCAGCCTGTGCCGCCAGAGCTGACCTTCTTAAGACCTCCGCCAAGGAGACGTCATCGTCCGAACCAAGTTCTGCCTCTGGAACCTCTATGGCGTCCATCATCGGCTGTTTAAGCGAAGCTTCTTTCGACGATATCGAGGGAGCTGGGACTTCGGCAGCTGGCCCTGGAAGCGTTACAGCACCACCTTGCAGGATCGGCACTGCACATGGGATAACTGGAGTCGAGGTAGTCCCTGCAACAAGATGAAAAGAAGGGTCAGATTACCTATAAAAAGGGGAATGGAAACACAGTAAGCAGAAATATACCAAGGCCCAACGAAGCATGAAGCCTTTCCTTCTCTTCGAAAGTCTTGAGAGAAGCCGCGAGAGCTTCTTCAGTGGAGATGCCTGTTGAAAAGAAGTCTCAGTCAAAGCATGATAAAAAAAAATGTGTGTGATGAAACCACGAAAAGATACGGCGGAAGTATACCTGACTGTGCGAGGATGAACAGTCCTGCTTTGTGGCTAGCTAGTCGCTCAGAAGCTGCGATGGCGGCCTCCAAATCAGTATCATCCGGCGCCATAAATAAGCCTTCATTGGTCCCATATTCACTTATGCCCTCGCTGTAAGGAGCATGAGGCTCTTGGCCGAATGCAACATCTGCAGAGAGTATTGACTTCTTTTTCTTCTGTGAGCGAGTGCCCATAGCCGCTAGCATAAGCTTACACTTGGTGGGCACCTTTGGACGACGAGTCCTGATATCTGAACCCACACCAGACTTGGGAGACGCCACAGTCACCGCTTTCATGGGAGCACGGGGTAGCGGCAGCTCAGGCATCTCACGTGGTACCACAACCGCACCAACCTCTCTCAAAGGAGGACGAACGATGGTCCGTTGCTTCAAAGGAATAGCTGGATTACCAGCAGGGGTTGCACCCTTACGATCAAGCAACAACTTCTTTTCCTCCCTGATGACAGCACCCATCGCATGCTGGTACCACGCCACATATACGTTCAACACCTTTGGGACGCAGCTTGGCTCACTGATAAAAAAGTTAGAACTGGTGTTGAGCCTCATGAAATGGTGTAACGCGCTGTGGATGCCTTCTTCTGTGGCGGGTGGCTCAGCTAGAAAAGCCTCAAGCGGAACACCCTGATTATAGCTAGATTGTTGGGCGAAACGATGCAGGTTGTATCTCATAAACAACGCCGCATCATTCTACCTAAACACCAGAAAGCCCGGCCTGATCGAATATAGGTGGAGAATCTCCCGAGCTTTCAAGGTAGAGGCGCCATCTTTAAAGGTGTCCCGCAGCGGCTGCACCGCCTTCGCGGGTTCTTTGCCGATACTTAAGACCTTATCAACAAAGGTCATGCCATCCCCGACGGTTCGTGGGCGAAGGAGCAAGCCCCGAGCCTCTCGTGGAGTCGGTTCCAAAATAGAAGCGTCAACCAGCCGCAGCAGTCGAGGAAAGTTATATCTTTCATTAAAAAAAGGGGCCTTTTGTGAATTCCAAAGGCGCTAAGCACATGCAACTTAAGCCACGAGGTGAAATAATGCATTGAGAAGTTCACGGGCTGCACCCTCGGTTGAGTAGTATCTGCTGCTAGGCTAAGGCCATGATACAAATGGGCTAACCCAGCGACCCCGATGGCCACTTTCACCCCAATAACCATTCGATGCGCTGGGTAGAAGACGGACGGCCTCATACGGCGAGGGTGCATCGGAAGCGCAAACCAGCTCAGCCATAGCCCAAGAAACCCCAAAAAGAACGTTTCTTCGTCGATGCCAGGAGCTGCAAGCACTGGAAAAGGGACGACCGGGGTGTCGAGGAGAAAGAAACTCTTCTGATCCGCCTCCACCGTCGGCAGGTTGCCCAAACTTAAGCCAAAAGGATCGTCAAGTTTGGCGAACTTTGCGGCTTCCTTTGACAGTACTTCCGAGCAGAGAAAACGAGCGATAAAATCCGTAAAATTAACCCCACAGCTCCCAGACTCGAGAAATAGGCCCTCGTAGATATTCAACACCTTAATCAAACTTGGTGATTGATGTTGAATGGCATTGTCCGGGGTAAGGCCCATCATCACCGACTTGTCGGCAAAGACGTACTCATCATGAGGAAGTAGTTCCTCATAATGCTTCCCTCTAACAGGCAAGCCGGAAATCTCCACGAACTCGTCTAAAGAGATGGAGACTTCCCGATCTAACAAAAGAAAGGTGTGAGTTGGAACGTTCCATTGTTCCAAAAAGGCTTTTACCCACCATGTAGGAGGCGTGGAGTACTGAAACAGAGAAACATAAACTGCGGGATATAACCCGAGCCTCAGCAACTGCAACTTCTTGGCGGACAGAATGTAACAGGCCCACTGCAAATATCCAACTGGGTGACAGGGAGTTAAGCCTATGTTATATGGCTGTCCCCAAGGACGCGACTCACCCTGGCATATACGCCGTCCTAGAGTATCCAAAGCCGCCGGCGGCTGTACGGGTATTGCAGCCATAGAAAGCTGAAGGAGACCCTCCGAAGTCCAATTGACCTCCTCTATGGCATAGTTTATTGGGGGTGCATCTGCATAAGGGATCGCCGAGATAGGCTCCGAAGGGATCGCCGAGATAGGCTCCGAAGGCGTCGCACAAGAAAAGCTCCGTCGGCCTCTGATAATTTGACTATACCATCTACCCCATAGATGAAGATTCTTGTGCTCTGGGTCATGATCTTTTATCAATGCGAAGACTTCCCTATCCACTGGCGCTGTAGGGAATCCGCCTTCTGAACGGACAAAGGGAAACGAAGTATCGAGAGACATAGTACCTGCGCAGAAAAGAACAAAGTTAGCCGTCAATGCTACAAGTCAAGTTCGGTACTTGGTACTTTAAATCCGTACCACACTGCAATGCAGTAAAAAGGGGGGCCAAAGGGGACCCACATGATCTAGATGATAACTCATCATTAAAACAGTCTCATCATTTGATGAGACTGTCATTAAACGGGAAAATCCTCAAAAGATTCTCATTTAATGAGAACTTCTCGGGCCAAGGAGTAAATCTCTCATTGAGAGCAGCGCTCTATAACAGAGTGACATCTGTCAACTCTGATGATGAAGGGGATAAAAATTCATCAAGAGCCTTGCTCTATAAAATGATGGAATAACAAATCAGAAAATTTAAAGCAAAGTTGTTTTTAATGAATCAAAAATTCTGAGATCTTCAAGATCTATGAACAAATTCTAAGAGTTTTCATAAAAGATTAATAAATCTATATGATGCGAAAAGAGCAAAGCTCTGTTGATGGGTTAGGAAACCCTAAGAAAGATCTAAGATCTAACAAGAGCAAAGCTCTGTTGAGAAACCCTAAAAAGGTTTTCTTGAACATCTATGATCTAAGAAGAGCAAAAGCTCTGTTAATGGGTGAAACCCTAGTTTATTGACTAATCTCTTTAAAGATTTGATCTTTTACCTAAAAATTTGACAGAGTTCTGTTTTTAAGAGAGTTCTTAAAACAGAGAGCTATGCTCTAAAAGAGAAATTGATTCTCAGAACACAAGAAAGAAGATGAACAGAAGTCATCTTAAGGGCCAAAGGCCCTATTTATAGGCACTGAGAGCCGTTTCAACTTCAAAGTTGATCTAATGGTGGAGATGCTGCCACCGCTGCACTCACGTGTGAGCCATGTGAGTGCAACGGTGGGGGGGCATTTGTTTCCCCCAATCAGAGCAAAACTTTGTTCAAGTTTTCAAAATTTGAAATGAGCAGCACTTTATAAGAGCGCCAGCGCTCTGAGGCAGCGCTCACGTGCAAAGCACGAGTGCGCTAGCGCAAAGAGCGCCAGTGCTCTGAAGCAGCGTACACTTGCAAAGCACGAGTGCGCTAGCGCAAAGAGCGCCAGCACTCTGATGCAGCGCTCACGTGCAAAGCACGAGTGCGCTAGCACTGGAACTGGACGTTCCCCACCGTCAGATCAAATATCCAATAAAGATAATAAA
The DNA here is from genome assembly GCA_030015575.1 of Agapanthus africanus. Lineage (NCBI taxonomy): Eukaryota > Viridiplantae > Streptophyta > Magnoliopsida > Asparagales > Amaryllidaceae > Agapanthus > Agapanthus africanus. The sequence continues at coordinate 116,192,702 of CM057340.1, read as the reverse complement.
TCATCAATTGACCAGAATGAAATTCTGTTAAGAAAAGATTCCTCAAAATCTTTCCAAACAAAAAATTGTGCTCTGTAAATTAGAGCACCGTTGGATCAATGATCCAAGGGTGATTAAAAAAACACCAAAATACAGAATAAATTCTGTATGGGAAAAGATTTCCCAATCTTGATAAAAAAAAAGAAGATTGCCTTCTGTAAATCAGAAGCCCTTGGATCAAAAATCCAACGATGGGGAAATCCCCAAATCAATTGGAGAAAAGATCTCCTTAACCAATTGAACAAATCAGCTTGCCCTATATAAAGGCCCCAAGACTTCAAGTCTCATATAGAGGAACCCCCTATAAACTTTGAGAAATCCCAGAAAGCAGAGCAAGCTCTCGGTAGAAGAAGAACTTTTCTTCAAGGTAAAAAAAAACAGAGATAAGAAAAATCTCATTAAAGAAGAAGAACATAATTCTTCTCACAGATCATAGATCTATAAGACTAAGATCTTTTTACAAAAAGAGATCATGATCAACTCATTATAAAAAATAGGGGAGAATAATTCAATTCTCTTAGGATCATAGATCCATAAAGGCAAAGCCTTTCACCAAAATAAGAGATTGAAACATCTCCTACAAAATAAGAATTTTGTTCTTAGAACCTTGAGACAAAGTCTCTTATAAACGAGAATTTATTTCTCAGATCATAAAACTGATCAGAAGCGCTTCTGCGCACTTGGACTGGCGCACAGCGCCAACCGCACCACGTGCTCCTCACGTGTGCGCCACTTAATAAATAGCGCTTTATGCTCATGGTGTTAGGTCCACGTTACCTCTCCCGGTACTTTCGGGGTTGCGGAAACGGTAAAACAAAAAATTTTCTAGACTTGGTAACATGGACCGTAAAAGCCGGATCTTTGCTAAACAACACACTAGCATCCTAACTAGAGATTTATCTACTCGGTTAGGGGTTATACCTCAACTTGAACTCCTTCTCTTCTTGTTGTTCTTCTCCTTACTTGCTCTGAGGGTTGATCAGGACTTTGGTCACCTCCGTGGCCTCCTTGAGTCGAAGACGATCCACCCGAGAGATGTACACCGAGCTCCACCTCGAGCCGAGGTAACTAGGGCAACAAGATTGCTAGTCTTGGTACCCTAGGTTGTGTAGAAGAGAAAGATGGAGGTGTTTGTCTTTGTGGGATCTTTATCTATCAACACATGAGATCAAAATATGAATCAAGAGGAGGAAGAAGGAAGAGCTAGCAACCATGGTGCATTTCTTTTCTTCTCATGAGAAAGAGCAAGAGAGAGAATGCGAAAAGAATTATGAGCTCAAGAAAATGAACCATGGTTCAATAATGCACTAAACCATCATTACCAATCCTATCAAGATAAAGTTGATGGCTAAATTGAAATGACCATTATCATAATCAAAAAGAAAATGAAAATGAAAATGAAAAGAAGAGTGTAGACCTCTCTTGAAGGTCAATGGTCAACACGGTCAACCGGTCAACAAAGTCAAGAGAGGTCATGGTGGTCAAATGGTCAATGCAATTAGCCATCATAAAATTATCACTAAAAGGATTAGTAAATGATGTCCGCGGCTCATAATGGTTTCGACCAAACGAATTGCCAAAACCCTAATGAGGCACCTCCTCCTTCATCGCTCCGGAAAACTGTGCATACACACCTGCATCCACATTCCGTAGAATGCGGATGCGCAGAAGACAAAACAAATCCATCCGTGCAATACTAGGATCCGGCTTAAACCAAAGCCCACTAGTATTGCCTGCCCGAACACCACACGCACACAAGTGTACGTAAGTGATCGCAGCCCTGCCGTAAAACCATACGGCCTCTACACGTTTCGCTCAGTGCAGGGAAACTCTCTGTGTGGGACTCTAAAGACTCGACACTACGCTGGCAATGGGTTTAACCACAGACCACAAACGGCACTAGCTGTACGTAACGGTCCCCAGGTAGATGTCGATAAGAAGGCCGATGAGGTAAACCCATCCGAACTCCTACTGAGCCTGTATGTGACAATCTCCGTACAGTCCGGTCTGTTCGTCTGATACATCGCATGGCGGGCCTAGGGGGCGGTAAACGTCAGTCCCCTAATAGCGGTACAAGTCGTGTCGGAGTGAAGCCCAGAACACCCTGAGATAACACTGGAAACCTACCAGTATATCTCGCCTGCCCTGGCCAGGGACTACTCGTGTAATGGCTCTCCTAGACACAGCGCGATGTCAACCCCAAATACCGGGAGAGACGAATCCTGTCTAACCGTCACTGCCTCCAAGTGCTTCAGGACTGCACCCAACTACTACCTGTTTGCACGACTCGGTAGAGCCGTGGTAGGGTAGTAATCAAAGAACAGTGGGAACCCACTCGAGGCGAAGTGACAGTGTCAAGTCAGCGGACTAAGCTGTACTCATGTCACCTGGGAACTGATAACTGACGATAGGTATAATACCAACCATCAGTTCCCGATGAGTCTTGTCTAGTGTACTCGTAACCTAACGAGCACCCGCATGCTATCTCAAGTACGACGTACTGACGGCTGTGGGATAGACCGTCTCCCATGTTGGGATGAGAAGCGCATACGCTAGTCTACTCGGAGTATCGATGCCCTGTCTCGATAATCCCACGACTAGGGACGTGTATATGGATGTGCTTGTGGATTACCCAGCCCCCACAAGTGTGATCGCCATCACAACGTCGGTAACCAAGCAAAGATCCTAAGGGCTCTACTAATGCGTATAGGTGATATAATAAAGAAACACATGTACACATTAAAGCAGAGACAAACCAAGTAGCATACTACTATATCGAGCAAGATTGTCTATACAACTGTGAATATCCTAAGCTTCCATCAAGTAATATACATACTAGTATGATACAGTAATGGCCTCTAGGGCATATACACTAACAATCTCCCACTTGCACTAAGGCCATGTACTGGGTATCGAAGCCTATCATCTCGATCAGCCGCTCGAACTGAGTCTGGGGAAAGGCCTTCGTGAATGGGTCCGCTGTGTTGTCCTTTTTGTCCACTCTCCGCACCTCGATCTCCTGGCGATCAATGATCTCCCTAATCAGGTGATACCGCCTTAAGATGTGCCTGGATTTCTGATGGGACCTTGGTTCCTTCGCTAAAGCTATAGCCCCATTGTTATCGCAATACAAAGGTATTGGGTCAACAATGGACGGAACCACCTGAAGTTCACTAAATAACTTCTTCATCCAGACCGCCTCTTTTGCGGCATCGCTTGCAGCAATGTATTCAGCCTCCATCGTCGAGTCTGCGACGGTATCCTGTTTGGAACTCCTCCAACATACCGCCCCTCCGTTGAGGGTAAACACAAAACCCGAGACAGACTTGTTGTCATCTTTGTCACTCTGGAAGCTTGAATCGGTGAAGGACTCGACCCTGAGGTCTCCATTACCGTAAACCAGGAACATCTCCTTAGTCCTTCTCAGGTACTTGAGAATGTTCTTCACTGCTGTCCAGTGGTCCTCACCTGGGTCTGACTGATACCGGCTTACCGCGCTCAGCGCGTAAGCTACATCTGGTCTTGTACATAGCATCGCATACATTATAGATCCTACCGCCGAAGCATAGGGTATAGTGCCCATGCGAACCCTCTCCTCGTCAGTCTTAGGAGACATCTTCTTGGAGAGGGTAATTCCGTGCAATGCGGGTATGTTACCGCGCTTGGAATCCTCCATACTAAATCTCTTTAGTACGGTCTCTATGTACCTGGACTGCGAAAGTCCCAGTAGTCTCTTGGATCTATCTCTATAGATCTTGATCCCCAGAATGTACGAGGCATCACCCAGGTCCTTCATGGAGAACTGTTGTGACAAAAATAGCTTGACCGATTGTAGCATAGGAATGTCATTTCCTATCAAAAGAATGTCGTCCACGTACAAGACTAGGAATACGACAGTTCGTCCTACAATCTTCTTATAGACACAGGGTTCATCTTCGTTCTTGATGAAATCAAATTCCTTGATTGCCTCATCAAAACAGTTGTTCCAGCTCCGCGATGCCTGCTTTAATCCATAATGGATTTAAGCAACTTTAATACCTTCCCGCTGCTCCCACTGTCTACGAAACCTTCTGGCTGATCCATGTAAACGCACTCTTCCAAACAGCCGTTTAGAAAAGCCGTTTTAACGTCCATCTGCCAGATTTCATAGTCATGGAAGGCAGCAATGGCAAGTAGGATCCGAATGGATTTCAACATAACCACTGGAGAAAAGGTTTCGTCATAGTCCAAACCAGGTCTTTGACGAAAACCTTTTGCAACGAGTCTAGCCTTATAGGTCTCCACCTGCCCATCCACACCAAGTTTCCTTTTGTAGATCCATTTGCATCCAACGAGTTTTACCCCGGGTGGAGCAATATCCAAGGTCCACACTTTATTGGTGTACATGGACTCCATTTCGGATTGAATTGCTTCTTACCACTTATCAGAGTCCCTACTGATAATGGCCTACCTGAAACTGGTAGGGTCATCTTCTTCCAAGATGCAATCCTCTCGATCCCCGTCTATGAGAAAACCGTAGTATCTCTCGGGCGGATGAGAAATCCTACCAGATCTGCGGAGTGGCTGAGGTTCGTTTGGGGTTATTGAATTCAGTGGTTCCTCCAAATTTTTAGTTACATTTTGTGGTCGCTGAATTTCTTCCAGTTCTACCGAACTCCCGATAGTTTCTTTTGCAAGAAACTCCCTTTCTAAAAAGGTAGCGTGGCGAGATACAATCACCTTCTGTTCCTCAGTGTGGTAGAACAGATATCCTAGTGAGTCTTTAGGATATCCCACAAATTTACACAGAACTGACCGTGCCTCTAGCTTGTCCGGTTTCTGTGTTTTCACATAGGCCGGACAACCCCATATCTTAAATCGCTTAAGATACGATTTCTTCCACTCCATATTTCATATGGAGTCTTAGGCACTGATTTGGATGGAACGTAATTCAATAGGTATGCCGCTGTCTGAAGCGCATGTCCCCAAAATGAAAGAGGCAACTCAGCACTACTCATCATGGAGCGAACCATATCCAATAGGGTACGATTCCTCCGCTCCGATACACCGTTGTGCTGTGGTGTATGAGGAGGAGTAGCTGAGAGAGAATACCATTCTCTTTTAAGTAACCTAGGAATTCCGTGCTTAAGTACTCCCCTCCTCTATCAGACCGGAGGATCTTGATACTTTTGCCAGTCTGGTTCTCTACTTCGTTTCTGAATTCCTTGAATTTCTCAAAAGCTTCAGATTTGTGTTTCATAAGATACATATATCCGAATCTAGAGAGATCGTCAGTGAATGTGATGAAGTACGAGAACCCACCCCTTGCATGTATAGACATCGGACCACATACATCACTGTGTATGAGTCCCAAGAGCTCTACTGCCCTTTCTCCATGTCCGGTGAACGGAGATTTGGTCATCTTCCCTTTGAGACAAGACTGACAAGTTTCATAAGATGAAAACTCGAACGCATCCAAGAGTCCATCTTTATGCAACTTACTCAGTCTTTTCTCTCCGATATGACCAAGTCTACAATGCCACAAGTAGGATTCATTCGTATCTGAATTCTTCCTCTTGCGTGTGTTTTGTACATTGAGAATTGTATTCTGATTTAGAACGTAGATACCATTACACAGTGTACCTTCTGCAACCAGTACCTTATGAAGGTAAATGTTCATGATATTTCTATCAAGAACAAAGTTATATCCATCTTTATCGAGTAAAGAAACTGATATGATGTTGCAAACCATGGAAGGTACATAGTAGCAATCGTTCAAAATCATAGTCTTGCCATTTGGCAATACTAGGTGATATTCACCGACGGCTGCCGCATTAACTTGTGCTCCGTTCGCTACTCTGAGCGACATATCACCCGGTGCAACTTTCCTACTTTTTCTCAGTCCCTGCAATAAATTACAGATATGAGATCCTGATCTGGTATCAAGTACCTAGGAGGTAGGGCTGATCGTAAAACAGTTCTCAATTACAAGAACACCTGAAGTAGATGCAAAACCATGCTTTTTCTTCAATTGGGTATCCTGGGAATCCATACAATCCCCTTTCCCTTGCTCATACTTATGATTGTTGTCACAAGTTAGAGCCGAACCAACGTTCCCCAGCCCCGAATAAGAATTCGGATCGGTCAAGCAATACATTTTATTATCTTGATTAGGGCGTGAAATGGTTGCTACCTGGAGAGAGAGAAAAGAAACACTCAGCGTGCGCTCTTGCAAGTTTAGATTGGTTTTTAATTTATCTAAACAGGATGGCTCCCACTGTCTCTCGAATCCCTCCTCAAACTATAAAGGAAGAATTAGTCGGGATCAATCTCACCGTACAATACTTGCTTAACCGTTCAGCCAGGCCAGTGTCGGTACTTCGAGGGAGATTTTCCAACGCTTTCGCGAAGTTCCTTAATTAAGTAATCTCTTTTACTTGTGGGCGTAGCCCCGCTAACACCTTTCTAGACACCTACTTGGTTTATAGTATTGATCGTTAAGCGAGAAAGTTCCCGAGGAGTAGCATATACTCACAGTAGGATCGGGATCCAAATATCATCGCGTGACAAAACTGAAGGAATCCTACCAGAATCATCACACTCCAAATGGTATGCAACACTAGCAAGTTTCAGTACTTTTGAAACTCCCGATGTGGTTTTTGCCCCTAGGACCCAAGTGGCCTTGACAGAGTCAACAAATCAAAGAGTCCTAGTCAAGTTCAATCCGTCATTATCTGGATTGCATCAAACCCACCCGCATAACCCTTTACGGAGTCAACAAGGTTATACGACCATCCTAACCAATCCCATATACCATTACAAACAAGCAGCACTTAGCTACCGTACACTACGCCTTGACGGAGTCAACAAACGCAGCACGAATACTAAGTGTTACTTGTAAGAAATGACGGAGGGCTACGGCTGGGTTTTTGGCGATAAACCCGTTAACGTAATGAACTTGATATCGTTGAAGGAACCTGGTAATCTTTTTGAAAATATAGTGGCGAAAACTTTTGCTAAAGAGGTCACTCCCTGTGAAGGGATCTCGGCTCTTTCCTCGTCGAATGAGGTGCAGGATATTCCAAACTGAATACCTCGTTGCAAAGCAAGAATAATCGACTATAGTGAAGTTATTACCCTGACGCAAACTTTTGTCCAAGGGGTCACTCCCAATGAAGGGATCTCGGCCCTTGCCTCGTCGACTGAGGTGCTGGGCATTCATAACCGAATACCTCTATGCAAAACAAAAGTGAACGTCCTTGCAACAACAGCTTTTTGAAAAAAATTGTTCCAACAACGCCTTTTAGGTTTCTTTTCTTGCATTAGTTCTTTTAATGTGTCCCATCATTTAAATCCTACCATTGCAGAAAACTACTAAAAAATGACGTACGCTTATGCCATTCGCATTCGCCACGGGGCCCCGTCATCATCCGTTAGGTTACTTAACCAACGACAGAGCGGGGGCTGGGCTAGCGCGGCTGAAAAACATAAGCAACGCCTAAATAGTTATTATATATAGATATATAGCAATGATAGCCAATCCAGATCACAGATGAACACTTTGGATATACTAGGAACCCGCGATTCGTTCGAGCCTGCAACGAAAAGCGGATTACACGGTCGCGATGAATAGCCAAATACCCCACCCAAGACCCCTACGGGTGCGGCAAACTACCCGCCAAGTACCCGAAGCGAAGCAACCTCCCTCAACACCGTGAGTAGGCCACTCGGCACTTTGAGATACCCGGTAGTTTGTGCACCCCCTCCATGGGTCTATCCTAGGAGCAAAAACAGTAAAAAGAATTATACAATGACGGCTACAACCCCAACCCGGTTGTGTGTCCATACAAATAATATTACATCAATTTACAAATTTATTACATGAATGAAAGAAAAAGAAACTCTCATCTCACATCCACCCCGGCTATTCATCCGCGACAATCCAACGAGTTCATATACACAAACCATCAACAACACAGATCACAGATATGTATAACCCCCACTAATCGACATATAGCGATTAATAGACGTTCAATACACATATAACATTACAGATATAACCATTAGCCAAACTCTATAGAACATCGACCAAAGAATACGGATTTTTAAGCCCCAAAAACAAATTTTGCTTTCTGGAAAATCTGTGCAGAAAAATCATATTCCAAAAATCCCAAAATACCCAAATAAGAACACTGCAGGAAACCAGAACCCCAACCGAGTTAACTCGGCCGCGGTTCCCCGGCATAAGCAAGCTTATGCCGCTGTTCCGCGGTGTTTTAACCGAGTTAGGGGATCATTTTTCTCCAGCGTTCTATAAAAAGCCTGAGCCGATTTTTAAGACCTGATTTATTATTTTTTGAGCAGAAAAAAATCGGCAGAAACTTAGGGTTTCCGGGGTGTTTTGCGGTTTTTTCGTTCGGTCGATATTCTAAATACTTTGCTAACATGCTAGGGTGTGTTTAGTTAGGCTCTGATACCACTGTTAGGTCCACGTTATCTCTCCCGGTACTTTCAGGGTTGCGGAAACAATAAAACAAAAAATTTTCTAGACTTGGTAACATGGACCGTAAAAGCCGGATCTTTGCTAAACAACACACTAGCATCCTAACTAGAGATTTATCTACTCGGTTAGGGGTTATACCTCAACTTGAACTCCTTCTCTTCTTGTTGTTCTTCTCCTTGCTTGCTCCGAGGGTTGCTCCGGACTTTGGTCATCTCCGCGGCCTCCTTGAGTCGAAAACGATCCATCCGAGAGATGTACACCGAGCTCCACCTCGAGCCGAGGTAATTAAGGAAACAAGATTGCTAGTCTTGGTACCCTAGGTTGTATAGAAGAGAAAGATGGAGGTGTTTGTCTTTGTGGGATCTTTATCTCTCAACACATGAGATCAAAAGATGAATCAAGAGGAGGAAGAAGGAGGAGCTAGCAATCATGGTGCATTTCTTTTCTTCTCGTGAGAAAGAGCAAGAGAGAGAATGAGAAAAGAATTATGAGCTCAAGAAAATGAACCATGGTTCAATAATGCACTAAACCATCATTACCAATCCTATCAAGATAAAGTTGATGGCTAAATTGAAATTACCATTATCATAATCAAAAAGAAAAAGAAAATGAAAAGAAGAGTGTGGACCTCTCTTGAAGGTCAATGGTCAACACGGTCAACTGGTCAACAAAATCAAGAGAGGTCATGGTGGTCAAATGGTCAATGCAATTAGCCATCATAAAATTATCACTAAAAGGATTAGTAAATGATGTCCGCGGCTTATAATGGTTTCGACCAAACGAATTGCCAAAACCCTAATGAGGCACCTCCTCCTTCATCGCTCCGGAAAACTGTGCATACACACCTGCATCCACATTCCGTAGAATACGGATACACAGAAGACAAAACAAATCCATCCATCCAATACTAGGATCCGGCTTAAACCAAAGCCCACTAGTATTGCCTGCCTGAACACCATACGTACACAAGTGTACGTAAGTGATCGCAGCTCTGCCGTAAAACCATACGGCCTCTACACGTTTCGCTCAGTGCAGGGAAACTCTCTTTGTGGGACTCTAAAGACTCGACACTACGCTGGCAGTGGGTTTAACTACAAACCGCAAGCGGCACTAGCTGTACGTAACGGTCCCCAGGTAGATGTCGATAAGAAGGCTGATGAGGTAAACCCATCCGAACTCCTACTGAGCCTGTATGTGACAATCTCCGTACAGTCCGGTCTGTTCGTCTGATACATCGCATGGCGGGCCTAGGGGGGCGGTAAACGTCAGTCCCCTAATAGCGGTACAAGTCGTGTCGGAGTGAAGCCCAGAACACCCTGAGATAACACTGGAAACCTACCAGTATATCTCGCCTGCCCTGGCCAGGGACTACTCGTGTAATGGCTCTCCTAGACACAGCGTGATGTCAACCCCAAATACCGGGAGAGACGAATCATGTCTAACCGTCACTGCCTCCAAGTGCTTCGGGACTGCACCTAACTACTACCTGTTTGCACGACTCAGTAGAGCCGTGGTAGGGTAGTAAACAAAGAACAGTGGGAACACACTCGAGGCGAAGTGACAGTGTCAAGTCAGCGGACTAAGCTGTACTCATGTCACCTGGGAACTGATAACTGACGATAGGTATAATACCAACCATCAGTTCCCGACGAGTCCTGTCCAGTGTACTCGTAACCTAACGAGCACCCGCATGCTATCTCAAGTACGACGTACTGACGGCTGTGGGACAGACCGTCTCCCGTGCTGGGATGAGAAGCGTATATGCTAGTCTACTCCGGAGTATCGATGTCCTGTCTCGATAATCCCACGACTAGGGACGTGTATAAGGATGTGCTTTTGGATTACCCAGCCCCCACAAGTGTGATCGCCATCACAACGCCGGTAACCAAGCAAAGATCCTAAGGGCTCTACTAATGCGTATAGGTGATATAATAAAGAAACACATGTACATATTAAAGCAGAGACAAACCAAGTAGCATACTACTATATCGAGCAAGATTGTCTATACAACTGTGAATATCCCAAGCTTCCATCAAGTAATATACATACTAGTATGATACAGTAATGGCTTCTAGGGCATATACACTAACACATGGACTGGCGTTCAGCGCCAAGCGCACCACGTGCTCCTCATGTGTGCACCACAGGACAAATAGTGCTTTGCGCTCATAAACCGGCGCTTTGCGCTCATAGACTGGCGCTAGCACCAAGCGCGCCACGTGTTCCTCACGTATGCGCTGATAGAACATAAACTATTCTTTAAATAAAGCCCTAGAGCTATGATGAATGCTCAGTATTCAATAAAAGACAGAAAGGATGTCAGAACCCAAATCAATGCTCAGCATTGTCAAACGTTTAACATTTTAACTGAGTGAGCCGAGCCCAAGTTGGCTATAAACCCCTCATTCAGATTAATTGAGCCTATATGCTCATAAATCTCAGATTTTAGTCCCAATTGGACTACAGATCTCCCAACCAAAGTTGGTTCAAGGGTACATCTCTGCACTCCTCTAATATGTGTCGTTGTAATCCTTCAACGTCTTCAGAGAGGTGACAGGTCCCGACAACCAGACATTTCATGGGCTATGGGGTCCTTAAGCCCATGGGCTATGATGTCTTTAACCTCGGACTGTAGGATCTTTAAGCCCATGGACTATGATGTCCTTAACCTCGGACTGTGTGGTCCTTAAACCCATGGACTATGATGTCCTTAACCTTGGACTGAGGGGTCCTTAAGCCCATGGACTATGATGTCCTTAACCTCGGACTGTGGGGTCCTTAAACCCATGGACTATGATGTCCTTAAACTTTACAGACTATGATGTCTTTAAACTGGACCGCAAAGTCCCTAAACTAAGACAATAGGGCCCAAATGCTCTTTTGTTGGATCTAAATGATCCTGTTAAGTTAATCTTAGTCTAAAATTAGACTAACGTATCCTTAACAAACGTTTAAGTTGATCTTAGTCTCAAATGCGACTAACGTATTCTTAAAACCAAACCAAAACCCAAATCTAAGAAAATACGGATTTGGACTAATCCACGCCCTATGGGCGACGACATAAATTAGTCTCCGTATACAATCCACGGGCAACCAAAAATAAAACAAACATACACGACACGAAGTGACCATCTGGAGAAGGAGAAAGTGGTTACCGCGACGCGGTAGCGTAATTAACTGCAGGGGCTTACGCCTGCAGGGAAGAGCGTCCCCACAATCAAAACCCCCTCACAATGAGGGGGAATCTGACGAAGTCTGCTACATCGGCCGCATCCGTCTAAACCTTCGATACATGATACCATAAATCAACTTGGCATCTTCGGAGAGGTGGACGGATAAAATCAAATAGCATCTGCCCTCAGATTCAGGCTAGACATCAGTCTTCCCGGCTTCCGGCGGTAAACAACCATCTGGAGAAAAAGAAAGTGGTTACCATGATGCGGTAGAGTAATTAACTGCAGGGGCTTGTGCCTGCAGGGAAGAGCATCCCCACAATCAAAAACCCCTCACAATGAGGGGGCATCTGACGAAGTCTGCTACATTGGTCGCATCCGTCTAAACTTTCGATACATGGTGCCATAAATCAACTTGGCATCTTCGGAGAGGTGGATGGATAAATCCAAATAGCATCTGCCCCCAAATTCAGGAAAGAAGACCTGCGCGGTTTCATCTCTGTTTTCGGTGGCGAACAGACTTGACGTTTTAAAAATGCATATTTTGGCTTATGTTATTAAAACCACTTGCTTTAAAATAAGTTTTCTTCACTTCTTCTTTAAAATGGTTTAGATTTCTGGGATTTTTTTGGCTCACTTGAATTAGATGGGGTCCTATAGATTTCATATGATTCAAGTGCCAGTCACGTGCCATTTCGGGTCGTAACAGATGGTCGAAATGATGATAAGGTTGAAAGACGACATAACGGAGCATGCCATAATTGTGGAAAAAGAAGGCATTTTATATGAGACTGTCGCTACAAGAGAAGTTCATTCGAAGGAAACACAGCAACAGCCAATAGCCATCAAGACGACAGTGAAGAAGAGTGGGATGACTTAGCATTCTTTACTGTCAAGAATGAAGTATACGATAGTGAAGAAGAATAGGATGCCTTAGCGTTCTTCGATATCAAAAAGGAAGCATATAAAAGTGAAGATGAGTGGGATTTCAAAGAACCCTTATTTGTCATGGAAGAAGCATTTCCTTATGAAGAAGTCAGTGATGCAACTTTAATCTCGAATCTAGACGATGGAGATTTAGCATCTACTATCAGTTCTAATCCTGAAGAAGTCAACTACAGTGAAGATAATTGGGATTTTGAAAAATCCCTCTATATCGAGGAGGATGTATGCCCTAATGAATAAGAGGCTGATGATGAAACTTTTACCATAACATTGCTTGATACAAAGGAAGCACTGATTTACCATAACATTGGTTGATACAAAGGAAGCACTTATAGTCATCTCTAATCCTGAAAGAGACAACGTGCAATGAAGTCTTGGTCATCGAAGACAAGAAAAATATCTTAGCAGTGATCAATTCAAATTACGCGGAAAAGATGAAGATTGTCTTCGAATAAGCCTTTGAATTGTTTGATGATCAAGAATCAACAGAAAGCAAAGAGTATGAGAAATCGAGGTCTGTCGGACACATATGTAGTTCCTTCATGAAAGTGTATGTAATGGCTAAAGAGCATGTCTCGTTAGGAAATGTGTTCAATAAAAAATCTATAAGGTTCCCGTCACAAAAAGATAATGTTCCAAACTCCAAGGATATGAAAGCAAAGAAGCAAGAGAAGATAGGGGAGCCGAAGAAAGATGACAAGCATCTACTACCAGCAGAGCAAATTTGTAACACCCTACTTTGGTCATACTATGCCCGATTTGATTATTTGATTTATTTTGTGGCTAGTTTCTTGTTTTTATTCGTTTTGGGTGCGGATAGTGTTTTGGTATCTGTGCTTGGTATCCGACCCGACCTGCATGCTTGAAACCCGTCTTGACTCCTGTTACATATTATTCCGTCTAGTTATGAGGATCCGTGCACTTTCTTGTTCTATATCCTGTTTACCCGTATCATATATCTGGCATCTGCATTTTTTAATAATACAGATATAATCAAATAAAATATTTTAAAAATATCTAGCATGGCCTGCATCATACCCCTGACCCTGTGGTGGCATCCGTACATTGTGTTCTCGTTTCGCTTAGTGAAACGGACTTGTTTGGATCGCTACGTGCATCCGTTCTTAGAGGTATGCATTTTTTTAACCGGACATTGCTTTTTGGTTTTGGTTGACACGTATATTATCCGTATTTTCAAATCATAATTTTAGACCCAACCCGGACGTATTTTGGAGTAAGTTTGTATTAACCAGAAAACTCAAAATTAACTAATATTATATTATAATTATAACTGTTATACATATATACGTCTAAGTAAAAAAATATTTTTTAAATATTTTTTAAATAAATAAATATTTTTTAAATATTTTTCTCACTCAATCTCACCTGCCCCTCTCTCTCTCTTCTCCATATATATATTATATACAAAACTTTTCCAAAACCTAAACCCACGTACTTCTTCTCACTTCCTCATTTTCTTTGCCCGCCCTCGTCGAGAGAACCCATGCCCCCTGCCCTCGTCGCCATCGCCGACTCCACTCCACCCTCGCCGGCATCCCCAACCCCCGACCTCGTCACCTTCCCCTCCTCTTCTCCTTTTCGTCTCCCCGACGAACCCGCAACCCCACGCACCCATCTCCTCCACCTTCACCTCGTCGCCGTCGTGGCCTCAACCCTCGACCTCGTCTCCTTTCTAACACCGCAACCACCACCTCCTCATCGTCCTCATCCACATCACATCCCTCTTCCTTTCCCCTTTTCCCGAACCCATCTTCCCCGAACCCAACAACTCCAACCCGACCTCGCCTGCACACCCCATCTCCTCCACCTTCACCTCATCTCCGTCGGCCTCACCTCGTCGTCCTGACTTGTCGTCCTGACAGACGTATCCTGTTATCTACATAAACAAAACCTGTACATCCTGTATTGGCATTAGTTTTATATTTTCAATACCTAACTTGAACACATAATCTTGGAGGTATGGGGAAATCAAAAGTGTAACTGAAGTGTAGCTTAAAGGGATATTACTTGATCCGTGGTCCCGGAGGATAACGAGACAGAATCATTCGTGATTCTTACTACCTGATCCGTGGTCCCGGGGGATAACGGGACAGAACCATTCTTGGTTCATACATCTTAATCCGTGGTCCCGGAGGATAACGGGGCATATACTTTGGAGTTACATGGAGGAGTACATTAATTGATTTCAAATAACTTTAGAATAGATAACCCAGCAGTATAGTTCATATTACTCACCGCACATCACATACACATACACTTCACTGTTATATATCCGTGTTTACTTATTACATTCATGTTACTGTTTATATTTCATGCTTGCATATATTGTTGCATCTTGATTATATTTTATTGTTTGATATTATGACGCACTGACGTTTGGATTTTGCATGGCACGGTTCCTCTGTCTCTGTCGCGGGCTGACCAGGAATATTTTAGCCGTCAAGCTGAACAGTGAGGAGCATGTTAGTGATAGCTTAGTTTAGTTTTCTTCCGTACTTTTATTTTCTGATGTGAGCCCGTATTTGAGACGTATTTCCAGGTGTTACTGTTTATTGGATTTATTGCTTCCGCATTTATATTTCTTGACTCGTTTATTCTGATAGATGGACATGTACTAATTAGTTTTATATGTTTTACTATTCTTGATATCTTATTGACAGACGTAATGTAACTGTAGAGGGATATTTCCTAACCACAGGTAGTATGGTTGACTCTGTCACGTGCCGATCTTAGCGCACTCTGGGAAGCGGGGCGTGACAAAATTTGTCACATATCATTAGAAGATAAGATAGGAAGGCGCATTGTTTATCATGACACAAAGTTGAGAGTGGGTTTTAGAACTAAAGTAGGAGATGACGATAAACATTTTAGATAGAATCTCAAACAGGAAAAGCCAACTTTGAGAGTGCAGGATCAATCAAATACATCAATGACTACATACAATATGCGACCAGTTGCTCAAGGAGTTACATGACAATTTGAAGACTCAAAGTGGAGATACAAGAGGAAGAAAAAGAAAATGCAGCGGACGCACGATTAGAGAAGTTGTTGGTGTTAGGTCCACGTTACCTCTCCCGGTACTTTCGGGGTTGCGGAAACGGTAAAACAAAAAAATTTCTAGACTTGGTAACATGGACCGTAAAAGCCGGATCTTTGCTAAACAACACACTAGCATCCTAACTAGAGATTTATCTACTCGGTTAGGGGTTATACCTCAACTTGAACTCCTTCTCTTCTTGTTGTTCTTCTCCTTGCTTGCTCCGAGGGTTGATCCGGACTTCGGTCACCTCCGCGGCCTCCTTGAGTTGAAGACGATCCACCCAAGAGATGTACACCGAGCTCCACCTCGAGCCGAGGTAACTAGGGCAACAAGATTGCTAGTCTTGGTACCCTAGGTTGTGTAGAAGAGAAAGATGGAGGTGTTTGTCTTTGTGGGATCTTTATCTCTCAACACATGAGATCAAAAGATGAATCAAGAGGAGGAAGAAGGAGGAGCTAGCAACCATGGTGCATTTCTTTTCTTCTCATGAGAAAGAGCAAGAGAGAGAATGAGAAAAGAATTATGAGCTCAAGAAAATGAACCACGGTTCAATAATGCACTAAACCATCATTACCAATCCTATCAAGATAAAGTTGATGACTAAATTGAAATGACCATTATCATAATCAAAAAAAAAAAAAGAAAATGAAAAGAAGAGTGTAGACCTCTCTTGAAGGTCAATGGTCAACACGGTCAACCGGTCAACAAAGTCAAGAGAGGTCATGGTGGTCAAATGGTCAATGCAATTAGCCATCATAAAATTATCACTAAAAGAATTAGTAAATGATGTCCGCGGCTCATAATGGTTTCGACCAAACGAATTACCAAAACCCTAATGAGGCACCTCCTCCTTCATCGCTCCGGAAAACTGTGCATGCACACCTGCATCCACATTCCGTAGAATGCGGATGCGCAGAAGACAAAACAAATCCATCCGTGCAATACTAGGATCCGGCTTAAACCAAAGCCCACTAGTATTGCCTGCCCGAACACCACACGCACACAAGTGTACGTAAGTGATCGCAGCCCTGCCGTAAAACCATACGGCCTCTACACGTTTCCCTCAGTGCAGGGAAACTCTCTGTGTGGGACTCTAAAGACTTGACACTACGCTGGCAATGGGTTTAACCACAGACCGCAAGCGGCACTAGCTGTACGTAACGGTCCCCAGGTAGATATCGATAAGAAGGCCGATGAGGTAAAACCATCCGAACTCCTACTGAGCCTGTGTGTGACAATCTCCGTACAGTCCGGTCTGTTCGTCTGATACATCGCATGGAGGGCCTAGGGGCGGTAAACGTCAGTCCCCTAATAGCGGTACAAGTCGTGTCGGAGTGAAGCCCAGAACACCCTGAGATAACACTGGAAACCTACCAGTATATCTCGCCTGCCCTGGCCAGGGACTACTCGTGTAATGGCTCTCCTAGACACAGCGCGGTGTCAACCCCAAATACCGGGAGAGACGAATCCTGTCTAACCGTCACTACCTCCAAGTGCTTCGGGACTGCACCCAACTACTACCTATTTGCATGACTCAGTAGAGCCGTGGTAGGATAGTAATCAAAGAACAGTGGGAACACACTCGAGGCTAAGTGACAGTGTCAAGTCAGCGGACTAAGCTGTACTCATGTCACCTGGGAACTGATAACTGACGATAGGTATAATACCAACCATCAGTTCCCTACGAGTCCTGTCCAGTGTACTCGTAACCTAACGAGCACCCGCATGCTATCTCAAGTACGACGTACTGACGGCTGTGGGACAGACCGTCTCCCGTGCTAGGATGAGAAGCGCATACGCTAGTCTACTCTGGAGTATCGATGCCTTGTCTCGATAATCCCACGACTAGGGACGTGTATAAGGATGTGCTTATGGATTACCCAGCCCCCACGAGTGTGATCGCCATCACAACGCCGGTAACCAAGCAAAGATCCTAAGGGCTCTACTAATGCGTATAGGTGATATAATAAAGAAACACATGTACACATAAAAGCAGAGACAAACCAAGTAGCATACTACTATATCGAGCAAGATTGTCTATACAACTGTGAATATCCCAAGCTTCCATCAAGTAATATACATACTAGTATGATACAGTAATGGCCTCTAGGGCATATACACTAACAGTTGAGAGAGAGTGTTGGAGATCAACAACAACTTGGTATGATCAGCAGGATAACACTATGAGAGAATAGTTGTTGAGGGAGAGTATTAAAAGTCAACAACTACTTTTCTAGAATTATTTTAGACTGGATATTTTCTTATAAAGTATTCTATTCTAGAGATTTCTTTATCTAGAAAACACCTTGGAAAATATATAGATATTTTTATTGTAGTCTTTACTTTTTCTAGAGTGTTCTTTCTCCACAATGGTCCCATCAAGTGAACTAGTTAGAAAGTCTATAAAAAAGGGCCAACCCTTCTCATTCTTATCATCCAAAAACACAAAGCAAATAAGCTTGTGTGATAGAAAAAAGTGAAGTGAGGTAGTAAGTAGTAGAGAGTAAGGGTGTGTAGTGAGCGTTGGAGAGTAAGTGAGGTTTGAGAGAAATAATAGTGTTCTTGTAATATAAAAATATTGTAATAAAAGTTTAATTTTTTCTTATATACTCTCCAAACTTCCCTTCAGGCATGTAGTGAAGATCTTGGGCTAATTCCTTCTTGTGTTCATCCTATATGTCATGCACGCTTGCTAGCTAATTTTACTCTGGGGCTCAGAAACATTTATAATTATTTGATGGTTGACTGAAATTTTCAAGGCATGCAAGAGCTGGGCCTGATAGGTTTACGGATTCAGAGAATGTCCAGCGAACCAGGTCGAGAGTTTGGGATCCCCTCGCAGTACGACTATACGACGGTGTGCTCCTCTAATATAGGCCTACTTAATGAACTAATGTTATTTTTGTTCTTGTTCATTGATTTTTATTAGTCTGCTATGATTCTTGGGCTAGACCTGCCAATGAAAAATATACGTTCTATTTCACTTGGATTTATCTATGCCTTGATGTTTTACCAAAAACATCATCTTCGTGTTATTAGAAACTGAGGATGTTAACTACTGGACACTTAGGATTATAGCAAACACCACTATTATCATTGCTTTTTGAACCGGGAAATTTCAATAATCAAAACAAGGGTTGACGTTTGGACAACCAGCGGAAAATTTATCATATCTTACGGCTTTCTTCATAGACAACTCCATTTGTTTTACAGGTGAAGGCTTAAATGATGATACATGAAAACCGGTGCCATAAGGGGTTGCCCTTACAGATAAAGTTATCCGTAGGGGCAATAAAAGGTTGCCCCTATGGATTACTCCGTAGGTCCCCATGGTTGTCCCTACAGTGCCATAAGAATTAATTTAAAAATATTAAAACGTAATTTGTTATTTGGCCCTATGGACCCGCAAAAGAAGGACCTATGGGTTAATCCGTAGGGACATGTATATGGGTTATTGATAAAAAAAAGCACAGAAAAGTCATTGTTCCCAAAAAATTACTCTCTCATCACTGATCTCCCGCGCGCTCCTCTCGTCGCCACCGCCCGCGCCTCGTCGCCACCGCCCTCCCGCGCGCGTCTCGTCGTCCCCGATATCACCGTCGCCTTCCTCATCGCCTTCCTCGTCGCCACCGCCCGCGACTCGTCGCCGATTGCTTCGTCGACCATTTCCGGTCTCCTCCATCGCCGGCCTAGCTACATACAGGTTAGTAAATTTCTGTTTTTTTACTTCTAATTATTATTTTATTTCTGTTTTTGTTGATTAGGGTGAGGGTTAAGGTTAGTGTTAGGGTTCCGTTTAGCTTTATGGTTAGGGTTAGGGTTGGGTTAGGGTTCGGTTCAGTTAGGGTTAGAGTTAGGGTTAGGGTTAGGGTTAATAAGTTGCAGTTAGGGTTAAGGTTAGGGTTAGGGTAAGACTTGGGCTAGGGTTAGGGTTAGGGTTCAGTGTATATGGTTAGGGTTAGGGTTTAGGGTTAGGGTTTGGTTCAGATTTAGGGTTAGAAGCTAGGGTTAATTTGGGTTAATTAGAGGCTAGGGTTAATTTGGGTTAATTGGTGATAATTTGAAAGGGTTGGGGTGTCGATTAAGGTTAATTAGGTTAATTTGGGTAAATTGTGTTAAGTTTGGGTTAATTAGGGATAATTTGTGTTAGGATAACGATTATGGTTAATTAGGTTAATTTGGGTATTTAGGGTTAGGGTTTAGGGTTAAGGTTAGGGTTTATTGTGGTTAATTAGGTTAATTTGGGTTAGGGTTTATGGTGCACTAGTTCATTCAGTAGAATACTCGATGATAACGTAAACGTACAACTTTACCGTAAACGCAAGAAAAATTTACCCTAAACTAAAAATTCGAACCCTTAATAACGAAATGTAAATGTAAAACCTATTCAACTTAAATGTTCAAATTAAAATCAATATATGATACTCGATGATAATATGAAACTTTCATATTCTCATCGATACTGATAAATGAAAATCAAAGCGTGACTTAATCACCGTCTATCGGTTAACATACGTTCGATATTCGTCGTGACATAGAACAATACGAAGGTTGTTAAATATCAGACGGTATAGTTCGGTACTAACAACCGTCGTATAGTCTATGTGACGAGAAGATTCAATCGTATGATAACCGATAGATTTGTCCAGTGTAGACTGTTCCCCTCCGAAAGGCGGCGCACAGGACTGCGATATCCTGACGCTGAGATTCGGGGCAGATGCTATTTGGTTTTATCCGTCCACCTCTCCGAAGATGCCAAGTTGATTTATGGCACCGTGTATCGGAGGTTTAGACGGATGCGGCCGATGTAGCAGACTTTGTCAGATTCCCCCTCGCTTGAGGGGTTTTTGATTGTGGGGACGCTCTTCCCTGCAGGCGCAAGCCCCTGCAGTTAATTACGCTACCGCATCGCGGTAACAACTTTCTCCTTCTCCAGAATTTCACTTCGTGTCGTGTGTGTTTGTTTTGTTTGTGGTTGCCCGTGGATTGTATACGGAGACTGAGTAATGCCGTCGCCCGTAGGATGTGGATTAGTCCAAATCCGTATTTACTTAGATTTGGGTTTGGTGTTTTTAGTTGAAGGATACGTTAGTCGCGTTGCGGCTAAGATCAACTTAAACGTTCGTTAAGGATACGTTAGTCCTGTTTGAGACTAAGATCAACTTAACGTGATCGTTTAGATCCGACAAAAGAGCGTTTGGGCCCTATTGTTCCAGTTTGGGAGATTCATAGTCCAATTTGGGACTAAAGTCTGTTTGGAGGATACGTTAGCCATTTTTTAGGCTAAGATCGACTCAAACGTTTGTTAAGGATACGTTAGTCCAGTTTGAGACTAAGATCAACTTAACGGGACCGTTTAGATCCGACAAAAAAGCATTTGGGCTCTATTGTGCCAGTTTAGGGACGTTCCGGTCCGATATTAGTTTAGGGACGTTCCGATCCGATATTAGTTTAGGGACGTTCCGGTCCGATATTAGTTTAGGGACGTTTCGGTCCGATATTAGTCTAGGGACGTTTCGGTCCATCATTAGTTTAGGGACGTTTCGGTCCAATATTAGTTTAGGGACGTTTTGGTCTGATATTAGTTTAGGGACGTTTCGGTCCGATATTAGTTTAAGGACGTCTCCGTCCGATATTAGTTTATGGACATTTCGGTCCACGAGTTTAAGGACCCCGCAGTCCATATCGATGTGTGGTCGTTGGGACCCGTCACCTCTTTGACGTCGTTGAGGAATTACAACGACGGATGTCAAAGGAGTTCGGAGATGTACCCTCGAACCGGATGTAAATTGATTTAGAAGAGCAATTTTGCTCAGTCAATTTAATTTAAGGACTTATGGCCAAAATTGGGCTAAGTCCAGTTGAAATGTTCAACATTTTATTTGCTTTTGCATTGCATTTCTTTTTTTATTTTTATTTGGGCCTTGCCCAGAAAGGATGCAGAGCATCAATTTGTTTTGGGCTCTGCCCTTTTAGGAATGATGCAAGGCATCAATTTTATTTGGGCTCTGCCCTTGTATAAAGGATGCAAAGCATCAATTTATTTGGGCTCTGCCCATTTATTGCCTTGCAATTTATTTTGGCCTGTCAGGTCATTTTGGTTTGGGCCTGGCCCTTTAGAAAATGCATTGCATTTATCAAGCGCTTTGCGCCAATCAAAAAGCACAACAGTGCAAATTTATAAGTGCAAAGCACTATTAATTTGAGAATCTTTTAGATTCAAGAACCAATGGTTCATAAAAGAAGTGCAAAGCACGATTTGATTTCTTGATCTAATTTAGATCAAAGAAGAACAAGTTTTTCTTTTTATTTCAAGAACCAAAGGTTCATAAAAGTGCAAAGCACTATTCTTTTTATTTCTGTTTTTTTTTCTTGTTTTAGAGAACCAGTGGTTCATAAGAAGTGCAAAGCACTATTAATTTAAGAACCTTTTAGGTTCAAGAACCGATGGTTCATAAAACAAGTGCAAGGCACTATTTGATTTAGATCTAAGAAAAAACAAGTTTTTTCTTGTTTTTCTTATCTCAGAGAACCAAAGGTTCATGAAAGTGCAAAGCACTATTAATTTAAGAACCTTTTAGGTTCAAGAACCGATGGTTCATAAAACAAGTGCAAGTCACTATTTTTATTTTTTTATTTATTTATTGAAGATCCATGATCTTGTTCATAAGAGAAATTTCTCTTCTTTTAAAGGTTTTTACCTTTTTTTTTATTCTTCAAGAGTTCTCAAGAGTTCTTTTCTCTCTTTTTTTTTAGCAAGATCTTTTTTTTTTTGAAATGAGGTCTAGGGTCCTTTTTATAGTGCCCATGAATTAGTTATAATTTGTTACATAAATCGTTTTCTGAGTGATTTGGGTAATTTTCCCCACCGTTGGATTTCCGATCCAAAGGCCCCTGCTTTACAGAAGAAAATCTTCTTGTTTTAACAAGAACAGAAAAGATTTATTCTGTTTTGCGTAACTCCTTCAGCGCGTGACACGTGTTGCGCAGCTGTGCTTGCGCAACTGCGCAGACACGTGTCGCGCAACTGATTTTTTTTTTTTTGCTTCCGCAGCTGCGCGCTGACACGTGTCGCGCACTGCGCAGTTGCGCACTGCGCAGCTGCGCTGACACGTGTCGCGCACTGCGCAGCTGCGTGACACGTGTCGCGCAACTGCGCAGGTGCGCACTGCGCAGCTGCGCTGACACGTGTCGCGCACTGCGCAGCTGCGCTGACACGTATCGCGCACTGCGCAAATTTTTTTATTTTTTTATTTTTTTATTTTTTTTTATTTTTTTATTTTTTTTTGGCAGAGCTTTGCTCTGATTGGAGAAAGAACAGAAGCATTGCTTCTTTTTCCACTTTGGAATTTAAACAGAGCTTTGCTCTGATTGGGATAAACAAATGCCCCCCCACCGTTGTGCTTACGTGGCCTCCTAACGTGAGCGCAGCGGTGGCAGACTCCGAACCGTCGCGCCATCTCTTGGAAGCTGAAAGGGCACTTGATGCCTATAAATAGGACTTTTGGTCCCTTAGATGATTCTTATCTCTAAATTTTGCTTTCAGAACTCAGAGCCCTGCTCTTTATTTTCAAGAACTTTAAGAGTTAAATTCTTAAAACTTTTAGGTGAAAATTTTAATTAGTGTTAAATTAAATTAATTTTCATTGATAGAGCCTCGCTCTCAATAGATCCCTGATCTAAAGGAAACCTATTTAGGGTTTCACTTAGCAGAGCTTTGCTCTACAGGTCTTAAAGGGATCTAAAGAGAACTGAAGGAGACCCTACTAGGGTTCCATAGAGCTCTGCTCTCTGAAAGATTTTTCTTAGATTTTCTTAATTCATTAATGGAGCTTTGCTCCTCCTAAATCATATAGAAGAACTCTTAAGAATTCTTCATGGATCTTGGAACTTAAAGATGGTATTTTATTCCTCAGTGCATTATATTGTTTTGCTTAATCAGTCTTTCTGATAATTCTGTTGATTCTCTTTCACAGGAACAACGAACGCCCACATGTACGTTCTTAACGAGATCATCTCTCATGAGGACATCCGCCGACTTGGCCGCTCTCAAAATCGGGAGTTCACAAAAGAGGGGTGTGCTGAAATAATGAGTCGCTTCGACACATACAATGGTCCACTGCTTCCCCGCCGTTCCTCTCTTCTTAAACTTATCGTGGGAGCTATCTGGGAAGCGCTTTCCCTATTCTGTTCCGGCGTGCCGCTTAGGGCGTTGGATGCCGCTGAGGACAAGGTGCACTCTGTGTACCTACTGAATTTTATCTCGAAGAGACAGCGAGACAGTCTTATCGACCTCTTGCACAAGGTCTTTCAACAGTCTGTCATACTCGCTGCTTATCGGAGGGTGGAAGACATCGGAAGGGACCCTGACGCTTGTGCTCGCAAAAGAAAGCACACTAGGATGGTCCGCGAGGCTTGGAAAGTCATAGATAAGGTCGCTTTTGAATTCCTCAATCCATGCCCTAGATCTGAGGTTATTCCATTGTAACTTTCATTTATTGTTTTTATGACTGTAAGAACTTCGGGCAATATTAATGGAAATTTTTTTTTATCCTAGCTTGTCTTTATTATATATCTTTGTCCTGAGTCTTTTTGCCCATGCATGAATGAATACATCTTGGACGCTTGATCAAACGTAAATCGGATGCTCTTTCTGTTGCTTTTCCTCTTTCTCAGCATGTCGTCACAATTAGCAGGTAATAGAGTAAGCTTCTTGATTTCTTCATGAGATAGCGAGGGCTTAGGCCGCAGGTTCAGATCTGCTGCTTAAGACTTTTCAACTCTATGAGCCGTGAGGGTCTCATAGAGACTTTTCTCCCTACGGATCGAGAGGATCTCGTAGGCGGTTTTTTTTCCTTAAGAATCGTGAGGATTCCTAAGTGTGGTTTTCTCTTGTAAGTCGTAAGGATCCTACAAGAGAATTTTTCCCTCTTACGAGTCGAGAGGACTTGTAAGCGGTTGTTTCCCTCCTTGTCGAAGTTCGACGTTGGAGAGTAAGACCCGTGGATGGTATGCAAGAGACCGTTTTGGGCCAACTTACGGGGTCCCAATGCTTAGGAAACAGGCTTCTTTTATGCCCACTGCCTAAGGCTTTATCTCACGAGTCGAGCCGCCTCGACAATTTTTCACAAGTCGAGACGAATCGAACGTTTCTCGCAAGAACATCTTAACGTCGCATTTAACCTCTGCTCTTTACGACAGAAGCCCGTTAAGGTTGGTGGTACTTAGGGTTTTGGCCATCGTACCGTCGCATAAGCTGATATAGTCCTCGATAGGCAATCGTGCTGTTCGAGTAGCCCTGCGACTGCCGTGTCTCTGATCCCTTCGGGGGCTGGACAAGACGTCTTCAAGCAATCCTCCTTGGCAGTTTGACCGTCGGAAGAGCAAGCGCTAGGAATTTGCCATGCCACTTTTTACTTGAGGTTAGGCTCATTTTGGAGAGCCCCGATGAGTCATAACCACTCCGCGCTGGTGTGGGATGATCTCCGATAGTCTTTCAGGCTTTATATGACTTGCCGTTAAGACCCTGAAGCTAGGAATTTGGCCTTTGCTTCGTTTGCTGGCATTGCGTCCTCTGTATCGAGACGAATGTCATGGTGGGAACTAGGGATTTTGCCGTGGCTCCGTTTGTTTGATGACGTTGCGTCTGCTGTGTCGAGACGAACGTTGGGGTGACATCTCGTCTGCTGTATCGAGACGAATGTCAAGGTGGTGACCACTCTGTGCTGATGCGAGATGATCTCCGATTGTCTTTCCGGTTTTATGTGAGTTACCGTAAAGACGTTGAAGCTAGGAATGTGGCCTTCGCTTCATTTGCTTTGTCATGTCTGAATCCCTGCTGGAGGAAGAACGCTGAGGTTGACATTTCGTCTACTGTATCGAGACGAACGTCATGGAGGTGTCCACTTCATGTGAGATGGTCTCCGATTGTCTTTCCGGTTTTATGTGAGTTACCGTCAAGACGTCGAAGTTAGGAATGTGGCCTTCGCTTCGTTTGCTTTGGTGTGTCCAAATCCTGTTGGAGGAAGAACGCTGGGGTTGACATTTTGTCTGCTGTATCGAGACGAACGTCAAGGTGGTGACCACTCTGTGCTGATGCGAGATGATCTCCGATTGTCTTTCCGGTTTTATGTGAGTTACCGTAAAGACGTTGAAGCTAGGAATGTGGCCTTCGCTTCATTTGCTTTGTCATGTCTGAATCCCTGCTGGAGGAAGAACGCTGAGGTTGACATTTCGTCTACTGTATCGAGACGAACGTCAAGGAGGTGACCACTTCATGTGAGATGGTCTCCGATTGTCTTTCCGG
This sequence comes from Agapanthus africanus, assembly GCA_030015575.1. Taxonomy (NCBI): domain Eukaryota; kingdom Viridiplantae; phylum Streptophyta; class Magnoliopsida; order Asparagales; family Amaryllidaceae; genus Agapanthus; species Agapanthus africanus. The sequence continues at coordinate 116,166,696 of CM057340.1, read as the reverse complement.
TTTTATGTGAGTTACCGTAAAGACGTTGAAGCTAAGAATGTGGCCTTCGCTTCGTTTGCTTACACTGCGTCTGGTGTATTGAGACGAATGCTGAGGTGGAGCTGGGATTTTGCCATCACTCCGCTTTGTTTCGACCATGGGGTCTTTTGTTAACTTTGCATGTACACCCCGCTGGGCTGCGAAGGAACGCCGTTGTTGACATTGCGTCTGTTGTAACGAGACGAATGCTGAGGTGGAGTTGGGATTTTGCCGTTACTCCGCTTTGTTTCGACCGTGAGGTCTTTTGTTGACGTTGCATCTGCCTCCAGCTGGACTGCGGAGGAACGCTGTTGTTGACATTGCGTCTACTGTATCGAGACGAATGCTGAGGTGAAGCTGGGATTTTGCCATCGCTCCGCTTGATGGTGTAACATCTGTGTCCTGTTGGAATGAGGAGGCACACCGTTGTTGGTCTCCAGGCTGTAGACGTGGCCATTGAGATTTAGAACTATGGACTTTGTCATAGTTCCGTTTCGTTGCGATTCTGAGGTCAGTTGTAGACGTCATGTCTGCATCTAGTTGGAGTGAGGAGAAACGCCGTTGGTGATCTTTAAGTTGTCGATATTGACGTTGAGACCCTGAAGTTAGGGACCTTCCTTTGCTTCATTTGTTGACATCGTGTCTGTAATATTGCGATAAATGTCTAGATGGTCTCTAGGTTATCTATGAACCGTCGAGATTTGGCTTCGCTTTCTGGTGGAGCCTGTTGGGAAGGTATTGTTCCTTTTTATCTGTGCCCCTGGATTGTATACAGGGATCGATGTGATTTCACCTGTAGGGCAAAAAGTTTTATTCTTTCATTTTTTTTTATTCTTTCCGCGATGCTCTATCATTTCAGCTTTTATATCGCGAAGGTCGCGATTGCCCAATCGTTTCGGCTATTTTTCGCGGTGCCCAATCGTTTCGGCTATATTATTTTTTTTTTTACTCGCTGCTTTTTATTGCGAGTTGCCCAATCATTTCGGCTATTTTGCATGCATACATTTTTACTTGCTGATTTTGTTTGCAAGTTGCCCCATCATTTCGGCTATTTCGTATGCATTTTTATTTTGGCTTGCTGATTTTTTTTTTTTTTTTGGCGAGTAGGGGATTTGGGATCTGATACCAATCTTGGCATCAGCATCGCTGCGACTGGAATATTGCCAGGAGCGAATCATCATTTGCCGTGAAAGGACTTGGAATTTGATACCGGTTTAGGCATCAGCATCGCTACCACTGGGATATTGCCAGGAGCGAATCATCATTTGCCTCTGTCGATGTAGAACAAAGGTGGCTTAGCGACCAGGGTTAAGGTCCTGTCGACTAAGGCTTTTGACTTTATGAGCCGTAAGGGTCTCACAAAGCTATTTCTCCCTACAAGTCGTGAGGATCTTATAGGTGTATTTTCTCCTTAGGAATCGTGAGGGTTCCTAAGTGTATTGTTCCTCTGTAAGTCGTAAGGATCCTACAGGAGGGTTTTCTCCTTGTAAGTCGAGAGGATTTACAAGGGTTGTTTTCCATGCAAACACATCCCTAGTCTCAGATGGGACTTAGTTAGGGAAATGTTTATTCGCGCCCGTGGATTGTATACAAGGGTCAATATAGGACCACTTGTAGGGCAATGTCGAAAGTTGTGGGGGGTTGCTTAAGCACAGGTTTAGGCCTCTGTAACTTAAGGCTTTCAAATCTTACGAGCCGTGAGGGTCCCATAAGAGTCTTCTCCTCACGAGTCGTGAGGATCTCGCAAGTGTATTTTCTCCTTAGGAATCGTCGGGATTCCTAAGTGTGTTGTTCCCTTGTGAGTCGTAAGGATCTCACGCAGGTGGTTTCTCCTTACAGGGTCGAGAGGACCCTATAAGTGTTTCTTAACGAGGTTGCGCCCTTTCGGGTTTTCACAAACACTCGCCGGTAGTCCTGCTGTTTTTACTCACGGAGCCCTTTCAGGTTTTCATCCGTGCCTATTTTGCTTATGGACTTACCCTTTTTTTTTAATTCTTTTTATTACTTTTTTTTTCTTTCTCTTTTTTTTACGAGGTCGCGCCCTTTCGGGTTTTCACGAACACTCGCCGGTAGCCCTGCTGTTTTTACTCACGGAGCCCTTTCGGGTTTTCCTCCATGCCCGTTTTGCTTATGGACATACCTTTTTTTTTCTTCCTTTTTTTTTTATCTTGTCAGCCTAAGGATGCTGCGGTATTAGTTTAAAGACGTTTCGGTCTGCTATTAGTTTAAGGACGTCTCGGTCCGCTATTAGCTTAAGGACATTTCGGTCCATTGCAAGTTTTAGGACATTGCGGTCCATCATTAGTTTAAGGACGTCTCGGTCCGTTGTTAGTTTAAGGGCGTTTCGGTCCGCAGCCAGTTTTAGGACATAGTGGTCCATTATTAGTTTAAGGACGTTTCGGTCCACAGCCACTTTTAAGACATAGTGGTCCATCGTTAGTTTAACGACATTTCGGTCTATCGTTGCCATATTTGAGGCGAGTTTCTAGTTTATGGACTTTTTGGTCCATGAGTCCTTCTCCATGAATGAACATGATGCTCCCGGCGTATCCATATTTTTCGGAGCATGCGGTTGTGGCGGGTTCACCTTCCAAATTTCGGACAACGCGAACTTGCCCTGTTGGTATTGGTCTTCAACCCAGTTCTTGAAGACGTAGCAATTCTCGATCAGATGACCTACCGTTTGGTGGTAAGGGCAATAATTAGGATTATCAATATCGCCTGGCCGCAACGGACGTTTTGGACTCGGCAGATTGATGAGTCTGTCGCACACTGCCAGCTCGAACAGTCCCCTTGTTTTATCTTGCGGAAACGAGTAAGGACGTTTCAACTTTTCCTGGAGGGGTTGCCGCTTGTTGCTTTGGAGAGCACCCGGCCTAGGGTCACCTGATTGTTGTTGAGTGCTGGCGACGAGGGCCTTTTTTCCTTTTCTTTTATCCTTTTTGTTTGATCCTTTGTTTACGGGGCCGAGATTTTTTCCGAGTAGCATGCGATTGCACGGCTGAACGTTCTCGCGGCTTCTCAATTCCTTTATTTTTGAAATAGATTCCCCGAGGGAAGAGTTGGGGGCAGCTTCTTCGTCAGAGTCGCTTCCAAAGGTGATAATTTGTGATCCCTTGAAGTCGGCTATATGACAGTCGGCGGTGGCTCTTTTGCGCTCATCTATCGTATTTTTCCGATGTCCACAAGCTTCACACTTTGTCCTGTCGAAGTGTCGCTTTTGAGCGACATACCCTTGCCACCAACAGTTAAAGGATTCGCAGTCTTCGGTAGGATGTATGATCTTCTGATGATATAAACAGAAGTTAGGGTGCATCTCTATCTCAGAGAAAGGATTTTCTTCGAAGGGCGGTAGCTTCATTCCTACTGATAGAGCTTTGGCGAACCGTTTCCTCGTCTTGAATTTGTTTTTACCCGCAGTGTATGGCTTTTGATTTGACGGGAATACCTTGGTTCTTTCTAGTATGGCCATTTCACGTTCTTGATTGGCTTTTGCTTTCAGACGAATTTCACTTAGGAAGACATCGATCAACTCGTCTGATGGCTGTAGAATCTCCGGCTCAGGATTCGCCATTGGTTTCTCAGCGCAAGGAGCCTCTTTATCATCCGTCAGTGAATGAGAAATCATATGACAAGTCGCTGCGTAGTCTTCGGATTCATCCGATGAGTTTTCTCCATTGTTTTCATCCTTGACTAAAGAACAAACTGCCCCCGGCGTGTCCGTCTTCTTTGGAGAGTGCGGCTGTGGTGGGTTTACCTTCCAGCTTTCAGACAGCGCGAATTTGCCTTGTAGGTATTGACCCTCGATCCACCCCTTAAAGACGAAACAATCCTCAATCGGGTGACTTACCATTTGGTGGTAAGGGCAATAATTGGGATTATTAAGATCGCCTGGCTGCGACAGACGCTTTGGACTCGGCAGATTGATGAGTCTGTTACGCACTGCTAGCTCAAACAGTCTTCTCGTTTTATTCTGAGGAAATGAGTAAGGACGTCCTAGCCTCTCTTCGAGGGATGGGCGGGGACGCACGTTGTTTTGGCGACCGATCGGCTTTGAGTTGCTCGACTGTTGTTGAGCATTGGCGACGACGATCGCTTTCCCTTTTCCTTTCTCATCTCGGGAATCTGATTTTGGAGGAGATGGTCTATGGCCCATCTGGTCCATTTGGGCTAATTTGTCAATCAAGGCCTGGAAGGTGGTCGGCCTGAAGAACATCATGAATTGTGAGATGGTCGCCTGCGGATCGAGAGTGCCCACAAACATGCCTACCGCAGGTGCCTCTTCTATGCGTTGTTCGCATTTCGACCATAGGTTCCGCCATCGTGTTGCGTATTGAACCCACGTTTCGCTTGGCCTTATCCTGGCATTTATCAGTGCTGTTATCGGGGTGCGTTCACTAGCACTCGCGAATCTTTGTGTAAACAGCAGTTCCATCTCTGCAAATGTTTTGACAGAGTCGTTAGGTAGCTCCGAATACCATTCAAAGGCTGTTTCTGCTAAGCTGCCGACGAATTGACGTAGCAACAATTTGTCATCTCCTCCAGTATTGCCGCATAAGGCCCTGAATTGAGCGACATGCTGATGAGGATTGCCCGTCCCCTTGTAGACATGGAACTTAGGAATTGTATAGCCTGTCGGGTACTTAATCTGATCGTACCAACCCGGATATGGCCGCCCCGTCTTTACGACCTGACCGGCTGCTTCAGTCGCCTGATGCACCCGTATTTGCTGGGCGATGTATTCATCTAAGTCAACTTTGGAGATTACCTCCTCCTTGGCTGTTGATAGAGCCGGCGGAGGATTTGACGTTTCTCCCCTGTCGTCTTCAAGGACGATCGGAGGATCTTCAGCAGGAGGGTCCGGCTGTAACATCATCCCTACCATATCTTGGAAGAGGAGCGCCATCTGTTTTATGTTAGCCGCTTGCTCTGCAGCTTCTTTGTCCCTCTTTTCGAGAACTCTGCGTAAAAAGTCAGCGTCGGTTTCTTGTTCTTGACGCTCATCCGAAGACGTTTCAGAGCTTTCTTTTGGCTCAGTGAGTGCAGCCATTGTAGTCATCATTTCCTGAAGCTTTTGTTGTTGCTCCTGGGCTTTCGTCACGGATCGGGTGAGCGGTCGGTGGCCCGTAGAAGTGCGGCTTTCATCCTTTCCAGAAGCCATATAAACAGTGTGCACCACCATGCCCCCAGACTTGGGACGTTTGTGTTCGGCGCTTTTATACTTCGCCATGTTCACAGGGGCTTTTTGTGGCCTCCTTTTTTGAGTGATTGGAGTTAAGGGAGCCGTTGTAGTGGGCACCCAAGTAGCTTTTGCTTTTTGTGGTTTGACAGAGTAATCCTTCCCCTGCCGAACCTTCATCTTTTTCTGTCGTCGGAGGCAGTCTTGATCGATCACCGACTCTTGGACCTGTCGCCAGACTTTGTAAATTTTAGAGAACAGCCGTTGAGGGGGCTTCTCTAACTTCTTCACTGGAATATTCTTCACAGATGAATGAGTTCGCTTTAGCACCGCAGTAGGAGAGTTTCTGCGCACCGAGTTCAGCAACTCAAAGCTGTTCCTGGTTGGAACAGCAGTATCGATCTCCACCATTAGAGTTGGAGAAGTAAGTCCAGAGGGGGAGTTGCCCCCAGCCTTCTTCACTCGGCGCCAGTAGCGACGTCGGGCATGTCGTGCTGATGGAGTTGTTTTAGCTATAGGGGTGACCTCCTCATGCCCCCTGTGTTGGTCAGAATATACCGGTACCAGCTTTTTAAAGATCGACGTCCGTTGAACGGGGACGGCCAACTTGTCAGAAGCGGACTTCTGAACATGGGAAGCAACCTTGGTGAATTTGCCAGGAACGGGAGTTGGGATGGCTATCCGCTTCGGGATAACGCCTTCTGGTATGGCAGGCTTCTTCATGGGCCCGATGGAGCTCTGGCCTAATCCATTAAAACCTGAAGCAGTGGAGTTGGGCGACCTGTTGAGAGGGGTCGCGGCAGTGGTGAGTCGATCGAAGACCGACTTCTTTGGAGCTTCTTGCAATGTCATTGGGGCGTTGAAGCTCATTGATGGGAGCATGGTCCCAAAAAATAGTCCAGTGATGGCTTGAGCCACCTGCTCCACCGGCATTTTGAAAAGGGAGGCCGCTTGGGGCCCATAAGTCACTCCTCCAGCAATGACGGAGCGAGAGTTATCGCTGCGGACGGTGCAGTTCGAAGCCATCGATTTTCTGTTTTCTGCATAGAGCAAGACACCAAATCTTAGTACCTTGAATCCACAGGCAATCACAGCAAACCGCGATTTGTTCGCGAACACGACACACGAAGTGTGGAGTGGAAAGAGGAAGAGGTCCCACCGGGCGTGCCAGAATCTGTTCCCCTTCGAAAGGCGGCGCACAGGACTGCGATGTCCTGACGCTGAGATTCGGGGCAGATGCTATTTGGTTTTATCCGTCCACCTCTCCGAAGATGCCAAGTTGATTTATGGCACCGTGTATCGGAGGTTTAGACGGATGCGGCCGATGTAGCAGACTTTGTCAGATTCCCCCTCGCTTGAGGGGTTTTTGATTGTGGGGACGCTCTTCCCTGCAGGCACAAGCCCCTACAGTTAATTACGCTACCGCATCGCGGTAACAACTTTCTCCTTCTCCAGAATTTCACTTCGTGTCGTGTGTGTTTGTTTTGTTTATGGTTTCCCGTGGATTGTATACGGAGACTGAGTAATGCCGTCGCCCGTAGGACGTGGATTAGTCCAAATCCGTATTTACTTAGATTTGGGTTTGGTGTTTTTAGTTTAAGGATACGTTAGTCGCGTTGCGGCTAAGATCAACTTAAACGTTCGTTAAGGATACGTTAGTCCTGTTTGAGACTAAGATCAACTTAACGTGATCGTTTAGATCCGACAAAAGAGCGTTTGGGCCCTATTGTTCCAGTTTGGGAGATTCATAGTCCAATTTGGGACTAAAGTCTGTTTGGAGGATACGTTAGCCATTTTTGAGGCTAAGATCGACTCAAACGTTTGTTAAGGATACGTTAGTCCAGTTTGAGACTAAGATCAACTTAACAGGACCGTTTAGATCCGACAAAAGAGCATTTGGGCTCTATTGTGCCAGTTTAGGGACGTGGTGGTCCATATTCCAGTTTAGGGACGTTCCGGTCCGATATTAGTTTAGGGACGTTTCGGTCCGATATTAGTTTAAGGACGTTTCGGTCCATCATTAGTTTAAGGACGTTTCGGTCCGATATTAGTTTAGGGACGTTTCGGTCCGATATTAGTTTAAGGACGTCTCGGTCCGATATTAGTTTATGGACATTTCGGTCCACGAGTTTAAGGACCCCGCAGTCCATATCGATGTGTGGTCGTTGGGACCCGTCACCTCTTTGACGTCGTTGAGGAATTACAACGACGGATGTCAAAGGAGTTCGGAGATGTACCCTCGAACCGGATGTAAATTGATTTAGAAGAGCAATTTTGCTCAGTCAATTTAATTTAAGGACTTATGGCCAAAATTGGGCTAAGTCCAGTTGAAATGTTCAACATTTTATTTGCTTTTGCATTGCATTTCTTTTTTTATTTTTATTTGGGCCTTGCCCAGAAAGGATGCAGAGCATCAATTTGTTTTGGGCTCTGCCCTTTTAGGAATGATGCAAGGCATCAATTTTATTTGGGCTCTGCCCTTGTATAAAGGATGCAAAGCATCAATTTATTTGGGCTCTGCCCATTTATTGCCTTGCAATTTATTTTGGCCTGTCAGGTCATTTTGGTTTGGGCCTGGCCCTTTAGAAAATGCATTGCATTTATCAAGCGCTTTGCGCCAATCAAAAAGCACAACAGTGCAAATTTATAAGTGCAAAGCACTATTAATTTGAGAATCTTTTAGATTCAAGAACCAATGGTTCATAAAAGAAGTGCAAAGCACTATTTGATTTCTTGATCTAATTTAGATCAAAGAAGAACAAGTTTTTCTTTTTATTTCAAGAACCAAAGGTTCATAAAAGTGCAAAGCACTATTTTTTTTATTTCTGTTTTTTTCTTCTTGTTTTAGAGAACCAGTGGTTCATAAGAAGTGCAAAGCACTATTAATTTAAGAACCTTTTAGGTTCAAGAACCGATGGTTCATAAAACAAGTGCAAGGCACTATTTGATTTAGATCTAAGAAAAAACAAGTTTTTTCTTGTTTTTCTTATCTCAAAGAACCAAAGGTTCATGAAAGTGCAAAGCACTATTAATTTAAGAACCTTTTAGGTTCAAGAACCTTTTAGGTTCAAGAACCAATGGTTCATAAAACAAGTGCAAGGCACTAATTTTATTTTTTTATTTATTTATTGAAGATCCATGATCTTGTTCATAAGAGAAATTTCTCTTCTTTTAAAGGTTTTTACCTTTTTTTTTATTCTTCAAGAGTTCTCTTCTCTCTTTTTTTTTAGCAAGATCTTTTTTTTTTTGAAATGAGGTCTAGGGTCCTTTTTATAGTGCCCATGAATTAGTTATAATTTGTTACATAAATCGTTTTCTGAGTGATTTGGGTAATTTTCCCCACCGTTGGATTTCCGATCCAAAAGCCCCTGCTTTACAGAAGAAAATCTTCTTGTTTTAACAAGAACAGAAAAGATTTATTCTGTTTTGCGTAACTCCTTCAGCGCGTGACACGTGTCGCGCAGCTGTACTTGCGCAACTGCGCAGACACGTGTCGCGCAACTGATTTTTTTTTTTTTTGCTTCCGCAGCTGCGCGCTGACACGTGTCGCGCACTGCGCAGCTGCGTGACACGTGTCGCGCACTGCACAAATTTTTTTTTTATTTTTTTTTTATTTTTTTTGGCAGAGCTTTGCTCTGATTGGAGAAAGAACAGAAGCATTGCTTCTTTTTCCACTTTGGAATTTAAACAGAGCTTTGCTCTGATTGGGATAAACATAGACAATTAGGAATGTATAAAACAAACACCTGCATTCACTTGTGTTTTCAAGCGTTTCGAGTTATTTCGTCGGTCCTTTTCCGCTTGTTCTCCGTGTATAAAGATAGATTAGATATTCATTTCAACGTTGTTTCACAGCTTTGAAATGATTATCTATTCTATTACAGTATACTCGGAAAACAACGGGGAGGTGCTGCCGAAATTTACTCGAAACGGTTGAAAGCACAAGCGAATGGGTGTCTGCTCTATACATTCTTAATAGGATAGAAGCCTTACCCCCGACAGCCAAAACACACACATACAACACGAATACACAACAAAGGCACACACAACACATACACACTAACAACCCTACACTTAAGCAAAATCATAAATTGAAACACACATATATAGAATATAACTCATACATGGGTATCCTCAAATCTAACTTTGATTATCGATAATTTATTCTTTTCAACGACAAACACACACACAAAGCATATACACGGATTTTCTCCTTTATCAATAACCATCATGTTCTTAGATTTCTCAATATAGTCATCATAACCTACAATTTATATGTTATACAATCTAACATGGCCCATAAGTACATCAAAGTTAAGGACTGGATATATGTGGATTGGCAACAACGTATGCAACCTAAGTTGATTGCAGGAATTGCTACTTTTATTGAATTTGCATGTGCACATAATAAGATCGTGATAAAGAAGATTCTCTGCCCGTGCGAATAAGTACTGGCAGAAAGTAGAATTTGCAGAGCTTCATATCGTTAAACATAGTTTTACTAGACTTTATACAACTTGGCTATATCACGGGAAAGGAGAAGAAGACAGTAATGCGGCAGAAGAAGAAGGAGAAGACGGTAATGCGGCAAAAGAAGAAGACGGTAATTTCTTTCCAGGAGAAGAAATGGAGGATATGGTAGAGGCTGCCCTAGGTGAATCTATTCGTACCAAAGATTACGTTCCTTCCGGTCAAGAATCGCGTACGGATAAGTATGAAAATTTCATGAATGATGCAAGAAAAGCAATTTATGAGAATGCAAAGTATTCCACCCTCTCATAGTTCGTCCAACTTTTCCAGATTAAGTGCCTAAATGGATGGAGCAACAAGTCATTCACAATACTTCTTTCGTTCTTGAAAGATTCTATGCCCCCGGAAAATAACGTACCCGACAGCTGGTACGGAGCCCAGAAGATGATGTCTAATTTGGGTCTGAAGTGTGAGAAGATTCAAGCATGTCCTAAAAATTAGAAGTGAATTGCATCCTAAACCGATAGCGGGTAAATTAGGCAAGTTTGTACTTCTTAATACCGCGTATCATATGTCACAACCGGAGAAGAAAAGATTCCTGCAGGTGTTGCATGATTTGAAAGTTCCCACAGGTTTCTCAGGATCGTTCAGCAAGAAAATAAAAATTGTGAAAGGCAAGATCGATGGGCTGAAAAGTCATGATCACCATGTTATTATGGAGCACCTTCTCCCATTAGCCCTCAGGACTTCGCTTCCCGAATCGGTTGGTCTAGTAATCAATGACCTATGTTGTTTTTTTAGAGAATTATGTGCTAAAACACTGGATGTTGTGACGTTGGAGAAACTAGAAAATTCTATTTCGTTGATACTTTGCAAGTTTGAGCGTATTTTCCCACCATCATTCATCGATATCATAATACACCTGACGGTTCATCTTACAACTAAGGCTAAGTTAGCCGGACCAGTACAATATCGATGGATGTATCCCGTCGAGAGGTACGTGGAATTTTTCGTTTCACGCAATTTGTAAAATTATTGTTTTCCTGTATGCCCGTATTTATTTATTTAACATATTTTTCTTTAGGTACCTCTACACTCTAAAAAAGTATATACGCAATAGAAATCGACCAGAGGGTTCTATCAAGCAAGGTTATCTTCTAGATGAAGCAACCACATTTTGTTCCCGCTATCTGGACGAGAACATTGAGACGAAACTTAACCAGCCTCGAAGAATTCAGGACGGGTGTCATGCCCTGCTTCCCAATATACGGGCAAAGGACGCGACGAGGCCGCTACGTATTTACTCTGAAGTAAACATGCTAAGCGTATCTAAGAAATATAAGTAAAATGCACTAAAGACAATATCAATGGATATAATTGAATAGCAACTTTATTTATTAAACATTCTTTTTACAATACAACTGAAAAGTAAATACATGGAATCTAAAGCAATGCCTAAACAATGACATAACAGAAATGAAAATACTGAAATGAAATGTACAAGTAACTAAAACTCCGGGTCGAAAGCTAGCCGATCCAAGTCCTCGCTGGTGGGCTCGATCTCCTGAAGGTCCGATCCACCTGACAACATTCTAAAGAAGAAAGAGAAGGAATGTCGTCAGTGAACAATCGCTCGGTAAGTCCCAAAGATAAGGGAGAAGTAGAATAGACAGAGAGAAAATGCAGCTTTTAAAGTTGTATTATATTGTTAACGTTGTTGTTTGTAGCTTGGTACAGAAGAATGCCAGTGTATACGAGAGGAGTCTCAATATTCTGGAGACTAAGGTATACAGAGCATAAGGAACCGTTCAGCCACGGCACAACGGCAATTGAATTCAGGTTAGGTGTATTATGGTTACAGTCTCGTGCCACTTCTAACACCTTCCATACCAGTCTACCCCTTATAAACCCCGCGATGTCCTGATTGTACTGTTTGTATTGTTTGAACTGTATATTGTATATAGATGGATGATTTGTTGAAACCATGATATCAGTAATGGAACGGATATAATGGATGAACATGTAAATGGAATATATCCATGGTTCGGTTCAGTCAATATAGATTGATTAGATTGAATAGACGGATTCATAGATCCGTGTTGTATTGTAGTTTTGTAATTTCATACTTGGATCATATTCAAGTCAGATTGATCATATTGAGACTCGGTCTGAGTCGTACAATTAGAAAAGAAATTGAATCCTGAATTATATTTTGGTGCTATCGGTAACTACTGCACATGGACGGCAGAATTTGTGTCTTTTTCCAAGATAATTACCGTGTTGATAACAAGATTGTTTAGATTGTCTATCTTAGATAGACAAGCACCCATATTCTCCGGCTTCCTGAGGCTCAAGAGAACTGGTCCCGCTTAAACCTATATTTACTGTAGGGTTCCTAGGCATCCAAATGAGATCTCACAAGGCATCAACCATGCCAATTTCAAAAATTCTAGGTGCCGAGAAACCCTAATACGGATCGTTGGCTAGATAATTAGGCGAAAATGCAAACTAGTTAACACTTAACTAAGGGATACGGATATACAACCTTTGTAGATCCGTTTGTCCACCTCCATAGCTCCATGAAGAAGTCATCTCCGCTGTCCAAAAGGAATCCGGGCTCTAGCGTCGACTTCATCGGAGAATAAGCGAGCTAGGTCGTCAATGTCCATGCCGAAGATGATCTACGTCGAGGCATCGCTAAATCAAGCTCCAACTTCACCAAGTGATGAAACTTGTGAAGAAAACACACTCTACTACTTGGCAAGAGGTAGAGGATGAAGAAATAGGAAGTGGGTAAACTGTAGAATTGGATTTCTCACTCAAATTCATCAATCACCATTGATGAGGTTTGGTTTCTCTTCTTGAAGAAGAAGAAGAAGAAGAAGAAGAATGTTATTATGATAAGAATTATTAAAAATGAGAAAAGAAATTCATTCTTATCATAATTGAACCATAGTTAGGTGTAGAGAATTAACTTGAGTTAATGGAAGTGGTTAGGGTCAAGCATGAGACAAAATGGTCAAAGTCTTCATGAAGATTCATGAATGATCAAAAGAAAGCAACCATTTTCCTCATTATCTTTTCATTTATTCATTTATCAAAAATAAATAGATAATTAAATAAGATAAATGAATAACAAATAATAAACCCTAACCATTCCTTTAACCAAGGTTTAATTCTTTATACTTAACCATTTTTGCATGCACCATCAAATATGATACAAGCAAGTGCACAAATCATATCGCATATGCAATGTGCACACCCGAGCGAGAAAATCCATTTAAAGTGAACCGATACTAGTTAATGTAAAGTAATATATCAAATATATAATTATGCATTAAATCATTAAATCAACACTTGATTCAATGATCCGGTCATGTCGCACATAACCGACTGGTATCATCAGTAACAACTTATCGAATCAACACTTGATCCGATAACCCGGCTATATCGCATATAACCGATCAATATCACAACGCGAGAATCGAATACAGTATCACATACTGGTATCATTCTCGGTCCCGCACATATCTCATATGCACTCCTATTTCGTTTCGCTTGAGCCAGGAAACCTCTGTGTAGGACTCTAAAGACTCGTCAATACGCCGGCAGCAGGTGATGATCATATCAAACACCCACAAGCCGCAAGCGGTCTGCTAAACGTAACGGCCACCCGGGTATTGAGCGATCTGAAGATCGACGAGCAAGCCCACTCACACTCCAGTGAATCCAACCAGTAACACTACCGTACAGTCCGGTCTGATCGTCTGATATGTCGCATATCTCGCCTAGGGGTGGTAAACGTCAGACCCCAATAGCTCAATAAGTCGTGTCGATATGAGGTCTATAACTGTTCGAGAAACTACTGGTAACACTTACCAGTAAATCTCAGCAACCCTGGCCAGGGATTTCCTGTTATAGCCAATCGAACACAGCGCAACATCAACCCCCTATACCGGGAGAGACGAATCCCCTCCTATCGCTCATTGCCTCCATGTGACTCGGGACTGTACCCAAAAACCACCGTTTTGCACGCCCTCTTGGACGTGGTAAGATGGAAATCAAAGCACAGTGGGAACCACACAAGACTTTATGACGATCTCGGGTCAACAGACTACTCTGTACCAGTGTCACCAGAGAACTGCCATCTGACGTGAGGTATAATACCATCTGGGAGTTCTCGGCGAGTCCGTCCAGTGTACCTAGTCTCTACTGAGCACCCGTATATCATCTCTGATGTCAAACACCAATGGATATGGGGTCATCCATCGCCCATCTGTATGGGTCGAGAAGGTACACGCTATTCTACTCTGGTATATCGATGCCCCGTCTCGATACACCCACGACTAGGGACTTTAAAGGATGTACTTATGGACTACCATGTCCCCACTAGTATGATCCGCATCATAGTCCAGGTAGTCAAGTACAGATCCTAAGGGCTTTACCAACATGTAACAGAGAGACAATTAGCATACACGTTAAGGTAAAGGGTAACCAGATAGCATACTATTATGTCGAGCAAGAAAGTCCTCCCTATATATGTCCCAGCATCCACTACAATATACATCCTATGTACAGTAATGGCCTCTAGGGCATACATATAACTAACAATCTCCCACTTGCACTAGGGCCATCTGTAGCAGTGGTTGTAGTATCTCATACTCAACCATCCCATAAAAGTCTCTCTCTGGGAACAGGCCTTTGTGAGTGGATCCGCTGTGTTGTCCTCTGAGTCTACTCTCCTAACCTCGATCTCCCTGGAGATCAACCATCTCCATGATCAAGTGATACTGCCTTAGAATATGTCTGGATCACTGATGGGACCGGCGTTCCTCGGCATGAGCCACAACTCCATTGTCTCACAATGGTAGGAACGTAGTTCATCTCATGAACCATTATACACCCAAACAGCCTCTTTGGTAGCATCTTAAGTAGCGATGTATCCTGCCTTTATCGTCTAGTATGCCACGGTATCTAGCTTGGAACTCTTTCAACATACCGTCCCTTTACTGAGGGTAAAGACAATGCCTGCGACTGACATTCAGTCGTCTTTATCACCCTGGAACCCTTCCAGTGATTCTCCCCAGGATCGATTGATACCATCTCACTACAACTAGTGAGAATCCTAACATCCAATTAGATCTATCTCATAGATCCAAAATCCAGGATTTAGTAGGTATCACTTTGATCCTATATAGAGAATCATGGTGATAAGCGGAGACTGATCGAGTGTAGCATAGGAAACTCCTTCCCTATCAAGAGTATGTCATCCACGTACTCTACGAGGATCACCACCATACTCCCTACTACCTTTTTGTTTATACAAGGTTCATCTACCATTTTGATGATGTCAACTTCTTTGACTAATCCATCAAAACAGATGTTCCAACTCCGCGATGCCTGCTTTATCCTATAAAGCATCTTGCACACGTTTCCGCTGCTCCCACTGTCTACGAGGACCTCTGGCTGTGTACTTATAGACCCTCTCTTCTAAATCATCATTTAGAAAAGCAGTCAAGACACCCAACCACCAGATATCGCAGTCATGGTATGTAGCTGATTGGTGTTCAAAAACTGTAAGTTACCGCAATCAGAAACGGCGTCGTTTCGCAGCTAGCCGGTGAGTGCGGGTCGATCCACAGAGACGGGTAAATTCCTTTAGTGTGTCTTAACGAGTTGATTCTATTTGTCGTTTTGGTTTTATAAAAATCTAGATCTAAAACTTAATTAATCTAATTTAAATTCTTGCTAGGGTTAGGCTTAGAGGAAGTTTTGGAGATTGATGTTTCCTTCACCGCTTTCAGTGCCGTATTCTAGATCCATTAGGTGTTATAGTAATTATCGATAAAGTGGATACGACTCTTTTGGGAAGATGTTTTCTTCCTCTAGATTCGTATCCTTCCTTTATCGTTAATTACCCTAACCCCCATGGAAAACGCGCGCAACCGGCCCTTTATACTGCGGTTCACCGTTACCTCGAGGGGTAAGGTGCCGCAGGGAGCGGTTGTGCGCGCATGCATGGAGTTCTTAATGGGTTAGTTTAATATGGCATTGAAAGGGGTGACAGATCTCATCTCTCAACCCTTTCCCTAAGGCTAACCCTAACAAGCGAGGAGACTACTCGCTCATTAGGGGATGAGAAGACATTATAATTAAAAGAATAAAATACTTACTAATGGTGATGGCTCCCTCCAAACGATAAAGAACAGATCTGAATGTCACTTCCAGAATTTCTGAATTTTATTTATTGAAAAGAGGCATACAATTTTTAGATCTAAAATTACAATTTATAGGAAAATAGGAAACCTAGGGTTACAGACTCTCGCGCACGCGCAATTACTGATTTGCCCACTTAAAATCCTAACACTCACAACAACGCACCGTCACAGAAAAACTGCGCCGACACGGGCATTGAATGGCCGCGGATCCGCGGCATTTGTTGGCTTGGGCCGCGGATCCGCGGCCCATTGGTGGTCTTGGGCTTCCCGACTTCTGGGCTTTCCTCAAGGGTTCTTGGGCTCTCTCTTTTTACACTTTTTTCTCTGTTTGGACTTCTGTATCTTCTCCAGATCTCCAATGAAGACTTGTAAGGATCGTTTGACCGTTCACTTGACATTTTTGGACCTTGCAATGTTCTTCGATTAGGCTTTGACTAGGATCCGTCTAATTGTTGGTCAAAAGTCCATTTTCTGTTGTTTTGTGTCTTTTTTCACTGTATTTGCTCCAGAAACCTGTAACCTGTAATATGCAACAAACATGCGTCAAGAGTACCTGTTTATTTATAAAAAGGGTAAGAATAGGGGAATGATAAATACAATATTATGGTCTGAACAAATACCCCCAAACTTACCTTTTGCTCGTCCTCGAGCAAACTTATTATTTTATTCACTAAAATCCTAACCGCACTTTCGCAGGGAAACGCGATTGCACTGAGCACGTGCAACAAGCCGTTAAACCTCTAGGTGTCCCTAGTAGGAGGAGTGTTGTCTCCTGAGGGTTTTCAGCGGATTACACCCACAAAATCCTATCAACTTGGCCCATTGACTTTTGTTCTCCAATTAGGTCTTCTAACAAGGAATTCTATTATCTTATACTTGTAAATTATCCACCCATATTCTTCACACTTCCTCATTATTTAACTTAAGATTATATATGTTATGTAGACTTACTTAGCTTTCGGCATTTCTTAAGTTTTCCTTCTAGGATTACATCTCCACTCAGGAATTTCTATCAACTCTATTAAAGATACAAATTTTATCTTTCATTCCTTTCTCTTATCTAAATTCCAATCACGTACCCCTACGTGTGTGTATAGATCAGCCCTACACTTGGAAATTCAATTCAAGCAATCATGCCCTTGTCCATTGTCGAAAGTACTAATTAGTTGGTGAATGAAATTTGCTTACACATCCTTCATGCGACTGTTAATACTTCTTGAGGTACCAACGACCGATTACAAAATGCGTTTGCACTTTAAAGCGTACTTCCTAGTCCTTGCAACACCCAAGGCTTTAGCAGTGACTCCTAAACCAGTTGGTCTAAGGCACTAGGTGATGAAGCACCCTCGCTAAATATTTTTCTATTTTTGCAGCCTTAAGTAATCACAAAAACCAGTGTCCATTTTTTTATTCTTTATTCACACTTTTTCTTTTATTTTTTTCGTACTAAGGACTTTAGACAAGAGTATTTCAAGGTCTCTTCTACTATTCCAAGTTTCAAGGTGCGTGATAGTGCAGATTGTAGGGTATATGTTTTCAGAATCTAGACTTAAGTTAGGAACTATTTTTCAAACTTATACTCTAATAAGAACATCAATACTCTTCCCTTGTTTCGACTTAGCCTAAGAAGTGAACCCAAAATTTGCCTATTTCTAAATAAACTACAAGGCATATACTTTCTACCGTTAAACTTTAAGAAATGTTATTTTTAGGGTTTTTAATTCATTAAGTCTAAGATCTAGTTGTTCATAACCAGTTAACCTATTAGTCAAACTCAAGTCAATTAACCAAAATTGAATACAATTATTTTTATAATTTTTGAAATTTTTCAAATTTTTATGGGTTTTCAAATAAGTATGCAAATGCAAAAATATGTACAAATGAATGCGAAGGAAGAAGACGTACCGAGCATACCCCCAAACTTGAACTTGACAGTGTCCTCACTGTCATGCTAAACCAAGAGGGTCAAAATACCGATACTCCCCTGTTTATTTTTTTTATAATTTTTTTTAATGTTTTGAATTTTTTTTTTAAAAAAAAAAAAAAAAGGATATATACATATATACAAAGGTTCCCCCCAAACTTAAGCTTGGCCTTACACAAGCCAAAGGTTAGCACCAACCATTCAAAGATTTTATCGTGGTAATGGTATAGTTGGTGCAAGAATAGGGTGCGGAGGAAAGAAATGAGAAACACGCGAGACCGTGTGGGAAGAGGGGTAGAATACGGTCTCGGTGGGGGAGAAGAAAGATGGAAAGAAGAAAGAAGTGAAGTGCGATCTTGAGAGTGTAAATTGAGTGAATAAATTAGCGCAATATGTGATGACCGATGTGTTAAAAGCGATTGCGCTAACCTATCAACTCGTCGTGCAATGGGGTCAAATCCCTCAAGATTCGCAAGAAAATATGGGTACGCCGAACTTGGTATCGGAGATGAAAGCGTAACGGTCATTTGTTCGGTCGGAACAGTAGGAAGGAGGGATGGTGATATAACAGTCAAAAGTTCAGGAGGCTGAATTGGAAAATCTAACACATCAAATAAAAATGGTTCAACCTCGATATTATCCTCAAGACTCTCCTCAGTACTATCCTCAATATTTAATTCATCCATGCCATTATCATCAAAATCTAGACGCATATGAGATTCGGGAGAAACATTTAATAACTCAGGATGATGATTTGAACATAAAATTTCTATTAAATCGACAGGTTCATCATCCGAAATATTCCCGGCGTCTATATCCTCAATCAAGTGAAAATCAATTTCTTTAGACACTTCATCCACAGCATGGATATTTATCAATGTAGATTCTAGAGTGGAGGTGTAAAGATCGAAAGGATTAGGTGCGGTTTCACTTGAAAGGGGTTCCTCACAATTTGGCAAATCAAACACTACAAAATCGCACAACTCATTTTTATTTTCAACTGGTGAATCATTTGGAACAATCGATGGAAAACCGGAGTTGTGGGTTTCAATTGGGTAAGGGTAGGTTTGATTTGAAAATCCTCTCTCATTCTCACTCTGTCCAACTGCCGCCTTATACATTGAAAAATTCGGAGCTAGCGGGACACTAGCTACCGGTTCACTAGGCTGCATAAGGGCGGCCATGGATGCTTCCACATTCCTCATTATTTTATTTGTTACAGCAATATATGCTTCCAACGACTCTTCCAAACTAGACTTAGGTGGTGAGGGGGTTTCAGTAAAAGATTCAAAATTAGTTGGGTATGTGAAACTCCCTAATGGCTGTGTTGAAACAGCGTCTAGTGAAGGTGGGAAGGTCGGGTATGACTGGTAGGAAGTGGGTGGTAAGACAGGAGTAGGGTCAACATATGGATAAGAAGGTGAATAATCGTGCGGATCCCTAAAACTAGATGAGTGGAGAGGGGTGAAAGATCGACTGCGAGATTGAGCAATATGCTCAGCGATGGACATCGGCCTAGGAGTGACAGAAGGACTTGAAGAAGTGGTATCAACATATGTAGGTTGTAAAGGTTGACTTGGTTGACACGAAGTGGGTTGAAAAGTCAAACTATTTCTCCTAGACGCCTCTATTTGATCTTTCAACGAAATTTTTGGCAAGGAGGGATCAGTTTTAAATTGACCGAAACAATTGACGAACGACGCAAAGTTAGGTTCGGGATACCAAGATTCGGCAAGAGATTTATGATGTGGGGTACCCATGATAGAAGAATGCAAGGATTTCTTAGGGACAAAATTTTTGCAAGTTTTTAAAAGATTTTTCTTTAATTTTTTATTGGAGAGTTTTGCAAGAAGATTTTAGAAAATGGGACTCTTGACACCAATGTGTCAACCACACATGCACCATCAGACCTAGATCTAGGGTTGCCTAGGTCTACTAGACAGCTCCTAACTAGGGCTAGAAATAGACCTCAAACCGCCTCTTCACGGACAAATACGGCCAGGTAAGTGGGAAGGAACCACCACTACAGTGGGCCTAATTAATAACCACTAGCCTAGACACCGCAATGTCGGTTAGGATAAACGGCCGATGCCTACCCTAGTCCTTTTCCTATTGAGCTCGCTGTCCTTAGGTCTGAGTCTAATCTTTTTTAATTAATTGTGGTCGATGCAAAATGCTTTAGGTGTTTTCTGGGGTCCTGGGAAGGGTGATGAAATCCCCACCCAATCTGAGTTTGGTCAATTAGCCCCTTAGAGTCCGGTTAAATTATGCAAAACAAATAAAATTTCACTTGCAATCAAAAAAAAATTTTTTAGCGCGGCGCAAAGAAACCTGCAGAAATCTGTTATTTAGAAGGGGGAGAAAGACTCTTTACGCAAAGAATTCCTACAGAAAACTTTTTACAGAGAGATATACTTCAGGTTGCAGAGGGAAGAAAGAGAGACAAACCCACAAAAGTTGGTGCGCTGACGTGGCAGGAGGAGCGCGGATCCGCGGCAGTTATAGGGTTTAGGCCGCGGATGGGCGGCAGAATGATGGGATCAGCCTCTGGAAAAAATTTCACTGCTCTGGACTTGCAATTTCTCTCTGTTCTTATGTACCAAATTTTTATTTGCCCTCTGTAAAATTCCAGATCCGTGATTCTTCGCTGTTCCTGCAAGATTCAAAAGATACACCCTTCAAACCGATCAAATTTGATTATTTTTTTATTTTTTAATATTTTCAGATTTTTATAATTTTTAAAATTTATATCAACCCGAAAATTCACAAAAAGAAAGATTACGCCGTCCCCGGCAACGGCGCCATTTGATTGGTGTTCAAAAACTGTAAGTTACCGCAATCAGAAACGGCGTCGCTTCGCAGCTAGCCGGTGAGTGCGGGTCGATCCACAGAGACGGGTAAATTCCTTTAGTGTGTCTTAACGAGTTGATTCTATTTGTCGTTTTGGTTTTATAAAAATCTAGATCTAAAACTTAATTAATCTAATTTAAATTCTTGCTAGGGTTAGGCTTAGAGGAAGTTTTGGAGATTGATGTTTCCTTCACCGCTTTCAGTGCCGTATTCTAGATCCATTAGGTGTTATAGTAATTATCGATAAAGAGGATACGACTCTTTTGGGAAGATGTTTTCTTCCTCTAGATTCGTATCCTTCCTTTATCGTTAATTACCCTAACCCCCATGGAAAACGCGCGCAACCGGCCCTTTATACTGCGGTTCACCGTTACCTCGAGGGGTAAGGTGCCGCAGGGAACGGTTGTGCGCGCATGCATGGAGTTCTTAATGGGTTAGTTTAATATGGCATTGAAAGGGGTGACAGATCTCATCTCTCAACCCTTTCCCTAAGGCTAACCCTAACAAGCGAGGAGACTACTCGCTCATTAGGGGATGAGAAGACATTATAATTAAAAGAATAAAATACTTACTAATGGTGATGGCTCCCTCCAAACGATAAAGAACAGATCTGAATGTCACTTCCAGAATTTCTGAATTTTATTTATTGAAAAGAGGCATACAATTTTTAGATCTAAAATTACAATTTATAGGAAAATAGGAAACCTAGGGTTACAGACTCTCGCGCACGCGCAATTACTGATTTGCCCACTTAAAATCCTAACACTCACAACAACGCACCGTCACAGAAAAACTGCGCCGACACGGGCATTGAATGGCCGCGGATCCGCGGCATTTGTTGGCTTGGGCCGCGGATCCGCGGCCCATTGGTGGTCTTGGGCTTCCCGACTTCTGGGCTTTCCTCAAGGGTTCTTGGGCTCTCTCTTTTTACACTTTTTTCTCTGTTTGGACTTCTGTATCTTCTCCAGATCTCCAATGAAGACTTGTAAGGATCTTTTGACCGTTCACTTGACATTTTTGGACCTTGCAATGTTCTTCGATTAGGCTTTGACTAGGATCCGTCTAATTGTTGGTCAAAAGTCCATTTTCTGTTGTTTTGTGTCTTTTTTCACTGTATTTGCTCCAGAAACCTGTAACCTGTAATATGCAACAAACATGCGTCAAGAGTACCTGTTTATTTATAAAAAGGGTAAGAATAGGGGAATGATAAATACAATATTATGGTCTGAACAGTAGCCGTGACAAGTAGGATCTGGATGGACTTAAGCATAGCTACTTGAAAAGGTTTCATCATTATCCACACCTGGTCAATGATGCAAACTTTTAACAAGTCTAGCTTTGAAAGTCTCAACTTTTCCATGTACACCAAGTAATCTTCTCAAGATATACCTGCTCCTGATGGGGATTTAACCCTTCAGATATAGCAACCAAAGTCCATACTTTGTTGGTGTATAAGGATTCCATCTCAGATCGATAAACATCCAGCCATTCTTACAGAGTCCCACTCCTGATGGCCAGCTCGAAACTAGTTGGGTCATCATCTCATGATGCAATCCTCGCTCCCACTGTCATAGAGAAACCGAAGTATCTCGCAGGTGGGTGAGGAACTTTACTAGATCGGCGGAGAGGCCGAGGTTCGTTGGTAACTATTGAATCCTTTGGTTCTCTCAAATCATCTGCTGTAGTTTGTATAGCTGGAACACTTCCAGTTCTACATAACAGACCTTGCCTCGAGCTTGTCCGGATTTTGCTTTTAGACATAGGCCGGACAACCCCAAATCTTAACTAGCTTAAGACATGGGCTCTTCCCTTTCCATATGACATATGAAGCGGTAGGCAACTGATTTGATTCGAACCCTATTCAATAGGTATGCAGCTTCTCAAGCGCATATCTCCCAAAAAGGAAACAGGTAACTCAGTAGTACTCATCATAGAGCACACCTTATCACATAGGGTGTAATTGCTCCACCCCGATATACCATCGTGCTATGGTGTATTCAGAGGAGTAATGCTGAGAGAGAATCTCATTCTCCTTTAGAATAGTCCAGGAATTCCATGCACAAGTATTCTCCTCCCTGATCTCATCAAAGGACATAATACTTATACCCGTGTTTTGGTTCTCTACTTCTAGCTTATATTCTGTGAATATCTCAAAAGGTTCGGACTCATGTTTCAACAGGAACATATGACTGAATCTTGAGAGATTATCAGAGAATGTAATGAAGTATAAAGAACCAGTCCTGGCATGTGTAGACAGGAGACCTTACATACATCATCATGTATCAGTCCCAAGAGTTCATTAACTCTTTCTCTGTTTCCAGTAAACGGAGCTATGGTCATCTTATCTTTGTGACATGACTGGCGAGTTTCACAAGATGTAAATTCAAACTGATTTAAATAAACATCTATATGTAACTCTAGCCAATCGGGTCGCATTGATCTGACCTAGTCTACAATACCTCAAGAAGGATTCGTTCATTTCTGAACTCTTCCTCTTGTGTGTGTTCCGTATACTAAGAACTGTAGTTTGATTTAGAACATCAATGCTTTTAGATAACGTGCCTGAACCGATCAACTTTTGATATAGGAAATGTTCAAAACATTATCCAACAATACAAAATTTTATCATTTCTTTACTAATAAAGAGATAGATATGATTTTGTATATCAGGTTCGGTATCTAACAACATTCGTTCAGAATCAATGTATTGGTAATACAGGGTGACAGTGACCAACAAACTTGGCTGCAACTCTTGCCCCGTTTTCTGCCTCATGAAACTTATCACCCGTTCTCAATTCTCTACCTTTCTGTAGCCCTATGTAATAGATTACATATCTGGGATCCTGATCCGGTATCACATACCCAGGACGTAGAGGATACAGAGAAACAGTTCTTTGTAACGAACACACCCGAAGATGATGCATCAGCATGCACTCTCTTCGTTTGGGCGGAACGGGAATTCTGGTAATCCCCAATTTCCTGCTCTGTCTTATAACAATTATAAGTTGGAGTGGGACCAACGTTCCCCAGCTCAGTATAACAAGCGGGTTCGGTCAAAAATCCGTATTATTATCTTGATTAAGACGAGATATGGTCGCTACCTGGAGAGAGAGAGAAGAAAACACTCAGCGTGCGCTCTGTCAAGAATAGATTGGTTATTATTTTATCTAATCAGGATGGCTCCCACTGCTTTTTATCAAATCTTCCTTCAAACCCTAAAAGGAAAGACTAGCCGAGATTAATTACACACTACAAGTTCGCCAATCTTTCAGCCAGGCCAGTGTCGGTACTTTGAGGGAGGTCCCCCGTGCTTTCGCACGAACCTAATTAATGTAAACCTCGTTTTCCCAGAGGCGTAACCTCGTTAACACCTTTCTAGACACCTACTTGATCGGCTAATTGTAATGTATAAAACTCTCCCAGGAGTAACTCTTACTCGCAGCGGGTATCGGGATCCAACTATCTCATAGAAGGTATGCAATCTCATTGCAAATTTCAACACTTGAAATTCCCGATAATATTTTGCCCCTAGCAGCTTATGACCTTGGCTAAGGTCAACAAATCATAAGTGCTAGCCAAGTTCAACCCGTCATTTCCCGATTGAATTAAACCCACCCGCACGACCCTTGGCTAAGGTCAACAAAGTCGCACGACTACCCTAACTCAATCGCATCATATGCTTATACAGATAAGCACTAATCAGCTACCGCACACTACGCCTTGGCTAATGTCAACAAACGTAGCACGAATACTAACCAGTACTTATCTGAAATGACGGAGGGCTACGACGGGTTTTTCTGAAAACCCTTTGCGTAATGAACTTGATATCGTTGTAGAATCAAATGATTTTGAAATGGAGTGCTTTTGAGGCTTTTCTAGTTTTGCTAAAGGAGTCACTCCCGGTGAAGAGATCGTCGGTCCTTTCCTCGTCGAATGAGGTGCGGGATATATCATATATATCACTGTGCAAAGCAGAACTTTTAAAAGCAATCAAAAGACAAACCGAGTGTGTAGCATCTGCCAGTTATTGCTAAAGGAGTCACTCCCGGTGAAGGGATCTCGGTCCTTTCCTCATCGAATAAGGTGCAGGATATATCACATATACCGCTGTGCAAAGCAAGAACTGTAGCTACCTGTTTTATTTTGAAATTCGATTCTACAACATCTTAGGTTTCTTTTATTTCATTAATCACATTAATGAAGTCCCATCAATTAAGTACCTAAACATCACAAATAAATACGACGTACACTTATGCCATCCGCATTCGCCTCGATGTCCCCTCGTGCACCGTTAGGTTAGGTAACTAACGACAGAGCAGGGCAGGGCTAGCGCGGGTGTAAAACATAAGTAACGTCTATATAATATATCATATATACTATATATTGTATCTATAACAGAACATCACATGATCACATCACAGATATCGCAGCAGAAGAATCATATGAAATATTGGATATACTAGGACGTCCGTGTTTTCAATACGAGCCCGTATAAAACACGGATTCCACGGTCGTGATGAATAGCCAAACCCATACCCCTAGACCCCTACGAGAGCGGCAAGCAACCCTACCAATTCTGGAGTTAGGAGACCCGGACCCGACTCCTCGAGTTGGTCTCCCACTGGACTCCAGAACCCGGTTACTTGTGCCCTCCTCCTTGGGTCTATCCTAGTGCGGAAAAGTAAATAATATACAACAACGGTGACAACTTCCGCAACCTGGAAGCGCCCCAATAAAAAAATATTACATACAAGTTTTTACATGAATGAAAATGAAAAACACTCATCTCACATAAAAAACCCCGGCTATTCAAACACGACGATCCAATATAACATATCCAGCAACACATAACATCACATGTCATCAACGTAAGTAAATATGCGCATCCCAATTGTCGTTGACATATAGCAACGAAACCGGCGATATCACATATTACACTTACGGTCACAGAAAAGAAAGTGTAAAACTACAACAGTTGGAATCCGCAACCATCTCAGACATCGCATGCCTGACCAAATGAATTCCTTAGACATCGCATGCCTAACAATTATAAACCGCGCATTTTAGTCTCATTATCGAAAACACTTTTCAATATCGAGTCGGGCAATTCAACAAGATTCCCGACAGTCTGATCGAATACTCGTCGTAAACTTCAGTAGACGGCCGCACCCCTGATACCGTCGACGAAGTGCACCAAGGCGGAACACCGCTATCGCGAGCACCCGAACGGATGCTTTCGGCGACGGGGTTCTCCTACAGTCACTTGGTCGGGGCTATGGAGTGAGGCTGTCTATTAAGTTTATCCGGCGAGTATCCGCGTACGCTACGTGATTGCGACGGACTTTTGATCACATCAAAATTCCGTGGCAACCGATCAAGTGAGACTAAACTGCTACGTTTACAATATTCATTCCGTTATCTCATAACAATTTGTGAATTCCAATTATTGTATCACATTCCGGATAAATAGAAAATGCTAAACTTTTCGATCGAACAATCGAACACCCAAGTTTTCCCGATACAGCTCAACACATGAAACAAGTCTAACAACATTCCGTTCGTGCCTCAGTACCAACGGTCCAGCCGTAGAAGGGTCAAGCCAACGCCTCACATGTGGCACGCCGTACTGCCCCAAACCCGAAGGTTCAAAGGGCAGTTCAAGACGGTCACATAATCGAGTTAAGGTTTGTTGTCTTCTAGAGGGTCCATCGCGTTACTTGCACTACTTAGAACGTTGTCAAACTACGGAAAAATCCAACACTTGGAAATTTCCCGGCAGGGGAAAAAGTGGGTATTTATATCCGGTCGAACTTTTTAACATATTCTAAAATTTATCCGGAAAGCCACACAGACAAAATTTGATACTCCGATCGAAACACCGAATCCCCAAAATAACTCCAGAAAATTCAACTCTTGAATAAATATTAAAAATTCCCAGAAACACCATAAATAATATATAAGAATTACTGTGCAGAAAAGGATGCACAACACGACAAAAGGGCCGCGGATCCGCCGCCTGAGCCTACTGTAAGGCCGCGGATCCGCGCCCCATTTAATGAATCTTTCGCCTGAGTTTGCACAGTAATTCTTATATTATTTTACTGAGTTTTCTGAATATTTTTAATCTGGAAAAATCCCAGAATTTGGAAAACGTCCAGAGAGCTATTTGTAATAGGGTTTCGGGTTCGTTCGGAGTTCAAAATCCGTCTAGACTTCGCCTAAGACTCTAGCTAGGCTCTGATACCACTGTAGGGTTCCTTGAGTTAATGGAAGTGGTTAGGGTCAAGCATGAGACAAAATGGTCAAAGTCTTCATGAAGATTCATGAATGATCAAAAGAAAGCAACCATTTTCCTCATTATCTTTTCATTTATTCATTTATCAAAAATAAATAGATAATTAAATAAGATAAATGAATAACAAATAATAAACCCTAACCATTCCTTTAACCAAGGTTTAATTCTTTATACTTAACCATTTTTGCATGCACCATCAAATATGATACAAGCAAGTGCACAAATCATATCGCATATGCAATGTGCACACCCGAGCGAGAAAATCCATTTAAAGTGAACCGATACTAGTTAATGCAAAGTAATATATCAAATATATAATTATGCATTAAATCATTAAATCAACACTTGATTCAATGATCCGGTCATGTCGCACATAACCGACTGGTATCATCAGTAACAACTTATCGAATCAACACTTGATCCGATAACCCGGCTATATCGCATATAACCGATCAATGTCACAACGCGAGAATCGAATACAGTATCACATACTGGTATCATTCTCGGTCCCGCACATATCTCATATGCACTCCTATTTCGTTTCGCTTGAGCCAGGAAACCTCTGTGTAGGACTCTAAAGACTCGTCAATACGCCGGCAGCAGGTGATGATCATATCAAACACCCACAAGCCGCAAGCGGTCTGCTAAACGTAACGGCCACCCGGGTATTGAGCGATCTGGAGATCGACGAGCAAGCCCGCTCACACTCCAGTGAATCCAACCAGTAACACTACCGTACAGTCCGGTCTGATCGTCTGATATGTCGCATATCTCGCCTAGGGGTGGTAAACGTCAGACCCCAATAGCTCAATAAGTCGTGTCGATATGAGGTCTATAACTGTTCGAGAAACTACTGGTAACACTTATCAGTAAATCTCAGCAACCCTGGCCAGGGATTTCCTGTTATAGCCAATCGAACACAGCGCAACATCAACCCCCTATACCGGGAGAGACGAATCCCCTCCTATCGCTCATTGCCTCCATGTGACTCGGGACTGTACCCAAAAACCACCGTTTTGCATGCCCTCTTGGACGTGGTAAGATGGAAATCAAAGCACAGTGGGAACCACACAAGACTCTATGACGATCTCGGGTCAACAGACTACTCTGTACCAGTGTCACCAGAGAACTACCATCTGACGTGAGGTATAATACCATCTGGGAGTTCTCGGCGAGTCCGTCCAGTGTACCCAGTCTCTACTGAGCACCCGTATATCATCTCTGATGTCAAACACCAATGGATATGGGATCATCCATCGCCCATCTGTATGGGTCGAGAAGGTACACGCTAGTCTACTCTGGTATATCGATGCCCCGTCTCGATACACCCACGACTAGGGACTTTGAAGGATGTACTTATGGACTACCATGTCCCCACTAGTATGACCGCATCATAATCTAGGTAGTCAAGTACAGATCCTAAGGGCTTTACCAACATGTAACAGAGAGACAATTCGCATACACGTTAAGGTAAAGGGTAACCAGATAGCATACTATCATGTCGAGCAAGAAAGTCCTCCCTATATATGTCCCAGCATCCACTACAATATACATCCTATGTACAGTAATGGTCTCTAGGGCATACATATAACTAACATTTACTAGGGTCCTTATTACAATTTATATAACTTGAGGGGGTTTTATGTAAAAATAATTTTTATTTACTTTCAAAATAAACCTCAAGTATTTATTTATCGTCTTTAGGGTTTTCATGGAAGTATATTTTAAAATATAACGTTTACTAGTGAATAGAACCTAAATTGCATTGTATATGGTATTTTAATGTAATATTGGAATTGTATTGATTTGTAATGGTGGTTTCATAAAATATGTAATCTTTTCTTTTTGTTTAGAAAGCATGGAATATTTTTATTTATATATTTAAAATAAATTTTATTTATTAAGTAGAAATCGCATTTTTCTTAAAAATTGCATTAAAAATTCCATCGAGATCGGATGCTCTGTGAGGAGGCCTGCATCTCGCTCTATTAGGCCCGAGGGTATGCGATAATCCATACCATCCCGATCGGGGTCCCCAAAAGTGGGTTGTAGAGACGCATTTGCAAGGAATTAAATAACACACTTTTAAAGAAAACGGTTTTTGATAGTTCATGGTATTTAAATGTAAATTCATATTTGTCCCAAAATATTATTTTCAAGCAATCGTACTATATCAAGATGTGTGTTATGAGAGGTAGGTCATTACCTCGTGAGATTTTTCTAAAGGTAATATAAGCAAATATGATAAAAGATATCGTATGTAAAGTTTATGGTATTTAAACGTAAAAGTGCAATAAAAGTTACATAGCATGGTATTTTTTGTGAAATACCCAAATTAGCAAAAACTATGATTTTAAAGGTTTATCATTAATTTTGCCAATATATAAAAATTTACTATAATTTTTTCATGTTTTAATAATTAAGGAACTAATTATCGATAACATTTATTCATCGTCGTAGAATAATTACATTTATCCTTGCAAAAGTTGTCCTGATCATGGTGGTCATTTTAAGACTTAGTTTCATATGTCCAAGAAAGAATCCGGTGTTGTTCATTACCCCGTGATTTTATCGTGAAGGATAAATGATAAATGTTTATTATATTATTTTGGTTTAATATCATTTTTAATTGTTAAAAACCGTAAAATAGATAATGTGGTAAAGACATTATAATTAGATCCTGTAATTTTTTTAATAGATAGATATTTTTATGATGAAAATAACAAGAGATCAAGTGTTGAGAGATCTTACATTAAATGATCTAGAAAAATGAAAGTCAGCGAGCGTCAGGTTGTACGAGAAACGGTATATCATGAATCTGAGAATTTTTATACCTTTGGGGCTTGTTCCAGAGTGTAAAGGACTAAAAGGGAAAGCTCTGAAATTTTTTGGAATTTTTTTGTCAAACATATTTTTTGGTGAATTTTAGAAGCTCATGGCTATTTATAGGGATTTTTGGGACTAAATTATTTTTTTTTTTTACTGCTACAGTAATTGACCAGATCCAACCGTTGATTTGACCAGATCCGACGGTCTACGTTCTATCATGTGTGAACAGGAGTGGGACCCGGCTGGGTTGTTGTGGGTGATCCTTTACCGTTGATTGTTGATCCGACGGTCCAGATTAAAGACGTATATATATATATATATATATATATATATATATATTTCCTTTTTTTAAATAAAAGATGTCGGCAGAATCTGTTAAGGAGAGATTTCTCAAAATCTTTCCAAACATAATTCTTATCACAGATCATAAATCTATAAGACTAAGGTCTTTTATACAAGGAGATCATGGATATCTCATTATAAAATAAAGGGAGGGGGAATAATTCAGTTCTCTTAAGATCACAGATCCATAAAGGTAAAGCCTTTCACCAAAATAAGAGATTGGAATATCTCCTATAAAATAAGAACTTTGTTCATAGAACCTTAAGACAAAGTCTCTTATAAGATTGAGAATTTAATTCTCGGGGTGCAAAGATTTTTGGTGGCTGATTTGATCCAACGGTATTCTGATTTACAGAGCGTAATCTTTTTGTTTGGAAAGATTTTGAGGAATCTCTCCTTAACAGAATTTTATTATGATTAATTGATGATTTGTCATCTTTTATTGGATCTTTGATCTGACAGTGGGGAGCTTTTAGTTCTAGCGCTAGCGCTCCCGTGCTTTGCACGTGGTGCGCTGCTTAGAATGCAGCGCTCTTGGCGCTAGCGCTTACGTGTTTTGCACGTGGTGCGCTGCTTAACTGCAGTGCTCTTGGCGCTAGCGCTTGCGTGCTTTGCACGTAGTGCGCTGCTTAGAGTACAGCGCTCTTGGCGCTAGCGCTTATGTGCTTTGCACGTAGTGCACTGCTTAGAGTGGGCGCTGCCTCAAAATCTTTGACTCTCTCAGCGTTGGCGCTGCTATGAAGCGCTGCTTCATTACTGAAGGTGTCGTTTCACCTCCCTTCTTCACTTTTCCTGAGTCAAGCTTCTCTTTCCCAGAGTTTGGAAATAGTTCCATCATGCACAGCATTTTCTATGCCTAGATTTAAATGTCTCCCTTCTTAATCTGAAGCAATGATTCTTTTCTCTCTCATTTTCAGAGAATCATTTTAACAGAGAAGAGGCATGGCTTGTAATCACCCACATGCTCGCCGTCAGCCATGGGTGGTGCCCATTGAGGAAATTGTTCCTCGTTTTGCTACGCGCTTGGTGAACCCTACTATTACGGATGACCAATGCGACACGGTGCTGCATGAGCTCTTGACTCGTGTAGGATCTCCTCTCCCCATCGGCTCCATTTGGCTCCGGATGGTTTTTTTGTCTGTGATCAATGATATTCCCCCTCCTCCGGCGGAGATGACTCCAGCAATGCTCGACGTCGCGGAAGACAAGATCGGGTGCTTCCACGAGGCACTTTTGATCACCACAGCTCTGAGGGATCGCTCTGTCCGGCTGCTAAGCCAAATACGGGCTCAGCGGGTCGTCATGTCTGCCTTTGCTGATGGGTGTGGTGCTGACCGATGGGTAGCTACTCTTCGTGAAGATCGCCGCTTTGTCATGATGGAGAAGGCAGAGAGGGAGTTAGATAATTTTATCCATAGTTTTGTGAATCCCTGTACTTTCGATCCCATATTGGTGATCTATTTCCTGTAGAATAAAATGTTCAATTAAATGCTTTATTTTTGTCGTTGAACACATGTTCTTTCTCTGATGTGTGCATGTGCGTATATGAATGAGCCTGGTTTCACACATATCTGTAAACGAAACTTAAGCCGGCAAAAACAGAAATTAATAGCTCTTGGCCGAAGATTTTGGCAGGAACAAATGCCCCCACTACTTTGCCCACGTAAGTATATACGTGGGTGAAGTAATGCAGAGTAATTCATAGCGTATGACCAGTCTCGGGTTGGTATATAACTTTCAGAATCTTGATCTGAGAAGATAACGAGCGGACACAAGCGTCGTCATTTATCATTGACTCAAATTTTGACTCTTAAGGGATATAGTTCCAAACCCTCAGCTCCATGAGCCGCTCCCTTCTATTTCTTTAGCGTGAAGTAGTTTATATGCTCATGAGTAACTTATCCATTTTGGTGGCATGTAGCTTTGGCAAGTGTGGCTCGTAGAGGGTAGATAACAGTTCATCCTGAACTCCTTATAGGGTAGTGATGGCTTAGGAAACAGGTTCAGGTCTGCCGCCTAAGACTTTTCAATTTTATGAGCCATGAGGGTCTCATAAAGATTTTTCTCCCTACGAGTCGTGAGGATCTCGTAGGTGTATTTTCTTCTTAGGAATCGTGAGGATTTCTAAGTGTGCTTTCTCTTGAGAGTCGTAAGGATCTCACAAGAGAATTTTCTTCCTTACATGTCGAGAGGACTTGTAAGTGATTGTTTCCTTTCTTGTCGGAGAGTGTGGCCTGTAGAAAATCTACCTTGACCTTTCTGCGAGGCAATGATGGCTTGGGAGACATGGTTAGGATCTGTCACCTAAGACTTTTCAACTTTATGAGCCGTGAGGGTCTCATAAAGAATTTTCTCCCTACAGGTCGAGAGGATCCCGTAGGTGTGTTTTCTCCTTAGGAATCGTGAGGATTCCTAAGTGCTTTTTCTCTTACGACTCGTAAGGATCTCACAAGAAAATTTTCTCCTTACAAGTCGAGAGGACTTGTAAGTGGTTGATGAGTTGACTTGCTACCGAATCAAAGAATTGCTTTGACGGGGAAGTCGAGGGTTGACTTTATCCGCATTTCACAGAGTCAGGGGTTGACCTTATCCGTATTTCATGGGGTCAGGGGGTTGCTCTGGATGTTTCCCACGGGGTCAGGATTGACATTAGCCGTGTTCTATAGAACCAGGATTCGCTCTGGGTGCTTCCCACGGGGTCAGAATTGACATTAGCCATGTTCCACGGGACCAGGATTTGCTCTGGGCGTTTCCCACGGGGTCAGGATTGATTCTCGGTTTTCTGTGCACCGCCGAGTCCTGGAACTGGGAACATTGTCACGGCTCCATGATAGTCTCTAGGCTTTCTGTGAACCTTCGAGATTTGGAATTAGGGGCTTTGTCGTGGCTCCGAGGTTGATTGCCACGTCTGAATCCTGCAGAGGCACTGATTTCTCTGTGGGTCGACGCAAATCGAGATGCTCTCGTCAAGGACGCTGGTTTCCCTGAATCAAGATATTTGCTAAGGACACTGATTTCCTCGGAGTTGAGACAAATTGAGGTATTTGATCAGTCGAAAATATTGCATTCTTAACATATCAATTTCCCTACTCTTTCTAATCATCTAAAGGTGTTTGGTATAAATATAGCAAATATTAGCAATTCGTCTGCAAAATATCAAATAACATGTGTTATACATTATAACCGGCATTGAGAGGGAAATTGTGTGTTTATTACTACATGCATGATCTTTGTATATAACCACTTGTCTCGAGATTGTGTGCAGAAAATTCTCCAGGTAAAAGAGCCGGAACTGCTAAAAGTGCTGATAAAATACATCAAGTCCAAGACTTGTGATCTGGCAATAAACAAGAAAGTATAAAAATATTCCTGACATCAGGAAAGTTCCATAAAGCCAACATAAATCATCACTGGCCTTCTTAGAAAAGTAGAAGATCTTCCAGCTGAAAGAGCACTTTCTTCTTCTCACTTCGAAAGCTTCGCTCTTCATCTCCTTTCGTATTTCATCCAGCAACTCCACCAGATGGCTGCGGATCCACGGCCGAGTCAGGCCGATCCGCCGCGGATCCGCGGCCGTTCTAACTCATCGGTGGCAGAAATGTTCATACGTGGCTTCTTTTCAACGGCCAAACTTCTTCAAGACGCTTCAGTTCCTCGAATTCTCCAGAAGCCTCCCTCCAACAGCAAGTCTTCTCTTGTAAGCTAGATAACTATCTTAATCTAGAAACTTCTCTTCAACTACCTAGCTTCCAAGGGAAGATTGACCTAGCTTCTAGGGGAAGCTAAAGGGAAAACTATAAAAGGAGACCTAGGGCTTCATTACAGGGGGTTGGTAGTTGTTCATGAATTGAGTAGTTGAATATTGAGTCAAATTTGCACAAGTTGAGTGACACAACTTATGATCCAAAAACCTAACCCAATCCAAATCCAAAGCCAAATCAAGATTATTTTGAGAAGCGTCTCAAGTAAGGCTTCAACGAGCCTTTGAAGCAACACCGATCATCATCCGAGCAAGAGATCCACGACGATCCGCGACTCAAGAAGATCGATGCGAAGCTAATTTTGGCGGATCTAGTTACCTCCTCAAATCTTGTAATCTTTGAGTGAATTGTACCTAATCGTCGATTAATAAAGGTGAAAATTATAAATCTTGCTTTTCTTTGTATTCTTGCATTATGAAAAGTTATCGATTCTTAATTCTTTCCTTTTTCATGATGTGTGAGTGAAATCTTCGCTTGTAGCGGAATCGAGAGAATAGGTAGATGATGATGATGAAATTCTTGAACGATTCTTAAGTCTTATAAGTTTTGTAAACTTTAGGAAATTGAATAATCGAAGACCTAATTTGAGCGAGATCACTTTCTTAAATATTTTCGCTCCAAATTATAGATCAATGATCGGTGATTTAATTTGCTAGAGGCTAGAATTTGAATGATAATCAATGAAAGGATAAGGGATGATGAAGGAGAAACCCTAGTTTCTTCAATAGATCCCTAAATCTCGTTGATCGTCATCGATCTAGCAACAAATCCTCAATAGATAAGAATTTGTAATCATTAGTATTCATCATCACTATCAATTTGATCGATTCCTACAACCTACTTTACAAATCTTGAGAATTCAATTGGTTTGGACATTTTCTTGTTCTTTATTAATTCTTGATTTTAGATCTATTTCTTTATGTTCTTGAAACTAAAACTCACAAATCTTAAATCATTTTCTTTTACCTTTTCTTTTCAACTCAAATAAAACAAATTCAAACAAATTCACACAATCTCAGTGGACGATCCGCTCTCGCTAACGAAACTACAATAGACACCATTATTGATTGCGGTATAAATTTCTTTGGTTGTGATTAAAACTTTTCCAAATACACACGAAGATGACCAATCAAACGGTGTCGTTGCCGAGGATCGTGTGCTAATTTGTTCATTTTTTGTTAATTGAGTTGAATTTTTTATTATTCCATCAGAATTTTTAGATCAAAATCGCATCAAGTGCTTAACGATTTGTTGTGAATTGTTCCAAGGAAATCTGGAATCTCTGTAGCGAAGGGAAAAATTTTCAGAGCATCTCAGAGAGTTCAGTGAGTCAACAGGAGCAGTTGCTGAAATTTTTGCGCAGGGATCTCTCCATATCACGGCGGATCTGTAGTATTACTAGTGTTCTTGCGGCGGAACCGCGACTTCATAGCTGTTTCAGTGATTCAAAATTTCTAAGTGAATCTTTTACTTTCTTATCTCCTCCTCCCTGCTCTGTCCAATAACCAATTTCTGCAGGATTCTTTGCAAAAATTCGCAGCGCCGCTAAAAAGAAATTATTGCATGTTTGATCTTGGTTGTTTGCATTTTTAATACAGAAATTAAGGGGCAAAGACCAAATTCAGATTAGGTGGGGATTTCATTACCCTTCCTAAGCCCCAAAAATCACAAACTTGCATCCGCATCACCCTCAATAACTAAAAAATATCTAGACATGACTCTAAAGACCGTCGCGCTCACTTAGGACAAAAGGAGGTCGTGGGTAATCTATTGCTTATCCGCGTTTTTTTTGTGGTGTATAAGGCAAGTGTGTCTAAGGAAAGTGGTTACTTAATTAGGTCCACTACTTACGTAGTGGAGAACCTCCTACTTACCTGGCACTTACCTGGCCACAGAAGGGGCAAAGAGGCAATAGAGGATCTATCTTGCGACTTGTCTTCTGGAAGTCTTGGAGCGATCTAGAGCCTTGACCTAAGTGACCACTAGATTTAGGGTTGCTTGTGCATTGTTTGTGTGAATTTTTCAAAAAAAAATCCGTCTTTTTCAAAACAAACACCAATCCAAATTTTCCCCTAATTATCACAACGCTGCCACATGTGCTAAACCATTTAGTGCGTGCTTGGCTGGACACGGGATTCTAGTGCCCGTCTTGTCCGCGTTCCTCCTATCGACTCCAAAGTCGGTAATTCCACATCTACTTTTTCTTCACCCACTACCACACCCACTTCGATGGATGGTTCTCCATCGAATTTCTTTAACACTACTCTGCCACCGCCCGTAGGTGCGCAGAATCCGCCCCGCATCTCTCTCTAAGAGAGATGCTACCCTATTCGAGGTCCTCTTTCGACCTGTCTCACCATTCCACCAGCCAATGGGGACAATTTTGAAATAAAACCACAATTTATCAATCTTTTACCCAAATTTCACGGTCTCGAGTCTGAAGACGCATACGTCTTTATTACCAAATTTAAAAATGTATGCGCTATGATAGGTACTTCACAGCTTTCTGTGGAAGCTATGAGATTACGTCTTCTCCCATTCACTTTGTGCGATATAGTCGAGAAGTGGCTTTATAATACAGCCGCACATTCTATTTCGAACTGGGGAGAATTCGTAACAGCTTTCCTAAAGAAATTCTACTCTAATCATAAGACAACTCGAGTCCATAGCGAAATAAATCAATTTACCCAGCTTCCAAATGAACCATTCTCGAAGTGTTTTGAATGCTTCAAGGATCTGTTAGTTCAATGTCCTCATCACGGAATTCCTAGATGGGATCTGTGCAGAATCATATATGAGGGCATTAATCCTACAACAAAACAGACCCTTGAATCCATGTGTCAAGGCACCTTCATGAATAAAGATGATGGTGAAGCCTGGAGATTTTTAGAAGATTTCGCTGAAAAAACTTTACAGTAGGAGAGTGTAAACCAGTCATCGTCTAGGAGTGGTATTCATCAACTTGATATTTCCATAGGAGTTAGAGCTGAAATGGAAGCAATGCAAAAGAAACTCGAAGCTATGGAACATAAATTTTTAGCAGCCTTCCTAAATCAGATGTCACTCTCCAAAACTGTCTGTGGATGTTGTTCTGATCCATCTCATCTTACAGTAGAATGTCCTTTAAATTCTCCGTTTTAAGGTCAAGAGCATACCAATGCTGCTTTCCAGCAAAGACCTAGAAACGATCTGTATTCTTTCACTTATAATCAGGGTTGGAGGAATCATCCTAACTTTGCTTGGAACCAATCACAAATTCAAAACACGGTTCCAAACCAAAATAATTTTCAAAGGGGTCCTCCACCACAACAGCAACCACTTCAAATAAGTCAGCACCCCTACCAATCACAAAACTTTCAAAATCCATTCAATACACCAGCACCGTATAATCCTTTGCAGTTGACCGGTACTGATAACTCCTCTTCACTCGAACAAACCATGAATTTACTCCTGACAAATTTCATGCAAGTTTCGGCTGAGATGAAGTCTTCCGTCGATAAAATCCAGAAAAACTCTGACTCCTAAAGTGAGAGTATTAAATCGATAGAAGCACAAATTGCACAATTAAAAGCCGAAATGAGTGCTAGAGAGAAAGGGAAACTTCCAACTCAACCTTTACCCAATCCTGGCTATTCACATCATGTGAATACTATTACCACGTTGAGATCTGGAAGAGTGCTAGACAACCATGTCAGTGAAGTGATTGATAATAATGATGAATCAATCGATGATACCCCGGCTGAGACTTTTCCTTCCACTTCTACTTCTACTTCTGACCCCAGTTCATCTACCCTACCGCTTTCTTCCGAACCTATTCTCCATTTTCCCTATGGCTTGAACACTCAGCACACTTTTTCTAGTCCACCAAAGACGAT
This sequence comes from Agapanthus africanus, assembly GCA_030015575.1. NCBI lineage: Eukaryota > Viridiplantae > Streptophyta > Magnoliopsida > Asparagales > Amaryllidaceae > Agapanthus > Agapanthus africanus. Next base: position 116,128,935 of record CM057340.1, on the reverse strand, counting down.
CCCCACTCCTATTCTTGGATCTTTCCTACCCACATGATCTTTTCCAATGTTGGACCCCGCTATTATTGCTAAAGCTCCTTATCCGAATCTGTTAAGGGGAAACAGACCAAGTCCGCAAATGGAGAAGATCACTGAAATCTTTAAACAGGTTAACATCAATATCTCTCTCCTAGATGCTATACAACAAATCCCGGCTTATGCGAAAATTCTCAAGGACTTGTGCACTAGGAAGAGGAAGACTCAAGTGCCAAAAAGGTGTTCATGTCAAAGACTGTAGACACAGCTTTTCCCCAACAATTACCTAAGAAATGTAAGGACCCTGGCTATCCTACTATTTCTATTTCTATTGGGGGTAAACACATTAACCGTGCTCCACTTGACCTTGGCGTAAGTGTTAACCTGCTTCCTTACTCGGTTTATGAGCAGTTAGGGATTGGAGAGTTGAAACCAGCTCACTGCACTCTCCAGATGGCCGACCGATCAATCACCCAACCTAGGCGTGAACTTGAGGATGTGTTGATAAAAATCGGGGAATTTGTATTCCCTGTGGACTTTATTGTACTCGATACATAGCCTGTAGCGAACTCACGGAATCAAATTCCGGTGATTTTAGGTCGACCCTTTTTGGCCACTTCCAATACTATAATCAACTGTCGTAATAGCTCTATGACCCTATCCTTCGAGAAGATGTCAATAGAGCTTAACATATACAGGTTGGGAAGTGTACCCTCCGAACCTACTGCTCAAGCATGTTCTGCCGAATTAATGGATGTCGACAGCAACGAATTTGATCAGCCTCACGGTATTGATCTAGACTCTTTTCATATGTTGTTGTTTGACCCAACTATGTATTATACACATATGGACTCTTCTATCAAGTTGTCCGGGTCAACATCTAACGCTGATTTTGAACTTTTGATGGAGTCTAGAGATCATCCCGCTCTTTCTGATGACATTATTATTCGGGATATCGATGAGAGCTTTGAGGAAATTTTCGCTGATGAACTCGCATTTTTAAAAGATACGGGTGTTGAGATGAATCAACTCCAAGAAAAAGAAATTGAACATCCACCCCTTCTTCTGGACAATCACAAGAATGCGAGTAATCCATCATCACAATCACTGTGTCGTCTCTCCAAAACGAGACGCAAACACATTCTATTACACCACTTATCTTTTCCCCACTTCTTCCTGGCTCTATACAACATGTTCTTCCACCAACCGGTGCACTACACTGATAAAATCTTCGAATGGTTGGTGTTGACTTTCGGTCTTTGAAAAGCTTAGCATTGACCAATAACTTTGACCTCCTTTTGTGATTTTAAAAGATTAACATTGTTTAACTCAAGTTTGGGGGGTATAATCTGGCTCTTGAAAATAAAATTTTTACTCAAAAATTGTGAGCCAAAGAATAAGTTCGGGGGAGGATTTTCACGATCATATTTCATGTCCCCATTAATAAATTTTCCTCCCAAGCTTACAGGCTTTTGAGATTTAGCAGAAGACAACAGTGAGGACACTGTTCTAAACAAGTTTGGGGGAGCTTTGTGCTTATTTACACATCACTTTGCATCATACTTTGCATAAGCACAAAACATAAAAAAAATATTTAATATTTAATTTTATAATAAAAGATTAGATAGTGAAAAATTACATCCAAAAGATTAGAAAAGTTTAAAAAAACCATGAAAATTAGAAGTTTTCTTAAACGAAACTAGTAATAAATAGTTATGAGCCATTGTCCCAAGGGTTAGTAAAATGAAAGAAGTCACTAATCTGCGGATAAAAATAAGTCTAAAAAATAGTTCCTATTCTGGAAGCCAAACATTTGAACGTTGATACCCTACTATACGCACTTACACACGTCTTGAAACTCGGGATAGTAGAGGATACCTTGAAATGCTCTTGTCTAAAAGCCAAAGTATGAAAAAAATAATGAATGAAAAATAAAAAGATAAAATGATGAAGAAAAATGAACACCGGTTTTGTTATCACCAAGGAAGTATAAAAAAAAATATAGCGAGGGTGCTTCATCACCTAGTGCCTTAGACCAACTGGTTTGGGAGTCACTGCTAAGCCTTAGGTGTTGCAAGACAAGAAAAATGCTACTTACGCCTAATCAGCGAACACATGAGTAATCGGTCGGTTAGTACCTCAAGAAGTATTAACGGTCGCATAAAAAATGTGAGAGCAATTTCATCTAAATATTCATCAATTAAAAAGTACTGAGGTCGATGGATAAGAGTATGATAACTTGAATTGAATTCTCCGAGTGTAGGGATGTGTTTTACACATACGTAGGGGTATATGATCAGTGTTTGGAAGAAAGGTATGAATGAAGAATAAAGACGATGTTTTATTGAGGGATGATGTGATTTCTAATATCTTTTCATGACTATTAAGATATGGCTCATGACAACTGAAAATCTAGTGTAGTTGGAAACTCTAATTTTCAAAGTCTTTCTTTAACAATTCTTATCTTTATATGTAACTTTCATAGTCTTCCTTTTATTATAGGATTTTGTGGGTGCAATCCGCTGAAAACCCTCAGGAGACAACACTCCTCCTACTAGGGACGCCTAGAGGTTTAAAGGCTTGTTGCACGTGCTCAGTGCAATCGTGTTTGCCTACAAAAGTGTGCTATTTAGTTTTTTCTTTTTCTTATATTTTCTCCTTCTCTTGAATAAAAAATGTTTGCTCGAGACGATCAAAATTAAGTTTGGGGGAATTTAATCATTCGAAAATATTGCATTCTTAACACATCAATTTCCCTACTCTTTCTAATCATCTAAAGGTGTTTGGTATAAATATAGCACATATTAGCAATTCGTCTTCAAAATATCAAATAACATGTGTTATGCATTATAACCGGCATTGAGAGGGAAATTATGTGTTTATTACTACATGCATGATCTTTGTATATCAACACTTGTCTCGAGATTGTGTGCAGGAAATTCTCCAGTTAAAAGAGCTGGAACTGCTAAAAGTGCTGATAAAATACATCAAGTCCAAGACTTGTGATCTGGCAATAAACAAGAAAGTATAAAAATATTCCAGACATCTGGAAAGTTCCATAAAGCCAACACAAATCATCACTGGAAATTTCATGCAGTAACTCCACCAGATGGTCGCGGATCCGCGGCCGAGTCAGGCCGATCCGCCGTGGATCCACGGCCGTTCTGACTCATTAATGGCAAAAATGTTCATATGTGGCTTTTTTTCAACTGCCAAACTTTTTCAAGACGCTTCAGTTCCTCGAATTCTCCAGAAGCTTCCCTCTAACAGCAAGTCTTCTCTTGTAAGCTAGATAACTACCTTAATCTAGAAACTTCTTTTCAACTACCTAGCTTCCAAGGGAAGATTGACCTAGCTTCTAGGGGAAGCTAAAGGGAAAACTATAAAAGGAGACCTAGGGCTTCATTATAGGGGGTTGGTAGTTGTTCATGAATTGAGTGGTTGAATATTGAGCCAAATTTATACAAGTTGAGTGACACAACTTGTGATCCAAAACCCTAACCCAATCCAAATCCAAAGCCAAATCAAGATCATTTTGAGAAGCGTCTCAAGCAATTCTTCAACGAGCCTTTGAAGCAACGCCGATCATCATCCGAGCAAGAGATCCACGATGATCCGTGACTCAAGAAGATCGATGCGAAGCTAATTTCGGCGGATCTAGTTACCTCCTCAAATCTTGTAATCTTTGAGTGAATTGTACCTAATTGTCAATTAATAAAGGTGAAAATTATAAATCTTGCTTTTCTTTACATTCTTGTATTATGAAAAGTTATCGATTCTTGATTCTTTCCTTTTTCATGATGTGTGAGTGAAATCTCCGTTTGTAGCGGAATCGAAAGAATAGGTAGATGATGATGATGAAATTCTTGAACGATTCTTAAGTCTTATGAGTTTTGTAAATTTTAGGAAATTGAATAATCGAAGAACTAATTTGAGCGAGATCACTTTCTTGAATGTTTTCGCTCCAAATTAGAGATCAACGATCGGTGATTTAATTTGCTAGAAGCTAGAATTTGAATGATAATAAATGAAAGGATAAGGGATGATGAAGGAGAAACCCTAGTTTCTTCAATAGATCCCTAAATCTCGTTGATCGTCATCGATCTAGCAACAAATCCTCAATAGATAAGAATTCGTAATCATTAGTATTCATCATCACTATCAATTTGATCGATTCCTACAAGCTACTTCACAAATCTTGAGAATTCAATTGGTTTGGACATTTTCTTGATCTTTATTAATTCTTGATTTTAGATTTATTTCTTTATGTTCTTGAAACTAAATACACACGAAGATGATCAATCAGTATTCCTGCAAAGACACTGATTTCCTTGCGGGTCGACGCGAATCGAGATGCTCTCGCCAAGAACGTCGATTTCCCTGAATCGAGGTATTTGCCGAGGACACTGATTTCCCTGGGGGTTGAGACGAATCGAGGTATTCCTGCAAAGACACCGATTTCCTTGCAGGTCGACGTGAATTGAGATGTTCTCATCAAGGACGCTGATTTCCCTGAATCGAGGTATTTGCCAAAGACACTGATTTCCTCGGAGTTGAGACGAATCGAGAGATTCCTGTAAAGACACTGATTTCTCTGCGGGTCGACACGAATCGAGATGATCTCGTCAAGGACGCTGATTTCCCTGAATCGAGGTTTTACCAAGGACGCTGATTTCCCTGGGGGTTGAAACGAATCGAGGTATTCCTATAAAGACACTGATTTCCTTGCAGGTCGAAGTGAATCGAGATGCTCTCGTCAAGGACGCTGATTTCCCTGAATCGAGGTATTTGCCAAGGACACTGATTTCCTCAGAGTTAAGACGAATCGAGAGATTCCTGCAAAGACACTGATTTCTCTGCGGGGCGACACGAATCGAGATGCTCTCGTCAAGGACGCTGATTTCCCTGAATCGAGGTTTCGCCAAGGACACTGATTTCCCTGGGGGTTGAAACGAATCAAGGTATTCCTGCAAAGACACTGATTTCTTTGCGGGTCGACGTGAATCGAGATGCTCTCGCCAAGGACGCTGATTTCCCTGAATCGAGGTATTTGCTAAGGACACTGATTTCCCTAGGGGTTAAGACAAATCGAGGTATTCCTGTAAAGACACTGATTTCCTTGCAGGTCGACGCGAATCGAGATGCTCTCGTCAAGGATGCTGATTTCCCTGAATCGAGGTTTTGCCAAAGACGCTGATTTCCTCGGAGTTGAGACGAATCGAGGTATTCCTGCAAAGACACTGATTTCCTTACGGGTCGACGCGAATCGAGATGCTCTCGTCAAGGACGCTGATTTCCCTGAATCAAGGTTTTTGCCAAGGATGCTGATTTCCTCGGAGTTGAGACGAATCGAGGTATTCCTGCAAAGACACTGATTTCTCTATGGGTCGATATGGATCGAGATGCTCTCGTCAAGGACGCTGATTTCCCTGAATCGAGGTTTTTGAGTTGACTTGATTCCTAGACGGGGTCATTGGATGACTCCAAGTTGTCTGTGAACCGTAGAGTCTTGGAACTAGGGACTTTGTCGTGGTTCCGATTGATGGTGTAGCATCTGTGTCCTCCTGGAATGAGGAGGCACACCGTTGTTGGTCTTCAGGCCGTAGATGTGGCCATTGAGATTTGGAACTAGGGATTTTGCCATGGCTCCGCTTCATTGCGACTCTGGGGTCGGTTGTTGGCGTCACGTCTGCATCTGGTTGGAGCGAAGAGAAACGCCATTGGTGATCTCTAGGCTGTTTGTGAACCGTCGAGATTTGGAACCAGGGGACTTTGCCATGGTTCCGTTGTTTTGACCCTAGGGTCATTTGTTGACGTCGTATATGCATCCTGCTGGAGTAAGGAGAAACGTCGTTGGTGATCTCTAGGCTGTCTGTGAACCGTCGAGATTTGGAACTAGGGGACTTTGACATGGTTCCGGGGTAGTCTCTAGGCTGTCTGTGAACCGTCGAGATTTGGAATTAAGGGACTTTGCCGTGGCTCTGTTTGTTGATGTTGCGTCTGCATCCGATTGGAGGGAGGAAGAACGCCGGTGTTGATCTCTAAGTTGTCAATGTTGACGTCGAGACCCTGAAGCTAGGGATCTTCCTTCGCTTCGTTTGTTGACATTGTGTCTGCAATATTGCGATAAATGTCGAGATTGTCTCTAGGTTGTCTATGAACCGTAGAGATTTGGCTTCGCTTCGACGAAGCCTGGTAGGACGATATGGTTCCCTTCTTGTTTGTGCCCATGGATTGTATACAGGGGTCAATGTGACCTCACCTGCATGGCAAAAAGTTTCATTCTTTTATTATTTTAATTCTTTCTACGATACTCTATCATTTCAGCTTTTTATATCGCGAAAATCATGATTGCCCAATCATTTTGGCTATTTTTCGCGGTGCCCAATCATTTCGGCTATTTGTTTTATTTACTCGCTGCTTTTTATTGCGAGTTGCCCAATCATTTCGGCTATTTGTTTTATTTACTCGCTGCTTTTTATTGCGAGTTGCCCAATCATTTCGGCTATTTTATATGCATATATTTTTTTTACTTGCTGATTTTGTTGCAAGTTGCCCCATCATTTCGGCTATTTCATATGCATTTGTGGATCGCTGGCTTTTCGCTGCGAGTTTGGGATTTGACATCGATTGAGGCATCACCATAGCTACAACTGGGATATTGCCAGGAGCGAATCATCATTTGCCTCTGTCAATGTTGAACAAAGGTGGCTTAGCGAACAGGGTTAGGATCCTGTCGACTAAGGCTTTTTGACTTTACGAGCCGTAAGGGTCTCGTAAAGGTATTTCTCCCTACGAGTCGTGAGGATCTCGTAGGTGCGTTTTCTCCTTAGGAATCGTGAGGATTCCTAAGCGTGTGTTCTCTTATAAGTCGTAAGGATCTTACAAGAGTGTTTTCTCCTTATAAGTCGAGAGGATTTACAAGGGCTGTCCACTGTGTAAACATATCTCTAGTCACGGGTGGGACTTTGTTAGGGAGAAGTTTATTCGTGCCCGTGGATTGTATACAAGGGTCGAAACGCTTGTAAGACAGTCTGTGAGTTGTGATGGCTTAAGAACAGGTTCAGATCCCTATAATTTAAGGCTTTTGAATCCTATGAGCCATGAGGGTCTCAAAGGGGAATTCTCCTTACGAGTCATGAGGATCTCGTAAGTGTGTTTTCTCCTTAGGAATCGTGATGATTCCTAAGTGTGTTGCTCCCTTGTGAGTCGTAAGGATCTCATGCAGGTATTTTCTCCTTACTGGGTCGAGAGGACCTTGCAAGTGTCTTTTAATGAGATTGCGCCCTTTCGGGTTTTCACAAACTTGCCGGTAGTCCTGCTGTTTTTACTCACGGCGCCCTTTCGGGTTTTCATCCGTGCCCATCTCTCTTATGGACGTACCGTAATTTTTTTTCTTACAAGTCTGCGCCTTTTCGGGTTTTCACAAACATCGCCGGTAGTCCTGCTGTTTTTACTCACGGCGCCCTTTCGGGTTTTCATCCGTGCCCATTTTGCTTGTGGACATACCCTTTTTTTTGTCAACCTTGGGATGCTGCAGTCCGTAGTAGTTTATAGACGTCTCGGTCAATTGCAAGTTTTAGGACATTGCGGTCCATTGTTAGTTTAGGGACATTTCGGTCCGTTGCAAGTGGGTCTGGGATTTTCTCCGGGCAACGTACGATTACGCAGCTAGATGTCCTCGCAAGTCTTCGTATCTTTTGTGTCGGAGGGGGATTCCTTGAAGAGAGGGCTGAGGGCTATTTCTTCTTCAGAATCGCTTCCAAGGATAATAACTTGCGATCCCTTGGTGCCAATTATGTGACAGTTGCCGGCAGTTCTTTTGCGTTCATCTGTCGTGCTTCTCTTTTCCTGACGAGACTTGCGTTTCACTCGTTGAACGTGTTGTCAGTGAGCAGCATATCCCTGCCATCAGTTTTTAAAGGCTATGCACTCTTCGGTAGGATGTGCAATCCTCTGATGGTATAAGCAGAAGTCAGGATGTACATCCGCTTCATCAAGATGTATACCGCTAGGAGAATTTCTTTTGAAAGAGGGCAACTTCATTCCTATTGACAAGGTCCTAGCGAATCGTTTCCTTACTTTAAACTTGCTTTTGCTGGCGATAGGGATGCTTCGATCCGGTTTGGGTGCCTCGACCTTTTCATTCAATCGTCGGCGTTTAGCTTTTTCGAATATAGCCATTTCGCGCTCCCGATCAGCTTTGCTTTTCAGAAGAGCTTCGTTCAGGAATGCGTCAATCATTTCGTCTGATGGTCCTAGAAGTTCCGGCTCGGGATCTGCCCCCAGTTTCTCTGCATCCAGAGCTTCTTCATCGTTTATTAACGAGTGGGAGATCATCTGGCAGCTTGCCACATAATCTTCAGGTTCATCTGACGAGTCTTCTCCGTTGTCATCCTCTCTGTCTTCAAGGACATAGATAAGAAACTCCTGAAGTGTGACCGGGGTTCGCGCCTTCTGGTTATATTCTTCCAGTGCGTCAATATGCTTTTGTAGATCCGTGCACTTGTTATCAAACTGCGCGGGCTTTTTGATCTTCTTCTTTTTCTTCGAAGACTTTGACGGCTGGGCCCAAATGTTTTGTCCACCATCACTATTAACTCTCAATATTGGGCGTGGTTTCAGTATCCCCTTGATGACTTCGGGTTCCAACGGACTTTTCCATTTGATCGCCGGGCATGTTTGGAGATCCTTCAGCATTCTTTTCGTCTTGGTTGAAAGAACGACCTCCTATGGAGCTTCTTCTATAAAAGAGCACGATGCCCCCAGTGTGTCCCCCTTTTAAGAGCGTGCGGTTGAGGCGGATTTACCTTCCAGTTTTCAGACAACGCAAACTTGCCCTGTTGATACTGATCTTCAACCCAATTTTTGAAGACATAGCGGTCTTCGATTGGATGGCCCAATACTCGATGGTAGGGGCAGTAATTAGGATCGTTGACATCGTTCGGTTGTAGTGGGTGTCTCTGCTCCGGTAGAGTGATGAGCCCGTTGCGCACTGCTAGTTCGAACAGTCTCCCTGTTTTATCTCGGGGGAATGAGTAGGGACGTCTCAACTTCTCATCAAGAGATTGCCGCTTGTTGCTTTGGCGAACAACCGGTTTCGGGCCACTTGGTTGGGTGCTGGCAACAAAGGTCGCTTTCCCTTTGCCTTTTTCATTTCGAAGCTCCGTCTTTGAAGAGAGCGGTCTATGGCCCATCTGGTCCATTTGGGCCAGCTTGTCGATCAAGGCCTGGAAAGTGGTCGGCTTTAAGAACATCATGAACTGAGATATTGTCGCCTGCAGATCGAGGGTTCCCACGAACATGCCTACTGCAGGAGCTTCTTCGATGCGTTGTTCGCATTTTGACCATAGATTCCACCACCGGATTGCATACTGCGCCCATGTCTCTCCTGGCTTCACCCTGTCATTGATCAACATCGTGATTGGGGTGCGGTCGCTAGCGCTCGTGAATCTTTGCGTAAACAGTAACTCCATTTCTGCAAATGTCTTAACGGAGTCATTCGGGAGCTCGGAGTAACATTCAAACGCTGTCTCCGACAAGCTGCCAACAAAATGGCGAAGCAACAGTTTGTCGTCACCTCCGGTATTGCCGCAAAGAGCCCTAAACTGAGCGACATGTTGATGGGGGTTGCCTGTCCCCTCGTACACATGGAATTTAGGAATTGTATATCCTGGCGGGTACTTTATCTGGTCGTACCAACCCGGATAGGGTCGTCCAATCTTAACAATTTGACCGGCCGCTTCGCTTGCCTGATGAACTTGTATTTGTTGAGCTATATAATCATCGAGCATGGTTTTGGAGATGGTCTCCTCCTTGGCTGCTGACAAAACCGACAGAGGATCATCTTCAATTATTACTGGAGGATCTTCGGCTGGAGGGTCCGGCTGGATCATCAGGCCCACCATATCTTGGAATAAAAGGGCCATTTGTTTTATGTTGGCCGCTTGTTCCGCAGCCTCTTTGTCCTTCTTCTCAAGCATTCTTCGAAGCAATTCGGCATCCGTTTCCTGCTCATAACGCTGCTCCGAAGATGTCTCTGGTCCTGCTTTTGGTCCCGTAAGTGCGGCCATAGCTGTTAGCATTTCTTGAAGCTTTTGTTGTTGTTGCTCCTAAGCCTTAGTCACTGATCGTGTAAGAGGTCGATGACCTGTGGAGATACGGCTATCCTCTTTTTCGGATGCCATATAGATGGTGTGCACCACCATGCCCCCAGACTTTGGGTGTTTAGATTCAGTGTTCTTGCGATTTGTCACAGACACCGGGATTTTCTCCAGCTTTCTCCTCTTGTGAGCGGTCGAAGTTGAGGGGGCCGTTGCAGTGGGCACACAATTAGCTGTCGCTTTCTGTGGTTTGACGGGGTGGTCCTCTTCTTGCCGAACCTTCATTTTTTTCTGTCGGCGGGAGTAATCTGGATCAATCACCAAGTCTTGGACTTGACGCCAGACTTTATATATTTTAGAGGACAGCCGCTGAGGGGGCCGCTCCAACTTCGTCTTTGTAGCATTCTCCATTGGTGGAGGAGATCTTTTCAGCATAGCATTTGGCGATTTCCTGCGTACCCTGTTAAGTAATTCAAAGTTATTCCCGGTTGGAACAACAACATCAACTTCCACCATTGGAGCTGGCGGAGTCAGTCCAGAAGAGGAATTGTCCCCAGCTTTCCTCACTCGGCGCCAGTGGCGACGTCGAGCATGTCGTGCGGCCGGGATCACCTCCGCTGTTGACTCAGCTTTTCCATGCCCTCTGTTCTGACGAGAGTCTTTTGTTGGCACCAGCCTGTCAAAGACAGATGCTCGCTGAGAGGGAATGACCAATCTTGAGAAGGACAATTTTCGTACAGGGGAAACGGCCTTGGTTACTTCACCCGGAGTGGGAGCTGAAATGGCCAGTCTTGTGAAGACGACCCCTTAGCCGGAGAAGCCGCCTTGGTGACTTCAGGAGTAGGAATGGCTATTTTCTTCGGGATAACCCCCTCCGGTATCACGGGCTTCTTTACAGGTCCATTGGAGCTTCGGCCTAATCTGTTAAAGACTAAGGCGCTGGAGTTGGACGACCCGCTGAGAGGGGCCGTGGTGGTTGCAAGCCGATCAAAGACCGACTTCTTCTTAGCTTCTTGAGATGGCATAGGAGCGCTGAAGCTCGTTGGTGGGATCATGATCCTGAAGAATAGTCCGGTGGTGGCTTGGGTCACTTGTTCCACCGGCATTATGAACAGGGAGGCCGCTTGGGGCCCGTAGGTTACTCCTCCGGCGAGGACGGAGCGGGAGTTGTTGAAATTAGTGCAGTTTGAAGCCATTGATCTTCTGTTTTTCTGCATGGAGCAAGATACCAAATCTTAGTACTTCACATCCAAAGGCAACCATGTCAAACCGCGACTTGTTCGCGAAACACGACACACGAAGTATGGAGTGGAAAGAGGAAAAGATCCCACCGGGCGTACCAGAATCTGTTCTCCGCCCAACACAGAGACGCGGCCGCATAGGTTCGTCTTGCCTGAAATTCGAGGGCAGATACTAATTGGTGCTATCCGTCCACCTCTCCGAAGATGCCAAGTTGATTTATGGCACCATGTATCGAAGGTTTAAACGGATGCAGCCGATGTAGCAGACTTTGTCAGATTCCCCCTCGCTGAGGGGTTTTGATTGTGGGGACGCTCTTCCCTGCAGGCGCAAGCCCCTGCAGTTAATTACACTGCCGCATCGCGGTAACCACTTTCTCCTTCTCCAGATGATCACTTCGTGTCGTGTGTGTTTGTTTTGTTTTTGGTTGCCCGTGGATTGTATACGGAGACTAATTTATGTTGTCGCCCGTAGGGCGTGGATTAGTCCAAATCCGTATCTTCTTAGATCTGGGTTTGGGGTTGTGTTTAAAGATACGTTAGTCTCGTTTGAGACTAAGATCAACTTAAACGTATGTTAAGGATACGTTAGTCTAATTTCAGACTAAGATCAACTTAACGGGATCATTTAGATCCAACAAAAGAGCATTCATACTCTATTGTTTAGTTTAGGGACATTGCGGTCGATTACCAGTTTAAGGACATGGTGGTCCAAGGTTAAGGACATCATAGTCCATTGGTTTAAGGATCCCACAGTCCGAGGTTAAGGACATCATAGTCCATGGGTTTAAGGACCCCACAGTCGAGTTTAAAGACGTCATAGTCTATGGAATGTATGGTTGTTGGGACCCGTCACCTCTCTGAAGACGTTGAAAGATTACAACGATAAATATCAGAGGAGTAAAGAGATGTACCCTTGAACCAATTTTGGTTAAGAGATCTGTAATCCAATTAGGACTAAGATCTAAAATTTATGAGCATATATGCTCAGTTAATCTGAATGAGGGTTCTGTGGTCACTTTGGCTCGGCCCATTCAGTTAAAATGTTAAACATTTGACAATGCTGAGCATTGATTTGAGTTCTGACAATATTTTCTGTCTTTTATTAATTGCTGAGCATTCCTCATAGCTCTGGGCTTTATAGAACAATTTATGTTCTCTTAGCGCACACGTGAGGAGCACTTGGCGCGCTTGGCACTAGCGCAAGTCAATGAGCACAATGCGCTACTTTAAATTTAGAGCGCTAAAGCTTTGCAGCGCTTTGCGCTAGATGTGGAGCGCCGGGGCGCTTCTGTTAAGTAGCGCACACGTGAGGAGCACGTGGCGCGCTTGGTGCTAGCGCCAGTCAATGAGTGCAGTGCGCTACTTTAAATTTGGAGCGCTAAGGCTCTGCAGCGTTTTGCGCTAGATGTGGAGCGCTGAGGCGCTTCTGTTAAGTAGCGCACACGTGAGGAGCACATGGCGCGCTTGGCGCTAGCGCCAGTCAATGAGCGCAGTGCGCTACTTTAAATTTGGAGCACTAAGGCTCTGCAGCGCTTTGCGCTAGATGTGGAGTGCTGAGGCACTTTTAAATTAAGAGCGCTAAGGCTCTTCTTTCATACAACTTAGATCAGTTTGCGCCCCGAGAATTATATTCTCAATCTTATAAGAGACTTTGTCTCAAGGTTCTAAGAACAAAGTTCTAATTTTATAGGAGATGTTTCAATCTCTTATTTTGGTGCAAGGCTTTGCCTTTATGGATCTGTGATCCTAAGAGAAATGAATTATTCTCCCCCTTTATTTTATAATGAGATGTCCATGATCTCCTTGTATAAAAGACCTTAGTCTTATAGATCTATGATCTGTGAGAAGAATTATGTTCTTCTTCTTATATTTTTTATGATGAGATCCTTTGATCTCTTTGTGAAAGACCTTGGTCTTATAGATCTATGATCTGTGAGAAAGAAGTGTATTCTTCTTTTTAGTATGAGATGATTTCACCTCTTTGTTTATTTTTACCTTGAAGAAAATTTTCTTCTTCTACCGAGAGCTTGGCTCTTCTTTCTGAGATTTCTCAAAGTTTTTGGAGGGTTCCTCTCTATGTTTCTGAATATCTGAGACTTGAAGTCTTGGGGCCTTTATATAGGGCGAGCTGGTTTGTTCAATCGGTTAAGGAGAACTTTTCTATAATTGATTTGGGGATTTCCCTACCGTTGGATCTTTGATCCAAGGGCTTCTGATTTACAGAAGGCAATCTTCTTATTTATAACAAGATTGGGAAATCTTTCCATACATAATTTATTCTGTATTTTGGTGATTTTTAATCACCTTTGGATCATTGATCCAATGGTGCTCTGATTTACAGAGCGCAATCTTTTTGTTTGGAAAGATTTTGAGGAATCTCTCCTTAGAAGAATTTTATTCTGATTAATTGATGATTTGTCATCTTTTATTGGATCTTTGATCTGACGGTGGGGAGCTTTTAGTTCTAGCGCTAGCGCTTACGTGCTTTGCACGTGGTGCGCTGCTTAAGTGCGGCGCTCTTAGCGCTAGCGCTTACGTGCTTTGCACGTAGTGCGCTGCTTAGAGTGCAGCGCTCTTAGCGCTAGCGCCCATGTGCTTTGCACGTGGGCGCTGCCTCAGAGTCTTTGACTCTCTCAGCGCTGGCACTGCTATGAAGCGCTGCTTCATTACTGAAGGTGTCTTTTCACCTCCCTTCTCTACTTTTTCTGAGTCAAGCTTCTCTTTCTCAGAGCTTGGAAATAGTTCCATCATGCACAGCATTTTCTATGCCTAGACTTAAATGTCTCCCTTCATAATCTGAAGCAATGCTTCTTTTCTCTCTCATTTTCAGAGAATCATTTTAACAGAGAAGAGCCATGGCTTGTAATCGCCCACATGCTCGCCGTCAGCCATGGGAGGTGCCCATTGAGGAAATTGTTCCTCGTTTTGCTGCGCGCTTGGTGAACCCTACTCTTACGGATGACCAATGCGACACGGTGCTGCACGAGCTCTTGACTCGTGTAGGATCTCCTCTCCCCATCGGCTCCATTTGGCTCCGGATGGTTTTCTTGTCTGTGAGCAATGATATTCCCCCTCCTCCGGCGGAGATGACTTCGGCAATGCTCGACGTCGCGGAAGACAAGATCAAGTGCTTCCACGAGGCACTTTTGATCACCATAGCTCTGAAGGATCGCTCTGTCCGGATGCTAAGCCAAATATGGGCTCAGCGGATCGTCATGTCTGCCTTTGCTGATGGGTGTGGTGCTGACCGATGGGTAGCTACTCTTTGTGAAGATCGCCGCTTTATCGTGGTGGAGAAGGCAGAGTGAGAGTTAGATAATTTTATCCATAGTTTTGTGAATCCCTGTATTTTCGATCCCATGTTTGGTGATCTATTTCCTATAGAATAAAATGTTCAATTAAATGCTTTGTTTTTGTCATTGAACACCTGTTCTTCCTCCGATGTGTGCATGTGCGTATATGAATGACCCTGGTTTCACACATATCTATAAACGAAACTTAAGCCGGCATAAACAGGAACTAATAACTCTTGGCCGAAGATTTTGGTGGGAACAGCTGCAAAAGGTGCCATTACTATACTTGCTTGGTAGCTGTTGTTGTATGAAAACTCCACGAGATGTAGGTGATCTTCCCACGATCCTCCGAAGTCTAGCATACACGCTCTTAGCATATCCTCCAAGATCTGAATAGTTCGCTCAGACTGACCATTTGTTTGTGGATGATAAGTTGTGCTGAAGTTCAGACTTATTCCCAATCTCGCTTGTAGACTTTGCCAAAACTGCGATCTAAATGCAGTGTCACAATCGGAGACAATGCAGACCGGTACTCCATGAAGTCTCACAATTTCTTGTATGAGTTCATGGGTATCAGAGATAGTACATTTTGAAGAGTTTAAATCTTACTTATATTCTTACCTCCATGTACTTCTTTGCTAATGTCTCAGTTGATTGGCCAACTCGAAATGGGATGAAGTGAGCCGACTTTGTGAGTCGATCTACAATAACCCATACCGCATAGTTACCTTTTGTGCTGCGAGGGGGTGCAGTCATAAAATCCATTATGATTTTTTGCCACTTCCATTCTGGAATAGGTAACGGTTGAAGTAATCCAGCTGTCCTGTGATATTCAGCCTTCACTTGCTGACACACCAAGCATTTAGCGACACTTCTGGCTACTTCACGTTTCATTCCATGCCACCAGTAATTTTGACGTAGATCTTTGTACATCTTTGTACCTCCAGGGTGTACTGAGTAAGGAGAGTTATGAGCTTCCTTCATTAACTCTTCTCGCACAGAACCTTTTGGTACACAATCTGCTGCCGTATCTCAAAGATCCGTCTTCATAGATGATGAAGTCTGTTCTGAGTCCATTCTCCACTTGTTCTCTGATCTTTTGCAACTTAGCATCACTTGCTTGAGTTGCTTTGATCTGATTGACAATTGTTGATTGAACTTGTAAATTCATCAAACTTGAAGCGTTACCTGGCATGACTACTTCAATCTCCATCTGATGCAAATCCTGTTGAAGCTTCCACTGGACGGTGAGATTAAATACTAATGGTTGGCGACTAAGGGCATCAGGTACCACATTCACCTTCTCTGGGTGATATTGTAGGTTGATGTCGAAGTCCGCCATGAGTTCTAACCATCGTCTCTGCCGCATATTAAGATCCTTCTGAGTAAACACATATTTCAGACTCTTGTGATCTGTGTATATGTTCACTCGTTCACCAAGAAAATAATGGCGCCAAATCTTAAGAGCAAAGATAACGGCTGCCGATTCCAAATCACGCGTTGGGTAATTGCGCTCATGAATCTTCAGCTATCTTGAAGCATAGGCCACAACCTTTCCGTGCTGATGTAGAACACATCCTAATCCCTTACCGGATGCATCGCAATACACTTCGAAACCTCCATATTGGTCCGGTATAACGAGAATAGGCGCTGATGTCAACCTTGACTTGAGTTCTACGAAAACTTATTCGCATGCTTCTGACCACACAAAGTCTTCATCTTTACATGTAAGCTTGGTCAGGGGTGTTGCTATCTTCGAAAATCCTTCAATGAACCTTCTGTAATATCCAGCTAGACCCAAGAAACTCCGAATGTCCTTTACTGACTTTGGTGTCGGCCATTCACTTACTGCTGAAACTTTCGCTGGATCCACAGAGATTCCTTCGCTTGATACGATATGTCCAAGAAAACCAACTTGGTCTAGCCAAAACTCGCACTTGTTGTACTTAGCATATAACTGAAGTTGTCGTAGTGTTTCCAGGACAATTCGTAGGTGCTCGGCTTGCTCTTTCTGACTCTTAGAATACACCAGGATGTCGTCGATGAAGATGACAGCAAACCTGTCTAAGTACTCCTGGAAAACTTAATTCATCAGGTTCATGAATATTGCTGGTGCATTGGTCACTCTGAATGGCATCACAAGAAATTCGTATTGTCCATAACGAGTTATGAATGCTGTTTTATGAATATCAGCTTCCTTGACCTTCACCTACTTGAACGAAGATCTAATTTGGAGAAAACATAAGATCCACTTAGCTGATCAAACAGATCGTCGATGCGCGGGAGTGGATACTTGTTCTTTATCGTTACTTCGTTCAAGGCTCTATAATCAATGCGCATTCGATATAAACCTTCCTTCTTCTTCACAAGCAGTACTGATGATCCCTAACTTGAAGTGCTGGGACGAATCCATCATTTCGCCAATAATTCGTCCAACTGAGTTTGGACCTCCTTTAAACCTTCCGGACTTAATCGATAAGGTACTTTGATGGTTGTGCTCCTGGTACTAAATCAATGCTGAATTCAAGAGCTCAATCGGGAGGCAAACCTGATATATCGTCAGGAAACACATCGTCGAACTCTCGAACCACTTCTGGCTTTGATCCTTCCTCCGCTTGAATTGCTGCAATCACTGCCTTCTTCTTTGGTTTCTCCTTGTATGTACTTGGCTCCAGGGTACAGTCTCCGCTTTTGAAATAAAAGACCGAATGCTTTGGAATCTCGAATACTACCCTCCTTTGACGACAGTCAATGGTAGCATAAAATGTTCCAAGCCAATCCATACCTAGAACCACATCGAAGTTCGGTATGTCCAGCACCTTGAAGTCAGCATAGAATTCTCTGCTGTAGACGACTACTGGACACAAGCTGTATCCCATTGTTGCCTTTAGAACGAAATTTCCTGAACTGACATTCCAACTAGATACAAGCGGTGTGACTGAAATCGCATGTATTCAGACGAACCGTTGCGACATAAAGCAATGAGATGCTCCAGTATCGAATAGTGCTAGTGCAGGAAGTGATGCTACTAAGATTGTACCTAAGTTATGTGGGATAGATTTTAGGTATAGAGAAAAATATGTAGGTGGGTGCTAAGACTGAAAGAAAAGCTTAGGAAGAAAGGGTTACCAGTGATGACTTGGCCAGTGGCCTCAGCTTCTTCCACGGTCATCGTGAAAGCCTGTCGCCGTGGTACATTCCTCTTGGCCGGAGGAGAATTCCTCTGAACGTTCCGTTGAGCTTGATGGAACTGACGAGGAGGAGGTGCAGTCAGTGGTCCTTTAGGTGGTGGAGCAGGGAGAGCGAGTCTTGGTGCAGGTGCCTAAAGGGCTGGTCTCTGCTGGTAAGTGATTGCTGGCCTGGGTGCAGCAATTGGGTTGTGTCTTCGGGGACAAGACCCAATATCATGAGTAGCCGACCCGCAGACTAAGCAAAGACAGTTGGCTCGCCGATAATCTTTCGCTAAATGTCTATCTCTTTTACAGTAGGTACAAAAAGCTGGGCTAGGCCGGTTGGATGGTACTCCAGGTCTTCTTGGCACAAACGGTGGCCTTGAAGAGGCTCCTCCTGCCATCTGTGTGGCAGGACGCTTCACTCCGGCAGATTGGGGTCCGCCCTTCATCTTCACCACTGCCTCATATCGACGGGTAGCTTTCAAAGCCAGTTCGTGGATTGGGAAATCCCCTGTAGCTAACGCAGCTTGGATCTCCGGATCTAACCCTTGCTGAAATCGTCGTGCTCTAATCTCAGCCGTCGGTATCAAATATGCCGCGAATCTACTGAACATGGTAAACTCAGCATCATACTCATCCACAGATTTGGTCCACATCGAACCCTGTTATAAATGGATGAATTGTTGTTCCATGTCGAATTTGGCAGTCTCTGGGAAGTATTTCGCATCGAACATATCGCGAAAGGTCCTCCATTCGATAGGTTGGGCAAGACGACTTTCTTCCGCCTTCCACCAAACTCGGGCATTGTCAGTGAGATGCAGCTTCGCAACTCGTACCCAAGCAACCTCTGGCACTTGTGCTGCTACCAGGTCGTCCACAATGCTTTGAGCCCATTTCTCAGCTTCCAGAGGGCTCTCTTTTCCAGAAAATTGCTTTGGGTGCAAGGCTCGGAATTGCTTCACTCTGGGTGCTTCTGCTTCTAAGCGGTTTAGGAGAATAGCAATCTGCTGCTGTTGTCCCTCCAGGAGGCTCTTAATTGCTTCAAGAAAAACCGTCTGCTCGTTGACAGGAGCTGCTACGGTAAATGTAAGTGGTAGAGATGGTGGTGGGGTGTTTCCATTCACGTTGGTACTGGTATTGTTTGGAGAATCCATACCTTGAAATAAAAATAGGATTAGGATAGATTCAAAGGAATATGAAATGTTTTTAATTGCTGATTCTTGTGACATATATATTGCTTAGGTTTCCATGCAGAACTGACCTGCATGTCTATGCATAATTGACCTGCATGGGCCACCAACAAAACCTGTCGCGCCCCGCTTCCCAGTATACGGGCAGAGGATGCGACGAGGCCGCTACGTATTTACTCTAAAATAAACACGCTAAGCGTATCTAAGCAATATAAGTAAAATGCACAAGAGACAATATCAATGGATATAATTGAACAGCAAATTTATTTATTAAACATTCTTTTTACAATACAACTGAAAAGTAAATACATGGAATGGAAAGTAATGCCTAAACAGTGGCATAACAGAAATGAAAATACTGAAATGAAATGTACAACTAAAATTCCGGATCGAAAGCTAGCTGATCCAAGTCCTCGCTGGTGGGCTCGATCTCCTGAAGGTCCGATCCACCTGACAACATTCCAAAGAAGAAAGAGAAGGAATGTCGTCAGCGAACAATTGCTCGGTAAGTCCCAAAGATAAGGGAGAAGTAGAATAGACAGAGAGAGAATGTAGCTTTTAAAGTTGTATTATATTGTTAACGCTGTTGTTTGTAGCTTGGTACAGAAGAATGCCAGTGTATACGAGAAGAGTCCCACTATTCCGGAGACTAAGGTATACGGAGCACAAGGAACCGTTCAGCCACGGTACAACGGCAATTGAATTCAGGTTAGATGTATTATGGTTACAGTCTCGTACCACTTCTAACACCTTCCGTGCCAGTCTACCCCTTATAAACCCCGCGATGTCCTGATTGTACTGTTTGTATTGTTTGAACTGTATATTGTATATAGATGGATGACTTGCCGAAACCATGATATCATTAATAGAACGGATATAATGGATGAACATGTAGATGGAATATATCCATGGTTCGGTTCAGTCAATATAGATTGATTAGATTGAATAGACGGGTTCATAGATCCGTGCTGTATTGTAGTTTTGTAATTTCATACTTGAATCATATTCAAGTCAGATTGATTATATTGAGACTCAGTCTGAGTCGTACAATTAGAAAAGAAATTGAATCATGAATTATGTTTTGGTGCTATCGGTAACTGCTGCACATGGACGGCAGGATTTGTGTCTTTTTCCAAGGCAATTACCGTGTTGATAACACCGTTGTTTAGATTTTCTACCTTAGATAGGTAAGCACCCATATTCTCCGGCTTCCTGAGGGGGGTTTATGTAAAAATAATTTTTATATACTTTCAAAATAAATCTCAAGTATTTATTTATCGTCTTTAGGGTTTTCATGGAAATATATTTTAAAATATAACGTTTACTAGTGAATAGAACCTAGATTGCATTGTAAATGGTATTTTAATGTAATATTGGAATTGTATTGATTTGTAATGGTGGTTTCATGAAATATGTAATCTTTTCTTTTTGTCTAGAAAGCATAGAATATTTTATTTATATATTTAAAATAAATTTTATTTATTAAGTAGAAATCGCATTTTTCTTAAAAATTGCATTAAAAATTCCATCGAGATCGGATGCTCCGTGAGGAAGCCTGCATCTCGCTCTACTAGGCCCGAGGGTGTGCGATAATCCGCACCATCCCGATTGGGATCCCCAAAAATGGGTTGTAGAGGCGCATTTGCAAGGAATTAAATAATACACTTTTATAGAAAACGGTTTTTGATGGTTCATGGTATTTAAATGTAAATTCATATTTGTCCCAAAATATTATTTTCAAGCAATCGTACTATATCAAGATGTGTGTTGTGAGAGGTAGGTCATTACCTCGTGAGATTTTTCTAAAGGTAGTATAAGCAAATATGATAAAAGATATAGTATGTAAAGTTTATGGTATTTAAACGTAAAAGTGTAATAAAAGTTACATAGCATGGTATTTTTTGTGAAATACCCAAATTAGCAAAAATACGATTTTAAAGGTTTATCATTGATTTTACCAATATATAAAAATTTACTATAATTTTTCCATGTTTTAATAATTAAGGAACTAATTATCGATAACCTTTATTCATCGCGTAGAATAATTACATTTATTCCTGCAAAAGTTGTCCTGGTCATGGTAGTCATTTTAAGACTTAGTTTCATATGTCCAAGCAAGAATCCGGGGTTGTTCATTACCCCATGATTTTATCGTGAAGAATAAATGATAAAAGTTTATTATATTATTATGGTTTAATATCATTTTTAATTGTCAAAAACCGTAAAATAGATAATGTGGTCAAGACATTATTATTAGGTCCTGGAATTTTTTTCATAGAAAAATATTTTCATGATGAAGATAATAAGAGATCAAGTGTTGAGAGATCTTACCTGGAATGATCTAGAAAAATAAAAGTCGGCGAGCGTCTGGTTGTACGAGAAACGGTATATCTTGAATCCAAGAATTTTTCTGTCTTTGGGGATTGTTCCAGAGTGTAGAAGACTAAAGGAGAAAGCTCTGGAAATATTTTGGAATTTTTTTGTCCAACAGATTTTTTTGGTGAATTTTAGAAACTCATGGCTATTTTTAGGAATTTCTGGGATTAAATTATTATTATTTTTTTTGACTGCTACAGTAATTGACCAGATCCAACCGTTGATTTAACCAGATCCGATGGTCCACATTTTATCACATGTGAACAGGAGTGGGACCCGGCTGGGTTGTTGTGGGTGATCCTTGACCATTGATTGTTGATCCGACGGTCTAGATTAAAGACACACACACACACACACACACACACACACACACACACACACACACACACACATATATATATATATATATATATATATATATATATATATATATATATCCTATTTTTAAATAAAAACTGTTGGCAGAATCTGGACCATTGGTTTTTAAATCTAACGGTCCAGATTTATTCCAGCTCAAAAAATAAAATAAAATTATTTTTAATATTTAAAATTGTTTTAAAAATTGTTTTTGGCTTCTAAAAATTATTTTAAAATAGTAAAAAATATTTTTAAAATATAGAAAGTGTTTTGATATTTTCTATCTTTTGCAACCAAATTTTGTCTAAAATAGATCTTCTTGTCGGTTATAAAAAAATTTCCCTTCGATAAAAAAGACATTTAAATTCTTAAAAATTCTCAAAAAATTCTAAAAATTCCTAAATATCATATTAATTTATTTTAATCATGGAAAAATATTTTTAAAGTGTTTTCTACCAATAGAAATAGTACAATAATTGTTTTGACCTCGGAAAAAATTATAAAATGTTTTTATTACGTATCTAAGGTACACAGTCGTTACAACGGGCCATATAGTAAAGCTGGTAAAGCTGATTATAAGAGAGTAGACACTATATTTATCAACAAAATATACCGGTTTATCCTCTTCAATAGCGCGTGTCTTGAAAAAATTAGAGAGTAAGTTTTTTTGGATTAATTGTTATATTTGTGTTTGTGTGTGTATGAAATGATATAATATTAATATCATAATTTATTGTCGAGAACAGAATTCATTTTAACGAGATACGTGAGGGGCATCCTGATTAGAACGATGAACGATTGGAAAAATATCATCAGGATAATTTTTGCGATTGGGTTGCAGATCATATAAGTTATTTGAATAGCATGTTATTGCTACCAGTTTTAATCTAAATTTATATCGTTATATATTTGTCGTAAAATTTGTTTTGTTAGATCCACGATCCGAACTTGTCTGCATCATTAGAGAGTGATTCAAGATATTTAGCTCAGTTTCCTAGTATGGAGGTTGCATATTATAAAGGATTCAATATCCTTTGATACATATTCGAAATTAAGGACATAGAAATATCTAGAACCACTCAGAATAGTAGGATTGCGACGGTAAGATCGGATGGTGTGATTTATTATGGATACTTAAATTGTATACTCGGCATCCAATATCCCGGACGATCAGAACCGTTTTATATATTTCAGTGTACTTGGTACGATACACGAACCGATAGGGATAAGTGGAGAAATAATCTCGGGACTTGGAAAGATGAATATGGATTGACCAGTGTGAACACACTTCGATTTTTCAATCAGGACAATCCGTTTATTGTTCCGAACCAAGCGTTCCAAGTATACTACTCACAGTGTTTGAAGCATCCGGGAGGAAATGTCGTATGCCGTTGGAAATCCAGGGATGTTTACGATATCTCAGAATTCGAGGACAGTGATGAGAATGAAGAAGAGAGAAGACTTAGAGTGCTCCGACCGTCTATTTCAAAAAAGGGGTTGTCTTCGGCTGATCATGAAGTTACGTGGGTTAGAAATGATATCGATGATGAAATCCAAGTAGATATGTCTAATGCGTCCACGAAACGAAAAAGGTTATCAGTAATTTTATATTATTACTTCACATTTTAGGATATATATATATAGCATGCATATGCAATGATTGTCTAATGCGTCCACGAACCGTTTTATCTAGATTTGATGACGATGATGGGAGCAGCGAGGGGCGGCAGGAGCTCCAGCCGCGGCACCGGCAGAGGCAGAGGCAGAGGCAGAGCGGTTCTGTCGCCTGGAGAGCTGCGTAGGGAGCTTCAGAGGGCCGGTCTTCCACCCCGATCGGAAACCCCTTTGGATGCCTCCTTCCGTGTGGATTTTGCCACACCTCCAGGTATATTGCATGCATATATATTTTGAATGTAATATTATAGATATATTTGCATATTCATGTCAAAATTACTTACATAGTCAATGTTTAATTATTTAGCTGTTGGTGGTGCGTCCACATCAGGGACAGAGGCTACTCCCGCACCTCCAGGTATGTTTATATATCATATAGTGCATGTATATTGATTTAGAATGCTATATCATAAATATATATACATTCTTTTTGCTGTTACGTACTTACATCTCGGGTAGAGGCTACCACCGCACCCGCGGGTATGTTTATATATCCTATAGTGTATACATGTTGATTTAGAATGTTATATTATTGATATACATATTCTTTTTGCAATTACTTATATAGTCAATGTTTGATTGTCTAATTATATGTGGTGCGTCCACGTCTGGTGCAGGGGACACTCCCGTCACTAGCATACCCTCCGCTCAGTCTGCAGGTTTGTATGAATGAATATAAAATATTTATTCATTTTACATATCTTTTAAGAATAAACATGAACTTCATGTAATTTTATCGATGTTTATTTTCTAGTTGGAGATGCGTCCACGTCCGGGTCACCGGCTATTCCTCACCGGAGGAACTATCGTCCCGCTCGTGCTGCTTCCCGGGCCCAGGCTCGTGCTTCTGTCGTCGGAGGTATATATCACACTTCAATTTTCGTTAAAGCTTGATTTCTTAAGACCATTTTGTCTTAATATTGATTGTCTTGATATTTCTTGTAGATGCAGAGCATCCTCATCCTGAGAGAGGGACTCGAGGCCCGAATCAGTTCTACAGGCTGAGGCCCGACAGAGCTAGGGGGAGGCAGCATTCCCCCTCTTCTTTACCCCTGATTATCTCTATACCGGAGATTATGCCGAGAGGTTCGGCCGGTATATGGGGGATGAAAGCCGTCTCGTGAAGAAATATACACTTCACGTTGAGTAGGGCGACCGGCACCGGCGCTCATTTGCCCTCTTCTGGGATCAGGCTTGGGTATTAATATATAGTTTCATTTGACTTACCCAATATATTTATTATTATTTAACACTTGCAATTTAATAACATTGTTTTTTTTTTTTATTTGCAGTTGGATTACGACTTTCAGCCTGTACCCGATCCTGATCGCCCTAAGAGAGTGCTCGATCTTCACGCTTTGTACCATGGCCTGATGAAGAACATGCAATCAAAGGCCCGATACAATAGGAACGAGCTGAAGATCGACTACTATTCCCTGTGGATGGCAACCCTCGAGGTAGAGAGAGCGGCTCTCCTACATACACCGGCCTTTACGAGAGTCGACGTAGATACATGGCCTCTCTTGTACCAATATTTTGACTCTCAGCGCAAACAAGTTTGTATTTTAAATGTAATTCATTGTTTAGTATGTAATTTATTTTTTGTGTTGCTTAATTAGAAAACTAAATCTGAATATGTTGTGCAGAAACAGGTCGATCAAAATAAAGAGAATAGGAAGTCGGCAAAGAGGGGTCGCCCCACTTATACAGGTGGCTCGAGAAATATTACTCGTGCCATGGAGTTATCGGTAAATTACAATAGACCTACTGTGATATAATGTAATATTAAGAGTTATTTTATAATATATGTAAATTTTTTGCGAATTGCAGAAAGCTCAAACCCTGGCGCAGGGTGGTACACCGAGCATGCTGTCCGCGTATCTTGTCGTCCATAGCACCTCGACAGATCCTTCCACGGGCGAGCTTCGATTCCCCGACACCGCTACCCAGGAGTATTGCGTAAGTGTTAATATTTATTCTAACATGTTTGAAATTTTTGTTTTGAAAAGTTCAAATTTAAATGATATTTTAATGGTTAATGTGGGTGTAGGAGCGGGTGGTGGAGCAGGCAGAGACATCGGGGATCAATTTTACTGGACAGAATGATCTGATGCTGCTGACCCCAGTTCTAGACGCCGCACACGGAGGGCACCATGGAGGTTGGGAGAAAGACCGGGGACTGGGTCCTAGCAGGACCCATATGAGGTTGGACTCTACTCCGACGGTTACTTCCCTTACCCCCCGTGAGCGACGTCTAGAGCAAGATGTTGCCATCTTGAAGACCACTGTCCAGGAGTTGAGATGATGGTATGTATACTACTTAATAGTAAAATATTATATCATATTATAGATAGTAAGATATCCAATATTAGTAGCCTGAGCTTATTTGGTTGTAGACTTAACTTTGATTAATTTTATATTGGGTTTCGCAATAACCTGATAATGAAACTAATTCGACTAATACATAGTTCTTACTCGTTTATTACACACAAAATTGAACAGATGCGACAGGGTACTTCGGCTGCGGCTCCGCAAGCCACTACCTCGGCTACGGTTGCGCAGACCACTCCTGCAGCTCCACAGCCCGCTCAGACTCCTGCACAGTCCGCTCCTTTATTGGTCGAGTTTTTGACGACTTAGGGCTGTACCGAAGAGCAGATGCGCCAGATTACGTCGATTATCAGAGGTGGAGGAGCAGGACCGAGTTAGGGTAGTTTTATTTATATTTTTGAGAATGTATATACTTATCTGATACATATTGTATAAATTTTGGACGATAATGGTTGGTGGTTGTTTATGAACGATGATTTATCTTGATATCGTATTCTGTGTTTATGAACGATGATTTATCCTGATATCGTATTTTGTGTGTCTATTTCTTTTATATATTATGCGTGAGATGTTAATTATGAATATTTCTGTATATATATATGATGTATATATTATTGTGCACAGGACGGGTTAAAAACAGGAAGCCCTTTTTTTAAATAAAAAAAACTGATATTATGTCCCTCCGGATTAATCCGTGGGGCCATCTGTTGCACCTATGGATTAATCCGTAGGGCCACAGTTTTCCCCTACGTATTTATCCGTAGGGACAAAATATCAGGATATCTGACATTTTGCCCCTATGGATTCAATAACAGGAGTTACAAGTGCCCTTACGAATACACCTGTAGGGGCTTATATGTAGACCTACAGTTAACTCCGTAAGGGCTGGATAACTGATAGTTTTCCCCTATGGATTTAGTAACAGGAGTTACACGTGCCCCTACGGATGAACCCGTAGGGGCATATATGTAGACCTACGGCTTACTCCGTAGGGACAAGTATTTTATTTTATAAACCACTAAATTAAATAAATATTTTGTCCCTACGGCATACACCGTAGGTACATAATCCCCTACGCATTAAACCGTAGGGTCAAGTTTTACTCCGTAGGAGTATATTCAGGACGAAAACTTGCACCGCGGTGACTGCACCTACGGAGAATTTTCTAGCCCCTACGAATATATCCGTAGGGACGGTGCTTTTCCCCTGGGGATAAAACCGTAGGGGCAACCCCTTATTGTAGTACCATCGAGAATTGCGAATTTCATGCCAGGTATGTGCCTGCGTGACAACACACGTCCTCATACAGGAGAAATTTCTTCGATATGAAATAAAAAATTTGGAGAGTGCAATATATATATAGGAAAAAGGAAGGGTTAATTCTTCAAATTGAAATCGCTAATATATATATATATATATATATATATATATATATAGAAATCGCTAATATATATATATATATATATATATATATATATATATATATATATATATCTCAAAAAAGAAGGGTTATTCAAATTGAAATCGCTAATTGATTCTGACGTGAAAAGAAAAATTCTCATATTTTTGAGAAAATTAATCTTTATTAACCATATCTAACTTTTCAAATCATATATTTTTAGAGTAATAAATTGACAACAATTTAAAGTAATTAAATAACAGAATTAACATATCTTTTTATTTTATTATATGTTCTTTTATCTCTGCTGTTTTTAATGCCAAAGGGAGGCGGTCTTCAAATTGGACTCGCTAATTTGATTCTCATGCTGACACGGGGTTAGAAAAATTCTTATATGTTTTAGAAAATTAATTTTTTAAAAACCATAACTAATTATGTATATCTTCCCAAATCTTTTACAGTGATAAATTGTTGAAAAAATTAAAGTAATAAAGCACTCATATTTAAATAACATAATTAACAAATTTCTTTATATTTTGATATGTTATCTTACCAAATTTAATACGATCATCCATGTGCCAAAAATGTTAGCGTTTTTATTTAAATGTAGAGTTGTAGGTTAAACCTGAAACCAATTCATCTTCAGGTATGTGCACCATCATGTCGACATCGGTTTCAGGATTATTGCCTTTAAGCTAACCTCTGGTCATCGGGGAGCTCATCGTATACTGTTGCTATTGATCATTGTTCGATTATCCATTGGTCATTCGCTTAATTACCTCCGTCTTACCGACAAATTGCACAAAATATTAATTTTGATCGCATTCCATCAAGTAATTTTTCATGAACCTGAGATAATTTGTTGTGTGAATCATAAACCATCTTGTTAGCATGCAGGCTTTGTAATCATGATATAAATGGTATCACAAGATATAAACTTTGTTAGAGTAGATGCAAGTTATCAGCCATACACACATTAATAGTAAAACATGGAGAAAATTAACAATTTGCTATTGAAACGGTATATATGTTTAACCCTACAATCAATCAGGTACCTCTTGCAAATTTACAGACATGGCATACCCTCCATTTCATTAAACCCTAATCCTAGAACTTGCTTCTTTTTTCTTTCCTTTACTTGTCATCTCTCTCTTTGGTCTCCCTTTTTCTTTTCTTTTTTAATCTTTTTTCTACATGTCAAATCTTGCATGAGCTTCCTAACCTCTGCTTCAAACCCATGCTCTTCTTTTCTTCAAATGCTTCAGGCAGGAGCTGCTCAAACCTTTCAAGAAACAAACCCCATTCCTCTTCACTCATCCTATGAAATGAAATGCACTTTCCACTTGAAATACTTACTGACTCATAGTTAAGCTCTGCAGCTGATAGGCTTATGCTCTTGCTAATGCTTGCTAACTTGGGCTCATCCCTATTTTCTTCTTCTTTTTCTTCTCCTTCATTGAAAGATCCCAAAACCTTGTGTTGCTTCGCGCTTCGCAGAAATAGAGGGATATCCAGCATCTCCTCCATGAAGCTCTGTTTGAATCCGGCTGCATCGTTGCTGTCCAACATCTCGAATTGGACGATTGGTTCGTTTTCATGGTCTTCATCATAATCTTGATCACCGGTGTTGCTACTCTCTTCTAAAAAGAAGCTGCTGCGGGTACTAATCGAGTCTTCGGCTCGCTTACAAAGAGCTTCAAGCACGCTCGGGCCTTCTTCAAGGCCGCAGAAGTACTCCCTTGTCATCATGTCGCCGATATCTGCCAAGCAAAGGCCATGCACTGCCGCCCTCTTCAGAAAAACGCTGCAAAGAATCAGAATCCTGATGGCGGGTTCCGTTAAGGATGGCAGCTCAGACCGAAGCAACGCTGCGTCCTTGTATGGATCCAGACCTGACATGTAGTCCAACTCCGTCTCTGAAAACGGAACAACAGCCTGGGGCCAGTGTAGCCACTCGAAGTATGGATCAATGAAGAGTTCGGGCAAACAGAGGCCGTGATCGATTGGCACAAGCTCATCAGCTATGGAACAATTGCTCGACTCCTTCCTCACCACTAGGATGTTACCAGCATGACGGTCGATGTTGAGCAGTCTGATATCAAGGATCCCGATACGGTGGACCGACCCAACCGAGAACCTGGACGGCCCGAGGTCTCCGGCATCACAGACATGGGGCACGAATCTCTGGATCGATGCGATCTTCTTTGTCAAGGGGGAGCCAGCAGAAGCGGCCGCAGGGTGTAGTGCAGGATGCGAGATCTTGACTAATGCCGTCGGAGGCACACCGGAGAAGCCACTGTGATCGAGGAGGTAAGCGGCGACTTCACGGAGGCCGGTCTCGCCGGCATTAACAGAGACTAGCCGGGGCCCGCCTGCTGCTGGTCGGCCAAGGACGACATTGCCAATAGGCTTGATGACCACGAAGCATTCACCGGAGCGGTTGCGGAGGAAGTAGGCACCGCCAAGGCCGCTTGTTGCCGGGACGAGAGGCACACCGGAAGCCAAGGCGACGGCAGTCTCGACTACAAGGGCCTGCGTGCCTTTAGCTCGCAAGCTGCCGATGACCTCTATTTGAGCAATATTTGTGTCCTGCTGCTGCTGCTGCTGCGGCTGCGGCAACTCGCGGTTGTTGATGACCGGGATGCTGGAGAAGCATGGCGTGGACAGGCTGCGTTGGAAGCAACGGCGGTTAAGATGGCTCGGTGAGGGGAGGTTCGTTGCCGCTTCCGATGATCCGTCTTCCAAGAAATCTAGAAGGTAGCTGGGATTAATGTGGGGGACGGAGTGGAGGCGGCAGCGACGCTTCCACGGCTTGAAAGCAGTGTGGGATAGGTGATGGGAGCCGACAACCACGGCCATTGGGGACGGTCTCGGTGGGTGGGTGGGGCTTGTAGGCATGCATGTATTTGTGCATTTCCCCCCTTCAGCGCTATCTGTATATGACACAAGACTTGGTTGTATAGCTAGTGTGATTTTCCCTTCTTTTTTTACCTTTTCATTTTCTTCCTTCTCTTTCCCTTTTTTCTGTTTTTTTTTTAATTCTTAGAAAATTATCGTCGTATCACTTCGGCGGGTCTGATTCCGACTGTGATCGGGAATCGTCCATGGCGGAGCCATCCATCCTGTAAACCTGCAAAGACATGAACACTTATGCAGCGTGCTGGTAAATTATGATGCACTCGATCGATTATGAAAAGTTATACGGAAGTACCTTGGATTCCAATCCTGTTGAAGAAATATCAGAATCGGATGGGCGACAATTACATATTTACATGGCCAATGCAAACGGAGTAAAGGCGACGATGGTTCGAGATCGAGAGAGAAAGCAAAGTGGCAGTGGTGGAAATAATGCAAGAAGGAAGCGAGCGAGCGAGAGAGATGTGAATTTGCGAGGCTTGGGTCCGTTCACCTCACCGCCTCCTACTGTTCAGGGCTGCGATCCGACCAAAAATATCGATCCGATCGATCTCACCCCTCCCACCCTTATTTCTGTTACTGTTTCTTGCCTTTCTCTCGTATGAAGCCCCCATTTTCTTCCTACTTCCCTTCCTTTTAACTGCATGCATGAATACCTGAATGCTTGGCTCATCGCATTCAGAGGCTTTTTCTTTCTATTTTTAGAAATATATATAACAAGAGAGAATGTGCAGTCCAAATATTCGATTATCTCTTCCTCTTTTTGTGCCTATTTCTACTCTCAAATCCTTAATTTAGTAACCATTTCATTCATTTTCTTGGAGCCAATCCATTTCATTTCTTTTCCTTTCTATTTTTGGGTAGGGTTCCAAGAACTGAATGTTGTACCACACATTTTCAAAATCTCAATTGGCATCACATTTCAGATGGATTTTTTGTGTGTTAGAAATGATGAATATTTGCATAATCCTTGTCAACTTCCAATTTAAGCATTTGGGTTTTCGGATGACAATGTATAATGAGCTTCCATGACTTTTAACAATAATAGTGGCAACAGGGACATCGGCTGTGGTGCCAAAAAGTGGTGGTTGTGAAGGTGATGACCGGTAGTGATTGTGGTCGCGGCCAAAATGATGATAGTGATGACGGAGAAAACTTTGGTCATGGTGTTTGTAGAGGCGGCAATTGGATGGACGATACTGGTGGTGATGGTGGTTCCAAAGGAGACAATAATGGTTGTTTTAATGGTGACAATTAACGTACTAAGGAAAAAAAAAACCATATTCCATTGGGGAAATCAGTAGAATTTGAGGAAATCCCGAGTTAAGCCTAACTTGGCTAGAAAATTGTGTGGAGTTAGGCCCCGACGGGTTAGAGGTAACTCAACAGAGTTTTTATCGAGTTATTAAAAAAAATATTGGGATCAAACTCGAGAGATTCTCAGTTTCTCAGTCGAGTTTGATCAAACTTGACAAAAATACTCGGGTGAGTTTGATACCAGTATTTTTATAAAAAAAAATTACTGACCTACGTCTACTGATAAACTCAGTCGAGTTAGGTCCAGGTAATTTTTTTAAAAAAATCCCACTAATATGGGGTGCTGAAATTGCAATGCAATCGCTAATATAATTTCAATCCAAATTCTGGCATTTGTTTTACAGTGATATTCCAAATTCACATACCCACACAACACACATCCACAGCATACACACGCGCCACACTTGAACATACACACACATCCACAACATTCAAAAACACACACACACACACTCGTCCACAACACACGCAGGCACGCACAACATACACACAGCCACACCCACACACACAAAACACACACACACACACTGCACCAACAAACGCACGCGCACACACAATTAAGAATTCAAATCCATATATATATTTGGGAGCGATCCATTGCAAACCGGTCCGTGTTTTTAAAAAATGGAAACTTCCGATCTACGACATATTTTAACGATTTGAATCGTTCAAATTGATCACCCTACCCTCAAATATATATATATGAAAAATTAAAGGATTTAAAGACCTCTAACATATGCATCGGATGAAGTTTATGTTGCATTATCGAAAGACATTCATTTTTGCACCCATCGATGCATAGGCATCTTCAAATCCTTTGATTTTTCACACACATATTTGATGGTAGGGTAATCAATTTGAACGGATCGAATCTTTAAAATATGTCGTAAGTAGAGAGTTCCCGCTTTTAAAAAATGCAAGCCGGTTTGCAATGGATCACTCCCCTATATATATAGAGAGAGAGGGGGGGTTAATGGAGGAAAGATGCCATAGGAGGGAATTTTCTTCTATGGCGTTTTAAAAAATACACCCTCCCTCAATTTTTCCGTCAATCGGCACCCATCATCTTCATCGTTATCATCTAAGATGTGGGTACACCAAATTTCATGTGATTCTACAACTTTTTCACCGTTGATTTAGTGGGTTCAAATTAACGGTTTACCGACAATAGAACTTTTTACATTGCTAAATCAACGGTGAAATGTTGTAGAATCACATGAAATTTGGTGTACCCACATCTTAGATGATAACGATGAAGATGATGGGTGCCGTTTGACGGAAAAATTGAGGGAGAGTGTATTTTTCGACGCCATAGAAGAAAATTCCCTCCTATGGCATCTTTCCTCCATTATTCTCTAATGGAGAAAAGATGCCATAGGAGGGGATTTTCTCCTGGCGTCGAAAAAATACAATCCCCACCATTTTTTCTGACGATCGGCATCTATCGTCATTATCGTTATCATCTAAGATGTACATACACCAAACTTCATGTGATTCCACTACTTTTCACCGTTGAATTAGCAATGTAAAAAGTTCTATTTTCGGTAAACCATTAATTTTGCACCAACTAAATCAACGGTGAAAAAATGGTATAATCACATGAGATTTGGTATATCCACATCTTAGATGATAAAGATGGATGTGATGTATGCCGATTGTCGAAAAAAATCACGGGAGGTGCATTTTTCCGACACCATAGGAGGAAATCCCCTCCTATGGCACCTTTCCTCCATTAACCTCTCTCTCTCTCTCTCTCTCTCTCTCTCTCTCTCTATATATATATATATATATATATATATATATATATATATATATATATCCAATGCGAAAACACTAACATGCAGTAGAAATAGCAATGCACTTATAAACATGATGAAGGATTGAATTAAATACAAACTTAGTGTAGGAAGAAAGCAACGCCGCCACTGGTCAAAGAATCCACTACCATCTTCGGATTTTCCTCAAGATTGAAATTGAGTCAAAT
This sequence comes from Agapanthus africanus, assembly GCA_030015575.1. Lineage (NCBI taxonomy): Eukaryota > Viridiplantae > Streptophyta > Magnoliopsida > Asparagales > Amaryllidaceae > Agapanthus > Agapanthus africanus. The sequence goes on along the minus strand of CM057340.1, from coordinate 116,095,566 downwards.
TGTATTCACTCTTCATACAAAGGTCGTATGATAAAACTAACGAAATACCGACTTTAGTATACAGATGCTATATTTATATAAAATTAGCATAGAAACACATGTTACATATAATTAAGGAATATCGAGCTTACCGGAGATATCGCCTCGCCTCTGGCGATGTATCCCTGCATAAGAGCCCAATTCTGGTCTGGTGTCAAAAGACTGAAAGGATCGTCAGTTGGAGCCGAAGTGGATGGAGAATGCATCGGGGTCCTTGTCCTTCGTGACGCTCTAGCTCTATCTCGCATGACCGTCGTACAGAATGCATCGGGGTCAGAGTGACTTTGCTCCCCGCACAGCCCACCCTCCCGTAACTGTCCGGTCGAAATTCTGTGTAGACACTACTAGCAATTAACAATCTGTTTCTTTGACTCAGAGGACTCTCCTGATGGGCCTCTGGTTCCTCGACTTGCTTGTCCCTTTCCGCTGCCATTTCTTTCCGTTTGAAAAGAAAAAAACAAATCCGGTTTAGTTACATATTAGAAATCTTCTGAAAATTGTTTTGGAATGGCTCTAGATTTATTCTAGAAGAACCTCTGAAAACAGCGTAGAAGTCCTAGAGAAGTTTTAGAAGTTTTCTAGAACTATGGATTGGATCCTTATAAATATCTCAAGGATGATGGGCATCAAGCAAACCACAAACACATGTGAGCTATAGTGAGCTGCTGTGAGAGATTGAGAGTTTGAGAGCTCTTGTAAAATTTTGCAGTTCTCAAATTCCTTTGTAAAATAGTTTTCTCTTCATCGGTGTAAAGGTTTATTTCGCTGACAAAATCCACTAGTCATTTTTCCCTTGTTTGCTATATTCCATCCAAAACCGGCGTTTCCGCTAACATTTTAGACTTTCACTCTAGTTCAAACTGCCAAGATAAGACTGATATTTATTCTACCCATTTTTTCACTTATGTGCATGCTACCCAAGAGATAAACACATTGCTTCCAATATACAACACTAATATCTACATGATGTGTAGCTTTATCTTTTAATAAAAGTGGGTATGTAAAGTATTACTCTTTTTGAAAACACCATGGCTGAAAAATGAGGCTATCACGTCCCGCTTCGCAGAAGACAATGGCGGGAAGCGACGGGACCCGCGACATATCTATACCGAGAAACGCACCCTCTCGATATAGATACGTTAAGCGTCTGTCATGCAGTGGAACATTACAAGAAATATAAATTTCAATCCAACAACATTTAGGAAGTAAGATAACGAAGGATTCACACGAAGCCGCAAGTTTTCTCATTACGAAAGATAAACTTCTTTATACATTAGGCGGTTCACAAAACAAGAGGCAAAAGGAAATAAGATCAAAGACGGCTAGTGCTCCGATCGAGCCTGAAAGTGGAATAGGTCCTCACTTAATGGATCCTGGTCGATGGACGTCGTCTCTGTTTGGGTCAAAAAATACACCCCGGTTGACCAAGTCAAAGTCAAAATCAACCCCAAGCCAAGTGAGCCCAAGACCAGGTCAAATGGGCCCATGCCCAAGTCAAGCCTGAACATGAAGCGACCGGCCTACCCCATGCCAAGAAGGAAATTATGTAATAAATAAGTTTGATATAATTTTCATGTATGAATGTAAAATAAATGGACCAAAAGCCAAATTTTTGTAAAGCCCGTGACTCATGTGCAAAAGAAATAAGCACATGAGGCATGGGATAGGCAAAATGCCATTTTGTAAAGCCCAAGGGGCTATGTATAAATTTGTAAGCCTATATAAGGCAACATGATAATGAAATGAAGGACAATAATTCATTCCCCTCAAAAACTAGGATTTTTGTGCCTCCTTCTCTTTCCTCAAGATTCTAAACCTTCTTCTTTTTTTTCAATTAAATCAACAGTTTAACTCTTCTTTTTCTAAAAAGAAACAGTTTTCCACCATAAAACCCTTGAAGTGGGCTCGAATCTTCCATCAAATCTCCAAAAGGGGAGATTTTTAAGTCCCGCCCCCCTTTTCTCCAAGATCCAGCCAACAGAAAGGAGGAAGAAGACTCTCCAAAAATCCGACTTAGGAAAGATCTAGGGCTCAAAAGAAGATCCAGGACTATAAGGGAGAAGAAAAGAGTCCCTTTAATCATCTCCGAAGATTTTTAGGAGTTCAACTCCATTTATCAAGATCTTTTGGAGTTTAACTCCATAAATAAAATATTTTTAGGAGCTTAACTCCATTCAAAATCTTTTGGAGTTTAACTCCAAAAATAAAATCCTTTTAGGAGTTTAACTCCATTCAAAATCTTTTGGGAGTTTAACTCCACTCAAAATTCTTTCGGGAGTTTTAACTCCTAATTCCGGGGCTAAGCCCCTTCTGTTTGTAGGCGCTCAGCACCCACGTGCCGAGCGCATGAGGCAGTGGCACCCAGCGTCACGTGCCAAGAGCGTAAGGTGCGGCACCCAGCGTCGACGTGCCGGGCGCGTGAGGCCCCGCGCCCACGTGTCCTTAGAATGCTACCCACCTCTCGTTTTCCATACACTCCACACTCAAAACACGTCCCCCGTTAGAAAAAATTTCTAATGGGGCGCTGCTCCGCACCCCGCAAAAGGGCTACTAGCTCTCTTGACCCTCAGCCCGCTATCCGAGTAACGGGACCCCGTAAACTCTGCGAGGCCTCCGATATGCCCAAAACCCCTCAAGAAACACATATACACACTGCACATTGAGTTCGCATGACTAGTTGACCCGTCAATCGGAGTTTCGTTCGCTTCAAAAGCGACGGGTAATTAACGGCAGCTTAGTCCGCGGCTGCCGGAGATTCGGATCCTCACTATCAATAAACCCCGGCCTATCCGAGGCAGGAGGAATCTGTAATGCGTCTGACAAGCGCGAGACGTATTCTCATCTCAATGGAATGACGAAAAACACTTTACAGATATCGGCACGTCCGGTGGGTCCTTTCTCTCCTCACATATCTCGGATCAAGCGTTCATGCGAACTTATTTAACATATATACCGATGTTTGTACTAAAATAATGCGTTTCCGTACAGCAATCAACTTTCAACGACGATATCTTCTAAGATGAATTCAGCTTGTGACGCATCTCCGATTCCCTACGTGGTCAAGATCAATGCCCGCGTGGTACTCCTTGCAAGTTTCAGCCGGCAATGGGAGGAGTTACCCTGCCAATTTGGTTCCGTCATCATCTATCCTGCCGGAAGTGCTCATTTGGCAGAAATCCCGGCAAACCAGGTGGCATAATTCAAATGCAACTCTGATAGGTACACTAACAAAGTTCCGAGAAATGGATAGCAATATAGCATAAGCCAAATTAATGTGAAATCTGACAAATGTGTGTACATGCAATCCTTGAAACTAAACTATAGTTAAATTACCTTCAAAAGGTATATTTTAATAATATGGATATTTAACTTAGATGTCATAACACTCAAATTACACAAAAGACGCCAGTTTCTCTTTAGAAATTTATGCACAATGTTCCTGATAATGCTCATTTTAAGGATAGCTTCATGCTGAGAATATTAGTTTTGTAAGCTCTAAAGCAAAAGCGCATGATTTGTTAAAATTAAATTGAAGAAGGCATTAAGGCAACAGTTAGGGGCCTTAGGGCCATGTTTAAAAAAGATCACGACTGCAACAAACTTAAGCAGGTAATAGTAATACTATAATAGGATTATCAGATATTAGAGAAAATAATGTAAAAGGAAAATTAGTGGTGTATGCTATTTTTTGCAATCTTGTGGAATGTAGATGTTTCCCCTTGATTGCACGATCTTGACCCACCTGCACGTTTATCCTACCCGGCAAATAGCTATCGCTATTATGGATACAAACAACCCAGCTTCCAGCTACCCTCAAGATTGTATGTCATGGATATCTCTTGCTCATTGCTTACTTGCTAGATTCGCAGTAAAGGAGGGTCATGTGATTCAGCATGACCGCCTCATAAAACTAGTTCCGAGCTTTCTCTACTTTGAGTCATGCCCAACAACAATCCCCATTCTGATAGAAAATCGCTTAGACGATAATGGCAATTGGCAGAAATTGGTTAATTATGGCCTTTTTGTGACTTTCTAAGTTGGTTTGGCACGGTCGCAACCAAAGTGTATGAACATCTTTGCTAAATGTTATGGAGTACATTTTTTTATCTTGCCATAACAGGTTTTAAAGTTGGGGCTGACAGTTCTAATAATTATTAAGTAGATTTTCTTCTATAAAGAAGTTTTAGACATGCTAATAATTTCGAACTTTCAACTGAAGAAAGATCTCACAATGGCCAATTTGAAGGTTCAGATCCCTAAAATTAGATCAAACGCTTTATGAGTAAGTTGAGTCTTATTAATATCTATCAGTGTTCTAATAAAAGTTGGAGCAAATGTGTAATCTAGAGTTCCATAGAATTTGAAGAAATACAGATTTGAATTCTCAAAGGCTAAGAATAAGTTATGAATACTACGACCTAAAATGTGTTGTTACTAGGGGTTCAAATCGATGGCGTATAACACAATAAATTGGGTTGAGGCGCGTTCGATGCTATCTTTAAAGTAATTTTCGCTCTCTACTGTGCAAAAGGGATTTACGCGAGTTGCTTCCAGAATACAACAACTCAATCTTGTGTCCGATTCTCCGTGTTGCACTCGCAAATAATTGCTCCGAAAACTTGATCTTTTGAGTGCCGAAATTATAGAGAAAAAGAGAAGAAAAAGAGTTGTTTCAACTTGAAAAGATATAGGCCTTTATATAGAGTTTGAAGGGTTTTGTGGAATGATTCTTCACTATAACTAAAGCCACGAGCGGCAATCCTCCCGTCATTTCGTTTGAAATTCAAACATTACAGGTGGTTGCTTCCCACCATTTTATTAGTTGTGTCATGCTACTCAACTTTGTTTGACTAAGTCCAAACAAAGTGTGGAGGCAACTCTTGAGCATTAAAAGCTCACAAAAGCTCACATCTCACAGTGAACATAACCCAAACTAATATCTAAAGGCTGATGTTAATCTTCAATATATATTTTAATACATAAAATTTAATTTACTGAAATTATATATATTATGCAAATAATATAACAAAATGGATTCCTGAGTGTTAATGTTGTAGCAATGGACCTATGCCCCTCCCCCCCCCCCCCCCAAAAAAAAAACAGAACAGGAATGTTTCTCTACCAATTATCTTTCTCCAAGATGACGACGAGTCTGATGTCATCGGAATCTTTGACAAAAGAACACCCTACAAGCGAAACAATAGTTGTTGCAGCATGTCAACATACCAACATGAAGTGGGAGCTTGAAGAAACAATTGGCAGACATTTTCACTGCACTTATTGATAAAGGGTATTTGGATGAAACAGCTAATTTGACTTTGGGACTTTCATCCCACATCAGCGGTACAAGGCCATGTCTTGGCCTTTATAACTATTTTTCCCCACTCCTTTAAATTGAAACTCACATATGGGTCAAGCCCCAAGTGATAGTGCCTGTGTGTTTTTTCATGTTCGAAGTTGTAATGCCTATGTTTTGCACACAACTGTTTTGATTTTGTCATATTTTTTGGTTAGGTACTTTGCATGCAATGAAAGGACGTAAAAGTCGTGTACGGTCTCGCGTCTCGCATGTTGATTATCCAAATTTGTGATCTCTAAACGTACGTCGGAAAAAAGTAAACTCCTCTTCTCTATACAAAGACTTCATCTTCTATAAGAAACAATTTAACAAAAGATCTCATTTTCTTCTCTTTCCTTGATTTTTTTGCACACATTTTATGTGGATTTTCCTTCAATTCATTTATTAAGATCGTTGGTTCTAAACCATCATTCAGGTCCAGTTCTTCGGCTGTTTAGTGCGCTGTTGAGAAGTCGGGAAAAGGGATTTAGTACTGCTAAGATTTTTTATCGCTTGGTTTCCTGCACAAGAGGCGAGATCTAAGTTTTAGAGCAGAGGATTCTCGCCAAATCCCATTTTGGGCATATTTTACTTGCATTCATATTCCATCACTAATAATACCTTAATTTGTGTACATGGCAGCTCATTTCTTGACAACTCAATTTATCTAGGGCAATAAAGCTATCAAATTTACAAAATGTATTATTTATTTCAAGTCAAACCAAGATCAGATACAAAAACTTTATACATGCTAAATTGATACAACACAAGATTGAGATCTAACCAGTGAGATCTCACGAAGAACCACGGCCGGCGATGAGCTTCGAGTGGACAGCGAAGGACGAAGGGCAAGGCGGGCCCGGGATCTTGCTCCCTTTCGCCCAAAGCCTCGCAAGCTTTTGCAATAACAAAAACGTGATCCAGATCAAAGAGATCCACAGCAAGAAATTGGTGGCTCGAGCGAAGTAGTCTCTCAATGAGAAGCAAGAATCGAAGCGGGAGGGGGGTGAAAAAGATCTCTTCTTTCCATTGAGGAGAAACCCTAGGAGCGTGTTGGGGGATCTCACATCGCATGCCTCCATTGACTTTGATTAATTGGAGATGATTTTGGCATCGATTTGGGGCTTTTGGTCTCTAGAGTTTGTTTACTAAATAAATGTGAGATGAACTAGGTGGCGGGATTTTTTTATATTTTAGTTTTATTTGGATGAATTGTAGGAAACCCCTCACATTTACCCAAATAGCGGTAATTCCCCTTTGTTTAGTGAAAAAATCTAACAATCTATGGGCTTTTTAAATGTACACAAAAACGATTTTAATTGTACACAAAAACGATGTCGATAATTCTAGCATTTCCATTGGAAAGTTGCAGATTTAATTATTCACTGATAAATTCAATGTTCAAAATAGCGATGGCGTGTTGCACAACGTTCCACTACTGAATAGCGAAGAGCGCAAACAACGTTGCGCATAGCGTAAATGATGATGCTCAATATTGGCGACCTTTCAGATCAGAACACGTAGCAGATGACGTGTCCCAGAACTCAGAAGAGAGGGCCCACAGGGGCCGATCAGGTCCGACCTACAAGCACAAAGCTGGCTCACCTTAGGGCCCTTGCAAATTGGCCTCCTCGGTCTCTCAGCTCGCCTCCGAGCTACCGCAGGACCAAGATACCTCAGCCCTCTCGCTCGTTCAAGAGCTCTCCCGCCGAGACCATCTTCCTCGGTCCCTCCGACCAACTTCACTACTCACAGGCGTAACCGCCGCTCCGCGAATCTCGCCATGCGCAGATTCTCCGCCGGCAACATCCCACGTTCCACGCCATCACGATCCCCATTAACGGGCGATCCGCTCTTTACGCGGGCGTGACGTCGGGAGCGTAACTGCCGGCGAGATTCTCGCACCTGCTGCTGCATGCCACCACCGCTATATAAACCCCCATCACAGAGGGGTCAAGTAAGCCATTTTCTACACTTTTATGTCGTTACTCTACTCGGATCTCATCGCTAACTTGAGCGTCGGAGGATCCTCGGTGGTACCAAACCACCCCGGGACTTCTTTGCAGGTACTCGGCAACAACTTCCTCACCTCACCTCTTCCTCTAAAAACCCATTGAGACCCACATGCAACGAAAGATAATCAGCTAAGTTCACCGCGAGATCAACGGAAGACAACATCTGACGCAGGCCCGAAAATGAGCTCCATCAGTTGGCGCGGTCTGTGGGAAACGAAACTCCACAAAAAAAAACAAAGTTGGCCTTCCGATCTCCATCCCCATGGCAAGCGATCACCCTGAAGATCCAGATACCAGCCACCGCCTCCCCCTCACCGGAGGCGCGGGTGAACCTCCTCCGGCGACCGTCATCAACGCCCTCGCCGACCGAATAGACCGACACCCTCTCCCTTGACGGGGTCGCACAGAAGGGGCTCGCCACGGCGGCTCGAGGGCCACCTCGCCCAAGGATCTAAGCCCTCACTAAGAGGCAGCCCAGCAGCTACCCTGCTCGGCTATCCCTGGCGGGTAGCTTCCCTACCGCAACGTCAGGGATCAGAAAGTCCTCCAAGAGGCAGTCGAGCCCGAGGATCCCTCGCTCGGCTATCCCTGGCAGGTAGGTTCCCTACCACAACGCCAGGGATCAGAATGTCCTCCCAGAGGCAGTCGAGCCCGAGGATCCCTCGCTCGGCTATCCTTAGCGGGTACCTTCCCTACCGCAACGCCAGGGATCAGAAAGTCCTCCCAGAGGCAGTCGAGCCCGAGGATCTCTCGCTCGGCTATCCGGGGCGGGAAGCTTCCCTACCGCAACGCCAAGGATCAGAAAGCCCTCCCAGAGGTAGTCAAGCCCGAAGATCCCTTGCTCGACTATCCTTCAGGATAAAAGCCCTCGCCAAGAGGCACCGGGCAGTAACCCTGCCCGGCCAAGGGTCCTTAGTAGGCTTCTTACAGCCCTATAGCTCTTCCCGCGCCAAGAACCAAAGTCTTCCCAGAGGCAGTCGGGTCCTTGCTCGGCTATCCCCGGCTGGTAGCTTCCTACCACAACCGACATGGATCAAAGTCCTCGCCAAGAGGCACTGGGCAGTAACCCTGCTCAGTCCCCGTCCTGAAGGATCAAAAGTCCTCCCAGAGGCAGTCGAGCCCGAGGATCCCTCGCTCGGCTATCCCTGGCGGGTAGCATCCCTACCGCAACGCCAGGGATCAGAAAGTCCTCCCAGAGGTAGTCGAGCCCGAGGATCCCTCGCTCGGCTATTCCCGACGGGTAGCTTCCCTACCGCAACGCCGGGGATCAGAAAGCCCTCGCCAAGAGGCACCGAGCAGCTACCCTGCTCGGCCATCCTTCGCAGGCCTCTCAGGGACCCTCCAGCGTCAAGGATCAAAGCCCTCGCCAAGAGGCACCGAGCAGCTACCCTGCTCGGCCATCCTTCACAGGCCCCTCAGGGCCCCTCCAGCGTCAAGGATCAATGCCCTCGCCAAGAGGCACCGAGCAGCTACCCTGCTCAGCCATCCTTCGCAGGCCTCTCAGGGCCCCTCCAGCGTCAAGGATCAAAGACCTCATCGTGAGGCCGCCGAGTTCCTTCCTGCTCGGCGCATCCCCAGCGGGCATCCTCCTGCCCATCAGATGCTGAGGATCTCAAGCCCTCATCATAAGGCTACCGAGTTCCTTTCTGCTCGGCGCATCTCCAGCGGGCATCCTCCTGCCCACCAGACGCTGATGGTCCGAAGCCCTCATTGCGAGGCCGTCGAGTTCCTTCCTGCTCGGCACATCCCCAGCGGGCATCCTCCTGCCCAACAGACGCTGATGGTCTGAAGCCCTCATCGCGAGGCCGCCGAGTTCTTTCCTGCTCGGCGCATCCCCAGCGGGCATCCTCCTGCCCATCAGATGCTGAGGATTTCAAGCCCTCATCGTGAGGCCGCCGAGTTCCTTCCTGCTCGGCGCATCCCAGCGGGCATCCTCCTGCCCATCAGACGCTGATGGTCTGAAGCCCTCATCGCGAGGCCACCGAGTTCCTTCCTGCTCGGCGCATCCCCAGCGGGCGTCCTCCTGCCTCGGCGCATCCCCAGCGGGCGTCCTCCTGCCCATCAAACGCTGAGGATCTGAAGCCCTCTTCGCGAGGCCGCCGAGCCCCTTCCTACTCGGCGCATCCCGGCGGGTAGCTTCCTACCAAACAAAGACAAGGATCAAAAGTCCTCCCAGAGGCAGTCGAGCCCGAGGATCCCTCGCTCGGCTATCTCTGGCGGGTAGCATCCCTACCGCAACGCCAAGGATCAGAAAGTCCTCCCAGAGGCAGTCGAGCCCGAGAATCCCTCGCTCGGCTATCCCCGGCGGGTAGCTTCCCTACCGCAACGCCGGGGATTAGAAAGCCCTCGCCAAGAGGCACCGAGCAGCTACCCTGCTCGGCCATCCTTCGCAGGCCCCTCAGGGCCCCTCCAGCTTCAAGGATCAATACCCTCGCCAAGAGGCACCGAGAAGCTACCCTGCTCGGCCATCCTTCACAGGCCTCTCAGGGCCTCTCCAGCGTCAAGGATCAAAGCCCTCATCGTGAGGCCGCCGAGTTCCTTCCTGCTCGGCGCATCCCCAGCGGGCATCCTCCTGCCCATAAGATGCTGAGGATCTCAAGCCCTCATCGTGAGACCGCCGAGTTCCTTCCTGCTCGGCGCATCCCAGCGGGCATCCTCCTGCCCACCAGACGCTGATGGTCTGAAGCCCTCATCGCGAGGCCGTCTAGTTCCTTCCTGCTCGGCGCATCCCCAGCGAGCATCCTCCTGCCCAACAGACGCTGATGGTCTGAAGCCCTCATCGCGAGGCCGCCGAGTTCCTTCCTGCTCGGCGCATCCCCAGCGGGCATCCTCCTGCCTATCAGATGCTGAGGATCTCAAGCCCTTATCGTGAGGCCGCTGAGTTCCTTCCTGCTCGGCGCATCCCAGCGGGCATCTTCCTGCCCATCAGACGCTGATGGTCTGAAGCCTTCATCGTGAGACCACCGAGTTCCTTCCTGCTCGGCGCATCCCCAGCAGGCGTCCTCCTGCCCATCAAACGCTGAGGATCTGAAGCCCTCTTCGCGAGGCCGCCGAGCCCCTTCCTACTCGGCGCATCCCGGTGGGTATCTTCCTACCCAACAAAGACAAGGATCAAAGTCCTTCTAGACTCGACTATCCCTGGCCGGTAGCTTCCCTACTCGCAACGCCAAGGGTCAAGACCCTCGCCAAGATCAAACGAGCAGCTTCCCTACTTGGTCATCCCCAGCAGGCATCCTCCTGCCCAACAGACGCTGTGGGTTTGTAGCCTTCATCGCGAGGCCACTAAGCCCATCACATGCAGCGGATCCAAAGCCCCAACAAGAGACATCAGGTCTATCCAAGTCTGAGTAATCCCCCATCGACTTCGGGGCCATGGAGATGCCTCCTTCTCAGCAGCGCTTGGCACACTCGGCAAGTGATCGAAATCAACTCGACGACCGATCGCTCCACACGTCATGCCCACACTGGGTTGCGCCCCATCAGTCCACAGGTCTGTACACGTCGCGTTGGCCAACCGGCTCTCGACACATGGACCGTCACTTCAGTGGCAGGACGCTCGAACCGGCGCACCTTCCCTAAATACAGAGATCTCGCCTCGATAAGCCGGCAGAAAAGACAGCTGACAGCCCGGAGACGCGTCCCGACGAAACCTTAGGAGGGAGCTTACCCCAGACGGCCGGCAGTCCACTCTTGACCCGACCCACTAGCTGGTCGGGACAAGAGTGGGAGGCTAATGATGATGCTCAATATTGGCGACCTTTCAGATCAGGACACGTGGCAGATAACGTGTCCCAGAACTCAGAAGAGTGGGCCCACAGGGGCCGATCAGGCCCGACCTACAAGCACAAAGCTGGCTCACCTCAAGGCCCTTGCAAATTGGCCTCCTCGGTCTCTCAGCTCGCCTCCGAGCTACCGCAAGACCAAGATACCTCGGCCCTCTCGCTCGTTCCCGAGCTCTCCCGCCGAGACCATCTTCCTCGGTCCCTCCGACTAACTCCACCACTCACAGGCGTAACCGCCGCTCTGCGAATCTCGCCATGCGCAGATTCTCCGCCGGCAACATCCCACGTTCCACGCCATCACGATCCCCATTAACGGGCGATCCGCTCTTTACGCAGGCGTGACGTCGGGAGCGTAACTGCCGGCGAAATTCTCGCGCCTGCTGCTACATGCCACCACCGCTATATAAACCCTCCACCACCGCTATATAAACCCCCATCACAGAGGGATCAAGTAAGTCATTTTCTACACTTTTATGCCGTTACTCTGCTCGGATCTCATCACTAACTTGAGCGTCGGAGGGTCCTCAGTGGTACCAAACCACCCCGGGACTTCTTTGCAGGTACTCGGCAACAGCTTTCTCACTTCACCTCTTCCTCCAAAAACCCATTGAGACCCACACGCAATGAAGGATAATCAGCTAAGTTCACCGCGAGATCAACGGAAGACAACATCTGACGGAGGCCCGAAAAGAAGCTCCATCAGTAAACTATAAGAATTATTAGTTATTGCTAATCATTATTAGTATCATCTTATTTACATTTACAGTAACTTATATATTATAAAGATTTAGAACACACAACAATAAGCAATATAACATTGTTTTTTTAATTTTCAATTCTTGAGTTCATATGTCGAATTCATGATTATATTAAACGTATCGAAAATCAATTAAATAATCTCTATCTGAGAAACATGTGTACTAAATATACGATTTCGAATTGAGATGCTAAAAAATTAATGAGATCGTCTTCATCTAGTTTGGGATTATATACCGAAATCTTAAGAACCTCAATAAAAAAAATCTTATGTCAAAATAATGTACGCATAGCTTAGCGTATGCTATTTATCAAAAAGCATAAGCTATTTGTCAAAAAGCATAAGCTATTTGGAAAAAAAACATAACCTACATTGTATTTTAGCTATTTTATGATGCCGCGTTTCGAAAATGCTATGCTACGATATATAACGCAAAATAACGAGCCGTGTAGCGAGCTATTTTAAATATTGTCAATAATAAAATATATTTCATAACCAAATCAACGGTCCATAAGTATCCAAAAATCATAAAAACTAGTATATTATGTTTTAAGGTTTGAAGACCAAGATAAACAATATCAATCACCAAAAAATCCTTGAAAATAGTCTTTTTCTTAATATAGGCGAGAAATTATCTTCTATGCCAATGAGACCCCCGTTTCTCTATACCAACATTGGTAACATTTTACATTAACAATGATCTCAGTTAAAATATTACAAGCGGATAAAGAAAATCCGAATGAAAAAAAGGCTGCTAAATTTAAGTATAGTTATTTATTAATATATTTTGGTAACCTCATTTCTCTGTACCAACATTGCTAACCTCAAAATATTTTAAATTAAATTTCTAATGTGTTTTTTGCTTGATTAATTAATATTTTTATAGTAATATTAAAATTAACTAATATAATATTAAAATTAACTAATATATTAGTTTGTTTATTTTATTTGTATAATAAGGTATGCATTTAAAATTTATTTAACATATAATTATGTTGTTTTTATTTTAAAATATACATAATATGGCAATAATATGTATAGTTATTTATTAATATATTTTGGTATGTTCATATTTATTTTTATTTTTTTGGAAAATGGTCAGAGACCCAAATTTATTATAACGAAAGGGAAGAGAACAAGAGAAAATGCATATAGTCGGGAGTTCCGAGAGAGAAGGAAGAAAAAAAGAAATAACTATAAAGAAAACGAAAGTAGTTATATAGATTACGTCTGGAGTTTGCGGACAAGGATGTGGTAGTGGTAATCAGTAGGGGCGACATGCACGTATTTATTTTTTAAGCACTCATATTTAATCTGTACTCGGTTTTTTTTATAGTATGTGTCACGCCCCGCTTTCTGGTGTACGGGCAAGGAGACGCGACGAGACTAGCTACGTATTTACTCAGAAGTAAACACGCTAAGCGTAACTAAGCAATATAATAAAGTACACAAGAAATGACAATAGATGTAAATGAACAACAACTTTATTGATTAAACATTTCTTTACAATAAAATTGAAAATGTAAATACAAGAATGGAAAGCAATGCCTAAACAATGGCATGAACTGAAAGTAAAGTGAATACAAGTAAAGCCTAATGACCGTACTGCTCAGTGGTCTGCTCCAAGTGCTCCTGGCTGGCCAAGAACTCCTCAGCGTCGAATCCTCCTGACAACATTCCAAAGAAAGAAGAGAAATAGAAATGTCGCCAGCGAACAATCGCTCGGTAAGTCCCCAAAAAAGGTAGAAATAGAATAGACAGATAATAGGATGTAACTGGTATAATGTTTGATTGTTATGCTAACGCGGTTGTTTGTACTTTGGTACAGAATATGCCAATGTATACGAAAGGAGTCTAACTTATACCGTGGATTATGATAACCTGTAGTACAAGGCTCCGTCGATAAAATCACGGAACAACGACAATAGATGTATAGTACGTCTTAATGACCATCTCGTGCCACTTTTAACACATTCCGTGCTAGTCTACCCCTTTAAAATCCCGTAATGTATTATGTATTGATGTATATTGTTTTGTGTAATAGATGTATGAATTGCCGAAACCATGATATCAATAGTTTATGTAAATGGAAGGAATATAGATGGATGATCATGTAATCAGAGTATATCCATGGTTCAGTTCCGTCAAGTCAAGTCATGTTCATGTTGATATAAATTGAATTCTGGTATAAATGAATTCATGTTGAATGGGGGGTCCGGCAGCGCCGGCCCCATTGCAAATCTCGTCGGCCAATAGGTGGGGTCGGGGTGTGGGATGCTTGCCATGTGTCCTTTGCTATATAAATAACAATTTTCACATATTTGTTTTTATTGTGACTTTTCATTTTACGTGTAGTGCACGTGCAAACTTTTGAGTTTCTAAAAGTTTAAAAAAAAAATCAATTAAAAATAATATGTGGCTGGAGGAATTTGAACACAGGGACCTACATCACAGCAGTGCAGGGCTTTACTAATGAATTACAAGTGCTTTCTTACTGTTCAAAAGCAATTTAAATTTATAACTTGTGCTCAGGTTTAGGTGCTCCTTTGTGTATTTTGAAAAAAATTATGTACAGAAAGTTCAGGTTGTTACAGTATGTATTGGTTATATGAATATTTTCATTTCACAGTCATTTATTTTATATTTTAAATATTTATATATCTTAAAATCTCGTATCCATATCTGTTGTTTTCATATCCGATCCGTATCCGTATCCGTATCCATATCCGATTTTGTCAAATATCGATACGAATATTTTTTACTGAACTATATATGTATTCGTATACGCATCTGAAATAACAAAACGAATATGTATACGATTAATGTTCATATGATCCGAATCCAACTCTACTTGGAAACCAAGGGCAAGGTGTAGGTTCTCAAACCAGGGGTGACGGTGGTTCCTGCAATTTGGCCTTTTTAATTTAGTAATGAATGAGAAGAATCATGTGGTGCACTTGGGTTCAGTTAGAAAGTGGTGGAGGACAGGCATGTGGGGCCCACGAGCGAAACTGAAAATGGTGAGAAATCAAAGGAAAAGATGGTGGTGATCTTTATCTAGGGCAGAAGCCAGCCAGGGGCCATGCTGTGTTCGCAATTTGTGGTCACAAAATTGCCTTTGACTTGCAAGAGACGTCCCTTTGGAAAAAAGACGGAGTAGTGATTTGTGGTTGGACTTCACGTGCGATGCAAGCTTGGAGAAAATATATATTAAGAGGAAAAATTGTTTCCGGACCCAGTTTAGAGATATATCTTATTTTTAAACCCGCATAATTTCAAAATCATGAAAATACTCAATACTTATAAAATACGGATGTTTCAAGCCCAAAATATATCCTGCGTATTATACTTATGATATGTTAACAAAAATTCCATATTTACCCTTGATGATGCTCACGAGTGCAAATTCCCCTGATCAAGATATGTGGCAGATGCCAACTCTCTCACGTGCACCAACCAGCTCTTTGAAGTACCATGCGTAGAGGACATTCCTCGGCGTCTCATCTCTGAGGTATCATCCGACCTTTGGATGGCCTCCCCTGAGTACATTCCCTATTCGTCTAGCAACCAACCAACATCTCGCCTCCGAGCAATCCTACAGCTGAGCTTACTCAGCCTCCTCGCTCATTTCCGAGCTATCACAGAGCTTAGCTTCCTCAGCCCTCTAACTCGTCTCCGAGCTACCATAGAGCTGAGACTCTTCAGCTCACTTACTCGTCTCCGATCCATTATGTGTCTGAGATTCCTTAGTGTCCCTGTTTGGCCGGAAGCACGGAGTCCGACCCTCCGTAATGGCTCCATGTATCTCGTCACGACGAGATCTCCGCCGCTCCACGTCTCGCATCCCACGCTAGCGTATCTCGCCATTAATAGACGTATCTTCCCATTAAAGGGAGTATCCCGCCATCAACACGAATATGATGTTGGATATATGTATTTCCTAGAGGCCATTATATGTATAGTGGATGCTTGGACATGTATATATGTATAGATGACTTTCTTACTCGACATGATAGTATGATATCTGGTTTCACTTTATCTTGACATGTTTACTTGATACTGTTCATTGCATACATGTTGATAAAGCCCTCATAATATACGCTTGACTTCCATGGCTATAATGGAGATCATACTAGTGGGGCATATGTGGTCTATAAGTATATCCTTAAATGTTTCTAGTCGAGAGTATATCGAGACATGGCATCGATATTCCAGAGTAGACTAGCGTATACGTTTCTTGACCCATATGATGGGGAATGGATGATCCTATATCCATTGGTTTTGTGACATCAAAGATTGTATACGGGTGCTCAGTAGAGACTGGGTACACTGAAAGGACTTATAGAGAACTCCTATATGGTATTATGTCTATCGTCGTATAGCAGTTCTCAGGTGACACAGGTACATGTTAGTCTGTAGATCCGAGATCGTCATAGAGTCTTGTGCGTTCTCCCACTATACTTTGATTTCCACCCTACCACGGCTTTACTGAGTCGTGCAAACAGGTGGATTTTGGGTACAATCCCAAGACACATAAAGACAATGAGCGATAGGAGGGGTTTCGTCTCTCTCGATATTGGGAGTTGATGTTGTGCTATGCACGATTGGCTTTGACTCAAAGTCCCTGACCATGGCTGATGAGATTTACTGATAAATGTTATCAGTAGTTTCTCGACCGGTCATAGTCTATATCGGCATAACTTATTAAGTTATTAGGGCTCGACGATTCCATCCCTAAACTTGATATGCAACATATCAGATGAAGAGACTGGACTGTACGGTAAGTGTTACCAATGGCTCGATGGGAGTTTTGACGGGTTCGCTTGTTTTCTTCTGATCACTCAATACCTGGGTGGTCGTTACGTTTAGCTGACCGCTTGCGGCTTGTGGGTGTTTTGATGTGATCATCACCCATTGTCGGCGTATTGACGAGTCTTAAAGTCTCACACAGGAGTTTCCTAGCTCAGGAAAAACGATGTGGTGTGCATATGAGATATGTGCGGAAGCTCGATTAAATGCGTGTATGTGATGCCGTATTTTAATCGGATGTTTACTATTGGTCGGGTCGTATGTGATATGACCGGTTTATTAAATTAAGTGTTGATTTAATATTGACTTTTATCTCACTTTTAATAAACCTATTCTTTTTGGATGTATGCATATATGTATATACATACACATGATGATGTGTATGCACACATAAATGCATGCATGTGTATCATGGTTGATGATACATGAAAGATGGCAATGCAAGACTCACATGGTTAAATTGTATATATGGATTTTTGTTTTGAAATAAATGAATAAAGGAAATTATGCATGACTCATTGTTTCTACACAATTCTTTAGTTGACCATTGACTTTAACCCTAGTTTGCTTTCCTTTGTTCTTTTAACTCACTACAAAATATCTAGATATTTATTTAACCATGGTTTGTTGTGAGAGTGTCTCACATAAATATCCATTTGATTTTCTATTATCATTATTGTTATCATTATCATTAACTTGAGAAAAGCTTTGCCATTTTCATCTTCCTCCTTCTTCAAGCTCTCTTGAGTTTTATAAAGAGCGAAGAACTTAAAAAGAAAGGGTTTTTAAGAGAGAACATAAACCACTTCATCATTCTACACACCCCTAGCCCTTTAGTGTAGGATGTTTGCTTTACTTCTTCCAAGATCAAGTAAAGCTTGGAGCTCTGAGCAAAGGGACTTCGGGTGGATTGTCGTGGACAACAAAGGATTCAAGCGAGCCGTTCCAAACTCTAGGAGATCCAAGAAGTCACTCAAGGAGGTCTACAAAGGTTGTAATCTTTCCACTTAGTGATAGATTCTTATAGCATGTGATACTATTAGTTTGTTACCCTAACTTTCTAGTTCGATACATGGATAGTATTGTTTAGCACCCATAAATTTTTCTTATAGCATGTTTGATACAACCCAAGCCCTAGGCATGGTGATAGAGAATCCCAACAGTGGTATCAGAGCCAAGCTAGAGCTTTAGAGTAACCTAGACGATGTTAAAAATTTCGAACGAACGAAATTCGACACCCAAAACATGCTCACTGGAAAATTTTCAAAAGGTTGGATTTTTTCATATTAAAAATACTCAGAAAATCGTGCAGGGTATTGTATGGGCCCACAAGAAGAACGAAACCCTAACTCGACTTAACGACCGCGGAACCGCGGCCGAAAGGGTCTTTTTGCGGCGGTTCCGCGGCGCCGTTGGTGAGCTTTGGACTGTGCCTTCTTGTGCTGGCCCATATATGCTAATAGCAGTCTCTGGTATATTTTAAAACTGGTCAAGTGTTGAACTTACTGAGAATTCTTTGGGTGATTGATAGTTCGATCGAACGTTTTAACTACGCCTAGTATATGAGAATGTGATACAATAATTGGAATCTACAAATTTGTTTGTTGCGTGTAAATCTAACATTTCAGTCTCGGGTATAATCGGAAATCTTGTTAAATTATCCGACTATTTTTGAAAAGATGTTTTCATGGGAGAGACCTAAATGCGAGCTTTACATTGTTGGGCATGAAATCTTTGATATGTGATATCCTGGGTTTGTGTTGTCTAAGGGCAGTTACGATTCCAATTGTTGTAGTTTTTCAATTTCTTTTCTGCGACCGTAAGTGTAGTATGTGGTGTATCGCTGATTTTATTGCTATATATAAATGACAATCGGGGTACACATACTTACTTACGTTGATGATATGTGATATTATGTGTTGCTGAGATATGTTGTGCAGGATTGTCGTGATTGAATAGCCGGAGGTTTTATGTGAGATGAGAGTTTTTATTTTCATTCATGTAATATTCAATGTATGTAATATTCTTTTATTGGAACACTTTCGGGTTGAGGATGATGTCACCATTGTTGTATATTATTTACTTTTCCGCATTAGGATAGACCCAAGGCGGAGAGCACAAGTGACTGGGTTCTGGGGTTCAGTGGGAGACCATCTCGAGGAGTCGGGACCGGGTCTCCTAAATTCTAGAATCGGTAGGGTCACTTGCCGCTCTCGTAGGGGTCTAGGGGTGTGGACTTGGCTATTCATCGCGACCGTGGAATCCGTATTTTCTATTGTTGGTTGAATACAAAATACGGACCTCCTAGATATCCTTTATTTTCTTATGTGCTTCTGCTGTTGATATTCTGTGATGAGATTACTTAGTATCTGAGACGAATGGATTATATATATATATATATATATATATATATATATATATGATATATAATAAACGTTGCTTATGTTTTACACCCGTGCTAGTCCTGCCCCGCTATGCCGTTAGTTAAGTAACCTAACGGTGCATAACGGGACACTGTGGCGAATGCGGATGGCATAAGTGTACATTCTATTTTCGTTTCTTTTCTGTGATGGCTTAGGAACTTAAATGATGGGAATACATTAATGGGATTAATGTAAAGAAAAAGAAACCTAAAAATGTTGTAGAATCGGATTTGAAACCCACTCGGCTCTTTTTTTGAAAAAGAAATTTTCAAAAGATGCGGAGCTTAAGCCACTCCTTTTCTAAAATAATTTAGATTCTACAACGATATCAAGTTCAAAGCGTTAAAGGTTTTCATAAAAACCATCCGCAACCCTCCGTCATTTTAGGAAACAGAGTACTTAGTATTCGTGCTACGTATGTTGATTATAGTCAAGGCGTAGTGTACGGTAGCTGAGTGATGTCTTCCTACAAAGCATATGATGCGAATTAGTTAGGACATTCATGTGATTATGTTGATCATGGTCAAGGGTCATATGGGTGGGTCTAGTTAATCACGAAATGACGGGTAGAACTTGACTAGTGACTAGTACTTATGATATGTTGACCATAGCCAAGATCATAAGTTGCTAGGGGTAAAAACCATATCGGGAATTTCAAGAGTTGAAATTTGCAATGAGATTGCATACCATCTATATGATAATTGGATCTCGATCCCACTGTGAGTAAAAGTTACTCCCAGGAGAGTTTTGCACTTTACAATTAGCTAACCCATTAAGTGTCTAGAAAGGTGTTAACGGAGCTACGCCTCTGGAAAGATGAGGTTTATTTTAATTAGGTCTGTGCGAAAGCACGAGGAAGCTCTCTCAAAGTACCGACATTGTCCTGGCTGAACAGTTAGCGAAATTGTAGACTGTAATAAATCCTGGCTAGTTTTTCTTTTTGAGGTTTGAAAGAAAATTTGACAAAAGCAGTGGGAGATATCGATTAGATAAGATAATAACCAATCTGATCTTTGCAAGAGCATTTTGCTGAGTGTATTCTTTTCTCTCTTCTAATGGCAGATACCAATGACGGGACTAAAACTTCTGTTAGAGAAAAACAAATTGACTGGACCGAATTATATTGAATGGCTGAGGAACCTGAACATTGCACTCACATATGATAAAGTATCATATGTCCTCACTGCCAAAGCCCCACCCGTCCCAGGTTCTGAATCATCTGTTTCGGATAAGGAGATCCGAAAAACATGGGATATTGATTATGACACGGCCAAGTGCATCGCGCTTGCTTCTATGGACAGTATACATCAGAAGCAACACGAGAAGATGGATATTCAATCCATCTTATACAAAGGAGTTGTATGGAGAGCAATCTCGAACTTTACGATACGACGCATTTCGAAAGTTGTTTCAGATGCGGATGGCCCCTGGCACATCAGTAGGTGAACATGTCTTGAAGATGATTGGTCTTATAGAAGAACTTAAGGACCTGGGTGTTAGTGTTATATGCCCTAGAGGCCATTATTGTATAGTACTAGTCTGTATATTACATTTTGGAAGCTTGGGATATATACACGGATTGATGACAGTCTTGCTCGATATAGTAGTATGCTACTTGGTTTGTATCTATCTTAATATGTGTATATGTTTCTTTTAACTTATCGCTAATACATATTGATAGAGCCCTTAGGATCTTTGCTTGACTACCAGCGTTGTGATGGCAGTCACACTAGTGGGGCTGGGTAGTCTACAAGCACATTCTTTTACAGGTCCCTTATCGTAGGATTATCGAGACAGGGCATCGATACTCCAGAGTATACTAGTGTATACGCTTCTCTTCCTAGGAGGGGAGATGGTCTGTCCCACAGCCATCAGTGCGACGTACTGGAGATAGTATACATGTGCTCATTGGGTTATGAGTTACACTGGACAGACTCGTGGGGAACTGCTGGTTGGTAATATATCTATCGTCAGGTAGCAGTTCCCAGGTGACATGAGTACAGCTTAGTCCGTCGACTTGACACTGCTGCTTCGCCTCGAGTGTGTTCCTACTGTTCTTAGATAACTACCCTACCACGGCTCTGCTGAGTCGTGCAAACAGGTAGTAGTTGGGTGCAGTCCCGAACCACTTGAAGGCAGTGGCGGTTAGATAGGATTCGTCTTTCCCAGTATTGGGGTTTGATGTCGCGCTGTGTTCGGAACGCCATTACACAAAGTCCCTGGCCAGGGCAAGTGAGATTTACTGGTAGGTACTCCAGTAGTTTCTCAGGGTGTTTTGGACAGTACTCCGACATGACTTATATCTCTATTAGGGGTTTGACGCTTGCCGCCCCCTAGGCCCGATATGCGACACTCTTAGACGAACAGACCGGACTGTACGGAGGTTGCCACAGACAGACTCAATTGGGGTACGGATGAGCTTCCTCGTCGACCTTCTCATCGACAGATACCTGGGTAGCCGTTACGTACAGCTAGTGCCGCTGACGTGCTTGTGGTTAAACCCACTGCTAGAGTACTGTCGAGTTTTTAGAGTCCCACACAGAGAGTTTCCCGGCTTCAGGCGAAACGTGTAGAGGTCGTATGGTTTTACGACAGGGTTCGATCACATACGTGTACTTGTGCGCATATGATGTTCGGGCAGACATTACCAGTGGGCTTTGGTTTAAGCCGGATCCTGGTATTTGATTATTGGATCAGTTTGTCTCACTGTATTCGTATTTCTCGAAATACGAATACGGGTATGTACGCATACGGAAGAGAGGGGTATTCTTGTCATTTAGACAAGATTAATAGATGGAAGAAATGAAAAGGAAGCTTATGGTGTTTTGTTGAAAAAAGGGATTAGGCTTTTTATGTTGACTACCTTGACTTATTGACTTTGTTGACTTAAATATTTGTTTGTGATATTTGCTTGATCTTTTGAGATGGTTCTAGACTAGAAAGAGTTAAAAACCCTTGACTTTTACAACACATATAATCCCTTCACATTATTGTATCAGATACTTTTTCCCTTCACAAAAGAAAAAGAAAAAACCTTAAGCTTCCATCATCTTCTTCAAGCTCTCTCCTCTCTTAAAGCAAACCCTAACCATTCTATGTGTTGGAAACCATAGGGTTTAGTGAGATAACTTGATCCTTATCACTCTCTACACAACCTAGGGCACTTAGTCTAGCAAACCAAGTTACCTAGTTGCTTCAAGTTAGAAGCAAAGCTCGAAATCGGAACTCTCGGGTGGATCGTCTACGATTCGGAGAAGACGACGAGGAGGTGGATTCCGTTCTCACGACAAGGAGCTCACCACTTGGAGAGGACAGCGAGGAAGTGAAGGACAGCAGGATCTTGAGGTATATATCGCACACATAGTAGATACAACCTCATAGTTATATCGTTAGTTAGGGTTTAGAAACGATTCTAATGTTTAGTCGATGTTACGAAGCCAATAAAAATCGTTTTTTGCTTATTCCGCCTCCCCGCGAACACATGGGGTGCGTGGCATCGATTTACAGTGGTATCAGAGCCGACTAAACCATACCTAACAGAATAAACGATAACTAAAACTACGAAACCGAAATATCCCGCAAACATCAAAACCTAGATTCTAGTTTCTGTTGATTTTTCTGAGCCTCTGAAAAATTATTTAAACGACTGCAGAGTGTTCCTTTCACCGTTAAAAGTTTATGCACCAAAAAAGAGACAAACCCGTGCATCCCTGGACGGCCACAGACCTCAAATTTCCGGCCACATCAGTTTTGTTGTGGGGGTTTGCTTCGTAGTTTTGGGTGTGGGTTTATTGCTAGGATCTAGGGTTTCAGGAGTTGTTTATTTTTGCCACTTTTGCATATGCTGTTTATTATTCTCTGTAGCAATTGGGGATGCTTCGAAGTCGCAGTTTGATATCGTTTAATGTTTCTGTGTTTGATAAATGTGTTCGTAAACTTCCGCTAATTGCTATATGTTGGTTCGTTGGGGGTTGCACATTTCTGTAATGTTTGTTTGTGTATATGGACTTGTTGGATTGTCGTGAATGGATAGCCGGGGATGTGAGGTGTTTTATTCTTTCATTCAAATGTAATTTATAAATGGTTGTAATATTTTTTCGCGGGGCACATCCAGGTTGAGGTTGTAGCCATCGTTGTATTATTTCATTTACTGTTTATTGCT
Organism: Agapanthus africanus; assembly: GCA_030015575.1. Lineage (NCBI taxonomy): Eukaryota > Viridiplantae > Streptophyta > Magnoliopsida > Asparagales > Amaryllidaceae > Agapanthus > Agapanthus africanus. The sequence continues at coordinate 116,072,241 of CM057340.1, read as the reverse complement.
CCTAGGATAGACCCAAGATGGGGTGCGCAAACTACCGGGTACTTTGAAGTGCTTAGTGATCTACTCACGTTGTTGAGGGAGACTGCTTCATTTCGGGTACTTGGCGGATAGTTTGCCATACCCGTAGGGGTCTAAGGTGGGGTTGGTTATTCATCACGATTGTGTAATCCGCTTTTCATTACAGGCTCAAAGGAAATGCGGATTGCTTGTATATCCAATGTGTTCATCTGTGATCTGGAATGCCTATTATTGCGTCTGACGAATGTATATATCTATATATGATATCTAGTAGGCGTTGCTTATATTTTGCATCCGTGCTAGTCCAGCCCCCGCTCTGTCGTTAGTTAAGTAACCTAACGGGTGATGACGGGGCCCAGTGGCGAATGCGGATGGCATAAGCGTACGTCATATTTTCGTTGTTTTCTGCAATGGTGGGATTAATTGATGGGACTCATTATATTAATGCAAAGAAAATAAACCAAAGTTGAATCATTGGAACAATTTCAAAATCACTTGGTTTTTTCAAAACAGCAAAACTTTTTAAATGCGGAGCTTAAACCACTCCTTTTAAAAGCTATCAGGTTCCTTCGATTATATCAAGTTCACTACGTTCACGGTTTCGCCATAACCATTCGTAGCCCTCCATAATTTTAGTTAAATATTCAGTAGTATTCAAGCCATGTATTTTGACCTTCGCCAAGGCATAGTGATTGGTAGCTGCCAAATATTTATCTGTTGCACAGATAGATGCGTTGGTTTGGGATAGTCGTACTGCTATTTTGGCCTTCGTCAAGGGTATGTATTGGTGGGTTCAAATTAACTTGGATAATGACGGGTATAACTTGACATGTGATTTATGATATGTTGGCCTTCGTCAAGGTCATAAGAGCATGGGGCAAAAATCCACATCGGGAGTTTCTAAAGAAACTGAAACTTGCTAGTGTTGCATACCATTTGGAGTGTGATAATTTTGGTTGGATTCCTTCAACTTTATCACACAATGATATTTGGATCCCGATCCTACTGTGAGTATATGCTACTCCTCGGGAAATTTTCTCACTTAACGATCAATGCTATAAACCAAGTAGGTGTCTAGAAAGGTGTTAGCGGGGCTACGCCCGCTGGGAAAAGAGGTTATTTAATTAAGGAACTTCACGAAAGCGTCGTAAAACCTCCCTCAAAGTACCGACACCGGCCTGACCGAACGGTTAAGCAAGTATTGTACGGTGAGATCAATCCCGACTAGTTCTTCTTTTATGATTTGAGGAAGGATTCGAGAAACAGTGGGAGCCATCCTGTTTAGACAAACTAAAAATCACTCTAAACTTGCAAGAGTATCATGCTAAAGTGTTTCTTCTCTCTCTCCTAATTGCAGCAACCAAACATCATGACGGACCTTAAGTTACTATAAGATAAAAATATATTGACAGGGCCGAACTACAAAGATTGGTTCAGGAATGTCAAAATGGCTATTACTTATGACAAATTGGGCTATCTTCTCACCACTAAAGCCCCTGCCAAACCAGGTCCAGAATCCAGTATCGCGGATAAGGAAATTCGTAAGACCTGGGAGATAGACTGTGAGAAGGCCAAGTGCCTCGTGCTGGCCTCTATGGACAATGAGCACCAGAGGCGGTACGAGAATATGGATCTCGAATCCATATTCCTCCATACCAAAGAATTATATGGAGAGCAATCTCGTATCGCAAGATACGAGACCTCGAAGAAACTTTTTCAGGCGAGGTTGGCCGTCGGATCATCAGTTAGGGAACACGTTCTTAAGATGATCGGTTATATCGAAGAGCTCGTGGACCTGGGGACCACGTTAGAGAATGAGCTATACACTGACTTGATTCTCTAGTCCCTTCCTTCCACCTACGCCTATTTTATCCTGAATTTCAACATGCAAGGAAAAGAAGTTGAACTTCCGGAACTCTTCAACATGTTGAGGAGTGCAGAGGGTACCCTGCAGAAAGTCAGGAAAACACCCGCTTTGTTTGTTGGAGGAACTTCCTCTTCTAGGTCCAAGGCAAAAGCCAAAGGAAAGAAGAAGAAGGCCCCACCAAACCAAGGGGCGGTGTTAGTAAGGTGGAAGCTAAGGGAAAAGCAAAGGTAGCGGGACAGATTGTGGGAAAGGAAGAATGCTTTTATTGTCACAAGAAAGGACATTGGAAGAAAAATTACAGGGCTTGGAAGGCCAAGAACCAGGACCCGAAGCAAGTTGTGGCTTCGGCTTCAGGTGTGTATGTTATCGAAAATTGTCTGTCAATCAACTCTACTTCCTGGGTATTGGATACCGGATCAGGATCTCATATCTGTAATTCTTTGCAGGCACTGAGAAACCGTAGGGTTTTGAAGGCAGGTGATATAACCCTCAGAGTTGCAAACGGAGCAAGCATGGATGCTGAGTCTGTGGAGGACTATCACTTAGGATTGATAGATGGACATGTTTTGGTTTTGCGCAACTGTTATTTTGTACCCAGTTCGACTTGTAATATCATATCTGTATCTTTAATGTCTAAAGAAGGTTATGATTTTGCATTTGTAAGCAATGTTGTAAACATTCACCTTAATCATGTTTTGATTGGGTCGGGTACATTAAGCAACGGTATATACGTATTAAACCAACCGCAGATTTTCAATATCCAGAATACACACAAAAAAAGTCTCCAGAATTAAATCACGCTTTCTTATGGTATTATAGACTGGGTCATATCAATGAGACAATGTTAACTAAGTTACATAGAGAAGGATATTTGGATCCGTTCGAATATCATTCTTATGCAACTTTTCAATCATGTCTCAAAGGAAAGTTGACAAAGACTCCGTTCACTGGACACGGAGTAAGAGCGAGCGAGCTCTTGGGACTCGTACACAGCGACGTGTGTGGTCCAATGTCTACACATGCAAGAAGTGGTTTTTCCTATTTCATTACTTTTACGGATGATTTCTCTAGTTATGGACATGTCTTCTTAATGAAGCATAAATCCGAGGCCTTTGAGAAATTCCAGGAATATAAGAATGAAGTAGAAAAACAAACTGGAAAAAGTATCAAGACACTGAGATCTGATCGAGGTGGTGAATACTTAAGTGCCGAGTTCCTGGATTACCTAAAAGAGAATGGAATTCTCTCTCAGCTTACTCCTCCATACACTCCATAACACAACGGTGTATCGGAGAGACAGAACCGAACCCTATTGGATATGGTACGTTCCATGATGAGTAACGCTGAGTTACCACGATCATTCTGGGGCTATGCACTAGAATCAGCTACATATCTTTTAAACAAGGTTCCTACCAAGACTGTGCCTACCACACCATATCAGATGTGGAGTGGGAAGAAACCCTATCTTCAATATCTGAAGATGTGGGGATATCCAGCTTTTGTCAAAAAGCAGCATGCGGACAAACTCGAGGCATGCTCAATAGTGTGTAAGTTTGTGGGATACCCAAAGAATTCCAGGGGGTATCTTTTCTATTACGCAGAGGAACAAAATGTTTTTGTTTCTCGTTATGCCCACTTTCTGGAACATCAGTTCTTAGAAAAAGAAATAAGTGGGAGCGCAATAGAACTGGAAGAAATTCCAGAACCAAAAGCTATTACTGAAAGCTTGGTGGAACAAGAAGTTTCAAAAGAACAGGACATTCCTGCACCGCTCCCCTGGAGTAGTAGGCTTTCTCATCCACCTGAGAGATACTACGGTTTTCTCATAGACGAGGATAGAGAGGATTGCATCATTGGTAATGATGAGCCAACTAACTTCCAGCAAGCCATTCAGAGCACTGACTCAGTAAAATGGCTGGATGTAATGCGGACCGAGATGGAGTCCATGTACACCAACAAAGTATGGACTTTGGACATTGCTACAGAAGGGGTAAAACCCGTAGGCTGCAAATGGATCTTCAGAAAGAAGATTGGTGTACATGGACAGGTTGAAACCTATAAGGCTAGACTTATTGCAAAAGGATTTCGTCAAAGACCTGGTTTGGACTATGATGAAACCTTTTCTTCAGTGGCTATACTCAAATCCATTCGGATCTTTCTTACCATTGCTGCCTTCCACGATTATGAGATTTGGCAGATGGACGTAAAAACCGCTTTTCTAAATGGAAATTTAGAGGAATGCGTCTATATGGATCAGCCAGAGGGTTTCATTCAGAGTGGGAGCAGCGGGAAAGTGTGCAAGTTGCTTAAGTCCATCTATGGACTAAAGCAGGCATCGCGGAGTTGGAACATCTGTTTTGATGAGACAGTCAAAGAATTTGACTTTATCAAAAATCCAGATGAGCCATGCATTTATAATAAGATTGTAGCACGAACTGTTGTATTCCTCGTCTTGTACGTGGATGACATTCTCTTGATAGGAAATGACATTCCTATGCTACAATCTGTCAAAGGGTTCTTGTCATACAGGTTCTCCATGAAAGACCTGGGTGATGCCTCTTACATTCTGGGGATCCAGATCTATCGTGATAGATCTAAGAGGATATTGGGACTTTCACAGTCCAGGTACATCGACACCATACCGAAAAGATTCAGTATGGAAGATTCAAAGCGCGGTAATCTACCGTCTTGTCACGAAATCACCCTCTCCAAAGAGATGTCTCCCAAGACTGATTTGGAAAGGGATCGCATGTCAATTATACCCTATGCTTCCGCTGTAGGCTCTATAATGTATGCGATGTTGTGTACCAGACCAGATGTAGCTTACGCACTAAGCATAGTAAGACGGTATCAGTCAAACCCTGGGGAGAAGCACTGGATAGCGGTAAAGAACATTCTCAAGTACCTGAGAAGGACTAAGGAGATGTTCTTGGTTTACAGCGGAAAGGACCTCCAGATTGAGGCCTTTGCCGACTCTAGCTTCCAGAGTGACAAAGATGACTCCAAATCCATGTCAGGTTATGTTTTTACCCTCAATGGAGGGGCGGTCTGTTGGAAGAGTTCCAAGCAGGAAACCGTTGCTGACTCGACGATGGAAGCGGAGTATATCGCAGCTTCAGATGCCGCAAAAGAAGCTATCTGGATGAGGAAGTTCTTAACAGAACTTCAGGTGGTTCCGTCCATTGTTGATCCAATATCTTTGTATTGTGACAACAATGGGGCTATAGCTTTAGCAAAGGAACCCAGGTCCCATCAGAAGTCTAGACACATCTTGAGGCGGTATCACCTGATCAGGGAGATCGTGGATCGCCGGGAGATCGAGGTTCGGAGGGTTGCTACAGAGGACAACACTGCAGATCCATTCATAAAGGCCATCCCTCAGACGCAGTTCGAGAGGTTATTCGAGATGATAGGTCTGCGATATGCCAGCACACGGCCTTAGTGCAAGTGGGAGATTGTTAGTGTTATATGCCCTAGAGGCCATTATTGTATAGTACTAGTCTGTATATTACATTTTGGAAGCTTGGGATATATACACAGATTGATGACAGTCTTGCTCGATATAGTAGTATGCTACTTGGTTTGTATATATCTTAATATGTGTATATGTTTCTTTTAACTTATCGCTAATACATATTGATAGAGCCCTTAGGATCTTTGCTTGACTACCAGCATTGTGATGGGAGTCACACTAATGGGGGCTGGGTAGTCTACAAGCACATCCTTTTACAGGTCCCTAGTCGTAGGATTACCGAGACAGGGCATCGATACTCCAGAGTAGACTAGTGTATACGCTTCTCTTCCCAGGAGGGGAGATGGTCTGTTCTATAGCCATCAGTGCGATGTACTGGAGATAGTATACAGGTGCTCATTGGGTTATGAGTTACACTGGACGGACTCGTGGGGAACTGCTGGTTGGTAATATACCTATCGTCAGGTAGCAGTTCCCAGGTGACATGAATACAGCTTAGTCCGTCGACTTGACACTGCTGCTTCGCCTCGAGTGTGTTCCCACTGTTCTTAGATAATTACCCTACCACGGCTCTGCTGAGTCGTACAAACAGGTAATAGTTGGGTGCAGTCTCGAACCACTTGGAGGCAGTGGCGGTTAGATAGGATTCGTCTCTCCCGGTATTTGGGGTTGATGTCGCGCTGTGTTCGGAACGCCATTACACAAAGTCCCTGGCCAGAGCAAGTGAGATTTATTGGTAGGTACTCCAGTAGTTTCTCAGGGTGTTTTGGACAGTACTCCGACACGACTTATACCGCTATTAGGGGTCTGACGCTTGCCGCCCCCTAGGGCCGATATGTGACACTCTTAGACGAACAAACCGGACTGTACGGAGATTGCCACAGACAGACTCAGTTGGGGGTACGGATGAGCTTCCTCGTCGACCTTCTCATCGACAGATACCTGGGTAGCCGTTACGTAGAGCTAGTGCCGCCGATGCGCTTGTGGTTAAACCCACTTCCAGAGTACTGTCGAGTCTTTAGAGTCCCACACAGAGAGTTTCCCAGCTTCAGGCGAAACATGTAGAGGTCGTATGGTTTTACGACAGGGTTCGATCATATACGTGTACTTGTGCGCATATGATGTTCGGGCAGACATTACCAGTGGGCTTTGGTTTAAGCCGGATCCTGGTATTTGATTATTGGATCAGTTCGTCTCACTGTATTCGTATTTCTCGGAATACGAATACGGGTATGTACGCATACGGAAGAGAGGGGTATTCTTGTCATTTAGACAAGATTAATAGATGGAAGAAATGAGAAGGAAGCTTATGGTATTTTGTTGAAAAAAGGGATTAGGGTTTTTATGTTGACTATTTTGACTTATTGACTTTGTTGACTTGGATATTTGTTTGTGATATTTGCTTGATCTTTTGAGATGGTTCTAGACTTGAAAGAGTTAAAAACCCTTGACTTTTACAACACATATAATCCCTTCACATTATTGTATCAGATACTTTTTCCCTTCACAAAAGAAAAAAGAAAAACCTTAAGCTTCCATCATCTTCTTCAAGCTCTCTCCTCTCTCAAAGCAAACCCTAACCATTCCATGTGTTGGAAACCATAGGGTTTAGTGAGATAACTTGATCCTTATCACTCTCTACACAACCTAGGGCACTCAGTCTAGCAAACCAAGTTACCTAGTTGCTTCAAGTTAGAAGCAAAGCTCGAAATCGGAACTCTCGGGTGGATCGTCTACGATTCGGAGAAGACGACGAGGAGGTGGATTCCGTTCTCACAATAAGGAGCTCACCACTTGGAGAGGACAGCGAGGAAGTGAAAGACAGCGGGATCTTGAGGTATATATCGCACACATAGTAGATACAACCTCATAGTTATATCGTTAGTTAGGGTTTAGAAACGATTCTAATGTTTAGTCGATGTTACGAAGCCAATAAAAATCGTTTTTTGCTTATTCCGCCTCCCCGCGAACACGTGGGGTGCGTTGCATCGACTTACACTGGGATGGACCATAGACAACGAGCAATATACTGATATTGTTCTACAGTCTCTCCCCGCTGCCTTTGCTCTGTTCATTATGAATTTCAATATGAACGATTTGGAGAAATCACTCCCTGAACTTCTCAATATGTTGAGAAGTGCAGAAAGCATCTATTTTCCTCCAAACCGGAGGGTCGTTTAAGATAGCGAAAACTCCTGCTCTGCTTACTAGGCCATCTTCCTCTTCCATCCCAAAAGCCAAGGCCAAGGGAAGGAAGAAGAAGAAACCCACTAAGCCGACAGGTGGAGTAGTAAAGGCAAAAGGGAAAGACAAGTCTGGGGCCGCGGGAAGTGGAAAAGGAGAATGTTATTTCTGCCACAAGTCGGGACACTGGAAACGCAATTGTGCTTTGTACCTTACCGATCTCAAGAAGAAGAAGCATACTGATGCTTCCGCTTTAGGTGTGTTTGTAACTGAAAACTGTTTTTCATTAAACTCTGCATCTTGGGTATTAGATACCGGTTCTGGTTCTCACATCTGCAATTGTATGCAGGGATTGAGAAACAGTAGAGTTTTGAATACTGGGGACCACACTCTGCGGGTTGGAAATGGTTCCAATGTATATGCTGTATCCGTAGGAGAATATCATCTGGGGTTGCTTTCAGGATGTATTTTGGTTTTGAACCTTTGTTATTATGTACCTAGTATGCTGTGTAATATAATATCCGTTTCCTTGTTAGACAATGAAGGATATTATTTTGTGTTGCAAAATAATATTATGAACATTAACCTGAATCAACAGTTGATTGGGTATGGTATACTGAATAACGGTATTTATGTCCTAAACCAACACACAGTTTTCAACATACAAAATACACATAAAAGAAAGATTTCAGATATAAATGAATCTTTTCTTTGGCATTGTAGATTTGGTCATATTAATGAAACAAGACTAAACAAACTACATAAAGATGGATATTTGAATCCTTTTGAATATAAATCTTATACGACTTGTCAGTCCTGTATCAAAGGTAAAATGACCAAAACTCCGTTTATTGGACACGGGGAGAGAGCTACAGAACTCTTAGGCCTCATACATAGTGATGTATGCGGACCAATGTCTACACATGCTAGAGGCGGTTTTTCATACTTCATCACTTTTACTGATAATTTTTCAAGATACGGACACGTGTTTTTATTGAAATATAAATCCGAAACTTTTGAGAAATTCAAGGAGTACAAACTTGAAGTAGAAAAACAAACTGGCTCGAGCATCAAGAAACTTCGATCAGATCGAGGTGGAGAGTATTTAAGCACAGAGTTTTCAGACTTCTTAAAAGTGAATGGGATTCTCTCTCAGCTCACTCCTCCTTACACACCACAGCACAACGGTGTGTCAGAACGGAGAAATCGTACCCTATTAGATATGGTACGGTCCATGATGAGTGATATTGAGTTACCGCTTTCCTTTTGGGGACATGCATTAGAGACAACAATTTATCTATTAAACAGGGTTCCAACCAAGACCGTGTCTACCATCCATATGAGATGTGGTGCGGGAAGAGACCATCTCTTAAAAGATTTAGGATATGGTGTTGTCCGGCTTTTGTCAAAAAGTAGAATCTGGATAAACTCGAGACACGATCGGTCATGTGTACTTTTGTGGGATATCCAAAACATTCATATGGATATCTATTCTACCACAAGGAGGAACAAAAGGTGTTTGTTTCTCAACATGCCACATTTTTAGAAAATGAAATTTTTACAAATAGTATTGATGGAAATGCGGTAGAACTAGAAGAGGTTCTAGTGACACAAATTACTCATGAAGAATTGGTGGAACCTGATGTTGCAGTAGAACATCAAGAACCTCAGCCGCTCTGGAGATCTAGTAGAACTTCTCGCCCACCGGAGAGATACCATGGTTTTCTCATTGATGGTGATAGAGAAGATTGCATCATGGATGATGATGACCCTACTAGTTTTCAGCAGGCTATCACGAGTGGTGACTCAGTGAAGTGGCTGGATGCCATGTGATCCAAAATGGAGTCCATGTACACCAACAAAGTATGGACATTGGACGTTGCACCTCCTGGGATAAAACCCATAGGGTGCAAATGGATCTTTAAGAGAAAGATTGGTGTAGATGGAAAGGTAGAGACCTATAAAGCAAGGCTTGTAGTGAAAGGTTTTCATCAAAGACCAGGACTGGACTATGATGAAACTTTCTCTCCAGTAGAAATGCTTAAATCCATTCGGTTCCTACTTGCTATTTCTGCTCACTACGACTATAAAATCTGGAAGATGGACGTTAAAACTGCATTTCTAAATGGTGATTTAGAAGAATGCGATCAGCCAGAGGGCTTCATTGACAGTGGGAGCAGCGAAAAGGCGTGTAGATTGCTTAAATCCATTTATGGATTAAAGAAGGCATCTCGGAGCTGGAACTTCTGTTTTGATGATACAATCAAAGAGTTTGATTTTATCAAAAATATAGATGAACTATGCATTTATAAGAAGATTGTAGGGAGTACTGTCACTTTCCTAGTATTTTACATGGATGACATTCTCTTGATAGGAAATGATATTCCTATATTACAATCGGTCAAACTATTCTTATCACAAAGGTTCTCCATGAAGGACCTGGGTGATGCTTAGTGCATTTTGGGCATAAGGATCTATAGAGATAGATCCAAGAGGTTATTGGGATTGTCCCAATCAAAGTACATTGAAACCATCCTAAAAAGGTTTAGTATGGAAGATTCCAAGCGTGGTGCCTTGCCCGCTTGCCATGGAATTACTCTCTCCAAGGACTTCTGTCCGAAAACTGATGAAGAGAGAGCTCGCATGAACATTATACCCTACGCTTCAGCCGTAGGATCTATAATGTATGCAATGATATGTACTCGTCCTGATGTAGCTTATGCACTAGCTGTAGTAAGCAGGTATCAATCTAACCCAGGGAGCAACACTGGATAGCTGTGAAAAACATTCTTAAGTACTTGCGAAGGACTAAAGAATTGTTCTTGGTGTATGGTAATGGCGATCTACAAATGGAGGCCTTTACCGATTCCAGCTTCCAAAGTGATAAGGATGACAGTAAATCTATCTTAAGGTTTGTATTTACTCTCAATGGAGGGGCGGTGTGTTGGAAGAGTTCCAAACAGGATACCGTTGCAGACTTCACGATGGAAGCTGAGTATATTGCTGCAAATGATGCTGCCAAGGAAGCCTTCTGGATGAGGAAGTTCATCGCGTAACTAGGAGTAGTTCCAACCATTGTTAATCCAATACCAGTGTATTGTGATAATAATGGAGCTATGGCATTGGCCAATGAACCTAGATCCCATCAGAAGTCCAGACACATCCTGAGGTGATATCATTTGATCCGGGAGATTGTAGATCGCCAAGAGATCGAGATTCGGAGAGTAGATATAAACAATAACACCATGGATCCACTCACCAAGGCCCTTCCACAGCCGCAACATGAGTGACTTTTTGAGATGTTGGGTATGAGATACGCCAATAATTGGCCTTAGTGCAAGTGGGAGATTGTTGGATATATGTATGCCCTAGAGGCCATTATATGTATAGTGGATGCTTGGATATGTATATATGTATAGATGACTTTCTTACTCGACATGATAGATGCTATCTGGTTTCACTTTATCTCGACATGTTTACTTGATACTGTTCATTGCATACATGTTGATAAAGCTCTCAGGATATATGCTTGACTTCCATGGCTATGATGGAGATCATACTAGTAGGGCATGTGTGGTCTATAAGAATATCCTTAAATGTTCCTAGTCGAGGGTATATCGAGACAGGGCATCGATATTCCAGAGTAGACTAGCGTATACGTTTCTTGACCCATGTGATGGGCAATAGATGATCCCATATCCATTGGTGTTGTGACATCAAAGATTGTATACAGGTGCTCAGCAGAGACTGGGTACACTGAAAGGACTCATAGAGAACTCCTATATGGTATTATGTCTATCGTCGGATAGCAGTTCTCAGGTGACACAGGTACAGGTTTGTCTGTAGACCCGAGATCGTCATAGAGTCTTGTGCGTTCTCCCACTATACTTTGATTTCCACTCTACCACGACTCTACTGAGTCGTGCAAACAGGTGGCTTTTGGGTACAGTCCTGAGACACATGGAGACAATGAGCGATAGGAGGGGTTTAGTCTCTCCCGATATTGGGAGTTGATGTTGTGCTATGCGCGATTGGCTTTGACTCGAAGTCCCTGGCCAGGGCTGATGAGATTTACTGATAAGTGTTATCAGTAGTTTCTCGACCGGTCATAGTCTATACCGGCATAACTTATTAAGTTATTAGGGCTCGACGATTCCATCCCTAGATTTGATATGCAACATATCAGACGAAGAGACCTGACTGTACGGTAAGTGTTACCAATGGCTCGATGGGAGTTTTGACGGGTTCGCTTGTTTTTCTTCTGATCGCTTAATACCTGGGTGGACGTTACGTTTAGTTGACCGCTTGTGGCTTGTAGGTGTTTTGATGTGATCATCACCCACTGCCGGCGTATTGACGAGTCTTAAAGTCCCACACAGGAGTTTCCTAGCTCAGGAAAAACGATGTGGTGTGCATATGAGATATATGCGGAAGCTCGATTAAATGCGTGTATGTGATACCGTATTTTAATCAGACGTTTACTATTGGTCGGGTCGTATGTGATATGACCGGTTTATTAAATCAAGTGTTGATTTAATATTGACTTTTAGCTCACTTTTAATAAACCTTTTCTTTTTGGATGTATGCATATATGTATATACGTACACATAATGATGTGTATGCATACATACATGCATGCATGTGTATCATGGTTGATGATACATGGAAGATGGCAGTGCAAGACTCACATGGTTAAATTGTATATGTGGATTTTTGTTTTGAGATAAATGAATAAAGAAAATTATGCATGACTCATTGTTTCTACACAATTCTTTAGTTGACCATTAACTTTAACCCTAGTTTGCTTTCCTTTGTTCTTTTAACTCATTACAAAATATCTAGATATTTATTTAAGCATGGTTTGTTGTGAGAGTGTCTCACATAAATATCCATTTGATTTTCTATTATCATTATTATTATCATTATCATTAACTTGAGAAAAGCTTTGCCATCTTCATCTTCCTCCTTCTTCAAGCTCTCATGAGTTTTATAAAGAGTGAGGAACTTAAAAAGAAAGGGTTTTTAAGAGAGAACACAAACCACTTCATCATTCTACACTACCCTAGCCCTTTAGTGTAGGGTGGTTGCTTTACTTCCTTCCAAGATCAAGTGAAGCTTGGAGCTTTGAGCAAAGGGACTTCGGGTGGATCGTCGTGGAAAACGAAGGATTCAAGCGAGCCGTTCCAAACTCAAGGAGATCCAAGGAGTTACTCAAGGAGGTCTACAAAGGTTGTAATCTCTCTACTTAGTGATAGATTCTTATAACATGTGATACTATTAGTTTGTTACCCTAACTTTCTAGTTCGATCCATGGATGGTATTGTTTAGCACCCCTAAATTTTTGTTATAGCATGTTTGATGCAACCCAAACCCTAGGCATGGTGCTAGAGAATCCCAACATATGACACATGGGCATAATGGACGGCGAGAATTTCATATCGGCTCGCTCCATGTAACCACTATATAAACCCATCTTCCAGACGACTCAGATATCTCGAACTCATTCCAATACACCGTTACTCTGCCCTATTATTCCCTGCTACTTACTTGATTGTTGGAGGGTCCTACGGTGGTTTCCCATCCCGGGACTTCCTTTATAGGTAGCTCGGCGTAAACAACAACCAACAACCTATTGAGATCTACACTCTCAACCCTTACATTAAATCTCAACCGTTCAGCACTGCCAGCTATAAGATCGACAGATGACAACATCTGAGGGAGATTCCGACCTCCATCAGCTGGCGCCGTCTATGGAAACGAAGAAGTTTTTTCCACCACAAAAGTTGATCTTCCATCTTCAATTCGATGGCCAGCAATCATAGCAACGGAGAATCTACCGTGAGCCATCCCTTGCTTCGCAATGGAGGCGGAAGTGGTTCCACTCCATCTCCAAACATCATTGAAGCCCTAACAGTATAGATCGACCAACTGGCGGCGATGGTGGACACGCTCGTTCGTGTCCAAGCTGTCGCCCAGGCCCAGCAAAATACCATACCTGCTCCCCGGAACGACGGTGAGAATGAGACGCCGAACGAACGCGCTCGAGTCCACGGCTTCGCTCGTGTCAATCCTGACACCACGGGGCACCGACGTGCTGATTCCGGTAGTCATGACCCCCATATGATGAATGATTCTATGACTCGTTGGGCGCCGAATAGTTCAATGCCGAGGTATCAGTTCAACGCTCGCTGCGCCCACTCGCCCTCCGAGGTGATGTCGGTTAGAACACCTGATTCCATGAACAACCGAAGTCACCACGATCACCGAGTCCTTGCACATGGCGTTCGTCGAGGAGAACCGCGAGAGGTCCAATCCGAGGATCTGAGGAATGTAATACATCGGAGATGAAGCTGTTCCATCGCTCAAGCCCGAAGCGGGTACAGTGGGGGATCCGACCAGGAAGAATCCTTAGGGTACCAGCAATGGATCGACGTTCTCAGGAAGAAGATCGAGGACATGTAGCTCGCCACTCGCCAACCTGAAGGGTCGACGAGATATTCCTCGGACTCTCCCACGAAGCCTTTCACCGAGCAGCTACCGAGAGAGCGAGTCTCTTCCTGGAACAAGTCGTCCAAAGTTGCTCTTTTCGATAGGAAATCCGACCCAAAAGACCACCCGGACGCGTTCACCGTGGGCATGAGCTATAAGGATAACTCGGACGCCGCTTAGTGCCGAGCATTCCCCACCACCCTCATCTGACCAGGACGGGACTGGTTCCGCAGTCTGATTCTGCACTCGATTTCGACTTTTGAAGAATTGGCCACGCTGTTCCTCAGCCACTTCGTCGGCAACCAGCGACAGAAGAGCTCGGTCGACTACCTGTTCACTATCAAATGTGAAGACAGGGAGTCTTTCAAAGACTATATTGCCCATTTCTACAATGCCCTTCTGGAAGCACCCGAGCACTGGGATGAGACGGTCATAACCGCCATGAGGTCTAGTCTTAAACACAAAGAGTGGTTCCACTCTTTTGTATTGGCGCAGCTTAAGACCCTGACCGAGGCAAAGGTCTAGACCGAGCGAGAAATCCAACTCAAATCCAAGGTTAACGCTCACCTTTCCTGAGAATACCGGACAGACCAAAAGAAAAAGGGACCTAGAAGAAGACAAGAGGGCTGATCGGTCGAAACCTTATACGCCAAGGTTTCACGAGTATACGCTTCTCAATGTCTCGCAGGCCGAGCTGCTGGAGGAGGTAAGGGCGACTCCGCGGCCCATATTGTGCCTATCATCGGACGCAAGGGCACCCACCATATCCGGTCATTCAATGTAGGCGAGTTTAAACTGTATCAACGAATATGTATTTTCTTTAATAATAAAGATTCTTACTTCCCTGCAATCTGATCTGCTTCTTTTTGTTTCCATGCTAAAACACCTCGCAGGGCCAGCAGATAGCTTCCTGCCCATCAAGCAAAGACCAGCCCTTCACTCAAGTAAATGAAACTCGGATATGCCTATAGGCCGTCGACCAAAGCCCTCATCACGAGGCCGCCAGACAGCTTCCTGCTCGGCCATCCATAGCGGGTAGCTTCCTACCCAACAACGCCGTAGATCCAAAGCCCTCATCACGAGGCAGCTGGATAGCTTCCTGCCCGGCCCATCTGTCACAGGTAGCTTCCTGCCCAACAACGTCGTGGATCTAAAGCCCTCATCACGAAGCCGCCGGGCAGCTTCCTGCTCGATCCATCCACAGCGGGTAGCTTCCTGCCCAACAACACTGTGGATCCAAAACCCTCATCACGAGGCGACCGGGAAGCTTCCTGCTCGGCCCACCCACAGCGGGTAGCTTCCTGCCCAACAATACTGTGAATCCAAAGTCCTCATCACGAGGCAACCAGGTGGCTTTATGCTAGGCCCATCCGTAGTGGGTAGCTTCTTGCCCAACAACACTGTGGATCCAAAACCCTCATCACGAGGCGACCAGGTAGCACCCTGCTCGGCCCATCCGCAGCGGGTAGCTTCCTAACCAACGAAGCTGTGGATCCAAAGCCTTCATCATGAGGCGGCCGGGTAGCTTCTTGCTTGGTCCATTCACAGCGGGTAGATTCCTTCCCAACATAAGTTTTGAATCCAAAGCCCTCATCACGAGGCCGCCGGGCAGCTTCCTGCTCGGCTTATCCGCAGCGGGTAGCTTCCTGCCCAACAACGCTTTGAATCCTAAGCCCTTTCCACGAGGCCAGCAGACAGCTTCCTGCCCTTCGCACCCATTCACAGTGGGTAGATTCCTACCCGGCCTAACCAGTGAATTCTTAGCCCTCGCCACGAGGCCGGCGGACAGCTTCCTGCTTGATGATATGCCGTGTGGACTCGGAGATCAAAAAGACACAACCGCCGAATGCCATGTCGTTCCCAGACAAACCACCACGGAGAATCCTCGACACCAATCTAAACAAAGAAAACCGAGTAGACCACTCTCGACCTGACCCATAAATAGGCCGGAATGAGAGCAGAGGGATAATGATGGTGCTGCTCACAAGTGCAGATTCCCCTAATCAAGACACGTGGAAGATGGCAAGTCGCTCACGTACACCAACCAGCTCTTTGAAGTACCATGCAAAGGGGACATTTCCTCAGCGCCTCATCTCCGAGGTATCATTCGACCTTTGGGGGGCCTCCCCTGAGTGCATTCCCTATTCTCCTAGCAACCAGCCAACATCTCACCTCTAAGCTATCCTACAGCTATGCTTACTCAGCCTCCTCGCTCGTCTCCGAGTTATCACAGAGCGAGCTTCCTCAGCCCCCTCGCTCATCTCCGAACTATCACAGAGTTGAGACTCCTCAGCTCACTTGCTCGTCTCCGAGCCATCCTGTATTTGAGATTCCTCAGTGTCCCTATTTGGCCGGGAGCAAGGAGCCCAAGCGCCCCTGTAACGGCTCCATGTATTTCGCCACGATGAGATCTCCACCGCTCCACGTCCTGCATCCTACGCTAGCGTATCTCTCTATTAATGGGTGTATCTTGCCATTAATAGGCATATCCCGCCATCAACGCGAACGTGACTTAGGGGCATAACGGATGGCGAGAATCTCGCATCGGCTCACTCCATGCGACCACTATATAAACCCCTCTTCTAGACGATTCAGGTATTTCGAACTCATTCCAATAAGCCGCTACTTTGCCTTATTATTTCTTGATATTTACTTGATTGTCGGAGGGTCCTACTGTGGTTTCCCACCCCGGGATTTCCTTTGCAGGTAGCTCGGCGTCAACAACAACCAACAACCCATTGAGATCCACACGCTCAACCATCATATCAAATCTCAACCGTTCAACACCAATGGCCATAAGATCGATGGAGGACAACATCTGAGAGAGATTCCGACCTCCATCAACCCTCCTTCTTTTAATTCAAATATACATGGTTATTTTCTTAAAAACTATATATATGATTTTCTGTTAGGACTATTATAGTTTGCTTCTTTTTCCTCGTTACTTCTCTCCTAATTTCCCATTTTACTCCCTTCTTCCTCGATTCTTCACTTCTAATTTCCCATTTTTCTCATCAATCTTGTCTTCCAAAATACGCATCTTCGTTTTTAAATCCCTCATCTCCAATACAATTTCTCTAATTCCTTTATCACTTTTTTCAATTTTTGAATCTCCCATTTCAAATCAATAATCTTTGATCCAATTCTTCTACCCCAATCCCCCAATCTCCTTTCTTGTTGCAATCAATAATAAAGAGAGAAAAATAATTTTAAAAATCAGAAAATAGGGCGTGTAATAAGAAAGAGGAAAAGCAACAATAAAAAAGATGGATTTAGAAAAAAAATCAGGGCAGGTAATGATAAAAAAATAATAATAATGAAGCTATCAAAAACTATGGGTATATAATAAAAAATCACATATTCTAAAATCTTGAGAAACTTAAAAATCCATGTTCTAATAGTTTAAACTTTTTTAAGAGGGTATCATAGGCGATTCATACATAAATACGTATACAAATTAGGATTTGGATTTAGAATAATGTTAAAGCATAAATTTAGGTTTTTTCATGATTTTGGAAACCTGTGGGTTTAAAAATAAATCATCTTTCCAAACTGGGTGAGAAAATAATTTTCCCATATTAATAAAAGTGAATATGTTCAAGTACAAATATTAATTTTGTCAGTAGTTCCTAGTGTTCGCGCCGCAAGCAATACGGAAGTGAAAACAAAAACTTTCAAGCACTAGAAACTACAACGTAGAAATCGATTTCAAATACTAAACTAGCAAACATAAATAAGAGATCCATCTACTCGGTTGCAAACATAAAACCTTTGTAGTGTATCCATTTAATCGTGGAATACCCCATCTAGGCTCCTAAACCGCCGGGAACGAGCTTGAGAGGCGATCTTCCTTACCGAAGATAATCCACCCGAAGGAACCCGATCCAAGTTCCAGTTTCGCTCCAAAAAGATCTTTGAGGAAGCAACTGACATTCTAAACTCACTAGGGATAGAATATGAGGGATGTAAAGATTTTATCATAAACTTTTTCTGTAACATTTCAGAAAAATATAAAATATTATTTTCGGAATTTAATATTAAAATAATATATTTCCAGTAAACTGCCCGATTTGCGAAATTGGGGTTTTCGAAAAAGGGTATAAATATATACCAATAATTGTGAAATAATTGGAAATTAAAATGATTATTCATTTAAAAATATATTTAAAGGATTTGACATTTTAAAAATTTATTATATGCAGTTTGGATAAAAACCCGAGTAGTGCACTGCTAATCACGATTAAGCCAAATTCGTGTTTCTACAGTTTTCCATGGTTAGTACACCATGACATGTTACATGTTGTTTCATTTGTGTTATTTTATTGGGTTTATGTGTTTATTGGTGAGAGAAGAAGAGAAAAGGGAAAATGTGTCATGATGACTTGAGGAGAGAGAGGGGACATAATGATGTTGAGGCCATGCTAGGAGAGAGAATGAGAGTGAGAAAGAGAGAGAGAGGGAGAGTGCTGCCCCATTCTTTTCCCCTACGATTTTTTTCATCTCCTTCTTCATCTTCAAGCTCCGTCATCTACCCTCATGACCCATCTTAAAATACTCCTCAAAACCCTATACCCCTTTCACAAAAAATGATCACCTCCTCACCTTCATCGCATTGGACCAAGCAAAGTGGGATTTTGATGACATTGAGAAGCTAGGGCTTTCTAGAGCGGCCTAAATAAGGTATATTTCCATTCACTTAGTTAGTTATTTTTTCCTAGCATTCTAGTTAGTTTAGAAATGGGGTTAAGATGTGGATTTGTGAACTTGGAAATTCCTAGAGAGGGGTTTGAGTGTTGTGTGGATTGTGTGATGCCTAGTAGCTGTTACAAGACCCTAGAGACCAATTCTTGATCTGGACCAGTGACAAAACCCCCAAAATACGAACTTTAGATTCGTTGATATCGGGTTTTTGTGGATTTTGTGATGGTATTTAGAGATCTGGGATGACCCGAGACCATTGTAAAAGAAGTTCCCTTGATCATGAGACGTGCAGGCAATCATGAACCACCCCTGAAACCTGAGCCCCTCCCCCCACTTCATGGCCGCAGATTTATTCCTCCAGGCCGCAATTTGCGGCCTGGTCATGGCAAAAGTGGGTGAATTTTGGTTGGTAGTTCTCTCATGTGATATTTAGAGCAACCCATATGCAAAATTGTCTAGTTTAACCTGAGTCAAAATCTGGGGAGGGTTTTCCTATGTTGCTGTTTTCGTGTTTTCCGTATTTTGAATGATAAGTTTTGATACTTAGATTTGTATTTGGTTGTTGGATTTTTGTACATCAACGACTAGGGATAATTGGTTGGTTTTGCATGCGTGGGCTATAGGTTCTAACCTATAGGCGATCCGTGTGCCGTTTTGGTTTTCTGGATTCGATTTTAATAAAGATTGCGATTGTGTATTATTGTAGGTACCTTCGTGTAGATTCCGAGGCAACGGAGCGTGGCGTCATCGACTTCGGCAAGCAAGAAGCAGGTGAGTGGATTTATATCCATGGGGGAAGTCGGGTGGATGGCGTATAGCACCCCCGCAAATCTTGATGGAAAACGATTTATATATAGAGTATGGTTAAGGGAACTTTTAATAGAAAACTATAAATAGAGTTAAGATATAGTTAGAGAAACCATATTAGAAACTAAAGGATAGTTAGAAATGATATGATACGACTAATATGTGATGACGGGATATGAGGATGATGTTTGACGATATTGCCGTTTAGGATACTATAAGACCAGATAGCCGACGTAAATGTGTCATCCGAACCATACCTATTTTCAAACTGAAGAATCATATGCATCTTGTAAACAGATACCTTGAGGGACGTTACGGATTTTCAAATGATATCTTTTCCTTAAAAGCATCGTAGCCCCTACTTTCAAAACCACGATTCGCATCTTTTAAAAAAAAACTGATTGTATGGTTCAGGTGTGTATGTTAGATTAGATACGTATGCTTATAGTAAAGATAGAATGTAATTATGAATTGACCTTATGTGAGATATAGATGCGATGAAAAGAGAATACGATTTGGCATGTGATATAATGGTATGTTGGTATACGGATGCGAGTCGATTGAGAGGATTGATACCTTACCGGTCCCCTGATATGAGATTGTTATGGATGTGACTTGGGACATAGGTATATGGATATATATGCGTATACATGTTGTGAATCATGAATGATAGGCCATACGTGACATTAGGCCGTACCCTTACTGTCATATAGGTTGATAGGATCCCTATTGGTTTAATGCCGCCGTACGATGATTTTCCGTACGTAATGAGTTTGACTTGATGATTAATCCTTACCCTTGACTAGAGGATGCCGTACGATGGATTATACCGTATGTGATGTCGTAAGGCTAGATGCCGATGGTTAGATTCACCGACTCGGTCATGTTAGATACGTATACCCGTCAGCATTTGCATATGATTTACCTTATGCTGCATTCATGTTATTCTCATTGCATTGCATATACCTGTGCTGGTACACTTACACCATTATCGATGATGCATATGTTACACGTACACAGATTTGCCGGATCACACACTTCATCATCGATAATTGCCATGTTACTACACAGTAGAACTGCTGCATCAGGATATGACTCCTTGCATGATATACTTGCTATAGCTACATATCGTACACCCATACTTGCGGACATAAACATTTGTACGTCCATACTTGCGTACATACATATTGTACACCCATACTTGCGGACATACACATTTGTACGTCCATACTTGCGTACATATACATATGCACCTCTATACGATATTGCATTCGATTTTGGAAATTTGGAAACAACATGATATATTCTAAAACTGGATTCATTTAAAAGAGCGGTTTTCCCTCGATATGTGCATATTACTGTTCCATGCTGCATGATATACGGATATGCTCACATTTCTGTTATATGTCGCATACTTCATGCTTTATGCTTATATGCATTGAGATATGTTGTTTTCATGAGATTTCTGGATTTGAGAACCGCGGTCGTTTTAAAAGAAAGTATGTATTGTTTTAAAAATCCGGTTTCTCTTGATATGATATTTCAGTGCGTCCACCATGCGTTTTCTCGGTTCTAAGACGTGTGATATGTGAAACCCGATTCGAGGAGTTGGATAATCCGTTTGCGGGTTTATGGTAGACTCGGTACGATACTGCGGGGTGAGAAGATCGTAGGGATGACGATGAGCCTGGCAGAGGGACTACCACCTACCGGTGATTGGTTGGGCCTGGCGGTTATCCGGAGGATACCGACCGGGTCGAGAGATGGATATTGGGCCAACCCGTCTGCCGGAGCCCACAGGTTGATCCCGCAGACGGAGCCCGAGGGCCGATCCGGACTGACGGAGCCCGAGATATGAGGATTTACTGTCGATGCTGGACACGGGTTTCATGATGTTTCGAGTGTCGATGCTGGGCACTCAGGTTCATGATTTTGATGTGTCGGGAGGGACACACGTTGATTTATATTCTCATACTTTCATGCATCTTCTTTTATGATATTTAAATGCATGATGTTGTTGTGTCATTGGTTGACATGTGGACGGGATCCACTTGCATACATACACTGATGATATGGTTGGACGAGACCCACATGCATACAGACATTGATTACATGGTTAGATGATATCCGCATACATATAGGTGTTGATTACATTGTTGGCACATATACAGATACGGTCACCCTAGATATCATATATCACCTTCATGATATAGTTGACCTAGGACTCGTTGTTTATTCGATTTCTACTTTTTGATATTTTTCTACTCACGAGTTGGCAACTCACCCCCGTTGTGCCATAGTTCTTGCAGGTTGACCGCATGGATCAGTAGCGGCATCGCCGGCACACAGTTGCTTTCGGGTGATTGCTTTGGTAGGTAGGACATTTGTATCGTACCCACTCTTCTATTTGTATTTCATATTGTATCTAGTCAACTCCATCAATCAAACTAGTAATTGTATAAGTAATGAGACTTAGCAAGACTTGTAGTTGCGAGACTTGAGCGATATGTTTTATATTCGCATTTTGGGTTGATGTCTTGCTTATTTATTTATCTTTGGTGGTGAATTTTGTCGTTGGGCGTCGTATACTTATATTTATGCTTTGCGTGGTTGTGGATCCGCCGATTGGCGAAGAGCTAGCTCCCGCTTGGGGATGCCTTTTATATTATCATGTATTGTGGTTTTGGATTAAAAAAATACAAAGGAGGTGTTGCCCAAATTTTTTTTAAAAGACGAAACATGTTTTCAAATTGGTAAATTTCACTTGCATTATTCATGTTCCTTTTCTATGCATGTAAGAAAACTTGATTTCATTATACCTTTATTTCAAAACTTCACATCTTTTATTTTCTTAAAAAAGGTTTAGATTTCTGGGTTTCAGCTTATTTGAATTACGTTACGCCTTTAGACGTTGCGTGATTTGAGTGCTGGTCACGAGCTAATATTTCAGGTCGTAACATTTTCTCTCATTTTCAAAACTCAAAAGAGCTATCATAGCTCAAGAGGAAAAAGGAGAAGATGAGAAGAGAGAGTGAAGAGATTAAAATGAGCTTATGAGTGAGAGGGAATTTGGCAACCATACAAAATAAAATCCATTTTCATTTTCCAATAAAATATAGAGTCCATCCCTCTCTATCATGGCCTTTTTACACCTCACCCTCCACCTCATTTCTTTTATTTTCTAAAAAAAAAATAACAAATGATGTGTCCTCCTTCTAGATGTATTTTGTATAAATACAAAATACATGCCTGGTATATATATCGTTTATATATACGTGTATCCGTATAAAATTACGAATAGCTAAGAGAGAGAAAATGAATAGTGAATATAATACTAGAATACACACACACACACGCGTATATTATTAAATTAATAATTGATTTAATAATCAGGTTTAAATCTAAGCAGGCTAGTATTATCAAACGTCCGATTAAATTTCGTGTAGCCAGTACACATATTTAATCTGACTCCTGCACGTATCAACATACGACATCTACATCGTTTTGCCTGAATCGGGAAAACCTTCTGTATGGGACTCTAAAAACTCGGCAATATGCTGACAGTGAGTTATTGGATAAAATCCATAACCACAAGAACGTTAGCGACACTAATTATATGTAACGGCTACCTAGGTATGTGTTGAAAGAGAGGTCGAAAATCAAGTCCATCCGTACCTGCTGAGTCTGTAAGTGACAATCTTTGTACAGTCCGGTCTCTTCGTCTGAAAGCGTCGCACATCGGGTCTAGGGGTGGAAGCTGTCAGACCCTTAGTAACCTGATAAGTCATGTCGATGTCAGGCTCATGACCAACTGAGAAACTACTGATATCATATCAGTAAGCCAGTGACTTATGGTGATGGCCAATCGAACACATCGTGACATCAACTATATAACGGGAGAGACGAATTCCTTCTGTCACGTCCTGCTTTCCAAAATACGGAATACGAAGGGTGGCTAGGCCAACCATGCTCCTACGGTCAGGGAATAATCCCGCCGTAGTCACACTTCGGCTTCTAGCATTACAAGGTAGTCAGTAAACAATACTAGAGTAAAGGAAAATCACAGCTCACAACTTTATTACAGGGCAAAGAAAACTCCTGCGCGTTAGTGAGATCGTAGAAAGAGTTCGAGATACATTTATTTTGCACAAGGGAAAAACTAACCAATGAAATACAGGGTGCTTAAAGCAAAAGAAACGGTGCTGATGATGCAGTCTAGACCTCCACGATCTCGAATGGCAGGTCCAGCTCCTGGGCTGGGTCCACTTCATCCTCTGAGCATGCACACTCAGGTCGTCAGGGCGACACATGTAGCAATAATTATATAATGGGTGTGTAATGTTATTAAATATGAAAAGTGCAACAGAATGCAGAACATGAAAATAATGAACATCATTTGCATATGAACAGTGTGATATAAGTATCATGTCAGTAAACCAGGCAATGTGTATGTCACTACTTATCAGTCATTAAGTCAATGAAATCAATTGGTGGAAAAGATGCTCGTGTTTAACAAGGGTCCCATGCATGCCCGAGACTACGGTTCACTGTTGCTCGGGACATAACCCTACAGCCGTGCTGCTAGGCCCACGACCTAATGTATGTATATATGCGCGCGTGCGCGCGCATATCACTAATAGCGAATGATCATTCCCTAAATCACTGTACCTCGCTAAATACGATTTCAATTCCACCTTGATTTCTCCATTCCCCAGGTTATAGTATGAATTCAGATATTAGATAGGTTGTGAACAAATACGCACCGCTTTCACTTTCAATTACGTTTCCACTTATCAATATCACTTTCGTTTTTGCCATAAACCAATCACTAACACTTATATATCGACAATGCAAAACAGTCGCTAGGTCTCAATGTAAACAATCACTATGCAACAGGAATAAAGCAAGCAACAAAATAGGCAAAACTGCACTGAACAGACATTCACTAGATTATGACAGCAAACGCCATATACCTTGCACAATTTACCATACGACATACGTATAAAATCAACCAAAACAATATAAAAGGCGTACGAAGTACACTTTATTATCTAAGCAATAAAATTAATTTCATGTCAAACGGAACTCAGGTTAGGGACTTATCCTCATTTTAAATTTGCAATAGATTGCTGGAATTCCAGTTTTAGAAATGGAAGTCCAACTCCGCGCGCAGTTTACTAGGGATTGTGTTCTGATTCAGGTGTTCCCCCAGTTGAATAAAATTTATTTCTATATGTTAATTTTCCGACGAATCAAACGGATTATAAATATCCTTCTTGTACTAGAAGTTATGTCCTGTTTAATTTGACGGTGTAAGAAATGTCACTGCAGAAACTGCAGAACACATTGACATTCTAAAATACAAACTAAATATCAAACGACTGTGAACCTGCACGGGAATAGATTCATGTGTTAGCTAACCAAATTATCTACGCGACTATAGGGGTCTCAAAGCATTTTCAGTTTTATGTAAGGATCTGCAGGTATTTTAAATCAGGTGTCCTCAAGAAATGCTGTCCCGGACTGCAGTCCAGTGTCGCATTCCCAGACAATTCTCGTTACAGTAATCTATCGATATCGAAAAATAAACTATAGATGGTTTTAGATTATTGAGTCGGCTTTGATATGAGCCATAGAATATTACATTCCAAACTGTATTGAATTTACAATGATTTTAACAAGGTAACATGCACGGAATTTAATGTCGCCTTTAGGGGCGACTTTACATGATTATAAACATGCTATTTTGCACCCAAATTTCAACACGTTATTCGTGAACAGTAAAGAAATCTAACTATCGCAAGTTCCGCTATAATAAGATAAGTTTTGGTCTAGGAATTTGTGTCGAGCTGTTAACCAGTGTACGGTTATTAAACGAGGGGTCCGCTTAATCTAATCAATTAAACCAATAGTTATTCCATGTTCACGTTCTGACCACTGTAGGCGTTATCGATGGATTATAGGTTCACAATGCGGCTATTATGACGATGTAGATATATATGCAATAATATCATTACGAACAAAACCTATCGATCCATTTAAAATAATAATAGCATGTAAAGCAAGTGATCGGGTTTTCACTTGCCTAGCGTTGGCTCGATAGTCGGGATGGTGACAACGAACGGTGGCAGCACAGCAACATGGCACAGAGCAGCGGCACGATCACGGCAGTGGCAATAGCGTCTATGACCATGGCGCGGAGACGGCCCGCTACGATACACACGCGACTAGCATGGCTCGGGTGAGGACTTGGGGCTCGGCACGATGCAATGGGGTTGCAATGGTGGCGGCAACGGGGCAGTGGGTCACCGGCGGATTCGCAATGGCTCGGGTGAGGAGTCATGGAGTCGATGGAGGTGGCGTCAGCGGTGTCGAGCTCCGGTGGCGGTTGCAGTGAGGGGGACGCGCTCGGGTGAGGAGATGAAGTTGTGGAGATAAGGAGGTCGGGGCTCGTCGGTGAGGTGGAGCTGGTGGTGACTGCGGTGATGGATTCAAGGGCTCGGTGGGTCGTTGGAGGCCATGAGGGGCCTGTGGGTTCGTGGCGTCGATGGGCTCGAGCTGAGGGAGGAGGAGCTCGTTGGCTGTGAAGGGGGAGCTCCGGGGATGGAGTTAGGTCGGCTTAGGAGCTCGAAGGCGTCGGTGGGTCAATAAGGAGAGGTCGGTGGCAGCAGCGGGGTTCAGTTGGTCGCTGGAGGAGTTGGAAGAGCTCGGGGAGTTTTGGATGAGAGGGCTTGGAGGGGACGAAGAGAATGATGACGAAGGAGAAGGAGCGAGATGGTAACATCAAATCACAAACTACACGAAAGTTGCCCCTTTATTATGGGGATTTACCCATAAGGGATATGCACTGAGGAAGAGAACGGGGCTCGGTCAAGACGTGGGTAAGGCGAGGACGTGGGGGAGCGAGTCTTGCGGCAACGACAAGAGAGGGGAGCCGTTGGAGGGAGGAGATTTGGTGGAGGGGATCGCGGGGAGTTTGTTGGCGACGGGGTGCGGGTCTCGTGGAGGTGGGCACGGTCATCACGGAGGGGCACGAGAAGAAGGGGCGAACGTTGGAAATGGGTGGGAAAACAAGAAGAGCGAGGAAGAAGAAGAGAAGAAGTGGGTGTGAGGAGTTGGGTCGGGTTGAGTTCGGGTCGGGTTCGGGTTCGGGTAGAGTTAGGTTGGGTTTAGAGTTAGGATTAATAATTAAATAAAATAAATAAAAATAAAAAAATCAAAAAAGGTGCAAAATATCAAGGAAAAATCTGAAAAGTATACGAAAAATATCTACGAGAACCGGGGATTTACATCATACCCTCCTTACAAAAATTTCGTCCTCGAAATTAAAGAGCGAAAACAACGGAACAACAACACTACTCAAACAGGTGCGGAAAACGTGCACGGATGTCTTCCTTGCATCCCCAGGTAGACTCCTCTGGAGAACAACCACCCCAAGAAACTCGAACCAAGGGAATGACCTTGTTCTTTAGCACTTTTTCCCGACAATCGAGAATGGTGGTAGGCTGCTCCTCGTAAGACAGATCAGTGCCTAACATTAATTCTGAATGGTCCAGGATATGGCTGTCATCCCGAACGTAGTACCTCAACTGAGATACATGGAAAGTATTGTGCACACCAGCTAGCGATAGAGGCAAGGCAAGTCAATAAGCCACCTTTCTTACTCGCTCTAGCACCTCGAAAGGTCCGATGAATCGGGGATTGTGTTTCCCATGACTACCAAACCTGATCACTCCCTGAGTGGGCGATATCTTCATAAACACATGGTCACCAACACTAAATTCCAGCGGCCTTCTGCCGGCATCTACCCAAATCTTCTGTCGGTCCTGAGCCGCCTTGATCCGCTGCCTGATCGTCTGAACTTTGCTCACTGTCTGCACTATCAGCTCAGGGCCCAATAACTTTCGTTCACCCACGTCATCCCAACAAAGAGGGGATCGACACTTCTGTCCATACAGAGCTTCGAACTGTGCCATCTGGATGCTAGCTTGGTAGCTGTTGTTATACGAAAACTCTACCAGATGAAGGTGATCTTCCCACGAGCCCTGAAAGTCAAGCATGCATGCTCTGAGCATATCCTCGAGCGTCTGGATAGTATGCTTGGATTGCCCATCCGTTTGCGGATGATAGGCCGTGCTGAACTTGAGACGTGTGCCCAAACTCTCCTACAGGCTCTTCCAGAAATGGGAAATGAACCTGGTGTCTTGATCAGACACGATACTAACGGGCACCCCGTGCAGTCCCACAATCTCCTGCATATACTTCTCCGCAAGTGACTCCGTCGATTGTCCGACTCGGAAAGGCATGAAATGTGCTGCCTTCGTGAGACGATCAATAATAACCCAGAAAGCATTATTGCCCCTTGGGCTCTGAGGTAGCGCCGTCACAAAATCCATGGTGATGTGCTCCCATTTCCGCTCTGGAACTGGAAGCGGTTGCAACAACCCAGTTATTCTCTGATGCCCAGCTTTCACCTGTTGGCATACAAAACACTTGGAGACAAAGCGAGCAATCTCCCTCTTCATCCCGTTCCACCAGAAGTGCTGTCTCAGGTCCCTGTACATCTTGGTTCCACCTGGGTGCACCGAGTAAGCGGAACTGTGTGCCTCAGCTAGAACTTCATCTCGAAGCTCCCCTTTAGGACACACAACCGACTGCCAAATCTCAGAGACCCATCTTCATGAATCTGCAAATCCATCCTCAAACCAGCCTCAACTAACCCTCTAAACTTCTTCAACTGAGAGTCTCCAGCCTATGCAGTTTTGATGCGATCTATAAGCGATGATTGAACCTGCAACTGCCAGAGCCGTCCGGGCACACCCGGAGTAACTATCTCCAACTCGAGTCTCTGAAGGTCATCGAGAATCCCTGTCTGACAAGTCAGCAACGTAGCTAATGGCCTGTGACTGAGCGCATCAGGAACGACATTCACCTTCCCCAGGTGATACTGTAGATCAATGTCGTAGTCTGCCATCAACTCCAACCATCTGTGTTGTCTCATATTCAGTTCCTTCTGAGTGAACACGTACTTCAAACTTTTGTGATCCGTGTACACCTCCACTCTTTCGCCTAGCAATTAATGCCTCCAAATCTTTAAGCGAACACAACGGCCGCTAACTCCAGGTTATGCGTGGGGTAGTTCTTCTCGTGAGTTTATAGCTAATGAGACGTGTAAGCCACCACTCGACCGTGCTGCATTAATACATAACCCAAACCTTTTCCCGACGCATCACTATGAACAACCAAGCCTCCCGAGCTGTCTGGCACAGTGAGGATTGGGGCCGTGGTCAACTTCAATTTCAACAGCTCGAATGCCTGGGTGCATTCCTCCGACCAAACATACAACACCTCCTTCCGTGTGAGCTTTGTCAAGAGTTCCGCTACTCTGGAGAAATCTTGGACAAACCGTCGATAATATCCAGACAATCCCAAGAAGCTTCTTATCTCAGCAACTGATTTCGGTGTCGGCCAGTCTTTGATAGATTCGATTTTCATTGGATCCACTGAAATGCCGTCACCCGAAACAACATGCCTAAGGAATTGTACCTTTTTGAGCCAAAACTCGCACTTGTTTAGCTTAGCATAGAGCTTCTCCTTCCGCAGAACCTACAATACAATTCATAGGTGCTCGGCGTGCTCCTCTCGATTTCTCGAAAAGACTAGAATGTCGTCGATGAATACGACGACAAACTGATCCAAGTACTTGGAGAAAACCCTGTTCATCAAGTCCATAAATATGGCCGGTGCATTGGTAATATCGAACGACAATACAAGAAACTCATATGGCCATATCGGGTTCGAAAAGCTATATTACATACATCCTTCGCCTTAATCCTGATTTGGTGATACCCTGACCGAAGATCTTGTTTTGAGAATACCCGAGCACCACCCAGCTAGTCAAATAAGTCGTCAATGAGGGAAATGGGATACTTGTTCTTCACGGTCACACTGTTTAACTCCGGGTAGTCGATGCACATGCGCAAGGAACCATCTTTCTTCTTCACCAGTAACACAGGGGCACCCCACGGGAAACACTTGGACAGATAAATTCCTTGTCCAAAAGATCTTCTATCTGCTTCTTTAACTCTGCCAACTCAACTGGCGCCATCCTGTAAGGAGCCTTGGAAACTGGTGCCGTCCGTGGGATCAGGTCAATCGAGAAGCCCAATACGCGAGGCGGGGGCAAACCAGGTAGTTCTTCAGGGAACACATCAAGAAAATCCTGAACGATCTCTGGGGCTGAACTCTCATCAATCTCCATAGCCGTCAACACTTTCGGCTTGGTTCTAAACTTGGCTGGCTCCAAAGACCCGCTTTCGCCTTCGAAAACAAACTCATGGTGATTGGGAATGCGGAAAGTCACTTTCCTAGCTCGGCAATCGATGATCGCATTGAAGGTACTCATCCAATCCATTCTGAGAATTGCGTCATAGCTGCCCGTCCTGATTAAAAGGAAATTCGCATAGAATTACCTGCCGCATACAACCACCGGACATAACCTACACTCTTGGTTGGACACAATAATTCCGTTACCCGTATGTATCTCCCAACCCTTGGTCAATGGCTCGTGAGGTATAGCATGTGTGTCAACAAACTGCATAGAAATAAAGCAATGCGAAGCACCCGAATCAAAAGAACTCTAGATGGTATAGAATAAACAAGGAGGGTACCTGTAACTACTTCTCCAGAAGTCTTTGTCTGCTCGGCGGACAGGGTGAAAGCCCGCCCCTGATTCCGACCTGTACCAGTCTGCCTCTGATCGAATAACCACTGCTGGGATTCCAGAGGGGGACCCCTCTGAACTGAAGTGCCATATGAATATTGATGTTGCTCGAACCCTCCCTGTAGCTCATATCTCTGGGAACATCCGCTGACCCTGTGCTCGCTGGATCCGCAAAGCAGACACTGCCCCTTGGCTCTGCGACAACCTTTCTGCATGTGTCTAGGCTTCTGGCAATAATCGCAAAATAGGGCCCTCCACTGCGGCTGCTGAGGTGAGAAAGTGCGCTTCATCTGCGTAACACCCGGTCTGTGAACTGAGATCGCTCGATGGGTGAAATGGTAGCCCGTGCTGGAACTACATGGAGTCTCCTGTCCACCGATCGTTGGCCCTTAGCCTTCTCCGCCAATCTTTCCTGTACTCAGGCAGCTTTCAACACTTGAGCAAAGTTCGATAGTTTGAGTGATGTGATAAGCTGCTGTAATTCAATATCGAGCCGCTGCTGAAATCGTCTTGCCGTGGCGGCTTCGGTGGCCACCATGTACGGTGCGAAGCGACTCAGCTGGTTAAACTCTGCGGCGTAGACATCCACCGAGCGTCCATTCTGCTTTATCATGATGAATTTCTCCTCCATCTCGGCCTTGACAGTGGCCGAAAAATAGTGATCTAGAAAGCACGCGGAGAATGTGTCCCATCCAATAGGTCTCTCTAGTCAGCTTTTCTCAACGGACCACTACGTGCGTGCCTCGTCCTCCAGTTGAATCTTCACCACGTTCACTCCGTCATCGTCAGGAACTCGAGCGGTCGTCAGTAGGTTCTCTATGTTGATGAGCCATTGCTCAGCCTCAAGCGGATTTGCTGATCCCATGAAAACCGCTGGATGAAGCCTCCTGAAGTCCGAAACGGTACCAACCCGAGCCTATGTAGTCGGTACGAGGGCGCTCTCGGGGGTGGCGGGAACAGCCGTAGATCTCTCCAGGGCAGTAATTGCGGTCTCCTGTACCGCCCTTAATCCCTCGGTCGGAAGATCGGTCTTCCTTTCTTGAGCCTGGGTCAGGGTCGTCAGTGTGCTGAGGATCTTCTCGGTATGATCGTGGGAACCGGCACCTGAGGAGTTACTCGAGGAGTCCATATTTCTGAAAAAGATCAAAAGAAATTAGATTCAAACAAGGGCTACACAATGATTCAACGAGAATTAGAAAGTGAACAGAAATTTAGTAAAGCACACGTCAAGGGTGTAACTCAATCTAGGTATCTCTCGACGGAATTGTAATTTCATCCAAAACCTTGGCTCTGATACCAATGAAACCATGTCACGCCCCGCTTCCCAAAATACGGAATACGAGGGGTGACTATGCCAGCCATGGTCCTACGTGTTAGTTATATGTACAATATACATCCCATGTACAGTAATGGCCTCTAGGGCATACATATAACTAACGATCTCCCACTTGCACTAAGGTCATCTGTTGTAGTATCCAATACCCAACAATATAGCAGTGGTTGTAGTATCCCATACTCAACCATCCCAAAATCTCTCAAATAGTATTTGGGAAAGCAGGCATTGATGAGTAGATCCGCCGTGTTGTTCTTCGTGTCAACTCTCCTATCCTCGATCCGTTGGAGATCAACCATCTCCCTGATCAAGTGATACTAGCCTCAGAATATGGCATGGACGATGCCTCCCGAAACCTTGCTGCTGTCCGAGGAAACCCTACAGTGGTTTCTAGCTTGGCTCTGATACCATTGTAGGGTTTCCTAGGACGGCAGCAAGGTTTAAAAACGGCATGGACGATGCCTCCTGAAACCTTGCTGCCGTCCTAGGAAACTCTACAGTGGTATCAGAGCCAAGCTAGAAATTTATATGGATTTTGTTAAGATTACGAAACCGAAACTGCTCCGAAACTTGAAATCTAAAACTGCAGTTTCTGTCGATTTTTAAAGTTGTCAAAATTTTTTCCAAACAACTGCAGAATGTTGTATGTGATACAACATGAACACATAAGAAAATCTAACCCCTCATCTCGGAAAATGGCCGGCGACATGATGCCCACATCCGGCGACGTCGGTTTTTTGGTGGAGGAAAGGGTTGAAGTTTTTGGTGTGTTCCAGTTACTGGGTTTTGGTGTTTCAGATGTTGTTTGTTTTTGCTAATTTTGCATGTGATGTAATCTTATACTATAAACAATTCGGAGTGTTTTGTATTCGTAGTTTTAGCATTGTTTCGGGTTATTTAGACGATGTTAAAAAGTTTGAACGGATATCAATAACCCAGTTTTTCCCCACTGGAAATTTTCCAAGTGTTGGACTTTTTCCGAGTTTAAAATTTTCAGAAAATCTTGCAAGCGATTTTGTGGACCCTCTAGAAGAACGAAACCTTAACTCGATTATATGACCGTCAGAACCACCATCAAACCCTAGGGTTTGTGGTGGTTCAGCGGTGCCACATGTGAGGCATTGGTTGACCCTTCTACGGCTGGTTCATAGGAGCTGTGGCAGTTTCTGTGTACTTTTTGAACTCCGCTCAAGTGTTGAGCTTATTGGGAAGTTTTGGGTTCTTGTTTATTCGATCGAAAAGTTTAAGTTCGTCTTGCTATCTGTGATTATGATACAATATTTGGAATCCACATATAGTTATGAGATAACCAGTTTGAATTTTATAAATCTATCAATTTAGTCTCAATTGATCGGTTGCCACGGGATTTTGATGTGATCAAAAGTCCGTCGCAATTACGTAGTGTACACGGATACTCGCCGGGTAACCTTACTAGATAGCCACACCCCATAGCCCCGACCAAATGACTGTAGGAGAACCCCGTCGCCAAAAGCATCCGTTAGGGTGCTCGGGGCAGCGGTGTTCCGCCTTAGTGCACTTCGTCGACAGCATCAGGGGGTGCAGCCATCTACTAAAGTTTCCGACGAGCATTCGATCAGGTTATCGGGAATCTTGTTGAATTACCCGACAGGTTATTGAAAAGTGTTTTCAATATCGAGACTAAAATGCGGGGTTTATAATTGTTAGGCATGTGATGTCTAAGGAATTCATTTATTGGGCATGAAATCCAAGGTATGTGATACATTGGGTTTATGATGTCTAAAGTGGTTGCGGATTCCAACTGTTATAGTTTTTCACTTTTTTTTCTACGACCGTAAGTGTAATATGTGGTTATCTCCGGTTTCGGTGCTATATGTCAACGACAATTAGGATACGCATATTTACTTACGTTGACGACATGCGATATTATGTGTTGTTGTGATATGTTATATTGAATCGTCGTGTTTGAATAGCCGGGTTTTTTTTATGTGAGATGAGAGTTTTTCATTTTCATTCATGTAAAAGCTTGTATGTAATATTCTTTTATTGAGGCACTTCCGGGTTGAGGATGATGTCACCATTGATGTATATTATTTACTTTTCCGCATTAGGATAGACCCAAGGAGGGGAGCACAAGTAACCGAGTTCTAGGGTCCAGTGGGAGACCATCTCGAGGTGTCGAGTCCGGGTCTCCTAACTCTAGAATTGGTAGGGTTTCTTGCCGCTCTCGTAGGGGTCTAGGGATGTGGGTTTGGCTATTCATCGTGACCGTGGAATCCGTGTTTTATACTGGCTTAAATTAAAACACGGAATTCCTAGTATATCCAATATTTCATATGTGATTCTTCTGCTGCTGTTATTCTGTGATGTGATCACTAGATATTCTGAGACGAATGCTTATATTATATATATATGATATATATTATATATTGATGCTTTCGTTTCATATGTGATGCTTGGGAAGCAAAATTATTGGGACTTCATTAATGAGATTAATGAAAGAAAAAGAAACATAAAGATGTTGTGGAAACTTGTTTTAAAAATTGGTAGCTCTAGTTTTTGCTTTGCATAGCGGTATTCTTGTAGAATATCCAGCACCTTATTCGATAAGGAAAGAGCCGAGATCCCTTCACCGGGAGTGACCTTTTTAGCGAAACTAGCAGATGCTACAAACTCGGTTTATCTTTTGATTGCTTTTATAGTTTTTGCTTTGCATAGTGGTATTTGTGAAATATCCTGCACCTCATTCGATGAGGAAAGAGCCGAGATCCCTTCACCGGAAGTGACCTCTTTAGCAAAACTAGTAAAAGCCTCAAAAACACTCCTTTTCAAAATTACTCGATTCTACAACGATATCAAGTTCATTACGCAAAAGGTTTTCTCAAAAACTTTTCGTAGCCCTCCGTCATTTCAAATAAGTAATTCTTAGTATTCGTGCTGCGTTTGTTGACCTTAGCCAAGGCGTAGTGTGCGGTAGCTAATTAGTGCTTATCTGCAAGCATATGATGCGATTGAGTTAGGGTAGTCGTACGACTTTGTTGACCTTAGCCAAGGGTCGCATGGGTGGGTTTAATTCAATCAAAAAATGACGGGTTGAACTTGGCTAGTGCTTAAGATTTGTTGATCTTAGCTAAGGTCATTAGTTGCTAGGGGCAAAACCATTATCGGGAATTTCATGTGTTGAAATTTGCAATGAGATTGCATACCTTCTATGAGATAGTTGGATCCCGATACCTACTGCGAGTAAGAGTTACTCCTGGGAGAGTTTTACACATTACAATTAGCCGATCAAGTAGGTGTCTAGAAAGGTGTGAACGGGGTTACGCCCCTGGGAAAATGAGGTTTATTTTAATTAGGTCCGTGCGAAAGCACGGGGAACCTCCCTCAAAGTACCGACATTGGTCTGGCCGAAAGACTGGCGAACATGTAGGGTGTAATTAATCCCGGCTAGTCTTACCTTTTAGGGTTTGAAGGAAGATTTGATCAAAACAGTGGGAGCCATCCAAATTAGATAAAATAATAACCAATCTAATCTTACAAAGACCACACGCAGAGTGTTTTCTTCTCTTTCTCCTGGTAGCGACCATGTCACGCCTTAATCAAGATAATAATATGGATGTATTGACCAAACCTGCTTATTATACTGTGCTAGGGAACGTTGGTTCCGCTCTATCTTATAATTGTTATAAGTCCGAACAGGAAATTGGGGAATATCCGGATTCCTATGCCACCCAAACGAAGAAAGTGAATGTTGATGCATCTTCTTCGGGAGTGTTCATTGCCGAGAACTGTTTCTCAGTATTCTCTACGTCCTGGGTATGTGATACCGGTTCAGGATTCCGCATATGTAATATGTTACATGAGCTACAGAAAGGTAGGGAACTGAGAATGGGTGATATATCTCTAAGTGTTAGAGAATGGTGCAATTGTTGCAGCCAAATCAGTTGGCAAATATCACCTTGTGTTAATTCATTGATTCTGAACGAATGTTATCACATACCGAACTTGATATACAACATTACATCGGTTTCTTTATTAAGTTAAAGAAGGATATAATTTTGTATTAGCGGATAATGTTGTGAACATTTTCCTGAATCAAGAGTTGATTCGATCAGGCACGTTATATAATAGCATATACGTTCTAAATCGAACCACGGTTCAAAGTATAGAACACACACAAGAGAAATAGTTCAGAAACGAACGAATCCTTCTTATGGCATTGTAGACTAGGTCATATCAGTGCGACACGACCAGCTAAGTTACATAAGGATGAATATTTGAATTCGTTCGAATTTTCATCTCATGATACTTGCTAGTCTTGTCTCAAAAGTAAATTGACCAATACTCTGTTTACTTGAAACAGAGAAAGAGTTAGTGAACTCTTAGGACAGATACATGATGATGTATACGGTCCTACGTCTACAAATGCCAGGCCTGGTTCTTCGTAATTCATTATATTCATCGACTATCTCTCAGGATTTGGACATATGTTCTTGTTGAAACACAAGTCTGAAACTTTTGAGAAATTCAAGGAATATAAGCTTGAAGTTGAAAAACCAAACGGGTGGAAGTATTCAAGTCCTTCGATGTGATCGAGGAGGAAAATACTCGAGCATGGAATTCCTGGATTTTCTAAAAGGAGAATGTGATTCTCTCTCAGCTTACTCCTTCGTATACACCACAGCACAACGGTGTATCGGGACGGAGGTATCGCACCCTATAAGATATGGCGCGCTCTATGATGAGTAGTGCTGAGTTACCTATTTCCTTTTGGGGTTATGCACTTAAGAAGCTGCATACCTATTGAATGGGGTTCCATCCAAATCAGTGCCTACCACTCCATATGAGATATGAAATGGGAAGAGACCATGTCTTAAACGAGTTAAGGGGTTGTCTGGCCTATGTTGAAAAGAAAAATCCGAAAAAACTCGAGGCAAGGTCGGTTCTGTATAAGTTTGTTAGGATATCTTAAACATTTGTGAGGGAATATCTTCTACCACTCTGAGGAGCAAAAGGTGTTTTGTTTCTCAGCATGCCACTTTTTTAGAAAAGGAATTTCTTGTGAAGAAATTTGTGACATGAGGTAGAACTGGAAGGGGTTCCAGCTTGACAAACTAACAGCTGATGATTTGGTGGAACCAAAGGATTCAATAGTCTCCAATGAACCTCAGCCTCTTCGCGAATCTGGTAGGGTTCTTCATCCACTTGAGAGATACTGCGATATTCTCGGTGACAGTGGGAGCGAGGATTGCATCATGGTTGATGATGGCCCAACTAGGTTCAGGCAGGCCGTCACGAGTAGGGACTCTGTGAAATGGCTGGATGCTATGCGATCAAAGATGGAATCCATATACATCAACGAAGTATGACTTTGCATGTTGCACCTGAAGGGGTAAAACCCATTAGGAGCAAATGGATCTTGAGAAGATTCTTGGTGTAAATGGAAAAGTTGAGACTTTCAAAGCTATGCTTAAGTCTATCAGGATCAATGCAAGCATCTCGGAGTTGGAACATCTGTTTTGATATGGCAGTCAAAGTGTTTGACTTCATAAAAAGGGTAGATGAACCTTGTATATACAAGAGGGCTGTAGAGAGTGAGGTTGTCTTCCATGTATTGTACGTAGATGACATACTCTTGATAGGAAAGTGTTTCATATGCTACATTCGGTCAAGCTCTTCTTATCACAAGGATTCTCAATTGAAGATCGGAATGATACCTATTACATCTTGTGGATTATGATCTATGGTGATAGATCTAAGTAGATGTTGGGAGTGTCCCAAATCCAGGTATATTAACACCATACTAAAGGGGTTTAGTATGGAGGACTCTAAGCGTGGTGGTTCGCCCACTTACTCATGGATCACTCGCGTGCAAGAGATACCCTATGCTTCGGCAGTAGGCTCTATCATGTATGCAATGTTATGTACCAGACCAGATGTAGATGACTCACTAGGTGTAGTGATCGGGAATCAATCGGATCTTGGGAGAATAACTGGACAGCTGTGGAGGACATTCTTAAGTACTTGAGAAGCACTAAAAGAAAGTTCTTGGTTCCAGCTTCCAGAGTGATAAGTTCGACTGAAAGTCAGTCACAGGCATTTTTTTTACCCTCAGTGCAGGGACAGTATGATTGGAAGAGTTCCAAGCTAAATACCATGGCATAATAGACGATAAAGGCTGAATACATTGCTACCAACGATGCTACCAAAGAGATTGTCTGGACATTACTTGTTCATAAGATGAACAAGGTTCCTACCATTGAGCGTCCAATAATTGTTATTGTGACTACAATGGAGTTGTGGTTTTAGCCTAGGAACATCGGTCCCATCAGCCATCCAGACATATTCTGAGGCTAGTATCACCTGATCAGGGAGATGGTTGATCTCCAACGGATCGAGAATATGAGAGTTGATACAAAGAACAACACGGCGGATCCACTCACCAAGGCCCGCTTTCCCAAATACTATTTGAGAGGTTTTGGGATGGTTGAGTATAGGATACTACAACCACTGCTATATTGTTGGGTATTGGATACTGCAACAGATGGCTTTAGTGCAAGTAGGAGATTGTTAGTTATATGTATGCCCTAGAGGCCATTACTGTACATGGGATGTATATTGTAGTGGATTCTTGGACATATATAGGGAGGACCTTCTTGCAACCAGATAGCATACTATCGTATCGAGCAAGAAGGGCCTCCCTATATATGTCCAAGCATCCACTACAATATACATCCCATGTACAATAATGGCCTCTAGGGCATACATAACTAACAATCTCCCACTTGCACTAAGGCCATCTGTTGTAGTATCCAATACCCAACAATATAGCAGTGGTTGTAGTATCCCATACTCAACCATCCCAAAATCTCTCAAATAGTATTTGGGAAAGCAGGCATTGGTGAGTGGAGCCGCCATGTTATTCTTCGTGTCAACTCTCCTATCCTCGATCCGTTAGGGATCAACCATCTCCCTGATTAGGTGATACTAGCATCAGAATATGTCTGGATCGCTGATGGGACCGGTGTTCCTAGGCTAAAACCATAACTCTATTGTAGTCACAATAACAATTATTGGACGCTCAATGGTTGGAACCTTGTTCATCTTATGAATAAGTAA
This sequence comes from Agapanthus africanus, assembly GCA_030015575.1. Classification (NCBI taxonomy): domain Eukaryota; kingdom Viridiplantae; phylum Streptophyta; class Magnoliopsida; order Asparagales; family Amaryllidaceae; genus Agapanthus; species Agapanthus africanus. Next base: position 116,033,549 of record CM057340.1, on the reverse strand, counting down.
TGTCCAGACAACCACTGCTATATTGTTGGGTATTGGATACTACAACAGATGGCCTTAGTCAAGTGGGAGATTGTTAGTTATATGTATGCCCTAGAGGCCATTACTGTACATGGGATGTATATTGTAGTGGATGCTTGGACATATAAAGGGAGAACCTTCTTGCTCGATATGATAGTATGCTATCTGGTTGCACTTTGTCTTAACATGTTGACTTGTATACGTGATGTTGTCTTGCTCTCACATATTGACAAAGCCCTTTAGGATGTGTACTTGACACCCAGGACTATGATGGAGATCATGCTAGTGGGGCCAAGGGTAGTCCAGAAGTACACCCTTCAATTGTTCCTAATCGTGGGAGTATCGAGACAGGGCATCGATACTCCAGAGTAGACTAGCGTATACGCATCTTGACCCATATGATGGGCGATGGATGATCCCGCATCCATTGGTGTTTGACAGCAAAGATGGTGTACGGGTGCTTGTTTCCTGATTTAAAATCAGGAAAGTTACGGAAGAGGCATCACGTGCCACCACGTGACCAGCAGTCACGTGTTGGCACGTGACATTTAAAAGCAGCGGCAAAGGCAAAGTCAGCTCCTTGATTAAATCAAAGAAAAGGCTCCAGAAAGGGTCACATGCTCACACGTGACCAGGAGTCACGTGTTGGCACGTGACGGTTGAACATCGGCTAGAAGACAGAGCACAGAAAGGAGAAGAAAGCTCGTTCCAGGAGGGTCACGTGCCTACACGTGACCATGGGTCACATGCCTATACGTGACCAAGGGTCACGTGGCCACACGTGACCGGCTTTCAAAACCCATCTATTTAACAGAATTAAATTCTGAAAAGGATTCAAATCTTTCCAAAGGAAAATGATTATTTGGAACCGATTGGATTAAAGATTTAAAGGTGATTAAATATCACCTATTTATGGAAAAATCTTGAACTTGGAAAGATTTCCCCTTAAAATCTAACCGAAATAACAAAGGGAAATCTCTGGATTTAAAATCCAATGGTGAATAAAATTCACCTAATAATCCAAAGGACCAGATGAATGATGAATGCAAATCAAATCTCTGAATGAATGCAAATCAAATCTCTCAATGAAAGATTCACTAAGACTAATTGATTCTGCTCCTTCTCCTATAAATAGGAGCCAACAGACATACAGAGGGAAAGAGAGAGGGATATACAGAAGAAGAGAGATAGAAAAAGAGAAATATAGAGCCTTGAGACTTTGGAAGAATTGGATCTTCTGCAGAAGAAAATCTTAGGTAAGAAAGGGAAGGCCTCTAAAAGAGAATTTAATTCTCAAAAGAGTTCAACTCTTATATTAAAAGAAGAACATAGTTCTCTCTTTAGTAGAGGATCTGCAAAGTGCACATCTCCCCATGAATTGAGAATTTAATTCTCATTGGGTTGAGATCCTGCCATGCAGATCCAAAGCATAGAGAGGGAATGGAAATTTGAGAATTTAATTCTCACAGAATTATAGGAATTTAATTCCTTTGAGATAAAATTAGGGTTTAACCCTATGTTATAGGAATTTAATTCCTTCAGAATGAACAGAATCAGGGTTTAACCCTAGTTAAGAACTTAGTTCTGTCAAAATAACAGGAATTTAATTCCCTTAAGAAAGAAGAAATTAGGGTTTCACCCTATGACAGAATCTCATTCCTCAGAATATAAATTAGCGTTTAACCCTATTTAAGAATAATTCTCTAAAAGAGAATGGGAATATAATTCCTCTAAAGCTTTTGTTAGGGTTTAACCCTATGATAAAATTCAGTTCTTCACATATAGGAGGAATTTAATTCCTACAGGAAAATCAGAGTTCAACTTTATCAGAGAATATAATTCTTCAGAGGAAAATGGGGATTTAATGAAGAATTTAATCAGAAATTGCAAAGAGGCAGGGTCACGTGCTACCACGTGACCCCCGGAAAGATCCACAGAGAAGGGCTTTTGAGGCAATGCCTCACTTGACCCATATGACCCTTGGCAGAAGCTTTAACGCACAAACACTTAAATGCCCATCACGTGACAGCACGTGATGCTCCAAAGTATTCAATATTCTCAGCAGAACAAATAAAGGGAGGGCGCCCTCACGTGCTACCACGTGACCCCTCTTGCCTTAGTGTTTAACACTAAATTGGAACCTCTGAATCCCGTGTTTAACACTGTTTTGCCTTAGTGTTCAACATTAATTAAAGAGCTTTACTTGCGGCGTTTAACACTGAATTTTTGAGTGTTTAACAGTAAACTAAATCTCTGTTAACAGAGTTTAATATTAACTTTCTTAGTGTTCAACACTAAATTAAAATCTCTGTCACCAGTGTTTAACACTGATTATCTTAGTGTTTAACACTAATTTGAGATCTCTGTTGCTAATGTTTAACACTGATTCGTTTTAGTGTTTAACACTAATTTGAACCCCTTGTTGCTGGTGTTTAACACCAACTATCTTTTAGTGTTAAAACACTAACTTGTTTCCAGTGTTCAACACTGCTGGTCATTAGTGTTTAACACTAACCTTAGCCCAATTGGTTAAGTGTCTAGAGGCAAAGCCTCTCATGGACCAACAGGAAGCCAATATTCCAAATATGATTGGACTTAGCCCAAGATGGCCATAAGTCCTCAATTCAAACTTAACTGGGCTAATGGGCTCATAACATAATTAATTGGTCTTGGTCCCAAACTGGGCCAAAGACTGTTTAATCTACCTTGGTTTAAGGGTACATCTCTTCACTCCTTTGATATTTGGCGTTGTAATTCCTCGACGTCTTCAAAGAGGTGGCGGGTCCCGATGACCATACACTGATACGGACTGTGGGGTCCTTAAACTCATGGACTATGAGGTCCTTAACCTTGACCGTGATGTCTTAAAACTAACATCGGACTGTGGAGTCCTTAAATCCATGGACTATGAGGTCCTTAACCTTGACCGTGATGTCTTAAAACTAACATCGGACTGTGGAGTCCTTAAATCCACGGACTATGAGGTCCTTAACCTTGACCGTGATGTCTTAAAACTAACATCGGACTGTGGAGTCCTTAAATCCACGGACTACGATGTCCTTAACCTTGACCGCAACGTCTTAAAACTAACACTGGACCGCAATGTCCTTAAACTATCTATTGACCGCAACGTCACTAAACTAAACAACAGGGCTCCCTTAATGGCTCTATTGTTGGATCTAAACGATCCCGTTAAGTCGATCTTAGTCTAAAAACTAGACTAACGTGTCCTTAACAAACGTTTAAGTCGATCTTAGTCTCCAATGAGGCTAACGAATCCTTAAACCCAAACCCCCAAACCCAAATCTAAGATAATACGGATTTGGACTAGTCCACGCCCTACGGGCGACGACATAATTCAGTCTCCGTATACAATCCATGGGCAACTAAACACAAAATAAACACACACGACACAAAGTGACCATCTGGAGAAGGAGAAAGTGGTTACCGCGATGCGGTAGCGTAATTAACTGCAGGGGCATGCGCCTGCAGGGAAGAGCGTCCCCACAATCAAAAACCCCTCAAGCGAGGGGGAATCTGACGAAGTCTGCTACATCGGACGCATCCGTCTAAACCTTCGATACACGGTGCCATAAAACAACTTGGCATTTTCGAAGAGGTAGACGGATAGCACCAATTAGCATCTGCCCCGAACCTCAGGCAAGACGTCTCCGCCGTCGCGCCGTCGTTCGGAGGGGAACAGATTCTGGCACGCCCGGTGGGACCTTTTCCTCTTTCCACTCCACACTTCGTGTGTCGTGTTCGCGAACCAAACACGGTTCGCTAATGGTTGCCCTTGGGTTTCAAGGTACTAAGATTCGGCGTCTTGTTTATTGCAGAAAGCAAAAAATCAATGGTTTCCGCTGGCGCGACATGCTCCAACTGCAATTGTAACTAACGCTCTGCCTCACCAGGAGGTATAGCCTACGGACCCCAAGCTGCTTCGCTATTCACAATGCCCATGGAACAGGTCACTCGAGCCACCACAGCGTTGTTTTTTGGGACCGTGCTCCCGCCGACAAGCTTCACCGCTCCGGTGCTGACAGCAGAAGCTCCCAAGAAGTCGGTCTTCTCCAGACTAGGCCAGAGCTCCTGTAGAACCACGATAGGGCCTACAATCCCAGAGAAGGCTGCTCCTAAGAAAATAACCAGTCCCGCTCCTGAAGTCGTTAAGGCGGCTTTTCCTTCCAAAAAGTCGGTCTTTACAAGATTGACTGTTCCAGCTCCCGCTCCTGCTACCCGAAGGACAACAGTCTTTAACAGGCTGGCACCAGCAGCGATCCCCCACCTATACAGGGGGCAGGATGAGGCTATCGCCATCACCGAGCCGATGCCATCAGCACGACGCGCTCGACGTCGTTACTGGCTCCGAGTGAGGAAGGCCGGAGGCAACTCCCCTTCTAGGCTAACTCCTCCAGCCCCGACGACAGAAGTTAATGCTGCTGTTACAACTAGGAACAGCTTCGAGATGCTAAATAAGGTGCGTAGGAATTCTCCTACCGCGGTGCTAAAGAAGTCTCCCCATCCGCTGAAAAGGGCTATAGAAGTAAAGCCAGAACAGCCCCAATCTCCTCAACGGCTGTCCTCCCGAATTTATAAAGTCTGGCGGCAGACCCGAGACTCGGCGATCGATCCAAATTTCTCCCGCCAGCACAAGAAGCTGAAAATCCAACAGGAAGTCAGTCACCAGGCTAAGCCACAAAAAGCAGTCTGGGTGCCCACCTCAACGGCCCCCTCAACTTCCACTGCTCATAAAAAGGGGAAGCCGGAGAAGACCCCCGGGCCTGCAACGAAAGCTAAAAGTGCTGAGCCCAGAAGCCCTAAGGCTGGGGGCAGGATGGTCCATACTGTATACATGGCATCGGGGAAGGAAGACAGCCGTGCGTCTGCAGGTCATAGACCGCTTACACGGTCGGTGACCAAAGCTCAGGAGCAACAGCAAAAGCTCCAGGAAATGATGATCGCAATGGCCGTGCTTACTGGGCCGAAAGAAAGCCCCGAGGTGTCCTCGGATCAGCAACAAGAACAGGAAACCGACGCTGAGTTCCTCCGGAGGATGTTGGAAAAGAAAGACAAAGAGGCTGCGGAACAAGCGGCCAATATAAAGCAAATAGCCCACTTATTTCAAGAAATGGTTAGGATGATGATTCAACAGGATTCTCCCACGGAAGATCCCCCGATCGTCCTCGAAGATGATAGAGGAGAAATATCGAATCCACCATCGGCTCTTTCAACGGCCAAGGAGGAGACAATCTCCAAGGCTGACTTGGATGACTATATAGCCCAGCAGATCCGGGTTCATCATGCGACTGAAGCAGCTGGTCAAGTCGTAAAAACGGGGCGACCATATCCGAGCTGGTATGACCAAATCAAATATCCGCCGGGTTATACAATACAAAAATTCCACGTGTATAAGGGGACCGGCAATCCCCACCAACATATTGCCCAGTTCAGGGCCCTTTGCGGCAACACCGGCGGTGATGATAAACTGTTGCTTCGCCAGTTCGTGGGCAGCTTATCAGAAACAGCGTTCGAATGGTATTCGGAACTCCCGAACGATTCCGTCAAGACGTTCGCTGAAATGGAGTTGCTATTCACTCAGTGATTCGCAAGCGCCAGCGAACGCACTCCAATAACGGCGTTGATTAATTCCAGGGTGAAACCAGGCAAAACGTGGGTCCAGTATGCTATACGCTGGCGAAATTTGTGATCGAAATGCGAGCAATGCATTGAGGAAGCGCCCGCGGTGGGCATGTTCGTGGGTACCCTAGACCCTCATGCAACTATCTCCCAGTTTATGATGTTCTTTAAGCCAACCACATTCCAGGTTCTAATCGACAAGTTGGCCCAGATGGACCAGATGGGTCACAGACCGTCTACCCAGAAGCCAGAACCTCAGAACGACAAGGGTAAAGGGAAGGCAACCTTCGTTGCGAACGCTCAGCAGTAACCCAGTGCCCCAAAGCTGGCGGATCAGCTGGAAAAAAGACGACGGTATTACAATGAGAAAATGAAGCGCCCCTACTCATTCCCGCGGGATAAGACGAAGAGGCTATTCGAGCTGGCGATACGCAACAGGCTTATCAACTTGCCAAACCCAAGGCGACCGCCGCAACCCAACGAGGTGAATAACCCTAACCACTGCCCTTACCATCAAACGGTAAGCCATCCGATTGAGGATTGCTTCGTCTTCAAAGGATGGATTGAAGATCAATACCTCCAGGGCAAGTTTGCGCTGTCCGAGAAGTGGAAGGTGAACCCGCCACAACCGCATACTCCTAAGAAAGCAGATACACCGGGGGCAACCTGTTCCTTTATTGAAGAAGCTCCATGGGAGGTTGTGCTGTCAACTAAAACCAAAAGAATGCTGAGGGACCTTCAGGCGTGCCCGGCGGTCGAATGGAAGGACCCGCCTGAACCTCAAATCATCGAAGGGATGTCGAAGCCGCGCCCAACTACGAAGACTCGTGGTGATGGCCCGAATACTCACACCCAACCGTCAAAATCTTCGAAGAAAAAGAAGAAGGAATCCAAAAAGCCCGTGAAGCCTGGAGACAAGCGCACGGATTTACAGAAACAGATTGATGCGCTGGAGGAGTACAATCAAAAGGCGCGGATTCCCGTCACACTGCAAGAGTTCTTCAACCACGTCTTTCAGGAGGAAGATGATGGAGAAAGCTCGTCAGATGAATCCGAAGGATATGTGGCAAGCTGTCATATGATCTCCCATTCGTTTACGGACGATGAAAGAACTCCTGGCACTGAGAAACTAGGGGCACAGCCTGAGCCAGAACTTGTATGGCCAACAGATGAAATGATCGACGCCTTTCTAGACGAGATTCGTTTGAAGAGTAAAGCCGATCAGGAGCGTGAGAGGGCCGCATTGGAAGGAGCCAAACGCAAGCGACCAAACGAAAGAGTCGGAGCACTCCCGCCAGATCAAAAGATATCCGATGCGAATAAAAACGTGTTCAAGATGAGAAAAAGGTTTGCCAAAGCCATGTCAATGGGGATGAAGCTACCACCTTCGGAAAAGAACACGTTCGATGGGGCGGAGAGGCACCCTAATTATTGCTCATATCATTGGAAAATTTCGCACCCCACTGAGGAGTGCGACGCTTTTAAGATGTGGTGGCAAGGATATGTTGCTCACCGGCAACATTTTAAGCGCATGAAACGCAATACTCGTCGGAAACGAAGAAACACGGCCGAAGAACACAAAAGAACTGCCGAAAATTGTTACACAGTTAACGCCGGAAGGTCACAAGTTCTTACCTTTGGAAGCGACTCTGATGAAGAAATGGTTCTGGGCCCTCTCTTTAAGGAATCCGTTTTAGGGAAAGAGGAAGAACCAGAGGCATGCGAAAACATTCAGCTGCGCAATCGCACGCTCCTGGAAAAGAATCTCGGACCCGTGAATAGAAAAGATAAGGAAAAGGAGAAGGCCACTGAGGATATCACCTTAGATGATTATGTCACGAAGGAGTTGGCTGCCAAAGATCCTCCCAGGAAGGGTAAAATGGACTACAACATCCTAGCGCACCTAAGAAAGCTACCTTCTCAGCTCAGCATTCTCGACGCCCTCCTATTATCAAAAGAAGCGCGAGATTCATTAATCAAGGCGTTACAAGAACCCGAGCAATTCTAAGCCTTCCTCACCGCGGAAAGGATGAAGGATGAACTGGAAGAAGTGCACACGGCCGACATCACTTTCGGTGACGAAGACCTTCTCATCGGGACGTGCGACCATAACCGTCCCCTGTACGTCTCCGGATACTGCCACGATATCAAGATAGGCAAAATCCTGGTTGATAATGGATCCTCCATCAATCTTCTTAATGTCCGGGTGTTGAAGGAAATTTGCATGAGCATGCAGCACCTCGCTCATGACAAAATTACCATCTCCGGTTTTGACTCCCAGTCGTCACGGACTCTCGGATCCGTGATACTAACATTACGCTTTGGACTACTCGTCATGGACATCAAATTTCACGTCATTGACGCCAAGACCTGCTACAACGCCTTGCTCGGTCGTCCTTGGTTACATGAGTACAACATCATCACTTCTACACAGCATCAGTGTATGAAGTACTTTAAGGATGGCTTCGAATATACCGTAACAGGTGAGCTGAACCCATTTTCCGTGAACGAAGTCCGCAAGTACGAAGATGCGAAGTACTTTTTGCCAGATTTCGAGGATACAGAAAGGTGTCGCAAGCCGAAGAACAAAGCCGCTTTTCGGATTGGGTCGCCAACATCGTCCCGGTAATGAAGAAGAATGTGACAGTGCGCATATGTGTGGACTTCCGGGATCTCAATGAAGCCTGCCCGAAGGACGATTTTTCGGTACCGGTCACCGAGCTGATGATAGACAATACGTCCACTCATGAGGTCTTCTCCTTTATGGACGGTTCATCAGGGTACAATCAGATAAAAATGCATCCCGAAGACCAGAAGCACACCGCTTTTCGGACTCCTTTGGGTATATTCTGCTACAAAGTTATGCCCTTCGGTCTAAAGAACGCCGGTGCTACCTATCGAAGGGCCATGACAAAGATCTTCGATGATCTCATACATGAAATCGTCGAGTGCTATATCGATGACCTCGTAGTGAAGAGCAGGTCATACGAAGAGCATTTAGAGCATCTGAAGACCGTATTTCAACGCCTTCGGCAATATAATTTGAAGATGAATCCCCTCAAATGCGCGTTCGGAGTCTCCTCGGGTAAATTCCTGGGATTCATCATCCGACACCGAGGTATCGAAATAGATCCATCTAAGATCAAGGCGATCATTGAAATGCCACCCCCAAGGACTCTCAAACAGCTACGGTCTCTCCAGGGGAAGCCTGCGTACATCCGGCGGTTTATCGCCAACCTGTCAGGCAAGTGCCGTCCTTACAGCCACCTGATGAAGAAGGGAACCCCGTTCGTCTGGGACCAAAAATGCCAGAGCGCGCTAGATGAGATCAAGCAGTACCTGCAGAACCCGCCGGTGTTAGCTGCTCCAGTCAAGGGAAAGCCTCTCATTCTTTATACAACCGCCCTAGAAGGTTCTTTAGGCGCATTATGGGCGCAAGAAAACGACCAAGGGAAGGAGAGAGCGCTCTACTACTTAAGTCGAGTTCTGCTGGGGGCAGAAAGCAATTACTCCCCAATCGAAAAACATTGCCTGGCGCTAATCTTTGCGATAACAAAACTCCGGCACTATGCATTGGCACATGAAGTCCGTCTTATATCAAAGGTGGACCTCCTAAAATATCTAATGTCAAAGGCCATATTGACGGGGAGGCTCGCTAAATGGGCCTTACTCTTGATGGAGTTTTCAATAACCTATCAGCCTCTCAAGGCGGTGAAAGGCCAAGCCATCGCCGACTTAATTGCTGAGCATCCAGTACCTGCCGGTTCACCTCTAAACTGCGATTTGCCGGACGAACATGCATTTGACGCGATCGACGGTGGTGATACCCGATGGGAACTTTATTTCGATGGGGCATCCTCCGTAAAGAAGCGCAAACAAAGTACCCCATTGATCAAATCAGGGGTAGGCCTCATCTTCGTAACGCCACTGTTAGTGTATATGCCCTAGAGGCCATTACTGTATCATACTAGTTTGTATATTACTTGATGGAAGCTTGGGATATTCACCTTGTATAAACAATCTTGCTAAATATAGTAGTATGCTACTTGGTTTGTTTCTACTTCAATGTGTACATGTGTTTATTTTGCGATATCACCTATACGCATTAGTGGAGCCCTTAGGATCTTTGCTTGATTACCAGCGTTGTGATGGCAGTCACACTAGTGGGGGCTGGGTAATCTGTAAGCACATCCTTATACAGGTCCCTAGTCGCAGGACTATCGAGACAGGGCATCGATACTCCGGAGTAGACTAGCGTATGCGCTTCTCATCCCAGTGTGGGAGATGGTCTGTCCCACAGCCATCAGTACGTCGTACTGGAGATAGTATACGGGTGCTCGTTGGGTTACGAGTACACTGGACAGGACTCGTTGGGAACTGACAGGTTGGTATTATACCTATCGTCAGTTATCAGTTCCCAGGTGACATGAGTACAGCTTAGTCCGCTGACTTGACACTGGCACTTCGCCTCGAGTGTGTTCCCACTGTACTTTGACTACTACCCTACCACGGCTCAAAGGAGTCGTGCAAACAGGTGGTAGTTGGGTGCAGTCCCGAAGCACTTGGAGGCAGTGCCGGTTAGACAGGATTCGTCTTTCCCGGTATTGGGGGTTGACATCGCGCTGTGTCTAGGAGAGCCATTACACGAGTAGTCCCTGGCCAGGGCAAGCGAGATATACTGGTAGGCTTCCAGTGTTATCTCAGGGTGTTTTGGGCTTCACTCCGACACGACTTGTACCGCTATTGGGGGACTGACGTTTTACCGCCCCCTAGGCCCGACATGCGATGTATCAGACGAACAGACCGGACTGTACGGAGAATGTCACATTCAGACTCAGTAGGAGTTCAGATGGGGTTCACCTCGTCAGCCTTCTTGTCGGCATCTACCTGGGGACCGTTACGCACAGCTAGTGCCGCTTGCGGTCTGTGGTTAAACCCACTGCCAGCGTAGTGTCGAGTCTTTAGAGTCCCACACAGAGGGTATTCGCCTCTGGGCAAAACAGAGTAGAGGTCGCATGGTTTTGCGACAGGGTTCGTTCTCATCCGCGCACTTGTGCACGTTTGGAGTCCGGACGGATATTACTGGCTGGCTCTGGTTTGAGTCAGATACCGATATATGTTTTGGGGTTGCTTTTATCTCTTGGTATTCATGTTCCTCGGAACAAGAATGCGGGTGTGTATGCACAGTTGATTGAGGCGGAGGAAGAGGTTTTTCATTAGGGTTTCGGAACGGGTGCGTATGCACAGTTGACAGTCGTCTTTTTCCAAACCCTAATGGAATTATGATATATCAATTAATAATATTAATAAAATGAAATTGTGTCATGGTTGGTTTTTTGTTGACTTGTTGACCATGGTTGACTTGTTGACCATGGTTGAAGTTTTGACCATCATCATTACAAAAGAAAGATGCTCTTTGATTCTAGCAAATTCATTTAATGTTTGAAATGATAATGGTCATTCCTAAACCTTCCATCAACTATTCCATTTTCATTATTATTATTAATTTGATAATTCTTTTTGCTTTATGTTATGGTTGCAAAAAGAAAAGAGCTCAATTCTATCATTTAGCTTCTCTCTCCTCATTTCATCTTCTTCTTCCTCTAGCTCAAGGAGAACCCCTCTCATGAGTTGAGAATCTCTCTCCTTGAAAAGATAAAACCCTAAAAGACACTCTCTACTCACTCTAGGATCAAGGTTTAGCAAGTCGGAGATTCTAGTTCTCTCAAAGTTCGAGAAAGAGCCCGAAGGTTGAACCCTCAGGTGGATCCATCTTCGACGGAAGAAGGCAACGAGGAAAGAACCATCAACCTCTACATAAGTTTGAAGAAGAAGGAGTTCACGTTAGGTATAACCATCTATCCTAACTCTCCTTAGCATGTTAGCTAGTTTAGTTTAGAAAAGATCCCGACTTTGTTAGTCCATGTTGCCCCATGCGCTAAAAATTTGATTTTTATACCGTTTCCGCCACCCCGTAAGAACCGGGGGTCGCAACGTGGACTTACAGTGGTATCAGAGCCTAACTAAACTTAAACTAGCTTTGTAGTGAAGTGTAACGAAGTTCGGAACCGAAAAAAATCCAAAAACCAAACTTTCACAAAACCCTAGTTTCTGTTAAAATTTTTTCTGGTCAAAACGAGATTTGTTATACACCTAAATTCGGCTCAGGGTTTTGTGTGAACACCCAAGAAAAACGATCCCCTAATTCATTCAAACCGCCGCGGTTCCGCGGCATGAGGTAGGCATTTGCCGCGGAACCGCCGCCGTTTGTTGTCCTCTCGTCATCGTTTTTCGTGCAGTGTGTCTCTGTGTTGGTTTTGGGATTTTTAAGATATATTATATGTGCCCAGATTTTCCAGAACAGAAATTTACTTTTGGGGTCCTATAATTCCGTATTTTTTCCCGAACTTCACTGCACTTTGACTATGATGGTTATATCTGTGATGTTTGCATGTATTGAACGTCGGCTAATCGCTATAAGTCGATTGGTCGGGGTTATACATGATCTGTGTTTGATGTTGGAATGTGTATATGAATGTGTTGGACTGTCGCGGGTGAATAGCCGGGGTGGATGTGAGATGAGCTTTTGTTTTTCTTTCATTCACTTGTAAATGTAAATTGATGTAATAATATTATTTGTATGGCCGCACAACCGGGTCGGGGTTGTAGCCGTCATTGTATAATTCTTTTTACTGTTTTTGCTCCTAGGATAGACCCATAGAGGGGTGCACAAACTACCGGGTTCTTGGCGGGTAGTTTGCCGCACCCGTAGGGGTCTTGGGTGGGGTATTTGCTATTCACCGCGACCGTGTAATCCGCTTCTCGTTGCAGGCTCGAACGGATTGCGGATTGCTAGTATATCCAATGTATTCATCTGTGATCTGTAATGTCTATCATTGCTTTATATTTAGGCGTTGCTTATGTTTTACAGCCGCGCTAGCCCAGCCCCCGCTCTGTCGTTAGTTAAGTAACCTAACGAGTGATGACGGGACCCCGTGGCGAATGCGAATGGCATAAGCGTACGTCATATTTTGGTTGTTTTCTGCAATGGTAGGATTAAATGATGGGACGCATTAAAAGAACTAATGCAAGAATATCACGCATTAAAAGAGCTAATGCAAGATAATAAACCAAGTTAAAGTCGTTGGAACACTTTCGAAAAACCACTCGGTTCTTTTCAAAACTAACTTTTAAATGCGGAGCTTGAGCCACTCCTTCTAAAAGCTATCTCGTTCCATCGATTATATCAAGTTCACTACGTTCACGGTTTCGCCAAAACCATTCGTAGCCCTCCGTCGTTTCGTATGAATATTCAATAGTATTCAAGCTATGTTTGTTGACCTTCGTCAAGACATAGAGATTGGTAGCTGTTGGGTGTTCATATGTAGCATAGATAGATGCGTTGGTTTGGGACAGTCGTATTGCCTTGTTGACCTTCGTCAAGGGTATATACGGGTGGGTTCAAATTAACCTGGATAATGACGGGCAGAACTTGACATGTGACTTATGATTTGTTGACCTTCGTCAAGGTCATAAGAGCATGGGGCAAAAATCCACATCGGGAGTTTCATAAGTACTGAAACTTGCTAGATTTGCATACCATTTGGAGTGTGATGATTATGGTAGGATTCCTTCATTTTCGTCACGCGATGATATTTGGATCCCGATCCTACTGTGAGTATATGCTACTCCTCGGGAAATTTCTCACTAAACGATCAATGCTATAAACCTAGTAGGTGCCTAGAAAGGTGTTAGCGGGGCTACGCCCCCAGGGAAAAGAGGTTCTTAAATTAAGGAACTTCGCGAAAGCGTTGGAAAACCTCCCTCGAAGTACCGACACTGGCCTGGCTGAACGGTTAAGCAAGTATTGTGCGGTGGGATTGATCCCGGCTAATTCTTCCTTTGTGGTTTGAGGAGGGATTCGAGAGACAGTGGGAGCCATCCGGTTTAGACAAATTAAAAACCATTCTAAACTTGCAAGAGCATCGTGCTAAAGTGTTTCTTCTCTCCCCCCTGCAGCGACCAAATTCGAAATGACTGGACTTAAGTTACTTCTAGATAAAAACATACTGACAGGGCCAAACTACAAAGATTGGCTCAGGAATGTCAAATTGGCAATCGCTTACGACAAGCTGGGGTATCTTCTTACCACCAAAGCTCCCCCCATCCCAGGTCCCACCTCCAGCGTCGCGGATAAGGAAATCCGTAAGACTTGGGAGATTGATTGCGCGAAGGCCAGGTGCCTCGTGCTTGCTTCTATGGACAACGAACATCAGAGGAGGCATGAGAATATGGACCTCGAGTCCATATTTCTCCATACAAAAGAACTGTATGGAGAGCAGTCTCGTATCGCAAGATACGAAGTGTCGAAGAAGTTATTTTCGACTAAGTTGGCCGTCGGATCATCGGTAGCGGACCACGTACTTAAGATGATTGGCTACACTGAGGAGCTCGCAGAACTTGGGACCACGTTGGACAGTGAACTCTATACGGATTTAATTCTCCAGTCCCTTCCATCCACTTACGCCCAGTTTATACTGAACTTCAACTTACAAGAAAAGGAAGTTGAACTTTCAGAACTCCTCAACCTGCTGAGGAGCGCAGAGGGCACCCTACAGAAGGGTAGGGAAACACCCGCTTTGTTTGTAGGAGGATCTTCTTCCTCTAGGTCCAAGGCAAAAGCCAAGGGAAAGAGGAAGAAAGCCCCCGCCAAACCAAGAGGCGGTGTTAGTAAAGTGGGTACGAAGGGAAAGGAAAAGGCAACAAAGATTGCGGGGAAGCTTGTTGGAAAGGAAGAATGCTTCTATTGTCATAAGAGTGGACACTGGGAGAAATATTGCAGGGCTTGGAAGGCCAGGACACAGGAACTGAAGCAGGTTGCGGCTTCAGCTTCAGGTGTGTATGTTATTGAAAACTGTCTTTCTATAAACTCTACTTCCTGGGTATTGGATACCGGATCAGGATCTCATATCTGTAATTCTTTGCAGGCGTTGAGAAACCGTAGGTTTTTGAAGGAAGGTGACATGACCCTCAGAGTTGCGAACGGAGCTAGCATGGATGCTAAAGCCGTGGGGGACTATCACCTGGGAATGTCAGATGGGCATGTTTTGGTTTTGCATAATTGCTTTTTTGTACCCAACGCAACTTGTAATATCATTTCTGTATCTTTGGTTTCTAAAGAAGGTTATGAATTTGCGTTTGTAAGTAATGTTGTAAACATTCACCTTAATCAAGTTCTGATTGGGTCAGGTACATTGAGCAATGGTATATACGTATTAAACCAATCACAGATTTTCAATGTCCAGAATACACACAAAAGAAAGTCTCCAGATATCAATCAGGCTTTCTTATGGCATTGTAGACTGGGTCACATCAATGAGACACGGTTGACTAAGTTACATAAAGAAGGATACTTGGATCCGTTCGAGTATCAGTCTTATGCCACTTGTGAATCTTATCTCATGGGAAAGATGACAAAGACTCCGTTCACTGGACACGGAGAAAGAGCGAGCGAGCTCTTGGGACTCATACACAGTGACGTGTGTGGTCCAATGTCTTCACATGCGCGAAGCGGTTATTCATACTTCATTACTTTCACAGACGATTTCTCTAGGTATGGACATGTCTTCTTAATGAAGCACAAATCCGAGGCCTTTGAGAAATTTCGGGATTACAAGAATGAAGTTGAAAAACAAACAGGCAAAAGTATTAAGATTCTAAGATCGGATCGAGGTGGTGAATACTTGAGTGCCGAGTTCCTGGACTATTTAAAAGAGAATGGAATTCTCTCTCAGCGTACTCCTCCATACACTCCGCAACATAACGGTGTATCGGAAAGGAGGAATCGAACCCTATTGGATATGGTTCGTTCCATGATGAGTAAGGCTGAGTTACCGCGATCTTTCTGGGGCTATGCACTAGAAGCAGCTGCATATCTCTTGAACAAGGCTCCTACCAAGACTGTGCCTACCACTCCATATCAGATGTGGAGTGGGAAGAAACCCTGTCTTAAGTACCTTAAGATATGGGGATGTCCAGCTTTTGTAAAAAAGCAGCATGCGGACAAGCTCGAGGCACGTTCAGTACAATGTAAGTTTGTGGGATACCCAAAGAACTCCAGGGGGTATCTGTTCTATTCCGCTGAGGAACAAAAATTTTTTGTTTCTCAACATGCCCGCTTCTTGGAAACTGAGTTTTTGGAAACCCAGATAAGTGGGAACGCAATAGAACTGGAAGAGATTCCAGAACCACAAGCTATTACTGAAGACTTGGAAGAGCCAGTAAGTTCAAAAGAACAGAACATTCCTATGCCGCTTCGCAGGAGTAGTAGGCAGTCTCATCCGCCCGAGAGATACTACGGTTTTCTCATAGACGGGGATAGAGAGGATTGCATCATAGACTATGATGAGCCTACTAGCTTCCAGCAGGCCGTTCAGAGCGTTGACTCGGTAAAATGGCTGGATGCAATGAGGACCGAAATGGAGTCCATGTACACCAACAAAGTATGGACGTTGGACATTGCTCCAGACGAGGTAAAACCCGTAGGATGCAAATGGATCTTCAAAAGGAAGATTGGTGTAGATGGACAGGTTGAGACCTATAAAGCTAGACTTGTAGCAAAGGGTTTCCGTCAAAGACCTGGCTTGGACTATGACGAAACCTTTTCTCCAGTGGCTATGCTGAAATCCATTCGGATCCTTCTTGCCATTGCTTCCTTCCACGATTATGAGATTTGGCAGATGGACGTAAAAACCGCTTTTCTAAATGGAAGTTTAGAGGAGTGTGTCTATATGGATCAGCCAGAGGGTTTCATTCAGAGTGGGAGCAGCGGAAAGGTGTGCAAGTTGCTTAAGTCCATCTATGGACTAAAGCAGGCATCGCGGAGTTGGAACATCTGTTTTGATGAGACGGTCAAGGAATTTGGCTTTATCAAAAATCCAGATGAACCATGCATCTATAGTAGATTTGTAGCGAGAACTGTAGTATTCCTCGTTTTATACGTGGATGACATTCTCTTAATAGGAAATGACATTCCTATGCTACAATCTGTCAAGGGGTTCTTGTCACACAGGTTCTCCATGAAAGACCTGGGTGATGCCTCATACATCCTGGGATCCGGATCCATCGTGATAGATCCAAGAGGATATTAGGACTTTCTCAGTCCAGGTACATCGACACCATAGTGAAAAGATTCAGTATGGAAGATTCCAAGCGCGGTAACCTACCGGCTTGTCACGGGATCACCCTCTCTAAAGAGATGTCTCCCAAGACTGATTTGGAGAGGGATCGCATGTCTATTATACCCTACGCTTCTGCGGTAGGCTCTATAATGTATGCGATGTTGTGTACCAGACCGGATGTAGCTTATGCACTGAGTGTGGTAAGCCGGTATCAGTCAAACCCTGGGGAGAAACACTGGATAACGGTAAAGAACATTCTCAAGTACCTGAGAAGGACTAAGGAGATGTTCTTGGTGTATGGCGGAAAAGACCTCCAGATCGAGGCCTTTGCTGACTCCAGCTTCCAGAGTGACAAGGATGATTCCAAGTCCATGTCGGGTTTTGTCTTTACCCTCAATGGAGGGGCGGTGTGTTGGAAGAGTTCCAAACAGGAAACCGTTGCAGACTCGACGATGGAAGCGGAATACATCGCTGCATCTGATGCCGCAAAAGAAGCTGTCTGGATAAGGAAGTTCTTGAAAGAACTTCAGGTGGTTCCGTCCATTGTTGACCCAATACCTCTGTATTGCGACAACAACGGGGCTATAGCTTTAGCAAAGGAACCCAGGTCCCATCAGAGATCCAGGCACATCTTGAGGCGGTATCACCTGATCAGGGAGATCGTGGATCGCAAGGAGATCGAGGTTCGGAGGGTTGCTTCAGAAGAAAACACTGCAGATCCATTCACCAAGGCCCTACCCCAGACTCAGTTCGAGCGGCTGATCGAGATGATAGGTCTTCGATACGCCAGTACATGGCCTTAGTGCAAGTGGGAGATTGTTAGTGTATATGCCCTAGAGGCCATTACTGTATCATACTAGTTTGTATATTACTTGATGGAAGCTTGGGATATTCACCTTGTATAAACAATCTTGCTAAATATAGTAGTATGCTACTTGGTTTGTTTCTACTTCAATGTGTACATGTGTTTATTTTGCGATATCACCTATACGCATTAGTGGAGCCCTTAGGATCTTTGCTTGATTACCAGCGTTGTGATGGCAGTCACACTAGTGGGGGCTGGGTAATCTGTAAGCACATCCTTATACAGGTCCCTAGTCGCAGGACTATCGAGACAGGGCATCGATACTCCGGAGTAGACTAGCGTATGCGCTTCTCATCCCAGTGTGGGAGATGGTCTGTCCCACAGCCATCAGTACGTCGTACTGGAGATAGTATACGGGTGCTCGTTGGGTTACGAGTACACTGGACAGGACTCGTCGGGAACTGACAGGTTGGTATTATACCTATCGTCAGTTATCAGTTCCCAGGTGACATGAGTACAGCTTAGTCCGCTGACTTGACACTGGCACTTCGCCTCGAGTGTGTTCCCACTGTACTTTGACTACTACCCTACCACGGCTCAAAGGAGTCGTGCAAACAGGTGGTAGTTGGGTGCAGTCCCGAAGCACTTGGAGGCAGTGCCGGTTAGACAGGATTCGTCTCTCCCGGTATTGGGGGTTGACATCGCGCTGTGTCTAGGAGAGCCATTACACGAGTAGTCCCTGGCCAGGGCAAGCGAGATATACTGGTAGGCTTCCAGTGTTATCTCAGGGTGTTTTGGGCTTCACTCCGACACGACTTGTACCGCTATTGGGGGACTGACGTTTTACCGCCCCCTAGGCCCGACATGCGATGTATCAGACGAACAGACCGGACTGTACGGAGAATGTCACATTCAGACTCAGTAGGAGTTCAGATGGGGTTCACCTCGTCAGCCTTCTTGTCGGCATCTACCTGGGGACCGTTACGCACAGCTAGTGCCGCTTGCGGTCTGTGGTTAAACCCACTGCCAGCGTAGTGTCGAGTCTTTAGAGTCCCACACAGAGGGTATTCGCCTCTGGGCAAAACAGAGTAGAGGTCGCATGGTTTTGCGACAGGGTTCGTTCTCATCCGCGCACTTGTGCTCGTTTGGAGTCCGGACGGATATTACTGGCTGGCTCTGGTTTGAGTCAGATACCGATATATGTTTTGGGGTTGCTTTTATCTCTTGGTATTCATGTTCCTCGGAACAAGAATGCGGGTGTGTATGCACAGTTGATTGAGGCGGAGGAAGAGGTTTTTCGTTAGGGTTTCGGAACGGGTGCGTATGCACAGTTGACAGTCGTCTTTTTCCAAACCCTAATGGAATTATGATATATCAATTAATAATATTAATAAAATGAAATTGTGTCATGGTTGGTTTTTTGTTGACTTGTTGACCATGGTTGACTTGTTGACCATGGTTGAAGTTTTGACCATCATCATTACAAAAGAAAGATGCTCTTTGATTCTAGCAAATTCATTTAATGTTTGAAATGATAATGGTCATTCCTAAACCTTCCATCAACTATTCCATTTTCATTATTATTATTAATTTGATAATTCTTTTTGCTTTATGTTATGGTTGCAAAAAGAAAAGAGCTCAATTCTATCATTTAGCTTCTCTCTCCTCATTTCATCTTCTTCTTCCTCTAGCTCAAGGAGAACCCCTCTCATGAGTTGAGAATCTCTCTCCTTGAAAAGATAAAACCCTAAAAGACACTCTCTACTCACTCTAGGATCAAGGTTTAGCAAGTCAGAGATTCTAGTTCTCTCAAAGTTCGAGAAAGAGCCCGAAGGTTGAACCCTCAGGTGGATCCATCTTCGACGGAAGAAGGCAACGAGGAAAGAACCATCAACCTCTACATAAGTTTGAAGAAGAAGGAGTTCACGTTAGGTATAACCATCTATCCTAACTCTCCTTAGCATGTTAGCTAGTTTAGTTTAGAAAAGATCCCGACTTTGTTAGTCCATGTTGCCCCATGCGCTAAAAATTTGATTTTTATACCGTTTCCGCCACCCCGTAAGAACCGGGGGTCGCAACGTGGACTTACAGCCACAAAGAGGGATAATGCGCTTTGCTTTCTCCTTAACGGAACCGAGGACAAACAATGAAGCCGAATATGAATCTTTGATAGCAGGCCTCGAGATCGCCATTGACATGGGAATTGAAAACCTCCTCATATACGGGGATTCTCAACTGGTCGTTAGTCAAGTAAACGGAGACTACCAAACGTGCAAACCGTTGTTGGTGAAATACGGTGAAAAGGTGCAACAACTGTTGACCTAAATTTCCTCCTATACTTTGGAGAGCATACCACGCGCGGAAAATAGCAAGGCAGACGCGTT
Organism: Agapanthus africanus; assembly: GCA_030015575.1. Classification (NCBI taxonomy): domain Eukaryota; kingdom Viridiplantae; phylum Streptophyta; class Magnoliopsida; order Asparagales; family Amaryllidaceae; genus Agapanthus; species Agapanthus africanus. The sequence goes on along the minus strand of CM057340.1, from coordinate 116,013,522 downwards.
AGCTAAGCTCGCTAAAGAACTGGCTGATGAGAACCTCGACGACGTCAGAATCGTGGTACAAAGCCGTCGAGTGCTCGCCCCAGCGAAAATATCTCCGGAATCATCCGAAGAAAAGGGAGCGATTGAGTAGACGACTTGATTGGTAGAGATTTCACGATCAAAAATATAATTACCGCAATCAGGACGGCGTCGCTTCGCAGCTAGCCGGTGAGTACGGGTCGATCCACAGAGACGGGTAAATTCCTTTAGTGTGTCTTAACGAGTTGATTTTATTTGTCGTTTTGGTTTTATAAAAATCTAGATCTAAAACTTAATTAATCTAATTTAAATTCTTGCTAGGGTTAGGCTTAGAGGAAGTTTTGGAGATTGATGTTTCCTCACCGCTTTCAATGCCGTATTTTAGATCCATTAGGTGTTATAGTAATTATCGATAAAGTGGATATGCCTCTTTTGGAAAGATGTTTTCTTCCTCTAGATTCGTATCCTTCCTTTATCGTTAATTACCCTAACCCCCATGGAAAACGCGCGCAACCGGCCCTTTATACTGCGGTTCACCGTTACCTCGAGGGGTAGGGTGCCGCAGGGAGCGGTTGTGCGCGCATGCATGGAGTTCTTAATGGGTTAGTTTAATATGGCATTGAAAGGGGTGAGAGATCTCATCTCTCAACCCTTTCCCTAAGGCTAACCCTAACAAGCGAGGAGACTACTCGCTCATTAGGGGATGAAATAACATTAAAAGAATAAAAGAAAAACACTTACTAATGGTGATGGCTCCCTCCAAGCGATAAAGAACAGATCTGAATGTCACTTCCAGAATTTCTGAATTTTATTTATTGAAAAGAGGCATACAATTTTTAGATCTAAAATTACAATTTATAGGAAAATAGGAAACCTAGGGTTACAGACTCTCGCGCACGCGCAATTACTGATTTGCCCACTTAAAATCCTAACACTCACAACAACGCACCGTCACAGAAAAACTGCGCCGACACGGGCATATAATGGCCGCGGATCCGCGGTATTTGTTGGCTTGGGCCGCGGATCCGCGGCCCATTGGTGGTCTTGGGCTTCCAGACTTCTGGGCTTTCCTCAAGGGTTCTTGGGCTCTCTCTTTTTACACTTTTTTCTCTGTTTGGACTTCTGTATCTTCTCCAGATCTCCAATTAAGACTTGAAAGGATCTTTTGACCGTTCACTTGACATTTTTGGACCTTGCAATGTTCTTCGATTAGGCTTTGACTAGGATCCGTCTAATTGTTGGTCAAAAGTTCATTTTCTGTTGTTTTGTGTCTTTTTTCACTGTATTTGCTCCAGAAACCTGTAACCTGTAATATGCAACAAACGTGCGTCAAGAGTACCTGTTTATTTATAAAAAGGGTAAGAATAGGGGAATGATAAATGCAATATTATGGTCTGAACAAATACCCCCAAACTTACCTTTTGCTCGTCCTCGAGCAAACTTATTATTTTATTCTCTAAAATCCTAACCGCACTTTCGCAGGGAAACGCGATTGCACTGAGCACGTGCAACAAGCCGTTAAACCTCTAGGTGTCCCTAGTAGGAGGAGTGTTGTCTCCTGAGGGTTTTCAGCGGATTACACCCACAAAATCCTATCAACTCGGCCTTTCGACTTTTGTTTTCCAATTAGGTTTTCTAACAAGGAATTCTATTATCTTTTGACTCGCAAATTATCCACCCATATTCTTCACACTTCCTTATCATTTAACTTAAGATTATATATATTATGTAGACCTACTTAGCTTTCGGCATCTCTTAAGTCTTTCTTCTAGGGTTTCATCTCCACTTAGGAATTTCTATCAACTCTATTAAAGATACAAGTTCTATTCTTCATTCCTCTCTCTTATCTAAATTCCAATCACATACCCCCACGTGTGTGTATAAATCACCCCTACACTTGGAAATTCAAATCAAGCAATCATGCTCTCGTCCGTTGTCCAAAGTACTAATTAGTTGGTGAATGAAATTTGCTTACACATCCTTCATGCGACCGTTAATACTTCTTGAGGTACCAACGACCGATTACAAAATGCGCTTGCACTTTAAAGCGTACTTCCTAGTCTTTGCAACACCCAAGGCTTTAGCAGTGACTCCCAAACCAGTTGGTCTAAGGCACTAGGTGATGAAACACCCTCGCTAAATATTTTTCTATTTTTACAGCCTTAAGTAACCACAAAAACCAGTGTCCATTTTTTTCTTTATTCACTTTTTTCTTTTTTTTTTTCTTTTTTTTCTTTTCATTGTACTGAGGACTTTAGACAAGAGCATTTCAAGGTCTCTTCTACTATTCCAAGTTTCAAGGTGCGTGAATGTGCAAATTGTAGGGTATACATTTTCAGAATTTAGACTTAAGCTAGGAACTATTTTTCAAACTTATACTCTAATAAGAACATCAATACTCTTCCCTTGTTTCAACTTAGCCCAAGAAGTGAACCCAAAATATGCCTATTTCTAAATAAACTACAAGCATATACTTTCTACCGTTAAACTTTAAGGAATGTTATTTTTAGGGTTTTTAATTTAGTAAGTCTAAGATCTAGTTGTTCCTAGCCAGTTAACCTATCTGTCAAACTCTAGTCAATTAGCCAAAATTGATTACAATAATTTTTATAATTTTTCAAATTTTTTCAAATTTTTATGGGTTTTCAAATAAGTATGCAAATGCAAAAATATGTACAAATGAATGCGAAGGAAGAAGACGTACCGAGCATACCCCCAAACTTGAACTTGACAGTGTCCTCACTGTCATGCTAAACCAAGAGGGTCAAAATACCGATACTCCCCTGTTTATTTATTTATAGTTTTTTTTTATTGTTGAGAAAAACAAAAATATATACAAAAGACCCTCCCCCAAACTTCAATTAAACTATGTTAGACAATACTGCCAAACCTTGCATCGGCCAAAAGTCAACACCAACCAGTTGAAGAATTTATCAGTAAAGAATATAGGGTGGTGGAAAAATAAGTTGTGGTGGTCCGCAAAGAATTGGGAAAGATAGAAGTAATGGTATGGGAGGTGTGGAGGTAAATATACAGGTGATGGTGATGCATCGAAACGAGAATGTAAATGATCAGCAATCAGTGGAGTGTTGGCATTCTCGTACCTTATTAAAAAAAATGGGGGTATTTCAACTTCTAAGGGAGAAGGTTGACTCACCACAATACCCCCAAGATATTCCTGTGGGTCCTTTATTGACATGGCATCATCCATCAATTTTGTATGATATTCAATTATGAGAGAACTGATCTCCTCGATGTCCGCCATAGTCCTACCGAAAACTTGCCGCCTATCTTGTAAGACCGTTAAGAGGGCGTTCTCTTGCTCGATGGCTAGAGAGGCCGATATGATAATGGGAAAGGTCTCATTCTCACCTATGTAGGCATATCTAAGGTGAGACGGCAAGGGCGTGAGTTCGAGTTTCGGAGGCGAAAGAATCATTGCGGAATCTACCTCGAACTCAAAGGACTCCAACACAGGTTCGAAATCACTGCAAACAACCGATTCGGATGGTTCGACTGACTCATCCAAAAATTCAAACGACTCATATTCGGGCTGTGAGTCGTCATCATCCGAAAAAGTGAAACATTCATAATCAATATCGGTTGTGTCAACGGTAGTAGGCTCAAGGAGGGACGCACTAGTGGCGTCAAAACTGTTTTCATCAAATAGAAATCCTTCAAGCTCGCAGTCCTCCTGCGTGATTTCGTGAATAGAGCAAACTTCTCGTGTACTAGTTTTAGGCACGGGGGGCAGACTTCCCATCTTATAAATATTGAACTCACTAGACCTCTTCCCGAAGGATAGAGTCATGGAGCCATTTCGGCAATTTATCACGGCATTGGAAGTGGCCAAAAATGGTCGACCGAGAATCACCGGAATTTAGTTTATTGGGTTAGCAACAGGTTGTGTATCCATAACAATAAAATCAACGGGGAATATGAACTCCCCAACTTTGATCAACACATCCTCTAGTTGACCCCTTGGATAGGTGATTGATCGATCAGCCATTTGGAGAGTGCAACGAGTGGGTTTCAACTCTCCAACCCCTAATTGTTCGTACACGGAGTAGGGAATCAGGTTAACACTAGCCCCAAGATCTAAAAGTGCTTGATTAATTTTCTTATCCCCAATTGTAATTGAAATCGTAGGACAGCCGGGGTCCTTTCGTTTTTGGGGTAAGGTTTGATGGTGGTTAATAGCATTGCTCACTGCACTAGCCACTAGCACTTTCTTGGGTACTTGAGATGCCTTTCTCTTCGAGGTGCACAAGCCCTTTAAGATTTTCGCGTATGAAGGGACTTGTTGGATAGCATCCAAGAGAGGTATATTTATGCTAACCTGTTTAAATAATTCCACAATCTTCTCCACTTGTGCATTTGGTTTATTAGGACTCAACCTGTTTGGAAATGGTGCATTTTGAAAATTTGTTGAGTCATATGTCTGTGGAGTAGAATGTGGAGTAGGAACGGATCCCGGTGTGGATGTGTTCGTGTTGTGAGAAATGGGTCCGTTCGAGTCAGAAGAAGTAGAGCCGTGCGAAGGGTGGAGAATAGGCTCTAAAGAAAAAGGTGAAGAAGGAAGTGAAGAAAATGAAGAAGGGGAAGAAGAAGAAGAACCACCGGCGGGGATGTCATCACTAGTTTCCACATTATTTTGCAACTCTCTTCCGGATCTCAACGTGGTCACCGCATTTACATTGTGATTGTGATATGCGTTTTGTGCGTGACCGGGATTGGGCATTGGTTGAGATGGAAGCTTTCCCTTTTCTCTCTCGCTCAACGCAGCAGTTAATTGTGCAATTTGTGCCTCAATAGATTTGATACTTTGATCGTGTGAGGCATTGTTATTCATTAAAGATTGCACATAACTTTCAAATCTTGCTGCGGATTCTGTAGTTTGCTTGAGAAATGCTTCAAGACTTTTCTCGAGCGAGCTAACCTTATCATCATTAGGTTGAACCAAATTGTTCGTTTGATTTGTATAAGGTTGTTGTTGGAAAGGTTGCTGGTTTTGAGTTTGTAAGGGTGCTTGTTGTTGTTGTGGAGGAGCTCTTTGAAAATTGTTATTTCCTTGGACTTGTTGATTTTGGGTCCAAGCGAAATTCGGGTGACTCCTCCACCCCTGATTGTATGTCGAAGAGTAAGGATCATTTCTTTGTCGTTGCTGAAATGCAGCATTGACTTGATCCTGTCCTTGAATAGGTGCATTATAAGGACACTCTTCGGTTAAGTGCGACGGGTTTGAACAACAAGCACAAACAGTTCGTGTGGGTAGAGTAGGGGCAGGAGAAGACGATGAGATTTTGGTCTCAATGGCTTCTAGCTTTTTCATAAGTGAGGCCATCTCGGCCTTCATAGCAATCGACATATCTATTTGATGTATGCCTGCCCTAGATTGACCAACTGAAGAAGATGATGTGGTCTTGGTACTCTCCCACTGAATTGTTTGCTCACTTAGATCCTCAAGAAACTGCCAAGCTTCGTCGCTAGACTTGGAGAGAAAATGACCTTGACATATTGTTTCTAGCAACTGCTTCGTTGCTGCGTTCAATCCCTCGTATAATATTTGGCAAAGTTGCCAATTTTCTATCCCATGATGAGGGCATTGAACAAGTAGGTCTTTAAATCTCTCGAAGCACTTCCAGAATGGTTCGGACGGAAGCTGTGAAAATTGTATAATCTCATTTCGGATTCTAGCAGTTTTATGATGAGGGTAGAACTTTTTCAGAAAAGCTCTCACAAACTCGTCCCAATTTCTAATGGAGTGTGATGCGGTGCTGTATAGCCACTTCTCGGATAGGTCACATAAGGTAAAAGGAATGACCCTTAGCCTTATTGCGTCATCACTTAATTGGGTTGTCTTCATCATGGCGCAAACGTTTTGGAATTTATTAATGAAAATATAAGCATCTTCGGATTCCAAACCATGAAACTTAGGCAGCATATTGATGAAGTGTGGTTTTATTTCAAAATTATCCCCATTTGCCGGTGGGGGTGAAAGACATGTGGGTAAAGAAGTGCGAACGGGGTAGAAGAGATCCTGGAGCGCAACTCGTGCGGGCGCTACAACAGGAAGTAGATTCGGGTTATTCGCACCTGGCGGAGGTGGAATCATTCCCGTCGGTAAGGTATCATTGGGGTTGAATCCCGACATACCTTCGAAAGAAGAATTTAAAGGTGGAGGTAAGGAAATGGAGGGAATTTCGACGAAGGGTTCGCCGAAGGGTTCGTTGGTCGGTACCAACGAAACACGGACTAATCGGGCGTTAGAATCCCTAGTCCAAAATGACATACACTAAAGGGTAGTGCAGTCATAAAAAAAGAGAAAAACAGAATGTGGGGGTAAGATAACGTCAGTGAGAAGAAGTGGTGGAAGTGAGTTTGCAAGTTTTCTTCAGCGGCAAGTTGCAAGTTTTTAAAAGATTTTTCTTTTTCTTTTTCTTTTATTTATGTGAAGGTTTTACAAAGAGGTTTTAGAAACTGGACTCATGACACAAATGTATCAACCACACATGCACAATCAGGCCTAGATCTAGGGTCGCCTAGGTCTGCTAGACAGCTCCTAACTAGGGCTAGAAATAGACCTCAATCCGCCTCTTCACGGACAAGTACGGCCAGGTAAGTGGGAAGGAACCACCACTACAGTGGGCCTAATTAAAAACCACTAGCCTAGACACCGCAATGTCGGTTAGGATAAACGGCTGATGCTTACCCTAGTCCTTTTCCTATTGAGCTCGCTGTCCTTAGGTCTGAGTCTAATCTTTTTTAATTAAAGGTGGTTGATGCAAAATGCTTAGGTGTTTTCTGGGGTCCTGGGAAGGGTGATGAAATCCCCACCCAATCTGAGTTTGGTCAAATAGCCCCTTAGAGTCCGGTTAAATTATGCAAAAGAAATAAAATTTCACTTGCAATCAGAATTTTTTTAGCGCGGCGCAAAGAAACCTGCAGAAAATCTGTTATTTAGAAGGGGGTAGAAGATTTTTTAGCGCAAAGAACCCTACAGAAAATTTTTACAGATAGAGATATGGAGGTTGCAGAGGGGAGAATGAGGAACAAACCCAAAAAATTTCAGGTGCTGACGAGGCCGAACAAGCGCGGAACCGCGGTGGAAGCCCTGTAAATGCGGCGGAAGCGCGGCTGGGTCATGGGATCAGGCTCAGAAAAATTTTCTGCTGTTCTGTGCCTTCAGTTCCTCTCTGTTCTTATATACCAATTTATGTTTTGGTCTCTGTAAAATTCCAGATCCACGATTCTTCGCTGTTTCTGCAAGATTCAAATAGCAAACCCTTCAAACAGATCAAAGTTGATAATTTTTTTGTATTTTTTTATATTTTCAGATTTTTATAATTTTTAAAATTTATATCAACCCGAAAATTCACAAAAAGAAAGATTACGCCGTCCCCGGCAACGGCGCCATTTGATTGGTAGAGATTTCACGATCAAAAATATAATTACCGCAATCAGGACGGCATCGCTTCGCAGCTAGCCGGTGAGTACGGGTCGATCCACAGAGACGGGTAAATTCCTTTAGTGTGTCTTAACGAGTTGATTCTATTTGTCGTTTTGGTTTTATAAAAATCTAGATCTAAAACTTAATTAATCTAATTTAAATTCTTGCTAGGGTTAGGCTTAGAGGAAGTTTTGGAGATTGATGTTTCCTCACCGCTTTCAATGCCGTATTTTAGATCCATTAGGTGTTATAGTAATTATCGATAAAGTGGATATGACTCTTTTGGGAAGATGTTTTCTTCCTCTAGATTCGTATCCTTCCTTTATCGTTAATTACCCTAACCCCCATGGAAAACGCGCGCAACCGGCCCTTTATACTGCGGTTCACCGTTACCTCGAGGGGTAGGGTGCCGCAGGGAGCGGTTGTGCGCGCATGCATGGAGTTCTTAATGGGTTAGTTTAATATGGCATTGAAAGGGGTGAGAGATCTCATCTCTCAACCCTTTCCTTAAGGCTAACCCTAACAAGCGAGGAGACTACTCGCTCATTAGGGGATGAAATAACATTAAAAGAATAAAAGAAAAACACTTACTAATGGTGATGGCTCCCTCCAAGCGATAAAGAACAGATCTGAATGTCACTTCCAGAATTTCTGAATTTTATTTATTGAAAAGAGGCATACAATTTTTAGATCTAAAATTACAATTTATAGGAAAATAGGAAACCTAGGGTTACAGACTCTCGCGCACGCGCAATTACTGATTTGCCCACTTAAAATCCTAACACTCACAACAACGCACCGTCACAGAAAAACTGCGCCGACACGGGCATATAATGGCCGCGGATCCGCGGCATTTGTTGGCTTGGGCCGCGGATCCGCGGCCCATTGGTGGTCTTGGGCTTCCAGACTTCTGGGCTTTCCTCAAGGGTTCTTGGGCTCTCTCTTTTTACACTTTTTTCTCTGTTTGGACTTCTGTATCTTCTCCAGATCTCCAATGAAGACTTGAAAGGATCTTTTGACCGTTCACTTGACATTTTTGGACCTTGCAATGTTCTTCGATTAGGCTTTGACTAGGATCCGTCTAATTGTTGGTCAAAAGTCCATTTTCTGTTGTTTTGTGTCTTTTTTCACTGTATTTGCTCCAGAAACCTGTAACCTGTAATATGCAACAAACGTGCGTCAAGAGTACCTGTTTATTTATAAAAAGGGTAAGAATAGGGGAATGATAAATGCAATATTATGGTCTGAACACGACTCTACAAATAAAAGACCGTGAGAAGGCTGAGGACTGGAGGGAAGTCTTCATAGACCACTTTAAGTCCCACCTAATGCCCGAAGAAGCGTTTTCAAGACATCAGCTCATGAAACGAGCTCTATCTTTCGCTTTCGTCAATGATACTCTATACAAGAGGTCATTTGACTCTCTGTGGTTGAGATGCTTAGGACCTGATGAAGCAGAAAGAGTCGTTCAGGAAGTTCATGACGGAATCTGTGGTTCTCATCAAGCAGGCCCGAAGATGAAGTTAAAAATTAAACGGATGGGTTACTACTGGCCCTCGATGATCTAGGACTGTCTCGAGTATGCGAAGCAATGCCACTCATGCCAAATCCATGGGGATTTCATCCACCAGCATCCGAATCCACTACATCCAACGGTGGCTAGCTGGTCATTCGAAATGTAGGGAACTGACATAGTCGGTCCCATCGAACCGGCATCGTCCAGAGGATACCGTTTCATCCTGGCGACGACTGATTACTTCTCTAAATGGGCGGAAGCAGTACCGCTGAGGGAAGTGAGGACGGAGAATATCCTCCACTTTTTCAAGACGCACGTCATTTATCGATTTGGAACTCCACGGCGGATTATCTCCGATAACGGGCCAGCCTACAGAAGCCATAAGATTAGCCGCTTCGCGCAACAAAATAATATAGACTGGAGATACTCCTCATTTTATAATCCACGAGCTAACGGTCTGGCCGAGGCCTTCAATAAGACCTTGACAAAGATCATAAAAAAGACGGTGTCCCGAAATAAGAGGGACTGGCACGAGAGACCGCAGGAGGCTCTTTGGGCATATCGAACTACGTTCAAGACGGTCACGAACACGACGCCATACGCATTGGTAATCGGTACGGAAGCGGTACTCCCCCTCGAGATAGAGCTACCTTCTCTACGAGTGGCAGTCCACCACGAGTTGACAGGCGAAGAAAATGCTCACCTTCGGCTTGAGGAGCTTGATGCTCTTGATGAAACACGGCTCGTAGCACAACAAAACTTGGAGGCTTATAAAGCAAAGATGATGCGCTCGTATGAAAGATTGACCCGACCGATGACATTCCGCCAAGGCGAACTCGTGCTTGTGGTCAAGAGGCCTATGATCCCCAACCGCGCCAAGCGGGGAAAATTCGAGCCGAACTATGAAGGCCCGTACATCATAGACAAGGTCTATCAGGGTGGAGCCTATCTACTCATGGATATGCATGGTGAAAGGCCTTTCAGGCCGATAAACGGCCGCTTCCTAAAGAAATACTACACTTAATGAGCCACAGCCTAGGTTAACGATAGACGACGACGACTATGTCCGCTCGCTATCTTCCTAAGTTCAAGCTTTATAAGTAGTAGTTGGCTTTCTCCACGACGGACCGAAACGTCCTTAAACTAACGACGGACCGAAACGTCCTTAAACTAATGACGGACCGAAACGTCCTTAAAACTACTACCGCAGCATTCTTAGGCTGATGAGATAAAAAAATAAAAATAAAATAAATAATAATAATAAAAAAAACAAAAAAACAAAAAAAACGATATGTCCATAAGCAAGAAGGGCACGGATGAAAACCCGAAAGGGCTCCGTGAGTAAAAACAGCAGGGCTACCGGCGAGTATTCATGAAAACCCGAAAGGGCGCGACCTCATAAAAAAAAAAATAAAATAAAAAGAATAAAAAAACGGTATGTCCATTAACAAAAAGGGCACGGATGAAAACCCGAAAGGGCTCCATGAGTAAAAACAGCAGGGCTACCGGCGAGGTCCTCACGACCCTGTAAGGAGAAACCACCCGCGTGAGATCCTTACGACTCACAAAGGAGCAACACACTTAGGAGTTCTCACAATTCCTATGGAGAAAATACACTTGTGAGATCCTCACGACTCGTAAGGAGAACTCTCTTATGGGACCCTCACGGCTCATAAGATTTGAAAGTCTTAAGTCACAGAGACCTAAACCTGTGCTTAAGCGAAATCCCCCATACCCTTCGACAATGCCCTACAAGCGGCTCATACTGACCCTTGTATACAATCCACGGGCACGAATGAGCATTTCCCCAGCAAAGTCCCACCCGTGACTAAGGATACGTCTGTATGATGAGCAACCCTTATAAGTCCTCTCGACTTACAAGGAGAAAGCCCTCTTGTAAGATCCTTACGACTTACAGAGGAACATACACTTAGGAATCCTCACGATTCCTAGGGAGAAAATACACCTACAAGATCCTCACGACTTGTAGGGAGAAATACCTTTGTGAGACCCTTATGGCTCATGAAGTCAAAAGCCTTAGTTGACAGGACCCTAACCCTGTTTGCTAAGCCACCTTTGTTCAACATCGACAGAGGCAAATGATGATTCGCTCCTGGCCATATCCCAGTTGTAGCGGTGCTGATGCCGAAATCGGTGTCTAATATCAGATTTACGGCGAAAAGCCAGCAAGCCACACATGCATACAAAATAGCCGAAATGATGGGGCAACTTCCAATAAAAACAGCAAGTAAAAATGTATGCATGAAAAATAGCCGAAATGATGGGGCAACTCGCAATAAAAAGTAGCGAGTAAAAATGAAATAAATAGCCGAAATGATTGGGCACCGCGAAAAATAGCCGAAATGATAGGGCAATCGCGACCTCCGCGATATAAAAGCTGAAATGACAGAGCATCGCGGAAAAAGAAATAAAAAAAGAGGTTTTAATTTATGCCCTACAGGTGATGTTCCATCACACCCTGTATACAATCCAAGGGCGTAAACAAAGGAGTGATCATACTTCCCCCAGGTCTCATCAAAGAAAGAAGCTAAGCTTCGACGGGCCGCAAGCAACCTAGAGATCATCCCAATGCCTGTCTCGCAACAACGGACACAACTTCAGACAAAGCGGAGCAGCGGCAACCCCTAGCTCCATGGCTCGGCAATATACATATCACTAACAGCCAAACCTCCCTTCCGTGAAATGCGGATACAATCAGCAAAATTCCTGGTTACGTAGAACGCGGATAACGTCACTCTTTGACCCCGTGGAAAACGTCGAGAACGGATCCTGGTCCTCGCAGAGCACGGCAGTGAACCCGTGTGAAGCATCCAGAGCGGAGCCTAGTCCTCGCCGAACACGACAGTGAACCCGTGTGAAGCATCCAGTGCAAAATTCCTGGTTACGTGGAACGCGGATAACGTCACTCTTTGACCCTGTGGAAAACGTCCAGAGCGGATCCTGGTCCTCGCAGAGCACGGCAGTGAACCCGTGTGAAGCATCCAGAGCGGAGCCTAGTCCTCGCCGAACACGGCAGTGAACCCGTGTGAAGCATCTAGTGCAAAATTCCTGGTTACGTGGAACGCGGATAACGTCACTCTTTGACCCCGTGGAAAACGTCCAGAGCGGATCCTGGTCCTCGCGGAGCACGGCAGCGAACCCGTGTGAAGCACCCAGAGCAGAGCCTAGTCCTCGCCGAACACGGCAGTGAACCCGTGTGAAGCATCTAGTGCAAAATTCCTGGTTACGTGGAACGCGGATAACGTCGCTCTTTGACCCCATGGAAAACGTCCAGAGCAGATCCTGGTCCTCGCAGAGCACGGCAGTGAACCCGTGTGAAGCATCTAGAGCGGAGCCTAGTCCTCGCCGAACACGGCAGTGAACCCGTGTGAAGCATCTAGTGCAAAATTCCTGGTTACATGGAACGCGGATAATGTCACTCTTTGACCCCATGGAAAACGTCCAGAGTGGATCCTGGTCCTCGCAGAGCGCGGCAGTGAACCCGTGTGAAGCATCCAGAGCGGAGCCTAGTCCTCTCCGAACACGGCAGTGAACCCGTGTGAAGCATCTAGTGCAAAATTCCTGGTCACGTGGAACGCGGATAATGTCACTCTTTGACCCCGCGGAAAATGCCCAGAGCGGAGCCTGGTCCTCGCCAAGCACGGCAGTGAACCCGTGTGAAGCATCCAGAGCAAACACCGAACTGTGGAGTCCTTAAAATCCATGGACTATGATGTCCTTAACCTCGACCGTAATGTCTTAAAACTAACAATCAACCACCCTGATTCTGTACTGATTCTACCTTGGTTTAAGGGTACATCTCTTCACTCCTTTGATGCCTGACATTGTAATTCCTCAACGTCTTCAAAGAGGTGACGGGTCCCTGCAACCAAACATCGGACTGTGGAGTCCTTAAATCCACGGACTATGAGGTCCTTAACCTTGACCGTGATGTCTTAAAACTAACATTGGACTGTGGAGTCCCTAAATCCACGGACTATGAGGTCCTTAACCTTGACCGTGATGTCTTAAAACTAACGTCGGACTATGGAGTCCCTAAATCCACGGACTATGAGGTCCTTAACCTTGACCGTGATGTCTTAAAACTAATATCGAACTGTGGAGTCCCTAAATCCACGGACTATGAAGTCCTTAACCTTGACCGTGATGTCTTAAAACTAACATCGAACTGTGGAATCCTTAAATCCACGGACTATGACGTCCTTAACCTTGACCGTGATGTCTTAAAACTAACATCGGACTGTGGAATCCTTAAATCCACGGACTATGATGTCCTTAACCTTGACCGCGACGTCTTTAAACTACGATGCCTTGAGCAACCCCTGACCCCGTGAAACACGGATAAGGGTGAACACATCCAGCACTTGCAAGTCCTCACGACCTGTAAGGAAGAAAAACTCTCTTCTGAGATCCTTACGACTCTCAAGGGAAAACCCGCCTAAGAATCCTCACGATTCTTAAGAAGAACTTACACCTATCGGATCCTCTCGACCAATGGGGAGAAAAACTCTTTATGAGACCCTCGCGGCTCATAAAGTGCAAAAGTCTTAGGAAGCAGATCTTAACCCTGAATCCTAAGCCATCGCTGCCCTGCAAAGAGATCAAGATAAATGGTCCGCAAAACACATTAAATTAAAAGAGACACCGTCGAGAAGAAAAAATGTATCTTTTATTCATAAACCAAAATGGATACAAAGTACAATTCATGAAAGAACAAAGAAGAAAATACTCTCATTCAGGAGTATGTACAAAAACAGAAAAGAAAGGAAAAGATACAAGTCTTCAAGCCGGCGGCGATGTAGCAATTTTACTAGCTCATCTTTCTTCTGTTGAGTCATGGCTTCATGATTCAGGATCGCTTGAAGACGAGCCTCCGCCTGAGCCTGCTGAGCCTGATATGAAGCGAGCCGGCCTTCAAGCTCTTTCTCAGTGGCCTTATGAGCCTCGACCCTCTCACGAGTGAACGTAGCAGCTTTATCAAGAGTCACCACCTCCCTGATAGACTCTTGAAGCACCCGCCAGAGTTCATACGCTTTGTTGGCCTTGGCAGTAAGACTCGCCTGAAGCTCGCTCAGCGCTTTAGAAGCCAGCTCCCTCTCCGAGAATTTGCGGCCGAGCCTCTTCTCGCACGATGTCATGTTTGCCGCGCACCGCGCTATCAGCCCCCGCAAGTCCTCTTTTGCAGCCATGACTGTTAGTTATATGTATGCCCTAGAGGCCATTACTGTACATAGGATGTATATTGTAGTGGATGCTGGGACATATATAGGGAGGACTTTCTTGCTCGACATGATAGTATGCTATCTGGTTGCTCTTTGCCTTAACGTGTATACTGATTGTCTCTCTATTACATGTTGGTAAAGCCCTTAGGATGTGTGCTTGACTACCTGGACTATGATGCGGATCATACTAGTGGGGACATGGTAGTCCATAAGTACATCCTTCAAAGTCCCTAGTCATGGGTGTATCGAGACGGGGCATCGATATACCAGAGTAGACTAGCGTGTACTTTCTCGACCCATACAGATGGGCGATGGATGATCCCATATCCATCGGTGTTTGACATCAGAGATGATATACGGGTGCTCAGTAGAGACTGGGTACACTGGACGGACTCGCCGAGAACTCCCAGATGGTATTATACCTCACGTCAGATGGCAGTTCTCTGGTGACACTGGTACAGAGTAGTCTGTTGACCCGAGATCGTCATAGAGTCTTGTGTGGTTCCCACTGTGCTTTGATTTCCATCTTACCACGTCCAAGAGGGCGTGCAAAACGGTGGTTTTTGGGTACAGTCCCGAGTCACATGGAGGCAATGAGCGATAGGAGGGGATTCGTCTCTCCCGGTATAGGGAGTTGATGTTGCGCTGTGTTCGATTGGCTATAACAGGAAATCCCTGGCCAGGGTTGCTGAGATTTACTGGTAAGTGTTACCAGTAGTTTCTCGAACAGTTATAGACCTCATATCGACACGACTTATCGAGCTATTGGGGTCTGACGTTTACCACCCCTAGGCGAGATATGCGACAGATCAGACGATCTGACCGGACTGTACGGTAGTGTTACTGGTTGGATTCACTGGAGTGAGAGCGGGCTTGCTCGTCGATCTTCAGATCGCTCAATACCCGGGTGGCCGTTACGTTTAGCAGACCGCTTGCGGCTTGTGGGTGTTTGATATGATCATCGCCTGCTGCCGGCGTATTGACGAGTCTTTAGAGTCCTACACAGAGGTTTCCTGGCTCAAGCGAAACGAAATAGGAGCGCATATGAGATATGTGCGGGACCAAGAATAATGCGTGTATGTGATACCGTATTCTATTCTCGCGATGTATGTGTCGAATGGTTGTATGTGATATAACCTAGTTATCGAATCGTAGATTGATTCGATAAATCGATACATTGGATATTAGTCGGTTATATGTGATATGACCGGATCGTTAAATCAATTGTTGATTTAATGATTTAATGATTTAATGTATAATTATATATTTGATATATTACTTTGCATTAACTAATATTGGTTCACTTTAAATGGATTTTCTCGCTCGGTTGTGCACATTGTATATTCGATATATTTTCGTGCACTTGATTGTATCATGTTTGATGATACATGTTTAACTATAGTTAAGTGTAATGGATTAAGCCATGGTTAAACTAATGATTAGGGTTTTTCTTTTCTTATTTATTTATTTATTTATTTATTTTGAATAGATAAGAAAAGAATGGTTGCTAATTTTGGAGTTTAGTTGAAGCTTCATGAAGCTTTGACTTTGTAACCATTCTTGTCTTCATCTTTAACCCTAACCATTAATCTAACCTTAGTTAATTCTCTACACTTGACCATGGTTCTAATATGATAAGTATTCATTTTCTTTTCCAATTATAATTAACTTATCATATCATTTTTCTTCTTCTTCTTCCTTGAACTCAAGAAGAAAAGCTTAGGTCATCAATGGTGATTGATGATAAAGAGTGAGAAATCCAATTCTAAATTGAACCCACTTCCTATTTCTTCATCCTCTACCTCTTGCCAAGTAGTAGAGTGTGTTTTCTTCACAAGTTTCTTGACTTGGTGAAGTCGGAGCTTGATTTAGCGATGCCTCGACGTAGATCATCTTCGGCATGGACATCGACGACCTAGCTCGCCTATTCTCCGATGAAGTCAACGCTAGAGCCCGGATTTGATTTGGACAGCGGAGAGGACCTCATCTCGGAGCCGTGGAGGTGGAGGACCGGATCTACAAAGGTTGTATTTCCGTTTCCCATTAGTTAATTGTTAACTAGTTTACTTTTCGCCTAGTTTTCTAGCAAACGATCCGTAGTTTAGGGTTTCTCGGCACCGTAAATTTTGAAATTGGCATGGTTGATGCCTTGTGAGACCTCTTGAGGGTGCCTAGGAACCCTACAGTGGTATCAGAGCCTAGATAGAGCCTTAGGCGAAGTCCAGACGGAATTTGAAGTCCGAACGAACCCGTAACCCCAAACCAAACTTGCTCTCTGTACTTTTTTCAAAACAGTGCATTTTTCCATATTAAAAATATTCAGTAAAATCAGCAGGAAATTCTAAGGAATACTGCAAAATTCGAGCGCATGATTCCATACATGGAGCGCGGATCCGCGGCCTTACAGTAGGATAGTGCGGCGGATCCGCCGCTCTTTTGTCTTGTTGTGCTTCGAAATTTGCCCCATAATTCTTAGTTTTCAGTTATGATTTTCCTGTGAATTTTTAATATTTTTTTCAGAGTGTTATTTTCTGAGTTGTTTTGGGGATTCGAATGTTCGATCGGATTATCAGATTTTGTCTATGTGGCTTTCCGGATAATTTTTAGAATATGTTAAAAAGTTCGATCGGATATAAATACCCAATTTTTCCCCTGTCGGGAAATTTCCAAGTGTTGGATTTTTCCGTAGTTTAACGACGTTCTAAGTAGTGCAAGTAACGCGATGGACCCTCTAGAAGACAACAAACCTTAACTCGATTATGTGACCGTCTTGAACTGCCCTTTGAACCTTCGGGTTTGGGGCAGTACGGCGTGCCACATGTGAGGCGTTGGCTTGACCCTTCTACGGCTGGACCGTTGGTACTGAGGCACGAACGGAATGTTGTTAGACTTATTTCATGTGTTGATCTGTATCGGGAAAACTTGGGTGTTCGATTGTTCGATCGGAAAGTTTAACATTTTCTATTTATCCGGAATGTGATACAATAATTGGAATTCACAAAAAGTTATGAGATAACTGAATGAATGTTATAAACATAGCACTTTAGTCTCACTTGATCGGTTGCCACGGAATTTTGATGTGATCAAAAGTCCGTCGCAATCACGTAGCGTACGCGGATACTCGCCGGGTAAACTTAATAGACAGCCTCACTCCATAGCCCCGACCAAGTGACTGTAGGAGAACCCCGTCGCCGAAAGCATCCGTCCGGGTGCTCGCGGTAGCGGTGTTCCGCCTTGGTGCACTTCGTCGACGGTATCGGGGGTGCGGCCGCCTACTAAAGTTTGCGACGAGCATTCGATCAGGATGTCGGGAATCTTGTTGAATTGCCCGACTTGGTATTGAAAAGTGTTTTCGATAATGAGACTAAAATGCGGGGTTTATAATTGTTAGGCATGCGATGTCTAAGGAATTCATTTGGTCAGGCATGCGATGTCTGAGGTGGTTGCGGATTCCAACTGTTGTAGTTTTACACTTTCTTTTCTGTGACCGTAAGTGTAATATGTGATATCGCCGGTTTCGTTGCTATATGTCAACGACAATTGGGATGCGCATATTTACTTACGTTGATGACATGTGATGTTATGTGTTGCTGGATATGTTATATTGGATCATCGTGCTTGAATAGCCGGGGTTTTTTATGTGAGATGAGTGTTTTTCATTTTCATTCATGTAAAAACTTGTATGTAATATTCTTTTATTGGGGCACTTCCAGGTTGCGGAAGTTGTCACCCGTTGTATATTATTTACTTTTCCGCACTAGGATAGACCCTAGGAGGAGGGCACAAGTAACTGGGTTCTGGAGTCCAGTGGGAGACCAACTCGAGGAGTCGAGTCCGGGTCTCCTAACTCTAGAATTGGTAGGGTTGCTTGCCGCTCTCGTAGGGGTCTAGGGGTGTGGGTTTGGCTATTCATCACGACCGTGGAATCCGTGTTTTATACTGGCTCGTATTGAAAACACGGACGTCCTAGTATATCCAATATTTCATATGATTCTTCTGCTGCGATATCTGTGATGTGATCATGTGATGTTCTGTGATAGATACAGTATATAGTATATATGATATATTATATAGATGTTACTTATGTTTTACACCCGCGCTAGCCCTGCCCCGCTCTGCCGTTAGTTACCTAACCTAACGGTGCACGAGGGGACATCGAGGCGAATGCGGATGGCATAAGTGTACGTCGTATTTATCTGTGATGTTTTGGTACTTAAATGATGGGAATTCATTAATATGATTAATGAAATTAAAAGAAACCTAAGATGTTGTAGAATCGAATTTCAAAATAAAACAGGTAGCTACAGTTCTTGCTTTGCACAGAGGTATATGTGATATATCCTGCACCTTATTCGATGAGGAAAGGACCGAGATCCCTTCACCGGGAGTGACTCCTTTAGCAATAACTGGCAGATGCTACACACTCGGTTTGTCTTTTGATTGCTTTTAAGAGTTTTTGCTTTGCACAGTGATATATGTGATATATCCCGCACCTCATTCGACGAGGAAAGGACCGACGATCCCTTCACCGGGAGTGACTCCTTTAGCAAAACTAGAAAAGCCTCAAAAGCACTCCATTTTAAAATCATTCGATCCTACAACGATATCAAGTTCATTACGCAATAGGTTTTCAGAAAAACCTGTCGTAGCCCTCCGTCATTTCAGATAAATCCTGTTTAGTATTCGTGCTGCGTTTGTTGACCTTGTCAAGGCGCAGTGTGCGGTAGCTAACCAGTATTTATCTGCTTATGCATATGATGCAGATTGGGTTAGGGTAGTCGTGCGGCCTTGTTGACCTTGTCAAGGGTCGTGCGGGTGGGTTTGATTCAATCAAGAAATGACGGGTTGAACTTGACTTGCGGTCTATGGTTTGTTGACCTTGTCAAGGTCATAGATCGTTCGGGGCAAAATATTATCGGGAATTTCAAGTGTTGAAATTTGCAATGAGATTGCATACCTTCTATGAGATAGTTGGATCCCGATACCCGCTGCGAGTAAGAGTTACTCTTGGGAGAGTTTTATACATTACAATTAGCCGATCAAGTAGGTGTCTAGAAAGGTGTCAACGGGGTTACGCCTCTGGGAAAACGAGGTTTACTGTAATTAGGTTCGTGCGAAAGCACGGGGGACCTCCCTCAAAGTACCGACACTGGCCTGGCTGAAAGATTGGCGAACTTGTAGTGTGTAATTAATCCCGGCTAGTCTTTCCTTTTAGGGTTTGAAGGAAGATTTGATAAAAAGCAGTGGGAGCCATCCTGATTAGATAAAATAATAACCAATCTAATCTTGACAGAGCGCACGCTGAGTGTTTTCTTCTCTCTCTCTCCAGGTAGCGACCATATCACGCCTTAATCAAGATAATAATACGGATAATTGACCGAACCCGCTTGTTATACTGAGCTGGGGAACGTTGGTCCCGCTCCAACTTATAATTGTTATAAGACAGAGCAGGAAATTGGGGATTACCAGAATTCCCGTGCCGCCCAAACGAAGAGAGTGCATGCTGATGCATCATCTTCGGGTGTGTTCATTATACAGAACTGTTTCTCAGTATCCTTTACGTCCTGGGTATGTGATACCAGATCAGGATCCCAGATATGTAATCTGTTACATAGGGCTACAGAAAGGTAGAGAACTGAGAACGGGTGATAAGTTTCATGAGGCAGAAAATGGGGCAAGTGTTGCAGCCAAGTCTGTTGGTCACTGTCACCCTGTATTACCAATACATTGATTCTGAACGAATGTTATTAGATACCGAACCTGATATACAAAATCATATCAGTCTCTTTATTAGTAAAGAAAGGATATAATTTTGTATTGTTGGATAATGTTTTGAACATTTCCTATATCAAAAGTTGATTGGTTCAGGCACGTTATCTAAAAGCATTAATGTTCTAAATCAAACTACAGTTCTTTAGTATACGGAACACACACAAGAGGAAGAGTTCAGAAATGAACGAATCCTTCTTGAGGCATTGTAGACTAGGTCATATCAATGCGACCCGACTAGCTAGAGTTACATGTAGATGCATATTTAAATCAGTTTGAATTTACATCTTGTGAAACTTGCCAGTCATGTCACAAAGATATAATGACACCAGCTCTGTTTATTGGAAACTGGGAAAGAGTTAATGAACTCTTGGGATGATACATGTTGATGTATGTAGGTCCCCTGTCTACACATGCCAGGACTGATTCTTTATACTTCATTACATTCTATGATGATCTTTCGAGTTTCAGACCTATGTTCCTGTTGAAACACAAGTCCGAACCTTTTGAGATATTCACGGAATATAAGTTAGAAGTAGAGAACCAAAATACGGGTATAAGTATTATGTCCTTTGATGTGATCGAGGAGGAGAATACTTGAGCACGGAATTCCTGGACTATTCTTAAGGAGAATGAGATTCTCTCTCAGCATTACTCCTCCGTATACACCATAGCACGATGGTATATCGGGGCGGAGCAATCACATCCTATATGATAAGGTGTGCTCTATGATGAGTACTACTGAGTTACCATTTTTCCTTTTGGGAGTTGTGCGCTTGAGAAGCTGCATACCTATTGAATAGGATTCGAATCAAATCAGTTGCCTACCACCTCATATATGATATGGTATGGGAAGAGCCCATGTCTTAAGCTAGTTAAGATTTGGGGTTGTCCGGCCTATGTCTAAAAGCAAAATCCGGACAAGCTCGAGGCAAGGTCAGTTATGTAGAACTGGAAAGGTTCCAGCTATACAAACTACAGCAGATGATTTGATAGAACCAAGGGATTCAGTAGATACCAACGAACCTCAGCCTCTCCGCCGATCTAGTAGGGTTCCTCACCCACCTGAGAGATACTTCGGTTTCTCTATGACAGTGGGAGCGAGGATTGCATCATGAGATGATGACCCAACTAGTTTCGAGCTGGCCATCAGGAGTAAGACTCTGTAAGAATGGCTGGATGCTTAGTGATCTGAGATGGAATCCTTATACACCAACAAAGTATGGACTTTGGTTGCTATATCTGAAGGGTTAAATCCCCATCAGGAGCAAGTATATCTTGAGAAGATTACTTGGTGTACATGGAAAAGTTGAGACTTTCAAAGCTAGACTTGTTAAAGGTTTTCATCATTGACCAGGCGTGGATAATGATGAAACCTTTTCAAGTAGCTATGCTTAAGTCCATTCGGATCCTACTTGCCACGGCTACATACCATGACTACGATATCTGGCGGTTGGGTGCCATGACTGCTTTTCTAAATGATGATTTAGAAGAGTGCGTCTGTAAGTACACAGCCAGAGGGCTTCGTAAACAGTGGGAGCAGCGGAAACGTGTGCAAGATGTTTTATCTGATAAAGCAGGCATCGCGGAGTTGGAGCGTCTGTTTTGATGTGTTAGTCAAAGAGTTTGACATCATCAAAATGGTAGATGAACCTTGTATAAACAAAAAGGTAGTAGGGAGTATGGTGGCGATCCTCGTAGAGTACAGGGATGACATACTCTTGATAGGGAAGAAGTTTCCTATGCTACGCTCGATCAATCTCCGCTTATCACTAGGATTCTCCATAAAGGATCAAAGTGATACCTACTAAATCCTGGTTTTTGGATCTATGAGATGGATCTAATTGGATGTTAGGACTCTCACTAGTTGTAGTGAGATGGTATCAATCGATCCTGGGGAGAATCACTGGAAGGGTTCCAGGGTGATAATGACGACTGAATGTCAGTCGCAGGCATTGTCTTTACCCTCAGTACAGGGACGGTATGTTGGAAGAGTTCCAATCTAGATACCGTGACATACTAGACGATAAAGGCTTGATACATCGCTATTTAAGATGCTACCAAAGAGGCAGTCTGGGTGTATATTGGTTCATAAGATGAACTATGTTCCTGCCATTATGTGACAATGGAGTTGTGGCTTATGCCGAGGAACGCCGGTCCCATCAGTGATCCAGACTTATTCTAAGGCAGTATCGCCTGATCATGGAGATAGTTGATCTCCAGGGTGATCGAGATTAGGAGAGTAGACTTAGAGGACAACACAGCGGATCCACTCACAAAGGCCTGTTCCCAGAGAGAGACTTTTATGGGATGGTTCAGTATGAGATACTGCAACCACTGCTACAGATGGCCCTAGTGCAAGTGGGAGATTGTTAGTTATATGTATGCCCTAGAGGCCATTACTGTACATAGGATGTATATTGTAGTGGATGCTGGGACATATATAGGGAGGACTTTCTTGCTCGACATGATAGTATGCTATCTGGTTGCTCTTTGCCTTAACGTGTATACTGATTGTCTCTCTATTACATGTTGGTAAAGCCCTTAGGATGTGTGCTTGACTACCTGGACTATGATGCGGATCATACTAGTGGGGACATGGTAGTCCATAAGTACATCCTTCAAAGTCCCTAGTCATGGGTGTATCGAGACGGGGCATCGATATACCAGAGTAGACTAGCGTGTACCTTCTCGACCCATACAGATGGGCGATGGATGATCCCATATCCATTGGTGTTTGACATCAGAGATGATATACGGGTGCTCAGTAGAGACTGGGTACACTGGACGGACTCGCCGAGAACTCCCAGATGGTATTATACCTCACGTCAGATGGCAGTTCTCTGGTGACACTGGTACAGAGTAGTCTGTTGACCCGAGATCGTCATAGAGTCTTGTGTGGTTCCCACTGTGCTTTGATTTCCATCTTACCACGTCCAAGAGGGCGTGCAAAACGGTGGTTTTTGGGTACAGTCCCGAGTCACATGGAGGCAATGAGCGATAGGAGGGGATTCGTCTCTCCCGGTATAGGGAGTTGATGTTGCGCTGTGTTCGATTGGCTATAACAGGAAATCCCTGGCCAGGGTTGCTGAGATTTACTGGTAAGTGTTACCAGTAGTTTCTCGAACAGTTATAGACCTCATATCGACACGACTTATCGAGCTATTGGGGTCTGACGTTTACCACCCCTAGGCGAGATATGCGACAGATCAGACGATCTGACCGGACTGTACGGTAGTGTTACTGGTTGGATTCACTGGAGTGAGAGCGGGCTTGCTCGTCGATCTTCAGATCGCTCAATATCCGGGTGGCCGTTACGTTTAGCAGACCGCTTGCGGCTTGTGGGTGTTTGATATGATCATCGCCTGCTGCCGGCGTATTGACGAGTCTTTAGAGTCCTACACAGAGGTTTCCTGGCTCAAGCGAAACGAAATAGGAGCGCATATGAGATATGTGCGGGACCAAGAATAATGCGTGTATGTGATACCGTATTCTATTCTCGCGATGTATGTGTCGAATGGTTGTATGCGATATAACCTAGTTATCGAATCGTAGATTGATTCGATAAATCGATACATTGGATATTAGTCGGTTATATGTGATATGACCGGATCGTTAAATCAATTGTTGATTTAATGATTTAATGTATAATTATATATTTGATATATTACTTTGCATTAACTAATATTGGTTCACTTTAAATGGATTTTCTCGCTCGGTTGTGCACATTGTATATTCGATATATTTTCGTGCACTTGATTGTATCATGTTTGATGATACATGTTTAACTATAGTTAAGTGTAATAGATTAAGCCATGGTTAAACTAATGATTAGGGTTTTTCTTTTCTTATTTATTTATTTATTTATTTATTTTGAATAGATAAGAAAAGAATGTTTGCTAATTTTGGAGTTTAGTTGAAGCTTCATGAAGCTTTGACTTTGTAACCATTCTTGTCTTCATCTTTAACCCTAACCATTAATCTAACCTTAGTTAATTCTCTACACTTGACCATGGTTCTAATATGATAAGTATTCATTTTCTTTTCCAATTATAATTAACTTATCATATCATTTTTCTTCCTCTTCTTCCTTGAACTCAAGAAGAAAAGCTTAGGTCATCAATGGTGATTGATGATAAAGAGTGAGAAATCCAATTCTAAATTGAACCCACTTCCTATTTCTTCATCTTTTACCTCTTGCCAAGTAGTAGAGTGTGTTTTCTTCACAAGTTTCTTGACTTGGTGAAGTCGGAGCTTGATTTAGCGATGCCTCGACGTAGATCATCTTCGGCATGGACATCGACGACCTAGCTCGCCTATTCTCCGATGAAGTCAACGCTAGAGCCCGGATTTGATTTGGACAGCGGAGAGGACCTCATCTTGGAGCCGTGGAGGTGGAGGACCGGATCTACAAAGGTTGTATTTCCGTTTCCCATTAGTTAATTGTTAACTAGTTTACTTTTCGCCTAGTTTTCTAGCAAACGATCCGTAGTTTAGGGTTTCTTGGCACCGTAAATTTTGAAATTGGCATGGTTGATGCCTTGTGAGACCTCTTGAGGGTGCCTAGGAACCCTACAATGACCTCCGAGGAAAGACGGGAACATTCAAGTGCGTACAAGCAAGCCTCCACCTGCCGACAGAACTCCACCCAGACTCGCACCACCTCTTCGCTATGGTAGGTGGCAAGAAAAGGAAGAGAACCATTAACCTCGGCAGCAAATGCTTCAGCTGTGGTTGCACTGCCAGCACGAAGCTCCTCGATCAAAGACGACAGGGAGACAAGGCTCAATTGGGCCAAGCGTTCTGAAGCTCGCAAAGCATAAGGGCCAGGCGGCATGACGACACGCGATTCCAACGCTATTGGAGCTGGCAAGGCTGTTCAGAGTTGAAAAATATTAGTAAGACTCTTAAGCAAAGGAACAAGTGAGGCTATACCGGAATGTCACTTACCTACGGTCATGGAAGTAGGAGCTGAGGGTTCCCCTGGCCCTTCGAGAACCTCGACCTCATCATCGGCCTCCAAAACTGTAGAGAATATCAATGTCAATACGCAAAATAACAACGATGCTATGAGAAGTGATGAACAACACTCACCTTGTCCAGATGAGAGGACGATGCGTTGAGGAGATATCGCCTGCGGAGCGGCCAGTTCCAAAAGACGCTGGAAGGATTGCCGAGGAGACAGATCGACAATGGAGGCCGCCAGTCCACGCAATTCTGAAAAGACAAAAGAGTTCAGGTAACAGAATGATTACTAGCTCAAAACGTGGAAGGTTACCTTCGACACTCTTCCCATTCTGAGCCGGGAGGATAGCAGCTTCAGCGGCCTCTGTCGTGACCTCAGGCTCCAACAAAGGGAGGGTAGTCCCGACTACCTCTATCTCAACCTCTCGGCCGCCTTCGAGTAGAGTCGTTGGGACGACAACCACCGAGGGAACCTCTCCCAAAGGAGCGAGTACCCTGGAATCAAGAGCCGCCACCGGAGGTTCTATTGCGAGAGGAATGGCATTGTCGGCCCCATCGAGTAAGGCTGCATCGGGAATGTCAACGGGCTCTAGCTGCAGCAAGCCAGTGGGGATCTCTCCCATCGCCGAAGTCTCTGCACAAGTCGCACAAAATAAGGATACATATATATAAGCATAAGCAATCTGAAGAACTGCAAAGAAATATAAGAACATACCAATGCGCAGGGAAGCCTTCAGTATGGCTTCTTCAAGTTGATGCTCCTTCTCAAGGAGGCGTGCTCGCCGAGGTTCGAGGGTAGACTCATGGCCGCCTGTCCACAGGGAAAGTGCGTCCGCAGCATCCTCCGAAGCGGCCTGTTTCCGGGCCCTTTCTCCCCATTCCTCCAAAGGGCCAATGAACCGCCGCTGAATCCATGAAGGGTCTTCATAAAAGATTACGGCAGGATAGGGCTTCTTCAGAACCCTGACGTTCTGGGACTCATCTTGGGAACGTCTTATAGCCTCAGCCAATTGTGCGGCCTCCTCGGCAGCCGAACCTGGGAAAAGAAGACCAGTGTCCGACTCTTGCACGGCCAGCGACTCATCTGGAAGTATGGGCTCCGACTCCGTTAAAGAATCAAGTAGGTTGGTGGCTACCCTCTTCCGCCTCTTAGATCCAGAACCGGCCGCCGAAGACGACCGTTTCTTTCCTCGCGGAGCTTTGGTGCGGCGGCGACCCACGTCGCCTTCAACACCATCGTCCCTATTACCCTCACTTGGCGCCACAACCGAGGATGACACCGCCATTGTCGATGCCACGGGAGGCAATGCTGCCGTAGGTGGTGGTGCTGCTACCGGGGCCCATCTACCTCGCGATCGGGTACCTAGAGGCATACCAGCTGTTGGAGTAAGGTCCACCCCTGACTCCCTCGGAATGAGCGTGGTGCCAATCTCCCTCAGAGGGAAGCGGACCGGAGCCCTCGGTCGCAGCTTAGCTCCCGGAACCGGAGGAGGGGCATCATGACCAAGAAGCACCCTTCTTTCCTCAAGAATAATCGGGCTGACTCGATGGAGATACCAACCCGTGAACGATCCCACGCACTGGGGCGTATGCTCAGCTTCAGGGATCATAAAATGGGAGCCGGTGTTCAACCTCACGAAATGATGTGCGGCATCGCGAACGGCATCAAGTGAAGGGACCGGCGCAACTATGAAAGCCTCAAAGGGAACGCCCTGGTCGTATCCAAGCTGTCGGACGAATCGATGCGGGTTGTACCGCATGAAAAGAGCTGCACTGTCCCGGCGAAACACCAAGTAGCCCGGTCTAATTGTATACAAGTGCGCGGCCTCCCGGGGCTTCAAAGAAGGTGCGTTGTCTTTTGACTGGTCCCAGAGTTGTTGAACTGGACCTGAGGGAGTAGACAAGACCCGATCATTGAAAACCAGCCCGCCAGCGGCGGCGTGAGGAGCAATCAGCACCCGAATAGCCCCGAATTGAGTCGGGCCGGTGGCAGAAGCATCCACCAATCGCATAAGTCGCGGGAAGGGATAGGCGTCGTAAAACGCGGGCCTCTGATGCATAGCGAAAGCCCCCAGCACATGCATTTCGACCCAGGACGTGAAATAATGAAGCGAAAAGTTTACTACATCCACGCCGGGAGTAGAGGTATTAGCTGCGGTGCCCAACCCGTGATAAAGATGCGCCAACGCCGGGATACCGACGGCCAACCGCGTCCCCTCAGTGATACAATGAGCCGGGTAGATAACCGAAGCCCTCATAAAACGACGATGCATGGGGATGACAAACCAACTGAGCCAGACACTGACAAATCCCACGAAGAACGTCTCCTCATCCATGCCGGGAGCTGCAATGGATTCAAAAGACGCCGGCGACATATTAGGGATGTAGTACTGTGGTAGATCCGATTCAGTGGTCGGCAGCTTCTTCGGACCAAACCCAAAGGGGTCCCTAATGTTGGCGAACTTCGGGGCTGTCTTGGTCAAGACGTCCTCGCGAAGGAAACGAGCAATGAAGCTCTTGAAAGTAACACCCTGCTCTTCGGATTCGGTGAATAATCGGTCGAAGATACCTAGCACCTTGATCAAACTGGGACGCTTGTGGTGGACGGCATTCTCGGCAGACAGGCCGTCAACCGGGGCGGGCTCGGGCTCAAAGATGTACTCGTCAGAGGGCAGCAACTCCTCATACAGACTACCCCTGATTGGCAACCCCGAGATGTCATAGAATTCTGCCAGAGAGATCGAGACTTCGCGGTCCCCTAAAAGGAAAGTGTTAGTGGGAAGGTTCCACTGGTTCAGGAACGCCTTAACCCACCAAACATGCGGGGATTGGTAATGAAAGAGCGACGCGTAGATCGCCTGGTAAAGCCCGACCTTCTGCAGCCTCACGCGATGGGCGGACAGGATATAGCGAGCCCAAAGAAGGTACCCCGTAGGATGTCGAAGGGTGAGCCCTATCTTATAGATTTGTCCCCATGGTTGGGCCTCACCCTGGCAAATGCGCCGCCCCAGAATGTCTATAGCCGGGATCGGATGGTTCGGAATACCGGTCGTCGAAGGCTCGAGCCTCCCCGTTGGAGTCCAGTTGGGCATCTCCATAGCAAAGACCGTCCTCGGAGGGTCCATCGGCAAAAACGGGAAAGTAGACTCTGTTGGTATTGCGCAGACCAAGTTCCCCATAGGAGCAAGTTGGTACAGTTCGGGTCATGAGCCCGGATCATCGCCATCGCTTCCTCATCGGACGGTGATTGAGGAAAAGCGGCCTCCGAACGGGTAAAGGGAAAACACGGAGCAGAAGCCATCGCACCTGAAATCGAATGGATGAAGACCGTCAAAAGCAAAGTCAGCAATATATATCCATGCATGAACATGAAGACTAGTTGAAGAAAACAACAGTAGACTTTTTTTTGGGACCATTGGCTACAAAACACATGGGCCCCACGGAATCAAGATGACGGCTCGTTAATAATGAGACCAAGCAGTTGTAGTAAGACAAAGGGGATACCCTCATTAAATAAAAAGTGGGTTTCAAGTGGCTCTACACATTCTCCTAAAGGACAAATCTACCTTGGGCTCTACAACAAATCAAACAAAATCAGGAGAATTAAATTCCCACAAAAGACATCATTGCAACCGTCTTCTTCACTGATCACAGAAGGACAACGTGGGGCGAAGGAAACCCTAAGAAGGCTCTATGGGGAAGAACTTAGTTCTTCACAGGAATTGAATTCCTTTTGGAAAGGGGAATTAAATCCCCAGAAACTTTTTTCTGTGAACGGAGTTAAACTCCATGGATTTGAACTGTCATTGTCATCTCCTTGGAGGATCAAATGAACCCTAAAAGAGATTTACTGCTGAAGATTAATTGGTTTCATGGGTCCATATTTAAAGGGTAAAAACCCTTGTTTTGGATTTAAAATCCAGAGGAATGTGAAAGTTCATCGTTTGTTCAAGGAAATTACCTGAGGAAAAGAGTCTTTCTGAACAGAGTTAAACTCTGAAAAGGTTTCAAGGCAGAGAACTAAGCTTTGGAAGAAGAGAATTAAATTCTCAGAAAAGCTTGCAAGAGAAGAAGATGAGCAAAGTGGAGGCTCTTCTGAAAGAACATGGGTATTTATAGGATGTGATGGAGACGCTTCATCTCCCCAAATCCCTAGAGGAATCCAACGGTCACAAAAGTGACAGCGTTGCACTCACGTGCAGACACGTGAGAACAACGCTGTGGGGGCATTTGTTTCCTGATTTAAAATCAGGAAAGTTACGGAAGAGGCATCACGTACCACCACGTGACCAGCAGTCACGTGTTGGCACGTGACATTTAAAAGCAGCGGCAAAGGCAAAGTCAGCTCCTTGATTAAATCAAAGAAAAGGCTCCAGAAAGAGTCATGTGCTCACACGTGACCAGGGGTCACGTGTTGGCACGTGACGGTTGAACAGCGGCTAGAAGACAGAGCGCAGAAAGGAGAAGAAAGCTCGTTCCAAGGGGGTCACGTGCCTACATATGACCATGGGTCACATGCCTACACGTGACCAAGGGTCACGTGGCCACACGTGACCGGCTTTCAAAACCAATCTATTTAACAGAATTAAATTCTGAAAAGGATTCAAATCTTTCCAAAGGAAAATAATTACTTGGAACCGATTGGATTAAAGATTTAAAGGTGATTAAATATCACCTATTTATGGAAAAATCTTGAACTTGGAAAGATTTCCCCTTAAAATCTAACCGAAATAACAAAGGGAAATCTCTGGATTTAAAATCCAATGGTGAATAAAATTCACCTAATAATCCAAAGGACCAGATGAATGATGAATGCAAATCAGATCTCTGAATGAATGCAAATCAAATCTCTCAATGAAAGATTCACTAAGACTAATTGATTCTGCTCCTTCTCCTATAAATAGGAGCCAACAGACATACAGAGGGAAAGAGAGAGGGATATACAGAAGAAGAGAGATAGAAAAAGAGAAATATAGAGCCTTGAGACTTTGGAAGAATTGGATCTTCTGCAGAAGAAAATCTTAGGTAAGAAAGGGAAGGCCTCTAAAAGAGAATTTAATTCTCAAAAGAGTTCAACTCTTATATTAAAAGAAGAACATAGTTCTCTCTTTAGTAGAGGATCTGCAAAGTGCACATCTCCCCATGAATTGAGAATTTAATTCTCATTGGGTTGAGATCCTGCCATGCAGATCCAAAGCATAGAGAGGGAATGGAAATTTGAGAATTTAATTCTCACAGAATTATAGGAATTTAATTCCTTTGAGATAAAATTAGGGTTTAACCCTATGTTATAGGAATTTAATTCCTTCAGAATGAACAGAATCAGGGTTTAACCTTAATTAAGAACTTAGTTCTGTCAAAATAACAGGAATTTAATTCCCTTAAGAAAGAAGAAATTAGGGTTTCACCCTATGACAGAATCTTATTCCTCAGAATATAAAATAGGGTTTAACCCTATTTAAGAATAATTCTCTAAAAGAGAATGGGAATATAATTCCTCTAAAGCTTTTGTTAGGGTTTAACCCTATGATAAAATTCAGTTCTTCACATATAGGAGGAATTTAATTCCTACAGGAAAATCAGAGTTCAACTCTATCAGAGAATATAATTCTTCAGAGGAAAATGGGGATTTAATGAAGAATTTAATCAGAAATTGCAAAGAGGCAGGGTCACATGCTACCACGTGACCCCCGGAAAGATCCACAGAGAAGGGCTTTTGAGGCAATGCCTCACGTGACCCATGTGACCCTTGGCAGAAGCTTTAACGCACAAACACTTAAATGCCCATCACGTGACAGCACGTGATGCTCCAAAGTATTCAATATTCTCAGCAGAACAAATAAAGGGAGGGCGCCCTCACGTGCTACCACGTGACCCCTCTTGCCTTAGTGTTTAATACTAAATTGGAACCTCTGAATCCAGTGTTTAACACTGTTTTGACTTAGTGTTCAACATTAATTAAAGAGCTTTACTTGCGGTGTTTAACACTGAATTTTTGAGTGTTTAACACTAAACTAAATCTCTGTTAACAGAGTTTAATATTAACTTTCTTAGTGTTCAACACTAAATTAAAATCTCTGTCACCAGTGTTTAACACTGATTATCTTAGTGTTTAACACTAATTTGAGATCTCTGTTGCTAGTGTTTAACACTGATTCGTTTTAGTGTTTAACACTAATTTGAACCCCCTGTTGCTGGTGTTTAACACCAACTATCTTTTAGTGTTAAAACACTAACTTGTTCCCAGTGTTCAACACTGCTGGTCTTTAGTGTTTAACACTAACCTTAGCCTAATTGGTTAAGTGTCTAGAGGCAAAGCCTCTCATGGACCAACAGGAAGCCAATATTCCAAATATGATTGGACTTAGCCCAAGATGGCCATAAGTCCTCAATTCAAACTTAACTGGGCTAATGGGCTCATAACATAATTAATTGGTCTTGGTCCCAAACTGGGCCAAAGACTGTTTAATCTACCTTGGTTTAATGGTACATCTCTTCACTCCTTTGATATTTGGAGTTGTAATTCCTCGACGTCTTCAAAGAGGTGGCGGGTCCCGATGACCATACACTGATACAGACTGTGGGGTCCTTAAACTCATGGACTATGAGGTCCTTAACCTTGACCGTGATGTCTTAAAACTAACGCCGGACTGTGGAGTCCTTCAATCCATGGACTATGAGGTCCTTAACCTTGACCGTGATATCTTAAAACTAATATCGGACTGTGGAGTCCTTAAATCCACAGACTATGAGGTCCTTAACCTTGACCGTGATGTCTTAAAACTAACATCGGACTGTGGAGTCCTTAAATCCACGGACTACGACGTCCTTAACCTTGACCGCAACGTCTTAAAACTAACACTAGACCGCAATGTCCTTAAACTACCTATTGACCGCAACGTCACTAAACTAAACAACTGGGCTCCCTTAATGGCTCTATTGTTGGATCTAAACGATCCCGTTAAGTCTATCTTAGTCTAAAAACTAGACTAACGTGTCCTTAACAAACGTTTAAGTCGATCTTAGTCTCCAATGAGGCTAACGAATCCTTAAACCCAAACCCCCAAACCCAAATCTAAGATAATACGGATTTGGACTAGTCCACGCCCTACGGGCGACGACATAATTCAGTCTCCGTATACAATCCATGGGCAACTAAACACAAAATAAATACACACGACACAAAGTGACCATCTGGAGAAGGAGAAAGTGGTTACCGCGATGCGGTAGCGTAATTAACTGCAGGGGCTTGCGCCTGCAGGGAAGAGCGTCCCCACAATCAAAAACCCCTCAAGCGAGGGGGAATCTGACGAAGTCTGCTACATCGGACGCATCCGTCTAAACCTTCGATACACGGTGCCATAAAACAACTTGGCATTTTTGAAGAGGTAGACGGATAGCACCAATTAGCATCTGCCCCGAACCTCAGGCAAGACGTCTCCGCCGTTGCGCCGTCGTTCGGAGGGGAACAGTGCTCTGTGGAGACTGGGTATACTGAACGGACTCACCGAGAACTCCTAGATGGTATTATACCTATCGTCAGATAGCAGTTCTCTGGTGACACTGGTACATGTTAGTCTGTTGACCTGAGATCGTCATAGTGTCTTGTGTGTCTCCCACTGTGTTTTGATTTCCACCCTAACACGGCTCTACTGAGTCGTGCAAACAGGTGGTTTTTGGGTACAGTCCCGAGTCACATAGAGGCAATGAGCGATAGGAGGGGATTCGTCTCTCCCGGTATTGGGGGTTGATGTTGCGCTATTCTCGATTGGCCATAACATGAAATCCCTGGTCAGGGTTGTTGAGATTTACTGGTAAGTGTTATCAGTAGTTTCTCGAATCTTTATGGACCTTGCACCGGCATAACTTATCAGGCTATTGGGGTCTGACGTTTTACCACCCCCAGGCGATGATATGCGACATATCTGACGAAGAGACTGGACTGTACGGTAGTGTTACTGATTGGATTCGCAGGAGTACGAGCAGGCTTGCTTGTTGATCTTCTGATCGCTCAATACCCAGGTGGTCATTACGTTTAGCAGATTGCTTACGGCTTATGGGTGTTTGATATGATCATCACCTACTGCCGGCGTATTGACGAGTCTTTAGAGTCCTACACAGAGGTTTCCTGGTTCATGCGAAACGAAGTAGGTGCACATATGTGATATGTGCGGGACTGAGATTAATGCGTGTGTGTGATACTGCATTCTATTCTCGCGATATGTGATGTCGGACGGTTATATGAGATATAGCCGGGTTATCGGATCAAGTGTTGATTCGATGGATTGTTACATTTGATATTAGTCGGTTGTATATGATATAGCCGGATTATTAAATCAGGTGTTGATTTAATAATTTAATGTATAGTTATATATTTGATATATTATCTTACATTAACTAATATTTGCTCACTAAATATTTCTTTTCTCACTTGTATACACTTAGTATATATGTGATATATATTAATGTACATTATTTTGTGTCATGCTAGATGCCACATGCAACATGGGTGTATGAGACTCACACCATGGTTATGATAATCCTTAGGTTTTTATTTATCTTGGTAATTCATAAATTAGTGGTAATTAGTCACATGGTTCAAGCTTGTAGAAGCTAGTGGAACCATTGACCAAGTCCACTCATTTGTTTTACATGAAGATATTTATTAACCCAACCATTATTATTGACCCATGGTTTACTCTCTACATGAGTTAGTGTATGACATTAACTCACCCATGGTTTCTATTCTCACCTCATGAGTTCATTCTCTCCTCACTTCTTCTTCTTCCTTTTCATGAGAGAAAAAGCTCACTAGCTTTTTCTATGGTGAGAAAATATTGTGAGAAAAAGAAAACTAAAGAGAGCCCATTTCCTACTTCATCATCCTCTATTATTAGCCATTTAGTTTAGGGTGCTTGCTTCACTAAACCCTAATTTAGTGAAGAGGTAGCATAAGCTTGAGTCTCCTCGACGTAGATCATCTTCGGCCTCGAAGACTTCGAGCAATCTTGTTCATTTCTCCAAGGCAACCCTTTCTAGATTTCGGGAGATTACAACTAGCAGCGAAGAGACTACTACACGGAGCTTTTGAAGTGAAGGACCGGTCTACAAAGGTTGTATTCCTAATTCACTTAGGATGTTAAGATGTTAACATTGCTTTTTGTTTAAATTTCTAGTCAACGATTCTATGTTAGAGTTACTTAGAACGGCAAAAATTTAATAACGGTATGGACGATGCCTCCCGAAACCTTGCTGCCGTCCTATGAAACCCTATACTACGGTCAGGGAACAATCCCGTCGTTGTCACACTTCGGCTTCTAGCATTACATGGTAGTCAGTAAATAGTACTAGAGTAAAGGAAAATCACAGCTCACAACTTTATTACAGTTCAATAAAAGAGTTCGAGATACATTTATTTTGCACAAGGGAAAACTAACCAACGAAATATAGGATGCTTAAAGCAAAAGAAATGGCGCTAATGATGCAGTCTAGACCTCCGCAATCTCGAATGCCAGGTCCTACTCCTGGGCTGGGTCCACTTCGTCCTCTGAGCATGCACACTCAGGTCGTCAGGATGACACATATAACAATAATTATATAATGGGTGTGCAATATTATTAAACATGAAAAGTGCAACAGAATGCAAAACATGAAAATAATGAACATCATTTGCA
The DNA here is from genome assembly GCA_030015575.1 of Agapanthus africanus. Taxonomy (NCBI): domain Eukaryota; kingdom Viridiplantae; phylum Streptophyta; class Magnoliopsida; order Asparagales; family Amaryllidaceae; genus Agapanthus; species Agapanthus africanus. Next base: position 115,978,887 of record CM057340.1, on the reverse strand, counting down.
TATGAACAGTGTGATTTACGTATCATGTCAGTAAACCAGGCAATGTGTATGTCACTACTTATAAGTCACTAAGTCAATAAAATCAATTGGTGGAAAGGATGCTTGTGTTTAACAAGGGTCTCGCGCATGCCCGAGACTACGGTCCCCTGTTTCCCGGGATATAACCCTGCAGCCGTATCGCTAGGCCCACGACCTAATGTATGTTTATATATATATATATATATATATAGAGAGAGAGAGAGAGAGAGAGAGAGTCCATAAGAGGGTATTTCCTCCTATGGCATCGAAAAAATACAACCCCCACCATTTTTTCCGACGATCGGGATCCATCATCATCATCGTTATCATCTAAGATGTGCATACACCAAATTTCATGTGATTCCACAACTTTTTCACCGTTGAATTAGCAATGTAAAAAGTTCTATTGTCGGTAAACCATTAATTTTGCACTAACTAAATCAACAGTGAAAAAATGGTATAATCACATGAAATTTGGTGTATCCACATCTTAGATGATAAAGATGGAGGTGATGTATGCCGATCGTCGAAAAAAATCATGGAGGGTGCATTTTTCTGATGCCATAGGAGGAAATACCCTCCTATAGCACCTTTCCTCCATTAATCTCATATATATATATATATTGTCATGACCTAAATTTAGGTACGTGACCGGCACTTAAACCACGTAACGTCAACAGGCGTACGAAATTTAAGTAAGCCGAAACCCAGAAATCTAAACCACCCAAAAATGAATAAGTGGAGAAAACATAGTTAAAAATCTTCGGAAATGTCAAGTAAAAATCTTTGAACTTAAATTTACTTTCTTAAAAATTTCGGCAGTACCTTCTTTGTAAAAACTAATCTCGAAAATGGGTATAACATAGAATATAAATAAAGCATCCCAAACGGGAGAAAAATCACGTCCAACGGCAGAAACAACCGCCACAAGCATATATATGATGCCGTAGCGAAGAAATATAAATGAAAATAGCATAAGGAGGTAAAACTTTATAACAAGGCCGGCTCCTAAGAGCGCGACACCCAAAGTCACAAAATAATACAACACCGATCCTCACAAGTCGTCTTTAAGTCAAATACATGAAGTGGTAGATGGAGAGTACTAGATCCAACAAAAGATATACAATGTATAAAAACGGATAACCGCGAACCCACCTAATAGCAAAGGCCTCACAGCCAACCGTAGCGGTATCCGCAAAAGTAGAGATAACAAGAAGTCCTGCCGCGACTACTTTGAGGGTAAGTCCTGCAAAACACTGTGGCACAACGAGGGTGAGTTGCCAACTCATGAATAGGTACAACGGAATAAGAGTCACTATCTCAATTATCCCTATCCAATACAATATCACGTATGTATATGGGTTGTGCGTGTCATGGCAATTACCGACGGTGTGTGTGTAGCATAGAATTTAGTGCTCGTACAACATGAACCGTCAGTAATGGTGTTGTGTCCAATAGGTACAAAGTCAAGGCACAAAAGGTAATAATATACAATGACGCTCATGCGCAATCAACTCATATGCGAATAACATACAGCTATAATATCATATCCAGCCCAGACGCATAACGCCATACGGGCGATTTCCCCGTAGATGTTAAATCTACTCACCGATGATCTCGAACTAAGAAAATCCGACCACCTGCTTCCCCTTCTTCGCAGCGTCTGAAGTCCCCGCTTGCGATCCTAAAATTTCACAAACACAACATATAAGGCTAAATATCCTATACCGACACAAAGATAACGAAACGCAAAGATAAAGCCTACAAGATAAAAACACTGTGCACCTAGTGCACAAAACGTGTACGATATCGGCACAACCCTATCTAGGATCGCTAAACTACGCAACCACCAAGTCTAGACCCCGATCGTATCGATCGCGCATTCACAACACAATATATCGCGCGGAAGATAATATATATAATATCGCAACATCCATTAGAACCTACGTCCAATTTTTACCGAAACCTAGTAAGCAATTTTATCTCATATTAGCTCAAGTTTAGTAGTTAACACAAATTCTAGCGATCACAAACATCGCCAAGTAGCTTAACTAAGTCACCCAAATCACTACTACAATTTTAATCTCTCCCAAATATGATTTAGCAAAAGTTAGTTTGCTAACAAACTCAATTAGAAAAATTATGAAATTAACAAATAACATTCTTCCACTAGGTTAAGTTTTTTTTTTCCAAGTCTACACTTTTCAATTTACCATTTCAACCAATTAAACCATAACTTGATCTTCACAAAACTTTCATGAATTTCTAAACATGCAATTTAAAGCTATATTAAAATCTAGTAAGCTAGCTTAATGTATTTAAACAACAATTTAAGTTAGGATTAGGATTTTATACCTACACTAGATTCACAAATTAGGAACTAAACTCCAAATTTGTCTCCAAAATGATGACTTTAATGAAAATCCAAGCTTGTTTAGTGTTGAAGAATGATGGGTAGGAATTTGTTTGTGAGTTTGTGGGATTATTTGAGGATTTTTTATGATTTATTTTAGCTTGAGGAAGTGAAAATGAGGCAAAAGAAAAAAGAGGGCAGCAATGGTGGTGGTGGTGGTGGGGGGCCCTCGGCCAAGGCAAGATAATGGAGGAGGTTAAGGAATTGCGTAGAAATTTCTAGTGTAAAACATCAATTAATGCTCATAAATGCCTTTCCCATCCATGCCACCTCTTATTTTTTTCTTCAAACTTTTCTTTTAAATCCACAAATATCTAGATATTTTGGACAGAAGGATTAAAGCTTAATCTAGTGATTAATTTAGCATAGATTTACTTTAGTAATAATTAACCCAAACAAAATTGTAATTACCACTAATTAAGTGTATAATTAACAACTTATAATAATATTTTAATTAGGAAAAAATATTTAAGTGAACCAAAATTTTCAAGTGACCACTAAAAACTGCAAACTAGCAATATTCTAGTTAAATTAGGTGCAGTCAAGTCTATACAGAAAATTGATCACTTCTGGGTTTTTTCGGAGAGCACCGACTATTTTACCTAATAACGGAAAAATCGCATGACGATTCCTAAAACGTTACGATCTCCCCCCTTAAAGAAATTCGATCCCCGAATTAAAAATTTAACTACACGTACCTTCGAAGAGATGAGAGAATTTCTTCCGCATCTCGCTCTCGGCCTCCCAAGCGATCTCTTCACTAGTAGGGCTACGCCAAAGAACCTTCACAGATGGCAAGACCTTTGACCGAGTTTCTTCACCTGCTGATCCAATAAAACTACCGGCTGCTCGGTGAATGAAAGATCGTGCTCAAGCTGAACGGTCTGGTGCTGAATCATGTGAGAAGGATCATGAAGGTATCTACGAAGTATCGATACATGGAAAACGGGGTGAACATCTGGAAAACTGGGCAGAAGTGCCAAACGATAGGCAACGGCCCCAACTCGCTAAAGGATCTCAAAAGGACCCATAAATCTAGGACCGAGCTTTCTCTTTTTCCCAAATCTCATAACGCTCTTCATCGGAGAAATCCGCAGGAATACATGATCCCCCACTGTGACTCAAGTCTGCGACAATGACGGTCGGCATAAGACTTCTGTCTGCACCGGGCTGCTCTCATCCTGTCCTGAATCAGCAGGATCTTCTCCGTAGTCTCCTGAACTAGCTGGGGTCCCAAAACCCTACTCTCGCTGAGTTCGGTCCAACAGACTGGAGAGCGACACTTCTTACCATACAAAGCCTCAAAAGGCGCCATCTGAATCGTCTCCTGATAACTGTTATTGTAGGAGAATTCAATCAACGGCAAGTGACGATCCCAACCGCCACCGAAATCAAGCACACACGCACGAAGCATATCCTCCAGAGTCTGTATAGTCTGCTCCGACTGACCATCAGTCTGCAGATGAAAAGCGGTGCTAAAACTCAACCGGGTACCCAAAGCTTCCTGAAACTTCTGCCAAAGACGGCTAGTAAACTGGGGGCCCCTGTCGGATACGATGCATGAAGGAATGCCGTGCAAACGAACAATCTCATCTATATACAACTGAGCATACTGATCATAACCGAAAGTGGTCTTCACTGGAAGGAAGTGAGCCGCTTTCGTCAACCGGTCAACAATCACCCAAATGGAGTCATACCCTCGACTGGTCCTGGGTAGACCCACAACGAAGTCCATGGAAATCTGCTCCCATTTCCACTCCGGAACGGGTAAAGGCTGCAACTCACCTGCCGGCCTTTGATGCTCAGCCTTGACTTGCTGACAAGTCAGGCACCTTGAAACTAAGTCCGAAACATTGCGCTTCATCCCTTCCCATCGGTAAATGTCTCTCAAGTTATGGTACATCTTGGTGGAACCTGGATGAATGCTAAAGGCTGACTGATGTGCCTGCTCTAGAATCTCGCGTCTCAACCCATCAGTATCTGGTACACACAAGTGAGTCCCGCATCGTAACACACCCTGGTCATCAATTATGAACTCCAAAACTATACCCTGCCGAACAAGCTCAAGAATCTCAGACAAACGGGCATCAATGGGCTGCGCCTCACGGATACGATCAAGTAGTAGTAGACGGGCGCGGACATGAGCAAGCTGTCCCTCAGTGGAAGTGAACTCAAACTATACTCTACCATCGCACAAGATCTGCTAATCTGCAGAAGATTGTCGCTGAACTGCGCTCAACTGGGACAAGCTACTCTCGGGCCTACGACTCAAAGCATCAGCTACCACATTCGCCTTGCCCGGGTGATAAAGGATCTCACAATCATAATCCTTCACAAGCTCCATCCAACGACGTTGTCTCATGTTCAGATCCCGCTACTGGAAGATGCACTTCAAGCTCTTGTGATCCGTGAAGATCTGACACGACTCTCCGTACAAGTAGTGTCTCCAAATCTTCAGCGCAAAGACCACCGCGGCCATCTCAAGATCGTGAGTGGGATAATTCTGCTCGTGCTTCTTCAGCTGCCTAGAAGCATAAACAATAACTCTATCATGCTACATCAATATATAACCGAGCCCCACTCGAGAAGCATCATAGTAAACAACATAGCCGCCCGATCCAGAAGGCAAAGATAGAACTGGTGCAGTCGTCAACCGAGTCTTCAACTGCTGGAAACTGTGCTCGCACGCATCTGTCCAAAGAAAAGGAACCCCCTTCCGGGTCAGTCCGGTCAGCGGTGCAGCGATACTCGAAAAATCCTGCATGAAACGGCGATAATAACCAGCTAAGCCCAAAAAGCTGCGGACCTCAGTCACAGATACAGGTCTGGGCCAAAACTGTACAGCCTCGATCTTCCTCGGGTCCACAAGAATACCGTCTACCATCACCACATGACCCAGGAAGTCAACTCTATCAAGCCAAAATGTGCACTTTGAGAATTTAGCATACAGCTGGTGCTCTCTCAATGTCTGCAAAGCAATTCTCAAGTGCTGCTCATGCTCCTCTCGACTCCTAGAGTAGACCATAATGTCATCAATAAACACAATAATAAACTGGTCGAGGAACGGCCTGAAAATCCAGTTCATCAGATCCATAAACGCTGCTAGCGCATTGGTGAGTCCGAACGACATCACCAAAAACTCATAATGCCCGTAGCGCGTACGAAAAGCAGTCTTCGGAATGTCATCATTCTGAACCCGCATCTGATGATAACCCGAACGCAAATCAATCTTAGAAAAATATTTTGCACCCTGGAGCTGATCAAACAAATCGTCAATGCGAGGTAAAGGATACCTATTCCGCACCGTAACTCAGTTCAATTGACCATAATCCATACACAACCTCAAACTGCCGTCCTTCTTCTTGACGAACAGAACAGGAGCTCCCCATGGTGAAACACTCGGACTCACAAGTCCCCTATCAAGCAACTCTTGCAATTGATCTTTAAGCACTCTAAGCTTCGCCGGAGCCATCCGATAAGGCGGTATAGAAATAGGCCCCGTGCCGGGAATCAGATCAATGCAAAACTCAATATCGTGCTCTGGCGGCAACCCAGGTAACTCATCGGGAAAAATGTTGGGAAACTCTCGCACGGTAGGAACCTGATCCAACGACTCCATTATGGCTCCAGTATCATGAATGAAAACCAAGAATCCCCGACATCCTCTCCTCAAAAGCCGACTAGCGCAAAGAACATAAATCAAACTGTGAGGGGCGGCACCACGGTCCCCGTGCACAATAAACACTGACTTGCCGGAAAACAAAACCTAACCGTCTTCTCGCGGCATTCCACGGACGCGTAGCAAGTAGCTAACCAGTCCATGCCCAGGAGAACGTCGAAGTCCAACATCTCAAGAAGGATCAAGTCGACAAACAAATCTCGATTTCCTATACGAACAACACACGACCGAAACACGTGTCGCGCAACAAACGACTTGCCAACAGGAGTAGTCACGACAAGCGGCTAACCTAGAAAACACAACTCTCGGCCTAACCTCGGCATGAAGTGCATAGAAACATATGAATGTGTAGATTCCGGATCAAACAAAACATGTGCATCAAAAGACCATACAGAAAGGGTACCTGAAACCACTGCATTGGACGCCTGCGCGTCCTGGTGAGTCAAGGTAAACACCCGAGCCTGCCCTCTACCTGCGACTGGCTGTCCTCTGCCTTCGCCACCTCGTCCTCTCTGAACAAAACCACCGCGACCAAGACCTCTCTGAGCATGAGTCTGACGCGGGGCAACAACAGGTATAAGAGGCAACGCTCTCTAAGGCGGAGAAAGTGGTAAGGTAACCTGGGGTACGGCTGCCTCTCTTTGGCGTATCACGGTACAATCCCTAAAGAGGTGATGTAAACTGCTATGCCTAAAGCACCTATACGTCGACTGTTGACCCTCCTGGGGATAAGTACCGAACAACTGGCCTCGTCCCACGTCTCAGCTACTCCCCGTACCTGAACGAACGCTATCTTGGGGTCTAGACCTCTGCCTCCGGACTGATATACCAGTACGAACCCTCTTTAGTTCCGGAACAACCGACGACTCAGAAAGACGCTCCTCAACCAATAGGGCTGCGTCAACCGCTGCTGCATACGTGTCACAATGCTGAATGCTGATAGCGAAGAACAACTGGGTAAGCAGGCCTCGAACGAACCTCTTCACCCGCATCTCCTCAGTAGCTACCAAATACAGAGCATACACAGATAGCTCGGTAAACAACACATCGTACTTGGCCACCGTCATACTCGGAGTCTGGCGTAACGACTCGAATCTACGTGCTCGAGCATCCCTGACGCTCTGTGGAAGAAAACGGGCGAGAAACACCGTCATGAACTCAGCCCAGGTCGTAGGAGCAAGACCAACGGCTTTGTCCCTCTCTAATGACTCACACCACTTCTGGGCCAGACCCTCTAGACGAAAACTCATGAACTCTACCCATCTCGCGTCGGAGCATCTCAGCGAACGGCATATCCTGGCCATCCGGTCGATAAACGACTGCGGATCCTCAGCTGCATCAGTGCCAGTGAAAACCGGAGGCCTCAGCCTCATGAACTCTGACAGTGATACGGTGATAACCTCCGTAGCTGTAGCTGCGACTGCCGGAACAGTAGGCACCATCACGGTCCCCGCAACAGGTGGAACAACCTCCTGTCTCTGCGCTCGAATGGCCTCAACGAACGACACCCATCATGTGGTGCAAATCTTGCATACCGGCCCCTAGCATAGCAATATGGTCTATCGATGGTGGATCAATCTGCTCCAGTATAACCGGTGTACCTCCTTGGTTAGTCCTCATCTCAGACGAGTCATCTCTGACCTCGGCTCTCATGGACGCTCTCTGTACCCTCATAGTCTTCGGCGGCATAAAGGCTGGAAATGGAAACAAGATTCGATAAGGACACAGAAATCGAATCACAAGGATGTATATAATCATGGAAGGAATTTCAATAAATAATTCTTAAGGTCACTTAGGCGGAGTACCATGTCGTAAGTATCCCGCGGAACATACACACGCTACGTCACTCTGCTTAAGCTACCCACTCCATCATACCAAGGTCATGCTACACTCCGAAAGGTAAAACCCAGCGCTCTGATATCAATTTTGTCACGACCTAAATTTAGGCACGTGGTCGGCGCTTAAACCACGTAATGTCAACAGGCGTACGAAATTTAAGTAAGCCGAAACCCAGAAATCTAAACCACCCAAAAATAGATAAGTGGAGAAAACATAGTTAAAAATCTTCGGAAACCTCAAGTAAAAATCTTTGAACTTAAGTTTACTTTCTTAAAAATTTCGGCAGCAGCTCCTTTGTAAAAACTAACCCCGAAAACGGGTACAACATAGAATATAAATAAAGCATCCCAAACGGGAGCAAAATCATGCCCAACAGCGGAAACCACCACCATAAGCATATATACGACACCGTAGCGAAGAAATATAAATGAAAACAACATAAGGAGGTAAAACTTTATAACAAGGCCGGCTCCCACGAGCATGACACCCAAAGTCACAAAATAATACAACACCGATCCTCATAACTCATCTCTAAGTCAAATACATGAAGTGGTAGATAGAGAGTACAAGATCCAACAAAAGATATACAATGTACAAAAATGGATAACTGCGAACCCACCTAATAGCAAAGACCTCACAGCCAACCGTAGCGGTATCCGCAAAAGTAGAGATATTAAGAAGTCCTGCCGCGACTACTCTGAGGGTAAGTCCTACAAAACACTGTGGCACAACGGGGGTGAGTTGCCAACTCGTGAATAGTAATTAACATCATACTATAATCGCAAGTATGCACGAACAGCGATAATCTATCACATGTAATCTGATAGCATAAGTATGGAAATATGAATATGCAACAATCATGTAAAGGTACATCATCAAGGTACTATAACTACATGAAGCAATGCATATCAACATAATTCTGAATGTGGGATGATATAATAAAATCTCATGCAAAAATCATCAGCATGGAAAAACCATAGTGTCCCTCACTGACACGTCAAATCCCAAAATCCTCAGGCACTGCATCCTCAGATCGGCCCTCATATTCTGTAAGTCTCATGGAACCTGAGTGTCCAACTCCGACACCCGAAATATCATGAAAACATATGCCTATATATATGTGTGTGTGTGTGTGTGTGTGTGTGTCCCTCAACGACACATCAAAATCATGGAACCTGAGTGTCCAACACCGACACTCGAAATATCATGAAACCCGTGTCCAGCATCGACACGTAAATTCTCATATCTCAGGCGCCGTCACCACGACTGGCCCTGATGTCATGTCCGTACATCCAGTCGGTATCCCCACGATAACCGCCGAGTCCAAATACTATCACCGGTAGGTACCAGTCCTTCCAGCCAGGCTTATCGTCTATACCACGAAAAATCATATCTTGCCTCGGGGAACCATACCGGGTCCACCATGTACCCGCAGACGGTGCCTATCCGCTCCTCGAATCGGGTATATAACATAAGTCTCAGAACCGAGAAAACTCATGGTGCACGCACTGAAATATCATATCAAGAGAAACCAGGTTTTCAAACAATGCATAATTTCTTGAAAACACCCCCACGGTTCTCAAATCCATAAATCATATGAAATCTATATCTCAATGCGTAAATCCATGAACAACTGATATATGCAACATAAACAGCAATATGAGCATATTAAGGGAAAACCGCTCTTTTAAATAAATCCAGCTTTAAAATATATCATGCGGTTCCCAAATCCTCTGAAATCAAGTGTAGCATCATATGAGGTGTACATGTAACTATAGCAAGATATAAGTATCTATATGTATGCAAGTATGTATGACGCATTTCGTAAGCGCAATAGCACATAATCAACGTCTCAATATCAAATGACAATACAATACCACTTAGGGATATATGTAGCTATAGCAATGTATGTGGGTATACATGTAAGTATGTTTGCATGATGTACATGTAACTGTAGCAATGTATATGGGTGTACATATCAGTATGTATGCAGGATGTACATGTAGCTGTAGCAAGGTATACGTGAAATAGAATAAAAATTACTACCTCAATTATCCCTATCCAATACAATATCATGTAGGTATATGTGTCAGCTGTATCTCATATGCACAATGGAATAAGAGTCACTATCTCAATTATCCCTATCCAATAAAATATCATGTATGTATATGGGTTGTGCGTGTCATGACAATTACCGACGGTGTGTGTGTAGCATACAATTTAGTGCTTGTTGATTAATGTAGGATTTTAACGATCAAAAATAATTTACCGCAATCAAGAACGGCGTCGCTTTGCAGCTAGCCGGTGAGTACGGGTCGGTCCACAGGGATTTTGTGTTTTCCTAATCGTGCTAACGAGTTAATTCTGATGAATGTTCAGATTGATTTATTAAATCTAAAAACTACCAAATTAAGTTATACTAAAATTATCTAGATCTAAGTCCTGCTAGGGTTAGGCTTAGGGGGAGTTGAGAGATCAAAGGTTTCCTCACCGCTTTCAATACCCTATTTTAGATCAGTTAGATGTTATGGTAATTATCAATAAAGTGGATTAGAATCTTTTGGGAAGATGTTTCTTTCTCTAGGTTCTAGTCCGTCCTTTATCGATAATTACCCTAACCTCCATGGAAAACATGCGCACCCGGTCCTTTATACTACAGTATCACCGTTACCTCGAGGGGTAAGGTGCCGCAGGGAGCGGTGTGTGCGTGTATGCATGGAGTTCTAATTCTTAGGTGTGAAGGGGTAAGAAAGAGGTGAGAGATCTCATCTCTCAAACCTTTCCCTAAGGCTAACCCTAACAAGCGAGGAGACTACTCGCTCATTAGGGGATTAAAAGACATTATAAATTAAAAGAGAATTAAAGCAAAGAAATGAAAGTAACTTACTAATTTTTATTGATGGCTCTCTCCAAACAATAATGCAGTACAGATCTGAATTTGTGAAATGAAAAGAGGCATAGCCTCATACAGAATTTAGAGTTCCTATTTATAGAGAATAGGAAACCCTAGGGTTACAATGACTCGCACATCTGCTATTACAAAAATACCCCCTAAAAATCCCAACAAACGCACCGACGCAGCGCCATAATTTTTCTGCACCGACACGTGCCATAGACGGCCGCGGAACCGCGGCCCGAGGCCTGGTTTGGCCGCGGTTCCGCGGCCAAAAGGTGGAGTTGGCTTCTTAAACTTTTGGGCTTGGTTCTGGGCTGTTTGGTCTTTCTACTTCTTTATATCTTTTCTCAATTTAGCTTCTGGTTCTCTTCCAGATTTCCAGTGAACACTTTACAGTGGACATTTAACCGTTCACTTTGTAATCTTGGACCTTGTGCTGCCTTGTTAATTGTGAACTGTTCTTCGTCTAGGCTTGACTAGAATCCTTCTACTTGTTGGTCAAAAGTCCCTCTTTTGTATCGTCTTTTCGTTGTTTTCACTGTTTTCTGTCCAAGAACCTGTAACCTGTAATATGTAGCAGACATGCTTCAAAAGCACCCGTTTATTTATAAAACGACTAAGAATGGGGAATATAATAATACAATATTATGGTGTGAACAAATACCCTCAAACTTATCTTTTGCTCGTCCTCGAGCAAACTTATTTTTATTCACTACAAAAACCTAACCGCACTTTCGCAGGGAAACGCGATTGCACTGAGCTCATGCAACAAGCCGTTAAACCTCTAAGTGTCCCTAGTAGGAGGAGTGTTGTCTCCTGAGGGTTTTCAGCGGATACTACCCACAAAATCCTATCAATTAGGCTTTTCGACTTTAATTCTCCAATCAGGTTTTCTAACAAGGAATTCTATTATCGTCGCCTCGTAAACTATCCACCCATATTCTTCACACTTCCTCATCATTTAACTTAAGATTATATATGTTCTATAGACTTAGTTTTCGGCATTTCTTAAGTTTTCCTTCTAGGGTTCCATCTCCACTTAGGAATTTTTATCAACTCTATTAAAAATACAAGTTCTATTCTTCATTCCTCTCTCTTATCTAAACTCCAATCACATATCCCTACTTGTGTGTATAAATCACCCCTACACTCGGAAATTCAAATCAAGCAATCATACTCTTGTCTGTTGTCCAAAGCACTTATTAATTGGTGAATTTAAATGAATTTTGCTTACACATCCTTCATGCGACCGTTAATACTTCTTGAGGTACCAACGACCGATTACAAGATGTGTTTGCACTTTAAAGCATAATTCCTAGTCTTGCAACACCTAAGGCTTTAGCAGTGACTCCCAAACCAGTTGGTCTAAGGCACTAGGTGATGAAGCACCCTCGCTAAATATTTTTCTATTTTTACAGCCTTAAGTAATCACAAAAACCAGTGTTCATTTTTTTTCCTTTATTCACACTTGTATTTCTATTTTTATTTTCTTCGTACTAAGGACTTTAGACAAGAGCATTTCAAGGTCTCTTCTACTATTCCAAGTTTCAAGGTGTGTGATTTTGCAAATTGTAGGGTATACATTTTCAGAATCTAGACTTAAGCTGGGAACTATTTTTCAAACTTATACTCTAATAAGAACATCAATACTTTTCCTTTGTTTCAACTTATCCCAAGAACTGAACTTAAAATTTGCCTATTTCTAAATAAACTACAAAGCCATATACTCTCTACCGTTAAACTTTAAGGAAGGTTATTTTTAGGGTTTTTAATTTACTAAGTCTAAGATCTAGTTATTCCTAGCCAATTAACCTATCTGTCAAACTCAAGTCAAAATAAGGCAGAAATTGAATACAATAATTTTTATAATTTTTGAAAATTTTCAATTTTTATGGGTTTTCAAATAAGTATGCAAATGCAAAATTATACACATGAATGCGAAGGAAGAAGACTTACCGAGCATACCCCCAAACTTGAACTTGACAGTGTCCTCACTGTCATGCTATACCAAGAGGGTCAAAATGTCGGCACTCCCCTGTTTATTTATTTATAATTTTTTATTTATTTTATTGTTAAAAACAAAAATATATACAGAAAGGCCCCCCCACAAACTTCATTGAAACAATGTTAGACATTACTGCCAAACTTTGCATAGGCCAAACGTCAACACCAACCAGTCGAAAAATTTATCTGTAAAGAGTATCGGTTGGTGGAAGAACAAGTTGTACCGATCCAAAAAGAATTGGGAAAGATAGAAGTGGTGGTATGGAAAGTGTGGAAGTGAATAGATAGGAGGTGGTGATGAATCAAAACGAGAATGGGAATGATCAGCAATCAGTGGAATAATGGCATTCTCGTAGCTTATTAAAAGAAATGGGGGTGGTTCAACTTCTAAAGGAGGAGGTTGACTAACCACACTATCCTCAAGATATTTCTGTGGATCCTTTATCGACTTGGCATCATCCATCATATGCATATGATATTTAATTATGAGGGAACTAATCTCCTCGATGTCCGCCATAGTCCAGCCAAAAACTTGCCGCCTATTTTGTAAGACCATTAAAAGAGCGTTCTCTTGCTCGAAGGCTAGAAAGGCCGATATGATAACGGGAAAGGTTTCATTCTCACCTATGTAAGCATATTTAAGGTGAGACGGCAAGGGCATGAGTTCGAGTTTCGGAGGCGAAAGAATCATAGGTAAAATCGGGGAATCTACCTCGAACTCAAAGGATTCCAACACAGGTTCGAAATCACTGCAAACAACCGATTCGGATGGTTCAACTAACTCATCCAAAAATTCAAAAGACTCATATTCGGGCTGTGAGTCGTCATCATCCAAAAAAATGAAACATTCATAATCAATATCGGTTGTGTCAACTGTGGTAGGCTCAAGGAGGGACGCACTAGTGGCGTCAAAACTGTTTTCATCAAACAAAAATCTTTCAAGCTCGCAGTCCTCCTGCGTGATTTCGTGAATAGAGCAAACTTCTCGTGTACTAGTTTTAGGCACGGGGGGCAGACTTCCTAACTTGTAAATATTGAGCTCACTAGACGTCTTCCCAAAGGGTAGAGTCATGGAGCCATTGCGACAATTTATTACGGCATTGGAAGTGGCCAAAAATGGTCGACCGAGGATCACCGGAATTTGGTTCCGTGAGTTAGCAACAGGTTGAATCAATGGGGAATATGAAATTCCCAACTTTGATCAACACATCCTCTAGCTTACCCCTAGGATGGATGATCGATCGATCAGCCATTTGGAGAGTACAACGAGTGGGTTTCAACTCTCTAACCTCTAATTGCTCGTACACGGAGTAGGGAAGCAGGTTAACACTAGACCCAAGATCTAAAAGTACTCGATTGATTTTCTTATCCCCAATTGTTATTGAAATCGTAGGACAGCCGGGGTCCTTTCGTTTTTGGGGTAAGGGTTGAGGTTGGTTAATAGCATTGCTCACTGCACTAGCCACTAGCACTTTCTTGGGTATTTGAGATGACTTTCTCTTTGAGGTGCATAAGCCCTTTAAGATTTTCGCGTATGAAGGGACTTGTTGGATTGCATCCAAGAGAGGTATATTTATGCTAACCTGCTTAAATAACTCCACAATCTTCTCCATTTGTGCAGTTGGTTTATTGGGACTCAACCAGTTTGGAAATGGAGCATTTTGAAAATCTGTTGAGCCCAAAATCTGTGGAGTAGAATGTGGAATTGGAACGGATCCCAGTATGGGTGTGTTTGTGAAGTGAGAAGTGGGTCCGTTCGGATTAGAAGAAGAAGAGCCTTTTGCAGAATGGAGAATAGGCTCTAGCGGAGGAGATGAGGGTGAAGAAGAAGAAGGAGAAGATGGAGAAGAAGAAGAAGAACCATCGGCGGGGATGTTATCACTAATACCCACATTATTTTGCAACACTCTTCCGGATCTCAACGTGGTCACCGCATTTACATTGTGATTGTGATATGCGTTTTGTGTGTGACCGGGATTTTGCAATGGTTGAGATGGAAGCTTTCCCTTTTCTTTCTCGCTCAACGCAGCGGTTAATTGTGCAATTTGTGCCTCAATAGATTTGATGCTTTGATCGTGTGAAGCATTGTTGTGTACTAAAGACTGGACACAATTTTCCAATCTTACTGCGGATTCTGTAGATTGCTTGAGAAACGCACCTAGACTTTTTTCTAGCGAGATAACCTTATCATCATTTGGTTGAACCAAATTGTTCGTTTGATTTGGATAAGGTTGTGGTTGGAAAGGTTGCTGGTTTTGAGTTTGTTGGGGTGCTTGTTGTTGTGGAGGAGGCCTTTGAAATTTGTTGTTTCCTTAGAGTAGCTGATTTTGATTCCAAGCAAAATTTGGGTGGCTCCTCCAACCCGGATTGTAGGTCGAAGAGTAAGGATCATTTCTTTGTCGTTGCTGAAAGGCAGCATTGACTTGATCTTGTCCTTGAATAGGTGGATTGTAAGGACACTCTTCGGTAAGGAGTGATGGATCCGAACAACAAGCACAAACAGTTCGTGGGGGCAAAGCAGGGGCAGGAGAAGACGATGAGATTTTTGTCTTAATGGCTTCTAGCTTTTTCATAAGTGCGTCCATCTCGTCCTTCATAGCAATAGACATATCTAATTAATGTATGCCTGCCCTAGATTGACCAATAGAAGAAGATGAGGTGGTCTTTGTGCTCTCCCACTGAATTGTTTGTTCACTAAGATCCTTGAGAAACTGCCATGCTTCCTCACTTGATTTGGTTAGAAAGTGACCTTGACAAATGGTTTCTAGCAACTGCTTCGTTGCCGGGTTCAATCCCTCGTATAATGTTTGGCATAGTTGCCAACTTTCGATCCCATGATGAGGGCATTGAACAAGTAGGTCTTTGAATCTTTCAAAACACTTCCAAAATGGTTCGGAAAGAAGCTGGGAAAATTGTATTATCTCATTGCGGATTCTAGCAGTTTTGTTGTGAGGAGAGAACTTTTTAAGAAAAGCTTTAACAAACTCGTCCCAATTTCTAATTGAATGTGATGCTGTGCTGTATAGCCACTTCTCGGCTAAGTCACATAAGGTGAAAGGAATGACCCTTAGCCTTATAGCGTCATCACTTAATTGGGTAGTTTTCATCATGGCGCAAACGTTTTGGAATTTATTGATAAAGATATAAGCATCTTCGGATTCCAATCCATGAAATTTTGGCAGCATATTGATGAAGTGGGGTTTTATTTCAAAATTGTCCCCATTTGCCGGTGGGGGTGAAAGACAGGTAGGTAAAGAGGTGCGGACGGGGTAGAAGAGATCCTAGAGCGCGATTCGTTGGGGCGCTACAACAGGCGGGAGATTCGGGTTATTCGCACCTAACGGAGGTGGAATCAGTCCCGTGGGTAAGGTGTTGTTGGGATTATATCCCGACATACCTTCGGAAGAAGAATTTGAGGGTGGAGGTAAGGAAATGGACGGAATTTCGATTTCGGAGTCGAAAGGTTCGTCGGTCGGTACCAACGAAACACGGACTAATCGGGCGCTAGAGTCCCTAGTCCAAAGTGACATACACTAAAGGGGTAGTGTAGTCAGAAAAAATGAAAGACAGAATGTGGAGGTAAGATAACGTCAATGAGAAGAAAGTCAGTGGTGATGGGGTGCAAGGATTTTACGCGACAAGTTGCAAGTTTTTATAAAAGATTTTTTCTTTTACCCTTTTTTTAGAACCGTTTGCAAAAAAGATTTTTGATAAAGGGCTAAGACACACTGTTGATCAATCAAAAATGCACAATCAGACCTAACTCTAGGGTCACCTAGGTCAGCTAGACAGCTCCTAATTGTTCCAAAAGGCGAGAGATAGGACCTCGAACCGCCTTTTCACCGCCAATTGCGGCCAGGTAAGTTCCAGGTAAGTGGGAGGCTCCCCGCTACAAGTAGCGGTCCTAATTAAGTAACCACTTGCCTTAACACACTTGCCTAGACACCGCAAAGTCAGGTTAGGATAAACGGCTGATGCCTATAACTAGTCCTCTGTCCTATTGAGCTCGAAGTCCTTAGGGCTGAGTCTAGTATTTTTTAATTAATGGATGGTCAATGTATATGCCTTTTGTGATTTCTGGAGTCCTGGGAAGGGTGATGAAACCCCCATCCAATCTGAATTGGTCAAAATCCCCTTAAAGTCCGATTAAAATATGCAAAACAGTAAATTCAATTGCAATTAAATATTTTTTTAGCGCGGCGCCAAGAATCCTGCAGAAAATTTGTTATTGAGAAGGGGAAAGATGTTCTTATTTTTATACGCAAAGAATCCTGCAGAAAATTTGGCAAAAAGATATGCGGAGATTGGCAGAGGAGGGAAAGAGGAATCAAACCGACAAAATATCGCGCACAGAGGAGTCAAGATGACCGCGGTTCCGCGGTTTGGGGCACGTCAAGGCCGCGGTTCTGCGGTGTAAAGGAGTCTTCAGGTCTCCAAAAAGTTGTTGCAGTTCTGTACTTGCAATCTCTCTCTGTTTTGATGTATCTTTTTCTGTTTCGCACTCTGGATTTTTCTAGATCCGTCGATCTTACAAAGATTCACACGAGAAACCCTTCAAACAATAAAAGATGGGAGAATTTTTATATTTTTGATTTTTTCAAATTTTTATGGTTTTTTATATTTTATATTAACCCGAAATTGCAAAAAGGAAAAACTACGCCATCCCCGGTAACGGCGCCATTTGATTAATGTAGGATTTTAACGATCAAAAATAATTTACTGCAATCAAGAACGGCGTCCCTTTGCAGCTAGCCGGTGAGTACGGGTCGGTCCACAGGGATTTTGTGTTTTCCTAATCGCGCTAACGAGTTAATTCCGATGAATGTTCGGATTGATTTATTAAATCTAAAAACTACCAAATTAAGTTATTCTAAAATTATCTAGATCTAAGTCTTGTAAGGGTTAGGCTTAGGGGAAATTGAGAGATCAAAGGTTTCCTCACCGCTCTCAATACCCTATTTTAGATCAATTAGATATTATGGTAATTATCAATAAAGTGGATTATAATCTTTTGGGAAGATGTTTCTTCCTCTAGGTTCTTGTCCTTCCTTTATCGATAATTATCCTAACCTCCATGGAAAACATGCGCACCCGGTCCTTTATACTACGGTATCACCGTTACCTCGAGGGGTAAGGTGCCGCAAGGAGCGGTGTGTGCGTGTATACATGGAGTTCTAATTCTTAGGTGTGAAGGGGTAAGAAAGGGGTGAGAGATCTCATCTCTCAAACCTTTCCCTAAGGCTAACCCTAACAAGCGAGGAGACTACTCGCTCATTAGGGGATTAAAAGACATTCTAAATTAAAAAAGAATTAAAGAAAAGAAATGAAAGTAACTTACTAATTTTTATTGATGGCTCTCTCCAAACAATAATGCAGTACAGATCTGAATTTGTGAAATGAAAAGAGGCATAGCCTCATATAGAATTTAGAGTTCCTATTTATAGAGGATAGGAAACCCTAGGGTTATAATGACTCGCACATCTGCTATTACAAAAATACCCCCTAAAAATCCCAACAAACGCACCGACACACCGCCATAATTTTTCTGCACCGACACATGCCATAGACGGCAGCGGAACCGCGGCTCGAGGCCTGGTTCAAAAGGTGGAGTTGGCTTCTTAAACTTTTGGGCTTGGTTCTGGGCTGTTTGGTCTTTCTACTTCTTTATATCTTTTCTCAATTTAGCTTCTGGTTCTCTTCCAGATTTCCAGTGAACACTTTGCAGTGGACTTTTAACCGTTAGCTTTGTAATCTTGGACCTTGTGCTGCCTTGTTAATTGTGAACTGTTCTTCGTCTAGGCTTGACTAGAATCCTTCTACTTATTGGTCAAAAGTCCCTCTTTTGTATCGTCTTTTCGTTGTTTTCACTGTTTTCTGTCCAAGAACCTGTAACCTGTAATATGTAGCAGACATGCGTCAAAAGCACTCGTTTATTTATAAAACGACTAAGAATGGGGAATATAATAATACAATATTATGGTGTGAACACTCGTGCAACATGAACCGTCAGTAATGGTGTTGTGTCCAATAGGTACAAAGTCAAGGCACAACAGATAATAATATGCAATGACGCTCATGCACAATCAACTCATATGCGAATAACATATAGCTATAATATCATATCCAGCCCTGATGCATAACGCCATACGGGCGATTTCCCCGTAGATGTTAAATCTACTCACCGATGATCTTGAACTTAGAAAATCGAACCACCTGCTTCCCTTTCTTCGCAGCGTCCGAAGTCCCCGCTTGTGATCCTAAAATTTCACAAACACAACACATAAGGCTAAATATCCTACGCCGATACAAAGATAACGAAACACAAGGATAACGCCCACAAGATAAAAACACTGTGCACCTAGTGCACAAAACGCGTACGACATCAGCATAACCCTACCTAGGATCGCTAAACTACGCAACCACCAAGCCTAGACCCCGATCGTACCGATCGCGCATTCACAACACAATATATCGCGCGGAAGATAATATATATAATATCGCAACGTCCATTAGAACCTACGTCCAATTTTTACCGAAACCTAGTAAGCAACTTTATCTCATATTAGCTCAAGTCTAGTAGTTAACACAAATTCTAGCGATCACAAATATCGTAAAGTAGCTTAACTAAGTCATCCAAACCATTACTACAATTTTAATCTTACCCAAATATGATTTAGCAAAAGTTAGTTTGCCAACAAACTTAATCAGATAAATTAGGAAATTAACAAATAACATTCTCCTACCAGGTTAAGTTTTTTTCTTCCAAGTCTACACTTTTCAATTTACCATTTCAACCAATTAAACCCTAACTTGATCTTCACAAAACTTTCATGAATTTCTAAACATGCAATTTAAAGCTATATTAACATCTAATAAGCTAGCTTAATGTATTTAAACAACAATTTAAGTTAGGCTTAGGATTTTATACCTCCACTAGATTCACAAATTAGGAACTAAACTCCAAATTTGCCTCCAAAATGATGACTTTAATGAAGATCCAAGCTTGTTTAATGTTGAAGAATGATGGGTAGGGATTTGTTTATGAGTTTGTGGGATTATTTGAGGATTTTTGATGATTTATTTTAGCTTGAGGAAGAGAAAATGAGGCAAAAGAAAAGAGAGGACAGCAATTGGGGTGGGGAGGGGGAGGGCTCCGCCAAGGCAAGATAATGGAGGCGGTTAAGGAATTGTGTAGAAATTTCTAGTGTAAAACATCAATTAATGCTCATAAATGCCTCTCCCATTCATGCCACCTCTTATCTTTTCTTTAAAATTTTCTTTTAAATCCACAAATATCTAGATATTTTGGAGAGAAAGATTAAAGCTTAATCTAATGATTAATTTAGCATAGATTCATTTTAGTAATAATTAACCCAAACAAAATTGTAATTACCACTAATTAAGTGCATAATTAACAACTTATAATAATATTTTAATTAGGAAAAAATATTTAAGTGAACCAAAATTTTCAAGTGACCACTAAAAACCGCAAACTAGCAATATTCTAGTTAAACTAGGTGCTGTCAAGTCTATACAGAAAATTGATCACTTCCGGATTTTTATGGAAAACACCGACTATTTTACCTAATAACGGAAAAATCGCATAACGATTCCTAAAACGTTACACACACACACACACACATATAACATTAATAGCGAATGATCATCCTCTAAATCACCGTACCTCGCTGAATACGAGTTCAATTTCACCTTGATTTCCCCATTCCCCAGGTTATAGTATGAATTCAGGTATTAGATAGGTTGCGAACAAATACGCATTGCTTTCACTTTCAATCACGTTTCCACTTATCAATATCACTTTCGTATTTGCCATAATCTAATCACTAACACTTATATATCGACAATGCAAAACAGTTGCTAGGTCTCAATGTAAACAATCACTATGCAGCAGGTATAAAGCAAGCACAAAAATATGCAATACTGCACTGAACAGACATTCACTATATTATGACAGCCAACGCCATATACCTTGTACAATTTACCATAAAACACACGTATAAAATCAACCAAAATAATATAAAAGGCGTACGAAGTACACCTGATTATCTAAGCAGTAAAATTAATTTCATGTCAAACGGAACTCAGGTTAGAGACTTATCATCATTTTAAATTTGCGATAGATTGCTGGAATTCCAGTTTCAGAACTGGAAGTCCAAATTCGCGTGCAGTTTACTAGGGATTGTGTTCATATTCAGATGTTGCCCCAGTTGAATAAAATTTAGTTCTATCTGTTAAATTTTCGACACATCAAATGGATTATCAATATCTTTCCTGTACTAGAAGTTACGTCCTGTTTAATATGACGGTGTATGAAATGTCACTGCAGAAACTGCAGAACACATCGACATTCTAAAATACAAATTAAATATCAAACGACTATGAAACTGCACGGTACAAGATTCATATGTTAGCCAACTAAATTATCTAAGTGAATATAGGGGAATCCATTCATTTTCAGTTTTATGTAGGGATGTGCAGGTATTTAAATTCAGGTATTCTCAAGAAATGCTGTCCCGGACTGCAGTCCAGTGCCACATTCCCAGCCAATTCTCGTTACAGTAATCTATCGATATCAAAAAAAAACTATGGATGGTTTTAGATTATCAAGTCAGTTTCAATATGAGCCATATAACATTACATTCCAAACTGTATTGAATTTACAATGATTTTAACAAGGTAATATGCGCGGTAAAATTTCAGATTTAATGTCGCCTTTAGAGGCGACTATACATGATTATAAACATGCTATTTTGCAGCCAAATTTCAACACGTTATTCGTAAACAGTAAAGAAATATAACTATCGCAAGTTCTGCCATAATAAGATAAGTTTTGGTCTAGGAATTTGTGTGGAGCACTTAACTAGTGTACGGTTATTAAACGAGGGGTTCGCTTAATCTAATCAATTAAACCAATAGTTATTCCTTGTTCACGTTCTGACCACTGTAGGCGTTATCGATGGGTCATAGGTTCACAACGCGGCTATTATGACGATGTAGATATATATATGCAATAATATCATTACGAGCAAAACCTATCGATCCATTTAAAATAATAATAGCATGCAAAGCAATTGATCGGGTTTTCACTAGCCTAGCGATGGCTCGATAGTCGGGATGGTGACGACGAATGGTGGCAGCACAGCAACGCGACACAGAGCAGCGGAACGATCATTGGCAGCGGCAACAGCGTCTACGACCACGGTGTGGAGACAGCCCGGCACGATACACGCGCGACTAGCATGGCTCGGGTGAGGACTTAGGGCTCGGCACGATGCAGTGGGGTTGCAATGGTGGCGGCAACGGGGCAGTGGGTCGCCGGCGGGTTCGCAGTGGCTCGGGTGAGGAGTTATGGAGTCGATAGAGGCAGCGTCAGCGGTGTCGAGCTCCAGTGGCGGTTGCAGTGTAACGTTTCAGAAATCGTTTAGGCGAATTTTCCGTTAATCGGTAAATAATTTGTGTTTTCCGTAAAAACCAAGATGTGATCATTTTTCAATATAAACTTAATTGCACCTAGTTTAACTAGGAAATTGCTAGTATGCGGTATTTGGTTAGTCCCTTATAATTTTGAGTTCACTTAAATATTTTTCCTTAATTAAAATATTATTATAAGCTTTTAATTATACACTTAATTAGTGGTAATTACAAATTGGATTGGGTTAATTATACTAATGTGAACCATGCCAATTTAATTATAAGTTTAAACATTGTTGTCTTCTTCTCAAAATATCTAAGAGTTCTAAGTATTTCTAAGGTTTAAAGGAAATTAGAAAAGAAATGATTTAGAGGTGGCATGATGGGAGGTGCATTAATTAAGCTTTAATGGTGATTTTAGCCTAGAATTTTCCACACACACCCACAACAAATCCCCTCCCCCTTCATTTGGCCGAGCCTCCCCTTGGCAGCCCCAATGCTTTTCCCCACTTCATTCCCATTTCTTAAAGCTCCAAAAATTCATCATAAATCAAATAAAAATCCCACAAAATCTAAAACAAATCCTTACCCATTATTCATTAGCCTAATCTAGCTTGGTTCATGAAGAAAGTTAGCAATTTGGAGGCTATTTTGGAAGTCTATTTGCAAGTTTAGAATCAAGTTGTGAGGTATAAAATCCTAACCCCAAGCTTTAGTTGTTGTTTAAATGCTTTAATCTAGTTTATTAGATGTTTAATTATGGTTTTAATTAGCAAGTTTGGAAGTTCAAGAGAGGGTTATGAAGATTAAGTTAGGGTTTTGATTATTAGTAATGGTTAATTGAGTAGTTTAGACATAGAAAACCTAACCTAGTTGTGAGATTATGAATTGTTATTTTCCTAATTGTCTAATTAAGCTTGATTGCAAACTAACTTTTACTAAATCTTATATGGGTGAGATTAAAATTGTAGTAAGGGTTTGTATGGCTTAATTAAGCTATTATGTGATGATTGTGGCCATTAGAATTGTTTAAACTTCTAGATTTGTGCTAAAATGGTTAAAAGATGCTTACTAGGTTTTCGGTAAAATTAGACGTGAGTTTTAATTGACGCAGTGATGAAATATATATTGTCTTGTACGATATTTATTGTGTTGTGAATGAGCGATTGGTATGATTGGGTTTTAGGCTTGGCGGTTTTCACGAATAGCGACCCTAGTTAGGGTTTTGGCTATATTTTCCGGTATTAGGATTCTTGGTTTTGAGACTTGATATTGTATTTGGTCATTGGACGTTTGTACGTCAACGGCGAGAGTTGTTTGGTTGTTTTTGCATGCGTAGGCTATAGGTTCTAACCTATGAGCGCACCGTGTGCCGTATCGGTTTTCGGACTTGGTTTTCATAACATTGCGATATGTGTTGATTTGTAGGTACCCTCACGTAGATTCCGAGACGACGAAGCACATCGACTACGCCTGGACGAGGAGTTCCACAGCTGAGTAGATTTATATCTACGGGGGAAGTCGGGTGGATGGCGTATAGCACCTCCGCAAATTATGAATGGAAATCGATATATATATAGAATACAGTCGGAGAAACCTATATTAGAAACTATAGATATGGTTAAAAGATAGTTAGAGGTGATATGAATGATTGAATGTATATATCGAGATATGAGTTGAAAGCTATAGGGACATAACTCTTGGACATGAAATGAGGGAAATGATGTCTCGAATTGATATATAAGGATATGAAAAGTGAATGTGAATCACGATGTATAGATATGTAGTTGCACGAGATTAAGCATGAGATTTAGAGTAGCATGACATGAGATTCATAAGATAGAATGTATATGTAAAATGACTTGATGTGAGAGATTGATGCGATGAAAAGAGTATATGATGAGATATAATGACTTGGTTGATATGTCGTTATACAGATGCGAGTCAACATGAGATAATTGATATCTTGTCGGTCCCCTAATATGAGATTGATACGGATGTGACCTGGGATATATGTATATATATATGGATAATGATGTAAATAATGAGTGATATACCGTACGGGACTTAGATCCGCACCCTCGTTGTTGTATAGGTCGACAGAATCCCTAATTGTTTAATGCCGCCGTATGATGGATTACCGTACGCGATGAGTTTTACCTGTTGATCGGTCCATACCCTTGATTAGAGGATGCCGTACGATAGATTATACCATACGTGACGTTGTGAGGCTGGATGTCGATTGATAGATTCACCGACTCGGATATATTATAGATACGTATACCTTTTAGCATTTCGCTTACAATGCACCTTATGCTACGTTCATGCCATTCTCATTGCATTACATATACCTGTGCTAGTACAGCTACACCATTATCGATGATGCGTATGTTACACTTATACAGATTGGCCGGCTCACACATTTTATCATCGATAATTGCTATGTCACTTACACAGTAGAATTGCAGCATCATGCTACTACTCTTGATTGTTCAGTATTGTTACATAACTATACTTGGTTGCAAGATATATTTGATATGCTCACATTTTGGTTATATATTGCATACATCATGCTTTATGATATTACGCACTGAGATGCTGTTTTCATGAGATTCTGGATTTGAGAACCGTGGTTATATTTCAAAGGAAAATATGTATTGTTTTAAAAACCCGGTTTCTCTTGATATGATATTTTAAGACGTTCACCATGTGTTTTCTCGGTTCTGAGATTGACATGTGAAACCCGATTCAAGGAGCGGTAGGAATCGTCTGCGGGTACATGGTGGACCCGGTAAGGTACCCCGGGGCAAGAAGACTCATATTGTTAGGCGGTGAGCCTGGCAGGGGAGCACTACCTACCGGTGATAGTATTTGGACTCGGCGGTTATCCGGAGGATATCGACCGGAGTCGCGAGAAGGAGATGAGGGCCGACTAGAGTATGTAGCGCCTGAGGGCCAATCCGAGGATGCGGCGCCTGAGATATGAGGATTTACGTGTCGATGCTGGACACGGGTTTCATGATATTTCGAGTGTCGGTGTTGGACACTCAGGTTCCATGATTTGATGTGTCATTGATGGACACACGTTCTTTGATATCCTCATATATTTATATGCATATGGTTTCATGATGTTTATTGTTGGACGAGATCCACCTGCATACATGCATTGATTATATTGTTGGACGAGATCTACCTGCATACATGCATTGATTATATTGTTGGATGATATCCACATGCATACATGCATTGATTATATTGTTGGACGAGATCCACATGCATACAGGCATTGATTATTATTGGCATATATGTAGACACGGTCACCCTAGATATCATAGTATTATCTTTATGATATAGTTGACTTAGAAAATCATTGTTTTATTCGATTTCTACCTGCTGATGTTTTCTACTCACGAGTTGGCAACTCACCCCCGTTGTGCCACAGTTCTTGCAAGTTGACCACATGGATCAGTAGCGGCATCGCCGGCACACAGCTACATTCGGATGATTTGCATTTGGTAGGTGGTATACATTGGTTCGTGCCACTCTTGCATTATTATTCCTATTGTATCTAGTCAACTCCATCAATCAAAAACTAGTGTTTGTAAGACATAGCAAGACATAGCAAGCTTTGTTATTGTGAGACTTAGAGCGATGGGTTATATGTTCACTTGGTGGGTTTGATGTCTTGCTTTTCATTTTCCTTTGTGTTGATCTTCACCGTTGGGCGTCGTATACATATATATGCTTGTGGTGGTTATTTCCGCCGTTGGGCATGATTTGCTCCCGTTTAGGGATGCTTTCTTTATATTCTATGTTGTACCCGTTTCGGGGCTAGTTTTTACAAAAGAGGTGCTGCCGAAATTTTTAAGAAAACAAAAAAAGGAAAAAAAAATAAGTTTAAGGATTTTTACTTAAGGTTTCCAAATGTTCTATCAATGTTTTCATTACTTACTTCTTTTGAAGGGTTTAGATTTCTGGTCTTCGGCTTACTTAAGTTACGTTACGCCTGTAGACGTTGCGTGATTTAAGTGCCGGTCAAGAGCTAATATTTTTGGGTTGTGACATGCAGCGAGGGGGGCGCGCTCTGGTGAGGAGATGGAGTTGAGGAGATGAGGAGGTCGGAGCTCGTCGGCGAGGTGGAGCTGGTGGTGACTGCGGCGATGGATGTAGGGGCTCGGTGGGTCGTTGGAGGCCGCGAGGGGCCAGTGGGTTCATGGCGTCGGTGGGCTTGAGTTGAGGGAGGAGGAGCTCGTCGGCTGTGAAGAGGGTGCTCCGAGGATGGAGTTAGGTCGGCTTGGGAGCTTGAAGGCATCTGTGGGTTGATGAGGAGAGGTCGGTGGTGGCAGCGGGGTTCAGTTGGTCGCTGGAGGAGTTGGAAGAGCTCAGGGAGTTTTGGAGGAGAGGGCTTGGAGGGGACAAAGAGAATGATGACGAGGGAGAAGGATCGAGATGGAAAGGAAGGGGCTTGGTTGAGACGTAGGTGAGGTGTGGATGTGGGGAAGCGAGTCTCGCAGCGACGACGAGAGAGAGGAGCCGTTGGAGGGAGGAGATTTTGTGGAGGAGATCGTGGGGAGTTCATTGGTGACAGGGCGCGGGTCTTATGGAGGTGGGCATGGTCATCGCGAAGGGGCGCGAGAAGAGGGGGCGAACGTTGGAAATGGGCGGGAAAACGAGAAGTGCGAGGAAGAAGAAGAGAAGAAGTGGGCATGGGGAGTTGGGTCGGGTTCGGGTAGAGTTAGGTTGGATTTATAGTTAGGATTAATAATTAAATAAAATTAAAAAAAATCAAAAATAAAAAAAGGTGCAAAAAATCTAGGAAAGATCTGAAAAATATACGGAACAATATATACAAGAACCGGGATTTACACCTTCTGATCGCTCACTACCTCCATACGGCTCGAAACTGTACCGAACTAAAACTTATTTGCATGACTCAGGAGAGCCATGGTAGGATAGTAATCTATGTACAGTGGGAACTCACACGAGACAATGACGATCTCTGGTCTACAGACTACCCTGTACTCATGTCACCATAGAACTGCTATCTGAAGATAGGTATAATACCATCTAGGAGATCTCGACGAGTCCTTTCGGTGTACTCATTCTCTAGTGAGCATCTTTCAGTGTACTCATGATCTGATGAGCACCTGTATGCAATCTTTGTTGTCAAACACCAATGGCTGTGAGACCAGCCATCGTCCCTCATCGAGGTCAAGAAATGTATACACTAGTTTACTCAGGAATATCGATACCCAGTCTCGCTACTCCCACTACTAGAAATATTTAAGGATGTGCTTATGGACTACCTAGTTCTCACAAGTATGATTGTCATCATAATACTGGTCATTAAGCAAGGATCCTACGGGCTTTATCATTATGTATTAGCGACACGTGATAACAAGTAAAACGTATATACATGAATAATAAAGACAAATCAGATAGCATGCTATCATCTTGAGCAAGACCGTTCTACCTGTATAGGTCCTCGTTCAATTACTATAATTGTCTTCATGCAATTACAGTAATTTCCTTAAAGGCATTATATCCAACAATCTTCCACTTTCACTTAAGGCCAATTATTGCGGCACCGCATACCCACATGTCTCGTGTGCTATCGAATACCCAACTTCTCTACTAACAGTTTCGCAAAACATGTTTGAGAAACAGCCGTATTCAAGGAATAGTCTCAGTGAGTAGATCCACTACAATGTTTCTAATTTTATCTCTCTATAACTTAACTTTGCGGAGGTCCACTGTCTCCCAAATTGAGCGATGCCTGCTTTAGAATTTGTCTGGATAGATGATGGGACCAATTTCATAAATTAAAAATTTTATCCAGAAAACTTTTTGGGTTGTATCCTTTGATGAGTCATAATCAGCTTCCAGCGTTATGTCTACCTCAGTATCCCTGCTTAGAACCCTTTCCAATATACTGCACCTCATATGAGGGTAAACTTATAACTCTTGTTAGATACTCTGTCATCCATGTCATCTAAGAAGCTAGAATCGGTAACCGCCTCCTGTCGGAGGCTGCCATTACCATACACCAAGAACATCCTCATATGTTCTTCACTTCGTCCCTTTGTTTCTCCATAATTGGATTAATATCTACTTACTACAACAAGTGCAAAGCAATATTTGGTCTGGTACATGACATCGCATGATTGACCCCACTTTTGAAATATATCGAATGCCATTCATGCGAGCCCCTCTCCTTATCAGTCCTGAAGACATCTTTTTAGAGAGGGTGACTCCATCATATGCGGGTACACTACCACGCTAGGAGTGTTCCATTCTAAACCCCTTTAGAATGGTGTCCAAGTACTTGGATTGAGACATTTCCCAAATCTAGATCTATCGACATAGATCTAGTCACCAAAATTCTTGATAAATTATCCAGATCCTTTATGGAGAAATATCTGTGACAACCATAGTTTGACCGATTGTAGTATAGGAACATCACTTCCTATTATGTGTATGTCGTCTATATATCATACGACAGTACTCCCTACTTCCTTCTTACTAGGTTTATCTATTATTTTGACGAATTCAAACACTCTGACTTTCAAAACAAATCAGATGATCCCTCTCAGCTATGTCTGTTTTAGTATATAAATAGACATAAGCAACTTGCACACCTTCCGCTGCTCCCAGTGCCCACGATAACCCTCCGGTAGAGTCATATACACGTGCTCTTCTAAATTCTTATTTAGAAAAACGATATAGTTATCCACCTGACAGATCTCATAGTCAGCGGTGACAGGTTATATCTAATGGGTTACGCCAGCTCCCCGACCATCAATCCGTGGCTAAATGGGGAATAAAAATTTAATAAACCGGCGCTAACGGAACCCGATTCTCCGGATCGACCATTAACCCTACACTAGTTATATGAAAAGCAGTTTAGAAATGTTATACCGAATGATTCGTGTCCTTCAGTCTTCAACCTCTGTCCCAAACTCCTCGTGGCTTCCTCGAACATGCTTGATCTCCGGTCTCCCCACATCGAAGATGATCCACATCAAGAGTTTGTAATATGGGTCCGACCTCAAAACCGAAGCAACTTGAATATCTAATTTGCTAACCTAGATAGCCAAGATGAAGTAGAGAGTGTGTGTGATCACTTTGTCTCAATACACCCTAGGTTTCTCAACACATGAGACATATAGGGTGGAGGTTGAAGAAGATGCCATGGGTGAGAAAGTGTGAAGCATAGAAAAAACAAGTGAAGAAAAGAGGTGGCTGATTTTTTTCTTGAGTTGTGTTGTGTGAGTTATTTTGTTGTGAGCAATTAGCAACTAAAGAAACAACCTTCATAAGAAAAGATCTGCCTTCTCACTTCAAAATATCTCACCCAAAACAAAACATATGCATGTCACCATGAATCACCACATGACTCATTGCCATGAGTCACCAAGTGCACATGCATAAGTTAATGCATACCATGACTCACACTTTCCCACACCATAAACATTTAAACTAAATGTTTAATAGAAAAAGAAATGGCATCTTCTAAAATAAACTTGTAACGAATTACAAGAGTATCCCTCATCCGTATATACATACCCGCATCCGTATTCCGACTGAATACGAATACAACGGGACGAAAATAATCCAACAATATAATACTAGGATCCGGCTTAAACTAAAGCCCACTAGTATTATTTGTCCGAAAATCATTCGTGCACAAGTACACATATGTGATTGAACCCTTCCATAAAACCATACGGCCTCTACAACGTTTCGTCCGAAGCAGGGAAACCCTCTGTGTGGGACTCTAAAGACTCGTAAATACGCTGGCAGTGGGTTTAACCACAAGCACGTCAGTGGCACTAGCTGTACGTAACGGCCACCCAGGTATTGAGCGAAAGGGATGCCGACGAGCAAACCATCCTGAAACCCTTACTGAGCCTGACAGTGACAATATCCGTACAGCCCAGTCCTTTCGTCTATGAGTATTGCATATCGAGTCTAGGGGGTGGATAAAGTCAGACCCCTAATAACGCGATATTTAGTGTCGGTATGAAGCCTATCACCACCTGAGAAACTACCAATCCTAGATCAGTAATTCTCGACTACCTTAGCTAAGGATTTCTGGTGATGGCCATCCATGCACGCAACATCAACCCCCAATACCGGGAGAGACGAATCCCCTGATGATCCGCTCACTGCCTCTATGTGGCTCAGGACTGTACCCAATTAAAACCTGTTTGCACGACTCCTTTGAGCCGTGGTAGGGTAGTAATCAAAGCATAGTGGGAACTCACACGAGACAAATGACGATCTTAGGTCGATAGACTAACCTGTACACATGTCACCAGGTAACTGCTATTTGATAATAGGTATAATACCAACTAGCATGTTCCCGGTGAGTCCGTCCGGTGTACTCATAACCCAATGAGTACCTGTATACATCTTAGGTGAACAAACTAACACCAATGGCTTGTGAGACCGGCCACCGCCCCTTGTCGGGGGCTCGATCAGTATACACTAGTCTACTCTTGGAGTATCGATGCCCAGTCTCGAAACTCCTACGACTAGGGACATTTTAAGGATGTGCTTATAGACCACCCAACTCTCACATATATGATCGCCACCATAATGATGGTAGTCAAGCATGAATCCTATGGGCTCTATCAACATGTAATATTGATCTGTAATATCACCTAAAGTATGTACACGATGATAAAGACAAACCAAATAGAATACTATCATCTCGAGTAAGACTGTTCTACCGGTATAGGTCCTGTAAGTCCATATTGCGACCCCCGGTTCTTACGGGGAGGCGGAAACGGTATAAAAAACAAATTTTTATCGCAAGAGGCAACATGGACTAAACAAGGTCGGGATCGTGTCTAAACTAAACTAGCAAATACGCTAAAAGGAGTTAGCTACTATGGAAGATGGTTATACCTAAACTTGAACTCCTTCTTCTTGAAATCTTGTAGAGGTTGATGGTTCTCTTTTGTCGCCTTCTTCCGTCGAAGATGGATCCACCTCGAGGGTTCGACCTTGGGCTCTTTCTCGGACTTGGAGTGAACTAGAATCTCCGGCTTGCTAATCCTTTGATCCTAGAGTGAGTAGAGAGTGACTAGGGTTTGCTTTTCTTTTTAAAGAGAAGGATTCTCAACTCATGAGAAGGTTTCTCTTTGCTAGAGGAAGAAGAAGATGAAGAGAGGAGAGAGAATGAGAATGATAGAATGAGCTATATTTTTTCTTTCTTGCAACCATAATGCAAAAGAAAAGAATTATCTAATAATAATAATTGAAAATGAGAATAGTTGATGGCAATTTGGAATGACCACAACCATGCTTCATTTAAAAATGTAAGCATAAATCAAGGAAGACTTTTGAAGCATGATGGTGGTCAACTTTCAACCATGGTCAACAAGTCAACCATGGTCAACAAGTCAACAATATCAACCATAACAAAATTCTCATTTAATTACTATTATAAATAGATAATCCATAAATCCATTAGGGTTTGGAAAAAGATAACTGTCAACTGTGCATACGCACCCGTTCCGAAACCCTAATGAAATACCTCATCCTCCGCCTCAAGCAACTGTGCATACACACCTGCATTCTCGTTCCGAGGAACAAGAATACCAAGATATAAAAGCAACCCCAAATATATATACTAGTATCTGGCTCAAACCAGAGCCTGCCAGTATAATCCGTCCGGACTCCAAACGTGCACAAGTGCGCGGATGAGAACGAACCCTGTCGCAAAACCATGCGACCTCTACTCTGTTTTGCCCAGAGGCGAATACCCTCTGTGTGGGACTCTAAAGACTCGACACTACGCTGGCAGTGGGTTTAACCACAGACCGCAAGCGGCACTAGCTGTGCGTAACGGTCCCCAGGTAGATGCCGACAAGAAGGCTGACGAGGTGAAACCCCATCTGAACTCCTACTGAGTCTGAATGTGACAGTCTCCGTACAGTCCGGTCTGTTCGTCTGATACATCGCATGGCGGGCCTAGGGGGTGGTAAACGTCAGTCCCCCAATAGCGGTACAAGTCGTGCCGGAGCGAAGCCCAAAACACCCTGAGATAACACTGGAAACCTACCAGTATATCTCGTTTGCCCTGGCCAGGGACTACTCGTGTAATGGCTCTCCTAGACACAGCGCGATGTCAACCCCCAATACCGGGAGAGACGAATCCTGTCTAACCGTCACTGCCTCCAAGTGCTTCGGGACTGCACCCAACCACCACCCGTTTGCACGACTCCTTTGAGCCGTGGTAGGGTAGTGATCAAAGTGCAGTGGGAACACACTTGAGGCGAAGTGCCAGTGTCAAGTCAGCGGACTAAGCTGTACTCATGTCACCTGGGAACTGATAACTGACGATAGGTATAATACCAACCTGTCAGTTCCCGACGAGTCCTGTCCAGTGTACTCGTAACCCAACGAGCACCCGTATACTATCTCCAGTACGACGTACTGATGGCTGTGGGACAGACCATCTCCCACACTGGGATGAGAAGCGCATACGCTAGTCTACTCCGGAGTATCGATGCCCTGTCTCGATAGTCCTGCGACTAGGGACCTGTATAAGGATGTGCTTATAGATTACCCAGCCCCCACTAGTGTGACTGCCATCACAACGCTGGTAATCAAGCAAAGATCCTAAGGGCTCCACTAATGCGTATAAGTGATATACTGAAATAAACACAAGTACACATTGAAGTAGAAACAAACCAAGTAGCATACTACTATTTTGAGCAAGATTGTATATACAAGGTGAATATCCCAAGCATCCATTAAGTAATATACAAACTAGTATGATACAGTAATGGCCTCTAGGGCATATACACTAACAATCTCCCACTTGCACTAAGGCCATGTACTGGCGTATCGAAGACCTATCATCTCGATCAGCCGCTCGAACTGAGTCTGGGGTAGGGCCTTGGTGAATGGATCTGCAGTGTTCTCTTCTGAAGCAACCCTCCGAACCTCGATCTCCTTGCGATCCACGATCTCCCTGATCAGGTGATACCGCCTCAAGATGTGCCTGGATCTCTGATGGGACCTGGGTTCCTTCGCTAAAGCTATAGCCCCGTTGTTGTCGCAATACAGAGGTATTGGGTCAACAATGGACGGAACCACCTGAAGTTCTTTCAAGAACTTCCTCATCCAGACAGCTTCTTTTGCGGCATCAGATGCAGCGATGTATTCCGCTTCCATCGTCGAGTCTGCAACGGTTTCCTGTTTGGAACTCTTCCAACACACCGCCCCTCCATTGAGGGTGAAGACAAAACCCGACATGGACTTGGAATCATCCTTGTCACTCTGGAAGCTGGAGTCAGCAAAGGCCTCGATCTGGAGGTCTTTTCCGCCATACACCAAGAACATCTCCTTAGTCCTTCTCAGGTACTTGAGAATGTTCTTTACTGCTATCCAATGTTTCTCCCCAGGGTTTGACTGATACCGGCTTACTACACTCAGTGCATAAGCTACATCCGGTCTGGTACACAACATCGCATACATTATAGAGCCTACCGCAGAAGCGTAGGGTATAATAGACATGCGATCCCTCTCCAAATCAGTCTTGGGAGACATCTCTTTAGAGAGGGTGATCCCGTGACAAGCCGGTAGGTTACCGCGCTTGGAATCTTCCATACTGAATCTTTTCACTATGGTGTCGATGTACCTGGACTGAGAAAGTCCCAATATCCTCTTGGATCTATCACGATGGATCCGGATCCCCAGGATGTATGAGGCATCACCCAGGTCTTTCATGGAGAACCTTTGTGACAAGAACCCCTTGACAGATTGTAGCATAGGAATGTCATTTCCTATCAAGAGAATGTCATCCACGTATAAAACGAGGAATGCTACAGTTCTCGCTACAAATCTACTATAGATGCATGGTTCATCTGGATTTTTGATAAAGCCAAATTCTTTGACTGTCTCATCAAAGCAGATGTTCCAACTCCGCGATGCCTGCTTTAGTCCATAGATGGACTTAAGCAACTTGCACACCTTTCCGCTGCTCCCACTCTGAATGAAACCCTCTGGCTGGTCCATATAGACACACTCCTCTAAATTTCCATTTAGAAAAGCTGTCTTTACGTCCATTTGCCAGATCTCATAATCGTGGAAGGCAGCAATGGCAAGAAGGATCCGAATGGATTTCAGCATGGCTACTGGAGAAAAGGTTTCGTCGTAGTCCAAGCCAGGTCTTTGACGAAAACCCTTTGCTACCAGCCTAGCTTTATAGGTCTCAACCTGTCCATCTACACCAATCTTCCTTTTGAAGATCCACTTGCATCCTACGGGTTTTACCCCGTCTGGAGCAATGTCCAACGTCCATACTTTGTTGGTGTACATGGACTCCATTTCGGTCCGCATTGCATCCAGCCATTTCACTGAGTCAACGCTCTGAACGGCCTGCTGGAAGCTAGTAGGCTCATCATAATCTATGATGCAATCCTCTCGATCCCCGTCTATGAGAAAACCGTAGTATCTCTCGGGCGGATGAGACTGCCTACTACTCCTGCGGAGCGGCGTAGGAATGTCCTGTTCTGTTGAACCCTCTGGTTCCACCAAGCTTTCAGTAACAGTCTGTGGTTCTGGAATTTCTTCCAGCTCTACTGCGCTCCCACTTATTTCTTTTTCTATGAACTGGTGTTCTAGAAAGTGGGCATGACGAGAAACAAGAACTTTTTGTTCCTCTTCACAGTAGAAGAAATATCCCTTGGAATTCTTTGGATATCCCACAAACTTGCACAGTACTGAGCGTGCCTCGAGCTTGTCCGCATGCTGCTTTTTGACAAAAGCTGGACTTCCCCATATCTTAATGTGATTAAGATGGGGTCTCTTCCCACACCACATCTCAAATGGCGTGGTAGGCACAGTCTTAGTGGGGACTCGGTTCAAAAGGTATGCGGCTGATTCTAGCGCATATCCCCAGAATGATCGCGGTAACTCAGCGTTACTCATCATGGACCGCACCATATCCAATAGGGTGCGGTTCCGTCTCTCCGATACACCGTTATGTTGCGGGGTGTAAGGAGGAGTAAGCTGAGAGAGAATTCCGTTCTCTTTTAAATAGTCCAGGAATTCGGCACTTAAGTATTCTCCACCTCGATCCGATCTTAGAATCTTAATACTTTTGCCGGTCTGTTTCTCTACTTCATTCTTATACTCCTGGAATTTTCCAAAGGCCTCGGACTTATGTTTCATTAAGAAGACATAACCGTACCTTGAGAAGTCATCCGTAAAAGTAATGAAGTAAGAATGTCCGCTTCGGGCATGTGTAGACATTGGACCGCACACGTCACTGTGTACGAGTCCCAAGAGCTCGCTCGCTCTTACTCCATGTCCAGTAAACGGAGTCTTTGTCATCTTTCCTTTGAGACAAGATTGACAAGTGGCATATGATTGATATTCGAACGCATTCAAATATCCTTCTGTATGCAACTTAGTCAACCTTCTCTCATTGATGTGACCCAATCTACAATGCCATAAGAAAGTCTGATTTATTTCTGGAGACTTTCTTTTGTGTGTATTCTGGACATTGAAAATCTGTGGTTGGTTTAACACGTATATACCATTACTCAGAGTACCTGACCCAATCAATACTTGATTAAGGTGAATGTTTACAACATTACTTACAAACGCAAATTCATAACCTTCTTTAGAAACTAAAGATACAGAAATGATATTACAAGTTGCGTTGGGTACAAAAAAGCAATTACGCAAAACCAAAACATGTCCATCTGACATTCCCAGGTGATAGTCCCCCACGGCTTTAGCATCCATGCTAGCTCCGTTCGCAACTCTGAGGGTCATGTCACCTGCCTTCAAATCCCTACGGTTTCTCAACGCCTGCAAAGAATTACAGATATGAGATCCTGATCCGGTATCCAATACCCAGGAAGTAGAGTTTATTGAAAGACAGTTTTCAATAACATACACACCTGAAGCTGAAGCTGCAACCTGCTTCAATTCCTGTGTTCTGGCCTTCCAGGCCCTGCAATCATTCTTCCAGTGTCCTTTCTTATGACAAAAGAAGCATTCTTCCTTATCCACAAGCTTCCCCGCTATCTTTGTTGCTTTACCTTTTCCCTTCGTATCCACTTTACTAACACCGCCCCTTGGTTTGGCGGGGGCCTTCTTCTTCTTTCCCTTGGCTTTCGCCTTGGACCTAGAAGAAGATGATCCTCCTACAAACAAAGTGGATGTATCCCTACTTTTCTGTAGGGTGCCCTCTGCGCTCCTCAGCATGTTGAGGAGCTCTGATAGTTCAACCTCTTTTTCTTGTAGGTTGAAGTTCAGTATAAACTGGGCGTAAGTGGAAGGAAGGGACTGGAGAACTATATCCGTATATAGCTCACTCTCCAATGTGATCCCTAGGTCAGCGAGCTCCTCAATGTAGCCGATCATCTTTAGCACGTGCTCGGCTACTGATGATCCGACGGCCATCTTTGTCGAAAACAACTTTTTCGACGCTTCGTATCTTGCGATACGTGATTGCTCTCCATACAGTTCTTTTGTATGGAGCAATATGGACTCCATGTCCATATTCTCATGCCTCCTCTGATGTTCGTTGTCCATCGAGGCAAGCAGGAGGCACTTGGCCTTCGCGCTATCAATCTCCCAAGTCTTGCGGATTTCCTTATCCGTGACGCTGGAAGTTGGACCAGGGACAGGGGGAGCTTTGGTGGTAAGAAGATACCCCAGCTTGTCATAAGTGATTGCTATCTTGACATTCCTGAGCCAATCTTTGTAGTTTGGCCCTGTCAGTTTGTTTTTATCTAGGAGTAACTTAAGTCCAGTCATGTTGATTGGTCGCTGCAATTAGGAGAGAGAAGAAGAAACACTCAGCATGATGCTCTTGCAAGTTTAGAGTGGTTTTTAGTTTGTCTAAACAGGATGGCTCCCACTGTTTCTCGAATCCCTCCTCAAACCATAAAGGAAGAATTAGTCAGGATCAATCCCACCGTACAATACTTGCTTAACCGTTCAGCCAGGCCGGTGTCGGTACTTCGAGGGAGGTTTTCCAACGCTTTCGCGAAGTTCCTTAATTAAAGAACCTCTTTTCCCTGGGGGCGTAACCCCGCTAACACCTTTCTAGGCACCTACTAGGTTTATAGCATTGATCGTTAAGTGAGAAATTTCCCGAGGAGTAGCATATACTCACAGTAGGATCGGGATCCAAATATCATCGCGTGACGAAACTGAAGGAATCCTACCAGAATCACCACACTCCAAATGGTATGCAAATCTAGCAAGTTTCAGTACTTATGAAACTCCCGATGTGGATTTTTGCCCCATGCTCTTATGACCTTGACTTTGGCCAAAATATCATAAGTCACATGTCAAGTTCTGCCCGTCACTATCCAGGTTAATTTGGATCCATCCGTACCTACCCTTGACTTTGGCCAAAATGGCAGCACGACTGTCCCAAACCAACGCATCTATCTATGCTACACATGAACACCCAATAGCTACCAATCACTATGCCTTGACTTTGGCCAAAATACATAGCTTGAATACTATTGCCTATTCATGCGAAGCGACGGAGGGCTACGAATGGTTTTGGCGAAACCGTGAACGTAGTGAACTTGATTTAATCGATGGAACGAGATAGCTTTTAGAAGGAGTGGCTCAATCTCCGCATTTAAAAGTTAGTTTTGAAAAGAACCGAGTGGTTTTTCGAAAGTGTTCCATCGACTTAAACTTGGTTTATTATCTTGCATTAGTTCTTTTAATGCGTGATATTCTTGCATTAGTACTTTTAATGCGTCCCATCATTTAATCCTACCATTGCAGAAAACAACCAAAATATGACGTACGCTTATGCCATTCGCATTCGCCACGGGGCCCCGTCATTACCCGTTAGGTTACTTAACTAACGACAGAGCGGGGGCTGGGCTAGCGCGTCTGTAAAACATAAGCAACGCCTAAATAGAAAGCAATGATAGACATTTCAGATAACAGATAAATACATTGGATATACTAGCAATCTGTAATTTGTACGAGCCTGTAACAAAAACAGATAACACGGTCGCGGTGAATAGCCAAATCCCCACCCAAGACCCCTACGGGTGCGGCAAACTACCCGCCAAGTCCTCGGTAGTTTGTGCACCCCTCCATGGGTCTATCCTAGGAGCAAAAACAGTAAAAAGAATTATACAATGACGGCTACAACCCCGACCCGGTTGTGCGGCCAAACAAATAATATAATTACATCAATTTACATTTACAATGAATTGCAAGAAAAGAAAACT
The DNA here is from genome assembly GCA_030015575.1 of Agapanthus africanus. Taxonomy (NCBI): domain Eukaryota; kingdom Viridiplantae; phylum Streptophyta; class Magnoliopsida; order Asparagales; family Amaryllidaceae; genus Agapanthus; species Agapanthus africanus. The sequence goes on along the minus strand of CM057340.1, from coordinate 115,940,365 downwards.
CTCGTCTCACAACCCCCGGCTATTCACCCGCGACAATCCAACATATTTATATACACATTCCAGCACATTACAGATCATGTATAACCCCGACTTATCGTCTTATAGCGATTAGCCGACGTTCAATACATGCAAACATCACAGATATAACCATCATAGTCAAAGTGTAGTGAAGTTCGGAAAAAAATACGGAATTATAGGACCCCAAAAGGAAATTTCTTTTCTGCAAAATCTGGGCACATATAACATATTTCAAAAATCCCAAAACCAACACAGACACACACTGCACGAAAAACGATGCACAGAAGACGACAAGTCGCGGCGGTTCCGCGGCGGATGCTTACCTTACGCGGCGGAAGGGCGGCGGCTTAGAGGAGTTACTGTATCGTTTTTCTTGGGTGTTTACACAAAACCCTGAGACGAATTTATATGTATAAATTTTTTCATTTTGAGCCAAAAAAATTTTCAACAGAAACTCAGTTTTTGTGATTTTCCGGTTTTGTGATTTTTTCGGTTCCGAACTTCGTTACACTTCACTACCAAGCTAGTTTAAGTTTAACCTGGCTCTGATACCACTGTAAGTCCATATTGCGACCCCCGGTTCTTACGGGGAGGCGGAAACGGTATAAAAAACAAATTTTTATCGCAAGAGGCAACATGGACTAAACAAGGTCGGGATCGTGTCTAAACTAAACTAGCAAATACGCTAAAAGGAGTTAGCTACTATGGAAGATGGTTATACCTAAACTTGAACTCCTTCTTCTTGAAATCTTGTAGAGGTTGATGGTTCTCTTTTGTCGCCTTCTTCCGTCGAAGATGGATCCACCTCGAGGGTTCGACCTTGGGCTCTTTCTCGGACTTGGAGTGAACTAGAATCTCCGGCTTGCTAATCCTTTGATCCTAGAGTGAGTAGAGAGTGACTAGGGTTTGCTTTTCTTTTTAAAGAGAAGGATTCTCAACTCATGAGAAGGTTTCTCTTTGCTAGAGGAAGAAGAAGATGAAGAGAGGAGAGAGAATGAGAATGATAGAATGAGCTATATTTTTTCTTTCTTGCAACCATAATGCAAAAGAAAAGAATTATCTAATAATAATAATTGAAATGAGAATAGTTGATGGCAATTTGGAATGACCACAACCATGCTTCATTTAAAAATGTAAGCATAAATCAAGGAAGACTTTTGAAGCATGATGGTGGTCAACTTTCAACCATGGTCAACAAGTCAACCATGGTCAACAAGTCAACAATATCAACCATAACAAAATTCTCATTTAATTACTATTATAAATAGATAATCCATAAATCCATTAGGGTTTGGAAAAAGATAACTGTCAACTGTGCATACGCACCCGTTCCGAAACCCTAATGAAATACCTCATCCTCCGCCTCAAGCAACTGTGCATACACACCTGCATTCTCGTTCCGAGGAACAAGAATACCAAGATATAAAAGCAACCCCAAATATATATACTAGTATCTGGCTCAAACCAGAGCCTGCCAGTATAATCCATCCGGACTCCAAACGTGCACAAGTGCGCGGATGAGAACGAACCCTGTCGCAAAACCATGCGACCTCTACTCTGTTTTGCCCAGAGGCGAATACCCTCTGTGTGGGACTCTAAAGACTCGACACTACGCTGGCAGTGGGTTTAACCACAGACCGCAAGCGGCACTAGCTGTGCGTAACGGTCCCCAGGTAGATGCCGACAAGAAGGCTGACGAGGTGAAACCCCATCTGAACTCCTACTGAGTCTGAATGTGACAGTCTCCGTACAGTCCGGTCTGTTCGTCTGATACATCGCATGGCGGGCCTAGGGGGTGGTAAACGTCAGTCCCCCAATAGCGGTACAAGTCGTGCCGGAGCGAAGCCCAAAACACCCTGAGATAACACTGGAAACCTACCAGTATATCTCGTTTGCCCTGGCCAGGGACTACTCGTGTAATGGCTCTCCTAGACACAGCGCGATGTCAACCCCCAATACCGGGAGAGACGAATCCTGTCTAACCGTCACTGCCTCCAAGTGCTTCGGGACTGCACCCAACCACCACCCGTTTGCACGACTCCTTTGAGCCGTGGTAGGGTAGTGATCAAAGTGCAGTGGGAACACACTTGAGGCGAAGTGCCAGTGTCAAGTCAGCGGACTAAGCTGTACTCATGTCACCTGGGAACTGATAACTGACGATAGGTATAATACCAACCTGTCAGTTCCCGACGAGTCCTGTCCAGTGTACTCGTAACCCAACGAGCACCCGTATACTATCTCCAGTACGACGTACTGATGGCTGTGGGACAGACCATCTCCCACACTGGGATGAGAAGCGCATACGCTAGTCTACTCCGGAGTATCGATGCCCTGTCTCGATAGTCCTGCGACTAGGGACCTGTATAAGGATGTGCTTATAGATTACCCAGCCCCCACTAGTGTGACTGCCATCACAACGCTGGTAATCAAGCAAAGATCCTAAGGGCTCCACTAATGCGTATAAGTGATATACTGAAATAAACACAAGTACACATTGAAGTAGAAACAAACCAAGTAGCATACTACTATTTTGAGCAAGATTGTATATACAAGGTGAATATCCCAAGCATCCATTAAGTAATATACAAACTAGTATGATACAGTAATGGCCTCTAGGGCATATACACTAACAGGTCCTCCCTCAATCATCGCAATCGCATGCCTGCGATCCAATAATTGACTTGAGGGCACTATATGTAAGTCCACGGTAGCGCCCCGGCCGTCTAACAGACGCCAAATGCGGAACAAAAACTTTTACAACTGGCGCTATCGCGTACCATAACCCGGATCTGCCATTAAAGCTCAACTAACTAACTACAAAGTGGGAAGAAATGTTATACCGAACGATCCGAGTCCTTCGGTCTTCAACCATCATCCCACGCTTCGTTGCGGCTGCTCCGATCTCCTGAATCTCCAATCTTCTCGTTCAGGTGGCACCACGTCGACGGATCTTTAAACGGGCTCCCGCCTCTGAACCGAGGAAACTCGGTCGTCAAGTTTGCTAAAAGAGACGACCAAGATGATATAGAGAATGAGTAGAACACTTTGTCTCACTTCGTCCAAAGCCGTGGACGAACGGTTAATGAAGTTGCCTTTTGGATCGGGTGAAATAAGAAATGAGGCTATCTAATTTCTATGAATCCAAAACTATCATAATCTTTTCAAGAAAACAACCACCCCCTTCACCAAGGGGTGGCCGGCCATTTATGAAGGTGGGGGGAGGGGTGAGTGTAGTAGCAAAGGGAGATTGACCATAACCATAAATGAAAGAATGAGTCATGTAACACCTTGCACTAAACAATAAATGCAAGTGATGAATCATAAACCTAGTCACTAAAACCATTAATGCAAATGGTGACACACTAATCCTAGTCACCACAACAAGAAGCTTCCGCTCATGACTCACCTCATGACTCACCCTCAAGAAGAAAAGATAAATCCGCATTTAACCGAATGTTAAATACGTCGATAGAAAACTGGAAACTGGCAACTTCCAAAAGTGATCCCGAAACGAATTTCAGGATAACTCCGTATTATTATAAACATACCCGCATTTGTATTACGACCGAATACAAATGCAACTGAGACAAAGATATTATATCTACACAGTATAATACTCGGATCCGGCTTAAACCAAAGCTGACCAGTATTATCTGCCCGAAATATGACACGTGCGAAAACGCACGTGCATTTTCCGAACCCTGCCATAAAACCATACGGCCTCTACAACGTTTCGCCCGAACTTGGAAAACTGTCTGTGGGGGACTCTAATGATTCATTAACACACTGGTACTAGGTATAACCACTAGCACGTCAGAGGTACAAGCTGTACGTAACGGTTGCCTATGTATTGATTGGAAGGGAAGCTGACGAGCGAACTCATCCATAAACCCTACTAAGCCTAACAGTGACAATATACATACAGTCCGGTCCGTTCGTCTATGAGTATCGCATATCGGCCTAGGGGCTGGTAACGTCAGACACCTAATAGCGTTATAAGTCGTGTCAGAGAGTAACCCAGAACATCCTGAGATACTACTGGAGTACCTACCAGTAAATCTCCTGCCTCGGCCGAGGGCTTTGTGTAATGGCTCTCCTAGACATAGCGCGATCTCACCCCCAATATCGGGAGAGACGAATCTGCTGCCGATCCGCTCACTTGCCTCCATGTGGCTCGGGACTGTACCCAAAAAAGACCTGTTTGCATGACTCCTTTGAGCCGTGGTAGGGTAGAAATCAAAGCACAGTGGGAACTCACACGAGACAAATGACGACCTCAGGTCGATGAACTAACCTGTACACATGTCACCAGGGAACTGCTATCTGACGCTAGGTATAATACCAACTAGTAGGTTCCCGGCGAGTCCTGTCCGGTGTACTCATAACCCAATGAGCACCTGTATCTTAGGTGATCCAACTGACACCAATGGCTTGTGAGACCGGCCACCGCCCCTCGTCGGGGTCTCGACTGTATACACTAGTCTACTCTGGAGTATCGATGCCCTGTCTCGAAACTCCCTCGACTAGGGACACTTTAAGGATATGCTTACAGACCCCAGCTCCCACGTATATGATCGCCATCATACTGCTGGCAGTCAAGCAAGAATCCTATGGGCTCTATCAACATGCAATAGTGAACTAAAGCATGTATACGATGATAAAGACAAACCAGATAGCATACTATCATCTCGAGCAAGACTGTCATATCGGTATAGATCCTGCCTCAATCATTGCAATCACGTACCTGCGATCCAATAATTGACTTTGAGGGCACTATATCCAACACTATAGCCAACAATCTCCCACTTGCACTTAAGGCTAATTATTACGGTGTCGCATACTCACAGCCCGTGTGATACCAAACACCCAACTTCTCTACTAATCAGTTTCATAAAGCTCGTTTGTAAAACTATTGCGTTCGAAAAATAGCTTCAGTGAGTGGATCCGCTTCAATGTTTCTTTCTATGTCTCTCTTTATCTCAATTTCGCGGAGAAAACTATCTCCCAAAATGAGAAATACCAGTCTTAGAATATGTCTAGATATCTAATGGGACCCGGTTCACAAATGAACTCCAAATCCAGAAAACTTCTTCTACTGTATCGTCCACTGAATTTAATCAGTATCCGCCATGCCTCCCTCAGTATCCGCTTGGACCACCTGTCGAAACTACTGCCTCTCAAAAGTGGGAAAACTATAACTCTGACATTCACTCTGTCATCCAGGTCACCTTGGAAGCCTGGAATGATAACCATCTCCCGAAGGAGGCTGCCGTTACCAAATCCCTAGAACATCCACTTATGTTCATAAACTGCTTCCGAACGTTTATCCAGGATTGGATTAATATATAAACTTATTGCAGCTAGTGCAAAAAACAACATCTGGTGTGGTACTTGACATCTCATGATTGACTCAATTGGCTAAGCAAGTGATATGCTAATCATGCACATCCCTCTCCCCTTTAGTCTGTAAGACACCTTTAGAGAAGGTGGTTCCATCACCTACCGGTACACCACCATGCCAGGTGTCGTCCATTCTAAAACACCTTTAGAATAGTGTCAAAGTACCTAGATTGGGAAACTGTCCAAATTTAGATCTAAAACCATAGATCCAGTAACCAGAATGCTTGATATAATATCCATATCCTATGTGGAGAAACCACTGTGTGACAACCACTGTATAACTGATCGTAGTATAGGAATTTCACTTCCTACAAAGTGCATGTCATCCAAATACCAGGACATCACACCCTACTACCTTCTTAACAGGTCCATCTCCTATTCTGATGAAGTCAAAGCCTATGCTGTCATATCAAAAACTGATGATCTATCTCCGCTATACATGCTTTAGTCTATAAATAGACATAAGCTACTTGTCCACCATGCTACCGCTTCTCCCACTGACTACAACAACCCTTTGGCAGAGTCATATACACGTGCACTTCTCAAGCTAGTTTAGAACGACTCTATACTTATCCTCAAACCGGGTTTCATAGTCTAGAACAACAGTAATGGCAAGTCTGGGTAAACAAGAACCTCCCTGTCACCGTCTTTGAGGATACCGAAGTACCTCTCGGGTGTCTGAGGTTACCCACCATATCTGCGGAGTGGCCAATGGAATGTCAAACCCGATTGAATTTGTAGGTTCTATTAAATTTTCAGTAATTGTTTGTGGTTTTGGAATCACTTCCAGTTCTACCATACTCCCACCACTGTTTTTTGAAAAAGTCCATTTTACTAAAACTGTGGAGAGTCAAGAACAATATCACTATTGATCTTCCAGATGGTAGAAGTTAACCCTCGTCATAGCCCGGGATAACCCATAAACTTCCATTACAGAAACGTGCCTTGAGTTATCCAGAGTCTGGTTTTAAGCATAAGCCGGACAACTCCATATACCTTAACATCGTTAAGATATGAACCATTCTATATACAATATAGAAACAGAGGCACAAATTTAATTGGAACCATATTCAAATCATGCAGCTGTCTCCTGTGCATGTCAACTAAATGGAGAGAGGCCGATCAGTATTACTCAACTAGGAGTGCATCCACATATGAGTAACCTGAAAGAGAAGAAAGTTCTCAAAACTATTACTATCAACTGAATACCATACACAAGTATCTACATCTTCGATCACCTTGAAGAATCCTGATACTTGCAACACATGGTTCTCTACTTTATTATTGTACCTATAATTTCTCAAAACTTGGACCTTGTATTTCTACGAAATACTTGTCTAAAACTGGAGAAGTCACAAGTAAATAGAGTATAGTACGAGCACCAACCCCTTTGTCCTAATGAACACTGGACAACATACAATACTTTGTATAAGTCCTCTGAGTTGAATAACTCAAACCCTGTGCGTCGTAGGTTGAAAATTGTACTATGGTTAAGAAAAATTACACCGCTGTTTAATGCTCCTTACCTAATCATCAACTGATATAGGTAAATGTCATGGACATAATTTCAAAAAGTTATATCTCACTTTATAAAATAAACGTACAGATATATCAGTTTGAAATTGGTGCATAACAACGGATATTCAAAACCAAATATTTGCCGTCAGGCAAAACCCCAGGTGATTTCCTCAAATATCACCAATTACAACGCATTCCGATATAACGAGGATATAATCACCTAATTCCCAATAACTTACTCCCACTCATCATCTGTAAAACCATACAGATGTGAGAATCAAATCTGGTAAATACATACCCTGGAGTAAGGATCTAATTGGGAAATCGGTTTTCAATTAACAACGCATAGTGAAACTGAAATATGAAAAGTTTCAAAGGGGTAGCCGGGTATTCCTAGTAATGCCTCTTCCATTAACCAGATTCATGATTATAACCGTATATTTCCTTCTCTCCAAATTCCTTTATTTGTATTTACTCATTACCTTCTGTACACCGCCCTTAGGCTAAATGGTTTTCTTCCTTCCCTACCGTTCGGCACCAGCCTATGGTTTGGAAGAAAACTATCCAATAAGCGTAATAGGTGTACTCTCATAATCCTAGGAGCCCTCGCAATCTGAGAGAAGGTAAAGATAAAAGAAAACTGAATTAACCTTATTCTATTTCTCCTGAACCAGAATCCATCCTCGAACTGGAACAAGTTCCTTCGAGTTCGTATATAACTATACGATGGATTATCCAATAAATGTGGATCTTCGTAGTGATACGGGGTGTTCTGGAGAAATTTAAAGGTGACGTAGGAGTGGCGATGATATACGTGGTTCGGTCATGAATGATAGCAGTCGCAATTTACTTTACCTTCTTTCTAATCCCTTTATTTGTCTTTACTTATTACCTTCTGTACACTACACTTAGACTAATTGGTTTTCTTCCTTCCCCATCTTTCGGCACATGCCTATGGTTTGGAAGAAGACTATCCAATAGGCGTAATAGGTGTGCCCTCTCCTAATCCTAGGAACCCTCACAACCTGAGAGAAGGTAAAAGGAAAAAACAACTGAATAGTCCTATTCAATTTCTCCAGAACAGGAAACCATTCTCAAATCTGAAACAAGTTTCTTCGAGTTCATATGTAACTATACGACGGTCATATCCAATAAATATGGATCTTCGTAGTGATACGGAATGTTCTGGAGAAAAGCAAAGGGTAAAAGTAGAAGTGGCAATGAAGTATGCAACTCAGACAATCCAAAAGCCAGTGTGTTTTAAGAAGGTTCGGTTAACTTGGTTTGAGTTATAGTCTAGGGTCGGGACATGGTCGCTGCCAAAGAGAGAGAAAAGAAACACTCAGCGTGCACTCTAACCTAGATCAGAATGGTTAATCACTTTATCTAATCAGGATGTCTCCCACTGTATCATCAAATTCTTCTCCAAAATTGAAAGAAGAATTAGTCGGGATCATCTAAAATCACCCGAGGAGTAAACCAATTCATCAGTGGGAATCGGGATCCAACTATCATCGCATGATAACTTGATGGAATCCACTTAAGTTATCAAACTCCATAAGGTATGCGCATTCATGGCAAGTTTCTTGTATGTTTGAAACTCCCGATGTGATTTTTACCCTATGCTCTTATGACCATGACGAAGGCCAACATATCATAAGTCACATGTCAAGGTCTACCCATCATTGTCCAGGTTAATTTGAACCCACCTGTACATACCCTTGACGAAGGCCAACATAGTAGTACGACTGTCCCAAACCGACGCATCCTTCGATCTTCAACCACTGTCCCAAGCTCCTCGTGGCTGCCTCGATCATGTTTGATCTTCGGTCTCCCGCCATCGAAGACGATCCATGTCGAGAGTTTGTAATACAGGCTTCGACCTCAAAACCGAAGCAACTCGAGTATTTAGTTTGCTAACCTAGATAGCCAAGATGAAGTAGAGAGTGTGTGTGATCACGTTGTCTTAATACACCCTAGGTTTCTCAATACATGATACATATAGGGTGGAGGTTGAAGAAGATGCCATGGGTGAGAAAGTGTGAGGCAAAGAAAAAAACAAGTGAAGAAAAGAGGTGGTCGCTTTTTTTTCTTGAGTTGTGTTGTGTGAGTTATTTTGTTGTGAGCAATTAGCAACTAAAGAAAAAACCCTCACAATAAAAGATCTGCCTTCTCACATCAAAATATCTCACCCAAAACAAAAACATATGCATGTCACCATGAATCACCACATGACTCATTGCCATGAGTCACCAGTGCACATGCATGAGTTAATGCATACCATGACTCACACTTTCCCACACCATAAACATTTAAACTAAATGTTTAATAGAAAAAGAAATGGCATCTTCTAAAGTAAACTTGTAACGAATTACAAGAATACCCTCATCCGTATATACATACCCGCATCCATATTCCGACTGAATACGAATACAACGAGACGAAAATAATCCAACAATATAATACCAGGATCCGGCTTAAACTAAAGCCCACTAGTATTATCTGTCTGAACATCATCCGTGCACAAGTACACATATATGATCGAACCCTGCCATAAAACCATACGGCCTCTACAACGTTTCGCCCGTAGCAGGGAAACCCTCTGTGTGGGACTCGAAAGAATCGTCAATACGCTGGCAGTGGGTTTAACCACAAGCACGTCAGTGGCACTAGCTGTACGTAACGGCTACCCAGGTATTGAGCGAAAGGGAGGACAACGAGCAAACTCATCCTGAAACCCTTACTGAGCCTAACAGTGACAATATCCGTACAGCCCGGTCCGTTCGTCTATGTGTATCGCATATCGAGTATAGGGGGTGGATAAAGTCAGACCCCTAATAACGCGACATTTAGTGTTGGTATGAAGCCTATTACCACCTAAGAAACTACCGATCCTAGATCGGTAATTCTCGACTACCTTGGCCAAGGATTTCTTGTGATGGCCATCCATGCACACCGCGACATCAACCCCAAATACCGGGAGAGACGAATCCCCTGACGATCCACTCACTGCCTCCATGTGGCTCGGGACTGTACCCAACTAAAACCTGTTTGCACGACTCCTTTGAGCCATGGTAGGGTAGTAATCAAAGCACAGTGGGAACTCACACGAGACAAATGGCGATCTCAGGTCGATAGACTAACCTGTACACATGTCACCAAGGAACTGCTATCTGACAATAGGTATAATACCAACTAGTATGTTCCCGGCGAGTCCGTTCGGTGTACTCATAACCCAATGAGCACCTGTATACATCTTAGATGAACAAACTAACACCAATGGCTTGCGAGACCGGCCACCGCCTCTCGTCGAGGTTTCGATCAGTATACACTAGTCTACTCTTGTAGTATCGATGCCCAGTCTCGAAACTCCCACGACTAGGGACATGTTAAGGATGTGCTTATAGACCACCCAACTCTCACGTATATGATCGCCATCATAATGCTGGTAGTCAAGCATGAATCCTATAGGCTCTATCAACATGTAATAGTGATCTGTAATATCACCTGAAGCATGTACATGATGATAAAGACAAACCAGATAGCATACTATCATCTCGAGTAAGACTGTTCTACCGGTATAGGTCCTCCTTCAATCATCGCAATCGTGTGCTTGCGATCCAATAATTGACTTGAGGGCACTATAACTAACAATATCTGTATGAACTTCAGCACAGACACTGAAGTAAAAGTTTCATCACAATCCACGCCGGGTATTTGATGAAAATCCTTTACTACAGGTATAGCCTTATTAGGTTACTTCCTTTCCATCTGCACCGATCTCGAAAAATCTACTTACTCCTAATGGGGTTTTCCCCTTCAGGAGAATCCAGCAAAGTCCATAACTTTCTGCAGTGAATAGAATCCAACTTAGATATAAAGCATCCAGCCAATAGTCGGAAGTTACTTCTTCCTATGGCCTGCAGATAATAAGTAGGGTCATATAACACCATAGAATGCGATTAGAATTAATTAAGCGATATAATGCGGGATTTTAATGAAATTTAACCAATAATAATTTTCACATATTTTATTTAATTAATTAATATTTTATTTAATTATTATTGTACTTGCACACACATGTGCATATTAATCTTGGGTTAAGGAGGTGTTAACTATGCTTTACTGGCCATGGCACACTTAACCATTTTCATGTCATGCTAACCATTTTCATATCTAGTTTTATTATTAAAGGGTTTTATTTGTTTTGAAAAATAAAGTAAAAGATGAGAAGAGTTGAATATTGAAGGATTGATGAGGCATGAGGCAAGCATGGGAGGCAATTAATGAAGAGAGAGAGAGAGAGAGAGAGAGAGCGCATGGCACACTCTCATTTCTTCACCTCTCTCTCTCTCATTTCTTAACCTCGCTCTCTCTCAATTTGCTTGTTCTTCATCACTAAAAATCTCCACTTGATCTCTCTTTCTCCACAACCTCAAGCCTAATCTACATCAAATCTCACTAAAACCTTCATAAATCATGCTTAAGCCCTCTTGTGATGTCTTGGAGCTTGATGGCTAGGGTTTTCAACCAAGTTTGGTGAGGTGATGATGCTAAACCTTTGATTAGGCTCTAAAGTTTGATTGTGTGTTAATTAGTTACAGTTTTATACCATGTTGTTTTAAGTTTAGTGTTAATTATCATGTTTTGTTAAGTTTAGGGTTATCTGTTGAATCTGCTATCGACCCAACTAATTGTTTGGAAAGTTGCCATCACTAAGAGATGTAATTGAGGCCTAGAACCCACCTTAAAAACCTAAGACCGTTCCCTCTAGTTTTGGCCGCAAATAAATTGCTTCTGGCCGTAATTTGCGGCTAGATTGGGGATCTGGGAGTCGTGTCTTGGTAGTAGGGTATATGGGGAAAGGTGTAGGCTCATGGTATATGCAACTTTCACTAATTCTTTATGTAACAAAATCTGGGATCGTTTAGCTAGAATTCAAGCGTTTCGGCAACGTGCGATGCGGATTTATCCGACTTTGGTTTAAGTGTTTTGTGCGTTTAACAGCCGTAGGTTGAGTCTAGGATGTCGCTGCACGCGTTTAGCCCGCTAAGCTAACACTTGGTAGCTAGTGGGAGTCGATTCGTTAGTTGCCATTTGTGTTCGTGTGTTATCGTTAGTTTGCTAATTTCACTTGTTATGGTTTGTGTGATATTAGTACCATTTGCGGGGACTTCGGACGCTGCTAGGAAAGGGAAAGAGGTGATTGGATTCACCTAGCTCGTGATCGTCCGGTGAGTAGATTTAACATCTACGGGGAAATCGCCTATATGGCGTTATGTGTCGAAGGCTAGATTCAGTGATATAACCATATGCTTATATGTACATATATTGATCGTGCATGAGTACCATTTTGCACATCCTATTACCTGTTGTATATGGACATAGTATTATTGGACACTGTACCATTACTAACGGTTCATGTTGCTCGAGCTCCGAATTGTATGACACACACACACACCGTTGGTAATTTCCATGACACGCATACCATAGAATTGCCCTAGATAATATATTGTGCCGCTTCCATTATTATTAATAGTTAGATATTGATTCCTGTTCTATTGCGTATATGAATTGCATCATACGTACGTACATACATACATACATTGCTATAGTCACATATATACTCTCATATGAAGTTGCATTTCGATTTCGTGGATTTGGGAAACCGCAAGATACCTTTGAAACTTGATATATTTAAAAAATAGCGGTTTTTCCTTGATATGCTTATATTACTGTTCTATATTTGCATACATCGTATTTCATGGATATATGCATTGAGATATTGATTTCATGTGATTTCTGGATTTGAGAACCGCGAATATATTTCAAAGGAAATTATAATTTTTTTTTTAAAAACACGGTTTCTCGTGATGTGATTTTGAGGCGTCCACTATGAGTTTTCTCGGTTCTGAGCTTGTTTTCGAGACCCGATTCGAGGAGTTGGGAGAACCGTCTGCGGGTACATGGTGGATCCGGTAAGGTATCCTGGGGCAAAAAGATCGTGGGGATGACAATGAGCCTGGTAGGAGGGAGCACTACCTACCAGTGATAGTTTGGACCCGGCGGTTATCCGGAGAATACCGACCGGAGTCGTGAGATGGATATGGGCCGATCCGGACTGACGGAGCTCATGGGCTGATCTGGACTGACGGAGCCCGAGATATGTGGATTTACGTGTCGATGCTGGACACGGGTTTCATGATATTTCGAGTGTCGATGTTGGACACTCAGGTTCCATGATGTGACGGATATGAGGGCCGATCAGAATGACGGCGCCTGAGATATTGGGATTTGGGGTGTCGTTGTTGGACACCAGATTTTATGATGATGATTCATTGATGAGGATTATGTTTTATCCCACACTCAGAATTTATTATGACATGCACTTTTTCATGTAGTTGTTGTACCCTGGTGGTATACCTTGAGCATGATTTGTTGCATATCCATATTGTTATACTTATGCCATCAGATTGCATATTTCAGATATCGTTTTTTATGCATTCTTGCGATTATCTGTACGATGGTTTACTATTCACGAGTTGACAGCTCACCCCCGTTGTGCTACAGTGTTTTGCAGGCTTGACCCTTAGTGTAGTCGCGGCAGGGCGCCTTATTGCGCTTACTTCTACGGGTACCGTTACTGTTGGCCATGATTTTAGTATATATGGGTTTTGTGGGTATCCGTATGATTCTATTGTATATCTTATTTTGTCTCTAGTACTCTCCATCTACCACTTACATGTATTTGACTTAGAGACGAGATTTTGAGGATTGATATTGTATTATTTGTGACTCTGGGTGTCACGCTCGTGCGAGCCGACTTTTATTTCATGTTGTGATGTTGTTTTACTTCCCCTTTGCTTATTTCTTCGCTACGGCGTCGTATATTTACCAGTTGTAGTTGTGTTCCTCCTTCAGGCGTGAGATACTTGTACCTGTTTGAGGCTAGTTTTTTTACAAAGGAGATACTTCCGAAATTTTTAAGAAAATAAATTTAAGTTGAGATTTTATAACTTGATATTTCTAAATGTTTTTAACTATTATTTTATCACTTTACTTCTTTTTTGGGATTAGATTTCTGGGTTTTTCGGCTTACCTGAATTGCATTACGCCTTTTGACGTCGCGTGATTTAAATGCCGGCCGCGTTCCTAAATTGGGTCATGACAAAGTTGGTATCAGAGCGTTATGTTTTACTTTTCGGAGTGTAGGATGACCCTTGGTATGATGGAGTAGGTAGCTTAAGCAGAGTAATATAGCGTGTGTATATTCCGTGGCATACTTACGACGCGGTACTCCGCCTAAATGACCTTAGGGCATATTTCCTTTTAATTCCTTCCTTGATTCCATATATCCCTATGATTCGATTTCTATGTTCTTATCGAATCCTGTTTTCTTATTCCAGCCACTATGCCGCCAAAGACTACGAGGGCACAGAGAGCTGCCGCTAGAGTCGAGGTCAGGACAGGCTCGTCGGAGACGAGGACTGACCAGGGCGGTACGCCTATTCTTCAAGAGCAGATTGATCCACTGTAACATTTCAGAAATATAAAAATATTATTTTTGGAAATTTAATATTAAAATAATATATTTCGCAAAAACTATTCGATTTGCGAATAGGGATTTTTCGTAAAATGGTATAAGTATATACCAATATTTGGAAATTTATCGGAGATTAAAATGATTTATTTATTATAATGATATTTATTGGATTTTTGGTTAAATCCGTGTTTTTACATTTTTCCGTGACTTGTGCACCGTGTCATGTGCATGTTGTGTTTGTGACTTGTGAGTTGTGAGAAAGAGAAAAGAAAAGAGAAAAAAAAGAAAAGAAAGAAAAGAGTTTGAGTGTCAATAGAATCAATTTGATACCATGGTTAAAATTGGGATAAAACAAAATAGATATTTGTTGTGAGAGAGTGAGTGTAGGAGAGGGTGAGCTTAAGAGAGAGAGAGAGGCTTTAACTTGGCTGCCCCAATCTTTCATCTCCCCCATTATTTCTTCATCTCTTTGCTTCTTCTTCTTCAACCTCCACTACCTCATGCATCATCTCAATTCCTTCTTCAAAACCTCATGCTCCTTTCATTAAAAACATGCACCAAGCTATTCTAAACACCTTGAACCATCCAAGTTTGGATTTTGGAGAATTTGGGCAACTCAAGAAATTTCTTTAGTTGCTTCGGAGGTATATCTTTTCACTTTAGAATTTTGTTTGCATTAAATATCGTATTTTAGTTAGAAATTGAGTTAATTAGGATATTGATTTTAGAAAATTGAAAGTTGCTGTTAAGTGGCCAATTGAGGTGTAGTGAGTGTTTACAAGACCTTAGGAATTGATTTCATGGCCTGGATTTGAGTTTAGAACCCAAAATACGAAGTTTGAATTTTCCGTGTCGATTTTGTGAAACCTTATATCCTACAGGTAATCTGGAGCTATCTGGGACTTTTCCAAGAAAATCAAACACGTCCATTAACCTAGATAGACCATTAGAAGACCACCACAGAAGTACGAGCCCCTTTCTCCCCTTCCAGGCCGGCGACCTCGGATATATGGGCATTCTTGCCAAATTTTTGGTGGGAATTGGTGATGGGTTTTGCTTGTAGTTCACTTACCCTATAACCTATCCCCTATACTTATTTGTTTAGTCCCAATTGACCTGAGCTAAAATCTGGGAGTGATTTCCTTAGTTGCTGCTTTAGTGTTATATGATATTTGAATTCTTGGTTTTTAGATTTGATTTGGATTGCGTCGTTGGACGTTTGTACGTCAACGGACGATGGTTATTTGGTTGTTTTTGCATGCGTAGGCTATAGGTTCTAACCTGTAAGCAATCCATGTGCCGTATCGGTTTTCAGATATTGATTGTGTTTGCATTTCGATTGTGTATTGATTGTAGGTATTTCGCGTGGACTTCCGAGACGAAGAAGCACATAGACTTCGGCTAAGCGAGGAGTTTAGCAGGCGAGTAGATTTATATCTATAGGGGAAGTCGGGTGGATAGCGTATAGCACCCCCGCAACCATTAATATGGATGATTATGATATAAATTCTAATTTGATTAAGGATATGCTACGACCTAAGATAACCTTATTATAGGATTTAGTAAGATATGATATGATTTAAGTTGACACTAATAATTATATATTGGCTTGGGAATATGAAATGAGAAGTGAATCATGATAGGTACGAATTGAATGATGACAAGTATGGGCTGACAATGATAGGATATGAGTTCGAGATCGATAAACACGACACGAGATTGAGATAGCGATGTAATTAATAAGATATGATGTTTATACAAATGTGATTTGAGATATATGTGTATATATTTATGAGTATAATGAGTAATATGCCGTACGAGACTTTAGATCCATACCCTCATTATTGTTTAGGTCGATAGATTCCCTATTCTGTTTGATGACCCCGTACGATGGATTACCGTGCGAGATGAGATGTACCGGATGATTGATCCGCGCTAGTAATTTGAGGATGATGATCGAGGATTATTGTCATATCGGATGTTATGAGGCGGGATTGCCGATATAAAGATTTCCATCTGAACCATACCTATTTTCATAACGACGATGTGTGCCGTTTTAAAAGTGACCATATGATTATTGTGTAGATAGATACACTTATCTATTGTTCATGTTGTGTAGGATATTACCCCTCGTGATGTACATACCGCATGCCGGTATTTAATGCTATATGATATCATTTGCTAGTACACCTGCACAATTACCGTTGATACGCATATTACACATACACAGATTTGCCGGCTCACACACATTCTTCATCGGTAATTGCCATGCCACTTACACAGTAGAACTGCAATATCATGAGATTGATCTTAAGCATAAAAGTAGCCACTCACATTTTGGAATTTCCATGGATAATACATTGCTTAGCTTACCTTATCATTGATAATTAGACATGATTTTTGTTCTATTGTGCAAATGAATTTCATTATGCGTACATACATACCTTGTTATAGCTACGTATATGCTTATATGTAAGGTTGCATTGGATTTCGGAGAAATTGGAAACCACGGGATGCTTTGAAATTTGATACATTTAAAAAGAGCGGTTTTCCCTTGATATGATCATATTACTGTTCTATGTTGCATACATCGTATTTTAGGGATTTATGCATTGAGATATGGATTCATGTGATTTCTGGATTTGAGAACCGTGGTTATATTTCAAAGGAAATTGCGTATTGTTTTAAAAACCCGGTTTCTCTTGATATGATATTTCAGTGCGTCCACCATGAGTTTTCTCGGTTATTAGACTTATGTTAGAAACCCGATTCGAGGAGCGGGAGGCACCGTTTGCGGGTACATGGTGGACCCGGTGTGGTACCCCGGGACAAGAAATGATTTTTGTGGTGTAGACAATGAGCCTGACGGAGAGAGCACTACCTACCGGTGATTGTATAGAGCTCGGCGGATATCTGGAGGATACCGTTTTGGAGTTATGATATGAGATGGATATGAGGACCGATCTGAGGATGCGGTGCCTGAGATGAGATAGTAATGAGGGCCGATATGAGTATGCGGCGCTTGAGATAAGAGGATTTACGTGTCGATGCTGGACATGGGTTTTCATGATTTTTCGAGTGTCGGTATTGGACACTCAGGTTCCATGATTTTGATGTGTCGTTGATGGACACACGTAGTTTATATCCTCATATATATATACAGGCTTATGTTTTCATGATGTTCGAGTGTCGGTGTCGGACACTCAGGTTCCATGATATTGTTTTGTGTCGTTGATGGACACGTGGATGATATCCATATGCATACAGGCATATGATGTCGGATGTTTATTTATATATGTCATTGTATTGACTCGATTGTTGACATATATGTGTATTTGGTCACCCTAGATATCATAGTATTACCTTCAGGATATAGTGACCTAGGAAATCGTTGTTTTATTTGATTTCTACTTGTTGATGTTTTCTACTTACGAGTTGGCAACTCACCCCCATTGTGCCACAGTTCTTACAGGCTTGACCGCTTGGGATCAGTTGCGGTATTGCTGGCACACAGCTTCTTCCAGGGTGCTTTGTTTTGATAGGTGGGACACATGTTGGATCGTGCCCACTCTTGTACTATTATATTTCGTTGTATCTAGATAAACTCCATCACATCATATCAGATCAGATCAAATCAGAGACTAGACATTTTATATTGGTAGACCTAGTCAGACTTGGTTGTGCGAGACTTAGAGCGATGGGTTTTGATCGTTTTCTTGAGTTTTGATATCTTGCTTATTATTTGCTCTTTCTGGGTTGATTCTTCGCCGTTGGGCGTCGTTGTAAGTCTACGCTAGCGCCCCGGCCGTCTACAGACGCCAAATGCGGAACAAAAACTTTTTAACTGGCGCTATCGTATACTTTAACCCGGATCTGCCATTATTGCTAAACTAACAAACTGTAAAGAGTGTAGAAAGGTTATACCGAACGATCCGAGTCCTTCGTTCTTTAACCATCATCCCACGCTCCGTTGCGGCTGCTCCGATCTCTTCGATCTCCGATCTGCTCGTCCAGGTGGGACAACATCACTGATTCTTTAAACGGGCTCCCGCCTCTGACTTGAGGCAACTCGGTCGTCAAGTTTGCTAGAAGAGACGACCAAGAATGATGTAGAGAATGAGTGGATGACTTTGTCTCGTTCCGTCCAAAGCTATGGACGGACGGTTAATGAAGTTGCCGTGGGAATCGGGTGTTGGAATGAAATGAGCTGTGAAATTCCATACACCCCAAATGCTATCATAATCTTTTCACAAATGAAAACATCAAGTGAGTGAAGTGTATGAGGAGAGAGAGGGGGCCGGCCTCTTATAGCAAAGAGGGAGGTGATCGTAGAAGAGGGGGGTGACCATTAGAAAAATATCATGTGTGAACACATGAAAAAATATCTTAAGGAAAACAAGAATGTTTAGAAATCAAAGCATGAGTCATTATCCTTGTCACCATTTTCTAGAACCTTCTAGAACCTTCTAGAAGCACGACTCACCCTCATCCAAGAAAAGATAAATCCGTCTTTAACCGAATGTTAAAAGACGGCTGATAGAAAACTGGAAACTGGCAACTTCCAAAAGTGATCCTGAAACGACTTTCAGGATAACCCCGTAACTGTATAAATATACCCGCATTTGTATTACGACCGAATACAAATGCAACTGAGACAAAGATATTATATCTACTCAATATAATACTCGGATCCGGCTTAAACCAAAACCGACCAGTATCATCTGCCCGAAAACTGACACGTGCGTAAACGCACGTGCATTTTCCGAACCCTGCCATAAAACCATACGGCCTCTACAACGTTTCGCCCGAACTTGGGAAACTGTCTGTGGGGGACTCTAATGACTCGTCTGTACCCTGGCAGTGGGTTTAACCACAAACCGTCAGCGGCACTAGCTATGCGTAACGGCTGCCCATGGACTGACCTCAAAGGAGGCCGATGAGCCAACTCAAGGGAGGCCGATGAGCCTAACAGTGACAATGTATATACAGTCCGGTCCGTTCATCAATGAGTATCGCATATCCGCCTAGGGGGCTAGAAACGTCAGACCCCCAATAGCAGTATAAGTCGTGTCGGAGTGTAGCCTAATAACACCCTGAGATACTACTGGAGTACCTACCAGTAAATCTCCTGCCATGGCCATGGACTATGTGTAATGGCTCTCCTAGACACAGCACGACCTCGCCCCCAATACCGGGAGAGACGAATCCCCTGCCGATCCGCTCACGTGCCTCCATATGGCTCGGGACTGTACCCAAAAGCTACCTGTTTGCACGACTCCTTTGAGCCGTGGTAGGGTAGAAATCAAAGCACAGTGGAAACTCACACGAGAAAATTGACGACCTCAGGTCGATGAACTAACCTGTACACATGTCACCAGGGAACTGCTATCTGACGATAGGTATAGTACTAACTAGCAGATTCCCGGCGAGTCCTGTCCGGTGTACTCATAACCCAATGAGCACCTGTATACATCTTAGGTGATCCAACTGACACCAGTGGCTTATGAGACCGGCCACCGCCCCTCGTCGGGGTCTCGACTGTATACACTAGTCTACTCCGGAGTATCGATGCCCTGTCTCGAAACTCCCACGACTAGGGACCACAATTAAGGATATGCATATAAACTACCCAACTCTCACGTATATGATCGCCATCATACAGTTGGTAGTAAAGCAAGATCCTAAGGGCTCTATCAAAGTGAAACATGTAATCAGTCACCTGAACATGCACATAACTGATAAAGGCAAACCAGATAGCATACTATCATATCGAGTAAGACTGTCCTACCGGTATAGGTCTTCCGCAATCATTGCAATCACGTACCTGCGATCCAATAATTGACTATGAGGGCACTATCTCCAACAGTCGTATATATGTTATTGCGTGGTTGTGATTCCGCCAGTTGGCAAAGAGCTAGCTCCCGCTTGGGGATGCCTATATATTGTTGTATATCTGTTTTTGGATCAAAATGTACAAGGGAGGTGCTGCCCAAAATTTTAAAAAAAGACAGAACATGATTTATTATACCTTATTTCAAAACTGCACCAGCACTATTTTCCGCATAACGGTTTAGATTTTCTGGGCTTCGGCTTACTTGATTTAAGTCATGCCTTTAGACGTTGCGTAATTTAAGTGCCGGTCATGTGCTAAATTTCGGGTCGTGACATCCACCTTCCCCAGGACGTATTGATAGGCTAGAGGCTAGTATTCAGGATTTGCGTTAAATGGTGGGATCGTTGGTTGAGACCAGTCGAGCGCAGAGATCGGAGGTCATTTCACCTATTACGGGGACCGTGATGGTACCTACTGCTCAGACAGTCGTACCTACCGCTACCGATATTATCATCGTATCATTATCAGAGTTTATGAGGCTGAAGCCTCTGGTTTTCACCGGTACCGACGCAGCTGAGTATCCACAGTCGTTCCTCGACCAGATGGCCAGGATCTGTCGTTCGTTGAGATGATCCGATGCGAGATCAGTAGAGTTGTCTAGTTTTCGTCTGGAGGGTCTTGACTAGACTTGGTGTGAGTCTTTGGAGAGAGGTCGAGCCGCAGGTCTTCTTCTTATGACCTGGGTTGAGTTCACGATGGTTTTTTTTGTACGTTTTCTCTCACAGAGCGTCAGAGATGCTCGAGCTCGCAGCTTTGAGTCCTTGTGCCAGAATCCTGGTATGACAGTGATGGAGTATGATATTCAGTTCACCCAGCTATCTGTTTATGCTCCATATTTGATGGATACTGAAGAGAAGCACGTCAAGAGATTTGTACGAGGCTTGGTTACCCAGTTGTTCTTCTCTATTGGCACCCAGCGTTTTGATACATATGCAGCCGCGGTGGACGCAGCCCTATTCGTAGAGGAGCATATTTCTGAGACTTCGGTCGTTCTGGGACCGAAGCGGGTTCGTACTGATGTATCAGCCCAAAGGCGGATAGGTAGACGCCGAGGCAAATCCCCTCCAGGTGGCGGTGATAGCAGATGCTTGAGACGAGACTCGTTATATAGCTCTTACCCACAGGGTCAGCAGCCGTCGTCTGGATGTTTCCGGTATGGGAGTCAGAATCATCACGTCAGAGATTGTACTGAGGCGCGTCAGAGATTGTACTGAGGCACGTCAGCAGTTCCACATGTTACCTTACCACTTTCTCCACCTCGGAGAGCGTTGCCTTTTACGCCCGTTGTTGCTTCACGCCAGACCTATGATCAGAGAGGCCGCGGTCGTGGTGGTTTTGTTCAAAGGGGACGTGGTGGCAGAGGCGGAGGACAGCCGGATGCCGGTAGAGGGCAGGCCTGAGTTTTTGCGTTGATTCCTTACGATGCGCAGGTGTCGAATGCAGTAGTGACAGGTACTCTTCCAGTGTGTTCTTTCGATGAGCGCATATTGTTTGACCAAGGATCTACGCACTCATATGTTTCCACACATTTCGTACCGAGGTTGGGCCGAGATTCATCTTTGTTAGATCAACCGCTTGTCGTGATTACTCCCGTTGGTGAGTCTTTTGTTGCGCGACATGCGTTTCGGTCGTGTGCCATTCGTATTGGAGATAGAGATTCGTTCGTCAATTTGATCTTTCTTGATATGTTGGACTTTGACGTTCTCCTTGGCATAGACTGGTTAGCTACTTGCTATGCGTCTATGGACTGCCGTGAGAAGGCAGTTAGGTTTTGTTTTCCGGGCGAGTCAGTTCTTGTTGTGCAGGGGGACCGTAGTGCCGCCCCTCACAGTTTGGTTTCTGCCATTTGCGCTAGTCGGCTCTAGAGGAAAGGATGTCGGGGATTCGTAGCCTTTATTCATGATACTGGAGCCACAGCAGATTTGTTGGACCAGATTCCTATTTTGTGAGAGTTTCCCAACGTATTTCCCGATGAGTTACCTGGATTGCCGCCAGAGCGTGATATCGAGTTTTGCATTGATTTGATTCCCGGCACGGGGCCGATTTCTATACCGCCTTATCGGATAGCCCTGGCGGAGTTTAAAGAGCTTAAGGATCAGTTGCAAGAGTTGCTTGACAGGGGACTTGTTCATCCGAGTGTTTCGCCTTGGGGAGCTCCTGTTCTGTTCATCAAGAAAAAGGATGGCAGTATGAGGTTGTGCATTGATTATCGTCAATTAAACCGAGTTACGGTGCGGAATAGGTATCCTTTACCTTGCATTGACGATTTGTTTGATCAGCTCCAGGGTGTGGGACATTTTTCCAAGATTGATTTGAGGTCGGGTTATCATCAGTTGCGGGTGCGGAAGACATTCCGAAGACTTCTTTCCGTACGCGCTACGGACATTATAAGTTGATGGTGATGTCGTTCGGACTCACTAATGCCCCAGCAGTGTTCATGGATTTGATGAACTGGATTTTCAGGCTGTTCCTCGACCGGTTCATTATTGTATTTATTGATGACATTTTGGTCTATTCTAGAAGTCGAGAGGAGCATGAGCAGCACTTGAGGATTACCTTGCAGATATTGAGAGAGCACCAACTGTTTGCTAAATTCTCGAAGTGCGCATTCTGGCTTGATAGTGTTGACTTCTTGGGTCATGTGGTTATGGGAGACGGTATACAAGTGAACCCGAAGAAGATTGAGGCCGTACAGCTTTGCCCCAGACTTGTATCAGTGACAGAGGTTCACAACTTCTTGGGGTTAGCCGGTTATTACCGCCGTTTCGTGCAGGATTTCTTAAGTATCGCTGCACCGCTGACCGGACTAACCCGGAAGGGAGTTCCTTTTCTTTGGACTGAGGCATGTGAGCAGAGTTTCCAGCAGTTGAAGACTCATTTGATGACTGCACCACATCTATCTTTACCTTCTGGATCAGGCAGCTATGTCGTTTATTATGATGCTTCTCGAATGGGGTTGGGTTGTTTGTTGATGCAGCATGAAAGTGTTATCGCTGATGCTTCTCGGCAGTTGAAGAAGCACGATCAGAACTATCCGACTCATGATCTTGAGATAGCTGCGGTGGTCTTTGCGCTCAAGATTTGGAGACACTACTTGTATGGAGAGTCGTGTCAGATCTTCATAGACCACAAGAGCTTGAAGTACATCTTCCAGCAGCGGGATCTGAATTTGAGGCAACGCCGTTGGATGGAGCTTGTGAAGGATTATTATTGTGAAATCCTTTATCACCCGGGCAAGGCGAATGTGGTAGCTGATGCTTTGAGTCGTAGGCCCGGAGGTAGCTTGTTCCATTTGAGCGTGGTTCAGAGATAGTATTTTACAAATCGGAAGATCTTGTGTGATAGTAGATACGATTCGAGTTCACTTCCGCTGGAGGGCAGCTTGCTCATGTCCACGCCCGTCCACTTCTACTTGATTGTATCCATGAGGCGCAGCCCGACGATGCTTGTTTGTCTAAGATTTTAGAGCATGTTCGGCAGGGTGGAGATTCAGAGTTTGTGATTGATGACCAGGGTGTGCTACATTTTAGGACTCGTCTGTGTGTGCCAGATCCCGAGGGGCTGAGACGCGAGATCCTACTGCAGGCACATCAGTCAGCATACAGTGTTCATCCAGGTTCCACCAAGATGTATCGTGATTTGAGAGATGTCTACTGGTGGGAAGGGATGAAAAGAGATGTTTCGGACATCGTTTCGAGGTTCCTGACTTGCCAACAGGTCAAGGCTGAGCATCAGAGTGCGGCAGGAGAGTTGCATCCTTTACCCATTCCGGAGTGGAAATGGGAGCAGATCTTCATGGATTTCGTAGTGGGTCTACCCAGGTCCAGTCGAGGGTA
Source organism: Agapanthus africanus (assembly GCA_030015575.1). Classification (NCBI taxonomy): domain Eukaryota; kingdom Viridiplantae; phylum Streptophyta; class Magnoliopsida; order Asparagales; family Amaryllidaceae; genus Agapanthus; species Agapanthus africanus. Next base: position 115,916,157 of record CM057340.1, on the reverse strand, counting down.
TAACTCCATTTAGGTGATTGTTGACCGGTTGACGAAAGCTGCTAACTTCCTTTCAGTGAAGACCACTTTCGGATATGCTCAGTATGCTCAGTTGTAAATTGATGAGATTGTGCATTTGCACGGCGTTCCTACTTGCATTGTATCCGGCAGGGGCACCCAGTTTACCGACCGTCTTTGGCAGAAACTTCAGGAAGCTTTGGATACCCGGTTGAGTTTTAACACCGCTTTCCATCCGCAGACCGATGGTCAGTCAGAGCGGACTATACAGACTTTTGAGGATATGCTTCGTGCGTGCGTGCTTGATTTTGGTGGTAGTTGGGATCGTCACTTACCTTTGATAGAGTTTTCCTACAATAACAGCTTTCAGGAGACGATTCAGATGGCACCTTTTGAGGCTTTATATGGGAGAAAGTGCCGATTGCCATTCTATTGGACTGAACTCGGCGAGAGCAGGATTTTGGGACCACAACTAGTTCAAGAGACTACGGAGAAGATCCAATTGATTCAGGATAGGATGAGAGCAGCCCAGTGCAGGCAGAAGTCTTATGCCGACCGTCGTCGTTGCAGACTTGAGTTCGCAGTGGGTGATCATGTATTCCTACGGATTTCTCCGATGAAAGGCGTGATGAGATTTGGGAAGAAAGGGAAGCTTAGTCCCAGATTTGTAGGTCCTTTTGAGATCCTTGAGCGGGTTAGTACCGTTGCCTATCGTTTGACACTTTCTCCCAGTTTTCCGAATGTTCACCCCATATTTCATGTATCGATACTTCTCACATGATTCAGTACCAGACCATCCAGCCGGAGCGCGATCTTTTGTTCACCGAGCAGCTGGTAGTTATATTGGTCGGCAGGTGAAAAAAATTCGGACAAAGGTCTTGCCGTCAGTGAAAGTTCTTTGGCGTGGCCCAAATAGCGACGAGGTCACATGGGAAGCCGAGAGCGAGGTGCGGAAGAATTCCCTCATCTCTTCGAAAGTACGCACAGTAAGATTTTAAATTCGGACACCGAATTTCTTTAAGGGGGAAGATTGTAAGACCTTAGATTGCAATTAGAATTAATTAAGCGATATAATACGGGGTTTTAATGAAATTTAACCAATAATTATTTTCACATATTTTATTTAATTAATTAATATTTTATTTAATTATTATTGTACTTGAACACACATGTGCATGTTAATCTTGGGTTAAGGAGGTGTTATCCATGCTTTACTAGCCATGGCATACTTAGCCATTTTCATGTCATACTAACCATTTTCATATCTAGTTTTATTATTAAAGGGTTTTATTTTTTTTGAAAAATAAAATAAAAGATGATAAGAGTTGAATATTGAAGGATTGATGAGGCATGGGGCAAGCATGGGAGGCAATTAATGAAGAGAGAGAGAGAGAGAGAGAGCATGGCTCACTCTCATTTCTTCACCTCACTCTTTCTCATTTCTTCACCTCACTCTCTCTCAATTTGCTTGTTCTTCATCACTAAAAATCTCCACTTGATCTCTTATTCTCCACAACCTCAAGCCTAAATCTTCATCAAACCTCACTAAAACCTTCAAAAATCATGCTTAAGCCTTCTTATGATGTCTTGGAGCTTGATGGCTAGGGTTTTCAACCAAGTTTGGTGAGGTATTGATGCTAAACCTTTGATTTGGCTCTAAGGTTTGATTGTGTGTTAATTAGTTGCAGTTTTATACCATGTTGTTTTAAGTTTAGTGTTAATATCGTGTTTTGTAAGTTTAAGGTTCTTTGTTGAATCTGCTATCGACCCAGGTAATTGTTTGGAAAGTTGCCATCACTGAGAGATGTAATTGAGGCCTAGAATCCACCTTAAAAACCTGAGACCATTCCCACTAGTTTTGGCCGCAAATAAATTGCTTCTGGCCACAATTTGCGGCCAGATTGGGGAACTGGGAGTCGTGTCTTGGTCGTAGAGTCTCTGGGGAAAAGTGTAGGTGACACGACCTGAAAAGTACGGAACATGACCGGCACTTAAATTACGAAATGTCTCGAGGCTTACGTAATCTAAGTAAGCCAAAACCCAGAAATCAAAACCAAGTAAAGCAGTAGAGTGAAGGAAAAACCAATTTAAATCAAGTAGTTAGCAACATAAGCCGAAATATGTATTTTTAAAATCATAAGTCTTTCTAAAAATTTCGGCAGAGTTTTCTTTGTAAATACTGGCCTGGAACGGGGTACAACATGATCATATATACATAATGATAAAAGGCATCCCCAAGCACGAGCTAGCTCTTCGTCAATCGACGGCCACAACCACACAACCAGGATAATATACAACGCCGAAGGGCGAGGATCAAAACTGAAAGGAAAACTCTAAACAACATGAAATCCATAAAAATACAACGCGCGACTCTAAGGTCGAAAGAATACACATCACTGGTCTCTAAGTCAATAAAATATACATGTCTGGTTGATGGAGTTTACTAGATACAACTGAATAACATATATACAATGGTGGTCCTGATGCAAAAGAACCCACCTACCAAAGCAATCACCCAGAAAGGAAGCAGTGTGCCAGCAAAGCCGTAACGAAACCTGTACGGCAAAACCTGCAAGAAACTGTGGCACAACGGGGGTGAGTTGCCAACTCGTGAGTAGAAAATATCACCGAGCAGAAATCGTATGTATGACACAATCCTAGGTCAATACGATCAATATATAAATATCCTCAATATGATAAAGTCTGAAGCATGAAAAGGTGGTAAGGGTAAACATCTATACCAAGTGTAATACCGAGTGTCCGTGTCAGTGCCTCAGGTAGTAACATATCATATGAATGAGATATGAATGCATGAAAACAGAATACATGTAAATGAAAAAAACTGCTTCTATAACTTAGTGAGATTTCTGTATATTTAAAATGAGATATCATCAATGGAATCAACATAAACCGTGTCTAGTATCGACACAAAACATAAATCCCAATATCTCAATATCTTAGGCTCCGGCTATCCGGACTGGACTGTATCATCAAATCTCAATAGCTCAATATCTCAAATCTCAAAATCTCAGTGTCTCAAATCTCACTATCTAGGGCCCCGTCAGTCCGGATCGGCCCCCTATCATCAATCACACGACCTTGAACGGTATCCTCCGGATATCCGACGTGCCAGGTAAAATCACCGGTAGGCAGTCTGCCCCTGCCGGGCTCATTGTCTACACCTTGAGCTTCTTGCCCCAGGGTATCTTACCGGGTCCACCATGTACCTGCAGACGGTTCGTCCAACTTCTCGAATCGGGTCTCAAAATCCATCTCATAACTGAGAAAACATCATGGTGGACGACTCATACATCACAAGAAAACCACACTTTTCATTTTAAAAAGAGAAAGAGAGAGAGGTTTATATATATTCTTGCGGTTTTCTCCCAAATCCAGGAAATCTTATGAAAATACGAAATCCAATCATCAATAGCAAGTAAAAAGTGAATATCGGCATAAAACTCCATAATATTGCATAACAGTGAATAATAATATACATGCAGTAGCAAGTAATAACTGCAATGCATAAACTAGCATATAAAGACGAGTACGCTAATACCATGTCGAACTATCAGTTAACAAGCTATGTCAATGAGTAATATTCTCTAAAGTGTTCATGACATGGCAATTACCGATGATGATGTGTGTGAGCCGGCAAGTAAGTGTATGTGGAATATACACATCATCGGTAATGGTGCTGGTGTCCTGACAGCATGATCTCAATAAGGGCATATGAAAACACAATATAAACATGCGATGCGATGTGAACAGCAAGAATATGCGGGAGCTGAACAATAAACACAATGATAACTAATCTGCATGTATATAAATATGAGACATACAGTTTTTGCCATTTGAAATCACACGAATCGTGGTGTTTTGAAAATAAGGGCTACAGTGTTTTTAAGAAAAGATACGTCCTTTAAAATATCCATAGAATCCTTTGGCCTGTCTTTAAAATACTCACGATTCATTAGTTTTGAAATAGGTATGACTCGAGTCTAATCCATCATTTACAAGTAAACTACCGGGCTAAACTAATAGGCTGATCGAAAGGTAAGGAAACCGCCTAACATCTGAGTCTATACATATATATAATAACAGTCGGTGATCCTGCTTCAATAGTATCCCATTCGATACCCTAATACAATATGATATCCTCGAGTCAAGAGTGCGGATCTAACATCAATATAGCTCGTACGGTAAATCCGTCGTACGGCATCCCAAATCTGGGTACGGGTCAATGTCACATCAATCACATTTTTCATCTGGTATCATCTTTATCAAATATCATGATCGGGGGTACTGATCTACGTCTAGCACAATACTGATACCACATATGTATGTGCTTGCGTGTGTCTGAAAACACCACGTCAAAAGGACCCGCTAAAACATCACGTCGTAAATCAAATACGAACCATATCACATCACCGATCTCACGGCCTCTAGCCCAATATCATCGACTCATCTCCAATCCTAAGTACTATCCTCATAATCCATGTATATGTATACGTATACACACACACACACAGTCCCATACCCATGTGTGTGTGTGTGTGTATATACATATCCCCATATACGCACAGGTAATAAAATGAATGCAGGTGTGTGCGTGTAGGTGTAAACCTATTCTAGGTTTCGCGACTAAGAAGCTATGCTAGTTCACCTCTAATAACACCAAACTAACCATGAACACATAATCATATCTTGATAATCATCCACGTATCATAAACCACATATATATCCATATATATATATATATATCATAACTATACTACGAACTGTGGGGGTGCTATACGCCATACACCCGACTTCCCCCATAGATATATATCTACTCACCTTGCTTCTTATGTGCCGATGCCGATGTCGCCATCTTCATCTTCAATGTCTCGACATCACGTGGGGTACCTACACATATAATCCAATTGCAATGCGTATTAAAATCCAATCGGAAAAACCCAAAACGGCACACGCTACGCTTATAGGTAAAAACCTATAGCCTCGCATGCAAACACGACCAATAACCCTAGTCATTGACGTTCAAACGCCACACGATGGAAACGAATTATCAAATACCAAAATCCATGTTAAAACACGTCGTAAAACAATGCGCTAACACAAGAAAATGATCTCAGATTTTACCCTAGGTGAAATCGGCCAATTTTGTATATGCCAAGGGTTTAGTTTACTGGAAATAAAGCCACAGAACAAATACGAATCAATTCCACACTGCTCTGGCTGCAAATTGCGGCCAGAATGAATTTATTTGCGGCCATGGTAGAGGGTTAGGGGCTAGGGTTTCTGTTGGGGGTCCTAGGTTGCCTGCATGTATCACTGTCTTTGCTAAATAATTTTCAGGTGACCCGGGTGTTAGTAGATTTCAATATGCACTCACAGAATCCAAAATTCTTCCGATATCGGGTTGCTAAGTTCGCTAAAATAGGTTATAGGCTTTGGTTTAGGTCTCCAATCAATCACTACAGGGGTTGTATAGCCTCTACTAACCTTAATTTCACCTTTGGGTTCAACTCAAACCCTAATTCTCAACTTAAAGTTTTCAAAGTCCCCAAAACCACACATTACCGATTCTAATTTAACATGGATGCTAAAGGAATAGAAATTCTATACTAATGATGGAATAATTACCTCATTTTGCACTCATGAATCCTCAATAGCGCCAAAACTCAAACTTTCTTGGTCCAAAGGGTTGCTTGAGAGCTTGTGCACATTTTTTGTGAAGTGGGAGTGGGGTTTTGGGGTGTTTTTGATGATGAAGTGGGGGTTTTGAAGAGGAGGGAGGAGAGGTGCTGCCATGGAGAGAGGAGAAGAGAGAAGGATGAAGAAAATAGAATGAAGGAAGAAGAGCCCATGGTCAACTTGACCCCTCACCTCTCTCTCTCTCTCGTGCCCATCCCTCTCACTATTCTATTCTTTATCTTTTCTTTTCTTTTATTTTATTTCCTTCTCTTTGCAATAGTAAACCCAAAACAATAACCATACACCCAAAAATCATGTAGGATAAAAAATGTAACAAGTGTTAAAATGACATGTGCATGCCATGTGCACAAAACACGCTTAAAGCCCGATAGCGATTTTTAATCGCGATTAGCACAAAATCAGTGTATAATAAATCGTAAAATTTCATAATTTGCATAAATCACATAAAGCACCCTCTTTTTTTAGTAATTTCCATAATTTTCCAAATTTTTCCCAATTTATCGGTATTTAATTATACTGCCTTATTAAAATATTCAATATTTTATTATTTAATTACAAAAATTCCCAAAAACAATATTTTTTTTTGAAATGTTACAATCTTCCCTCCTTAAAGAAATTCGGTCCCCGAATTTAAATTTAAACCCCTCAATACTTAAAACATTTCAGAAAAAAGTCCAAGTCGTCGGGGCTCCGAATCATCAATACATAAAACGCATCATAGCGCAATGCATGTGCATGAACAATGAGCAGATAACTAAAAAACAAAATTCCGTCAAGTATCCGGCAATCATCGGAGTCATGGGGAAGACATCAATGTCTAAATCCAATACGAAAACTAATATGATATACATCAACACTATACATATAAACACCTGAAGGAAATGCATGCCAAACCGTGTTAAGTCGCTATGCGATGCGTATAACACTGCAAAGTGGTGTTTCCCCCAATCAGAGAAAAGCTCTGTTTTGAATTTCAAAATTCAAAAATTGAAGCAACGCTTCAGATTCTGCGCGCTGCGCGCCACGTGTCAAACGCATACGCGCTAACGCCAGGTGCGCTGCGCCCTAGGCAGCACACCCCCAATCGGAGCAAAGCTCTGTTTTAAAATTCAAAATTTAAAAGTTGAAGTAACATTTCTGATTCAGCGCTTTGCGCTGCGCGCCATGTGTCAAACACAGGTGCGCTAGCGCAGTTGCGCTGCGCTGTGCGCCACGTGTCGAACACAGGTGCGCTAGCGCAAGAAACGCCAGCGCTGGAATTAAAAATTCCCCACCGCTAGATCAAAAGATCTAAGAATAATGGTAAATCATTAATTTAACCAGAATTGAATTCTGTTAAGAAAAGATTCCTCAAAATCTTTCCAAACAACAAGATTGTGCTTTAAGCACCGCTGGATCAACGATCCAATGGTAAATAAAAATTACCAAAAAATAGAACAAATTCTGTATGAAAAGATTTATTAATCTTATTAAAACCAGAAGATTATCTTCTGCAAAGCAGAAGCCTTAGGATCAAAGATCCAACGGTGGAAAATATTCCCAAATCAATCAGAGAAACATCTCTTAAACTGATTCAACAAATCATTTGGCCCTATATAAAGGCCCCTAGACTTCAAGTCTGAGACAGAGAGATATACAAAAAAGAGAGAGAAACCCCTCTGAAAACTTTGAGAAAAAAGAAGAGCAAGCTTTTAGAAAAAAGAAGATCATTTCTTCATATTCAAGGTAAAGAACTATGTTCTTGAACAGCAGAGATGAAACCATCTCGTAAAAAGAAGAACCATCTTCTAAAAAGATCATAGATCGGAAAAAAGACTAAGCTCTTTAATAAAAAGCAAAAGATCAAAAGATCTAATCATAAAAAAATATATATAAATATAAAAGAAGTATTTTATTTCATTCACAGATCTTTGATCTATAAAGGCAGAGCCTTTTATAAAAAAATGAGAACTTTTGTTCTTGAATCTTGAGGCAAAGCCTTCTTTAAGAAGAACATAAATTTGTTCTTTGATCTTAAATCTGATCAAATGCGCTTTACGCTATTAGAAAGTGCCTTGCACTCATGAGTTGCGATTTTGCGCTTCTTGGACCGGCGCTCTGCGCCAAAACATGCCACGTGTCAACCAAAAACACAATCTGTGCTTTGCGCTTCTGAAACAGCGCACTGCGCTCGTGGACTGGCGCTCAGCGCCAAGTGCGCCACGTGTCACTCACTGGCGCGCCAACAGACTAGTGCAAAGCGCTCATTAATTAAAATCGCAACGCGCTAATGAACTAGCGCTTAGCGCTAAGCGTGACACGTGTCATCTTCGTGCGCGCTACCTGACAGAAGCGCAACGCGCTCTTTAATTGGTGCAAAGCACCTGGCGCGCCACGTGGCGCATTGTCAGAACACAATCTGTTCTGATGAAGACAAAAGATGTCAGAATTCAATGCTTGGCATTATTAAAAGGGCCGAGCCCAAATAAAGGCTTAATAGCCAGAACAAAAATAAAATGTTAAACATTTTTAATTGGACTTAGCCCAATTCTGGCCATAAGTCCTCAACTTATCTTGAATTGAGCACATCTGCTCTTTCAACCAACTCACTTTGGTTCAAGGGTACATCTCTTCACTCCTTTGATATTTGTCATTGTAATTCCTCAACGTCTTCAAAGAGGTGACGGGTCCCGACAACCATACATTTCACGGACTGTGGGGTCCTTAAACTCATGGACTATGATGTCCTTAATCTTGACTGTGATGTCTTAAAACTAACATCGGACTGTGAGGTCCTTAAACTCACGGACTATGATGTCCTTAACCTCGACCGCGATGTCTTAAAACTAATATCGGACTGTGAGGTCCTTAAACTCACTGACTATGATGTCCTTAACCTCGACCGCGATGTCTTAATACTAACATCGGACTGTGAGGTCCTTAAACTCACGGACTATGATGTCCTTAACCTCGACCGTGATGTCTTAAAACTAACATCGGACTGTGGGGTCCTTAAACTCATGGACTATGAGGTCCTTAACCTTGACCATGATCTCTTAAAACTAACATCGGACTGTGAGGTCCTTAAACTCACGGACTATGATGACCTTAACCTCAACCGCGATGTCTTAAAAATAACATCGGACTGCGGGATCCTTAAACCTACGGACTATGATGTCCTTAATCTCGACCGCGATGTCTTTAAACTAACAATGGACCGTAATGTCCTTAAACTAATTATCGACCGCAATGTCACTAAACTAAACAATAGAGCCCAATTGCTCTCTTGTCGGATCTAAACGGTCCCGTTACGTTGATCTTAGTCTAAAATTAGACTAACGTATCCTTAACAAACGTTTAAGTTGATCTTAGTCTCAAATGAGGCTAACGTATCCTTAAACCCAACCCCCAAACCCAAATCTAAGAAAGATACGGATTTTGACTAGTCCACGCCCTACGGGCGACAACATAACATAGTCTCCGTATACAATCCACGGGTAACTAAATACAAAACAAACACCCACGACACGAAGTGACCATATGGAGAAGGAGAAAGTTTTTACCGCTGTTCCCTGATTAAAAATCAGGAAAAAGCTTTAGAAGAGGCATCATGTGCTCACACGTGACCACTGGTCGCGTGATGGCACGTGATGGTTAAGCAGCGGCACAGAGCAAGCACAGAAGAAGAGAAGCCCATTCCAGGGGTCACATGCTTACACGTGACCAGGGGTCACGTGCGCACACGTGACCGGCTTTAAAAGCCTTATTCTTTAACAGAATTAAATTCTGAGGAAAGATCTTTCAAATCTTTCCAAAATGGAAAAGAATTATCTGAAACCGTTGGATTAAAAATCTAAAGATGATTAAATATCACCAATTTATGGAAAAATCTTGGACTTGGAAAGATTTCCCCCAAAATCTAACCGAAATAACAAAGAGATATCTTTGGATTTAAAATCCGATGGTGAATAAAATTCACCTAATAATCAAAAGGCTCAGATTAATGATGAATATAAATCAAATCTCTCAATAAACAAATCAAATCTTTCAATGAAAGATTCATTAAAACAGATTGATTCTTTTCCTTCTCCTATAAATAGGAGCCAAAAAGAAGAGAAGGGACAGATAGAGATACATACAGAGAGATATAGAACCTTGGGATTTTAAAAATTCAGAGGGAAGAATTTGATTCTCTACAAAAGAAAAACCCTAGGTAAGAAAAGAGAGGCTACAAAAGAGAATTTAATTCTCAAAAGAGTTTAACTCTTATATAAAGAAAAGAACTTAGTTCTTTCTCTGGTTGAGGATCAGCAATGAGCACATCTCCCCATGAATTGAGAATTTAATTTTCATTAGGTTGAGATCCTGCCATGCAGATCCAAAACATAGAGGAAGAACTGAGTTTTAAGAATTTAATTTTCACAGAATTATAGGAATTTAATTCCTTTGAGATAAAATTAGGGTTTAACCCTATGTTATAGAAATTTAATTTCTTCAAAATGGACAGGACCAGGGTTTAACCCTAATTGAGAACTTAATTCTCTCAAAATCACAGGAATTTAATTTCCTTAAAAAAGAAGAAATTAGGGTTTCACCCTATGCCAGAATTTAATTCTTTACATATATGGGGAATTTAATTCCTACAGAAAAGAAATTAGGGTTTAACCCTTATCCAAGAATATAAGTCTTCAGAAGGAAATAAGAATTTAATTCTCCTAAAGTTTATTGCTAGGGTTTAACCCTATGAAGAATTTAATTCTTAAAAGATTAACAGATCTTTAAAATATGCAAAGAACCAGAGTCACGTGTTACCACGTGACCTCTGTAAAAGATTCACAGAAAAGAGCTTTGAGGCAACGTCTCACGTGCCCCACGTGAGCTCTTGGCTGAAGCTCTAACAGACAAACATTTAAATTCCCATCACGTGACAGCACGTGATGCTCCAAAGTATTCAATACTTTTGGCAGAACAAAATAAAGAGAAGGAGGGCGCTCTCACGTGCTACCACGTGACCCCTCTTGCCTTAGTGTTTAACACTAAATTGAAACCTTTGTATCCAGTGTTTAACACTGATTTGCCTTAGTGTTTAACACTAATTGAAAAACTCTATTTGCAGTGTTTAACACTAATTTTTTTAGTGTTTAACACTAAATTAAATCTCTGTTAGCAGTGTTTGACACTGATTTTCTTAGTGTTTAACACTAAATTAAAATCTCTGTTACCAGTGTTTAACACTGATTAACACTAATTTGAGATCTCTGTTGCCGGCGTTTAACACTGATTTGCTTTAGTGTTTAACACTAATTTGAAAGCCCTGTTGCTAGTGTTTAACACTGATTATCTTTTAGTGTTTTACACTAGTTTGTTAATCTTATTCCCAGTGTTCAACACTGTTGGTCTCTAGTGTTTAACACTAGCTTTAGCCCAATTGGCTAAGTTTCTAGAGGCAAAGCCTCTTCTTCAATGAGCCAACAGAGGGCCAATATTCTAAACATGATTGGACTTAGCCCAAGCTGGCCATAAGTCCTCAATTCAAACTTAACTGGGTTGATGGGCTCATAATATTATTAATTGGTCTTGGTTCCAAATTGGGCCAAAGATCATTTAATCTACCTTGGTTCAAGGGTACATCTCTTCACTCCTTTGATACTTGGAGTTGTAATTCCTCAACGTCTTCAAAGAGGTGACGGGTCCCGATGACCACACATTGACACGGACTGTGGGGTCCTTAAACTCATGGACTATGAGATCCTTAACCTTGACCGTGATGTCTTAAAACTAATGTCGGACTGTGGAGTCCTTAAATCCTCGGACTATGATGTCCTTAACCTTGACCGGAATGTCTTAAAACTAACAACGGACTATGATGTCCTTAACCTTGACCGTGATGTCTTAAAACTAACGTCGGACTGTGGAGTCCTTAAATCCACGGACTATGATGTCCTTAACCTTGACCGCAACGTCTTAAAACTAACATTGGACCGCAATGTCCTTAAACCACCCATCGACCACAACGTCGCAAACCTAAACAACAGGGCTCCCTTGATTGCTCTCTTGTTGGATCTAAAAGATCCCGTTAAGTCGATCTTAGTCTAAAACTAGACTAACGTATCCTTAACAAATATTTAAGTTGATCTTAGTCTCGAAAGAGGCTAACGTATCCTTAAAACCCATACCCCCAAACCCAAATCTAAGATAATACGGATTTGGACTAGTCCACGCCCTACGGGCGACGACATAACTTAGTCTCCGTATACAATCCACGGGCAAACAAACGTAAAACAAATACACACGACACGAAGTGACCATTTGGAGAAGGAGAAAGTTGTTACCGCAATGCGGTAGCATAATTAACTGCAGGGGCTTGCGCCTGCAGGGAAGAGCGTCCCCACAATAAAAAACCCCCTCAAGCGAGGGGGAATCTGACGAAGTCTGCTATATCGGCCGCATCTGTTTAAACCTCCGATACATGGTGCCATAAATCAACTTGGTATCTTTGGAGAGGTAGACGGATAGCACCAATTAGTATCTGCCCCGAATCTCAGGCAAGACGTCCGTCGCACCGCCTATTCGGAGGGGAACAGATTCTGGCACGCCTGGTGGGACCTCTTCCTCTTTCCACTCCACACTTCGTGTGTCGTCTTCACGAACGAATCGCGGTTTGTTAATGGTTGCCTTCGGATTTCAAGTTACTAAGATTTGGTCTTTTACCTGGCGCAGAAATCAAGCATCAATGGCCTCCAACTGCTCGAGCTGCTCAAAATGCAAGTGCAACCAACGCTCTGCCTCACCTGGAGGTGTAGCCTATGGGACTCAAGCGGCCTCCATCCTTGCCATGCCGGTGGAACAGGTGACCCAGGCCACCACCGGTCTATTTTTCGGGACCATGCTCCTGCCTGCAAGCTTCACTATTCCAGTGCCCGCACCAGAAGCGCAAAAGAAGTCGGTCTTCGATCGGCTAACTGCTACAACGGCCCCCTTTCAACGGGTCGTCCAATATCAAACCGGCAGCCACTGTCTTTACCAGGCTGAACCAGAACTCTGATGGGCCCGCCAAGAATCCTATGAACCCTAAAATGGCCATCCCGAGGAAGACAGCTACTTCTGCTCCTGAAGTCGTCAAGGCGGCTTCTCCTGTTAAGGAGTCAGTCTTTTCAAGGCTGGCTATTCCGGCTCCTGCTCCTACTCGAGGGTCTGTCTTTGACAGATTGGACATCGCCACTCAAAGGACAGCGTCAGTCTTTAAGAGATTGACACCAGTGACGCCTCATCCGGACAAGGGGCAAAACGAAATTATCCCTATCGCCGAGCCAGTCCCCACGGCTCGACATGCCCGATGTCGCCACTGGCGCCTAGTAAGGAAGGCCAGGGGCAACTCCCCCTCAGGGCTAACTCCACCTGCTCCAGTGGTGGAAGTTAATGCTGCTGTTCCAACTGGGAACAGCTTTGAACCACTAAGGAGGGTACGTAAGAACTCTCCGACTGCTACGCTAAAAAGATCTCCTCTACCTGCGGAGAAGGTTACAGGAACGAAGCTGGAGCAGCCTCCTCAACGGCCGTCCTCCAAAATTTATAAGGTCTGGCGGAGGGTTCAAGATTCTGTAATCGACCAAGGTCACTCTCACCGGCAGAACCGTCCTATTGAACAGCAAAGGACGACAACCATCAGGGTGCCCGCTGCAACGACCCCTTCAACTTCAACGGCCCACAAGAGGAGGCCGGAGAAAATTCCCACGCCCGCGGCAAATGTCAAAGGCAGTGAACCTAAACGCCCTAAGTCCGGGGGCATCATGGTACACACGGTATACATGGTGTCTGGTAAAGAGGACAGCCGTGCATCTACAGGTCATAGACCGCTTACACGGTCAGTGACCAAAGCTCAGGAGAAACAGCAAAAGCTCCAAGAAATGATGAACGCGATGGCCGGACTCACTGGGCCAAAAGAAAGCCCCGAAGCGTCCTCTGATCAACGCCAGGAGCAAGAAACTGACGCTGAATTCCTTCGCAGGATACTGGAAAAGAAGGATAAAGAGGCTGCGGAACAAGCAACCAATATAAAGCGAATGGCCCTCCTGTTCCAGGACATGGTGGGTATGATGATTCAACAAGATCCTCCTGCTGAAGATCCTCCATCGTCCTTGAAGACGACAGGGGAGAAACGTCAAATCCTCCACCGGCTCTGTCAACAGCCAAGGAGGAGAAAATCTCCAAAGCTGACTTGGACGAATACATAGCTCAGCAGATACGGGTGCATCAGGTGACTGAGGCAGCCGGTCAGGTCATAAAAACGGGGCGACCATATCCGAGCTGGTATGATCAGATCAAGTACCCGCCGGGCTATACAATACTGAAATTTCATGTCTATAAGGGGACGGGAAATCCCCACCAGCATGTTGCCCAGTTCAGGGTGCTTTGCGGCAGCACCGGCGGTGATGATAAATTATTGCTTCGCCAGTTTGTCGGCAGCTTGTCAGAAACGGCGTTCGAATGGTACTCTGAGCTCCTGAATGACTCCGTCAAAACATTTGCGGAGATGGAGCTGCTATTTACACAGCGATTCGCGAGCGCCAGCGAACGCACCCCGATAACGGCGTTGATTAATGCCAGGGTGAAACCGGGCGAGACGTGGGTCCAGTACGCTATACGCTGGCGAAACTTGTGGTCGAAATGCGAACAACGCATTGAGGAAGCGCCCGCGGTGGGCATGTTCGTGGGTACCCTAGATCCTCATACAACTATCTCACAGTTCATGATGTTCTTTAAGCAAACCACGTTCCAGGCTTTGATCGACAAGTTGGCCCAGATGGGTCACAGACCGCCTCCCCCGAAGCCGGAACCTCGAAATGACAAGGGTAAAGGGAAGGCAACCTTCGTCGCGAATGCTCAGCAGCAACCCAGTACCCAAAGCTGGCGGATCAACTGGAAGAAAGATGGCGGTATTATAATGAGAAAATGAAGCGCCCCTACTCATTCTCGCGGGATAAGATGAAGAGGCTATTCGAGCTGGTAGTACGCAACAGGCTTATCAACTTGCCAAACGCAAGGCGACCGCCGCAACCCAGTGAGGCGAATAACCCCAATTATTGCCCTTACCATCAAACGGCAAGCCATCCGATTGAGGATTTCTTTGTCTTCAAAGGATGGATTGAAGATCAATACCTACAGGGCAAGTTCACGCTGCCCGAAAAGTGGAAGGTGAACCCGCCACAACTGCACACTCCTAAGAAGACGGACGCGCCGGGGGCAACTTGCTCTTTCGTTGAAGAAGCTCCATGGGAAATCGTGCTTTCAGCAAAAACTAAAAGAATGCTGAATGAGCTCCAGACATGCCCGGCGATTAGGTGGAAGAACCCGCTGGAACCCCAGATCATTGAAGGGATGCTGAAGCCACGCCCGACCCCTAAGATCATTGGTGATGGCCCAAGTACTCACACCTAACCGTCAAAATCTTCAAAGAAAAAGAAGAAGAAATCCAAGAAGCCCATAAAGCCTGGTGACAAGCGTACGGACTTGCAGAAACAGATTGACGCACTGGAGGAGTACAATCAAAAGGCGCGGACTCCCATCACACTCCAAGAGCTCCTCAACCACGTCTTTCAGGAGGAAGATAATGGAGAAAGCTCGTCGGGTGAATCCGAGGGATATGTGGTGAGTTGTCATGTGATCTCCCACTCATTTACGGACGATGAAAAGACTCCTGGCATTGAGAAATTGGGGGCAGAGCCTGAACCGGAGCTTGTATGGCCGTCAGACGAAATGATCGACGCTTTTCTAGATGAGATTCGTCTGAAAAGTAAAGCCGATCGGGAGCGTGAGATGGCCGCATCAGAAGGAGCCAAACGCAGGCGACTAAACGAGAGAGTCGGAGCGCTCCCGCTAGATCAAAAAACATCCGATGCGGATAAAGACATATTCAAGACGAGGAAAAGGTTTGCCAAAGCCATGTCAATGGGAATGAAGCTACCACCCTCGGAAGAAAACACGCTCGGTGGAGCAGAAAGGCACCCTGATTACTGCTCATATCATCGGAAGATTTCACACCCCACTGAGAAGTGCGACGCTTTTAAGATATGGTGGCAGGGATATGTTGCTCACCGACAACATTTTAAGCGAATGAAACGCAGAACCCGTCGGGAGCAAAGAAGTACGACCGAAGGGCATAAAAGAACTATCGGCAACTGTTACATGGTCAATGCCGGAGGATCACAAGTTCTCACCTTTGGGAGCGACTCTGATGAGGAAATGGCTCTGGGCCCTCTCTTTAAAGAATTTGTCTTAGGGAAAGAGGAAGAATCGGAGGCTTGCGAAAACATTCAGCTGCGCAATCGCACGCTCTCGGAAAAGAATCTCGGACCCGCAACTAGAAAAGATAAGGGAAAGGAAAAGGTCGCCGAGGATATCGCCCTAGATGACCAAGTCATGAAAGAGCTGACTGCCAAGGACCCGCCCAAGAAGGGTAGGGTGGACTACAACATCCTAGCGCACCTGAGGAAGCTACCTTCGCAGCTCAGCATTCTCGACGCCCTCTTATTTTCAAAAGAAGCGAGAAATTCATTAATCAAGGCGCTACAAGAGCCCGAGCAATTCCAAGCCTTCCTCGCCGAAGAGAGGATGAAGGATGAACTGGAAGAAGTGCACAAGGCCGATATCACTTTCGGCGACGAAGACCTGCTCTTTGGGACATGCGACCACAACCGTCCCCTATATGTCTCTGGATACTGCCACGATATCAAGATAGGCAAAATCCTGGTCGACAATGGGTCTTCCGTTAATCTCCTTAATGTGCGGGTGTTAAAGGAAATCTGCATGAGCGTCCAGCACCTCGCTCGGGACAAGATCACCATCTCCGGGTTCGATTCTCAATCATCACGAACTCTTGGATCTGTGATACGCTACGCTTTGGGTTGCTCGTCACAGATATTAAATTCCACGTCATAGACGCCAAGACATGTTACAATGCTCTGCTCGGCTGACCATGGTTACACGAGTACAACATCATCCTTTCTACACAGCATCAGTGTATGAAGTATTTCAAGGATGGTCTTGAGTATACCGTAACAGGAGAACTGAACCCGTTCTCCATGAACGAAGTCCGCAAATATGAAAATGCCAAATACTTCTTACCGGATTTCGAGGACATGGAGAGGTGTCGCAAACCGGAGAACAAAGCCGCCGCCACCATTCCTGTTTTCGGGAGTGATACCGAAGAAGAAGAAGAGATAATTTACGCTGGGCTATCTCGACGCAACAACCCGGGACGATCCACCCCCATATTGATCTTCGCAAGTGACTCGGAAGATGAGGTTAATACTGTGTTCTCCAGTCGGCCGTCAATACGAGCATTCCCCAGTGATGATCAGAATTTGCAAATTACCATGGTTCCGCGGGAGCACTAAAAAGATCTTGACGCACTTGAAGCTTACAATGTACAAGACCTGCAGACGTTTTACGTCCCTCCCGGGCGAAAAGGCGATCTTATTTTATCGATCCACGGAAACAAGAGTGGAGAAAGAAATCTGGCATGGCGCGGATTCTACACTCGACTGGCTTCAACCCATCCGTTTGCCCAGATATTACACAAACGGACTAAAAAGGCTATTGAAGCGCCAAGGGGTACCCTTAAAACAGACTATTCGACAAGCTCGATTCTACAACAGGATTTGGGATATCCCTGGGACTCAGCGCAAATTGCCCAACGGGAGAATGGAAACGCTTGGGTTTGGATATATGAGATCCGGGAAACGGGAACGAGTCCACGGTAGCTACGCCATATATAACTTCGATGAAGAAAAGGACGCCCCGTCGGGAAATACCAATCCCTCATCAAAACTAGATCCTGCAATCGAAGTGCCGAGTCCGTCTTTGAAGCACGAATGGACAAGCTTGTCGGGAAAGCGGGTCAAAAAGCTCGGGATGACCATAATCGCGAAATGGCCATCTACGAGAAAGCCAGGACGCAATGTTTTTTTCAACAGGTTGCAAAAGACGAAGATGCTTCTCCCTGTCAACCCGTTGCGCAAAAGGCCCGACGCAGAAGCAGAAGTAAGTCAAAAAGCGGAAAAGGAAGTCAACAACGACAACGCAGGATTAAAAAGTCATGTGATCAGGTATTGCGTGGTCCGGATTTGTCCCTCATGAAGAAGATGAGTCGAGCGTATTCTTTCCCTCAAGATAAGACGAAGAAGATACTTGATCTCGCTTTAAAATACCAGATGCTTACACCGCCGGGGTCTAAGCACCCCGAACAAGTAGGCAAAGTCTCACACCCAAACTATTGCTCCTATCACCGAGTAATAGGGCACCCTATCGAAGACTGCTTCACCTTCAAGAACTGGGTCGAAGACCAGTACCAACAAGGCAGGTTTGCTCTATCCAGCAGCTGGAGGGTAACGCCGCCACAAAAGCACAAACCCAAAGCCGCAAGAGCAGAACCAGATCCACATCGGTCTTGGAAGCGAGCTCGTACTTGTCGTATGATAACCATATCAAAAGGAGAGCCCGAGAACATGAATGACCTTCCCTGGTGCTTCGAAAACAGCGATGACGAGGTAATCTCAGAATTTCCACCAGCGCCGAAAGAGCTGGAAGATGGCATACATACTACTACAGATAACCTCAAGAAGATTGAGTTGGGGACGACAAACGACCCGCGACCGACATTCGTCAGTGAGCTGCTATCTGAAGAAAGGGTGGCTGCATTAAAAGACGTGCTTATGCAGCATAGGGATTGCTTTGCATGGAACTATTCCGAAATGCTAGGACTAGATCCAGAAATTGCTGTACATAAATTGGCGATATCCCCGGACGTCAAGCCAGTCAAAAAGGCGCCGAGAAGAATGCGGCTCGAGCTTGAGATGAGCATTAACACCGAAGTCAAGAAGCTGATCGATTCTGGGTTTATCCAAGAAGTTCAATATCCTGACTGGGTCGCCAACATCGTCCCGGTAATGAAGAAAAATGGGACAGTGCGCATATGCGTGGACTTTCGGGATCTCAATAAAGCTTGCCCGAAGGACGATTTCCCAGTGCCGGTCACCGAGCTGATGATAGATAATACGTCCACTCACGAAGTTTTCTCCTTCATGGACGGCTCATCGGGATACAATCAGATAAAGATGCATCCCGAAGACCAGAAGCGCACCGCTTTCCGGACTCCACTGGGTATATTCTGCTACAAAGTTATGCCCTTCGGTTTAAAGAACGCCAGTGCCACCTATCAGAGGGCTATGACGAAGATCTTCGATGACCTTATACATGAAATCGTCGAATGCTATATCGACGACCTCGTAGTGAAAAGCAAATCATACGAGGAACAACTTGAGCATCTGAAGATCGTATTTCAACGCCTTCGACAATATAACTTGAAGATGAACCCACTTAAATGCGCGTGCGGGGTGTCCTCAGGTAAATTCCTAGGGTTCATTGTCCGGCACCGGGGTATCGAGATAGATCCGTTGAAGATTAAGGCGATCATGGAAATGCCACCGCCAGGGACTCTTAAACAATTGCGGTCTCTCCAGGGGAAGCTCGCGTACATCCAGCGATTTATAGCCAACCTTTCGGGCAAGTGCCGCCTTTACAGTCACCTGATGAAGAAGGGAACCCCGTTCGTCTGGGATCACAAATGCCAAGGCGCGCTGGATGAGATCAAGCAATACTTGCAGAACCCGCCGGTGTTAGCTGCTCCAGTCATGGGAAAGCCTCTTATTCTTTATACCACAGCCTTCGAAGGTTCCTTAGGCACATTATGGGCACAAGAGAACGACTAAGGGAAGGAGAGAGCGCTCTACTATTTAAGTCGAGTTCTTCTGGGGGCAGAAAGCAACTACTCCCCTATCGAAAAACATTGCCTGGCGTTAATCTTTGCGATAACAAAACTCCGGCACTATGCATTGGCGCATGAAGTCCGCCTTATATCAAAGGTGGACCCCCTCAAATATCTGATGTCAAAAGCCATATTGACAGGAAGACTCACTAAATGGGCCCTGCTCTTGATGGAGTTTTCAATAACCTATCAGCCTCTTAAGGCAGTGAAAGGCCAAACCATCGCCGACTTCCTCGCTGAGCATCCAATACCTGCCGACTCGCCTTTGAAATGCGAGCTGCCAGACGAACATGCGTTTGACACGATCGACGGAAGTGGTACTCGGTGGGAACTCTACTTTGACGGAGCGTCTTCCATGAAGAAGCGCAGACAAAGTACCCCTATAATCAAGTCGGGGGTAGGTCTCATCTTCGTAACTCCACAAGGGGGGATAATGCGCTTTGCTTTCTCCTTGACAGAGCCGAGGACGAACAACGAGGTTGAATATGAAGCTTTGATAGCAGGTCTCGAGATCGCCATCGACATGGGGATTGAGAACCTCCTCATATACGGAGACTCCCAACTGGTCGTTAGCCAAGTAAACGGCGACTACCAGACATGCAAGCCAGAGCTGGTGAAGTATGGCGAGAGAGTACAACAACTCTTGACTCAAATTCCCTCCTATACTTTGAAAAACATACCGTGCGTGGAAAATAGCAAAGCGGACGCATTGGCCAAGCTCGCTAAAGAATTGGCCGACGAGAATCTCGATGACGTCAGAATTGTGGTACAAAGCCGTCGAGTACTTGCCCCAGCAGAAATATCCCCGGAATCACCCGAAGAAAGGGGAGCAACTGAGCAGACGGCCCTGCAAATAAATGACCAAGAGAAGGTTGAAGATTGGAGAGAAGTCTTCATAGACTACTTCAAATCCCGTCGAACGCCTGAAGATGCGTCCTCAAGACATCAGATTGCGAAACGAGCTTTGTCCTTCACCTTCGTCAATAATACTCTGTATAAGAGGTCATTTGACTCTCTGTGGTTGAGATGCCTGGGACCTGATGAAGCGAAAAGAGTCATTCAGGAAGTTCATGACGGACTCTACGGTTCTCATCAAGCTGGCCCAAAGATGAAGCTGAAGATCAAACGAATGGGTTATTATTGGCCCACAATGATCCAGGACTGCCTCGAGTATGCGAAGCAATGCCACTCGTTTCAAATTCATGGGGACTTCATCCACCAGCACCCAAATCCTCTACATCCAACGGTGGCTAGCTGGCCGTTCGAAATGTGGGGAACTGACATAGTTGACCCCATCGAACCAACATCATCCAGGGAACATCGTTGCATCCTGGCGACGACTGATTACTTCTCCAAATGGGCAGAAGCAGTACCGTTAAGGGAAGTGAAGACGGAGAATATTCTCCATTTCTTCAAGATGCACGTCATTTATCGGTTTGGAACTCCGCGACGAATCATCTCCGATAACGGTCTAGCCTACAGAAGCTACAAGATCAGTCGCTTCGCACAGCAACACAATATAGACTGGAGATATTCCTCAGTTTATAATCCCCGAGCCAACGGTCTAGCTGAGGCTTTCAACAAAACCTTGACAAAGATCGTGAAGAAGACGGTGTCCTGAAACAAAAAGGACTGGCACGGGAGACTGCAAGAAGCTCTTTGGGCTTATCGGACTACGTTCAAGACGGCCACGAACACAACGCCATACGCGTTGGTATTCGGTACGGAAGCAGTACTCCCCCTTGAGATAGAGCTACCTTCTCTACGAGTGGCAGTCCACTACGAGCTGACAGACGAAGAAAATGCCCACCTTCGGCTTGAGGAGCTTGACGCCCTTGATGAAACCCGGCTCATAGCGCAACAAAATCTGGAGGCTTACAAAGCAAAGATGACGCGCTCATATGAAAGATTGACCAGGCCGAGGACATTCCGCCAAGGCGAACTCGTGCTAGTGGTCAAAAGACCTATGATCCCCAATCGCGCCAAGCGGGGAAAATTCGAGCCGAACTATGAAGGCCCATATATCAAGGTCTACCAGGGTGGAGCGTATCTGCTCATGGATATGCACGGTGAGAGACCTTTCAGACCAATAAACGGTCGCTTCCTGAAGAAATACTACGCTTGACGGGTTAAGGCCTAGGTCAATGATAGATGACGACGACTATGTCCGCTCGCTATCTTCCTAAGCCCGAACTCTATAAGTAGTAACCGGCCTTCTTCAACAACGGACCGAAACATCCTTAAACTAATAACGGACCGAAACGTCCTTAAACTAAAAACGGACCGAAACGTCCTTAAACTAACAACGGACCGAAACGTCCTTAAACTAACGGCGGACAGAAACGTCCTTAAACTAACGACGGACCGAAAACGGCCTTAAACTAACAATGGACCACTATGTCCTAAAACTAGCTGTTGACCGAGATGTCGATAAACTACGGTGGATTGCAGCACCTCAAAGCCGATACAAAAAAAATATTAAAAAAAATAATAAAAATAAAAACGGTATGTCCATAAGCGAAATGGGCACGGATGAAAACCCGAAAGGGCTCCGTGAGTAAAAACAGCAGGGCTACCAGCGAGTGTTTGTGAACCCGAAAGGGCGCAACCTCGTTAAAGGACACTTGCAGGGTCCTCACGACCTTGTAAGGAGAAACCACCCGCGTGAGATCCTTACGACTCACAAGGGAGCAACACACTTAGGAGTCCTCATGATTCCTAAGGAGAAATTACACTTACGAGATCCTCATGACTCGTAAGGAGAACTCTCTTATGGGACCCTCACGGCTCATAAGATTTGAAAGTCTTAAGTTACAGAAACCTGAACCTGTTCTTAAGCAAACCCCCCCACAACCTTCGATATTGCCATACAAGTGGCTCAATACTGACCCTTGAATACAATCCACGGGCACGAATAAACTTTTCCTTAACCAAGTCCCATCCGTGACTAGGGATATGTTCATATAGTGAACAACCCTTGTAAGTCCTCTCGACTTATAAGGAGAAAACCCTTTTATAAGATCCTTACGAATTACAAGAGAACATGCACTTAGGAATCCCCATGATTCCCAAGGAGAAAACACACCTACAAGATCCTCACGACTTGTAGGGAGAAATACCTTTGTGAGACCCTTACGGCTCATGAAATCAAAAGCCTTAGTCGACAGGACCCTTAACCCTGTTTACTAAGCCACCTTTGTTCAACATCGACAAAGGCAGATGATGATTCGCTCCTGGCAATATCCCAGTTGTAGCGGTGCTGATGCCGAAATCGGTATCTAAATCCAAGCTTGCAGCGAAAAGCCGGCAAGCCTCACATGCATACGAAATAGCCGAAATGATGGGGCAACTTGCGACAAAATCAGCAAGTAAAAATGTATACATGAAAAATAGCCAAAATGATTGGGCAACTCGCAATAAAAAGCAGCGAGTGAAAAATAAAATAAATAGCCGAAATGATTGGGCAACTCGCAATAAAAAGAAGCGAGTGAAAAATAAAATAAATAGCTGAAATGATTGGGCAACGCAATAAAACGCAGCGAGTGAAAAATAAAATAAATAGCCGAAATGATTGGGCACCGCGAAAAATAGCCGAAATGATGGGGCAATCGCGACCTTCGCGATATAAAAGCTGAAATGATAGAGCATCGCTGAAAAAGAAATAAAATAAAAAAATTAAATTTATGCCCTACAGGTGATGTTACATCAATCCCTGTATACAATCCAGGGACGCAAACAAAGAGGGAGTCACACTCCTCCTCCCCAGGTTTCATCAGAAGAAGAAACCAAACCTCGATCAAGCAAAGCGGAACAGCAGCGACTCCCAGAGTCAAATCCCAACTCCGTGAAATGCGGATATAATCAGCAAAATTCTTGGTCACATGGAACGCGGATAACGTCACTCTTTGACCCCGTGGAAAACGTCCAGAGCGGATCCTGGTCCTCATAGAGCACGACAGTGAACCCGTGTGAAGCATCCAGAGCGGAGCCTGGTCCTCGCCGAACACAGTAGTGAACCCGTGGGAAGCATCCAGAGCAAAATTCCTGGTCACGTGGAACGCGGATAACGTCACTCTTTGACCCCGTGGAAAACATCCAGAGCGGAGCCTGGTCCTCGCCGAACACAGCAGTGAACCCGTGGGAAGCATGCAGAGCAAAATTCCTGGTCACTTGGAACGCGGATAACGTCACTCTTTGACCCCGTGGAAAACGTCCAGAGCGGAGCTTCGTCCTCGCCTAACACGGCAGTGAACCCGTGTGAAGCATCTAGCGCAAAATTCCTGGTCATGTGGAACACGGATAACGTCACTCTTTGACCCGGCGGAAAGCATCCAGAGCGGAGCCTGGTCCTCGCCGAACACGGCAGTGAACCCGTGGGAAGCATCCAGAGCAAAATTCCCGGTCACGTGGAACGCGGATAACGTCACTCTTTGACCCCGTGGAAAACGTCCAGAGCGGAGCCTAGTCCTCGCCTAACACGGCAGTGAACCCGTGTGAAGCATCTAGCGCAAAATTCCTGGTCACGTGGAACGCGGATAACGTCACTCTTTGACCCCGTGGAAAACGTCCAGAGCGGAGCCTGGTCCTTGCTGAACACGGAAGTGAACCCGTGTGAAGCATCCAGAGCAAAATTGCTGGTCACGTGGAACGCGGATAACGTCACTCTTTGACCCCGTGGAAAACGTCCAGAGCGGAGCCTGGTCCTTGCTGAACACGGCAGTGAACCAGTGGGAAGCATCCAGAGCAAAATTCCTGGTCACGTGGAACGCGGATAACGTCACTCCTTGACCCCGTGGGAAACGTCCAGAGCGGATCCTGGTTCTCGCAGAGCACGGCAGTGAACCATGTGAAGCATCCAGCACGGAGCCTAGTCCTCGCCGAACACGGCAGTGAACCCGTGAGAAGCATCTAGCGCAAAATTCCCGGTCACGTGGAACGCGGATAACGTCACTCTTTGACCCCGCGGAAAACGCCCAGAGCGGAGCCTGGTCCTCGCCGAACACGGCAGTGAACCCGTGTGAAGCATCTAGAGCAAACATCGGACTGTGGAGTCCTTAAAATCCATGGATTATGATGTCCTTAACCTTGACCGTAATGTCTTAAAACTAACGATCAACCACCATGATTCTAGATTGATTTTACCTTGGTTCAAGGGTACATCTCTTCACTCCTTTGATATTTGTCATTGTAATTCCTCAACGTCTTCAAGAAGGTGACGGGTCCCGGTAACCAAACATCGGACTGTGGAGTCCTTAAATCCACGGACTATGATGTCCTTAACCTTGACCGTGATGTCTTAAAACTAACATTGGATTGTGGAGTCCTTAAATCCATGGACTATGATGTCCTTAACCTTGACCGTGATTTATTAAAACTAACATTGGACTGTGGAGTCCTTAAATCCACTGACTATGATGTCCTTAACCTTGACCGTGATGTCTTAAAACTAACATTGGACTGTGGAGTCCTTAAATCCACGGACTATGATGTCCTTAACCTTGACCGTGATGTCTTAAAACTAACATTGGACTGTCGAGTCCTTAAATCCACGGACTATGATGTCCTTAACCTTGACCGTGATGTCTTAAAACTAACGTCGGACTGTGGAGTCCTTAAATCCACGGACTATGATGTCCTTAACCTTGACCGTGATGTCTTAAAACTAACCTTGGACTGTGGAGTCCTTAAACCCACGGACTATGAGGTCCTTAACCTTGACCGCGATGTCTTTAAACTACGGTACCTTGAAAAACATCCCAAAGCAACCCCTGACCCCGTGAAATACGGATAATGGCGACCGCACCCAGCACTTGCGGGTCCTCACGACCTGTAGGGAAGAAAACTCTCTTGTGAGATCCTTACGACTCCCAAGGGAAAACCCACTTAAGGATCCTCACGATTCTTAAGAAGAACTTACACCTACGGGATCCTCTCGACCTGTAGGGAGAAAAAACTCTTTATGAGACCCTTACGGCTCATAAAGCTCAAAAGTCTTAGGAAGCAGATCTTAACCCTGAATCCTAAGCCATCACTACCCTGCAAAGAGACCAAGATAAATTGTCCGCAGAACACATTCAATAAAAAAGAGACACACCATTGAGAAGAAAAATATGTCTTTTATTCATAAACCAAAATGGATACAAAGTACAATTCATGAAAAGGCAAAAAGAATATACTCTCATTCAGGAGTATGTACAAAAAGAAAGGAAAAGATACAAGTCTTCAAGCCGGCGGGCGATTTAGCAATTTTACTAGCTCATCCTTCCTTTGCTGGGTCACGGCTTCGTGATTCAGTATCACCAGAAGACGGGCCTCCGCCTAAGCCTGCTGGGCCTGATACGAGGCAAGCCGACCTTCGAGCTCTTTCTCGATAGCTTTGTGAGCCTCAACCCTTTCGTGAGTGAACACGGCAGCTTTATCGAGGGCCACCACCTCTCTGATAGACTCTTGAAGTACTCGCCAGAGTTCATACGCTTTGTTGGCTTTGACTGTAAGATTGGCCTGGAGCTCATGCAACGCCTTAGAAGCCAGCTCCCTCTCTGAGAATTTGTGGCCAAGCCTCTTCTCGCATGATACCATATTCGCCGCGCACCGCTCGATCAAGCCCCGTAAGCTCACCTTCGCAGCTACAGCCTCTGGAGTAGGACATGTACGCTCAAGACTGTATAAACAAACCTCCATTCGACGGCAATAGTCGATTTGAAACACACACACATCACTTGATATGGGAGGCAAAAAGGGAAATTTCCGATACGGACCCTATCAAGCATGCATTTGAGACTATATGATATTCAAAAAGAACTGATACCCGAAGCTCTGATGTGCATGCAACATAATGATAGTACTCGCAATTAAAGAAAGTTCTCATGGGAGGAATATGAAGCTCATTTACATAGGCAAAACACACGCACGAGGGCACAACAAACATGAAAATTCAATATAAAGCATGCAACAACTAATAAAAAAGGGGTACACTAATTTGAATATACTATGTTAGCGGAAAAAGGACACCAAACAAAGGATCAGTGGCACAAGGGTTAACAAAATAAAGAGCAAAATTCTCCATCTCTCTTTCTGCCTTCTCCAACACATCGAAACGACGGTTCTCGCGAGGAGTCGCTCCCCACCGATTGGCGCCATGTTCGTCCGCAAAAGCAGACATAATAGCCCGCCGGTCTCTTATCTGGCCTAACAGGTGAACCGAGCAATCTTTCAAAGCCTGAGTAATTAGGCACGCTTCATGAAAACACTCGAGCTTGTCTTCAGCCGCGTCAAGCATCGCCAGGGTCATCTCCGCTGGATGAGGAGGGATGTCAGCAAGCACGGCAACAAGAATCATCCGAAGCCAAATGGACCCCACTGGGAAGAGGGACCCCCTGCGGATCAAGAGATCATATATCGCCGAATCACATTTGTCGTCGGTAAGAAGGGGATCCACCAGTCGTGCAGCAAAGCGAGGAATCATCTCCTCGATAGGTACTTCTCATGGCTGTCGACGAGCATGGGGGCGGTTGCAGGCCATGGCACTTAGTTGTTTTATCAGGATAAATCACACTAAAGTGAGAATAGATTTATCTGTGAAGAAACAAAGAAGACCATGACCTCAGGTTATAAAGAGGGACATTAAACACTGCGCCTGGAGAATATTGCATGGTGGAACTATTTCCAAGGCCCAAAAAAGGGAAGGCATTGGAAATAAAGGAGATGGGACTATTTCCAAGACTCTTTTTCTGCATCTAATGCTGTGCACAAAAATATGGCATGAAAAATTAAACAGCCCCATCAAAAGGGCCCCACGTGCAGAGCACGTGAGCACCAAACTTGATATGCGCTGAAAAGTAAAATGGTGCCTCACACGCCGAACTCGTCAGCAGCAACAATGACAATATAACAAAATCCTAGAAAGAAGGCATGCAAACACAGAAGGGAAGGAAAAACTTATCATTCATACTTTAAAAGTTCATACAAAAAGAAACAATTACATGGCAAGACCTCAGATTCGGGGCATGGATTATAAAACTCAAAAGTGACTTTGTCCAAGATCTTCCAGGCATTTCGAACCATCCTAGTATGTTTTCTCTCGCGATCACAAGCGTCGGGATCCTCACGGATGTCCTCCACTCTCCGATAAGCAGCAAGTATGGCCGACTGCTGAAAAGCCTGATGCAAGAGATCAATGAGATTGTCTCGCCTCCTCTTCGAGATTAGGCTCATCAGATACACCGAATGCACTTTATCCTCAGCGGAATCCAATGCCCCGAGCGGTACGCCGGTGCAAAAGAGAGGGAGCGCCTCCCAGATCGCCAGCACGATGAGTTTCAAAAGAGAAGAGCGACGAGGGAGCAACTGACCGTTGTACTCGTCAAAGCGGCTCATGACCTCAGCACACTGAGCGTTGG
Source organism: Agapanthus africanus (assembly GCA_030015575.1). Classification (NCBI taxonomy): domain Eukaryota; kingdom Viridiplantae; phylum Streptophyta; class Magnoliopsida; order Asparagales; family Amaryllidaceae; genus Agapanthus; species Agapanthus africanus. The sequence goes on along the minus strand of CM057340.1, from coordinate 115,888,239 downwards.
TGAACTCCTGGTTCTGGCTGCGGCCCAGTGCGCGAATATTTCCGTAAGAAATAATTTCATCAAGATCATACAAATGGGCATCCATAATATCTAAAATAACGATCATGAAAATTCATTATAAACTTCTTCTTGATTTTGAAGAAGACGACTCAAGGCAAGAAAACCCTAAGAAGCCTCCGTGGGAAGAACCGACATCATCATCATCTCCCTAAAAGATCAGATGAACCCTAAGAGATCTACTGTTTGAAGATTAAATGGTTTTATATTCCTGTTGAAGAACTTGAAGAAAATGGGTTCATGTTAAAAGGGTGAAACCCTTGATGTGGATTTGAAATCCAGAGAGTTTTTTTTCAAAAAAATAAAGGTTCTTCGATCGTTCAACATCATTACCTGAAAGAAAGATTCTTTTGAAACAGAGTTAAACTCTGAAGACTTTTTGAGGCAAAGAACTAAGCTCTGGAAAAAGAGAATTAAATTCTCAAAAGAAGAAAGTTCTCAAAGGAGGAAGATGAACAGTAGAGGCTCTTCTGAAAAGACATTGGCATTTATAGGATGGGATGGAAAACGCTTCATCTACCTTACTCCCAAGTCAGATCCAACGGTCACAAAAGTGACAGCGTTGCACTCACGTGCTGACACGTGAGAACAACGCTATGGGGGCATTTGTTCCCTGATTAAAAATCAGGAAAAAGCTTCAGAAGAGGCATCACATGCTCACACGTGACCACTGGTCGCGTGATGGCACGTGATGGTTAAGCAGCGACACAGAGCAAGCGCAGAAGAAGAGAAGCCCATTCCAGGGGTCACGTGTTTACACGTGACCAGGGGTCACGTGCGCATACGTGACCGGCTTTAAAAGCCTTATTCTTTAACAGAATTAAATTCCGAGGAAAGATCTTTCAAATCTTTCCAAAATGGAAAAGAATTATCTGAAACTGTTGGATTAAAAATCTAAAGATGATTAAATATCACCAATTTATGGAAAAATCTTGGACTTGGAAAGATTTCCCCCTAAATCTAACCGAAATAACAAAGAGATATCTTTGGATTTAAAATCCGATGGTGAATAAAATTCACCTAATAATCTAAAGGCCTAGATTAATGATGAATATAAATCAAATCTCTCAATAAACAAATCAAATCTTTCAATGAAAGATTCACTAAAACAGATTGATTCTTTTCCTTCTCCTATAAATAGGAGCTAAAAAGAAGAGAAGGGACGGATAGAGATACATACAGAGAGATATAGAACCTTGGGATTTTAAAAATTCAGAGGGAAGAATTTGATTCTTTACAAAAGAAAAACCCTAGGTAAGAAAAGAGAGGCTTCAAAAGAGAATTTAATTCTCAAAAGAGTTTAACTCTTATATAAAGAAAAGAACTTAGTTCTTTCTCTGGTTGAGGATCTGCAAAGTGCACATCTCCCCATGAATTGAGAATTTAATTCTCATTGGGTTGAGATCCTGCCATGCAGATCCAAAACATAGAGGAAAAACTGAGTTTTGAGAATTTAATTTTCACAGAATTATAGGAATTTAATTCCTTTGAGATAAAATTAGGGTTTAACCCTATGTTATAGGAATTTAATTCCTTCAAAATGGACAGGACCAGGGTTTAACCCTAATTGAGAACTTAATTCTCTCAAAATCACAGGAATTTAATTTCCTTAAAAAAGAAGAAATTAGGGTTTCACCCTATGCCAGAATTTAATTCTTTACATATATGGGGAATTTAATTCCTACAGAAAAGAAATTAGGGTTCAACCCTTATCCAAGAATATAAGTCTTCAGAAGGAAATAGGAATTTAATTCCCCTAAAGTTTATTGCTAGGGTTTAACCCTATGAAGAATTTAATTCTTAAAAGATTAACAGATCTTTAAAATATGCAAAGAACCAGGGTCATGTGTTACCACGTGACCTCTGTAAAAGATTCACAGAAAAGAGCTTTGAGGCAACGTCTCACGTGCCCCACGTGAGCCCTTGGCTGAAGCTCTAACAGACAAACATTTAAATTCCCATCACGTGACAGTACGTGATACTCCAAAGTATTCAATACTTTTGGCAGAACAAAATAAAGAGAAGGAGGTCGCTCTCACGTGCTACCACGTGACCCCTCTTGCCTTAGTGTTTAACACTAAATTGAAACCTTTGTATCCAGTGTTTAACACTGATTTGCCTTAGTGTTTAACACTAATTGAAAAACTCTATTTGCAGTGTTTAACACTAATTTTTTTAGTGTTTAACACTAAATTAAATCTCTGTTAGCAGTGTTTGACACTGATTTTCTTAGTGTTTAACACTAAATTAAAATCTCTGTTACCAGTGTTTAACACTGATTAACACTAATTTGAGATCTCTGTTGCCAACGTTTAACACTGATTTGCTTTAATGTTTAACACTAATTTGAAAGCCATGTTGCTAGTGTTTAACACTGATTATCTTTTAGTGTTTTACACTAGTTTGTTAATCTTATTCCCAGTGTTCAACACTGTTGGTCTCTAGTGTTTAACACTAGCTTTAGCCCAATTGGCTAAGTTTCTAGAGGCAAAGCCTCTTCTTCAATGAGCCAACAGAGGGCCAATATTCTAAACATGATTGGACTTAGCCCAAGCTGGCCATAAGTCCTCAATTCAAACTTAACTGGGCTAATGGGCTCATAATATAATTAATTGGTCTTGGTTCCAAATTGGGCCAAAGATCATTTAATCTACCTTGGTTCAAGGGTACATCTCTTCACTCCTTTGATACTTGGCGTTGTAATTTCTCAACGTCTTCAAAGAGGTGACGGGTCCCGATGACCACACATTGATATGGACTGTGGGGTCCTTAAACTCATGGACTATGAGGTCCTTAACCTTGACCGTGATGTTTTAAAACTAATGTCGGACTGTGGAGTCCTTAAATCCTTGAACTATGATGTCCTTAACCTTGACCGGAATGTCTTAAAACTAACAACGGACTATGATGTCCTTAACCTTGACCGTGATGTCTTAAAACTAACGTCGGACTATGGAGTCCTTAAATCCACGGACTATGATGTCCTTAACCTTGACCGCAACGTCTTAAAACTAACATTGGACCGCAATGTCCTTAAACTACCCATCGACCGCAACGTCGCTAAACTAAACAACAGGGCTCCTTTAATTGCTCTCTTGTTAGATCTAAACGATGCCGTTAAGTCGATCTTAGTCTAAAACTAGACTAACGTATCCTTAACAAACGTTTAAGTTGATTTTAGTCTCGAAAGAGGCTAACGTATCCTTAAAACCCAAACCCCCAAACTCAAATCTAAGATAATACAGATTTGGACTAGTCTACGCCCTACGGGCGATGACATAACTCAGTCTCCGTATACAATCCACGGGCAACCAAATGTAAAACAAACACACACGACACTAAGTGACCATTTGGAGAAGGAGAAAGTTGTTACCGCAATGCAGTAGCGTAATTAACTGCAGGGGCTTACGCCTGCAGGGAAGAGCATCCCCACAATCAAAAAACCCCTCAAGCGAGGGGGAATATGACGAAGTCTGCTACATCGGCCGCATCCGTTTAAACCTCCGATGCATGGTGCCATAAATCAACTTGGTATCTTCGGAGAGGTAAACGGATAACACCAATTAGCATCTGCCCCGAATCTCAGGCAAGACGTTCGTCGTGCCGCCTATTCGGAGGGGAACAACTGCGATGCGGTAGCGTAATTAACTGCAGGGGCTTGCGCCTGCAGGGAAGAGCGTCGCCACAATAAAAAAAAACACTCAAACGAGGGGGAATCTGACGAAGTCTGCTACATCGGTCGCATCCGTTTAAACCTTCGATACATGGTGCCATAAATCGACTTGGCATCTTCAGAGAGGTGGACGAATAGCACCGATAACCATCTGCCCCGAATTTCAGGCAAGACGTCCGCCGCGTCTTTCGGAGGGGAACAAATTTTGGCACGCCCGGTGGGACCTCTTCCTCTTTCCACTCCACACTTCGTGTGTCGTGTTCGCGAACGAATCGCGGTTTGCTAATGGTTGCCCTTAGGTTCGAGGTACTAAGATTTGGTGTTTTGCTTGGTGCAGAAAGCGAAGGATCAATGGCATTCACTTGTGCAAAATGTTCCAGCTGCAACTGCAACATACGCTCCGCCTCATCTGGAGGCATAGCTTACGGGCCTCAAGCGGCGTCCCTGTTCACGATGCCGGTGGAACAGGTCACCCAGGCTACTACTGAATTGTTTTTCGGTACCATGCTCCCGCCAACAAGATTCAGCGCTCCTATACCAACACCGGAAGCTCCCAAGAAGTCGGTCTTTGATCGGCTTGCTACTACTGCGGCCCCTCTCAACGGGTCGTCCAGCTCCAGCGCCTCGGTCTTCGCCAGATTGGGCCAAAGTTCCTGTGGGCCCATTATAAAGCCTGCACCTCAAGAGAAGGTTGTTCCGAAGAGGATAGCCATCCCTGTTCCTGAAGTCGTCATGGCGGCTTCTTCTACCAAAGGGTCAGTTTTTACAAGACTGACTGTTCCGGTCCCCACTACGGTTCCTGTCCCTGCTCGGAAGTCTGTCTTTGACAGATTGGATACCGCTACTCAAAAGATCTCAGTCTTCAAGAGGCTGGCACCGGCGGCGCCTCACCTGGACAGGGGGCAAGATAAAGCCATCCCCATCGCCGAACCAACCCCAATAGCTCGACACGCTCGACGTCGCCACTGGCGCCGAATAAGGAAGGCTGGGGGCAACTCCCCCTCTAGGCTAATTCCCCCTCTAGGCTAACTCCACCAACTCCGACGGTGGAAGTTAATGCTGCTGTTCCAACCGAGAACAGCTTTGAGCTGCTGAACAAGGTACACAGGAACTCGCCTACTGCCGTACTGAAAAGATCTTCGCCACCGGGGGAGACTGTCATAGAAATAAAGCCGGAGCGGTCCCCTCAACTGCTGTCTTCCAAAGTTTACAAAATCTGGCGACAAGTCAGAGAGTCGGTGGTTGATCAAGACTATCTCTGCCGGCAGAAGAAGTTGAAGGTCCGACAGGAATAAAACCGTCCTATTGAGCCACGGAAGGCGACGGCTACTTAGGTGCCCACTGCAACGGCCCCCTCAACTTCGACCGCTTACAAGAGGAGAAGGCCGGAGAAGATCCCTATGTCTGCGACAAATGTCAAGGGCACTAAGCCTAAACGCCCTAAGTCTGGGGGTATGGTGGTGCATACCGTCTATATGGCATCCAGAAAAGAGGATAGCCGTATCTCCACAGGTCATCGACCGCTTACGCGATCAGTGACTAAGGCTCAGGAGCAGAGCAGCAGCAATAAAAGCTCCAAGAGATGTTAACAACTATGGCCACACTCACAGGACCGAAAGCAAGCCCAGAGGAATCCTCGGAGCAACGCCGTGAGCAGGAAACTGATGCCGAATTCCTTCGGAGAATGCTTGATAAGAAGGACAAAGAGGCCATGGAACAAGCGGCCAATATAAAGCAAATGGCCCTTCTATTCCAAGATATGGTGGGCATGATGATTGTTCATACCATAATTTTGCATTATTATATTCCACATTCTTATTCATTTTACAAATAAACAGGTCCTTTTGACCCATGTCTGCTACATAGTTGCAGGTTACAGGTTCTCGGAACAAAAACAGTGAAAATGATGAAAAGACGATATAAAAGTGAGACTACGACCGACAAATGGAGGAATCTTGATCAAGCCTACAGTTTGGAGAATAACGAAAATCAATAAACAAGTTCACAAATTACAAAGGCAGCGCAAGGTTCAAGACTTTGACACGAAGCAGACGGAAAAGTCCATGACATTACTCGCTGTGGAAATCTGGAAGAAAACTAGAAGCCAACCTGAGAAACCAAGTGAAGAAACAAGGAGCCAAATGCCACCAGAACATGCCCTGAAAATCTCAGCCATAGATGCCCCTATATGGCCGCGGAACCACGGCCAAACCTAGCTCTTGGCCGCGGATCCGTGGCCATGTGTCGCCCGTGTCGGTGCAGAAATTTTGAGGCGGCTGACGACGCTTTCACTAGTTCTTTTCTTAGGGGGTAAACTTGTAATTGCAGATATGACTCGATTGTAACCCTAGGGTTTCTATGTTCTATAAATAGAAACTCTAAAAACTCTTTTAGGTTATGCCTCTTCTTGTGTCTCATTTCATCTATCTAAATTCAGATCTGTAAATTTCTGTAAAGAAGGAAGAGAGTATCAAATAAAAATTAGGAGTAAGTTTTCTTTTTATTGCTCTAGTTAAATTTTATTTCCATGCCCTAGGTAATTTCTTTCTTGCCCTAGCATAGATCTTTATTATCTGCCCTAGTTAGATAGTTAGAAAATGTTTTTCAATTCCCTAATGAGTGAGTAGTCTCCTGGCTTGTTAGGGTTAGATTTGGGGAAGGCTTGAGAGATGAAGATCTCTCACCCCTTTCTTGCCCATCACACGTTTTTATAGGACTCTATGCATACATGCACACACCGCTCTCTACGGCACCCTATCCCATGAGGTAGCGGTGATACCGTAGTATAAACGACCGGTTGTGAATGTTTTCCATGGAGGTTAGGGTAAGAATTAAGAAAGGAAGGACAAGAACCTAGAGGAAGAAACACCGTTTCTTCCCGATGGTACTAATCCACTTTATTAATTATTACCATAACACCTAATAGATCTTAAATAGGGCATAAAAAGCGGTGAGGAATATTGACTTTCCAAATCTAACCTAAACCTAACCCTAGCAAGATTGTAGTTTAGATCAGTTTAGTTTTTAGATTTAATCAATCCGACAACAATCGGAATTAACTCGTTAGAACAATCCGAGAATACACAAAATCCCTGTGGACTGACCTGTACTCACCGGCTAGCTACCAAGTGACGCCGTTCTTGATTGCGGTTATAAACAAATATTCTTTGAGACAAATCAAATGACGCCGTTGCCGGGGATGGCGTGTTATTTTCTTTTTGTAATTTCGAGTTAATATAAAATTGAAAAAATCATAAAAACTGAAAAATAAAAAAATATAAAAAATTTATCATCTTTTATTTTGTGAAGGGTATTTTCGTGTGAATTTTGCAGGTGGAAAAATCCAGAGAGCAAAATAGAAAACAGCATATCTGAACAACAGAGGATTACAACAACAGAGGAGTAGAAGAAATTTAGAGTACTGAACCGTACCTTACACCGCGTTTCCGCCGCGCCACCCATACTTCTGCCGCGGATCCGCGGTCAGGAGGTGACATCATCATCTCCAAAAATTTCTCGGGATCTGAACCGCAGGAGTGCCGCGTTTCCGCGATCTGCTGACGTCAGCAGTGGACCAGGAAACCTCTGTAAGCTTTCTCTCTCCTTCTTTGAACCCCCTGAAATCTCCTCTGTAAAAGAAAATTTCTGCAGGATTCTTTGTGCTAAAAATCACCCTCCCTTCCAATAATTGATCTTGTGCAGGATTCTTTGCGCCGCGCTAAAAAAAAAAATTTTTTTGCAAGTGATTATGTTACTGCTTTGCATAATTTAATTTGACTTTAAGGGGCTTGAACACCAATCCAGATTGGGTGGAGATTTCATCACCCTTCCCAGGACCCCAAAAATCACTTAAGGCATATTGCATTGTCCATCAATTAATTAAAAAAGATTAGACTCAACCCTAAGGACTTCGCGCTCAATAGGACAAAGGAATAGTTGTAAGCATCGACCGTTGATCCTAACCTGACTTTGTGGTGCCTAGGCTAGACATGTAGTGAAAGGTAATTTTAAAAGGCCCGTCTCACGGTGATTCGTGAGCAGATCCCTCCTTTCTCTACTTGTGCTTACCTAGCCACAATTGGCGGTGAAGAGGCGGTTTGAGGTCCTACTTCTTGCTCTTTGGAACAGTTAGGAGCTGTCTAGCTGACCTAGGTGACCCTAGATCTAGGCTTGATTGTGCATTTGCGATTGAATGTGTGTCTAAGCCTTTTATCGAAAATCTTTTTTGCAAAAAGCTCCACATAAAAAAACACAAAAAGAAAAAACGAAAAAAATTTACAAAAAAACTTGCAACTTGTCACTAAGAAATCCGTGCACCCCACATTCTTTTTCTTCCCCTTTCTTACATCATGGGTACCCCACCTCCCAAAACTCTTGCCGAACTTTGGTACCCTCATCCAAATATTGCTTCATACGCGAATTGTTTTGGTCGAATTACGGACGACCCCTCCATGCCCAAAATTTCTTTGAAAGATCGAATAGAAGCGTCTAGGAGAAACAGTTCGACTCCACAATCCACTTTGTATCTACCATTTCAACATTCACCACCTTCTTATGTTGATACTACTTTTTCGAGTCCTGTTGTAACTCCGAAACCCATGTCTATCGCTGAACATATAGAACAATCTCGTAACCGATCTTTCACTCCTTTCAACACTTCCAGTTCTTGGGATCAACAAGTCCATTCATCTTTTTATCCAAATGTCGATCCTACTCCTGTCCAACCATTCAATTCCTACCAGTCCTACCCGACTTTCGCACCTTCCCTAGACATTGCTTCTACACAGCCATTTAGGAGTTTCCAAAATCCAAACAATTTTGAATCTTTTACTGAAACCCCTTCACAACCCATGTCTAGTCTGGAACAGTCATTGGAAGCTTATATTGTAGCGACAAACCAACAGATGAGGAATTTGGATGCGTCCATTACCGCCCTTAATTCATCAAGACAACCTAATGAACCGGTAGCTAGTTTCCAATTAGCTCCAAAACTTCCAATGTATAATGAGGCGGTTGGATAGAGTGCGAATTTGAGTGGTGAGAGTGAGTTTTACACACATCCAAATCAAACCTACCCATCCCCAATTGAATCCCACAACTCCAGTTTTCAAACAAGTGTCCCAAATGATTCACCGGTTAAAAATAAAACGTGTAATGAGTTGTGCGACTTTGTAGAGTTTGATTTACCTGATTTTGAAGAGCCCTTTTCGAGTGAACTAAAACCTAATCTTTTTGATCTCTACACGTCCAATCTAGAACCTGAATTGATAAATATCCATGCTTTTGATGAGGTGTCAGAAAAAATTGATTTTCACTTGATTGAGGATATAGACGTAGGGAATATTTTGCATGATGAACCCGCATATTTGACTGAAATTTTATCTCCAATTCATCATCCCGAGTCATTAAATGTTTCTCCCGAACTTCATATGTGTCTTGATTTCGATGATAATTGCATGGATGGGATAACTTTTGAGGAGAATTATGAGGATAGTATTGAGGATGAACCATTTTTGTTTGATGTGTCGGATTTTCCAATTCATCCTCCTGAACCTTTAACTGTTATACTTCCTAAATCACCCCCCCTCATCCTTCCAATCATTCCGACCACGCAAGAGATCACGCTTGAGGACCGTGGGCTTGAAAGATTTCTCTTCGATCACAACAGTTTTGACGCCACTAGTGCGTACCTCTTTGAATCTGACACAGTTCTCACAGCCGATAACGATTACGAGTGCTTCACTTTTTCGGACGATTTTGAAGACCCACCTCCCGAGTTTGAGTCCTTTGAATTTTCAGATGAGTTAGTTGAACCATCAGACTTGGTCGCTTACAGTCATTTCGAACCATTGATGGAATCCTTCGAGTTCGAGATAGTTTACTTAGGTGAGAATAAGACTATCCCCAAATCACTCCCCTTCGTCCTTTCCATCGTTTCGACCGCGCAAGAATCCGTCGCGCTTCCATCTTCAATGGATGGTTTACCAAGTTCAACGTACCCATATTTTCTTGCGAATCTTGAGGGATTTGACCCTATTTCTCGACGGGTTGATAAATTAGCACAATCGCTTTTAACACATCGGTCATCACAAATTGTGCTAATTTATTCACTCAATTTACACCCTCAAGTTCGTGCTACACTTCTTTCTCTCTTCCTCCATTCTTCTCCGAATATACCGAGACCATATTCCACCCTTCTTCCCATATGGTCTCGTGTGTTTCTCAACCCTTTTCTCTACATTCCATTCTTCCACCAACCCCACCATTATGAAGATAAAATTTTTGAATGGTTGGTGTTAACCTTTGGCCTGTGTAAGGCCTTGTATAGTTTGATTTTTTCTCCTCCCTAACTCGAAACTTTAACGTTTAAAACAGTGGAAACACTGTTTCACTTAAGTTTGGGGGGAACCTTTTTGTATATATATTTTATTTTTCTTTTAACAATAAAAAAATATAAAATAATAAACAGGGAAGTACCGGCCATTTTGACCCTCTTGGTGTAGCCTGACAGTGAGGACACTGTCAAGTTTAAGTTTGGGGGTGTTTTCGGTAAGTTTTCTTCCTTCGCATTCATATGTATATTTTTGCATTTGCATACTTATTTTTAAAACCCATAAAAACTGAAAAATTTTAAAAATTATAAAAATTAAAAAGTTCAATTTTGACCATAATTGACTTAAATTTGACAAAAAGGTTAACTAGTTAGGAACAACTGGATCTTAGACTTAGTAAATTAAAAACCCTAAAAATAACGTTTCTTAAAATTTAACGGTAGAAAGTATATGTCTTTGTAGTTTATTTAGAAATAAGCAAATTTCGAGTTGACTTCTTGTGCTAAGTTAAAACAAGGGAAAAGTATTGATATTTTTATTAAAGTATAAGTTTGAAAAATAATCCCTAAGCTTAAGTCTAAATTCTGAAAATATATACCCTACAAACTGCACAAACACGAACCTTGAAACTTGGAATAGTAGAAGAGACCTTGAAATGCTCTTGTCTAAAGTCCATAGCATGGAGAAAAATAAAATAAAATAAAAAATACAAGTGTGAATAAAGAGATAATAAAAAAATGAACACTGGTTTTTGTGATTACTTAAGGCTGCATTAATGAAAAAATATTTAGCAAGGGTGCTTCATCACCTAGTGCCTTAGACCAACTGGTTTGGGAGTCACTGCTAAAGCCTTAGGTGTTACAAGACTAGGAATTATGCATTAATGTGCAAGCACATTTTGTAATCGGTCGTTGGTACCTCAAGAAGTATTAACGGTTGCATGAAGAATGTGTGAGCAATTTCATCTAAAAATTCACCAATTGAAAAGTACTTTGGACGATGGACAAGAGTATAATAGCTTGATTTGAATTTCCAAGTGTAGGGGTGATTTACATACACATAGGGGTATGTGATTGGGGTTTAGATAAGAGATAGGAATGAAAAATAGGACTTGTATCTTTAATAGAGATGATAAAAATTCCTAAGTTGAGATAGAACCCTAGAAGGAAAACTTAAAAGATGCTAAAAGCTAAGTAAATCTACAGAACATATATAATCTTAAGTTAAATGATAAAGAAGCGTGAAAAATACGGGTTGATAATTTCCGAGTCAAAGATAATATAATTTCTTGTTAGAAAACCTAATTGGAGAATAAATGTCAATATGCCGAATTGATAGGATTTTGTGGGTAGTATCCGCTGAAAACCCTCAGGAGACAACACTCCTCCTACTAGGGACACCTAGAGGTTTAAAGGCTTGTTGCACGAGCTCAGTGCAATCGCGTTTCCCTGCGAAAGTGAGGCTAGGTCTTTTTCAAGAATAAAACTAGGTTTGCTCGAGGATGAGCAAAAGATAAGTTTAGGGGTATTTGTTCATACCATAATTTTGCATTATTATATTCCCCATTCTTATTCATTTTACAAATAAACAGTTGTTTTTGACCCCATGTCTGCTATATAGTTGCAGGTTACAGGTTCTCGGAACAAAAACAATGAAAATGATGAAAAGACGATATAAAAGTGAGACTACGACCGACAAATGGAAGAATCTTGATCAAGCCTTCAGTTTGGAGAATAACAAAATCAATAAACAAGTTCACAAAGTACAAAGGCAGCGCAAGGTTCAAGACTTTGACACGAAGCAGACGGAAAAGTCCATGACATTACTCACTGTGGAAATCTGGAAGAAAACTAGAAGCCAACCTGAGAAACCAAGTGAAGAAATAAGGAGCCAAATGCCACCAGAACATGCCCTGAAAATCTCAGCCATAGATGCCCTTACATGGCCGCGGAACGGCGGCCAAACCTGGCTCTTGGCCGCGGATCCGCGGCCATGTGTCGCCCGTGTCGGTGCAGAAATTTTAAGGCGGCTGGCGGCACGTTGACTAGTTCTTTTCTTAGGGGGTAAACTTGTAATTACAGATATGACTCGATTGTAACCCTAGGGTTTCTATGTTCTATAATTAGAAACCCTAAAAACTCGTTTAGGTTATGCCTCTTCTTGTGTCTCATTTCATCTATCTAAATTCAGATCTGTAAATTTCTGTAAAGAAGGAAGAGAGCATCAAATAAAAATTAGGAGTAAGTTTTCTTTTCATTGCCCTAGTTAAATTTTATTTCCATGCCCCAGGTAATTTCTTTCTTGCTCTAGCATAGATCTTTATTATCTGCCCTAGTTAGATAGTTAGAAAATGTTTTTCAATTCCCTAATGAGTGAGTAGTCTCCTGGCTTGTTAGGGTTAGATTTGGGGAAGGCTTGAGAGATGAAGATCTCTCACCCCGTTCTTGCCCATCACACGTTTTATAGGACTCCATGCATACATGCACACACCGCTCCCTATGGCACCCTATTCTACGAGGTAGCGGTGATATCGTAGTATAAACGACCGGTTGTGAATGTTTTCCAGGGAGGTTAGGGTAATAATTAAGAAAGGAAGGACAAGAACCTAGATGAAGAAACACCGTTTCTTCTTGATGGTACTAATCCACTTTATTAATTATTACCATAACACCTAATAGATCTTAAATAGGGCATAGAAAGCGGTGAGGAATATTGACTTTCCAAATCTAACCTAAACCTAACCCTAGAAAGATTGTAGTTTAGATCAGTTTAGTTTTTAGATTTAATCAATCCGACAACAATCGGAATTAACTTGTTAGAACAATTCGAGAATACACAAAATCCCTGTGGACCGACCTGTACTCACCGGCTAGCTACCAAGCGACGCCGTTCTTGATTGCGGTTATAAACAAATATTCTTTGAGACAAATCAATGATCCAGCCGGATTCCCCAGCAGAAGATCCTCGAGTAATAATTGAAGATGAGAGAGGAGAAACATGAAATCCTCTGCCGGCTCTGTCAACAGCCAAGGAGGAGACAATCTCCAAAGCTGTCCTGGATGACTATATTGCTCAGCAAATAAGAGTTCACCAGGCAAATGAAGCGGCCGGCCAAGTTGTCAAAACTGGGCGACCGTATCCAGGCTGGTATGATCAGATAAAGTACCCGCCGGTCTACACGATCCCTAAATTTCACGTATACAAGGGGACGGGCAATCCCCATCAACATGTCGCTCAGTTCAGGGCTCTCTGTGGCAACACCGGTGGCGATGATAAACTTTTGCTTCGCCAATTCGTCGGCTGCTTATCGGAGACGGTGTTTGAGTGGTACTCCGAACTTCCAAACGACTCCGTCAAAACTTTCGCAGAATTGGAGTTGTTGTTCACCCAGCAATTCGCAAGTGCTAGTGAGCGTAGCCCAATAACGGCATTGATCAATGCCAGGGTGAAGCCAGGCGAGACATGGGTCCAGTATGCAATCCGATGGCGGAATCTGTGGTCGAAGTGCGAACAACGCATCGAAGAAGCTCCAGCGGTAGGCATGTTCGTGGGCACCTTAGACCCTCATGCCACTATTTCACAGTTTATGATGTTCTTCAAACCGACCACATTCCAGGCTTTAATCGACAAGCTAGCCCAGATGGATCAGATGGGGCATAGACCGTCTCCTCCGAAGCCGGAGCCGCAGAACGAAAAAGGTAAGGAGAATGCGACCTTCGTTGCGAATACCCAACAGCAGCCCAGTGCTCCAAGACTAACGGATCAATTGGAAGAAAGACGGCGCTATTATAATGAGAAAATGAAGCGTCCTTACTCGTTTCCACGGGACAAAACGAAGAGACTCTTCGAGCTGGCGATGCGCAACCGGCTTATCAATCTGCCGAATCCAAAGCGGCTATTGCAACCCGGCGAAGCGAATAATCCCAATTATTGCCCTTACCACCAAACGGTAAGCCATCCAATCGAAGATTGCTTCGTCTTTAAGGGATGGATCGAGGATCAGTACCTACAAGACAAGTTTGCGCTGTCTAAGAAGTGGAAAGTAAACCCACCATAACCACATACTCCTAAGAAGATGGACACACCGGGGGCAACGTGCTCTTTTGTTGAAGAAGCTCCATGGGAGGTTGTTCTTTCGGCCAAAACCAAAAGGATGCTGAATGATCTCCAGACATGTCCGACGATCAGGTGGAAGAATCCGTTGGAACTGAAATCATCGAAGGAATGCTGAAGCCGCGCCCAATTCCAAAGATTGGTGGTGATAGCCAAAGTGTTCACACCCAGCCACCGAAATCTTCAAAAAAGAAGAAGAAATCCAAAAAGCCCATGAAGCCTGGCGACAAGCGCACGGACATGCAGAAACAGATCGACGCGCTGGAAGAGTATAACCGGCAGGCGCGGATTCCAATCACACTCCAAGAGTTCATCGGTCACGTCCTTGAGGACGAAGATGATGGAGAAGACTCGTCGGATGGATCTGAGGATTACGTAGCAAGTTGTCATATGATCTCTCACTCATTGATAGACGATGAAGAGGCTCCTTGCACCGAGAGACTGGGGGCAGGTCCTGAACCGGAACTTCCAGGGCCATCAGAAGAAATGATCGACGCATTCCTGAATGAAGCTCTTCTGAAAAGTAAAACTGATCGGGAGCGTGAGATGGCTATATTTGAAAAGGCCGAACGCCGACGACTGGACGAAAGAGTCGAGATACTCCTGCCAAATCAAAGGGCATCTTTCGCAGATGAAAACAAGTTCAAGATGAGGAAAAAGTTTGCTAAAGCCATATCAGTGGGAATGAAGCTACCACCCTCCGAAGGAAGTACTCTTGGTGAAGCCGAAATGCATCCTAGCTACTGTTTATATCATCAAAAGATTGCGCACCCCACTGAGGAATGCAACGCTTTTAAAAGATGGTGGTAAGGGTATGTTTCTCACCAGCAACATTTTAAGCAGATGAAACGAAAAACTCGTCGGGAGCAGAGAAGTACGACCGAGGAGCATAAAAGAATCACTGACAACTGCCGCACGGTCAATGCCGGGGCATCGCAAGTTCTCACCTTTGGAAGTGACTCCGACGAAAAGATGACTCTTAGCCCTCTTTTCAAAGAATCTACCTTGGGAAAAGAGGAATAACCGAAGACCTGCGAAAATATTTAGCTGCGCAATCGTACACTTCTCGAAAAGAATCTCGGACCCACGAATAGAAAAGATAAGGGAAAAGAAAAGGTCCCTGAGGACATCACCCTGGATGATCAAGTCGTCAAAGAGCTGACCGCTAAGGACCCGCCAAAGAAAAGTAAGGTGGACTACAACGTTCTGGCACACTTGAGAAAGCTACCTTCACAGCTCAGCATTCTCGACGCCCTTTTACTATCAAGAGAAGCAAGAGATTCATTGATCAATACGCTACAAGAGCCAGAGCAATTTCAAGCTTTCCTCGCTGAAGAAAGGATGAAGGACGAGCTAGAAGAAGTGCACACAGCCGATATCACCTTCGGCGATGAAGATCTCCTCCTTGGGACATGCGAACACAACCGTCCCCTATATGTCTCCGGGTACTGTCACGATATTAAGATAGGCAAGATCCTGGTCGACAATGGGTCCTCCGTCAATCTCCTCAACGTGCGAGTATTGAAAGAAATCTGTATGAGCGTTCAACACCTCGCTCGGGATAAGATCACCATCTCCGGGTTCGATTCTCAGTCATCATGGACGCTTGGGTCCGTGATACTGACGTTACGCTTTGGGTTACTCGTCACTGAAATCAAGTTCCACGTCATTGACGCCAAGACATGCTACAACGCTTTGCTTGGCCGGCCCTGGCTGCACGAGTACAACATCATCCCTTCGACACAACATCAGTGTATGAAATACATCAAGGATGGTCTCGAGTACACTGTGACGAGAGAGCTGAACCCATTCTCCGTAAACGAAGTTCGGAAATACGAAGATGCGAAATACTTCTTACCAGATTTCGAGGATACGGAGAGGTGTCACAAACCAAAGGACAAAGCTATCACCACTATTCCAGTCTTCGGGAGTGATACCGAGGAGGAAGAAGAGATAGTTTATTCAGGGACGCCTCAATGCAACAACCCCGGACTGTCTGCCCCCATGTTGATCTTCGGCAGCAACTCGAAAGATGAGGTTAACGCTATATTTTCCGCCCGGCCATCAATACAAGCCCTTGCTGTCAACAATCAGAGTTTGCAAATTACCTTGGTTCCATAAGAGCATTACAAAGGTCTCGATGCACTTAAAACTTATAGTGTGCAAAAGCTGCAGACATTCTACGTCCCTCCCAGGCGAAAATGTGAAAAAGCGATCCTATTCTACCAATCCGAGGAAACCAAGGTGGAGAAAGAAGTTTGGCATGGCGCTGATTCTACGCTCGACAGGCTCCAACCCATCCGTCTGCCTAGATATTACACGGAAGGCTTGAAAATGCTATTGAAGCGCCAAGGGGTACCTTTCAGACAGACCATTCGACAAGCTCGATTCTACAACAGGATTTGGGACGTCCCTGGGACTCAACGAAAGCTGCCCAACGGGTGAATGGAAACGGTCGGGCTCGGATATGTCCAATCCAGGAAACGAGAACGAATCCATGGTAGCTACGTCATATATGACTTCGATGAAGAAGAGGATGCCCTGTTAAAAGATGTTGATCCTGAACCAAAATAAGGTCATCAAAGCGCCGAGTCCGTCATTTGAAGAACGAATGGACAAGCTAGTAAGGGAAGCGGGTCAAAAGATCCGGGATGACCATAACCGCGAGATGGCCATTTACGAGAAAGCCAGGACACAACGCCTCCTTCAACAAGCCGCGGAGAACAGCAATACTCTTCCTTATCAACCCGTCATACAAAAGGCCTGACGCAGAGGCAAAAATAAATCAAAGAGCGGGAAAGGCGTTCGACAGCAACAAAGCGGGACCAAGAAGCCACGCGATCGGGAATCGAGCAATCCGGATTCGTCCCTTATAAAGAAGATGAGTCGAGCATACTCTTTTCCTCAGAACAAAACACGGAAGATACTTGATCTTGCCATAAGACATCAAATGATTACACTTCCGGAGTCTAAACACCCTGAGCAAGCCAATGAGGTCTCTCACCCCGACTATTGCTCTTATCACCGAGCAATAGGACATCCTCTCGAAGACTGCTTCACCTTCAAGAACTGGGTCGAAGACCAATATCAACAGGGCAGGTTCGCTCTATCCAGCAGTTGGAAAATAACCCCGCCGCAGAAGCATGAACCGAATACCACGAGAGCAGAACCAGATCAACATCGGTTTTGGAAGCGATCTCGTACTTGTCATATGATAACGCTGTCAGAAGAAGAGCCCGAGAATATGGATGACCTCCCTTGGTGCTTCAAAAACAGTGATGACGAGGTGATCTCAGAGTTTCCACCGACGCCGAAAGAGCTGGAAGATGGAATACATACTACTGCAGATAACCTCAAGAAAATTGATTTGGGGACGGCAAGTGACCCGCGACCGACATTCGTTAGTGAGCTGCTGTCTGAAGAAAGGGTAGCTATACTAAAGGACGCGCTTATGCAGCATAAAGATTGCTTCGCATGGAACTATTCCGAGGTGCCAGGACTAGATCCAAAGATTGCTGTGCACAAATTGGCGATATCCCCGGACATCAAGCCGATCAAACAGGCACCGAGAAGAATGCGGCTCGAGCTTGAGATGAGCATCAACGCCGAGATCAAGAAGCTAATCGACTCTGGCTTCATCCAAGAGATTCAGTATCCTGACTGGATCGCCAACATCGTCCCGGTGATGAAGAAAAATGGGACAGTGCGCATATGCGTGGACTTTCGGGATCTCAACAAAGCCTGTCCGAAAGACGACTTCCCAGTACCGGTCACCGAGTTAATGATAGACAATACGTCCACTGACGAGGTTTTCTCCTTCATGGACGGATCATCAGGATACAATCAGATAAAGATGCATCCCGAAGACCAGAAGCATACTGCTTTCCGGACCCCTTTGGGTATATTTTGCTACAAGGTGATGCCTTTCGGTCTAAAGAACGCCGGTGCCACCTATTAGAGAGCCATGACGAAAATCTTCGACGACCTCATACATGAAATTGTCGAATGCTATATTGACGACCTCGTGGTAAAAAGCAAATCATACGCGGAACATTTAGAGCATCTGAAGATCGTATTTCAGCGCCTCCGGCAGTACAACTTGAAGATGAACCCTCTCAATTGCGCGTTCGGAATCTCCTCGGGCAAATTCCTGGGATTCATCATCCGACACCGAGGCATCGAGGTAGACCCGTCGAAGATCAAAGCGATCATGGAAATTCCTCCGCCAAGAACTCTCAAGCAATTGCGATCTCTCCAAGGGAAGCTCGCGTATATCCGGCGATTTATAGCCAATTTTTCAGGCAAGTGCTGTCCTTACAGTCACCTGATGAAGAAGGGAACCTCGTTCATCTGGGATCATAAATGCCAAAGCGCGCTGGATGAAATCAAGCAATACCTACAAAATCCTCCAGTGCTGGCTGCTCCGGTCAAGGGAAAGCCTATCATTCTGTATACAACCGCACTTGAAGGTTCCTTAGGCGCATTATGGGCACAAGAGAACGACCAACGGAAGGAGAGAGCCCTTTACTATTTGAGTCGAGTTCTACTGGGGCAGAAAGCAATTATTCTCCCATCGAAAAACACTGCTGGCATTGATCTTCGCGATAACGAAGCTCAGGCACTACGCGTTGGTGCATGAAGTCCGCCTCATATCGAAGGTGGATCCTCTCAAGTATTTGATGTCAAAGGCCATATTGACGGGGCGACTCGCTAAATGGGCTCTGCTCTCTCGATGGAGTTCTCAATAACTTATCAGCCTTTTAAGGCAGTGAAAGGCCAGGCCATCGTCGAGTTCCTCGCTGAGCATCCGATACCTGCCGATTCTCCCTTGAACTGCGAATTGCCAGACGAACATGCATTTGACACGATTGACGGGGGTGATACCCAGTGGGAACTTTACTTCGATGGAGCATCTTCCATGAAGAAGCGCAAACAAAATACCCCCATAATCAAATCAGGGGTAAGCTTCATCTTCGTGACTCCACAAGGAGGGATAATGCGCTTTGCTTTCTCCTTAACAGAGCCGAGGACAAACAATGAAGCCGAGTATGAAGCTTTGATAGCAGGTCTCGAGATCGCCATCAATATGGGGATTGAGAACCTCCTCATATACGGAAAGTCCCAACTGGTCGTTAGTCAAGTAAACGGCGACTATCAAACGTGCAAACCAGAACTGGTGAAGTACAGCAAGAGGGTACAGCAATTGCTGACCCAAATACATTCCTACACCTTGGAAAGCATACCGCGTGCGGAAAATAGCAAAGCGGATGCATTAGCCATGCTCGCTAAAGAATTGGCCAACGAGAACCTCGATGATGTAAGAATCATGGTACAAAGCCGTTGGGTTCTTGCACCGGCAGAAATATCTCCGGTGTCGTCCGAGGAAATGGGAGCGACCGAGCAAATGGCTCTACAAGTAAAGGACCAAGAAAAGGTTGAGGATTGGAGGGAAGTCTTTATAGACGACTTCAAATCCCGTCGAACACCTGAAGATGGATCTTCAAGACATCAGCTTATGAAACGAGCTCTGTCTTTTGCTTTCGTCAATGATACTCTGTTTAAGAGATCATTTGATTCTCTATGGCTAAGATGCCTGGGACCTAAAGAGGTAAAGAGAGTCATCCAAGAAACTCATGACGGACTCTGCGGTTCTCACCAAGCTGGGCCAAAGATGAAGCTGAAGATCAAAAGGATGGGCTACTATTGGCCCACGATGATCCAGGACTGTCTTGAGTACGCGAAGCGATGCCACTCATGCCAGATTCACAGGGATTTTATCCATCAGCATCTGAATCCCCTGCATCCGACAGTGGCTAGCTGGCCATTCGAAATGTGGGGGACTGACATAATTGGCCCCATCGAACCAGCATCGTCCAGAGGACATCGGTTCATCTTGGCGACAACTGATTACTTCTCTATATGGGCGGAGGTAATACCGCTGAGGGAAGTAAAGACGGAGAATATCCTCCATTTCATCAAAATGCACGTCATTTATCAGTTTGGAACTCCACGACGGATTATCTCCGATAACGGGCCAGCCTATAGAAGCCACAAGATTAGCCGCTTCGCACAACAATATAACATAGACTGGAGATACTCTTCAGTCTATAATCTCTGAGCTAACGGTCTAGCTGAGGCTTTTAACAAGACCTTAACGAAGATCGTGAAAAAGACGGTGTCCCGAAATACGAAGGACTGGCACGAGAGACTGGATGAAGCTCTCTGGGCGTATCGAACTACGTTCAAGACGGCCACGAATACGACGCCGTATGCATTGGTATTCGGTACAGAAGCGGTACTCCCCCTCGAGATAGAGTTACCCTCTCTACGAGTGGCAGTTCATTGCGAGCTAACGGATGAAGAGAACGCTCACCTTTGGCTTGAGGAGCTCGATGCCCTTGATGAAACCCGGCTCATAGCGCAACAAAATCTGGAGGCTTATAAGGCAAAGATGGCGCGCTCATATGAAAGATTGACCAGGTCGAGGACATTCCACCAAGGCGAACTCGTGCTAGTGGTCAAAAGACTTATGATCCCCAATCGTGCTAAACGAGGGAAATTCGAGCCGAATTATGAAGGCCCGTATATTATAGACAAGGTCTACCAGGGTGGGGCCTATCTACTCATGGACATGCATGGTGAAAGACCTTTCAGGCCAATAAACGGTCGCTTCCTGAAGAAATATTACGCTTGACGAGTCATGGCCTAGGTCAATGATAGATGACGACGACTATGTCCGCTTGCTATCTTCCTAAGCCCAAACTCTATAAGTAGTAACCGGCCTCCTTTATAACGGACCGAAACGTCCTTAAACTAACAGTGGACCGAAACGTCCTTAAACTAACAGCGGACCGAAACGTCCTTAAACTAACAACGGACCGGAACGTCTTTAAACTAACGACGGACCGAAACGTCCTTAAACTAACAACGGACCACTATGTCCTAAAACTAGCCGTTGACCGAGGCATTGATAAACTACTGTGGATTGAGGCATCCCAAAGCTGATACAAAAAAAAGAGAATAAAAAAAAAAAGAAAACAGTATGTCCATAAGTAAAAAGGGCACGGATGAAAATCCGAAAAGGCTCCGTGAGTAAAAACAGCAGGGCTACCGGCGAGTCTTGTGAAAACCCGAAATGGCGCAACCTCGTTTAAAAAAAAAGAAGAAAAAGAAAACGGTATGTCCACAAGCAAAAAGGGCATGGATGAAAACCCGAAAGGGCTCCGTGAGTAAAAAAAGCACGGCTACCGGCGAGTTTTGTGAAAACCCGAAAGGACGGAATCTCGTTAAAAGACACTTGCAAGGTCCTCTCGACTTTTAAGGAGAAACCACCCGTGTGAGATCCTTACAACTCACAAGGGAGCAACACACTTAGGGATCCCCACGATTCCTAAGGAGAAATTACACTTGCGACATCCTCACGACTCGTAAGGAGAACCCTCTTATGGGACCCTCACAGGTCATAAGATTCAAAAGTCTTAAGCTACAGGGATCTGAACCTGTTCTTAAGCAGCCCCCCCACAACCTCCGATACTGCCCTACAAGCAGTTCAATGCTGACCCTTGTATACAATCCACGTGTGCGAATAAACATTTCCTTGACAAAGTCCCATCCGTGACCAGGGATATGTCTACACGGTGAACAACCCTTGTAAGTCCTCTCGACTTGTAAGGAGAAAGCGCTCTTGTAAGATCCTTACGACTTATAAGATACCATGCACTTAGGAATCCTCACGATCCCTAAGGAGAAAACGCACCTACGAGATCCTCACGACTCGTAGGGAGAAATACCTTTATGAGACCCTTACGGCTCATGAAGTCAAAAGCCTTAATCGACAGAATCCTAACCCTGTCTACTAAGCTACCTTTGTTCGTCATCAACAGAGGCAAATGATGATTCGCTCTTGGCCATATCCCAGTTGTAGCGGTGCTGATGCCGAAATCGGTGTATAATCCCAAGCTTGCAGCGAAAAGCCAGCAAGCCACACATGCATACGAAATAGCCGAAATGATGGGGCAACTTGCAAACAAAATCAGCAAGTAAAAATATATGCATGCGAAATAGCCGAAATGATTGGGCAACTCGAAATAAAAAGCAGCGAGTAAAAATAAAACGAATAGCCGAAATGATTGGGCACCGCGAAAAATAGCCAAAATGATTGGGCAATCGCGACCTTCGCGATATAAAAGCCGAAATGATAGAGTATCGCGGAAAGAAATAAAATAAAAAAAATGAGAAATTTATGCCCTACAGGTGATATCACAGCAATCCCTGTATACAATCCAGGAGCGCAAACAAAGAAGGAATCATGCCTTTCCTCCCTAAGTTTCATCAGAAGAAGAAGCCAAATCTCAACGGTTCACAGATGGCCTGGAGATCATCTCAACATCCATTTCATTGCGACAAACACAACGTCAAGCAAAGTGGAACAGTGGAAACTCCCAGTTCCATGACTCGGCAGTGCACAAACGACCGAAAGTCAGACCCTAACTTCGTGAAATGCGGATATAATCAAAAAATTCCTGGCTACGTGGAACGCGGCTTATGTCAATCCTGACCCCGTAGGAAACGTCCAAAGCGGATCCTGGTCCTCACAGAGCACGGCAATGACCCCGTGTGAAGCATCCAGAGCGGAGCCTGGTCCTTGCCGAACACGGCAGTGAACCCGTGGGAAGCATCTAGGGCAAAATTCCTGGTTACGTGGAACGGGGCTTATGTCAATCCTGACCCCGTGGGAAACGTCCAGAGCGGATCCTGGTCCTCGCAGAGCACGGCAATGGCCCCGTGTGAAGCATCCAGAGTGGAGCCTGGTCCTCACCGAACACGGCATTGAACCCGTGGGAAGCATCCAGAGCAAAATTCCTGGTTGCGTGGAACGCGGCTTATGTCAATCCTGACCCCGTGGGAAACGTCCAGAGCGGATCCTGGTCCTCGTAGAGCACAACAATGACCCCGTGTAAAGCATACAGAGTGGAGCCTGGTCCTCGCCGAACACGGCAGTGAACCCGTGGGAAGCATCCAGAGCAAAATTCCTGGCTACGTGGAACGCGGCTTATGTCAATCCTGACCCCATGGGAAACGTCCAGAGCGGATCTTGGTCCTCGTAGAGCACGGCAATGACCCCATAAGAAGCATCCAGAGTGGAGCCTAGTCCTCACTGAACACGGCAGTGAACCCGTGGGAAGCATCCAGAGCAAAATTCCTGGCTACGTGGAATGTGGCTTATGTCAATCCTGACCCCGTGGGAAACGTCCAGAGCGGATCCTGGTTCTCACAGAGCACGGCAATGACCCCGTGTGAAGCATCCAGAGCGGAGCCTGGTCCTCGCCGAAAACAGCAGTGAACCCGTAGGAAGCATCCAGAGCAAAATTCCTGGCTATGTGGAACGCGGCTTATGTCAATCCAGACCCCGTGGGAAACGTCCAGAGCGGATCCTGGTCCAAACAGAGCACGGGAACGACCCCGTATGAAGCATCCAGAGCGGAGCCTAGTCCTCGCCGAACATGGCAGTGAACTCGTGGGAAGCATCCAGAGCAAAATTCCTGGCTACGTGGAACGTGGATAATTTCAACCTTGACCCCGTGGGAAACATCCAGAGCGGAGCCTGGTCCTCCCAGAACACGGCAGTGAACCCGTGGGAAGCATCCAGAGCAACTCCTGACTCCGTGAAATGCGGATAAGGACAACTTCACCCATCATTTATGGGTCCTCATGACTCGTAAGAGAGTAAATTCTCTTGTAAGATCCTTACGACTTTCAAGAGAAAACACACTTAGAAATCCTCACGATTCTTAAGGAGAAATTACACCTACGGGATCCTCTCGACCGGTAGGGAGAAAATTCTTTATAAGACCCTAATGGCTCATAAAATTGAAAAGTCTTAGGCGACAGATCCTAACCCTATTTTCTAAGCCATCACTGCCCTACAAAGAGCCCAAGATTGACAGCTATATACTATCAACAGACCACACTTGCTAAAATCACATGGCAACAACACAGCAAGGAGAAGAAATCAACAGTATAACAAAAAATGTATATCTTTTATTCATGAATTCAACTGAGTACAACGCAAATCGTATAAGAGAATAAAAAAATGGATATAGGTTGTTCAAGGGTTACAAGTGTTCAATCTATACAAAAGCAGCTATTGGGAGGGAGGCGCCTTCAATAAACCAGCTAGCTGCTTACGCACTCCTCTCAACTCTTCCTCACGATCAGCCGCCGCGGTTAGCTCTGCTTCAATTTAGGCCCATTGCTGCAAACAAGATGAGAGTTTCTGATCAACTTCCTGCTGGACAGCTTCCTGACTCTGCTCGACCTGCTCATTGAGATCAAGCTTCTTCCTCAACACCAGTCCGTCAGAGATACATCGTTGAAGATTTTCAAAAATGGTGTTCAGCTGGGCAGCATTAGCCGCAACCTTAGCGCGCAGTTGGGCAGATTCAGCAGCAGTCGCCTCACGTTCCTTTCGCTTAAGGGTTGCCTCTCGTTCGAAATGGCGAAGGAACGAAACACTCTGCTCAACC
The DNA here is from genome assembly GCA_030015575.1 of Agapanthus africanus. Lineage (NCBI taxonomy): Eukaryota > Viridiplantae > Streptophyta > Magnoliopsida > Asparagales > Amaryllidaceae > Agapanthus > Agapanthus africanus. The sequence goes on along the minus strand of CM057340.1, from coordinate 115,863,538 downwards.
CATGCGGCCCGCTGGGAGTTCAAAGCCTGAGTCTCAAGGGCAGGATGCATAAGCTCAAGCTCATGCAGACAGGCCTCAATCTTCCTGCAATGATTAACCCAAGACTCGACGACACCTTCATTATGGAAGTTCACGAGCGTCGCCAGCATTGGGTTGACCTCGGCAGCAAAATCGGCGGCAGATGTACAAGCCTTCGCGTCAAGCTCCTCGACGTATTCGCTCAGTATACACAGACTGGTCACAGCACCTTTTGAGGTTGGACGTCTGGAAAAGGGCCCTGCCGACATCATAATGCGAGATTCGAAAGAGGCCGGAGTCGAAGCGACCGCTGCAAAACAAATCGCAATCAGATGACGGTTCGAGAAATATGAGAGATTCATGAACAATGGGATTTACCATACCAGCTGCAGCAGGTGACAAAGCCGGGAGGACCAGTGGCGCAACTGATCTCTCATCTCCTCCTTCAATCTGTAGTACTGCAATCAAGGCAAAGAAGAATCAGAAATGATTTCATTGTTGGTAAAAGAAAAAACATTAATTGAAGGCTGTGTTCACCAGCGCTACTGGATGAAGCAATCTCCGACGGGAAGGAGAAGTGGGGGTGCAGCACCTGGTACAGGTGGTCAAAAAGGACTCCTACAAAGACGCAATAATGCAACGTCAGTACATAAATTACACAGCCTAGAGATAAGACTGATGGGTCATAAATCCATACCTTCCAGAATCTGAGACGGTACAAGAGAAGGTAGAGAGGTGGTCACCGTCAAGGCGGTAACTGAAGGTGCTGCCTCGGATAGCGCGACATCAGCACTAGCCACACCTGCATTAGGAACAAGATAAACCCTGTCAGGAAAGATTGAAAAAGATTGCGGAATAAAAAAAGGGCGGTGACCTAAATTCTACCTGATGAGTCGCCAGCCGGAACCGTGACGAGGGCGTCACTTGATACAACAACGGCGTCTCCCTCCTCCATCGGGGTGGTCTCACCTTCCGTCGCCTCGTCCCCTGACTCCATGAGAGCCGTCGTCACGCTTGCGACGCCAGGAGACGGCAAAGAACCGTAGGCGGGAAGAGCGATGATTGGGGCGGTGCCCGACTCTTGAGAAAGAGCGGCCATCTCGGGCCCAGCAATTGTACCCATTTCGCTCGCCACCACCTCGGGCTCAGAAATTGTAGCCGTCTCATCCACTGCCGCCTTAGGTTCGGCCGTGGTAGCCTTCTCGTCAGCCACTACCTCGAACCCAGCAATTGCGGCCACATCGCCTACCGCCGTCCCGGGTTCGGGAATAGCAGCTACCTCCTCCATCGCTCCCTCAGGCTCAGCAGTCGCCGCCACTTCTTTGGTAAGGCTCGGCCCGACAAGATAAGATATATGAGAACTGATAATTCAAAATTTGACAACGGAACCTCAAGGCACCTTACCTGGAGTTGATTTACCGTTTGCTTCCCGAGCCGCACGTGTCGTCCGTCTGTAAGCAGTAGACAAGGCAACCAGAGACTCCTTTTAAGGAGTAGCAGCAGGGGTAGCGATGCTCGAACCCGCACCCACAGCTAAAGCAGCACTACGCTCCCGTGCTGCGCGCCTCCGGCGCTTCCTTTCCTCCCAGACCATCAAAGCAGACCTTCTAGAAGCCTCCTTCAACTGGACGTCATCGTTTGCATCCAGGGTTACCTCTGGAGCCGTCAAGGCTTCCGTCATCGGTCGTTTAAGTAAGGCCTCTTTCGACAGTGCCGAAGAGGCCGGGACTTCGGTAGCTGGCCTGGGAAGAATTTCCGCTTCATTCTGCGGGATCGGTGCTGTGGTCCCTGCGATGAGATAAAGAAAGGGTCGGATTGTCTATAAGAAAGGATAATGAAGACACAATAAACCGAGACATACCAATGCCCAACAAAGCACGATTCCTTTCCTCCTCTTCGAAGGACCTGAGGGAAGCCGCCAGAATCTCTTCAGTGGTAAAGCCTGCTATAAAAGGAGAAATGTCAATCAAAACACGACAGTAAGAAGGAAGATATAATGCAATAACAAGACACGACTGACGTTTACTTGATTGCACGAGGGCGGCTATTTCTGTTTAGTGAGTGGCAGAGCGCACAGAAGCCGTGATAGCGGCCTCGAGATCAGTGTCTTCTGGCGCTATGACGAAACCCTCATTGGTCCCATACTCACTTATGCCCACATTATAAGGAGCCTGAGGCTCCAAACCGAGTACAGCATCTAGGGAGATGACTGACTTCTTCTTCTTCTATGCGCGAGCTCCAGCCGCAGCAAGCACGAGCTTACGCTTGGTAGGCACCTTGGGACGGCGAGTCCCGATATCCGAGCCCACGCCAGATTCGGGTGAAGATACATTCACCGTCTCCACGCGAGCACGGGGCGCCGATGGTGCATCCACTATCTCCACAGGATCACGGGGCAATCCGCGCGTAGGACTTAGCATACGCGGAGGCTCAACTGCAGCAACCTCTCTTAGCGGAGGGGGACAGTGATCCGTCGCTTTAAAGGGACGTTGCGATCGCTGGCAGGGGGCGCGCTCTTGCGATCGAGCAGCAGCCGCCTCTCTTCCCTGATAACAGCGCCCATCGCATGTTGATACCAGGCCCCGTGTACGTTAAGGGCCTTCTGAATGCAACTCGGCTCGCTAATGAAGAAGTGGGAGCCCGTATTTAAGCGCATAAAGTGATGCAGCGCACCCCGTATTCCCTCTTTCATGGCAGCAGGTTCTTCCAAGAACGCCTCCAGTAGAACCCCCTGGTTATAACTCAGCTGTTGGGCAAAATGATGAGGGTTATACCTCATAAATAGTACTGCATCATTTAGCCTGAATACAAGAAAGCCCGGCCTGATGGAGTATAGATGGAGAATCTCCCGGGCTTTCAACACGGAGGCCCCATCCTTAAAAACGTTGCGCAATGCCAGCACCGACTTGGAAGTTTCTTGGCGATCGTTAGGACTTTGTCCGTGAAAGACATACCAGCCCCGACCATGCGCGAACGAAGAAGCAAACCCCTAGCTTTCCGCTGAGAAGGATTCACGATAGACGCGTCAACCAGCCGCATAATTCGCGGGAGCTTGCATTTCCCGTAAAACGAGGGTCTCTTGTGAATGCCAAAGACCCCGAGCACGTGCTCTCCATTCACAAAGTAAAGTAATGCATCGGGAAGTTGGCGGCATGCACCCCCGGATCAGTTGTATCCGCCGCCACGCTAAGACCATGGTACAGATGGGCTAAACCAGCAATCCTAATGGCCACTTGTATCCCGGCAACCATTCGATGCGCTGGGTAGAAGACGGACGGCCTCATATAGCGAGGATGCATAGGGAGCGCGAACCAGTACAACCACAGCCCAAGAAACCTGAGAAAGAAAGCCTCCTCGTCAATGCCCGGAGCGGCGATTTCTGACAGAGGAATGATCGCGGGATCAGGAAGAAAAAAGCCCTTATGATCGTCTTCCAGTACTGGTCGACGGTCTAAGCCAAAGCCAAAAGGGTCGTCGAGCTTGGCAAACTTCTCGCCTCCCTGCGACAAAATCTCCGGGCGAAGAAACCGGGCAATGAAGTCCGCAAAACTGACCCCCCGTCTTCCGGATTCCAAGAAGAGGCTCTCGTACATGTTCAGCACCTTTATCAGACTGGGAAACTGATGCTGGATGGCATTCTCCGGCGTTAGGCCCATCACCTCTGGCTTGGTGGCAAAAACGTATTCATCCGGAGGAAGCAGCTCCTCATAGTGCTTCCCCCTAACCGGCAAACCGAAAATCTTAGCAAATTCTTCTAAGGAAATGGAGACTTCTCTGTCCAGTAGAAGAAAAGTGTGGGTTAGGATGTTCCATTGCTCCAAGAATGCCTTAATCCACCATGTCGGAGGAGCAGAATATTGGAACAACGAAGCATAAACCACAGGATATAGGCCGAGCTTCAACAGTTGCGTTTTCTTCGCTGACAAAATATACCTGGCCCACTGCAAATACCCGGTCGAATGTCGGGGAGTCAACCTGATGTTCTATGGTTGTCCCCAAGGACACGACTCGCCCTGGTATATGCGCAGCCCCAAGGTATCCAAAGCTGCCGGCAGCTGCATGGGGATGGTGGCAATCGAAGGTTGAAGAAGACCCTCCGAAGTCCGATTGACAACCTCCACAGCATAGTTCACCGGGGGTGCATCTGCATACGAAATCGACGAGATCGGCTCTGACGGCGTCGCACAAGAGAAGTTTCGACAACCTTTGATAATATGGTCATACCACCTACCCCGCAGGTGAAGGTTTTTGTGTTCCGGGTCATAGTCTCTGATGAGCGCTAGAACCTCCTGGTCCACAGATGCCTCAGGGAATCCTCCCTCTGAACGAAAAAATAGGAAAGAGAGATCGGAAGATATGTCGCCTGCAAGAAAGGACAGAATTCTATTGTCAGTACTATAATTTAATTTTAAAATTCTGACACTCGACACTTTAAAGTTTGTACTACACTGTAATGCAGTGGAAAGGGGACCAAAGGGGGACCCACAAAATCCAGATGACAATGCATCAATTAATAAAACAGCCTCATCATTGGATGAGATTGTCAATTAATGAGGAAATCCTCAAGGAAATTCTCATTGAATGAGAAATCCTTCGAAAAAGGAGAAAATCTCTCTTTGAGAGCAGAGCTCTATAACAGAGTGACACTTGTCACACTTTGATCATGAAGGAATAAAATTCCTTAAAGAGCCTAGCTCTGTAATGATGATGGAAAATCCGTCAAAGATTAATTCAAATTAATTCTTGAGAATTAAAAATTCTGGGATCTTCAAGATCCATGAAAAAACTCTTAAGAGTTCTTCATCAAAGATCAAAAGACCTACATATTATCAAAAGAGCAGAACTCTGATTCATGGGCTAAGAAACCCCAAGAAAAGATCTGTATAGATCTATAGGTTCATGAGAGCAAGGCTCTGTTTATGAAACCCTAAAGGGTTTTTTTAGATCAAAGATTTATGAAGAACAAGGCTCTGTTAATGGGTAAAAACCCTAATTTATTAAAAAAAAATATTTTTTACCTAAGATTGGAAAGAGTTCTGACTCTTGAAAGTTCTTAACTGAAGAGCAAGGTTCTGAATAAAATTCTCAAGAAGAAGATGGAAATCATCTAAGGGACCAAAGGTCTTATTTATAGGCACTGAACCGCCTCTTCAACTTCAGAGTTGATCCAAGGGCCCAGATGTTGCCACCGCTGCATTCACGTGTGCGCCACGTGAGCGCAACGGTGGGGGGCATTTGTTTCCCCCAATCAGAGCAAAGCTCTGTTTTGAAATTCAAAATTCAAAAATTGAAGCAACGCTTTAGATTTAGCACTCTGCGCTGCGCGCCACGTGTCAAACACAGGTGCGCTAGCGCAGTTGCGCTGTGCTCTGCGCTGCGCGCCACATGTCGAACACAGGTGCGCTCGTGCAAGAAGCGCCAGTGCTGGAATTAAAAATTCCCCACCGCTAGATCAAAAGATCTAAGAATAATGATAAATCATTAATTTAACAAGAATTGAATTCTGTTAAGGAAAGATTCCTCAAAATCTTTCCTAACAACAAGATTGTGCTTTAAGCACCGCTGGATCAACGATCCAATGGTAAATAAAAATTACCAAAAAACAGAACAAATTCTGTATGAAAAGATTTATTAATCTTATTAAAACCAGAAGATTATCTTCTGCAAAGCAGAAGCTTTAGGATCAAAAATCCAACGGTGGGAAATATTTCCAAATCAATCAGAGAAAGATCTCTTAAACTGATTCAACAAATCATTTGGCCCTATATAAAGGCCCCTAGACTTCAAGTCCGAGACAGAGAGATATACAAAAAAGAGAGAGAAAAACCATCTAAAAACTTTGAGAAAAAAGAAGATCAAGCTCTTAGAAAAAAGAAGATCATTTCTTCATATTCAAGGTAAAGAACTATATTCTTGAACAACAGAGATGAAACCATCTCGTAAAAAGAAGAACCATCTTCTAAAAAGATCATAGATCTGAAAAAAGACCAAGGACTTTAATAAAAAGCAAAAGATCAAAAGATCTAATCATAAAAATATATATATAAATATAAAAGAAGTATTTTACTTCATTCACAGATCTTTGATCTATAAAGGCAGAGCCTTTTATAAAAAAACAAGAACTTTTGTTCTTGAATCTTGAGGCAAAGCCTCCTTTAAGAAGAACATAAATTTGTTCTTTGATCTTAAATCTGATCAAATGTGCTTTGCGCTATTAGAAAGTGCCTTGCACTCATGAGTTGCGCTTTTACGCTTCTTGGACCGGCGCTCAGCGCCAAAACATGCCACGTGTCAACCAAAGACACAATCTGCGCTTTGCGCTTCTGAAACAGCGCACTGCGCTCGTGGGCTGGCGCTCAGCGCCAAGTGCACTACGTATCACTCACTGGCGCGCCAACAGACTAGCGCATAGCGCTCATAAATTAAAAGCGCAACGCGCTAATGAACTAACGCTTAGCGCTAAGCGCGACACGTGTTATCTTCGTGCGCGCTACCTGACAGAAGCGCAACGCGCTCTTTAATTGTTGCAAAGCGTTTGGCGCTCCACGTGGCGCATTGTCAGAACACAATATGTTCTGATGAAGACAAAAGATGTCAGAATTCAATGCTTGGCATTATTAAAAGGGCCGAGCCCAAATAAAGGCTTAATAGCCAGAACAAAAATAAAATGTTAAACATTTTTAATTGGACTTAGCCCAATTCTGGCCATAAGTCCTCAACTTATCTTGAATTGAGCACATCTGCTCTTTCAACCAACTTACCTTGGTTCATGGGTACATCTCTTCACTCCTTTGATATTTTTCATTGTAATTCCTCAACGTCTTCAAAGAGGTGACGAGTCCCGACAACCATACATTTCACGGATTGTGGGGTCCTTAAACTCATGGACTATGATGTCCTTAACCTTGACCGTAATGTCTTAAAACTAATATCAGACTGTGAGATCCTTAAACTCACAGACTATGATGTCCTTAACCTCGACCGCGATGTCTTAACATCGGACTGTAAGGTCCTTAAACTCATGGACTATGATTTTCTTAACCTCGACCGTGATGTCTTAAAACTAATATCGGACTGTGGGGTTCTTAAACTCATGGACTATGAGGTCCTTAACCTTGACCGTGATGTCTTAAAACTAACATCGGACTGTAAGGTCCTTAAACTCACGGACTATGATGTCCTTAACCTCGACCGCGATGTCTTAAAACTAACATCGGACTGTGGGGTCCTTAAACCCACGGACTATGATGTCCTTAACCTCGACCGTGATGTCTTTAAACTAACAATGGACCGTAATGTCCTTAAACTAATTATCGACCGCAATGTCACTAAACTAAACAATAGAGCCCAATTGCTCCCTTGTTGGATCTAAATGGTCCCGTTAAGTTGATCTTAGTCTAAAATTAGACTAACGTATGCTTAACAAACGTTTAAGTTGATCTTAGTCTCAAATGAGGCTAACGTATCCTTAAACCCAACCCCCAAACCCAAATCTAAGAAAGATATGGATTTAGACTAGTCTACGCCCTACGGGCGACAACATAACTTAGTCTCCGTATACAATCCACGGGCAACCAAATACAAAACAAACATCCAAGATACGAAGTGACCATATGGAGAAGGAGAAAGTTGTTACCGTGATGCGGTAGCGTAATTAACTGCAGGGGCTTGCGCCTGCAGGGAAGAGCATCCCCACAATCAAAAACCCCTCAAACGAGGGGGAATCTGACGAAGTCTGCTACATCGGCTGCATCCGTTTAAACCTTCGATACATGGTGCCATAAATTAACTTGGCATCTTCGGAGAGGTGGACGGATAGCACCAATTAGCATCTGTCCCGAATTTCAGGCAAGATGTCCGCCGCGTCTTTCGGAGGGGAACAAGTGGCGGACGTCTTTAGTAAGAAAATAACTCTCTATATATATATATATCCTTTGTTTACATACACGTACCGCCGTTTTGAAAACAATTTAGAAGTGTTTCCTTATTTTAAACGTTTCGTGTCATCTCAGACACATAGGTACATACTGAGACTATAGCTCTCTTTTTGGAAATCCCTTCGATAACTATCAATGCATGCAAAATACATCCAGGTACTATCCTCTGACTAGTCATGCTCAGTATGAAAACAATAATAAATATCATAAAAACGTACTACTCCATAAGAAATCAATCCCAAAATGTGCATATGAATGCTACGTGTGTCTGGTGCGCACGGAAATCAAAATTCAAATATGTGCCATACATGTGCACAGAAACAACATCTAAGTGCAACGGGTGTGCACAAAACACCTGTCAGAGGAAACGTGTGTGCCTGACAGAAAAATCAGGTGCATCGGATATGCACAAGGAATCCCGATTTAGTGCATCTGGTGTGCACCAAAATCACATCTCATAACAAGCGCCCAACATGCACGAAAATCCAAATCAGGTGCATCCATCATGCATGAATAAAATCTAAATCATGTGCATCCAACATGCATGAAATCATGAAATCCAATATCAAGCGCCGAGCATGCGCAAATCCAATCCAAGCGCGTCAAATATGCGCAAGAATCCAATCAGGTGCACAAGGTGCACAAAACAAATATCGTGTATCACAATTGAAATCCATATCTCAATGATATCAAATCGTAGTCCAGTGTAACTGCGGTGCACAAATACTTATCAATGCACTGCAAGAATATGTGAACTATACCGAGTGCAAAAACCAAATCGTGTGCGTACATATGCATAAAATCAACTCAACTGTATGAAACCCATAAAATCATAAACATGTGCAACTAAGGCCCGAAAACGATATCAAGTGCAATAACCGTGCACAAATCGTAAATACTCAGTAGGTGCAACCATGGTGTACGAAACAAATATCTTGAAACTCAATCATCAAAACTCAATCATGCAAATAGATCGCCCAAAATACCAGAATCAAGTATGGCGGAATAGTCCCGCTCAAGCACATCCTCTAAGAATCTCTGGCCAACTGTCATGGTCACTCGTAACATGTCTCATCAACGATGCCGAACTCTGGCTTGCTGGTGTTCGTAACATGACCACTCCTGGGTCCAAGTCTTCTCGTAATTTATTCCAGAAAGGTCTTGTCGAGATCTCTCCCAAATCTCGTCTCTGCCGAACTATCCGGAAGTTATCACCCTTCACTAAATCTGTTTCTTGTTCTGGAACGGCTGCATACTCATCGCGACTCCTTCTGGAAGATATATCCATATACAACGCCTCTGCATCCGTATCACATCTCTGATGTCGGCGGAGTGGAACGTCATCTCATCAAGATCTCGTACGAACCTCTTACTCCACTTTTATCTAATGTCGACTGCTCCGGACTCGGCTCTTTGTGGCTGCATGGACTGTGCTCCAACGGCTATACTCGTATCTGGAGTCTCCTAAGAAATGCATCTCACCACATAGCATCCGAATGAAGTCGAACCATTCAATCGATTTGTCAAAACCTCATAATCCCCCAAGAGCTCAACATCTTGGGTACGGTTTAGTAGTATCGAGTACATACCACAGCAATTGTGGACCAGCCGTAGAAGGGCAAACCCAAGCCTCACTAATGGCACCGCGGAACTGCCGCAAACCCTAAGGTTCAAAGGCTTTCACACGGTCATTATGTCGAGTTAAGGTTTCATTCTTCTAGAAGGTCTATAGAATTGCTTGCATATCTTTCCGAATACTTTAAACTTGGAATATGGGTTTCTGACATTCGATCGCCTCTATCGACTCTCAACGTACCGGCGTGAAGTCGTCTCTAGCTGGAATCAATCTATCTGATGACCTCGCATCGGGGTAAGCGAACGAACCACATGTCTTAGTCATTCATTCTCGGGTGACGAGCGACCTTCTATCATATCTCTTAGTACAACTCGTACTGCAATAGCTCCAACATCTGGGGCAATATCTCGTCGTTCGCAGCAACAACTGGCTCATTCATCTGCACGCTGAACAGTGCCTCAATCATGATAAATAAGCGATATATCAATGGTCATCACATTCTGGCTGGCCTCTATCAATGGCTCAATCCTCTGGTGCAAATCTGCATGCCCGAGAAATCTCATAACAACAATCTATCAAACGCTCATGGCGCGAAAACACAATAACACGGCGCATCTATGCAAATCATATGTCCCTGGAATCACACCCTGGTCAGTCCTCGTCCGTGACGAGCTCATGCTGACCGCAACTCTAGCCGTAGCTCTCTCTATCCGTAATTGTGGCAGCAAAACCATAAACTGGTACTGATGAGGATAGATCATAGGAATGAATATAATACTGTGCAAAGAAATGTACATCCTAAGGCTTCTTAAGCGGAGTATAGTATCGTAAATATGCCACGGAACATCGTACGGTACGTCACTCTACTCAAGCTACCTACTCCATCAACCAAGGGTCATCCTACACTCCGAAGGTAAAACCTAACGCTCGGATACCAACTTTGTCATGACCCGAAAAGTACGGAATATGACCGGCACTTAAATTACGAAACGTCTCGAGGCGTACATAATCTAAGTAAGCCAAAACCCAGAAATCAAAACCAAGTAAAGCAGAAGAGTGAAGGAAAAACCAATTTAAATCAAGTAGTTAGCAACATAAGCCGAAATATGTATTTTTAAAATCACAAGTCTTTTCTGAAAATTTCGGCAGAGTTTCCTTTGTAAATACTGGCCCCGAACGGGGTACAACATGATCAATATATACATAATGATAAAAGGCATCCCCAAGCGGGAGCTAGCTCTTCGTCAATCGACGGCCACAACCACGCAAGCAGGATAATATACAACGCCGAAGGGCGAGGATCAAAACTGAAAGGAAAACTCTAAACAACATGAAATCCATAAAAATACAACGCGCGACTCTAAGGTCGAAAGAATACACATCACTGGTCTCTAAGTCAATAAAATATACATGTCTGGTTGATGGAGTTTACTAGATACAACTGAATAACATATATACAATGGTGGTCCTGATGCAAAAGAACCCACCTACCAAAGCAATCACCCCGAAAGGAAGCAGTGTGCCAGCAAAGCCGTAACAAAACCTGTACGGCAAAACCTGCAAGAAACTGTGGCACAACATGGGTGAGTTGCCAACTCGTGAGTAGAAAACATCACCGAGCAGAAATCGTATGTATAACACAATCCTAGGTCAATACGATCAATATATAAATATCCTCAATATGATAAAGTCTGAAGTATGAAAAGGTGGCAAGGGTAAACATCTATACCAAGTGTAATACCGAGTGCTCGTATCAGTGCCTCAGGTAGTAACATATCATATGAATGAGGTATGAATGCATGAAAACAGAATACATATAAATGAAGAAAACTGCTTCCATAACTTAGTGAGATTTCTGTATATTTAAAATGAGGTATAATAAATGGAATCAACATAAACCGTGTCTAAACACAAAACATAAATCCCAATATCTCAATATCCCAGGCTCCGGCTATCCAGACTGGCCTGTATCATCAAATCTCAATACCTCAATATCTCAAATCTCAAAATCTCAGTGTCTCAAATCTCACCATCTAGGGCTTCGTCAGTCCGGATCGGCCCCCTATCATCAATCACACGACCACGAACGGTATCCTCTGGATATCCGACGTGCCAGGTAAAATCACCGGTAGGCAGTCTGCCCCTGCCGGGCTCATCGTCTACACATCGAGCTTCTTGCCCCGGGGTACCTTACCGGGTCCACCATGTACCCGCAGACGGTTCATCCAACTCCTCGAATCGGGTCTCGAAATCCATCTCATAACCGAGAAAACATCATGGTGGACGACTCATACATCACGAAAAACTGCACTTTGCAATTTAAAGAGAGAGAGGGGGGTTTATATATATTCTTGCGGTTTTCTCCCAAATCCAGGAAATCTCATGAAAATCCGAAATCCAATCATCAATAGCAAGTAAACAGTGAATATCGGTATAAAACTCCATAATACTGCATAACAGTGAATAATAATATGCATGCAGTAGCAAGTAATAACTGCAATGCCTAAACTAGCATATAAAGACGAGTACGCTAATACCATGTCGAACTATCAGTTAACAAGCTTTGTCAATGAGTAATATTCTCTAAAGTGTTCGTGACATGGAAATTACCGATGATGATGTGTGTGAGCCGGCAAGTAAGTGTATGTGGAACATACGCATCATCGGTAATGGTGCTGGTGTCATGACAGCATGATCTCAATAAGGGCATATGAAAACACAATATAAACATGCGGTGCGATGCGAACAACAAGAATATGCGAGAGCTGAACAATAAACACAATGATAACTAATCTGCATGTATATAAATATGAGACATACAGTTTTTGCCATTTGAAATCACACGAATCGTGGTGTTTTGAAAATAAGGGCTACAGTGTTTTTAAGAAAAGATACGTCCTTTAAAATATCCATAGAATCCCTTAGCCTGTCTTTAAAATACTCACGATTCGTTAGTTTTGAAATAGGTATGACTCGAGTCTAATCCATCATTTACAAGTAAACTACCGGGCTAAACTAACAGGCTGATCGAAGGGTAAGGAAACCGCCTAACATCTGAGTCTATACATATATATAATAATAGTCGGTGATCCCGCCTCAATAGTATCCCATTCGATACCCTAATACAATATGATATCCTCGAGTCAAGAGTGCGGATCTAACATCAATATAGCTCGTACGGTAAATCCGTCGTACAGCATCCCAAATCTGGGTACGGGTCAATGTCACATCAATCACATTATTCATCTGGTATCATCTTTATCAAATATCATGATCGGGGGTACTGATCTACGTCTAGCACAATACTGATACCACATATGTATGTGCATGCGTGTGTCTGAAAACACCACGTCGAAAGGACCCGCTAAAACATCACGTCGTATCTCAAATATGAACCAAATCACATCACCGATCTTACGGCCTCTAGCCCAATCTCATCGACTCATCTCCAATCCCAAGTACTATCCTCATAATCCATGTATATGTATACGTGTGTGTATACACACACACACACACACAGTCCCATACCCATGTGTGTGTGTGTGTGTGTGTATACATATCCCCATTTACGCACAGGTAATAAAATGAATGCAGGTGTGCGCGTGTGGGTGTAAATCTATTCTAGGTTTCGCGACTAAGAAGCTATGCTAGTTCACTTCTAATAACACCAAACTAACCATGAACACATAATCATATCTTGATAATCATCCACGTATCATAAACCACATATATATCCATATATATATATCATAACTATACTATGAACTGCGGGGGTGCTATACGCCATCCACCCAACTTCCCCCGTAGATATATATCTACTCACCTTGCTTCTTGTGTGCCGATGCTGATGTCGCCATCTTCATCTTCAACATATCGACATCACGTGGGGTACCTACACATATAATCCAATCGCAATGCGTATTAAAATCCAATCGGAAAAACCCAAAACGGCACACGCTGCGCTCATAGGTAAAAACCTATAGCCTCGCATGCAAACACGACCAATAACCCTAGTCGTTGACGTTCAAACGCCACATGACGGAAACGAATTATCAAATACCAAAATCCATCTTAAAACAAGTCGTAAAACAATGCGCCAACACAAGAAAATGATCCCAAATTTTCCCTAGGTGAAATCAGCCAATTTTGCATATGCCAAGGGTCTAGTTTACTGGAAATAAAGCCACAGAACAAATACGAATCAATTCCACACTGCTCTGGCCTCAAATTGCTGCCAGAATGAATTTATTTGCGACCAGGGTAGAGGTTTAAGGGCTATGGTTTCAGTGGGGGGTCCTAGGTTGCTTGCATGTATCACTGTCTTTGCTAAATAATTTTCAGGTGACCCGGGTGTTAGCAGATTTCAATATACACTCATAGAATCCAAAATTCTTCCGATATCGGGTTGCTAAGTTCGCTAAAATGGGTTATAGTCTCTGGTTTAGGTCTCCAATCAATCACCACAGGGGTTGTATAGCCTCTACTAACCTTAATTTCACCTTTGGGATCAACTCAAACCCTAATTCTCAACTTATAGTTTTCAAAGTCCCCAAAACCACACAATATCGATTCTAATTTAACATGGTTGCTAAAGGAATGGAAATTCTACACTAATGATGGAATAATTACCTCATTTTGCACTCATGAATCCTCAATAGAGCCAAAACTCAAACTTTTTTGGTTTAAAGGGTTGCTTGAGAGCTTGTGTATATTTTTTGTGAAGTGGGAGTGGGGTTTTGGGGTGTTTTTGATGATGAAGTGGGGGTTTTGAAGAGGAGGGAGGAGAGGTGCTGCCATGGAGAGAGGAGAAGAGAGAAGGATGAAGAAAATAGAATGAAGGAAGAAGAGCCCATGGTCAACTTGACCCCTCACCTCTCTCTCTCATGCCCATCCCTCTCACTATTCTATTCTTTATCTTTTCTTTTATTTCATTCTCTTTGCAATAGTAAACCCAAAACAATAACCATACACCCAAAAATCATGTAGGAAAAAAAATGTAACAAGTGTTAAAATGACATATGCATGTCATGTGCACAAAACACGCTTAAAACCCGATTAGCTATTTTTAATCGCGATTAGCACAAAATTAGGGTATAATAAATCGTAAAATTTCATAATTTGCATAAATCACATAAAGCACCCTCTTTTTTTAGTAATTTTCATAATTTCCAAATTTTTCCCAATTTATCGGTATTTAATTATACCGCCTTATTAAAATATTCAATATTTTATTATTTAATTACAAAAATTCCCAAAAATAATAATTTTTTTTGAAATGTTACATTAGGCTCGTGGTATATGCAACTTTCACTAATTTTTTGTGTAGAAAATTCTGGGACGGTTTAGCTATAATTCAAGCGTTTTGGCAACGTGCGATGCGGATTTATCCAACTTTGGTTTAATTGTTTTGTGCGTTTTACTGCCGTAGGTTGGGTCTAGGATGTCGCTGCACGCGTTTAGACCGTTAAGCTAACACTTGGTAGCTTGTGGGAGTCGATTCGTTAGTTGTCGTTTGTGTTCGTGTGTTATTGTTAGTTTGATAATTTCACTTGTTATGGTTTGTATGATATTATGACCATTTGCGGGTACTTCGAACGCTGCTAGGAAAGAAAAAGAGGTGATTGGATTCACCTAGCTCGAGATCATCCGGTGAGTAGATTTAACATTTACGGGGGAATCGCCTGTATGGCATTATGCGTCGAAGGCTAGATTCAGTGATATAACCATATGCTTATATGTACATATATTGATCGTGCATGGGTACTATTTTGCACATCCTATTATCTGTTGTACATGGATATAGTATTATTAGACACTGCACCATTACTAACGGTTCATGTTGCACGAGCACCGAATTTTATAACACACACACCGTTGGTAATTTCCATGACACGCACACCATAAAATTGCCCTAGATAATATATTGTGCCGCTTCCATTACTATTAACATTTAGACATTGATTCCTGTTCTATTGCGCATATGAATTGCATCATACGTACATACATACATGTATGCATACATACATTGCTATAGTCACATATATACTGTCATATGATGTTGCATTTCGATTTCGTGGATTTGGGAAACCTCAAGATATCTTTGAAACTTGATATATTTAAAAAGAGCGATTTTCCCTTGATATGCTCATATTACTGTTCTATGTTTGCATACATCGTATTTCATGGATATATGCATTGAGATATTGATTTCATGCGATTTCTGAATTTGAGAACCGCGGATATATTTCAAAGGAAATTATAAATTGTTTTAAAAACATAGTTTCTCATGATGTGATTTCGAGGAGTCCACCATGAGTTTTCTCGGTTCTGAGCTTGTTTTCGAGACCCGATTCGAGGGGTTAGATGAACTGTCTGCAGGTATATGGTGGACCCGGTAAGGTACCCCGGGGCAAGAAGATCGTGGGGATGACGATGAGCTTGGCAGGAGGGAGCACTACCTACCGGTGATAGTTTGGACCCGGCGGTTATCCGGAGGATACCGACCGGAGTCGTGAGATGAATATGGGCCGGTCCGGACTGAAGGAGCCCATGGGCCGACCGGACTGACGGAGCCCGAGATATGTGGATTTACGTGTCGATGCTGGACACGTGTTTCATGATGTTTCGAGTGTCAATATTGGACACTCAGGTTCTATGATGTGACGGATATGAGGGCCGATCAGAATGACGGCACCTGAGATATTGGGATTTGGGGTGTCGTTGTTGGACGCCAGATTTTATGATGATGATTCATTGATGAGGATTATGTTTTATCCCACACTCAGAATTTATTATGACATGCACTTTTTCATGTAGTTGTTGTACCCTGGTGGTGTACCTTGAGCATGATTTGTTGTATATCCATATTGTTATACTTATGCCATCAGATTGCATATTTCAGATATCGTTTTTTATGCATTCTTGCGATTATCTGTACAATGTTATTTATTATTCACGAGTTGGAAGCTCACCCCATTGTGCTATAGTGTTTTGCAGGCTTGAACCTCGGTGTAGCCGCGACAGGGCTCCTTATTGCACTTACTTTTGCGGATACCGCTACTGTTGGCCGTGATTTTGGTGTAGGTGGGTTTTGTGGGTATCCGTATGATTCCATTGTATATCTTATTTTGTATCTAGTACTCTCCATCTACCACTTACATATATTTGACTTAGAGACGAGATTGTGAGGATCGATATTGCATTATTTGTGACTCTGGGTATCGCGCTCATGTGAGCCGACTTTTATTTCATGTTGTGATGTTGTTTTACTTCCCCTTTGCTTATTTCTCTTCAACGGCGTCGTATATTTACCGGTTGTAGTTGTGTTTCGCCTTTAGGCGTGAGATACTTGTACCTGTTTGGGCTATTTTTTTTTACAAAGGAGATGCTGCCGAAATTTTTAAGAAAATAAATTTAAGTTGAGATTTTATAACTTGAGATTTCTAAATGTTTTTAACTATTGTTTTATCACTTTACTTCTTTTCTTGGTTTAGATTTCTGGGTTTTTCGGGTTACTTGAATTGCGTTATGACTTTTGACGTCGCGTGATTTAAGTGCCAGTCGCGTTCCTATAGTGGGTCGTGATAGGTCATCATCACAATGATGCAAATCTCCCTGTCACCATCTACGAGGATACCGAAATATCTCTCGGGTAACCGAGGTCACCTACTAAATCTGCAGAGTGGCTAAGGTTTGTCAGGGTCAATTTGAATTATCAGGTTCTACTAAATTTTCAGTAACTGTTTATGCTTCTGGAATCACTTTCAGTTCTATCATACTCCTACTAATTTCTTTTGCAAAAAAATTCTTTTTATAAAAAAAATGGCAATTCAAGAACAATACAACTATTGATCTTGAAAATGGTAGAAATTAAACCCTTGCGAATGCTTAGGATAACCCACAAACTGCTCACTACTGAAACGTGCCATGAGTATGTCTGGATTCTGCTTTCAAAAAAAATTGGATAATTCCATATCTTAACATTCTTAAGATATGCTACCATTCTATGTCCATATACAATCAAATGCACTAATTTAGATAGAACCATATTCAAATGTTATGCAGCTGTGTCCAATGCATATCCTTAAATGGATAAACGCCATACAACATTACTCATCAAGGAGCGCACCCGCGAATGAGTAATCCGAGAGAGAATCAAGTTCTCAATTTTACAACTATGGAATATCTAGAATAAGTATCCACATCTTCAATCACTTCGAAAAATCTTGATACTTCCAATATATGGTTCTCTACTTTGTTCTTATACCCTATGAACTTATCCAAATCTTTGGACTTTGCATTTCAACAAGAATGCGTGTTTAAAATCAGAGAACTCATAAGTAAAACAAAATGAAGTAAGATTACCAACCCCTTGTCCTAAAGGACATCGGACAACATACATTATTTTGTATAAGTCTTATGAGTATATTTACTCAAAATCCGCATGTTGTAAGTTGAAAACTATTATTTTGGTTAAGAATGTCTATACCATTATTCAATGCATCTTACCTAATTATCAGTTGATAAAGGTAAATTTTCAGAAAAAAATATATCCCACATTATTAAATAAAGAGACAAATATATCAGTTTAAAACTTCGAGCATAATAACAATTATTTAAAACTAAATATTTTCTGTTAGGAAAATCTAGACGATTATCCCTAATAGCACCAATTGCTACAAATTCTAACATTGAGGATCAAATTACCCTTTTCCAATAATCTACTCTTTCTCAGCATCTGTAACGTCCTACAGATGTGGGATTCTAATCCTGTATCCACATACTTAGGAGTTAAAATTAATTGAGAAACATTTTTCAATTACAATCACACAGGAAAACTGAAACATAAAAAATGTTTCAAGGGGGTGGCCGGGTATTCCTAGTAATGCCTCTTCCACTGCCCACGCTCATGATAGTAGTTGCAATTTCTTTTGCCCTCGCTTCAACCCCTTTATATGTCTTTACATCTTTCTTTCTGTACACCATACTTAGGCTAGCCGGTTTTCTTCTTTCCCTACATTTCAGCACCTGCCTTAGGTTTGGAAGAAGACTATCCAACAAACATAATTAGTGTACTCTCCTAATATAAGGAGCCCTCAACCTGAGAGAAGGTAAAAGGAAGAGATAACGGAATTACAATTCAATTTCTTTAGAACCAGTGGCCATCCTCGGATTGAAATAATTTTTTCGAGTTTGTATGTAACTATACAAGATGGCTATTCCAAGTAATATGGATCTTCATAGTAATACGAAGTGTTTTAGAGAAGGCAAAGGGGAAGCAGGAGAGGTTGAGACATGCAACTTTGTCGTGAATCATGACATTCCAAAACCAGATGGTAAAAAGGTTTGGTTAATCTTGGTTTACGAGTTTTAGTTTAAAGTAAGTCATGGTCGCAGCCAAAAAGAGAAAATAAAACACTCAGCGTGCGCTCTTGCAAGATTAGATTGGTTTATTAATTTATCTAATCAGGATGGCTTCCACTGTTTCCTCGAATTCCCCTTCAAATCCTAAAAGGAGAACTAGTAGGGATCATGTACACCTTATAAGTTCGCTAACTGTTCAGCCAAGCCAGTGCTAGTACTTTAAGGGAGGCTTCCTGTGATTTCGCACGGATCTAATTAAATAACCTCGTTTCCGCAGAGCTATAACCCCGTTAACAACTTTCTAGATACCTAATGGGTTAGTTAGTTATGAAGTGAAAATCTCCCGGGAGTAATACCTACTCACAGTGGGAATCAGGAGCTATCTATCATCGTGTGATAATCATGATAGAAGCCAACAAGTTGTTGGATATAGTGCCCTCAAGGCAATTATTGTAATTGCAAGTAGGCGATTATGATAATTGAAAGAGAGCCTATACAAACAGAACAGTCTTACTCGAGATGATAGTATACTATCTGGTTTGTCTTTATCATTATGTGTATACGTTTTGATAAATCCAGTAGGATTATTGCTTGAATACCAGCATTATGATGACGATCATATACGTGGGAACTAGGTGGTCCATAAGCACATCCTTAAATGTCCCTTGTCGAAAGAGTATCGAGACTGGGCATCGATGCTCCGGAGTAGACAAGTATATACTTTTCGAGACCCCGACGAGGGGCGGTGGCCCGTCTCACAAGCCGTTGGTGTTGAGTTACCTAAGATAGTATACAGGTGCCTACTGGAGGTGAGTACATCGGACGGACTCGCCGAGAACTTCTATATGATATTATACCTATTGTCAGATGGAAGTTCTCTTATAGCATGAGTACAGGTTAATCTTTTAACCTGAGATTTTCATTTGTCTCGTGTAAGTTCCCACTGTACTTAGATTACTAACCTACCATGGCTCAAAGGAGTCGTGCAAATATGTTTTAGTTGGGGACAGTCCCGAGCCACATGGAGGCAGTGAACAATCGTCAATGATTCGTCTCTCCCGGTATTGGGAGTTGATATCGCGTTGTGCTGGGTCAGCCATCACCAAAAATCCTTAGCCAAGATGGATGAGATTTACTGATATGATGTTAGTAGTTTCTCCGTGGGTGATAAGTTTCAGACCAGCATAACTTATCGGGTTAGTAGGGGTCTGACGCTATCCACCCCTAGACTCGGTATGCGATTATCTCAGACAAAGAGACCGAACTGTACGAAGATTGTCACAGACAGATTCAGTAGGGGTACGGATGAGTTTGCTCATCGGCCTTCCTTTCGCTCAATACCTTGGTACCCGTTACGTACAGATAGTGCCGCTGACGTGCTTGTAGTTAAACCCATTGCCACCGTATTGACGAGTCTTTAGAGTCCCACATAGAGGATTTTCCGAGTTCAGACAAAATTATGTAGTGACCATATATTGATACGTGCAGTGTTCAGATTAGGTATGTGTGCTAGCCATACGGATTTCAATTGGGCGGATGATGATACTAGCCGGCTTAGGATTAAGCTGAATTATTAAATCAAGTTTTGATTTAATAATTTATATATATATATATATTTCGATATGTAAATTCTAGTATTATGTTCATTGTATTTCTCTCTCTTGGGTATTCGTATTTTGATACGAAAATGGGCATGTATTTGCGGGGACGTATTCTTGTATTTATACAAGAGTACTTCTAGAAAAAGGACAACTCATTTCAAGGTTTTTCTTTTTAAGAAATTAAGAAATGAGATGGAAAAGAGAAATGGTGGATGGTATGGGCAAATGAATTTATAATTGATTTGCAAATGCTATTCAAGCATGGTTGTAGTTTTAAAATGGAAAAATTCTTTTTACAAAAGTGTTGAAATATGCTTGAATTTGTAAAGGATATTCATTCTACCATTCTTGCTCCTCTCTCTTCCATGGCTCCTTCTTTTTCATCTTCAACCCTCTCATGAGTTGAGAATCGTGAAGATAAAGAGAAAGAAAAATCATTAGAACACTCACACATCATTAAGCATCCTAGATTAGAATCCTAGGATCTTTAGTTACTTCATGGATAAAGTTAAAACTTGAACTTGGTTTTCTCAGGCAGATCATCTTCGGCGAAGGGAGACCGGCTTGCAAGCGCGATCCGGAGCTCTTGAGAGCATGCTAGAGTCCAACCCAATTGGAGCAAGTGAAGACGCTACAAAAGTTATGATTTCTATCTTGTTAGTATTCTAGTTTAGGTGTTTGGTTTAGATTCTTGGGTGTAAATTTTTAGTGCCTTGAAAATTTTAGTTTTCGGATTCCACATTGGCCACGGGTTAGCGGCGAGAGCATTAGGAACTTTCATAAGTCACCACACTTCGAAAGGTATGCATACACCCGGGAAGTTTCTCTTATATTTGAAACTCCCGATATAATTTTTTACCCTAAACAGCTTATGACCTTGACTAAGCCAATATATCATAAACCGCTAGTCAAGTTCAACACATCATTATCTTGATTAATTTAGACTCACCCGTATAAGCCCTTTACTGAGCCAACATGACTATGCGACTGTCCTAGATAATTGTATCTCTATATAGCATACAAGCAATACTTAGCTACCGTTCACTACGTCTTGACTAAGACAACATGTGTAACATGAATACTAAGCACTACTTATGTGAAATGATAGAGAGCTACGGCTGGTTTTTAAGAAAACTCTGAACGTAATGAACTTGATATCGTTGAAGGAACCGAGTGGTTTAGGCTCCATTTTTAAAACGAGTGGTTTTGAAGAAAACCGAATAGTTTATAGTAACATAAACTTTTACTTAAGTGCGAACTCCCCGTGAAGAGATCAAGACTCTTTCCTCATCGAATGAGGTGCATGATATTCCTAACCGAATACCTTTATGCAAAGCAAAAGAATACAGCTATAAACACTTTTGAAAACGTAGGTTCCTACAACATCAGTTTAGCTTTATTTTTTTGTATTAAACATATAACGCAGTCCCGTCATTTAAGTTCCTAGTCACACCAGAAACAACTGAAATACAATGCTTTTATATGCCATCCGCATTTGCCTCAGGGCATCAGGTTTTCATCGTAAGGTAACTTAACTTACGGTGGGATGGACTCAGGGCTAGCGCAGATGCAAAACATATAGAAGTATTTATTATATATATGCAGTGGTGGATCCAGAAAATTTGGTCAGGAAGGGTGGACATTAAACGACCTTAAAATATTATAAATAAGCTTCGAAATTAAAAAAAGATGCTCTAACGTACATTAAAATTTTAAATCACTAATGACATGCATAATTTTAGAATACACTAGATTTGTTAATTCCCATGCATAACGAAAAAATTAATATGAAAATGATGAGACCAAGATTCGAACTCTGCCCTCCATCATAAAAATCTTAAGTCCAACCACCAAGACTGAAGTTCATTCTGTTAATGTTGTACTTAATTACTATATATTAGTTAATATAAATGCATATATTTACCGAAATCCAAAAATCCAGGTGAGGCAAACAAATCCAGGTGAGGCGTCCGTCTCACCTGGGCTATATATAGATTCACCACTGTATATATGTATATATGTGCGTGTATAATCATCACAGGCAGGTAATAAACATCACAAGCATGTGATAAACAACAAGCAATATGGAATAGCAGATAAACTAGAAGCCCTTCGTTTCATTTGAACAACAAATAAAACGTGACGTTCCTCGGTCATGTGGATAGCCCGTACAACATCGTACCAAGACCTCTACGAGCAAGACAAGCTACCCGCCAATCCTAGAAACGGGGCAACACTCCCTCAATATCATGAGTGGGCCACCCGATTCTTTCTAGAATCCGGTAACTTGAGCGCTCTTCCTTGGGTCAATCCTAAAACTCCTACAAGTGCGTCGAGAAACCCGCCAATTCTAGAGCGAGGCGGTCCGGTCTCAACTCCATGAGATGGCCACCTACCGCACTCTAAAACCTGGCAACTTGAGCACTTCTCCATGGGTTTACCCTAATACATGTAATGAAATATATATAATGGAAATAACGATCTCAACCCGGACGTGTCCCAATAAAAGAATATGCATACAACGGCAACGACGGCCACATACCAGCCGCTTGTTCCGAATAAATGAATTCAACAAAACTGTACATACATCATCATACGAGGGGCTATCGATCATGAAAATCTGGCTAAACCATCACAATGATACACACACACTAACATAACAAGAAACATATGTGCAACCCCGTCTAATTGAACATATAGCAATTAGACGACGTTTAACAACACATATCAACAAATACGAATAATAAACGATGCTATAGTTTCGATCGAAAAGTTTTCCGTGTTTCCCGAAACCAAAGATAACACAAATTGAAATATGGGCAATTTTGGCATACGCCAAAAATCATATTTCCAGAAGATCAAGCCTCTGCACGAGCATGAGGAAAACTGATAGATTCTGACCGACCCAGGTGGCCAAGAGCCCGCCCCAGGAGGCCAAAAAAATCCAGTTTAGCCTTGTATTCATACAGTGACATTTTTTAATCATCTCCGGTTCATTTTCATATATCAATTTTTTTCCAGAGATTGTGTCAAAAACCTAACAGAAACTTGATCTTTGGAAACATAATACGGTTAAATTTTGGTCTTGAAACTAAAACAGCTTCTACGGCTAGTTCTAATGTTTAGGCCGGCTCCGATACCATGTAAGTAGGTCCTATTGCTCGTGTCGCAAGATAACCTAGAAATTGATTCCAAACACGAAACAAGCAAACATAAATAAGAGATCTATCTACTCGGTTGCGAACATACAACCTTTATAGCGTATCCACTCAATCGTGAAAGACTCCTTCTAGGCTTCTGGGCCGTCGGGAACAAGCTTGAGAGGCGATCTCCCTTACCGAAGATGATTCACCCAAGGGACCCCGATCCAAGCTCTAGCTTCACTCCAAAGAGATCTTTGAGGAAACTACTGACATTCCAAACTCGCTAGGGATAGAACATGAGGGATGTAGAGATATTATCACAAACTTTTTTTTCTCATTTACAAAAGTCAAGAGAGCATACATAGCTCAAGAGAAAGAAGGAGACGATGAGGGGAGAGAGAGTGAAGAGATTAAAATGAGCTTGTGAGTGAGAGGTGTTGGCTATAGTGCCCTCAAGTCAATTATTGGATCACAGGCACGTGATTGCAATGATTGAGAGAGGACCTATACCGGTAGAACGGCCTTACTCGAGATGATAGTATGCTATCTGGTTTGTCTTTATCATCATGTACATGCTTCAGGTGACATTACAGATCACTATTACATGTTGATAGAACCCATAGGATTCATGCTTGACTACCAGCAGTATGATGGCGATCATATACATGTGAGTTGGGTGGTCTATAAGAACATCCTTAAAGTGTCCCTAGTCGTGGGAGCTTCGAGATTAGGCATCGATACTCCAATAGTAGACTAGTGTATATAGATCGAGACCCCGACGAGGGGCGGTGAGCGGTCTCACAAGCCATTGGTATGAGTTGGTGCACCTAAGATGTATACAGGTGCCCATTGGGTTATGAGTACACCGGACGGACTCGCCGGGAACATGCTAGTTGGTATTATACCTATTGTCAGATAGCAGTTCCCAGGTGACATGTGTACTGTTGGATATAGTGCCCTCAGAGTCAATTATTGGATCACAGGCACGTGATTGCAATGATTGAGGGAGGACCTATGCCGGTAGGACAGTCTTACTCGAGATGATAGTATGCTATCGGGTTTATCTTTATCATCGTGTACTACTTTAGGTGACCTTATAGGTCGCTATTACACATTGATAGAGCCCTTAGGATTCTTGCTTGACTACCAGCAGTATGATGGCGATCATATACGTGGGAGCTGGGGTCTATAAGCATATCCTTAAAAGGTCCCTAGTCGTGGGAGTTTCGAGACCGGGCATCAATACTCCATTAGTAGACTAGTGTATACAGTCGAGACCCCGACGAGGGGCGGTGGCCGGTCTCACAAGCCATTGGTGTCAGTTGGTTCACCTAAGATGTATACAGGTGCTCATTGGGTTATGAGTACACCGGACAGGACTCGCCGGGAACATGCTAGTTAGTATTATACCTGATGTCAGATAGCAGTTCCCTGGTGACATGTGTACAGGTTAGTTCATCGACCTGAGATCGTCATTTGTCTCGTGTGAGTTCCCACTGTGCTTTGATTACTACCCTACCACAGCTCAAAGGAGTCGTGCAAATAGGTTTTAGTTGGGTACAGTCCCGAGCCACATGGAGGCAGTGAGCGGATCGGCAGGGGTTTCGTCTCTCCCGGTATTGGGGGTTAGAACGCGCTGTGTCTAGGAGAGCCATTATACGAAGTCCTTGGCCAAGGTAGGAGATTTACTGGTAGGTATTCCAGTAGTATCTCAGGGTCTTCTGGGCTACACTCCGACACGACTTATACCGCTTTTGGGGGTCTGACTTTTACCAACCCCTTAAACCCGCCATGCAATGCTCATAGACGAACGGACCGGACTGTACGGATATTGTCACTGACAGGCTCAGTAGGGTGTCAGGATGAGTTTGCTCATCGACCTCCCTTTTGGTCAATACCTGGTAGCCCGTTACGTACGGCTAGTACCTCTGACGTGCTAGTGGTTAAATCCACAGCTAAAGTATTGACGAGTCTTTAGAGTCCCCCACATACAGTTTTCAAGTTTCGGGCAAAACGTTGTAGAGGCCGTATGATATATGGCAGGGTCCGATCATATACTTGCAGTAGGGCACGGATCATGATCGGGCGGATCATACTAGTGGGCTTTGGTTTAAGCCGGATCCTAGTATTAGATTTGTTGGATTACTTTAGTCTCATCGCATTCGCATTTAGTCGTAATGCGGATGCAGGTATGTATATACAGGTGAGGGGTATCCTTGTGATCCGTCACGAGTTTACTTTAGATTTTGCATTATCTTTTTATTGCTGTAAACATTTGGATTAATGTTTGCAAATGGAAATTGTGAGCTAGAAATCATCATTTTGTGCATTTAATATGACATAGACTTTATTAGTGACTCATGGTCTCTTTTCTTGTGCTAATGTCACATTAAGTGATGGATTTGAGTGATGAAATGAGAGGAAGAGAGTGAAGGGCAGCCATATCCCTTTGGGTTTGCTCTTGTATTATTGATTCTTGCTCTCATTTTGATCATAAGAAACACAAAAGAAAAAGGCCTCCTCCTCTTCTTCTTCCTCTAGCTCACAACCTCCATTGATGGCTTCATCTTCAACCTCCATCCATGCAATGGATGCAAGAGACAAAGTTGTCAAAAACATTCTCTACTTCATCTTGGACACGTCGGCTAGCGAACTTCGTGCCCGAGTTGGTTCGGATGAAGCGGGAGCCCGTAAAATGACTTGAAAATGTGGTGCCCTTTCCGACGAGGAGATCGAGACCGGAGATGCCGCGAGGAGCTTGGGATGGTGGCCAAAGACCGAAGGACACAGATCGATCGGTATAGCTTTTCAACCCTTTCTCTAGTTGCTAGTTGTAGGTTAATTGTTCGATCCGGATTTAAAGTATACGATAGCGCCGGTTTCTAGTTTGAAAAAGTTTTTTGTTTCCGCATTTTGGTCTCGGACAGACGGCCGGGGCGCTACCATAGACTTACATGGTATCAGAGCCACGCCATTAACCTTTACTAGCTAGCTCTAACGTGTTTAGAACTTCGATCGAACAAAATTTTCCAAAACTGCATTTCCAATTCTGAAGTTTCTGTAGAATTTTTATTATCGTCAAATTTTTTTTTGAGTATTGCAGAAAATCAGGCAGGCTTTTTTAAGAGATCTGAGAAAATTTGGTACACTGTTATCACTGTAGCGCCGCGGAACCGCGGCCGTACCCACGTTTTGGCCGCGATTCCGCCGCAGCACTGTAGCAACAATGCACCAAAATTTCCACAGTGGTCTCTGAGTTGGAAATGAGGTTTCTGGTATTTGTAGTTTTGGCCTAGATTATTTTGAGTACTGGGTATTGTGCTTAGGGCCCACTTCGGGAAATTTAGTCGATCGAAAATTTTAAACATGTTAGTTCACAGTATTTACATTATATCTGCGACCGTGAATGTTATTTGATTGGTAAATCTTGTCTAATTGCTATAGTTCTTTTAGACGGATTTATGAACGTGACATTCACGTTGATGTTCTGTTATGTGCTGTGATGTTGCGGATTTGTCGTGGTGGATAGCCTGGATGCAATGGTAGTACAGTTTGGTTATATTTGTACATTTGATATTGCGGGGCGAGCGTCCGACATGTGGACTGCCGTCACTGCCTGTTTGTATATTATTCTTTTGGGGTACGACCGGGCTGAGGTCGATGTACCCGTTGTATATATATTTTACTTTCTGTACTAGGATTACCCACGGTGGGGTGCACGGATAGCCAGGTTCTACAGGGCAACGGGCCCGCATCTCATGGCTTTGAGACGGAGGGGGCTTCACTCTAGAATTGGCGGGCTATTCGCCGCACTCGTAGGGGTACAGGTTGACCCAAGGAGGGGTGCTCAAGTTACCGGATTCCGTGAAGTGCTGGGTGGTCCATTCACTTTGTTGAAGGGGGCTGCCTCGCTTCAGGTATTGGCGGGTAACTTGCCGCGCCCATAGTGGTCTAGGATTTCATTGCACAGGCTATCCACACGACCAGGGGAATGTCGGGTTTCAGTAGCGGCTCTATGAAACCCAGGGCTCCCAGATTTTCTGTATTGTTCTGTGATGCTTATTACATTTCTGTGATGTTGCATTTTATCAAGCCTTGAGCGAATATTATGTATTGATATATATACCAGTAGATATTGTATATGTTTTACACCCGCGCTAGTCCAGTCCCCGCTCTGTCGTTAGTTAAGTAACCTAACGGGTGATGACGGGACCCAGTGGCGAATGCGGATGGCATATACGTACATCGTATTTTTGTTCTTTTGTGGTGTGATTAATTGATGGGACTGCATTGATTCGGATCAATGCAAGCTAAACAAACCTATTCTGATGTTGTTGGAACATTTTTCAAAAAGCTGTTATTGCAAGGACGTTTTCTTTTGTTTTGCACAGTGATATTCGGTTATGAATATCCAGCACCTCAGTCGACGAGGCAAGGGCCGAGATCCCTTCACCGGGAGTGACCCCTTGGACAGAAGTTTGCGTCAAGGTAATAACTTCACTATAGCCGATTGCCTTTTGCTTTGCATCATGGTATTCAGTTGGAATATCCTGCACCTCATTTTACGGGGAAAAAGCCGAGATCTTTTCACCGGGAGTGAACTCTTTAGCAAAAGTTTTCGCCACTATATTTTTATAAAAAGCTATCCAATTCCTTCAACGATATCAAGTTCATTACGTTAAAGGTTTTTCGCCAAAACCATTCGTAGCCCTTCGTCATTTCAGACGGGTAGCACTTAGTATTCATGCTATGTTTGTTGGCCAATGTCAAGGCATAGTGTATGGTAGCTATTTGTTACTTTTCTGTTGCATAGATAGATGCATTGGTTTGGGACAGTCGTACTGCTTTATTGGCCAAAGTCAAGGGTAGGTACGGGTGGATTCAAATTAACCTGGATAATGACGGGTAGAAATTGACCTGTGACTTATGATTTGTTGGCCAATGTCAAGGTCATAAGAGCATGGGGTAAAAATCACATCGGGAGTTTCTAAAGAAACTGAAACTTGCCAGATATGCGCATACTTTCTGGAGTGTGATAACGTGAGTGGATTCCATCACGTTATCATGCGATGATAGTTGGATCCCGATTCCCACTGATGAGTTGGTTTACTCCTCAGGTGATCCCGGCTAATTCTTCTTTCAGGTTTGGAGGAGAATTTGACGATACAGTGGGAGGTTTCCTGATTGGATAAAGTGATAACCATTCTGATCTAGGTTAGAGTGCATGCAGAGTGTTTCTTTTTTCTTTCTCTTTGGCAGCGACCATGGTCCGACCCTTGACTATGAATCAGTGACCACGTTAATCGAACCTTCTTAAAACACTGGCTTTTGGATTGTCATAGTTGCATACCTCATTGCCACTCCTACTCCTACCCTTTTCTCCAGAACACCCCGTATTACTACGAACATCCACTTCCATTGGATAAAACCATTGTATGGTTATATACGAACTCGAAGGAACTTGTTCCAGATTCAAGGATGGTTTCCGGTTCTGGAGAAAATGAATAGGACTATTCAGTTGTCTTTTCCTTTTACCTTCTCTCAGGTTGTGAGTGCTCCATGGATTAGGACAGTACACCTATTACGCTTATTGGATAGTCTTCTTCCAAACCATAGGTAGGTGCCGAACGGTGGGAATGAAGAAAACCAATAAGCCTAACGATGGTGTAAAGAAGGTAATAAGTTAAGACAAATAAAGGGATTAGTAAGAGGGCAAAGTAAATTGCGACTGCTATTCACGACCAAACCAAGTATTTCTTCGCCAATCCTACATCACCTTTGTATTTCTCCAGAATACTCCGTATCACTACGAAGATCCACAGTTATTTGGATACTCCATCGTATGGTTATATACGAACTCGAAGGAACTTGTTCCAATTCGGGGATAGATTCTGGTTCAGGAGAAATAGGAATAAGGTTTTATTCAGTTGTCTTTTATCTTCACCTTCTCTCAGGTTACGAGTAATCCTAGGATTAGGACAGTACACCTATTACGCTTATTGGATAGTCTTCTTCCAAACCATAGGCTGGTGCCGAACGGTAGGAAAGAAAGAAAACCATTTAGCCTAAAGGGGTGTACAGAAGGTAATGACTAAAGACATATAAAGGGATTTGGAGAAATGGCAAAGAAATATACGGTTACAGTTGTGAATCGGATAATGGAAGAGGCATTACTAAGAATACCCGGATACCCCTTCGAAACATTTACATGTTTCAGTTTCACTGTGTATTGTTAAAAGAAAACTGATTTCCCAATTAGTCCTTGCTCCAGGGTATGTATTTACCAGGTTTGATTCTCACATCTGTATGGTTTTACAGATGATGAGTGGGAGTAAGTTATAGGGAATTGGGTGATCATCCTCATTATATCGGGATTCGTTGTAATTGGGGATATTTGAGGAAATCGCCTAGGTTGTTTGCCGGACGACAAATATTTGGTTTTGAATATCCGTTGTTATGCACCAATTTCAAATTGATATATCTGTACGTTTATTTTTATAAAGTGAGATATAACTTTTTGAAATTATGTCTATGACATTTACCTATATCAGTAGATGGTTAGGTAAGGAGCATTAAACAACGGTGTAATTCTTTTTAACCATAAGTATAGTTTTCAATCTACGACGCACAGGGTTTGAGTTATTAGACTCAGGGGACTTATACAAAGTATATTGTATGTTGTCCTGTGTCCATTTGGACAGAGGGGTTGGTACTCGTACAATATTCTGTTTACTTGTGACTTCTCTAGTTCTTAGACATGTGTTTCGTAGAAATGCAAGGTCTAAGTTTTAAGAAGTTATAGGTATAAGAGTAAAGTAGAGAACCACGTGTTGCAAGTATCAGAATTCTTCAAGGTAATCGAAGATGTAGATACTTGTGTATGGTATTCAATTGATAGTAATGATTATGAGAACTAGCTTCTCTTTCAGGTTACTCATAATTGGAAGCACTCCTAAGTTGAGTAATGCTGATCAGCCTCTCTCCATTTAGTTGACATGCACTGGAGACAGCTGCATGATTTGAATCTGGTTCCAATTAAATCGGTGCCTCTGTTTCTATATTGGATATAGAATAGTTCATATCTTAACAATGTTAAGGTACGGGGAGTTGTCTGGCTTATGCTTAAAACCAGACTCTGGATAACTCAAGGCACGTTTCTGTAATGGCTGTTTGTGGGTTGACCCGGGCTATGACGAGGGTTGACTTTCTACCATCTGGAAGACCAATAGTGATATTGTTCTTGACTCGCCACAGTTTTAGTAAAATGGATTTTTTCAGAAAACAGTAGTGGGAGTATGGTAGAACTGGAAGTGATTCCAGAACCGCAAACGATTACTGAAAATTTGATAAGAACCTAAAGATTCAATCTGGTTTGACATTTCATTGGCCACTCCGCAGATATGGTGGGTAACCTCAGGCACCCGAGAGGTACTCCGGTAGCCTCAAGGACGGTGACAGGGAGGTTCTTGTTTACCCAGACTTACCATTGCTGTTGTTTCAGACCGTGAGACCCGGCAGGAGGATGAGTATAGCGTCGTTCTAAACTAGCTTTAGAAGTGTACGTGTATATAACTCTGCTAAAGGGTTGTCGTAGTCAGTGGGAGCAGCGGAAGCATAGTGGACAAGTAGCTTATGTCTATTTATGGACTAAAGCAGATTTAGCGGAGATAGATCATCTATTTTTAATATGACAGTCATAAGTTTGACTTCATCAGAATAGGGGATGGATCTGTTAAGAAAAAGGTAGTACGGTGTGATGTCCTGGTATTTGGATGACATACACAGAGTAGGAAGTGAAATTCCTATACTACAATCGGTTATACTTTGGTTGTCACATAGTGGTTTCTCCACATAGGATATGGATATTATATCAGATATTCTAGTTACTAGATCTATGGTTTTAGATCTAGATTTGGGTAGTTTACCAATCTGGGTACTTAGACAGCATTCTAAAGGTGTTTTAGAATAGATGACTCCTGGCACGGTAGTGTACCTGCAGGTGATGGAGTCACCCTCTCTAAAGGTGTCTTACAGACTAAAGGGGAGAGGGATGTGCATGATTGGCAGATCACTTGCTTAGGCAATTGAGTCAATCAAGAGATGTCAAGTACCACACCAGATGTTGTTTTTGCACTAGATGTAATAAGTTGATATTAATCCTATCCTGGAGAAACGTTCGGAAGCAGTTTTAGAACATAAGTGGATGTTCTAGGGATATGATAACGACAGCCTCTTTCCGGGGACGGTTATCATTCCAGGCTTCCAAGGTGACCTGGATGACAGAGTGGCTGTAAGAGTTATAGGTTTCCTTCTGACGAAGGGAAGTTGTTTGGACAGGTGATCCAAGCGGACACTGAGGGAGGCATGACGCAGGATACTGATTAAGTTCAGTTGACGATACAGTCTAAGAAGTTTGGATTTGGAGTTCATTTATGAACTAGGTCCCATCAGATATCCAAACATATTCTAAGACATATATTGCTCATTTCGGAAGATGGCTTTCTCCGCGAACTTGAGATAAAGAGAGACATAGAAAGAAACATTAGAACGGATCCACTCACTGAGGCTATTCCTCGAACGCAATAGTTTCGCAAACGGGCTTTATGAAACTGATTAGTAGAGGAGTTTGGAGTTCGGCATCATACGGGCTGTGAATATGCGGCATCGCAATAATTAGCCTTGAGTGCAAGTAGGAGATTGTTGGATATAGTACCCTCAGAGTCAATTATTGGATCACAGGCACGTGATTGCAATGATTGAGGGAGGACCTATGCCGGTAGGACAGTCTTACTCGAGATGATAGTATGCTATCGGGTTTATCTTTATCATCGTGTACTGCTTTAGGTGACCTTATAGGTCGCTATTACATATTGATAGAGCCCTTAGAATTCTTGCTTGAGTACCAGCAGTATGATGGCGATCATATACATGGGAGCTGGGGTCTATAAGCACATCCTTAAAAGGTCCCTAGTCGTGGGAGTTTCGAGACCGGGCATCGATACTCCATTAGTAGACTAGTGTATACAGTCGAGACCCCGACGAGGGGCGGTGGCCGGTCTCACAAGCCATTGGTGTCAGTTGGTTCACCTAAGATGTATACAGGTGATCATTGGGTTATGAGTACACCGGACAGGACTCGCCGGAAACATGCTAGTTGGTATTATACCTGACGTCAGATAGCAGTTCCCTGGTGACATGTGTACAGGTTAGTTCATCGACCTGAGATCGTCATTTGTCTCGTGTGAGTTCCCACTGTGCTTTGATTACTACCCTACCACGGCTTAAAGAAGTCGTGCAAACAGGTTTTAGTTGGGTACAGTCCCGAGCCACATGGAGGCAGTGAGCGGATCGACAGGGGTTTCGTCTCTCCCGGTATTGGGGGTGAGATCGCGCTGTATCTAGGAGAGCCATTACACGAAGTCCTTGGCCAAGGCAGGAGATTTACTGGTAGGTATTCCAGTAGTATCTCAGGGTGTTCTGGGCTATACTCCGACACGACTTGTACCGCTTTTGGGGGTCTGACTTTTACCAACCCTCTAGGCCCGCCATGCGATACTCATAGACGAACGGACCGGACTGTATGGATATTGTCACTGACAGGCTCAGTAGGGTGTCAGGATGAGTTCGCTCATCGACCTCCCTTTTGGTCAATACCTGGTAGCCCGTTATGTACGGCTAATACCTCTGATGTGCTAGTGGTTAAATCCATAGCCAAAGTATTGACGAGTCTTTAGAGTCCCCCACAGACAGTTTTCAAGTTTCGGGCGAAACGTTGTAGAGGCCGTATGATATATGGAAGGGTCCGATCATATACGTGCAGTAGTGCACGGATCATGATCGGGCGGATCATACTAGTGGGTTTTGGTTTAAGCCGGATCCTAGTATTAGATTTGTTGGATTACTTTAGTCTCATCGCATTCGCATTTAGTCGGAATGCGGATGCAGGTATGTATATAAGGTGAGGGGTATCCTTATGATCCGTCACGAGTTTACTTTAAATGTTGCCGTTTCTTTTTATTGCTGTAAACATTTGGATTAATGTTTACAAATGGAAATTGTGAGCTAGAAATCATCATTTTGTGCATTTAATGTGACATAGACTTTATTAGTGACTCATGGTCTCTTTTCTTGTGCTAATGTCATATTAAGTGATGGATTTGAGTGATGAAATGAGAGGAAGAGAGAGAAGGGCAGTTATATCCCTTTGGGTTTGCTCTTGTATTATTGATTCTTGCTCTCATCTTGATCATAAGAAACACAAAAGAAAAAGTCCTCTTCTTCTTCTTCCTCTAGCTCACAACCTCCATTGATGGCTTCATCTTCAACCTCCATCCATGCAATGGATGCAAGAGACAAAGTTGTCACAAACATTCTCTACTTCACCTTGGACACGTCGGCTAGCGAACTTCGTGCCTGAGTTGGTTCGGATGAAGCGGGAGCCCGTAAAAAGACTCGAAGATGTGGTGCCCTTTCCGATGAGGAGATCAAGACCGGAGATGCCGCGAGGAGCTTGGGATGGTGGCCAAAGACCGAAGGACACGGATCGATCGGTATAGCTTTCCAACCCTTTCTCTAGTTGCTAGTTGTAGGTTAATGGTTCGATTCAGATTTAAAGTATACGATAGCGCCGGTTTCTAGTTTGAAAAAGTTTTTCATTTCCGCATTTTGGCTTCGGACAGACGGCCGGGGCGTTACCGTAGACTTACATGTACAGGTTAGTCTATCGACCTGAGATCGTCATTTTTCTCGTATGAGTTCCCACTATATTTTGATTACTCCCCTAGCACGGCTCAAAGGAGTCGTGCAAATAGGTTTTAGTTGAGTACAGTCTCGAGCCACATGGAGACAGTGAGCGGATCGTCAGAGGATTCATCTCTCCCGGTATATTGGGGTTGATGTCGCGGTGTGCACGGGTGGCCATCACCAGAAATCCTCGACCGGGGTAGTCGAGAATTACTGATTCGGATCAGTAGTTTCTCAGTTGGTGATAGGCTTCATATCCACACTAAATGTCAAGTTATTAGGGGTCTGACTTTATCCACCCCTAGACTCGATATGCGATACTCATAGACGAACGGACCGGACTGTACGGATATTGTCACTGTCAGGCTCAGTAGGGTTTCAGGATGAGTTTTCTCATTGGCCTCCCTTTCGCTCAATACCTGAGTAGCCGTTACGTACAGCTAGTTCCACTGACATGCTTGTGGTTAAACCCACTGCCAGCGTATTGACGAGTCTTTAGAGTCCCACACAGAGGGTTTCCCTAGTTCGGGCGAAACGTTGTAGAGGCCGTATGGTTTTATGGCAGGGTACGATCATATTCGTGCATCTGTGCATAGATCATGATCGGACGGATAATACTAGTAAGTTTTGGTTTAAGCCAGATCCTAGTATTATATTGTTGGATTATTTTCGTCTCGTTGTATTCATATTCAGTCGGAATACGGATGCAGGTATGTTTATACGGATGAGGGGTATTCTTGTAATCTGTTACAAGATTACTTTTGAAGAAGCCATTACTTTTTCTAGTATTAAGCATTTAGGGTTTTGTTTAAATGTTTAATATTATTTATGTGGAAAGTGTGATTGCAAGTCTGGGCATTGGGCATTGATGATGCATGGGCCTTGCTTGTTTCATTCATTATGTTGTGAGATATTTGTGAGGGATAGGGCGGATATTTTTGGTGTTGGATTTTTCTTTGGTTGCTCAATCACAATATCTCACAACAACACACAACAAAAGCCATGCCCATCACAACTCAAGAAAAGAACAGATTTTTCCTCACTTGGTTTTTTCTTTGGCTAAGTCTTGAGCTCGCACTCATTACTTCACATGGCTTCTTCTTCACCTCCATCCATACTCTTTCATGAGTTGAGAATCCATGGATGTATTGAGACAAAATGATCATACACTCTCTCTACTTCATCTTGTGCTTCTAGGCTTGCAAACTGGATTCCCGAGTTGCTTCGGTTTTGAAGCGGGAGCCCGTATTACTAATCCTCGACGTGGATCGTCTTCGACGAGGGAGACCGGAGAACGAACTTGTTCGAGGCAGCCGCGACGAGCTAAGGACAGAGATTGAAGACCGAAAAACACGGATCGATCGGTATAATCTCTTATACTCCTTTCACAGTTAACTAGTATAGGGTTAATGGTTCGATCCGAGAATTGGGTTCCGTTAGCGCCGGTTTTCTAAAGTTTTTGTTCCGCGTTTGGCCACGGATTGATGGCCGGGGCGCTGGCATAACCCTACAAGAGGGATTTTTGCAACCATACAAAATAAAAACCATTTTCATTTTCCAATAAAATATAGAGCTCGTCCCTCTTACCATCCCTCTCTACCATGTTCTCTTTACCCCTCAACCTCCACCTCTTTTCTTTTATTTTCTAAAAAGAAAATAACAAATGACGTGTTCTCCTTCCAGATGTATTTTGTATAAATACAAAATACATCACCGGTATATATATCGTCTACATATACGCGTATTCATATAAAAATACGAATATCCAAGAGAGAGAAAATGAATAGTGAATATAATACTAGAATATATACATATATATATACATATATATACATATATACATATATATATACATATATATACATATATACATATATACATATATGTATGTATGTATGTATGTATGTATCCTGTTAAATCAATATTTGATTTAATAATCCGGCTTAAACCTAAGCCGGCTAGTATTATCAAATGCCCGATTGATGTTCGTGTAGCTAGTACATGTATTTAATCGGACTCCTGCACATATCAACATACGGCCTCTACATCGTTTTGACTGAACCGGGAAAACCCTCTGTGTGGGACTCTAAAGGCTTGACAATATGTTGGCAGTGAGTTATTGGATAAAATCCATAACTACAGGCATGTCAGCGGCACTACCTGTACGTAATGATTACCCAGGTATGTGTTGAAAGGGAGGTCGAAAATCAAGTCCGTCTATACACTACCGAGTTTGCAAGTGACAATCTCCGTACAGTCTGGTCTCTTCGTCTGAGAGTGTCATATATTGGGTCTAGGGGTGGAAACTGCCAGACCCCTAATAACCCGATAAGTCGTGCCGATGTCTGGCTCATGACCAACCGAGAAA
Organism: Agapanthus africanus; assembly: GCA_030015575.1. Classification (NCBI taxonomy): domain Eukaryota; kingdom Viridiplantae; phylum Streptophyta; class Magnoliopsida; order Asparagales; family Amaryllidaceae; genus Agapanthus; species Agapanthus africanus. The sequence continues at coordinate 115,826,789 of CM057340.1, read as the reverse complement.
CTACTGATCTCATATCAGTAAATTTCATCCGCCCTGATTAGAGACTTATGGTGATGGCCAACCGAACATAGCGCGACATTAACTCCCTATACCCGGGGAGACGAATCCCTTCCGATCGTTTACTAACTCCATGTGGCTCGGGACTGTACCCAATTAAAACCTATTTTCATGACTCAGTAGATTTATGGAAGGATAGTAATCTAAGTACAGTGGGAACTCACATGAGACAAATGACGATTTCAGGTCTATAAACTTCCCTGTACTCATATTACCAGAGAACTGCTATCCGACGATAGGTATAATTCCGTTTAGGAGTTCTCGACTAGTCCGTTCAGTGTATTCATTCTTTAATGATCACCTTTTGGTGTATTCATTCTCTAATGGACACCCATATACAATATTTAGTGTCAAACACCAATGGCTGTGAGACCGGCCATCGCCCCTCATCGGGGTCAAGAAACGTATACACTAGTCTACTCTGGAATATCGATGTCTGGTATCGATACTCTCATGACTAGAAACATTTAAGGATGTGCTTACGGACTACCCAGTTTTCACAAATATATCGTCATCATAATACTGGTAGTCAAGCAAGGATCCTACGGGGTTTATCATATGTATTAGCGATACGTAATAACAAATAAAATGTATACACATGAATGATAAAGACAAACCATATAGCATACTATCATCTCGAGCAAGACTATTCTACCTGTATAGGTTCTCCTTCAATTACCATAATTGCCTTGCTGCAATTACAATAATTTCTTTGAGGGCACTATATCCAACAAATTTTTGGTCGTTCTATGTAATTTTTCATTTCATGTTCCAAAATGGATGGACGCTTTCTTGGTTGTTTTTGGGTAAATTGTCAAAAAAAAAAACCAAGCAGGTTTTCCCGCTGACAAAAACCCAGTCGTCTCGAAGCGGTGGTCAAAAAACGTCTTGAAAATTTCATGCAGTATCTGTATAGTTGTCTGCTATATCTTAATAGGTCACACATATCGTAGGCAACTGCTATATCTTAATTGGACATACGTATCGCAAGCACCTACATAGATATCGTCGACAACTACAGATATATCACATAATAACAAGTAGGATTTTTTTATATCCCACCCCCAAAACTTCCATATTTCTAAATTTCACCCTTAAAAATTCATATTGCTACATTCCATCCCTTAAACATTGAAGTGGTTTATACATTTCCCATTAATTAGTTTTGTAAAGGATCTTATATGAATATTCTTGTACTCTAGTCAATATACCAGCATGTGACTATTAAAAGACAAAAACATCCTTAAAGTCATTTTCTTCCTTTTTAATTTAGTCTTAGAGTAGGTTTCTCTTCAATTTCAAATTAGGGCTTTTTTTACATAAAAAATTGGGGCTTTTCCTCTTCACATATTCATTTGTTGTCGATATATAGACTAGACTATGCTTATCTTTTTTCCCAATTTCGATAACTCCAAAATTAAAAATGATCTTAAGTTATAAATTCTATGAAAAAGATGATAAAGGTTGAAGATGAAGAAAATAAGGAAGGAGTCTCATGATTTATAAGGGGAAAGAAAAAGAAAACACAGTTAAAACTCAAGTTTTGATTAAAACAGTCTAATCCTAGTTAAATTTGGATGAAATATAGATAAAATGGGTTCTTTGGTTAACATAGAATTTTTATAGGGGAAATTTTGAAATATGAATTTTCAGGGATGAAATTTAGAAATATGGAAGCTTTACTAAGGATCTTATATGAATATTCTGATACTCTAGTTAATATACCGTTAAGTGGCTATTAAAAGACAAAAACACCCTTCAAGTCATTTTCTTCCTTTTTAATTTAGGCTTAGAGTAGGGTTTCTGTTCAATTTCAAATTAGGGCTTTTCTTTACATAAAAAATTGGGGCTTTTTCTCCACATATTCATTTGTTGTGGATATATAAACTAGACTATGCTTATCTTTTTTACCAATTTCGATAACTCCAAAATTAAAAATGATTTTAAGTTTTAAATTCTGTGAAAAAGATGATAAAGGTTGAAAATGAAGAAAATAAGGAAGGAGTTTCATGATTTATAAGGGGAAAGAGAGAGAAAACACAGTTAAAACTCAAGTTTTGATTAAAACGGTCTAATCCTAGTTAAATTCGGATGAAATATAGATAAAATGGTTTTTTTTGTTAACATAGAATTTTTAGGGGGGAAATTTTGAAATATGAATTTTTAGGGATGAAATTTAGAAATATGGAAGTTTTGGACGAGAGAGAGAAAAAAAACCTAGCTAGCAATAGCTGACAACTATATAGATATCACAGGTAGGGTTCTATTTCGATAAACCAACTTTTTTGACAAGGGGGTTTTAACAAAAGCAGGACATGTTTTTTGTCAACAGGAAAACTTGCTTTGGGATTTTTGACAATTTACCCTTTGTGTGCGCATGCGTGTCCGCGCCCGTGCGAGGGATGGTATGGAAATATTTAGATTTTAGAAAATTGAGTTTCTACTTTAAAATGACATTTCTTGAGTTCTAGTTATAACAGTGAAGATTTTTTGTTGATTGTTTTTAATGTTTAGACAACCATTTGCTATTATCTTTACTCCTAAAGGATATGTGCCTTCCTCTTGTAGTTAAAGGAAAAAATGAAAAAATCGACAACATTTTGTCAATTGATTCTTTAACCATAAAGTCCGCACATGTAAGCTTTCTCTCTCTTCTTTATGCTCTCTCACTCTCTCTACCTCAAAAGAATGGAAAAGTATACACATAAGTATTTAGCATGTACGATGAATATATAGTATATCTTGGAAAGAAAATCTGAGAAGATTTTTTAAAGAATTGGTTAAATAAATTTATGGTTTTTGTAAAAAAAAAATTAAAAAAAGTTTCATATAGGTTTTCTCTTTTAACTTTTTCCTATTTAAATAAGTGCCGCATCTTATCAAAATTCTTAAACTAACTCGCGAGTGATGAAAAATGTAACTATGCAAGACAAACTATGGATTTTAAGCACCTCAAATGTTTTTAACCAAGGATCTAGAGATCCACCGAAATGAATCACATCATCTACAATATTGTGTGCTATCATTGATTCTAAATATTACCTTAAATTTTAAATGGTCCTACAAAAACAAATTCATGGTGACAAAAGAAGCTCCTCGAATTTGTCCTTAATGGAGAGCAATAAATGCTTTCACATGATTTGGGACCTCCAACTGAAAGTTAGTGTCCCTATTCAATTGGTTGCTAAAAGAGAGAATGAAAGAACAATTAGCTTGTATGAACTTTGAGTAGATTCTTGATGGATTTATTTCGATGTTTAATTTAACTTTAGTATAACAATATTTAAATAATTATACCTTATTTGGCATTCATTTTGAAGTTGAGATAAAGATATTTTTCTCAACTTTGGAGGTGAGAGAGGTATAAACTCCAATTTAATCCGAATTATGTAAACTCTATTTTTCTAAACACACCTATCGTAGCATAAACCATAGTTTATTGTTAAATGGAGTTTAAGACTTGCAAAGGGGTTGATTTTGATATGCAAATCTGAAGAGAGCTGTTTGTTTGCTTCCTCTGTTAGTGTATATGCCCTATGGGCCATTATTGTATCATACTAGCTTATATATTACTTAATAGAAGATTGGGATATTCACAGTTATATTAATAGTCTTGCTAAACATGGTAGTATGCTACTTGGTTTATATCTATCTTAATATGAGTATACGTATTGATAGAGCCCTTAGGATCTTGCTTCACTACCAGCGTTGTGATGGCAGTCATACTAGTGGGGGCTGGGTAGTCTACAAGCACATCCTTTTTCAGGTCCCTAGTCGTAGGATTATCGAGACAGGGCATCGATACTCCGGAGTAGACTAGTGTGTACGCTTCTCATCCCAGTTGGGGAGATGGTCTGTCCCACAGCCATCAGTACGTTGTACTGAAGATAGTATACAAGTGCTCGTTGGGTTACGGGTACACCGGACAGGACTCGCAGAGAACTGTTGGTTGGTATTATATCCGTCATCAGTTAACAGTTCCCAGGTGATATGAGTACAGCATAGTCCGCAGACTTGACACTGCTGCTTCGCCTCGAGTGTGTTCCCACTGTTCTTAGATTGCTACCCTACCACGGCTCAAAGGAGTCGTGCAAACAGGTAGCAGTTGGGTGCAGTCCCAAAGCACTTGGAGGCAGTAGCGGTTAGAAAGGATTCGTCTCTCCCGGTATTGGGAGTTGATATCGCGCAGTGTCTGGAGAGCTATTACGCAAAGTCCCTGGCCAGGGCAAGCGAGATTTACTGGTAGGTTTTCCAATAGCTTCTCAAGGTGTAATAGGCTTCACTCCGACACGACTTATACCGCTTTTAGGGGACTGACGCTTGCCGCCTATTCATATCATAATATTGCATTTTATATTCCCCATTCTTATGCGTTTTATAAATAAACAGGTGCTTTTGACGCATGTCTGCTACATATTACAGGTTACAGGTTCTTGGAGCGAAAACAGTGAAAAAGACAAAAGATGACACAAAAACGGGACTTTTGACCAACAAGTAGAAGGATCCTAGTCAAGCCTAGACGTAGAACAGTTCACAAAGGTACAAGGCAACGCAAGGTCCAAAACGTCAAAGTGAACGGTTAAAAAAACATTACTAGTTTTCACTGAAAATCTGGAGAAGACCCAGAAGCCAAAAGGAGAAAAGAACTAAAGAAATAAAAAGTCCAAGAGTCATAGAAGCAAACCACAAAATTACAGAGCTCAATTCCCTATTTTGGCCGCGGAACCGCGGCCAAACCTAGGCTGGCGCCGCGGTTCCGCGGCCATTTATTGAACGTGTCGGCGCAGATTTTTAGTGGCGGTGCGTCGGTGCGTAGGTTGGGATTTTTCGTGGGTATATCTGTAATATCACATGCGCGAGAATTTGTAACCCTAGTTTTCCTATTTCCTTATAAATATGTAATCAAAATATTGTAATAAGGATGCATCTTCTCAATAAATAAAATTCAGATTCTTTGAAAGATTAAGAGCATCATTTCTTGTAAGTTCCTTTTAATTTTCTGCCTTAGTTTAAAATTAATTTCTTGCCCTAGATTAATTCACTCTTTGCCCTAGCTTTCTAATTTAATTCTTGCTTTAGATAAATCATTCATTTGCCCTAGTAATCTAGTATAAAATCTTTTAAACTGCAGTAGGTAAGTAATCTTAAAATGGTGCTTTTAATAGATCCCCTAATGAGCGAGTAATTTCCTCGCTTGTTAGGGTTAGGAATAAGGGAGGGATTGAGAGATGAATATCTCTCATCTCTTTCAAGCCCAATAATTTGTAATAACTAGACCTTCATGCACGCATGCCTGATCCGCTCCCTACAGCATCCTACCCACGAGGTAACGGTGAAACCGTAGTATAAAGGACCGGACATACATGACTTCCATGAAGGTTAGAGCAATTAGTAGTAAAGGACGGACAAGGATCTAGAGGAAGACCGCCCCCTAGGCCCGATATGCGATAGTCCTAGACGAACAGACCGGACTGTACGGAGATTGTCACATCAGGCTCAGTAGGAGTTCGGATGGGTTTCCTCATCGGCCTTCTTATCGACATCTACGTGGGGACCGTTACGTACAGCTAGCGCCGCTTGCGGTCTGTGGTTAAACCCACTGCCAGTGTAGTAGTCGAGTCTTTAGAGTCATAGTTTCCCTGCTTCGGGCGAAACGATATAGAGGTCGTATGGTTTTACGACAGGGTTCGGACACATACGTGTTTTTACGCACGTACGATGTTCGGACAGTTTTTACTAGCGAGCTTTAGTTTAAGCCAGATTCTAGTATTGGATTATTGGATTTATACAGTCTCAGTATTTCCGTGTTTTCACGGATAGGAGGGGCGTTCTCGTAATTACTCAAGAAGTTTCTAGAAGATTGATGAGTTGGAGGCTAAAGTGGCATTTGCATTAAATGGTTTTGTGACTAATGGAGATGATTCATCAAGAGAGTTAATGAAGCATTAATGCTTTTAATGACTCACTAGATGATTCATTATGTATTAAATGAAGCATGAAGATATTTATGCAAATGATATTTTGTGCAAGATATTTTATGCTTCATATATACACACAAATGAGTTAATTTCCATTTCATTCTCACTCTCACCTTCTCTCTCCTCAAGCTCTCTCTCTTTAAACCCTAACCTTAATCTCTCATGTGTTGAGATCAAGGGTTAGCAAGACTAATTAATCCCTAATCATGTTCTATATTCTCTAGGTTGCTTTGATTAGCACTCTTAGTTACCTAGTTACCTCAAGTTAGAGGTCAAGCTTAAAGTAGTAGCTCTCGGGTGGATCTTTTATCATATAGAGGAGGCCGACGAGGAGGTGGTTAACGAGAACAAGAAGGACTTGGTTCATTAGGTATAATCTTCTTTCATAGTAGCTAATCCCTCCTATGATGTTGTTAGTTAGGGTTTGGCAAAGATCCGTAAGTTAGTCGATATTTGTTTTAAACAAAATGATTGTTTTACCTATTCCACCTTCCTGCAACTCGTGGGGTGTCTAACGTCGACTTACAGTGGTATCAGAGCCTCGCTAAACCATAACTAACTTGTTAGCAAAGTCGTTAGAAATTCGATCGCAAAACGAACCGGAAAAAACCTAATTTTCACATAGTTTCTGTCGATTTTAAAACGGGGTCTAAAAATTTTTCAAGGACCCTTAAAAATACAAGCAGGAAAAAATAAGGTTACTGGAGAAATTTGGGATCCTAACTCGGCCAACCGCCGTGGATCTGCTGCCGATCCAAGCGATCCTCCGCGGATCCGCGGCCGAGTTGGGTCCGAGTCAGCCCAAAATTCCCCAGTAACTCTTCTATGTTGATTTTGTTCTTTCTGGAATGTTCTGTTTCTACTCAGGTTTCAGGTGCACAGAAATTTTTTTGGAGTAGAATCATTTGTGTTTGCTTGATCGAAATTCTGAGATGTTTGGCTAATTTGATTATATCTGTGATTTGTTTAATGTGTTTGTAAACCTCCCATAACTGCTAGTATGTCGATTGGCAGGGGGTTGCACATTTCTGTAATGGTTTTTACTGTTTGTGTTTGTGAACTTGTTGGATTGTCGTGAATGGATAGCCGGGGATGTGAGACGAGCGTTTCTTTCATTCAAATGTAATTTGTAAATTGTTGTAATATTCTTTTGCGGGGCACTTCCGGGTTGAGGTTGTAGCCACCGTTGTCTTATTTCATTTACTGATTTTTGCTCCTAGGATAGACCCAAGGTGGGGTGCACAAACTACCGGGTACTTTGAAGTGTTTAGTGGCCTACTCACGTTGTTGAGGGAGACCACTTCACTTCGGGTACTTGGCGGGTAGTTTGCCGTACCCGTAGGGGTCTAGGGTGGGGTTTTGGCTATTCATCGTGACTGTGTAATCCGTCTTTCTTTGCAGGCTCAAAAGGAATGCGGATTCGTAGAAAATCCAATATGTTCATCTGTGATCTGGAATGCCTATTATTGCGTCTGACGAATGTACAATATCTATATATGATAGCTATTAGACGTCACATATGTTTTATATCCGCGCTAGCCCAGCCCCCGCTCTGTCGTTAGTTAAGTAACCTAACGGGTGAATGACGGGACGCAGTGGTGAATGCGGATGGTATAAGAGGACGTTGTATTTTCGTTGTTTTCTGCAATGATAGGTTAATTGATGGGACGCATTATATTAATGCAAAGAAAATAAACCAAAGTTGAATCGTTGGAACAGTTTAAAAGAAACCACTCGGTTATTTTTAAAACAGAAGATATTTTTTAATTGCGGAGTTTTAACCACTCCTTTTAAAAGCTATCAGGTTCCTTCGGTCATATCAAGTTCACTACGTTCACGGTTTCGCCAAAACCATTCATAGCCCTCCGTCATTTCATTTGGGTATTCAGTAGTATCAAGCTATGTCAGACATATTTGATCACGGTGGTCCATGATTTTTGACCAACGCCAAGGCATAGTGTTTGGTAGCTGCTGGGTATTCATTTGTTGCATAGATAGATGAGTTAGTTTGGGGCAGTCGTATTATCATTTGGCCAACGTCTGGGATATGTACGGATAGATTCAAATTAACAAGATAATGATGGGTAGAACTTGACATGTGACTTATGACATTTTGACCAACGCCAAGGTCATAAGAGTATGGGGCAGAAATTTATATCGGGAATTTCTAAAGAAACTGAAATTTGCAAAGAGTTGCATACCATTTAGAGTGTGATAATTTTGGTAGGATTCCTTCAGTTTTATCACACGATGATATTTGGATCCCGATCCTACTGTGAGTATCCGCTACTCATCAGGAGATTCGTCACTTAACGATCAATGTTATAAACCAAGTAGGTGTCGAGAAAGGTGTCAGCGGGGTTACGCCCCCAGAGAAAAGAGGTTATTTAATTAAGGAACTTTGTGAAAGCGTTGGAAAACCTCCCTTGAAGTACCGACACCGGCCTGGCTGAACGGTTAAGCAAGTATTGTACAGTGAGAATAGTCCTGACTAGTTCTTCCTTTTTGGTTTGAGGAGGGATTCGAGAAACAGTGGGAGCCATCCAGTTTAGATAAACTAAAAACCACTCTAAACTTGCAAGAGCATCATGCTAAAGTGTTCTCTCTCTCTCTCTCATTGCAGCGACCCAGAACATGACAGGCCTTAAGTTACTATTAGAAAAAAATATACTGACAGGGCCAAACTATAAAGATTGGCTGCAGAATGTCAAGATGGCCTTGACTTATGACAAATTAGGGTACGTCCTTACTGCTAAGGCACCTGCTGTCCCTGGTCCAAAATCCAGTATTGCGGATAAGGAAATCCACAAGACTTGGGAGTTAGATTGCGCGAAGGCCAAATGCATCGTGCTTGCCTCTATGAATAATGAACATCAGAGGAGGCATGAGGATATGGATCTTGAATCCATATTTCTCCATACAAAGGATCTGTATGGAGAGCAATCTCGTATAGCTAGATACGAGACCTCGAAGAACTTGTTTCAGTCGAGGCTGACCGTTGGATCATCTGTAGGAGAACATGTTCTTAAGATGATTGGCTATATAGAAGAGCTCGCAGACCTCGGGACGACTTTGGAGAACGAGCTCTATACAGACTTGATTCTTCAGTCCCTTCCTTCCACCTACGCCCAGTTTATTCTGAATTTCAACATTCAAAGAAAAGAAGTTGAACTTCTAGAACTCCTTAATATGTTGAGGAGTGTAGAGGGCGCCTTGCAGAAGGCAAGGGAAACACCCGCTATGTTTGTTCGCGGTGCTTTCTCTTCCGGGTCCAAGGCGAAGGCCAAAGGAAGGAAGAAGAAGGCCGCTACCAAACCAAGAGGAGGTGTTGGTAAGGTGGGAGTTAAGGGAAAGGCAAAGGTTGCGGTGCCAGTAGTGGCAAAGGACGAGTGCTTCCACTGTCGTAGGAAAGGGCACTGGAAAAAAGATTGCAAAGCTTGGAATGCCAAGAACCAGGAAACGAAGCAAGCTGTGGCTTCGACTTCAGGTGTGTTTGTAATTGAAAATTGTCTGTCAATCAACTCTACTTCCTGGGTATTGGATACCAGATCAGGATCTCATATATGCAATTCATTGCAGGCACTGAGAGACCGTAGAGTGCTGAAAGTTGGTGATATGACCCTCCAGATTGCTAACGGAGCTAGCGTGGGTACTGTGTCTGTAGGGGATTATCACCTAGGATTGACGAGTGGACATATTTTGGTTTTACATAACTGTTTTTGTGTACCCAGTTTAACGTGTAATATCATATCAGTTTCGTTGTTATCGAAAGAAGGTTATGATTTCACGTTTGTAAGTGATATTGTTAACATCCACCTTAATCATGGTTTGATTGGGTCTGGTACACTAGATAACGGTATATATGTCTTAAACCAATTACAGATTTTCAATGTCCAGAACACACTAAAAAGAATGTCTCCAGATATAAATAAGGCTTTCTTATGGCATTGTAGACTAGGTCACATCAATGAGACAAGGTTAACTAAGTTACATAGAGAAGGATATTTGGATCCGTTCGAATATCAATCTTATGCCACTTGTCAATCATATCTCAAAGGAAAGATGACAAAGACTCCATTCATTGGACATGGAGTAAGAGCGAGCGAGTTCTTAGGACTCATACACAGCGATGTATGCGGTCCAATGTCTACACATGCAAGAGGTGGTTTTTCATATTTCATTACTTTTATGGACGATTACTCTAGGTATGGATTCATTTTCTTGATGAAACATAAATCCAAGGCCTTTGAGAAATTCCAAGAATATAAGAATGAAGTAGAAAACTAAACCGGCAAAAGTATCAAGATACTGAGATCTGATCGAGATGGTGAATACTTAAGTGCCGAGTTCCTAGGTTACCTAAAAGAGAAAGGAATTCTCTCTCAGCTTACTCCTCCATACACTCCGCAGCACAACGGTGTATCGGAGAGACGGAATCGAACCCTATTGGATATGGTACGTTCCATGATGAGTAATGCTGAGTTACCGCGATCTTTCTGGGGTTATGCGCTAGAATCAGCAGCGTATCTTTTGAACAGGGCTCCTACCAAGATTGTGCCTACCACGCCATATCAGATGTGGAGTGGGAAGAAACCCTATCTTCAGTATCTGAAGATAAGGGAATGTCTAGCTTTTGTTAAAAAGCAGCATGCGGACAAACTCGAGGCACGATCAGTACAGTGTAAGTTTGTGGGATATCCAAAGAACTCCAAGGGGTATTTCTTCTATTACGCAGAGGAACAAAAGGATTTTGTTTCTCGTAATGCCCATTTTCTAGAACATCAGTTTTCAGAAAAGGAAACAAGTGGGAGCAAACAAGTGGGAGCACAGTAGAACTGGAAGAAATTCTAGAACCACAAACTACTACTGAAATTTTGGTAGAACCAGTAGTTCAAGAAGAATATGACATTCCCACACCCCTCCGCAGGAGTAGTAGGCCGTCTCATCCGCCTGAGAGATACTACGGTTTTCTCATAGATGAGGATAGAGAGGATTGCATCATTGATGATGATGAACCTACTAGCTTTCAGCAGGCCATCCAGAGCGGCGACTCGGTACGATGGCTGGATGCAATGCGGACCGAAATGGAGTCCATGTACACCAACAAAGTATGGATTTTAGACTTTGCTCCAGATGGGGTAAAACCCATAGGATGCAAATGGATCTTCAGGAAAAAGATTGGTGTAGATGGACAGATGGAAACCTATAAGGCTAGACTTGTTGTAAAGAGTTTTCATCAAAGACCTGGTTTGGACTATGACGAAACTTTTTCTCCAGTGGCTATGCTCAAATCCATTCGGATCCTTCTTGCCATTGCTGCCTTCCATGATTATGAAATCTGGCAGATGGACGTAAAGACGGCTTTTCTAAATGGAAATTTAGAAGAATGCGTCTATATGGATCAGCCAGAAGGTTTCAATCAGAGTGGGAGCAGCAGGAAAGTGTGCAAGTTGCTTAAGTCCATTTATGGACTGAAGCAGGCATCGCGGAGTTGGAATATCTGTTTTGATGAAACGGTCAAAGAATATGACTTTATCAAAAATCTAGATGAACCATGTATATATAGTAAAATTGTAGCACGAACTGTCGTATTCCTCGTCTTGTATGTGGATGACGTTCTATTGATAGGAAATGACATTCCTATGCTACAATCTGTCAAAGGATTCTTGTCACACAGGTTCTCCATGAAAGACCTGGGTGATGCCTCTTACATTCTGGGGATCCGGATCTATCGTGATAGATCCAAGAGGATGTTGGGACTTTCGTAGTCCAAGTATATCAACACTATACTGAAAAGATTCAGTATGGAAGATTCTAAGCGCGGTAGTTTACCGGCTTGTCACGGAATCACCCTCTCCAAAGAGATGTCTCCCAAGAATGATTTGGAAAGGGGTCGCATGTCTATTATACCCTACGCTTCTGCGGTAGGCTCTATAATGTATGCGATGTTGTGCACCAGACCAGATGTAGCTTATGCACTGAGCGTGGTAAGCCGGTATCAGTCAGACCCAGGGGAGAAGCACTGGATAGCAGTAAAGAACATTCTCAAGTATCTGAGAAGGACTAAGGAGATGTTCTTGGTTTACGGCCGAAAAGACCTCAAGATCGAGGCCTTTGCTGATTCTAGCTTCCAGAGTGACAAGTATGACTCCAAGTCCATATCAGGTTATGTCTTTATCCTCAATGGAGGGGCGGTGTGCTGGAAGAGTTCCAAGCAGGACACCGTTGCTGACTCGATGATGGAAGCGGAGTATATTGCTGCTTGCGATGCCGTAAAAGAAGCGGTTTGGATAAAGAAGTTCCTAACAGAACTTCAGGTGGTTCCTACCATTGTTGATCCAATACCGCTGTATTGCGACAACAACGGAGCTATAGCTTTAGCGAAGGAACCCAGGTCCTATCAGAAGTCCAGACACATCTTAAGGCGGTATCACCTGATCAGGGAGATCATAGATCGCCGGGAGATCGAGGTCCGGAGAGTTGCTACAGTGGAGAACATTGCTGATCCATTCACTAAGGCCTTACCTATGATTCAGTTCGAGAGGCTACTCGAGATGATCGGTCTTCGATACGCCAGTACATGGCCCTAGTGCAAGTGGGAGATTGTTAGTGTATATGCCCTAGAGGCCATTATTGTATCATACTAGCTTGTATATTACTTAATGGAAGCTTAGGATATTCACAGTTATATTAACAGTCTTGCTAAACATGGTAGTATGCTATTTGGTTTATATCTATCTTAATATGTGTATACGTATTGATAGAGCCTTTAGGATCTTGCTTGACTACCAGCGTTGTGATGGCAGTCACACTAGTGGGGGCTGGGTAGTCTACAAGTACATCCTTTTTCAGGTCCCTAGTCATAGTATTATCGAGACAGGGCATCGATACTCTGGAGTAGACTAGTGTGTACGCTTCTTATCCCAGTTGGGGAGATGGTCTGTCCCACAGCCATCAGTACGTTGTACTGGAGATAGTATACATGTGCTCGTTAGATTACCGGTACACCCGACATGACTCGCAGGGAACTGTTGGTTGGTATTATACCCGTCGTCAGTTAATAGTTCCCAGGTGACATGAGTACAGCATAGTCCGCAGACTTGACACTGCTGCTTCGCCTCGAGTGTGTTCCCACTGTTCTTAGATTGCTACCCTACCATGGCTCAAAGGAGTCGTGCAAACAGGTAGCAGTTGGGTGCAGTCCCGAAGCACTTGGAGGCTGTGGCGGTAAGAAAGGATTTGTCTCTCCCGGTATTGGGAGTTGATATCGCGCTGTGTCTGGAGAGCCATTATGTAAAGTCCCTGGCTAGGGCAAGCGAGATTTACTGGTAGGTTTTCCAGTAGCTTCTCAAGGTGTAATAGGCTTCACTCCGACACGCCTTATACCGCTTTTAGGGGATTGACGCTTGCCGCCCCCTAGGCCCGATATGCGATAGTCCTAGACGAACAGACCGGACTGTACGGAGATTGTCACATCAGGCTCAGTAGGAGTTCGGATGGGTTTCTTCATCGGCCTTCTTATCGACATCTATCTGGGGACCGTTACGTACAGCTAGTGCCGCTTGCGGTCTGTGGTTAAACCCACTGCCAGCGTAGTAGTCGAGTCTTTAGAGTCCCACACAGAGAGTTTCCCTGCTTCGGGCGAAACGATATAGAGGTCGTATGGTTTTACGACAGGGTTCGGACACATACGTGTTCTTATGCACGTACGATGTTCAGACAGTTTTTACTAGCGGGTTTTAGTTTAAGCCAGATTCTAGTATTGGATTATTGGATTTATACAGTCTCGGTATTTCCGTATTTTCACGGATAGGAGGGGCGTTCTCGTAATTACTCGAGAAGCTTCGAAAAGATTGATGAGTTGGAGGCTAAAGTGGCATTTGCATTAAATGGTTTTGTGACTCATGGAGATGATTCATCAAGAGAGTTAATGAAGTATTAATGCTTTTAATGACTCACTAGATGATTCATTATGTATTAAATGAAGCATGAAGATATTTGTACAAATGATATTTTGTGCAAGATATTTTATGCTTTATATATACACACAAATGAGTTAATTTTCATTTCATTCTCACTCTCACCTTCTCTCTCCTCAAGCTCTCTCTCTCTTCAAACCCTAACCCTAACCTCTCATGTGTTGAGATCAAGGGTTAGCAAGACTAATTGATCCCTAATCCTATTTTATATCCTTTAGGTTGCTTTGATTAGCACTCTTAGTTACCTAGTTACCTCAAGTTAGAGGTCAAGCTTGGAGTAGTAGCTCTCGGGTGGATCTTCTATCACAAAGAGGAGACCGACGAGAAGGTGGTCAACGAGAACAAGAAGGACTTGGTTCATTAGGTATAATCTTCTTTCATAGTAGCTAATCCCTCCTATGATGTTGTTAGTTAGGGTTTGGTAAAGATCCGTAAGTGAGTCGATGTTTGTTTTAAACAAAATGATTATTTTACCTATTCCGCCTCCCCGCAACTCGTGGGGTGTCTAACATCGACTTACATCCTCTACTTCTACTTAAAAATATACTTCATTTATCCTAACTCCATATCCAAACAGAGCCTTAGTAGGTTGTCGTTGTTAGCATTGGGCCAAGTCGGGCTGGCCCAATGGCCCTCCCAATCGAGCAGGCGGATTTAGGGGTCGGCCGATGTCACGTCCCGCTTCCCAGTGTACGGGAAGAGGATGCGATGGGTCACGCGACGTATTTACTCAGAAGTAAACACGCTAAGCATATCTAAGCAATATAAAATAAGATGTACACAAGAGACAAGATGTAAATGAACAGCAACTTTATTTATTAATATTCTTTTTACAATACAACTGAAATGAAAATAAATGTACTGAAAGCAATGCCTAAACAATAGCATAACAGAAATGAAAATGAAATGTACAAGTAACTAGAGCTTCGGATCAAAGGCTAGCTGATCCAAGTCCTCGCTGGTGGGATCTGTCTCCAGAAGGTCCGATCCACCTGACAACATTCCAAAGAAAGAAGAAAAGGAATGTCGTCAGCGAACAATCGCTCGGTAAGTCTCAAAAGTAAGAAGAGATAGAATAGACAGAAAGAGAATGTAACTTTTAAAGTTGTATTATATTGTTAACGTTGTTATTTGTAACTTGGTACAGAAAATGCCAGTGTATACGAGAGTAATCCTATTATCCCGGAGACTAAGGTATATGGAGTACAAGGAACCGTTCAGCCACGGTATAGCGACAATGAAGATTCAGGTTAGGTGTATTATGGTTACAGTCTCGTGTCACTTTTAAACACCTTCCATATCAATCTACCCCTTTATAAACCCCGCGATGTCTTGATTGTATTGTTTGTACTGTATTGTCTTGTATTGTACCTTGTATATGGATGACTTGCCGAAACCATGATATCAGTAATGGAACGGATATAATGGATGGACATGTAAATGGAGTATATCCATGGTTCGATTCAGTCTAGATAGATTGAATAGATTGAACAGATGGATTCATATTGAGTTGTAGTTTGATACTTGAATCTCATTCAAGTCAGATTGATTATATTTAGACTCAGTCTGAGTCAAACAATTAGAAAAGAAATTGAAGTCCTGAATTAGGTTTTGATGTTATCGGTAACTGCTGCACATAAACGGCAGGATTTGTGTTTTTTTCCAAGACAGTTACCGTATTGATAACATCTTTTGTTAGATTGTCTACCGTAAATAGGCAAGCACCCATATCTCCGGCTATTTGAGGCTCAAGAGACTTGTCCCGCTTAAACCTATGTTTACTAGGGTCCTTATTGTAATTTAGTATAACTTGAGGGGGTTTTATATAAATATAGTTTTGGCATAATTTCAAAATACACCTCAAATATTTAATTATCGTCTTTAGAGTTTTCATACATGTGTATTTTACAATTGTGCAATTTCTAGTAATTAGAACCTAGTTTTCATAGTATATGGTATTTCGTTGAAATGTTGTACTTATGTTGTATTTGGATGGTATTTTCATGTAATAGTGATTCCTTTGATTTAAAAAACTTAGAATATTTATATAATCAAAATAGATATTTTGATAATAAATATATAGATATTTAATTAAAATAATTTATTTATTTTCTTGTAGAATCTCATTTTCTAAAGAAAAATGTAAAAAAATTCCATCGAGATCGAATGCTCCTTTTGGAGGTCTGCATCTCGCTCTACTAATTCCGAAAACGTGCGATAATCCTCACCATCCTGAACGGGATCCCTAAAATAGGTTGTAGAGGCGCAATTTCATGGAAATTGTTAATACATCTTTTTAAAGAAAACGGTTTTGTAAGTTTAAGGTATTTATTTGTAAAGTCGTATTTTCCCGTATTTTATGTTCCCAAAACATCATTGTGCTATGATAGAGATGTGTGTTGTGATGAGATAGGTCATTACCTCGTGAACTATCTAAAAGTATAGCAAGAAATAAAGGTTATAATGTCGAAATGAATTGTTTGTGGTATTTTTATGTAAAAATGCGATAAATGTCACAAAAATGAATATTTTGATGTGAAACTTGTTTTATTGAGTTTGTTAATGTTTATTAATCAACAAATAAGAATATAGTTTTATCTTGTTAAGGAAAAGTGTAGTTTTTAAAGAAAACCAAATTGGAAGTCGGACTAACTCCGCTTCCGTCGGGTTTTGGAAATGAAACTTTTTAAAGAAAAAGATGAGAGGAGAAATGGGACTTACTGGCTTTTTGGACTAGAGGAGAGAGGGGGGTCCTAAAGAAGGCTTCGGGGCGTCGATTCGTCGCCGTAATCTCCTGGGAAGTTCGTCGGAGTTTCGCCCTTCACTAACTCCACTTGTACACTAAAAGAGTTGGGAATTTGGTATAGTTTTTGCAAGAGAATTCTGAGTGAGAGGAGTGTAGAATGGAGTAGATATTTATAGGGGAAATTAAGGTTTAGGGGGTGATGAATAATGCATTAAAATTTGCATTAAAATAGAATTTGAAGGATTTTATTATTCTCTGTAAATGTGCAGAGTAAATAAGCAATACTGAAGTTAAGGGGGGAGTACAAGGGTCTAGGGTTTACAAAAAAATTGGGTTTGGGCCAACGAAAACCGGCGGCGCCGGCCTAAGATTGAGTTTCGCCGATCGGATCCGAGGGGCTAGGGTCTGGATTGGGGCTACGTGTCCACGACGCTTCAACTAGCCTTTTGCATATGTTTGATTATTCTGTAACTTACCTTATTACGTGTAGTGCACGCGCAAACTCTTGGGCTTCTAAAAGATTAAAAGAAAAATAACTAAAAAGATAATGTGGCTGAGGGGATTCGATCACAGGGGCTACGTCACAGAAGTGCAAGGCTTTACCAATATGCTACAAGTACTTTCTTACTGTTCTAAATCAAAACAAATACTTATAGTATTCACAGGAATTGTAAATACCCCAATTGTACATTAACTTTAAATGAATTTTATGTACACAGAATTTGGAGTTGTTACAGTCTACCCTCCTTATAAAAATTTCGTCATCGAAATTTACAATTTATTTTAAGGACTAGTTTACAAATAAGTGAGGATATCTTGCACGCATCTCATCCTCCCTTTCCCATGTTGATTCTCCTGGTGTGTCTTTTCTCCACATTACTCGAACCAAGTTGACTTCCTTGTTCCGAAGTGACTTCACTTTTCTATCCAGGATCTCCACAGGTTGCTGTTCAGAAGATAAATCTGGCTGTATAGTGAGTTCGGAGTGATCAAGTACGTGGCTGTGGTCACTCACATACTTTCTGAGTTGGGATATGTGGAACACATTGTGCACTCCTTCCAATAAAGGTGGAAGTGCCAAGCGATAAGCCACTTCACAGACTCATTCGAGTATGTCGAACGGTCCAATATATCTTAGACTTAGCTTACCCTGTCTTCCTAAACGAATCACTCCACGGTTTGAAGATATCTTCAGAAATACGTGATCTCCCGGCTGGAACTCCAAATGATGGCGCTTTGCATAAGCCCAGTGCTTCTGTCGATCTTGGGCCATGCACATTATTTCTCTGATAGTGCGGACCACATCTGCAGTTGCCACTATCATTTCAGTTGTCATTATCATTTCAGGTCCAAGGAGTTCTCTATGCACATTATTTCTCTGATAGTGCGGACCACATCTGCAGTTGGTCACGCCACTATCACTTCCTTCCATATAGTGCTGCAAAAGGTGCTATTCCGATACTTGCTTGGTAGCTGTTGTTGTATGAAAACTCCACAAGATGTAGGTGATCTTCCCACGATCCTCCGAAGTCTAGCATACACGCTCTGAGCATATCTTCAAAGATCTGAATAGTTCGCTCAGACAGACCATCTGTTTGTGGATGATAAGCTGTGCTGAAGTTCAGACTTGTTCCCAAGCTCGCTTGCAGACTCTGCCAAAATTGCGATCGGAATCTGGTGTCACGATCGGAGACAATGTAAACCGGTACTCTATGAAGTCTCACAATTTCCTGTATGAGTTCATGAATATCAGAGATAGTACATTATGAAGAGTTTAAATTTTTACTTAGATTCTTACCTCCATGTACTTCTTTGCTAATGTCTCAGTAAATTGGCTAACTCAAAATGGGATGAAGTGAGCCGACTTTGTGAGTCGATCCACAATAACCCATACCGCATCTTACCCTTTGTGCTGGGAGGAAGTGCAGTCATAAAATCCATCGTGATGTGTTGCCACTTCCATTCTGGGATTGGTAACGGTTGAAGTAAACCAGCTGTCCTGTGATGTTCAGCCTTTACTTGCTGACACACCAAGCATTTAGCGACGCTTCTGACTACTTCACGCTTCATTCCATGCCACCAGTAATTTTGACGGAGATCTTTGTATATCTTTGTACCTCCAGGGTGTACTGAGTAGAGAGAGCTGTGGGTTTCTTTCATTAACTTATCCCGAACAGAACCTTTTGGTACACACAGTCTGCTGCCGTATCTCAAAAATCCGTCTTCATGGATGATGAAGTCTGTTCGAAGTCCACCTTCCACTTGCTCTCTGATCTTTTACAACTTAGCATCACTTACTTGAGCTGTCTTGATCTGATTGACAATGGTAGATTGAACCTGTAAGTTCATCAAACTTAAAGCGTTACCTGATATGACCATTTCAATCTTCATCTGATGCAAGTCTTGTTGAAGCTTCCACTGAGTGGTGAGATTCATTACTAATGGTTGGCGACTAAGCGCATCAGGTACCACATTCACCTTCCCTGGGTGATATTGCAGGTTGATGTCGAAATCCGCCATGAGTTCTAACCATCGTCTGTAAGTCCACGGTAGCGCCCCGGCCGTCTAACAGACGCCAAATGCGGAACAAAATTTTTTTACAACCGGCGCTATCGCGTACTATAACCCGTCTCTGCCATTAAAGCTAAACTAACAAACTATAAAATGGGTAGAAATGTTATACCGAACGATCCGAGTCCTTCGGTCTTCAACCATCATCCCACGCTTGTTGCGGCTGCTCCGATTTCCTGAATCTCCAGTCTCGTCGTCCAGGTGGCACCACGTCGACGGATCTTTAAACGGGCTCCCGCCTCTGAACCGAGGCTACTCGGTCGTCAAGTTTGCCAAAAGAGACGACCAAGATGATGTAGAGAATGAGTAGAACACTTTGTCTCGTTACGTCCAAGGCTATGGACGAACGGTTAATGAAGTTGCCTTTTGGATCGATATGAAATGAGAAATGGAGTATACTAATTTCCATGAACCAAAATCCTTAATCTTTTTCAAATGAAATCAATCATCTCTTTAGCAAGAGGGGGCCGGCCATATTTATGGAGGAGGGAGGTGAGTGTAGGAGAGGGGAAGGTGACTATAAGATAAAGAAGAGAATGAGTCACAAGACACCTTGTATGAACACATTTAATGAAAACTATGATTCATAACCCTTAGTCATCATCTAATAAATGCACCATTAATGAACAAATGAGTCACAAGCCACCTCATCATCCTAGTCACCATCTAGAAGCTTCCACACTCATCTCAAGAAAAGATAAATCTGTCTTTAACCAAATGTTAAAGACGGGCGATAGAAAACTGGAAACTGGCAACTTCCAAAAGTGATCCTGAAACGAATTTCAGGATAACCCCGTATCAGTATAAACATACCCGCATTTGTATTACGACCGAATACAAATGCAACTGAGACAAAGATATTATATCTACACAGTATAATACTCGGATCCGGCTTAAACCAAAGCCGACCAGTATTATCTGCCCGAAAAACGACACGTGCGAAAACGCACGTGCATTTTCTGAACCCTGCCATAAAACCATACGGCCTCTACAACGTTTCGCCCAAACTTGGGAAAGTGTCTGTGGGGGACTCTATTGACTCATCAACACACTGGCACTGGGTATAACCACTAGCACGTCAGAGGTACAAGCTGTACGTAACGGTTGCCTATGTATTGCTTGGAAGGGAAGCTGACGAGCGAACTCATCCATAAACCCTACTGAACCTGACAGTGACAATATCCGTACAATCCGGTCCGTTCATCTAAAGAGTATCGCATATCGAGTCTAGGGGGGTGGATAAAGTCAGACCCCCAATAACGCGATAAATCGTGTCGGCATGAAGCCCATCACTACCTGAGAAACTACTGATCCAAATCAGTAATTCTCCACTATCTCGGCCGAGGATTTCTAGTGATGGCCACCCGTGCACTGTACGACATCAACCCCCAATACCGGGAGAGACGAATCCCCGACGATCCACTCACTGCCTCCATGCGGCTCGGGACTGTACCCAAAAAAAACCTGTTTGCACGACTCCTTTGAGCCGTGGTAGGGTAGAAATCAAAGCACGATGGGAACTCACACGAGACAAATGACGATCTCAGGTCGACAAACTAACCTGTACACATGTCACCAGGGAACTGCTATCTGACGATATGTATAATACCAACTAGCATGTTACCAGCGAGTCCTGTCCGGTGTACTCATAACCTAATGAGCACCTGTATACATCTTAGGTGATCCAACTGACACCAGTGGCTTGTGAGATCGGCCACCGCCCCTTATCGGGGTCTCGACTGTATACACTAGTCTACTCTGGAGTATCGATGCCCTGTCTCGAAACTCCCATGACTAGGGACACTTTTAAGGATGTGCTTACAGACCCCAGCTCCTACGTATATGATCGCCATCATACTGCTGGCAGTCAAGAAAGAATCCTATGGGCTCTATCAACATGCAATAGTGAACTAATGCATATATATAATGATAAAGACAAACCAGATAGCATACTATCATCTCGATCAAGACTGTCATATCGGTATAGGTCCTGCCTCAATCATTGCAATCACGTACCTGCGATCCAATAATTGACTTTGAGGGCACTATCTCCAACATCGTCTCTGCCGCATATTAAGCTCCTTCTGAGTAAATACATATTTCAGACTCTTGTGATCTGTATATATGTTCACTCATTCTCCAAGAAGATAATGGCGTCAAATCTTAAGAGCAAAGATTACGGCCGCCAACTCCAAATCATGCGTGGGGTAATCGCGCTCATGAATTTTCAGCTGTCTTGAAGCAAAAGCCGCAACATTACCGTGCTGATGTAGAACACATCATAATCCCTTACCGGATGCATCACAATACACTTCAAAACCTCCAGAATGGTCCGGTATAACGAGAATAGACGCTGATGTCAATCTTGACTTGAGTTCTACGAAAGCTTGTTCGCATGCTTCTGACCACACGAATTCTTCAGCTTTACGTGTAAGCTTGGTCAGAGGTGTTGCTATCTTCGAAAATCCTTCAATGAATTTTCTGTAATATCCTGCTAGACCTAAGAAACTTCGAATGTCCTTCACTGACTTTGGTGTCGGCCATTCGCTTACTGCTGAAACTTTCACTGGATCCATAGAGATTCCTTTGCCCGATACAATATGTTTCGAGAAAACCAACTTGATTTAGCCAAAATTCACATTTGCTATACTTGGCATAAAGTTGATGTTGTCGTAGGGTTTCCAGGACAATTCTTAAGTGTTCGGCGTGTTCCTTCCTGTAGGGTTCTTAGGCACAACCACAAGGTTACACAAGGCATCAAACATGCTATATTTAAAAATTTAGTGTGCCAAACAACCCTAACCAAGGATCTAACTAGAGTTTTAGGAGCTAAACTAGAAAGTAAACATCTTTACTTCTAAGTGATAATGGAATACAACCTTTGTAGACCAGTCCTTCACTTCAATGGCTCCTTGTAGTGGTCCCTTCGCTGCAATCATGGAACTCCCGGACTCTTGCATGGTTTCTCAAGGTGAAAGGAACGATCTTGCTTGAAGTCTGCGAGGCCGATGATGATCTACGTCGAGGAGACACTAACTCAAGCTACTACTTAACTAATGAGAGATTAGTGAAGCTAACACCCTATACTAAAATGCTAATCTAGTAGAGGATGATGAAATAGGAAGTGGGCTCACTTTAGTTTTATTTTTTTCACAATATTTTCTCACTTTGCAAAAAGCTAGTGAGCTTTTTCTCAAGGTTGAAGAAGATGAAGCAAAGAAATGAGAATAAACTAATGAGGTGAGAGAATCAACCATGGGTGAGTTTCTATCATATAGCTAACTCATGTAAAGCCATAACCATGGTTAAATTATAATGGTTAGCTTAATAAATATCTTAAGTAAAACAAAACTAGTGGACTAAGTCAATGCATCCACAAGCTTCTACAAGCTTCATACATGTGGCTAATTATCCACTAATTTGGAATTACTTTAAATATTAAAATCCTACATTATAATTAGTATGGTGTAAGTCTCATACACCCATGTGGTGTGTATCAACAACCATGACACAAAAATAACACAATTAATATATATCACATATATATTAAGTGTGCATATGTGAGAAAAATAAATGCTTAAGTGAGCTAATATTAGTTAATATAAACTAGTATATCAAATATACAATTATACACTAAATTATCAAATCAACACTTGATTTAATAATCCGGTTATATCACATATAACCGATTAATATCATATGCACCATCTTATCGAATCAACACTTGATTCGATAACCCGGCTATATCACATATAACCGACTGATACAAAAATCGCGAGAATAGAATACGGTATCACATACTCGCATTATTCTCGGTCCCGCACATATCACATATGTGCTCCTACTTCATTTTGCTTGATCCAGTAAAACCTCTATGTAGGACTCTAAAGACTTGTCAATACGCCGGCAGTAGGTGATGATCACATCAAACACCCACAAGCCGTCAGCGGTACTAGCTGGACGTAACGGCTACCCGGGTATTGAGCGATCAGAAGATCAATAAGCAAGCCCGCTCTAGCTCCTGTAAAGCCTGTCAGTAACACTACCGTACAGTCCGGTCTCTTCGTCTGATATGTCGCATATCAAGTCTAGGGGTGGTAAACGTCAGACCCCAATAACCGATAAGTCATGCCGATATGAGGCTCATAACGGGTCGAGAAACTACTGGAAACACTTACCAGTAAATCTCTAAATCAGCCCTGGCCAGGGACTTCCCTGTCATGGCTAATCGAGCATAGCACGACATCTACCCCCAATACCGGGAGAGACGAAATCCTCTCCTATCACTCATTGCCTCCATGTGACTCGGGACTGTACCTAAAAACCACCGTTTTGCACGTCCTCTTGAGCTTGGTAAGGTGGAAATCAAAGCACGGTAGGAATCACACAAGACTCTATGACGATCTCGGGTCTACAGACTAACCTGTACCAGTGTCACCAGAGAACTGCTATCTGACGTCAGGTATAATACCATCTAGGTGTTCTCGGTGAGTCCGTCCAGTGTATCCAGTCTCCACTGAGCACCCGTATACCATCTCTGATATCAAACACCAATGGATATGGGATCATCCATCGCCCATCACATGGGTCGAGAAGCATATACGCTATTCTACTCTGGTATATCGATGCCTCGTCTCGATACACCCACGACTAGGAACATTAAAGCATGAACTTATGGACTACCATGGCCCCACTAGTATGATCTGCATCATAATCCTGGTAGTCAAGTACATATCCTAAGGGCTTTGTCAACATGTAAACACGAGACGGTATCAAGAGACAAGTATACATGTTAAGATAAAGAGCAACCAGATAGCATACTATCATGTCGAGCAAGAAAGTCCTCTCTATATATGTCCAAGCATCCACTATAATATACATCATATGTACAGTAATGGCCTCTAGGGCATACATACAACTAACAATCTCCCACTTGCACTAGGGCCAGCTGCTGTAGTATTGCATACCCAGCATCCCGAAGAGTCTCTCGAACAGTATCTGGGGAATGTCCATCATGAGTGGATCCGCAGTGTTATTCTTCGTGTCAACTCTCCTGACCTCGATCTCCCGGCGATCAACTATTTCCCGGATCAGGTGATACCACCTCAGAATATGCCTGGATCGCTAATAGGACCTGGGTTCCTTGGCCAAAGCCACCACTCCATTGTTATCGCAATACAAAGGTATTGGATACTCAATGGATGGAATCACTCCAAGTTCAGTTATGAACTTCTTCATCCAGACAGTCTCTTTGGCAGCATCGTTGGCAGCGATGTATTCAACCTCCATCGTCGAGTCTGCCACGGTTTCCTACTTGGAACTCTTTCAGCATATCGCCCCTCCATTGAGAGTAAAGACAAATCCCGAGTGTGACTTAGAGTCGTCCTTATCACTCTGGAAGCTCGAATCGGTAAAGGACTCCACTTGGAGTTCTCCGTTACCATACACCAAGAGCATCTCTTTAGTCCTTCTCAAGTACTTGAGAATGCTCTTCACAGTTGTCCAGTGACTCTCTCCAGGATCTGCTTGATACCTACTCACTACACTTAGTGAGTGTGCTACATCGGGTCTGGTACATAGCATCGCGTACATGATAGAGCCTACTGCCGAAGCATAGGGTATCCCTTGCATGCGAGCTCTCTCCAAATCAGTCTTAGGAGACATCTCCTTGGAGAGAGTGAGTCTTGAGATCGTGGGTAAAAACCCATGCTTGTATTCTTCCATACCAAAGCTCTTTCGTATGGTGTCAATGTACCTGGATTGGGACAATCCCAGTATCCGTTTAGATCTATCTCTATAGATCTTAATCCCCAAGATGTAGGAGGCATCCCCAAGATCTTTCATTGAGAATCTATGTGATAAGAAGAGCTTGACCGATTGTAGCATAGGAATGTCATTTCCTATCAAGAGTATGTCATCCACGTACAATACGAGAAAGACAATCTTACTCTCTGCCACCTTCTTGTATATACAAGGTTCATCTACGTTTTTGACTAAATCAAAGTCTTTGATAACGACATCAAAACAGATGTTCCAACTCCGCGATGCTTGCTTTAATCCGTAGATGGATTTAAGCAGCTGGCACACCTTTCCGCTACTCCCACTGTCTACGAAGTCCCCTAGCTGAGTCATGTACACGCACTCTTCCAAATCACCATTTAGAAAGGCGGTCTTAACATCCATTTGCCAGATTTCGTAGTCATGGTATGCAGCGATAACAAGCATGATCCAGATGGATTTAAGCATAGTCATTGGAGAAAAGGTTTCGTCATAATCCACACCTGGTCGTTGACGAAAACTCTTTGCAACAAGTCTAGCATTGAAAGTCTCCAATTTCCCATCCACACCAAGTTTTTTCTTGAAGATCCACTTGCTCCCAATGGATTTTACCCCTTCAGGAGCATCTTCTAAAGTCCATACTTTGTTGGTGTACATGGATTCCATCTCGGATCGCATTGCATCCAGCTACTTCACAGAGTCTCCATTCGTGATGGTCTGCTCGAAGCTAGTTGGGTTATCATCCTCCACGATGCAATCCTCGCTTCCACCATCAATGAGAAAACCGTAGTATCTCTCAGGTGGATTAGGAACCTTACTAGATCGGCGGAGAGGCTGGGGTTCATTGGGCACTATCGAATTCTCTGGTTCCACTAAATCTTCAGTTATAGTTTGTGTATCTGGAACTTCTTCCAGTTCTACCACTTTGCCACTAATTTCTTTTACAAGAAATTCATTTTCTAAAAAGGTGACATGTTGAGCAACAAACCCCTTTTGTTCCTCACTGTGGTAGAAAAAATATCCATATGAATTTTTTGGATATCGCACAAACTTGCGAAGAACTGATCGTGCCTCGAATTTGTCCGGATTTTGCTTTTTTAACATAGGCCAGACAACCCCATATCTTAACTCGTTTAAGATATGGTCTCTTCCTACTCCATATCTCATATGGTGTGGTAGGTACAGATTTAAATGGAACTTGATTCAATATGTATGTTGCTGTCTCAGGAGCATACCCCCAAAAGGAAATAGGTAACTCAGCAGTGCTCATCATAGAGCGCACCATATCTAATAGGGTGCGATTCCTCCGCTCCGATACGCCGTTGTGCTGTGGTGTATACGGAGGAGTAAGCTGAGAGAGAATCCCATTCTCTTTTAGAAAGTCCAGGAACTCCGTGCTCAAGTATTCACCTCCTCAATCAGTTCGTAGGACTTTAATACTTTTGCCCGTTTGGTTCTCAACTTCTTGTTTATATTCTCTGAATTTCTCAAAAGTTTCAGACCTATGTTTCATTAGGAACACATATCCGAATCTTGAGAGATCGTCAGTGAATGTAATGAAGTATGAGGAACCATCCCTGGCATGTGTAGACATAGGACCGCATACATCACTATGTATCAGTCCCAAGAGTTCAATAGCTCTTTCTCCGTGTCCTGTAAACGGAGTTTTGGTCATCTTGCCTTTGAGACATGACTGGCAAGTGTCATAAGATGAAAATTTGAACGGATTCAAATATCCATCCTTATGCAACTTAGCTAGTCGTGTCGCATTGATATGACCTAATCTACAATGCCACAAGAAGGATTCGTTTATCTTTGAACTCTTCCTCTTATGTGTGTTTGTTATGCTCAGAACCGTTGATTGATTTAGAACATAAATGCCATTGCACAACGTGCCTGATCCAACCAACTTTTGGTTCAGAAAAATGTTCATAAAATTATCCTGTAATACAAAATTATATCCTTCTTTACTTAATAAAGAAACTGATATAATGTTGCATATCAGGTTCGGCATGTAATAGCATTCGTTCAGAATCAATGTATTACCACTTGGTAATACAATGTGATATTCCCCGACGGATTTAGCTGCAACAATTGCACTGTTTTATAGATATCAGATTCATTGACCTTCACCTGATGATAACCCGAACGAAAATCTTACTTGGAGAAAATGCAAGATCCACTTAGCTGATCGAACAGATCGTCGATGCGCGGTAGTGGATACTTGTTCTTTATCGTTACTTCGTTCAAGGCTCTATAATCGATGCACATTCTGTATGAACCTTCCTCCTTCTTCACAAGTAGAACTGGAGATCCCCAACTTGAAGTGCTGGGATGAATCCATCCTTTCAACAATAATTCGTCCAACTGAGTTCGGACTTCCTTCAAGCCTTCCAGACTTAGTTGATACGGTGCTTTGATCATCGGATGTGCTCCTGGTACTAAATCAATGCTGAATTCAAGAGCTCGATCAGGAGGCAAACCTGATATATCGTCAGGAAACACATCGTCAAACTCTCGAACCACTTCTGGCTTTGATCCTTCCTCCGCTTGAATTGCCGCAATCACTGCCTTCTTTGGTTTCGCCTTGTAAGTACTCGGCTCTAGGGTGCGGTCTCCACTTTTGAAATAGAAGACTGGATGTTCTGGAATCTTGAACACTACCCTCCTTTGATGACAGTCGATGGTAGCGTAGAAGGTTCCGAGCCAATCAATACACAGAACCACATCGAAGTTCGGTATGTCTAACACCTTGAAGTCGGCATAGAATTCTCTGCTGCAGACGGCCACTAGACACAGGCTGTATCCCATTGTTGCCTTTAGAACGCCGTTCCTTGAACTGACATTCCAGTGGGATACAAGCAGTATGACTGGAATCGCATGAGTTCGGACGAACCATTGTGACATAAAGCAAAGAGATGCTCCAGAATCGAATAGTGCGAGTGCAGGAAGTGAGGCTACTAAGATTGTACCAGTAATGACTTGGCCGGTAGTTTCAGCCTCTTCCACAGTCATTGTGAAAGCCTGTCGCCTTGGCACATTCCTCCTTACTGGAGGAGCATTCCTTTGTCCGTTCCTTGGTCCTTGAGGTGGGTTCCTTTGAGTTTGATGGAACTGACGAGAAGGATGTGCAGTCGGTCTACAAGGAGGTGGAGCAGGTAGTGCAAGTCTCGGAGCAGGTGCCTGGCTGGGCGCTGCGGGTATGTGATTGCTGGCCTGGGTGCAGCATATGGGTTGTGTCTACGCGGACAAGACCCAATGTCATGAGTAGCTGAGCTGCAGACTAAGTAAAAGCGATTTTCTCCCCGGCAATCTTTTATCAGATGTCCATCCCTCCTGCAATAGGTGCAAAAGGCTGGGCTAGGCAGGTTGTTTGGTACTCCCAGTTTCCTTGGCACAAAAGGTGGCCTTGAAGAGGCTCCTCCTGCCATCTGGATGGCAGAGCGCTTCATCCCGGCAGACTGTGGTCTGCCCCTCATCTTTACCACCGTCTCATATCGATGGGCCACTTTCAGAGCTAATTCATGAGTCGGGAAATCTCCTGTGGCTAATGCAGCCTGGATCTCCGGATCTAACCCTTGTTGAAATCGTCGGGCTCTGATCTTATCCGTCGGTATCAGGTGTGCCGCAAATCTGTTAAGGTATTGTGTTGGCTGTGTATTATGTGATATTTTAAAATTGAAATATTGAGACGTAACTTACCGACTGAGCATGGTAAACTCAGCATCGTACTCATCCACTGATTTGGTCCTCATTGAACCCTGTTGTAGGTGGATGAACTGTTGTTCCGTGTCGAATCTGGCAGTCTCAGGGAAGTACTTTGCGTCAAACATATCACGGAAAGTCCTCCATTCGATCGGCTGGGTGAGACGGCTTTCTTCCGCCTTCCACCAGACCCGTGCATTATCAGTGAGCTGCAGCTTTGCAACTCGAATCCAAGCAACCTCTGGCGCTTGTGCTGCTGCCAGGTCATCTTCAATACTCTGAGCCCATTCCTCAGCTTCTATGGGGCTCTCTTTTCCTGGGAACTGCTTGGGGTGGAAGGCCCTGAATTGTTTCACCCCAAGTGCTTCTGCCTCGGGATGGTTAATCAAGATAGCAGTCTGCTGCTGCTGTCCCTCCAGGAGGCTACGAATCACCTCAAGCAGTACCGTCTGCTCATTGATCGGAGCAGCTACTGCCGGTGTAATCGGTAGGGGTGGTGGAGTGTTGTTGAAGTTGGTGCTGGTAATTTTTGGGGAATCCATAACCTTGAAAGAAGAATTTGGGTTAGGACAGATTCAAAATATATGAAATTGGAAGATTCAAGGAATATGAATTGTGAAGAATGTTTTCAGTTGTTGGTTATATTGCTTAGGTTGTCCACGCAGAGCTGACCTGCATAGGCCACCAACAAAACATGTCACGCCCCGTTTCTCGGCGTACAGGCAGAGGACGCGACGGGTCACGCGATATATTTACTCAGAAGTAAACACGCTAAGCGTATTTAAGCAATATAAAATAAGATGTACACAAGAGACAAGATGTAAATGAACAATAACTTTATTTATTAATATTCTTTTTACAATACAACTGAAATGAAAATACATGTACTGAAAGCAATGCCTAAACAATGGCATAATAGAAATGAAAATGAAATGTACAAGTAAACTAGAGTTCCGGGTCAAAGGCTAGCTGATCCAAGTCCTCGCTGGTAGGATCTATCTCCAGAAGGTCCGATCCACCTGACAACTTTCCAAAGAAAGAAGAAAAGGAATGTCGTCAGCGAACAATCGCTCGGTAAGTCCCAAAAGTAAGAAGAGACAAAATAGACAGAAGGAGAATGTAACTTTTAAAGTTGTATTATATTGTTGACGCTGTTGTTTATAGCTTAGTACAGAAAATGCTAGTGTATACGAGAGGAGTCCAACTATCCCGGAGACTAAGGTAACAAAGAACCGTTCAGCCACGGTACAACGGCAATGGAGATTCAGGTTAGGTGTATTATGGTTATAGTCTCGTGCCGCTTTTAAACACTTTCCGTACCAATCTACCCCTTTATAAACCTCACGATGTCTTGATTGTATTGTTTGTACTGTATTGTCTTGTATTGTAACTTGTATATAGATGACTTACCGAAACCATGATATCAGTAATGGAACGGATATAATGGATGGACATGTAAATGGAGTATATCCATGGTTCGGTTCAGTCAAGATAGATTGAATAGATGAATTCATATTGAGTTGTAATTTAATACTTGAATCTCATTCAAGTCAGATTGATTATATTTAGACTCAGTCTGAGTCAAACAATTAGAAAAGAAATTGAAGTCCTGAATTAGGTTTTGATGTTATCGGTAACTGCTACACATGGACGACAGGATTTGTGTCTTTTTCCAAGAAAATTACCGTATTGATAACACCTTTTGTTAGATTGTCTACCTTAAATAGGCAAGCACCCATATCTCCGGCTCCCTGAGGCTCAAGAGACTTGTCCCGCTTGAACCTATGTTTACTAGGGTCCTTATTGTAATTTAGTATAACTTAATGGGGTTTTATGTAAAAATATTTTTGGCATAATTTCAAAATACACCTCAAGTATTTAATTATCGTCTTTAGAGTTTTCATCGATGTATATTTTACAATTGTGCAATTTCTAGTAATTAGAACCTAGTTTCCATAGAATATGGTATTTTCTTGAAATGTTGTACTTGTGTTGTATTTGGACGGTATTTTCATGTAATAGTGATTCCTTTGATTTAGAAAAATTTGGAATATTTATATAATCAAAATAGATATTTTGATAATAAATATATAGATATTTAATTAAAATAGTTTATTTATTTTCTTGTAGAAATCTCATTTTCTAAAGAAAAATGTATAAAAATTCCATCGAGATCGAATGCTCCTTTCGGAGGTCTGCATCTCGCTCTATTAAGCCCGAGGACGTGCGATAATCCGCACCATCCTGAACGGGGTCCCCAAAATAGGTTGTAGAGGCGCAATTGCATGGAAATTGTTAATACATCTTTTTTAAAGAAAACGGTTTTATAGGTTTAGGGTATTTATTTGTAAAGTAGTATTTTCCCGTATTCTATGTTCCCAAAACGTCATCGTGCTATGATAGAGATGTGTGTTGTGATGAGATAGGTCATTACCTCGTGAACTATCTAAATGTATAGTAAGGAATAAATGTTATAATGTCGAAATGAATAGTTTGTTGTATTTTTATGTAAAAATGCGATAAATGTCACAAAAATGAATATTTTGATGTGAAACTTATTTTATTGAGTTTGTTAATGTTTATTAATCAACATATAAGAATATAGTTTTATCATGTTAAGGAAACTTATTTTACCGAATCGGAAGTCGGACTAACTCCGCTTCCGTCGGGGTTAGGAAATGAAGCTTTTTAAAGAAAAAGATGAGAAGGGAAATGGTACTTACTGGATTTTTGGACTAGACGAGAGAGGGGGGTCCTAAAGAAGGTTTCGGGGCATCGATTCGTCACCGGAATCTCCTCGGACGTTTGTCGGAGCTTCGCCCTTCACTAACTCCACTTGTACATTAAAAGAGTTGGGAATTTGGTATAGTTTTTGCAAGAGAATTCTGAGTGAGAGGGGTGTATAATGGAGTGGGTATTTATAGGGGAAATTAGGGTTTAGGGGGTGATGAATAATGCATTAAAATAGAATTTGAAGGGTTTTATTATTCTTTGTAAATGTGCAGAGTAAATAAGCAATACTGGAGTTAGGGGGGAGACCAAAGGTCTAGGGTTTACAAAGAAATTGGGTTTGGGCCAAGGAAAACCGGCGGCGCCAGCCTAGGAGTGAGTTTCGCCGGTCGGATCCGAGGGGCTAGGGTCTAGATTAGGGCCTTGTGTCCACGACGCTTCAACTAGCCTATTGCACATGTTTGATTATTCTGTAACTTACCCTATTACGTGTAGTGCACGTGCAAATTCTTGGGCTTCTAAAAGATTAAAAGAAAAATAATTAAAAAGATAATGTGGCTGGGGGGATTCGATCACAGGGGCTACGTCACAGCAGTGCAAGGATTTACCAATATGCTACAAGTACTTTCTTGATGTTCTAAATCAAAACAAATACTTATAGCAATCATAGGAATTGTAAATACCCTATTTGTACATTAATTTTAAATGAATTTTATGTACACAGCAGCCAACCCAACGCGTTATGAACCAAGTCCAAGTCGGAGTCGGGCTCCATAATGGGGTCGACCTAGGAGGTGGTTCAACCCTATTAAGGGTTTTTTTCGATGCAATTTCAGTCGTCCGTTTGCCCCTCTACCTATATATATAATAGGTAAAGGCTAGGGTTTGAACAAATTATCATAAGGTTAACTAATGCTAATTGTTGAGAAATTAATGAGAGTGCAACTTTGGAGAAGGTTCCAAGGTTTTTCTCAAAATCTCTAGCTGCGGTGATTTGAGGACATTCCGAGTAACATCATGATTGATCCCTGCACAGCCATCCGAAGAAGAAGATGTTGGATATGTATGCCCTAGAGGCCATTATTGTATATGTATA
Source organism: Agapanthus africanus (assembly GCA_030015575.1). Taxonomy (NCBI): domain Eukaryota; kingdom Viridiplantae; phylum Streptophyta; class Magnoliopsida; order Asparagales; family Amaryllidaceae; genus Agapanthus; species Agapanthus africanus. The sequence continues at coordinate 115,794,149 of CM057340.1, read as the reverse complement.
CATATGGATGCTTGGACATATATATGTACAGGACAGTCTTGCTCGATATGATAATATGCTATCTGGTTTGTCTTTATCTTAATATGTGCATGTTTTACTTGATATTACATATCTTTTATACATGTTGATAAAGCCCGTAGGATCATTGCTAGACTACCTGCGTTGTGATGGCGATCATACTTGTGGGAGCTGGATAGTCGGTACGCACATCCTTAAATGGTCCCTAGTCGTGGGAGTATCGGGACTAGGCATCGATATTCCGAAGTAGACTAGTGTATACGTTTCTAGACCCCCAACGAAGGGCGATGGTTTGGTCCTGCAACCTTTGGTCTTTAGACCTAAGATCGTATACAGCTGCTCACTGGGGGTGAGTACACCAGACGGACTCGCCGAGGACTTCCAGATGGTACTATACCTATCGTCAGATGGAAGTTCTCAGGTGACATGAGTATAGGTTAGTCTTTAGACCTGAGATTGTCATTTGTCTCGTGTGAGTTCCCACTGTGCTTTGATCACTACCCTACCACGGCTCTACTGAATCATGCAAACAGGTTTTGGTTGGGTACAGTCTCGAGCCACATGGAGGCAGTGAGCGATTGTCGGGGATTCGTCTCTCCCGGTATTGGGAGTCAATATCGCACTGTGTTTGATTGGTCAGGACCATAAAACCTTGGCCAAGGCAGTTAGGATTTACCGATAGACTGACTAGTAGTTTCCCGGATTGGTCCTGAGCCGCATCAGCACGAGTTACCAGGTTATTAGGGTCTGACATTTACCACCCCCTAGACCCGGTATGCGATACTCTCAAACGAAGAGACCGGACTGTACGGAGATTGTCACAGATATGCTCAGTAGGGATCCGGATGAGTTTGCTCATCGGCCTTCCTTTTCGACAGGTACCCGGGTAGCCGTTACGTACAACTAGTGCCACTGACGTGCTTGTGGTTATGGATTTATCCAGTAACTCACTGCCGGCGTACTGTCGAGTCTTTAGAGTCCCACACAGAGGGTTTCCCTGGTTCAGGAGAAATGATGTAGTAGCCGTATTGGATACATGTAGGGTCTCGATCGATTGATGTACTTTGTACTCGGACTTTCGATCGGACAGTTGGTAATACTAGCCGGCTCGGGTTTGAGCCGGATTATTAAATAAGGTATTGATTTAATAGTTTACATATATGTATTTCGATATGTATATTCTAGTATTACGTTCTTCGTGTTATTCTATCTCTTTGGGCATTCGTGTTTTTATCCGAATACAGGTATGTATATACAGCAGACTGTAATCCGTATTTTATTACAGATTACCTTCTAGAAGGTGGACACCTCATCATGGACTTTTCCATTTATTGATAAATGGAAATGAGGTGGAAATTAAGGAGAGGGAGGCATGGTGAGTGGCATGGCTTCAATGGTTCACAAATGAATTCTTTATTCATTTGTGGTTACTATTGAAGCATGGCTACACTTGCTTATTCATGAAAATTGATACACAAAACCTTTGTGTTGATTTTTTCTCTCACATACATGCTTCATTATTCTTGATCTCCCATTTTTCTTCACCTCCTCCCTCCTCTTGAGTTTCCTCCACATTCATCATCTTCCGTTTCATTACCCTTCTCCTGAGTTGAGAAACAAGTGAAGAGGCAAAAAAGAGATAGTAAAACACTTAGATATTCATACTACATCCTAGACTACTTGGTTTAGCAATCCAAGTTCTCTAGTTGCTCCACTTAACATATAGTGTGGAGCTAGAGCCACGGATCACATCCCTCGGGTGGATCATCTACGACCAAGGAAGACCGAAGAGCAAGATAGATCGCGGAGAACCAAATGAGCCAACAAAGAAGATCAAGCATGCTCAAGGTGGCCACTTGGAGCTAACGACGAGGAAAGAAGACCGAAGGACTTGGATCATTTGGTGAGACTTCTTTCATAGTAGTTAGTTCATCTCATTTAGTTTTGCTAGATAGGTTTGTGGAAAGATCCGGGTTAAAGCTTATTCTAGCGCCATATTTTAATCGTTAGAAAAAAAATTGTTCCGCATTTGGCCACGATAGTTGGCCGGGGCACTAGCGTAATCTTTCATGGTATCAGAGCCACCCCATAAAACCTATTCTAGTAGTTTAAACATTGTTTAAAATAACAAAACCGAAATAACTCCAAAACACGAAACCTTGAAATCAAGTTTCTGTCAATTTTTAAAAGGCCTCTGAAATTTTTTTGAGCAAGTGCAGAGTAATCCTTTGACTGTGAGACGAACCCAGAACAAAAACGAGGCGATTCTACATGTTTGGACCGGCCACATCTTGAAATTTCTCGGCCTCACCGGTTTTGGTGAAATGGAATCGAGTTGTTTTTGTTTGGTGCTCTCTAACTCTTAGATTTAGGGTTTCAGGATATGTTTGTTTTTGCCCAGAATGAATTTTTAGTTAACTTGTGTTTTGGGGCATTCCGGAGTATTTCGAAGTCGTTGATTTTAACAACTGTTTAATTATTATCAATACTTAGATTAGCATCTGCGACCGTGAATGTAATTTGATCGGTAAACCCGTCTATCTGCTATATGTCCTTTTAGACGAGTTTGCGAACATGAAATTCACGTTGATGTTCTGTAATTGTGCCGATATTATGGTTGGATTGTCGTGGTGGATAGCCGGTGGTGCAATGATTTAGTACAGTTTGTATTCATTTGTACATTTGTTTTTGCGTAGCGAGCATCCGACATGTGGACTGCCGTCTTTGCCGGGTTGTATATTATTTGTTTGGGGCACGACCGGGTTGAGGTCGATGTCACCATTTGTACATATTATTCTCATTTTCTGTACTAGGATTACCCCGCGGTGGAGTGCACGATTAGCCGGATTTTAGAAGGCAACATGCCCGCATCTCATGGCGTTGAGACGGAGGGGGCTTCATTCTAGAATTGGCGGGCTATTCGCCGCACTCGTAGGGGTATAGGATGACCCACGGAGGGGCGCCCAAGTTACCGGATTGCATCAAGTGCTGGGTGGCCCATTCACTCTGTTGAAGGGGGTTGCCTCATTTCTGGGATTGGCGGGTAACTTGCTATGCTCGTAGGGGTCCAGGTTTTCATTGCACAGGCTATCCACACGACCAGGAACATCGGATTTTATTTGTGGCTCAAATGAAATCCGGGGCTCCAAGATTATCCACTTTTCTGTATTGTTTGTTGAGACTCTGTGATATTGCTTATTATCATGCCTGGGACGAATGTTATATATACTTATATATATACACTAGTAGATGTTGCATATGTTTTGCACCCGCGCTAGTCCAGCCCCCGCTCTGTTGTTAGTTAAGTAACCTAACGGGTGATGACGGGCCCCGTGGCGAATGCGGATGGCATATACGTACATCATATTTTCGTTCTTTTCTGGTGTGATAGGTTAAATGATGGGACCGCATTAATTTTGATTAATGCAGGAAAAGAAACCTAAAAAGATGTTGTTGGAACAAATTTTGAAAAACTACAGTTATATTCTTTCGCTTTGCATAGTGGTATTCGGTTGTGAATATCCAGCACCTCATTCCATGAGACAAGAGCCGAGATCCCTTCGCAAGGAGTGACCTCTTGAGCAAAAGACTATAATGTAGATTACTCGGTTTTCTTCAAAACCCAAAGTTTTCAAAAGCGGAGCTTAAACCACTCCTTTTCAAAACTGCTCAGGTTCCTTCAACGATATCAAATTCATTACGTTAACAGGTTTTACGCCAAAAACCCAGCCATAGCCCTCCGTCGTTTCAGATAGTCAGTACTTAGTATTCGTGCTGCGTTTGTTGATTATTCGTCAAGGCGCGGTGAACGGTAGTTGAGTGATGATTCTCTGTTGCACAGATAGATGCGATTGGTTAGAACAGTCGTATTGTTTTGTTGATTATTCGTCAAGGATCATGCGGGAGGGTCTAATGCAATCTTGGATAACGACGGGTTGAACTTGATTAGGACCTTTTGATTTGTTGATTATTTGTCAAGGTCACTTAGGTCCTAGGGGCAAAAACCACATCGGGAGTTTCAAACATACAGAAAACTTGCAGAATTTAGCATACCTTCTGGAGTATAGTAAATATAGTGGATTCCATCTAGTACATCACACAATGATAGTTGGATCCCGATCCCACTGATGAGTAGGATTACTCTCGGAAGATTATTTCACTTAACAATCAATGCTATAAACCAAGTAGGTGTCTAGAACAGTGTTAGCGGGGCTACGCCTCGAGGGAAAAAAGATTATGTAATTAAGGAACTGTTGGGCTACGACAGTGCCCCGGCTGTCAATTGTTCATATCATAATATTGCATTATTATATTCCCCATTCTTATTCATTTTACAAATAAACAGGTGCTTTTGACCCATGTCTGCTACATAGTTGCAGGTTACAGGTTCTCGGAACAAAAACAGTGAAAAAGATAAAAAGACGATACAAAAGTGAGACTACGACCAACAAATGAAAGAATCTTGATCAAGCCTACAGTTTGATCGATCGGAACTGAAAAACACATTAAACGAAGCTAGACGAAGTTAATGGCGAGGCTCTGATACCACTGTAAGTGCACGGCGGCGCCCCGGCCGTCAATCCGACGGCCAAATGCGGAAACGGTGATAAACTTTAATTTTGCGAACTTTGCAAACCGGCACCACCGCGCACTAAACCCCGGATCAGGCCATTAAACTAGATCTAGCAAACAACAAGACGGGTTAGAGATATACCAAGTGATCCGAGTCCTCCGGTCTTCTCGTCATCGTCCCGATCTCTTGCGGAAACTCCGGTCATCGCCTCCTCGCCGGAAGGGCACCACGTCGCCTCCTCGCCGGAATGGCTCTCCAGACACAGCGCGATATCAACCCCCAATACCGGGAGAGACGAATCCTGTCTAACCGCTACTGCCTCCAAGTGCTTCGGGACTGCACCCAACTACTACTTGTTTGCCCGACTCCTTTGAGCCGTGGTAGGGTAGCAATCAAAGAACAGTGGGAACACACTTGAGGTAATGTAGCAGTGTCAAGTCAACAGGCTGAGCTGTACTCATGTCACCTGAAAACTGTTCCTGACGATAGGTATAGTACCAATCAGCAGTTCCTCTGTGAGTCCATCCGGTGTACTCATAAACCAATGAGCACCTGTATACTATCTTAGGTGAACCAACTGACACCAATGGCTTGTGAGACCAGCCACCGTCCCTCGTCGGGGTCTCGGTCCGTATACACTAGTCTACTATTGGAGTATCGATGCCCAGTCTCGAAACTCCCACGACTAGGGACACTTTAAGAATGTGCTTATAGACCACCCAATTCTCACGTATATGATCGCCATCATACTGCTGGTAGTCAAGCAAGAATCCTATGGGCTCTATCAACATGTAATAGTAATCTGTAATGTTACCTAAAGCATGTACATGATGATAAAGACAAACCAGATAGCATACTATCATCTCGAGTAAGACTGTTCTACCGGTATAGGTGTTGGGGTTGAAAATTGCACCCCGGTTGACCAAGTCTAAGTCAAAGTCAACCCCAAGCCAAGTGGGCCCAAGCCCAAAGCAAGTGGGCCAATGCCCGGGTCGAGCCCGAACACGAAGCGTCCGGCCTTCCGCAATGCCAAAATAAAAATCATGCAACAAATAATTTTGATGTAATATTTTGTGCATGAATGTATGCAAAACGAGCATAAAGCCAAATTTTTGTAAAGCCCATGGCTTATGTGCAAAAAGAAATGGCACATGAGCCATGGGATGGGCAAAATGCCATTTTGTAAAGCCCAAGAGGCTACATGTAAATATGTAAGCCTATATAAGGCAACATGATGAAAATATCTAATAAACTTTTGATTCTCTAAAAACTCTAGGGTTTTTGTGCCTCCTTCTCCTTCCTCAAGGTTCTAAACCATCTTCATTCTTTTGAATTAAATCAACAGTTTTACTCTTCCTTTTCCAAAACTAAATAGTTCTTCACCACAAAACCCACAAAGGGGAACTCAGATCTCCCATCAGATCTCAAAAATAAGAGATTTTTAAAATCTCATACTTCTTGTTCTTCAAGATCCGGCCAACAGAGGAAGAAGGAGGAGACCCATCTCCAAAAATCCCATCTTGGGAAGATCCAGAGCCAAAGGGAGAAACAAAGCAGCCCCCCTTTGATCATTTCTAAACTTTTTAGGAGTTTAACTCCAAGGGTCAAATCAGGAGCACAGCTCCCAGTGCAGGGACAAAGTCCCCTCTCTGATTGACGCCCAGTGCCCAGAGCGCTGGCGCCCACATGCCGAGCACGTGGTGCGCCCAGTGCCCAGTGCACTGGCGCCCACGTGCCGTACACGGGGTGCGCCCAGCGCCCAGAGCGCTCACGCCCACGTGCCGAGCACGTGGTGCGCCCTGCGCCCAGTGCGCTGGCGCCCACGTGCCGAGCACGGGGTGTGCCCAACGCCCAGAGCGCTCGTGCCCACGTGCCGAGCACATGGTGCGCCCAGCGTCCACAGTGCTCATGCCCACGATATATCCAAAACCCCTTCAAAACACAACACTGCACATTGAGTTCGCATGACCAGTTTTACCCGTCAATCGGAGGTTCTCTCGCTCCAAATGCGAGGGGTAATTAATGGCAGCTTAGTCCGCGGCTGCCGGAGATTCGGATCCCCACAATCAATAAACCCCACCTACCCTAGGCAGGGAGAATCTGTAATGTGCCTGACAAGCATGCGCATATTCCCATCTCAATGGGGTGACGAAAAACACCCTACAATAGGTCATCCCTCAATCATTGCAATCACGTGCATGTGATCCAATAATTGACTTGAGGACACTATAGCCAACAATATCCCACTTGCACTCAAGGCTAATTATTGCGATGCCGCATACTCACAGCCCGTGTGATACCGAACACCCAACTCCTCTACTAATCGATTTCACAAAGCTCGTTTGTGAAACTATTGCTTTCGAGAAATAGCCTCAGTGAGTGGATCCGCTCTGATGTTTCTTTCTATGTCTCTCTTAATCTCAAGTTCGCAGAGAAAGCCATCTCCTGAAATGAGCAATACCTGTCTTAGAATATGTCTGGACATCTGATGGGACATAGTTCACAAATGAACTCTAAATCCAGTTTACATCTTAGACTGTATCGTCAACTGAATTTAATCAGTATCCTGCACCACACCTCCCTCAGTATCCGCTTGGACCACCTGTCCAAAATACTGCCCCTCGTCAGAGGGAAAACTATAACTCTAACAGTCACTCTATCATCAGGTCACCTTGGAAGCCTGGAATGATAACCGTCTCCTAAAATAGGCTGTCGTTATCATATCCCTAGAACATCCACTTATGTTCATAAACTGCTTCCGAACGTTTCTCCAGGATTGGATTAATATCTCAACTTATTGCATCTAGTGCAAAAACAACATCTGGTGTGGTACTTGAAATCTCATGATTGACTCAATTGCCTAAGCAAGTGATATGCCAATCATGTACATCCCTCTCCCCTTTAGTCTGTAAGACACCTTTAGAGAGGATGACTCCATCACCTGCAGGTGCACTACCATGCCAGGAGTCGTCCATTCTAAAATACCTTTAGAATACTGTCTAACTACCCAGATTGGGAAACTACCCAAATCTAGATCTAAAACCATAGATCTAGTAACCAGAATGTCTGATATAATATCCATATCCTATGTGGAGAAACCACTGTATGACAACCACAGTATAACCGATCGTAGTATAAGAATTTCACTTCCTACAACGTGCATGTCATCCAAATACCAGGACATCACACCCTACTACCTTCTTAATAGATCCATCCCATATTCTGATGAAGTCAAAACCCATGACTTTCACATCAAAAATAGATGATCTATCTCCGCTATATCTGCTTTAGTCTATCAATAGACACAAGCTACTTGTCCACTATGCTTCCGCTGCTCCCACTGACTACAACAACCCTCTGGCAGAGTCATATACACGTGCACTTCTAAAGTTAGTTTAGAACGACGCTATACCCATCCTCCTGCCGGTCTCATAGTCTAGAACAGCAGTAATGGTAAGTCTGGGTAAACAAGTACCTCCCTGTCACCGTCTTTGAGAATACCGAAATACCTCTCGGGCACCTGAGGTTACCCACCATATCTGCGGAGTGGCTAATGGAATATCAAACCTGATTGAATCTTTACGTTCTATTAAATTTTCGGTAATCGTTTGTGGTTCTGGAATCACTTCCAGTTCTACCATACTCCCACTATTGTTTTCTGATAAAGTCCATTTTACTAAAACTGTGGCGAGTCAAGAACAATATCACTATTGATCTTCCAGATGGTAGAAAGTCACCCCTCGTCACAGCCTGGGATAACCCACAAACTGCCATTACAGAAACGTGCCTTTAGTTATCTAGAGTCTAGTTTTAAGTATAAGCCGGACAACTCCATATAGCTTAACATCATTAAGATATGATCCATTCTATCTACAATATAGAAACAGAGGCACTGATTTAATTGGAACCAGATTCAAATCATGCAGCTGTCTCTAGTGCATGTCAACTAAATAGAAGGAGGCCGATCAGCGTTACTCAACTTAGGAGTGCATCCAATTATGAGTAATCTGAAAGAGAAACAAGTTTCTCAAAACCATTATTATCAACTGAATACCAAACACAAGTATCTACATATTCGATCACCTTAAAGAATCCCGATACTTGCAACATGTGGTTCTTTACTTTATTCTTGTACCTATAACTTCTCAAAACTTAGACCTTGTATTTCTACGAAACACTTGTCTAAAAACTAAAGAAGTCACAAGTAAACAGAATATAGTACAAGGACCAACCCCTCTGTCCTAATGGACACTGGACAATATACAATGCTTTGTATAAGTCCCCTGAGTTTAATAACTCAAATCCTGTGTGTCGTAGGTTGAAAACTGTAATTATGGTTAAGAAGAATTACACCGCTGTTAAATGATCCTTACTTAACCATCAACTGATATAGGTAAATGTCATAGACATAATTTCAAAAAGTTATATCTCACTTTATAAAATAAATGTACAGATATATCAGTATGAAATTGGTGCATAACAACGGATATTCAAAACTAAATATTTGCCGTCCGGCAAAAACCCAGGTGATTTCCTCAAATATCACCAATTACAACGAATTCCGATATAATGAGGATGGTCACCTAATTTCCAATAACTTACTCCTACTCATCATCTGTAAAACCATACAGATACCTAGTAAATACATATCCTAGAGTAAGGATCTAATTGGGAAATCGGTTTTCTATTAACAATACACAGTGAAACTGAAACATGAATATATTTCGAAGGGGTATCCGGGTATTCCTAGTAATGCCTCTTCCATTATCAGACTCATGACTGTAACCGTATATTTCGTTGCCATCTCTCCCAATCCCTTTATTTGTCTTTATTCATTACCTTCTGTACACCATCTTTAGGCTAAATGGTTTTCTTCCTTTCCTACCGTTCGGCACCAGCCTATGGTTTGGAAGAAGACTATCCAATAAGCATAATAGGTGTACTCTCCTAATCCTAGGAGTACTCGCAACCTGAGAGAAGGTGATGATAAAAGACAACTGAATAAACCTTATTCTATTTCTCCTGAACTGGAGAAAAGTAAAGGTGAAGTAGGAGTGGCGATGATATACGCGGTTTGGTCATGAATGATAGCAGTCGCATTTTACTTTGCCCTCTTTCTAATCCCTTTATTTGTCTTTACTTAATACCTTCTGTACACCACACTTAGGCTAATTGGTTTTCGTCATTCACCACCTTTTGGCACCTGCCTATGGTTTGGAAGAAGACTATCCAATAAGCGTAATAGGTGTACCCTCTCCTAATCCTAGGAGCCCTCACAATCTGAGAGAAGGTAAAAGAAAAACACAACTGAATAGTTCTGTTCATTCTCTCCAGAACCAGAATCCATCCTCGAAAAGTTCCTTCGAGTTCGTATGTAATTATACGATGGACTTATCCAATGGAAGTGGATCTACATAGTGATACGGAATGTTCCGGAGAAAAGCAAAGGGTAAAAGAAAGAGTGGCAATATTGTATGCAACTCAGACAATCCAAAAGCCAGTGTTTTAAGAAAGTTCGGTTAACTTGGTTACCGAGTTATAGTCCAGGGTCGGGCCATGGTCGCAGTCAAAGAGAGAGAGAAAAGAAACACTCAGCGTGCACTCTAACCTAGATCAAAATGGTTAATCACTTTATCTAATCAGGATGTCTCCCACTGCATCCTCAAATTCTCCTCCAAACCCGAAAGAAGAATTAGTCGGGATCACCCGAGGAGTAAACCAACTCATCAGTGGGAATCGGGATCCAACTATCATCGCATGATAACGTGATGGAATCCACTCACGTTATCACAATCCAGAAGGTATGCAAATGCCTGGCAAGTTTCAGTTTCTTTAGAAACTCCCGATGTGATTTTTACCCCAAGCGGCTTATGACCTTGAATAGGTCAACAAACCATAAACCGCTAGTCAAGTTCAACCCGTCATTATCCTGGATTGCATTAAACCCACCCGCACATGCCCTTGACTAGGTCAACAAGGCCACACGACTGTCCTAACCAATCCCATTTATGAAACAAACAAGCACCACTTAGCTACCGAACACTACGTCTTGACTAGGTCAACAAACGCAGCACGAATACTAAATAATACCCGTAAGAAATGACGGAGGGCTACGGTTAGTTTTTGGCGAAAAACCTTTAACGTAATGAACTTGATATCGTCGAAGGAACTGCATAGCTTTTTATAAATATATAGTAGCGAAAACCATTGCTAAAAAGGTCACTCCCGGTGAAGGGATCTCGGCTCTTTCCCCGTAGAATGAGGTGCAGGATATTCCAACTGAATACCGAATTGACTATAGTGAAGTTATTACCCTGATGCAAACCTCTATCCAAGGGGTCACTCCCGATGAAAGGATCTCGGCCCTTGCCTTGTCGAATGAGGTGCTGGATATTCATAACCGAATACCACTGTGCAAAACAAAAGAGAACGTCCTTCTAATAACAGCTTTTTAAAATTGTTCCAACAACATCTAATAGGTTTGTTTTCCTTGCATTGATTTGAATCAACGCAATCCCATCAATTGATCACACCACAAAAGAAAGAAAATATAACGTACGTATATGCCATCCGCATTCGCCACTGGGTCCCGTTATCACTCGTTAGGTTACTTAACTAACGACAGAGCGGGGACTGGACTAGCGCGGGTGTAAAACATATACAACATCTACTAGTATATATATCAATATATAATAATAACTCCAGGCGTGATAAATGCAACATCACAGAAAAGTAATAAGCATCACATAACAATACAGATAATCTGGGAGCCCCGGGTTTTCTTTGAGCCGCAAATGAAACCCGACATTCCCCTGATCGTGTGAATAGCTTGTGCAATGAAAACATAGACCCCTACGAGCGCGGCAAGTTACCCGCCAAAACCAGAAGCAAGGCAGCCCCCTTTAGCAAAGTGAATGGACCACCCAGCACTTCACGGAATCCGGTAACTTGGGCACCCCACCTTGGGTCAACCTATACCCCCTACGAATGCAGCAAATAGCCCGCCAATTCTAGAGTGAAGCCCCCTCCATCTTAAAGCCATGAGATGTGGGCCCGTTTCCCTCCAGAACCCGGCTATCCGTGCACTCTACCGCGGGGTAATCCTAGTCCAGAAAATAAAAGATGTACAACGGTGCTATCGACCTCAACCGGTCATGCCCCAAAAGAATAATATACAAATAGGCAGTGACGACAGTCCACATATCGGACGCTCGCCCCGCGATATCAAATGTACAAATAAATCCAAACTGCACTACTATTGCATGCAAGTTATCCACCACGACAAATCCGCAACATCACAGCACAACACAGAACATCAACGCAAATGTTCAAACCCGTCTAAAAGATCTATAGCAATTAGACAAGATTTACCGCTCGAATGACATTCACGGTCGCAGATAGAAATGTATGTACTGCAAACTTTAAACAATGTTAGAAAATACCGACTTCGAAATAACCCCCGAATAGCCCAAATAACTAGATAAAACCATATCCAAACTCGACTAAACAAACAATTCCACTGAACCAACATTCCAGAGACCAGACTGCACCACAAAAATGAAGCACAGAAGCCTCTAAAGGGCCGGCCTCCTCGGTTTTGGGAGCCATGTGCTCGGCCAAAATCCGAAGGATTGGGGTCGTGTTTGGGGTGCAGGCAATAGATCATGTCAGTAATCTTCTGCAGTTATTTAAATAATTTTTGAAGACACTTTGAAAAACGAAAGAACCTAGAATATGCAGGGTAGTGCAATGTAGATGTTTCGGTTTTGATACTTTAACATTGTCTAAACAAACTAGCTATGGGTTAATGGGTTGGCTCTGATACCATGTTGGGCTACGGCAGCGCCCCGACCGTCAATCCGAGGCCAAATGCGGAACAAAAACTTTTCAAACTTGGCGCTACCGCAACCAAATACCCAGATCGAACCGTTAACCGTTAACTAGCAAAACTGTAAAGGGGTTTCAAAGATTATACCAATCGATCCGTGTCCTTAGGTCTTCAATCTCCGTCTCATGCTTGTCACGGCTGCCCCGACGAAGTTCGCTCTCCGGTCTCGCTTGTCGAAGTGGCACCACGTCGAGCAATCTTTATACGGGCTCCCGCTTCAAACTGAAGCAACTCGGACATGAAATTTGCTAGCCGACATGTCCAAGGTGAAGTAGAGAATGTGTGTGATAATTTTGTCTCAAACACTCAATGGTTCTCAACTCATGAGATGGAATGAGTGGAGGTTAAAGAAGAAGGCATTGATGAGGAGATGGTGAGCTCAAGAGAAGAAAGAAGAACAAGAAGAGCTTGCTATTGTGTGGAAATAAATTATGAGAGCTAGAATGATATCTCAAGAGCAAACCCCTCACTAGTGGCTGCCCTCTTTCTCCACCCATCAATTCCACACAATAAACAAACATGAAAATGGTCATGGCACAAGAAAACACACCATGAGTCATCACCCATGTACATGCCACATTTAATGCTCTTCATGATGACTTGAGCTCACCATTTCCACCTAATTAAACATTTAAACCAAAATGTTTAATCCGTCAAAAAGATATGGCATCAACTAAAATAAACTCGTGACGGATCACAAGAATACCCATCACCTGTAAATACATACCTGCATCCGCATTCCGATTGAACACGAATGCAATTAGACTAAAGCAATCCAACAAATATAATACTAGGATCCTGCTTAAACCAAAACCCACTAGTATGATCCGTCCGATCATGATTCGTGCACAAGTGCACGTATATGATCAAACCCTGCCATAAAATCATACAGCCTCTACAGCGTTTCGCCCGAACTTGGGAAACTTTCTGTGGGGGACTCTAAAGACTTGTCAATACGCTGGCAGTGGGTTTAACCACAAGCATGTCAGTGGCACTAGCTGTATGTAACGGCTGCTCATGTATTGAGCGAAAGGGAAGCTGACGAGCGAACTCATCCTGAAACCCTACTGAGCCAATCTGTGACAATCTCCGTACAGTCCGGTCTGTTCGTCTATGAGTATCGCATATCGGGTATAAGGGGATGGTAAACGTCAAACCCCCAATAGCGGTATAAGTCGTGTCGGAGTGTAGCCCAGAACACCTTGAGAAACTACTGGAATACCTACCAGTAAATCTCACTTGCCTTAGCCAAGGACTTTGTGTAATGGCTCTCAAGACACAGCGCGATATCAACCCCAATACCGGGAGAGACGAATCCTGTCTAACCGCCACTGCCTCCAAGTGCTTCGGGACTGCACCCAACTACTACCTGTTTGCACGACTCCTTTGAGCCATGGTAGGGTAGCAATCAAAGAACAGTGGGAACACACTTGAGGCAATGTAGCAGTGCCAAGTCAACGGACTAAGCTGTACTCATGTCACCTGGGAACTACTCCTGACGATAGGTATAGTACTAATAAGCAGTGCCCCTGTGAGTCCATCCGGTGTACTCATAACCCAATGAGCACCTGTATACTATCTTAGGTGAACCAACTGACACCAATGGCTTATGAGACCAGCCACCACCCCTCATCGGGGTCTCGATCCGTATACACTAGTCTACTATTGGAGTATCGATGCCCAGTCTCGAAACTCGCACGACTAGAGACACTTTAAGAATGTGCTTATAGACCACCCAACTCTCACGTATATGATCGCCATCATACTTCTGGTAGTCAAGTAAGAATCTTATGGGCTCTATCAACATGTAATAGTGATCTAAAATGTTACCTAAAGCATGTACATGATGATAAAGACAAACCAAATAGCATACTATTATCTCGAGTAAGACTATTCTACCGGTATAGGTCCTCCCTCAGTCATTGCAATCACGTGCCTGTGATTCAATAATTTACTTGAGGGCACTATAGCCAACAGGAACTTCGCGAAAGCGTTGGAAAACCTCCCTCGAAGTACCGACACTAGCCTGACTGAAAGGTTAAGCAAGTATTGTGACTGTCATGCCATGCTTCCCAAAATACGGGGTACGAGGGGTTGACAAGGCCAGCCATGCTCCTACGGTCGAGAAAACATTCTGCAGTAGTCACACTTCGGCTTCTAGCTTTACGTGGTAATCAGTAATCAATGCACATGTAATGAGAAATGCATCAAAACAAATACAAAGAACTAACCAGATAGAGATCAAGGAAGTATAGCTCTGGGTCGCTGATCAAGATGTCCGCAATATCCTTGAGGTACGTCAGGTCCTGGTCCGAGCTAAATCCACTTCTCACTCTGAGCATGCATACTCAGGTCGTCAGAGCAACACAATAGCAATAAATATAAATCCATGTGTAACAAGTGTAATAATGATGAATATGAAACAGTGAGCATGGAGTGATAATATGAGCATGAAGGAGCCAGTACAGGTAAACAGTAAAGCAGGTATATCGGATCAATATCAATGCATGTACATGTCACTAAACCTACTAGTCTCTAAGTCTCACTGTCCATGTCGCTAATCCTATCGTCAGTCCAAGTGTGAGAGTCAACCACTCGTGAGTATCCCCCACCCAAGGGTAGTGCCCCAGGGGCAAGGGAACACGGGCCCGAGTCGCTCGGTAATAAAAGTAATACTACCCATATAACTCCAGAATCGCTGTGTATGCCGGCAATGGGACTTCCGAGATTCTGTTGAACTCACACTCAAACTACCCCACACCCCATGATCTATATCAAACACCAACCATAAATTCAAATACTAGTCGGTCCATGACAAGTCTACGCGAGAACTGGAGACAGGATCTCTATCAAGCATGTCTCGACTGATACCCAAGATAAATGGACAGTGTTTAGTGCCTTACCTATGACACCCATATAAGTGCTTCCATAATCGTCCCATACCAATTATAGTTACACTTATACATGTCCCATAGACGTCGACAATGCAATAAATCAATAGGGTCCGCTAATTGTGTACAAGTACGTGTCACTTCGCTTATTCATTCATACTTTAACACTGACGTACTTGCCACAATCAAAACACTAATATCTAACATTGGGTAATGTACACGATCACTAGGTTACCAATGCAATGACATCTATATGATATGATGAGAATACAATAATTACGATATGAATAGAATATCATCAGCCAGTGTCCGACCACTTGTATAATTCACTATAAATCATACATGCAGAATCGAGTGAAACAATGAAAAAGTGGTAACAGTATATTTAATTATCTATCCATCAAAATTGGTTTCGCGTCAATCGGGTTTCAGGTTTGCTAGATATGGTCATTTCAATTTAAGTGTTCACTGCTGGAAATCCGATTTCAGAATTGGAAGTCCGTTTCGTAACACATTTTAATCCCAGTTGGGTTCATAATTAGGCAACACTATTGTTGAAAAATATTTAGAGTTATCAGTTATATTTCCAACACAATTAGTGGATCAGTAATATCCTATATCAATAGGGAGTTATGGTCAAATTAAGGTTGATATGTAAAATCTGTCACTGCAGAATTTAGCTAGACGCGTCAACATTATAAAATGTGTTAAAAATGTCATACAGAATAGGAATCTAGTGAAACTAGTGGAGTAAGAAAGCTAACTTAATTTTATATGTAACGATATAGGGTTCCGCACATTTTCGCATTTGAGCAAGGATATACAGAGATTTAAAAACAAGGATTAACTGGGATTTCTGCTCAGGACTGCAGTCCAGAATCGTGATTCTCCACAATTTTCTCTATCGTAACTAGTTCAAATTTAGGTATAAAAAATAAGGTTCTGTATCTTATTCTGTTGGATTCGATACAAGCCAGGGAATGCTAAAAACCGATTCGTAAAAGATTTAATGTGAATTTAACGGTCTAGCATGTTCAGGAAAATCATGTTTCGTAATGATTATCGGGATTAACATTTCATAGGTGAAGCGACCGTGGTTTCCAATCAAATTTCTACAGCACATCGGTAAATAGTAGACGGGTCTAATGATCACAAGTTCTGCCATTTAAAGACAGGTTTTCTCATATAGTTTTGTATCAAACACTTGCATTCATTGGCTCGCACGAGGCGTACAGGTACGATATAAACTCGAAACTGAATTTAATACGAATTAATAGCATGAAGCAAGTAATATACCTGCCTAGCGATGTGTCGACGACGTTATGGCAGCGGCAGCGGCACGATCGCGCCATGAACACGGTACGGCGACGATAAGGCAGCGGTGGCGAGCTTGAACGTCGGCTGGAGGCAATGGTCTCTGGCTCTGGCGACGTGGTACGATAGTGGCTTTTTGTTACCTTTGCAGTGGAGGAGGCTCGGGAATAGCGGCGGTCAGAGGAGGCTCCGACGATCTACGGACGACCTCAACGAGGTGGGAAGCTCGGGCGTCGGGGGTATGCAGGCGATGGGCTCTGGTTGGTGGTCGGAGTTGAGGATGAGGGTGGCGATGAAGGGGGTCCTCGGTGGTACTGGGTGACGGTGAGGGGTGGAGCTCCGACGATGAGGACAGCTGGCGGGGGTCGCAGCTTGGGAAAGGTGGCGAGGCAAGCTCGGGGCCTTGGGTGTAGGTGTTAGGGGAGCCAGTGGTTAGTGGTGAGAGAGTCGGCTATGGAGTCGTGAGGGGGCTGGTGGTCGTGGTGGTGAGGCAGTGGGTGAGGTTGAAGAGAGGGGATGGCGATGCTGGTGGAGGCGGCGAGGGGCGAGCGCGGCGTGGGTTTACAGTGGGGTGCTTGAGTTTTGGAGGAGAAGGGAGGAGGGAGGAGAGAGGAGATGACAAGAGGGAGTGAAGAGAGAGAGGAGGGTCGTAGAGAGCAAGTCGAGGGGACTTGGTGCGGGCGTGGTCGCAGCTCGGGAAAGGGAAGAAGAAGAGACGTGGGTTGAGGGCGATGGGGGTGAGCGATCGTGGGGGTTCGTCATGGAGGACCGTTGCGAGGAGGGGGCAAGTCGTGGGATGAGGAGCGGGTGAACGGGCGTGAGAAGCGGGGGGGGCGGGAAGCACGGGAAAAAGAGCGGGAAAGGGAAAAACGAAGGAGGAAGAAAAGGAAAGCGGGTCGGGTTGGTTTGAGAGTCCGGGTCGGGTCAGTTTGGGGGAAAGGGTTTGGGCCGAGGGTTCATGGGCTGGGCTTGAGGCTTGGGTTTGGGGGGAAAAAGAAGAGAAAAAGAAAAAGGAAAAGGAAAAAAATGAGAGAGAAGGGATTGGGTTAGGTTAGAAAAATAGAAATATTTAAAATAGGAAAGAATATAAGAAATATTTAAATAAGGAAAAATATAGGAAATGTTTATTTATAAATACGAAAATTTTAAAGGGACTGGGTATTACATCATACCCCACTTATATAAAATTTCATTCTCGAAATTTAAAATAACAATAAGCTATAAAGTGTAATGCGAAAAGCCACAAAATCAAACACTAACATGTTGTGATTTACTTAAAAGCAGCTAGATAAAATCCAAGGTCCATATATGTATAAGAAATAACGCAACTAAAAGAATAGGTCTAAGTAAGCACAAGGCAAGACCATCTATAATGATAAACTATATGCACAATACCAGAAAACAAAATAACCATAATAAACAATAGTGAAGGATTTGCCGATAGGCCAAAATATTTTTAGAGTAAATATATCGATCAAACAATTTAAAATAACTTGAGAAAACCCACATGGTGAAATAAGAAAAATAATATGTGCGGCATATATTTGCGCTATTGAAAATATGAAGAATGGTAGAGTATTCAGAACAAGTAAAACGGAAGTAGTTAATAATAAGCAATTTTTTTTTGATAAATATAAAATAACGAAAACTAGATTTCAAATAGCAATGTCACTGAATGTAATTATAGTAATAGGAGATAGCATTAAGAATGTATAGGGGCTAGCCAGGATATGGGTTACAGTGGAATATGGCCCATTCAAAAGGTCGGAAGGTGGTACTTTTAATCTGAAGGTTGAAGGGACGAGGGTCAGGTCAGCATAAGGTGTAAGGGTGAAGAATAATGAATTTCAGAAGGGAAAGAAATTTATTGGGGAGGGAAAAACAGTCAATGCATCATGCGAATCAGTACTCAAAGATTAGAGAACTCCGAAACTTTATTATTATTCCAGAAAATTCCAAACAAGGGATTCTCGAAAGACAAAAGGTGGCCCTAAACTATACATAGATTTTTTGGCCAGAGGAGACAAAAGATAAATCATGTCAGTCGCGGTTATGGAATTTCAGCAGGTTACGGTAAGCTCGCGCGCTAAGATAGGGGCGTTCATTTCCATAGCGCCTCGCAGGGATTGCCACTGGAGGTTCTTCTGCCACGGGGTCTTCTTCTCCTGATCCTTCTTCCTCGGCTGGAGCTTCTTCATCATGGTATGCTTCCACGTGATTCACCCCTTCTGGATCTTCTTCCACGGGATTTTCCTCCACTGGATTCTTCTCAGGGTCTTCCCCTCCTGGATTTTCTTTTACCGGGTCTTCCTCAGGATCTTCCTCTATTGGGTCCTCTTCGGGGTCCTCTCCCTCCTCGTCAGAGTCACTGATCATGTCGACTTCTGGGGCTGTGATTCCCTCGTCCTCGAAATCGCTGTTTCCAAAAATAACCTGTGGGCCGTTGATCTCGTCATCTGAACTTACCAGCATGCAGTCCAAGGAAACGCACGACCGTGTGTCCTCATCCAGAGACGGCGCTGCTCCAGGATGGGCCATGGCCTGAAAAGAAAGAGTCATGATTAGATAGTGGAACACACCAAGAAAATAACCAAGGATACGGAGCACAAGGAAAATATGCGGTAGGTAAGGACTGAAAAATCAAAATTTAGAATACTGATGCAATAAGCAGTATAAGGAAAATGAGTGGCAAGGGGACGATACATACATCACAACTCAAAATTTTATTGCATTCAAACTAAAAAGTTCAACGGATACAAGATTTTAAACGAAAGGAAACATTTACAAAAGAGTGACAATATTTTTTTTAAAAGCAGAAGAGGTGATAATTCTTTGTTGATATCTGGACCGCTGCATTCTCGTCAAGCGAGTGGAATCCTGCGCTGGGTCTATACTATCCTCGAAACTCGAACTACGAAATAACCAAGTCACCTAGCAGTAGTGGAGAGTGTAGACGAATCTCCTCCTTGCAGCTCCTTCCTTCTCGGGCAACCATTGACAAGATATTCGTCGGATCCACAAATCAAGCACTGCCCTTTGGCGCTCCGACAGTCTCTCTGAAAGTGTCCTGGTCTCTTACAGTATCCACAACGTTGAGTTCTCCGTTGCTTCTGTTGCTGATGGACAAATGGGCGCTTCGTCATTACGTCTTTTCCTTGTTTAACAGGAATTCCATCACGATTGGAGGCTTCTGCTGGCGCTTGAGCCATTTGCCTTCTTAATCGTTCAGCTAAAAGCTCGTTCGTTCGCTTCTGGGCTTCTTTCAAACCTTGCAGTACACCCAAAATCTCGACGGTCTGACTCTGGGGAGTGGAGATAGAAGAAGAGTCGTTGGAAGACATGGTCCTAAAACAACAATTTTAGGACGGCATAAGGTACAAGATATAAGAATCAGAATAAGGTATAAAACGAAGCAAGAATAGGTGGTGAGTGAAACTCGATCGAGCGGGAATCAACTGTAGAACTCCAAGCCACTCAAACAGAGTACAGTATTGTAACTATGCTGCAGTTCATAATTACAATCCCGTAACCCTACTAAGTCACCCAAAACTCTAGCGGATGGATCAAAATATGTAGCAAAACACACTGTGTGAGTCAAGGTCAAAGATAACGAGTTTACAATCTAGACCGAAAGATATCTTAGATTGTCAAGTGATTGATAGATTTATTTAGCGTGCTTGCGCTTTTAAAAAATGAATCAAAAATATTTATAACCGCAATCAAGAATGGCATCGCTTGGTAGCTAGCCGGTGAGTACGGGTCGGTCCACAGGGATGTTGTGTATTTCCTAATTTGGTCTAATGAGTTAATTCCAAATGGTGTGGATGGATTATCGCTAAAACTAAACTGATTTAATCTAGAACTAGAATCTTGCTAGAGTTAGGTTTAGGTTAAGTTTGGAAATTGAAGATTTCCTCACCGCTTTCAATGCCCTAATTTAGATCTCTTTAGGTGTTATGGTAACAATTAATAAAGGGGATTAGTACCATCGGGAAGAAACGATGTTTCTTCCTCTAGGTTCTAGTCCTTCCTTTCTTAATTCTTATCCTAACCTCCATGGAAAACATACGCAACCGGTCGTTTATGCTACGGTATCACCGTTACCTCGTGGGGTAGGTGGCGTAGGGAACGGTGTGTGTATGTATGCATGGAGTCCTATAAAAACGTGTGATGGGCAAGAAAGGGGTGAGAGATTTTCATCTCTCAATCCTTCCCCAAATCTAACCCTAACAAGCGAGGAGACTACTCGCTCATTAGGGAATTGAAAAACATATCTATCTATCTAACTAGGGCAGATAAGAAAATTATACTACGGCAGAATAAAAATTAACTAGGGCAATTAAATAAAACTACTTACTTTATTGATGGCTCTCTCCAAACATTTACACAGGAATTTACAGATCTGAATAGATGAATAAAAAGAGGCATAACCTACAAAAAGGTTTTAGGGTTTCTATTTATAGAACATAGAAAACCTTAGGGTTACAATCACGTCACATCTACATTTACAAATATGCCCCTAAGAAGACTAGTCAAACACCGACGCACCGACACATTAGCACCGACACGGGCACCATATGGCCGCGGATCCGTGGCCAATAGCCAGGTTTGGCTACGGTTCCGTGGCCAGATAGGGGGCTTGGTTGCTCAATTTTTCTGGTCTTCTTCTGTTGCATTTTTACTTCTATTTTCTTCAGTTTGTTATTCAGAATGTCTTCTGGTTCTCTTCCAGATCTCCACGGTGAATAAAGTCGTGGACTTTTACCGCTTGCTTCTTGACGAAGTCTTGAACCTTGCGCTGCCTTTGTTCTTCGTGAAATCGTCCATTGATCTTTGTTTAGTCTTCAAACTGTAGGCTTGATCAAGATTCTTCCATTTGTTGGTCGTAGTCTCACTTTTATATCGTCTTTTTATCTTTTTCACTGTTTTTGTTCCGAGAACCTGTAACCTGCAACTATGTAGCAGACATGGGTCAAAAGCACCTGTTTATTTGTAAAAATGAATAAGAATGGGGAATATAATAATGCAATATTATGATACGAACAAATACCCCCAAACTTATCTTTTGCTCGTCCTCGAGCAAACCTAATTTATTCTCGAAAAAGACCTAGCCTCACTTTCGCAGGGAAACGCGATTGCACTGAGCTCGTGCAACAAGCCGTTAAACCTCTAGGTGTCCCTAGTAGGAGGAGTGTTGTCTCCTGAGGGTTTTCAGCGAATACTACCCACAAAATCCTATCAATTCGGCCTATTGACTTTTATTCTCCAATTACGTTTTCCAACAAGAAACTCTATTATTTTCGACTTAGAAATTATCCACCTATATTTTTCACGCTTCCTTATCATTTAACTTAAGATTATATATATTCTTGTGAATTTACATAGTTTTTGGCATCTTTTAAGTTTTCCTTCTAGGGTTCTATCTCAACTTACGAATTTTTATCATCTCTATTAAAGATATAAGTCCTATTTTTCATTCCTATCTCTCATCCAAACCCCAATCACATACCCCTACGTGTGTGTGTATATTACCCCTACTCTTGGAAATTCAATTCAAGCTCTTATACTCTTGTCCATCGTCCAAAGTATTTTTAGTTGGTGAATTTTTAGATGAAATTGCTCACACATTCTTCATGCGACCATTAATACTTCTTGAGGTACAAACGACCGACTACAAAATGTGTTTGCACATTAAGGCGTAATTCCTAGTATTGTAACACCTAAGGCTTTAGCAGTGACTCCCAAACTAGTTGGTCTAAGGCATTAGGTGATAAAGCACCCTCGCTAAATATTTTTCTATTTATGCAGCCTTAAGTAATTACAAAACCCAGTGATCATTTTTTTTATCTCTTTATTCACGCTTGTATTTTTTTATTTTATTTTCCTTCATACTAAGGATTTTAGACAAGAGCATTTCAAGGTCTCTTCTACTATTCCAAGTTTCAAGGTTCGTGTTTGTGCAATTTGTAGGGTATATATTTTCAGAATTTAGACTTAAGCTTATGAATTATTTTTCAAACTTATACTTTAATAAAGATATCAATACTTTTCCCTTATTTTAACTTAGCCCAAGAAGTCAACTCGAAATTTGCCTATTTCTAAATAAACTATAAAGACATATATTTTCTACCGTTAAATTTTAAGAAAGATTATTTTTAGGGTTTTTAATTCACTAAGTTTTGGATCTAGTTATTCCTAGCTAGTTAACCTATTTGTCAAACTTAAGTCAAATATGGCCAAAATTGAACTTTTCAATTTTTATATTTTTTGAAAATTTTCAATTTTTATGGGTTTTAAAATAAGTATGCAAATGCAAAAATATACATATGAATGCGAAGGAAGAAAGCTTACCGAGCACACCCCCAAACTTAAACTTGACAGTGTCCTCACTGTCAGGCTACACAAAGAGGGTCAAAATGTCGGCGCTCCCCTGTTTATTTATTTACAATTTTTTTATTGTTTTTATGGGTTTTTAAAAATATATATATATATATATACAAAAAGGTCCCCCCAAACTTAAGTGAGACAGTGTTTCCACTGTTTTAAGCGTTAAAATTCAGAGTTAGGGAGGAGAAAAATCAAACAATACAAGGCCTTACACAGACCAAAGGTTAGCACCAACCATTCAAAAATTTTATAATGGTAGGGTTGGTGAAAGAATGGAGTGTAGAGAAAAGAGTTGAGAAACACATGAGACCGTATAGGAAGAAGAGTGGAATATGGTCTCGGTATACTCGGAGAAGAATGGCGGTAAAGAGAAAGAAGTATAATACGAACTTAAGGGTGTAAATCGAGTGAATAAATTAGCACAATTTGTGATGACCGATGTGTTAAAAGCGATTGTGCTAATCTATCAACCCGTCGAGAAATGGGGTCAAATCCCTCAAGATTCGCAAGAAAACATGGGTACGTTGAACTTGGTAAACCATCCATTGAAAATGGAAGCGGAAACGCGGCGGATTCTTGCGCGGTCGAAACGATAGGAAGGACGAAAGGGGGTGATTTAGGGATAGTCTTATTCTCACCTAAGTAAACTGTCTCGAACTCAAAGGATTCCATCAATGGTTCGAAATGACTGTAAGCAACCGAGTCTGATGGTTCAACTAACTCATCTGAAAATTCAAAGGACTCAAACTCGGGCGGTGAGTCTTCAAAATCGTCTGAAAAAGTGAAACACTCGTAATTGTTATCGTCTGTGAGAACTGTGTCAGATTCAAAGAGGTACGCACTAGTGGCGTCCAAACTGCTATGATCGAAGAGAAATCTTTCAAGCTCACAGTCTTCCTGCGTGATCTTTTGTGTGGTCGGAACGATAAAAAGGAGGGAGGGTGATTTAGGAAGTATAACAGTTAAAGGTTCAGGATGATGAATTGGAAAATCCGACACATCAAACATAAATGGTTCATCCTCAATACTATCCTCAATACTCTCCTCAATGCTATCCTCATGATTCTCCTCAAAAGTTATTTCATCCATGCAATTATCATCAAAATCAAGACGCATATGAAGTTCGGGAGAAACATTTAATGACTCGAGGTGATGAATTGGAGATAAAATTTCAGTCAAATCTGTGCGTTCATCATCCAAAATATTCCCGGCGTCAATATCCTCAATCAAGTGAAAATCAATTTTTTCTGACACCTCATCAAAAGCATGGATATTTATCAATTCAGGTTCTAGATTGGAGGTGTAGAGATCGAAAGGATTGGTGATGGTTTCACTCAAAAGGGACTCTTCACAATCTGGCAAATCAAGCACTACAAAGTTGCACAACTCATTAAAAGTTTTATTTTCAACTGGTGAATCATTTGGGACACTTGTTTGAAAACCGGAGTTGTGGGATTCAATTGAGGATGGGTAGGTTTGATTTGGAAGTGTGTAGAACTCACTCTCACCACTCAAATTCTCACTCTGTCCAACCGTCTCATCATACATTGGAATTTTTGGAGCTAGTTGGAAACTAGCTACCGGTTCACTAGGTTGTCTAAGGGCGGCAATGGTCACATCCAAATTCCTCATCTGTCGGTTTGTTGCTGCAATGTACGCTTCCAACGACTGTTCCAGACTAGACATGGGTTGTGAAGGGGTTTCAGTAAAAGATTCAAAGTTGTTTAGATACGTGAAACTCCCAAATGGTTGTGTAGAATCAATGTCTAGGGAAGGTGCGGAACTCGGGTAGGACTGGTAGGAATTGAATGGTTGGACAGAAGTAGGATCAACATTTGGATAAAAAAGTGAATGGACTTGTTGATCCCAAGAACTAGAAGTGTTGAAAGGAGTGAAAGATCGGTTACGAGATTGTTCAATATGTTCAGCGACAGACATGGGTTTCGGAGTTACAACAGGACTCGAAAAAGTAGTATCAATGTAAGAAGGTGGTGAACGTTGAAATGGTTGATACAAAGTGGATTGTGGAGTCGAACTGTTTCTCCTAGACGCTTCTATTCGATCTTTCAAAGAAATTTTGGGCATGGAGGGGTCGTTTGTAATTTGACCAAAACAATTCGCGTAGGAAGCAAAGTTTGGTTCAGGATACCAAAGTTCGACTAGAGTTTTGTGAGGTGGGGTACCTATGATGTAAGAAAGGAGAAGAAAAAGAATGTGGGTGGAAGTGAGGTGCACGGATTTCTTAGCGACAAGTTGCAAGTTTTTTTTTAAAATTTCCCCCTTTTTTTATATATGTGGTGCTTTTTGCAAAAAAGATTGTCGATAAAAGGCTTAGACACACGTTCAATCAACCACAAATGCACAATCAGGCCTAGATCTAGAGTCACCTAGGTCAGCTAGACAGCTCCTAACTGTTCCAAAGGGCAAGAAATACGACCTCAAACCGCCTCTTCACCGCCAATTGTGGCCAGGTAAGTGGGAGGTTCTCCACTACGTAAGTAGTGGGCCTAATTAAGTAACCACTTGCCTTAGACACACTTGCCTAGACACCACAAAGTCAGGTTAGGATCAACGGTCGATGCCTACAACTATTCCTTTGTCCTATTGAGCGCGAAGTCCTTAGGGCTGAGTCTAATCTTTTTTTAATTAATTGATAGTCAATGCAATATACCTTATGTGATTTCTAGGGTCCTGGGAAGGGTGATGAAATCCCCACCCAATCTGGATTGGTGTAAAAGCCCCTTAAAGTCAAATTAAAGAATGCAAAGCACTGAACACAATCAAACACTTGCAAACAATTTTTTTAGCACGGCGCAAAGAATCCTGCACAAGATCAAGTTATTGGAAAGGGGAGATATTTTTAGCGCAAAGAATCCTGCAGGAAAATTTTTCAGAGGAGATATTAGGGTTGCAGAGAAGAAGAGGAAGCTTACAGTGAATTTTTGAAATGATGACGTCACAGATACGCCGCGGTTCCGCCGCCTGACCCTACCTTTGACCGCGGTTCCTCGGTGGGATCGTTGACTCGGTCCTCCAACTTCTTCTGTTGCTCTGTTTCGGTCCTCCTCTGTTTGTTCAGATTTGCTGTTTTCTGTTTTGCTCTCTGGATTTTTTCAGATCTGAATTCGTTCGTTGGTCCTGCAAAATTCAAACGAAACACCCTTCAAACAATACAAGATGATAAAAAAATTTATATTTTTTTTTATTTTTCAGTTTTTACGATTTTTCAATTTTATATTAACCCAAAATTGCAAAAAGAAAATAACACGTCATCCCCGGCAACGGCGCCATTTGATTGATAGATTTATTTAGCATGCTTGCGCTTTTAAAAGATGAATCAAAAATATTTATAACCGCAATCAAGAACGGCGTCGCTTGGTAGCTAGCCGGTGAGTACGGGTCGGTCCATAGGGATGTTGTGTATTTCCTAATTTGGTCTAACGAGTTAATTCCAAACGGTGTGGATGGATTATCGCTAAAACTAAACTGATTTAATCTAGAACTAGAATCTTGCTAGGGTTAGGTTTAGGTGAAGTTTGGAAATTGAAGATTTCCTCACCGCTTTCAATGCCCTAATTTAGATCTCTTTAGGTGTTATGGTAACAATTAATAAAGGGGATTAGTACCATCGGGAAGAAACGATGTTTCTTCCTCTAGGTTCTAGTCCTTCCTTTCTTAATTCTTACCCTAACCTCCATGGAAAACATACGCAACCAGTCGTTTATGCTACGGTATCACCGTTACCTCATGGGGTAGGGTGGCGTAGGGAACAGTGTGTGTATGTATGCATGGAGTCCTATAAAAACGTGTGATGGGCAAGAAAGTGGTGAGAGATTTTCATCTCTCAAGCCTTCCCCAAATCTAATGCTAACAAGCGAGGAGACTACTCGCTCATTAGGGAATTGAAAAACATATCTATCTATCTAACTAGGGTAGATAAGAAAATTATACTACGGCAGAATAAAAATTAACTAGGGCAATTAAATAAAACTACTTACTTTATTGATGGCTCTCTCCAAACATTTACACAGGAATTTACAGATCTGAATAGATGAATAAAAAGAGGCATAACCTAAAAAAAGGTTTTAGGGTTTCTATTTATAGAACATAGAAAACCCTAGGGTTACAATCGCACCACATCTACATTTACAAATATGCCCCTAAGAAGACTAGTCAAACACCGACGCATCGACACCTTTAGCACCGACACGGGCACCATATGGCCGCGGATCCACGGCCAATTGCCAGGTTTGGCCGTGGTTTCACGGCCAGATGGGGGGCTTGGTTGCTCAATTTTTCTGGACTTCTTCTGTTTCATTTTTACTTATATTTTCTTCAGTTTATTATTCAGAATGTCTTCTAGTTCTCTTCCAGATCTCCAAAGTGAATAAAGTCATGGACTTTTACCGCTTGCTTCGTGATGAATTCTTTAACCTTGCGCTGCCTTTGTTCTCTGTGAAATCGTCCATTGATCTTTGTTTAGTCTTCAAACTGTAAGCTTGATCAAGATTCTTCCATTTGTTGGTCGTAGTCTCACTTTTGTATCGTTTTTTTTTTATCTTTTTCACTGTTTTTGTTCCGAGAACCTGTAACCTGCAACTATGTAGCAGACATGGGTCAAAAGCACATGTTTATTTGTAAAAATGAATAAGAATGGGGAATATAATAATGAAATATTATGATACGAACATCAAGCCCTATACGGAAACTGCAATCCCAATCGTAGCAAAACCTGGCACTGATACCAACAAAACCATGTCACGCCCCGCTTCCCAAAATACGGGGTACGAGGGGTTGACAAGGCTAGACATGCTCCTACGGTCGTGGAAATATCCTGCCGTAGTCACACTTCGGCTTCTAGCTTTACGTAGTAATCAGTAATCAATGTACAGGTAATGAGAAATGCAGTCACTAAATCAAAACAAATACAAAGAACTAACAAGATAGTGATCAAGGAAGTATAGCTCTGGGTCGCTGATCAAGATGTCCGCAATATCCTCGAGGTACGTCAGGTCCTGGTCCAAATCCACTTCTCACTCTGAGCATGCATACTCAGGTCGTCAGAGTAACACAATAGCAATAAATATAAATCCATGTGTAACAAGTGTAATAATGATGAATATGAAACAGTGAGCATGGAGTGATGATATGAGCATGAAGGAGCCAGTACAGGTAAACAGTAAAGCAGGTATATCGGATCAATATCAATGCATGTACATGTCACTAAACCTACTAGTCTCTAAGTCTCACTGTCCAGGTCGCTAATCCTATCGTCAGTCCAAGTGTGAGAGTCAACCACTCATGAGTATCCCCCACCCAAGGGTAGTGCCCCAGGGGCAAGGGAACACGGGCCCGAGTCGCTCGCTAATAATCAGTAATATCACCCATATAACTCCAGAATTGCTGTGTATGCCGGCAATGGGACTCCCGGGATTCTGTTGAACTCATACTCAAACTACCCCACACCCCATGGTCTATATCAAACACCAACCATAAACTCAATTACTGGTCGGTCTATGACAAGTCTACGCGAGAACTGGAGACATGATCTCCATCAAGCATGTCTCGACCGATACCCAAAATAAATGGACAGTGTTTGGTGCCTTACCTATGACACCCATATAAGTGCTTCCATAATCCTCCTATACCAATTATAGTTACACTTATACATGTCCCATAGACGACGACAATGCAATAAATCAATAGGGTCCGCTGATTGTGTACAAGTACGTGTCACTTCGCTTATTCATTCACACTTTAACATTGACGTACTTACCATAATCAAAACACTAATATCTAACACTGGGTAATGTACACGATCACTAGGTTACCAATGCAATGACATCTACATGATATGATGACCATAACTCCCTGTTGATATAGTATATTCCAACCAATTGTATAATTCACTATAAATCATACATGCAGAATCGAGTGAAACAATGAAAAAGTGGTAACAGTATATTTAATTATCTATCCATAAAAATTGGTTTCGCGTCAATCGGGTTTCAGGTTTGCTAGATATGGTCATTTCAATTTAAGTGTTCACTGCTGGGAATCCGATTTCAGAATTGGAAGTCCGTTTCGTAACACATTTTAATCTTAGTTGGGATCATAATTAGGCGACACTATAGTTGAACAATATTTAGAGTTATCAGTTAGGTTTCCAACGCAATTGGCGGATCAGTAATATACTATATCAACAGGGAGTTATGGTCAAGTTAAAGTTGATATGTAAAATCTGTCACTGCAAAATTCAGCTAGACGCGTCGACATTATAAAATGTGTTAAAAATATCATACAGAATAGGAATCCAGTGAAACCAGTGGAGTAAGAAAGATAACTTAATTTTCTACGTAACGATATAGGTTTCCGCACATTTTCGCATTTGAGCAAGGATATACAGAGATTTAAAAATAAGGGTTAACTGGGATTTCTGCTCTGGACTGCAGTCCAGAATCATGATTCTCTGCAATTTTCTCTATCGTAACTAGTTCAAATTTAGGTATAAAAAATAGAGTTCTGATTCTTTTGGCTTCAATACAAGCCAGGGAACACTAAAAACCGATTCGTAAAAGATTTAATGTGAATTTAACGGTCTAGCATGTTCAGGAAAATCAGGTTTCGTAATGATTATCGGGATTAACATTTCATAGGTGAAGCGACCGTGGTTTCCAATCAAATTTCTACAGCACATCGGTAAATAGTAGACGGGTCTAATGATCACAAGTTCCGCCATTTAAAGTCAGGTTTTCTCATATAGTTTCGTATCAAACACTTGCATTCATTGGCTCGCACGAGGCGTATAGGTACGATATAAACTCGAAACTGAATTTAATACGAATTAATAGCATGAAGCAAGTAATATACTTGCCTAGCGATGTGTTGACGACGTTACGGCAGCGGCAATGGCACGATCGCGCCACGAACACGGCACGGCAACGACAAGGCGGCGGCAGTGAGCTTGAACGTCGGCTGGAGGCAATGGGCTCTGGCTCTAGCGACGTAGTACGACAGTGGCTTTGTGTTACCTTTGCAGTGGAGGAGGCTCGGGAATAGCGGCGGTCAGAGGATGCTTCGACGATCCAGGGACGACCTCGATGAGATGGGAAGCTCGGGCATCGTGGGTATGCAGGAGAGGGGCTCTGGTTGGTGGTCGGAGTTGAGGATGAGGGTGGCGATGAAGGGGGCCCTCGGTGGTACTGGGCGACGGTGAGGGGTGGAGCTCTGACGACGAGGACAGCTGGCGGGGGTCGCAACTCGGGAAAGGTGGCGAGGCGAGCTCGGGGCCTTAGGTGTGGGTGTTAGGGGAGCCGGAGGTTATTAGTGAGAGAGTCGGCTATGGAGTCGTGAGGGGGCTGGTGGTCGTGGTGGTGAGGCAGTGGGTGAGGTTGAAGAGAGGGGATGGTGACGCTGGTGGAGGCGGCGAGGGGAGAGCGCGGCGTGGGTTTACAGTGGGGTACTTAAGTTTTGGAGGAGAAGGGAGGAGGGAGGAGAGAGGAGATGACGAGAGGGAGTGAAGAGAGAGAGGAGGTTCATGGAGAGCAGGTCGAGGGGACTTGGTGCGGGCGTGGTCGCAGCTCAGGAAAGGGAAGAAGAAGAGACGTGGGTTGAGGGCGATGGGCTGAGCGGTCGTGGGGGTTCGTCGTGGAGGACTGTTGCGAGGAGGGGGCGAGTCATGGGATGAGGAGCGGGTGAACGGGCGCGAGAAGCAGGGGGGAGGGGGGAAGGGGAAAACACGGGAAAAAGAGCAGGAAAGGGAAAAACGAAGGAGGAAGAAAAGGAAAGCGGGTCGGGTTGGTTTGAGAGTCCGGGTCGGGTCAGTTTGGGGGAAACGGTTTGGGCCGGGGGTTCATGGGCTGGGCTTGAGGCTTGGGTTTGGGGGGACAAGAAGAGAAAAAGAAAAAGAAAAAGGAAAGAAATGAGAGAGAAGGGATTGGGTAAGGTTAGAAAAATAGAAATATTTAAAATAGGGAAGAATATAAGAAATATTTAAATAAGGAAAAATATAGGAAATGTTTATTTGTAAATTCGAAAATTTTAAAGGGACTGGGTATTACAGTGACGTGCGATTAATCCTGACTAGTGTTCTTCTTTTAAGGTTTGAAGGAGAATTCGGGTAAACAGTGGGAGCCATCCTGATTAGATAGACTAAATAACCAATTTAATCTTGCAAAAGCACACGCTGAGTGTTTCTTTTCTCTCTCCAGATAGCAATCATTTCATGCCCTAATCAAGATAATAAAATGTATCGCTTAACCGATCCGAATTCTTATTCGGGGCTGGGGAACGTCATTTCGGCTCTAAACTATGACAACAGTCATAGGTATGAGCTTAGGAAGGAGGATTGCATGGATTCCTTGATGACCCCAACGAAGAAGAAACACATATTTGCATCTTCTTCAGGTGTTTTTGTTATTGAGAACTGTTTTTTGGTTAGTCCTACCTCCTGGATACTAGATACCGGATCAGGATCTCATATATGTAATTTATTATGGGGACTGAGAAAAAGTATGATGGTTGGGCCTGGTGATATGTCTCTAAGCATAGGGAATGGAGCACAAGTTGATGCTTCTGCCGTCGGTGAATATCACCTAGCTTTGCTAAATAGCAATACTATGATTTTGAACAATTGCTACTATGTACCTTCCATGGTTTGCAACATCATATCAGTTTATTTACTTGATAAAGATGGATATAACTTTGTTCTTGATAGAAATATCATGAACATTTACCTTAATCAGGTATTGGTTGCTGATGGTACACTGTGTAATTGTATCTATGTTCTAAATCAAAACACGGTTCTCAATGTACAAAACACATGCAAGAGGAAGAGTTTAGATACAAACGAATCCTACTTGTGGCATTGTAGACTTGGTCATATCGGAGAGAAAAGACTGAGTAAATTGCATAAGGATGGATATTTGAATGCGTTCGAATTTTCATCTTATAAAACTTATCAGTCTTGTCTCAAGGGAAAAATGACCAAATCTCCGTTTACTGGACACGGAGAAAGAGCAGCAGAGCTCTTAGGACTCATACACAGTGATGTATGTAGTCCGATGTCTATACATACAAGTGGTGGGTTCTCTTACTTCATTACATTCACTGACGGTCTCTCTAGGGTATGTGTATCTTATGAAACACAAATCTGAACCTTTTGAGAAATTCAAAGAATATAGAAATGAAGTAGAGAACCAGATTGGCAAAAGTATTAAGATCCTCTGATCTGAGAGAGGAGGGGAGTACTTAAGCACGGAATTCCTTGATTACCTAAAAGAGAATGGTATTCTCTCTCAGCTCACTCCTCCGTATACACCACAGCACAACGGTGTATCGGAGCGGAGGAACCGTATCCTATTGGACATGGTTCGCTCCATGATGAGTAATACTGAGTTGCCTCTTTCATTCTGGGGACATGCGCTTCAAACAACGGCATATCTTTTGAATCAAGTTCCATCCAAATCCGTGCCTAAGATTCCGTATGAAATATGGAGTAGTAAGAAACCATGTCTTAAATTTATTAAGATATGGGGTTGTCCGGCCTATGTGAAAACACAGAAACCAGACAAATTTCAGGCATGATCAGTTCTATGTAAATTTGTGGGATATCCTAAGGATTCACTAGGGTATCTGTTCTACCATACTGAAGAACAGAAGGTGTTTGTATCTTGCCACGCCACCTTTTTGGAAAGGGAGTTTCTTACAAAAGAAACTAGTGGGAGTTCGGTAGAACTGGGAGAAATCCATGAACCACAAAATGAAACTGAAGGTTTGGAGGAACCGCTAGATTCAATAGTCCCAGACAAACCTCAGTCACTCCGCAGATCCGGTAGGATTTTTCATCCGCCAGAGAGATACTATGGTTTTCTCAAAGACGGGGATCGGGAGGATTGCATCTTGGAAGAAGATGATCCTACCAGTTTCAGGTAGGCCATTATCAGTAGGGACTCTGATAAGTGGCTGGATGCTATGCGATCCGAAATGGAGTCTATGTACACCAATAAAGTATAGATCTTGGATATTGCTCCACCTGGGGTAAAACCCGTTGGATGCAAATGGATCTACAAAAGGAAATATGGTGTAGATGGGCAGGTGGAAACCTATAAGGCTAGATTTGTTGCAAAAGGTTTTCGTCAAAGACCAGGTGTGGACTATGACGAAACCTTTTCTCCAGTGGCTATGCTTAAATCCATTCGGATCCTACTTGCCATTACTGCCTTCCATGACTATGAGATCTGGCAGATGGACGTAAAAACGGCTTTTTTGAACGGAAGTTTAGCAGAGTGCGTTTATATGGATCAGCCGGAAGGTTTCATAGACAGTGGGAGCAGCAGAAAAGTGTGAAAGTTGCTTAAATCTATTTATGGATTAAAGCAGGCATCGCGGAGCTGGAACATCTGTTTTGATGAAACAGTCAACGGATTTGACTTCATCAAGAACGAGGATGAGCCTTGTATATATAAGAAGTTGCAGGCTGAACTATCGTGTTCCTAGTCTTGTACGTGGATGACATTCTTTTGATAGGAAATGACATTCCTATGCTACAATCGGTCAAGTTGTTCCTGTCATAAAAGTTCTCCATGAAGGACTTGGGTGATGTCTCGTACATTCTGGGGATTAGGATCTACAGAGATAGATCCAAGAGATTACTCGGACTCTCGCAGTCCGGGTACATAGAGACCATACTAAAGAGATTTAGTATGGAAGATTCCAAGCGCGGTAACATACCCGCATTGCACGGAATCACCATCTCCAAGGAGATGTCTCCCAAGACTGACGAAGAGAAGGTTCGCATGAGCACTATACCCTACGCTTCGGCGGTAAGATCTATAATGTATGTGATGCTATGTACAAGACCAGATGTAGCTTATGCACTAAGCGTGGTGAGCCGGTATCATTCGAACCCAGGTGGGGACCACTGGACAGCAGTAAAGAACATTCTCAAATACCTGAGAAGGACTAAGGAGATGTTCTTGGTTTACGGTAATGGAGACCTAAAGGTCGAGTCCTTTACCGATTCAAGCTTCCACAGTGACAAGGATGACAGCAAGTCTGTCTCGGGTTTTGTGTTTACCCTAAACGGAGGGGCGGTGTGTTGGAAGAGCTCCAAACAGGATACCGTCGTAGACTCGACGATGGAGGCTGAATACATTGCTACAAGCAATGCCGCAGAAGAGGCGGTCTGGATGAAGAAGTTCATTAGTGAACTTCAGGTAGTTTCGTCCATTGTTGACCCAATACCTTTGTATTGTGATAACAATGGGGCTATTGCTTTAGCAAAGGAACCACGGCCCCATTAGAAATCCAGGCACATTTTAAGGCGGTATCACCTGATCAGGGAGATCGTAGATCATCAGGAGATCGAGCTCCGGAGAGTGGATATAAAAGACAACACTGCGGATCCATTCACCAAGACCCTTCCTCAAGCACAGTTCGAGAGACTTTTTGATATGTTGGGTATGAGGTACGCCAACAGCTGGCCCCAGAGCAGACGTTGGATACTCGGTACGCCAATATATGGCCTCAGTGCAAGTAGAAGATTGTTGGATATGTATGCCCTACAGACCATTATTGTATATGTATACATATGGATGCTTGGACATATATATGTACAGGACAGTCTTGCTCGATATGATAGTATGCTATCTGGTTTGTCTTTATCTTAATATGTGCATGTTTTACTTGATATTACATATCTTTTATACATGTTGATAAAGCCCGTAGGATCATTGCTAGACTACCTGCGTTGTGATGGCGATCATACTTGTGGGAGCTGGGTAGTCGATACGCACATCCTTAAATGGTCCCTAGTCGTGGGAGTATCGAGACTAGGCATCGATATTCCGAAGTAGGCTAGTGTATATGTTTCTAGACCCCGATGAAGGGAGATGGTTTGGTACCGCAACCTTTGGTCTTTAGACCTAAGATCGTATACAGGTGCTCACTGTGGATCAGTACACCTGACGGACTCACCGAAGACTTCCAGATAGTACTATACCTATCGTCAGATGGAAATTCTCGGGTGACATGAGTACAGGTTAGTCTTTAGACCTGAGATCGTCATTTGTCTCGTGTGAGTTCTCACTGTGCATTAATCACTACCCT
This sequence comes from Agapanthus africanus, assembly GCA_030015575.1. Taxonomy (NCBI): domain Eukaryota; kingdom Viridiplantae; phylum Streptophyta; class Magnoliopsida; order Asparagales; family Amaryllidaceae; genus Agapanthus; species Agapanthus africanus. The sequence continues at coordinate 115,758,970 of CM057340.1, read as the reverse complement.
ACCACGGATCTATTGAGTCATGCAAACAGGTGGTACAGTCCCGAGCCACATGGAGGCAGTGAGCGATTGTTGGGGATTCGTCTCTCCCGATATTATGAGTCGATATCGCACCGTGTTTGATTGATCAGGACCATAAGACCTTGGCCAAGGCAGTTGGGATTTACTGATAGGCTGATCAATAGTTTCCCGGATTGGTCCTGAGCCGCATCAGCATGAATTACCAGGTTATTAGGGTCTGACGTTTACCACCCCCTAGACCCGGTATGCGATACTCTCAGATGAAGAGACCGAACTGTATGGAGATTGTCACAGATAGGCTCAGTAGGGATCCGGATGAGTTTGCTCGTCGGCCTTCCTTTTCGACAGGTATTCGGGTAGCCGTTACGTACAGCTAGTGCCGCTGACATGCTTGTGGTTATGGATTTATCCAGTAACTCACTGCCAGTGTACTGTCGAGTCTTTAGAGTCCCACACAGAGGGTTTCCCTGGTTCAGGCGAAATGATGTAGTAGCTGTATTGGATACATGCAGGGTCTCTATCGATTGATGTACTTTGTACTCGGACTTTCGATCGGACAGTTGGTAATACTAGCCGGCTCGGGTTTGAGCCGGATTATTAAATCAGGTATTGATTTAACAGTTTACATATATGTATTTCGATATGTATATTCTAGTATTACATTCTTCGTGTTATTCTATCTCTTTGAGCATTCGTGTTTTTATCCGAATGCAGGTATGTATACACAGCAGACTGTAATCCGTATTTTATTACAGATTACCTTCTAGAAGGTGGAAACCTCATCATGGACTTTTCCATTTATTGATAAATGGAAATGAGGTGGAAATTAAGGAGAGGGTGGCATGGTGAGTGGCATGGCTTCAATAGTTCACAAATGAATTCTTTATTCATTTGTGGTTACTATTGAAGCATGGCTACACTTGCTTATTCATGAAAATTGATACACAAAACCTTTGTGTTGATTTTTTTCTCTCACATGCATGCTTCATTATTCTTGATCTCCCATTTTTCTTCACCTCCTCCCCCTCTTGAGTTTCCTCCACATTCATCATCTTCCTCTTCACTACCCTTCTCATGAGTTGAGAAACAAGTGAAGAGGCAAGAAAGAGATAGTAAAACATTTAGATCTTCATACTACATCCTAGACTACTTGGTTTAGCAACCTAAATTCTTTAGTAACTCTACTTGACATATAGTGTGGAGCTAGAGCCATGGATCACATCCCTCGGATGGATCATCTATGACCAAGGAAGACCGAAGAGCAAGATCGCTCGCGGAGAACCAAAAGAGCCAACAAAGGAGATCAAGCATGTTCAAGGTGGCCACTTGGAGCTAACGACGAGAAAAGAAAACCGAAGGACTTGGATCATTTGGTGAGACTTCTTTCATAGTAGTTTGTTCATCTCATTTAGTTTTGCTAGATAGGTTTATGGAAAGATCCGGGTTAAAGGTTATTCTAACGCCGTGTTCTAATCGTTAGAAAAAATTTTGTTCCGCATTTGGCCACGGTAGTTGGCCGGGGCACTAGCGTAACCTTTCAGAAGACAAGCATGTAGAACGGATCAACGAGCCTACGGTATTTTAGGTGATCCATTACCCTACAAAGATAACAGATCTTAGTACTTGCAGGACACTAATCGTTTATTTGCTTCCACTGTTATATGAGATACTCTTGCGGATTCGGATCTACATGAGTTGATCGGTGATTTAGGGATCGCTCCACCATAATTCTACATTGGTATCAGAGCCATTAAGGCTGTCTGATCCATCTTATCGAAGTTTTTGATTATGTTAAGATTATTCCTGATCATAAAAAAATTATTTTTAAATTAGATCAACTTTTATGAAAACCTTTAAATTTTTTAGATCTAAAAAATTATCTTTTTATTAGATCTATAGAAAGCACATGATAAAAATATGATATTTCTTGTAGATCGATCTCATGACATTGATTTAGGGATTAAAATCTATGTTTTTAATTGAGGAAAACATATTTTTTAGCGATAAAAATTAATTTTTACATGTGATGATGGTGCCGCAATGAAGTAGTGTTGGTAACGACCACTATCATTGCGATCGTGCCTTCGCAAAGAGGCGATGGGGACGACTGAAGCAACACCCTAATCGTTATTTTTTATTTTTAAATTATTTAGATTTTTGCAAATTGTGTGTGAAAGTCAAAGGGATTTTTTGAAAGAATTTTAAATTGCAAGATATTTTTTTGAAAAGATATTCTTAAATTTTAGAAAAGATATGTGAAAATTTTAAAACATTTATTGAATTTTTAACAGATTTTATTAGATTTGTTTAACTTATTTATTAATTTAAAAAAATTGCAAATAGCTTAGGCTCTGCTGAGCCAGAGCCGGTGGCCTGGCTTGGTTCGGCTCGAGCTGGAGTCCACCGACCTAGCTTTGCTTGGCATGATCCGAAGCCGGCCCATAATCGGCTCGTCTTGACCCTGATCCGTATGACCTGGCTCGGCTCGGCTTGGCTCGAGCTGGAGCCGGCCTGGCTCGGCTCAGGTTGAGCCGGAACCCGCTCAGGCAGCTCGACTAGACTCGTAGCTGCCTCATGTGGCTCGGGCCCAAGCCCAGGATGGCCTTGGGCCTTATTTTTGTGTGGTTGGGAGGGGGGCTGGGCTATATATTTATAATGTTTTTCTGATTTTAAAAAAAATGTTTAAAAATCGGGAAATATAAAAATAATGCAGAAAAATCTCGAAAATTATTTTGAATATTTAGAAATTATTTTGGGGTTTTGGCACATATTTTGGCTACCATGAGCTAACTAAAGTTAATTTGTGACGCCGAATTAATGTTTATTTTTAATCCTAAACAACTTAGGGTTTTATGTGATAGTCAGTTCAGTGGGAGCGCACACAGTGCGTGTTGATCCAAGAAAATAGTTAACATCTTAAATTTGAAATTCAGGGTAATTAATCAAGATAGTAAAATAATTAAAGTTAGATCTCCTAACACTAAATATTTCACGTGGGAGATTTCGGGTGAAGTAATATATGTAACAACCCATTTAAAATTACTTTTGAGCTTGAGATTCCATAGCTTAAGCAGATATCTATAAAGAATTTTTAATTTATATAGTATAGAATGTAGTTATTGAATCATCTAGTTGCTCATTCCTTAATTATGAAAATATATTTGTTGCTAGTCTTTTTCATTAAATGATGGAATTAATTAATGTTGTAAATTACTCTAAACTAGAAATAAATGCTTAGAATCTTAAGCAATCTATAAAATGTCTAAATAGATAATTTTTTTGTCGATGGTGTTTCATGGACAAGTTGAAGGACTTTATGCTAGTGATGAAGTGGTAGTGTTTAATGACACTACATCTCTGAGATGCAGTCATTGGGGGCTTAACGTATCAAAGGCCGTTTTACAAAATGAAGTCATTGGTAGTCGTAGGATTTCTTTTCTTGATTGCTAATCCTACACGGTATACAAATGAGACAGGTATAAGGTTATCCATGCATCAAATGGCTTGTGGAGTGATATGTTGTGCACTAGATATTTGTTATCTATGTGCTAAACAAATTGCGAGATGTGCCGTGTAGTAATGACACTTCAATTGTTTATTTTCCAATTTAATTAGATCGGTTATAGTTTATAGCTCTGTTCACACCCATTTTTAGGGTTCGTCCAATGGATGTGATGCGACGCGTGCAAAGCACGTGCGCATGGAAAAGGCCATCACATGCGATGCGACGCATGCAAAGCACGTTTGCATGGAAAATGACATCGCATATACTTGATTAAATCATTCTTAGAAGAAATCTTCTATCAGTTAACAAAATTAACAAAAATAATCGAAATTGATTTTTGGATCAATGATCTAATAGTGTGCGCACATCTTAAATTGATATAAATCAATTTAAATCTATTTGTTGGTAACAAACATGACAGATCAAATAAAATTAATTTTTGAATCAATGATCCAATGGTGTGCATGCATCCAGAAATTGATATGAATTAATTAAGATTAAATTGAGATAAAAACTCACATAATTGTTGAAAACAAAGTCTAACAATTTATCTTCTATAAATAAGAACCCCTCACAATGAAAAGGAGACCTCTCTCAAGATCTTTGGCTAACCTATTTTCAGAATCTCTGCACTTTTGTTCTTCCCTCAACAAAAAAAAGAAGAACCGAAACTCTTGAAAAAGAGAAGCCCTAGTTGACTAGGTAATAAAAAGAAGATTCTCTCTCTTTAATAAAAAAAAACTCAGTGTTTTTTATAACGAAACTAGTGCTTCTCTAAAAATAAAGATCGAACGATCTTAGAGTTTATCTCTCTTATACAAAAATCCATTACTTTCATGAGAGATTTACTCTAAGATCCAAGAATTTGGATAAACCCCTTGTAAAAAGAAGATCACAAAAATAAAGATCAAAACTAGTGCTTCTTTTGAAAGTTTTTACTTTTATTGAATTTAAATGTGCCATATGAATGCACTTTAAATCAATTAACAGAGGTTGCAATCCCTTTGAAAGCCAAAACTTTTCGCATCTTAGTGCGCACCCTGGCTTAGGGTGTAAACTATAGATGTGTGCATCACGTGATATACGCGTGAGCGCACGTGGAGGATATTATCCACATTAGACTTGCACTTATGCGTACTGTTCAAGCTTAGTAAAGTGCGCATCACATGATACTCACGTGCGCATCCTACATTCATATGCATCCCTTCTGATCCGCATCACATATAGATTCGCGTCACGTGATATTCACGTGCGCACCCCATAAACAAAGATGCATACGCGTCACGTGATATACACGTGCGCATTAATTGAACCCAGTCAAGTGCGAATCACATGATATTCACGTACGCGCCTCTTGAATGAAACTGCATGTGCACCACATATACATGCATACCTTACACTCATGTATACCCCTCTAAAAGGGAAAGGCATGAATTCCCCATGCGAAGCACGTGCGCACCTCAAACGCACATGCGCACATGAACAACAAGCCACAGTTAAGATATTTAGCTAATATACACTATGTATAGAGGTTTATGCTTCATAATTAAGTTGATCTTAGTTTACAACGAGGCTAACGATTCTTAGATGAAAACAAATACCCCATGAACCGATAGACTTTATCAAGATGAGAAATGCTACCTAAGTTCAACCCTAAATCTAATATACGGATTTGGAGTAATCCGCGCCCTATGGGCGACGACATAAATTAGTCTCCGTATACAGTCCAAGGACGACTCCAAAATAAACAGAATATAATACGACATTAAGTAATAGACAAGGAGTATAGAAATTTATTATTGTTTGATAATAACGTAATTAACTGCAGGGGCTTACGCTTGCAGATAAAAGCGTCCCCACAATAAGAAAAACTCATCATTGAGAGGGAATCTGATGTTTGCTACAACGGTTGCATCCATCCAAACCTCCGATATATGGTGCCATAAATCAACTTGGTATTTTCGGATAAGTAGACGGATATGTTCCATATAGCATCTGCCCCCAGATTCAAGTTGGATGCGCTCCCCGCGCCTTAGTCCGGTTTCCAACGGTAAATAGATTTTAGCACACCCGGTGGGGCCTTTTTCTCTTTCCACTCTACACTTTGTGTGTCGTGTTTCATGAACAAAATCGCGGTATATATGTATATGATTGCTTTTGGATTTGGGGATACTAAAGCTGATGTTCTCCTTTCTATGCAGATCTCAATGGCATTCTGCAACTGCAACTGCAAATTTGGTTCCAGCATTTCTGCATCTCAACTAATCATGTCTGGTCAGTTCATGGCCCCACTGTTATGCATTCTGACGGCCCAGGACTAGCAGATATTGAATAGGCTCCAGTTCGGATAATTTTCTCCACTCCCCACTTTTGAAGCCTCAATGACAAAGGAGGAAATCCCAAGGAAGTCGGTCTTCGATAGTCTGGCTACTATCATAGGCTTTGCTAACGAACCTGCTAATCTGAAAACTCGGTCATCGGCAGACTGGGCTCGAGTCCCGTGGGTCGACTGGAAAAGAATCCCATAATACCTAAGAAGGCGGTCTTCGAGAGGCTAGCCATCCCAATTTACCAGTCGCCCAAGGATCCCGCACTCCCAAGGCGATCTGTCTTCCGCAGATTGGCCCCTCAAACAACTTCTCCAACATCCTCGAGGGTATCTGTGTTCAAGCACTTGGCACTGGCTGATGTCTTCAAGCAACACAGGGGGCATACTGAAGAAGCTCCTAAGGTTGATGAAGCTCCTGTCACAAGAGCTGATCGACGTCGCTACTGGCTTCAACAAAGATAGGCTGGAGGTAGTTCTCCATCCGGTTTAACATCACCGGCCACTATATCGATCAACCACGCTGCTGTTCCAACCGGGAACAGCTTCGAACCCTTGAAGATGGTGAAGCGCAACTCTCCCACCGCAATGCTCAAGAAATCTCTACCATATATGGAGATACCAGGGGAATCGAAGCCTGTATGCTCACCTCCACGACTGACCTCGACGATCTATAAGATTTGGAAGGAAGTTTAGTGATCCACCATAGATCCGAGCTATTCTCCTCGGGTTAAGAAGATGAAGAGTCAGCCCCGTCGTGACGACTCTCCTCCTCACACTAAGATTGTTCACCCCAAGGCGGTCCCTCACAAAAGAGGAAGGCCGGAGAAGGTTCCTACGCCCGAGGCGAACTCCATGGGCCGATACACCTTAGGGCTGGAGGCATGGTGGTTTATAATGTTTACATGATGAACTCCAAGGAAGACAGCAATAAATTTGTTTCTCATAGACCAGTCACCCGTTTTATAACAAAGGATCAACAAAAATTGCAAGAAATCATGGCTCAAGCGGTGGAACTTATGACTCCACCACCTAATATAAGTCCGGATGTCGTTTCCGAAGAGAGGACATGTCAGGCGTCGGATATTGACTACCTGAAACGCGTCCTCGAGAAAAAAGATGAAGAAGCCGCAGAGATGAATGCCAGGATGGACAAGTTGGCCATCGTATTTCAGAGTATGTTCGGGATGATAGCTCAGCTCGAACAGCCAGTAGAGGAACCGCCGTTGGATATTATCGACGATTCTCCACAAATCCTACCAGTAGTGAAGGAAGAGGTGATTTCCAAGTCACGGCTAGATGAATACATTGCCCAGCAGTTCAAAGCGCATCAAGCCAATGAAGCGGCAGGAAAACTGATCAAGACGGGTCGACCATATCCCGCATGGTACGACCAAATACAGTATCCTACAGGATATACGATCCTGACGTTCCCCATATACAAAGGAACCGGTAATTCGAACCAGCATGTCACTCAGTTTAGATCCAAGGGTGGCAACACTGGAGGTAATGACATTCTGCTCCTTTGTTAGTTCGTGAGCAATCTCTCAGACATAGCTTTCGAATAGTATGCATAACTTCTGAATGACTCCATCAAGACCTTTGCTGAGATGGAGCTCCTCTTCACGTAGAGATTCGCTAGTGCAAGCGAACGCACTACCATGACTGTACTATTCAATGAAAAGCTCAGATCCAGTGGGACATGGGTCCAATATGCCATGAGATAGCAAAATCTCTGGTCTAAATGCGAGCAGCCCATCGCCGAGGCTTCGGCTGTATGCATATTCGTAAGCACTATCGATAAGAAGGAACGGATCTTCCCGTACCTGGAAATTTTCAAGCCTTTAACTTTTCAAGAGCTCATCGACAAGCTGGCTTCTCTGGATGCCATAGATCAAGGTCCTTCCTCATCCGGCGGAGAAGTTTAGAATAATAAGGGCAAGAACAAGGCGACGTTTGTCGCCAATACATAACAACAAACAGGTGGCTTCAAAGCAGGAGGCCGCCACAATGATAGTCGCTCAGGTCCTTCCCTTGAAGAGAAGATAGGACACGAGTATTCCTTTCCTCATGGTAAGACGAAAAAATTATTTGACTTAGCCTTGAAGAACAAGATGGTGATGTTGCTCAAGACCCGGCGTCCAGCACAATCCAACTCGTTTAATGACTCTAATTATTGTCCTTATCATCGGTTCGTCAGCCATATGATTGAGGACTGCTTTGTCTTCAAGAACTGGGTTGAAGACCAGTACAGACAGGGTAAGATCAAGCTGACAGAAAACTGAAAGGTGGAACCGCTACAAAGGCACGCTTCTAAGAAAGCAGATATGCAGAGGGTATCCTATAGCAGAAGTTCCGTGGGAGATGGTTCTCTCACCAAAAACGAAGAAGAAATTGAAAGACTTGCACGCATGCCCCGCATTCCGGTAGAAGAGCTCGATTGAGCCTTAGATTATTGAAGGAAAGCTGAAGCCACTTCCCACTCTAGAGATGGCTTGTGAGGGGAAAAGACCCCAAGTCGAACCGTCTAGCATAGAGAAAAAGAAGACGAAGAAGCTCGTGCAGCCAGCTGAGCATATGGACAGCTGTACGCACTTACAGAAATATATCGACGTGCTGGAAGAGTACAACCAGAAAGCGCGAACGCCTGTAACGCTCAAAGAATTTCTACAACACATCCTTGAAAGCAGTGATGTAGAAGATGTTGGATATAGTACCATCATGGAAATTATTGTAATTGCAGGTAGACAATAATTGAGGGAGGACCTATATAGGTAGAACAGTCTTATTCGAAATGATAGTATGATATCTGGTTTGTCTTTGTCATTGGTGTGTGTAAGTTTTACTTTTTATTACGTGTTGTTAATACATAATAATTGTAACGACTCTGATTTTACTATACGAAAATTTTTAAGTTAATGTATAAAATGGAGTTTGCAAGCCTGACTACAATTTAAAAGTTATTTTTGTTTAAGAATAGCAAGAAATAACTTGTAGCTTATTGATAAAGCCTTGCACTGCTGTGACATGGCCTCTGTGTTTGAATCCCATCAGCCACATGTTCAGTCGAAAATATTGCACTTTTGATATAATATTTTCCTTACTTTCCTTAAATATTTAAAGGTGTTTATTATAAATATAGAATATATTTGGGTTTATCTGCAAAATACTATTTACCATATGTTTATATATTATAATTAACATTATGAAGGAAAATATATGCATATAATATTTATATAATATTTTGGTAATTAAAATATGCATATCATATCAAATATTCTAATCAAGATTCTTAAAAGATATAATATCATACAAATGGTTAGAATAATATTTCAAAATATATGCATAATATTTTAGTAATTAATATATGCATATCTTACCAAATATTCTTAATTAAGATTCTTAAAGATTTATTACCGTATAAAGTAATTAAAATACTCTCTCTAATTTAATAAATATTACTAACATTATTCATGGAGATTTTATGCAGATTTAGCTCAGGTCAAGAGATCAAGATATTCAAGATGTCAGAATAAAAAATCTGCCAATAAAATCATAGGATCTGAAAACTTGGAAAGTGGATCTTTATGGAAAGTCTAAACCTATGAGATCTAGGATTTCTAATTTGAGGGCTATATAAAGGACCGAGAGCTAAAGTTAAAACTCATCACCTTTACATGAAGCAAATCACCATAAAAAATAAGAGATCCACGACAGGTCCATGATTCGACGTGATAGGGCGACATGAAAATCGATAGAGCATCTACTTCCTACGATGCAGAGATCGAGAGCAACTTCTTCCTCTTGTAATCTAAATTCGTAGGATTTGTACTTGTGAAGTTGATTAATAAAGATAGATCATTTTGTTTAATTATTTATTTTCTGTATTTTTACTTTCTACATTTTATTTATGATCCCATTCTCTATCCTTTCTTCTTCTTCTCACAACATGCGTGAGTAATTCCTAGCTTTCTAGGGTTCGTAGGATCAGGGTAGAACAATGGATGAGAAAATATTTGGACTTCTTTTAAGTCTTATGAATTTTATCAACTTTAGCAAAAGAATCGTTAACATCTTAATCGGGCGTGCTACCAATTTATTGCTAGTCTCGACTGCGATTTGAGATCAGATTAACAATTATTTTATTAAGGGCTAGACATGTATAGAGATCAATGAAAGGACAAGGCTCAATAGTGTGGAAACCCTAGTTTCTTCCAAGGACCCTAATTCTCATTCATCACTATCAATATAGTTTTAAATCTATCAATATATAAAAGGAGTCATCTTTATTAGTCATCCGTGACTACTAATTCCTGACGAACCCTACAAGCCTTGTTTTTATATATTCTATATCCTTATTTAAACTAGTTCTGAAAAATAAATATTCTACATTCGTATTTACCATAGAATCTATTCTTCACTATTCTCTATTCTCCTTCCTCTTTTCTAATCGGCACATCTAAAGCAAGATTAAAAGTTCCACGAATCCCTGAGGACGACCCGTACTCATCTCGGCTAGCTACAAGTGACACCGTTATTGATTGCGGTTATTCTAAAACATTTTTTCACATCAATCAAATGGCGCCGTTGCCGGGGATACGTGCGTAATTTTTTTCTTGCTATTCGGGTTGAATTCTTATTCGATCCATATCATAATAAAACAAAACAGCAAATTGTGTATTTAACAATTATTGTGCGAATTTTGCAAGGGAATCTGGAGTCACTTGAACGAGAAATTTGAGATTCAGAGACTTTCTGAAAGGACCAGAGGAGCAAGCAAGGCCACCGTAGCAAAAAATTTCAAAATATCTCTCAACTCCAAGGCGGAACCACGGCAACAAGTCCATTTTGGCGGCGGAACTGCGGCATAGTTGGGGACTTAGGGTTCCAAACTTCTCTAGTAACTTTTCTATATCTTTCTCTCTCCTCTGAAAAATCCAATAATATATTTTTCTGCGGGACTCTTTGTAAATTTCGCCGCTCAAAAATCCTTTTGCTTGTTTTGTTTTGCGGTTTGTTTTTGCATATTTTTAATACGGACTTTAAGGGGCAAGACCAAAATTCAGATTAAGTGGGGATTTCATCAACCTTCCTAGGCCACACAAATCACAAAACGAGTATCTGCATCACCCTACATTAATTAAAAATATATAGACCAAGACTCTAAGGACCGTCGCGCTCAATTAGGACAGAGGAAGATCGTAAGTAATCTATCGCTTATCCGCATTATTTGCGTGATGTCTAAGGCAAGTGTGTCTAAGGCAGGTGGTTACTTAATTAGGCCCGCTATTTTCGGTGATTCGTATAGCGGATACCTCCCACTTACCTAGCACTTGCCTGGCCACAAGAGTAATAAAGAGGTGGTAGAGAATTGATCCTACGACTTGTCCTTTGGAAGTCTAGGAGCGGCTTAGTGACTTGACCTAGGTGACCTTCGTTTCTAGGGTTGATTGTGCATTTTTTGTGTGATTTGTCTCACGTCCGACACTTTTCAAAACAAACCTTTTTAGTTCTCACACACGCTGCCACTTGCGCTAAACCCGCTTAGTGCATGCTCGGCTGGATACGGAATTCTTGTGCCCGTCTTTTTCGCGTTTCTGCTATCGACTCCGAAGTCGATACTTTTTCATCTTCGTTTTCCTTTCCACCCACCACATCGACCGAGATAGACGGTTCTCCATCAGATTTTACCATCACCACCCTGCCACCACCCGTCAGTGCGCAGAATCCACCGCGCATCTTTCTCCAAGAAAGATGCTACCCCGTGCGTGGACCACTTCCTACCTGTCTATCAATTTTACCAGCCAATGGGGATAATTTTGAAATTAAACCCCACTTCATCAAGCTGTTGCCCAAATTTCACGGGCTTGAATCCGAAGACGCATACATTTTTATAAACAAATTCGAAAACGTATGCGCAATGATGGGTACGTCACAACTTTCTGTGGATGCTATGAGATTACGTCTTCTCCCTTTTACTTTGTGCAATCTAGCAGAAAAATAGCTTTATAACACTGCCGGCGGTTGCATTAGAGGGCTTGGAATAAAGTCCAATTGCCAAATGGGATGAATTCGTTGTAGTATTTCTTAAGAAATTTTATCCCAATCATAAGACCGCCCGCGTTCAAAGCGAGATTAACCAGTTTACCCAACTTCCCAATGAACCATTTTGGAAATACTTTGAACGGTTTAAGGATCTTCTTCTACAATTCCCTAATCACGGAATCAATAGATAGGACCTTGCTGCATTATATATAAGGGTATTAATCCTGCAACAAAACAGATACTTGAAGACATTTGTCAATGTCATTTTCTTGTCTAAAGACAATGGTGAAGCTTGGCAATTTCTGGAAGATCTCGCCGAAAAAACTTTACAGTGGGAAAGCGTTCGACCATCATCTTCATCAAGGGCAGGCATCCATCGGCTCGATTTTTCCATCACAATGAAAGCCTAAATGGTAGCGATCTAAAAGAAACTCGACGCTTTAGAGAACAAATTCTCATCGGCCTCCCTAAACCAGGTTACGCTTCCCAAGACCGTGTGTGGTTGCTGTTCCGACCCATCACATCTAACGGAAGAATTTCCTTTGAATGCACCGTTTCAAGGTCAAGAACACACTAATGCTACTTTTCAGCAGCGACCTAGAAACGATCCTTATTCTTCCATATACAATCAGGGATGGAGGAATCATCCTAATTTTGCCTGGAACTAAAACCAAACCGAAAATCAAAACCAGTTCCTAAGCAATCATCAAAGACCTCCTCCACAAAAACAGTAACCACCAAAACCGAGTCAGCACCCCTTTCAATCACAACCTTTTCAAATTCCGGCCAAAAATTCTACACCTTATAATAATTGTTTCCAAACGGCCGGTACCGAAAACTCATCTGCACTCGAACGATGTGTGGATATATTTATTAAACATTCCATGCAAATGACGGATGATATAATGTCTTCTATCCGAACATTAACGCAGACCACCACCTTCTATGGTGAAAATATAAAATCGATAGAAGCACAACTTGCACAAATAAATGCCGCGATGGGTGCGAGAGAAAAAGGGAAACTTCCATCTCAACCGTCACGCCTCGCTTCCAAGAGTACGCTAAGGTAGGCACGTGACATAGCCAACCATGCTACCTGTGGATAGGAATTATCCTTCCACAGTCACATTACGGCTGTAAAGATATCAAGAACAATAATAAACTATCTAACACATGTCCATAAGCCAAAATAAAATGAGTCAAGAATAAAATAATGCGGAAGCAAAAGATCCAATACAAGAATTAGTGGAATGTATGTCCCATAATGCGGGCTCACATCAGGAATGAAAATACTGAAAATAAAAGAACTAACTACTAACGAGACCTCACTGCTCAGCCTGCTGACTGAAGTACTCCTGCTCGGACTGCAGCAAAGGTACGGAATCTGGGCCATGCAAAACCCAGACGTCAGCGCGTCATAACATCAAGCAATAATATATAAAAAGGGTAGCAAGACATGCAAGTATAATCATAAATGGTAAAGAAGGTGTAACAGCAATATAAATCTGGGCAGTGAAAGGTAGTGTGCAGTGAGTAATCTAAACTGGTCTATTGGGTTAACTACTCTCAAGTCTTTGAAATAAATTTGATGAATCATTGATGTAACTCAATAGTATCCCGTGCATGCCCGGGATCACGGTCTATGACTCTCGGGCTGAACCCGAGACATGCCGCAAGGCAGTAAAGGATGGTAGGTAATGACGAGTGATGTCAATAGCATCACTCCGGGGCTGGCCTAGCCCGTAAGACTGATCAGAAAAGGCATAGAACTGTCCAGTTACAGGTCAGGTTTCATCATTGATTTCCCCATACCCCCAAGTTATATGTATTCAAGTCAGGTATTAAGTAATCAAGAGCTAATGCCAACACAGGATCAGGCAGGTACAGGTTTGTCTGGATAGACAACAGGAACTGTCCGTAAGGACAACAGGTCAGGTTTGTTGGCATTAGACACAAGATCAGGTAACAGGTAAAGCCATGGTGCAACAGGTCAAGCCAGGTAGTATGTATATATTATGTCATGTCGAGAGGTGCACGGTGCCATGTCGTGTCAAGTAATAGGTGTAACAAGTCATGCCAGGGGTGCACAGAATGTCATATGGGTGCTCATCATCAACTAACATAAGCATGGGTAAACCAAACAAGCATGGGGTACTAGTGAAACAATAAAAATGAAACATGGTGATGATATATGCAAGGGTACATATTAAAGCATGGGAATGCACAGTTATAGATTAGAGTTAGGGTTGTGGTTCCAACCTTAAGTAAAATACACTTAAACCGGTATGTGATTGTTAAATCTCGTTGTTATGGGTTAAATGATCTAGGGATGCAATGATATATAAAATATGTTCAATGGATGCAACCGGGTATTCGGGGGTAGAGACTATTTAAAAGTGCTATGGGTTATGCAGATAATTATTAAGTAATTTAAACACGGATGTGGGTACACGATATTGTACTCTAACATGCAACAAGTTATAATTCAAGATCCGAATCTAACATGAAATATGGAACATCGAAAAGGAAAATGGAACATGTGGCGCTATATGAAATCTACAGTTTTACTATGCAGTTTAATAGGTATAAAAATATTATAGATAGCATGTAGCAAGTTTCACTTGCCTCGACGGATCGCGATACGGTATACGGAACGTCACACGTCGGCGAGAAAAGTCGCGACGCGTGCACGGTACACGGAATGAGTCCAAACAACGAACAGTGGGATCACACGGGTCAGATATCCTCGCTGGGTCGTCGGGATTGTCGACGTCACGGTCGGATTCCGGCAAGCCAGAAACAACAGTGAACAAACTAAATGAAGAAATGCACAAGGAATGAAGAAGAGAAGAAGGGAAGGAGAAAGGAGGAGAAGGAAGCTCACTGTGGTTTGCGAAGAGGGTCGTGAGGGGATCGACGGCGTCGACGGAGCTCCGGCGAGTTGGTCTGAAAAAATGGACAGCACACATAAAGAACAGAGAAAAAGGAAAAGAAAGGAAGAAGAAGAAGGAAGAAGGAAGATGAGGTGGTGAGGCTTACTGTGGTGCACGGAGCCGGGAGAACGAGGACGAGAGTCACCGGCGGCGATCACCCCAGCGGTGCAAAGGCGTGCAGGGGGTGCTTGGGCCTGGGTCGGAAGGTGTGCAGGCTCGGAAGAAAAGAGATGGAGGCGAAGGTGATGAGGGTGAGGTGATGACGAGGACGGGAGTTGTGTCGTCGGCTGTCGGCGACGGCGTGAAGGGAAGACGGCGGCTAGGGTTTTAAATCTTGGGTTCGTTTTTTTAAAAAAAAACGAAGAAGAAGAAATATATAGAGAGGGGGAGAGAGAAAAGATTTAGCGAGGGGAGAGAGAGAGATTCTGAGAGATGGAGAGAGAAATCGAGAGGAGAGAGAGAGGGGAGAGGAGAGATAAACTTGTCATTTTCTGAGGAGAGAGGAAGAGAGAAGAGAGATAGAAGAGAGAGAGGCTCGGTGGTGGGGCCCGGTGAAAAGAAGGAGAGCTCTGATTGGCTCGTGGGATGGGAAATAGGTTTTAAAAAAAATCATAAAAGATTTTAATGGTTTAAGGAATATTTTTTTAGCTGTATAATAAAATCTTAGGCTGATTTCTACGAATTTAAAGAGATTTAAAAAAAAAAATTAGAATTTGGCGGGATACAAAAATATTTTAGAATTACGCCCGGGTCGGATCCAAAATTTTGGATTTGAAATACGAAAATTATTAGCAAGTTCCAAAATTTAAAATGAAAGATTATGCAACAGAAATGCATACCCCCAAGAACGGACGCACGTACGTGCGTGTAGCCATCCAAACACGTCCGTTTCACTGAATGGGACGAGAACACGATGCAAGGACGCTACCACAGGGTTAGGGGTATCATGCAGGCCATATCATGTATTTTTAAATTATTTTACGTGACTTAAATTGTCATATGCAAAATACGTGATGCTAGGGTATTCTATAACTATGAAACAACAAGCTCAAGCAAGCGGGTCGAACGTAAAGTAACCTACCATTCGCATCTAAACACGGTAAATGAAATAAACACCACAAACAACACATACGGCCATAGAAATTGTTATAATTGAACCCGGTTGTTACATTATACCCAACTACAAAAAGAATTTTGTCCTCGAAATTCCAAGAACACAAAAAGATAAACGACCCACAAACTACAAGAAAAGATGGGGAAACTTCTGCCGAATTTCATCTTCTCGTTCCCAATTTGACTCTCCATGTGAGCGATTACCCCAAGAAACAAGTACAAGAGGGATAACCTTGTTCTTAAGAACCTTTTCCCTTCGATCCACAATCGCAATCGGTCGCTCCTCAAAAGTCAAGTCTTCTCGGACGGTCAGTTCCGAATGATCCAACATATGTGTTTCATCTCGAACATATTTACGGAGTTGAGATACGTGAAACACATTATGAACATTCGCTAAGGATTGCGGTAACGCCAATCGATACGCTACCTCACCAACACGCTCCAAAATCTTAAAAGGTCCGACGAATCGAGGACTGAGCTTTCCTCGACTTCCGAAACGAATCACCCCTCTAGTCGGTGATATCTTCAAGAATACCAAATCACCCACGGCAAACTCTAGAGGTCTTCTCAACATATCTGCCCAACTCTTCTGTCGGTCTTGTGCTGCTTTCATATGATTCCGGATATCTTTAAATTTCTCAACTGTCTGCACAATCAAATCTGGTCCCAACAATCTTCGTTCACCGACATCGTCCCAACAAACAGGTGAATGACACTTGCGACCATACAAAGCTTCGAATGGAGCCATCTGAATAGTCGCCTGGAAACCATTGTTGTAAGAAAACTCCACTGAATGTAGATGATCCTCCCATGAACCCTTGAAGTCCAACATGCAAGCTCTCAACATATCTTCAAAAGTTTGGATCATTCTCTCCGACTGGCCATCTGTCTGAGGATGATAAGCTGTGCTAAACTTCAATCGAGTCCCTAAACTTTCTTGTAAGCTCCTCCAAAAGTGTGATAAGAAACGAGTGTCACGGTCGGACACGATGCTTACTGGTACTCCATGCAATCTTACAATCTCCTGCATGTACCGTTCTGCCAAAGTTTCTGTTGATTAACCAACTTGAAAAGGGATGAAATGAGCTGCCTTGGTCAAACGATCAACAATCACCCAAACTGCATTGTTGCCTTTTGGACTCCGCGGTAAAGCTGTCACGAAATCCATGGTTATATGTTCCCACTTCCACTGAGGAATCGGAAGTGGTTGCAACAAACCAGCAACCCTTTGATGTTCAGCCTTAACTTGCTGACACACCAAGCATTTTGCCACAAAGCGGGTAATCTCTCGTTTCATGCCTTCCCACCAGAAATGTTGTCGTATATCCCGGTACATCTTCATGCCTCCTGGATGTACGGAATATGCTGAGCTGTGCGCCTCCTTCATAAGATCTTCGCGAATATCTCCCTTTGGCACACACAAACGGCTATCATATCTCAACGAACTATCTTCATGGATCAGTAAGTCAGTACGAAGTCTAGCTTCAACCTGTTCTCGAAACTTTTGCAGTCTAGGGTCCTGCGACTGCGCTGCTTTAATATTCTCGATCAACGACGAATGTACCTGCAGCTGCATCAACTGTCCCGAAGAATGCGGTAGCACAACCTCCAAATCAAATCTTCGAAAGTCTTCAATGAGTTCCTTCTGTGTAGTCAACATCTGAATTGCTGGTAACCGACTGAGCGCATCTGGCACTACATTAACTTTCCCCGGATGGTACTTAAGATCAAGATCGTAGTCAGCCATCAGCTCCAACCATCTACGTTGCCTCGTATTAAGCTCCTTCTGCATGAACACATACTTCAAGCTTTTATGATCGGTGAAAACCTCGACCCTTTCGCCCAAAAGGTAGTGTCTCCAAATCTTCAAAGCGAAGATCACAGCCGCAAGCTCCAAGTCATAAGTTGGGTAATTCTTCTCATGGGTCTTCAACTGTCTCGATGCGTACGCTATAACCTTCCCATGCTGTATCAAAACACATCCCAATCCTTTCCCAGATGCGTCGCTGTGAATTACCAATCCTCCGGAACTGTCTGGCACGGTCAGAATAGGAGCGGTTATCAATCTCTGCTTCAACGCCTCAAAAGTTGTCGCACACTTATCCGTCCACACAAATGGTACCTCCTTGCGCATAAGCTTGGTCAATGGTTCTGCCAGACGAGCAAAGTTCTCCACAAACCGTCTGTAATACCCGGCGAGTCCAAGAAAACTTCTTATCTCCGCAACATTCTTCGGAATTGGCCAATCTCGAACTGCCGCAATCTTTTCGGGATCAACAGCGATTCCATCGCCAGACACGACATGCCCCAAAAACTTTACTTCTTCCAGCCAAAACTCGCACTTGCTCATCTTTGCATATAATTTTTCTTGCCGCAGCGTCTGCAGTGTGATCTTCACATGTTCTGCATGCTCTTCAATACTCTTCGAATAGACCAGAATATCATCAATGAACACCACAATAAATTGGTCCAAGAATGGTGAAAAGATTCGGTTCATCAAGTCCATGAATATCGCCGGTGCATTCGTTACTCCGAAGGGCATCACTAAGTACTCTTAATGTCCATACCGAGTTCGGAACGCCGTCTTGCAAATATCTTCTGTTTTCACTCGGACCTGATGATATCCGGATCGCAAATCCAGCTTCGAGAATATCCTCGCGCCACTAAGCTGCTCAAATAATTCGCCAATGCGAGGGATCGGGTACTTGTTCTTAATAGTTACCTGGTTTAATTCTCGATAATCGATGCACATCCTTCTTGTGCCATCCTTCTTCTTAACTAAAAGAACTGGAGCTCCCCAAGGCGAGTTACTGCTTCGAATCCAACCCTTCTCAAGTAATTCAGTAACCTGCTTCTTAACTTCTTCCAACTCCACTGGTGCCATTGGATAATACGCTTTAGAAACTGGCGCTGCACCAGGAATAAGATCAATCGCGAACTCTACGTCTCACTTCGGCGGTAATCCTGATATGTCTTCGAATACGTCCATGAAATCTCGAACAACAGCTGGCGCTTCATCTTTATCAACTTCCAACGACGAAAGAACACTAGTTGTCGATCTAGCCCTAAACTCGACTGGCCCGACAGGACTGCTTCCTCTAGTGGAGATAAACTCGGGATGTCCGGGAATCTAGAAAATTACTTTCTTTTCCCTACAATCAATGTGAGCATGGAAAGTGCCAAGAAAATCCATTCCCAAGACGACTTCATAGCTGCCCATATCAATCACCAAGAAATCTGCAAAAAGCGCCCGTCCGCAAACAACAACTGCACAATCCTTACACTCTCTACTAGATATGATTTTCCCATTCCCAGTGTGTATGTCCCAGAAACTAGACAGGGTCGTGCAAATGATCGAGTGTATAGCAATAAACTTGGACGACATAAAACAGTGGGATGCACCAGAATCAAATAACGCTAATGCGGGAAAATCATGAACAAGTAGAATACCTGAGACAACTTCCCCTCAAGCCTTGCCTTCCTCAGCCGTCAGGGTAAATGCTCGAGCTTGATTGGGTCCCTGAGTCGGCTGCTTCTATCCCTGAAACGGTTTCTGCGGAGGCTTCAGAACATCATCCTTCGTACGGAGCTTCGACGGACAAGTACTGATAGTATGATCCGCCGAACCACAAACCAAACAGAGTCCCTGTTTTCTTCGACATTCCCTTTGCACGTGCCCAGGTAAATGGCAGTAGTCACAGATCACGGTCCTCCTCTGATCAACAACAGCATGCTTCTTCATCGGTGTTACACCACGACGGTCTACAGGTATACCTCTGCGTCCATGTGCTCGGTTCGGTGCAAATACCGGCTTCCTTACTGTAACTGCTGGCTGCTGTGTACTCCCAGTCTTCATAGATAGGCTCTGCTTCTCTCGAGCCGCTGTAAGCACTTGGGAAAAAGTGGTCAAACCCAGGGAGACAATCTGCCTCTGAATGTCCACATCCAAACTGCGCATGAACCTCCTTGCCCTATCAGCATCGTTGGCAACCAAAGGTCCAACGAATCTACTGAGCCGCGTCCACTCAACTGCATGTACATCTACAGGTGCGCCGTTCTGCTTCAAACTGACGAACTTTTCCTCCATTTCCTCCCGTGCAGTCCGCGGGAAGAACTTCTCCAAGAAACTCTTTGAAAAATCCGCCCACTTGATCGGCTTGGGCAAGCGGGTCTCTTCCACAAGCCACCATTCACGGGCGTAATCCACCAGTTGGATGCGTACCACATCCACTCTCTTATCTTCTGGGATCTGTGCCGCAATGAGTAATTCTCCGTGTCAACCATCCACTGCTCCGCTGGCAACGGCTCTTCTAAGCCAGTAAAGACAGACGGACCCGGTCTCCTGAAATCCACCACGGTACCCATACGATCCCCCGGTTTGGCCATAACATTGTTCACGGACTGCTGAACGGTCCACAAACCTTTCTGAAAAGATTCAGCCTGCTACTGGATCAGCTCGGTCTGTCGCTTTTGATTCTCCAACATCCCACGTATTACTCCAAGCATGGCGGCTTCGTCAACATGCCTTTGGTACGTCTTCAGATTCTTGTCTGCCATGTTCCTGAAATCAAAGCACCAAAAGGATTAGCATGATAACAGATTCAAAGTGTAGATCAAGGCTAGAACTCCAAGTTACTTAAATAGAGTACCGCATTGTAACCATACTGCGGTATCATAGCTACAATTACATAACTCCACCCAAGTCGCCTAAGTTCTAGAGATAAACAAGGAACCAGGTTTCGAGTCGATATGCAAAGGAGGTTTGCATATCGTAAAAGTATAATCAGGAGGAGGTTAAGATTCAAGAATGGTAAAACGGTAAGGTGGCAGGACATGTTTCCTAATCACGAGTATTCTGATTCGAGTATTGGGTCCAATACCCAACTACAAAAGAATCAAACCCGATTAACCAATAACCTATGGCTCTGATACCAAAAGAACAATCTTACACACCGCTTCCCAGAGTACGCTAAGGTAGGCACGTGACATAGCCAACCATGCTACCTGTGGATAGGAATTGTCCTTCCACAGTCATATTACGGCTGTAAAGATATCAAGAACAATAATAAACTATCTAACACATGTCCATAAACCAAAATAAAATGAGTCAAGAATAAAATAATGCGGAAGCAAAAGATCCAATACAAGAATAGCTGGAATGTATGTCCCATAATGCGGGCTCACATCAGGAATGAAAATACTAAAAATAAAAGAACTAACTACTAACGAGTCCTTACTGCTCAGCCTGCTGACTGAAGTACTCCTGCTCGGACTGCAGCAAAGGTACGGAATCTGGGCCATGCAAAACCCAGACGTCAGCGCGTCATAACATCAAGCAATAATATATAAACAGGGTAGCAAGACATGCAAGTATAATCATAAATGGTAAAGCAGGTGTAACAACAATATAAATCAGGGCAGTGAAAGGTAGTGTGCAGTGAGTAATCTAAACAGGTCTATTGGGTTAACTACTCTCAAGTCTTTGAAATCAATTTGATGAATCATCGATATAACTCAATAGTATCCCGTGCGTGCCCGGGATCACGGTCTATGACTCTCGGGTTGAATCCGAGATGTGCCGCAAGGCAGTAAAGGATGGTAGGTAATGACGAGTGATGTCAGTAGCATCACTCCGGGGCTGGCCTAGCCCGTAAGACTGATCAGAAAAGGTATAGAACTGGCGAGTTACAAGTTAGGTTTCATCATTGATTTCCCCATACCCCTGAGTTATATGTATTCAAGTCAGGTATTAAGTAATCAAGAGCTAATGCCAACACAGGATCAGGCAGGTACAGGTTTGTCTGGATAGACAATAGGAACTGTCCGTAAGGACAACAGGTCAGATTTGTTGGCATTAGACACAAGATCAGATAACAGGTAAAGCCATGGTGCAACAGGTCAAGCCAGGTAGTATGTATATATCATGTTATATCGAGAGGTGGACGGTGCCATGTCGTGTCAAGTAATAGGTGTAACAAGTCATGCCAGGGGTACACAGAATGTCATGTGGGTGCTCATCATCAACTAACGTAAGCATGAGTAAACCAAACAAGCATGGGGTACTAGTGAAACAATAAAAATGAAACATGGTGATGATATATGCAAGGGTACAGATTAAAGCATGGGAATGCACAGTTATAGATTAGAGTTAGGGTTGTGGTTCCAACCTTAAGTAAAATACACTTAAACCGGTATGGGATTGTTAAATCTCGTTATTATGGGTTAAATAATCTAGGGATGCAATGATATATAAAATATGTTCAATGGATGCAACCGGGTATTCGGGGGTAGAGACTATTTAAAAGTGCTATGGGTTATGCAGATAATTATTAAGTAATTTAAACACGGATGTGGGTACACGATATTGTACTCTAACATGCAACAAGTTATAATTCAAGATCTGAATCTAACATGAAATATGGAACATCGAAAAGGAAAATGGAACATGTGGCGCTATATGAAATCTGTAGTTTTACTATGCAGTTTAATAGGTATAAAAATATTATAGATAGCATGTAGCAAGTTTCACTTATCTCGACGGATCGCGATACGGTATACGGAACGTCACACGTCGGCGAGAAAAGTCGCGACGCGCGCATGGTACACGGAATGAGTCCAAACAACGAACAGTGGGATCACATGGGTCAGATATCCTCGCTGGGTCGTCGGGATTGTCGACGTCTCGGTCAGATTCCGGCAAGCCAGAAACAACAGTGAACAAACTAAATGAAGAAATGCACAAGGAATGAAGAAGAGAAGAAGGGAAGGAGAAAGGAGGAGAAGGAAGCTCACTGTGGTTTGCGAAGAGGGTCGTGAGGGGATCGACGGCGTCGACGGAGCTCCGGCGAGTTGGTCTGAAAAAATGGACAGCACACATAAAGAACAGAGAAAAAGGAAAAGAAAGGAAGAAGAAGAAGGAAGAAGGAAGATGAGGTGGTGAGGCTTACTGTGGTGCACGGAGCCGGGAGAACGAGGACGAGAGTCACCGGCGGCGATCACCCCAGCGGTGCAAAGGCGTGCAGGGGGTGCTTGGGCCTGGGTCGGAAGGTGTGCAGGCTCGGAAGAAAAGAGATGGAGGCGAAGGTGATGAGGGTGAGGTGATGACGAGGACGGGAGTTGTGTCGTCGGCTGTCGGCGACGGCGTGAAGGGAAGACGGCGGCTAGGGTTTTAAATCTTGGGTTCGTTTTTTTTAAAAAAAACGAAGAAGAAGAAATATATAGAGAGGGGGAGAGAGAAAAGATTTAGCGAGGGGAGAGAGAGATACAGAGATTCTGAGAGAAGGAGAGAGAAATCAAAAGGGGAAAGAGAGGGGAGAGGAGAGATAAACTTGTCATTTTCTGAGGAGAGAGGAAGATAGAAGAGAGATAGAAGAGAGAGAGGCTCGGTGGTGGGGCCCGGTGCAAAGAAGGAGAGCTCTGATTGGCTCGTGGGATGGGAAATGGGTTTTTAAAAAAATCATAAAAGATTTTAATGGTTTAAGGAATATTTTGTTAGCTGTATAATAAAATCTTAGGCTGATTTCAACGAATTTAAAGAGATTTAAAAAGAAATAATTAGAATTTGGCGGGATACAAAAATATTTCATAATTGCGCCCGGGTCGGGTCCAAAATTTTGGATTTGAAATACGAAAATTATTAGCAAGTTCCAAAATTTAAAATGAAAGATTATGCAACAGAAATGCATACCCCCAAGAACGGACGCACGTACGTGCGCGTAGCCATCCAAACACGTCCGTTTTACTGAACGGAACGAGAACACGATGCAAGGACGCTACCACAGGGTTAGGGGTATCATGCAGGCCATGTCATGTATTTTTAAATTATTTTACGTGACTTAAATTGTTATATGCAAAATACGTGATGCTAGGGTATTCTATAACTATGAAATAACAAGCTCAAGCAAGCGGGTCGAACGTAAAGTAACCTACCATTCGCATCCAAACACGGTAAATGAAATAAACACCACAAACAACACATACAGCAACAGAAATTGGTATAATTGAACTCGGTTGTTACATCAACCTATACCGAATCCAGGCCACTCACAATGTTATAATGTTAGTGTCGTTACCATGTTGAGATCAAGAAAAGTGTTGAACAACCAAGTGGGTGAACATGTTGATGACGTTGATGATATTACTGATACCCCGGCTTCTACTTCTTCTCCTATTCCATCTAGTCCACCTTCTTCCGAGCCTATTCTTCGTTTTCCCCAAAGCTCGAACACTCATCCCGCTTCCTCGAGTCTACCTAAAACGATCCCCAAATTCTGGGATCCATTCCATCCCCACAATCCTCTCCAATGTTGGACCCAACCCTTATTGATAAATCACCTTATCCAAACAGGTTAAAGGGCAACAGACCAAGTCTACAAATGGAGAAGATTGTGGAAATTTTTAAGCAAGTTAATATAAATATTCCTCTCCTAGATGCTATTCAACAAGTTCCGTCTTATGCAAAAATCCTAAAGGACTTGTGCACCAGGAAGAGAAAAACTCAAATGCCGAAAAATGTATTCTTAACGAGTAACGTGAGCACTGCTTTTACACAACAACTACCCAAGAAACGAAAGGACCCCGGCAGTCCTACAATATCTATTTCTATTGGGGGTAAAAATATCAATCGTGCTCTACTCGATTTAGGCGCTAGTGTTAACTTGCTTCCGTATTCTGTCTATGAGCAATTAGGAATCAGAGAGTTAAAACCGGCGCATTGCACTCTTCAGATGGCCGATCGATCTATCACCCAAAATAGGGGTGAGCTAGAGAATGTATTAATTAAAGCCAGGGAATTTATATTCCCTGTGAACTTCATCGTTATAGATACACAACCTGTAGCGAACTCACGAAACCAAATCCTGGTGATTCTAGATCGACCTTTTCTTGCAACTTCCAACGCAATAATCAATTGTTGAAACGGCTCTATGACCCTATCCTTCGGAAAGATGTCAATTGACCTTAACATTTACAAGTTGGGAAGTGAAAACTCCGAACCCTATGCTTAAGTATTTTTTGTCGAAGCGATAAATGCCGACATCAGCGAACTTGAAAAGCTTCACGATACTGATCTCGACTCTGCTATTACGTTGTTGTTTGACCCTTCTATCGACTTGTCCGGGTCAACATCTAACGCTAAATATAAACCTTTTCTGGAGTCCGAGTATCATCCCGTTCTTTCCGATGAGATTATTATTCGGGATATCGATGAAAACTTTGAAGAAATCTTCGCTGATGAACTCGCATTCTTAAAAAAAATGGGAGTTGTGATGAATAAACCCCAACACAAAGTAGTTGAGCTGCCACCCCTTCTTCTTATCAATAACGAGAATGCGAGTAATCCACCATCATGGTTTCGTCTCTACAAACCGAGACGTAAACCCGTTCTATTCTACCTCTTATCTCCTCCCCACTTCTTGTCGATAGGTGACACGTTCTTCTACCAACCAGTGCGTTACATCGATAAAAATTTTGAATGATTGGTATTGACTTTTGGTCTTTGTAAAGTTTTATATTGACCAATAAATTTAACTCCCCTTCATAATTTTAAATGCTTAATACGATTTTACTCAAGTTTTAAGGGGGGAGAAAATATTTTGGCTTTTGTAAGAAAATAAATTTTTACATAATTATGAGCCAATAATAAGTTTGGGCGAGAATTTCACTTTCATTATTTCTTGTCCCCTTTGATAACTTTTCCTTCCAAGTCTACAGTTTTTTAAAGCTTAATAGATGACATCAGTGAGGACACTGCTGCAAACAGGTAAAGGGGAGGTTTGTACTTATTTACGCATTATTTTGCATTATACTGTATATAAGCACAAAATTTGTTTGATAATGAAAGTTTGAAAGTGAAAGATTACATTCGACAAGATTGGAAAAGTTTAAGAAAAACAAAAAAGTTAGATATTTTCATAAACGAAACTAGTAATAAGTATGTATGAGCCGTTTTCCCAAGAGTCGGTAAGATGAAGGAAATTACTAATTTGAGGATAAAAATAAGTCTGAAAAATAGTCTCTATTCTTGAGGCCAAACATTTGAACATTGATACCCTACTATATGCACTGCACACATCTTGAAACTTGGGATAGTGGAGGATACCTTGAATTGCTCTGGTCTAAAAGCCTTGGTATGAAGAAAAATAAAAATAAAAATAAAAAAAATGGTGAAGAAAAAAAATGAACACTGGTTTTGTAATTGCTTAAGGAAGCATAAAAAAAATATAACGGGGGTGCTTTATCACCTAGTGACTTAGACCAATTTGTTTGGGAGCCACTACTGAGCCTTAGGTGTTGCAAGACGAGGATATTACACCTTAATGCGCTAGCACATTTTGTAATCGGTTAGTTAATACCTCAAGAAGTATTAACGGTCGCATGAAGGATGTGTGAGCAATGCCATCTAAATTATTCACCGACTATAAAGTACTAAGGAAGATGGACAAGAGTATGATAGCTTGAATTGAATTCTCTAAGTGTAGAGATGTCTTTTACACACACGTATGGCTATATGATCGATGTTTGGAAGAAAGATAGGGAGGAAGACTAAAGGTGATATTTTATTGAGGGATGATATGATTTCTAACATCTTTTCACGGCCATTAACATAGGGCTCATGGCAACCGAAAAACTAGTGTAGTTGGAAATTCTTCTTTTCAAGTTCTTTCTTTTACATGTTCATATCTTTGTATGTAACTTCTACCATTTTTCTTTTATTATGGGATTTTATAGGTGTAATCCGCTGAAAAACCTTCAGGAGACAACGCTCCTCCTACTAGGGACACCTAGAGCTTTAAAGGCTTATTGCACGTGCTCAGTGCAATCGTGATTGCCTACGAAATTGTGCTAGGTTTTTCTTTTCTTTTTTCTCCCTCTCTTGAATAAATAGTTTGCTCGGGACGATCAAAGTTATGTTTGGGGGTATTTGTTAAGTCGAAAATATTGCACTTTTGATATAACATTTTCCTTAAATATTTAAAGGTGTTTATTATAAATATAGAAATATTTGGATTTATCTGCAAAATACTATTTACCATATGTTTATATATTATAATTAACATTATGAAGGAAAATATATGCATATAATATTTTGGTATTTAAAATATGCATATCATATCAAATATTCTAATCAAGATTCTTAAAAGATATAATATCATACAAATGGTTAGAATAATATTTCAAAATATATGCATAATATTTTAGTAATTAATAGATGCATATCTTACCAAATATTCTTAATCAAGTTTCTTAAAGATTTATTACCCTATAAAGTAATTAAAATACTCTCTCTAATTTAATAAATATTACTAACATTATTCATGGAGATTTTGTGCAGATTTAGCTCAGATCAAGATATTCAAGATGTCAGGATCAAAAATCT
This sequence comes from Agapanthus africanus, assembly GCA_030015575.1. Classification (NCBI taxonomy): domain Eukaryota; kingdom Viridiplantae; phylum Streptophyta; class Magnoliopsida; order Asparagales; family Amaryllidaceae; genus Agapanthus; species Agapanthus africanus. The sequence goes on along the minus strand of CM057340.1, from coordinate 115,731,653 downwards.
GCCAATAAAATCGTAGGATCTGAAAACTTGGAAAGTGGATCTTTATGGCAAGTCTAAACCTATAAGATCTAGGATTTCTGATTTGAGGGCTATATAAAGGACCGAGAGCTAAAGTTAAAACTCATCAACTTTACACGAAGCAAATCACCATCAAAAATCAAGAGATCCACGACATGTCCACGATTCGACGTGATAGGGTGACGTGAAAATCGATAGAGCATCTACTTCCTACAAGGCAGAGATCGAGAGCAACTTCTTTCTCTTGTAATCTAAATTCGTAGGATTTGTACTTGTGAAGTTGATTAATAAAGATAGATCATTTTGTTTAATTATTTATTTTCTGCATTTTAGTTATGATCTCATTCTCTATCCTTTCTTCTTCTTCTCACAACATGCGTGAGTAATTCCTAACTTGCTAGGGTTCGTAGGATTAGGGTAGAACAATAGATGAGAAAATATTTTAACTTCTTTTAAGTCTTATGAAGTTTATAAAATTTAGCAAAAGAATCGTTAACATTCTAATCGGGCACACTACCAATTTATTGCTAGTCTCGACCGCGATTTGAGATCAGATTAACAATTGTTTTGTTAAAGGCTAGACATGAATAGAGATCATTGAAAGGACAAGGGTCAATATTGTGGAAACCCTAGTTTCTTCCAAGAACCCTAATCCTCATTCATCACTATGCATCTAGTTTTAAATCTATCAATAGATAAAATAAGTCATCTTTATTAGTCATCCATGACTACTAAATCCTAATGAACCCTACAAGCCTTCTTCTTATATATTCTATATCCTTATTTAAACTAGATCTGAAAAATATATATTCTATATCCATATTTACCATAGAATCTATTCTTCACTATTCTCTATCTTCCTTCCTTTTTTCTAATCAGCACGTCTAAAGCAAGATTAAAAATTCCACGAATCCCTGAGTATGACCCGTACTCATCTCGGCTAGCTACGAATGACACCGTTATTGATTGCGGTTGTTCTAAAACACTTTTTTCACATCAATCACCGCTTATTATTTTTCTGATCTTTCTTTTAAACTTTTTGGAAGCCCAAAATTTACACGTGCACTGCACACAAAAATGAAAAGTCAGAGAAATCTAACATGCGCAAAATGTTGCATGAACTGAGATGGACACGTGGCGATGATCCGACGCCTCCCATCACACAGATGGCCGGCGAGATGGTCATTTGGGCTGGCTGCATCGGGCCCCGCGTAGCCAATAACCCCCGTGCTTTGCACACAAGACCTTTGGCCTACCCCCATTACCCCTGCACTGTTTGTTTTCTCTGCAATTTAATAAAGAATTCAATTTCCCAATTAATCCAATTTTAAATGCATTTTAATTCATTCTTTCAATTCCAAAACCCTAATTCCATATTATAAATACAACCTCATACCCCAACCCCTCCTCATTCTGAAATCCTTAGCCAAAATTATCAAATTTTTCTAAGTACAAGTAGAGTAGAAGTGGAGTTAGCCCAAGGTCAACTTCCGGCGAGGATCTACGTAAGTTCCGGCGACCCCACGACGCCACGAAGGATACCACCATCTCTTCTACCTCTCCTCTCTCTTTCTAGCTAGTAAGTCCCACCCCCTTCCTCTCTTTCTACATAAAAGTCTCTTTTTATAAAACATATCGGAAGTGGAGTTAACACCGACATCTTCTTTTAAAATATTATAAATTCCACTTTTCTTACATTTTCTTCACGTATATTCCTACACCATACTTATTAATCATGAAAACTAATAATTAAAAATAATCTTCACCTTAAAACGCCATGTTATATAACTTTAAGCTAGCTTCTACATGAAAAAACCATGAACTTCATATATTCATCTTTTAGTTCTTTGGATAACTATTAACTCTAGAAAACTTCATTGGGTAATGATCTTCCCCTCACATACACACATATTGATATAGCACGATACTCTTGGAAACCTATTTTTGTGGCGATTACAACTTTTCATCAAAATACCATAAACTATAAAAACTCGGTTTTCTTTAGAATTGTATTTCAAACTCTTTGCGATTATGCCTCTACAACCCATTTTGGGAAACCCGCTATTGGATGGTGTGGATTATCGCACATTCTCGAGTTAGTAGAGTGAGATGCAGACCTCCTCACGGAGCATTCGGTCTCGAAAGAATTTTAATACGATTTTTTAAGAAAAATGAGATTTTCTAATTAATAATAAAAATTAATTTTTTATAATATATAAATATTATCAAAACACATATTTTCAGGATATAATAAAATTCCATGTTTTTCTAAAAATAAAAGAATGACAAGTTTCACTAAAATACCATCAAGTATCAATACAAGACAAGTCTTACACTAAAATACCTTGAACTATTCAAGCTATGTATATATTCACTAATATACCTCACTCTTTAAAATTCACCTCCATGAAAACCTAAAATAATGTAAATAAATACTCAGGATTTATTTTGAAAGTATATAAAATATTTTTCATAAAACCCCCTCGAGTTATATAAAATTACAATTAAGGACTTTAGTAAATATGGGTTTAAGCGGGATCAATTCTCTTGAGCCTCAGGGAGCAGGAGAAAGTGAGTGCTTGTCTATTTAAGGTAGAAAAACTTAACAGAGTTATCAATGGTAATTGTCTTGGAAAAAGACACAAATCCTGCCGTCCATGTGCAGCAGTTACCGATATCTCCAGAATCTAATTTAGGATCTAAATCAGTTCTAAGTGTCTGACTCAAGTCTGATTCTAAATCAATATGAGTCTAATCTAAATCAGAATCCAATTCAACATGAATCCAACATGTATACTTGAACCTGAACCGAATACCAAAACAATATCATATGCAAACATGACTTGACTTGACCGAACCATGGCTATAACTTGACTTGATTATATGCCTACTTGATATATCCTGAAACCTTTTACATGAACAACTTATATCTATGGTCTCGGCAAGTCTGATAACTATAATTTATACAATATACATTACGGGTTTAACAGGGTAGACTGGTACGGAATGTATTAGAAGTGGAACGAGATGGTCACTAAAAGACACCTACCGAACATCCGTGTCGTTGTCACGTGGGTTTTGACGGGGCTTTGTACTACCGATTACCATATTCCATGGAGCAAGTTAGACTCTTCTCGTATACACTGATACATTCTGTACCAACCTACAAATAACTACGTTAGTATAACAAACATATACTTGATCAGATTACCGGGCATATATTCTTTACTTGTTCTATTCCATCCTTATCTTTGGGACTTACTGATCGCTAGCTCGCTGACGACATTCATGTTTCTTTCTTTCTCTGGAATGTTCATCAGGAGGACCCGACTCTCAGGAGACCGAGCCCGGCCAGGAGGACTTGGATCAGTTCACAGAGGAGCCATCCTTTTAGCTTGTACTTACTGAGCCAGCCTTCGTTTGTATGCCACTGTTTAGGCATTGCTTTTATCATTGTACATTTCTTTTTCAAATCAGTTGTAATATAAAGAAAGAATGTTAATAAAAGTTGTTGTTTATTATCATATCTCTTGTTATTCTTGTGTATTCATTTATATTGCTTATTTACGCTTAACTTATTTATTTCTGAGTAAATACGTTGCGGCCCGTCACATCTACTTCCCCGTACATTGGGAAGCGGGGCGTGACAATGATGAAGCCCATAGGATTCTTTCTTGACTACCAGCATTATGATGGCGATCATATACGTGAGAGATAGGTAGTCCATAAGCACATCTTTAAATGTCCCTAGTCGAGCGAGTATCGAGACTGGGCATCGATATTCCGGAGTAGATTAGTGTATACGTTTCGAGACCCCGACGAGGGGCGGTGGCCAGCCTCACAAGCCATTGGTGTTGTGTCATAGGTGCTTACTGGAGGTGAGTACACCGGACGGACTTGTCGAGAACTTTTAGATGGTATTATATCTATCGTCGGATAGAAGTTCTCTAGTATCATGGTACATATTAGTCTTTTGACCCGAGGTCATCATTTTTCTCGTATGAGTTCCCACTATACTTTGATTACTACCCTATCACGGCTTAAAAGAGTCTTGCAAACAGGTTTTAGTTGGGTACGGTCCCGAGCCACATGGAGGAAGTGAGCAATTTTCAGGGATTTGTCTCTCCTGGTATTAGGAGTCGATGTCGCGCTATGTTCGGTTAGCCATCATTCTAAATCCATGGCCACGGTGGATGAGATTTATTGATAGGAGTTTAGTAGTTTCTCGGTTGGTGATGTGCTTGATCCTGAAACGACCTATCGGGTTATTAGGGATCTAAAATTATCCACCCCTAGACCCGGTATGCGATACTCTTAGACGAAGAGACCGGACTGTACGGAGATTGTCACATTCAGGCTCAGTAGGGTACGGACAGACTTGATTGTCGACTTTCCTTTCGGTATATATCTGGATAGCCGTTACGTACAGCCAGTGCCGCTGACATGCTTGTAGTTTTTGGATTAATCCAGTAAATTACTGCCAGCATATTGTTGAGTCTTTAGAGTCCCATACAGAGGGTTTTCCCGATTTAGGCGATATGATGTAGATGACGTATGATGGTACATACATGGGCCCGATTAAATACGAGTACAAGCTACACGGACTTTAATCGGATGGTTGATAATACTAGCCGGCTTAAGATTAAGCCGGGTTATTAAATCAAGTTTTGATTTAATTATATATATATATATATATATATATATATATATTCTAGCATTATTGTTCACTATTCATTTTCTCTCTTTTGGCTATTCGTATTTTTATACTGATACATGTATATGTATTTCGATACATATACAGAGAAGTATTCTGTATTTATATGGGAATACTTTTAGAAGAAGGACACCTCATTTGTTAATTTTTAATTTAGGAAAATCATAAATGAGGTGGAAGGTGAGGTGGCATTTAGGCATGGTGGTGTACATATAGTGAGGGATGGGCTTCATTTGTTTATTTTGAAAATGTGGTGACATTATTATTGGATAGAAAAAAGAATATGAAGCCGTTTACTCTCTCATTCAAGATTAAGATCCTTTTTGTTATGGCTCCTCCTTCATCCTCTTCTTCTTTCTTCATTTGCTCTCTTGAACTTTCTATTTGTGAAAAAACGATAGTGGAAAATTCCTACATTTCCACTCTCCATTCCTAGCGAGCTTCAAGCGTCGGTTGCTTTACTAGGTGAAGCTGGAGCTTGGATCAATTCTCTCGGGTGGATCATTTTCGGTAAGGGCGGATGCCTCTCAAGCTTGTTCACGACGGCCTATGAGGAGCTTGGAGGGGTCTTCCACGATTGGGTGGACACGCATCAAAGGTTGTAATCCCGAACCTTACATGCTTGTATTCTAGTTTAGTGTTTGGAAAGATCGCTAGGGATTTGTTTCTAGTGTCCTTTTGAAAAATTTTGTTTTTCGGTTCCGCATCGGCCGCAGTTGCCGCGGCGAGGGCATTAAGAACTTTCAGAAGAGGGAGATTCGGCAGAAGAAGAAGAGGGATGTGTGGGGAGTTGCCACATGACTTCTCATACGTGCCATATGGTTTCTTACACCCTGGTAAGCGATGAGGAAGAGGACACAATCTCCCTCACTCTCGAAGTCGAGCAAGAAGAAGACGCGATGTCGACTGATAATAGTTTTACACACGGGGCAGGACCAGCGTTCAATGCTTTAATCCACTTTCAGGAAGATTCGATTGATGAGCTACTGATAGAGGCTTTCCAAGCTAGCGAAGAGAATCAACGGCACGAAATGACCCTATATGAAAAGGCCAAGCAACGGCGTTTGGAGAAAGAGGTTGCGGGAGAAGCAGATTACATAACTCCCAAACTGAAGAAGAGTCCGCCACTGAAAAAGAAAAGTAAGATCATCGCCGAGAAATATTTCGCTAAAGCCCTATCCAAGGGGATGAAGCTGCTACCTCTCCTGATGTATACGCCAGGAGTCTTTTATTTCAGGGGAGGAGAAGAACATCTGAGATACCGCTTATATCACCGGATGATTACCCACTCCATTGACAAGTGCTATGAATTCAAGAAATGATGGTGTCATTATATCTCTCATCATAGGAAGATAAAGAAAGAGAAGCGAAGGGAAAAAGCTCGACTGCTTGAAGAAGATGGTCCCGAAATTGGAAATAAAGTGGGGTCAGCGATAGAAAATTATAACATTGCTGGCGCTCAAGAAACTTCCAGGGTTCCCACCTTCGGGAGTGATTCCAAATACGAACTCCTATTCAACCCTTTCTATGCAGAAGAAGAGGAAGATACAGAAGGGTGCGACAATATACAGTTGCGAAATCGTAACCTCCCAGCAAAAAGCCTTAGACCCGCCAACAAAAAAAAGTAGGACAATGGAAAGGAAAAGGTTGTTGAAGAGGTCGACGTGGATGAGGAATTCACAAAAGATCTTACTGCAAAAGACCTGCCTAAGATAAAGAAGGTAGATTATAACATCCTGGCACACTTGAAGAAGTTGCCATCGCACCTAAGCATTTATGATGCTCTTCTTCTATCGAAAGAGGTTCAAGATGTTCTCATCAAGGCACTGGAAGATCCTGAGTTGTTCCAAGCGTTCTTTGAGGAAGAAGATATGACATGCAAGTTTGCAGAGGTTAATACCACAAACATCATATTCAGTAAAGAAAACTCGCTACTGGGGACCTTCAAGCACAACCGACCAAGCTTCTTAGACTATGACCATTTGCTAATGTAATCAGCACCCATCGCTATGACCACCTCAGTATCCTACTTGGAAACCTATCCAACATACTGCACCTCAAAAGAGGGTAAACTATTATCTCTGACAGCCACTATGTCATCCAGGTCACTTTGGAAGTCTAAACCGGTAACCGCCTTCTGCAGGAGGCTGCCTTACCATACACCAAGACCATCGTCTTTTGTTCTTAACTTCTTCCTATTGTTTCTCTAGGATTAGATTAATATATGTTTATTGCAGCTGGTGCAAAAACAATAGCTGGTGTGATACTTGATATCTAATGATTGACTCAATTGCTTAAACAAGTGTTATGTTAATCATGCAAATTCCTCTCCTCAACAGTCTAGAAGACATCTTTTTAGAGATCCATCACCTGCGGGTACACCACCATACCAGAAGTCGTCCATTCTAAAATACTTTAGAATAGTGTCAAAGTACCCGAATTGGAACACTTCCTAAATCTAGATTTAAAACCATAGATCTAGTCACCAGATTCTCTGATATTTTGTCCAGATCCTATGTGGAGAAACACATATGACAACCATAGTATAACTGATTGTAGTATAACAGCATCGCTTCCTTTCAGGAGCATGTCATCCAAATACCAGGACATCACTCCATACTACCTTCTTATCAGGTCCATCTGTTGTTCTGATGAGTTCAAACTCTATGACTGTCACATCAAGAATAGATGATCTATCTCCGCCATACTTGCTTTAGTCTATAAATAGACATAAGTTACTAGCCCACAACGCTTCCGCTGCTCCCGCTGACTACAACAATCCTCCGGCAGAGTCATATATGCGTGCACTTCTAAATCCAATTTAGAATGATGTTATAGTCACCACCTGCCAGATCTCATAGTCTAGGACAGAAGTAGTGGCTAGCTTGGGCCATCAAAACCTCCATGTCACCGTCTTTGAAAAGGCCGAAATACCTCTCGGATGGCTGAGGTTAGCTACAAAATTTGCGAAGTGGCTAATAGATTGTCGAATCCAATTGAATCCTTAGTTTTATTAAATATTTTTATGGTTTTGGAATCACTTCCAGTTCTACCATAATTCCACTAATGTTTCTGAAAAGAATTCATTTTAGTAAAAATGTGGCAAGTCAAGAACAATATAACTATTGATCCTACAAATGGTAGAATGTTAACCCTTGTCAAAGCATGGGATAACCCACAAATTGCTATTACTGAAACATACCTTGAGTTTATCCGGATTCTGGTTTTAAGTACAAGCCGAACAACTCCTTATACCTTAATATCGTTAAGATATAAATCCATTCTATATCTAATATAGAAACAAAGACACTAATTTAATTAGAATCAGATTCAAAAATTATGCAGCCGTTTTCTAGTGAATATAGACTAAATGAAAGAAGGCCATGCAACATTACTCATCAAGGAGCGCACCCACGGATGAGTCATCTGAGAGAGAAGCAAGTTCTAAAAATATATTACTTATGACGGAATGCCTAGCATAAGTATTTATGTAACATTTCAGAAAAATATATTACTTACGATGGAATGCCTAGCATAAGTATCTGGGTGCACCGATATTTTTTCGACATTGTAGGAGGTGTACCTCGATGTCATTTATTGCGATTTGCGTTTGTGATCTGAGTATCACGCTTATATCACTTGGATTTGAGTTTTGATGATTGAGTTTCATGATATCGTTTTCATGCACCATGGCTGCACCTACTGGGCATTTACATTTTGTGCATAGTATTGCACTTGATATATGTTTTATACGCCGTTGTGTTGGGTTGTGATTTGTGCATATCTATTGCACTTAATATTGATTGCGTACATTGGCTGCACATATTTATGATTTCGTGGATTTCATACAGTTGATTTGATTTTGTGCGTGTAGTACGCACTTGATTTGATTTTTCCCTCGGTATAGCTTATATGTGCTTGCAATGCATTGATATGTGTTTTGTGCACACAGTAGCACACGTTTATGATTTTGTACACCTTGGTACACTCGGTGTTTCTATTTACGCATTTGAGTTACTAGTTGGTATTTTGTGCACTTGATGCACCAGATTTGTATTTCGTGCACTAGATGTACTGGATTCGTATTTCGTGCACTAGATGCACTGGATTCGTATTTCGTGCACAGGATGCACTGTATTTGTATTTCGTGCAATTGATGCACCGTATTTGTATTTCGTGCACTGGATGCACTGTATTTGGATTTTGTGCACTTGATGCACCAGATTTGAATTTCATGCATTTGTTGCACCAGACGGGTATTCATGCATTAGTTGCACTAGATTTATACTCCGTACATTGGTTGCACCCGATTTATGTCTTTGAGCATTTGTGTTACCAGATTTAGTTTTTTGTGCGCGTTGCACTTGACATTCGTTTTCGTGCGTTTTACCGCACTGGGCATTTATATGGACTGACGCGCTTGGGTTTGATTTTGCGCATATTAGGCGCTTGATTTTGGATTTTTGTGCGCATCGGATGCACTTGAGTGAGATTTTACTCGTGCATATTGGATGCACTTGATTTAGATTTCTTTCGTGCATGATGGATGCACTTGATTTTGATTTTCGCTCATGTTGGACGCATGATATGAGATGTGGTTTTGTGCACACCGGATGCACTCAATTGGGATTTTCATTCGTGCATGTTAGTTGCACCAGATGCACTCTAGATGCACTTGATATTGTTGTCGTGCACACCTGTTGCGCTGGACAGATGCTTTCGTGCATACCTGTTACACTTATTTTTGGTTTTGTGCACATTCGTAGCACTTGTATTTGGATTTAATTTCCGTGCGTACTAGACGCACGTGATTATTGGATACGCCGTTTGAGGCTGATTTTGCTTTTGAGCACTTTGTTTTCATGTTGGGCACTATATTATGTAGTAGCCAAACAGGACTGATCTAAGGACGGTACCTGAGTATTTTGCATGCATTAAAAGATTACCAAGAGGTTTTTAAAAGGAGCTATATAGTCTCGCTATTTCCTACGTGTCCGTGAGCGACACGAACGGTTATAAAGGAAAACCTTTTGGGATATTTTGAAAAACGACGGAACGTATATTTAGCAAAACATATATTGACATATATTATTATTTTATAAATGAGCGTCCGTCACTTAGGCTGTGAGTTACGCATCATACGGCGATTTAGAAAAGATTTTTGCATGAGTTTTATTCAGTTCTTGAAAGTTTTTCCAAAGATACATACTATACACGTATTATAGTATTTGACTAGCGTATATTGGATTTCTATAGTGGATTTTGAGATCTGTATCTTCATTGTAACTCCGAGGATATGCGTGCAAATCCGATAATTTGCGTGCAAATCCGATAATTTGCGTGACGCTTGACGGTGTTCGATTTTGAGTTTTATACTCGTTTTCAGGCGCACGCGATGTGCTATGTTATTTCTATATCTTCCGTGATTTCGAAGCCCCGTTGTTTTGAGCTGATTATGGAAATATTTTAGATTTTGGGGATTTAAATTTAAATTCGGGGAACGAATTTATTTAAGGGGGAAGATTGTAACATTTCAGAAAAATATAAAATATTATTTTTGGAATTTAATATTAAAATAATGTTTTTCCCGAAAACTGCCGATTTGCGAAATTGGGGTTTTAAAAAAGGGTATAAATATATATGCCAAAAAATTATGAAATAAATGGAAATTAAAATGATTTATTCGTTTAAAAAGATATTTATTGGATTTGGCATTTTTAAAATTTGTTATATGCGATTTGGATAAAAATCAATTAGTGCACTGCTAATCGCGATTAAGCCAAATCCGTGTTTCTACAGTTTTCCGTGGCTAATGCACCATGTCATGTTGCATTTGGTTACATGTTATTGCATTTGTGTTGTTTTATGGGTATTATGTGTTTTGGTTTTAAAAATAAAGAGATAAGAATAAGAAAAAGGGCAAGAGGATAAATTAGTGAGAGAGAGGGTGAAAATAAAGAGAAGAGAGAGAGAGGGCGGCCACATCTTTCCTCCCCCATCATTTCCTTCTCCTTCTTCTTCCTCACTTCCCTCCACCTTCACCCCATGATATCATCTCAAAATATTCATCCAAACCCTAAACCCCCTTCACAAAAGTTGATCCCCTCTTCACCCTCTACACTTTGGACCCATCAATGTTGGATTTTGAGGACTTTGGACTTCTAGGGTTTTGCTTGGTGGCATCCATGAGGTATAATCCCTTCCATTTAGTTTAGTTTATGTTTTCCTAGCATTCTAGTTATTTAGAATTGGGTTAAGGTGTGATTTGGGAACTTGGAAATTCCTAGAGAAGGGTTTGAGTGTTGTGTGGATTTGGTGATGCCTAGTGGCTGTTACAAGACCCTAGAGATCAATTCTTGACCTGGACCAGTGACCAAACCCTAAAATACGAATTATAAATTCGTCAATATTGGGTTTTCATGGATTTAGTGATGGTATTTAGAGATCTGGGATGACCCGAGACAACCATAAAAGAAGTTCCCATGACCATGAGACGTGCAGGCAACCATGAACCACCACCTGAAACCTGAGCCCAATATCCCCTAGTATGGCCGTAGATTTATTGCTATAGCCGCAAATTTCGGCCAAGTTGGAGTGAAACCTTGTGATTTTTGATCTGGGGCATTGTTATCCTATATCTAGAGCAACCCCATATGCAAAATTGGCTAGTTTGACCTGAGTCAAAATCTGGGAGCACTTTGGTGTGATTTTGGCTATGTTTTCCGTATTTTGAAATGTTTGGTTTTTCTAATTGGATTTGTATTTGGTTGTTGGATGTTTGTACATCAACAACAACAAGGGTTGTCTGATTGTTTTTGCACGCGAAGGCCATAGGTTCTAACCTATGAGCGCGCCGTGTGCCGTATCGGTTTTCCGGATTCGATTTTAATAGCGATTTCGATTGTGTATTATTGTGGGTACCTTCGCGTGGATTCTGAGGCGACGGAGCATGGCGTCATCGACTTCGACAAGCAAGGATCAAGGTGAGTGGATCTATATCCACGGGGGAAGTCGGGTGGATGGCGTATAGCACCCCCGCAAACTTTAATGGAAACCGATTTATGTATAGAATATGGTTAAGGGAACCTTTAATAGAAAACTATAGATAGAGTTAAAAGATAGTTAGAAAAACTATATTCGAAACTAAAGGATAGTTAGAGGTGATATGATACGACTAGTATGTGATGACGGGGCTTGAGGATGATATTTGATGATATTGCCGTTTAAGGTACTATAGGACTAGATAGTCGACGTAGATGTGTCATCCGAACCATAACTATTTCCGAACTGAAGAATCGTATGCACCTTTTAAACAGATACCTTAAGGGACGTTACATATTTTCAAATGATATCTTTTCTTTAAAAACACCATAGCCCCTACTTTCAAACTACGACTCGCATCTTTCAAAAACTGTTTGTATGGTTCGGGTGTGTATGTTAGATTAGATACGTATGCTTATAGTAAAGGTAGAATGTATTTGTAAATTTGACTTGATGTGGGACATACATGCGATGAAAAGAATATATGATGTGGCATGATGATTTGATGATATGTTGGTATACGGATGCGAGTCGATTGAAATGATTTATACCCTGTCGGTCCCCTGATATGAGATTGTTGCGGATGTGACCTGGGACATAGGTATATAGAGATATTAATAAATGTTGTGAATCATGAGTGATAACCGTACGAGACGTTAGGTCCGTACTCTCCTCGTCTTATCGGTTGATAGGATCCCTGATAGCTTAATGCAGCCGTACGATGATTTTCCGTAGCTGATGAGTTTGACTTGATATTTGATCCATACCCTTGACTAGAGGATGTCATACGACGGATTATACCAAATGCGATGTTGTGAGGATGGATGTCGATTGATAGATTCACCGACTCGATCATGTTAGATATGTATACCTTATAGCTTTTAGCTGACGATTTACCTTTTGATGCATTCATGTTATTCGCATTGCATTACTCATACCTGTGCTAGTACACTTACACCATTATCGATGATGCGTATGTTACACGTACATAGATTTGCCGGCTCACACACTTCATCATCGATAATTGCCATGTCACTACACAGTAGGGTTGCTGCATCATGATATACATATTGTACACTCATACTTGCGTATATACCACTTGTACATCCATATTGGCACACATACATATTGTACACTCATGCTTGCGTATATACCACTTGTACATCTATATTGGCACACATACATATTGTACATGTAAGTGCACGGCGGCGCCCCGGCCGTCAATCCGACGGCCAAATGCGGAAGCGGTGATAAACTTAATTTTTCTTGAACTGGCAAACCGCCGAGCACTAATACCCGGATCGAACCACTAACTAGTCCTAGCTAACAACAAGAAAGGGAAGAGAGATATACTGACGATCCAAGTCCTCCGGTCTTCTCATCATTGTCCCGATCTCCTGCGGAATGTCCCGTATCCTCCTCGTCGCCGGAAGTGCACCACATCGCCTACTTCTTTTACGGGCTCCCACCTCAATGCCGAGGCAACTCGGGCACGAAGCCGGCTACTCGACGTGCCCAAGGTTCGCTGTAGAATATGTAGTCCTCAAGTCTCACTTTGGGGTTCATAGAGATGCCATTTTAGGTGGAGGGATGATACAAGAACAATGTGGAGGAACTTGGGGATTTTTCTAACATCAAGAGAGCAAAAATCCCCACTACAAAAAATGGGCAACCCCTCCTCCAAGCTTGGCCGGCCATAACTAGAGGGGGAGGAGAGAATGAGAGTGAAGATAGTGTATCGAAAGATAATCAACCTCATAATGCAAGAGAGAGAGGGAGAAAAACTATCATGCAAAAACATGATAACAAACTAAAACCAACACTCCACAACCATATCATAACCCATCATCAAGCATGATGACTTCAAAAAGTCAAGCCATCATGAAGAAGTCAAGAAGTCAAGGTCAATGGATGGTGCACCACATGAAAGCCATCATGATGCAACAAGATGCAAAGAACCCCCTCCACTAATGCCTATTTGCAACAAGGCAAATAAACCCTCCTCCACCAATCTTCGGCCAATGAACGGAACAATGGAAATCAGCCGAAACGGAAAGCAAACTGGCAACTCCAGAAAACTGGTCCCGTAATAAATTACAGGAAAACCCCGATACTGTGCATACACACCCGCATCTGTATTTCGACCGAAATACAAAAGCAAAGAGACAAAGTCTACACTGTACTATACTAGGATCCGGCTTAAACCAAAGCCGGCTAGTAATATCCGTTCGATCCTGATCCGTGCAATACCGCACATATCTGATCGAACCCTGCCATATAACCATATGGCCTATAGTACAAACTGTCCGATCCGGATCCGTGCAATACCGCACGTATCTGATCGGACCTCGCCATATCTCCATACGGCCTCTACAACCTTTCGCCCGAAAGCTGAGTAACTGAATGTGGGGGACTCTAAAGACTCGTCAACACCTTGGCTGTGGATTTAACCACTAGCACGTCAGAGGTATAAGCCAATACGTAACGGGCTACCAGGTATTGACCAAAAGGGACGTCTGTGAGCGAACTCAGCCTGACTCCCTACTGAGCCTGTCAGTGACAATATCCGTACAGTCCGTTCGTCTATGAGCATCGCATGGCGGGCCTAGGGGGTTGGTAAAAGTCAGACCCCCAAAGGCGGTACAAGTCGTGTCGGAGTGTAGCCCAGAACACCCTGAAATACTACTGGAATACCTACCAGTAAATCTCCTTGCCTCGGCCGAGGGCTTCGTGTAATGGCTCTCCTAGACACAGCGCGACCTCACCCCCAATACCGGGAGAGACGAACCCCTGAAGATACGCTCACTGCCTCCATGTGGCTCGGGACTGCACCCAACTAAAACCTGTTTGCACGACTCCTTTGAGCCGTGGTAGGGTAGTAATCAAAGTACAGTGGGAACTCACACGAGACAAATGACGATCCCCAGGTCGATGAACTAACCTGCACACATGTCACCAGGGAACTGCCATCTGACGTCTGGTATATGACCAACTAGCATGTTCCCGGCGAGTCCTGTCTGGTGTACTCATAACCCAATGAGCACCTGTATACATCTTAGGTGATCCAACTGACACCAGTGGCTTGTGAGACCGGCCACCGCCCCTCGTCGGGGTCTCGACTGTATACATTAGTCTACTATGGAGTATCGATGCCCTGTCTCGAAACTCACACGACTAGGGACCATTTAAGGATGTGCTTATAGACCCCCAGCTCCCACTTATATGATCGCCCTCATACTGCTGGTGGTCAAGCAAGAATTCTAGGGGCTCTACCAACGTGTAATAGCGACCTGTAAGGTCACCTGAAGCAGTACACGCTGATAAAGGTAAACCAGATAGCATACTATCATCTCGAGTAAGACTGTCCTACCGGGATAGGTCCTCCATCAATCATTGCAATCACGTACCTGTGACCTAATAATTGACTCTGAGGGCACTATCTCCAACAATCTCCCACTTGCACTCAAGGCTAATTATTGCGATGTCGCATACTCACAGCCCGTGTGATACCGAACACCCAACTCCTCTACTAGTCAGTCTCACAAAGCTCGTTTGCGAGACTATTGCGTTTCGAGGAATAGCCTCAGTGAGTGGATCCGCTTTGTTGTATCTTTCTATGTCTCTCTATATCTCAAGTTCACGGAGAAAACCATCTCCCGAAATGAGCAATACCTGTCTTAGAATATGTCTGGATGTCTAATGGGACTTAGCTCATAAATGAACTCCAAATCCAAAACTTCTTAGACTGTATCGTCAACTGAACTTAATCAGTATCCTGCGCCATGCCTCCCTCAGTATTGCCTTAGACTACCTGTCCAAAATACTGCCCCTCGTCAGAAGGAAAAACTATAACTCTGACAACCTCCTTGTCGTCCATGTCACCTTGGAAGGCTGGAATGATAACTGTTTCCCGAATGAGGCTGTCGTTATCATATCCCTAGAACATCCACTTATGTTCTAAAACTGCTTCCGACCGTTTCTCCAGGATTGGATCAATGTCAACTTATTGCATCTAGTGCAAGAACAACATCTGGTATGGTACTTGACATCTCATGATTGACTCAATTGCCTGAGCAAGTGATCTGCCAATCATGCACGTCCCTCTCCCCTTTAGTCTGTAAGACACCTTTAGAGAGGGTGACTCCATTACCTGCAGGTACACTACCGTGCCAGGAGTCGTTCATTCTAAATACTCTTAGAATGCTGTCTAAGTACCCTGATTGGGAAACCACCCAAATCTAGATCTAAAACCATAGATCAAGTAACCAGTATGTCTGATATAATATCCAAGTCCTGTGTGGAGAAAACCACTGTGTGACGACCAAAGTATAACCGATTGTAGTATAGGAGTTTCTTTTCCTACTCTGTGTATGTCATCCAAATACCAGGACATCACACCCTACTACCTTCTCAACAGATCCATCCCCTATTCTGATGAAGTCAAACCCATGACTGTCACGTCAGAAATAGATGATCTATCTCCGCTACATCTGCTTTAGTCTATAAATAGACATAAGCTACCTGTCCACCAATGCTTCCGCTGCTCCCACTGACTACGACAACCCTCTGGCAGAGTCATATACACGTACACTTCTAAAGCTAGTTTAGAACGACGCTATACTCATCCTCCCGCCGGGTCTCGCAGCCTGGAACAACAGCAATGGTAATTGTGGGTAAACAAGAACTTCCCTGTCACCGTCCTTGAGGCTACCGGAGTACCTCTCGGGTGCCTGAAGTTACCCACCGTATCTGCGGAGTGGCCAATAGAATGTCAATCCAGATTGAATCTTTAGGTTCCTTGTCAAATCTTCAGTAATCGTTTGTGGTTCTGGAATCACTTCCAGTTCTACCATACTCCTACTACTGTTTTCTGAAAAAAATCCATTTTTATTAAAACTGTGGCGAGTCTAGAACAATATTGCTATTGTTCATCCAGATGGTAGAAAGTCAACCCTCGTCATAGCCTGGGTCAACCCACAAACAGCCATTACAGAAACGTGCCTTGAGTTGTCCAGTGTCTGGTTTTAATCATAAACCGGACAACTCCCCGTACCTTTAACATCGTTAAGATATGAACTGTTCTATATCCAATATAGAACCAGAGGCACAGATTTAATTGAACCAGATTCAAATCATGCAGCTGTCTCCAGTGCATGTCAACTAAATGGAAGGAGGCCGATCAGCGTTACTCAACTTAGGAATGCTTCCAATTATGAGTAACCTGAAAGAGAAGCAATTTCTCTTAATCACTACTATCAACTGAATACCATATACAAGTATCTACATCTTCGATCACTTTGAAGAATCCCGATACTTGCTACACCTTGTTCTCTACTCTATTCAAATACCTATAACTTCTCCAAATTCGGACCCTGTGTTTCTACGAAACACTTGTCTAAAAACTAGAGAAGTCATAAGTAAACCGAATATAGTACGAGGACCAACCTCTTTGTCCTGATGGACCCTGGACAACATACAATACTCTGTATAAGTCCCTTGAGTCTAATAACTCATTCACTGTGTGTCGTAGGTTGAAAACTGTACTTATGGTTAAGAAGAATTACACCGCTGTTTAATGCTCCTCACCTAACCATCCACTGATATAGGTAAATGACGTAAACATAATTTCAAAAAAGGCATATCTCACTCTATGAAAATAGACGTACAGATATATCAATTTGAAATTGGTGCATAACAGCGGATATTCAAAACCAAATATTTGCCATCCGGCAAACAACCCAGGTGACTTTCTCAAATATCACCGATTACAACGAATCCCGATATAATGAGGATGATCACCCAATTCCCAATAACTTACTCCCACTCATCATCTGTAAAACCATACAGATGTGAGAATCAAACCTGGTAAATACATACCCTGGAGTAAGTATCTAATCGAGAAATCAGTTTTCTTTTAACAGTACACAGTGAAAATGAAACATTGAAATGTCTCGATGGGGTATCCTGGTATTCCTAGTAATGCCTCTTCCATTATCCAGATTCACAACTGTAACCGTGTAATTCTTTGCCACCTCTCCAAATCCCTTCATATGTCTTTAGTCTTTACCTTCTGCACACCCCTTAGGCCAAATTGTTTTCTTCCTTCCCTACCGTTCGGCACCAGCCTATGGTTTGGAAGAAGACTATCCAATAAGCATAATGGGTGTACTGTCCTAATCCTAGGAACACTCGCAATGCGAGAGAAGGTGAAGATAAAAGACACCTGAATAAATCTTATTCCTATTTCTCCTGAACCAGAATCCATCCCCGAACTGGAACAAGTTCCTTTCGAGTTCGTATATAACCATACGATGGAGTATCCAAATAAACTGTGGATCTTCGTAGTGATACGGAGTGTCCTGGAGAAATACAAAGGTGATTTAGGATTGGCGAAGGAATACTTGGTTTGGTCGTGAATATCTGTTGCAATTTACTTTGCCCTCTTACTAATCCCTTGATTTGTCTTAACTTAATACCTTCTGCACACCATCGTTATGCTAATTGGTTTTCTTCATTCCCTACCGGTCGGCACCAGCCTAAGGTTTGGAAGAGGACAATCCAATTTGCGTAATAGGTATACTACCCCTAAACCAAGGAGTACTCGTAACCTGAGAGAGGGTAAAAGGAAAAGACAACTGAATAATCCTATCCGTTTTCTCCAGAACCTGAAACCATCCTCGAATTAATTCCTTCGAGTTCGTATCTAACCATACGATGGTTTTGTCCAATGGAAGTGGACGTTCGTAGTAATACGGGGTGTCCTGGAGAAAAGGGTAAAAGTAGGAGTGGCAATGAGGTTTGCAACTCTGACAATCCAAAAGCCAGTGTTAAGAAGGTTCGGTCAACTTGGTCACTGAGTCATAGTCTTAGGGTCGGGTCAATGGTCGCTGCCAAAGAGAGAGAGAAAAGAAACACTCAGCGTGTACTCTAACCTAGATCAGAATGGTTACCAATTTATCTAATCTGGAAACCTCCCACTGTACCTCAAATTCTCCTCCAAACCTGAAAGAAGAATTGGTCGGGATCACCCGAGGAGTAAACTAACTCATCAGTAGGAATTGGGATCCAACTATCATCGCATGATAACGTGACGGAATCCGCTCACATCATCATACTCCAGATGGTATGCGCATATCTGGCAAGTTTCAGTTCTTTTGAAACTCCCGATGTGATTTCTGCCCCATGCTCTTATGACCTTGGCGAAGGTCAACAAATCATAAGTCACATGTCAAGTTCTACCCGTCATTATCCTGGTTAATTTGAATCCACCCGTACAAGCCCTTGACGAAGGCCAACAAGGCTATACGACTGTCCCAAACCAACGCATCTATCTATGCAGCAGAAAGGTAACAAGCAGCTACCATACACTATGCCTTGACGAAGGCCAACAAACATAGCATGAATACTACGTGCTACCCGTCTGAAACGACGGAGGGCTACGAATGGTTTCTGGCGAAAACCTTTAACGTAATGAACTTGATATCGTTGAAGGAACGGATAGCTTTTTAGAAATATAGTGACGACAACTTCCGCTAAAGAGGTCACTCCCGGTGAAGGGATCTCGGCTCTTTCCCCGTAGAATGGGGTGCAGGATATTCCAACTGAATACCACGGTGCAAAGCAAAAGTAATCGGCTATAGTGAAGTTAATGCCTTGACGCAAAATTTTGTCCAAGGGGTCACTCCCGGTGAAGGGATCTCGGCCCTTGCCTCGTCGACTGAGGAGCAGGATATTCCAACTGAATACCACGATGCAAAACAAAAGTGAACGTCCTTGCAATAACAGCTTTTTGAAAAGTGTTCCAAAAACATCAGATTAGGTTTGTTTTTATTTTTAACTTGCATTGATCCAAATCAACGCAGTCCCATCAATTGATCACACCAAAAAGAACGAAAATATACTGATGTACGTATTTGCCATCCGCATTCGCCACTGGGTCCCGTCATTACCCGTTAGGTTAGCTAACTAACGACAGAGCGGGGACTGGACTAGCGCGGATGCAAAACATATACAACATCTACTAATATATATACCAATATATTATATTCGCTCAAGGCGTGAATAAAATGCAACATCACAGAAATGTACAGCATCACAGAAACTATACAGATATCTGGGATCCCCGGGTTTCACAGAGCCACTACTGAAACCCGACGTTCCCCTGGTCGTGTGGATAGCCTGTGCAATGAAATCCTAGACCCCTACGGGCGCGGAAAGTCACCCGCCAAAACCTGAAGCGAGGCAGCCCCCTTCAGCGCCGTGAATGGACCACCCAGCACTTCACGGAATCCGGTAACTTGGGCACCCCTCCTGGGTCAACCTGTACCCCCTACGAGTGCGGCGAATAACCCGTCAATTCTAGAGTAAAGCCCCCTCCGTCTCAATAACATGAGATGCGGGCTTGTTGCCCTCTAGAACCCGGCTATCCGTGCACCCCTCCGCGGGGTAACCCTAGTACAGAAAGTAAAATATACATACAACGGGTACATCGACCGCAACCAGGTCGTGCCCCAAAATAATAATACAATCAGGCAGTGACGGCAGTCCACATGTCGGACGCTCGTCCCGCAATATCAAATGTATATAATACAATCACAACTGTACTAGCATTGCATCCAGGCTATCCCCCACGACCGATCCGCAACATCATAGCAAATACAGAACATCAACGTGAAAGTCACGTTCGCAAATCCGTCTAACCGGGCTATAGCAGTTAGACCGGATTTACCGATCGAGTGACATTCACGGTCGCAGATATAATATAAATACTGTGAAATAATGTGTTTAAAAATATCCGATCGATCAAAATATAACAAGTGGGCCCCAAGTACTACTGTAGCACATCAAGAAAATCTGGGCCCAATATTAACATTCCAAAACCCCTAAAATCACCCCAGAAGCCCACTGGAGAAAATTTGGCCCATTGATCTTTACATACTGCGGCGGAACCGCGGCCCAAGGTGGGTTTTGGCCGCGGTTCCGCGCTCCCCTTGATGGATCAATGACCCAAATTTTTCCAGAAGCCTTATAACTTCCTGTACAGTACTTTTATACAACCTGAAAAAAATTTCGAGACTGAAAAAAAACAACAGAAAACTGTCGTGGGTGATATTGGGTTTTCGGAACATTTCTTCGATCGGAATTGTAAAACACATTAAGGAAAGCTAGACTAAGTTAATGGCGAGGCTCTGATACCACTGTAAGTGCACGGCGGCGCCCCGGCCGTCAATCCGACGGCCAAATGCGGAAGCGGTGATAAACTTAATTTTTCTTGAACTGGCAAACCGCCGCGCACTAATACCCGGATCGAACCACTAACTAGTCCTAGCTAACAACAAGAAAGGGAAGAGAGATATACCGACGATCTAAGTCCTCCGGTCTTCTCATCATCGTCCCGATCTTCTGCGGAATGTCCCGTCTCCTCCTCGTCGCCGGAAGTGCACCACATCGCCTACTTCTTTTACGGGCTCCCACCTCAATGCCGAGGCAACTCGGGCACGAAGCCGGCTACTCGACGTGCCCAAGGTTCGCTGTAGAATATGTAGTCCTCAAGTCTCACTTTGGGGTTCATGGAGATGCCATTTTAGGTGGAGGGATGATACAAGAACAATGTGGAGGAACTTGGGGATTTTTCTAACATCAAGAGAGCAAAAATCCCCACTACAAAAAATGGGCAACCCCTCCTCCAAGCTTGGCCGGCCATAACTAGAGGGGGAGGAGAGAATGAGAGTGAAGATAGTGTATCAAAAGATAATCAACCTCATAATGCAAGAGAGAGAGGGAGAAAAACTATCATGCAAAAACATGATAACAAACTAAAACCAACACTCCACAACCATATCATAACCCATCATCAAGCATGATGACTTCAAAAAGTCAAGCCATCATGAAGAAGTCAAGAAGTCAAGGTCAATAGATGGTGCACCACATGAAAGCCATCATGATGCAACAAGATACAAAGAACCCCCTCCACTAATGCCTATTTGCAACAATGCAAATAAACCCTCCTCCACCAATCTTCGGCCAATGAACGGAACAATGAAAATCGGCCGAAACGGAAAGCAAACTGGCAACTCCAGAAAACTAGTCCCGTAATAAATTACAGGAAAACCCCGATACTGTGTATACACACCCGCATCTGTATTTCGACCGAAATACAAAAGCAAAGAGACAAAGTCTACACTGTACTATACTAGGATCCGGCTTAAACCAAAGCCGGCTAGTAATATCCGTTCGATCCTGATCCGTGCAATACCGCACGTATCTGATCGAACCCTGCCATATAACCATATGGCCTATAGTACAAACTGTCCGATCCGGATCCGTGCAATACCGCACGTATCTGATCGGACCTCGCCATATCTCCATACGGCCTCTACAACCTTTCGCCCGAAAGCTGAGTAACTGAATGTGGGGGACTCTAAAGACTCGTCAACACCTTGGCTGTGGATTTAACCACTAGCACGTCAGAGGTATAAGCCAATACGTAACGGGCTACCAGGTATTGACCAAAAGGGACGTCTGTGAGCGAACTCAGCCTGACTCCCTACTGAGCCTGTCAGTGACAATATCCGTACAGTCCGTTCGTCTATGAGCATCGCATGGCGGGCCTAGGGGGTTGGTAAAAGTCAGACCCCCAAAAGCGGTACAAGTCGTGTCGGAGTGTAGCCCAGAACACCCTGAGATACTACTGGAATACCTACCAGTAAATCTCCTTGCCTCGGCCGAGGGCTTCGTGTAATGGCTCTCCTAGACACAGCGCGACCTCACCCCCAATACCGGGAGAGACGAACCCCTGAAGATACGCTCACTGCCTCCATGTGGCTCGGGACTGCACCCAACTAAAACCTGTTTGCACGACTCCTTTGAGCCGTGGTAGGGTAGTAATCAAAGTACAGTGGGAACTCACACGAGACAAATGACGATCCCCAGGTCGATGAACTAACCTGCACACATGTCACCAGGGAACTGCCTTCTGACGTCTGGTATATGACCAACTAGCATATTCCCGGCGAGTCCTGTCCGGTGTACTCATAACCCAATGAGCACCTGTATACATCTTAGGTGATCCAACTGACACCAGTGGCTTGTGAGACCGGCCACCGCCCCTCGTCGGGGTCTCGACTGTATACACTAGTCTACTCTAGAGTATCGATGCCCTGTCTCGAAACTCACACGACTAGGGACCATTTAAGGATGTGCTTATAGACCCCCAGCTCCCACTTATATGATCGCCCTCATACTGCTGGTGGTCAAGCAAGAATCCTAGGGGCTCTACCAACGTGTAATAGCGACCTGTAAGGTCACCTGAAGCAGTACACGCTGATAAAGGTAAACCAGATAGCATACTATCATCTCGAGTAAGACTGTCCTACCGGGATAGGTCCTCCATCAATCATTGCAATCACGTACCTATGACCTAATAATTGACTCTGAGGGCACTATCTCCAACAGTACACTCATGCTTGCGTATATACCACTTGTACATTCATATTGGCACACATACATATTGTACACTCATGCTTGCGTATATACCACTTGTACATCCATATTGGCGCACATACATATTGTACACCTTACTTGCATACATACATATTGTACACCATACTTGCGTACATACATATTGTACACCATACTTGCGGACATACACATTTGTACGTCTATACTTGCGTATATTCACATATGCACCTTTATACGATATTGCATTCAATTTTGGAGATTTGGGAACCGCATAATATACTTTAAAAAATGGATTCATTTAAAAAAGCGGTTTTCCCTCGATATGTACATATTACTGTTCCATGTTGCATGATATACGGATATACTTAAATTTCTGTTATATATCGCATACATCATGCTTTATGATTACACGCATTGAGATATGCTGCTTTCATGAGATTTCTGGATTTGAGAACCGTGGTGATTTCAAAAGAAAGTATGTATTATTTTAAAAACCCGGTTTCTCTTGATATGATATTTCAGTGCGTCCACCATGTGTTTTCTCGGTTCTGAGAGTGGCATGTGAAACCCGATTCGAGGAGCGGTAGGCACCATCTGCGGGTACATGGTGGACTTGGTGAGGTACCCTGGGGCAAGAAGACTCGTATTGTTAGACGGTGAGCGTGGCAGGGGAGCACTACCTACCGGTGATAGTATTTGGACCCGTCGGTTATCCTGAGGATACCGACCGAAGTCATGAAATGGATATGAGGGCCAACCAGAGTTGGCGGAGCCTGAGACGAGATATTAAGGGCCGATCTGAGGATGCGGCGCCTGAGATATGAGGATTTACGTGTCGATGCTGGACACGGGTTTTCATGATGTTTCGAGTGTCAATGCTGGACACTCAGGTTCCATGATTTTGATGTGTCGCGAGAGACACGCGTTGATTTATATCCTCATACTTTCATGCATATGCTTTTATGATATTTACATACATTGATTATATGGTGGACGAGATCCACATGCATACATACATTGATTATATGGGTGGACGAGATCCACACGCATACATACATTGATTATATGGTTGGACGAGATCCACATGCATACATACATTGATCATATTGTTGGATGATATCCACATGCTGATTGACATTGATATTAGTATTGGCACATATACAGATACGGTCACCCTAGATATCATAGTTTTACCTTCATGATATAGTTGACCTTGGAGTCGTTGTTTATTTGATTTCTACTTGTTGATGTTTTTCTACTCACGAGTTGGCAACTCACCCCCGTTGTGCCACAGTTCTTGCAGGTTGACCGCACGGATCAGTAGCGGCATCGCTGGCACATAGCTACTTTTGGGTGGTTTGCTTGGTAGGTGGGACATTTGCATCGTACCCACTCTTGTATTTACTATTTCACATTGTATCTAGTCAACTCCATCAAATCAAACTAGTATTTGTATAAGTAATGAGACTTAGCAAGACTTGTAGTTGCGAGACTTGAGCGATGGGTTTTATGTTCGCATTTTGGGTTGATGTCTTACTTTACTTTATCTTTTATGGTGATCTTCTCCATTGGACGTCGTATACTTACATATACTGTCTTGTGTGGTTTGATCCTCCGGTTGACGAAGTGCTAGCTCCCGCTTGGGGATGCCATTATTCTTGTTATGTATTTGTGGTTTTGGATCAAAATATACAAAGGAAGTGCTGCCCAAATTTCTAAAAGACGAAACACATTTTCAAACTAGTAAATTTCACTTGCATTTTTATGTTCCTTTTCTATGGATTAAGAAAACTTGATTTCATTATACCTTTATTTCAAAACTTCACCTCCTTTATTTTCTTAAAAAGGTTTAGATTTCTGGGTTTCTGCTTACTTGAATTACGTTACGCCTTTAGAAGTTGCGTGATTTAAGTGCTGGTCACGAGCTAATATTTCAGGTCGTGACAATTTACATCTTCGATCACCTCGAAGAATCCTGATATTTTCAATACATGGTTCTCTAGTTTATTCTTATACCTATAACTTCTCATAATTTAGACCTTGTATTTCAACGAAATGCATGTCTAAAACCAAAGAAGCCCTTAGACTTTGAATTTAAACCTCCTGTCCTAATGGATATCGGACAACATACAATACTTTGTATAAGTTCTCTGATTTTCATAACTCGAACCCTGTGCGTCGTAGGTTGAAAACTGTATTATGGTTAAAAAGAATTACACCGTTATTAAATGCATCTTACCTAATTATCAACTGATAAAGGTAAATGTCATAAATATAATTTCAAAAAGTTATATCTCACTTTTTAAAATAAACGTACATATATATCAGTTTGAAATTGGTGCATAACAATGGATATTCAAAACTAAATATTTGTCGTTAGGCAAAATCCAGGTGACTTCCTCAAATATCACCAATTACAAAGAATTCTGATATTGAGGATCTAACCACCCAATTCCCAATATTCTACTCTCACTCAGCATCTGTAACGCCATACAGATGTGAGAATCAAGTCTGGTAAATACATACCTTAAAGTCAGAATCTAATTGGGAAAGCAGTTTTCAATTAACACCGCACAGTAAAACTGAAATATGAAAATGTTTCGAGGAGATGGCCGGGCCTAGTAATGCCTCTTTCACTATCTAGATTCATGACAGTAGTCGCAAATTTCCTTTGCCTTCATTTCAATCCCTTTATATGTCTTTATTTCTTACCTTCTGTATACCATACTTAGGCCAATTGGTTTTCTTCTTCCCCACCTTTTGACACCTGCCTAAGATTTGGAAGAAGATTATCTAATAAGCATAATAGATGTACACTCCTAATTCTAGGAGCCCTCACAACCTGAGAGAAGGTAAAGAGAAAAGACAACCGAATAATCATATTCAATTTCTCCAGAACCGGAATCCATCCTCGAACTGAAACAAGTTTCTTCGAGTTCGTATGTAACTATACGATGGCATACCTAAGCAATATGGATCATCATAGTGGTACGGAGTATTCTGGAGAAATGCAAAAGAGAAGTAAGAGTGGCAGGGATATATGCGATTTTGTCGTGAATCATGACAATCCAAAAGCCAAAGTGTGTAAGAAAGTTCGGTTAACTTGGTCCATGAGTTTTAGTTTAAGGTAAATCATGGTCGCAATCCATAGAGAGAGAAAAGAAACACTCAGCGTGCACTCTGTCAAGATAAGATTGGTTAATCACTTCATCTAATTAAGATGGCTCCCACTGTTTCCTTAAATTCTCCTTCAAATCCTAAAAGAAAAACTAGTCGGGATCATATACACCTTACAAGTTCGCTAACCGTTCAGCCAGGCAAGTGTTGGTACTCTGAGGGAGGTTCCCCGTGCTTTCGTACGGACCCAATTAAATAACCCTGTTTCCGCAGAGGCGTAACCACATTAACACTTTCTAATCACCTAATATATTAGCTAATTGTGAAGTGAAAATCTCCCGAGGAGTAATACCTACTCATCAGTGAGAATCGGGACCCAACTATTATCGCGTGATAACTTGATGGAAGCCACTCAAGTCACCATACTCTAGAAGGTATGCGCATGCCTCGCAAGTTTCCCTTATATTTAAAACTCCCGATATGGTTTTTGCCCCTAGGACCCAAGTGACCTAGACTGGGCCAACATTTCAAAGGATCCTAATCAAGTTCAACCCGTCATTATCTTGATTGCATTAAACCCACCCGTACCAGTCCTTGACTGAGCTAAAATGATCGTACAACTGTTCTAACCAATCGCATCACCATGCAATAGAAAAGCACTACATAGCTACCGAACACTATACCTCGGCTAAGCACGACATACGTAGCATGAATACTAAGCAATAGTAATCTGAAATGACGGAGGGCTACAGCTGGTTTTTGGCGAAAAGCATTTAACGTAATGAACTTGATATAGTTGAAGGAACTCAAGCAGTTTTGTAGAAAACCGATGGTTTTGAAGAAAACTGAGTAGTTTATAGTCACGTAAACTTTTGCCAAATAGGTCACTCCCTGTGAAGGGATCTAGGCTCTTTCCTCATCGAATGAGGAGCGGGATATTCCTAACCGAATACCTCGATGAAAAAAAAAGAAATACTTATAGGTTTCAAAACTTGGTTCCAACAATATCATTTAGGTTTGTTTTCCTTGCATTAAACAGAATTAATGTAGTCCCATCAATTAAACATATCATGCCAGAAAGAAATAAAAATGGACATGCACATATATGCCATCCGCATTCGCCACAGGGTCCCGGGGCTTCACCGTAAGGTTACTTAACTTACGGTAGTGCGGGAACAGGACTAGCGTGGATGCAAAACATATATAGCATCTACTAAATATATAATATATATAGCAACATTCATCTCACGCATGATATCAAGTAACATCACAGAAGCATCACAGAAAAAGTAAATACAGTATGGAAATGTGGATAATCTAGGAAGAGTACATTCCAGTGGAGTCAAATATGAAATGCAATTTTCCGGTCGTGTGGATAGCCCGTAGTATCGGATCGTAGACCCTTACGAATGTGGCAAGCCACCCGCCAATTCCAGAAGTGAGGCAACCCCAATCAATGAAGTGAATGGGCCATCCAGCACTTCCAAAATCCGGTGAGTTGGGCATCCCTTCACGGGTCAATCCTATAAGGCACCCTAGTTTCAAAGCTATGAGATGGAGGCCTATTGCCCTCTAGAACTGGGCTACTCAATCACTCCGCCGCAGGGTAATCCTAGTGCATGTAATGAAAACCTGAATATACAACGGCGACTATGTCCGCAACCAGGATGCGTCCCAAAGAATAATACAAGTCGCAGTGACAACAGTCCACATGTCGGACGCTCACCACGCAATATGAATATATATTACATCACAGAGTTTTACATCTAATAATACATACTCCGGGCTATCACTCCGGGCAATCCATCACGACAAATCCAACATAACCACAACCACTAAGCAATATCCATCGCAGAACATGCAAACTTGCGAGTATCAATTCCGTAACCCCGTCTAAATGATACATATAGCAATTAGACGATATTTTACCAAATGTTATGATATACGCAACCATCACTAAGCTTACGACAATCGAATACCGCACACTTATAGCCAACACTTCAATTTTCCAAAACACCAAAAATCAAGTGTGCTAAAAACCGACAAAAATTCCATGCTAAAACACACTCCGGGAGTCTGAAATGAGCTCGGATTGATCCAAAACATCGCGGAGGGCCCCGATACAAAATTAAAGTTGACCCGGAGGTACCTAAGGGGGTACCAACCCCTTAGGTCACCCTAAGGTGACCATGGGGGCAAGGCAAACTCGAGCCTTCCCCTTTAGGCAGGGCTCGAGTCCCCACCCTCTAAGGCCACCTTAGGGTGGTATCGGTGGTGTGGGACCTCTTTAGGTCCCTTCGAACCGTCCCCGGGGTCCCCGCGCACCTCCCCGCTGCTTCTCGGTCCAAACTGAGAGCCCACAGGGAGTCAAAACATCAAGATAACATGAAAATCTTCACTAGTTTTACGACAGTTGTTGCGGAGCAAAAACTGGCGAGATTCGGAAGTCGTAACTGTCTAGTTTAAGGTGTTTGGGTGGCTCTGATACTATTGTTGGTTCCTAGTGCCTTCATCTCTATGTAGGGTTGTATAGCACGACAACAAGGTTTTGCAAGGCATCACACATGCCATTTTATAAATTTTTGGGGTGCTATGAAACCCTAACCAAGATCTTAACTAGAGAATTAGGGTCAACTTTACTTGTAAACAACTTTACATCTAAGTGAGAGGGATTACAACCTCTGTAGTTCGTTCCTTTGCTTTATAAGCTCCGAGTTGTGGTCCCTTCGCTGCGATCATCAAGCTCCTGGACTCTAGATAGGCTCCTTGAGATGAATGATGCATCTTGCTTGAAGTCTTCGAAATCCAAGACGATCTACCTTGAGGAAACACAAACTGAAGCTAACTCTTCACTAATTTAGAATTAGTGAAGCTAACACACTAATCTATATGGCTAGCATAGAAGAGGATGATGAAGTAGGAATTTTGTTCTCTTTAGTTTTCTTTTTCTCAATTTATTTCATCACAAAAGAAAAGTCTAGTGATTGTCACGATCTAACTGTGTCGTGTTTAAAAAGAATTCTGAAATTACCGCAATCAAAACGGTGTCGCTTGTAGCGATCCGCGATGAATACGGGTCGTCCGCAGGGAGATAGTAAGTTTTTATATCTTGTTTTAACGAGTTAATACCGGGTTTTGATTTGTTGGTTAACTAATTGTCGTAACAAAGATATGAATAAAAAGGACTTGTTAAGGGTAGTAATAAGTTAGATTGTATGAAGGTGATGTTTGCCAATTCCTTATAGCCCCAACTTGGTATTGACACTAAAACAATAGGTAACAACGCGGATTAGGGAACTTGAAATACGGTATTTGCAGCATTTCGCTAAATCCGTTTTCCTTGTCCCTTGTCCTTCCGTTGTTATCTCTTGATTTTAGCCTTCGGCAAACCACGGGCAATCCGGTCATGATTAGGAATCATCGCTATCGTGGTAGGATAGGATGCCTAGTGAGCGGAGTTGCGGGTGATTTGCACGAAGTTTCAATAGGCAAGTTTTAGGTTTTAAAGTTTGGACAAAGAAAATCTTCGAATACGATCTAACATATTACACCCTTAACAAGTGAAAAGATTACTCACACATATTTACAAATTAACAAGAAAGAAAAGAGAAGATACATAAAAACATGCAATGAAATAAAGAGGAAAAGAGAACCGATGAGTTCAAGCTTTTTATCTCCAAGTGTTCGATCCCCGGCAACGTGTGAAATCCGAATACCAAGCTTTAAGGTTGCAAGCTCACTTAAGAGGTTGCAAGATCAAAGCAAAGCATGAATTTCACAATTGAAATTATGTAAAGTGGAACAAGACATGTAAGAAAAATATGAAATTTTATTGAAGAACAAACTTGTTACAAGAGATCTTGAAGTCAAGAACCTAAGCCTTAAGCTTGCAAGTTCTAAATGAGAAGTTGCAAGGTCAAGACAAAGGGGCAAGAGCTCAAGAATGAAAAGAAAAATTACAAGAATTCTAAGATAAAAACTAAAGAAAAAAGCTACCCTTTCCTCTTGCCTCTGGTCTCTATTTATAGGCACAGAAAGAAATATTCATATCTGTCCCATTATGGCTCATGCTGATTTGTTTGATTGCCTTTGATTTGAACACATGCTTTTTAGTCTTGAATGCATATAATATTATATGCATATAAAATCATATCCTTGATTGCATATAAAATCATATCCTTGATGATTGCATATAGAATCATATCCTTGATTGCATATAGAATCATATCCTTGATTGCATATAAAATCATATCCACATGTGCTTAAAAGTCTTGTGTACACACTTGTTGTGTTGGACCATTTAGAAAAAAAATGTGTACACAACTTGTTGCGTAAAGGAACTCCTGAAGTATCGGTCGGTTAGCGTTTCTGGTCGCAGTGTCTTCTCTCAAGTGATATATCCATATTGTTGGATGCATTTTCAGTATGGATACCTGTAATCTGTAATACTGAGCAGACACTGGTCAATAATACCGATAAATACAATAATTAGATAATGAATGAGCGGTATTAGAATGCAATTTTCTGATATGAACAAATACCCCCAAACTTATCTATTGCTCGTCCCGAGCAAAACCATTTATTCACAAACGAAAATCCTAACCGCACTTTTGCAGGGAACGCGATTGCACTGAGCATGTGCAACAAGCCGTTTAACCTCTAGGTGTCCCTAGTAGGAGGAGTGTTGTCTCCTGAGGGTTTTCAGCGGATACTACCCACAAAATCCCGTCAATTTGGCTTATCGACTTTTATTCTCCAATTAGGTTTTCTAACAAGGAACTCTATTATCTTTTACTTGTAAATTATCCACCCACATTCTTCACGCTTCCTCATCATTTAACTTAAGATTATATATGTTCTATAGACTTACTTAGCTTTTGGCATTTCTTAAGTTTTCCTTCAAAGGTTCCATCTCCACTTAGGAATTTTTATCAACTCTACTAAAGATACAAGTTCTATTCTTCATTCCTTTCTCTTATCTAAACTCTAATCACATATCCCCACGTGTGTGTATAAATCACCCCTACACTTGGAAATTCAAATTAAGCAATCATACCCTTGTCCGTGGTCCAAAGCACTTATTAATTGGTGAGTTTTGGTTACACATCCTTCATGCGACCGTTAATACTTCTTGAGGTACCAACGACCGATTACAAGATGCGTTTGCACTTTTAAAGCGTACTTCTTAGTCTTGTAACACCCAAGGCTTTTAGCAGTGTCTCCCAAACCAATTGGTCTAAGGCACTAGGTGATGAAGCACCCTCGCTAAATATTTTTCTATTTTTAGCCTTAAGTAATCACAAAACCAGTGTTCATTTTTTTTATTCACTTTTGTATTTTTCATTTTCTTCGTACTAAGGACTTTTAGACAAGAGCATTTCAAGCTCTCCTCTACTATTCCAAGCTTCAAGGTGCGTGATTGTGCAATTTTGTAGGGTATACATTTTCAGAATCTATACTTAAGCCAGGAATTATTTTTCAAACTTATACTCTAATAATAATCAATACTTTTTCCTTTATTTCAACTTAGCCCAAGAAGTGAACCAAAAATTTGCCTATTTCTAAATAAACTATAAAGACATATACTTTCTACCGATAAACTTTAAGGAAGGTTATTTTTAGGGTTTTTAATTTACTAAGTCTAAGATCTAGTTGTTCGTAGCCAGTTAACCTATTTGTCAAACTCAAGTTAAATATGGCCAAAATTGAATACAATGATTTTTATAATTTTTGAAATTTTTCAACTTTTATGAGTTTTTAAAATAAGTATGCAAATGCAAAAATATTTACAAATGAATGCGAAGGAAGAAGACGTACCGAGCATACCCCCAAACTTAAACTTGACAGTGTCCTCACTGTCATGCTATACCAAGAAGGTTAAAATGCCGGCACTTCCCTGTTTATTTATTTATTTTTTTTATTTTATTGTTAAAACAAAAATATATACAGAAAGGTCCCCCCAAACTTCATTTAAACAATGTTAGACATTACTGCCAAACTTTACATAGACCAAATGTCAACATCAACCAGTTGAAAAATTTATCTGTAAAGAGTATCGGTTGGTGGAAGAATATGTTGTACCAATCCAAAAAGAATTGGGGAAGATAGAAAAGGTGGTATGGAAAGTGTGGAAGTGAATAGACAGGAGGTGGTGATGAATCAAAACGAGAATGCGAATGATCAGCAATCAGTGGAGTATTGGCATTCTCGTAACTTATTAAAAGAAATAGGGGTGGTTCAACTTCCAAAGGAGAAGATTGACTAACCATACTATCCCCAAGATATCTCTGTGGATCCTTCATCGACTTGGCATCATCCATCATATGCATATGATATTCAATTATGAGGGAACTAATCTCCTCGATATCTGCCATATTCCAGCCGAGAGCTTGCCGCCTATCTTGTAAGAGCATTAAAAGGGCGTTCTCTTGCTCGAGGGCTAGAAAGGCCAATATGATAACGGGAAAGGTCTCATTCTCACCTATGTAAGCATATTTAATGTGAGACGGCAAGGGCATGAGTTCGAGTTTCGGAGGCAAAAGAATCATAGGCAAAATTGGGGAATCTACCTCGAACTCAAAGGACTCCAACAAAGGTTCGAAATCGCTGCAAACAACCGATTCGGATGGTTCAACTAAGTCATCCAAAAATTCAAAAGACTCATATTCGGGTTGTGAGTCGTCATCAACCGAAAAAGTGAAACATTCATAATCCATATCGGTTGTGTCAACGGTGGTAGGCTCAAGGAGGGATGCACTAGTGGCGTCAAAACTATTCTCATCAAACAAGAATCTTTCAAACTCGCAGTCCTCCTGCGTGATTTCGTGAATAGAGCAAACTTCTCGTGTACTAGTATTAGGCACAGGGGGTGGACTTCCTAACTTGTAAATATTAAACTCACTAGACGTCTTCCCGAAGGATAGAGTCATGGAGCCATTGCGACAGTTTATTATGGCATTGGAAGTGGCCAAAAATGGTCGACCGAGGATCACCGGAATTTGGTTCCGTGAGTTAGCAACAGGTTGTGTGTCCATAACAATAAAATCAACTGGGAATATGAACTCCCCAACTTTGATCAACACATCCTCTAGGTCACCCCTTGGATGGGTGATTGATCGATCAGCCATTTGGAGAGTACAGTGAGTGGGCTTAAGCTCTCCAATGCCTAATTGCTCGTACACAGAATAAGATAGCAAATTGACACTAGCACCAAGATCTAGTAGTGCTCTATTGATGTTCTTGTCCCCAATTGTTATCGAAATAGTAGGACAACCGGGGTCCTTTTGCTTTTGGGGTAAAGAATTGACAAGAGCATCGCTAATGGCACTAGCCACAAAAACTTTCTTTGGTACTTGTGACTTCCTCTTTTTGGTGCATAAGTCCTTTAAGATTTTTGCATACGAAAGAACTTGTTGGATTGCATCCAAAAGAGGGATATTTATGCTAACCTGTTTGAACAGCTCAACAATCTTCTCCATTTGTGGGGTTGGTTTATTGGATCTCAACCGGTTTGGAAAAGGAGCATTTTGAAATGTTGTTGAGTCCAATTTTTGCGGATCAGATTGTTGAGTTGGAACGGAA
Source organism: Agapanthus africanus (assembly GCA_030015575.1). Lineage (NCBI taxonomy): Eukaryota > Viridiplantae > Streptophyta > Magnoliopsida > Asparagales > Amaryllidaceae > Agapanthus > Agapanthus africanus. The sequence goes on along the minus strand of CM057340.1, from coordinate 115,697,722 downwards.
CCCCGTGCAGATGTGTTCGTGTTGTGAGAAGTGGGTCCGCTTGAGCTAGAAGGAGTAGAGCCTTGTGAATGATGGAGAACAGGCTCTAACGAAGAAGAAGAAGGTGAAGAAGAACCACCGGCAGGGGTGTCATCGTGAATACCCACATTGTTTTGCAACATTTTTCCCGATCTCAACGTGGTCACAGCGTTTACGTTATGAGTTTGCTGTTGATATGCAGCATATGCATGACTAGGATTAGGCAATGGTTGAGATGGGAGCTTTCCTTTTTCTCGCTCGCTCAATGCTACATTGAGTTGTGCAATTTGTGCCTCAATAGATTTGATGCTTTGATCGTGTGAGGCACTGTTTTGCACCAAAGATTGAATAGAAGTCTCTAATCTTGCTGTAGATTGTGTAGATTGCTTTAGGAACGCATCTAGACTTCTTTCGAGCGAGCTAACCTTGTCATTATTAGGTTGAACAAAATTGTTTGGTGGGTAAGCAGTGTTAGGCACAAAATTGTTCACTTGATTAGGGTAAGGTTGCTGTTGGAAAGGTTGTTGAAATTGAGTTTGTGGAGGTGCTTGTTGTTGTGGAGGAGGAGGCCTTTGAAAATTGTTATTTCCTTGGAATTGTTGATTTTGGTTCCAAGAGAAATTTGGGTGACTCCTCCAACCCGGATTGTATGTAGAGGAGTATGGATCGTTTCTTTGTCGTTGCTGAAAGGCAGCATTGACTTGATCCTGTCCTTGAGTAGATGCATTGTAAGGACACTCTTCAGTGAGATGTAATGGATCCGAACAGCAAGCACACACAGTTCGTGGAGGCATAACAGGGGCAGGAGAAGGCGACGAGATTTTGGTCTCAAGCGCTTCTAGTTTTTTCGTAAGAGCGGCCATCTCGGCCTTCATAGAAATCGACATCTCTAATTGATGTATGCCTGCCCTAGACTGACCACTAGAAGAAGATGATGTGGTCTTGGTGCTCTCATACTGAATTGTTTGTTCACTAAGGTCCTCAAGGAACTGCCACGCTTCCTCACTAGATTTGGATAGAAAGTGATCTTGACAAATGGTTTCTAGCAACTGTTTCGTTGCCGGGTTCAATCCCTCGTATAATGTTTGGCAAAGTTGTCAACTTTTGATCCCATGGTGAGGGCATTGAACGAATAGGTCTTTGAATCTTTCAAAACACTTCCAAAATGGTTCGGAAGGAAGCTGTGAAAATTGTATAATCTCATTACGGATTCTAGCAGTTTTGTGATGAGGATAGAACTTTTTAAGAAAAGCTTTCACAAACTCGTCCCAATTTCTAATTGAATGTGATGCGGTGCTGTATAGCCACTTCTCGGCTAGGTCACATAAGGTGAAAGGAATGACCCTTAGCCTTATAGCGTCATCACTTATTTGAGTTGTTTTCATCATAGCGCAAACGTTTTGGAATTTATTGATAAAAATATACGCATCTTCTGATTCCAATCCATGAAATTTTGGCAGCATATTGATGAAGTGGGGTTTTATTTCAAAATTGTCCCTATTTGCCGGCGGGGGTGAAAGACAGGTAGGTAAAGAGGTGAGGACAGGGTAGAAGAGATCCTGGAGCGCGACTCGTGTGGGCGCTTCAACAGGCGGTTGATTCGGGTTATTCGCACCCAGATTAGGTGGAGTCAGTCCCTGGGCAGGTGGAGGGATGTTAGGATTAAATCCTGACATCTCAGAAGAAGAATTTGGTGATAAAGAAGGTGAAGATGTATGAACAGAATCTCGGTCAACGTCGGAGTTGACCGGCAAAGGTAAAGGTGATAAAAGGGTGGAGGGATTTTCGGCGTTGGAGTCGATCGCGTAGTCCGTAGGGACTAACGAAACGCGGACTAAACGGGAACAAGGGTCCCTAGTCCAAGCGGACATACACTAAACGAGTTTAGTGTAGTCAAGGCGTTGAATGTGAAGGTAAGAAAACGAAAGTGGAGAAAAATTGGGTGATGGTGGTAAAAATGGCAATTTTTTTGTGTTTGTTTCAAAAGAATGGGAAAATGAAACGACTATTCAACAAACACAATCACAAATTCACAGTCACAAATGCACAATCAATACCTAGACTAGGGTCCTCTAAGTCTACTAGACCTGCTCCTAACTGTTCCAAAGCGACAAATTGTGAGATAATCCTCAGATCGCCTCTTCACAGCCAGTTGTGGCCAGGTAAGCACAAGTGAGGTATGGAAGGATCCGCTCACGAATCACCGTGAGACGGGCCTTTTAAAGTTAGCTCCTCACTTGTCTTGCCTAGGCACCACAAGAGTCATGTTTAGATAAACGATTGAATGCCCAAAATCTTCCTTTGTCCTATTGAGCGCGACAAGTCCTTAGTGGGCTGAGTCTAGATATTTTTTATTAAACTTGAGGTGAAACTTATGCAATTAGTGATTTCCGGGATCTTAGGAAGGGTGATGAAATCCCCACCCAATCTGGATTGGTGTTAGAGCCCCTTAAGTCCGTATTAAATGATGCAATGCGCAAAATTCAACCAAGTTTTGTTTTCAAGCAATCAGTTATCGTTTTTTACTTTTAATGCGGCGCTGCAACAAATACGGTTAGTTTTTTTTTTGGCTTTTTGCGGCGATTTTTGCTAAGAATCCTGCAAAGACAAGAATATTGGAGCGTCGGATTTGAGAGGGGAAGTTGAGAAAAATACGTACTAAAAAATATCGAGTTTCAGAAACTCGTGTCGATATTGCCTCCGAGTGGTCGAATGGTTCGCTTGCGCGGGTCTAACTACCCGGATCTTTGGCACTGAGTGTTCACCCTCCTTTGCACTTGAAAATGCCCCTTTGTTCCGTATGATCGCTGCTCAAAATCCGTCAAATCTGCATATATTGGAAAAATACGGATATTTGAGCCAAAAAGCAATATTAACAACCACAATTCTGAACACAAATAATTAAGAAAATCAAATAATAAAAATGGAATTTATATCAAAACACTGGAAGCAACACAGAAAAACAAAAGTGAAAAGGCCACACCAAGGCCGGCGAGCTCGGTTTTTCAGGGTATGTCGCCGGTTTTTGTGTGAGGAAATTGGCTCAAATTTTGTGTGTTGTCTCAATGAAGAAATGTCATTCCAATTTTATAACTTGATTTATTTCTTTAGCATCAGAGTGTTAGCAGAATTCAAATCCAGAGAAGAAAAGAATTTTATTTGTGTTTGTGGTTGGTTTCAAAAAGAATGGTTATTTGTTTGAATGTGTTAGAAGTTAGTTTTATACAGAATATGCACAAATTTAACCCGAGAATACAAGTATAAAAAGCGTTACCGTCTCCCCGGCAACGGCGCCATTTGATTGTCATGATCTAACTGTGTCGTGTTTAAAAAGAATTCTGAAATTACCGCAATCAAAACGGTGTCGCTTGTAGCGATCCGCGATGAATACGGGTCGTCCGCAGGGAGATAGTAAGTTTTTATATCTTGTTTTAACGAGTTAATACCGGGTTTTGATTTGTTGGTTAACTAATTGTCGTAACAAAGATATGAATAAAAAGGACTTGTTAAAGGTAGTAATAAGTTAGATTGTATGAAGGTGATGTTTGTCAATTCCTTATATCCCCAACTTGGTATTGACACTAAAACAATAGGTAACAACGCGGATTAGGGAACTTGAAATACGGTATTTGCGGCATTTCGCTAAATCCGTTTTCCTTGTCCCTTGTCCTTCCGTTGTTATCTCTTGATTTTAGCCTTCGGCAAACCACGGGCAATCCGGTCATGATTAGGAATCATCGCTATCGTGGTAGGATAGGATGCCTAGTGAGCGGAGTTGCGGGTGATTTGCACGAAGTTTCAATAGGCAAGTTTTAGGTTTTAAAGTTGGAACAAAGAAAATCTTCGAATACGATCTAACATATTACACCCTTAACAAGTGAAAAGATTACTCACACATATTTACAAATTAACAAGAAAGAAAAGAGAAGATACATAAAAACATGCAATGAAATAAAGAGGAAAAGAGAACCGATAAGTTCAAGCTTTTTATCTCCAAGTGTTCGATCCCCGGCAACGTGTGAAATCCGAATACCAAGCTTTAAGGTTGCAAGCTCACTTAAGAGGTTGCAAGATCAAAGCAAAGCATGAATTTCACAATTGAAATTATGTAAAGTGGAACAAGACATGTAAGAAAAATATGAACTTTTATTGAAGAACAAACTTATTACAAGAGATCTTGAAGTTAAGAACCTAAGCCTTAAGCTTGCAAGTTCTAAATGAGAAGTTGCAAGGTCAAGACAAAGGGGCAAGAGCTCAAGAATGAAAAGAAAAATTACAAGAATTCTAAGATAAAAACTAAAGAAAAAAGCTACCCTTTCCTCTTGCCTCTGGTCTCTATTTATAGGCTCAGAAAGAAATATTCATATATGTCCCATTATGGCTCATGCTGATTTGTTTGATTGCCTTTGATTTGAACACATGCTTTTTAGTCTTGAATGCATATAATATTATATGCATATAAAATCATATCCTTGATTGCATATAAAATCATATCCTTGATGATTGCATATAGAATCATATCCTTGATTGCATATAGAATCATATCCTTGATTGCATATAAAATCATATCCACATGTGCTTAAAAGTCTTGTGTACACACTTGTTGTGTTGGACCATTTAGAAAAAAAATGTGTACACAACTTGTTGCGTAAAGGAACTCCTGAAGTATCGGTCGGTTAGCGTTTCTGGTCGCAGTGTCTTCTCTCAAGTGATATATCCGTGCTGTTGGATGCATTTCCAGTATGGATACCTGTAATCTGTAATACTGAGCAGACACTGGTCAATAATACCGATAAATACAACAATTAGATAATGAATGAGCGGTATTAGACTGCAATTTTCTGATATGAACAGCTAGCAAGCTTTTTTTGAGGAAGAAGAAGATGAAGTGATGAGAATAATTATTGTGTGGTTAGAAATGCAACCATGGGTCAAGTATATCATCCTTAACCCTTGTAGAGACTTAACCATTAGCTATGGTTAAAGGTATGATTGATAAATATTTTAAGCTAGACAAAAAGAGTGGACAAAGTCAAAGAAGATTACAAGCTTCAACAAATATCTACCATGACAAATATCCACAATATTTGAATTACTTGATGATAAATATAAACCCTAACATTAACCCTAGCATGGTTTTACTCTCACAAACCCTCATTGCATTTATAACCAAGCATGTTACAATTATACATATCACATATATATAATTTAGTAACAAAAGAAAAGAATACATTTAATATATATCACATATATATCAACGTATCCATAATGAGAAAAAGAATTACTTAAGTGAGCTTATATTAGTTAATGTAACGTAATATATCACATATATAATTATACATTAAATTATCGAATCAATACTTGATCCGATAATCCGGCTATATCACATATAACCGACTAATATAACATGTATCATTTCATCGAATCAATACTCGATTCGGTGACCCGGCTATATCACATATACCCGGCCGATATCACATATCGTGAGAATAGAATATGGTATCACATACTCGTATTATTCTTGGTCCCGCACATATTATATATGTGCTCCTACTCCGTTTCATCTGAGCCATAAAACCTTTGTGTAGGACTCTAAAGACTCGTCAATATGCCGGCAGTAGGTGATGATCATATCAAACACCCACAAGCTGCAAGCGGTCAGCTAAACGTAACAGCCACCCGGGTATTGAGCGATCAGAAGATCAACAAGCAAGCCTGCTCACACTCCTGCAAATCCAGTCAGTAACACTACCGTACAATCCGGTCTCTTCGTCTGATATATCGCATACCCAGTCTAGGGGTGGTAAACGTCAGACCCCAATAACCGATAAGTCGTGTCAATGTGAGGCTCATAACGGGTCGAGAAACTACTGATAACACTTACCAGTAGATCTCCATAACAGCCCTGGCCAGGGATTTCCAGTTATAGCCAATCGAGCACAGCGCAACATCAACCCCCAATACCGGGAGAGACGAAGCCCTTCCTATCGCTCATTGCCTCCATGTGAATCGGGACTATACCCAAAATCCACCGTTTTGCACGTTCTCGTGAACGTAGTAAGGTGGAAATCAAAGCACAGTAGGAATCACATAAGACTCTATGACGATCTCGGGTCTACAGACTAACCTGTACCAGTGTCACCAGAGAACTGCTATCTGACAATAGGTATAATACCATCTAGGAGTTCTCGGCGAGTCCGTTCAGTGTACCCAATCTCCACTGAGCACCCACATACCATCTTTGATGTCAAACACCCCGCATCCATCGCCTATCATATGGGTCAAGATGCGTATACACTACTATACTCTGGAGTATCGATGCCCTATCTCGATACACCCTCGACTAGGAACTATTATAGGATATACTCGTTAACTACCCTGGCCTCACTAGTATGATCTCCATCACAGTCCTGGTAGTCAAGTACATATCCTAAGGGCTTTATCAACATGTGAGAGCAAGACAGTAAACCAATACAAGTCAACATGTTAAGATAAAGTACAACCAGATAACATACTATCATGTCGAGCAAGAAAGTCATCTCTATATATATCCAAGCATCCACTATAATATACATCATATGTACAATAATGGCCTCTAGGGCATATACATAACTAACAATCTCCCACTTGCACTAAGGCCAGCTGTTGTATTATCTCATACCCAACAACCCGAAGAGTCTCTCAAATTGTATCTGGGGTATGGCCTTCGTGAGTGGATCCGCAGTGTTGTCTTTTGTGTCAACTCTCCTGACCTCGATATCCCGATGATCAACTATCTCCCGGATCAGGTGATACCGCCTCAGAATATGCCTGGATCTCTGATAGGACCTGTGTTCCTTGGCCAAAGCCACAGATCCATTGTTATCACAATACAAAGGTATTGGATGCTCAATGGACGGAACCACTCCAAGTTCAGTTGTGAACTTCTTCATCCAGACAGCCTCTTTGGCAGCATCGTTGGCAGCGATGTATTCAGTCTCCATCGATGAGTCTGCCACAGTTTCCTATTTGGAACTCTTCCAACACACCGCCCTTCCATTGAGGGTAAAGACAAATTCCGAGTGCGACTTAGAGTCGTCCTTATCACTTTGGAAGCTCGAATCGATAAAGGACTCCACTTGGAGTTCTTCGTTACCATACACCAAGAACATCTCCTTAGTCCTTCTCAAGTACTTGAGAATGTTCTTCACAGCTCTCCAGTGATTCTCTCCAGGATCTGCTTAATACTTACTCACTACACTTAGTGAATATACTACATCGGGTCTGGTACATAGCATCGCGTACATGATAGAGCCTACTGCCGAAGCATAGGGTATCCCTTGAATGTTACTTCTCTCCAAATCAGTCTTGGGAGACATCTCCTTGGAGAGAGTGAGTCCAGAGATCGTGGGTAAGTTCACACGCTTGGATTCTTCTATACTAAACCTCTTTAGTATGGTGTTAATGTACCTGGATTGGGACAATCCCAATATCCGTTTAGATCCATCTCTATAGATCTTAATCCTCAGAATGCAGGAGGCATCACCTAGATCTTTCATTAAGAATCTTTGTGATAAGAAGAGCTTGACCGAGTGCAGCATAGGAACATTATTTTTTTATCAAGAGTATGTCATCCACGTACAATACGAGGAAGACAACCTTACTCTTTGCAACCTTCATGTAAATACAAGGTTCATCTACATTTTTTATGAAGTCAAACTCTTTGACTACAACATCAAAATGGATGTTCCAACTCTGTGATGCCTGCTTTAACCCGTAGATGGATTTAAGCAGCTTGCACACCTTTCCGCTGCTCCCACTGTCTACGAAGCCCTCTGGCTGAGTCATGTACACGCAGTCCTCTAAATCACCATTTAGAAAGGCGGTCTTAATATCCATTTGCTAGATTTCGTAGTCATGGTATGCAGCAATGGCAAGTAAGATTCGGATGGACTTAAGCATAGCCACTGGAGAAAAGGTTTCATCATAATCCACACCTGGTTGTTGACGAAAACCCTTTGCAACAAGTCTAGCTTTGAAAGTCTCAACTTTTCCATCTACACCAAGTTTCTTCTTAAAGATCCATTTGCTCCCAATGGGTTTTACCCCTTCAGGAGTAACTTCCAAAATCCATACTTTGTTGGTGTACATGAATTCCATCTCAGATCGCATTGCATCCAGCCATTTCACAGAGTCCCCACTCGTGATGGCCTGCTCGAAGCTAGTTGGGTCATCATCTTCCATGATGCAATCCTCGCTCCCACCATCTATGAGAAAACCGTAGTATCTCTCAGGTAGATGAGGAACCCTACTAGATCGGCGGAGCGGCTGAGGTTCGTTGGCTGCTATCGAATCCTCTGGTTCTACTAAATTTTCAGTTATAGTTTGTTCTGCTGGAACTTCTTCCAGCTCTACCGCTTCGCCACTAATTTCTTTTGCAAGAAATTTCTTTTCTAAAAAGGTGGCATGTTGAGCAACAAACACATTTTGTTGTTCACTGTGGTAGAATAGATATCCATTCGAATGTTTAGGATATCCAACAAACATACAAAGAACTGATCGTGCCTGGAGTTTGTCCGGATTTTGCCTTTTGACATAGGTCGGACAACCCCATATCTTAACTCGTTTAAGACATGGTCTCTTCCCACTCCATATCTCATATGGTGTGGTAGGTATTGATTTTGATAGAACCTGATTCAATAGGTATGCTACTGCTTCAAGCGCATAACCCCAAAAGAAAATAGGTAACTCAGCGGTGCTCATCATAGAGCGCACCATATCTAATTCCTCTGCTCCGATACATCGTTGTGCTGTGGTGTATATGGAGGAGTAAGCTGAGAGAGAATCCCATTCTCTTTTAGATAGTCCAGGAACTCATTGCTTAAGTATTCTCCTCCTCGATCAGATCAAAGGATCTTAATACTTTTACCTGTTTGGTTCTCTACTTCGTGCTTATATTCTTTGAATTTCTCAAAAGCTTCAGACTTGTGTTTCAACAGGAACACATGTCCGTATCTTGAGAGATCGTCAGTGAATGTAATGAAGTATGAGGAACCATTCCTGGCATGTGTAGACATGGGACCACATACATCACTATGTATCAGTCCCAAGAGTTCCTCAACTCTTTCTCCGTGTCCACTAAACGGGGTTTTGGTCATCTTTCCTTTGAGACATGAATGGTAAGTTTCAGGATGATAATTCGAACGTATTCAAATATCTATCTTTATGTAACTTAGCTAGTCGTGTAGCATTGATATGACCAAGTCTACAATACCACAAGAAGGATTCGTTCATTTTTGAACTCTTCCTCTTTTGTGTGTTTTGTACATTAAGAACCGTAGTTTGATTTAGAACGTATATGCCATTATTTAACGAGCCTGATCCAATCAACTTTTGATCTAAGAAGATGTTCATAACATTATCTTGTACTACAAAATTATATCCTTCTTTACTTAATAAAGAAACTGATATAAGATTGCATATCAGGGTCGGAATGTAATAGCATTCGTTCAGAATCAATGTATTACCATTTGGTAATACAAGGTGATATTCGCCAACTGCTTTGGCTGTAACATCTGCACCATTCGCTACACTTACGGAATGATCACCCTTTCCCAGTTCTCTACCTTTCCTTAGCCCATGCAACATATTGCATATGTGGGACCCCGATCCGGTATCTAATACCCAGGACGTAGAGTGAACTGAGAAATAACTAACACACCCGAAGAAAATGCATCCACATGCTTATTCTTCATTTGGGCAGCTTGAGAATCCGGATATGTTCCTATTCCCTGCTCAGTCTTATAACGTTTATAAGAAAAACGGGACCAACGTTCCCCTGCTCAGTATAACAAGCGGGTTCAGTCAATACATCCATATTATTATCTTGATTAAGGCCTGACATGGTCGCTACCTGGAGAGAGAGAGAGAGAGAATAAAACACTTTAGCGTGTGCTCTTGCAAGATTAGATTGGTTATTATCTTATCTAATCAAGATGGCTCCCACTGGTTTTATCAAATCTTCCTTCAAACCCTAAAAGGTAAGACTAGCCGGGATTAATTACACCTTACAAGTTCGCCAATCTTTCGGCCAGGCCAGTGTTGGTACTTTGAGGGAGGTTCCTCGTCCTTTCACACGGACCTAATTAAAATAAACCTCATTTTCCTAGAGGTCTGACCCTGTTAACACCTTTCTAGACACCTACTTGATCGGCTAATTGTGATGTGTAAAAACTCTCCCAGGAGTAACTCTTACTCGCAGTGGGTATCGGGATCCAACTATCTCATAGAAGGTATGCAATCTCATTGCTAATTTCAACACTTGAAATTCCCGATAATACTTTTGCCCCTAGCGTGCTATGACCTTGACAGAGGTCAACAAACCATAGTGCACTAGTCAAGTTCAACCCGTCATTTCTTGATTGAATTAAACCCACCCGCACGACCCTTGACAGAGGTCAACAAGGTCGTACGACTACCCTAATCCAATCGTATCTCATGCTTTACATATAAGTACTAATCAGCTACCGCACACTACGCCTTGATAGAGATCAACAAACGCAACACGAATACTAAATAATCTTTATCTGAAATGACGGAGGGCTACGCAGGTTTTTAAGAAAACCATGAGCGTAATGAACTAGATATCATTGTAGAAACAAGTGATTTTTGAAAAAGGGGTGCCTTTTAGGCTTTTACTAGTTTCGCTAAAAAGGTCACTCCCGGTGAAGGGATCTCGGCTCTTTCCTTATCGAATAAGGTACAGGATATTTCACAAATACCGCTATGCAAAGCAAAAAACTAAAGCTACGCTTTTTTATAAATTTGATTCTAAAATATCTTTTAGGTTTCTTTTTTTTCATTAAGCTCATTAATGAATTCCCATCATTTATGCTTCCTAAGCATCACAGAAGAAATGAAAATACAACGTACGCTTATGTCATCCGCATTCGCCACAATGTTCCGTTATGCACTGTTAGGTTACTTAACTAACGGCATACCGGGACGGGACTAGCACGGGTGAAAAACATAAGCAACGTCTACTATATATCTCATATATAATATTTATCCATTCGTCCCAGAATCCACAGTGATCACATCACAGAGCAGCAGAAGATTACATATGATATATTGGATATATTAGGACGTCCGTGTTTTATTTTGAGCCTGTATAAAACACGGATTCCACGGTCGCGATGAATAGCCAAACCCACATCCCTAGACCCCTACGAGAGCGGCAAGCAACCCTACCAATTCTAGGGTTAGGAGACCCGGACTCGACTCCTCGAGTTGGTCTCCCACTGTACCCTAGAACCGGGTTGTTTGTGCTCTCTTCCTTGGGTCTATCCTAATACGGAAAAGTAAATAATATACAAATGGTGACATCATCCTCAACTCGGAAGTGCCCCAATAAAAGAATATTACATACAATGAATTTTACATGAATGAAAATGAAAAACTCTCATCTCACATAAAAACCCCGGCTATTCAAAACACGACGATCCAATATAACATATCACAGCAACACATAACATCACATGTCATCAACGTTAGTAAATATGCGTATCCCAATTGTCATTGATGTATAGCAATGAAACCGGCGATACATCACATATTACACATATGGAATCGTTATTGCCCTTAGACATCATAAACCCGGGATATCTCATATCCAAGATTTCATGCCTAACAATGTAAAGTTTGCATTTAGGTCTCATCCATGAAAACACTAATCAAAATAAGTCGGATAATTCAACAAGATGTCTGATTACTCCCGAGACCGAAATGTTAGATTTACACGCAACAAACTAATTTGTAGATTCCAATTATTGTATCTCATTACAGAAAGCTAGACGACGTTAAACAATTCGATCGAATCAACGAATTCCTAAAATACCCAGAGAGCTCAACACTTGAGCACAGTTAAAATTAACCAGAGACATACTACAGCACCTACGGACCTACAGCTGAAGGGCCCAACCCAAGCCTCTCAAGTGGCGCCGCGGATCCGCCGCCAAAACCATATTTTGGCCGCGGATCCGCTGTCACTTAGACGAGTTAGGGTTTCATTCTTCAGGTATGTCCATAGAATTCCCTGCATGATTTTCTAAATATTTTTAACATGGAAAAATCAACTTTTTGAAAAATTTCCAGAGAGGGGGTCAAATCGGGTTTTCGGGGTTTCGATCGGACTTTAAACTTCGTCTAGACAGCGCCTAATGCTCTATCTTGGCTCTGATACCACTGTAGGGTTGTATAGCACGACAACAAGGTTTTGGAAGGCATCACACATGCCATTTTATAAATTTTTTGGGTGCTATGAAACCCTAACCAAGATCTTAACTAGAGAATTAGGGTTGCATGTAAAAAACTTTACATCTAAGTAAGAGGGATTACAACCTTTGTAGTCCGTTCCTTCGCTTCATAAACTCCGAGTTGTGGTCCCTTCGCTGCGATCATCAAGCTCTCGGACTCTAGATAGGCTCCTTGAGGTGTGATACATCTTGCTTGAAGTCTTCGAAATCCAAGCCGATCTATCTTGAGGAAACACAAACTCAAGCTAACTCTTCACTAATTTAGAATTAGTGAAGCTAACACACTAATATATATAGCTAGTATAGAAGAGGATGATGAAATAGAAATTTTGTTCTCTTTAGTTTTCTTTTTCTCAATTTATTTCATCACAAAAGAAAAAGGTAGCAAGCTTTTTTTTAGGAAGAAGAAGATAAAGTGATGAGAATAATTGTTGTGTAATTAGAAATGCAACCATGGGTCAAGTATATCATCCTTAACCCTTTTAGAGACTTAACCATTAGCTATGGTTAAAGGTATAGTTGATAAATATCTTAAGCTAGACAAAAAGAGTGGACAAAGTCAAAGAAGACTACAAGCTTCTACAAGCTTCAACAAATATCTACCATGACAAATATCCACAATATTTGAATTACTTAATGATAAATATAAACCCTAACATTAACCCTATCATGGTTTAACTCTCACAAACCCTAGTTGCATTTATACCAAGCATGTTACAATTATACATATCACATATATATAATTTAGTAACAAAAGAAAAGAATACATTTAACATATATCACATATATATCAATGTATCCATAATGAGAAAAAGAATTACTTAAGTGAGCTTATATTAGTTAATGTAACGTAATATATCACATATATAATTATACATTAAATTATCGAATCAATACTTGATCCGATAATCCGGCTATATCACATATAACCGACTAATATAACATGTATCATTTCATCGAATCAACACTCGATCTGATGACCCGGCTATATCACATATACCCGGCCGATATCACATATCGCGAGAATAGAATACGGTATCACATACACATATTATTCTCGGTCCCGCACATATCACATATGTGCTCCTACTCCGTTTCGCCTGAGCCAGGAAACCTCTGTGTAAGACTCTAAAAACTCGTCAATACGCCGGCAGTAGGTGATGATCATATCAAACACCCACAAGCTGCAAGCGGTCAGCTAAACATAACAGCCACCCGGGTATTGAGCGATCAGAAGATCAACAAGCAAGCCTGCTCACACTCCTGCAAATCCAATCAGTAATACTACCGTACAGTCCAGTCTCTTCGTCTGATATGTCGTATATCCAGTCTAGGGGTGGTAAACGTCAGACCCCAATAACCGATAAGTCGTGTCGATGTGAGGCTCATAACGGGTCAAGAAACTACTGATAACACTTACCAGTAGATTTCCATATCAGCCCTGGCCAGGGACTTCCAGTTATAGCCAATCGAGCACAGCACAATATCAAACCCAAATACCGGGAGAGATGAAACCCCTCCTATCGCTCATTGCCTCCATGTGATTCGGGACTGTACCCAAAAGCCACCGTTTTGCACGTTCTCGTGAACGTGGTAAGGTGGAAATCAAAGCACAGTGGGAATCACATAAGACTCTTTGACGATCTCAGGCCTACAGACTAACATATACCAGTGTCACCAGAGAACTGCTATCTGACAATAGGTATAATACCATCTAGGAGTTCTCGGCGAGTCCGTTCAGTGTACCCAGTCTCCACCGAGCACCCGCATACTATCTTTGATGTCGAACACCAATGGATGCGGGATCATCCATCGCCCATCATATGGGTCAAGATGCGTATACACTAGTCTACTTTGGAGTATCGATGCCCTGTCTCGATACACCCTCGACTAGGAACTATTATAGGATGTACTCGTTGACTACCCTGGTCCCACTAGTATGATCTCCATCATAGTCTTGGTAGTCAAGTACATATCCTAAGGGCTTTATCAACATGTGAGAGCAAGACAGTAAACCAATACAAGTCAACATGTTAAGATAAAGTACAACCAGATAGTATACTATCATGTCAAGCAAGAAAGTCCTCTCTATATATCCAAGCATCCACTATAATATACATCAAATGTACAATAATGGCCTCTAGGGCATATACATAACTAACACTCTAACCCACGGCCAATGCGGAATCCAAAAACAAAATTTTTTGTGCCGCTAGAAACTTACACCTAAGAATCTAACCAAACACCTAAAACTAGAACAACAACAAGATAGAAATCACAACTTTTGTAGTGTTTTCATTTGCTCCAATTAGGTTAGGCTCAAGCAAGCTCTCAAGATCTCCGTATCGTACTTGCAAGCCGGTCTTCCTTTGCCGAAGATGATCCACCCGAAAGAACCAAGTTCAAGCTTCAACTTCATCAATGAAGTAACTAAATATCCTAGATTGCTTACTGATATGTGTAAGTGTTCTAGAATTTTTCTTTCTCTTTTATCTTCTTGATTCTCAAATTATGAGATGGTAGAAGATAATGAAGAAAAAGAAGGAGGAGCCATGGAAGAGAAAGAAGCTAAATGATAGAATGAAAAATCTCATCATCAATTCAAGTATGCCCGTTTTGGTTTTGTTTAAAAGAGTTTTCCATTTTAAAATTGCAACCATGCTTGAATATTATATGCAAATGAATTAATAATTTATTTTCCCATACTCTCCACCATTTCTATTTTCCACCCCATTTCACAATTTCTTTTAAACAAAAGAAAAATAAATTCTAGAAATGAGGTGTCCTTCTAAAAGTATTCTTTTATAAATATAAGAATACGTCACGTATTCGTATCAAAATATGAATACCCAAGAGATAGAAAAATATAATGAATATAATACTAAAATATACATATCAAAATATATATATATATGTAAATTATTAAATCAATACTTGATTTAATAATCCGGCTTAATTTTAAGCTGGCTAGTATTATCATCCGCCCGATTAAAGTCCGTATGGCTAGCACACATACCTAATCGGAACCTTGCATGTATCAATATACGACCACTATATCATTTTTCCTTAACCAGGAAAACCCTCTGTGCGGGACTCTAAAAACTCATCAATACGCTGGCAATGGTTTTAACCACAAGTACGTCAACGGCACTAGCTGTACGTAACGGCAACTCAGGTATTGAGCGAAAGGAAGGTCGACGAGCAAACTCATCTGTATCCCTACTGAGCCTGTCTATGACAATCCCTATACAGCCCGGTCTGTTCGTCTAAGAGTATCGCATACCGGGTCTAGGAGCTGGATAAAATTAGACCCCTAATAACATGATATGTTGTATCGGTGTGAAGCCCATCACCCACTGAGAAACTACTGATCCAAATCAGTAAATCTCGTCCACCTTGGCTAAGGATTTGTGGTGATGGCTACCCGTGCATAGTGCGACATCTATAAGGACGGATGCGCCCGCGTGCAGCGGAAGCGGGAACGAACGGAGAACAAAAATTCCATAAGGGCGCAATCGACCATACGCCAAAATTGTCCAAACACTAGTTTCTAGCTAAACTAAAGAGCATAAAGAAAGAGTTCAGATGTGCTACAACCTTTGCGGCGTGTCCGGCTCATCCCGGAAGACCCCCGTCTAAACTCTGTGAGCTCCTGAATGCATCTGCACGCCGACTGCCTCGCCGTAGATTGTCACGACCCAAAGTTCGGCCCGTGACCGGCACTTAACCACATAATGTCTACAGGCGTAACGCGACTAAGTAAGCCGAAACCCAGAAATCAAAACCATTGAAAAAGTGAGTGAAAGGAGATATTAGTTGAAAACATTTAGAAAAACCTTAAGTACTTTAGTAAAATTCTTTAAAGTTCAAGTTATTGTCTTAAAAAATTTGGCAGCATTTCCTTTGTAAAAACTAGCCCCGAAAACGGGTACAAGACAAGCTATGAGTAAAATGATATACAATAAGAATAAAGTATCCCAAACGGGAGCAATCACGCCCAACGGCGGAAACAACCACCACAATAATAGTATACGACGCCGTAGCGAAGAATGAGCAAAAATAAGTGAAGACAACATGAAATATAAAACTGTATAAATAAAGTCGGCTCACAACGAGCTCGAAACCAGAGTACAAAATAATATACATCATCCTCACAACTGGTCTCTAAGACAATACATGAAAAGTAGATGGAGAGTACTAGATACAACAGTGTATACAACTGGAAAATAAACGGATACCGCAAAAACCCACCTATCAGCAAAAGGTCTCATGCGCCAACTATAGTGGTATCCGTATCAAAAGATGCAAGAAAGCAGCCTGCCGCGACAACTCCGCGAGGCAACCTGCAAACACTGTAGCACAACGGGGGTGAGTTGCCAACTTGTGAATAATAGATAACATATAAAGGTAATCGCGAGTATGCACGTACTGCGATACTCTAACATATGCCAACAGATAATATCTATATGATGAACTGGATACGCAATAATCATGCCTAACAAGTGCAATTTAATAACATCAATATATGATGAGCAGGGTATGCAATAATCATGCAAAAGTACTTTATCAGGTACTATAACTACAGGATGAGATGAAAAATAATGAATGCTGAGCATGGGATAAAATAACATCTACACGGAATATCAACGTGGAAAAATAACCGGTGTCCATCAATGCACCCAAATCCCAGTAAAACTCAGGCGCCGTCACCTTCATCAGCCCTCAAATCCTGTAAATCTCATAGAATCATGAGTGCCCAACATCGGCACTCGAAATATCATAAAATAATCGTGTTCAGCATCGACACGCAAATCCTCATGTATCGGGCTCCGTCAGTCCGGATCGGCCCACAGGCTCTGTGCGGAATCGGCCCTCGGCCCCGGCAGTACGGGTCGTCCCGTATCCATCTATCGACTCTGGTCAGTATCCTCCGGATAACCGTCAGGTCCAACCAATCACCGGTAGCTAGTAGTCCCTCTGCCAGGCTCACCGTCTGTATACACAGCATCCCTTTCTTGCCCCGGGATACCATACCGGGACCACCATGTACCCGCAATCGGCTTCGTCCAGCTCCTCGATTCGGGTTCACATGTCACACGTCTTAGAACCGAGAAAACGAATGGTGGACACACTGAAATATCATATCAAGAGAAACCGGGTTTTTAAAACAGTGCGTATTTTCTTAAAATAATACCCTGGTTCTAAAATCCATAAATCACATAAATCCAAACTCAATGCGTAAATCCATGCAATGTGTCGTATGACATTAAGAGTAAAAAGGGAAAACCGCTCTTTTAAAAAGATCCAGTTTTGAAAATTTTCATGCGGTCCCTTAGTTTTTAAATCATGCCAATATCATCCATGTATGTAACATGTGTATGTATATAGGTATGGATGTGCAAATGGATATACACGCGAATATGAGTGTAGCAATGCATATGTGCACTAATATGGATATATAAGGTATGTGTGCACAAGTGTAGATATATCAATATGAATGTAAATATATGCCAATATGTGAAAAAGTCATGTCTAATCATCAATATATGATTTGTAGCAATCCTATAATGCGAGTGTCATGGCAATCACTAACGGTGTGAGTGTAACATACAAATAGTGCTCGTGCAGCTTGAACCGTTAGTGACAGTGCAGTGTTATATACTACCATTTCTATATGCAACAGAAGAAAGTATGCTACAATAGTACATATAAATATCTACGACTAAAATATCCTATCACGCCCTGACACTTAACGCCATACGGGCGATTTCCCCGTAGATGTTAAATCTACTCACCTGGTCTCATGCTAAGCGTAGCCGACCACCTGCTTCCCCTTCTTTGCGACGTCCGACGTACCCGCCTGCGAATCTAGAATTTACACAAAGAATTCATATAAGCAAAATCCTATAAAAACGCGATATCGAAATCAAACGAGAAACTCGCGTCGCGAACTAAACGCGTGTGTGTCCGATGCGCTGAAACGTGTGTATACGCGTCTAAAACTACCCCGACACATCGCGACACGCTGGAACACAAAACCCACTCACGTATCACACGTGTCGCGCAAACTAAACGTATTGAAAAAAACGATATATCGCTCCAGATTTTTACTCGGGCACAAAAATGAAAAGTTGCATAAACCACATACCTTAAATATACAGCAGACTTCTACCCACCCAAACTCAACACAATACTACTCTTATCTGGCCGCAAATTGCGGCCAGAATGAATAAATCGGCGGCCATAAGGTGGGTAGGGGGTCTCGTTCTCTGGTGGTGTGATCAATGTCTAAAAAGTATGCTACAGTTAACTCAGATTTTATCTGAAACCACCGGGTCAACAGCAGATTATAAAAAGCTTAAAATTCACTTAAAACGTTAAATTTACACCAATATGAAACCCTATGGTAATTTAGTGAAATCTGGGGTTAAACTAGGTTTATATGGCCCTAATAACACTTAATTAAGCTAGGCTAACCATCAAAATCACCACTTGGCCAAAACTCCACACAAATCACCATTTTAGCAC
Organism: Agapanthus africanus; assembly: GCA_030015575.1. Classification (NCBI taxonomy): domain Eukaryota; kingdom Viridiplantae; phylum Streptophyta; class Magnoliopsida; order Asparagales; family Amaryllidaceae; genus Agapanthus; species Agapanthus africanus. The sequence goes on along the minus strand of CM057340.1, from coordinate 115,678,883 downwards.
TAAAACGCATATTTAACACTAACTGATGCTACTAAACACATAAGTTTAGCAAACAAAAGAAATGAGTTCAGAGATTATACCCCTAGGGATCCTAAGTGCAAGGAGAAGGAGAAGAAGAGGAGGAGAAGGAGCTGTTGCTGCTGCCTGGAGCTGCTGCTGCTACCTGATGCTGCTGGTGCTGATGCTGTTGCTGCTACTTGGTGCTGCTGGTGTTGTTGCTGGCTGCTGCTGCTGCTGAAGCTCCTGCTGCTGCTGCTGCTTGTGAGTGAGAGTGAGAGAGAGATGTGAGAAAATGAGAGGCAAAAAGAAAAGAGAGTCAAGGCTAGTCAAACCCCCCTCTCTCCTCATTTAATATGAGCATGGCTCAAGCCATGATGCCCACACCCCCCCCCCCCCTCTCTCTCTCCAAGTCAACCCATACCAAATCATTTTCCAATTTTAAAAAAAAACAAACCCAAAACACTTAATTCAAATTTTGAATTAGCTTAATGAAAATGGGTTAATCCACCATGGTTGCTAATCATGGTCTAACCCTAATTTTAACCCTAGTTTACATGCACAAGTGTATGCAAGCCTAAGTAAATTCTAATAAAATATTCATTAAATTTGATAAAATATTTGAAATCATTTTGGTAAACTTTTTATTAAAAACCATATATTAAAGTATAATTAGCCACTAATCACATCCTAAGGTGTTACAATCTTCCCCCTTAAAGAAATTCGTCCCCGAATTTAAAAATATATAGCTACGCGTACCTTCAAAGAGATGAGGGAATTTCTTCCGTGTCTCGCCCTCGGCCTCCCAAGTGATCTCTTCACCATTTGGGCTGCGTCAAAGCACCTTCACAGATGGCAAGACCTTCGATCGAAGTTTCTTCACCTGCCGGTCCTATATCACAACTAGCTACTCGGTGAACGAAAGATCGCGCTCGAGCTGAACGGTCTGATGCTGAATCATGTGAGAAGGGTCATGTAGGTATCTGCGAAGTATCGACACGTGGAAAATGGGGTGAACATCTGGGAAGTCGGGTGGAACAGCCAAATGATATGCTACTCCGCCCACACGCTCGAGAATCTCGAAGGGACCTATGAATCTGGGGCTAAGCTACCCCTTCCGTCCAAACCTCATCACTCCCTTCATCGGAGAGACCCTCAGAAAAACATGATCTCCAACTGTGAACTCTAATCTGCGGCGGGGTCTGTCAGCATACGATTTCTGTCTGCTCTGAGCTGTCCTCATCCTATCTCGAATCAGCTGTATCTTCTCGATCGTCTCCTGTACGATCTGTGGCCCCAAAACACTGCTCTCACTGAGCTCTGTCCAACAGAAGCGCGATCTGCATCTCCTCCCATACAAGGCCTCGAAAGGTGCCATCTGAATAGTATCCTGGAAACTATTGTTGTAAGAGAACTCCACCAAGGGTAAATGATGATTCCAGCTACCACCAAAGTCTAAAACGCACGCTCGGAGCATGTCCTCGAGAGTCTGAATAGTCCGCTCTGACTGGCCGTCAGTCTGCGGATGAAATGCTGTGCTGAAACTCAAGCGGGTGTCCAATGCCTCCTGAAGCCTCTGCCATAGTCGGCTGGTAAACTGGGTGCCTCGGTCGGACACGATACATGTCGGGACTCCATGCAGTCGTACAATCTCGTCGATGTATATCTGGGCATACTGAGCAAATCCGAAAGTGGTCTTCAGCGGCAGGAAGTGAACTGCTTTTGTCAAACGATCCACGATCACCCAAATGGAGTCATACCCTCGCCTAGTCCTCGGTAGACCCACAACGAAATCCATAGAAATCTGCTCCCATTTCCACTCCGGAATGGGTAACGGTTGTAGCTCTCCCGCTGGCCTCTGGTGCTCAGCCTTGACTTGCTGACAAGTCAGGCATCTCGACATGAAGTCTGTGACGTCCCTCTTCATCCCGTCCCACTAGTAAACGTCTCTCAAATTATGGTACATCTTGGTGGAACCCGGATGAACACTATACACCGATCGATGTGCCTCCTCAAGAATCTCGCGACGCAGTCCCTCAGCATCTGGTACGCACAGTCTAGTCCTAAATCGCAGTATCCCCTGATCATCAATCATGAACTCGGAAAATCTGTCATGTCCATTCTGTGCCATGATCTCTGAACAACGGTCATCACTGTATTGTGCCTCATGTATACGGTCAAGCAACTGTGGGCATGTACGAACATGCGCAAGCTGTCCCCCGATCGGCGTGAACTCGAACTGCACTCGGCTGTCACATAAAATCTGCCAATCTGCCGACGACTACCTCTGCACTGTGCTCAAATAAGATAGACTACCCCCAGGCCTCCTGCTCAAGGCATCCGCCATTACATTCGCCTTACCCGGGTGATACAAGATCTCGCAATCGTAGTCCTTTACTAGTTCCATCCAACGGCGCTGTCTGAGATTCAGGTCTCGCTGCTGAAATATAAACTTTAAGCTCTTGTGATCGGTGAATATCTGGCATGACTCGCCGTATAGGTAATGTCGCCTGATCTTGAGTGCAAAGACCACTGCAGCCATCTCTAAATCATGGGTGGGGTAGTTCTGTTCATGTTTCTTCAACTGCCATGAAGCATACGTGATTACCCTATCGTGCTGCATCAACACGCACCCTAACCCCACTCGAGAAGCATCACAATAGACGACAAATCCGCCCGATCCTGAAGGCAATGATAACACCGGCGCTGTAGTCAATCGAGTCCGCAACTGCTGAAAGCTATGCTCGCACTCCTCCGTCCAATCGAAAGGAACTCCCTTCCGGGTCAACCCGGTCAAAGGTGCAGCAATACGGGAGAAATCCTGTACAAATCGCCTGTACTAGCCGGCCAGTCCTAGAAAGTTGCGGATCTCAGTAATTGATGTGGTTCTGGGCCAACGCTGAACGGCCTCGATCTTCTTCGGGTCCACACATATACCATCTCGTGTAATCACGTGACCCAAGAAGTCTATGCTGTCAAGCCAGAATGCGCACTTGGAGAATTTTGCGAATAGCTGGTGCTCCCTCAAAGTCTACAGTGTGATCCGCAGGTGCTGCTCGTGCTCCTCTCGGCTCCGGGAATACACCAAAATATCGTCAATGAATACAATGATGAACAAATCAAGATACGGCCTGAATATACGATTCATCAAGTCCATAAATGCTGCTGGGGCGTTGGTGAGTCCGAACGACATCACCAAAAACTCATAATGGTCGTAACACGTGCGGAAAGCCGTCCTCGGTATATCCTCCTGTCGAACCCGCAACTGATGGTATCCTGACCGCAAGTCAATCCTCGAAAAGTACCCTGCACCCTGAAGCTGGTCGAACAAGTCGTCGATGCGTGGTAAAGGATATCTGTTCTGCACGATAACCCTGTTCAGCTGGCGGTAGTCGATACACAAACACAAGCTGCCGTCCTTCTTCTTGACAAACAGGATCGGAGCACCCCAAGGAGACACACTGGGTCGAATAAGTCCCTTATCCAGCAAATCTTGCAGCTGACCTTTCAACTCTCTAAGCTCCGCCGGGGCCATCCGATAAGGCGGTATAGAAATAGGCCCCATGCCGGGAATAAAATCAATGCAGAAAGCAATATCGCGCTCAGGCGGTAGCCCAGGAAGCTCGTCAGGGAAAACATCAGGGAACTCACGAACAATCGGAACCTGGTCCAACGGAACATCTGTAGGTCTAGTATCGCAACATAAGCTAGGAATCCCTGACACCCCTTCCTCAACAGCTGTCCAGCGTGAAGAGAAGAAATCAAAATGTGAGGGGCGGCACTACGGTCCCCCTGCACAACAAAAACCGACTCGCCGGGAAAACTAAATCTAACTGTCTTCTCGCGGCAGTCCACAGACGCATAGCACGTGGCTAACCAATCCATGCCCAAAAGAACGTCGAAGTCCAACATCTAAAGGAGGATCAAGTTGACAGGCAACTCTCTCTCGCCAATATGGATAACATAGGATCGGAACACGTGTCTAGCAACAAACGACTCGCCTACAGGTATGGTCACAACAAGCGGCTGATCAAGCAAGCCAGACTCTCTACCCAAACTCGGCACGAAGTGTGTAGAAATGTACGAGTGCGTGGATCCTGGATCAAACAACACGTGTGCGTCAACAGAACATACTAATAGGGTACCTGAGACCACCGCATTGGACGCCTGGGCGTCCTGATGCGTCAACGTGAAAACCCATGCCTGTCCTCCACCTGCAGCTGGCGGTCCCCTACTAGCAACTATTTGTACTCTGCCGGCAGCTGGCTGTCCTCTGCCTCGGCCACCTCACCCTTTATGAGCAAACCCTCCGCGACCACGGCCTCTCTGTACATGAGTCTGACGTGGAGCAATAGTAGGTACAATAGGCAACGCCCTCTGGGGTGGAGAAGGTGGAAGTGTGACATATGGTACGGCAGTCTCGCCCTCATGTGGCTCCAGGCAATCTCGAACACGATGATAAGTACTCCCGCATCGGAAACATCTAGATGGTGTCGGCTGACCCTCCTGGGGATAAGAGCTGAATAGCTGACCTCGTCCCGATCCTTCGCTAACCCCCGTACCTGAACGAAACCTGTCGCGGCGCCTAAATGGTTGTCTATGTGATGACGTATCTGTACGAACTCTCTTCGGACCTGGAACTACCGAAGTCTCAGCAAGGCGCTCCTCGACTAATAAGGCTGCATCTACAGCTGCTGCATAGGTCTCGCAACGCTGCGCGCTGATCGCAAGAAACAATGAGGTAAGCAAGCCTCGAACAAATCTCTTGACTCGCATCTCCTCAGTAGCCACTAGGTATGGGGTATAAACAGATAGCTCGGTGAATAGCACATCGTACTCTGCTACTGTCATCTCTGGCGTCTGGCGTAAAGACTCGAACCTGCATGCTCGGGCATCCCTAACACTCTGGGGAAGGAAACGGGCTAGAAATAACGTCACAAACTCGGTCCAGGACATAGGAGGAAGACCTACTGCTCTGCCCTTCTCGATCGACTCACACCATTTCTGCGCAAGACTTTCCAGGCGAAAGCTCGCGAACTCTACCCATCTCGCATCTAAGCATCTAAGTGACCGACATATCCGAGCCATCCTATCAATGAAAGACTATGGGTCCTCGGCTCCATCGGTGCCTGTGAAGACCGGAGGCTTCAGCCTTATAAACTCTAATAGCAATACTGTGATGACCTCTGTAGCTGCAGGAACAACTTCCTGAACTGTAGGTACCATCACAGTCCCCGTAACGGGTGGAACTACCTCTGGTCGCTGCGCTCGAAGTGTCTCAACTAGCGACCCTATCATCTGGCGCATCTCCTGCATACCGGCCCCTAGCATGGCGATCTGATATGTCGTAGGAGGAACATTCTTCTCTGGTACAACGGGTGTACTGCCCGGGTCAGTCCTTGTCTCAGATGAGTCAACTCGAATCTCGGCTCTCGCGGCCGCTCTCTGTGCCCTCGTAGTCTTTGGCGGCATAATGGCTGAAAAGAAAGTAGGATTCGATAAGGATACGGAAATTGAATCACAAGAATGTATATAACCATGAAGGAATTCAATCAATACATCCTAAGGTCACTTAGACAGAGTACCGTGTCGTGAGTATGCCGCGGAACATACGCACGCTACGCCACTCTGCTTCAGCTACCTACTCCATCATACCAGGGTCATCCTACACTCCGAAAGGTAAAACCTACGCTCTGATACCAACTTTGTCACGACCCAAAGTTCGGCCCGTGACCGGCACTTAACCACGTAACGTCTACAGGCGTAACGCGACTAAGTAAGCCGAAACCCAGAAATCAAAACCATTGAAAAAGTGAGTGAAAGGAAATATTAGTTGAAAACATTTAGAAAAACCTTAAGTAGTTTAGTAAAATTCTTTAAAGTTCAAGTTATTGTCTTAAAAAATTTGGCAGCATTTCCTTTGTAAAAACTAGCCCCGAAAATGGGTACAAGACAAGATATGAGTAAAATGATATACAATAAGAATAAAGCATCCCAAACGGGAGCAATCACGCCCAACGGCGGAAACAACCACCATAATAATAGTATACGACGCCGTAGCGAAGAATGAGCAAAAATAAGTGAAGATAATATGAAATATAAAACTGCATAAATAAAGTCGGCTCACAACGAGCTCGACACCAGAGTACAAAATAATATATATTGTCCTCACAACTGGTCTCTAAGTCAATACATGAAAAGTAGATGGAGAGTACTAGATACAACAGTGTATACAACTGGAAAATAAACGGATACCGCAAAAATCCACCTATCAGCAAAAGGGCTCACGCGCCAACTATAGTGGTATCCGTATCAAAAGATGCAAGAAAGCAGCCTGCCGCGACTACTCCGAGGGGCAACCTGCAAACACTGTGGCACAACGGGGGTGAGTTGCCAACTCGTGAATAGTAGATAACATATAAAGGTAATCGCGAGTATGCACGTACTGCGATACTCTAACATATGCCAACAGATAATATCTATATGATGAACTGGATATGCAATAATCATGCCTAACAAGTGCAATTTAATAACATCAATATATGATGAGCAGGGTATGCAATAATCATGCAAAAGTACTGTATCAGGTACTATAACTATAGGATGAGATGCAAAATAATGAATGCTAAGCATGGGACAAAATAACATCTACACGGAATATCAACGTGGAAAAATAACTGGTGTCCATCAATGCACCCAAATCCCCGTAAAACTCAGGCGCCGTCACCCTCATCGGCCCTCAAATCCTGTAAATCTCATAGAATCATGAGTGCCCAACATCGGCACTCGAAATATCATAAAATAATCGTGTCCAGTATCGACACGCTCCTCATGTATCGGGCTCCGTCAGTCCGGATCGGCCCACGGGCTCCGTCTGTGGAATAGGCCCTCGGCCCCGGCAGTACGGGTCATCCCGTATCCATCTATCGACTCTGGTTAGTATCCTCCGGATAACCGCCAGGTCCAACGAATCACCGGTAGGTATTAGTCCCTCTGCCAGGCTCACCGTCTGTATACACAGCATCCCTTTCTTGCCCCGGGGTACCATACCGGGTCCACCATGTACCCGCAATCGGCCTCGTCCGGCTCCTCGATTCGGGTTCACATGTCACACGTCTCAGAACCAAGAAAACGCAAGGTGGACGCACTGAAATATCATATCAAGAGAAACCGGGTTTTTAAAACAGTACGTATTTTCTTAAAATAATACCCCGGTTCTCAAATCCAGAAATCACATAAATCCAAACTCAATGTGTAAATCCATGCAATGTGTCGTATGACATTAAGGGTAAAAAGGGAAAACCGCTCTTTTAAAAAGATCCGGTTTTGAAAATATCTTATGCGGTCCCTTAGTTTTTAAACCATGCCAATATCATCCATGTATGTAACATGTGTATGTATATAGGTATGGATGTGCAAATGGATATACACGCGAATATGAGTGTAGCAATGCATATGTGTACTAACATGGATATATAAGGTATGTGTGCACAAGTGTAGATATATCAATATGAATGTAAATATATGCCAATATGTGACAAAGTCATGTCTAATCATCAATATATGATTCGTAGCAATCCTATTGTGCGAGTGTCATGGCAATCACTAACGGTGTGAGTGTAACATACAAATAGTGCTCATGCAGCTTGAACCGTTAGTGACAGTGCAGTGTTATATACTACCATTTCTATATGCAACAGAAGAAAGTATGCTACAATAGTACATATAAATATCTACGACTAAAATATCCTATCACGCCCTGACACTTAACGCCATACGGGCGATTTCCCCGTAGATGTTAAATCTAATCACCTGGTCTCATGCTAAGAGTAGCCGACCACCTGCTTCCCCTTCTTTGCTGCGTCCGACGTACCCGCCTGCGAACCTAGAATTTACACAAAGAATTCATATAAGCAAAATCCTACAAAAACGCGATATCGAAATCAAATGAGAAACTCGCGTCGCGAACTAAACGCGCGTGTGTCCGATACGCTGAAACGTGTGTATACCCGCCTAAAACTACCCCGACACATCGCGACACGCTGGAGCACAGAACCCACTCACGTATCACACGTGTCACGCAAACTAAACGTATTGAAAAAAACGATAAATCGCTCCAGATTTTGACTCGGGCACAAAAGTGAAAAGTTGCATAAACCACAGACCTTAAATATACAGCAGACTTCTACCCACCCAAACCCAACACAAAACTACCCTCATCTGGCTGCAAATTGCGGCCAGAATGAATAAATCGGAGGCCATAAGGTGGGTAAGGGGTCTCGTTCTCTGGTGGTGTGATCAAGGTCTAAAAAGTATGCTACAGTTAACTCAGATTTTATCTGAAACCACCGGGTCAACAGCAGATTACAGAAATCTTAAAATTCACTTTAAAACATTAAATTTACACCAATATGAAACCCTGTGGTAATTTAGTGAAATCTGGGGTTAAACTAGGTTTACGTGGCCCTAATAACACTTGATTAAGCTAGGCTAACCATCAAAATCACCACTTGGCCAAAACTCCACACAAATCACCATTTTAGCACTAAAACGCATATTTAACACTAACCGATGCTACTAAACACATAAGTTTAGCAAACAAAAGAAATGAGTTCAGAGATTATACCCCTAGGGATCCTAAGTGCAAGGAGAAGGAGAAGAAGAGGAGGCTGGAGCTGCTGTTGCTGCCTGGAGCTGCTGCTGCTGCCTGATGCTGCTGGTGCTGATGTTGTTGCTGCTACTTAGTGTTGCTGGTGTTATTGCTGGCTGCTGCTGCTTCTGGCGCTACTGCTTCTGGCGCTGCTGCTGCTTGTGAGTGAGAGTGAGAGAGAGAGATGTGAGAAAATGAGAGGCAAAAGCAAAAAGAAAATAGAGTCAAGGCTAGTCAACCACCCTCTCTCTCCTCATTTAATAAGAGCATGGCTCAAGCCATGATGCCCACCCCCCCCCTCTCTCTCCAAGTCAACCCATACCAAATCATTTTCCAATTTTAAAAAAAAACAAACCCAAAACACTTAATTCAAATTTTGAATTAGCTTAAGGAAAATGGGTTAATCCACCATGGTTGCTAATCATGGTCTAACCCTAATTTTAACCCTAGTTTACATGCACAAGTGTGTGCAAGCCTAAGTAAATTCTAATAAAATATTCATTAAATTTGATAAAATATTTGAAAATCGTTTTGGTAAACTTTTTATTAAAAACCATATATTAAAGTATAATTAGCCACTAATCACATCCTAAGGTGTTACATAGATGATCCACGTTGAAAGCGGGCTGCCCAAACTCCAACTCCATCACCGGTCAGAGGAACTTCCTCTGGAGACTTGCTGGACGTAGAGAAAGGCGATGCGGGCGATGGGTACTCTCTACTTTTTGCAAAAACTCACCATGGCAACACTTGCCATTAACTAGTGAGCTCAAGCTCTTCATGAGAGGAAGAAGAAGATATTTTTCTATTTTGTGATGGCTTCAAAAAAGGAAAATGAATTGTCTTACATTATTCTTTTCCATCCATGTCATGTAACATGACACATACCCACACCCCCACTCTCTCTCATGTGTGTGTCAACACATAAGAGAGAGGGTGGACCACCACCTAATTAAATATATTAAATAAATAATAATTTATATATACATTAATATATATATAAAGATATATATACATTTACATATATATAATTATTAGTATATTTATTTATACTTAATATAATGGTAGGGATTAATATATATATATATTTATTTATTTATTTATTTATTTATTTATTTATTTATTTATTTATTAAATAAGTATTAGTACATGTATCCTATACACCTACACATCATGTATCACATACACGAAATGCCATCAATATCTTCTCAATATCATATTCTGTAGAGAGTGTACTAGAAACCGTATCATAAATATGGTTATCAAGTCAACACTGTAAGTCTACGGTAGCGCCCCGGCCGTCTACAGACGCCAAATGCGGAACAAAACTTTTTATCTGGCGCTATCGTATACTTTAACCCGGATCTGCCATTATTGCTAAACTAACAAACTGTAAAGAGTGTAGAAAGGTTATACCGAACGATCCGAGTCCTTCGTTCTTTAACCATCATCCCACGCTCCGTTGCGGCTGCTCCGATCTCGTCGATCTCCGATCTGCTCGTCCAGGTGGCACCACGTCAACGATTCTTTAAACGGGCTCCCGCCTCTGACTTGAGGCAACTCGGTCATCAAGTTTGCTAGAAGAGACGACCAAGAATGATGTAGAGAATGAGTAGATGACTTTGTCTCACTTCGTCCAAGTCCGTGGACGATCGGTTAATGAAGTTGCCGATGGAAATGAAATGGAACAAGAAATGAACTATGAAATTTCCATGTATCCAAAACTTTAGTCTTTTCTTTTAACAACCATAATTTTTCTCTCATAAGTGAGTGGAGGAGGAGAAGGGGCCGGCCACTTATATGCAAAGAGGGAGGTGAGTGTAGGAGCAATCAAGGAGGTGACCATAAACAAAGATCATGAAGAAATATCCTTAAGTAAACAAAACTCATTAATGAAATGAATGACTCACTAAACCTAGTCATCCATTCATTAATGCAACCAATGAAAACACAACACCAATTAACCAAGTCATCACCTTCTAGAACCTTCTAGAAGCATGACTCACCCTCATCCAAGAAAAGATAAATCCGTCTTTAACCGAATGTTAAAAGACGGCTGATAGAAAACTGGAAACTGGCAACTTCCAAAAGTGATCCTGAAACGACTTTCAGGATAACCCCGTAACAGTATAAATATACCCGCATTTGTATTACGACCGAATACAAATGCAACTGAGACAAAGATATTATACCTACTCAATATAATACTCGGATCCGGCTTAAACCAAAGCCGACCAGTATCATCTGCCCGAAAAATAACACGTGCGTAAACGCACGTGCATTTTCCGAACCCTGCCATAAAACCATACGGTCTCTACAACGTTTCGCTCGTCAGTACCCTGGCAGTGGGTTTAACCACAAACCGTCAGCGGCACTAGCTATGCGTAACGGCTGCCCATGGACTGACCTCAAGGGAGGCTGATGAGCGAACTCATCCAGAAACCCTACTGAGCCTAACAGTGACAATGTATATACAGTCCGGTCCGTTCGTCTATGAGTATCGCATATCTTCCTAGGGGGCTAGAAATGTCAGACCCCCAATAGCAGTATAAGTCGTGTCGGAGTGTAGCCCAATAACACCCTGAGATACTACTGGAGTACCTACCAGTAAATCTCCTGCCATGGCCATGGACTTTGTGTAATGGCTCTCCTAGACACAGCACGACCTCGCCCCCAATACCGGGAGAGACGAATCCCCTGCCGATCCGCAAACATGCCTCCATATGGCTCTGGACTGTACCCAAAAGCTACCTGTTTGCACGACTCCTTTGAGCCGTGGTAGGGTAGAAATCAAAGCACAGTGGGAACTCACACGAGATAAATGACGACCTCAGGTCGATGAGCTAACCTGTACACATGTCACCAGGGAACTGCTATCTGACGATAGATATAGTACTAACTAGCAGGTTTCCGGCGAGTCCTGTCCGGTGTACTCATAACCCAATGAGCATCTGTATACATCTTAGGTGATCCAACTGACACCAGTGGCTTGTGAGACCGGCCACCGCCCCTCGTCGGGGTCTCAACTGTACACACTAGTCTACTCCGGAGTATCGATGCCCTGTCTCGAAACTCCCACGACTAGGGACTACAATTAAGGATATGCGTATAAACCATCCAACTCTCACGTATATGATCGCCATCATACAGTTGGTGGTAAAGCAAGATCCTAAGGGCTCTATCAAAGTGTAACATGTAATCAGTCACCTGAAAATGTACACGACTGATAAAGGCAAACCAGATAGCATACTATCATCTTGAGTAAGACTGTCCTACCGGTATAGGTCCTCCGCAATCATTGCAATCACGTACCTGCGATCCAATAATTGACTATGAGGGCACTATCTCCAACAAACACTTGACTTAGTATTCCGGCATTGAAACCGGCTAGTATAACAGTCGTCCGATTGAACACGTATATCCAATATACATGTTTTATCGAACTCATGTACGTATCCCTATACATACGTCAAATCGCGTTTTGCCCGGACAGGCACTTTCGTTGCGGGACTCTAAAGACCTGTCAATATACTGGCAGTAGGTTATACAGGATCGTATCTGATTGAATCTGAAATACTTTTAGATTCAACCCCCTTTCGGGTTAACCCACAAGCTCGTCAGCAGCACTAGCTGTACGTAATGGCTACCCGGTATGAGCAAGATAAAGGCAAGTCGACGAGCGAACTCATTCGGACCCAACAAAGTCTATAAGTGACAGTCACCGTACAGTTCGGTCTCTTCGTCAAAAAGTATCTTATACCGGGTCTGGGGAGTGGAATCTGTTAGACCTCCAATAACCCGATAAGTCATGCTGACAGAGGACTCATAATCAAATAGATACAACTGGTAACACTTACCAGTTTATCTCTATTGCCGTGGCCACGGATTTCTGGCTATAGTCGTTTCTTGCACAGTGTGATATCGACTCCCAATACCGGGAGTGACAAATTCCCTCGACCGCTCACTGCGTCTATGTGCTTCGGGACTGTACCCAATTAAAACCTGTTTGCACGGCTCAGCAGAGCCGTGGTAGGGTAATAATCAAAGTACAGTGGGAACACACACGAGACACTATGGTGATTTCAGGTCAAGGAACTACCCTGTACTCATGTCACCAGAGAACTGCTATCTGACATTGGTATAATACCAATTAGGAGTTCTCGGCAAGTCCGTCCAGTGTAACTTATCCAATAAGCACCTGTATACAATCATCAGTGTTAAACACCAATAGCTATGAGAACAGCCATCGCCCCGTACAGGGTCATAAAACGTATACACTAGTCTAAACTGGAGTATCGATGTCCTGTCTCGATCTCCTACGACTAGGGACATTTAAGAATGTGCTTATAAACTACCAGGCCCCACTAGTATGATCCTTATCACAATTTTGGTAGTCAAGCAAAGATCTTTTGGGCTTTATCTCATGTATTTGCGATACGTGATAACTAGTATCGCGCATTCACATGACAGATAAAGATAAACCAGATAGCATACTATCATCTTGAGTAAGACTGTTCTTGGTATAGGCCTTTCTCGAATTCAGTAATTGCATTCCCATAATTATGATAATTGCCTTGAGGGCACAAATATCCAACAACATCTACCCGTAGAACTGAGAAAGACGGTTCCCTAACGATCCGCTCACTGCCTCCATATGGCTCAGAACTGTACCCAACTAAAATCTGTTTGCACGACTCTTTTGAGCCATGGTAGGGTAGTAATCAAAGCACAGTGGGAGCTCACATGAGACAAATGACGATATCAGGTCAATAGACTAATCTGTACTCATGTTATCTGAGAACTGCTATCTGGCATTAGGTATAAAACCATCTAGCATATTCCCGGCAAGTCCGTCCGATGTACTCACCTCTAGTGAACACCTGTATACTATCTTTGATGACTAATTGATACCAATGGCTGTGAAACCGACCATCGCTCCTCTTCGGGGTCAAGAAGCGTATACACTAGTCTACTCTGGAATATTGATGCCCAGTCTTAATATTCCAACGACTAGGGACATTTAAGGATTTGCTTATAGACTACCCAGTTCTCACAGGTGTGATCGCCATAATAATCCTGGTAGTCAAGCAAGAATCCTAAGGGCTCTATCAACATGTAACAGTGATCCGTAATACCATATTATACATGTACATGATGATAGAAATGAACCAGATAGTATACCATCATCTCGAGTAAGACTGTTCTACTTATATAGGTCCTTCCTCAACCATAATAATCGCCTGCCTGCGATTACAATAATTGCCTTGAGGGCACTATATCCAACACTCGTATACATGCATACTTTTTTTAATCAAATTACAAACAACCACTTTAGAATAATCAACTTTATACATATAAATGACATGCTTAAGATACTTTTACATTTAACCTTACCTGTTCATTACTACTTGGTTTCTGTTCATTTTACCGACCTTCGGTCATTAGTACATTTTTTCTTTTGGGGACTCACCTAGTGCTAGTTCGCTGACGACATTTCTTTTCATTTCTTTTTCTTGGGATGTCCGTCAGGTGGACAGGATACTGAGAAGATAGAGCCAAGCCAGAAGGACTTGGACTAGTTCACTGTCCATCCCGATTACTAGTTTTCTTTCTGCAATTATTTTGTGTATGACTTGGTTTAGGCATCTTTTCAGTCATTGTATCATTTTAGACATCTGTATTTAAAGTTTAAATATAAATAAAGTTGCCGTTAAATTTTAGTTACTCTTGTTAATTCTTGCATATTGTTATATTGCTTTTCATACACTTAATGTATTTATTAAGATAAATGAATTTCTCTTAGTAAATACATTGCGGGCCTCGTCATGTTCCGCACCTATTTTCTGGGAAGCGGGACGTGACAGAGATGATGAGAAAGAGGATGAGGTGAAGGAGATGGGGTCATTGATGGTGACGAGGGAAAGAAGTCGATGGTGGTGGAGTGAGGAGGAAACGAAGGAGGAAGGCTCGGTTTCAATGGAGGAAGGGGGTTTGGCCAATATTAGGGTTAGGGTTTTTTTACGTATGGGTTTTTAAAGGTATGGGATTGGGTTTTAAAAAAAAGAAATGGGTTTGAGCTTCTTAAAAAGAACGTTTTGTTATCATTTTTTCCTTTTATTTTTCCAAATGCTTTTAAAACTATTGTATTTTTAAATAGAATTTTCTTTTCTAAAATACATTTTAAAAATACTTTTAATTACAAGAAAAACAAGGAAAATTTATAGGAAATATTTACTCATTTACAACCATTTTCACCTCAAAAATGACTCTTTTCTAAAATCCACTTACTAAAATAAATTTTCGAAAATACCAAAAATATTATTTAAATTCAGAATTACTTAAACCAACTTTTTCATAAAAAGAATTACTAAAATAGGTACGAAGATATGAAGGAAAATAATACAATAATATTTTAAGGTATAGAAAAAATGAAGACGTTACAGACCAGCTGTAACACCTTAGGATGTGTTTAGTGACTAATTATATTTAAATAATGGGTTTTTAATAAAAAGTTTACCAAATTGGGTTTTAAATATTTTTCCTAATTTAATAGATATTTTTCTAAAATTTTCCTAGGCTTGCACACACATGTGCATGTAAACTAGGGTTTTTAAATAGGATAATACCATGATTAGTAACCATGGTGGGTTAATCATGGGGATTAAGTCTTTTGGGTTTTAATTAAGTTTAATTAGTTATTTAATGGTTGCTTTAATTTGAATTCCTTTGGGTGTTGACTTGGTGAGGGTGAGAGAGAGAGAAGGCATCATGGCAAAAGCCATGCTTGCAATTAATGAAGAGAGAGAGAGAGGAGGGGTTGACATTAGGTTATGATTTCCTCTCATTTATTTTGTTCCTTCTCTTAACCCCACTCTCACACACCCACACACACCCTTACCTCTTCAGCTGCAGCAGCAAGCATCCACAGCAGCAGCAGCAGGCATCCACAGCAGCAGCAGCAGGCTTCACAGCAGCAGCAGCAAGCATTTCAGCAGCAGCAACAGCACCAATAGCAGCAGTTAGCAGCAGCAACAGCCACAACTCCAGCAGCAGCAACAGCACCAGCAGCAGCAACAGCTACAACTCCAGCTGCAGCTCCTTCCCTTCACTTCTTCTTCTTCCTCCAGCTCCCTAGGGTCGAGTGTGGGGTATATTTCCTAAACTTACTCCCTAGTTTACTTGTTTAGTGTAGTTTTGCTTCGGTTAGTGGTTATTGACGCGATTTAGTGCGATATGAGGTGTTTAGTGGGAACCTTGGCCAAGTGATGTATGTTTTAGTGTTAGTAAGTTGCCAGAGTGTTGTTAGGGCCATATTAACCCAGCTTAAACCCCAATTGCACTAAAATACCACCAGATCCCTATTTGATGCAAATTCATCATTTTTAAGCAAAATTTGAGTTTCTGAAAACTGCTATTGACCCGGTGAGTTCAGAATAAATTTGAGAAGACTGCAGTATAGTTGTTAGGTGTTGATACCCCAGGTAGAACTCGACCCCCAAATTCCGTACAGTGGCCGCCGAAAAATTCGATCTGGCCGCAATTTGCGGCCAGATGGGTAGGGTTTGGGTTGGGGTTTGGTCCTTTGGGTATCTGCTTCTATGTGGAGTTTTATGATATATATATTTTTGTAAAATAAGTTCTGTATAAAAATCTGGGACTAAATACCTGTTTTTCCGTATTTCTAAACCTTCGCGACACGCGTGATACGTGTGTGGGTTTAGGGTTTCTGCGTATCGCGACGCGTCAGGGTAGTTTCAGGCGCGTGAGCACACGTTTCTGCGTATCGCGCACACGCGCGATTGGTTTGCGACACGGGTTTCTAGTTTGAGCATAATATCATGTTTTTGTGAATTTGAGCTTATGTGTGATATATGTTATGTGATTCTAGGTTCGCAGGAGAGTGGGACGGACGCTGCGAAGAAGGGCAAGCAAGTCGTCGGCTATACTTAGCGCGAGACTTCGGTGAGTAGATTTAACATCTACGGGGATATCGCCCGCATGGCGTTATGCGTCAAGGCTGATAGGACCTTATTATTATATGTTGCATTTACCGCATGGACTGTCATTCCATATTGCATTCCCTGTTGTATGTATACTTAGAATTGATAGAACACCGCACAATTACTAACGGTTCATGTTGCACGAGCACTAATATGCATGTTACACTCACACCATTAGTAATTGCCATGACACACTCACTGTAGAACTGCCATGATTATATTGCTGTAGTTCATCTCATATATGACTCGTTATGATTTTCATAGAAATTGGGAACCGCGAGATGTCTTTGAAAACTGAAACTATTTTAAAAGGCGGTTCTCCCTTATTCCTACATTATGACTTGATGCACCCATCACATCACATTTACTTGCATATTGGTTGGGGATTTCATGTGATTTCTGGATTTGAGAACCGTGGCCATTTCAAATATGTAATCATTTAAAAAAAACCGGTTCCCTTGATATGCTATTTCGGGACGCCCACCCTGTGTTTTCTCGGTGCTAGAGTGGCTTATATTGAGAGAGGGCTGACCCGGACTGACGGATGCCCGATATATTGAGAGAGGGCTGACCCGGACTGACGGATGCTCGATATGTTGAGAGAGGGCTGACCCGGACTGACGGATGCCCGATAGAGGAGGATTTGCGTGTCGATGCTAGACACGAGTATTTATGTTAATTGGGTGCCAATGTTGGGCACTCGTGATTCTTAGAGATTTGCAGGATTTGAGGGCCGATGGGAGTGTCGGCGCCTGAGTTTATTTGGGATTTGGGTGCAGCTTGAGGCACCGACTATTTTTCCATGTTGATATTTCCATGTAGATGTTGTTTATCCCATGCTCAGTATTGCTTATCATATATCTCATCCTGTAGTTATTTTACCTGACAGAGCATTTGCATGATTATTGCACCTACTGCTTGTCGCATATAGATCTTACTTGCTGGCATTTGATAGAGTAGCGTTGTACGTGCATGCTCGCGATTACCTTTATATGTTATCTACTATTCACGAGTTGGCAACTCACCCCCGTTGTGCCACAGTATTTGCAGGTTGCCCTTGGGAGTAGTCGCGGCTGGCTGTTTACCGCACCTTTTGGCACAGATACCATTTCTGAGGCGTGTTAGCCCTTTTGCTATTAGGTGGGTTTTGTACGGTATCTGTCATCCTTCAGTTGTATATTGATGTATCTAGTATTCTCCATCTACCTTCCTGTATTGACTTAGAGACAGTTGTGAGGACGATATATATGATTTTGTACTCTGGTGTCGAGCTCGCATGTGAGCCGACTTATTTTATGCAGTCTTACCTTTTATGATATCTGTCTTTGCCTTACTGCTTATCCTTCGCTACGGCGTCATATATCATATTGTAATGCTCTATTCATTTCACATGTTATTTCTACGACACCTTGCCTTTACCCGACTTGCGGGACAAATGTTTATAAAGGAAATGTTACCAAAATTATAAAAAATATAACTCTTGAACTTAAAAAGGATTTCTACTAAATTAATTAAAGTTTCCTAGACATGTATAACTGTTTTTTTTTTCAAAAATGTTTTAATCACTCTATATTTATTGGTTTTTATTTCTGGGTTCGGCTTACTTAGCCGCGTTACACCTGTAGACGTTGCGTGGTTAAGTGCCGGTCACGAGTCGAAATTTCGGGTCGTGACAAAGTTGGTATCAGAGCGTAGGTTTTACCTTCGGAGTATAGGATGACCCTGGTATGATGGAGTAGGTAGCTGCGGCAGGGTAGCGTAGCGTGCGTATGTTCCGCGGCATACTCACGACACGGTACTCCGCCTACGCGACCTTAGGGTTTATCGATTTAAATTCTTTCTTGAATACATACATCCTTGCGATTCGATTTCCGTATTCTTATCGAATCCTATTGTTCCTTTCATCCATTATGCCGCCAAAGACTACGAGGGCGCAGAGAGCGGCCGCGAGGGCCGAGATTCGAGTTGACTCGTCCGAGACGAGGACTGATCCGGGTAGCACACCGGCTGTGCCCGACCAGGCTGTTCCTGCCGTGACAGATCAGATTGCTATGATAGGGGCTGGTGTGCAGGAGATGCGCCAGACGATGGGATCCAGTATGCAGGAGATGCGCCAGATGATTGGATCTCTAGTTGATACATTTCGAGCGCAGCGACCAGAGGTAGTTCCACCCGTTGCAGAGACCGCGGTGGTACCCACAGTGCAGGCAGTTACACCTGCGACTACAGAGGTTATTACAGTATCGCTGTCAGAGTTTATGAGGCTGAAGCCTCCAGTTTTCACAGGCACCGATGTGGCCGAGGACCCACAGTTCTTCATCGATAGGATGGCTCGGATATGCCATTCCCTCAGATGCGCAGATGTGAGGTGGGTTGAGTTCACGAGCTTTCGCCTGGAAGGTCTCGCGAAGAAATGGTGTGAATCAGTCGAGAAGGGTAGAGCAGCAGGTCTTCCTCCTATGACCTGGACGGAGTTCGTGACAGTATTTCTAGCCCGTTTCCTTCCCCAGAGTGTTAGGGATGCCCGAGCACGCAGATTTGAGTCCTTGCGCCAGACGCTAGAGATGTCAGTGGCAGAGTATGACGTGTTGTTCACAGAGCTAGCTATCTATGCCCCGTACTTAGTGGCTACCGAGGAGATGCGAGTCAAGAGATTTGTCCGAGGCTTGCTTACCCCGCTATTCCTTGCTATCAGCGCGCAGCATTACAAGACATACGCAGCAGCAGTAGATGCAGCATTATTAGTTGAGGAGCGCCTTGCTGAGACTTCGGCAGTTCCAGAGCCGAAGAGAGTTCGTGCGGATACATCAGTGTAGAGACAGCCTTTTCGGCGCCGTGATAGACGTATTGCAGGCAGCAGAGATTCAGGGAGGGGCCGGTTATTCAGTTCCTATCCCCAGGAGGGTCAACGGTCATCGTCGGGATGTTTTCGCTGCGGGAGTTCTTATCATCGTGTACGAGATTGTCCTGAGTTACCCCGGAGGGAGGCAGCAGCATCGCATGTTACATTGCCACCTTCACCACCCCAGACGACATTGCCGATAGTACCTACTGTTACCCCGCGTCAGACGCATGCACAGAGAGGTCGTGGCCGCGAAGGATTTGTTCATAGAGGACGAGGTGACCGAGGCAGAGGGCAGCCAGCGGCCGGCAGGGGACAGTCAGTCGCGGGGGGAGGACAGGCGTGAGTTTTTGATTTGACGCATCAGGACGCGCAGGCGTCCAATGCGGTGGTTTCAGGTATCCTTCCTGTATGTACAGTTGATGCACACGTATTGTTCGATCCCAGATCCACGCACTCATACGTATCCACACACTTCGTGCCAAGTTTGGATAGAAAGTCCGGTTTGCTTGATCAGCCGCTTGTGGTGACCACTCCTGTGGGAGAGTCGTTTGTTGCTAGGCACGTGTTCCGATCCTGTACCGTCTATATTGGCGAGAGAGAGTTGCCTGTCGACTTGATCCTTCTGGAGATATTGGACTTCGACGTTCTTTTGGGCATGGATTGGTTAGCCACGTGCTATGCTTCTGTAGACTGCCGCGAGAAGACAGTTAGATTCTGTTTTCCCGGCGAGTCGGTTTTTGTTGTGTTGGGGGACCGCGGTCCCGCCCCTCACAGTGTGATTTCTTCTTTTCGCGCTGGACAGCTTTTGAGGAAGGGATGTCAGGGATTTCTCGCTTATGTTTGCGATGCTAGTGCTACACAGGTTCCATTGGATCAGGTTCCGGTTGTTAGCGAGTTTCCTGATGTGTTCCCTGACGAGCTTCCTGGGCTACCGCCCGAGCGCGACATTTCTTTCTGTATTGATTTGGTTCCTGGCACGGGGCCTATTTCCATACCGCCTTATCGGATGGCCCCGGCGGAACTTCGAGAGTTGAAGGGTCAGTTGCAAGATTTGCTGGATAAGGGACTTATTCGACCCAGTGTTTCTCCTTGGGGTGCTCCAGTCCTGTTCGTCAAGAAGAAGGACGGCAGTTTGCGTCTGTGTATCGACTACCGCCAGCTGAACAGGGTGACAGTGCGGAACAGGTATCCTTTGCCGTGCATCGACGATTTGTTCGACCAGCTTCAAGGGGCAGGGTACTTTTCGAGGATCGATTTACGATCGGGCTATCATCAGCTGCGGGTTAGACAGGAGGACATTCCCAGGACAGCTTTTCGTACGCGCTACGGCCATTATGAGTTTTTGGTGATGTCATTCGGACTCACCAACGCGCCAGCAGCATTCATGGACCTGATGGACCGTATTTTCTGGCCATATTTGGATATGTTCATCATAGTCTTCATTGACGATATCTTGGTGTATTCCCGGAGTAGTGAGGAGCACGAGCAGCACCTGCGGATTACACTACAGACTTTGAGGGAGCACCAGCTATATGCGAAATTCTCCAAGTGTGCTTTCTGGCTGGACAGCGTAGACTTCTTGGGGCATGTGATTTCACGAGATGGTATATGTGTAGACCCGAGGAAGATCGAGGCCGTTCAGCGTTGGCCCAGGCCCACATCGATTACGGAGATTCGTAGCTTTTTGGGGTTGGCCGGTTATTACAGGCGATTCGTGCAGGACTTCTCCCGTATTGCTACACCGTTGACCGGGTTGACCCGGAAGGGAGTTCCTTTCGATTGGACGGAGGAGTGTGAGCACAGTTTTTAGCAGCTACGGACTCGGCTGACAACGGCACTGGTGTTATCTTTACCTTCCAGATCAGGCGGATTTGTAGTCTATTGTGATGCTTCTCGAATGGGGCTAGGGTACGTATTGATGCAGCATGACAGGGTGATCGCGTATGCCTCACGACAATTGAAGAAACATGAACAGAACTACCCCACTCACGATTTGGAGATGGCTGCAGTGGTCTTTGCACTTAAAATCTGGCGACATTACCTATACGGCGAGTCGTGCCAGATATTCACGAATCACAAGAGTCTAAAGTATATATTTCAACAGCGAGACCTGAACCTTCGACAGCGCCGATGGATAGAGTTAGTGAAGGATTACGACTTCGACATCTTGTATCACCCGGGCAAGGCGAATGTAGTGGCGGATGCGTTGAGCAGGAGGCCCGGGAGTAGTCTATCTTGTTTGAGCGCAGTACAGGGGCAGTCGTCAGCAGATTGGCAGATATTATGCGACAGCCGGGTATAGTTCAAGTTCACGCCGATGGGAGGACAGATAGCACATGTCCATGCACGCCCATAGTTGATCGACCGTATACATGAGGCACAGCACAGCGATGACCGATGTTCAGAGATCATGGCACAGATTGGACAGGGCAGATTTTCCGAGTTCGTGATCGATGATCAGGGGATACTACGATTTGGGACTAGACTGTGCGTACCAGATGCTGAGGGACTGAGGCGTGAGATTCTTGAGGAGGCATATCGATCGGTATATAGTGTTCATCCCGGTTCCACCAAGATGTACCATGACATGAGAAGTGTTTACTGGTGGGACGGAATGAAAAGAGACATCGCAGATTTTGTGTCGAGATGCCTGACTTGTCAGCAAGTCAAGGCTGAGCACCAGAGGCCCGCGGGAGAGCTACAGCTGTTACCCATTCCGGAGTGGAAATGGGAGCAGATCTCTATGAACTTCATTATGGGTCTACCCAGGACTAGTCGAGGGTATGACTCCATCTGGGTGATCGTGGATCGTTTGACGAAAGCGGCTCACTTCCTACCAGTGAAGACGACTTTCGGATTTACTCAGTATGCCCAGATCTACATCAACGATATTGTACGACTGCACGGAGTCCCGACGTGTATTGTGTCCGACAGAGGCACCCAGTTTACCAGCCGATCTTGGCAGAGGCTTCAGGAGGCTTTGGGCACTCGCTTGAGTTTCAGTACAGCATTTCATCCGCAGACCGACGGACAGTCAGAGCGGACGATTCAGACTCTCGAGGACATGCTCAGAGCATGTGTATTGGATTTCGAAGGTAGCTGGGATCATCACTTGCCCTTAGTAGAGTTCTCCTACAATAACAGCTACCAGGAGACCATTCAGATGGCACCATTTGAGGCTCTTTATGGGAGGAGATGCAGATTGCCCACCTGTTGGACAGAGCTCAGTGAGAGCAGTATCTTAGGACCACAGATTGTTGAGGAGACGACCGCGAAGATCCAGTTGATTCGTGATAGGATGAGAGCAGCGCAGAGTAGGCAGAGATCTTATACGGACCGTCGGCGACGCAGACTTGAGTTTTCTGTTGGTGATCATGTTTTCTTGAGGGTCTCCCCAATGAAAGGTGTGATGAGGTTTGTAAAGAAAGGGACGCTCAGTCCCAGATATGTGGGCCCCTTCGAGATCCTCGAGCGTGTTGGTGCAGTTGCATACCGATTAGCCCTCCCTCCCAGTTTTCCAGATGTGCACCCCGTATTTCATGTTTTGATGCTCCGCCGATATCTTCATGATCCTTCGCATGCGATTCAGCACCCGACGATCCAGCTTGAGCGCGACCTTTCTTATGCAGCACAGCCGGTGATGATCTTGGATCGACAAGTGAAGAAATTGAGATCAAAGGACATCCCATCAGTCAAGGTACTTTGGCGTGGTCAGGGCCGTGAGGAGATCACATGGGAGACCGAAAGCGAGATGAGGAAGAAGTATCCCCATCTTTTCGAAGGTACGTGTAGTTAGATTTTGAAATTCGGGGACGAATTTCTTTAAGGGGGAGAGATTGTAACACCTTAGGATGTGTTTAGTGACTAATTATATTTAAATAATGGGTTTTTAATAAAAAGTTTACCAAATTGGGTTTTAAATATTTTTCCTAATTTAATAGATATTTTTCTAAAATTTTCCTAGGCTTGCACACACATGTGCATGTAAACTAGGGTTTTTAAATAGGATAATACCATGATTAGTAACCATGGTGGGTTAATCATGGGGACTAAGTCTTTTGGGTTTTAATTAAGTTTAATTAGTTATTTAATGGTTGTTTTAATTTGAATTCCTTTGGGTGTTGACTTGGTGAGGATGAGAGAGAGAGAAGGCATCATGGCAAAAGTCATGCTTGCAATTAATGAAGAGAGAGAGGAGGGGTTGACATTAGGTTATGATTTCCTCTCATTTGTTTTGTTCCTTCTCTTAACCCCACTCTCATACACCCACACACACCCTTACCTCTTCAGCTGCAGCAGCAAGCATCCACAGCAGTAGCAGCAAGCATCCGAAGCAGCAGCAGCAGGCTTCACAGCAGCAGCAGCAAGCATTTCAGCAGCAGCAACAACACCAGTAGCAGCAGTTAGCAGCAGCAACAGCCACAACTCCAGCTGCAACTCCTTCCCTTCACTTCTTCTTCTTCCTCCAGCTCCCTAGGGTCGAGTGTGGGGTATATTTCCTAAACTTACTCCCTAGTTTACTTGTTTAGTGTAGTTTTGCTTCGGTTAATGGTTATTGACGCGATTTAGTGCGATATGAGGTGTTTAGTGGGAACCTTGGCCAAGTGATGTATGTTTTGGTGTTAGTAAGTTGCTAGAGTGTTGTTAGGGCCATATTAACCCAGTTTAAACCCCAATTGCACTAAAATACCACCAGATCCCTATTTGATGCAAATTCATCGTTTTTAAGCAAAATTTGAGTTTCTGAAAACTGCTATCGACCCGGTGAGTTCAGAATAAATTTGAGAAGACTGCAGTATAGTTGTTAGGTGTTGATACCCCAGGTAGAACCCGAACCCCAAATTCCGTACAATGGCCGCCGAAAATTCGATCTGGCCGCAATTTGCGGCCAGATGGGTAGGGTTTGGGTTGGGGTTTGGTCCTTTGGGTGTCTGCTTCTGTGTGGAGTTTTATGATATATATATTTTTGTAAAATAAGTTCTATATAAAAATCTGGGACTAAATACCTGTTTTTCCGTATTTCTAAACCTTCGCGACACGCGTGATACGTGTGTGGGTTTGGGGTTTCTGCGTATCGCGACGCGTCAGGGTAGTTTCAGGCGCGTGAGCACACGTTTCTGCGTATCGCGCACACGCGCGATTGGTTTGCGACACAGATTTCTAGTTTGACCGTAATATCACGTTTTTGTGAATTTGAGCTTATGTGTGATATATGTTATGTGATTCTAAGTTCGCAGGCGAGTGGGACGGACGCTGCGAAGAAGGGCAAGCAAGTAGTCGGCTACACTTAGCGCGAGACTTCGGTGAGTAGATTTAATATCTACAGGGATATCGCCCGCATGGCGTTATGCGTCAGGGCTGATAGGACCTTATTATTATATGTTGCATTTACCGCATGGACTGTCATTGGATATTGCATTCCCTGTTGTATGTATACTTAGAATTGATAGAACACCGCACAATTACTAACGGTTCATGTTGCACGAGCACTAATATGCATGTTACACTCACACCGTTAGTAATTGCCATGACACACTCACTGTAGAACTGCCATGATTATATTGCTGTAGTTCATCTCATATATGACTCGTTATGATTTTCATAGAAATTGGGAACCGCGAGATGTCTTTGAAAACTGAAACTATTTTAAAAGGCGGTTCTCCCTTGTACCTACATTATGACTTGATGCACCCATCACATCACATTTACTTGCATATTGGTTGGGGATTTCATGTGATTTCTGGATTTGGGAACCGTGGCCATTTCAAATATGTAATCATTTAAAAAAACGGTTCCCTTGATATGCTATTTCGGGGCGCCCACCCTGTGTTTTCTCGGTGCTAGAGTGGCTTATATTGAGAGAGGGTTGACCCGGACTGACGGATGCCGGATATATTGAGAGAGGGCTGACCCGGACTGACGGATGCCCGATATATTGAGAGAGGGCTGACCCGGACTGACGGATGCCCGATATGTTGAGAGAGGGCTGACCCGGACTGACGGATGCCCGATAGAAGAGGATTTGTGTGTCTATGCTAGACACGAGTATTTATGTTATTTGGGTGCCAATGTTGGGCACTCGTGATTCTTAGAGATTTGCAGGATTTGAGGGCCGATGGGAGTGTCGGCGCCTGAGTTTATTTGGGATTTGGGTGCAGCTTGAGGCACCGACTATTTTTCCATGTTGATATTTCCATGTAGATGTTGTTTATCCCATGCTCAGTATTGCTTATCATATATCTCATCCTGTAGTTATTTTACCTGACAGAGCATTTGCATGATTATTGCACCTACTGCTTGTCGCATATAGATCTTACTTGCTGGCATTTGATAGAGTAGCGCTGTACGTGCATGCTCGCGATTACCTTTATATGTTATCTACTATTTACGAGTTGGCAACTCACCCCCGTTGTGCCACAACATTTGCAGGTTGCCCTTGGGAGTACTCGCGGCTGGCTGTTTACCGCACTTTTTGGCACAGATACCATTTCTGAGGCGTGTTAGCCCTTTTGCTATTTGGTGGGTTTTATACGGTATCTGTCATCCTTCAGTTGTATATTGATGTATCTAGTATTCTCCATCTACCTTCCTGTATTGACTTAGAGACAGTTGTGAGGACGATGTATATGATTTTGTACTCTGGTGTCGAGCTCGCATGTGAGCCGACTTATTTTGTGCAGTCTTACCTTTTATGATATCTGTCTTGCCTTACTGCTTATCCTTCGCTACGGCGTCATATATCATATTGTGATGCTCTATTCATTTCACATGTTATTTCTACGACACCTTGCCTTTACCCACCTTGCGGGACAAATGTTTATAAAGGAAATGTTACCAAAATTATAAAAAATATAACTCTTGAACTTAAAAAGGATTTCTACTGAATTAATTAAAGTTTCCTAGACATGTATAACTGTTTTTTTTTCAAAAATGTTTTAATCACTCTATATTTATTGGTTTTGATTTCTGGGTTCGGCTTACTTAGCCGCGTTACGCCTGTAGACGTTGCGTGGTTAAGTGCCGGTCACGAGTCGAAATTTCGGGTCGTGACACCAGCAGATTCTTGATCGACCTTTGGGGGAAAGGCTGCAGAAACTACACCTTCAGTGTCTATAACATCGGTTGAGCGGACCGGTGAGTGAACACCAGCCGAGGGCTCTTCTATATTGGCACATCTTGGCCGGCGGCGTAGCGGCTCCTCTACAGAAGTAACTTCTTCTACTCCTCCCTTGCCGATTTTCCTTTTGCCTACAGTGCCTGCCTCATGATCTTCTGGCAAGGGCGTTGCTGTGACGAAGAAGAAGGAAGGAAAACCTGAATGGCCGGGACGACTTAGGCACACCGATGTTTTCTGGTGGCCTGCTTCGGTCTCGAGGGTTTGGCAGCCTTCTCCTTTCCCTTTCTGCAAGAGGAAGCCAAGGGGAGTGCACTTGAAGTGGTAGGGATGACCGAGGCATGAGTAGTCTGCAGAAGAGTGAGGTTAGTCGGTTGATCTTGAAACTTAATCTTCATTGGAGTTTCGGCAAAGAGACGGATTGGGAAACCGGAGTACATGAGATTTAACCTGATCATAGGATTGAGGGAAGAAACGAACCCAAAATGTCGGCCATCAGAAACTAAAGGCAGGAAGGCGAACCATGTACAAGGCCGAAAAAGTTATGTAATCAATACAGTGATCGACAGCTCTTAATTGGATATATGAGAACTCAAAAATTCCCCTCGCAAGATCAAGGTCGAGAAAGACGGGATCTCGACGACTGAAGATAACCGAGTAAATAATAGGGATAGGGACACCCTGTGCCATACCGAATTGCCGAGCAGCCATATGAAGGCAATAAGCCTCAACCCCATTAGTTTTCTTGTCCAGGGTCACACTGAGTAAGAGATCCTTTGAAATGAGGATACTCCTGTAAGAACCCTGATGTTTAAGGGGTAATTTTCGACCATATTGGTGTAGAGGGGGAGGTCATGCTCCTCGTCTCGAAATCATTTGCAGAAGTATTGAGAAAAGGGAAGCGGTTCGTGCCGAATGACCTGCTGCCAAAAAGGGAATTCTAGGACTATGGATTCCGGCACGTTATGAAATTCTTGGAAATACATCAGTAACCACAATTGAAGGATCCAGAGAGGGCCAGGTTGGTTGTGGATTTTATGCAAGCCTCCCTCGACCCAAAGGTTGAGGCAACAGTTGAGGTTCGAGAGAAGAATCTGGCTGAAAGGAAGAGTGTTTCCCTCAACCAGAGCGATAACCAGGGAAAGATACTGGGTGGTCGGTTTTTGGCGGTAGTCATGAAAATGTTCCGACTTAGCCATAGAAATAAGAAGGCTATATACCCGTCTTTAGAAATATCACCACTCGGTTGCTTGTACTTATTTATAAAATCCCCGAAAAAGCCTTTCGTTGGTGCTACCACCGAGGTTCGGTTGTCGTAGTTTTGTTGAGGAAGTGGATCGAAGCAGTTTTGGATGTTGACTTCAAAAAACAGCTGCATATCAAGAAGAGTGAGAGTAGCTGGACTGAAACGAAATTAAAAGTTGTTCAATGTCAGCAACCTGGAAAGAAAGGCTGCCGACAGTAAATCTATATTGAGGGGAAGAGTTCCCAAGGAAAGGGCTATGAGCGAAGAAATACCCTGGTTTTCCTATTGAGCATGGTACTTCGGGTATACCCTTTGGTACCAACTATCCTATCCCATTGGAAAATTCCTGGGCCATATCTCTGGGATATTTTCAAGACAATAGCAGAAGGATTCTAACGCTGGAGAGTCGGCCAAAACTGCACGACCAAAAAGACCTATTTCATCTGGCCGCCTGGGGAAGAAGTTGGACCACAAGGCTGACGGAGTTTCGGTAGTATATTAAGGGACCATAGATGCATAGCCAGGAGCATCAGAGGCTCGAGGGGGATCTTCCAAGTCGAAAGAGGGAAGGAGGAAGACTGCTTCCAAGCGAACGATGTCTGACCGTCGTAGAAATTCGTGACGATATGGGATCGGGACCATAGGGTTTTCACAGAAGATTTCTTCCTTTGGGGGAAACTATTCAAATGAAAGGTTCACAAGCGGGAGAGTGATCGAGGGGGGAATTGAAGCCTTAGGCACCATCGAAAATTGACCGGTGAGGCAGAGAAAGCAACGTTGGAGATGATCCTGGAGGTGGAAGCCGTGATGGGTTCTAGGGCAAACAAGGGCGGGTTTTGGAAAGAAATGAAGAAGAAGGCTCTCTAAGATTTTGATTAGGGTAAATAGGTTTGATAGCCGACCGATGAACGAAACGCGTCCCAGTTTAGCAGTAGATCCGGAACACGACGATCAAAATTCCCTCCATGATTCTAATTTGTTTTTATTCGGCGCGAAAAATAAAGAGATACGCCGACCGACATTAACGATTTGATTATGGAAGAGACGGTATGTCAATCGCATTAAATGTGGAAGCCTCTAGAGTGTTTCATGTGTCCTCGGCCTTGAAACGTTAGGCAGAGGACACGCGAAAGGGTAAATGTTTGCACAAAAAGTAGCATTCGTCCAGATGGGCTGATTAAGGTAAAAACGGTTCGTCCCCAAATAGCTTTGGGCCAAATCACTACTTGAGGACTCAACCCAAGGTTTTTAAAAGTGATGTAAAAACAAGATCTTATGATATATCGAGAATTAATAGTAAAGAATCTTAAGCGTCAAGCAAGCATAATCGGCTGAAATATGATTAACAAAGGATACTCTTTAAGAGCTGATAGAGGAAGATACATGCGATATCAATTATCAAACAAAAAGATTCTCCCGGGATCTTAACAAAGGAAGAGGAAATCAAGGAAGATGTTACTTAGAGGTCTCGCAAAAATTAGGGTTGGAAGGCTATAAAGCGAAGGGTTTGATTAGGAAGAAGACCTCTCTGTCAATCAATCAATCAATTATCAATTTTGCTAGTTCTAAGGCTTCTCAGCCATCCTATCATAGTTAATGTAATCTAGATTATGACGACTAAAACCATCTCTATCGAGGCCCTGTCGAGAATTGAGATGACCGGCCCTTCTCGATCAAGTATGCCTCCACGTTCCTTTAGATTCACAGAAAATAAAGCATGAAGATGAAGAAATGCCCCTCGGACCCCTTTCAGCACGCCGGCACTCATATAGCACCGATTAGGGTATGGCCGAGGGCACCGATGGCCGGATCGGGGCTGTTATTATGGCTAAGAGAGGTTCAGACGTCCATCCCTACTCTCGTAACATGATAATAGAACAGATCTTGACCTCCGACCGTATCAAGCTTGGTGGTCACATTATAGGGGATTTAGACATCCATTCCTGCTCTTGCGTTGTTATTCCGGGGTTGGTCTCAGTCTAGGCAAGATGATCAGCCCTCCGCTCGATCTGGTAATAAACGAACGAGCGATTTATATGTCCATTCCTGTGCTCGGGTATTGAGAGCAGGCCAAGCGGTGCGGCCGATGAATCATGATTCGGCTTGACCCTTACGGTATAGGAGATTTAGATATCCATCTCTGCTCTTGCACTCGGTCTTCAAGACGAGATCATGATCTAAGGATATGAGAGTTTATTTCTATCGCCAAATCACATGTAACTATAACTCAAGTTTTATTAATAATATGATGGTTGGATGCCTTTTACCTTTGTTGTGTAATTTGTAAATTCTGTCCATACAACCAAGTGGTCTATTTCTATTTTATTAAGGAATATTGTTATTTCCTTTCTCTAACGACGACCCATCTGTCGAAGGAGACAACGCCGTGCTAATTATTTTTGTCTTTAGTGCAGATCTAATTTTAGAGTGAACAATGTTAATCTAGATATCCAATGAAAATTCAATCCATCACTATTCACAAGAGCAAGAAAAGACCCATCTTATTTTATACGAACCAAAAATCACTTTAGAAACCCGTGCCACACTATTTCCAAGTGTAGGGTTGCCTAGCACGGCAGCAAGGTTTTGGGAGGCATCGTCCATACCAAATTCAAAAATTTGCCGTTCTAGCTAACCCTAACCATGAATCATTAACTAGAAATATACGGTAAACATATGCAAACACTTTGCAATAGGTAGTGAGCAAGGAATACAACCTTTGTAGACCAGTCCTTCACTTCAATAGCTCCGTATAGTAGTCCCCTCCGCTGCGATCGTGAGCTCTGGACTCTAGAGAAGCTCCACAAGAAGAACGAACGTGCTTGCTTCGATGACTTCGAGGCCGAAGATAATCTACGTCGAGGAGACACTAACTCAAGCTATTCCTTCACTAGGTCATGAACTTTGTGAAGAGAACACACTCTACTACATGGCAAGTGGTAGAGGATGAAGAAGTAGGAGGTGGGCTCACTTTAGAATTGATTTTCTCACATTATTTCTCATACCTCCATTGAAGCTTGAAAGCTTTTCATGGAACTTGAAGAAGAAGAAGAACTCATGAATAATTCATCCAAATGAATTATTGCACCCATGGTTGAGTTAAAGCCATCATGCCTAACTCATGTAGAGAATAAACCCAAGGCTATGGTTAAAGGTTGGGTTAAGGAAAAATATCCTAAGGAATGACAAAAGAGTTGACCTTGAGAAAGTTCTGCAAGCTTCTCCAAGCTTGAAAACTTTGACCAAGTCTTTTTCTCTTTTGTAATAACTTAAGAAATAATCAAAACCCTAATTTAACCCTAGCATGGTATAAGTCTCAAACACCCATCTTGTATGTATCATCAAGCATGACACAATACATGTATACAATTATACATATCACATATATATAATGTGCACATCAAGTGAGAAAAGAAATCATTAGTGAGCTAAATATTAGTTAATGTAATATAATATATCAAATATATAATTATACATTAAATTATCAAATCAACTCTTGATTTAATAATTCGGTTATATCACATATAACCGACTAATATCAAATGCAACATCTTATCGAATCAACGCTTGATCCGATAACTCGGCTATATCACATATAACTAATCATGTCACACATCGCGACAATAGAATGCGGTATCACATACACGCATTAATCTCGGTCCTGTACATATCACATATGTGCTCCTACTCCGTTTCGCTTGAGCCAGGAAACCTCTGTGTAGGACTTTAAAGACTCGTCAATACGCCGGCAGTAGGTGATGATCATATCAAACACCCACAAGCCGCAAGCGGTCTGCTAAACGTAACGGCCACCCGGGTATTGAGCGATCAGAAGATCAATCAGTAACACTACCGTACAGTCCGGTCTCTTCGTCTGATATGTCGTATATCACAGCCTGGGGGTGGTATTACGTCAGACCCCAATAGCCTGATAAGTCATGCCGATGCAAGGTCCATAACGGTCCGAGAAACTACTGATAACACTTACCAGTAAATCTCAGCAACCCTGACCAGGGATTTCATATTATGGCCAATCGAGCATAGCGCAACATCAACTCCCTATACCGGGAGAAACGAAACCCCTCCTATCGCTCATTGCCTCCATGTGACTCGGGACTGTACCCAAAAGCCACCGTTTTGCACATTCTCTTGAACGTGGTAAGGTGGAAATTAAAGCACGTTGGGAATCACACAAGACTCTATGACGATCTCGGGTCTACAGACTAACCTGTACCAGTGTCACCAGAGAACTGCTATCCAACGATAGGTACAATACCATCTAGGAGTTCTCGGCGAGTCCGTCCAGTGTACCCAGTCTCCACTGAGCACCCGCATACCTTCTCTGATGTCAAACACCAATGGATATGGGATAATCCATAGCCCATCATATGGGTCGAGAAGCATATACGCTAGTCTACTCTGGTATATCGATGCCCTGTCTCGATACACCCTCGACTAGGATCATTTGAAGGATGTACTTAACGACTACTCTGTCCCCACTAGTATGATCTGCATCATAGTCCTGGTAGTCAAGTACTCATCCTAAGGGCTTTATCAACATGTATTATAGAGACTATCAATATACATGTTAAGATAAAGAGCAACCTGATAGCATACTATCATGTCGAGCAAGAAAGTCCTTCCTATATATGTCCAAGCATCCACTACAATATACATCGTATGTACGGTAATGGCCTCTAGAACATACATATTACTAACACCAAGGTACAAGCTCCCAAGACAATATAATCTTGTAGTATACTTGATATACTAAGGGGCTGTTTGTTTCATGGATTTGGAAGTTGGGTGGGGAGTCAAAGAGGACAACAATTATTCTTATCCCCTTGAGTTTTGAGTATTGAGTTTGTTTCCTTGACTCCAATTCTTGACTTGCGAGCCCAAACATCATTTCACATCATCAAAAGCCAAGAGTTGAGGCCAATTCTTTTTAGCCCTAACTCTTGACTTGACTCTTGTTATCTCACCCTTTTTAATAATAAAGAAATAAAAATAGATATAATTACCTCCCATATGTATGGTTACTTTAATAATTATTGATACAGCATATTAATATGTGCTTTGGGTGACATAGTTTGTTCTCACCGGTGTTTATACTTCACCATTTTCTCAACTCTAAAAAATGAGTTTTTCTTTGGTACCTGCTTCTTATTTTCCGATCAAGGCTATGCTGCAAAATTACCGGTTCAACCGGTTTCTCACTCAAACAGCCTTATTTTGCATGGACTAACTGTATATTGACATGTGTATCATAAATATATATAGAAAATTGAGATAACGGTGAAGTGGAGAATTTTTTAAAATAGGCTTATTTTATAAAATAATAATAAAAATAGACCACTTAAAAAAATTATTATAAATATATGCCACGTTTCGCCACGCAGACGCCAACTCAATGTCAGGTCAACGCCTAGCAGTGTGTTGTTTTTAAAAAATATTCAATGGGACGAAGTTGGTAAGTGTGCCCCATTTCAATAT
The DNA here is from genome assembly GCA_030015575.1 of Agapanthus africanus. Taxonomy (NCBI): domain Eukaryota; kingdom Viridiplantae; phylum Streptophyta; class Magnoliopsida; order Asparagales; family Amaryllidaceae; genus Agapanthus; species Agapanthus africanus. The sequence goes on along the minus strand of CM057340.1, from coordinate 115,645,535 downwards.
GTATCTCCTTCTTCATTCTTTACCTCTACCCTGCGGTCCCCTCCTTCGCCCCCGTCTGCTTCTCCCTCCTCCGCTGGCACCATCTTCTTCTTCTCTTCTTCATTCCCCCATCCCCATCCCTGCGGCCTCCTCCTTCGACCTAGCCCCCTCTTCACTTCTCCACCACCTCCACCTCAACTCCGGCCCCGCCTCTCCAATTACCCTCCACCACCGCCGCCGCCGCCTTTTCCAGCTCCTCCTCTTTCGCCACCCTCCGCCTCTCCTTCCCCTGCGGCGATGATGAGGGGAAGTGGAGGCCAGAGGGGTAGAGAAAGCAACGGGGTGAGATCTATGAGGGCGACGGCGGTTGGCGGTTGGGGGATGATGAGGGCAGCGAGGGTTCGCGATGAGGGAGGGGTCGACGAGGGTAGCGACGGTGGGCAGTTGGCGGTTGGGGGGCAATGAGGACAGCAAGAGATCGCGATGAGAGAGGGGGCCATGAGGGCAGCAAGAGTTCGTGATGAGAGAGATCGCGATGAGGGTAGCAAGAGATCGCGATGAGAGAAGGGGCGATGAGGGCAGCAAGAGATCGCGATGAGGGAGGGGGCGATGAGGGGAAGGAACGAAGGAAAAGGAGTAGGGGAAGAAAGAGAATTTTTTTCCCATGCGATGCACTCGCCAGGTGCGTCTCGTACATTTTCAAACGAACCACTAGGCCACGCTTGGCAAGTGCGTCCCATTGATTTTTTTATAAAATCAACACAGCTTCAGCCACTGACCTGACGCTGAGCTAGCGTTTACGTAGCAAAAAATGGTCTACATTTGTAATATATTTTAAGTGACATCTTTTTATTATTATTTTATAAAATAAGCCTATTTCAAAAAAATTGCCACTGCAAAGTGTATGTTTCTTCTTCTTCCTAGCATCGATCTCAACTTTATTTCCCCTTACATTCACCATTCCACCAACTGCTTCCGCTCTCTGATCGATTCTTTCACTGGTGTGGGTTGATCATTGGCATTCCTTCTTGGCGGCGTGGTGGGCTTATGGAGTTCGTTGGTGCGGGTTGTTGCCGGCGTTATTAATTTGTGGGCATGGGGAGTTCACCGTCGTTAATAAGATCAGTGGAGAGGACAACGATTCATACACCCGGTGAGTTAAAAGGGACAAACTGAAATCCCCAATTCGCTTCCTTCTTCTTGTTCCTTCCCGGCCGTGTTCGAACTTCGCCACAGTCGACCCTAACTCCATCACCACCGACGACGCCTACTCCTTCGCCTATTTTGAGAGATGGATTTTCTTGATCGTTTAATGGGGTTTTTTTTTAGATAGGTTAGTTTTAATTTAAAATTATAAAAATGGGGTAATTTTAATTTTATTTGGAAGAATACGACGGTTTAGTGGACCCCACACACTCCACAGAATAGAGGGCGGCTTCCTAGAACCCGCCCTCTACCTATTATAGGAGAGGGCGGATTCCTAGAACCCGCCCTCCCCTAAATTATGAAGAGCAGCGCCGAGGGCGGGTTTTCAAAACGCGCCCTCTTTTCTAAAAAAAATTAAATAAAATTATCGAATTTAATTAAATATTAAATAAATGAGTAAATTAAATATTAAATAAATGAATAAAAATAGTATAATATTAATCGTTGTTTGCATATGAATCTAGTGTACACTCTGATAACAAAATGAATCCGTCAAATTTATAATACAAAAAATCATATCTGTTTGTAAAATGTAAATTCTATCTCGACGGTCAAATTTATAATAACAAAATGAATCCGTCAAATTTATAATACAAAAAAATCCTATCTGTTTGTAAAATATAAATGAGAGCTGTCGAGATAGAATTAATTTGACGGATTTTTTTGATATTGTAAATTTGACGAATTCATTTTGATATTATAAATTTGACCATCGAGATAGAATTTATATTTTACAAATAGATAGGATTTTTTGTATTGTTAATTTGACGGATTCATTTTGATATTATAAATTTGACCGTCGAGATAGAATTTACATTTTATAAACAGATAGGATTTTTTTGTATTGTAAATTTGACGGATTCATTTTGTATACCACATTCATATAATACAATTTTATTATTTTATTCCAATTTTTTTGCATTTTCATTTATTTATTTAAATTTTTTTTAAAAATTAATAGGGCGGGTTCCCAGAACCCGCCCTCTCCTTCATATAGGAGAGAGCGGGTTCTGGGAACCCGCCCTCTTTATATTAATAGAGAGGGCGGGTTCCTAGAACCTGCCCTCTCCTATACTTTATAGGGGGCGGGTTCTAGGAATCCGCCCTCTAAACTGGGGAGGGGGTGGGGTCCACAAACCGCCCTATTCTTCTAAATTAAAATAAAACTACCATATTTTAATAATTTTAAATAAAAAATATCCTATTTATGAAAAACCTCATTTGTGCTGATGAAAAAGTGGCATTTTGATCATATTTTTTTCTTAGGTGAAAAATCAATGCTATTGGAACTTATATTAATATATTGCTAAAAACATCCAATTTGTCAGATTCCATTCTGATGGAGGGTGGAATCTCCTTCAGATGTTGCTTCCCGTTGATCTGCGGATGGCTGCGATGTGTGGCTGAGATTGGATCTGGAGGCTGTCGCTCCTGAAGCGTGTGGATCTCAATGAATTAAGATTGTGGTTGCCGAGTTACCTGCAAGGAAGTCCCGGGGTGGTTGTACCACCGAGGACCCTCCGACGATCAAGTTAGTCTAGAGATCCGAGCAGAGTAACGGCTTAGTGGAGTAGAATTGGCTTACCTTGACCGTCTGAAAGAGGGGTTTAAGTAGTGGCGGCAGCAGGTGCAGCAGGCGCGAGAATCACGCCGGCCGTTACACTTCCGACGTCACGCCCGCGTGATGAGCGGGACCTCCCATTAATGGCGAGACAGGCTCGTTAATGGGGGATCGTGGCGGCATGGAACGTGGGATGTGGCCAGCGGAGATCTCGCGCATAGCGATATTCGCGGGATGGCAGTTACGCCTGCAGGCGGTGTTGTTGGTCGGTCGATGAGACCGAGGAATATGAACTCGGCGGGAGAACTCGCGGACGAGCGGGAGAGCCGAGGTATCTAGTTTCTGCGGTAGGTCAGGAACGAGCTGTGAGGCCGAGGAGGCCAATTGTGCTGGGGCTCAGAGGCGAACCAGCCTCGTCGGTAGGACAGGCATAGGAGCAGTCTGGTCGGCCCCTGTAGGTCCTTTCTTGCATACTCTGGGACATGTCATCTGCCACATGTCATGATCTGGGAGGTCACCGATATCGAGCATCATCATTAGCCCCCCACTCTCGTCCCGACCAGCTGATGGGTCGGGTCGAGAGTGGACTGCCAGGTCACCCGAGGTGAGCTCTCTTCCGAAGATATCGTCGGGCGTGTCCCCGGGCAATCCGTTGTCTTTTTCTGGATGACGCAGGCGAATCAGGGTGAGATCTTCTGCATTAAAGAGGGGCGCCGGATCGATTGTGCTTTTGATGAAGCGGCGGCCCATGTGTCAAGCGTTGGTTGTTGGACGCGACGGGTCGCAGGCCTCTGGCGCCTGATGGGATGTTGTCCAGTGTCCGCGCGCCAGGTGGAGCGGTCTGGGTCGTCGAATGTGAAGGGTTGTTTTTGGCGGGAGTCAACAGTCGCTGTTGGATAGGGGCGCCGGAGTCTATAGGTAGAGGTGGGGTCCTCTTCAGGGCCCATCTCTCTTCATATTTTCCTCATCTTTCATCTCGTAAGCTCGACGCTCTCATCTTAAGTCAGATCTTCTGCTTTCCCGAAAGCTTCTCGATCAGGTTAGATGTCTTGTTTTTCTTCTTCTTCTCCTTCTGAGTCGAGCCTCTTCTCCCTTTTGGCAGGACAGATGATTCGATCCCAGACTCTTGGTGCCTTCGGCGCTCAGTCCCGAAGGGGGGACCGCGGTGCGGCCTTGCCTCTAGCTGAATCGAGCCCCGTGCTAGATGTGCTCCCGGCGGCGGGGCCACCTGCCCCGCCACGGGCTCTTGATGATTGTTCTAGTGGCGGCCAAAGGCGTACACGGGTTCTCGACTCTCAGACGAGGGATGCAGGAGAGAGCGAAGATGGGGTTCCTCTCAAGCGGAAGAGGACGGTCTCTCGTGCACCGCCGGCGGACATTCTGGAGGGGACCCCGTGCAGGAAGGGGACGCCCAGTTCGTGGTCCCGTCGGGGCTCTCCGTTGCGGCCAGTCTTCTCGCTGGCATGGAGGAGTCGGCCGGGCCGGATGCCACGGGGGACCTTAAGGGCCCGAATGGGTGCTATCGCAGAGGAGGTGGTTCAGGTATGCCCTCCCTCATGTGTTGCTTCGGGCGACCTTTTCTTAGTTCGGATGTCCTTAGGTTTTCCTGCCATTTTTCGCCAGGTCCTTCAGCACTGTGCCCTTATCACTCGTATGGAAGCCGAGGGGGCTATTCGGGCCGCGGGGTCAGCAAAAGAGTCTTCTTCGGAGGTCAATGGTCTGCGACTCAAGCTGCGTTTGGAGAGGGAGAGGTCACTCGCCCTCAAAGCTCGGTCGGAAGTTGCGGACCTCACCGTTTCGAAGTGCTGGGAGTCCTACCGCCGCCTGAGCGAGTCCCACCGAGTTGTTGAGGCGAAGTTGGCGGAACTGGCCGATCTTTTTGCAGCTATGAAGAGGGCGAAGGATGCCAGCAGGCGGGATGCCGACGCGGTGCGTCAAGCGGCGGAGGCCGCCGAAGCCCGGGCTAGGAGGGCGGTGGCGGATTACAAGGAGTCGGACCAGTTTTACGTCGACCTCGGCGAGGCCTCCGCCCTTGCATGGAATAAAGCTCTTGATGCCATCAAGGAGCAACTTCCGGAGTTCGCCAACGGTGAGCTCCGTGCTCGGGTCCTACTCTCGGTGGTCCCGCCTCCGGCCGATAGTGATGAGGGGAGTGAGGTCTAGGCGGGGCTTGATGCCTGATCTTTTTGGTTTTTCCTCCTCTCTCTCTTATAAGCCTCCGGGTAATTTGATAAGGCTGGGGAGCCCATAGTACCCTTGTAAAAGCTTTGACTTTTTGAATAAAAACTTTTTGTTTTTGCAGTAGTGTTTGTGCTTGCATTTCCTTTTGTTGGTAGACACTTGTATCTGCACAGTACTGCTTTATGGTCGGCATGTTCCTTATCTAGCGATTACTCATCGACTTGACTTTGATCATTTGCTGAGTGTGCGAGGACCGGCGGGAAGACGATGTCTCCATGGCCCCGAAGTCGAAGTGTAGATCGCTAATACGTCGATAGATTGGATGCCTCTTGTTGAGTTCACGTTCCTTACTTGTTGGAGGGGCCGTAATTGGCCAACTGAGGATAGTGCCGAGCAGGGTAGCTGCTCGGTGCCTCTTAGCGAGGGCTTTGATCCTTAGCGCTAGAGGGGCCGTGAGAGGCCTGCGAAGGATGGCCGAGCAGGGTAGCTACTCGGTGCCTCCTGGCGAGGGCTTTTGATCCTCAGCGCGAGAGGGGCTGTGAGAGGCCTGCCGAGGATAGCCGAGCAGGGTAGCTGCTCGGTGCCTCTTAGCGAGGGCTTTGATCCTCAGCATGAGAGGGGCCGTGAGAGGCTTGCTGAGGATGGCCGAGCAGGATAGCTGCTCGGTGCCTCTTGGCGAGGGCTTTGATCCTTAGCTGTTGAAGGGGCCATAAGAGGCCTGCTAAGGATGGCCGAGTAGGGTTTCTACTTGGTGCATCTCGGTGAGGGCTTTGATCCTCAGCATGAGAGGGGCCGTGAGAGGCCTGCTGAGGATGGCCGAGCAGGGTAGCTGCTCGGTGCCTCTTAGCGAGGGCTTTGATCCTTAGCTGTTGGAGGGGCCGTAAGAGGCCTGCTAAAGATGGCCGAGCAGGGTAGCTGCTCGGTGCCTCTTGGCGAGGGCTTTGATCCTCAGCGGGAGAGAGGCCGTGAGAGGCCTGCTGAGGATGGCCGAGCAGGATAGATGCTCGGTGCCTCTTGGCGAGGGCTTTGATCCTTAAGGATGCCCGAGCGGGGTTGTCGCCCGGTGCCTCTTGGCGAGGGCTTTGATCCCTGGTTTTGCCAGGAATAACCGAGCAAGGATCGTGCTAAGCGGTTGCCTCTTTCGAGGGCTTTTCATCCTTAGCGCGGGAGGGGCGTAGGAGGCCTACCAAGGATGCCCGGGCAGGGTTACCGCCCGGTGCCTCATGGCGAAGGCTTTGATCCCGGGTGGTGTGCCAGGGATAACCGAGCATGGTTGTTGTTCCCCTCCGAAAGACGGCGCGACGCAGGGACGTCTTGCCTGAGATTCAGGGCAAATGATAATTGGTGCTATCCGTCCACCTCTCCGAAGATGCCAAGTTGATTTATGGCACCATGTATCGAAGGTTTAAACGGATGCGGCCGATGTAGCAGACTTCGTCAGATTCCCCCTCGCTTGAGGGGTTTTTGATTGTGGGGACACTCTTCCCTGCAGGCGCAAGCCCCTGCAGTTAATTACGCTACCGCATTGCGGTAACAACTTTCTCCTTCTCCATGTGGTCACTTCGTGTCGTGTGTGTTTGTTTTGTGTTTGGTTGCCCGTGGATTGTATACGGAGACTGAGTTATGTCGTCTCCCATAGGCGTGGACTAGTCCAAATCCGTATTATCTTGGAATTGGGTTTGGGGGTTTGGGTTTAAGGATACGTTAGCCTCATTTGAGACTAAGATCAACTTAAACGTTTGTTAAGGATACGTTAGTCTAGTTTTTAGACTAAGATCAACTTAACGGGATCGTTTAGATCCAACAAGAAAGCAATTGGGGGCCCTATTGTTTAGTTTAGTGACATGGCGGTCGATAGGTAGTTTAAGGACATTGCGGTCCAATGTTAGTTTCAAGACATTGCGGTCAAGGTTAAGGACCTCATAGTCCGAGGATTTAAGGACTCCACAGTCCGGCGTTAGTTTTAAGACGTCACGGTCAAGGTTAAGGACATCATAGTCCGTTGTTAGTTTTAAGACATCCCGGTCAAGGTTAAGGACATCATAGTCTGAGGATTTAAGGACTCCACAGTCTGGCGTTAGTTTTAAGACATTACGGTCAAGGTTAAGGACATCATAGTCCGTGAGTTTAAGGACCCCACAGTCCGTATCAATGTGTGGTTGTCGGGACCCGTCACCTCTTTGAAGACATTGAGGAATTACAACGACAAGTATCAAAGGAGTGAAGAGATGTACCCTTGAACCAAAGTAGATTAAGTGATCTGTAGTCCAATTTGGAACCAAGACCAATTCATTAGGTTATGAGCACATTAGCTCGGTTGAGTCTGGATTGAGGACTTATGGCCAATTTGGGCTAAATCCAATCATGTTTAGAATATTGGCCCTCAGTTGGTCCATTAGACATATCTAATCTAGAAAATTAGCCAATTGGGCTAAAGCTAGTGTTAAACACTAAAGACCAACAGTGTTGAACACTGGGAATAAGATTAGCAAATTAGTGTTAAATACTAAAAGATAATCAGTGTTAAACCCTGAAAATATAATCCCCCAAATTAGTGTTAAATACTAGCAAACAACAGTGTTAAACACTGGAAGTGAAGTTGTCAAATTAGTGTTAAACACTAAAAAAAAGTTGTGCTTCTCAAATTAGTGTTAAACACTAACATATAACAGTGTTAAACACTGGAAATAAGGTTTTCAAATTAGTGTTAAACACTAAAGCAAATCAGTGTTAAACACTGCAAATAGAGTTTTCAAATTAGTGTCAACACTGGGAATAGAGTTTTCAAATTAGTGTTAAACACTAAGAAAATCAGTGTTAAACACTGGGAACAAAGATCTTAGATTAGTGTTAAACACTAAGGATAGAGAGGGGTCACGTGTGGACACGTGAGAACGCCCTGATTCCCCTTATCTTGTTCTGCCGAAAGTATTGAATACTTTGGAGCATCACGTGCTGTCACGTGATGGGAATTTGGGTATTTGTCTGTTAATGCTTTTGCCAAGGGGTCATGTGGTAGCACGTGAGAGCGCCCATAGCTTCTGTTTCTTTTGCTTTTTCTTTGTGTGTTTCAGGGGTCACGTAAGGCACGTGAGGCGTTGCCTCAAAGTTCTTTTCTGTGGATCTTTACAGGGGTCACGTGGTAGCGCGTGACTCTGGTTCTTTGCATGTTTGAAGATCTCTTTATCTTTTTAAGAATTAAATTCTTCATAGGGTTAACCCCTAACAATAACTTTAAAGGAATTAAATTCTTACTTTCTTTTGAAAAATTATATTCTTAGATAGGGTTAAACCCTAATTTCTTTTCTGTAGGAATTAAATTCCCCATATATGTAAAGAATTAAATTCTGGCATAGGGTGAAACCCTAGTTTCTTTTTGATGGAATTAAATTCTTGAGAGTTTGAGATAATTAAGTTCTCAATTAGGGTTAAACCCTAGTTCTGTCCATTTTGAAGGAATTAAATTCCTATAATATAGGGTTAAACCCTAATTTTATCTCAAAGGAATTAAATTCCTATAACTCTTATGAGAATTAAATTCTCAAAACTCAATTCCTCCTCTATGTTTTAGATCTGCATGGCAGTATCTCAACGCAATAAGAATTAAATTCTCAATTTATGGGGAAATGTGCACTTTACAGATCTTCAACCAGAGAAAGAACTAGGTTCTTTTCTTTATAAAAGAGTTAAACTCTTTTGAGAATTAAATTCTCCTTTTGAAGCCTCTCTTTTCTTACCTAAGGTTTTTCTTTGCAGTATCTCTTTCTTTTTTTTTAACTCTCTCCTTTGGCACCTATTTATAGGAGAAGGAAAAGAATCAATCTGTTTAGTGAATCTTTGATTGAAAGATTTGATTTGTTTATTGAGAGATTTGATTTACTTTCATCATTGATCCGGGCCTTTAAATCATTAGGTGAATTTTATTCACCATTGGATTTTAAATCCAAAGATATTTTTTTGTTATTTCAGTTAGATTTAGGGGGAAATCTTTCCATGTCCAAGATTTTTCCATAAATTGGTGATATTTAATCACCCTCGGATTTTTAATCCAACGGTTTCACATAATTCTTCTTTATTTTAGAAAGATTTAAATGATCTTATTCAGAATATAATTATGTTAAACAATAAGGCTTTTAAAGCCGGTCACGTGCGGCCACGTGACCCCTGGTCACATGCGAGCACGTGACCCTTTGAACTTTTTCCTCTTCTTTGCTCTGTTCTTTGCCGCTGCTTAACCATCACGTGCCAACACGTGACCACTGGTCACGTGCGAGCACATGATGCCTCTTCTGAAGCTTTTCCTGATTTTAAATCAGGGAACAAATTCCCCCACAGCGTTGTTCTCACGTATCTGCACATGAGTGCAACGCTGTCACTTTGGTGACCGTCGGATCTGCCTTGGGAGTAGGGTAAATGAAACGTTTTCCATCCCATCCTATAAATGCCAACGTCCTTTCAGAAGAGCCTCCACTTTGCTTCATCTTTCTCCTTTGAGAACTTTCTTCTTTTGAGAATTTAATTCTCCTTTTCCAGAGCTTAGTTCTCTGCTTCAAACATTTTCCAGAGTTTAACTCTGTTCAAGAAAGACTCTTTCTTTCAGGTAATGATGTTGATCGCAGAACCTCCGTTTTTAAAAAAAACTCTCTGGATTTTTAAATCCTCATCAAGGTTTTCACCCTTTTAACATAAACCCATTTTCTTCAAGTTCTTCAACAGGAATATAAAACCTTTTAATCTTCAAACAGTAGATCTCTTAGGGTTCATCTGATCTTTTAGGAAGATGATGATGTCGGTTGTTTTCCATGGAATTTAATTCCATCCCCAAGGAATTCTGGCTCTGGAACAAAATTTTCTTGGAATTTAATTCCCTTTTTCAAAAAGGAATTTAATTTCTTTGAAGAACTTAGTTCTTCCCAGGGAACTTCATGGGTTTTCTTGCCCTGAGTCGTCTTCTTCACAATCAAGAAGAAATTTGTAATGAATCTTCATGATCGTTATTTCAGGTATTATGGATGCCCATCTGTATGATCTTGACGAAATCATTTCTTACGGAAATATTCGCGCACTGGGCCGCAGCCAGAACCAGGAGTTCACCAACGCTCGTGTGCTGAGGTCATGAGCCGCTTCGACGAGTACAACGGTCATTTACTCCCTCGTCGCTCTTCTCTTTTGAAACTCATCGTGCTAGCGATCTGGGAGGCGCTCCCTCTCTTTTGCACCGACGTACCACTCGGGGTATTGGATGCCGCCGAGGATAAAGTGCATTCGGTGTATCTGATGAGCCTAATCTCGAAGAGGAGGCGAGACAATCGCATTGATCTCTTGCATTAGGCTTTTCAGCAGTCGGCCATACTTGCTGCTTATCGGAGGGTGGAGGACATCCGTGAGGATCCCGACGCTTGTGATCGTGAGAGAAAACATACTGGGATGGTTCGAAATTCCTGGAAGATCTTGGACAAAGTCACTTTTGAGTTTCTTAATCCATACCCCAAATCTGAGGTCTTGCCATTGTAATTGTTTCTTCTTGTTTTTGTATGAACTTTTAAAGTATGAGTGATAAGTTTTTCCTTCCCTTCTGTGTTTGTATGCCTTCTTTCTGGGATTTTGTTATATTGTCATTGTTGCTGCTGACGAGTTCGGCGTGTGAGGCACCATTTTACTTTTCAGCGCATATCAAGTTTGGTGCTTACGTGCTCTGCACGTGGGGCCCTTTTGATGGGGCTGTTTAATTTTTCATGCCATATTTTTGTGCACAGCATTAGATGCAGAAAAGGAGCCTTGGAAATAATCCCATCTCCTTGATTTCCAATGCCTTCCCTTTTTTAGGCCTTGGAAATAGTTCCACCATGCAATATTCTCCGGGCGCAGCATTTAATGCCCCTCTTTATAACCTGAGATCATGGTCTTCTTTGTTTCTTCACAGATAAATCTATTCTCACTTTAGTGTGATTTATCCTGATAAAACAACTGAGTGCCTTGGCCTGCAACTGCCCCCATGCTCGTCGACAGCCATGGGAAGTACCATCGAGGAGATGATTCCTCGCTTTGCTGCACGACTAGTGGATCCCCTTCTTACCGACGACGAATATGATTCGGCGATATATGATCCCTTGATCCGCAGAGGGTCCCCCCTCCCAATGAGGTACCTTTGGCTTCGGATGATTCTTGCTGCCGTGCTTGCTGACATCCCTTCTCACCCAGCGGAGATGACCCTGGCGATGCTTGACGCGGCTGAAGTCAAGCTCGAGTGTTTTCACGAAGCATGCCTGATTACTCAGGCTTTGAAAGATTGCTCGGTTAACCTGTTGGGCCAGATAAGAGCCCGGCGGGCTATTATGTCTACTTTTGCGGACGAACATGGCGCCAATCAGTGGGGAGCGACTCCTCACGAGAATCGTCGTTTCGATGTGTTGGAGAAGGCAGAAAGAGAGATGGAGAATTTTACTCTTTGTTTTGTTAACCCTTGTGCCACTGATCCTTTGTTTGGTGACATTTTTCCGCTAGCATAGTATATTCAAATTAGTGTACCCCTTTTTTATTAGTTGTTGCATGCTTTACATTGAATTTTCATGTTTGTTGTGCCCTCGTGCGTGTGTTTTGCCTGCGTAAATGAGCTTCATATTCCTCCCATGAGAACTTTCTTTAATTGCGAGTACTATCATTATGTTGCATGCACATCAGAGCTTCGGGTATCAGTTCTTTTTGAATATCATATAGTCGCAAATGCATGCTTGATAGGGTCCGTATCGGAAATTTCCCTTTTTGCCTCCCATATCAGGTGATGTGTGCGTGTTTCAGATCGACTATTGCCGTCGAATGGAGGTTTGTTTATACAGTCTTGAGCGTACATGTCCTACTCCAGAGGCTGTGGCTACGAAGGTGAGCTTACGGGGCTTGATCGAGCGGTGCGCGGCAAATATGGTATCATGCGAGAAGAGGCTCGGCCGCAAATTCTCGGAGAGGGAGCTGGCTTCTAAGGCGCTGCACGAGCTCCAGGCCAATTTTACAGTCAAAGCCAACAAAGCGTATGAACTCTGGCGAGTACTTCAAGAGTCTATCAGAGAGGTGGTGGCCCTTGATAAAGCTGCTGTGTTCACTCACGAAAGGGTTGAGGCTCACAAGGCTATCGAGAAAGAGCTCGAAGGCCGGCTTGCCTCGTATCAGGCCCAGCAGGCTCAGGCGGAGGCCCGTCTTCTGGTGATACTGAATCACGAAGCCGTGACCCAGCAAAAGAAGGATGAGCTAGTAAAATTGCTAAACCGCCCGCCGGCTTGAACACTTGTATCTTTTCCTTTCTTTTTGTATGTACTCCTGAATGAGAGTATATTCTTTTTGTTTTTTCATGAATTGTACTTTGTATCCATTTTGGTTTATGAATAAAAGACATATTTTTCTTCTCAATGGTGTGTCTCTTTTTATTGAATACGTTCTGCGGACAATTTATCTTGGTCTCCTTACAGGGCAGCGATGGCTTAGGATTCAGGGTTAAGATCTGCCTCCTAAGATTTTTGAGCTTTATGAGCCGTGAGGGTCTCATAAAGAGTTTTTCTCTCTACAGGTTGAGAGGATCCCGTAGGTGTAAGTTCTCCCTAGGAATCGTGAGGATTCCTAAGTGGGTTTTCCCTTGAGAGTCGTAAGGATCTCATAAGAGAGTTTTCTTTCTTGCAGGTCATGAGGACCCGCAAGTACTGGGTGCGGTCGCCCTTATCCGTATTTCACGGGGTCAGGGGTTGCTTTGGGATGTTTTCCGGGGTACCGTAGTTTAAAGACATCACGGTCAAGGTTAAGGACATCGTAGTCCGTGGGTTTAAGGACTCCACAGTCCAATGTTAGTTTTAAGACATCACGGTCAAGGTTAAGGACATCATAGTCCGTGGATTTAAGGACTCTACCGTCCACGAAACGTGTGGTTACTGGGACCCGTTAACTCTTTGAAGACGTTGAGAAATTACAGCGCCAAATATCAAAGGAGTGAAGAGATGTACCCTTTAACCAAGGTAAAATCAGTCTAGAATCATCATGGTTTATCGTTAGTTTTAAGACATTACGGTCGAGGTTAAGGACATCATAGTCCGTGGATTTAAGGACTCTACAGTCCGATATTTGCTCTGGATGCTTCACACGAGTTCATTGCCGTGCTCTACGAGGACCAGGCTCCGCTCTGGACGTTTTCCGCGGGGTCAAAGAGTGACGTTATCCACGTTTCACGTGACCAGGAATTTTGCGCTGGATGCTTCACACGGGTTCACTACCGTGTTCGGCGAGGACTAGGCTCCGCTCTGGATGCTTCACACGAGTTCACTGCCGTGCTTTGCGAGGACCAGGATCCGCTCTGGACGTTTCCCACGGGGTTAAAGAGTGACGTTATCCGCGTTCCACGTGACCAGGAATTTTGCTCTGGATGCTTCCCACGGGTTCACTGCCGTGTTCTGCGAGGACCAGGCTCCGCTCTGGACGTTTTCCACAGGGTCAAAGAATGACGTTATCCGCGTTCCACGTGACCAGGAATTTTGCACTAGATGCTTCACACGGGTTCACTGCCGTGTTTGGCGAGGACTAGGCTCCGCTCTGGATGCTTCACACGGGGTCAAAGAGTGACGTTATCCGCGTTCCACGTGACCAGGAATTTTGCACTAGATGCTTCACACGGGTTCACTGCCATGTTCAGCGAGGACTAGGCTCCGCTCTGGACGTTTTCCGCGGGGTCAAAGAGTGACGTTATCCGCGTTCCACATGACCAGGAATTTTGCACTAGATGCTTCATACGGGTTCACTGCCATGTTTGGCGAGGACTAGGCTCCGCCCTGGATGTTTTCTACGGGGTCAAAGAGTGACGTTATCCGCGTTTCACGTGACCAGGAATTTTGTTGATTATATCCGCATTTCACGGGGTTGGGATTTGACTTTCGGTGATCTGTACAGCGCCGAATCATGGAACTGGGAGTTGTCGCTGTTCCGCTTTGCTTGATGTTGTGTCCGTAGTGAGACGAATGTTGAGACGATCTTTGTGACTCGTCGAGATTTGGGTTCTTCTTTTGATGAAACCTGGGGGAAGAGTATGACCCCTTCTTTGTTTGCGCCCCTGGATTGTATACAGAGATTGATGTAACATCACCTGTAGGGCAAAAATTTCATTTTTATTTTATTTCTTTTTCCGCGATGCTCTATCATTTCAGCTTTTATATTGTGAAGGTCGCGATTGCCCCATCATTTCGGCTATTTTTCGCGGTGCCTAATCATTTCGGCTATTTATTTTATTTTTACTCGCTGCTTTTTATTGCGAGTTGCCCAATCATTTCGGCTATTTTTCATGCATACATTTTTACTTGCTGCTTTTTATTGCAAGTTGCCCCATCATTTCGGCTATTTCATATGCATGTGTGGCTTGCTGGCTTTTCGCTGCAAGCTTGGGATTAGATACCGATTTCGGCATCAGCACTGCTACAACTGGGATATTGCCAGGAGCGAATCATCATTTGCCTCTGTCGATGTTGAACAAAGGTGGCTTAGTAAATAGGGTTAAGGGTCCTGTCGACTAAGGCTTTTGACTTCATGAGCAGTAAGGGTCTCACAAAGGTATTTCTCCCTACAAATCGTGAGGATCTTGTAGGTGTGTTTTCTCCTTGGGAATCGTGAGGATTCCTAAGTGCATGTTCTCTTGTAAGTCGTAAGGATCTTACAAAAGGGTTTTCTCCTTATAAGTCGAGAGGACTTACAAGGGTTGTTCATCGGATGAACATATCCCTAATCACGGATGGGACTCGGTTAGGGAAATGTTTATTCACACCCGTGGATTGTATACAAGGGTCGATACGAGCCACTTGTAGGGCAATATCGAAGGTTGTGGGAGGGGGGTTTGCTTAAGAACAGGTTCAGGTTTCTGTAACTTAAGACTTTCAAATCTTATGAGTCGTGAGGGTCCCATAAGAGAGTTCTCCTTACGAGTCGTGAGGATCTCGCAAGTGTAATTTCTCCTTAGGAATCGTGAGGACTCCTAAGTGTGTTGCTCCCTTGTGAGTTGTAAGGATCTCACGCTGGTGGTTTCTTCTTACAAGGTCGTGAGGACCCTGCAAGTGTCCTTTAACGAGGTTGCGCCCTTTCGGGTTTTCACAAACACTCGCCGGTAGCCCTGCTGTTTTTACTCACGGAGCCCTTTCGGGTTTTCATCCGTGCCCATTTTGCTTATGGACATACCGTTTTCCCCTTTTTTCTTTTTATTTTTCTAACGAGGTTGCGCCCTTTCAGGTTTTCACAAACACTCGCCGGTAGCCCTGCTGTTTTTACTCACGGAGCCCTTTCGGGGTTTCATCCGTGCCTATTTTGCTTATGGACATACTGTTTTCCCTTTTTTTTCTTTTTATTTCTCTAACGAGGTTGCGCCCTTTCAGGTTTTCACAAACACTCGCCGGTAGCCCTGCTGTTTTTACTCACGGAGCCCTTTCGGGTTTTCATCCGTGCCCATTTTGCTTATGGACATACCGTTTTTATTTTTGTTATTTTTTTATTCTTTTTTTATCGGTTTTGAGATGTTGCAACCCACTGTAGTTTATCGACATCTCGGTCAACGACTAGTTTTAGGACATAGTGGTCCGTTGTTAGTTTAAGGACGTTTCGGTCCGTTGTTGAAGAAGGCCGGTTACTACTTATAGAGTTCAGGCTTAGGAAGATAGCGAGCGGACATAGTCGTCGGCATCTATCATTGACCTAGGCCTTGACCCATTAAGCGTGGTATTTCTTCAGGAAGCGACCGTTTATTGGTCTAAAAGGTCTTTCACCGTGCATATCCATGAGTAGATAGGCTCCACCCTGGTAGACCTTGTCTATGATGTACGGGCCATCATAGTTCGGCTCGAATTTTCCCCGTTTGGCACGATTGGGGATCATAGGTCTTTTAACCACTAGCACGAGTTCGCCTTGGCGGAATGTCCTCGGCCTGGTCAATCTTTCGTATGAGCGCGTCATATTTGCTTTGTAAGCCTCCAGATTTTGTTGCGCTATGAGCCGGGTTTCATCAAGGGCATCAAGCTCCTTAAGCTGAAGGTGAGCATTTTCTTCGTCCGTCAGCTCGTAGTGGACTGCCACCCATAGAGAAGGTAACTCTATTTCGAGAGGGAGTACTGCTTCCGTACCGAATACCAACGCGTATGACGTTGTGTTTGTGGCCGTCTTGAACGTAGTTCGATACGCCCAAAGAGCTTCTGGCAGTCTCTCGTGCCAGTCTTTCTTGTTTCGGGACACCGTCTTCTTTACTATCTTCGTCAAGGTCTTGTTGAAAGCCTCAGCTAGACCGTTAGCTCGGGGATTATAAACTGAGGAATATCTCCAGTCTATATTGTGTTGCTTTGCGAAGCGGCTGATCTTGTGGCTTCTGTAGGCTGGCCCGTTATCGGAGATGATCAGTCTCGGCGTTCCAAACCGATAAATGACGTGTGTCTTGAAGAAATGGAGGATATTCTCCGTCTTCACTTCCCTCAACGGTACTACTTCTTCCCATTTGGAGAAGTAATCAGCGGTCGCTAGGATGAAACGATGTCCCCTGGATGATGCTGGTTCGATAGGGCCGACTATGTCAGTCCCCCACATTTTGAATGGCCAGCTAGCCACTGTGGGATGCAGAGGATTTGGATGCCGATGGATAAAGTCCCCATGAATCTGGCATGAGTGGCATTGCTTCGCATATTTGAGGCAGTCTTGAATCATCGTTGGCCAATAGTAGCCCATCTGTTTAATTTTCAACTTCATCTTTGGGCCTGCTTGGTGAGAACCGCAGAGTCCGTCGTGAACTTCCTGAACGACTCTTTTCACTTCGTCAGGTTTCAGGCATCTCAACCACAGAGAATCAAACGACCTCTTGTACAGAGTATCATTGACGAAGGCGAAAGACAGAGCTTGTTTCACAAGCTGATGTCTTGAGGACGCATCTTCAGGCATTCGACGGGATTGGAAGTAGTCTATGAAGACTTCTCTCCAGTCTTCAGCCTTTTCTTGGTCCTTTATTTGCATAGCCATTTACTCGGTTGCTTCCTTTTCCTCAGATGATTCCGGAGATATTTCTGCCGATGTGAGGACCCGACGGCTTTGTACCACGATTCTGACGTCATCGAGATATTCATCAGCCAGTTCTTTAGCGAGCTTGGCTAACGCGTCAGCTTTGCTATTTTCCGCACGCGGTATGCTTTCCAGCATGTAGTAGGGAATTTGAGTCAGCAATCGTTGTACTCTGTTGCCATACTTTACCAGCTCTGGCTTGCATGTCTGGTAGTCGCCGTTCACTTGGCTAACGACCAGTTGAGAGTCTCCATATATGATGAGGTTTTCAATTCCCATGTCGATGGCGATCTCAAGGCCTGCTATCAAAGCTTCGTATTCAGCTTCATTGTTCGTCCTCGGCTCTGTTAAGGAGAAAGCAAAGTGCATTATCCCTCCTTGTGGAGTTACGAAGATGAGGCCTACCCCCGATTTGATTATAGACGTGTTTTGTTTGCGCTTCTTCATGGAAGACGCTCCGTCAAAATAGAGTTCCCACCGGGTATCACTTCCATTGATCATGTCAAACGCATGTTCGTCTGGCAACTCGCAATTCAAAGGAGAGTCGGCAGGTATTAGATGCTCGGCGAGGAAGTCGGCGATGGCCTGGCATTTCACTGCCTTAAGGGGCTGATAGGTTATTGAAAACTCCATCAAGAGTAGGGCCCATTTAGCGAGCTGACCTGTCAATATGGCCTTCGACATTAAATATTTAAGGGGGTCCACCTTCGAAATAAGACGGACTTCATGCGCCAACGCATAGTGCCTGAGCTTTGTTATTGCGAAGATCAACACAAGGCAGTGTTTTTCGATGGGAGAATAATTGCTTTCTTTCCCTAGAAGAACTCGACTCAAATAGTAGAGAGCTCTCTCCTTCCCTTGATTATTCTCTTGTGCCCATAATGCGCCTAAGGAACCTTCGAGGGATGTTGTATAAAGAATAAGAGATTTTCCCTTAACCGGAGCAGCCAACACTGGTGGATTCTGCAAGTATTGCTTGATCTCGTCCAGTACGTCTTGACATTTGTGATCCCAGACGAACGGGGTTCCCTTCTTCATCAGGTGACTATAAGGGCGGAACTTGCCTAATGGATTGGCTATAAATCGCCAGATGTACGCGAGCTTTCCTTGGAGAGACCGCAATTGCTTGAGAGTCCTTGGCGGTGGCATTTCTATGATCGCCTTGATCTTTGATGGATCTATCTCGATTCCTCGGTGTCGGACGATGAATCCTAGGAATTTGCCCGAGGAAACTCCGAATGCGCACTTGAGAGGGTTCATTTTCAAGTTGTATTGCCGAAGGCGTTGAAATACGGTCTTCAGATGCTCGAGATGTTTCTCGTATGATTTGCTCTTAACCACGAGGTCGTCAATATAGCATTCGACGATTTCATATATGAGGTCATCGAAGATCTTCGTCATGGCCCTCTGATAGGTGGCACCGGCGTTCTTTAAACCGAAGGGCATCACCTTGTAGCAGAATACACCCAGAGGGGTCCGGAAAGCGGTGTGCTTCTGGTCTTCGGGATGCATCTTTATCTGATTATATCCTGATGAGCCGTCCATGAAGGAGAAAACCTCGTGAGTGGACGTGTTATCTATCATCAATTCGGTGACCGGTACTGGGAAATCGTCCTTCGGGCAGGCTTTATTGAGATCCCGAAAGTCTACACATATACGCACCGTCCCATTTTTCTTCATCACCGGGACGATGTTGGCGATCCAGTCAGGATACTGGACTTCCTGGATGAACCCAGAGTCGATCAGCTTCTTGACTTCGACGTTGATGCTCATCTCAAGCTCAAGCCGCATTCTTCTCGGCGCTTGTTTGACTGGCTTGATATCCGGGGATATTGCCAATTTATGGACAGCTATTTCTGGGTCCAGTCCTGCCATTTCGGAATAGTTCCATGCGAAGCAATCTCTATGCCGCATAAGCATGTCTTTTAATGCAGCCACCATTTCTTCAGATAGCAACTCGCTAACGAATGTCGGTCGCGGGTCGTTCGCCGTCCCCAACTCAATCTTCTTGAGGTTATCTGCAGTAGTATGTATGCCATCTTCCAGCTCTTTCGGCGCTGGTGGAAATTCTGAGATTACCTCGTCGTCATTGTTTTCGAAGCACCAGGGAAGGTCATCCATATTCTCGGGCTCTCCTTTTGATATTGTTATCATATGACAAGTGCGAACTCGCTTCCAAGACCGATGTTGATCTGGTTCTGCTCTTATGGCTTTGGGTTCGTGCTTTTGTGGCGGCGTTACCCTCCAGCCGCTGGATAGAGCGAACTTGCCGAGCTGATACTGATCTTCAACCCAGTTCTTAAAGGTGAGGCAGTCTTCGAGAGGATGCCCTATTACTCGGTGATAAGAGCAATAATTTGGGAGCGAGACTTCGCCTGCTTGTTTAGGGTGTTTAGACTCCGGCAATGTAAGCATCTGATGTTTTAGAGCGAGGTCAAGTATCCTCTTTGTCTTGTCTCGAGGAAAAGAGTACGCTCGACTCATCTTCTTTACAAGGGACAGATCGGAACCGCTCGATTCCCGTTTGCGTGGCTTCTTAGTCCCGCTTTGTTGCTGTCGAGCGCCTTTTTCACTTTTCGACTTGTTTCCACCTCTGCACCGAGCCTTTTTTACCACAGGTTGACAGGGAGCGGCACTTTCACCTTTTGCGGCCTGTTGCAGGAGGCGTTGCACTTTGGCTTTCTCGTAGATGGCCATTTCGCGGTTGTAGTCGTCTCGTACTTTTTGACCAGCTTCCCTTATAAGCATGTTCATTTGTTCTTCAAATGACGGACTCGGCACTTTGATTGCGGGATCTAGTTTTGATACGGGGTCAGCGTTTTCTGACAGGGCATCCTCTTCTTCATCGAAGTTATATATGGCGTAGCTACCGTAGACTCGTTCCCGTTTCCCAGATCTTACATATCCAAGCCCAAGCGTTTCCATTCTCCATTGGGCAATTTGCGCTGAGTCCCAGGGACATCCCAAATCCTGTTGTAGAACCGAGCTTGTCGAATAGTTTGTTTTAAAGGTACCCCTTGGCGTTTCAATAGCCTTTTTAGTCCGTTCGTATAATATCTGGGCAAACGGATGGGTTGGAGCCTGTCAAGTGTAGAATCCGCACCGTGCCAGATTTCTTTCTCCACTCTTGTTTCCGTGGACCGATAGAATAAGATCGCCTTTTCACCTTTTCGCCTGGGAGGGACGTAAAACGTCTGCAGGTCTTGCACATCGTAAGCTTCAAGTGCGTCAAGATCTTTGTAGTGCTCCCGCGGAATCATGGTAATTTGCAGACTCTGATCACCACCAGGGAATGCTTGTATTGATGGCCGACTGGAGAACACAACATTACCCTCATCTTCCGAGTCACTTCCGAAGATCAATATGGGGGCGGACAGTCCCGGGTTGTTGCGTCGAGACGGCCTAGCGTAAACTATCTCTTCTTCGTCTTCGGTATCACTCCCGAAAACAGGAATGGTGGCGGCGGCTTTGTTCTCCGGTTTGCGACACCTCTCTGTGTCCTCGAAATCTGGCAAAAAGTACTTTGCATCTTCGTACTTGTGGACTTCGTTCACGGAGAACGGGTTCAGCTCACCTGTTACGGTATACTCGAGACCATCTTTGAAATACTTCATACACTGATGCTGCGTAGAAGGGATGATGTTATACTCGTGTAACCAGGGACGACCGAGCAGAGCGTTGTAGCAGGTCTTGGCATCAATGACGTGAAACTTGATGTCCGTGACGAGCAGTCCGAAGCATAATGTTAGTATTACAGATCCGAGAGTTCGTGACGACTGGGAGTCGAACCCGGAGATGGTAATTTTATCACGAGTGAGGTGCTGAACGCTCATGCAGATTTCCTTCAACACCCGAACATTAAGGAGATTGACAGAGGATCCATTATCAACCAGAATTTTGCCTATCTTGATATCATGGCAGTATCCATAGACGTACAAGGGACGGTTGTGGTCGCACGTACCAAGGAGAAGGTCTTCATCACCAAACGTAACGTCGGCTGTGTGCACTTCTTCCAATTCATCCTTCATCTTTTCTTCGGCGAGGAAGGCTTGGAATTGCTCGGGCTCTTGCAGTGCCTTGATTAATGAATCTCTCGCTTCTTTTGATAATAGGAGGGCGTCAAGAATGCTGAGCTGCGAGGGTAGCTTCCTCAGGTGCGCTAGGATGTTATAGTCCACCTTACTCCTCTTGGGCGGGTCCTTGGCAGTTAGCTCTTTCATGACTTGGTCATCTAAGGCGATATCCTCAACGACCTTTTTCTTTCCCTTATCTTTTCTAGTTGCGGGTCCGAGATTCTTTTCCGGGAGCGTACGATTGCGCATCTGAATGTTTTCGCAGGCCTCTGGTTCTTCCTCTTTCCCTAAGATGGATTCTTTAAAGAGAGGGCCCAGAGCCATTTCCTCATCAGAGTCGCTCCCAAAGGTGAGAACTTGTGATCCTCCGGCGTTAACCGTGTAACAGTTACCGGTAGTTCTTTTGTGCCCTTCGGTCGTACTTCTCTGCTCCCGATGAGTTCTGCGTTTTATTCACTTAAAATGTTGCCGATGAGCAACATATCCCTGCCACCATATCTTAAAAGCGTCGCACTCCTCAGTGGGGTGTGAAATCTTCCGATGATATGAGCAGTAATTAGGATGCATCTCCGTTCCATTGCGAGTGTTCTCTTCCGAGGGCGGTAGCTTCATTCCCATTGATATGGCTTTAGCAAACCTTTTCCTCGTCTTGAATTTGTTTTTATCTATATCGGATGTCTTTTGATCTGGCGGGAGTGCTTCGACTCTTTCGTTTAGTCGCCTGCGTTTGGCTCCTTCTGATGCGGCCATCTCATGCTTCCGATCGGCTTTACTTTTCAGACGAATCTCGTCTAGAAAGGCGTCGATCATCTCGTCTGACGGCCACCCAAGTTCCGGCTCAGGCTCCGCCCCCAGTCTTTCTGTGCAGGGTGCTTCTTCATTGTCTAGCGACGAATAAGAGATCACATAGCAACTTGCTACGTAATCCTCAGATCCATCTGACGAGTCTTCCCCATCATTTTCGTCCTCAAGGACGTGGCTGAGGAACTCTTGGAGCGTGATGGGGGTCCGCGCTTTCTGATTATATTCTTCCAGCGCGTCGATCTGTTTCTGCAAGTCCGTGCGCTTGTCACCATGCTTCACGGGCTTTTTGGGTCTCTTCTTCTTTTCGCAGATTTTGACGGCTGGGTGTGAGCGCTTGGGCCCTCACCACCGATCTTTCGAGTTGGGCGCGGCTTCAGCATCCCTTCGATGATCTAGGGTTCCAGCGGGTTCTCCCACCTGATCGCTGGGCATGTCTGGAGATCATTCAGCAACCTTTTGGTTTTGGATGAAAGCACAATCTCCCATAGGGCTTCTTCAACAAAAGAACAAGTTGCCCCCGGTGTGTCCGTCTTCTTCGGAGTGTGCGGTTGTGGTGGGCTCACCTTCCACTTCTCGGACAGCGCAAACTTGCCCTGTAGGTATTGATCTTCAATCCATCATTTGAAGATAAAACAATCTTCAATCGGATGGCTTGCCGTTTGATGGTAAGGGCGGTAATTGGGGTTATTCACCTCACTGGGTTGTGGCGGTCGCCTTGGACTTGGTAAATTGATAAGCATGTTGTGTACCGCCAGCTCGAATAGCCTCTTCGTTTTATCCCGTGGGAATGAGTAGGGGCGCTTCATTTTCTCATTATAATACCACCGTCTTTCTTCCAGTTGGTCCACTGGCTTTGGGGCACTGGGCTGCTGCTGAGCGTTCGCAACGAAGGTCGCCTTCCCTTTACCCTTGTCATTCCGCGGTTCTGGCTTCGGGGGAGACGGTCTGTGACTCATCTGGTCCATCTAGGCCAGCTTGTCGATCAAAGCCTAGAATGTGGTTGGCTTAAAGAACATCATGAACTGTGAGATAGTTGTATGAGGATCTAGGGTGCCCACGAACATGCCCACCGCGGGCGCTTCCTCAATGCGTTGTTCGCATTTCGACCACAAGTTTCACCAGCGTATAGTGTACTGGACCCACGTCTCGCCTGGTTTCACCCTGGCATTAATCAACGCAGTTATCGGGGTGCGTTCGCTGGCGCTCGCGAATCGCTGAGTGAATAGCAACTCCATTTCAGCGAACGTCTTGACGGAATCATTCAGGAGTTCAGAGTACCATTCGAACGCCGTCTCTGACAAGCTGCCGACGAACTGGCGGAGCAGGAGCTTATCATCGCCGCCGGTGTCACCACAAAGAGCCCTGAACTGGGCAACATGTTGATGGGGATTGCCAGTCCCCTTATAGACGTGAAATTTCGGGATCTTGTAACCCGGTGGGTATTTGATCTGATCGTACCAGCTCGGATATAGTCGTCCTGTCTTGACAACTTGACCGGCTGCCTCAGTTTCCTGATGAACCCGTATCTGCTGAGCTATATATTCATCCAGGTCAGCCTTGGAAATTATCTCCTCCTTGGCTGTTAACAGAGCCGGTGGAGGATTTGACGTTTCTCCCCTGTCGTCTTCAAGGACGATCGGAGGATCTTCGGCAGGAGGATCTTGCTGGATCATCATACCTACCATATCCTGGAACAGAAGGGCCATTCGTTTTATATTAGCTGCTTGTTCCGCAACCTCTTTGTCCTTCTTCTCAAGTACCCTGCGAAGGAAACCAGCGTCAGTTTCTTGCTCCTGGCGTTGATCCGGGGACGCTTCAGGGCTTTCTTTTGGCCCAGTGAGTGCAGCCATTGCATTCATCATTTCTTGGAGCTTCTGCTGCTGCTCCTGAGCTTTAGTCACCGATCGCGTAAGCGGTCTATGACCTGTAGATGTATGGCTGTCCTCTTTCCCGGACGCCATGTAGACGGTGTGTACCACAATGCCCCCGGACTTAGTGCTTTTGGGCTCATTGCCCTTGACATTTGCCACAGACGTGGAGACTTTCTTCGGCCTTCTTCTCTTTTGAGTAGTCGACGTGGAGGGGGCCGTTGTAGCGGGCACCCAAGTGGTTGTCGTCCTTTGTGATTTGACAGGACGGTTCTTTTCTTCCTGAACTTTCACCTTCTTTTGCCGGTGAGAGTGATCTTGAATGATTACCGAGTCCTGAACCCGTCGCCAGACCTTGTAAATTTTGGAGGACAACCGTTGAGGGAGCTGCTCCGACTTCGCTTCTGTAACACTCTCCGCAGGTGGAGGAGATCTTTTCAACGTGGCAGTCGGAGAGTTCTTGCGTACTCTCCTTAGCGGTTCAAAGTTGTTCCCAGTCGGAACAGCAGCATTGACTTCCACCATTTGAGCCGGTGGAGTTAACCCAGAGGGGGAGTTGCCCCCGGCCTTCCTTACTCGGCGCCAGTGGCGACGTCGAGCGTGATGAGCTGTTGGGGCTGGTCCGGTGATGGGGATAGTTTTGTCTTGCCTCCTGTCCAGATGAGGCGCCGCCGGTGCCAGCCTCTTAAAGACTGATGTTGTCTTTTGAGTGGTGGTGTCCAATCTGTCAAAGACAGATCCTCGAGCAGGAACGGGAGCCGGGATAGTCAGCCTTGAAAAGACCGACTCTTTAGCAGGAGAAGCTGTCTTGACGACTTCAGGAATGGAGATGGCTGTCTTCTTTATGATGGCCACGTCATGGGTCATAGGCTTCCTGGCAGGCCCCTCGGAGTTCAGGTTCAGCCTGGTAAAGACCGAGGCTGCCATCTTGGCATTGGACGACCCGTTGAGAGGGGCCGTGGTAGTAGTGAGCCGATCGAAGACCGACTTCTTTTACGCCTCCGGCACGGGCACCGGCATGGTGAAGCCTGCAGGCGGGAGCATGGTCCTGAAGAACAGACCGGTGGTGGCCTGAGTCACTTGTTCCGCCGGCATGGCAAGGATGGAGGCCGCTTGAGGCCCATAGGCTACACCTCCAGGTGAGGCGGAGCGTCGGTTGCACTTGCATTTCGAGCAGCTCGAGCAGTTGGATGCCATTGATGCTTGATTTCTGCAGCAAACGAAACACCAAATCTTAGTACCTCGAAACCCAAGGGCAACCATTAGCAAACCGCGATTGGTTCGCGAATCACGACACACGAAGTGTGGAGTGGAAAGAGGAAAAGGTCCCACCAGGCGTGCCAGAATCTGTTCCCCTCCGAAAGACGGCGCGACGCAAGGACGTCTTGCCTGAGATTCGGGGCAGATGCTAATTGGTGCTATCCGTCCACCTCTCCAAAGATGCCAAGTTGATTTATGGCACCATGTATCGAAGGTTTAAACGGATGCGGCCGATGTAGCAGACTTCGTCAGATTCCCCCTCGCTTGAGGGGTTTTTGATTGTGGGGACGCTCTTCCCTGCAGGCGCAAGCCCCTGCAGTTAATTATGCTACTGCATTGCGGTAACAACTTTCTCCTTCTCCATGTGGTCACTTTGTGTCGTGTGTGTTTGTTTTGTGTTTGGTTGCCCGTGAATTGTATACGGAGACCGAGTTATGTCGTCGCCCATAGGGCGTGGACTAGTCCAAATCCGTATTATCTTAGATTTGGGTTTGGGGGTTTGGGTTTAAGGATACGTTAGCCCCATTTGAGACTAAGATCAACTTAAACGTTTGTTAAGGATACGTTAGTCTAGTTTTTAGACTAAGATCAACTTAACAGGATCATTTAGATCCAACAAGAGAGCAATTGGGGGCCCTATTGTTTAGTTTAGTGACATGGCGGTCGATAGGTAGTTTAAGGACATTGCGGTCTAATGTTAGTTTTAAGACATTGCGGTCAAGGTTAAGGACCTCATAGTCCGAGGATTTAAGGACTCCACAGTCCGGCGTTAGTTTTAAGACGTCACGGTCAAGGTTAAGGACCTCATAGTCCGTTGTTAGGACATCCCGGTCAAGGTTAAGGACATCATAGTCCGAGGATTTAAGGACTCCACAGTCCGGCGTTAGTTTTAAGACATTAAGGTCAAGGTTAAGGACCTCATAGTCCGTTATTAGTTTTAAGACATCCCGGTCAAGGTTAAGGACATCATAGTCCAAGGATTTAAGAACTCCACAGTCCGGCGTTAGTTTTAAGACATTACGATCAAGGTTAAGGACATCATAGTCCGTGAGTTTAAGGACCCCACAGTACGTATCAATGTGTGGTTGTCGGGACCCGTCACCTCTTTGAAGACATTGAGGAATTACAACGACAAGTATCAAAGGAGTGAAGAGATGTACCCTTGAACCACAGTAGATTAAGTAATCTGTAGTCCAATTTGGAACCAAGACCAATTCATTAGGTTATGAGCACATTAGCTCAGTTGAGTCTGGATTGAGGACTTATGGCCAATTTGGGCTAAGTCCAATCATGTTTAGAATATTGGCCCTCTGTTGGTCCATTAGACATATCCAATTGCAGGAGAGGCTTTGCCTCTAGAAAATTAGCCAATTGGGCTAAAGCTAGTGTTAAACACTAAAGACCAACAGTGTTGAACACTGGGAATAAGATTAGCAAATTAGTGTTAAACACTAAAAGATAATCAGTGTTAAACCCTGAAAATATAATCCCCCAAATTAGTGTTAAATACTAGCAAACAATAGTGTTAAACACTGGAAGTGAAGTTGTCAAATTAGTGTTAAACACTAAAAAAAAAGTTGTGATTCTCAAATTAGTGTTAAACACTAACATATAACAGTGTTAAACACTGGAAATAAGGTTTTCAAATTAGTGTTAAACACTAAAGCAAATCAGTGTTAAACACTGCAAATAGAGTTTTCAAATTAGTGTCAACACTGGGAATAGAGTTTTCAAATTAATGTTAAACACTAAGAAAATCAGTGTTAAACACTGGGAACAAAGATCTCAGATTCGTGTTAAACACTAAGGAGAGAGAGGGGTCACGTGTGGACACGTGAGAGCGCCATGATTCCCCTTATCTTGTTCTGCCGAAAGTATTGAATACTTTGGAGCATCGCGTGCTGTCACGTGATGGGAATTTGGGTATTTGTCTGTTAATGCTTTTGCCAAGGGGTCACGTGGTAGCACGTGAGAGCGCCCATAGCTTCTGTTTCTTTTGCTTTTTCTTTGTGTGTTTCAGGGGTCACGTAGGGCACGTGAGGCGTTGCCTCAAAGTTCTTTTCTGTAGATCTTTACAGGGGTCACGTGGTAGCGCATGACTCTGGTTCTTTGCATGTTTGAAGATCTCTTTATCTTTTTAAGAATTAAATTCTTCATAGGGTTAACCCCTAACAATAACTTTAAAGGAATTAAATTCCTACTTTCTTTTGAAGAATTATATTCTTAGATAGGGTTAAACCCTAATTTCTTTTCTGTAGGAATTAAATTCCCCATATATGTAAAGAATTAAATTCTGGCATAGGGTGAAACCCTAGTTTCTTTTTTAAGGGAATTAAATTCTTGAGAGTTTGAGATAATTAAGTTCTCAATTAGGGTTAAACCCTAATTCTGTCCATTTTGAAGGAATTAAATTCTTATAATATAGGGTTAAACCCTAATTTTATCTGAAAGGAATTAAATTCCTATAACTCTTATGAGAATTAAATTCTCAAAACTCAATTCCTCCTCTATGTTTTAGATCTGCATATATCTCAACGCAATAAGAATTAAATTCTCAATTTATGGGGAGATGTGCACTTTACAGATCTTCAACCAGAGAAAGAACCAGGTTCTTTTCTTTATAGAAGAGTTAAACTCTTTTGAGAATTAAATTCTCCTTTTGAAGCCTCTCTTTTCTTACCTAAGGTTTTTCTTTGCAGAGAATCAAATTCTTCCCCCTGAATTTTCAAGACTCCAAGGCTCTATCTCACTCTCTCTGTATCTCTTTCTTTTTTTTAACTCTCTCCTTTGGCACCTATTTATAGGAGAAGGAAAAGAATCAATCTGTTTAGTGAATCTTTGATTGAAAGATTTGATTTGTTTATTGAGAGATTTGATTTACTTTCATCATTGATCCGGGCCTTTAAATCATTAGGTAAATTTTATTCACCGTTGGATTTTAAATCCAAAGATATTCTTTTGTTATTTCGGTTAGGTTAGATTTAGGGGGAAATCTTTCCATAACCAAGATTTTTCCATAAATTGGTGATATTTAATCACCTTCGGATTTTTAATCCAACGGTTTCACATAATTCTTCTTTATTTTAGAAAGATTTAAATGATCTTATTCAGAATTTAATTCTGTTAAACATTAAGGCTTTTAAAGCCGGTCACGTGTGGCCACGTGACCCCTGGTCATGTGTGCGCACATGTCCCCTGGTCACGTGCGAGCACGTGACCCTTTGAACTTTTTCCTCTTCTTTGCTCTGTTCTTTGCCGCTGCTTAACCATCACGTGCCAACACGTGACCACAGGTCACGTGCGAGCACGTGATGCCTCTTCTGAAGCTTTTCCTGATTTTAAATCAGGGAACAGTTGTGCTAAGCGGTTGCCTCTTTCGAGGGCTTTTGGGTCCTTAAGGATGGCCGAGTAGGGTTGCTGCCCGGTGCCTCTTGGCGAGGGCTTTGATCCCTGGCGTCGCGAGGTAGGGAAGCTACCAGCCAGGGATAGCCGAGCAAAATAGCCGCTCGGCTGCCTCTTGTTGGGGGCTTTGATCCCTGGCATTGTGGGTAGGGAAGCTACCAGCCGGGGATAGCCAAGTAGGGCAGCCGCTCGGCTGCCTCTAGATGAGGGCTTAGACCACAAAGAGAGAACTCTTCTTTTTTGCAATGTTCTAACGTTCCCTTCTTGTTATTCAGATGAAAAGGACTTCTTAGAGAAAATTTACATTGTCTTTATGACAGGAGGGGTGTACACTCGTAGGTAGTGAGTTCACTGGTACAACTTGAGCTTCTCGGCGTTGTAAGGCCGCGGAAACTTGCGCCCGTCAGCGTCCTGTAAGCGGTAGGCTCCGCCGGGAAGTACCTCGGCGACGAGGAAAGGTGTCACGACCTGAAAGTATGGAACGTGACCGGCACTTAGATTACGAAACGTCTAGAGGCGCAACGTAACCTAAGTAAGCCGAAGCCCAGAAATCTAAACCATGAAAAGAAGAAGAAGCAGTAAAAGAAAACATGAAGGAACAAGTTTAAAACATCAGCAAATTTTCTCAAAAATTTCGGCAGAGCTTCCTCTATAAAAACTGGCCCCCAAACGGGTACAACAAGTATAATATACATAAACAATAAAAAGCATCCCCAAACGGGAGCTAGCATCAACGCCAACAGGCGGAAACAACCACAACAAACACAATAATATACAACGCCAAAAGGCGAGGCTCAAAACTCAAAAGAAAACAAAACCACCAGATCAGAATAATACATGCGCGACTCTAAGGTCGAAATAAAAGACTGGTCTAATAAACTTATCAAGTAATACAAGTATGGTTGATAGAGCTTACTAGATACAACGAATGAATAAAATACAATGGTGGTTCAGATACAAGTGAACCAACCTACGGTGCAAATCACCCCGAAATAAAAGATGTGCCAGCAAGCTGCCCGGGAAACCTGTACATCGAACCTGTAATAAGATTTGGCACAACGGGGGTGAGTTGCCAACTCGTGAGTAGAAGACATCTACAAAAAGAAATCGAATGCACGACGCTATCCTAGGTCATAATAATACACTACTAAGTCTCAATCCTCTAGTAATAGCAGGGTAATACTACGTGTAAGTGCAGATACTTCGTGCTCGTGTCAGTGCCTCATATAGTACTATGTTATATGAATGGATATGCATGCACCATGAATGTAAAATAAGCAATCCTGAAATCCAGGTATATCTGTATAAGAAATCTTTGGCTGTTATCATAGTAAAATGTGTATAAGAATCTGAAATCTCAACAATGAAATCCATGGAAATCCGTGTCAAGCATCGACACAAACATGTAAATCTCAAGTCTCATAGTCTCAATACTTCGGGCTCCGTCAGTCCGGATCGGCCCAAATCATCAAATCTCACGACAACGGTCGGTATCCTCCGGATATCCGCCGTGCCAAACATCACCGGTAGGTAGCCTTCCCCTGCCAGGCTCATCGTCTACAACTCGATCTTCTTGCCCCGGGGTATCATACCGGGCCCACCATGTACCCGAGACGGTTCATCCACTCCTCGAATCGGGTCTCGAAATCCATCAGAAAACATGAAATCTCATGGTGGACGACACATACATCACGAGAAAACCGCATCTTATTTTGAAAAGAGAAGAGGAGAGAGAGAGAGAAGTTTTTATATATTTTTGCGGTTTTCCCCAAAAATCCAGAAATCTCATAGAAATCCAAATCTCAAAATCATGAGTAAGTATATGATAAGTGTCGGCATATGCCCGTAATACTGCGCGATAACATGAAAATATGAATGCAAGAATGTCTAAATAATAAATATCATGTCTTATACTAACATCAGAGAGAAATCACAATATTATATCGGTTTAGGGGTTAACTGATTCTATCAATAAAAGATAATATGATCTAAAGTGTACGTGACATAGCAATTACCGATGATAATGTGTGTGAGCCGGCAAATAAGTGTGCGTGGAATATGCGCATCATCGGTAATGGTGCTGATGTCCTAACAGATAAGGTTTATACTGATTATAGCAACATATGTAAAAACATGCACCATGATGATTACAGTATGAATGTAAATACAGGTGTGCATTATCCACTCCTCCGCGAAATACGAGTACAACTACCACTATGTGAGTCGAACCTAAACTAGTGTCCATCTAACATCCTAAGGAACTAAACCTAAGAAACTAGTCAGTAAGAAACTAGAGTCTACCTAAGGTCTGAATCAATATCTCTAATAGTCGGCGATCCCGCCTCAATAGCGTCACGTACGTATTACGGCTTCCTCGAATCAAGAGTGCGGATCAATCATCATATCTAGGCCTCGTACGGTAAAATCCATCGTACGGCATCCCAATATCGGGGTACGGGTCAAGTATCTCCTAGGTGTCTCATCATTCGTATAATGTCATCATCAACACATCTCATGATCAAGGTGCTAAACTATAATCGTATACATCAATCATGTATCATTGCCATCATAGAATAATCCTTAGTTTATCCTCAGAAATATCATGTCACATGTGTAATATTGTGATTAAATCATACCGATATCTTATCGTCATCAAGTCACACCTATACGATATCGACATCAGGTCACACCTATATGATGTCGTAATCAAGTCATACATATATCATATCGTGATCAGTCACAAGCTACAGCCCAGGTACTATTTTACCGTCCCATGTACCTCAATATCACCATCACCCTTTATAATTTATATATTCATGTTCATTATCTCATTCTCTAATGATCCGCTAACACTTTAATACGACTGTATAGTCAAGAATCACGGCATCAAGCCCAGTTATACTGTTTCATCATACCTCAGATATCATATCACATCAATGAATCCCATATACGTGTTGTGTATATATATACACCTATACCTAGTTTTATATATATACACACATATACGTATACGCCATGTCAAGTTTTAGTGTGTGCGTGTGTGTTTCTATCAGAAACCTACGAACCTCTCCCAAAGTAATCATCCTCAGGTGTGGTTTTCCTAAATCAGTCTAGTCCCGCCTAGGGTCATTACCAGGGTCCTACTCAGTAAGAATCTAGGGTCACATCTGGTTTCCTAATGTCAATAAGTACTATTCCTATTCTACGTTGCGGGGGTGCTAAACGCCATCTACCCGACTTCCCCCCGTAGATATGCATCTACTCACCTGGTCCATGTCTGCCGACGGCGGTGTCGCCATCCTCCTCTTCATCGCCCGCAGTCCACTTGAAGGGTACCTAAACGCAAACATATAAATAGCATTACTAGACTATACAAACCATTACTATATTTTTATTACACAAATTTGTATTGATTTTGAAATTTCTAGTTTGCAACCTTTCACAATTTTCAACATTTTTCAAGCAAAATACCACAATTCCACCACAAAACATGATTTTGCATAAATTAATGACTTAAACCACAATTCATGATGATAATGATATAATGAAACCATAATTATATTTTTAATCTCATTTATTTTGGAATTTCCCAAAATCTAGTTTACAAAAATAGCAATTTTTATCTCAATTTATCAATTATCAAGAAACTAGTGATTGAACTAAATTTTTCTTTCCATTTACATGCTAATATTTCCACTAAAACTACATTCCAATGATAACAACCCAAATCTCAATTTTATATCAACCACAAACACATTTTGCAAAAACCTAGTTAGCTAATTTCCTTATTTAAAAAAATTTTAAATGAAAATTTTACAATTCAACAACCATGCAATATTTTCCAATTCTAAAAGTGTTAAACTAACTATTATAACCCTAATTAATTATTAAAAACCCTAACTTGAATTTACAACCCTAACTTGCATTTTTAAAAAAAGAACATAGAATTAATTCATTAAATCTAATTAAGCTTAAATGATCATCTAATAACAATAAATCAAAAGAAAGAAAATTATACCTCCAAAATGTGAAATACAAACAAGAAATGAGCCTCCAAAATGCATGCTTTCCATCTCCAAATTCCATATAAAAATGAGCAAGGAATAAAGAGTATGAAATAAATAGGATTTTGTGGAATTTTAATTGAATTTTTGATGTATTTTTGATGAATTTTGAATGAAAATGAAGTGGGAAATGGGGGGGCTGCCATAGGGTTGTGGCCGGCCTTGGTGAGGTGAGGGAGAGAAAGAAGAGAGTGTGAAAAGTGTGTAGAAGTTTCAAGAAGAGAAACAACACTAAAAGTCTTGTCATGCTTTATTTATTTATTTATTTATTTCTTTACTATAGCAACTCAAGAAAGCTCTAGAAAATAGGAAAAATTTGCAAATAAATTTTGCATGATACACACTAATTTCTAATATTCCATGGTTCATTTTTACAAATTAAAACCATTTAAATTTGTAATTTACACTAATTTAGTGTAAAAATAAAGCTTATGTTAATATTTAAAATAATTAATTTAGGAAAAATATTTTATTAAACTAAAAATTTATAAGTGGCTAAATAAATACCATTTACTAGTAATTTCATAACTAAAATAGATATTTTAAAAATTATAATGAAAAACAATCACGGTTTGGTTTTACGAATAATACATTTTACTTTACCGAAAATCCTAAAATTCACTTAAACACTTTTATTCATTTAATTATTTATTTAATCATTTTTTAACACGTTACAATCTTCCCCCCTTTTAGAAATTCGGTCCCCGAATTTAAATTAAAACTCCCCCTCCAAATACTAAAACGTTTAGCAAAACATTCAAATCGTCGGGGCTCCGAAATCATCAATACATAACAAAAATCAACTCCGTCAAGCATAACGCAATCATCGGAGTTATGGCGAGAATAAAATATCAAAACTCAATATGAAAACCATCATAATATACATCAATCTATTACTTATATATAGTTCGCATCCTAGTAAAATCGCCGAATCATCATAATAAAGAAGCATACAAAAAACCCTCTTGAAAATCGCCGTGCAATGCACGTGTCACGGCATAATTAGCGGACGTTTAATTTTTTTTTAAAAAATAACTATATATATATATATATATATATATATCTTTTATTTAACATACACGTCCCGCCTGGTTACTAAATCAAATAATAATGATTATGAAAACATACTGCTCAAACTAAAATCAATCCCAATCACATCAATAAAATGTCATGTGCGTCCGGTGCGCACTGAAATCGAAACCAAATGCAGAAACCATGAATACCCACAAAACAAAACTAAGTGCAACAGGTGTGCACCAAAAACATCTGTCAAGTGCAACGGGCGTGCACGACTCACTATCAGGTGCATCTAATCTGCACAAAACCCCGATTTAGTGCATCTGGTGTGCACAAAATCGCATCAAGTGCGCCAAGTATGCGCAAGAATCCTAATCAGGTGCACATGGTGCACGAAAACATACATCGAATATCAAAATCAAAATCACAGTACAAAAATGCATGAAAACTAGGTCGAAACATATGTCAAAATCATGTGTAACCCCTATGCACGAAATCAAATCAAAAATCTCAATATATATAAAACCAAATCAAGTGTACTGGGTGTGTACTAAACAATATCAATACAACTGATATATGAAACACAGATAGAATGAAAGTACACACATGAAATACCAATCGTAGAACAAAGTCCTCAAAATACAAAAGTCCAATCAACGAAAATATGAAATTCAAATCACTAAATCACAATCGTAAACACTGTCGTCAATGTGCGCCTCTTTCCTCTGATGTCGACTGCTTCGAACTCGTTCTTTCATAGGTGTGCTGACTGCGCTACCAACGGCAATACTCATGTCTAGAATCTCCCACCTAGTCGATCTCTTCACTTGATATCTGGACTACATTAAACTTTTCGATCGATCCATCAAAATCCCATAATTCCCCGAGAGCTCAACACTCAAGTACAGTTTAAAAATATCCGGTACATACCCCAGCATCGATGATCCAGCCGTAGAAGGGCAAACCCAAGCCTCACTAATGGCACCGCGGAACTGCCGTAAACCCTAAGGTTCAAGGGCGTTCTCGTGGTCATTATGTCGAGTTAGGGTTTCATTCTTCTAGAGGGTCCATCAAAATACCTGCATGTTCTTCCGAATACTTTAAACTTGGGAAAATGGTTTCCTGATAATCGTTCGAACTCTTTAACTTCATCCGGACGACATGTGAATACCCTTCGTCCGCACGCTAAGCAATGCTTCAATCCTCAAGAATAACCAATACTCTAATGGTTATCGCATTCGAGCCGCAGCTCCCTCTGCCCGTGCGCCCGTGGTAACAAAAACCACCCTCCGACATCGACGAAGATAGATCAAAGGAACGAATGAAATACGGTGCAAACAAATGTACATCCTAAGGCTCCTTAAGCAGAGTAGCGTATCGTATGTATGCCGCGGACCATACCCACAGTACGTTACTCTACCTAAATCGCCTACTCCATCAACCAAGGGTCACCTAGACTTATACAAGGTTAAACCTAGCGCTCTGATACCAACTTTGTCATGACCCGAAAGTACGGAACGTGACCGGCACTTAGATTACGAAACGTCTAGAGGCGCAACGTAACCTAAGTAAGCCGAAGCCCAGAAATCTAAACCATGAAAAGAAGAAGAAGCAGTAAAAGAAAACATGAAGGAACAAGTTTAAAACATCAGCAAATTTTCTCAAAAATTTCGGCAGAGCTTCCTCTATAAAAACTGGCCCCCAAACGGGTACAATAAGTATAATATACATAAACAATAAAAAGCATCCCCAAACGGGAGCTAGCATCAACGCCAACAGGCGGAAACAACCACAACAAACACAATAATATACAACGCCAAAAGGCGAGGCTCAAAACTCAAAAGAAAACAAAACCACCAGATCAGAATAATACATGCGCGACTCTAAGGTCGAAATAAAAGACTGGTCTAATAAACTTATCAAGTAATACAAGTATGGTTGATGGAGCTTACTAGATACAAAGAATGAATAAAATACAATGGTGGTTCAGATACAAGTGAACCAACCTACCGTGCAAATCACCCCGAAATAAAAGATGTGCCAGCAAGCTGTCCGGGAAACCTGTACATCGAACCTGTAATAAGATTTGGCACAACGAGGGTGAGTTGCCAACTCGTGAGTAGAAGACATCTACAAAAAGAAATCGAATGCACGACGCTATCCTAGGTCATAATAATACACTACTAAGTCTCAATCCTCTAGTAATAGCAGGGTAATACTACGTGTAAGTGCAGATACTCCGTGCTCGTGTCAGTGCCTCATATAGTACTATGTTATATGAATGGATATGCATGCACCATGAATGTAAAATAAGCAATCCTGAAATCCAGGTATATCTGTATAAGAAATCTTTGGCTGTTATCATAGTAAAATGTGTATAAGAATCTGAAATCTCAACAATGAAATCCATGGAAATCCGTGTCAAGCATCGACACAAACATGTAAATCTCAAGTCTCATAGTCTCAATACCTCGGGCTCCGTCAGTCCGGATCGGCCCAAATCATCAAATCTCACGACAACGGTCGGTATCCTCCGGATATCCGCCGCGCCAAACATCACCGGTAGGTAGCCTTCCCCTGCCAGGCTCATCGTCTACAACTCGATCTTCTTGCCCCGGGGTACCATACCGGGCCCACCATGTACCCGAGACGGTTCATCCACTCCTCGAATCGGGTCTCGAAATCCATCAGAAAACATGAAATCTCATGGTGGACGACACATACATCACGAGAAAACCGCATCTTATTTTGAAAAGAGAAGAGGAGAGAGAGAGAAGTTTTTATATATTTTTGCGGTTTTCCCCAAAAATCCAGAAATCTCATAGAAATCCAAATCTCAAAATCATGAGTAAGTATATGATAAGTGTCGGCATATGCCCATAATACTGCGCGATAATATGAAAATATGAATGCAAGAATGTCTAAATAATAAATATCATGTCTTATACTAACATCAGAGAGAAATCACAATATTATATCGGTTTAGGGGTTAACTGATTCTATCAATAAAAGATAATATGATCTAAAGTGTACGTGACATAGCAATTACCGATGATGATGTGTGTGAGCCGGCAAATAAGTGTGCGTGGAATATGCGCATCATCGGTAATGGTGCTGGTGTCCTAACAGGTAAGGTTTATACTGATTATAGCAACATATGTAAAAACATGCACCATGATGATTACAGTATGAATGTAAATACAGGTGTGCATTATCCACTCCTCCACGAAATACGAGTACAACTACCACTATGTGAGTCGAACCTAAACTAGTGTCCATCTAACATCCTAAGGAACTAAACCTAAGAAACTAGTCAGTAAGAAACTAGAGTCTACCTAAGGTCTAAATCAATATCTCTAATAGTCGGCGATCCCGCCTCAATAGCGTCACGTACGTATTACGGCTTCCTCGAATCAAGAGTGCGGATCAATCATCATATCTAGGCCTCGTACGGTAAAATCCATCGTACGGCATCCCAATATCGGGGTACGGGTCAAGTATCTCCTAGGTGTCTCATCATTCGTATAATGTCATCATTAACACATCTCATGATCAAGGTGCTAAACTATAATCGCATACATCAATCATGTATCATTGCCATCATAGAATAATCCTTAGTTTATCCTCAGAAATATCATGTCACATGTGTAATATTGTGATTAAATCATACCGATATCTTATCGTCATCAAGTCACACCTATACGATATCGACATCAGGTCACACCTATATGATGTCGTAATCAAGTCATACATATATCATATCGTGATCAGTCACAAGCTACAGCCCAGGTACTATTTTAGCGTCCCATGTACCTCAATATCACCACCACCCTTTATAATTTATATATTCATGTTCATTATCTCATTCTCTAATGATCCGCTAACACTTTAATACGACTGTATAGTCAAGAATCAAGGCATCAAGCCCAGTTATACTGTTTCATCATACCTCAGATATCATATCACATCAATGAATCCCATATACGTGTTGTGTATATATATACACCTATACCTAGTTTTATATATATACACACATATACGTATACGCCATGTCAAGTTTTAGTGTGTGCGTGTGTGTTTCTATCAGAAACCTACGAACCTCTCCCAAAGTATTCATCCTCAGGTGTGGTTTTCCTAAATCAGTCTAGTCCCGCCTAGGGTCATTACCAGGGTCCTACTCAGTAAGAATCTAGGGTCACATCTGGTTTCCTAATGTCAATAAGTACTATTCCTATTCTACGTTGCGGGGGTGCTAAACGCCATCTACCCGACTTCCCCCCGTAGATATGCATCTACTCACCTGGTCCATGTCTGCCGACGGCGGTGTCGCCATCCTCCTCTTCATCGCCCGCAGTCCACTTGAAGGGTACCTAAACGCAAACATATAAATAGCATTACTAGACTATACAAACCATTACTATATTTTTATTACACAAATTTGTATTGATTTTGAAATTTCTAGTTTGCAACCTTTCACAATTTTCAACATTTTTCAAGCAAAATACCACAATTCCACCACAAAATATGATTTTGCATAAATTAATGACTTAAACCACAATTCTTGATGATAATGATATAATGAAACCATAATTATATTTTTAATCTCATTTATTTAGGAATTTCCCAAAATCTAGTTTACAAAAATAGCAATTTTTATCTCAATTTATCAATTATCAAGAAACTAGTGATCGAACTAAATTTTTCTTTCCATTTACATGCTAATATTTCCACTAAAACTACATTCCAATGATAACAACCCAAATCTCAATTTTATATCAACCACAAACACATTTTGCAAAAACCTAGTTAGCTAATTTCCTTATTTAAAAAAATTTTAAATGAAAATTTTACAATTCAACAACCATGCAATATTTTCCAATTCTAAAAGTGTTAAACTAACTATTATAACCCTAATTAATTATTAAAAACCCTAACTTGAATTTACAACCCTAACTTGCATTTTTTTAAAAAGAACATAGAATTAATTCATTAAATCTAATTAAGCTTAAATGATCATCTAATAACAATAAATCAAAAGAAAGAAAATTATACCTCCAAAATGTGAAATACAAACAAGAAATGAGCCTCCAAAATGCATGCTTTCCATCTCCAAATTCCATATAAAAATTAGCAAGGAATAAAGAGTATGAAATAAATAGGATTTTGTGGAATTTTAATTGAATTTTTGATGTATTTTTGATGAATTTTGAATGAAAATGAAGTGGGAAATGGGGGGCTGCCATAGGGTTATGGCCGGCCTTGGTGAGGTGAGGGAGAGAAAGAAGAGAGTGTGAAAAGTGTGTAGAAGTTTCAAGAAGAGAAACAACACTAAAAGTCTTTTCATCCTTTATTTATTTATTTATTTATTTCTTTACTATAGCAACTCAAGAAATCTCTAGAAAATAGGAAAAATTTGCAAATAAATTTTTCATGATACACACTAATTTCTAATATGCCATGGTTCATTTTTACAAATTAAAACCATTTAAATTTGTAATTTACACTAATTTAGTGTAAAAATAAAGCTTATGTTAATATTTAAAATAATTAATTTAGGAAAAATATTTTATTAAACTAAAAATTTATAAGTGGCTAAATAAATACCATTTACTAGTAATTTCATAACTAAAATAGATATTTTAAAAATTATAATGAAAAACAATCACGGTTTGGCTTTACGAAAAATACATTTTACTTTACCGAAAATCCTAAAATTCACTTAAACACTTTTATTCATTTAATTATTTATTTAATCATTTTTTAACACGTTACAATCTTCCCCCCTTTTAGAAATTCGGTCCCCGAATTTAAATTAAAACTCCCCCTCCAAATACTAAAATGTTTAGCAAAACATTCAAATCGTCGGGGCTCCGAAATCATCAATACATAACAAAAATCAACTCCGTCAAGCATAACGCAATCATCGGAGTTATGGCGAGAATAAAATATCAAAACTCAATATGAAAACCATCATAATATACATCAATCTATAACTTATATATAGTTCGCATCCTAGTAAAATCGCCGAATCATCATAATAAAGAAGCATACAAAAACCCCTCTTGAAAATCGCCGTGCAATGCACATGTCACGGCATAAGTAGCGGACGTTTAATTTTTTTTTTAAAAATAACTATATATATATATATATATATATATATATATATATCTTTTATTTAACATACACGTCCCGCCTGGTTACTAAATCAAATAATAATGATTATGAAAACATACTGCTCAAACTAAAATCAATCCCAATCACATCAATAAAATGTCATGTGCGTCCGGTGCGCACTGAAATCGAAACCAAATACAGAAACCATGAATACCCCCAAAACAAAACTAAGTGCAACAGGTGTGCACCAAAAACATCTGTCAAGTGCAACGGGCGTGCACGACTCACTATCAGGTGCATCTAATCTGCACAAAACCCCGATTTAGTGCATCTGGTGTGCACAAAATCGCATCAAGTGCGCCAAGTATGCGCAAGAATCCTAATCAGGTGCACATGGTGCACGAAAACATACATCGAATATCAAAATCAAAATCACAGTACAAAAATGCATGAAAACTAGGTCGAAACATATGTCAAAATCATGTGTAACCCCTATGCACGAAATCAAATCAAAAATCTCAATATATATAAAACCAAATCAAGTGTACTGGGTGTGTACTAAACAACATCAATACAACTGATATATGAAACACAGATAGAATGAAAGTACACACATGAAATACCAATCGTAGAACAAAGTCCTCAAAATACAAAAGTCCAATCAACGAAAATATGAAATTCAAATCACTAAATCACAATCGTAAACACTATCGTCAATGTGCGCCTCTTTCCTCTGATGTCGACTGCTTCGAACTCGTTCTTTCATAGGTGTGCTGACTGCGCTACCAACGGCAATACTCATGTCTAGAGTCTCCCACCTAGTCGATCTCTTCACTTGATATCCGGACTACATTAAACTTTTCGATCGATCCATCAAAATCCCATAATTCCCCGAGAGCTCAACACTCAAGTACAGTTTAAAAATATCCGGTACATACCCCAGCATCGATGATCCAGCCGTAGAAGGGCAAACCCAAGCCTCACTAATGGCACCGCGGAACTGCCGTAAACCCTAAGGTTCAAGGGCATTCTCGTGGTCATTATGTCGAGTTAGGGTTTCATTCTTCTAGAGGGTCCATCGAAATACCTGCATGTTCTTCCGAATACTTTAAACTTGGGAAAATGGTTTCCTGATAATCGTTCGAACCCTTTAACTTCATCCGGACGACATGTGAATACCCTTCGTCCGCACGCTAAGCAATGCTTCAATCCTCAAGAATAACCAATACTCTAATGGTTATCGCATTCGAGCCGCAGCTCCCTCTGCCCGTGCTCCCTCTGCCCGTGCGCCCGTGGTAACAAAAACCACCCTCCGACATCGACGAAGATAGATCAAAGGAACGAATGAAATACGGTGCAAACAAATGTACATCCTAAGGCTCCTTAAGCAGAGTAGCGTATCGTATGTATGCCGCGGACCATACCCACAGTACGTTACTCTACCTAAATCGCCTACTCCATCAACCAAGGGTCATCTAGACTTATACAAGGTTAAACCTAGCGCTCTGATACCAACTTTGTCACGACCCGAAAGTACGGAACGTGACCGGCATTTAGATTACGAAACGTCTAGAGGCGCAACGTAACCTAAGTAAGCCGAAGCCCAGAAATCTAAACCATGAAAAGAAGAAGAAGCAGTAAAAGAAAACATGAAGGAACAAGTTTAAAATATCAGCAAATTTTCTCAAAAATTTCGGCAGAGTTTCCTCTATAAAAACTGGCCCCCAAACGGGTACAACAAGTATAATATACATAAACAATAAAAAGTATCCCCAAACGGGAGCTAGCATCAACGCCAACAGGCGGAAACAACCACAACAAACACAATAATATACAACGCCAAAAGGCGAGGCTCAAAACTCAAAAGAAAACAAAACCACCAGATCAGAATAATACATGCGCGACTCTAAGGTCGAAATAAAAGACTGGTCTAATAAACTTATCAAGTAATACAAGTATGGTTGATAGAGCTTACTAGATACAACGAATGAATAAAATACAATGGTGGTTCAGATACAAGTGAACCAACCTACCGTGCAAATCACCCCGAAATAAAAGATGTGCCAGCAAGCTGCCCGGGAAACCTGTACATCGAACTTGTAATAAGATTTGGCACAACGGGGGTGAGTTGCCAACTCGTGAGTAGAAGACATCTACAAAAAGAAATCGAATGCACGACGCTATCCTAGGTCATAATAATACACTACTAAGTCTCAATCCTCTAGTAATAGCAGGGTAATACTACGTGTAAGTGCAGATACTCCGTGCTCGTGTCAGTGCCTCATATAGTACTATGTTATATGAATGGATATGCATGCACCATGAATGTAAAATAAGCAATCCTGAAATCCAGGTATATCTGTATAAGAAATCTTTGGCTGTTATCATAGTAAAATGTGTATAAGAATCTGAAATCTCAACAATGAAATTCATGGAAATCCGTGTCAAGCATCGACACAAACATGTAAATCTCAAGTCTCATAGTCTCAATACCTCGGGCTCCGTCAGTCCGGATCGGCCCAAATCATCAAATCTCACGACAACGGTCGGTATCCCCCGGATATCCGCCGCGCCAAACATCACCGGTAGGTAGCCTTCCCCTTCCAGGCTCATCGTCTACAACTCGATCTTCTTGTCCCGGGGTACCATACCGGGCCCACCATGTACCCGAGACGGTTCATCCACTCCTCGAATCGGGTCTCGAAATCCATCAGAAAACATGAAATCTCATGGTGGAGGACACATACATCACGAGAAAACCGCATCTTATTTTGAAAAGAGAAGAGGAGAGAGAGAGAGAAGTTTTTATATATTTTTGCGGTTTTCCCCAAAAATCCAGAAATCTCATAGAAATCCAAATCTCAAAATCATGAGTAAGTATATGATAAGTGTCGGCATATGCCCGTAATACTGCGCGATAACATGAAAATATGAATGCAAGAATGTCTAAATAATAAATATCATGTCTTATACTAACATCAGAGAGAAATCACAATATTATATCGGTTTAGGGGTTAACTGATTCTATCAATAAAAGATAATATGATCTAAAGTGTACGTGACATAGCAATTACCGATGATGATGTGTGTGAGCCGGCAAATAAGTGTGCGTGGAATATGCGCATCATCGGTAATGGTGCTGGTGTCCTAACAGGTAAGGTTTATACTGATTATAGCAACATATGTAAAAACATGCACCATGATGATTACAGTATGAATGTAAATACATGTGTGCATTATCCACTCCTCCGCGAAATACGAGTACAACTACCACTATGTGAGTCGAACCTAAACTAGTGTCCATCTAACATCCTAAGGAACTAAACCTAAGAAACTAGTCAGTAAGAAACTAGAGTCTACCTAAGGTCTGAATCAATATCTCTAATAGTCGGCGATCCCGCCTCAATAGCGTCACGTACGTATTACGGCTTCCTCGAATCAAGAGTGCGGATCAATCATCATATCTAGGCCTCGTACGGTAAAATCCATCGTACGGCATCCCAATATCGGGGTACGGGTCAAGTATCTCCTAGGTGTCTCATC
This sequence comes from Agapanthus africanus, assembly GCA_030015575.1. Classification (NCBI taxonomy): domain Eukaryota; kingdom Viridiplantae; phylum Streptophyta; class Magnoliopsida; order Asparagales; family Amaryllidaceae; genus Agapanthus; species Agapanthus africanus. Next base: position 115,602,415 of record CM057340.1, on the reverse strand, counting down.
ATTCGTATAATGTCATCATCAACGCATCTCATGATCAAGGTGCTAAACTATAATCGCATACATCAATCATGTATCATTGCCATCATAGAATAATCCTTAGTTTATCCTCAGAAATATCATGTCACATGTGTAATATTGTGATTAAATCATACCGATATCTTATCGTCATCAAGTCACACCTATACGATATCGACATCAGGTCACACCTATATGATGTCGTAATCAAGTCATACATATATCATATCGTGATCAGTCACAAGCTACAGCCCAGGTACTATTTTAGCGTCCCATGTACCTCAATATCACCATCACCCTTTATAATTTATATATTCATGTTCATTATCTCATTCTCTAATGATCCGCTAACACTTTAATACGACTGTATAGTCAAGAATCACGGCATCAAGCCCAGTTATACTGTTTCATCATACCTCAGATATCATATCACATCAATGAATTCCATATACGTGTTGTGTATATATATACACCTATACCTAGTTTTATATATATACACACATATACGTATACGCCATGTCAAGTTTTAGTGTGTGCGTGTGTGTTTCTATCAGAAACCTACGAACCTCTCCCAAAGTATTCATCCTCAGGTGTGGTTTTCCTAAATCAGTCTAGTCCCGCCTAGGGTCATTACCAGGGTCCTACTCAGTAAGAATCTAGGGTCACATCTGGTTTCCTAATGTCAATAAGTACTATTCCTATTCTACGTTGCGGGGGTGCTAAACGCCATCTACCCGACTTCCCCCCGTAGATATGTATCTACTCACCTGGTCCATGTCTGCCGACGGCGGTGTCGCCATCCTCCTCTTCATCCGCCGCAGTCCACTTGAAGGGTACCTAAACGCAAACATATAAATAGCATTACTAGACTATACAAACCATTACTATATTTTTATTACACAAATTTGTATTGATTTTGAAATTTCTAGTTTGCAACCTTTCACAATTTTCAACATTTTTCAAGCAAAATACCACAATTCCACCACAAAACATGATTTTGCATAAATTAATGACTTAAACCACAATTCTTGATGATAATGATATAATGAAACCATAATTATATTTTTAATCTCATTTATTTAGGAATTTCCCAAAATCTAGTTTACAAAAATAGCAATTTTTATCTCAATTTATCAATTATCAAGAAACTAGTGATCGAACTAAATTTTTCTTTCCATTTACATGCTAATATTTCCACTAAAACTACATTCCAATGATAACAACCCAAATCTCAATTTTATATCAACCACAAACACATTTTGCGAAAACCTAGTTAGCTAATTTCCTTATTTAAAAAAATTTTAAATGAAAATTTTACAATTCAACAACTATGCAATATTTTCCAATTCTAAAAGTGTTAAACTAACTATTATAACCCTAATTAATTATTAAAAACCCTAACTTGAATTTACAACCCTAACTTGCATTTTTTAAAAAAGAACATAGAATTAATTCATTAAATCTAATTAAGCTTAAATGATCATCTAATAACAATAAATCAAAAGAAAGAAAATTATACCTCCAAAATGTGAAATACAAACAAGAAATGAGCCTCCAAAATGCATGCTTTCCATCTCCAAATTCCATATAAAAATGAGCAAGGAATAAAGAGTATGAAATAAATAGGATTTTGAGGAATTTTAATTGAATTTTTGATGTATTTTTGATGAATTTTGAATGAAAATGAAGTGGGAAATGGGGGGGGGGGCTGCCATAGGGTTGTGGCCGGCCTTGGTGAGGTGAGGGAGAGAAAGAAGAGAGTGTGAAAAGTGTGTAGAAGTTTCAAGAAGAGAAACAACACTAAAAGTCTTTTCATGCTTTATTTATTTATTTATTTATTTCTTTACTATAGCAACTCAAGAAATCTCTAGAAAATAGGAAAAATTTGCAAATAAATTTTGCATGATACACACTAATTTCTAATATGCCATGGTTCATTTTTACAAATTAAAACCATTTAAATTTATAATTTACACTAATTTAGTGTAAAAATAAAGCTTATGTTAATATTTAAAATAATTAATTTAGGAAAAATATTTTATTAAACTAAAAATTTATAAGTGGCTAAATAAATACCATTTACTAGTAATTTCATAACTAAAATAGATATTTTAAAAATTATAATGAAAAACAATCACGGTTTGGTTTTACGAAAAATACATTTTACTTTACCGAAAATCCTAAAATTCACTTAAACACTTTTATTCATTTAATTATTTATTTAATCATTTTTTAACACGTTACAAAAGGACCGTCCCATTTCGGGGAAAACTTATGCAGCCTGCCTTGATTGCCGAACTCGTTCCGCCGTAGGTCCAGGTCTCATGTTTTGAAAGAACGAGGCTTGACCTGCGAGTTGTAATATCGGGCAGTTTGCTGCTGATAGGCGGCAGCCCTGATCTGAGCCCGGTCCCGTTTCTCCAGCAGTATGTCCAGGTTGGTCCGCAGTGCCTTGGTATTCGCTTCGTCGTCGAAATGTTCGACCCGGTGACTGGGTAGCCCGATCTCTGTCGGGACCATCTCCTTGGTCCCGTAGCAGAGGCTGAAAGGGGTTTCCCCGGAGGGGGTCTTTTTTGACGTGCGCAGGGCCCATAAGACCCGAGGCAACTCCTTGACCCAACTGCCTTGGCGTCCCTCCAAGCGGGTCCGGAAACCCCGGAGGACATCCCGGTTGGCGACTTCGGCCTGCCCGTTGCATTGGGGGTGTGTGACCGCGACGAATTTCATGAGGATATGATATTCGTTGCAGAAATCATCCACCTTCTCGTTCTCGAAGTTCGTCCCGTGGTCGGTAATGATACACTTCGGGATGCCGAACCGGAATATCAGGTTGTTCTGCAGGAACTTGATGGCCGTAGCAGCGTCCGGTTTTCTGATGGGGACGGCCTCGATCCACTTCCTGAAGTAATCCACCGCGACGAGAACATATTTGTGCCCGCCCGTGACGGTAGGGAACTGGCCTATCATGTCCAATCCCCACTGAGCGAACGGCCATGGTGAGGTCAGCGCGGTTAGCTCGGTGACCGGGAGGCGAGGTATGCTTCCGTGGAGTTGGCAACTTTTGTATCTCCGAACGAGCTTCTGGACGTCCTCATGAATAGTGGGGCAGTAGTAACCCTAGAGCAATGCCTTCTGGATTAAGGTTCGGGCTCCTTGGTGTGCGCCGCCGACCCCTTCATGGATTTCACGGAGGACGTAGTCAGCTTCGTAGGGGTCGACGCACCAGAGAAGGGACTGAGTGAAGGATTTCTTGTAAAGGTTCCTATTGCTCCAGACGAAGTGATGGGCTTTGGCTCGGAGACGGCGGGCTGCTTCCCGATCTTCTGGGAGCATGCCATCCCGTAGGAATTCCATGAGGGGCTTCCTCCAGTCTTGGTCGCCCTCCTGCGTTGTATACACATGAAGCATCATCGCCCTGTCTTCCACGCTGGGCCGGGACAAGGTCTCGAGGAGGATAGATCGCTTGTTGTTGGCCAAGTAGGATGAAGCCAGTTTGCTCAAGGCGTCGGCTTGGGTGTTTAGCTTCCTAGGTATTTGCTCTACCTAGACTTTGTCGAAGTTCTTCCGAAGTTTTCTTACCTCGGCCAGGTACTTTACCATTAGAGGTTCCCGGGCCTTGATTGAGATGAAAAAGTGTTTGTAGAATAACCGCAATCAATAACGGTGTCGCTTGTAGCTAGCCGAGATGAGTACGGGTCGTCCGCAGGGAAACGTGGAATCATTTTATCTTACTTTAGATGTGTTTGATAAAATAAACGAAGATAAGAGGATAGTTTATTTAAGATCTAAATTAATTACGGATGTAAATTATATAAGAAAAAAAGGCTTGTAGGGTTTGTTAAGATTTAGTAGTCATGGGTGATTAATAAAGATGACTCCTTTTATCCTTTAACAGATTTAAAACTAGATCGACGGTGATGCATGTAGAATAGGGTTTTTGGAGAGAATAGGGTTCCCACTCTTAACCCTTATCTTTGCATGGATCTCCATTCATGTCTAGCCTTTACCAAAACGATTGTTAACACTAATCTCAAATCGTGGTCGTGACTACCAATGAATTGATAGCGCGCCCGATTATGGTGTTAACAATTCTTTTGATAAAGTTTATAAACTTTATAGGATTTAAAAAGAGTTAAAAGATTTTAATCAACCATTGATCTACATAACCATACGAACCCTAACAAGCGGAGAATTACTCGCGCATGTTGGGAAAAGAAGATGAAAAGACAGAGAGGGAAAACATAATGTAAAATGCAAAAGAATTAAATAAAACAACTACCTTTATTAATCAACTTGAACAATCTACACTTTATTCCTTAGAAAATGATTACAAAAACTTGGTTTGCTTCTCGAACTCTTCCGAAGGAAATAGATGAACAGTTGATGATCAGCCTGGATGCGTGAGCCGTCTTGGACTTTGTGATCTCTTCGGCTTGATGCTTTCTAACTTTAGCCATTGGTCCTTTATATAGCCCTCAAAGAAGAAAAACTAGTTACCATATATGGTGACTTCCTAATATGGTGACTTTCCATATATGGATTCTGAGTCCCTGTCGGTATTGATTTTATGATTTTGGTAGATTTTTTATCCTGACATCTTGAACATCTTGATCTCTTGACCTGAGTTAAATTTTGCACAATATCTCTATGAATAATATTAGTACTATTTATTAAATTAGAGAGAGTGTCTTAATCACTATATATGGTAATAAATCTTTAAGATACTTGATTAAGAATATTTAATATGCTATGCATCTTTTAATTACTAAAATATTATGCATATATTTTGAAACATTATTCTAACCATTTGTATGATATTATTTCTTTTAAGGATCTTAATTAGAATATTTGATATGATATGCATATTTTCAATTACCAAAATATTATATAAATATAAAATGCATATATTTTCCTTCATAATGTTAATTATAATATATAAACATATGGTAAATAGTATATTGCAGATAAATCCAAATATGTTTAATATTTATAATAAACACCTTTTATTATTTAAGAAATGTAAGGAAAATAGTTATACCAAAGTGCAATATTTTCAACTGAACAAATACCCCCAAACTTAATTTTGATCGTCCCGAGTAAACTAGTTATTCAAGAGAAAGAGAAAAAGAAAAAAAAAAACCTAAGTAGCACACTTTCGTAGGCAAACACGATTGCAATGAGCACGTGCAACAAGCCGTTAAACCTCTAGGTGTCCCTAGTAGGAGGAGTGTTGTCTCCTGAGAGTTTTCAGCGGATTACACCCACAAAATCCCATAATAAAAGAAAGAAGGTGAAAGTTACATACAAAGATATGAATTATAAAAGAAAGAACTTGAAAATAAGAGTTTCCAACTATACTAGCTTTTCAGTTGTCATGAGCCCTTATCTTAATAGTCATAAAAAGAGTTAGAAATCACATCATCCCTCAATAAAACATCGTCTTTATTATTCATTCCTACATTTCTTCCAAACATCGATCATATAACCCTACGTGTGTGTAAAGAACATCTATACACTCGGAGAATTCAATTCAAGCAATCATACTCTTGCCATCTACTTTAGTACCTTTTCAATCGATATTTATATGGAATAAGCTCACACATTTTTTCATTTTGAGGTACTAACCGACCGATTATACTTCTTGAGGTACTAACCGACCGATTACTCACATGCTTGCTAATTAGATGCTTTTCCTCGTCTTGCATCACCCAAGGCTTAGCAGTGGCTCCCAAACCAGTTGGTCTAAGGCACCAAGTGATAAAGCACCCTCGCTATATTTTTTTATTGCTGCCTTGGTGATAACCAAACCAGTGTTCATTTTTCTTAACCATTTTATATTTTATTCATTTATAATTTCCTTCATACTTTGGCTTTTAGACAAGAGCATTTCAAGGTATCCTCTACTATCCCGAGCTTCAAGACGTGTGTAAGTGCATCTAGTAGGGTATCAACATTCAAATATTTGTTTTTCAGAATAGGAACTATTTTTCAGACTTATTTTTATTCTCAGATTAGTGACTTCTTTCATCTTACTAACCCTTGGGACAACAGCTCATAACTACTTATTACTAGTTTCATTTAAGAAAACATCTAACTTTCTTGTTTTTCTTAAACTATTCTTATCTTTTAGATATAATTTTTCACTTTCTACTCTATCATTATCAAAAAAAAATTGTACTTATATAGTATAATGCAAAGTAACGCGTAAATAAACACCTTTTATTATTTAAGAAATGTAAGGAAAATACTTATACCAAAGTGCAATATTTTCAACTGAACAAATACCCCCAAACTTAATTTTGATCGTCCCGAGCAAACTAGTTATTCAAGAGAAAGGGCAAAAGAAAAAGAAAAACCTAAGTAGCACACTTTCGTAGGCAAACACAATTGCACTGAGCACGTGCAACAAGCCGTTAAACCTCTAGGTGTCCCTAGTAGGAGGAGTGTTGTCTCCTGAGGGTTTTCAGCGGATTACACCCACAAAATCCCATAATAAAAGGAAGATGGTGAAAGTTACATACAAAGATATGAATTATAAAAGAAAGAACTTGAAAATAAGAGTTTCCAACTATACTAGCTTTTCAGTTGTCATGAGCCCTTATCTTAATAGTCATGAAAAGATATTAGAAATCACATCATCCCTCAATAAAACATCATCTTTATTATTCATTCCTACCTTTCTTCCAAATATCGATCATATAACCCTACGTGTGTGTAAAGAACATCTCTACACTCGGAGAATTCAATTCAAGCAATCATACTCTTGTCCATCTACCTTAGTACCTTTTTAATCGATATTTATATGGAATAAACTCACACATTTTTTCATGCGACCGTTAATACTTCTTAAGCTACTAACTGACCGATTACTCACATGCTTGCTAATTAGGTGCTTTTCCTCGTCTTGCATCACCTAAGACTTAGGAGTGGCTCCCAAACCAGTTGGTCTAAAGCACTAGGTGATAAAGCACCCTCGCTATATTTTTTTATTGCTGCCTTGGTGATAACAAAACCAGTGTTCATTTTTCTTCACCATTTTATATTTTATTCATTTATAATTTTCTTCATACTTTGGCTTTTAGACAAGAGCATTTCAAGGTATCCTCTACTATCCCGAGCTTCAAGACGTGTGTAAGTGCGTCTAGTAAGGTATCAACATTCAAATGTTTGTTTCCAGAATAGGAACTATTTTTCAGACTTATTTTTATCCTCAGATTAGTGACTTCTTTCATCTTATTAACCCTTGGGACAACAGCTCATAACTACTTATTACTAGTTTCATTTAAGAAAACATCTAACTTTCTTATTTTTCTTAAACTATTCCTATCTTTTAGATATAATTTTTCACTTTTTATTCTATCATTATCAAAAAAAAAATTGTGCTTATATAGTATAATGCAAAGTAACGCGTAAATAAGCACAAACCTCCCCCAAACCTGTTTACAGCAGTGTCCTCGTTGTTGTCATCTTTTTAAATCTCAAAAACTATAGATTTGGGAGGAAAAGTTAGTAACGGGGACATGAAATAGTGAAAGTAAAATTCTCCCCCAAACTTATTTTCGGCTCACAATTTTGTAAAAATCATTTTCTTTCAAGAGCCAAAACCCTCCCCCCCAAACTTGAGTTAAACAATGTTAATCTTTTAAAATCACACGAGCGGGTCAAAGTTATTCATCAATGCCAAACTTTGCAAAGACCGAAAGTCAACACCAACCATTCAAAGATTTTATCAGTGTAGTGCATCGGTTGGTGGAGGAACATGTTGTAGAGAGCGGGGAAGAAGTGGGGAAAAGATAAGTGATGGGATAGAATGTGTTTGCGTCTCATTTTGGAGAGACGACACAGTGATTGTGATGGATTACTCGCATTCTCTTTATAGTCCAGAAGAAGGGGTGGAGGTTCAATTTTTTCGTCTTGGAGTTGATTCATCTCAACACCCGTATCTTTTAAAAATGCGAGTTCATCAGCGAAAATTTCCTCAAAGCTCTCATCGATACCCCGAAGAATAATTTCATCAAAAAGCGCGGGGGGATCTTCAGACTCCAAAAACGGTTCATAATCAGTGTTAGATGTTGACCCGGACAACTCGGTGGAAGAGTCCGTATGTGTATAATATATAGTTGGGTCAAACAACAATATATGAAAAGAGTCTAGATCGTTATCATGAGGCTGATAAAATTCGCTGCTGTTGACATCCATTAATTCGACAGAACATGCATGAGCAGTAGGTTCGGAGGGTACACTTCCCAACTTGTATATGTTAAGCTCTATTGACATCTTCCCGAAGGATAGGGTCATAGAGCCATTACGACAGTTGATTGTAGCATTGGAAGTGGCCAAAAAGGGTCGACCAAGGATCACCGGAATTTGATTCCGTGGGTTCGCTACAGGCTGTGTATCGAGTACAATAAAGTCCACAGGGAATACAAATTCCCCGATTTTTATCAACACATCCTCTAGTTCACCCCTAGATTTGGTGATTGATCGGTCGGCCATCTAGAGAGTGCAGTGAGCTGGTTTCAACTCTCCAATCCCTAACTGCTCATAAACCGAGTAAGGAAGCAGATTAACACTTGCGCCAAGGTCAAGTAGAGCACGGTTAATGTGTTTATCCCCAATAGAAATAGAAATAGTAGGATAGTCAGGATCCATACGTTTCCTAGGTAATTGTTAGGGAAAAGCTGTGTCTACAGTCTTTGACATGAACACCTTTTTTGGCACTTGAGTCTTCCTCTTCCTAGTCACAAGTCCTTGAGAATTTTCGCATAAGCCGGGACTTGTTGTATAGTATCTAGGATAGGGATATTGATGTTAACTTGCTTAAAGATTTCAATGATCTTCTCTATTTGCGGACTTGGTCTGTTTCCCCTTAACCGATTCGGATAAGGAGTTTTAGCAAAAATAGCGGGGTCCAACATTGGAGAAGATCGTGTGGGTAAGAAAGATCCAAGAATAGGAGTGGGGATCATCTTTGGTGGACTAGAAGAAGTGTGCTGAGGGTTCGAGCCGTGGGGAAAACGGAGAATAGGCTCCGAAGAAAGCGGTGGGGTAGACAAACTGGGGTCAGGAAGAGAAGTAGAAGTGGAAGAAAAGTCTCAGCCGGGTATCATCAATTGATTCTTCATTATTATCAATCTCTTCACCAAGATGGTTGTCTAGCACTCTTCCAGATCTCAACGTGGTGATAGCGTTCACATGATGTGAATAGCCAGGATTGGGTAAAGGTTGAGCTGGAAGTTTCCTTTTCTCTCTAGCACTCAATTCGGCATTTATTCGGGCAATTTGTGCTTCCATCGATTTAATACTCTAACTTTGGGAGTCAGAGTTTTTCTGGATTTTATCGACGAAAGACTTCATCTCAGCCGAAACTTGCATAAAATTTGTCAAAAGCAAATTCATGGTTTGTTCGAGAGAAGAGGAGTTATCAGTACTGGTCAATTGCAAAGAATTGTTGTGCGGTGCAGAAGTGTTGACCGGATTTTGAAAATTTTGTGATTGGTAGGGGTGCTGACTTATTTGAAGTGGTTTCTGTTGTGGTGGAGGACCCCTTTGGAAATTGTTTTGATTTGGAACCGTGTTTTGAATTTGTGATTGGTTCCGAGCAAAGTTAGGGTGATTCCTCCAACCCTGATTATAATTGGAAGAATAAGGATCGTTTCTAGGTCTTTGTTGGAAAGCAGCATTGGTATGCTCTTGACCTTGAAACGGAGAATTTAAAGGACATTCTTCCGTAAGATGAGATGGATCAGAACAGCATCCACAGACAGTTTTGGAGAGTGACATCTAATTTAGGGAGGTTGCTAAAAATTTATGTTCCATAGCTTCGAGTTTATTTTGCATTGCTGCCATTTCAGCTCTAACTCCTATGGAAACATCAGATTGGTGGTTACCACCCTTAGACAATGATTGACTAATACTCTCCCACTGTAAAGATTTTTCAGCGAAATCTTCTAAAAATCTCCAGGCTTCACCATCATCTTTATTCATGAAGGTGCCTTGACACATGGATTCAAGGGTCTGTTTTGTTGTAGGATTAATGCCCTCATATATGATTCTGCACAGATCCCATTTAGGAATTCCGTGATGAGGACATTGAATTAACAGATCCTTAAAACGTTCAAAACACTTCGAGAATGGTTCATTGGGAAGCTGGGTAAATTAATTTATTTCGCTACGGACTTGAGCTGTCTTATGATTAGGGTAGAATTTCTTTAGGAAAGCTGTTACGAATTCTCCTCAGTTTGAAATAGAATGTGCGGCCATGTTATAAAGCCACTTCTCGGCTATATCACACAAAGTGAATGGGAGAAGACGTAGACGCATAGCATCCACAGAAAGCTGTGAAGTACCCATCATAGCGCATACATTTTCAAATTTGGTAATAAAGACGTATGCGTCTTCAGACTCAAGACCGTGATATTTTGGTAAAAGATTGATGTAGTGGGGTTTAATTTCAAAATTATCCCCGTTGGCTGGTGGAATAGATAGACAAGTGGGAAGCGGACCACGTATAGGATAACATCTTTCTTGGAGAGAGATGCGCGGTGTATTCTGCTCACCTACGGGCGGTGGCAGCGTGGTGTTATAATTTGATGGAGTACCGTCCATCTCGATCATTGTGGTGGATGGCGGGGAAAAAGAAAATGAAGAAGTACCGACTTTGGAGTCGATAGCCGAAACACGGACAAGACGGGCACTAGAATCTCGTGTCCAGCCAAGCATGCACTAAGCGGGTTTAGTGCAAGTGGCAGCGTGTGTGATTTTAAAATTGGTTTGTTTTGAAAACGTGGGACTTAAGACAAATCACACAAAAATGCATAAACAACCCTAAACTAAGGTTACCTAGGTCAAGTCTCTAGACCGCTCCTAGACTTCCAAAGGACAAGCCGCATGATCAATCCTCTACCACCTCTTTACTACTCTTATGGCCAGGTAAGTGCCAGATAAGTGGGAGGTATCCACTATACGAATCACCGAAAATAGCGGGTATAATTAAGTAACCACTTGCCTTAGACACACTTGCCTAGACACCACAAAAGTAATGCGGATAAGCGATAAATTACCCACGACCTTCCTTTGTCCTTATTGAGCGCGACAGTCCTTAGAGTCTTGTCTAGATATTTTTAAATTAATATAGGGTTGATGCGGATGCTCGTTTTGTGATTTGTGGGGCCTAGAAAGGGTGATGAAATCCCCACCTAATCTGAATTGTGGTCTTGCCCCTTAAAGTCCGTATTAAAATATGCAACAACAAACCAATAACAAAACTTTGCAAAAAGATTTTTGAGCGGCAATATTTTGCAAAGAATCCTGCAGAAAAAATATTTTATTGGATTTCAGAGGAGAGAAAAGATGTAAAGAAGATACCAGAGAAATTGGAAACCCTAAATCCCTTAATGAGCCGCGGTTCCGCCGCCGACTAGGAAGATCTGATGAAAATTTTTGCTACGTGGCTTCCCTTCCTCCTCTGGCTCTTGATGAATGTCTCTGAATCTTTATCTCCTCACTCAAATGACTCCAAATTCCCTCGCAAAATTCACACAATAATCGTTAAATATACAATTTGCAGTTTTGTTTATTTATGATATGGATCGAATAAGAATTCAACACGAATAGTAAGAAAAAAAATTACGCACGTATCCCTGGCAACGGCGCCATTTGATTGAGATGAAAAGGTGTTTGTAGAATAACCGCAATCAATAACGGTGTCGCTTGTAGCTAGCCGAGATGAGTACGGGTCGTCCACAGAGAAACGTGGAATCATTTTATCTTACTTTAGACGTGTTTGATAAAATAAACGAAGATAAGAGGATAGTTTATTTAAGATCTAAATTAATTACGGATGTAAATTATATAAGAAAAAAAGGCTTGTAGGGTTCGTTAAGATTTAGTAGTCATAGGTGATTAATAAAGATGACTCCTTTTATCCTTTAATAGATTTAAAACTAGATCGACGGTGATGCATGTAGAATAGGGTTTTTGGAGAGAATAGGGTTCCCACTCTTAACCCTTATCTTTGCATGGATCTCCATTCATGTCTAGCCTTTACCAAAACGATTGTTAACACTAATCTCAAATCGTGGTCGTGACTACCAATGAATTGATAGCGCGCCCGATTAGGGTGTTAACAATTCTTTTGATAAAGTTTATAAACTTTATAGGACTTAAAAAGAGTTAAAAGATTTTAATCATCCATTGATCTACATAACCATACAAACCCTAACAAGCGGAGAATTACTCGCGCATGTTGGGAAAAGAAGATGAAAAGACAGAGAGGGAAAACATAATGTAAAATGCAAAAGAATTAAATAAAACAACTACCTTTATTAATCAACTTGAACAATCTACACTTTATTCCTTAGAAAATGATTACAAAAACTTGGTTTGCTTCTCGAACTCTTCCGAAGGAAATAGATGGACAGTTGATGATCAGCCTGGATGCGTGAGCCGTCTTGGACTTCGTGATCTCTTCGGCTTGATGCTTTCTAACTTTAGCCATTGGTCCTTTATATAGCCCTCAAAGAAGAAAAACTAGTTACCATATATGGTGACTTCCTAATATGGTGACTTTCCATATATGGATTCTGAGTCCCTGTCAGTATTGATTTTATGATTTTGGTAGATTTTTTATCCTGACATCTTGAACATCTTGATCTCTTGACCTGAACTAAATTTTGCACAATATCTCCATGTATAATATTAGTACTATTTATTAAATTAGAGAGAGTGTCTTAATCACTATATATGGTAATAAATCTTTAAGAAACTTGATTAAGAATATTTAATATGCTATGCATCTTTTAATTACTAAAATATTATGCATATATTTTGAAACATTATTCTAACCATTTGTATGATATTATTTCTTTTAAGAATCTTAATTAGAATATTTGATATGATATGCAAATTTTCAATTACCAAAATATTATATAAATATAAAATGCATATATTTTCCTTCATAATGTTAATTATAATATATAAACATATGGTAAATAGTATATTGCAGATAAATCCAAATATGTTTAATATTTATAATAAACACCTTTTATTATTTAAGAAATGTAAGGAAAATACTTATACCAAAGTGAAATATTTTCAACTGAACAGGCCTCAAAGTGACTGGTCACTTGGCCAACAACTAGGGCTGAGTCGCTGCGGATTCGAATTGTTTTCAGCCCCAGCCCAGAGGCCATGCGCAGTCCGGCCAGTAGGGCCTCGTACTCCGCCGCGTTGTTTGAGGCTTTGAACCCGAGTTTTAGGGAGTACTCCATTTCTGCCTCGTTCGGGCCCCGAATGATGAGACCGGCGCCACAGCCTTCCTTGGTTGAGGACCCGTCGACGTAAATTACCCACTCTGGGACCGAGTGAGGTTTCCCCACGATTAGGTGCTGAGCCTGTTAGATATAGTGCCCTCAGAGTCAATTATTGGATCACAGGCACGTGATTTCAATGATTGAGGGAGGACCTATACCGGTAGGACAGTCTTACTCAAGATGATAGTATGCTATCTGGTTTATCTTCATCATCGTGTACTGCTTCAGGTGACCTTACAGGTCACTATTGCACGTTGATAGAGCCCTTAGGATCCTTGCTTGATTACCAGCAGTATGATGGCGATCATATACGTGGGAGCTGGGGTCTATAAGCACATCCTTAAAAGGTCCCTAGTCGAGGGAGTTTCGAGACAGGGCATCGATACTCCAGAGTAGACTAATGTATACAGTCGAGACCCCGACGAGGGGCGGTGGCCGGTCTCACAAGTCACTGGTGTCAGTTGGTTCACCTAAGGTGTATACAGGTGCTCATTTGGTTATGAGTACACCGGACAGAACTCGCCGGGAATATGCTAGTTGGTATTATACCTGACATCAGATAGCAGTTCTCTGGTAACATGTGTACAGGTTAGTTCATCGACCTGAGATCGTTATTTGTCTCGTGTGAGTTCCCATTGTGCTTTGATTACTACCCTACCACGGCTTAAAGGAGTCGTGCAAACAGGTTTTAGTTGGGTACAGTCCCGAGCCACATGGAGGCAGTAAGCGGATCAGCAGGGGTTCGTCTCTCTCGGTATTGGGGGTGAGGTCGCACTGTGTCTAGGAGAGCCATTACACGAAGTCCTTGGCCAAGGCAGGAAATTTACTGGTTGGTATTCCAGTAGTATCTCAGGGTGTTCTGGGCTACACTCCGACACGACTTGTACCGCTTTTGGAGGTCTGACTTTTACCAACCCCCTAGGCCCGCCATGCGATACTCATAGACGAACAGACCGGACTGTACGGATATTGTCACTGACAGGCTCAGTAGGGTGTCAGGATGAGTTCGCTTATCGATCTCCCTTTTGGTCAATACCTGGTAGCCCGTTACGTACGGCTAGTACCTCTGACGTGCTAGTGGTTAAATCCACAGCTAATGTATTGACGAGTCTTTAGAGTCCCCCACAGACAGTTTCTCAAGTTTCGGGCGAAACGTTGTAGAGGCCGTATGATATATGGCAGGGTCCGATCATATACGTGCAGTAGTGCATGGATCATGATCGAGCGGATCATACTAGTGGGCTTTGGTTTAAGCTGGATCCTAGTATTAGATTTGTTGGATTACTTTAGTCTCATCGCATTTGTATTCGGTCGGAATGCGGGTGCAGGTATGTATATACAGGTGAGGGGTATCCTTGTGATCTGTCACGAGTTTATTTTAGATGTTGTCGTATCTTTTTATTATTGCAAACATTTGGATTAATGTTTGCATATAGAAATAATGAGCTAGAATTCATCATGAGATGCATTAAATGTAACATGGACATATATGGTGACTCATGGTCTCTTTTAGTGTGTAAATGTCACATTATGAGATTGATTTGTGTTAATATGATGAGAAGAGAGAGAGAGGGGCTGCCTTGATCTAGAGTTTGGTTTTGTATTTTTGAAACTCACTCTCTCTCATTTGATCATTCTAACACAAGAAAAGAAAAGAAGAGAAAGCTTCTCCTCCTTCTTCTTCTTCCTCTTCCTCTTTCTCTAGCTCATGACCTCCATTAATGGCAACACCTTCAACCTCCATCCAAGCAATGGATGCAAGAGACAAAGTGATCACAAACATTCTCTACAACACCTTGGACACGTCGGCTAGCACACTTCGTGCCCGAGTTGCTTCAGATGAAGCAGGAGCCCGTAAAAAGACTCGTAGATGTGGTGCCCTTCCCGACGAGGAGATCGAGACCGAAGATGCCGCGAGGAGCTTGGGATGGTGGACAAAGACCGAAGGACACGGATCGATCGGTATAGCCTTTCTATCCCTTCTCTAGATAGCTAGTTGTAGGTTAATGGTTCAATCCGGGTTTAAGCATAGGATAGCGCCGGTTTCATGTTTAGAAAAATTTTCGTTTCCGCATTTTGGCCTCGGAAAGACGGCCGGGGCGCTACCGTAGTCTTACATGGTATCAGAGTCACGCAATTAACCTTTACTAGCTTGCTCTAACGTGTTTAGAACTTCGATCGAACGGAATTTCCAAAAACTGCATTTCCAAATTCTAAGTTTCTGTCGAATTTTTTTTCGTCAAAAAATTATTTTGAGCATTGCAGAAATTCAGGCAGGGTTTTATAAGAACATTGCAGAAAATTGGTTGCATGATATCACTGTAGCGTGGCGGAACCGCGGCCGTACCCACGTTTTGGCCGCGGATCCGCCGCAGTACTGTAGCCACAGTGCACAAAATTTTCTGAGGTGGTCTCTGACTTGGAAATGTGGTTTCTGATATTTTTTGTTTGGGCCCAGATTTTTCTGAGTACTGGGTATTGTACTTGGGGCCCACTTCGGGAAATTTTGTCGATCGAAAATTTTAAACATGTTAGTTCACAGTATTTACATTATATCTGCGACCGTGAATGTCATTTGATCGGTAAATCCTGTCTAATTTCTATAGTTCTTTTAGATGGATTTGCGAACGTGACATTCAGGTTGATGTTCTGTGTTATGCTGTGATGTTGCGGATTTGTCGTGGTGGATAGCCTGGATGCAATGGTAGTACAGTTTGGTTGTATTTGTATATTTGATATTGCGGGGCGAGCGTCCGATATGTGGACTGCCGTCACTGCTTGTTTGTATATTATTCTTTTGGGGCACGACCGGGCTGAGGTCGATGTACCCGTTGTATATTTTACTTTCTGTACTAGGATTACCCCGCGGAAGGGTGCACGGGTAGCCGGGTTCTAGAGGGCAGCGGGCCCGCATCTCATGACTTTGAGATGGAGGGGGCTTCACTCTAGAATTGGCGGGCTATTCACCACACTCGTAGGGGTATAGGTTGACCCAAGGAGGGGTGCTCAAGTTACCGGATTCCGTGAAGTGCTGGGTGGTCCATTCACTTTGTTGAAAGGGGCTGCCTCGCTTCAGATTTTGGCGGGTAACTTGCCGTGCCCGTAGGGGTCTAGGATTTCATTGCACAGGCTATCCACACGACTAGGGGAACGTCGGGTTTCAGTAGCAGCTCTATGAAACCCGGGGATCCCAGATTATCTGTATTGTTCTGTGATGCTTATTACATTTCTGTGATGTTGCATTTTATCATGCCTGGAGATAATATTATATATTGATATATATACTAGTAGATGTTGTATATGTTTTACACCCGCGCTAGTCCAGTCCCCGCTCTGTCATTAGTTAAGTAACCTAACGGGTGATGACGGGACCCAGTGGCGAATGCGGATGGCATATACGTACATCATATTTTCGTTCTTTTGTGGTGTGATCAATTGATGGGACTGCATTGATTCGGATCAATGCAAGCTAAACAAACCTATTCTGATGTTGTTGGAACATTTTTCAAAAATCTATTATTGCTAGGACGTTCTCTTTTGTTTTGCACAGTGGTATTCGGTTATGAATATCCAGCACCTCAGTCGACGAGGCAAGGGACGAGATCCCTTCACCGGGAGTGACCCCTTGGACAAAAGTTTGCGTCAGGGTAATAACTTCACTATAGCCGATTGCCTTTTTTCTTTGCATCGTGGTATTCAGTTGAAATATCCTGCACCTCATTCTACGGGGAAAGAGCCGAGATCCCTTCACCGGGAGTGACCTCTTTAGCAAAGGTTTTCGCCACTATAATTTTATAAAAAGTTATTCGGTTCCTTCAACGATATCAAGTTCATTACATTAAAGGTTTTTCGCCAAAAACCAGTCGTAGCCCTCCGTCATTTCTTACGGGTATTATTTAGTATTCGTGTTGCATTTGTTGACCTAGTCAAGACGTAATGTTCGGTAGCTAAGTGGTGCTTGTTTGTTGCATAAATGGGATTGGTTAGGACAGTCGTGCGGCCTTGTTGACCTAGTCAAGGGTACGTACGGGTGGGTTTAATGCAATCCAGAATAATGACTGGTTGAACTTGACTAGCGGTTTATGGTTTGTTGACCTAATCAAGGTCATAAGCCGCTTGGGGTAAAAATCACATCGGGAGTTTCTAAAGAAACTGAAACTTGCCAGATATGCGCATACCTTCTGGAGTGTGATAACGTGAGTGGATTCTATCACGTTATCATGCGATGATAGTTGGATCCCGATTCCCACTGATGAGTTGGTTTACTCCTCGGGTGATCCCGACTAATTCTTCTTTTAGGTTTGGAGGAGAATTTGAGGTTACAGTGGGAGGTTTCCTGATTAGATAAATTGATAACCATTCTGATCTAGGTTAGAGTGCACGCAGAGTGTTTCTTTTCTCTCTCTCTTTGGCAGCGACCATGGCCCGACCCTTGACTATGACTCAGTGACCAAGTTAACCGAACTTTTTTAAAACACTGGCTTTTGGATTGTCAGAGTTGCATACCTCATTGCCACTCCTACTTTTACCCTTTTCTCCAGAACACCCCGTATTACTACGAACATCCACTTCCATTGGATAAAACCATCGTATGGTTATATACGAACTCGAAGGAACTTGTTCCAGATTCGAGGATGGTTTCCGGTTCTGGAGAAAATGAATAGGACTATTCAGTTATCTTTTCCTTTTACCTTCTCTCAGGTTACGAGTGCTCCTTAGATTAGGATAGTACACCTATTATGCTTATTGGATAGTTTTCATCCAAACCATAGGCAGATGCCGAAAGGTAGGGCATGAGGAAAGCCAATTAGCCTAACGATGGTGTACAGAAAGTAATAAGTTAAGATAAATAAAGGGATTAGTAAAAGGGCAAAGTAAATTGCGACTGCTATTCACGACCAAACCAAATATTTCTTCGCCAATCCTACATCACCTTTGTATTTCTCCAGAACACTCCGTATCACTACGAAGATCCACAGTTTATTGGATACTCCATCGTATGGTTATATACGAACTCGAAGAAACTTGTTCCAGTTCGGGGATGGATTCTGGTTCAGGAGAAATAGGAATAAGGTTTTATTCAGTTGTCTTTTATCTTCATCTTTTCTCAGGTTGCGAGTGCTCCTAGGATTAGGAGAGTACACCCATTATACTTATTGGATAATCTTCTTCCAAACCATAGGCTGGTGCCGAACGGTAGGGAAGGAAGAAAACCATTTAGCCTAAAGGGGTGTACAGAAGGTAATGAGTAAAGACATATAAAGGGATTTGGAGAGATGGCAAAGAATTATACGGTTACAGTTGTGAATCTGATAATGGAAGAGGCATTACTAGGAATACCCGGATACCCTTTCGAAACATTTACATGTTTTAGTTTCACTGTGTATTATTAAAAGAAAACTGATTTCCCAATTAGTCCTTACTCCAGGGTATGTATTTACCAGGTTTGATTCTCACATCTGTATGGTTTTACAGATGATGAGTGAGAGTAAGTTATTGGGAATTGGGTGATCATCCTCATTATATCGGGATTCGTTGTAATTAGTGATATATGAGGAAGTCGCCTGGGTTGTTTGCCGGACGGCAAATATTTGGTTTTGAATATCCGTTGTTATGCACCAATTTCAAATTGATATATCTGTACGTTTATTTTTATAAAGTTAGATATAACTTTTTGAAATTATGTCTATGACGTTTACCTATATCAGTGGATGGTTAGGTAAGGAGCATTAAACAGCGGTGTAATTCTTCTTAACCATAAGTACAGTTTTCAACCTACGACACACGGGGAATGAGCTATTAGACTCAGGGGACTTCTACAGAGTATTGTATGTTGTCCAGTGTCCATGAGGACAGAGGGGTTGCTACTCGTACTATATTCTGTTTACTTATGACTTCTCTGGTTCTTAGACATGTGTTTCGTAGAAATACAAGGTCTAAGTTTTGAGGAGTTATAGATATAAGAATAAAGTAGAGAACCAGGTGTTGCAAGTATCAGATTTCTTCAAGGTGATCGAAGATGTAAATACTTGTGTATGGTATTCAGTTGATAGTAATAATTATGAGAACTTTCTTCTCTTTCAGGTTACTCATAATTGGAAGCACTCCTAAGTTGAGTAATGTTGATCGGCCTCTCCCCTTTTAGTTCATATGCACTGGAGATAGCTGCATGATTTGAATCTGGTTCCAATTAAATCAGTGCCTCTGTTTCTATATTGGATATAGAATAGTTCATATCTTAACTATGTTAAGGTACGGGGAGTTGTCCGGCTTATGCTTAAAACCAGACTCTGGATAACTCAAGGCACGTTTCTATAATGGTTGTTTGTGGGTTGACCCGGGCTATGACGAGGGTTGACTTTCTACCATCTGGAAGATCGATAGTGATATTGTTCTTGACTCGCCACAGTTTTAGTAAAATGGATTTTTTCAGAAAACAGTAGTGGGAGTATGGTAGAACTGGAAGTGATTCCAGAACCGCAAACGATTACTAAAAATTTGATAAGAACCTAAAGATTCAATCAAGTTTGACATTCCATTGGCCACTCTGCAGATATGGTGGGTAACCTCAGGCACTCGAGAGATACTTCGGTATGCTCAAGGACGGTGACAGGGAGGTTCTTATTTACCCGGACTTGCCATTGCTGTTGTTCCAGGCTCTGAAACCCGGCAGGAGGATGAGTATAGCGTCGTTCTAAACTAGCTTTAGAAGTGTACGTGTATATGACTCTGCCAGAGAGTTGTCGTAGTCAGTGGGAGCAGCGGAAGCATAGTGGACAAGTAGCTTATGTCTGTTTAAGGACTAAAGCAGATATAGCGGAGATAGATCATCTATTTCTGATGTGACAGTCATAAATTTGACTTCATCAGAATAGGGGATGGATCTGTTAAGAAGGTAGTAGGGTGTGATGTCCTGGTATTTGGATGACATACACATAGTAGGAAGTGATATCTCTGCACTACGATCGGTTATAGTTTGGTTGTCACACAGTGGTTTCTC
The DNA here is from genome assembly GCA_030015575.1 of Agapanthus africanus. Taxonomy (NCBI): domain Eukaryota; kingdom Viridiplantae; phylum Streptophyta; class Magnoliopsida; order Asparagales; family Amaryllidaceae; genus Agapanthus; species Agapanthus africanus. The sequence goes on along the minus strand of CM057340.1, from coordinate 115,582,087 downwards.
CACATAGGACTTGGATATAATATCAGACATTCTGCTTACTAGATCTATGGTTTTAGATCTAGATTTGGGTAGTTTCCTAATCTGGGTACTTTGACAGCATTCTAAAGGTGTTTTAGAATGGACGACTCCTGGCACGGTAGTGTACCTGCAGGTGATGGAGGCACCCTCTCTAAAGCTGTCTTACAGACTAAAGGGGAGAGGGATGTGCATGATTGGCAGATCACTTGCTTAGGTAATTGAGTCAATCATGAGATGTCAAGTACCACACCAGACGTTGTTTTTTGCATTAGATGCAATAAGTTGATATTAATCCAATTCTGGAGAAACGATCGGAAGCAGTTTTAGATTATAAGTGGATGTTCTAGGGATATGATAACGGCATCCTCCTTCGGGAGACAGTTATCATTCCAGGCTTCCAAGGTGACCTGGATGACAGAGTGACTGTCAGAGTTATAGTTTTCCCTCTGACGAAGGGCAGTATTTTGGACAGGTGGTCCAAGCGGATACTGAGGGAGGTGTGGCGCAAGATACTGATTAATTTCAGTTGACGATACAGTCTAAGAAGTTTGGATTTGGATGAACTAGGTCCCATCAGATATCTAGACATATTCTAAGACAGGTATGTTAGTTATATGTATGCCCTAGAGGCCATTACTGTACATGAGATGTGTATTGTAGTTGATGCTGGGACATATATAGGTATGACTTTCTTGCTTGACATGATAGTACGCTATCTGGTTGCTCTTTATCTTAACATGTATACTTACTGTCTCTCCATTATATGTTGATAAAGCCCTTAGGATGTGTACTCGACTTGCAGGACTGTGATGCAGATCATACTAGTGGGGCCTGGGTAGTCCATGAGTACATCCTTCAATGTTCCTAGTCGTGGGAATATCGAGACGGGGTATCGATATTCCAGAGTAGACTAGCGTATATCTTCTCGACCCATGTGATGGGCGATGGATGATCCCATATCCATTAGTGTTTGACATCAGAGACGGTATGCGGGTGCTCAGTGGAGACTGGGTATACTGAACGGACTCGCTGAGAACTCCCAGATGGTATTATACCTCACGTCAGATGGCAGTTCTCTGGTGACACTGGTACAGCTTAGTCTGTTGACCCGAGATCGTCATAGAGTCTTGTGTGTCTCCCACTGTGCTTTTATTTCCACCCTACCACGGCTCTACTGAGTCGTGCAAACAGGTAGTTTTTGGGTACAGTCCCGATTCATATGGAGGCAATGAGCGATAGGAGGGGATTCGTCTCTCCCGGTATTGGGGGTTGATGTTGCGCTATGCTCGACTGGCCATAACTGGAAATCCCTGGCCAGGGTTGCACTGATTTACTGGTAAGTGTTATCAGTAGTTTCATGCTTGTTATGGACCTTACATCGGCATGACTTATCAAGCTACTGGGGTCTGACGTTTACCACCCCTAGGCAAGATATGCGACATATCAGACGAACAGACCGGACTGTGCGGTAAGTGTTACTGGTTGGATTTGCAGGAGTGTGAGCAGGCTTGCTCGTTGATCTTCTGATCGCTCAATACCCGGGTGGCCGTTACGTTTAGAAGACTGCTTGCGGCTTGTGGGTGATTGATATGATCACCACCTACTGCCGGCGTATTGACGAGTCTTTAGAGTCCTACACAGAGGTTTCCTGGCTCAAGCGAAACGAAATAGGAGCGCATATGAGATATGTGCGGGACCGAGAATAATACCAGTATGTGATACTGTATTCTATTCTCGCGATTTGTATCATCAGAAGGTTATATGAGATATAGCCGGGTTGCCGAATCAAATGTTGATTCGATATATTGATACACTTGATATTAGTCGGTTATATGCGATATGACCGGATCATTAAATCAAGTATCGATTTAATGATTTAATGTATAATTATATATTTGATATATTACTTTACATTAACTAGTATTTGTTCACTTAAGATTGATTTTCTCACTTGATGTGCACAAGTTGTATATATGATATATGTTTGTGCACTAGTTTGTATCATGATTGATGATACATGCAAACTTGGGTGTGTGTATGACTTACACCATATTTAAGTTAATGATTTAGGTTTTTAATTATTTTGGTAAAACAAGAATGGTGGCCTTCTTTGTCTTTGCTTAAAGCTTCATGAAGCTTTCAAGCATCTTTGATAAAGTCCAATCATTTTGTTTTGCATGAGATTTTCATTAACCTAACCATTAACTTAAGGGTTTATGTCTCTACAAAGGTTAACTCACCCATGGTTGCATTATGATATACTTCACTTGATTATTCATTTTAAAAAATTGATTATTCATTCATATTCTTCTTCTTCTTCTTCTTCTTCTTCAAGAAGAAGAAAGCTTGCTAGAAAAAAATTCAAGTGAAGAAAAAGAGTGAGAAATCCAAATCTAAAGTGAAACCACTTCCTATTTCTTCATCCTCTACCACTTGCCATGTAGTATAGAGTGTTCTCTTCACAAAGTTCATGACCAAGTGAAGATGGAGCTTGAGTTTGAGTCTCCTCGGCGTAGATCATCTTCGGCCTCGAAGTCAACGACCTAGCCCGCTCATTTCTCCGAAGAAACCATCGCTAGAGTTCAGGATCCCGATGATCGCAACGAATGGACGTCAACACGGAGCTTTAGAAGTGAAGGACCGGATCTACAAAGGTTGTAATCCCTTTCACTTAGTAGTAAAGTAGTTTGCTTGCTTTTAGTTTCGCCTAATCTCTAGTAAACGATCTTGCATAGGGTTGTTCGGCATATAAAAAACTTGATTTGGGCATGGTAGATTCCTTGTAGAACCTTGTTAGTATGCCTAGGAACCCTACAAGGTATTGCTCATTTCGAGAGATGGCTTTCTCCGCGAACTTGAGAAAAAGATAGACATAGAAAGAAACATCAGAGCGGATCCACTCACTGAGGCTATTCCTCGAACGTAATAGTTTCGCAAACGGGTTTTGTGAGACTGATTAGTAGAGGAGTTGGGTGTTCGGTATCACACGGGCTGTGAGTATGCGACATCGCAATAATTAGCCTTGAGTGCAAGTGGAAGATTGTTGGATATAGTGCCCTCAGAGTCAATTATTGGATCACAGGCACGTGATTTCAATGATAAAGGGAGGACCTATACCGGTAGGACAGTCTTACTCAAGATGATAGTATGCTATCTGGTTTATCTTCATCATCGTGTACTGCTTCAGGTGACCTTACAGGTCACTATTGCACGTTGATAGAGCCCTTAGGATTCTTGCTTGACTACTAGCAGTATGATGGTGATCATATACGTGGGAGCTGGGGTCTATAAGCACATCCTTAAAAGGTCCCTAGTATAGGGAGTTTCGAAACAGGGCATCGATACTTCAGAGTAGACTAGTGTATACAGTCGAGACCCCGACGAGGGGCGGTGGCCGGTCTCACAAGCCACTGGTGTCAGTTGGTTCACCTAAGATGTATACAGGTGCTCATTGGGTTATGAGTATACCGGACATGACTCTCCGGGAACATGCTAGTTGGTATTATACCTGACGTCAGATAGCAGTTCCCTGGTGACATGTGTACAGGTTAGTTCATCGACCTGAGATCGCCATTTGTCTCGTATGAGTTCCCACTGTGCTTTGATTACTACCCTACCATGGCTCAAAGGAGTCGTGCAAACAGGTTTTAGTTGGGTACAGTCCCAAGCCACATGGAGGCAGTGAGCGGATCAGCAGGGGTTCGTCTCTCTCGGTATTGGGGGTGAGGTCGCGCTGTGTCTAGAAGAGCCATTACACAAAGCCCTTGGCCAAGGCAGGAGATTTACTGGTAGGTATTCCGGTAGTATCTCAGGGTGTTCTGGGCTACACTCTGACACGACTTGTACCGCTTTTGGGGGTCTGACTTTTACCAACCCCCTAGACCCACCATGCGATACTCATAGACGAACGGACCGGACTGTACGGATATTGTCACTGACAGGCTCAGTAGGGTGTCAGGATGAGTTCGCTCATCGACCTCCCTTTTGGTCAATACCTGGTAGCCCGTTACGTACGGCTAGTACGTCTGACGTGCTAGTGGTTAAATCCACAGCTAATGTATTGATGAGTCTTTAGAGTCCCCCACAGACAGTTTCTCAAGTTTCGGGCGAAACGTTGTAGAGGCCGTATGATATATGGCAGGGTCCGATCATATACGTGCAGTAGTGCACGGATCATGATCGGGCGAATCATACTAGTGGGCTTTGGTGTAAGCCGGGTCCTAGTATTAGATTTGTTAGATTACTTTAGTCTCATCACATTCGCATTCAGTCGGAATGCGGGTGCAGGTATGTATATACAGGTGAGGGGTATCCTTGTGATCCGTCACGAGTTTATTTTAGATGTTGCCGCATCTTTTTATTGTTGCAAACATTTGGATTAATGTTTGCATATGGAAATAATGAGCTAGAATTCATCATGAGATGCATTAAATGTGACATGGACATATATGGTGACTCATGGTCTCTTTTAGTGTGTTAATGTCACATTATGAGATTGATTTGTGTTAATATGATGAGAAGAGAGAGAGAGGGGCTGCCTTGATCTAGAGTTTGGTTTTGTATTTTTGAAACTCACTCTCTCTCATTTGATCATTCTAACACAAGAAAAGAAGAGAAGAGAAAGCTTCTCCTCCTCCTTCTTCTTCCTCTTCCTCTAGCTCATGACCTCCATTAATGGCAACACCTTCAACTTCCATCCAAGCAATGGATGCAAGAGACAAAGTGATCACAAACATTCTCTACAACACCTTGGATATGTCGGCTAGCACACTTCGTACCCGAGTTGCTTCGGATGAAGCGGGAGCCCGTAAAAAGACTCGTAGATGTGGTGCCCTTCCCGACAAGGAGATCAAGACCGGAGATGCCGCGAGGAGCTTGGGATGGTAGCCAAAGACCGAAGGACACGGATCGATCGGTATAGCCTTTCTATCCCTTCTCTAGATAGCTAGTTGTAGGTTAATGGTTCGATCCGGGTTTAAGCATACGATAGCGCCGGTTTCATGTTTAGAAAAATTTTCGTTTCCGCATTTTGGCCTCGGAAAGACGGCCGGGGCGCTACCGTAGTCTTACAGAGCCGCGAGGGCCGGCGTGGACTCTGGCCCCTTGCTGGGGACGGCGCATTCGACGATAAAATCGACTAAGGCTTGTGCTTTGATGGCCTGCCTTGGGCAGTATTTTATGTCGAACTGGGATAGCTCCCACCTCCACTTCTCTAATCAACCCGAGGATTCGGGTGAGGCGAGGATAGCCCCCACCGGGCGCTCGGTGAGAACGAGGATAGTATGCATCTGGAAGTAGTGTCGCAGCTTCCTTGAGGCCATAATGAGTGCCAAGACAATCTTCTCTATGTCTGGGTATCTCGTCTCTGCGTCTTTGAAGACGCGGCCTACGTAGTATACCGGTTTTTGTGCTCCATCGACCTTTCGTATGAGCACTGAGCCTGCTGCTTGGTCGGATACCGCCAGGTACAGAGATAGCTCATCTCCCTCAACTGGTCGGGTGAGCAGCGGTGGCGTCGCAAGATACCTTTTTAACTGGTTGAAAGCGGTCTGGCACTCTTCTGACCACTCGAACCTCGGAATTTTCCTTAGAACTTTGAAGAACGGGAGGCATTTTTCCCCAGACCTCGACATGAAGCGGGTCAGAGCGGCCACCCGCCCTGTCAGTCGCATGATCTCGATGTTGGTCTTGGGCGTGGTCATGTTGAGGATAGTGTTGATTTTTTCCGGGTTAGCCTCAATCCCGCAGTGGGAGACCATGAAACCGAGGAACTTTCCCCCGGTGACCCCGAATGCGCACTTGGCTGGGTTTAGCTTCATCTTGAACTTGCGGAATATCTCGAAGGCCTCACCCAGGTCCTTGGCATGGTCGGTCGATAAGACTGATTTAAATAGCATATCGTCGACGTAGACCTCCATGTTCCTACTGATCTGTGGCTTGAACATGCGGTTGACCAGCCGCTGGTACGTAGCCCCGGCATTTTTGAGTTCGAAGGGCATCACCTTATAGCAGTATACCCTCTGGTCCATCGTGAATGCGGTGAGATCTTCGTCTGCCGGATTCATGCAGATCTGATTGTAGCCGGAGAAGGCATCCATGAAGCTCAATAGCTCGTGTCCTGCCGTGCCGTCGACGAGCTGATCTACCCGAGGTAGGGGATAGTTGTCTTTGGGGCAAGCCTTGTTGAGGTCGGTGAAGTCGACGCATATGCACCACTTCTCGCTTGACTTCTTGACCAGGACGACATTCGCTAGCCATTCTGAATAGGGCATATTCCGAATGAAGTTGGCGGCGAGGAGCCGATCTACCTCGTCCTCGATAGCCTTCTGTTTGGCCGAGGTGAAGCTTCGCTTCTTCTGTCTGACGGGTCGGGCCATAGAATCTACCCCGAGCTTGTGGGATATAATTTTGGGGTCGATCCCCGGCATTTCAGCAGGTGCCCAGGCAAGCACGTCAGAGTTGTTTCTGAGGAAATGAATCAGGTCGTCTCGCTGAGGACCTGTCAGAAGCGACCCGATCTGAACAAGTCTTTTGTCGTCCCCTTCTACAAGGGGGACCGCTGTCAGAGGATCCACTGGAGTCCCTCAGATCTCTTTTTGCTCATCTCGAGTATCCAGGGAACCCCCTGATGTCACCCCCGCCCTCGACATCGTCGGCTGGCTCCTTCGATAAAGATGTTGTAGTGAAACAAACCTTTGCAACTCGCTGGTCTCCATAGACCCGACCTATCCTGCCCTGCTCGAGAGGGAACTTCATCACCAGGTGGTAAGTCGATATCTTGGCCCGAAGGGAGTTCAGCGTCGGGCGGCCGAGGAGAATGTTGTAGGCCGATGGGATCTTTGCTATGATGAATTCCACCGGCACTGTCCGCGTATGGCCGGCCTCCCCGACGTTGAACTGTAGGGTGATTACTCCTTCCGCCGGGATAGAGTGGTTAGTGAATCCTGAAAGGATGTGGGAGGTCGGCCTTAGGTCTGCCGTGGTGAGCCCCATGCGCAGAAAACAGTCGTGAAGAGAATGTCTGCCGAGCTTCTCGAATCGACCAGGATCCTGTGCACTTCGTATTGATGAACCCGAGCCGTAATCACCAGGGGGTCGTTGTGGGGCAGGGATATGCCGTGAAAGTCCCCGTCGTCAAAAGTGATTGGCTCGGTCTCCTTAGCCTTCTTCCTTGGCCGGCCGTCGACCCCCGGGCTGGCGTGGGGTGCTGAGCTTCGTAGGCACTCGATGTACCCCCCGCCGTCGCGACCATGATTCTGGACGAGTCTTGGCTCCTTTCGGTGGGGCCTCTTACGTCCCCTGGCGGGGTTGTTTTTGAGCTGCCGTGGGGAGTCTCGCGTGAGCGACCCCGTCGAGGTAGGGGGTGCTGGTCATGCCTGCGAACAGGCGAGCTGACCGCCACCGCCTCGTAAGGGACAGGGGTGCGACGAGACTCTGGGCGAAACCCTCTGGCGTAAGACCTCGGAGCCAAACTTAGCGGTGCCCACCGAGTTTTCGAGTACATCGGCGAAGGAGGCTTGTCTGTGCCACCATTGAGAGGGAGGCGGCGGTTGGCGCTTGGATCGTCTTGATGATCGCTCGCCATTGGAGTGAGATCGGGAGGCGGACTTTTGTTTTTGTGGTATCTATGTTCCCGCAGACGGCTCCAGCTGATGGAGGGTGGAATCTCCTTCAGATGTTGCTTCCCGTTGATCTGCGGATGGCTGCGATATGTGACTGAGATTGGATCTGGAGGCTGTCGCTCCTGAAGCGTGTGGATCTCAATAGGTTGAGGTTGTGGTTGCCGAGTTACCTGCAAGGAAGTCCCGGGGTGGTTGTACCACCGAGGACCCTCCGACGATCAAGTTAGTCTAGAGATCCGAGCAGAGTAACGGCTTAGTGGAGTAGAATTGGCTTACCTTGACCGTCTGAAAGAGGGGTTTAAGTAGTGGCGGCAGCAAGTGCAGCAGGCGCGAGAATCACGCCGACCGTTACGCTCCCGACGTCACGTCCGCGTGATGAGCGGGACCTCCCATTAATGGCGAGACAGGCTCGTTAATGGGCGATCGTGGTGGCGTGGAACGTGGGATGTGGCCGGCGGAGATCTCGCGCATGGCAAGATTTGCGGGATGGAGGTTACGCCTGCAAGCGGTGTTGTTGGTCGGTCGATAAGACCGAGGAAGATGATCTCGGCGGGAGAGCTCACGGACGAGCGGGAGAGCCGAGGTATCTAGTTTCTGCGGTAGCTCAGGAACGAGCTGTGAGGCCGAGGAGGCCAATTGTGCTGGGGCTCGGAGACCAGCCGGCCTTGTCGGTAGGACAGGCATAGGAGCAGTCTGGTCGGCCCCTGTAGGTCCTTTCTTGCATTCTCTGGGACACGTCATCTACCACGTGTCATGATCTGAGAGGTCACCGATATCGAGCATCATCACATTCTTTCTAATTGTGATATAGTTGTTCTTTTTTCATGCCATCCCTATTGATTTCAATTGCTTCTTTTATTTATTTATATATTTAATTTTTTGTTCAAGAGATTTCATTTAAGAAATTAAAATTGAGGACTTTGCCCATATCAACATGTAAGAGAGAGAGAGAGAGGAGTTGGTGGTGGAGAAGAAAAGAAGAAAAAAGTGGAAATCACAGGACGAAAATGGGCTATGGGGATGCCATCCTGTTGATTCAAGGGGCATGGATGATGCAGCCGAAGGAAGCAGAAGAAAGATGGGGAACAAACCGGCACAATTATGTATGCTAACCGATGAATTATTATAATAAAATATTGCTGTTTTAAAGTTGTAATTATAATAAGAGAATAATGGAGGAAAGAGGCCATGCGAGGGAATTTCCTCCAATGGCGTCGAAAAAACACATCCTCCATCGTGTTTTCCGACGATCGGAATGCATCATCTTCATTGTTATCATCTAAAATGTGGGTACACCAAATTTCATGTGATTCTACAACTTTTTCACCGTTGATTTAGCAATGTAAAAAGTTCTATTGTCGGTAAACCGTTAATTTTGAACCCACTAATTCAACGGTGAAAAAGTTGTAGAATCATATGAAATTTGGTGTACCCATATCTTAGATGATAATGATGAAGATGATGCATTCCAATCGTCGGAAAACACGATGGAGGGTGTGTTTTTTCGACGCCATAGGATGAAATTCCCTCCTACGACATTTTTCCTCCATTATTCTCTTATAATAAACATTCGACAACCCCTTATTTCTATTCCCTCATGAACCCAAAAAAAATTATTGACACGCGGCACCTGTGAACTGGCTGATATAGTCGCTCTCTCTAAAGTGTAAAAAGTAGCATATATCAAAGTAAAACTCCTAAAAAACATCTCAAACTCCAAACAAACAAAAAACTCTGTCAATTGTACTCAAAAGAACAAAAAAAACACCCAACAAATATATAAGACTCTATATTCATGGGGACAATTTTTTTTTACTCCTGATGCAAAGTACACTCAAGCCTTTAGGACTCAACTGCCAAACATGCCCTGACTCAAAAATAGGCGAAACGGATGTACCATCCATATGCATGTGAGACCCATCCGAGTATCCTTCTGATTTGAATTTCATGTTCAGCCATCGTTTCTAAATCACAAGATTTCATGTTCAGCCACAGGATCGAGCACTGGTCTCTCATTTATGAGTGGCTGGCTAGCTAATTTATTCCACCACTTATCTCAAGAACATCACAGGCTACCAAAAGAATTTTGCGCAGTTCAAAATTTGAAGGGATGCGTACGGAAACAGAAAAGAACGGCGGATATCAAGGATTCGAACATCGCGCGTACGTTACAAATTTGTCGCTTCCCTCCTCCTTGTCCATTTATTATGGAAAGGAAAGCGGCGGCCTCTCAGTGAGAAATTATTTCCCCTGAAAGAAATCCTCTTCGTTTTGCCGCTCCCTCATTTCAAATTCACCTTTCCCCCAAATTAGCCCCAACTCTCTCTTTCTCTCTCTAGGGTTTCTGATCTCTCTCTAGAGGAGGTAGGAGAATGTCGCGTCTGCAATCGCCCTCCACTTCTTGTGGATCGCTGCTTCAAGAACTGCAGGTTCGATTTGGCTTTCAAATCTCTTCGTTTTTCTTCTTGATTCTTAATTTTTTTCGCATAATTTTGATAAAATTGTAGCAAGATTGGATTTTGTTTATTCTAGCTCTGTTTACCTTGGGGCATAATGTTTGTCAACTGAAACAGGACGCTAGGGTTCTTTTTTTGATTTAAATTTTCTTTCTGTTTTTACGAGAATACATTTGATTTCTAGATTACTTAAATGACATTTGATATTAGTATGGCCAGGCATTAGATCTGAGAATGGTAATAATTTTGGGGTTTGTCGGAAATTTTAATCCTTTTCTTTTAGGGTGAATTTTATGAAGCACCATAGAGTTTTCAAGGGTTTTTAAGATAGCACCATTCAACTTGAAAAACGCAATGAACCACCTTGAAGAGGCAATCTTGTATGAAAATGTTAGTTTTGTTAATTCTTTTAAGACACGAGCGGATTGAAAATAACCCTGATATTCACTGTGTGTGTGTGTGTGTGTGTGTGTGTGTTATATAATGAAAATTGCCCTGGCAAAAATACTCTTCAAGAAGGGTCCAAGACATTTTAAAAGTTCAGTGGTGCATCTCAAAAACCTTGAAATTTTGATGGTATTATATAAAATTTACCCTTTCTTTTACTACTGTGCTATGTAGTTCTTCAAGTTCATTTTTATGATTCTGTGTTGTAATTGAAGGTAATGAGGTTACCGTCCCTTTATCCATTACATGGTCTTTGTTGCTATTGATCCGTCAGCTAAAAAAAATATTTTGAATCCTGTTATCAGATGAATTTATGATACAATAAGAAGCATGGCTAAACCTACAAGAGAGTTTATAATTCCTTGTTATCCCAAAAAGAATTTTTAAGATTAGCCAACACTTGAAGAAGTGACCAGAATTAAAATGTTATAGGTCGATGATCATACCCAATAATTCCTTTACCCTTAGCACCGATTATTTGTTCTTGATGTCATAAAGATAACGTTCAGGTCGAGAGCAATTTTCATCATCGGCTCCCGCTTCTCGTTTTTCCTTCTTGATGAGGAGTGAATCATGTTGTCTTTGGTAGCTTTGAACGGTATGAGCAAATCATAATCTGATGCAACTTGATGTGTGGGTTGAATCGACTACAAGAAATCACATATAAATATGCAAGAAGGGGATTAGGGGAATATGACATAGTGAAAAGGCAACAACCACAATAATGTATAGTCAAGTATTGTTCTGAATACACTGATTGCTACAGGGTCAAATCTTCTATAGCCTCTGCTTAGAACAGATACAGGAAATTTATCCTTTTATTCACTCCCAAAACTTAGTTATTCCTATATATCACCTCATAAAATTTATCTTTCCCATATATGACCCCTAAAGTCTATTAGTTTTTCTAAAATTCCCCTCTGGTATGCTTCAAACAAATAATACGTGAGAATATTCTATAACGATTGCAATAACATAGTAGCTGTTACGAATTGAGTAGGAGGATGGTAAATTCCCATTCTTCCTTTCCAACAGTCAAAAGTTACCAATTTGAAACTTCCTCTAGTAGATAAAGCGGGGAGCAATATGATACATACGATCTTGGGCTGACAGAAGTTGCAGATATTAGCAATCAAATTAATCATGATTGTTTTACCCAGGATGCCAAGTTAAATTTATTACAGATGACCGTGAAATGGGGGAGTTTGGATAATGCTAAAGTTTTAGAGGTGATATATGGAAATATTTAAGCTGTTAAAAACAAAAACAAAATGGAAATATTGAGTTTAGGGTGTGTTATATGGAAATAGCTAAGTTATTATGGTGACATATGAGAAAAGAAAATACATTAAAGCACCAAAGTTCAAAAATTCTTTCCTTGAAGGCAATTTTTTTCGATGCATTTCTTCGAAATTTCATATGATTAACTTAAATTCCGCACCTTGGAATATTTCCAATCAGTAAAGATTTGATTTCTGCACTTTAAAAGACTAAATATAAAGCTTCTGTCTGAACAATCCCCCCATACGTGATTTGCCTGATTTTAAAGATATTCGAAACTCCTGGTTCGTATGTGAAAGTTATGCCTATGCGAATTCTAATCATGCCCACATATGCGTAGTGACAATTTGTGCGATCCCGGTTCTTCCTTGTCGGCCAGGGTTATTCATATTCTCTACATTGCTGTGAAACCAGTGCTGTTTTTTTTAGATTTTTCTTTGCAAAAGTATTAGAGTTAATGCTACTAGTAATTCCAGAATACCTGAATTAAAAGAGGAAACATTTTTTCCTTAAATGTAATTAAGTGCACTTCTGGGAGAATGGTGTCTGACATTTTACATTATTGTAATCTGATTTGGAGAACATGTTTTTTTTTTTTGCGGCAACAGGGTTTGTGGAATGAAATTGGGGAGAAGGATTTGGAAAGAGATAAGATGATATTGCAACTTGAACAGGAATGCCTAGATGTCTACAGGAGGAAGGTAGACCAAACTAAAAAGCACAAGGCAGACTTGCATCAGGCCTTGGCTGAAGGGGAAGCTGAAATTTCTAATCTCATCTCCACCCTAGGAGAGCACGAGTCCTTTCTTCGGGTTTGTTTCATTGCCTTCAACCCATTTGATATCCTTGCTGGTTATTGCTTCTTCGGTTTTGTTGTGACTTGGTTTCTCCTTTTATAGAAAGAGAAACAAAAGGGTGCACTCAAAGAGCAGGTGGCTATGCTAAATCCTTTACTAGAGGAGTTACGGAGGAAGAGAGAGGAAAGAGTCAAGGAGTTCTCAGAAGTTCAGTTGCAGATTGTTCGAATATGTGCAGAAATAGCTGGAAACACCCATCTTGGTCATTCTGCTTCTCCACAAGTGGATGAACGTGATTTGACTGTTAAAAGGTTGGACGAGTTGAAATGTCAACTGCAGGAGCTTCAAAAAGATAAGGTTATATCTTGTTCAAGTTCATGCATTTTTAATTGCTTTTGATAATCAGTTTTAGCTTACTCCTTTTCCCCCCTTTAATATACAGCATTTACGATCGCAAAAGGTCAATGCCCATCTCAAAGCAATATATGATCTATCGATTGTTATGTCCATTGATTTCCACAAGTTGTTGTTTGAAGTTGATCCAAGTTGTAGCAATTCTGCTAGTGACCAGCCAAAGAGCATTAGCAATGACACCCTTGCTAGACTAGCAGGAACTGTTCATTCTCTTAAGCAAGAGAAGCAACAAAGGCTTTTAAAGGTTCGTATATAGTCACACATGTTTTGCTTACTGTTTTTATGAAAGAAATAAACTTCTCTTACCCATGTGGGGCTCTAATATATTAACCCCATACCGGTAGGGGAATGATGGAAGGTAAAGTATTTGTAGTTAGAATTCTCAATCATCTAGATTCTAGAAGGGACAGTTGGTAACAAATGTGTTTGTGTGCGCGCATGTTCATGTGCATGCCTCTCTGTGCGTGCATGTGTGCAAGTGTTGTGTATGTGCATCTTTGTGTGCATGCATGTATGCATGCACACACGCTTTATATAATTGTGAGTTATGAATGAGAAAATAATTCTTCTTGTTTTGGCACCTAACCATGTAGTTTTCAGAGTTTACCCATTTAATTTATTTGTTCATGAAGCATGGAAAACAGTCTTGCTTTCATATTCTATTCTTATCCAAAACCATAATTTATGGAGACCTATTTGAAGATTTACATAATTCTGGACACGTTAATTGAAAAATGTTGAAACTAAAGCATTTAGCCAAGCATCATTTGCAGCACTTCATGGTGATATGGGCAGTCATAATTTAATCATTACTCTTTTCTAGCTAAATGGGATATTATTGTATGCTTTTTGCTCTATGCTAGTAACCTAGTGACTTTCTTGCAGAACTATGCAAATTCTGTCATATTCCAACAACTTTACTGAAGAGATTCAGTTATTAGAATTATACAGAGTGCTGTAGTTGCCTCAACTGCTAGATCTATCCTAATTTTCTACTCCGTCCAAATCCAGCTTCATAGGGTAATTGATAGAGCTGCTGACAGTCCATATATACGAGTGCTTTTATTGACATAATGAAACTTATGGTATAATGTGCTAGAATCATAATAGTAAAGAAACAGCTTAGCTCCTGGTACCAACTGCTTCAGAAGACGCAGTTTAATTGTGTCTCTGGATCTTTTTCCTGTTTTTGTAGCTTCAAAATCTTGGGAGTACTCTTATGGAGTTATGGAATCTCATGGACACGGCAGAAGATGATCAGAGAGGATTTGACCATGTAACACGATTGATTTCCGTTTCTGTTGATGAAGTGTTTGATCAAGGAAGCCTTGCAGGAGATGTCATTGAGCAGGTTCATGTCTTAAATTTTCTTTTCTAATTATCAAAAGATAATATATGTTCTTCTTTGGGGGATAAACCGGTGTGATCTCCCTCATTTAAAGAGATAATAACAAAACAAAGTACACAGTCCAGTTAATAAACATATTACAAATTTACAACCTCACATTCAACGATCTCCTAAACTAAGTAGAGCAGAACAAAATGGCAACATATCCTCGAAGGTGGCCAGAGGGCTTCAATCAAAATGCAGAAACACATCGATCGACTTAAACCGAAGCTCTTGGTCCGAATTCTGAGAACCATTCCCCCTTGTTTCCATCGAAACTATTTAGTACTAGAATTGCTCCGACCTATAACACATGGATAAATTTTGTCCAAGAATTGCTAGTTTAAGTATTTTGTTTTGTGTCCGTCTTTTCCTGCACCAGGCTGAGATTGAAGTTCAGAGATTGAATATCCTGAAAGCCAGCAAAATGAGAGAGCTTGTTACGAAGAAGCAGGCTGAACTTGAGGAGATATATCGGGGTGTTCACATGGATGTTGATAGTGATGCAGCACGGCAAAGACTTTTTAACATCATAGATTCTGGTATCCTTAATAACCTTCTCTCCATTTGTTTAAAATACCTTTTCTATAAACTAAAAATTAGTTCCTATGCTTGATTTTGGGCGACTCTAGGTCTTCTGTATTACTTCAACACAATATGATATGCAATAAAAATATTTCGATGTCAGGGTGTGAAATAGGTTGTGTTAAAGACAAAATCTATGAAGCGATTCTGGGTATAACTAAACTAATGCGCTCATATACTTCACACACACACACACACACACACACACACACACACACATATAATGATGAAAAGAGTCCATAAGAGGCTTTTTTCGTTAGGTGGTGTCAAATATCTATATCCTCCACGATTTTTTTCGACGATCGGCACCCATCATCATCATCTTCATCATATAAGATGTGGATAAACCAAATTTCATGTGATTCCACCACTTTTCACCATTGAATTAGCAATGTAAAAAGTTTTATTGTCGGTAAACCGTTAATTTTGCACCTACTAAATCAACGGTGAAAAAGTGATGGAATCACATGAAATTTGGTGTATCCACATCTTACATAATAAAGAAGATGATGGTGATGGGTTCCGATCGTCGGAAAAAATCCTGGAGGATGTATTTTTTCGACGCTATAAAGGAAATTCCCTTCCATGGCACCTTTCGGATTAAGTAGAAAAAAAAATTCATAAGGCCTCTTTCCTCCATTATATATATATATATATATATATATATATATATATATATATATATATATATGGGAGTGCTCTATTGCAAACCGGTCTGCGTTTTTTAAAAACGAGAACTCTCGATCCACGACATATTTGAACGATTCGAACCGATCAAGTTGATCATCCTACCTTCGAGTCTATGGCTATGAAAAATCAAAGGATTTGAAGACCTCTAACATGCATCGATGGGTGCTAAAGTGAACGTCTTTCGATAATACATCATAAACTTCATCCGATGCATATGTTAGAGGTTTTTAAATTCTTTGATTTTTCATACACGTATATTTGAGGGTAGGGTGATTAACTTGAACGGATCGGATCGTTCAAATATGTCGTAGACCGAGAGTTTCCTTTTTTAAAAATGCGGACCGGTTTGCAATGGATCACTCCCCCATATGTATATGTATATATGTATAGTTATCCATTGCAAACCGGTTCGTGTTTTTAAAAAACAGGAACTCTCGATCCACGATATATTTGAACGATTTGAACCGTTCAAGTTGATCACCCTACTTTCGAGCAATGTGTATGAAAAATCAAAAGGTTTGAAGACCTCTAATCCATGTATCAAATGAGTACAAAATGAACGCATTTCAATATAGCAACATATACTTCATCCGATGCATGGGTTAGAAGTCTTTAAATCCTTTGATTTTTCATACACATACATTCGAAAATAGGGTTATCAACTTGAACGGTTCGGATTGTTCAAATATGTTAGGAATCGAGAGTTTCCGTTTTAAAAAAGCGCGGACCGGTTTGCAATAGAGCGCTCATATATATATATATATATATATATATATATAAGGTAAGGCCAGTATCTTTCCTTTATCTATCAATGAAGGGGTAAATGAAGTAATTACTTGCAGGGCACAACCAACTTAGTTATGCCCTGTGGATAATTACTTCATTTACCCCTTCATTCATGGTAAAGAAAAGATACTTTTGTCATTTTTGAGGGGGAGAGTAGATAATCTTATAAAATTCCTATGAGATTTTCTCTCACCTTTGTATTAATCAAGTACCTTATTAATTACAAGATTCTTTAACTCATCTTTCTTTGTGAATGACAAAAGTATCCTTATTTTATCCATAAATGAAGGGTAAATGAAGTAATTATTCACATGGTATAACTATGCTGGTTGGAGTAAATTAGCTTTCCCTCCCCACACATACATACATCTATACATACATGTTTTATAAAATGATAAAATTCTAGTTTAATGTTATTAATGATTTACTTACGCAACGTTGTAAAAAACGGATTTGGAGTTTGTTCGGTTGGCCGACGAATAAAGAATATCCGGTTTATTCGGTGATTGTTCAGATTATGTGTGGCCATCAATATTTTCATATAAATATTACATATAAAAAATATAAATATATAGAAAACTAATATATCCGTGACCTAATGATAAGGCGTCCGAACTAAATTGGAAGATTGTGGGTTCGAGTCTCGGTTGAGAAAGAAGAATAAGGAGAGAGAAATAAGGAGAGTGTTTGTGAAATAATAAGTGCGGGTCCCACTTGTTTTTAAATTAATTTGTGGATCCCACACTTGATTTTTTAGTTGTGGGTTTTTTGTTTTGGGCTTAATGGGCCAATTCGGCCGAATATTCGCTTTATTCATCCGAATATATGGTTTGACTGTATATTTGACCGAGTATTGCAGTGTTCGTTCGTTTGCCACCAAATCCGAATATTCGGCCGACTATTCCATTTTTTTCAACACCGTACTATGTCCATATGTCGACAAGTTAGTGCTTTTTGGGTAAAATGTCAGCATTGCACCAGAAGTCCTTTCCCCCCATGCATTCTAGTTCATTGAAAAATATTCTTAACCTCTATGAAACTGATGTTAGTTATATGTATGCCCCAGAGGCCATTACTGTACATACGATGTATATTATAGTGGATGCTTGGACATATACATGGAGGATTTTCTTGCTCGACATGATAGTATACTATCTGATTGCTCTTTATCTTAACATGTACGCTGATTGTCTCTATATTATATGTTGATAAAGCCCTTAGGATGAGTACTTGACTATCAGGATTATGATGCAGATCATACTAGTGGGGACAGAGTAGTCGCTAAGTACATCTTTCAAATATTCCTAGTTGTGGGTGTATCGAGACAGGGTATCGGTATACCAGTGTAGACTAGCGTATAGCTTCTCGACCTATATAGATAGGCGATGGATGATCCCATATCCATTGGTGTTTGACATCAGAGACAGTATACGGGTGCTCAGTGGAGACTGGATACACTGAACGGACTCGCCGAGAACTCCCAAATGGTATTATCCCTAACGTCAGATGTTAGTTCTCTGGTGACACTGGTACATGTTAGTCTGTAGACCCGAGATCGTCATACAGTCTTGTGTGATTCCCACTGTGCTTTGATTTCCACCTTATCACGTTCAAGAGAATGTGCAAAATGGTGGTTTTTGGGTACAGTCCCGAGTCACATGGAGGCAATGAGCGATAGGAGAGGTTTCGTCTCTCTCGGTATTGGGAGTTGATATTGCGCTGTGCTCGATTGGCTATAACAGGAAGTCCTTGGCCAAGGCTGCTTCAGAGATGTACTGGTAAGTGTTATCAGTAGTTTCTCGATCCGTTATGAGTCTCATATCGACACGACTTATCGAGTTATTGGGGTCTGACGTTTACCACCCCTTAGACGAGATATGTGGCATATCAGACGAAGAGACCGGACTGTACGGTAGTGTTACTGATTGGATTCGCAGGAGTACGAGCAGGCTTGCTTGTTGATCTTCTGATCGCTCAATACCCGGATGGCCGTTACGTTTAGCAGACCGCTTGTAACTTATGGGTGTTTGATATGATCATCACCTACTGCCGGCGTATTGACGAGTCTTTAGAGTCCTACACAGGGATTTCCTGGCTCAAGCGAAACGGAGTAGGAGCACATATGTGATTGTGCGGGACCGAGATTGATACGATATGAGATACCGTATTCTATTCTCACGATATGAGATATCGGTCGGTTATATATGATATAGCCGGGTTATCGGATCAAGTGTTGATTCGATAAGTTGATTCATATGATATTAGTCAGTTATAGGTGATATAGTCGGATCATTAAATCAAGAGTTGATTTGATAATCTAATGTATAATTATATATTTAATATATTACATTACATTAACTAGTATTAGCTCACTTATGATTTCTTTTCTCACTTTTGATACATTGATATATATGCGATATATGTTAAATGTATCATGCTAGGTTACAAATGCAACTAGGGTTAATGCGGGTTAAACCATGCTAGGGTTAAGATTAGGGTTTAAATTTTATCATTAAGTAATTCAAATATTATGGATAATTGTCATGGTTGATATTTGTTGAAAGCTTGTAGAAGCTTGTAACCATCTTTGACTTTGTCCATTTTTTTGTCTAGTTTAAGATATTTTTTGACCTAACCTTTAACCCTAGCTCATGGTTAACTCTTTACAAGGGTTAAGCATGACATGCTTAACCCTTGGTTGCATTTCTAACCTCAACAATAATTTATTTTCATCATAACTTGTTCTTCTTCATTTTCTTGACAAAAGCTTTCTAGTTTTTTCGAAAGTGATGATTTTGAGTGAGAAATGATTTTTAATGTAAGCAAAATTCCTACTTCATCATTCTCTGCTACTTGCCATTTAGTATAGGGTGTTTGCTTCACTCATTCCATGATTAGTGAAGAGATAGTTTGGGTTAGTGTCTCCTCGACGTAGATCATCTTTGGTCTCGGAGACTTCGAAGCAAGCATGCTCGTTTCTTCATCGGAGCCTTTCTAGAGTCCGGGACTTCTTGATCGCAGCGAAGGGACTGCTACACGGAGTTAATGAAGTGAAGGACCGGTCTACAAAGGTTGTATTCCTTGTTCACTTAGGATGTAAAGTGTTTACATATGTTATTCCGTCGATTTCTAGTTAACGATTCAAAGTTAGGGTTTGCTAGAACGGCAAATTTTTGAATTTGACATGGACGATACCTCTCGAAACCTTGCTGCCGTGCTATGTAACCCTGCAGTGGTATCAAAGACATGCTAGAAATTTATACGGATTTTGTTAAGATTACGAAACCGAAATACTCCGAAACTTCAAACAGAAAAATGAAGTTTCTGTCGATTTTAAAAGTTAAAAAAAAGTTTTAAACAAGTACAGAGTGATGTATGAGATATATCATGAACACAGTAAAAATTTCAGGGCATTCTCAAAAATTTTGGCCGGCCACCAACACCCACATCTCGGCCAAAACCGAGCCCCTCCCCCTGAAAATTTTTCTGTGTTCCAGTTACTTGGTTTTGATGTTTCAGGTGTTGTTTGTTTTTGCTAATTTTGCATGTGATGTAATCTTACACTATAAACAATTCGGAGTGTTTCGTATTCGTATTTTTAACATTGTTTCGGGTTATTCGCATGTTGTCTAGACGAAATTAAAAAGTTCGATCGAATGTCAAAAACCCATTTTTCCAAGTTTAACGTATTCGGAAAAATATGCAAGTGATTCTATGAACCCTCTAGAAGAATGAAACCCTAACTCGACTTTTTTTTGGATCACAGAACCGCGGTCAAACCCTAAGGTTTGCCGTAGTTCCGTGGCGACATGAGTGAGACTTGGGTCTGCCCTTCTACGGCTGGTGTATAGGTACTGTGGCATATTCTGTATATTATTGAACTGTGCTCAAGTGTTGAGCTGTCGGAAAAATGTGGGACTTTGATGAATCGATCGAAAAGTTTAACGTCGTCCGGATATTATGTGATGGGATACAATATTTGGAATCCACATGTAGTTATGAGATAACTAGTTTGAATGTTATAAATCTAGCATTTTAGTCTCATTTAATCGGTTGCCACGGGATTTTGATGCGATTAAATGTCCGTCGCAATCAGGTAGCGTACGCGGATACTCGCCGGGTAAACTTAATAGATAGCCACTCCCTATAGCCCCGAGCAAGTGACTGTAGGAGAACCCCGTCGCCAAAAGTATCCGTTCGGGTGCTCGCGGCAGCGGTGTTCCGCCTTAGTGCACTTCGTCGACGGTATCGGGAGGGTGCGGTCGTCTACTAAAGTTTCCGACGAGTATTCGATCAGGATGTCGGGAATCTTGTTGAATTGCCTGATTAGATATTAAAAGGTGTTTTGAATATCGAGACTAAAATGCGGGGTTTATAATTGTTAGATATGCGATGTCTAAGGAATTCATTTGGTTAGGCATGAAATCCAAAGTATGAGATATTTCGGGTTTATGATGTCTAAGGTGGTTGTGGATTCCAACTGTTGTAGTTTTTCACTTTTTTTCTGCGACTGTAAGTGTAATATGTGGTGCATCGCCGGTTTCGGTGCTATATATCAACGACAATTGGGATACGCATATTTACTTACGTTGATGACATGTGATGTTATGTGTTGTGATATGTTATATTGGATCGTCGTGTTTTGAATAGCCGGGGGTTTTATATGAGATGGGAGTTTTTATTTTCATTCATGTAAAATTCATTGTATGTAATATTCTTTTATTGGGGTACTTCCGGGTTGAGGATGATGTCACCATTGTATGTTATTTACTTTTCCGCATTAGGATAGACCCAAGGCGGGGAGCACAAGTAACCGGATTTTAGGGTCCAGTGCGAGACCATCTCGAGGAGTCGAGACTGGGTCTCCTAACTCTAGAATTGGTATGGTTGCTTGCCTCTCTCATAGGGGTCTAGGGGTGCGGGATTGGCTATTCACCACGACCGTGAAATCCGTGTTTTATACCGGCTTAAAATAAAACCCGGAAATCCTAGTACATCCAATATTTCATATGTTTTTATTTTGCTGCGATATTCTGTAATGTGATCATTGATTATATTCTGAGACGAATGCTTATATTATATATATATGATATATATTATATATTGTTGCTTTCGTTTCATATGTGTTGCTTGGGAAGCATAATAAATGAGACTTCATTAATGAGATTAATGAAATAAAAGAAATCTAAAGATGTTGTAGAAATTTGTTTCGAAAACTGGTAGCTCTAGTTCTTGCTTTGCATAGCGGTATTCCTTGTAGAATATCCAGCACCTTATTCGATAAGGAAAGAGCCGAGATTCCTTCACCGGGAGTGACCTCTTTAGCGAAACTAGCAGATACTACAAACTCGGTTTGTCTTTTGATTGCTTTTATAGTTTTTGCTTTGCATAGTGGTATTTGTGAAATATCCTGCACCTTATTCGATAAGAAAAGAGCCGAGATCCCTTCACCGGGAGTGACCTTTTTAGCAAAACTAGTAAACGCCTCAAAAACACTCCTTTTCAAAATCACTCGACTCTACAACGATATCAAGTTCATTACGCAAAAGGTTTTCTTAAAAACCCGTCGTAGCCCTCCGTCATTTCAGATAAGTAATAGTTAGTATTCGTGCTGCGTTTGTTAGCCTTTGTCAAGACGTAGTGTGCGGTAGCTGATTACTGCTTATCTGCATAAGCATATGATGTGATTGAGTAGGGTAGTTGTGCGACCTTTTTGGCCTTTGTCAAGGGTCGTACGGATGGGTTTAATTCAATCAGGAAATGACGGGTTGAACTTGGCTAGCATCCTATGGTTTGTTGGTCTTTGTCAAGGTCATATGAGATTATGGGCAAAATATTATTGGGAATTTCAAGTGTTGTAATTTGCAATGAGATTGTTGGATCCCGATACCCACTGCGAGTAAGAGTTACTCTTGGAAGAGTTTTACACATTACAATTAGCCGATCAAGTAGGTGTCTAGAAAGGTGTCAACGAGGTTACGCCCCTGGGAAAACGAGGTTTATTTTAATCAGGTCTGTGCGAAAGCATGGGGAACCTCTCTCAAAGTACCGACACTGGCCTGGCCGAAAAATTGGCGAACTTGTAGGGTGTAATCAATCCTGGCTAGTCTTTCCTTTTAGGGTTTGAAGGAAGATTTGACTAAAACAGTAGGAGCGATCCTGATTAGATATATTAATAACCAATCTAATCTTGCAAGAGCATACGCTGAGTGTTTTCTTCTCTCTCTCCAGGTAGCGATCATGTCACGCCTTAATCAAGATAATAATACGGATGGATTGACTGAACCCGCTTGTTATACTGAGCTGAGGAACGTTGGTCCCGATCTAACTTATAATTGTTATAAGACAGAGCAGGAAATAGGGGATTACCAGGATTCCCGTGCCGCCTAAACGAAGAAAGTATATATGGATACATCTTCTTCGGGTGTGTTCATTACAGAGAACTGTTTCTCAGTTTCCTTTATGTCCTGGGTATGAGATACCGGATCAGGATTCCATATATGTAATCTGTTACATGGGCTACAGATAGGTAGAGAACTGGGAATGAGTGATATGTTTCAAGAGTTGGAAACGGTGCATGTTCCCCCAATCAGAGCAAAACTCTGTTGAAATTCAAAATTTAAATTTTGAAGCAATGCTTCAAATACTGGACGCAACGCGCCACGTGTCAGACGCTGATACATCAGCGCAGCGTCCGAGACAGCGCGCCCAATCAGAGCAAAGCTCTATTTAAAGCAAAAATTAAAGGAAGCAACGCTTCAGTTGCGCAGGCACTGCGCTGCGCGACACGTGTCAACGCAGATACGCTAGCGCAGTTGCGCTGCGCGACACGTGTCAGCGCAGTGGCGCTGCGCTGTGCGCTGCTTGACACGTGTCACGCGCTGGGGTATTTACGCCAAACAGAATTAAAATTTTAAAGAAATTTTTCTGTTCTTGTTAAAACAAAAAGATTTTCTTCTGTAAAACAGGAGCCATTGGATCAATGATCCAACGGTGGGGAAAATTCCCCAAATCACTCAGAGAAAAATCTCTCTAACAAATTTAACTAATTTATGGGCACCATAAAAAGGACCCTAGACCTCAATAAAAAGGCATCAACATTTGTGAGAAATCAAGAACTTCAAACAGAGAAAACTCTGAAGAAATTTCAAAAAAAAGGTAAAAAACCTTCATAAAATAGAAGAAATTTCTTCTAATAGATCATTGATCTAAGAACAAGATCAATGATCTTCACATAATAAACAGTGCTTTGCACTTTTTATGAACCACTGGTTCTTTAAAATAAGAAAAACAAGAAATACTTGTTTTCTTTGATTCTAATTAAATCAAAGAAAACAAACAGTGCTTTGCACTTTGTCATGAACCATTGGTTCTAAAAAGATTCTTAAATTATAGTGCCTTGCATTTTGCAAACTGCGCTGTTGCGCTCCTGGATTGGCGCAAGCCACCAGAGAGCGCTACGTGTCAGCATCTGAACCATCTGCGCTATGCGCTTTTGAAATAGAGCCTTACTCTCTGGAATTGGCGCAACTCAGCAGGGCGCGCCACGTGTCAGCAGCGCAAGCGCAGCGCATTGGCGCAGCGCACTGCGCTTGCGTGACACGTGTCAACACCACAAGCGCTTGCGCTTTCTGATTGGCGCAAAGCGCCTGACAAATGCAATGCATTTCCTAAAGGGCCAGGCCCAAATCAAAAAGACCTAGTAGGCCTAATTAAATTGCAAAGTAATAAATGGGTAGAGCCCAGGTAAAATTGATGCTCTGCATCTTTTATAAAAGGGCAGAGCCCAAGTAAAATTGATGCTCTGCATCCTTTATGGGCAGAGCCCAACCAAAAATAGAAAATAATGCAATGCATTATTTAAAAATGGGCCAAGCCCTAGTACAGGCCGAAAACAAATAAAAGTGTCAACATTTTTCAATTGGACCTAGCCCAATCGTGGCCGTAAGTCCTTAAATTAAATTGACTGAGCAAAATTGCTCTCCTAAATCAATTTACCTCCGGTTCGAGGGTATATCTCCGAACTCCTCTGACACCTATCGTTGTAATCTTTCAACGACGTCAGAGAGGTGACGGGTCCCAACGACCACACATCGATACGGACTGCGGAGTCTTTAAACTCGTGGACCGAAACGTCCTTAAACTAATATTGGACCGAAACGTCCTTAAACTAATGATGGACCACCACGTCCTTAAACTGGCGATGGACCACTACGTCCCTAAACTGGAACAATAGAGCCTCCAAATGCTCTTTTGCCGGATCTAAACGGTCCCGTTTAAGTTGATCTTAGCCCTAAACACGGCTAACGTATCCTTAAACATTCAAATGGACTATAAAACTCCAAATCGACTTTGGTTCAAGGGTACATCTTTGAACTCCTCTAACACCTATCGTTGTAATCCTTCAACGACGTCAGAGAGATGACGAGTCCCGACGGCCATATAATAAATGGATCACCACGTTAAGTTGATCTTAGTCTCAAACAGGACTAACGTATCCTTAACGAACGTTTAAGTTGATCTTAGCCTCAATACGGCTAACGTATCCTTAAACTAAAAACACCAAACCCAAATCTAAGTAAATACGGATTTGGACTAATCCACGTCCTACGGACGACGGCATTATTCAGTCTCCGTATACAATCCACGGGCAACCACAAACAAAACAAACACACACGACACGAAGTGAAATTCTGGAGAAGGAGAAAGTGGCTGCCGCGATGCGGTAGCGTAATTAACTGCAGGGGCTTGCGCATGCAGGGAAGAGCGTCCCCAAAATTAAAAACCTCTCTAACGAGGGGGAATCTGACGAAGTCTGCTACATCGGCCGCATCCGTTTAAACCTCCGATATACGGTGCCATAAATCAACTTGGCATCTTCGGAGAGGTGGACGGATAAAACCATATAGCATCTGCCCCGAATCTCAGGCAAGACGTCCTCACGTCGTCTCCGCCGTCTTTCGGAGGGGAACAGATTCTGGCACGCCCGGTGGGACCTTTTCCTCTTTCCACTCCACACTTCGTGTGTTGTCTTCGCGAACCAATCGCGGTTTGTTAACGGTTGCCTTTGGATTTCAAGTTACTAAGATTTGGTCTTTTGCCTGGCGCAGAACTCAAGCATCAATGGCCTCTAACCGCACCAACTGCTCGAAGTGCCGCTGCAACGGACGCTCCATCTCACCTGGAAGTGTAGCATATGGGCCCCAAGCGGCCTCCTTCCTCGATCTGCCGGTAGAAAAGGTGACCCAGGCCATCACCGGCCTGTTTTTCGGGACCATGATCCCACCCACAAGCTTCTCTATGCCAATACCTGCACCAGAAACGGACAAGAAGTCGGTCTTCGACTGGCTCACTGCTACGACGGCCCCTGTCAACGGGTCGTCCATTACCAAGCCAACAGCCTCTGTCTTCGCGAGGCTGGATCAAAACTCTGAGGGGCCCATCAAGAAGCCTGTGAATCCCAAGGTGGCTATCCCAAGGAAGGCAATAGCCGCTGCTCCATAAGTCGTCAAGACGGCTTCCCCTGTCAAAGAGTCAGTCTTTTCAAGACTGACTATTACTGCTCCTACCCCTGCTCGAGGATCTGTCTTCGACAGGTTGAATATCACCCCTCGAAGGACAACCTCAGTCTTTAAGAGATTAACACCAGCGGCGCCTCATTCAGACAGGGGGCAAAAAGAAGCTGTCTCTATCTCCGAGCCAGTCCTAGCGGCTCGTCATGCTCGACGTCGCCATTGGCAACGAGTGAGGAAGGCAGTGGGCAACTCCTCCTCAGGGCTAACTCCACCGGCTCCAGTGATGGAAGTCAACGCTGCTGTTCCAACTGGGAACAGCTTTGAACTGTTGAGGAGGGTACGTAAGAACTCTCCAACCGCTACATTGAAAAGATCTCCGCCCGCGGAGAGAGTTCCGGAAACGAAGCAAGAACAGCCCCCTCAACGGCTGTCCTAAAAAATATACAAGGTTTGGCGGAGGGTTCAAGACTCCGTGATTGACCCAGGTCACTCTCGTCAACAGAAAAAGGCAAAAGTGCAAGAAGAAAAGGATCGTCCTCTTAAACAGCAAAGGACGACAATCACAAGGGTGCTCACTGCAACGGTCCCTTCCACTTCAACGGCCCATAAAAGAAGAAGGCCGGAGAAAACCCCCGCGCCCGCGGCAAATGCCAAAGATGGTGAACCTAAACGCCCTAAGTCCGGGGGCATAATAGTTCATACAGTGTACATGGCGTCGGGAAAGGAGGACAGCCGTGCATCCACAGGTCATAGACCACTTACACGGCCAGTGATCAAGGCCCAGGAGAAACAGCAAAAGCTCCATGAGATGATGACCGTGATGGCCGCACTCACTGGGCCAAAAGAAACCCCTGAAACATCCTTGGATGAACGTCAGGAACAAGAAACTGATGCCGAATTCCTTCGTCGCATACTGGAGAAGAAGGATAAAGAAGCTGCGGAACAAGCAGCCAGCATAAAGAAAATGGCCTTCCTGTTCCAGGACATGGTGGGTATGATGATTCAACAAGATCCACCTGCTGAAGATCCCCCGATCATCCTTGAAGATGATAGGGGAGAAACGTCGAATCCTCCTCCGGCTCTGTCAACAGCCAAGGAGGAGGCAATCTCCAAAGCTGACTTGGACGAGTACATAGCCCAACAGATCCGGGTTCATCAAGCGACTGAAGCAGCAGGACAGGTCGTAAAAACGGGGCGACCGTATCCAGGCTGGTACGACCAAATTAGGTACCCGCCAGGTTATACGATACCAAAATTCCATATATATAAGGGGACTGGCAATCCCCACCAGCATGTTGCCCAGTTCAGGGCGCTTTGCGGCAACACTGGCGGTGATGATAAATTGTTGCTCCGCCAGTTCGTTGGTAGCTTGTCAGATACGGCGTTCGAGTGGTATTCCGAGCTCCCGAATGACTCTATCAAAACCTTTGCTGAAATGGAACTGCTGTTTACCCAATGTTTCGCGAGTGCCAGTGAGCGTACCCCGATAACGGCATTGATCAATGCCAGGGTAAAACCGGGCGAGACGTGGGTCCAATATGCTATACGGTGGCGTAATTTATGGTCAAAATGCGAGCAGCGCATAGAAGAAGCTCCCGCGGTGGGTATGTTTGTGGGAACCCTTGATCCGCAAGCAACCATTTCGCAATTTATGATGTTCTTCAAGCCGACCACCTTCCAGGCACTAATCGACAAGCTGGCGCAAATGGATCAGATGGGCCATAAACCTCCTCTTCCAAAGCCGGACTCCCGAAATGAGAAGGGGAAGGGAAAAGCGATCGTTGTCGCTAATGCTCAACAGCAACCGAACATCTCAAAGCCGGTCGTTCGTCAAAATAATATGTGTCCGTACGTAGCCCTTAAGGAGAGGATGGGACGTCCTTACTCTTTTCCCTGGGATAAAACGAGAAGGTTATTCGAGCTGGCGTTGCGCAACCGACTCATAAATCTGCCGGATCCAAAACGTCCGTCGCAACCAATTGACGTCAATGAGCCCAACTACTGTCCTTATCATCGAGTACTGGGTCATCCGATCGAGGATTGCTACGTCTTCAAAAATTGGCTTGAAGACCAGTACCGACAGGGCAAGTTTGCATTGTCCGACAAATGGAAGGTGAATCCACCGCAACCCCACACCTCTAAGGGAATGAATACGCCGGGGGCCACATACTCTGTCGTTGAAGAAGCTACTTGGGAGGTTGTATTATCAGCCAAGACAAAGAGGATGCTGAACGACCTTCAAACATGCCCAGCGATTAAGTGGAAGAACCCGTTGGAGCCGCAGATCATTGAAGGGATGTTGAAGCCTCGTCCAACTCAAAAGATCGATGGAGGTGGCCCAAGCATTCACAACCAGCCGTCGAAATCTTCAAAGAAGAAGAAAAAGAAGTCGAAGAAGCCCGTGAAGCCTGGCGACAAGCGCACGGACTTGCAAAAACAAATTGACGCGCTGGAGGAATACAACCAGAAGGCACGGACTCCCATTACATTCCAAGAATTTCTCAATCACGTCTTTCAAGAGGAAAACGAGGGAGAAAGTTCATCTGATGAATCTGAAGAATACGTGGCGAGCTGCTATGTGATTTCCCATTCATTCATGGGCGATGAGGAGACTCTTTGTACTGAAACGCTGGGGGCAGATCCTGAACCAAAAATTTCGGGGCCGTCGGATGAAGTAATTGACGCATTCCTTAATGAAGCTCTCTTAAAAAGTAAAGCTGATCGGGAGCGCGAGTCGGTTATATTCGAAAAGGCCAAACGCTAACGCCTTGACGAAAAAATTGAGATACTCCCGCTGGAGCAAAGCACACCCACTGCGGATAAAATCAAATTCAAGATGAGGAAGAGGTTTGCTAAAGCCGTGTCAATGGGTATGAAACTACCATTCTCTGAGGGAAACGTTACTGGTGAAGTGGAAATGCACCCCTCTTATTGCTTGTATCATCGGAAGATTTCACACCCCACTGAAAAGTGCAAAGCTTTCGATAGATGGTGGCAAGGATATGTTGCTCACCGGCAGCAGTTTAAGCGGGAAAAGCGCAAGACCCGCCGAGTAAAACGGTACGACCGAAGGGCTTAACAGAACCACCGGCAATTGTTGCATGGTCAACGCCGGAGGATCACAAGTGCTCACATTCGGGAGTGATTCCGATGAGGAGCTGGCTCTTAGCCCCTTCTTTAAAGAGTCCACTGTGGGAAAAGAAGAAGAGCCGAAGATCTGTGAAAATATCCGGCTGCGTAATCGCACGTTGCCCGAAAAGAATCTCGGACCCCCAAACAAAAAAGATAAAGGGAAAGAAAAGGTCTCTGAGGATATCGCCCTAGATGACCAAGTCATGGAAGAACTAACTGCCAAATACCCGCCGATGAAAAATAAGGTGGATTACAACGTCTTAGCGCATCTGAGGAAGCTACCATCGCAACTCAGCATTCTTGACGCCCTTTTACTATCAAAGGAGGCGAGAAATTCGTTAATTAAGGCACTACAGGACCCGGAGCAGTTCCAAGCTTTTCCAGCCGAAGAAAAGATGAAGGATTAATTGGAAGAAGTGCACACGGCCGATGTCATTTTTGGCGATGAAGACCTTCTCCTTGGGACGTGCGAGCACAATCGCCCCTTTTATGTCTCAGGATATTGCCATGATATAAAGATAGGCAAAATCCTGATCGATAACGGGTCGTCTGTTAATCTACTCAATGTGCGGGTGTTAAAAGAAATCTGCATGAGCGTCCAGCACCTTCCTCGGGATAAGATCACCATTTCCGGGTTCGACTCCCAATCATCAAAGACTCTTGGATCTGTGATACTGACGCTACGCTTTGGGCTGCTCGTCACGGACATTAAATTCCACGTCATAGATGCCAAGACATGCTACAACGCTCTGCTCGGCCGACCATGGTTACACGAGTATAACATCATCCCTTCTACACAGCATCAGTGTATGAAATATTTTAGGGATGGTCTCGAGTATACCGTGACGGGAGAACTGAATCCGTTTTCCGTGAACGAAGTTCGCAAATATGAAGATGCCAAATACTTCTTATCGAGTTTCGAAGACACGGAAAGGTGTCACAAGCCGGAGAATAAAGCTAACGCTACCATCCCTGTTTTCGGCAGTGATACCGAGGAGGAAGAGAAGATAGTTTATTCGGGTCCACTCTAATACAACAAGCCGGGACCATCCGCTTCTACGTTGATCTTTGGTAGTGACTCGGAAGATGAGGTCCATGCTGTGTTCTCTGCTCGGTCTTCAATATAAACATCCGCCGATGAAGAGCAAAGTCTGCAAGTCGCCATGGTGCCACCCAAACACCATAAAGAACTGGATGCGCTTGATATCTACAGTGTAGAGGAGCTGCGGACGTTCTATGTCCTTCCCAGGCGAGAAGGCGAAAAGGCAATTCTATTCTACCGCTCTGAGGAAACCAAAGTGGAGAAAGAAATTTGGCACGGTACGGATCCTACGCTGGACAGGCTTCAACCCATCCGTCTACCCAGATATTATACAGAAGGCTTGAAGAGGCTGTTGAAGCGCCAAAGGATACCCTTCAAACAGACCATTAGAAAGGCCAAATTCTATGACAGGGTCTGGAACGTCCACGGAACTCAGCACAAGCTGCCTAGTGGGAGGATGGAGACGATCGGGCTCGGATACATTCGCTCCAAGAAACGAGAGATGCTCCGCGACTGTTACGTCGTGCACGACTTCAATGAAGAAGCAGATGCTCAACGGGAGGACACTAATCCTGAACCCGTAAAAGTTCCTGATGCAAAAGTGCCTAGTCCGTCGTTTGAAGAACAAATGGACAAGCTTATAAGGGAAGCTGGTCAAAAAGTCCAAGATGATCACAACCGCGAAATGGCCATCTACGAGAAAGCCAAAACGCAACGTCTCCTTCAACAGACCGTGAAAGATGAAAGTGCCGCCCCCTGTCAACCTGTTATAAAAAAGGCTCGACGCAGAGGCAGAAATAAGTCGAAAAGCCAAAAAAGCGCTCAACGCCAACAAAGCGGGGCTAAGAAGCCACGCAAACGGGAGTCGAGTGTTATTGATCTATCCCTCATGACGAAAATGGGTCGAGCGTACTCGTTTCCTCGGGACAAGACAAAGAAGATACTTGATCTTGCTCTAAAACATCGAATGCTTACATTGCCGGAGTCCAAAAACCCCGAACAAGCAGGCGAAGTCTCCGACCCAAATTATTGCTCTTACCATCGAATAATAGGGCATCCTCTTGAAAATTGCTTCACCTTCAAGAATTGGGTTGAAGATCAGTATCAGCTTGGCAAATTCGCTCTGTCTGACAACTGGAGGGTCGCCGCCACAGAAGCACGAACCCAAAGCCATAAGAACAGAACCAACTCCACATTGGGATTGGAAGCGGATTCGCACTTGTCGCATGATAACAATAGTAAAAGAAGAGCCCGAGAACATGGATAACCTTCCCTGGTGCTTCGTGAAGAGCAATGATGAGGTGATCTCAGAATTTCCACCAGCGCCGAAAGAACTGGAGGATGGAATACATACCACTGCGGATAACCTCAAGAAAATTGAGTTGGGGACGGCTAACGATCCGCGACCGACATTTGTCAGCGAGCTGCTATCTGAAGAAAGGGTGGCTGCGTTAAAAGACGTCCTTGTACAGCATAAAGATTGCTTCACATGGAACTATTCCGAAATGCCGGGACTAGATCCAGAAGTTGCTGTGCACAAATTGGCGATATCCCCGGATGTCAAGCCAGTCAAACAGGCGCCGAGGAGAATGCGGCTCGAGCTTGAGATGAGCATCAACGCCGAGGTCAAGAAGCTAATCGACTCTGGTTTTATCCAGGAGGTCCAGTATCCCGAGTGGATCGCCAACATCGTCCCGGTGATGAAGAAAAATGGGACGGTGCGCATATGCGTGGACTTTCGGGATCTCAACAAAGCCTGCCCGAAGGATGATTTCCCGGTGCCAGTCACTGAACTGATGATAGACAATACGTCCATTCATGAGGTTTTCTCCTTCATGGACGGCTCATCAGGGTATAATCAGATAAAGATGCATCCCGAAGACCAGAAGCATACCGCTTTCCGGACCCTTTTGGGAATATTTTGTTACAAGGTAATGCCCTTCGGTCTAAAGAACGCCGGCGCCACCTATCAGAGAGCCATGATAAAGATTTTCGATGACCTCATACATGAAATCGTCGAATGTTATATCGACGACCTCGTGATTAAGAGCAAATCATACGAGGAACATCTTGAGTATCTAAAGACTGTATTTCGACGCCTTCGACAATACAACTTGAAGATGAACCCTCTTAAGTGCGCATTCGGAGTTTCCTCGGGTAAATTCCTGGGATTCATCGTCCGACACCGAGGCATCGAGATAGATCCGTCAAAGATCAAGGCGATCATGGAAATGCCTCCGCCGAGAACTCTTAAGCAGCTGCGATCTCTCCAAGGGAAGCTCGCATATATACGGCGATTTATAGCTAACCTTTCAAGCAAGTGCCGTCCTTACAGCCACCTGATGAAGAAGGGAACCCCGTTCGTCTGGGACCAAAAATGCCAGGGCGCGCTGGACGAGATTAAACAGTACCTGCAAAACCCGCCATTGTTGGCTGCTCCGGTTAAGGGAAAGCCTCTCATTCTTTACACAACCGCCCTCGAAGGTTCTTTAGGCGCATTATGGGCGTAAGAGAATGACCAGGGGAAAGAAAGGGCACTCTACTATTTAAGTCGAGTTCTTCTAGGGGCAGAAAGCAACTACTCTCCTATCGAAAAACACTGCCTGGCGTTAATCTTCGCGATAACAAAGCTCAGGCACTATGCGTTGGCGCATGAGGTCCGTCTCATTTCGAAGGTGGACCCTCTTAAATATTTAATGTCAAAGGCCATATTAACGGGACGACTCGCTAAATGGGCCCTGCTCTTGATGGAGTTCTCGATAACCTATCAGCCTCTCAAGGCAGTAAAAGGCCAGGCCATTGTCGACTTCCTCGCTGAGCATCCGATACCCGCCGATTCTCCTCTGAATTGCGATCTTCCAGACAAACATGCGTTTGATGCGATCGACGGTGATGATATCCGATGGGAGCTTTATTTCGATGGAGCATCTTCCGTAAAGAAGCGCAAACAAAGTATCCTTATAATCAAATCGGGGGTAGGACTCATCTTTGTAACTCCACAGGGAGGGATAATGCGTTTTGCTTTCTCCCTAACAGAGCTGAGGACAAACAATGAAGCCGAATATGAAGCTTTGATAGCAGGCCTCGAGATCGCCATCGACATGGGAATTGAAAACCTCCTCATATACGGAGATTCTCAACTGGTCGTTAGTCAAGTAAACGGCGACTACCAAACGTGCAAACCGGAATTGGTGAAGTACGGTGAAAAGGTGCAACAACTGTTGACCCAAATTCCCTCCTATACTTTGGAAAGCATACCGCGTGCGGAAAACAGCAAAGCAGACGCATTGGCCAAGCTTGCTAAAGAACTGGCTGACGAGAACCTCGATGACGTAAGAATCGTGGTACAAAGCCGTCGGGTGCTCGCCCCAGCAGAAATACCTCCGGAATCATCCGAAGAGAAGGGAGCGACTGAACAGACGACCCTACAAATAAAAGACCGGGAAAAGGTTGAGGATTGGAGAGAAGTCTTTATAGACTACTTCAAATACCTGTTGGAGGTAGTGCCCTCAGAGTCAATTATTGGATCACAGGTACGTGATTGCAATGATTAAGGGAGGACCTATCCCGGTAGGACAGTCTTACTCGAGATGATAGTATGCTATCTGGTTTACCTTTATCATCGTGTACTGCTTTAGGTGACCTGACACGTCGCTATTACACGTTGATAGAGCCCCTAGGATTCTTGCTTGACCACCAGCAGTATGAGGGCGATCATATAAGTGGGAGCTGGGGGTCTATAAGCTTATCCTTAAAAGGTCCTTAGTCGTGGGAGTTTCGAGACTGGGCATCGATACTCCATTAGTAGACTAGTGTATACAGTCGAGACCCCGATGAGGGGCGGTGGCCGGTCTCACAAGCCACTGGTGTCAGTTGGATCACCTAAGATGTATACATGTGCTCATTTGGTTATGAGTACACCGGACAGGACTCGCCGGGAACATGCTAGTTGGTCATATACCAGACGTCAGATGGCAGTTCCCTGGTGACATGTGTGCAGGTTAGTTCATCGACCTGGGGATCGTCATTTGTCTCGTGTGAGTTCCCACTGTACTTTGATTACTACCTTACCACGGCTCAAAGGAGTCGTGCAAACAGGTTTTAGTTGGGTACAGTCCCGAGCCACATGGAGACAGTGAGCGTATCTTCAGGGGTTCGTCTCTCCCGGTATTGGGGGTGAGGTCGTGCTGTGTCTAGGAGAGCCATTACACAAAGTCCTTGGCCAAGGCAAGGAGATTTACTGGTAGGTATTCCAGTAGTATCTCAGGGTGTTCTGGGCTACACTCCGACACGACTTGTACCGCTTTTGGGGGTCTGACTTTTACCAACCCCCTAGGCCCGCCATGCGATACTCATAGACGAACGGACCGGACTGCACGGATATTGTCACTGACAGGCTCAGTAGGGTGTCAGGCTGAGCTCGCTCACAGACGTCCCTTTTGGTCAATACCTGGTGGCCCGTTATGTATTGGCTTATACCTCTAACGTGCTAGTGGTTAAATCCACAACCAAGGTGTTGATGAGTCTTTAGAGTCCCCCACATTTCAGTTACTCAGCTTTCGGGCGAAAGGTTGTAGAGGCCGTATGGAGATATGGCAAGGTCCGATCAGATACGTGCGGTATTGCACGGATCAGGATCGGACAGTTTGTACTATAGGCCGTATGGTTTTATGGCAAGGTTCGATCAGATACGTGCGGTATTGCACGGATCAGGATCGAACGGATATTACTAGCCGGCTTTGGTTTAAGCCGGATCCTAGTATAGTACAGTGTAGATTTTGTCTCATTGCATTTGTATTTCGGTCGGAATACAAATGCGGGTGTGTATGCACAGTATCGGGGTTTTCCTGTAATTTATTACGGGACCAGTTTTCTGGAGTTGCCAGTTTGCTTTCCGTTTCGGCCGATTTCCATTGTTCCGTTCATTGGCCGAAGATTGGTGGAGGAGGGCTTATTTGCATTGTTGCAAATAAGCAATTGTGGAGGGGGTCTTTGCATATTTATTTGTGTCATGATGGTTTTCATGATGAGCACCATTCCTTGACCTTGACCTCTTCATGATGGCTTGACTTTTTGAAGTCATCATGCTTGATGATTGTTGATGATGGGAGATGGTATGGTTGTTGAGTGAGGATCTTTTTGGTGATCATTTCCTTTTTGCATGATAGCCTTCTCTCTCTCTCCCTTTTTTGGATTATGAGAATGGCTCCCTCTTTTGTTACACACTTGACTCTCTCATTCTCATTCTCTCCTCCCCCTCTAGTTATGGCCGGCCAAGCTTGGAGGAGGGGTTGCCCATTTTTGTAGTGGGGATTTTTGCTCTCTTGATGTTAGAAAAATCCCCAAGTTCCTCCACATTGTTCTTGTATCATCCCTCCACCTAAAATGGCATCTCCATGAACCCCAAAGTGAGACTTGAGGACTACATATTCTACAGCGAACCTTGGGCACGTCGAGTAGCCGGCTTCGTGCCCGAGTTGCCTCGGCATTGAGGTGGGAGCCCGTAAACAAAGTAGGCGATGTGGTGCACTTCCGGCGACAAGGAGGAGACGGGACTTTTCCGCAGGAGATCGGGACCATGACGAGAAGACCGGAGGACTTGGATCGTCGGTATATCTCTATTCCCTTTCTTGTTGGTAGCTAGGACTAATTAATGGTTCGATCCGGGTTGTAGTGCGCGGCGGTTTGCCAGTCCAAGAAAATTTAAAGTTTATCACCGCTTCCGCATTTGGCCGTCGGATTGACGGCCGGGGCGCCGCCGTGCACTTACAATACCGTCGAACGCCCGAAGATGCGTCCTTAAGACATCAGCTTATGAAACGAGCGCTGTCTTTCGCCTTCGCCAATGACACCCTATACAAGAGGTCATTTGATTCTCTATGGTTGAGATGTCTGGGACCTGACGAAGCGAAAAGAGTCATCCAGGAAGTTCATGATGGAATCTGTGGTTCTTACCAAGCAGGTCCAAAGATGAAATTGAAGATCAAATGGATGGGCTACTACTGGCCCACGATGATTCAGGACTGTCTCGAATATGCGAAGCAATGCCACTCATGCCAAATCCATGGGGACTTCATCCACCAGCATCCAAATCCACTACATCCGACAATGGCTAGCTGGCCATTCGAAATATGGGGAACTGACATAGTCGGCCCCATCGAATCAGTACGTCCAGGGGACATCGTTTCATCCTGGCGACGACTGACTACTTCTCCAAATGGGCAGAGGCAGTACCGCTGAGGGAAGTGAAGACGGAAAATATCCTCCACTTCTTCAAGACGCACGTCATACATCGGTTTGGAACTCCGCGACGGATCATCTTCGATAACGGGCCAGCTTATAGAAGCCACAAAATCAGTCGCTTCGCACAACAGTATAATATAGACTGGAGATATTCCTCAGTTTATAATCCGCGAGCTAATGGTCTAGCCGAGGTCTTCAACAAGACCCTGACGAAGATCATGAAGAAGAAGGTGCCCCGAAATAAGATGGACTGGCATGAGAGGCTGCAAAAAGCTCTTTGGGCGTATCGCACTACGTTCAAGACGGCCACGAACATAACGCCGTACGCGTTGGTATTCGGTACGGAAGCAGTACTCCCCCTCGAGATAGAGTTACCCTCGTTACGAGTGGCAGTCCACTATGAGTTGATGAACGAAGAAAATGCTAATCTTCGGCTTGAGGAGCTTGATGCTCTTGAAAAAACACGGCTCATAGCGCAACAAAATCTGAAAGTTTATAAAGCAAAGATGAAGCGCTCGTATGAAAGAGTGACCCGACCGAGGACATTCCACCAAGGCGAACTCGTGCTAGTGGTCAAAAGGCCTATGATCCCCAATCGCGCCAAGCGGGGAAAATTCGAGCCAAACTATGAAGGCCCATACATCATAGACAAAGTCTACCAGGGTGGAGCCTATCTACTCATAGATATGCATGGTGAAAGGCCTTTCAGGCCAATAAACGGTAGATTCCTAAAGAAATACTACGGTTAATGAGCCACAGCCTAGGTCAATGATAGATGAAGACTACTATGTCCGCTCGCTATCTTCCTAAGCTCAAGCTTTATAAGCAGTAGCCAGCCTTCTCCATGACGGACCGAAACGTCCTTAAACTAATAGCGGACTGAAACGTCCTTAAACTACTACCGCAGCATCCGTAGGATGACGAGATTAAAAAAAAAGAAGAAAAATATAATAAATAAAAACAGTATGTCCATAAGCAAAAAGGGCACGGATGAAAACCCGAAAGGGCTCCGTGAGTAAAAACAGCAGGACTACCGGCGAGTGTTCGTGAAAACCCAAAAGGGCGCGATCTCGTAAAAAGAAGGGAGAGAAGAAAATAAAAAGAATAAAAAAAACGGTATGTCCATAAGCAAAAAAGAGCACGGATGAAAACCCGAAAGGGCTCCGTGAGTAAAAACAGCAGGGCTACCGGCGAGTGTTCTTGGAAACCCGAAAGGGCGCGACCTCGTGAAAAAAAAGAGAGAATAAATAAAAAAAATATATAAAAAAAAACGGTATGTCCATAAGCAAAATGGGCACGGATGAAAACCCGAAAGGGCTCCGTGAGTAAAAACAACAGGACTACCGGCGAGTGTTTGTGAAAACCCGAAAGGGCGCAACCTCGTTAAAAGACACTTATAGGGTCCTCTTGACCTTGTAAGGAGAAACCACCCGCGTGAGATCCTTACGACTCACAAGGGAGCAACACACTTAGGGATCCCCACGATTCCTAAGGAGAAAATACACTTGCGAGATCCTCACGACTCGTAAGGAGAACTCTCTTATGAGACCCTCACGGCTCATAAGATTTGAAAGTCTTAAGTTACAGAGACCTAAACCTGTGCTTAAGCACCCCCCACAACTTCCGATATTGCCCTACAGGTGGCTCAATACTGGCCCTTGTATACAATCCACGGGCGCGAATAAACATTTCCCTAATCAAGTCTCATCCGAGACCGGGGATATGTTCGCATGACAAACAACCTTATAAGTCCTCTCGACTTACAAGGAGAAAATCCTCCTGTAGAATCCTTACGACTTACAGAGGAACAAACACTTAGGAATCCTCACGATTCCTAAGGAGAAAATACACCTACAAGATCCTCACGACTTGTAGGGAGAAATACCTTTGTGAGACCCTTACGGCTCATGAAGTCAAAAGTCTTAGTCGACAGGACCTTAACCCTGTTCGCTAAGCCATCCTTGTTCGACATCGACAGAGGCAAATGATGATTCGCTCTTGGTAATATCCCAGTTGTAGCGGTGCTGATGCCGAAATCGGTGTCTAATTTCAGGTTTACGGCGAAAAGCCAGTAGGCCGCACATGCATATGAAATAGCCGAAATGATGGGGCAACTTGCAATAAAAAGCAGCAAGTGAAAATGTATGCATGAAAAATAGCCGAAATGATTAGGCAACTCGCAATAAAAAGCAGCGAGTAAAAATAAAAAAATAGCCGAAATGATTGGGCAACTCGCAATAAAAAGCAGCGAGTAAAAATAAAATAAACAGCCGAAATGGTTGGGCACCGCGAAAAATAGCCGAAATGATTGGGCAATCGCGACCTTCACGATATAAAAGCTGAAATGATAGAGCATCGCGGAAATGAAACAAAAAAAAGAGAAATGATAAAATTTTGGCCCTACAGTTGAGATCACATCGATCCCTGTATACAATCCAAGGGCGTAAACGAAGAGGGAACCATACTTTCCCAACAGGCTCCGCCAGAAAACGAAGCCAAATCTCGACGGTTCGTTTCAACACCAAGGAAACAA
The DNA here is from genome assembly GCA_030015575.1 of Agapanthus africanus. Classification (NCBI taxonomy): domain Eukaryota; kingdom Viridiplantae; phylum Streptophyta; class Magnoliopsida; order Asparagales; family Amaryllidaceae; genus Agapanthus; species Agapanthus africanus. The sequence goes on along the minus strand of CM057340.1, from coordinate 115,543,139 downwards.
ATAATCCTTGGCAAATACCTCAACTCAGGGAAACAAACATCCTTGACGAGAGCCTCCTGATTCGCATCGACTCGCAGAGCAACCAGTGTCTCCGTGGGAAATTCTCGATTCGTTTCAACACCAAGGAAACAAATAATCCTTGGCAAATACCTCAACTCAGGGAAACAAACATCCTTGACGAGAGCCTCCTGATTCGCATCGACTCGTAGAGCAACCAGTGTCTCCGTGGGAAATTCTCGATTCGTTTCAACACCAGGGAAACAAATAATCTCTGGCAAATACCTCAACTCAGGGAAACCAGCGTCCTTGACGAGAGCCTCCTGATTCGCGTCGGCTCGCAGAGAAACCAGTGTCTCCGCGGGAAATTCCCGATTCGTCTCAACTTGCAAGATGAAGCCTCAGGCAGCAGGGATTAAAAAAAACTTGCTTCCTGAACAATGGGACCCTGCAAGTCGGTCTAAAACGGTCTCTTGAATACTATTCACGGGTCTCACTCTCCAAAGTCGAGTTTCGACAAGGAGGGAAACAACCGCTTACGGGTCCTCTCGACTCGTAAGAGGGAAAAATTCTCTTATAGGATCCTTACGACTTATAAGAGAAAACACACTTAGGAATCCTCACGATTCCTAAGGAGAAAACCCACCTACGAGATCCTCTCGATCCGTAGGGAGAAAAGTCCCTATGAGACCCTCACGGCTCATAGAGTTGAAAAGTCTTAGGCAGCAGATCTGAACCTGCGGCCTAAGCCATCGCTATCTCGTGAAGAAATCAAGATGCTTACTTTATTATTTGCTAATTGTGACAGCATGCTGATAATAAGAAAGGAAAAAGCAAAGAAATAGTACAAAACATTGCAAAGAAAAATGTGTATCTTTATTGAATGTAATCAAGTACAAGATGAAGCGTACAAAATATTGAAGAATGGATACATATTATGTAAAAAGAAAATTTTACAAGTATCTAGATACAAGGAGAATTACTGGGAAGGAAGCGTCTTGCATAGCTCTAGCAATTGTTCGCGCACTTCCTTCCCCACTTTCTCCTGATCGGCCACCACCGCCAGCTCCGCCTCCACTTGGGCCCGTTGCTGCAAGACAGATGCAAGCTGCTCCCTGACGGCCTGATAAGCAGCTTCGCGGCCTGGGGTATCACGCTTGGCTACATCAAGCTTTCGCTTCAAGTTTAGCCCATGGGAGATGCGCTCTAGGAGACCCTCAAAGATAGCTTTCACTTGGGCAGCATTCGCCTCAACCTCAGCACACAGACGGGCCGTCTCGCTCGAGGTCTCTTGGCATTCCCTTAGCTTTAAAGCTGCTTCTTGTTTCAAGTGGTGGACGTAAGAAGCGCTTTCCGTGATCCATGCTGCTTTTTCATTGCTCGCGGCTAAAGTCTCGGGGGCGAGACGCATCGACTCCAGCTGATGCAGGCGAGCCTCGATCTCCATACAATGGTTAACCCAAGATGCGATGATGCCCTCATCATGGAAATTCACGAGTCTCACCAGCATCGGGTTAACCGCCGTAGCGAAATCCGCAGCAGGCGTAGGGGTCTCAACGTCGAGCTCTTCAACGTAGTCGCTCAACATACGCAAGCTGTTCGCGGCGCCTTTCGAAGATGGACGTCTCAGGTAAGGACCTGCCGGCATTGTGATGCGAGACTCAAATGGCGCCGAGACCGGAACAACAGCTGAAAAGAAACAAGATATGATCAGATAACAGTTCAGGAAATAAAAAAGGGGGAATTATCAATGTGATAGTCGCTGTACCAGCTGAGACGGGTGATAAGGCCGGAAGGGTCGGTGGCGCAGCCGATCTTTCATCCCCTCCTTCGATTTGTAGCACTGCAGTCGGGACGAGAAAAAAGTTAGAAGTAATTCCATCAATGAAAAAGAAAGATATCAATGGAAACCATACTTACCAGCGCCACCGGAAGAAGAACCGAGTTCAGATGGGAAGGAGAAGTGTGGGAGCAACACTTGATATAGATGATCAAAGAGCACTCCTGAAAAGACATAACAGTACGACTTTAGTACACAAATTATACGTCTGAAAGATAAGATTAATAAATTGCAAACCCATACCTTCCAACATCTTCGATGGTATGAGATAGGGTTGAGAGGTGACCACCACCAAGGCAGTCGTTGAAGGCGCTCCCTCGAGCAGTGGGGCATCGGCGCTGGCTGCACCTGCGTTACGAAAAAGGTGAATTTATCAGAAAGGATTTTAAAGTAAAGAAAGACAGCAACTTGGGATTTACCTGATGAGCTACCGGCTGAAACGGAGGCGACTCTCTCCTCCATCGACATGAGGCCACCGCCCGTGGCCTCATCACCCGACTCGATGGGGACCGTCGTCATGCTCACGCGGCCAAGAGACGGCGGAAGATCGTGCCAGGGGAAGGCAATGATTGGAGCGTTGCCGGACTCTTGGGAGAGAGCGGCTAACTCTTCCCCAAGAGTCGTACCCATCTCACCCGCTACTTTTTCGGGCTCCGCGGTCTCCATCGGCTCATCCGCCGTCACCCGAGGTCGCCGGCCTCAAGCGCTTCGTCCGCCACCACCTGGGGCTCAGTTGTAATGATCATTGCATCTGCCGCCACTTCAGGCTCGGCATCAATAACCTTCTTGGCTGCAGATCCCTCAGCCTCCATCTTAGGCTCCGCAGCCCCAGCGACGTTGCCGACCGTCAGCTCGGGTTCGGCAGATGCCGCTTCCTCTGTTTCCTTAGGATCAACGGTCTCCGCCTCCCCTTCGGTCGGACTAGGCCCTGCAGGATAGAATATATAAGAACCGATGGCTTTCTAATTCGTACAACAAGATTCTGAAAGAAATGTTACCTGAAGTGGATTTATCATTTGCGCTCCGAACCGCGCGTGCCACTTGTCTGCGAGCGGTGGATAAGGTGACGAGGGCCTCTTCGGAAGGAGTATCAGCACGAGGGACGGTGCTGGGGCCCGCTCCCGTAGCTAAAGCAGCCCGGCGCGCCTTCGCCTCACGCCTCAGCCGCTTCCTTTCCTCCCGGGCCGTTGAAACGGACCTCACCAGAGCCTCTTTCATTGAGGCGTCCTCGTCCGTATATAGGGATGTCTCCAAATTCTTCAAGGCATCCCTCGTCGACTTGTCGAGTCGAGGCTCTTGCTGCAGCCCCGACGAGACTGGGACTTCGGCAGCTAGCAGAATGTCCGCGTCGCTTGGCGGGAACGGCATTGAGGTTCCTGCGATAAAAAGGAAGAGGTTAGATCGACCATAACACAAGGAAAATGAGAATTGAAACTTACTAAAGCTCATGGACGCTCTAAGACGTTCCTCCTCTTGGAAAGTCTTCAGGGAAGCGGCGATGGCTTCTTCAGTGGTGATGCCTGTTGGAAGAAAAGAAGGAAGAATGTTACTCAAAGGCAATAATGAAAATATGATGCAATAAAAAAAATGCGACTAGTGATTACCTGATGCCGCAAGCTTAGCCAGCCACGCGTCGCGCCTTGCTAACCGCTCCGAAGCTTCGAGAACGGCCTCCAAGTCCGTGTCATCTGGCGGCATGACTAATCCCTCGTTAGTCCCATATTCACTCAGGCCTTCACCATAAGGAGCGTGGGGTTCCTGACCGAACGCGACGTCTGCGGCGAAAAGCGACTTCTTTTTCTTCTGCCCGCCAACCCTAGGTGCACGCGGGATCGACTTACGCTTAGCAGCCACTTTGGGACGGCGGGTCCCGATGTCCGCACCCACGCCAGACTCTGGCGAGGCTACAGCCACTGTCTCTATTGGAGCACAGGGCGCTGGAGGTGCGTCCGCAATATCGGGGAGCGGCGATCCGTGTGGAGGACTTTGCGCACGCGATGGTCCGGCCCTGGCATCTTTTAGAGGGGGACCACCGGGGTCCTTGGCAAGGGAGCGTTACGGTCGGTACCTGGAGGCACACCCTTACGGTCGACCAGCAATCGCGTTTCCTCCTTTATAACGGCTCCCGTCGCATGATTATACCATTCTTTATATACGTTGAGGAGTCGTGGGGCGCGGGCCGGCGTACTGATAAAAAAGTGAGAACCCGTATTCAGGCGCATGAAATGATGCAGCGCGTTCTCCATCCCTTCTCCAGTGGCAGCAGGTTCCAGTAGGAAAGCTTTCAAGGGTACCCCTTGATCGTAGCCCAGTTGTTGGGCGAAACGATGCGGGTTATATCTCATGAAAATTGCCGCACCGTTCTGCCTGAAGACTAGGAAGCCCGGTCTAATAGAATACAAGTGGAGGGTCTGCCGGGCCTTCAAAACTGAGGCTCCATCCTTAAAGGAGTCTTGTAACGGTCGCACCGCAGTGGTGGACGCCTTTCCAATAGTCAATACCTTGTCAACAAAGGACATCCCGGCTCCAACGGTGTGAGGGCGAAGGAGTAAACCCCTGGCGTTCCGTGGTGATGGGGTCACAATTGATGCACCGATCAGCTGTATAATGCGAGGGAAACCACACTTGTCGAAGAACGAGGGCCTTTTGTGCATGCCGAAGACACCCGTCGTGTGTAGCTCGAGCCACGATATAAAGTAGTGCATCGGGAAGACCACGTGCAGTACCCCAGGCTCATTAGCATCCGCTGCTCGACTGAGGCCATGATATAAGTGTGCCAAGCCGGCGATCCCAACGGCCACTTTTACCCCGATGGTCATCCGGTGGGCTGGGTAAAAGACAGAGGGCCGCATACGGTGAGAGTGCATTGGGATCGCAAACCAACTTAACCATAACTCGAGAAATCCTAAGAAAAAGGCCTCCTCGTCCATCCCAGGGGCCGCAATTTCTGCAAAAGACATAGTCGGGAAGTCCGGAAGGAAAAAACCCTTTTGGTCTATCTCCTTCTCCGGCAGGTTATCCACACCTACACCGAAAGGGTCATCCAGGGTAGCGAACTTGGCAGCTTCTGATGAGAGGATGCTTGGGCGAAGGAACCGAGCGATGAAATCCTCAAAGTTAACTCCTCGACTCCCATGTTCGATGAAAAGGGACTCATAGATGTTCAACACTTTAATCAAGCTTAGGAATTGGTGTTGGACAGCATTCTCCGGCGTGAGCCCCCTTACCACCGGCTTAGCACCGAAGACGTACTCGTCTGTCGGGAGCAACTCCTCATAGTGTTCCCCTATGACTGGTAAACCGGATACCTCCGTGAACTCCTCCAAAGAGATTGACACTTCCCGATCCATGGCGAGGAAAGTGTGGGTAGGAATGTTCCACTGCTCCAAGAAAGCCTTGAACCACCAGGTGGGGAGCGTGGGATACTGGAAGAGAGAGACGTAGACCGCGGTGTACAATCCTAACTTTATCAACTGCGACTTCTTCGTCGACAGGATATACCGGGCCCACGGCAGATAACCGATCGGGTGGCGGGGGATCAGACCAATGTTATATGATTGCCCCCAAGGTCGCGTCTCGTCCTGACAGATACGGCGTCCTAAGATATCCAAAACCATAGGACGCTGGACCGGAATCGCATCCATAGCGGGATGAAGAAAGCCCTTCGAGGTCCAATCAACCATCTCCACGGCATACTGTACCGAGGGTGGGGTAGCATAGTGAATCGCCGTAATGGGTTCCGACGGCACTGCGCAGGTGAAGCTCCGTCGACCCATGATAATCTGATTATACCACAACCCCCAAAGGTGGAGACTCTTGCATTCCGGGTCATGGTCCTTAATCATGGCTAGAACTTCACGGTCCAAGGGCGTTTCAGGAAACCCTTCCTCCAAGCGGGCGAACGGGAACGAGGTATCGAGAGACATGGTCACTGCAAAGGAACAAGAAATAGCCGTTAATGCTGCAATTCCAACGCTTGGCGTTCAAAAATTTTCAATTAACTGAATTTGAAAATTAATTAAATTAAAATTAATCACACTGCAGTGCAGTGGGTAGGGGACCAAATGGGGACCCACAAAATCTGGATGAAAATGCTTCATTTAATAAGACAGCTTCATCATTGGGTGAGACTGTCAGTTAAAGAGAAGATCCCCAAGAGAATATTCTCATCAGTGGGGAATCCCTAGAGACAAGGAGAAAACCTCCTCTTTCAGAGCAAAGCTCTGTCACAGAATGACACTTGTCAAATTCTGGTCTCAAAGGAATAAAATTCCTTAAAAGAGCATAGCTCTGTGGTAATAATGGAAAGATCCATCAAATTTTTTTTGACACTTAAAAGAATTAAAATTTTTGGAATTTTGAAAAATCCACAAAAACTTATAATAAGTTCTTCATTTTTCAGATCTAAAAGATCTATATTTGATCCAAGAGCAAAGCTCTGTTTATGGGTTAGAACCCATGAACAAGATCTCTGTAGATCTGTAAGTTTTTGAGAGCAAAGCTCTGTTTATGAAACCCCAATGGGGATTTCTTTAGATCAAAAGATCTGTGAGAGCAAAGCTCTTTGGTTTAAGATTGGTTTGAATTAATTTAGTTTAATTTAGATTAATTTTACCTAAAGTTTCTAACTTTGGAAATGAGCAAAGCTCTGAAGTTCTTAAGCAAGAGTAAAGCTTTGTTGAAATCAAAATCTTAAAAAAAGATGGTGAAGAGTTTTTAAGGGCCATAGGTCCTATTTATAAGGCGCTTGCGCCCCTTCAGCTCACCCGTTGATCCAACGGTCAGGAGCTTGCCACCGCTGCACTCACGTGCGCGCCACGTGAGCGCAACGGTGGGGGGGCATTTGTTTTCCCCAATCAGAGCAAAGCTCTGTTGAAATTCAAAATTTAAATTTTGAAACAACGCTTCAAATTCTGGGCGCAACGCGCCACGTGTCAGGCGCTGATACATCAGCGCAGCGCCCGAGGCAGTGCGCCCAATCAAAGCAAAACTCTATTTAAAGCAAAAATTAAAGGAAGCAACGCTTCAGTTGCGCAGGCACTGCGCTGCGCGGCACGTGTCAGCGCAGATGCGCTGCGTTTTACGCTGCGCGACACGTGTCAGCGCAGATGCGCTAGCACAGATGCGCTGCGCTGTGCGCTGCTTGACACGTGTCACGCGTTGGGGCATTTGCGCCAAACAGAATTAAAATTTTAAAGAAATCTTTCTGTTCTTATTAAAACAAGAAGATTTTCTTCTGTAAAACAGGAGCCCTTGGATCAAAAATCCAACGGTGGTGAAAATTTCCCAAATCACTCAGAGAAAAATCTTTCCAAGAAATTTAACTAATTTATGGGCACCATAAAAAGGACCCTAGACCTCAATAAAAAGGCATCAACATTTGTGAGAAATCAAGAACTTCAAACAGAGAAAACTCTGAAGAAATTTCAAAAAAAAAGGTAAAAAACCTTCATAAAATAGAAGAAATTTCTTCTAATAGATCATTGATCTAAGAACAAGATCAATGATCTTCACATAATAAACAGTGCTTTGCACTTTTTATGAATCACTGGTTCTTTAAAATAAGAAAAACAAGAAATACTTGTTTTCTTTGATTCTAATTAAATCAAAGAAAACAAACAGTGCTTTGCATTTTGTCATGAACCATTGGTTCTAAAAAGATTCTTAAATTATAGTGCCTTGCATTTTGCAAACTGCGCTGTTGCGCTCTTGGATTGGCGCAAGCCACCAGAGAGCGCTACGTGTCAGCATCTGAACTATCTGCACTATGCGCTTTTGAAATAGAGCCTTACTCTCTGGAATTGGCGCAACTCACCAGAGCGCGCCACGTGTTAGCAGCGCAAGTGCAGCGCATTGGCGCAGCGCACTGCGCTTGCGTGACACGTGTCAACACCACAAGCGCTTGCGCTTTCTGATTGGCGCAAAGCGCCTGACAAATGCATTGCATTTTCTAAAGGGCCAGGCCAAAATCAAAAAGACCTAGTAGGCCTAATTAAATTGCAAAGTAATAAATGGGCAGAGCCCAGGTAAAATTGATGCTCTGCATTTTTTATAAAAGGGCAGAGCCCAAGTAAAATTGATGCTCTGCATCCTTTATGGGCAGAGCCCAACCAAAAATAGAAAATAATGCAATGCATTATTTAAAAATAGGCCAAGCCCTAGTACAGGCCGAAAACAAATAAAAGTGTCAACATTTTTCAATTGGACTTAGCCCAATCGTGGCCGTAAGTCCTCAAATTAAATTGATTGAGCAAAATTGCTCTCCTAAATCAATTTACCTCCGGTTCGAGGGTAAATCTCCGAACTCCTCTGACACCTATCGTTGTAATCCTTCAACGACGTCAGAGAGGTGACGGGTCCCAACGACCACACATCGATACGGACTGCGGGGTCCTTAAACTCGTGGACCGAAACGTCCTTAAACTAATATTGGACCGAAACGTCCTTAAACTAATGATGGACTACCACGTCCCTAAACTGGCGATGGACCACTACGTCCCTAAACTGGAACAATAGAGCCTACAAATGCTCTTTTGCCGGATCTAAACGGTCCCGTTTAAGTTGATCTTAGCCCTAAACACGGCTAACGTATCCTTAAACATTCAAATGGACTATAAAACTCCAAATCGACTTTGGTTCAAGGGTACATCTTTGAACTCCTCTGACACCTATCGTTGTAATCCTTTAACGACGCCAGAGAGGTGACGAGTCCCGACGGCCATATAATAAATGGATCACCACGTTAAGTTGATCTTAGTCTCAAACAGGACTAACGTATCCTTAACGAACGTTTAAGTTGATCTTAGCCTCAATACGGCTAACGTATTCTTAAACTAAAAATACCAAACCCAAATCTAAGTAAATACGGATTTGGACTAATCCACGTCCTACGGGCGACGGCATTATTCAGTCTCCGTATACAATCCACGAACAACCACAAACAAAACAAACACACACGACACGAAGTGAAATTCTGGAGAAGGAGAAAGTGGTTGCCGCGATGCGGTAGCGTAATTAATTGCAGGGGTTTGCGCATGCAGGGAAGAGCGTCCCCACAATTAAAAACTCCTTTAACGAGGGGGAATCTGACGAAGTCTGCTACATCGGCCGCATCTGTCTAAACCTCCGATATACGGTGCCATAAATCAACTTGGCATCTTCGGAGAGGTGGACGGATAAAACCATATAGCATCTGCCCCGAATCTCAGGCAAGACGTCCTCACGTCGTCTCCGCCGTCTTTCGGAGGGGAACGGTGCAAGTGTTGCAGCCAAGTTTGTTGGCAGTTATCACCCTGTATTACCAGAATACATTGATTTTGAACAAATGTTATTAGATACCGAACCTGATATATAATATCATATCCCCTGTCTTTATTTAGTATTGTTGAATAATGTTTTGAACATTTTCTATTTCAAGAGTTGATCGGTTCAGGCATGTTATCTAAAAGCATATACGTTCTAAATCAAATTACAGTTCTTAACGTACAGAACACACACAGGAGGAAGAGTTCAGAAATGAACGAATCCTTCTTGAGGTATTGTAGACTAGGTCATATCAATGCGACCCGACTATCTAAGTTACATTTAGATGCATATTTAAATCATTTTGAATTTACATCTTGTGAAACCTGCTAGTCATGTCACAAAGATAAGATGATCATAGCTCTGTTTATTTGAAACAGAAAAAGAGTTAGTGAACTGTTGGGATTGATACATGTTGATGTATGTAGGTCCCCTGTCTAAACATGTCAGGACTGGTTCTTTGTACTTCATTACATTCACTGATAATCTCTCAAGATTCGGGCATATGTTCCTGTTGAAACACAAGTCTGAAACTTTTGAGAATTTCAAAGAATATAAGATTAGAAGTAGAGAACCAAAATGGGTATAAGTATTATATCCTATGATGAGATCAGGGACGAGAATACTTGAGCACGGAATTTCTAGACTATTCTAAAGAAGAATGATATTCTTTCTCAGCATTACTTCTTCGTATACACCACAACACGTTGGTATATCGGGACGGAGCAATCGCACCCTATGAGATATAGTGTGCTTTATGATGAGTACTATTGAGAAGCCATTTTCTTTTAGGGGTTATGCACTTGAGAAGCTGGATACCTATTGAATTGGGTTCTAACCAAATCAGGTGCCTACCACTCCATATGTGATATGGTATGGGAAGAGCCTATCTCTTAAGGATGTTAAGATTTGGGGTTGTCCGGTCTATGTCTAAAAGCAAAATCCGGACAAGCTCGAGGTAAGGTCGGTTCTGTGGAAGTTTGTTGGATATCCCAAGTATTCGCAAGGGAATATCGTCTACCACACCGAGTAACAAAAAGTATTTTGTTTCTCAGCATGCCACCTTTTGGAAAGGGAATTTCTTGTGAAGAAATTAGTGGTCATGAGGTAGAACTGGAAGGAGTTCCAGCTATACAAACTGTAGCTGATGATTTGGTAGAACCGGAGGATTCAATAGTTCCCAACGAACCTCAGCCTTTCCGCCGATCTGGTAGGGTTCCTCACCCATCTGAGAGATACTTCGGTTTTCTCTATGACAATGGGAGTGAGGATTGTATCATGAGATGATGACTCAACTAGTTTCGTGTAGGCCATCAGGAGTGGGGACTCTGTAAGAATGGTTGGATGTTAAGCGATCTGAGATGGAATTCATATACACCAACAAAGTATGGACTTTGGTTGCTTTATCTGAAGGGTTAAATCCCTATCAGGAGCAAGTATATCTTGAGAAGATTACTTGGTGTATATGGAAAAGTTGAGACTTTCAAAGCTAGACTTATTGCAAAAGGCTTTTGTCATCGACCAGGTATGGATTATGATGAAACCTTTTCTCCAGTAGCTATGCTTAAATCTATCCAGATCCTACTTGCCATTGCTACATACCATGACTACGATTTCTGACGGTTGGGTGTTGTGACTGCTTTTCTAAATAGTGATTTAGAAGAGAGCGTCTATAAGTACACAGCTAGAGGGCTTCGTAGACAGCGGGAGCAGCGGAAATGTGTGCAAGTTGCTTTATAGGTTAAAGCAGGCATCGCGGAGTTGGAACATCTGTTTTGATGTGGTAGTCAAAGAGTTTGACTTCATCAAAATGGTAGATGAACTTTGTATATACAAAAAGGTAGTAGGGAGTATGGTGGTGATTTTCGTATTGTATGTGGATGACATACTCTTGATAGGAAAGGAGTTTCCTACGCTTCACTCGGTCAATCTCCTCTTATCACAAGGATTCTCTATATAGGATCAAGATGATACCTCCTAAATCCTGAGTTTTGGATCTATGAGATAGATCTAAGTGGATATTAGGATTCTCACTAGGTGTAGTGAGATGGTATCAATCGATCCTAGGGAGAATCACTGGATAACTTCCAGGATGGTAAGGTCGACTGAATGCCAGTTACAGATATTGTCTTTACCCTCAGTGGAGGGACGGTATGTTGGAAGAATTCCAAACTAGATACCGTGGCAAACTAGAAGATAAAGGCTGGATACATTGCTATCAAGGATGCTACCAAAGAGGCAGTCTGGATATATATAAGTTCATGAGATGAATTTCGTTCCTACCATTGTGTGACAATGGAGTTGTGGTTTAGGCCTAGGAACCCCCGTCCCATCTATGATCCAGACATATTCTTAGGCAGTATCATCTGATCATGGAGATGGATGATCTTCAGGGGGATCGAGATTAGGAGAGTAGACTACAGAGGACAACACGGCGGATCCACTCACAAATGCCTATTCCCAGGAGAGACTTTTATGCGATGGTTGAGTATGAGATACTTTAATCACTGCTGATTGTTGGATATGAGATACTACAACAGATGGCCTTAGTGCAAGTGAGAGATTGTTAGTTATATATATGCCCTAAAGGCCATTACTGTACATACGATGTATATAGTAGTGGATGCTTGGACATATACATGGAGGACTTTCTTGCTCGACATGATAGTATGCTATCTGGTTGCTTTTTATCTTAACATGTACGCTGATTATCTCTATGTTACATGTTGATAAAGCCTTTAGGATGAGTACTTAATGATGCAGATCATACTAGTGGGGACATAGTAGTCGCTAAGTACATCTTTCAAATGTTCCTAGTTGTGGGTGTATCGAGACAGGGTATCGGTATACCAGTGTAGACTAGCGTATAGCTTCTCGACCCATATAGATGGGCGATGGATGATCTCATATCCATTGGTGTTTGACATCAGAGACAGTATGCGGGTGCTCAGTGGAGACTGGGTACACTGAACGGACTTGCCGAGAACTCCCAGATGGTATTATCCCTAACGTCAGATGTCAGTTCTCTGGTGACACTGGTACATGTTAGTCTGTAGACCCGAGATCGTCATAGAGTCTTGTATGATTTCCACTGTGCTTTGATTTCTACCTTACCACGTTCAAGAGAACGTGCAAAATGGTTGTTTTTAGGTACAGTCCCGAGTCACATGGAGGCAATGAGCGATAGGAGGGGTTTCGTCTCTCCCGGTATTGTGAGTTGATGTTGCGCTATGCTCGATTGGTTATAACAGGAAGTCCTTGGCCAAGGCTGCTTCAGAGATGTACTGGTAAGTGTTATCAGTAGTTTCTCGACCCGTTATGAGCCTCATATCGACACGACCTATCGAGTTACTGGTGTCTGACGTTTACTATCCCTAGACGAGATATGCGACATATCAGACGAAAAGACCGGACTGTACGGTAGTGTTATTGATTGGTTTCGCAGGAGTACAAGCAGGCTTGCTTGTTGATCTTCTAATCGCTCAATACCCGGATGGCCGTTACGTTTAGCAGACCGCTTGCGGCTTGTGGGTGTTTAATATGATCATCACCTACTGTCGGCGTATTGACGAGTCTTTAGAGTCCTATACAGGGGTTTCCTGGCTCAAGCGAAACGGAGTAGGAGCACATATGTGATATGTGCGGGACCGAGATTGATACGATATGAGATACCGTATTCTATTCTCGTGATATGAGATATCGGTCGGTTATATATGATATAGCCGGGTTATCGGATCAAGTGTTGATTCGATAAGTTAATTCATATGATATTAGTCGGTTATAGGTGATATAGCTGGATTATTAAATTAAGAGTTGATGTGATAATCTAATGTATAATTATATATTTGATATATTACATTACATTAATTAGTATTAGCTCACTTATGATTTTTTTCTCACTTTGGATATATTGATATATATGTGATATATGTTAAATGTATCATGCTAGGTTACAAATGCAACTAGGGTTAATGAGGGTTAAACCATGCTAGGGTTAAGATTAGGGTTTAAATTTTATCATTAAGTAATTCAAATATTATGGATAATTGTCATGGTTGATATTTGTTGAAAGCTTGTAGAAGCTTGTAAGCATGTTTGACTTTGTCCATTTTCTTTGTCTAGTTTAAGATATTTTTTGACCTAATCTTTAACCCTACCTCATGGTTAACTCTTTACAAGGGTTAAGCATGACATTCTTAACCCTTGGTTGAATTTCTAATCTCAACAATAATTCATTTTCATCACAACTTGTTGTTGTTCTTCTTCTTGACAAAAGCTTTCTAACTTTTTCAAAAGTGATGATTTTGAGTGAGAAAATGATTTCTAATGTGAGCAAAATTCCTATTTCATCATGCTCTACTACTTGCCATTTAGTATAGGGCGTTTGCTTCACTAATTCCATGATTAGTGAAGAGATAGTTTGGATTAGTATCTCCTCGACGTAGATCATTTTCGGCTTCGAAGACTTCGAAATAAGTATATTTGTTTCTTCATTGGAGCCTTTCTAGAGTCCGTGACTTCTTGATCGCAGCGAAGGGACTACTACACGGAGCTAATGAAGTGAAGGACCGGTCTACAAAGGTTGTATTCCTTGTTCACTTAGGATGTAAAGTATTTACATATGTTATTCCGTCGATTTCTAGTTAACGATTCAAAGTTAGGGTTAGTTAGAACGACAAATTTTTGAATTTGGTATAGACGATGGCTCCCGAAACCCTGCCGTGCTAGGTAACCCTGCTGCCGTGCTAGGTAACCCTGCAACTGAAATATTGTCCCTCAAACTAAGGTTTAGAATCTCGGCATGGGAATGATGTCGGACAATCACTTTTGGGATCAGAATCGGCAATCTCGGTTATATCAGCTACATTGGATCGAAATATCAGGTTTTATATCGTTTGAATATAAAATTATCTAAGAATTGGGAAATTTTTTTAATAAACATTTAAAGTAACTATAAACAATTTGTCAAATTTTCTTGTAATTAATGATGTTTAAAGTCGTAACAATAATGTCAAACTAACCGAAATGACTCAATAATCTACAATAAACCCATCAAACCATTAATGAACCCATTAACCCCGTAGTAAACCTACTAACCATTAACTTAATATGCAAACTCGTTATTAAATGGTAAACACAATATTACTTGGTATTGAACAATATCGGTCTTGGAACTCGTATGGTCATTTTTGGGATCAGAATCGGCCATCTCGGATCGGAATCGGCCGAGATTTCAAACCATGTCTCAAACTATTGCATATCCACATTAAAAAGATATTCATTTCTTATTCTTTAGGTTTCCAGGAACAAAAGAGCATATCTCTTGCAAAAAAATGGCATGGTTGTTGAACCATTATAATATGGCAATTTTTACATGCACAATATAACTGATTGCAATTTAATCAGGAATTTCTAGCCTTCATCTTTGGGTGATCATTTTTTCTCGATCTTTTATCCCTCTTGAATGACCTCATTTTTGCTATAGATGGAAAATGAGTTTTATGCACTATGTAGTCTAGCTAGTATGTTAATCCTTTTATGTAGCATTGGTTTGTATTCTTGGACGATCCCTTCCGATCCCGAAAATGACCATCCAAGATTGGATTTCGATGCCAACTACTATTGGGTCTACCATTTGGAGCTTAAGTTTGTTAATGGGGTTATAGGGTTTGTTAATGGGGTAATGTGTTTATTTATAGGTTATTGGGGTATTGCAGTTTATTTGACATCATTAATTATATAAAATTAATAAAAAAAGTCTAGTTACTTTTACCAAGTATTAAAACAACCACTCTTAAGATATTATTAGTTGCTAAAGAATTTGTCAGATGATATACAATCCAACATTCCGATCCGAGACTCCCCATACGACCGATTCCTATGGCAAAGATCGCCTGATACTGATACTGAGATTTAAACCTTGAGTATTACTTATGGTTTCATATAGCCAAATGTTTAAAAAAGATTAGTTTGATAACATATCCGAAACACTAACCATCTTTTCAAACTGTTTGTCCCTCAAATGAATTCACAGGAAAAGCTGATCTCTCAGAGCTTCTTTCAAGCATGGATGACCAGATTACAGATGCAAAAGAGCATGCTTTAAGCAGGAAAGACATTTTAGAAAAGGTGGAAAAATGGAAATTTGCATCAGAGGAAGAGAGCTGGCTTGACGACTATGAAAGGGTAACATACAGTATTCTCTACGATATAAGTTTTTGGTTAATGATAAATTAATACCTTCACCTTTCCTCGCTTTGCACATTCATATAGTTTGTAAGTACATTCCCTCGCATAAAAGTTCAACTATATTGAATCACATGTCTAAGCTGATATAGCTTAATGATTGACATACCTTATAGCCGGAGAGTGGGTGCGGAAGTTGGTAGGACATAAGAGCAGTGACAAGGTCTCAAGTGAAAGCCAACAACACGCGCGCACACACACACCCAAGAGGAAAGGAGACAGATCCAATTTGTCTAGAGAAAGGGGTGGGCCCCGCATGAGTTCGAGACTCCTTATAGGTCACCTAGGAAGTAACTTATCCCTTGACATCTGATCATTCAACCTCTTTGTGCTGATATCTGATTCTTGGTCATGAGAACTATTGGGATAAGAGGAAATTTACATAAAACCGTAAGGTCAATTGCTGCTTATGGAACCGTACTTGTTCACTACTAAACTTTCCTCTGTTCATCAATTTGTTTTCATTTTGCTTCCTAGACCTATTTATTTTTAACTTGTATTAGGCAATGACTGGCTATGTCATCCCATGCTGTTGAAATCATTGATGTTACCGTGACATGCTAATTTTTGACCAAGTAATTTCATATTCTTTCCTGTCGAAAACCCTCATGTTAGAGTTTTATTAGTGAAGGAACGAAGAGGAGTACGCCAGTTCAGCAAACCATGCCTAAAGAGCTTGTTTCTCTTCTGCCCATTTATTAAGGATGATGTCCCATTCGCCCAGAGTTTATCCACCTCATGTGAATGTTTAATAAGAAAAGTCCAGGGCTTAGCTCAGTTGGTATCAATTTCCTCTCCAATGTGAGAGGTCGCAACTTCGATCCCCAAAGGAGGTTGATTTCAAAAAAAAAAAAGAGAGAAAAGTCTAGACACGTTCTGGTTTAGTATGATATGCCTGGTAAATAGCTCATTGCCTAGAAACACATATTTACTCCTCTAGTATGCTTATCTATATCTTTAGTTAGAGCTGGTTACCCAGTTATAGAAACATTCATTTTGTTACTCTTACATATGGTTATTTGCAGTTCATCTGTTGTGTTTAATTAATTGAGTGTATTGACAGGATCAAAACCGCTACAATGCTGGTCGAGGTGCACATAAGAATTTGAAGCGGGCAGAGAAAGCCCGAATATTAGTCAGCAAAATACCATGTGAGCTTGATGCCCTTCTTTATGGAGTTAAAAATATAACTAATATGGATTCACATATTAAATAGTCATTGTACTTTCTTTCATACTAGGTTGCACGAACACGTCTTTTTGGTGTCTGTATCCATGTCGGACACGGCACTTGCCCGACACGTGTCCGACACAGAATTTCCGTGTCCCGCTTCGAAATGAGGCGACTTTGGATTTGGACACGTGTCAAACACATTTTAGTATAGCCACGACACAAAAAGCAATTCTCATAGTAGCGGCGACCCTATTTTTTCAATTAAAGACGAGAAAAGCCATAATCTTATTGAAACTTTTTTGAGTTCTTTGACTTTTTCTTGCTATTTTACGTAATTTAAGTGCTTAAAATAATTTCTATGGTGAAATATAAAAGATTTTTGCTAAAATTGTTAGAGAAATTCTGAAATTATATTCTTTTATTGGAATAATGGTAAGTATAGTAGTTTGTTGTATGATTATTGTTGAAATTATGTCAACTACGGCTTAAAAATTGCTGAAATCATATTCTTTTTTGTGCAAATTGCTGAAATTGTGCTGAAATAATTTAGTTCTTTACTGAATTTTGATAACTACAATAAAAAAATGTTGAAATGCTAAGATTTTTGCTAAATATGTTGTTGTAATATTATGATAATATATTTCTTTTAACTATATATATTATATATATCCGTCTTCCCGTACCTATATTTTGGGATTTTGCCGTATCGCCGTATCGCATTGTATCGTGTCCGTGTCCCCGTGTCCGTGTTCATACAACCTTGATTCCATATGTAGAAGCACAGACACACAACAAGGCATGCAGTTTATAAAATTTGTTCGGTACATTTATTTTAGCTTGTCTATGTTAGAAATTGGTGGTCTTTTACTGGTTTCATGGTTCAACACCATTATTTTTCTCATGCAAAGGGAAAAAACCCCCATCTGCGAGAGACTTCGCCTGAATTCTGGATAATCTCCATGACATTTGCAGCTATAGCTTCTAAACTACATGGACCATTATATCTGGTGGCTGGCTACCAATTGAGAGATGGGAAGTTTGGTAAGAGAGAATGAATCACTTGCTGATTTGTGCAATAAGCAGTCATTTCCATGAGATGCTATACTACCGTCTCATCTTTAAATAGTCTGCCAGTTGTTTACGATTTATTATTGGATTTGAGTGGGATTTAAGGCATCAATTGCTGTGACAAAGAGGAAAACTAAGAATGGTGAAAATTAATAAATATTATTATTATATTCAGTACAGTAAAATTTTGAAGAACTGTGCCAGTGACAGCCGTAAAAGCTGTGTGACTTGATAATGCAAACTACCATGTAGTTGATTATCCGTTTTCCCCTCCTTTAATTTTATTTCTTTATGTGTGTATGTGCATGCACATGTGTGTGTGTGTGTGTGTGAGAAGAGAGAGAGAGAGAGAGAGAGAGAGGCTTCGATATTAATATTGACACGGTGATTTCATTTAATATGTTTATATTGTATATGGATTTCCTAGACTTGTTTTGGTTTCCGTTCGTTGCAAGGCCCTTGAAATTCAGATCTAAACATCAAAATCTTTACGTCTTTTAGTTCTTGAGCTTCTTATCTGTTGTCAACTAGCCGCTTGGTAATGGACGCTAACTGATAATAGAATGTTGGAGGTTAGTAACTTTTTTAAGTATGAACCTGGCTATTGATTCAGAGGTGTGTTTGTTTATAACACTGCTGAATTTGTTATCCCACTGCTGTAAGGCAGAGCTTGGACAAGTGTTGGAATTTGGAAATGCCAGTTAGGATATTTATTTCCCGTCTACTATGTCAGTGATTAAGCTTCAGACGTTTCCCATATACTATGACCACATGATTAAACAATGGTCAGTTTTCGTCTTTTGTAAATGCGTGACTGTATAATGGTCAATTTTTCTACTTGCTGCCTTGTGATACTTGTTTCTAGATATAGGTCATAAACTGAATATATGTAAGCTAGTCCAGAATAAGGTCTATGTCAGCAGTTCTGTTAACTATTTTAAGACTAGGCTTATTCTAGCTCGCAGAAGCACTGTACAAGAAAGAGTTCGGCTTGAGGTTAGATTGAAAATTGATCATAATACCTTGATCAATCTCTGGACAATTTTAAGTTCTGATCCACAGTAGTTACTTTGTTTGGACAGGGAACAAAACTTGGTAGCACTTTGTTGATAATGATTACAACAAACTTGTAGTCACACTAAATGTTCTTATTTGTAAGCCAAAATGAGTGCAATCCTTGGTTAGCTTTAATTCTTATCGTTTTTCTGACCACCAACTTGCAGCTATGGTAGAGAATCTAATTGCAAAAGTTAAAGCTTGGGAGAGCGAGAAAGGAATGAAATTCTTGTATAACAAGGTGTGAAATCTTTTATCCCCCTGGCGAAATTATTTGTTAAGCAAACAGTAGCATGGTTTCTATTTTTTAAAAAATTGTTTATTCAGGTTTCACTACTTGGAAGTCTGGAAGAGTATATCTTTGTTAGACGCCACAAGGAGGAAGAAAAGCGAAGATCACGGGTTGGCTGCCCTCTACCTTGTGAAATTTTCACTTATCTGATTATCTTCTTTTACCTACTATATGTTTTTGGGCTAAATCATGCTAAACTACCTTAACTTTTGCTTCTTCTTTATTCACAACTACCATAAGGTTTTTTTTTATTACAGTACAATCCCTTAACACTGGTTTTAAGGAAAATTTTATCCCACTAGAACACCCTTAAATGGGGTATTTTAAGGGAGCTTACTATAATAAAAAACCCTTTATGGTATGTAACTGAAGAACATCTAACGTTAAGGGCAGTTTAGTGAAACTTGACCCTTTTCACTTAAGGTCTTTTTTGCTAAATGGTCCCTCATAACTTGGGTAATTACTAAAAACTCCCTCAATACTTGATAATTACTATTTACTCTTCCAAAACCTCTACGTTGTTACTTTTTACTCCCCCTCCAAAATTTCCATCCAAAGATATTATCGCCATGTTGTGAATTTCTTAAGGTAAGAGCGTGGCCTACGTTGCGACCTAATATCTAAATTACTCTCGACTTCATTCGAGAATCAATCTTTTTCAATTTCAACGCTCTCTCCCCAATTAACTCGACTTCTCTCCTTTTGATGTAGTCTTTTCTCTTATCCTTAGCTTGTGAATCTGACCATATTCACATTCCATTAGTGCATGTGAAGATAAAGTTAAGAAAGAAGACCTTGTTTTCATGGCGAATTGAGGTTTGATAGAGCAAATCCCTAACTCTAATTTTGATTTGGGGCCGAACTAGAGGATTTTAGATGTAGCAGAAGGGTTTAGGGGTTTAAAACCTTAGCCTTGACATCCCTCCGTTAGATGCCTTATAGAATGAAAGAAAGAGAATCTTTTTAGCAAGTAGGGGGGCCTTTAGAAATTATTTAAAGTTGTGGGGGAGTAAATAGTAATTATCAAGTATTGGAGGTGTTTTAATAATTAGCCAAGTTTTGAGGGACCATTTAGTAAAAAACCCTTTACTTAAATATTAAGGCTCGATATTTATTCATTAATTTACAGGAACAGAAACGGCTTCAGGAGCAGTTTGCTGCAGAGCAAGAATCACGGTTTGGTACAAAGCCAAGTCCTCTGAGACAGTTTTCAGGAAAGAAGCCACTGGGTCAGAGCTCAAGCGCCAACACAATGTATGGAACTCCTACAGGTCGCCGTTTTTCCACTGCCCCTTTCACTCGGCCCCACGGGATCACGATATCTTCTGGGAAGGATAGAAAGGAGAGCGGTAAAGTGTTTGGCACGGTGCAAATTCCAGTAAACTACGTTTCCCTTCACAAAGACGAGCCTTTGTCTCACAACGCACAGCTTGTGTCTCCTTGATGAGATCTTGACTGCTTTCAGACTTCACGAGTAGTTCCATTTCTTGCAACTTGCAAGTCACATTGAATGGAAGGAACTTCACTGATTTTTAGTCTGTCATATATCTGCTCTGACCTGATAATCCCAAGTAGTCAGGTATCGTGGATTTTTTTCCTTTCCAGTGACATGGGATTTTAAGCACTGATTTTAATTCGAATGTGGATGCTTAGAAGGTCCTGAATATGACCCATGTAATGGAAATCATTTTATGTAGCAGTTTCATGTTTTTTCTTGTGTTTATATTCCCTTGGATTTGGGCTCGATGTCTTGCCAAAAAGTTTTCTGATATTGCTGTAAGCCTGTAAACTGAATTACTAATTGCTGTTTCTTTTTGGAAGGCCCTAAAAGAATATGATGATTGCATTTTTCCTATATAAAACAACTGAAACTTCTTATGGATGAAATAATGCATGAGGAACGTTGATGTCCTATGCATGTGATAGCTTGGTATGTGCATTACAAGTTTTGCTAAATCCGTTTTTTTGATCCAGCCACGCGTGCCAATTGCTGCTTCATAATATAACATACAGTGACGAAACAGATAATGATTGTAAGTGTTGTCGATTTCTTGAGAACATCCTATGAAAGAATTATGTATATTCTCCTTAATTTAGTATATTGTTTAAAAACCTAGACGAATGAGTTTTGATCCTCTTGAGTGATTTAAGTCCTAAAAACTTCCCTATCACAAAACATTCCATGCCCACATTTTGCTGCAACTTTCAAATACAGAAATGCGAGCGCTCACAGTTGTTAATGCATGATTGAAAGGTTTTATGGGAAAAGTACTGCAGCGATGTTAGCGTGAAATTTTTAGAGAAAGGGATGGCTCATTGAAACACAAAGCAGTGGTTGTTAAAGTTTCATGAAAACAAGACAGCTCCAAGGCTTAGTGCCACAAAATCAATACACTACTGAAACAGATACGCTGAAGTTGAGGAGCTTTGAATGTCTCCAGGCTCATGCAATTAACTCTGTATTATTGATTGACGCCATCAACTACAGTATTATAAAGAAGCATTTTGAAGAATTGCTTATAGAGTTATTTTAGCACAGTGCCAGTTAACTCGATGTCAGAGCACAGCATACGTTGGATGCAGTTATTTGGATGAAATTTTTTGTTCGGCAACTTTTTAGCAACTGTAGTTTACTTCAATCAGGGGGCAGCAAACTGTGTAACTGGCAGTTCACCAAAGCTGTATAGTGAAATCTTGGTAGTGCGAAAAATTTGAACATATACAAAGGAATTTCGCTGAAGTACCCTGAATTTTTAATTTTCGTTTTAATTGATGGGAAGGAGTTGAACATATATGGAGGTTGAGTTATCACCAAATTGGTTGCACCCTTTCCTCGATGGTATCCCGTAATACCCGTATATACTCACATGATAGGTTTTTCTAACACAATGTACCACATAACCATTGCATTTTTTGTCCAAGCAAGGACGGAGGCAAGGGGGGCATGAGGGGGTGGTGCTCCGCATTGGTTTATACCTCCGCACCTAGCAATATGTCTATCCAATTAAATAGCTACACGTAATATCCATATCTCAATTTTAAAGGATACAATTCTAACTGTTTTTTCTCATCCATATCTATTTCAAAACTGCAAATATATTTATTATGGCAATATTTTGTTTAAAATCACTTGGATAACAAACATTCTTATTCATATCCAAGTTTTTCTAATCAAATCTAATTTACAATGTTCTAATGAATGCTGCTTGCTATTATATATTTATACAAATATATGAAAAGAACAATGGAGGAATGAGTCTCTGCGAAGCTTTTTGCGTTAGGTAGCGGCACTAATCACGTCCTTCACCATTTTATTCGACAATTGGCACCGGCCATCTTGATCTTCATCCTCTAAGATGTCGATGCACCAAATTTCATGTGATTCCAACACCTTTTAACCGTTGATTTAGTGGTGCAAAATCAACGGTTTACCGACAATAGAACTTTTTACATTGCTAAATCAACGGTGAAACGATGTTGTAATCATATGAAATTTGGTGTATCAACAAATTCAAGGATGGTGATCAAGCTGGAAGGTGCCGATCGTCGAATAAAATGGTGGACATATTTTTTGCCGCCACTTAACGCTAAAAGCCTCTTAGGGCCTCTTTCCTCCATTATTCTCATATATGAATTAGTTTGTCTATATAATTACATACACTTCATATAAGGAAGTTCTTTGGGTGAAAAATTATTTTAGTTTTGATAACCCACATATTGATAATTCTTAACTCTACAATTATCTCTTAAAAAAGCATATTCCAATGTTACAAAGAGTTTTAAAGTTTTGAATATATAAAATTCCACGAGTACCATTTATGAATGTATTAAATTAATTAATTGCTAATGTTATTAAGATGTATAAAAAAATATTAGCCAAATCACACACACACACACACACATATATATATCTTTAACATAATAGGAAGTCTAATCATGTAGTAAACTTAGCTAATATTTTTCTTTGATTCAAGCCCTCCCTCCTGTTGATTCCTGGCCCCGTACCTGTCCTAGTCTCTTAGAATTTATATAGAGAGTTTGGCAAATGAGTAGCTAACGTAATCATGGAGAAATAATCTGTCAATTTTCATACACATTCTATAATGGCAAACCTTTTTATTGGAATCAATCACCAACCCTGTAAATAATTAGAAATCTATGTACTGGATTACCTTCTTAGTTTCGGATAAGACCCGCTTCGTTTCCGAAACAAATCTACTGCCATTTAACTTATGATTTCTTTTCCAGATCCCTTTACCCCCACATTCCCTCTGTTGCCTGCTCATTTCAAGCCCACTTATGCATACAAGTAGATGATTTATATACTTGGTGGAATAATTAAAGTTTTAGTTCACTAACAAGATACCTTTAGCATTGGAACACAATGCCATGGACCCCAAGAATTGGGGTTTTGTGCATCATAACTATAAAAAGGTTGTTCCTTTCACATCGTCGGGTCATCGAAGGTGTGACGATCGACCTCAATGCAACTATTATTGGAAAGTTTGTCACACCCATGATCGTAAAGAACATTATTGGGCTTCCCACTTCATATATTGCCAATCCAACACACTTACCAACCAAATGAATCTTGTTCCTTCATATGAGAAAGTTATTTCAAAGTAGTTTATTACCTCGAAGTGCTTCATGAGTTAGAACTTCAAGATAAATATTCAGCATAGTGGATGTAAAAAAATAGGTTTGATATGATCTTTTCAAGAATCATTCGGTAACAAGACTCCTAAAGTCTTTGTTTTTTTTTCTTTTCTTTTCTTCTTCTAATGATGATGATTAATTTCAGTTGATATATGTTATGCAAGGATACTAAATTGACAACTAACATATATATTAATCGTGCATCTTGATATTTATATGAGATGGCATAGCATATATGCGTTATGGCTTCTAGAAAAATAAATTCGAGGATCGGTTGAGGGGATGCATGATGCATCATCAAACCACATTTTATCCAATTTAAGATATTTTCTCTTGTTTTCGATAGTGGCAAATCCTATTGAAGCGTCATTGTCCTGCTTTATCAGTACTGTCATATTTTAATGGCGATTCGCTCATAAGTGATCCAACATGGGGGCTAATGACACAAAAACATGACTATATGATATGAAAATTCCTAATTCCGCAATTTAGTAGTGTAAGTTTGAGAATTATCGAAGAATTACTTCCAATAAGCCCATGCTTAATTTTCCACAACCGCCGAATGTTAGAAGAGAGTGTTAATTATGTGATATTAATAATTACTTAGTACTGAAAATTGTTGCAATTAACAGAAGATTATGAATTGAGTTCAGATTTGAACTTTCCTGAAATGCATATCAAGGACTACAGATAACTAATAACCAAATCTATTGTCCGCCGACGAGATTTTATGCTCGCATGGTATAATAGAAAAAGAATAATAATAATAAGGTATAGTGTGATCCCACTCTATTTGGAGCTGAACCTAATTAAGAACAGCCTATGTCAGAAATCACATCAACTGTATAAAAGGAATTCAGAATGTGGTAAAGTTTGGTTCTATTCCTCCCATGAACAACACAGGCGAACAACTTGTCTTCTTAATGATAGTATGTATCTAGATTAATGGATAGAATCTAACAGATTCTTCCATAAGTTAAGCGACTCGGTGTAGGATTACGCGACACAAATCTTTATTTGCATGTTTGCATCAGTGGGCCCTACTTGCTTTAGTTCGTATTCATTGATTATCAATTGTATGACAACTATATTAAGAATGGATATAAAGGATGAGTATTATGGGAAAATAATATGGAATCCGTTAAAAACTAGAACATAATGTCAAAGTTGAGTGAAGAGGAAGCCAAGAAAAGATGCAATTTTGAAAAAAGTTCAGCTGAGGAAATTTTTGTTATGTGCTGAAATTGTAATGGTTTTTTAATCAAGAACATGATTCCTGTTCAGTGCAGATACCTGGAAGTTGTTTCAAGATAAAATCCGATAATTACCGAAGTAAAAGGCGCCAAATCTTGGATTCCAAATTTCTAAATAGCACAAATAAGTTTTGGTAAACCTAAAGAAAGAAACTAGTATTAAAAATTTAAGGTCTGTTCGTCAATGTTCTTGGCTTCAGTATTTCCATCTCTCAACAGTTCATTCATCATCATATATCTTCAGAGTCACATATTGAAGTATCGATAGCGCAAACATATTAAGTGATAAAGCACTTGCTCCCGAGAGCTTATAACCAGCTGTCCCCGAGCACCAGCTCGCTCCCCCAGACCACTACATCATGCTCAACCTTGATCCAATCACTTTCAAGGGACCAAGTAGAAGAAAGATTCATGTGCCATACACCGTATCTGAAAGAGACCTACACTCATCAACATATATGGATATTGTACATGGCACACTTCAACCATGATCATACACACTCATCAACAAATATGAATATTGTACATGCCACACTTGTCAACATATATGTATATTTTACATGGCACACTTCAACCATGATCCTTGTCATGTCCCGCTTCTCAAAATATGGATTATGGAAAGCAACGAAGGCCAGCCATGCAAGCTATGATAAGAAAAAAAATCCTTCTTTAGTCACATTAAGACAGTCTAAACTAAACCTGTAACAATGCTATCCAAAATACACCAAGATATCAAAGATATAACGCCAATAATTATGTTGCACACATAACGAGGAATACCAAAATAGGTCCATAAAATAAACATAGTTTCAAATAATATCGAGAGAATAACGAAAGAGTCAATAAAAGGCTACAAATTCGAAATAGAAATACATAATCCCCAACGTCCCATGAGGGCTCACATGCTAAATACGAATTGAAAGAAAATAGAAAATAAACCTACTCTAAATTACTAATCTTCGGCAAACTTCTGAGAATAGCTCTGATCTTTTTCTGCTGATGGGTCTACCTCTAAACTTGAGATGGCAAATCACAAAGATGTCAGAACACCTAACAAGTATTCAAACGTAAAGTGTGAAATAATATGATAATATAAGAGACGTGAAATGCCCGCGTGCACATGAAATCTTGGGTATAACAATAATATGAACAAGCATATCAACAGGTCAAGACAAATCCTAGATGTCACTACAAGGATAATATAACCTATTATAAGTTCGAACGTGAGCGTAAACCATAGCAACACGTGCCCAAAATGTTATGTAATAAATTGGTATCGTTCCGTGTCCGGTCTTCTCAGCAAAATGTAATGAATTGGTACCGTTCCGTGCCTGGTCTCCTCAGCAAAATGTAAAGGCTTGGTACCGTTCCCAACCGGTATCCCAGCAAAATGTAAACATAATGAGTTATGCCGGCAATGGGACTCTAAAGATTCCGTTGACCGAACCCACACTCAAACTGTTAGTTGTATGTATGCTCTAGATACCCTTGTTGTACATATGATGTATATTATAGTGGATGTTTGGACATATATAGAGAGGACTTTCTTACTCGACATGATAGTATGCTATCTGGTTGCTATTTATCTTAACATGTATACTTGTCTCTTGATACTGTCTTATGGTTACATGTTGGTAAAGTCCTTATGATGTGTACTTGACTACCAGGATTATGATGCAGATCATACTAGTGGGGCCATGGTAGTCCATAAGTTCATCCTTTAATGTTCTTAGTCGTGGGTGTATCGAGACGGGGCATCGATATACCAGAGTAGACTAGGTATACGCTTCTCGACCTATGTGATGGGCGATGGATGATCCCATATCCATTGGTGTTTGACATCAGAGATGGTATACGGGTGCTCAGTAGAGACTGGGTAAACTGGACGGACTCGCTGAGAACTCCTAGATGGTATTATACCTGACGTCAGATAGCAGTTCTCTGGTGACACTGGTACATATTAGTCTGTAGACCCGAGATCGTCGTAAAGTCTTGTGTGATTCCGACTGTGCTTTAATTTTCACCTTACCACGTTCAAGAGGATGTGTAAAATGGTGGTTTTTGGGTACAATCCCGAGTCACATGCAGGCAATGAGCGATAGGAGGGGATTTCGTCTCTCCCGGTATTGGGGGTAGATGTCGTGCAGTGCTGGATTGGCTATAACTGGAAGTCCCTGGCCAGAGCTGATTTAGAGATTTACTGGTAAGTGTTATCAGCAGTTTCTCGACCCGTTATGAGCCTCGTATCGGCATGACTTATTGAGTTATTGGGGTCTGACGTTTACCACCCTTAGACTTGATATGCGATATCTTAAACGAAGAGACCGGACTGTACGGTAGTATTACTGACAGGCTTTACAGGAGCTAGAGCAGGCTTGCTTGTTGATCTTCTGATCACTCAATACCTGGATAGCCGTTACGTCCAGCTAGTACCGCTGACGGCTTGTGGGTGTTTGATATGATCATCACCTACTGCCGGCGTATTGACGAGTCTTTCGAGTCCTACATAGAGGTTTTACCGGCTCAGGCAAAACGAAGTAGGAGCACATATGTGATATGCGCGGGACCGAGAATAATACGAGTGTGTGATAACGTATTCTGTTCTCGTGATATTTGTATCGGTCGGTTATATGTGATATAGCTGGGTTATCGAATCAAGTGTTGATTCGATAAGATGGTATATATTATATTAGTCGGTTATATGTGATATAGCCGGATTATTAAATCAAGTGTTGATTTGATAATTTAGTGTATAATTGTATATTTGATATACTAGTTTACATTAACTAATATTAGTTTACTTAAGCATTTATTTTCTCACATGTGCATACTTAATATATATGTGATATATATTAATTGTGTTTTCTTTTGTGTCATGGTTGTTGATACACACTACATGGGTGTATGAGACTTACACCATACTAATTATAATGTACAGTTTAATTATTTAAAGTAAATCCAAATTAGTGGATAATTGCTCACATGCATGAAGCTTATGGATGCATTGACTTAGTCCACTCATTTTGTTTTACTTAAGATATTTATTAACCTAACCATTATAATTTAGCCATGGTTATGTCTTTACATGAGTAAGCTATATGATACAAACTCACCCATTGTTGATCCTCTCATCTCATTAGTTCATTCTCTTCTCTTTATCATCTTCTTCATCCTTGAGAAAAAAAAAGTTTGCTAACTTTTTCAAAAGTGAGAAAATATTGTGAGAAAAATAAAACTAAAATGAGCCCACTTCCTACTTCATCATCCTTTACTAGATTAGTACTTTAGTATAGAGTGTTAGCTTCACTAATCTCTCATTAGTGAAGTAGTAGCTTGAGTTAGTATCTTCTCGACGAAGATCATTTTCGGCCTCGAAGACTTCAAGCAAGATCGTTCCTTTCACCTTGAGAAGCCATGCAAGAGTCTGGGAGTTCCATGATCGCAGCGAAGGGACCACTACAAGGAGCCATTGAAGTGAAGAACCGGTCTACAAAGATTGTATTCCGTTATCACTTAGAAGTAAAGTAGTTTACTTTCTAGTTTAGCTCCTAAAACTCTAGTTAAATCCTAGGTTAGGTTGTTTGGCACACTAGAAATTTTTGAAATTGGCACGTTTGATACCTTGTGAAACCTTGTGGTTATGCCTAAGAACCCTACATTGGTATCAGAGCCTCACTAGAGCATTAGGAGTTGTCTAGGCGAAGTTAGAAGTTCGAACGAACTTCGAAAACCCGAAATTGCCCACTTTCCAGAAATTTTTCAAAATGTTGGAATTTTTCACATTAAAAATCCTCAGAAAATCGTGAAGGTAATTGTATGGACCCTCTTGAAGAACGAGTCCCTAACTTACTTTAGTGACAGCGGAATCGCGGCCAAAACATGGTTTTGGCGGCGGTTCCGCGGCGCCACTAAGGAGGCAAGGGACGGCACTTCAACGGTTGGTCCATTGGTACTGGGGCATGCTTCTGAAATTTTTTAATACTGCTCAAGTGTTGAGCTTTCTGGGAAATTTTAGGAATTTTTTGATTCGATTGAAAGGTTTAACATCGTCTAGCTATTTGTGGAATGTGATACAATATGTGGAATTCATATAGTTAGGCATGAAATCCGTAATATGTGATATTTCGGGTTTATGATGTCTAAGATTATTATGGATTCCAAATATTGTAGTTTGATATTTTATTTTCTGCGACCGTAAGTGTAATATGTAGTATATCGCCGGTTTCGTTGCTATATGTCAACGACAACTGGGATACGTATATTTACTTACGTTGATGACAAGTGATGTTATGTGTTGCTGTGATATGTTATATTGGATTGTCGTGTTTTGGATAGTCGGGGGTTTTATGTGAGATGATAGTTTTTATTTTCATTCATGTAAAGTTCAATGTATGTAATATTCTTTTATTGGGGCACTTCCGGGTTGAGGATGATATCACCATTGTTATATATTATTTACTTTTCTGCATTAGGATAGACCCAAGAAGGGGAGCATAAGTAACCGGGTTCTAGAGTCCAGTGGGAGACAACTCGAGGAGTCGAGTCCGGGTCTCCTAACTCTAAGAATTGGTAGGGTTGCTTGCCGCTCTCGTAGGGGTCTAGAGATGTGAGTTTGGCTATTCATCGCGACCGTAGAATCCGTGTTTTATACAGGCTTAAAATAAAACACGGACCTCCTAATATATCCAATATTTCATATGTTTCTTCTGCTGCTCTGTGATGTGATCACTGTGGATTCTGAAACGAATGGATATACATTATATATGAGATATATAGTAGACGTTGCTTATATTTTGCACCCGCGCTAGTCCCGTCCCGGTATGCCGTTAGTTAAGTAACCTAACGGTGCATAACGGGACACTGTGGAGAATACGGATGGCATAAGCGTACGTTGTATTTTTGTTTCTTCTGTGATGCTTAGGAAACTTAAATGATGGGACTTCATTAATATGATTAATGAAAGAAAAGAAACCTAAAAGATGTTGTGGAATCAAATTTTCAAAAAGGATAGCTACAGTACTTGCTTTGCATAGTGATATATGTGATATATCCTGCACCTTATTCGATAAGGAAAGAGTCGAGATCCCTTCACCGGGAGTGGCCTCTTTAGCAATAACTGACAGATACTACAACACACGGTTTGTCTTTTGATTGATTTTTGGAGTATTTTCTTTGCATAGTGATATATGTGATATATCCTTCACCTTATTCGATAAGGAAAGAGCCGAGATCCTTTCACCGGGAGTGACCTCTTTAGCGAAACTAGGAAAAGGCTAAAAAACACTCCTTTTCAAAATCACTCGATTCCGTAATGATATCAAGTTCATTACGCAAAAGGTTTGATAAAAACCTGTCGTAGCCCTCCGTCATTTCAGATAAGTCCTATTTAGTATTCGTACTGCGTTTGTTGGCATTTGTCAAGGCGTAGTGTACGGTAGCTGAATGGTGCTTCTCTGCTTATGCATATGATGCAGATTGGATTAGGATAGTCATACGATCTTGTTGGTCTTTGTCAAGGGTCGTGCGGGTGGGTTTAATTCAGTCAGGAAATGACGGGTTGAACTTGACTAGCATCCTATGATTTGTTGGCCTTTGTCAAGGTCATATGGGTTAGGGGCAAAATATTATCGGAAATTTCAAGTGTTGAAATTTGCAATGAGATTGCATACCTTCTATGAGATAGTTGGATCCCGATACCCACTGCGAGTAAGAGTTACTCCTGGGAGAGTTTTACACAAGACAATTAACCGATCAAGTAGGTGTCTAGAAATGTGTTTACGGGGTTATGCCTTTGGGAAAACGAGGTTTATTTTAATTAGGTCCGTGCGAAAGCACGGGGAACCTCCCTGGAAGTACCGGCACTGGCCTGGCTGAAAGATTGGCGAAGTTTTAGGGTGTAATTAATCCCGGCTAGTCTTTCATTTTAGGGTTTGAAGGAAGATTTAATAAAAATAGTGGGGGCCATCCTGATTAGATAAAATAATAACCAATCTGATCTTACAAGAGCATACGCTAAAATATTTTCTTCTCTCTCTCCAGGTAGCGACCATGTCACGTCTTAATCAAGATAATAATATGGATGTATTGACCGAACCCGCATGTTATACTGTGCTGGGAAACGTTGGTTCCGTTCTTTCTTATAAGAGTTATAAGACTGAACAGGATATTGGGGAATGCTAGGATTCTCATGCCATCCGATTGAAGAAAGTACATGATGATGCATTTTCTTCGGATGTGTTCATTACAGAAAACTGTTTCTCCCTTTGGTCTACGTCCTGGGTATTGGATACCGGGTCAGGATCCCATATATGTAATCTGTTACATGGGCTAAGGAAAGATAGAGAACTGGGAGAAGGTGATAAAGACATAAGGGTTGGAAATGGTGCAATTGTTGCAGCTAAATCCGTCGGGGAATATCACCTTGTATTACCAAGTGGTAATACATTGATTCTGAATGAATGATATTACATGCCGAACCTGATATGCAATATTATATCAGTTTCTTTATTAAGTAAAGATGGATATAATTTTGTATTACAGGATAATGTTATAACATTTTCCTGAACCAAAAGTTGGTTGGATCAGGCACGTTGTGCAATGGCATTTATGTACTAAATCAATCAACAGTTCTGAGCATAACAAACACACACAAGAGGAAGAGTTCAGAAATAAACGAATCCTTCTTGTGGTTGACTAGGTCATATAATTGCGACACGACTCGTTAAGTTACATAAAGATGGTTATTTGAATTCATTTGAATTCTCATCTTATGACACTTGCCAGTCCTGTCTCAAAGGCAAAATGACCAAGACTCCGTTTAGTGGACACGGAGAAAGAGTTACTGAACTTTTGGGACTGATACATAGTGATGTATGCGGTCCCATGTCTACACATGCCAGGGATGGTTCCTCATACTTTATTACATTCACTGATGATCTCTCTAGATTCGGATATGTGTTCCTGATGAAACATAAGTCTGAAGCTTTTGAGAAATTCAGAGAATATAAACAAGAAGTTGAGAACCAAATGGACAAAAGTATTAAAGTCCTACGATCTGATTGAAGTGGTGAATACTTAAGCACTGAATTCTTGGACTTTCTAAAAGAGAATGGGATTCTCTCTCAGCTTACTCCTCCGTATACATCACAGCACAACGGTGTATTAGAACGGAGGAATCACAACCTATTAGATATGGTAGCTCTATGATGAGCACCGCTGAGTTACCTATTTCCTTTTGGGGTTATGCGCTTGAGACAGCAGCATACCTATTGAATCAAGTTCCATCTAAATCTGTACCTACCACACCATATAAAATATGGAGTGGGAAGAGACCATGTCTTAAACGAGTTAAGATATGGGGTTGTCCGGCCTATGTCAAAAGGCAAAATCTGAACAAACTCGAGGCATGATCAGTTCTATGCAAGTTTGTAGGATATCCCAAATATTCACATGGATATCTTTTCTACTATGGCGAGAAACAAAAGGTGTTTGTTTCTCAACATGCCACCTTTTTAGAAAAGGAATTTCTTGCAAAAGAAATTAGTGGCAACGAGGTAGAACTGGAAGAAATTCCGGCTACACAAACTGAAACTGAAGATTTAGTGGAACCAGAGGATTCGATAGTTCCCAATGAACCTCAGCCTCTCCACCGATCTAGTAGGGTTCCTCATCTACCGGAGAGATACTACGGTTTTCTCATTGATGATGGAAGCGAGGATTGCATCATGGTTGATGATGACCCAACTAGTTTCGAGCAGGCCATCACGAGTGGCGACTCTGTCAAATGGCTGGATGCAATGCGGTCCAAGATGGAATCCATATACACCAACAAAGTATGGACTTTGGAAGATGCTCCTGAAAGGGTAAAACCCATTGGGAGCAAGTGGATCTTCAAGAAAAAACTTGGTGTAGATGGGAAAGTGGAGACTTTCAAAGCTAGACTTGTTGCAAAGGGTTTTCGTTAACGACCAGGTGTGGATTATGACGAAACCTTTTCTCCAGTGGCTATGCTTAAATCCATCTGGATCATGCTTGCCATCGCTGCATACCATGACTACGAAATCTGGCAAATGGATGTTAAGACCGCCTTTCTAAATGGTGATTTGGAAGAGTGCGTGTACATGATTCAGCCAGAAGGTTTCGTAGACAGTGGAAGCAGCGGAAAGGTGTGCAAGCTGCTTAAATCCATCTACAGGTTAAAGCAAGTATCGTGGAGCTGGAACATCTATTTTGATGTCGTTATCAAAGAGTTTGATTTCGTCAAAAACGTAGATGAACCTTGTATATACAAAAAGGTGGCAGAGAGTAAGGTTGTCTTCCTCGTATTGTACGTGGATGACATACTCTTGATAGGAAATGACATTCCTATGCTGCAATCGGTCAAGCTCTTCTTATCACAAAGATTCTCAATGAAAGATCTAGGGGATTCCTCCTACATCTTGGGGATTAAGATCTATAGAGATAGATCTAAACGGATACTGGGATTGTCCCAATCCAGGTACATTGACACCATACTAAAGCGGTTTAGTATGGAAGAATCCAAGCATGGGTTTTTACCCACGATCTCAGGACTCACTCTCTCCAAAAAGATGTCTCCCAAGACTGATTTGGAGAGAGCTCACATGCAAGGGATACCCTATGCTTCGGCAGTAAGCTCTATCATGTACGCGATGCTGTGTACTAGACCCGATGTAGCATACTCACTAAGTGTAGTGAGTAGGTATCAAGCAGATCCTGGAGAGAGTCACTGGACAGCTGTGAAGAGCATTCTCAAGTACTTGAGAAGGACTAAAGAGATGCTCTTGGTGTATGGTAATGGAGAACTCCAAGTGGAGTCCTTTACCGATTCGAGTTTCCAGAGTGATAAGGAAGACTCTAAGTCGCACTCGGGATTTGCCTTTACCCTCAATGGAAGGGCGGTATGCTGGAAGAGTTCCAAGCAGGAAACCGTGGCAGACTCGACGATGGAGGCTGAATACATCGCTGCCAACGATACTGCCAAAGAGGCTGTCTGGATCAAGAAGTTCATAACTGAACTTGGAGTGGTTCTATCCACTGTGTATCCAATACCTTTGTATTGTGATAACAATGGAGCGGTGACTTTGGCCAAAGAACCCAGGTCCCATCAACGATCCAGGCATATTCTGAGACGGTATCACCTAATCCGGAAGATAGTTGATCGCCGAAAGATCGAGGTCAGGAGAGTTGACACGAAGAACAACACAGCGGATCCACTCACAAAGGCTATTCCCCAGATACAGTTCGAGAGTCTCTTCGGGATGTTGGGTATGCGATACTACAACAGCTGGCCCTAGTGCAAGTGGGAGATTGTTAGTTGTATGTATACTCCAGAGGCCATTGTTGTACATATGATGTATATTATAGTGGATGCTTGGACATATATAGAGAGGACTTTCTTGCTCGACATGATAGTATGCTATCTGGTTGCTCTTTATCTTAACATGTATACTTGTCTCTTGATACTGTCTCATGGTTACATGTTGGTAAAGCCCTTAGGATGTGTACTTGACTACCGGGATTATGATGCAGATTATACTAGTGGGGCTATGGTAGTCCATAAGTTCATCTTTTAATGTTCCTAGTCGTGGGTGTATCGAGACTGGGCATCGATATACCAAAGTAGACTAGCGTATATGCTTCTCGACCCATGTGATGGGCGATAGATGATCCCATATCCATTGGTGTTTGACATCAGAGATGGTATACGGGTGCTCAGTGGAGACTGGGTACACTGGACGGACTTCCCGAGAACTCCTAGATGGTATTATACCCGACGTCAGATAGTAGTTCTCTGGTGACACTGGTACAGGTTAGTCTGTAGACCTGAGATCGTCATAGAGTCTTGTGTGATTTCGATTGTGCTTTGATTTCCACCTTACCACGTTCAACAGGACGTGCAAAATGGTGGTTTTTGGGTACAGTCCCGAGTCACATGGAGGCAATGAGCGATAGGAGGGGATTTCGTCTCTCCCGGTATTGGGGGTAGATGTCGTGCAGTGCTCGATTGGCTATAACTGGAAGTCCCTGGCCAGGGCTGATTTAGAGATTTACTGGTAAGTGTTATCAGTAGTTTCTCGACCCGTTATGAGCCTCGTATCGGCATGACTTATCGAGTTATTGGGGTCTGACGTTTACCACCTCTAGACTTGATATGCGATATCTTAGACGAAGAGACCGGACTGTACGGTAGTGTTACTGACAGGCTTTACAGGAGCTAGAGTGGGCTTGCTTGTTGATCTTTTGATTGCTCAATACCCGGGTAGCTGTTACGTCCAGCTAGTACCGCTGACGGCTTGTGGGTGTTTGATATGATCATCACCTACTGCCGGCGTATTGACAAGTCTTTTGAGTCCTACATAGAGATTTTACTGGCTCAGGCAAAACGAAGTAGGAGCACATATGTGATATGTGTGGGACCGAGAATAATACGAGTACGTGATACCGTATTCTGTTCTCGCGATATTTGTATCGGTCGGTTATATGTGATATAGCCGGGTTATCGAATCAAGTGTTGATTCGATAAGATGGTACATATTATATTAGTCGGTTATATGTGATATAGCCGGATTATTAAATCAAGTGTTGATTTGATAATTTAGTGTATAATTGTATATTTGATATACTAATTTACATTAACTAATATTAGCTCATTTAAGCATTTATTTTCTCACATATGCACACTTAATATATATGTGATATATATTAATTGTGCTTTCTTTTGTGTCATGGTTGTTGATACACACTACATGGGTGTATGAGACTTACACCATACTAATTATAATGTAGGGTTTAATTATTTAAAGTAAATCTAAATTAGTGAATAATTGCTCACATGCATGAAGCTTGTAGAAGCTTGTGGATGCATTGACTTAGTCCACTTATTTTGTTTTACTTAATATATTTATTAACCTAACCATTATAATTTAGCCATGGTTATGTCTCTACATAAGTGAGCTATATGATACAAACTCACCCATTGTTGATTCTCTCATCTTATTAGTTCATTCTCTTCTCTTGATCATCTTCTTCATCCTTGAGAAAAAAAAAGCTTGCTAGCTTTTTCAAAAGTGAGAAAATATTGTGAGAAAAATAAAACTAAAGTGAGCCCACTTCCTATTTCATCATCCTCTACTAAATTAGCACTTTAGTATAGGGTGTTAGCTTCACTAATTAGTGAAGTAGTAGCTTGAGTTAGTATCTCCTCGACGTAGATCATCTTCGGCCTCGAAGATTTCAAGCAAGATCGTTCCTTTCACCTTGAGAAGCCATGCAAGAGTCCGGGAGTTCCATGATCGCAGCGAAGGGACCACTACAAGGAGCCATTGAAGTGAAGGACCGGTCTACAAAGGTTGTATTCCGTTATCACCTAGAAGTAAAGTAGTTTACTTTCTAGTTTAGCTCCTAAAACTCTAGTTAGATCCTAGGTTAGGTTGTTTGGCACACTAGAAATTTTTGAAATTGGTATGTTTGATGCCTTGTGAAACCTTGTGGTTGTGCCTAAGAACCCTACATAAACTACCCCAATACCCCGCATTTCTAAGTATAAACATGGCAATAAAACATGATCACAAATATAGAATGCTGACTGGACAGGAATTGTCACGCCCCGCTTCCCAAAATACGTAAACACGGCACGTGACAGAGCTAACCATACTACCTGTGGTTAGGAATTATTCTTCCACAGTTACATTACGGCTGTCAATCGGATATCAAGAACAGTAATAAAAAATCTAATCTAGTTAACACATGTCCATCTGCTACAATAAATAAAATCAAGAAATGGATATAGCGGAAATGAATCAAGATCCAATACACAATAGTATCTGAATCACGTCCCAATATGGGCTCACATCAATAGAAATAAAACCGCTAAAATAAATAAACTAAGAGTTTCTAAACTAAATAGCTAACTCCTTATTGCTCGGATTGATTGCTAAAGTACTCTTGATTTGCCTGCGATAAAAGTAGAGCAACTGGGCCATGCAAAACCCAGACGTCAGTGCGTCATAATATCAAAATAATAATAACAACCGGGATATGATGCTATGATTAAGCGTGAATGTAAATAAATAACACAGGTATAAAACAGTGAGCTGTATGTATGTGATGTGTATCCTAAAGTCTGTGCTTCTAGGTTATCTATTCTACAAGTCTTTGAAATCAATTAATTTAATTCTCATCGTAACTCAACAGTATATATCCCGTTCAAATCCCCACGGGACCACGGCACAATGATTATTCCGTCACGCCCGGAATCACGACAAACAATGATTATTCCGCCATGCCCGGAATCATGGCAAACAATGATTATATGCTCTTGAGTTACGTTTCGGTTACATTCTTGATTTCCTCTTTCCCCCTAAGGTTCTGTGTTCAAGTCAGGTATTGATGATATAACTCTAATGCCAACATAGGATCAAGCAGGTACAGGTCTTGTCTATACAGACACCAAATCACGTCCACCAGGACAACAATCAGAATTGTTGGCATTAGCAATAAGATCCAAGTAACAAGTCTGGTAATGTGTCGTGAATATGCCATGTACTGTATATTAACCAAAATAGATACCAATGTAAAACTGTAATCAATATCGAAACACAACTAATGCCCGGATGCATATGTATCTATCTGTAATAACCGTTATATATTCATTACCATGTATGATGCAGTCTAGATAACATATTGAACTAATATAGTAGTATGATAATATCGTGATGTTCCGACATGCAACTAGATAAACTAGTATCAGTATGGATACAGACGGATGCTATAAAACTGTAAATCGGTAATTTTTGCTGAATAGTAAAACATATGCACTATAATTTATCAAATAGATATTGATATAATAACATAACATGTTGCAAGTTTAGAACTTGCCTGATCGGATCTCACATTAAGATACGGATATCACGTTCCGACATCGAAATAAAGTCACGACACAAACTTACGTGCGCAGGACTGGACCTGGCCGAGCAGCTGCATGACGTGGTGACTCGGCTAGATGACGACGGTGATTGGGTCGTCTGGATCATCAGCGACGTGCGCAACTCCGGCGAGACGATCGGGGATCAAGAAAAGAGAAGGAAAAGAAAGAAGAAGAATAAGAGCGGCTTTTGCTGGGTTTGTTGGTGTTCTGTCGAGGACAGAGGAGATGGTGGCGATGAGATGAGGTCGTCGGCGGCGAGGTCATCTGGACGAGGGGCCGTGAGTCTTGAATGGTGGTCAGGAAAAAGAGTAAGGGTCGGTGGTGGTGGTGTATGGTGTTCTGGGTTGCTGGGAGGACGAGGAGGCGATGGAGGTGGTCGGTGGTGACGGGTTGCCGACGATGGGAGATTGGGTTCTTGGCGTCGGTGTTGTGGTTGGGAGCTTGCATGTCATCGGGGAGTGGAGGAGGAGGAGATAGGGTGATGGAGGTAAGGAAGAGGGAGATAGTGATGGTGAGGGGGCGGCGACGACGAGGGATGAGGGTTAGGGTTTGCGACGGGAAGAAGAAGAAGAACGAGGGAGAGAGTAGGTTTTATAATAATAGGTTTATTATAAATTATATAGTGTGTGTGTGTGTGTGTGTGTGTGTGTGTGTGTGTGTGTGTGTATTAGAGAGAGAGAGAGAATGATGTTAGAGAGAGGCAGAGAAAGAGACGAGAGAGAGGCGAGAGAGAGAGACAGAGAGAGAGAGATAGAGAGAGATAGTTTTTATTTATAATATATTAGTTATATAAAATATTATATATATATATATATATATATATATATATATATATATATATATATATATATATATATATGGGAATTTACAGATAATACAAGATTACTCTGAATATTACCCGTACCCCTTCAAAAATTAGTTTTTCAATATGGAGAATATACGTAAAAGTATAAACCATAATGTGATGTACAATAAATAAAAACATATACCCCCAAATATGAATCTACGTAAATATACATAGCGATAAAAAATGAGCCCGTTTAACAATTAGGGTATGAACATGATATATGGGTGCAACCACATGATATGGGGTACTATGACATACAAGGCTAGATAAGGAAATATATTATTTGATTTTATTTTGTATTTTAAAAAGATATTTAGAGTCTAAATTATATTATATACGTATACAAAATCTAGATTTGCATGGATATTCTGGACTAGCAAATATTTGATGTAATCTTGAATCATGATGGGTTTCAAATATGCGGGTCGGGCCTGATAATAACCACAGCTTCTAATTGCACCATTCGGAACCCAAAAGCAACAATAATAAAGAATTTTACCTCAAGATTTAAAATACTCCAAATAAATATAGTATAATAGTGCTAGGGTGTTACAGGAATCACGATGATATCATGGAATAGGGAACATGTAAACATGAGTAATTGTTCAGGGCATATAATTCAACATTCTAATTAGTGATTGCGTTTTAATATCGATAGACATGAATCGTGAATAAGCATGGCATTTCAAGTGTTGTTCAAGTATGGTAATAATAACAAGAATCATGTCGTAGCAATATCATAAGTATGTGTCACTCAAGGATCATATAAGCATGTCAAGGGTTTCGTATGCATGTCAAGGTTAACAGGTAATTACAGTATCACCTGAAAAATAATCAACAAGGATATAATAAAATCACACGGACCCTTTTTCATTCGATAATTGGATTTGGTATTTGATCAAACACAAGTTGAGCATGAATGTAATAGTTAATTAATGGGTGTGCTAAAACCTAAGGTTTCAATCATGTAAGCAATAAGCAAGGGTTTACATATTCATAAGGAATTACGAAGTTAAAGTTATGTTCTTTTAATTCTAACACAATGTATTTGATCAAGAAAATAACCGATATTGCATCGGTTATCAAGAGGGAGCAAGAGTACTTGCCTTAATGCGATTGGTTTGTATGATCTCGAATTCGTGTGTTTGGATCAATCCGGTGTACCCATGTGAGAAGGAAACGAGAGGATGATGATCATCTTGGTGATGAAGACGACGACGAGAGAAAGGTGCTAACGTCGATGTGAATTCTTGATTATCGATGTGGGAATCGAGAGAAGGTGGCTAGGGTTTTTAGAGGAAGAGATCTAGAGCTTTTAGAGAGGAAGGATGCTGTAGAAATTAGGGTTTGGACGAGATTAATCATAGTTTAAATAGAGACGGGGTTAGTCACGAGAATAAAGATTCGCACGAAAAGTCAGGATTTTGTTCAGATATGCGTTGAGCCGGCTTAAAGAAACGTCGAGCCGTCTCAACGAGACAGAGAAAATATGATTGTTGCAAGAACAAGTTAAGCCATCTCAAGATGCACTTAAGCCATCTTAAGATAGTGTTGAGTTGGCTCAATCAACGTTGAGTCATTTCATGCACATATAGAAAGTAAGGAAAATTCTCTGGACCCTTGAGCCAGTTCAAGCTGGCCATGAGCCGGCTCATGAACCTCGTGTAGGGTTCCTAGGCACTCTAACAAGGTTCAACAAGGCATCTACCATGCCCGATTCAAAAAATTAGCCGTGCCGAACAACCCTAACCAAGATCGTATACTAGAGATTATGCGAAAACTAGCAAGTTAAACATTTTAACTACAAGTGAAAGGGATTACAACCATTGTAGATCCGGTCCTTCACTTCTAAAGCTCCGTGTTG
This sequence comes from Agapanthus africanus, assembly GCA_030015575.1. Taxonomy (NCBI): domain Eukaryota; kingdom Viridiplantae; phylum Streptophyta; class Magnoliopsida; order Asparagales; family Amaryllidaceae; genus Agapanthus; species Agapanthus africanus. The sequence continues at coordinate 115,502,599 of CM057340.1, read as the reverse complement.
ACGTCCCTTCGCTGCGATCATCGGGATCCCGGACTCTAGCGATGGTTTCTTCGGAGAAATGAGCGGGCTAGGTCGTTGACTTCGAGGCCGAAGATGATCTACGTCGAGAAGACTCAAACTCAAGCTCCATCTTCACTAGGTCAAGAACTTTGTGAAGAGAACACCCTAAACTAAATGGCAAGTAGTAGAGGATGTTGAAATAGGAAATGGGTTCACTTTAGATTTGGATTTCTCACTTTAAACCTTCACTTGAAAAATTTCTAGTAAGGTTTTTCTTCACTTGAAGAAGAGGAAGAAGAAGAAAAAGAATAAGAAAATGAATTATATAAAATGAAAAATCAAGTGAAGTCTATCATAATGCAACCATGGGTGAGTTAACTTTTATAGAGACTAAACCATAGTTAATTATAATGGTTTGGTTAATGAATATCTTAATCAAGACAAAATGAGTGGACTTTGTCAAAGTTGCTTCAAGCTTCATGAAGCTTCAAGCCATGACAAAAGAAGCCACCATTTTGAATAATTAAGATAAATAAAAACCTAAATTATAATTAACATGGTGTATGTCACCCACCCACCCATGTTTGCATGTATCATCAATCATGATACAAACTAGTGCACAAACATATATCACATATACAACTTGTGCACATCAAGTGAGAAAATCTATCTTAAGTGAACCAATACTAGTTAATGTAAAGTAATATATCAAATATATAATTATACATTAAATCATTAAATCAACACTTGATTTAATGATCCGGTCATATCGCATATAACCGACTAATATCTAGTGTATCAATGTATCGAATCAACACTTGATTCGGTAACCCGGCTATATCTCATATAACCTTCCGATGATACAAATCATGAGAATAGAATATAGTATCACATACTGGTATTATTCTCGGTCCCGCACATATCTCATATGCGCTCCTATTTCGTTTCGCTTGAGCCAGGAAACCTCTGTGTAGGACTCTAAAGTCTCGTCAATACGCCGGCAGTAGGCGGTGATCATATCAATCACCCACAAGCCGCAAGCGGTTTGCTAAACGTAACGGCCACTCGGGTATTGAGCGATCCGAAGATCAACGAGCAAGCCTGCTCACACTCCTGCGAATCCAATCAGTAACACTTACCGCACAGTCCGGTCTGTTCGTCTGATATGTTGCATATCTCGTCTAGGGGTGGTAAACGTCAGACCCCAGTAGCTTGATAAGTCATGCCGATGTAAGGTCCACAACAAGCATGAAACTACTGATAACACTTACCAGTAAATCACTGCAACCCTGGCCAGGGATTTCCAGTTATGGCCAGTCGAGCATAGCGCAACATCAACCCCCAATACCGGGAGAGACGAATCCCCTCCTATCGCTCATTGCCTCCATGTGAATCGGGACTGTACCCAAAAACCACCTGTTTGCATGACTCAGTAGAGCCGTGGTAGGGTGGAAATCAAAGCACAGTGGGAGACACACAAGACTCTATGACGATCTCGGGTCAACGGACTAAGCTGTACCAGTGTCACCAGAGAACTGCCATCTGACGTGAGGTATAATACCATCTGGGAGTTCTCGGCGAGTCCGTTCAGTGTACCCAGTCTCCACTGAGCACCCGCATACCATCTCTGATGTCAAACACCAATGGATATGGGATCATCCATCGCCCATCACATGGGTCGAGAAGATACACGCTGGTCTACTCTGGAATATCGATGCCCCGTCTCGATATTCCCACGACTAGGAACATTGAAGGATGTACTCATGGACTACCCAGGCCCCACTAGTATGATCTGCATCATAGTCCTGGAAGTCGAGTACACATCCTAAGGGCTTTACAAACATGTAACAGAGAGACAATAAGTGTACATGTTAAGATAAAAAGCAACCAGATAGCGTACTATCATGTCGAGCAAGAAAGTCCTACCTATATATGTCCCAGCATCCACTACAATATACATCTCATGTACAGTAATGGCCTCTAGGGCATACATATAACTAACAATCTCCCACTTGCACTAGGGCCATCTGTAGCAGTGGTTGCAGTATCTCATACTCAACCATCCCATATAAGTCTCTCTCTGGGAAAAGGCCTTTGTGAGTGGATCCGCGGTGTTGTCCTCTGAGTCTACTCTCCTAACCTCGATCACCCTGGAGATCAACTATCTCCATGATTAGGTGATACTGTCTTGGAATATGTCTGGGTCACTGATGGGACTGTGGTTCCTTGGCCAAAGCCACACTTCCATTGTCACACAATGGTAGGAACCTAGTTCATCTCATGAACTAATATACACCCAAACTACCTCTTTGGTAGTATCTTTGATAGCGATGTCACCAGCTTTTATCGTCTAGTCTGCCACAGTATCTAGCTTGGAACTCTTCCAACATACCGTCCATCCTTTGAGGGTAAAGACAATGCCTGCGACTGACATTCAGTCGTCCTTATCACCCTGGAACTTTTCCAGTGATTCTCCCCAGGATCAACTGATACCATTTCACTACAACTAGTGAGAATCCTAACATCCAATTAGATCTATCTCATAGATCCAAAACCCAGGATTTAGGAGGTATCACTTTGATCCTATATGGAGAATCCATGTGATAAGAGGAGATTGACCGAGCGTAGCATAGGAAACTCTTTTCCTATCAAGAGTATGTTGTCCACGTACAATACGAGGATGACCACCTTACTCTCTACTACCTTTTTGTATATACAAGGTTCATCTACTATTTTGATGAAGTCAAATTCTTTGACTACCACATCAAAACAGACGTTTCAACTCCGCGATGCCTGCTTTATCCTGTAAAGCAACTTGCACACGTTTTCGCTGCTCCCACTACTTGTTTATGATTGTGTTGGATTGTCGTGATAAATAGTTCGGTGTATGTAGTATTAAATGCTTTGTGATGATGTTGTGTATATTCATGTGGCGAGCATCCGACTTTTACATTGCCGTCACCGCGGCTTGTATATTATTCTTTAGGGCGCATCTTGGTTGCGGACGTAGTCGCCGTTGTATATTCAGGTATTCATTACAGGCGCTAAGATTACCCCGCGGCAGAGTGCTCGAATAGCCGGGTTCTAGAGGGAAACGAGCCACCATCTCATGACGTTAAGACCGGGATGCCTTACTCTAGAATTGACGGGCTATTCTCCACACTCGTAGGGGGTATAGAATTGACTCACGGAAGGGTGCCCAAGTCACCGGATTTTGGAAGTGCTGGGTGGCCCACTCAATTCATTGATTGGGGCTGCCTCACTTCTGAGATCGGCTGGTGGCTTACCGCACTAGTATGAGTCTAGGGTCTAATACTACGGCTATCGACATGACCGGGGAAAATTACATTTCATATAAGGCTCCAACGAAATGCATTTTTCCTAATTTATCGGCATTTCCATATTGTGATTGCTTCTGCTGTGATACATGTGTTATATCATGCCTCTGATATGAATGATGATATTATATATATATATATATATATATATATAGCAGATGCTATATGCATTTTGCATCCGCGCTAGTCTTGACCCCGTCCTGTCGTATGTTGAGTAGCCTTACGGTGAAGACCCGGGTCTCTGTGGCGAATACGGATTGCATTTATGTGCATGGTTATTTTAGTTTCTTCTGGTGTGATATTATTAATTGATGTGACTGCATTAATCCTCATTAATGCAAGAAAACAAACCTGATAAAATGATGTTGTCGGAACCTCAGTTTAGTCGTAATCTTTTGCTTTGCTTAGCGGTATTCATTTAGGAATATCCTGGACCTCATTCGATGAGAAAAGAGCCTCGATCCCTTCACAGGGAATGGCCTCTTTAGCAAAAGTTTGCGGTACTATTACTCACCCGGTTTTCTTTAAAACCAGCCTTTTTAAAGCGAAGCCTAAACCATTCCTTTTGAAAACTAATAGGTTCCTTCAACGAGAACAAGTTCATTACGTGAAAGGTTTTTCTCTAAAACCTGCCGTATCACTCTTTCATTTCCTACGAGTAGTACTTAGTATTCGTGCTGCGACTTTGTCAAAGCGTAGTGGACGGTAACTGAGTATTGCTCGTTTGTAATATTAGATGCGATTGGTTAGGACAGTCGTACAGTCATTTTGGCTTTGTCAAGGGCTCGTACGGGTGGGTTTAATGCAATCAAGACAATGACGGGTTGAACTTTGACTAGGACCCTTTGATATGTTGGCTTTCTCAAGGTCACTTAGGTTCTAGGGGCAAAAACTATATCGGGAGTTTCAAATATAAAGGAAACTTGCCAAGTATGCGCATACCTTCTGGAGTGTAGTGATTTGAGTGGATTCCATCAAGTTGCTGCACGGTGATAGTTGGATCCTGATTCCCACTGATGAGTAAGAGTTACTCCTTGGGTTATCCCGACTAGTTCTCCTTTTAGGGTTTGAAAGAGAATTCGAGAAAATAGTGGGAGCCATCTAGATTAGATAATTTATTAATTAATCATTCCGATCTAGGTGAGAGTGCACGCTGAGTGTTTCTTTTCTATCTCTCTCTCTCTCGATGTGATCTTGACCCGCTTTAAACTAAAACTCATTATCAAGTTAAATCGAACCTTTTACCATCAGGATTTTGGATCGTCTAGATTCATGACAAAGCCGCGTATAACCATGCCCCTCCTACTTCACCCTTAGCTTTCTCTAGAACATTCCGTATCACTACGAAGATCCTGATAGAATGGATAAAACTATCTCGTATAATTTGTTAGTTGTATGTATGCTCTAGAGGCCAGTATTGTACAGATGATGTATATTATATTGGATGCTTGGACATATATAGAGATGACTTTCTTGCTCGATATGATAGTATGCTATCTGGTTGCTCTTTATCTTAACATGTACACTTGTCTCTTTAAACTGTCTTATAGTTACATGTTGGTAAAGCCCTTAGGATGTGTACTTGACTATCTAGACTATGATGATCATACTAGTGGGGACATGGTAGTCCATAAGTACATCCTTCAAGGTCCCTAGTCGTGGGTGTATCGAGACGGGGCATCGATATACCAGTGTAGACTAGCGTATACGCCTCTCGACCCATGAGATGGGCGATGGATGATCCCATATCCATTGGTGTTTGACATCAGAGATGGTATACGGGTGCTCAGTGGAGACTGGGTACACTGGACGGACTCGCCGAGAACTCCCAGATGGTATTATACCTCACGTCAGATGGCAGTTCTCAGGTGACACTTGTGCAGGTTAGTCTGTAGACCCGAGATCGTCATAGAGTCTTGTGTGATTCCCACTGTGCTTTGATCTCCACCTTACTACGTCCATGAGGGCGTGCAAAACGGTGGTCTTTGGGTACAGTCCCGAGTCACATGGAGGCAATGAGCGATAGGAGGGGTTTCGTCTCTCCCGGTATTGGGGGTTGATGTTGCGCTGTGCTCGATTGGCCGTAACAGGGAAGTCCCTGGCCAGGGCTGATCAGAGATTTACTGGTAAGTGTTACCAGTAGTTTCTCGACCCGTTATGAGCCTCACATCGGCACGACTTATCGGTTATTGGGGTCTGACGTTTACCACCCCTAGACTTGATATGCGACATATCAGACGAACAGACCGGACTGTACGGTAAGTGTTACTGGTTGGATTCACAGGAGTGTGAGCGGGCTAGCTCGTCGATCTTCTGATCGCTCAATACCCGGGTGGCCGTTACGTTTAGCAGACCGCTTGCGGCTTGTGGGTGCTTGATATGATCATCATCTGCTGTCGGCGTATTGACGAGTCTTTAGAGTCCTACACAGAGGTTTCCTGGCTCAAGCGAAACGAAATAGGAGCGCATATGAGATATGTGCAGGACCAAGAATAATGCGTGTATGTGATACCGTATTCCATTCTCGCGATGAATGTATCAAATGGTTATATTCGATATAACCTAGATATTGAATCAAGGATTGATTTGATAAGCCGATACATAGGATACTAGTCGGTTATATGCGATATGACCGGATCGTTAAATCAAGTGTTGATTTAATGATTTAATGTATAATTATATATTTGATATATTACTTTGCATTAGCTAGTATTGGTTCACTTTATATGGATTTTCTCACTTGATGTGCAAGAAGTATATGTGATATACTTTTGTGCACATTTTTGTATCATGTTTGATGATACTTGATCATTTAGTAAAGTGTATAGAATTAAACCATGGTTAATTTGATGATTAGGGTTTTGCTTATTCATTTATTCATTTATTTGTTCATTTATTTATTTGGAAATGATTTAGATAAGAATGGTGGCTTTATTTGTATCTAGTTGAAGCTTCATGAAGCTTTGACTTCTTAACCATTCTTGTCTTCATGCTTAACCCTAACCCATCCAAGTAACCATGGTCTATCCTCTACACTCTACCCTAGTTAGTATATGATAAGTATTCATTTACTTTTCATTTTAAAATGATACTCATCATATTCTAGCTTCATCTTCTTCTTCTTCTTCAAAAGAAAAAGCTTGACACCATTAATGGTACCTTGAGCTAAAGAGTGAGAAATCCAATTCTAAAGTGAACCCACCTCCTATTTCTTCACCCTCTACCTCTTGCCAAGTTGTTTTGGGTGTTTTCTTCACAAGTTTCACAACTTGGTGAAGTCGGAGCTTGAACTTGTGATGCCTCGACGTAGATCATCTTCGGCACGAAGCCGACGACCTAGTCCGCCCATTTCTCCGATCAAGCCGACGATTGAGTCCGGGATTCGAGATGGACAGCGAGAGGATGCCTACGTGGAGCCAAGGAAGTGGATGTCCGGATCTACAAAGGTTGTAGCTTCTTATCTTTAGTTAAGTTGTTAACTAGATTCGTATTTCGCCTAAACTTCTAGTCAACGATCCGTATTAGGGTTTCTCGGCACCCATAAAATTTGAAATTGGCATGGTTGATGTCTTGTGAGACCTCTTGAGAGTGCCTAGGAACCCTACATAATTACATACGAACTCGTCGAAATTTATTTCAGTTCGAGGATGGATTCCGGTTCTGGAGAGATTAAATAGGATTATTCGGTTGTATCCACCCTTTACTTTCTCTCAGGTTACGAGATTTCCTCATATTAGGAGAGTACACCTATTATGCTTATTGGATAGTTTTCTTCCAAACCTTAGGTAGGTATCGAAAGGTAGGGAAGGAAGAAAACCAACTAGCATACGTATGGTGTACAGAAGGTAAGTTGTTAAGACTTATAAAGGGATTGAAGTGAGGGAAATGGAAATTGCTACTGGTGTCATGGATCTGGATAATGGAAGAGGAATTACTAGGAATACGAAGCCACCCCTTGAAACATTTCCATGTTTCAATTTCCTGTGCAGTAGTTATTGAAAATTGCTTTCCCAATTACATTCTGACTCTAGGGTATGTATATACCGGTTTAGATTCTTATATCTGAATGTCGTTACAGATGATGAGTGGGAGTAGATCTTTAATATCAGAGTTCATTGTAAATATTGATGTTTGAGGAAATCACGTGGGTTTGCCTATTGGCGATTTGTTGGTTTTGATATCCATTGTTATGCATTAATTTCAAACTGATATATCTGTACGTTTATTTCTTAAAGTGAGATATAACCTTTTGAAATTATGTTTACAACATTTACCTTTATCAGTTGATGATTAGGTAAGGTGCATTAAATAACGGTGTAATTCTTCTTAACCAAAATACAGTTTTCAACTTACGACACATAGAGTTTGAGTTAGTAAATTCACGGGACTTATACAAAGTATTGTATGTTGTCCAGTGTCCATTAGGATAAGGGGTTGGTACTCTTACTATATTCCAAATACCAATAACTTCTCTTATTCTAGAAACAAATTTTTGTTAAAATGCAAAGTCCAAAATTATGAGAAGTTTATAGGTATAAGAATAAAGTAGAGAACCATACATTGCAAGTATCAGGATTCTTCGAGGTGATCGAAGATGTAGATACTTACGCTAGATATTCCGTGATAGTATTCTATGTTAGGTTACTCATCCTTGGGTGTGCTCCTTGATGAGTAATGCTACATGGCCTTCTTCCATTCAGGTAATGTGCACTGGAAACAGCTGCATACTATTTGAAACTGATTTCATCTAAATTAGTACCTTTGTTTCTATATTGGACATAGAATGGATTCATATCTTAACGATGTTAAGATATACGGAGTTATCCGGCTTATGCTTAAATCCAGAATCCGGATAAACTCAAGGCACGTTTCAGTAATGGCAGTTTATGTGTTATCCTGGGCATAGACGAGGGTTAACATTCTACCATTTGCAAGATCAAACATTATTTTTTTCTTGACTCGCCACAATTTTTAGTAAAATGTATTCCTTTCAAAAGACATTAGTGGGAGTATAGTATAACTGAAAGTGATTTCAGAACTACAAACGGTTATTGAAAATTTAGTAGAACCTAAGGATTCAATTTGACTCGACGATCCATTTAGCCACTTTGCAGATTTAGTGGGTAATCTCAACCACCCGAGAGATACTTTAGTTTCTTCAAAGATGGTGACATGAGGTTTTTGATGACCCAAGCTTATCACTACTGTTGTCCCTGACTATGAGATCTGGCAGGTGGATGACTATAACGTCGCTCTAAATGGACTTTTAGATGCACGTGTATATGACTTTGCCAGAGGGTTGTTGTAGTCAGTGGGAGCAGCGAAAGAGTGGCTAGTAGGCTGCTTATATCTATTTATAGACTAAAGCAGGTATAGCGAAGATTGATCATCTGTTTTGATGTGGCAGTCACAATGTTTAACTTCATCAAAATAACAGATGAATCTGGTAAGAAGGTAGTAGGGAGTATTGTCTGGGGATTTGGATGGCATACTCCGGATAGGAAGTGAGGTTCCTATACTATAATCGGTTAAACTGTGGTTTCTACAAGAGTTTATCCACACATGACATGGATAATGTTGCTTTTGCACTAGCTGCAGTAAGCAGATATTAATCCAATCCTGGAGAAATAAAGGGAAGCGGTTATGAACATAAGAGAATGTTCTTGGTATATGGTAATGGCAGCCTCCTACAAGAGACGGTTACCAGTTATAGATTCCAAGGTGGCCTGGATAACAGAGTGACTGTCAGAGCTATAAGTTTACTCACTGATTCGTTCAAAAAGACGAATAGGTATGTAGTTTAGTAACCGCAATCAATAACGGTGTTGCGTGTAGCGAGCGTTAGTGAGCACGGGTCGTTCTCTGGGATTCGAGGAATTCGTAAATTCTTGCTTTAGTTGAGTCAAAATAACTAGTAAAGAAATTCAAGAAATTGTTTATGATTTGGTTGAAGTAATAATTTCAAAAAATTCAAGAAATTATTTTCAAGAAAGGAAATCAAGAAAATATCAAGATCTAATTATCAAGAAAATATGAAGAAGGCTCGTAGGATTCGATCGGATTTAGTAGCCATGGATGACAAATAAACGTGACTCATCTTTTCTATTGAAAGTTTAACGCTAGATTGATGGTGACGAATGCAGATTAGGGTTTCTTGGAAGAACTAGGGTTTCTTCACTATAATCTCTTGTCCTTTCATTGATCCCATTCATTTTCTAGCCCTTCACAACATGATCGTCAATCTTATCTCATATTGTGGTCAAGATAATCAATAATCTGATATCGTACCCAATGAGGATGTTAACGATTCTTTTGCGAAGGTTTGTAAACTTCATAAGACTAAAGAAAAATATAGAATTATATCATCCATCGATCTACCTTAATCCTACGAATCTTAACAAGCGGAAATTTACTCGCGCATCCTGAAAATAGAAGAATGGTTAGAAAAAGAACTCATAATGCGAAATTTTAAAAGAAAGCAAAATTGAAACTAATTATCACCTTTATTATTCAACTTCAAATAACAACTTCTTCAATCCGAGATTTACAAGAAGAATTGCTCTCGATCACTCCCTTGAAGAGGTAATTTTTCCGTCGATTTTTACGTTGCTCGATCGCCGTAAGTCTTGGACCTGTCGTGGATCGCTTGCTCGATGATGAAGATCGGCTTCGTATAAAGGATCTTTTGTTGAATCGCTTGATGAACTTCTCAATGATTCTTGATTTTGGATCTTGGATTTGATGTTGGCTCTTTTATTGATTTGATTTGATGAATGAATTTGGGGAAAAATAGGAACTAATTGGGAACTAATTGGTAACTAATTGGTAACCCCTTCAATGTAGTCTTAGGTCCTTTACATAGCCCTTAATCAAGCTTCCCCAACAAGCTAGGTTGTTATAGAGAAGTTTCCAGAACAAGGTTATTATATAGAGGCTTCCCCAACAAGCTAGGTCGTTGAGAAAAAGTTTTCAGAGAGTTACCGACTCCGAAGCCCAAGACTCGGCCACGGATCCGCGGCGACTCGGCTTGACCGGCCGCGGTTCCGAGGCCAATTGGTGAGATTGTTGCTTCAAAATTCTGTGGTCTTCTTGTGTTGATCTCTGGGTCTTTATGTGATATCTGGAATATCTTATCTCTTCTGAATTTCTGCCAGTATTTGATTCTTCGACTTTCCTGTATTTTATCAGCAGATTCCTGATTCCCGATATCTGACCTGAGCTAATCTTGCACAAGATCTCAATGAAGAATGTGAAATACAAAATATTATGAGTAAAAATATTAAACATACAATTTCCTTCATAATGTTGATGATAATGTATAACACATGGTAATTGATATTTTGCAGATGAACTTCTAATATGTGTTATATTTATATCAAATACCTTTGATGATTAAGAAAAGTAAGGAAATTGTCATGTTAAAAATGCACTATTTTCGACTGAACACCCACCATGAGGTCCAAAGGACATCAATCATGCCAAATTCAAATTTTTATGGGTGCTAGTCTAGACTATCCAATATCTTTAGCTAGTTGCTTAGGGTTTAAAGTTTGATATCAAGAAAATCTATGAGAAGTGAAGATGGATATACTCTCGTAGATCGAGTCCTTCACTTCACATGCTCCGTGTAGTAGTCCCGCGACTCCACCATGCTCCACTTGAGGGTTTGGACGAGCTTCCTCCGCAGACCTTCGTGCCGAAGATGATCTACGCGAAGTCCCTCCAACTCAAGATATCTTTACACTAAACTCTTTGGTGTAGGAAATACGCTACACTCAATCGCTAGTCAAGGGTAGGATGGTGAAGTAGGGGATGTTAAAGCTCATAAGTTTGTGTTCAAGCTTCATGGTTCACATCACATGTGCGGGTTGATGCTTGAACCATGACATTAAGGAAGAAGAAGAAGCTAGAGAGCATGAGAGCAAAAATTGTGAGCAACTCAAGAAAAAGGCTAAGTGTTGAATGAGCAAGTGAATAGCAACTCTTGACTCCCCACTCATTCAAGCATAGAATTATTGCAATATAAAATTTCACCCATGTTTGAATAGTGAGTCAAGATGAATAAACAATGATAAAAACCCAAGCTTGCAACCATGCTCCCAAAGTCTTCCCATTTTCCACCTCATTTCTATTTTCATAAAATAGAAATTTATGTCATGCTACATATATGTATTTATATATATATCATATATATATATTAATACATATAATAAAATATTTAGCGACCTAATGATATTAGTTAAGATATAATTATATCAAATATAATATAAATCACATTATTAAATCAACACTTGATTTAATAATCCGGTTATATCACATATGACCAACTAATATCATTTATCTGTATATCACATTATCAAATCAACAATTGATTCGACAATCTGGTTATATCACATATAACCGAATCGATAACAGATAACTGTCAGATTACAATATTGTATCACATACATGTATTTAATCAGGCCCACACACATATCACATATGTGTCCTACTTCATTTCGCTTGAACCAGGGAACTTATGTGTGGGACTCTAAAGACTCGTCAACACACCAGCTGTAAGTGATGATTACATCAGTCACCTACACGCCGTCAGCGGTACTAGCTGGACGTAACGGCTACCCGGGTATTGAGCGATATGAAGATCAACAAGCAAGACTGTCCATACTCTCCATGAAGCCTATCAGTAACACTACCGTACAGTCCGGTCTCTTCGTCTGATATGTCGCATATCATGTCTAGGGGTGGTAAACGCCAGACCCCAGTAACGTGATAAGTCATACCGATGTCTGGCCTATAACGGTTTGAGAAACTACTGATAACACTTATTAGTAAATCTCAGTAGCAGCCCTGGCCAGGGACTTCCAGTTATAGCCATGGAGCATAGCGCAACATCAACCTCTAATACCGAGAGAGACGAAACCCCTCCTATCGCTCATTACCTCCATGTGACTCGGGACTGTACCCAAAATCCAGCTGTTTGCACAACTCCTCTTGAGCGTGGTAGGGAGGAAATCAAAGCATAGTGGGAGTCACACAAAACTCTATGACGATCTCGGGTCTACAGACTAATCTGTACCAGTGTCACCAGAGGACTGCTATCTGACGATAGGTATACTACCAACTAGGAGTCCTCGGCGAGTCCGTTCGGTGTACCCATTCTCCAGTGAGAACCTATGTACAATCTTTGATGTCACACACCAATGGTTGTAGGATCAACCATCGCCCTCTAAAAGACAAGAAACATACACACTAGTCTACTCTGGAATATCGATGCCCCAGTCTCGATATTCCCTCGACTAGTAACTGATTAAAGGATGTACTTTTGGACCACCCTGTCCCCACTAGTATGATCTCATCATAATTCTGGTAGTCAAGTACATATCCTAAGGGCTTTATCAATATGTAAGAGACATACAGTATAAATACCAGTCTACATGTTAAGATAAAGGTAACCTCATAGCATACTATCATTTCGAGAAAGAAAGTCCTCTCTCTCTATATATATATCCAAGCATCCACTATATCATCAATATTGGCCTCTAGGGCATACATATTCCTAACAATCTCCTACTTGTTCTAAGGCCAGTTGTTGTAGTATCTCATACCCAACGTCCCAAAAGTCTCTCAAATAGCATTTGGGGGATGGCCTCGGTGAGTGGATCCGCTGTGTTATCCTCTGTGTCAACTCTCCTGACCTTGATCTCCCGGAGATCAACTATCTCCCTGATCAGGTGATACTGTCTAAGAATATGTCTGGATCATTGACTGTAACGTTTTGAAAATCGTTTCGGTGAAATTTCGAAAAACCGGTAAAATAAGGGGGTTTTCTGTAAAAAGTCAAAATACAAATATCTTATTATAAAAATTAAATATACATATTCTAGCTATGTAATTGCTATTATTTGGTGTTTATTGAGCCGCTGGTGAAATTTCAAATTTTCTGAAAAAAATTATTTTATTATTATTTTAAGCCGTCACTAATACATTTAATTAGGGAAAATTACAAATTGGAATGAGTTGAAACAAATTTTGTGCATCATAAAACATTAAATAAAATTTTATCATGTGTTTTTGGAACGAAATCATTTGCCAAAACGGTTTAGAATTTATTGAAGAAAAAAGGCTTTTTTTTGGCGTAAATGGATGTTTGGGGTATTGTATTTATCATTTTTCATCACCCCACACCCGTACCCACACTCACAAACCCCCATTTTCCCTCCCCCTTGGCTGAATTCAGCAGCCCCACCCATTTTCCCCACTTGAATTTCTAAGTTAAGATGAAAAGAAATGAGAAGAAAGGGTATATATATATATAAGTATTGGTTGGGTTGACTTGGACTCCCTTTGACTTGGACCTTTCTACCCACTCTCACTCCCACACCCACACCCCCTCACCCCTATCATTTTCGGCCAGAATCAACAGCAGCCCCTCCTCATTCTCCTCCTCTCTTTTCGTCATCAAAAGTCTTCAAAATCCATCAAATTTCCATCAAAATTAAACTAAAACTCAAATCTAACTCCTACCCATTTTTCATTTGCTATTCTTGCATGGATCTAGGGAGCAAGTTGGCATTTTAGAGGCTTGATTTTCATAATTGATCTCTTGATCATGAGGTATAATTCTAATCTTTTCTTAAATTGTGCTAATTGTTTCATGTTAGCTTAATTAGGTTTTTTAATTAGTTCTAGGTGCTTGAATTAAAATTCAAGAGAAGGGTTTTGAATTAATGATTAGGGTTTGTGATCAAGTGAGGTTTTTATCATTTGTTTATGATTGTAATGAGGAGATTAACATGTAGTTGTATGCAAAATCTAAGTTAGTTGCTATTTGCTAATTTGTTAATTTAAAATTGTGATAACTTTGCTAATTGCTAACTAGGTTTTATAATTTGTCTAATAATTAGGTTTAAAAATCTAATTATGGTTTCATAGCATTATTAACATTATAATGAGTGGTTTAATACCTTAGGTTATGCAAATCTAAGCTTAATTCTTAAATCGAGAATTTTTGCTTGAAAATTGTTAAAATTGGATAATTTGTAAACTAGGTTTTTGGGGTTTATGGAATTTAATGAGATTAAATTATGGGAATCATTTTTTTTGACTTATTTAAGATATTTAGTGAATATTTTGGCCTCTAGATTCGTCTATACATCGAGTTTTGTACAAAAACGGTGATTTGTGCTTGCTAGATTTTCGGAAAAATGACTTTTTAAGTGAAATTGGGGTTTTTGTGAATTTTAAGCTATTTTATATTATAATTAGTGCTTTTAATTGTACAAATGAGTGTGTTGGAAGCTTTCTCGATGGTTTGGCGTTTGTACGCCGACATCGAGGGTTTTTGGGTCGATTTGTGAAGCAACCATAGGTTTTGACCTATGTGGGATTAGTGCGTCGTTGTGGTCATGAGTCGGATTTTAATGCGGTATAGTGCGTTATGATATGTAGGTACCCCATGTGGACTTCGAGACGACAAGAAAGCGCGTGGCGACGTCGGCACCGGCAAACGAGGACCAGGTGAGTAGATTTATATCTACGGGGAGAAGTCGGGTGGATGGCGTATAGCACCCCCGCAGTCCGTGGTGGTGTATACGGATGCGTATACACACCAACAATTAGTATATGTTATTTGGGATTAATAACGATGTTAGGATGGATATTGGTGTGTTGGATTACTTTAGTGTTGCGAACCCTAGGGTAGTGTTGCACTACACATACACACATACATACTTGCATACATTCCTTTTTATATGTGCTCATGAGATTCTTTATAGTTATGTGTTCACATGGGTATGGGACTATGTGTTCACATACGGATTTGAGGATGATACTTGGGATTGAGCTGAGTCGATGAGATTTGTTTTGTGGTTGTGATATCGGTGATATGGCAGGATTCGTACTTGAGGTACGTCCTGGTGTTATAGCGGATCTTGGGGCGCGATACGGGTGAATAGTGTTATAAATAAAATGGTCGACATGTGATCGTGATATGAGGCATGATATGCTAGGATATTGATATTAGGCCGTATCGGGCGATGTATACCCTTGATGATGCTATGTGCTGACGGTATCGGTTTGTATGAGATTGTCGATCTGTAGTCAGATCATGAGTTTATTGAGGATATTAGTATTGTACTAGGTATAGGTCAGTACCCTAGACTATGATCTTGAATAAAGAGGATACCAGAGGAATGGTGTGAGGAATATGATATTGACCCGTACCCAGATTTGGGGATGCCGTACGACGGGTTTACGTACGAGCCATATCTTGATGATTGATCCGCACTCTTGCCTTGGGATGGCTGATTGTAGATATGGTATCGGATATGATATTATTGAGGCGGGATCACCGACTAATATATATACAGGTATGTATATGGATCGACTCAGATGTTAGGCGGTTTCCTTACCTGTAGTCCAGCTTGTTAGCTTAGCCCTTTAGTTTAGTTTAGTTGTTAGATTAGATTCGATTCTTACCTATTTCAAAAACTAACGAATCGTGGGTATTTTAAAAGACAGCCGAAGGGATCCTACGGATATTTCAAAAGACGTATCTTTTCATAAAAACACCGTAGCCCCTATTTTCAAAACCACATGATTCGTGTTATTTCAAAAGGCACCATTTGTAGGACTTATATTCGATTAATGCAGGTTAGTTACAATTGCATCTAGTATTCAGCTCCCGCTTATTATTGTGGTTCGCTTCGCATCGCATACTTATGTTATAATTTCTTATTGCAATGTTGATATCATATTGTTAGGACACCAGCACCATTACCGATGGTGCGTATGTACCACGTACACTTACTTGCCGGCTCACACACATCTTCATCGATAATTGCCATGTCACGTACACCTTAGAAAATATTATTGCTTGACTTAGCTTGTTAGTTAGTAACTTGACATGATATTAGTGTGCCTGCCTTATATGCCAGCTTAACATTGTAGTTATTACTTGTCACTTCATGCATACTGTTATTCATTGTTATGCCTATATTCATAGTTTTTACATGCTATTGATGATTTGGATTCGGATTTCCATGAAATTTTCTGGATTTGGGGGGAAAACCGCAAAACTTATATAAACCGATTTCTCTCTTTTTAAATAAAAAGTGCGGTTTTTCCCATGATGTATGAGTCGTCCACCATGAGTTTGCTGATGGATTTCGAGACCCGATTCGAGGAGACGGATGAACCGTTTCGGGTACATGGTGGACCCGGTAAGGTACCTCGGGGCAAGAAGCGCGTGATGATGACGATGTGAGCCTGGCAGGGGAGCACTACCTACCGGTGATTTTACCCGACACGTCGGATATCCGGAGGATACCGTCGTGGTCTTGAGATGGATGGTAGGGGCCGGTCTGGACTGACGGCGCCCTAGATATTGTGATTGAGACATTGAGATTTCGAGATATTGAGGTACAGAGACTGTGATACAGAGATATCGAGATATTGGGATTATGTTTTGTGCCGATGCTAGGCACTGTTTTATGCTGATTTCATTATGATACCTCATTTTAAAAATACAAAGGAAATCTCACTAAATTATGAAAACAGTTCTTCATTTACATGTATTCTATTTTCATGCATTCATACCTCATTCATATGATATATTGCTACTTGAGGCACTGACACGGGCACATGAGATTACACTCGGGTTAGATATTTACCCTAGCCTTATTATAGGCTACGTGTTATTCATATATTTGAGGATATATTATGATCATTGACCTAGGTTGCGTTATTTATGCGATTTCTGTGCGTAGATATTTTTCTATTCACGAGTTGGCAACTCACCCCCGTCGTGCCCCAGTTTCTTGCAGGTTTGCCGTACAGGTTTCTTTACGGCTTTGCAGGCATAGTTTCCTTCGGGTGATTTGCTAGTAGGTGGGTTTACTTGTATCGTACCCCCATTATATATCTTGTATATCATTATTCTGTTATATCTAGAAGTTCCATCAACCAAACATGTATTTATTTTTGAGATAGAGACCAGTGATGTTATTCTTTCGACCTTAGAGTCGCGCGTTATATTTCTGTGGATTTCTGGTGGTTTTGAGTTTCCTTTTGAGTTTTGATCCTCGCCGTTGGCGTTGTATATTATATTGCTTGTGTGGTTGTGACCGTCGATTGACGAAGAGCTAGCTCCCGCTTGGGGATGCCTTTTTCTTGATTTCGTATACTATTCATGTTGTATCCCGTTTGGGAGCCAGTATTTACAAAGGAGACTCTGCCGAAATTTTCAGTAAATTTTTTGATGTTTTTAAAAACCGCATAATACGGCTTATGCTATTGAAACTACTTGCTTTAAGTTGGTTTTTCCTGCACTCTACTACTTTTCTTGGTTTGGATTTCTGGGTTTTCGGTTTACTTAGATTACGTACGCCTCGAGACGTTCGTAGTTTAAGTGCCGGTCAAGTTCCGTACTTTCGGGTCGTGACAAAGTTGGTATCAGAGCGTTAGGTTTTACCTTCGGAGCGTAGGATGACCCTTGGTTGATGGAATAGGTGGCTAAAGTAGAGTGACGTACCGCTGGTATGTTCCGCGGCATATTTACGATACACCACTCCACTTAAGAAGCCTTTGGATGTACATTTCTTTGTTCAGTATTATATTCATTCCTGATCTAGCCTCATCGGTACCAGTTATGGTTTTGCTGCCACGATTACGGGCAGGGAGAGCTACGGCTAGAGTTGCGGTCAGCACGAGCTCGTTACGAACGAGGACAGACCAGGCCGTAATTCCGGCGACACACGATTGCAGAGATGTGTCTTTTTGTTGTGTTTTCACGCCACGAGCGTTTGGATGGATCGCTGTACGAGATTTCTCGGACGTGCCGATCAGTACCAAAGGATCGAGCCAATGATAGAGGCCAACCAGATTTTGATGACCGTTGGTGTATTGCTTATTCATGATGGTTGAGGCACTGTTCAGCGTGCAGACGAGCGAGCCAGTTATTGCTGCGAACGACGAGATATTGCCCCAGATGCTGGCGTTAGTGCAGAACGAGTTGTACTAAGAGATGATAGAAGGTCGCTAGTCATCGAGGATGAATGACTAGGACATGTGGATCGTTCGCCTACTCCGATGCGAGGTCATCAGATAGATTGATTCCAGCTAGAGACGACTTCACGCGGAGACGTTGGGAGTCGACAGAGACGATCGAATGTCAGAAACCTATTATTCCAAGTTTAAAGTAGTCGGAAAGACATGCAGGCAATTCTATGGTCCCTCTAGAAGAATGAAACCCTAACTCGACTTAATGACCGTGTGAAAGCCTTTGAACCTTCGGGTTTGCGGCAGTTCTAAGGCGCCATTAGTGAGGCTTGGGTTTGCCCTTCTACGGCTGGACCACCGATGCTGTGGTATGTACTCGATACTATTAAACTGTGCCCAAGATGTTGAGCTCTTGGGAGATTATGAGGTTTTGACGACTCGATCGGGTGGCTCGACTTAATTCGGATGCTAGGTGGTGAGATGCATTTCTTAGGAGACTCCCGATACGAGGATAGCCGTTGGAGCTCAGTCCATGTAGCCACGATAAGACGAGTCCGAAACAGTCGACATTTGAGAAAGTGGAGTAAAGAGGTCCGTACAAGATCTGGATAAGACGACGTTCCACTCCGCCGACATCAGAGATGCGATGCGCATGCCGAGGCATGGTACTTGGACTTACCTTCCAGAAGGAGTTGCGATGAGTATGTAGCCGTTCCGGAACGAGAACAGATCTAGTAAGGGACGATGACTTCCGGACAGTTCGGCAGAGACGAGATTTGGGAGAGATTTCGACAGGACCTTTCTGGAATGATTTACGAGGAGACTTGGACCTAGGAGTGGTCATGTTACGCACACCAGCAGGCCGGAATTCAGGTTCGTCGATGAGACATGCTATGAGTGACCACGACAGTTGGCCAGAGATTCTTGGAGTATGTGCTTGAGCGGTACTATTCCGCCATTATTAATTTTGATGTTTTGGGTGATTTATTTGCATGATTTGATTTTGATGATTGAGGATTTACGATTTTCGCACAGTCGTTGCACTTGATATCGTTTTCGTGCTTTGGTTTCACATGTTTGTGATTTTATGGTTTTAAGACATTTGAGTTGATTTTGTGCGTATGCACGCGCGCGATTTGGTTCCTGCACTCTGTATAGTTTATATATGCTGGCAGTGCAGTGACATGTATTTTGTGCACTTAGATACACTGGATTTCGATTTCGAGGGTGATGCTCGACATTTGTTTTGTGCATTTTATGCACCGGATTGGATTTTTAGCGCCTGTTGGGCGCCTGTTACGAGATGCGATTTGGTGCACACCAGATGCACTAATTCGAGATTTTTCGTGCATGTCAGATGCACCCGATTTTGCTGTCAGGCACACACGTTGCCTACGACAGATGCTTTGTGCACACCCGATGCACTTAGGTCTTATTTCTGTGCACTTGTATGGCATGTATATGGATTTTGATTTCCGTGCGCACCAGACGCACGTAGTATTCATACGCGTATTTTGCGATTGATTTTTTTTTTATAGAGCAGTACGTTTTTATGATATTGCTATGTGTTTTCGTACTGAGCAGGACTAGTCAGAGGACTGTACCTGAATATATTTTGCATGCATTGATATTTATTGAAGGGATTTCCAAAAAGCGAGCTATAGCCTCAGTATTTACCTACGTGTCTGATATGACACGAAATGTTTAAAACAAGGAGACCCTTCTAAATTGTTTCTAAAACGGCGGAACGTACATTTCAAACAAAGGTATATATGTATATAGTTATTTTCTTATGATAGACGTCCGCCACTGTGTAGTGTTATACGCGTGCACAGCGACTTTAAGAGATTTGGCATGCATTTCCTTCAGATACTTACATATATAGATTCGATATTTATATGTATAGTTTCGAGTTATATCATATTGGTTTTGCTTTGGATTTGGCATTGATGTCTTCCCCATGACTCCGATGATTGCGGGATGCTTGACGGAGTTGTGATTTGAGTTATATGCTTATTTTTCACGCGCATGCGCTGCGCTACGATTTGTTTTTATGTATTTATGATTTCGGAGCCCCGACGACTTGATGGTTTTGCTTAGAAGTTTTAGTATTTGGGGGAGTTTTAATTTAAATTCGGGGACCGAATTTCTTTAAGGGGGAAAGATTGTAACGTTTTGAAAATCGTTTCGGTGAAATTTCGAAAAATCGGTAAAATAAGGGGGTTTCTGTAAAATGTTAAAATACAAATATCTTATTATAAAAATTAAATATACATATTCTAGCTATATAATTGCTATTATTTGGTGTTTATTGAGCCGCTGGTAAAATTTTAAATTTTCTGAAAAAAATTATTTTATTATTATTTTAAGCCGTCACTAATACATTTAATTAGGGAAAATTACAAACTGGAATGAGTTGAAACAAATTTTGTGCATCATAAAACATTAAATAAAATTTTATCATATGGTTTTTGGAACGAAATCATTTGCCAAAACGGTTTAGAATTTATTGAAGAAAAAAAGCTTTTTTTTGGCGTAAATGGATGTTTGGGGTATTGTATTTATCATTTTTCATCACCCCACACCCGTACCCACACTCACAAACCCCCATTTTCCCTCCCCCTTGGCTGAATTCAGCAGCCCCACCCATTTTCCCCACTTGAATTTCTAAGTTAAGATGAAAAGAAATGAGAAGAAAGGGTATATATATATAAGTATTGGTTGGGTTGACTTGGACTCCCTTTGACTTGGACCTTTCTACCCACTCTCACTCCCACATCCACACCCCCTCACCCCTCTCATTTTCGGCCAGAATCAACAGCTGCCCCTCCTCATTCTCCTCCTCTCTTTTCCTCATCAAAAGTCTTCAAAATCCATCAAATTTCCATCAAAATTAAACTAAAACTCAAATCTAACTCCTACCCATTTTTCATTTGCTATTCTTGCATGGATCTAGGGAGCAAGTTGGCATTTTAGAGGCTTGATTTTCATAATTGATCTCTTGATCATGAGGTATAATTCTAATCTTTTCTTAAATTGTGCTAATTGTTTCATGTTAGCTTAATTAGGTTTTTTAATTAGTTCTAGGTGCTTGAATTAAAATTCAAGAGAAGGGTTTTGAATTAATGATTAGGGTTTGTGATCAAGTGAGGTTTTTATCATTTGTTTATGGTTGTAATGAGGAGATTAACATGTAGTTGTATGCAAAATCTAAGTTAGTTGCTATTTGCTAATTTGTTAATTTAAAATTGTGATAACTTTGCTAATTGCTAACTAGGTTTTATAATTTGTCTAATAATTAGGTTTAAAAATCTAATTATGGTTTCATAGCATTATTAACATTATAATGAGTGGTTTAATACCTTAGGTTATGCAAATCTAAGCTTAATTCTTAAATCGAGAATTTTTGCTTGAAAATTGTTAAAATTGGATAATTTGTAAACTAGGTTTTTGGGGTTTATGGAATTTAATGAGATTAAATTATGGGAATCATTTTTTTTGACTTATTTAAGATATTTAGTGAATATTGTGGTCTCTAGATTCGTCTATACATCGAGTTTTGTACAAAAACGGTGATTTGTGCTTGCTAGATTTTCGGAAAAATGACTTTTTTGGTGAAATTGGGGTTTTTGTGAATTTTAAGCTATTTTATATTATAATTAGTGCTTTTAATTGTACAAATGAGTGTGTTGGGAGCTTTCTCGATGGTTTGGCGTTTGTACACCGACATCGAGGGTTTTTGGGTCGATTTGTGAAGCAACCATAGGTTTTGACCTATGTGGGATTCGTGCGTCGTTGTGGTCATGAGTCGGATTTTAATGCGGTATGGTGCGTTATGATATGTAGGTACCCCATGTGGACTTCGAGACGACAAGAAAGCGCATGGCGACGTCGGCACCGGCAAACGAGGACCAGGTGAGTAGATTTATATCTACGGGGAGAAGTCGGGTGGATGGCGTATAGCACCCCCGCAGTCCGTGGTGGTGTATACGGATGCGTATACACACCAACAATTATTTAGGATTAATAACGATGTTAGGATGGATATTGGTGTGTTGGATTACTTTAGTGTTGCGAACCCTAGGGTAGTGTTGCACTACACATACACACATACATACTTGCATACATTCCTTTTTATATGTGCTCATGAGATTCTTTATAGTTATGTGTTCACATGGGTATGGGACTATGTGTTCACATACGGATTTGAGGATGATACTTGGGATTGAGCTGAGTCGATGAGATTTGTTTTGTGGTTATGATATCGGTGATATGGCAGGATTCGTACTTGAGGTACGTCCTGGTGTTATAGCGGATCTTGGGGCGGCGATACGGGTGAATAGTGTTATAAATAAAATGGTCGACATGTGATCGTGTTATGATGCATGATATGCTAGGATATTGATATTAGGCCGTATCGGGCGATGTATACCCTTGATGATGCTATGTGCTGACGGTATCGGTTTGTACGAAATTGTCGATCTGTAGTCAGATCATGAGTATATTGAGGATATTAGTATTGTACTAGACATAGGTCAGTACCCTAGACTATGATCTTGAATAAAGAGGATACCAGAGGAATGGTGTGAGGAATATGATATTGACCCGTACCCAGATTTGGGGATGCCGTACGACGGATTTACGTACGAGCCATATCTTGATGATTGATCCGCACTCTTGACTTGGGATGGCTGATTGTAAATATGGTATCGGATATGATATTATTGAGGTTGGATCACCGACTAATATATATACAGGTATGTATATGGATCGAATCAGATGTTAGGCGGTTTCCTTACCTGTAGTCCAGCTTGTTATCTTAGCCTTTTAGTTTAGTTTAGTTGTTAGATTAGATTCGATTCTTACCTATTTCAAAAACTAACGAATCGTGGGTATTTTAAAAGACAGCCCAAGGGATCCTACGGATATTTCAAAAGACGTATCTTTTCATAAAAACACCGTAGCCCCTATTTTCAAAACCCCATGATTCGTGTTATTTCAAAAGGCACCATTTGTAGGACTTATATTAGATTAATGCAGATTAGTTACAGTTGCGTCTAGTATTCAGCTCCCGCTTATTATTGTGGTTCGCTTCGCATCGCATACTTATGTTATAATTTCTTATTGCAATGTTGATATCATATTGTTAGGACACCAGCACCATTACCGATGATGCGTATGTACCACGTACACTTACTTGCCGGCTCACACACATCTTCATCGGTAATTGCCATGTCACGTACACCTTAGAAAATATTATTGCTTGACTTAGCTTGTTAGTTAGTAACTTGACATGATATTAGTGTGCCTGCCTTATATGCCAGCTTAACATTATAGTTATTACTTGTCACTTCATGCATACTGTTATTCATTGTTATGCCTATATTCATGGTTTTTACATGCTATTGATGATTTGGATTCGGATTTCCATGAAATTTTCTGGATTTGGGGGGAAAACCGCAAAACTTATATAAACCGATTTCTCTCTTTTTAAATAAAAAGTGCGGTTTTTCCCATGATGTATGAGTCGTCCACCATGAGTTTGCTGATGGATTTCGAGACCCGATTCGAGGAGACGGATGAACCGTTTCGGGTACATGGTGGACCCGGTAAGGTACCCCGGGGCAAGAAGCGCGTGATGATGACGATGTGAGCCTGGCAGGGGAGCACTACCTACCGGTGATTTTACCCGACGCGTCGGATATCCGGAGGATACCGTCGTGGTCTTGAGATGGATGGTAGGGGCCGGTCTGGACTGACGGCGCCCTAGATATTGTGATTGAGACATTGAGATTTCGAGATATTGAGGTACAGAGACTGTGATACAGAGATATCGAGATATTGGGATTACGTTTTGTGCCGATGCTAGGCACTGTTTTATGCTGATTTCATTATGATACCTCATTTTAAAAATACAAAGGAAATCTCACTAAATTATGAAAACAGTTCTTCATTTACATGTATTCTATTTTCATGCATTCATACCTCATTCATATGATATATTGCTACTTGAGGCACTGATACGGGCACATGAGATTACACTCGGGTTAGATATTTACCCTAGCCTTGTTATAGGCTACGTGTTATTCATATATTTGAGGATATATTATGATCATTGACCTAGGTTGCGTTATTTATGCGATTTCTGTGCGTAGATATTTTTCTATTCACGAGTTGGCAACTCACCCCCGTTGTGCCCCAGTTTCTTGCAGGTTTGCCGTACAGGTTTCTTTACGGCTTTGCGGGCATAGTTTCCTTCGGGTGATTTGCTAGTAGGTGGGTTTACTTGTATCGTACCCCCATTATATATCTTGTATATCATTATTCTGTTGTATCTAGAAGTTCCATCAACCAAACATGTATTTATTTTTGAGATAGAGACCAGTGATGTTATTCTTTCGACCTTAGAGTCGCGCGTTATATTTCTGTGGATTTCTGGTGGTTTTGAGTTTCCTTTTGAGTTTTGATCCTCGCCGTTGGCGTTGTATATTATATTGCTTGTGTGGTTGTGACCGTCGATTGACGAAGAGCTAGCTCCCGCTTGGGGATGCCTTTTTCTTGATTTCGTATACTATTCATGTTGTATCCCGTTTGGGAGCCAGTATTTATAAAGGAGACTCTGCCGAAATTTTCAGTAAATTTTTTGATGTTTTTAAAAACCGCATAATACGGCTTATGCTATTGAAACTACTTGCTTTAAGTTGGTTTTTCCTGCACTCTACTACTTTTCTTGGTTTGGATTTCTGGGTTTTCGGTTTACTTAGATTACGTACGCCTCGAGACGTTCGTAGTTTAAGTGCCGGTCATGTTCCGTACTTTCGGGTCGTGACACTGACGGGACCGGGGTTCTTAGGCCAAAGCCACAGCTTTATTGTCATCTCAATACACAGGTACTGGATGCTCAATAGTAGGAACCAAGTTCATCATAGAACTTTTTCATCCAGACAATCTCTTTGGCAGCATCGTTGGTAGCAATATAATTAAGCTCTATCAACGAGTCTGCTACGGTATATAGCTTGGAACCCTTCCAACATGCCGTCCCTCCACTGAGGGTGAAGACAAACCCGAGACCGACTTTCAGTCGTCCTTATCACTCTGGAAGCTCTAATCGGTAAAGGACTCCATCTGGAGTTTACCGTTACCATACACCAAGAATATCTCTTTAGTCCTTCTCAAGCACTTAAGAATGTTCTTCACAGCTCCAGTGGTTTTCCCCATGATCTTTTCAATACTTACTCACTACACCTAGTGAGTAAGGTACATCTGGTCTGGTACATAACATCGCATACATGATTGACCCGTCTGCCAAAGCATAGGGCATTCCTTGCATGTGAGCCCTCTCCAAATCAGTCTCGAGAGACATCTCTTTGGAGATAGTGATTCCTGAACAACCGGGTATGTTACCACGCTTAGAATCATCCATACTAAACCCCTTTAACATGATGTCTATGTACCTGGATTAGGACAATCCCAAATCCATTTAGATCTATCTCTATAGATCTATATCCCCAGGATGTAGAAGACATCAGTTAGATCTTTCATGGAGAACTTGTGTGATAAGAGGAGTTTGACCGAGTGTAGCATAGGAACATCGTTTCCTATCAAGAGTATGCCATCCATATACAATACGAGGAAGACAACCATACTCTCTACAACCTTCTTATTTATACATGGTTCATCTACCTTTTTGATGAAGTCAAACTCTTTGACAGCTTCATCAAAACAGATGTTCCATCTCCGCAATGCCTATTTTAACCGGTAGATGGATTTAAGCAGCTTACACATGCTTCCGCTGCTCCCACTGTCTACGAAGCCCTCTGGCAGTGTCATATACACGCTCTCTTCTAAATCATCATTTAGAAAAGCGGTTTTTACGTGAAGTCTGCCAGATTTCATAGTCATGGTATGCAGCAATGGAAAGTAGGATCCTGATGGACTTAAGCACCACGACAGGTGAAAAGGTTTCATCATAGTCGACACCAGGTCGTTGATGAAAACCTTTTGCTATAAGTCTAGCTTTGAAAGTCTCAACTTTTCCATCTACACCAGATTATCTTTCTCAAAGATCCTCTTGCTCCCGATGGGTTTTACCCCTTCAGGAGCAACATTCAATGTCAATACTTTGTTGGTGTACATGGATTTCATCTCAGATCGCATAGCATCCGGCCATTTCACATAGTCTTTACTTGTGATGGCCTGCTTGAAACTAGTTGGGTCATCATCTCCATAATGCAATCCTCGCTCCCACCATCTACGAGAAAACCGTAGTATCTCTCAGGTAGATGAGGAACCCAACTAGATCCGCAGAGTGGCTGCAGTTCATCGGGGACTATTGAATCATCCGGTTCCACCAAATCTTCAGTTATAGTTTGCTTTGCTGGAAATTCTTCCAGTTCTACCTCGTCGCCACTAATTTCTTCCATAAGAAATTCCTTTCCTAAAAAGGTGGCATGTCGAGAAACAAAATACCTTTTGTTCCTCAGTGTGGTAGAAGATATTCCCTTGCGAATGTTTGGGATATCCTACAAACTTTACACAGAACTGACATTGCCTCAAGCTTGTCTGGATTTTGCTTTTCAATATAGGCCGGACAACCCCATATATCAACTCGTTTAAGAGATGGTCTCTTGACATTCCATATCTCATATGGAGTGGTAGGCAACAGATTTGGTCGGAACTCTATTCAATAGGTATGTAGATATCTCAAGTGCATATCTAAAAAAAAAGGTAACTCAGCAGTACGCATCATAGAGCGCACTATATCTCATAGGGTGCGATTCCTCCACCCTGATATACCGTTGTGCTGTGGTGTGTACGGAGGAGTAAGCTGAGAGAGAATCTCATTCTCTTTTAAATAGTCTCGGAATTCCGTGCTCCAGTATTCTTCTCCCCGATAATATCGATGGATTTGAATACCTTTACCCATCTGGTTCTCAACTTCGTACTTATATTCCTTGAAATTCTCACTACACCTAGTGAGTAAGCTACATCTGGTCTGGTACATAACATCACATGGTTCGGATGAGCTTGCTCATTGGCCTTCTTTTCGACAGGTACCTGGGTAGCCGTTACGTACAGCTAGTGCCGTTGATGTACTTATGGTTAAACATATTGTCAGCATACCATCGAGTTTTTAGAGTCCCACATAGAGGGTTTCCCTAGTTCAGTCGAAACGATGTAGAGGCCGTATGTTTATACATGCAGGGTTCCGATTAAATACATGTACTAGTTGCGTGAAATTTAATCGGACGGTTTGTGATACTTGAAGGATTAAGATTAAGCCAGTTTATTAAATCAAGTATTGATTTAATTCTATTATCATGTTATTGGATTTATTTATCTCTTTGTATTCTTATTTTTGGTACGAATACGGGTATGTATATACGGTTAGGTATTCTTGTATTTATACAAGAATGCTTGTAGAAGATGACACCTTTTTATGTATTTTTTCTATTTATTAGAAATAGAGAGGTGGCTTCAAGCATGGTATGAAGCATGGCTATTATCTTTGTTTATTCGTTTTTGAAAACTATTTAAGCATGGCTTGAATTTTCTTTTGGAAAAATATTTTTGATACATATTATTTTTCCTAGCCATTCTTTATTCATTCTAACCTAAGCCTTCTCTCTTCTCTCTTGAGCTTTATCTTCTTCCTCAAACCCCAACCCTTCTCATGAGTTGAGAATTATGGGGTTTTTGAGATAAAAAATGCCATTAACAATCTCTACATCACCTTAATAACCTAGATTAGCAAACTAGGCCATTAAGTTACTTCATTTGTGAAGTGCTAGCTTGGATTATAAACTTTCAAGTGGATCATCTAGGATCAAGAAGGCCATCAAGTGAGGTTGATCAAGGATCCCTAGAGGCATAAGAGGAAGGAGTTTTGAAGACCCGAAGGTCACGTATCTTTTAGGTATAACTCCTTTTCATAGTAGTTAAACTCCTAGTTGTTGCTTGTTTAGGGTTATGGTTTGATCACTTAGGGTTTTGTTAATTGTGCTTGCTTAAAATTTGATTTTTGTTCATTTTGCCTCTCTACTTCCATTGTAGAGTGAGCACAACTAACCAACATACTCTAGTTTGAGTTTGAAGCCAAAATACTTGAGCCTTCAAGTTGGACCATCTTTGACGGAGGAGATAGACTTGCAAGCATGTTCCTTGGAGCTTACAATGGAGCCCAACACAATTTGGGAGCATTTAAAGATGCTAAAAAGGTTGTGGTTTCAACGTAGTAGGCTAATTGCTCTTTTTTGTTTATTACAAGTTGCTATCTTTAGTTAGGATCCTAGTGATAGAACTAATTGCTCTCTTGAATTTGTAAAACCCTAAGATACCATCTTTTAAAATTGCTTATTAGAGTATACTAGTTCCATCAGTAACAAGAAAAGAGAGTAACCTAGTTAATAGGTTTGAGCTACAACCTTTGTAGCATCTTCAAGTTCTCCCAAATTATGTTGGACTCCATTGTAGGCTCCAAGAAGCTCCATAGAACATACTTGCAATCCCACCTCCTCCGTTGAAGATGATCCACCTCGAAGGCTCAAAACTTTGGCTCCAATCTCAAATTGAGATAACCTAAGTAGTTAGGATGCTAAACTAACCAGTTAAGAGTTTTAGTTCAAGCTCACCACTACTTTTCTCTCCTTTTATTTTCTTTTTCCTTTTTCTTTTCTAAAATGTAAAGAGAGGAGGAAGAAGGAGATGGGATCTCTTATGAAAAAAGAGAGTATCAAAAAATCCTTAACCATTTCAAAAGAAATGGTTAAAAATATATTTTTCTTCCAAAACAATCCAAGCCCTTGGATCAAACCAAACATCCAAGTGTCCATCACTTCCTCTTGATTACACATGTCACCATACTACAATATGGTTAGGATGTGTTATGCCTAAGGAATCACATAAGCTTAAGAAAATAAAAGAAAAAAGAATAAACAAAAACAATATGTGTGTGTGTGTGTGTGTGTGTGTGTGTAATAAAACGTACTAAATACATATACTTGTAATTGTTATCCAAGGCATTTAAAATACATAAAAGAGAGATTAATTAATAGTGATATAATACTAGTAAATACATATACAATAATACTTGTAATTGTTATCCAAGGTATTTAAAATACATAAAAGAGAGATTAATTAATAGTGATATAATACTAGTAAATACATATACAATACACACACACACACACACACACACACACACACACACATATATATATGTATGTATAAAATATTAAATCAACACCCGATTTAGTATCCTTCTTTCTAAAAAGACGGGCTAGTATTACAGCCATCCAATTACCGTCAGTGTATAAAATACACTAGTTTTAATCGAACTCAAGCGTGTACTAATGCACCGCAACTACAACATTTTGCCAAAGCCGGAAACTCTCTGTGTGGGACTTTAAAGACTCGGCAATACTGTCACGACCCAGAAAAGGCACGTGACTGGCACTTGACTCATGTGAAGTCTATAGGACCACACTTAATTCAAGTAAGCCAAAAGCCCAGAAATCTAAACCTTTTTAGGGAAAATAGTGGAGGTAAAGTTTTGAAATAAGGTTTAATGGAATCAGGTTCTTTCTTTAAAGACATAGATAATATAATATGAAAACAATGTTTTGTAGCTATCTTGAAAACATGTTTCGTCATTGAAAATTTCGACAGCACCTCCTTTGTAATTTTTAACTTGAAAACGGTACAAGTAATATAATAGAAGGCATCCCCAGGCGGGAGCTAGCTTTTCGCCGAATGGCGGAAACAACCACGCAAGATAATAAATATACAACGCTGAATGGAGAGGATGAAAACACAGAAAGAAAGTAAAGAAAACAAAGTATCATCAAGAAAATAGAAAACAATAATAAATACAAGAGCGTGACTGTAAACCAAAAAAATATACAATCTGCGTTTTCTATGTCTATAAATATATATAGTCTGGTTGATGGAGCTTTAACTAGATATAACCGAATAATTATACTAATACTAATGGTGGTCACGATGTAAGTGGATCCCACCTACCAAAGCAATCACCCAGAAGAAAATAGAGTGCCAGCGAAGCCTCTACGGAACCTGTACGGCCAAACCTACAATAAACTGTGGCACAACGGGGGTGAGTTGCCAACTCGTTAGTAGAAGATATCACCGAGTAGAAACTGAATGTATGACCATTTCCCAGGTCATACAATATAACAATAAAGACAACGATTGATAACAAAGGTGACAATATAAACATGTGCATAAGGGTAATACCAAAGTACTTGTGTCAGTGTCACAAAGTGATAACATGTCATATGTATAATGTATGAATGCATCATCCAACGTGTGTCCAGCAACGACACACTAAAATCATAATAAAACCTGAGTGCCCAACATCGACACTCGAAAATATTATAAAGACCGTGTCTGTACACGGCACATAAATCTCATATCTCAGGCTCCGTCTGTCCGGATCGGCCCCATATCATCTAATCTCATGACTGCGGTCGGTATCCTCCAAATGTCCGCCGAGCCAAATATCACCGGTCGGTAGTGCTCCCCTGCCGGGCTCAATGCCTCAATCTCTATACGGCCTTCTTACCCCGGGATACCGCACCGGGTCCACCATGTACCCGCAGACGGTGCCGACTTACTCCTCATGGCGGGTAGTCATATATCATATATGCTCCAGAACCGAGAAATCTCATGGTGGACGTCACACATCATATCAAGAAAAAACTATATTTTTCTTTTAAAAGGAGCATAAGTTTTCAAATTCACATGCGGTTTTCCAAATCCAGAAATTTCATGAAATCAAAATCTCATAATCATGAGTATATAATGAAACAGTGAATACCGGCGTAAAGCCAATCTACAGTGGATAACCAGAATGTATGTATATGAATGCAATGCGGTATCTAAGTAAGAAATGCAATATCTAAACTAGCATGTGATATCAAGAATACCAACAATATAATTAAACTACAAGCTATCAGGTTATCTGAGTTAGATAACGGTTTCTAATGTTTACGTGACATGGCAATTACCGATGATGATGTGTGTGAGCCAGCAATCAAGTATACGTACGACATACGCATCATCGGTAATGGTGCATGTGTCCAAGCGGACGAGATAATAACAGCTAATGCAAAACATGTAGAAATCTATACGTATCCGAATCGATATATTTAGTAGTCGGCGATCCAGCCTCATAGCATCACGTACGGTATGACACATCGTATGGCATCATCAAGTCACGAGTGCAGATCAATCATATATATATATATATCTCGTACGGTATAGTCCGTCTTACGGCATCCTCAAAATCGAGGGTACGGGTCAATGTCATGTATCATCATTCGTACGGTATCATCTATCATACAACATCATAATCAAGGGTACGACTCTAAGGTCACGTACATCTAATATCATATCAAGTCACATGTCCTCGCATGTTATTTGTATTTCTCTCAACGATACTTAAAATATCATATCATATATGAGGTCTCAGACGATCATATATCATATCCTCACGTCATCATGTCCGATCATATCGATTCATGTCCATTACCATATACTATCTTCATCTCATGTACACACACACGCACGCGCGCAAACATATATACCAAGTGTATGCGGGTGTGTGCATGTGTGTGATAACACATATCCTAAGATTCACGACTAAGGTAAAAGAGACTATGGTTACACCTTTCTACGAATATGCTTATTCTAAACCCACGGTCTCCTAAAACTCTATTTGCTAAGTATACAAGTCTTGTATCAACACAAATATATATATATATATATATATATATATTTGTGTTGATACAAGACTTGTATACTCTACGGTTGCGTGGGCGGTATACGCTATTCACCTGACTTCACCCATAAATATAAATCTACTCACCTTCGATCCTTGCTTGCCGAAATCGATGATGCCTTGTTCTTCCTTGTCGTCCCGAAGTCCACGCGAAGGTATCTACATATCAAAACACATCGTATCGCATCAAAATCCTATTCAAAAATCGACACGACACGCGAAGTGCTCATAGCTTAGAACCTATAGCCTACGCATGCAAAAACAACCAAATAACCCTCATCGTTGATGTGCAAACATCCAACGACCAAATCCAAATCAAATACCAAAAACCAAGTTTTAGAAATCGAAAAAACATTGCCAAAATCAACATCAAAATGCTCCCAGATTTTTGCTCAGATATATTGGGACAACTCTAACAATACAGAGGCTAATTCATAAGCAAAGTGAGCTACATGCAAAACCCCAACACCAATGCCCAAAATTTGCCCGGCGAGATTTCCAAATAACCCGGTGTCGTCGACCAAACTATGAAGGTTTGGTCTTGTACTTATGTGGTGGTCATTTAGTGGTCCTACTAGGTCAATTTACTTGTTTGATTTTCTCAGAAACATCCCAAGTTGCTCTAGATTCCCTGTAGTCCTAAAAAACCATAAAACCGACATCGGAACACTTCTTACTCAAGTCTTGGGTTTTTACTACACTCAGTTGGTCCAGGATTGACACTAGAGGGGTTGTAGTCATGACAAAACCTCAATTACACCTTTACAACTCCACATATCCCCTAAATCTCATCTTGAAAATTTCTAAGATCACTAGTCTTCATCGGTTTAACTCTAAACACTATAGGATATAAGGAAAGCTAAAATCTTAACTAAAGGTGTGGAATTATACCTCATTTGGCAACTCAAGAAAATTCTTGGGTTGCCCAAAGTCTTCAAAGTTCCAACTTGATGCATCCAAGGTGTTTGTGGTGAGCTTGTGATCAAGTTTTGTGAAAGGAGCATGGTGTTTAGGCTAAGTTTTGATGGTGTTTTGTGTGAGGTAGAGGAGGTGGATGATGAGGAGGGAGGAGGTCAAGAAGAATGAAGAAAGAAGAAATGAGCCATGGTAAGATACCCCCCTCTCTCAAGCCCATACCCCCTTGTCTCCCATGTCACAAATATCTCACATTATTTTTCCTTTTTCTTTAAAAACCAAAAATCATTTTAAAAAAGAAAGAAGCCATGGTTAATATCAAAATGCAACAAGTGTTTTGCAACATGTTTTGTTGCATGCCATAAACAAGATCAAGATTAATGCATAATTAGCGAAATAATAATCAATTATAGCATTAACTTATATACAATTAATTGTATAATAAATTGTAAAATGCCCAAATCACATAAATTCTTTAAAAATCAATATTCATACTAATTTTCCAAATATTTTCCAAACTATCGGTATATAATTATACCATATCCTTAAAACTAATTCTCATACTTTAATAATATTTATGAAATTTATTATTTTAATTATTTAAATTCCTAAAATATTATTTTATTTTCTGAAATGTTACAAATACGCTGGCAGTGGGTTTAACCACAAGCACGTCAGTGTCACAAGCTGTACGTAACAACTGCCCAGGTATTGTCGAAAAGGAGATCGACAAGCAAGCTCGTCCGAAACCCTACCGAGCCTATCAGCGACATGTACCATACAGTCTGGTCTGTTCTTATGAGAGTATCGCATATCCGGTCTAGGGGATGGATAACGTCAGACCCCTAAAATCCTGATAAGTCATGTCGGTGTCAAGACCTATCACCAATCGAGAAACTATTGATTGCAATCAGTAAATCCCATCCGTCTAGGCCTAGGTCTAGGTCTTATGGTGACGGTCAACCGTACACTGTGCGATATCAACTCCCAATACTGGGAGAGACGAGTCCCCTCAATCGCTCATTGCCTCCAAGTGCTTCGGGACTGCACCCAAAAGCTACCTGTTTTTTGACTCTTTAAAGCCATGGTAGGATAGCAATCAAAGTATAGTGGGAACACACTCGTGACAAATGACGATTTTGGGTCGACAGACTACGCTATACTAATGTCACCTGAGAACTACTATCTGACAATAGGTATAATACAATCTAGCATGTTCTTGGCGAGTCCGTCCAGTATAACTCATAACCCAATGAGCACTTGTATACAATCTTTGGTGACTGACTGACACCAATGGCTGTGAGACCGTCCATCGCCCCTCGTCGGGGTCAAGAAACGTATACACTAGTCTACTCTGAAATATCGATGCCCAGTCTCAATAGTCCTACGACTAGGAACATTTAAGGATGTGCTTATAGACTACCCAGTTCTCACAAGTGTGATCGCCATCATTACCCTGACAGTCAAGCATGAATCCTATGGGCTCTATCAATATGTAATAGTGACATGCTATACCACATATGACATATACATAATGATAAAGTCAAACCAGATAGAATACTATCGTTTCGAGTAAGACTGTTCTAACCGTATAGATCCTCTTTCAATCATCACAATCGCCTGCTTGCAATTACAATAATTGCCTTAAAGGCACTATATCCAAAACATCTTCATGCAAGAAGGCTCATAACTTATGGCGCTCCTTGAAAAATATCGATGGAGAGCAAGCCGTTTGAAATGAAGAAGAGAAAACCAAGAGAACGACGAATATAGTGACTTTGGAGGCGTCTCAACAAAATATGAATCAAAAGAGATAATCTAACTATATAGAGTCGGATAAGGGGTGTCTTGATCTTGGGGTTGTAAGTAATCCATCTTTTGATTATCATATACTTACCCATGATCAATTGCTAGTAGCTTTCAATAATATTCATTGTAGTTTTAATTTGATGGCTTCTAGAAATGATTTGTTAGATAAGCAAAATTCTTCTCTCATTGATGAGAAAAACGATTTGATTTCTTTTTGCAATTCTTTTGAGACTTTAAACAAAAGCTTGATTGCCAAATGTAGTGTTTTTGGCTCTACTCATTATTCTCAAAAAGTTTTGATTGATAAATTAGAAATTGAGAAGAATGAGCTACTTTCAAAACTTGATTTACAAATATGTTTCCATTAATGCTTTGAAAGTAGAAAATGAAAATTTGGTTTCCAGTTGCAATGCTTTGAGAAAGGAAAACTATGAAATGATTTCAAGTTTTAAATGGGATATTGATTTGTTGAAATTTTCTTTTGATTCTCATGATGCATTGGTTTGTAATTTTTCGTCTCCCAGGAAAGAAAACTAGAACTTGCTCTCATCGTGCGAAATCTTGAGAAAAGAAAATATCGATATGATTTCAAGTTCTAAAAGTGAGATTGATATTTTGAAATCATCTATTTTATCTTAAGAATCACTTGTTTTGGAAAATATTTCTCTCAAGGAGAAAAACGAGATTTTGAGTTTTTCTCTTGCTAAGCTTTGAAGTGTTGATTCTTTACATGGTAAGGAGAAGAAAGTTTTAAATCGAAAAGATGTTGGTTTTAAGAATTCGAAATTTCAAAAACCCTCTTTGTCTAGATTTGTCAAACATGCTTCGAATTTTGCTAAATCTCATGTTCGCTCACATGCTTATTTATATAGATTTAGTTCGAGACAAACGTTTAAGAAGCATGCACATCATTCACTTACTTTATGTCATGCTTGTTTTGACACTTCTAGGACTACCATGCATGCACACATTCATACTTGCAATTTTTGTGGTGCACATGGACTCTTGGCATATACATGTAGTTTAAAGAAGAATATTTCTATGCATGCCAATTTTATTTGGGTTCCGAAAGCTAACCGAATTGGATTCAAGAAAACTTGGATACCGAAATTCCCTTCCATATCTTCTTTTGTAGGTATGGACAATTCGACGAAGTGAGGGTTCGGGTTCGCGATGAGCAAGAGAAATCAAATGGATATACTTTCTTGGCCCATCAATTTATGGGGTATTGTATTCCTTACTATACTCTTTTAGAATATCGCTATTTGATTTGTGCTTAATGTGGATATTCTAATTGCGTATGTTTTGTTTATATACCCATTGTGATGCACATATGCTTATCTTGTCTATCTTGTTGTGCTTATTTATGTATGAGATACTATTTATAGGATATTTCAATTGATATGTACAATTGGTATCATTCGTTTGCTCATATGTGATCTTTTGTGCTCATTTGTTTCAAATTTGCAATCTTTTAAAACTTGAGCACAATATGGTTTGAAAACTTGTTTATATTTGCATATTCGTGTGTTTTCTTGCCATAAACCACTCTCACTTGCTTATAATGTATTTTTAATCTTATAAGTAAGAGTTCGTATCCGTATTGCTTTAATTTGTGTAAATATTTTTCAATGGATACATTTTGGCACTTGTTTTTAACTTAAACCAATTTTCAATTGGTATCTTTACTTTATACTTTGTTGATGTGTGTTTATGCTTAAACTTACCTAATTGTTATACACACACTTCTTACATGAGTAGAATTATTCATTGGTATTGAATTCTTAGATTATTTTTCCAAATGGCTTTTGCAACACTTTTAGGAGACCCACTTATGGATTTCGTTAATTACAACGAATTTTATGGGTATAGCGGAGAGAATTAGAGACCCTTCACCGGGTAGTCGATAGTTAAGATGTGAAAGTTACTCATGCTTGCACTCACATACGGTTCTAAATTATTTCCAATTGGTATCATATTGTTTTCAATTGGTATCTTTTTCTTTGTGAGTTGCTTGCACATTTGTACCTTTCATTAGTATCATCATGATTATATATGCATATTTAGATCCGTTCATGAGTTACTATCATTAAATTTCTATCATTTGTATTCCATTATATTTTATGTCTGAACTCTAATGGTTTTGTATTCAAGTGGTTGTGAGATGGGACTTATGAATCGATCCTTTGGGCTTGCTTATCAAGTTTGGGAGATTTAAGTGATTGTGATATGTAAGTGTTGCGCTATTGAGGTATAATATCTCGTATTTACATTCCCAATCTCTTGTTGTGCCTTTTTAAAATCATATTCTTGTTTTAAATACACGCACACTTTGTACATGCGTAATACGATTATGTTTGGTTCATATTATGACATGTATTCTAACTTATAAGTTTCAAAACTTATTTTACTTTTTATAAGTTTGCGTATGCTTTTGAGCATTTCTTTGTATATCGTTTTCAAAACATGCTTTTATGTATGAATTGAGCTTCGCTTTCAAAATTGTTCATTTTCAATCGATATCAACTCATACTTGCCTCCACATGCCATTAGAACTTGTTTATATCTTGCTCATGTAGATATTTGTTGCATGTATACTTGCTTTATTTTGCATATCTTTTATATACGTATTTTTGGATACGGGTTGAGCTTCATTTTCAAAATTTGCATTTTACTTATGCTTGTATCCATTTCCTAGTGTTCTCCTATGCATACATTTAAGGGGGGTGATTCAAACGTTTGATTCATTTTAGGTGTATGCATATATTTTGGGGGAGTAGTTCAAACATTTTAAATTCCTTAAATATCTTTTTTGATTATGTCAAAAAGGGGAAGAATAATAGGAGTTTTAGTATATCAATATCAGATATCTGATTTTATTTGAGATAGATATACTATTTCCTATTCATGTTTTGCCGTCATAAAAAAAGGGAGATTGATAGCTTATGGATTTCGATAATCCATTTATTTTGTTTTGATGATAGTTTAAACATGAATAGTTCGTTTAGTGTCACTTCCTTATCTTGCTTATCATATTAACACTAAACTCGTATACACTTGATATTTAGCTTGCTTATCCTATATCTTATATATACCAAGTAATATATCAATATCTCATGCTATACTCGTGTTATATTCTTGATATCGATATATTACTCTCATTCATTCTTTTGGTAATTCAGAATATGAATTTGTATATACATGTGATCTATATCTTGCTTCTCTTATACCATGTATATATATTTTGTTAGTTATGTATATGCCCTAGAGGCCATTGTTGTACATATGATGTATATTATAATGGATGCTTGGATATATATAGAGAGGACTTTCTTGCTCGTCATGATAGTATGCTATTTGGTTTCACTTTATCTTAACATGTTGACTTGTATTAGTTTACTGTCTTGTTCTCACATGTTGATAAAACCCTTAGGATATGTACTCGACTACTGGGACTATGATGAGATCATACTAGTGGAGCCAGGGTAGTCAACGAGTACATCCTATAACTATTCCTAGTCGAGGGTGTGTCGAGACAGGGCATCGATACACCAGAGTAGACTAGCGTATACGCATCTTGACCCATATGATGGGCGATGGATGATCCCATATCCATCGGTGTTTCACATCAAAGATGGTGTGCGGGTGCTCAGTGGAGACTGGGTACACTGGACGGACTCGCCGAGAACTCCCAGATGGTATTATACCTCACGTCAGATGGCAGTTCTCTGGTGACACTGGTACAGGTTAGTCTGTAGACCCGAGATCGTCATAGAGTCTTGTGTGATTCCCAATGTGCTTTGATTTCCATCATACCACGTCCAAGAGGGCGTGCAAAACGGTGGCTACAGTCCCGAATCGCATGGAGGTGATGAGCGACAGGAGGGGTTTCGTCTCTCCCGGTATAGGGAGTTGATGTTATGCTGTGTTCGATTGGTTATAACTGGAAGTCCCTGGCCAGGGTGGATATTGAGTACTACTGGTAAGTGTTATCAGTAGGTTCTCGACCTGTTATGAGCCTCACATCGACATGACTTATCGGTTACTGGGGTCTGACGTTTACCACCCCTAGACTAGATATGCAACATATCAGACGAAGAGACCGGGCTGTACGGGAGTGTTACTGATTGGATTCACAGGAGAATGTACATGCTTGCTTGTTGATCTTCTGATCACTCAATACCTGGGTGGCTGTTACGTTTAGCTGACCGCTTGCAGCTTATGGGTGTTTGATATGATCATCACCTGCTACCGGCGTATTGACGATTCTTTAGAGTCCTACACAGAGGTTTCTTGACTCAGGCAAAATGGGGTAGGAGCACATATGTGATATGTGCGGGATCGAGAATAATACGATATGGGATACCGTATTCTACTCTCACGATATATGATATCGGCCGACGATATTTGATATCAGCCGGGTCATCGGATCAAGTGTTGATTCAATGAATCGGTACATGATATATTAGTCGGTTATATTCGATATAGCCGGATTGTCGGATCAAGTGTTGATTCGATAATTTAATGTATAATTATATATGTGATATATTACATTACATTATCTAATATTACCTCGCTTTATTATTTCATTTTCTCACCGGATAATACATTGATATATATGCGATATATGTTAATAGTATTATTTTCTTTTGTTACAAAAATATATTATATATGTGATATATAATATTGTAACAAGTTATGATTACAAATGCAACATGATTAGTGGAGATTAAACATGGTTAGGGTTTGATTTGGGTTAATCTTTTCTAGAAGCTTCTAGAAGCTTTTGTTTTGTTTCTTGCAAAGATATTATGTGTCGATATTTTTGGAGATATTTTCTTAACCCAACCACACCCTTAACCCTAGTTAAATCTTTACAATGGTTAAGTCTTTCTTGACTTGACCATGGTTGCAATTGTAATGATATAACATTTCATTATTCATTACAAAAGAATTCATTCTTCTTCTTCTTCCTCAAGCTCTTGAAAAGCTTTCTAGATTTTTCTTTTGTGATGGATTAGTGTGAGATCTTGAAAATAAAAGAGAGCATTATTCCTACTTCATCATACTCCTCTAATCTAGCCAATTAGATTAGGGTGTTCACTTCATTAATACTTGATTAGTGAGTGAGAGCTTAAGTTAAAGAAATTTCAAGGTAGATCATCTTCGAAAGGAAGACTTCAAGCAAGCATGGATCATTCGGGTTGTGGAGCTTCTCTTGAGTCCAGAAGATCATGGATCGAGGCGAAGGGACTACTATTCGGAGCTTATGAAGCGAAGGAGCGGACTACAAAGGTTGTAATCCCTCTTTTTAGTTGTAAAGATGTTTGCTTGCATGTTTAACCCTAATTATCTAGCAAAGATCCTTGCTTTGGGTTGTTCAGAACATCTAAATTTTAAATCGGGCATGGTTGATGCCTTGTAGAACCTTGTGACAGTGCCTGGTAACCCTACAGTGGTATCAGAGCCAAGCTAGAGCATTAGGCGATGTGTATACGAAGTTAAAAGTCCGATCGAACCCCGAAACGTCGGTTTTGAACCCCTCTCTGGAAATTTTTTAAACTATTGATTTTTTCTGTATTAAAAATGCTCAGAAAATTCAGCAGGCAATTCTAAGGATTACTGTAAAATACGAGGCCCCAACTCCCTAAAGTCGCCACGGAATCGCGGCAGGAACATGCTTCCCGCGGCGGTTCCGCGGCCGTACTTGGGAGTTAAGGCCCCGTATTAGAAGGGTTGATCCGTAGGTATTAGTATATACTTCTGGGAATTTTTAATCTTACTCAAGTGTTGAGTTTTCTGGAGATCTTTTGTATTCGTTGATTCAATCGGAAAGTTTAATTTCGTTTAGTTTTCCGGATAATTAAGAACGTGTTAAAATGTTCGAACGGATATCAATAACTCACTTTTCCCGACATGAAAAACTTTCAAGTGTTGAATTTTTCTTGAGTTTAAAACTTTCGGAAAAACATGCAAGCATATCTGTGGACCCTCTAGAAGAACGTAACCTTAACTCGATTATGTGACTGTCAAAACTTCCACTGAACCCTAGGATTTGTGGTAGTTTGGCATTGCCATATGTGAGGCGTTGGTTTGACCCTTCTACGGCTGGTTCATTGGGGCGGTGACATGTTCTGGTTTTTTTTTGAACTCCGCTCAAGTGTTGAGCTATTTAGGAAATCTTGGGTATTTGATTATTCGATCGGAAAGTTTAATATTGTCTATTTATCTGGAATGTGATACAATATGTGGAATTCATATAGTTAGGCATGAAATACGAAGTATGTGATATTTCGGATTTACGATGTCTAAAGTGATTGTGGATTCCAAATGTTGTAGTTTTACACTTTCTTTTTTGTGACCGTAAGCGTAGTATGTGGTGTATCACCGGCTTCGTTGCTATACATCAACGACAATCGGGATACGCATACTTGCTTACGTTGATGATATGAGATATTATGTGTTGCTGTGATATGTTGTATTGGATCATCGTGTTCTGAATAGCCGGAGGTTTTATGTGAGATGAGGGTTTTTAATTTTCATTCATGTAAAATTCATTTGTATGTAATATTATTTTATTGGGGCACTTCCGGGATGAGGATGATGTCACCATTGTATATTATTTACTTTTCCGTATTAGGTAGACCCGAGGAGGGGAGCATAAGTAACCGGGTTCTAGGGTCCAGTGGGAGGCCATCTCGAGGAGTCGAGACCAGGTCTCCTAACCCTAGAATTGGCAGTGTTGCTTGCCGCTCTCGTAGGGGTCTAGGGATGTGGGTTTGGCTATTCATCGCGACCATGGAATCCGTGTTTTATACAGGCTCGAAATAAAACACGGACGTCCTAGTATATCCAATATTTCATATGTTATCTTCTGCTGCAATGTTCTGTGATGAGATCATATTACTGCCTGAGACGAATGCCTATACTATATATATGTTGATATATAAATATTACTGCTTTCGTTTCTTCTGTGATGCTTAGGAAGCATTAATTGATAGGATTTTATTAATGAGATTAACAAAAGAAAAGAAACCTAAAAGATGTTGTAGAATCAAAACTTTATAAAAGGGTAGCTACAGTTTTGCTTTGCATAGCGGTATATATGATATACCCTGCACCTTATTCGATGAGGAAAGAGCCGAGATCCCTTCACCGGGAGTGACCTCTTTAGCAAAACTGGCAGATGCTACAAACTCACGGTTTAGTTTTTGACAGCTTATATAGTTCTTGCTTTGCACAGCGGTATATATGATATACCCTGCACCTTATTCGATGGGGAAAGAGCCAAGATTCCTTCACCGGGAGTGACCTCTTTAGTAAAACTAGAAAAGCCTCAAAAACACTCCTTTTCAAAATCACTTATTTCTACAACGATATCAAGATTCATTACGCTCATGGTTTTCTGAAAAACCTGCGTAGCCCTCCGTCATTTCAGATAGACACTAGTTAGTATTCGTGCTGCGTTTGTTGACCTTAGCCAAGGCGTTGTGTACGGTAGCTAGTTAGTATTTATCTGCTAAAACATGAGATGTGATTGAGTTAGGGTAGTCGTACGACTTTGTTGACCTTAGCCAAGGGTCGTACGGATAAGTTTAATTCAATCGGGAAATGACGAGTTGAACTTGGCTAGCACTTATGATTTGTTGACCTTAGCCAAGGTCATGAGTTGCTAGGGGCAAATGCATTATCGGGAATTTCAAGTGTTGAAATTTGCAATGAGATTGCATACCTCCTATGAGATAGTTGGATCCCGATACCCACTACGAGTAAGAGTTACTCCTGGGAGAATCTTACACAGGACAATTAGCCGATCAAGTAGGTGTCTAGAAAGGTGTTAACGGGGTTATGCCTCTGGGAAAACGAGGTTTATTTTAATTAGGTCCGTGCGAAAGCACAGGGAACCTCCCTCAAAGTACCAACACTGATCTGGCTGAAAGATTGACGAAATTGTAGGGTGTAATTAATCCCGGCTAATCTTACCTTTTAGGGTTTGAAGGAAGATTTGATAAAAACGGTGGGAGATATCCTGATTAGATAAGATAATAACCAATCTAATCTTGCAAGAGCATACGCTAAAGTGTTTCCTTCTCTCTCTCTCCAGGTAGCGACCATTTCAGGCCTTAATCAAGATAATAATATGGATGTATTGACTGAACCTGCTTATTACACTGAGCAGGGGAACGTTGGTCCCGTTCTTTCTTATAAGTGTTATAAGACTGAACAGGAAATAGGAGAATATCTGGATTCTCACGCCGCCCAAACAAAGAACAAGCATGTTGATGCATCTTCTTCGGGTGTGTTAATTATTGAGAACTGTTTCTCAGTTCACCCTACGTCCTGGGTATTAGATACCGGATCGGGATCCCACATATGTAAATTGTTACGTGGGCTACGTAAAGGTAGAGAACTGGGAAAGGGTGATCATTCCGTACAAGTAGGGAATGGTGCAAGTATTGTAGCCAAAGCAGTTGGCGAATATCACCTTGTATTACCAAGTAGTAATACATTGATTCTGAACGAGTGCTATTATATACCGAACATGATGTGCAGCATTATATCATTTTCTTTATTAAGTAAAGAAGGGTATAATTTTGTAATACAGGATAATTTTATGAACATCTTCCTAAATCAAAAGTTGATTGGATCAGGCTCGTTACATAATGACATATTTATTCTCAATCAAAATACAGTCCTTAATATACAAAACACACACAAGAGGAAGAGTTCAGAAATGAACGAATCCTTCTTATGGCATTGTAGACTCGGTTATATTAATGCGACACGGCTAGCTAAGTTACATAAGGATGGATATTTGAATCCGTTCGAATTATCATCTTATGATACTTGCC
This sequence comes from Agapanthus africanus, assembly GCA_030015575.1. Taxonomy (NCBI): domain Eukaryota; kingdom Viridiplantae; phylum Streptophyta; class Magnoliopsida; order Asparagales; family Amaryllidaceae; genus Agapanthus; species Agapanthus africanus. The sequence continues at coordinate 115,458,890 of CM057340.1, read as the reverse complement.
ATTCATGTCTCAAAGGTAAAATGACCAAAACTCCGTTTAGTGGACACGGAGAAAGAGTTGAGGAACTCTTAGGACTGGTACATAGTGATGTATGCGGTCCCATGTCTACACATGGCAGAAACGGTTCTTCCTACTTTATTACATTCACTGACGATCTCTCTAGATACGGACATGTGTTCCTGCTGAAACACAAGTCTGAAGCTTTTGAGAAATTCAGAGAATATAAGAACGAAGTAGAGAACCAAACGGGCAAAAGTATTAAGATCTTTCGATCTGATCGAGGAGGAGAATACTTGAGCAATGAGTTCCTAGATTATCTAAAAGAGAATAGGATTGTCTCTCAGCTTACTCCTCCTTATACACCACAGCACAACGGTGTATCGGAACGAAGGAATCGCACCCTATTAGATATGGTGCGCTCTATGATGAGCAATGCTGAGTTGCCTATTTCCTTCTGGGGGTATGCGCTTGAGACAGCCATATACCTATTGAATAGAGTTCCAAACTAATCTGTGCCTACCACTCCATATGAGATATAGAATGGGAAGAGACCATCTCTTAAACGAGTTAAGATATGGGGTTGTCCGGCCTATGTCAAAAGGCAAAATCCGGACAAACTCGAGGCACGATCAGTTCTTTGCAAGTTTGTGGGATATCCAAGCAATTCGTATGGATATCTATTCTACCACGGTGAACAACAAATAGTGTTTGTTGCTTAACATGCCACCTTTTTAGAAAAGGAATTTCTTGCAAAAGAAATTAGTGGCGAAGAGGTAGAGCTGGAAGAGGTTCCAGCGACACAAACTGCAACTGAAGATTTAGTGGAACCAGATGATTCAATAATACCCAACGAACCCCAGCCACTCTGCCGATCTAATAGAGTTTCTCATCCACCTGAGAGATACTACGGTTTTCTCGTTGACGGTGGAAGCGAGGATTGCATCATGGTAGATGATGACCCGACTAGTTTCGAGCAGGCCATCACGAGTGGTGACTTTGTGAAATGGCTGGATGCAATGCGATCTGAGATGGAATCCATGTACACCAACAAAGTATGGACTTTGGAAATTGCTCCTGAAGGGGTAAAACCCATTGGGAGTAAATGGATCTTTAAGAAGAAACTTGGTGTAGATGGAAAAGTTGAGACTTACAAAGCTAGACTTATTGCAAAGGGTTTTCGTCAACGACCAGGTGTGGATTATGACGAAACCTTTTCTCCAGTGGCTATGCTTAAGTCCATCCGGATCTTACTTGCCATTGCTGCATACCATGACTATGAAATCTGGCAGATGGATGTTAAGACCGCCTTTCTAAATGGTGATTTAGAAGAGTGCGTGTACATGATTCAGCCAGAGGGCTTCGTAGATAGTAGGAGCAGCGGAAAGGTGTGCAAGCTGCTTAAATCCATTTATGGGTTAAAACAAGCATCGCGGAGTTAGAACATCTGCTTTGATGTTGCGGTCAAAGAGTTTGACTTCATCAAAAACGTAGATGAACCTTGTATTTACAAGAAGGTTGCAGAGAGTAAGGTTGTATTCCTCGTATTGTACGTGGATGACATACTCTTGATAGGAAATGATGTTCCTATGCTGTAATCGGTCAAGCTCTTCTTATCACAAAGATTCTCAATGAAAGATCTAGGTGATGCCTCCTGCATACTGGGAATTATGATCTATAGAGATAGATCTAAACGGATACTGGGATTGTCCCAATCCAGATACATTGACACCATACTAAAGAGGTTTAGTATGGAAGAATCCAAGCGTGGGAACCAACCTACGATCTCTGGACTCACTCTCTCTAAAGAGATGTCTCCCAAGACTGATTTGGAGAGAGATCGCATGCAAGGGATACCTTATGCTTTGGCAGTGGGCTCTATCATGTATGCGATGCTATGTACCTGACCCAATGTAGCATACTCACTAAGTGTAGTGAGTCGGTATCAAGCAGATCCTAGAGAGAGTCACTGGATAGCTGTGAAGAAAATTCTCAAGTACTTGAGAAGGACTAAAGAGATGTTCTTGGTGTATGGTAACGGAGAACTCCAGGTTGAGTCCTTTACCGATTCAAGCTTCCAAAGTGATAAGGACGACTCTAAGTCGCACTCAGGTTTTGTCTTTACCCTCAATGGAGGGGCGGTGTGTTGAAAGAGTTCCAAACAGGATACCATTGCAGACTCGACGATAGAGGCTGAATACATCGCTGCCAACGATGCTGCCAAAGAGGCTGTCTGGATGAAGAAGTTCATCACTGAACTTGGTGTGGTTCCATCCATTGAGCATCCAATACCTTTGTATTGTGATAACAATGGAGCTGTGGCTTTGGCCAAGGAACCCAGGTCCCATCAGAAGTCCAGACATATTCTGAGGCGGTATCACCTGATCAGGGAGATAGTTGATCGCAGGGAGATCGAGGTCAGGAGAGTTGATACGAAAAACAACACTGCGGATCCACTCACGAAGGCCATTCCCCAGACACAGTTTGAGAGACTCTTCGGGATTCTGGATATGAGATACTACAACAGCTGGCCTTAGTGCAAGTGGGAGATTGCTAGTTATGTATATGCCATAGAGGCCATTGTTGTACATATGATGTATATTATAATGGATGCTTGGATATATATAGAGAGGACTTTCTTGCTCGTCATGATAGTATGCTATTTGGTTTCACTTTATCCTAACATGTTGACTTGTATTAGTTTACTGTCTTATTCTCACATGTTGATAAAGCCCTTAGGATATGTACTCGACTACTGGGACTATGATGAGATCATACTAGTGGGGCCAGGGTAGTCAACGAGTACATCCTATAACTGTTCCTAGTCGAGGGTGTGTCGAGACTGGGCATCGATACACCAGAGTAGACTAGCGTATACGCATCTTGACCCATATGATGGGCGATGGATGATCCCATATCCATCGGTGTTTGACATCAAAGATGGTGTGCGGGTGCTCAATAGAGACTAGGTACACTGGACGGACTCGCCGAGAACTCCCAGATGGTATTATATCTCACGTCAGATGGCAGTTCTCTGGTGACACTGGTATAGGTTAGTCTGTAGACCCGAGATCGTCATAGAGTCTTGTGTAATTCCCACTGTGCTTTGATTTCCATCATACCACGTCCAAGAGGGCATGCAAAACGGTGGCTTTTGGGTACAGTCCCGAATCGCATGGAGGCGATGAGCGATAGGAGGGGTTTCATCTCTCCCGGTATAGGGAGTTGATGTTGTGCTGTGTTCGATTGGCTATAACTGGAAGTCCCTGGCCACGGCGGATATTGAGTACTACTGGTAAGTGTTATCAGTAGGTTCTCGACCTGTTATGAGCTTCACATCGACACGACTTATCGGTTACTGGGGTCTGACGTTTACCACCCCTAGACTAGATATGCAACATATCAGACGAAGAGATCGGACTGTACGAGAGTGTTACTGATTGGATTCACAGGAGAATGTACAGGCTTGCTTGTTGATCTTCTGATCGCTCAATACCTGGGTGGCTGTTACGTTTAGCTGACCACTTGCAGCTCATGGGTGTTTGATATGATCATCACCTGCTACCGGCGTATTGACGATTCTTTAGAGTCCTACACAGAGGTTTCTTGACTCAGGCAAAACGGAGTAGGAGCACATATGTGATATGTGCGAGATCGAGAATAATACGATATGGGATACCCTATTCTATTCTCACGATATATGATATCGGCCGGCGATATTTGATATCAGCCGGGTCATCGGATCATGTGTTGATTCGATGAATCGGTACATGATATATTAGTCGGTTATATTCGATATAGCCGGATTGTCGGATCAAGTGTTGATTCGATAATTTAATGTATAATTATATATGTGATATATTACATTACATTATCTAATATTGGCTCGCTTTATTATTTCATTTTCTCACCGGATAATACATTGATATATATGCGATATATGTTAATTGTATTATTTTCTTTTGTTACAAAAATATATTATATATGTGATATATAATATTGTAACAAGTTATGATTACAAATGCAACATGATTAGTGGAGATTAAACATGGTTAGGGTTTGGTTTGGGTTAATCTTTTCTAGAAGCTTCTAGAAGCTTTTGTTTTGTTTCTTGCAAAGATATTATGTGTTGATATTTTTGGAGATATTTTCTTAACCCAACCACACCCTTTACCCTAGTTAAATCTCTACAATGGTTAAGTCTTTCTTGACTTAACCATGGTTGCAATTCTAATGATATAACATTTCATTATTCATCACAAAAGAATGAATTCATTCTTCTTCTTCTTCCTCAAGCTCTTGAAAAGCTTTCTAGATTTTTCTTTTGTGATGGATTAGTGTGTGATCTTGAAAATAAAAGAGAGCATTATTCCTACTTCATCATACTCATCTAATCTAGCCAATTAGATTAGGGTGTTTACTTCATTAATACTTGATTAGTGAGTGAGAGCTTAAGTTAAAGAAATTTCAAGGTAGATCATCTTCGAAAGGAAGACTTCAAGCAAGTATGGATCATTCGGGTTGTGGAGGTTCTCTTGAGTCCGGGAGATTATGGATCGCGGCGAAGGGACTACTATTCGGAGCTTATGAAGCGAAGGAGCGGACTACAAAGGTTGTAATCCCTCTCTCTTAGTTGTAAAGATGTTTACTTGCATGTTTAACCCTAATTATCTAGAAAAGATCCTTACTTTGGGTTGTTCGGCACGTCTAAATTTTAAATCGGGCATGGTTGATACCTTCTAGAACCTTGTGACAGTGCCTAGTAACCCTACATATTTAGTATATCAATATCTCATGCTTTGAGTTTGGGTTATATCTTGATATTGATATGCTATTCATGATTATGATATCAAAAACAATGAATGTTCATATACTTGTGATTATTAACTTGCTTATATTTCATAACACTGTATATGATGAGCTTGGCCTTTGAGATTTCATTTCAGGTTATCGGATATCTCGAGACGAAGCTCTTTAATTGGAGGATGGAGGTTATTAAGATAAAATTGAATATCTAATGGTGGTTGTAAGATACAGACGACAGCTTCCTAATTTTCCATATCAAGCTTCGTGAAGCTGAGTAGCAAAGGTACAAGGCTTGAAGAGTTAAAGCTACGAATAGCGAAGACACTAGAAGCCAAGTCCGGATTTGAAGCGTCGAAGTCAAGTCCAAGATAATCCAAGATTTGAAGATCAAGTGTTGACTTCGAGAAGATAGTGAGTGAAGCGGCGAAGATCAAGGAAGATATGAAGTGTCGAATTCAATTGAAGATCAATCGACCAACAAGTTCAAGCTCCGCCAAAGTTCGAGAGCTCATGAGTTCAAGAATCAAAGATTTGCGACAAACCGACATAGGATTCCTTGTAAGTAATCTATAGATTATGGATATATCAATTAGAGCTCTTGAACACTTACACACTTTAGCACAAAGGTTTTGCAAATATTAGGTTTTTCGTTTTCGAAGTTTTCATTTTTCAGAAAACATAAACTGCTTTTTTTTGCTTAGCCAGACGTTTGTGCACTGTTGATATCTAATATTTCAGATATGTTTTCAAAATTGAGATGAGACAGACGTTTGAAGTTCAATAGACCAGAGGCCTTATGAAGGGTTTCAAAATGGATGTTTTAAACTTCAGACGTCTGATTTTGGCTCTGTGCTTTCCAATAAGAAACATTGATTTCTGCAGTTCATTAGGGCAGACGTCTGATGTTATGTTTTTGCCAAAACATTTTCTGCTTCAGACGTCTGCCTATTTAAACATCAGACGTTTACAGTTAAGATTTTTTTTCTAAAATATAGCCGTTTATAGCCGTTGGGGATTTGTCTTATTTGAGGCCAGACGTCTGTCACTTTTGCTTTCAGACCTCTGCCTCGTGTTTAAAACTTCTTGTCTCTACTTCTTTTGAGTTGACTTTCTTGTGGGCTGTAAATAGGGTTTCTATAGGATTTTTGATGGTTAACATTTTGCAATCACTTGAGCTTTTCAATTACCAATATCTAAGTGATCTTGAGCCAAAAATCTCATCTCCTGTGAGAGTTTAAAAGAGTTTTCATTTGCTTTTCAATTCACTCGCACACACAAAAGATTCAAGAGCTTAACTTGATTATCCAAACTTTGTAAGAGTATTAGAGAGAGAGTTTTTTGAGAGAAACTCTTTTGAAAGTATTGTGCTTCATTGTAAATTCTCTTCCTTCTTTGTGTTTGGAATCTTGAGTGCGATATTGCCATAGAGAGGAGGGCGACGAGCTTGTAAGGGAAGTGTTGTTCACAGTGGCGAACAACATGTAGTCTTTTGAGAAGACATGTTGGTTAGGCCTCCACCGGAAGCTGGGTTGTTGGGTTGCTTGTGAGCAACGTGTTTGTCTCTAAGAAAGACGTGTTTTAGTGGAACATGCTCGTATGCCTAAAAAAACGGACTAGGATATCTCCCGAACCACTCTAAAATCGAATCGTATTTGCGTTTGCAATTTCTCTTATGCTTTATATTGCCTATTAGCTTAGAAATTTCTCAATTGCATGCTTTTTCACTACTTTCTCTTTATGCTCATTGCTTATACTTGATATTGCTCTTTCTTCAAAATTGTTGTATTGCTTGATATCATATCTCTTTGCAATTGTGTTTTATATTAGCAAGTTCTTGTTAGAATTTTTAATTTTGGTATATCGGTAGTGTATTTCTATTCACCTCTCCTCTAGGAAAACTTTCATCATTAAATCCATGAATACGGCTGGAGCATTAGCAACACCGAATGTCATCACTAAAAACTCATGATGGCCGTATTGGGTTCTAAAGGCTGTCTTGCATATATTCTCCACTTTAACCTGGACTTGGTGGTATCCCGACCGAAGGTCCAATTTTGAGAATACTCGGGCACCACAGAGCTGATCGAACAAATCATCAGTATGGGGAATAGGATATTTGTTCTTGATCGTAACCCGGTTCAGCTCACGGTAGTCGATACACATGCATAAAGAAACATCCTTCTTCTTCACTTATAAATCTGGAGCATCCTAAGAAGAAGTTTTTGGGCGTATAAATCCATTGCTCTGAAGGTCTTTTATCTGCTTCTTCAACTCGGCCAACTCGACCGGCGCTATCCTTTATGGGGCTTTAGAAATCGGTGCCGTGCTTGGGATTAATTTAATCAAAACCCCCAAAACACGAGGAGGGGGTAGGCCTAGTAAGTCCTCGGGGAAGACATCCAAGAATTCTCGAACTACAAACGGCGCTGGGCTCCTGTCTACCTCCATCGACGCTAGAGTGTTGCTCGTCGGCTTTGCAATAAACTCTATAGGTCCCAAGGACTCGCCTCCCCTAACAAATACGGACACTGGGTGGTTAGGGATATGAACGATCATGGTCTTGGCCTGACAATCAATTTGCGCATAAAAAGTGCCCAGCCAATCCATCCATACGATGACGTTATAATTCTCGATCTCCATCAGCAGGAAATCAGCAAAGAGTTTCCTGCCGCAAATCACTACCGGACAAAGTTTGCATTCTCGGCTAGATACAACTACTCAATTGACTGTGTGTATGTCCCTGCCTTGGGTCAACATCTCGTGTGGTATTTGAAAGTATGTCTTAGCACCTCTACTAGGTTTCAACAAGTATCAAGTATGCAATTTTAAAAAATCTAGAGGTCTAAAGCATACTAACCTAGAATCTAGCTAAAGAATTAGGGTTTCATTGTAAGCAAACTAGTTCTAAAATAAGTGAAGAGAGTTTACAACCTTTGTAGACCAGTTCTTCACTTCTAAAGCTCCAAGTAGTAGTCCCTAGAACTCTTCTCAAGGCTCCACTTGAAGAAAGGATCGAACTTGCTTGAAGTCTTCGATGCCGAAGATGATCCACCTTGAAGTCTCTTTCACTCAAGCCCACTCTTCACTAATCAAGGTATTGGTGAAGCAAACAACCTAAACTAATGGGCTGGATTAGAGTAGGTTGATGAAGTAGGAGATTTGCTCACTAGAGAAATCTTCTCTTTTCTTTTTCCAACTCAAGAAAAACCTTAGACAGGAAGTAGACGAGATGAACTAAGATGAGAGAATGAACTATTTGCTCAAGATAAGATTGGGAAGAATAAATATCTAAGAGGAAAACAAAAATGAGTGGATGAGTCATGGCTTCTCAATACTTCTCCAAGCATCCAAAGCCACGACTCATTTTCACATTTTTCTATTTTTCTCAAAAATAAATCATCCCAATTATCTATTGTCAAGTGTGATTCTCATACACCCTAGTTCAATGTATCATCAACCATGATATAAATCCAATTCATAAATATATATATATATATATATATATATATATCAAATATATAAATATATATCAAATTATCAAATCAACACTTGATTCAATAATCCGGTTCTATCATATATAACCGACTAATATCATTTATATATGTATATCATAACATTAAATCAACATTTGATTCAATAATCCGGTCATATCATATACAACCGGCTTATATTCAATATTAGTTAATATATATAACACACACACACATCAAATTATTAAATCAACACTTGATTTAATAATCCGGCTATATCAAATATAGATAAACAACATATACATATATCATTGAATTAACACTTGATTTAATAATCCGGTTATATCACATATAACCTGACTGATATCAAATATCGCTAGATTAGAATACGGTATCACATACTCGTATTCAATCAAGCTCCCGCACATATCTCTATATGTGCCCTACTTCATTTCTCTTGAGCTAGGAAAGCTCTGTGTGGGACTCTAAAGACTCGTTAATACGCCTGCAGTAGGTAACGATCACATCAGATACCCACAAGCCGTCAGTGGTACTAGCTGGATGTAACGGCTACCCAGGTATTTAACGAATAGAAGATCAACAAGAAAACTTGTCCAAACTCCCGTAGAGCTTATAAGCAACACTTACCGTACAGTCCGGTCCCTTCGTCTAATATATCACATATCTAGTCTGGGGTGGAATCGTCAGACCCTAATAACTTGATAAGTCATGCCGATGTGTGGCCTATAACCTTTCGAGAAACTACTGATAACACTTACCAGTAAATCTCATCAGCCCTGGCCAGGGACTTACTGTTATAGCCAATTGAGCATAGCGCAACATCATCTCCCAATACCGGGAAAGACGAAACCCCTCCTATCGCTCACTGCCTCCATGTGAATCGGGACTATACCCAAAATCCACCTGTTTGCACGACTCCTTTGAGCTGTGGTAAGGAGGAAATCAAAGCATAGTGGGAACCCCATAAGACACTATGATGATCTCGGGTCTACAGACTAACCTGTACAAGTGTCACCAGAGAACTGCTATTTGACGATAGGTATGGTGCCATCTAGGAGTTCTCAGCCAGTCCTGTTTGGTGTACCCATTCTCTAATGAGCATCTATGTACAATCTTTGATGTCAAACACCAATGGCTGTAGGATCAACCATCGCCCCATACAGGGTCAAGAAATGTATACACTAGTTTACTCTGGAATATCGATAACCTGTCTCGATACTCCCTCGACTAGGAACTGTTAAAGGATGTGCTTGCAGAATACATAATCCCTACTAGTATGATCTATATCATAGTCCTGGTAGTCAAGCCAACATCCTAAGGGCTTTATCAATATGTATCAGAGAGACAGTATAAAAATACAAGTGTACATATTAAGATAAAGAGCAACCAGATAGCATACTATCACGTCGAGCAAGAAAGTCATCTATATATATGTCCAAGCATCCACTATATCATACAATAATGGCCTCTAGGGCATACATATTCCTAAAATCTTCCACTTGCACTGAGGCCAGTTGTTGTAGTATCGCATACCCAACATCCCAAAAAGTCTCTCAAACTGCATCTGGGGGAGTGTTCATACTATAATATTGCATTATTGTACTCCCCATTTTTATTCATTTTATAAATAAATAGGTACTCTTGACGCACGTTTGTTGTATATTACAGGATACAGGCTCTTGGAGCAAATACAGTGAAAAAGACGAAAGTTGATACAGAAAAGGGACTTTTGACCAACAAGTAGACGGATTCTAGTCAAGCCTAGACGAAGAACAATTCACAATTGTATAAGGCAATGCAGTCCGAAATGTCAAAAGAAACAGTCAAAAGATCATTACAAGTTTTCACTGAAGATCTGGAGGAGACCAAGAAGTCAAAAGAAGAAAAGAAGTGGAAAAATAGAAAGCCCAAGAAGCCATAAAGAAAGCCCAGAAGTTTGGTGAGCTGAGCTCACCAAAGGGCCGCGGAACCGCGGCCCAAGGCCCACATTTGCCGCGGTTCCGCGGCCATTCAGCGCCCGTGTCGGTGCAAAATTTCTGGGTCGGTGCGGCGGTGCGGAGGTTTGGATTTTTTGTGGGCAAATCTGTAATTGCACATGTGCGAATCCCGTAACCCTAAATTCTCCTGTTTACTTATAAAAATTGTAATCGAAAATTGTAAAACCCTATGCCTCTTTTCAATAAACAAATTCAGATCTGTTCTATATTATTGCTTGGAGGGAGCCATCAAATTAGTAAGTTAATTTTATTTCTTCGCTTTTAATTCTTTATTAATTAGAATGTCTTTTAATCCCCTAATGAGCGAGTAATCTCCTCGCTTGTTAGGGTTAGCCTTAGGGAAAGGTTTGAGAGATGAGATCTCTCACCCCTTTCATGCCCTTTCACAACTAAGAATTAGAACTCCATGCATGCACGCACAACCGCCCCCTACGGCACCCTACCCCTCAAGGTAACGGTGACACCGTAGTATAAAGGACCGGTTGCGCGTGTTTTCCATGGAGGTTAGGGAAATTATCGATAAAGGAAGGATAAGAATCTAGAGGAAGAAACATCTTCCCAAAAGACTCTAATCCACTTTATTGATAATTACCGTAACATCTAATAGATCAAAAATAAGGCATTGAAAGCGGTGAGGAAACCTTTAATCTCCAAACTTTCCCTAAGCCTAACCCTAGCAAGACTTTAATTTAGATTAATTTAGTTTATTGATAGATCTAGGTTTTAGATTTAATAAATCAATCCATACAACATTTGGAATCAACTCGTAAAAACACATTAAGAAAATTACACATCTCTGTGGATCGACCCGTACTCACCGGCTAGCTGCAAAGCGACGCCGTTTCTGATTACGGTAAACAAGTATATATTTTTGAACTAATCAAATGGCGCCGTTGCCGGGGATGGCGTAAAATTTCTTTCTGTGTAATTTCGGGTTGATATAAATTTTAAAAATTATAAAAATCTGAAAAAAAAAAATTATCAATTTTGATCTGTTTGAAGGATGTATCTTTTGAATTTTGCAGGAATAGCGAAGATTCTCGGATCTGAAATTTTACAGAGGTCAAATCGGAAAAGTGAAGATCAGAACAGAGGAGTGGTACAAGGGTGCAGCACAAAATTTTTCAGAGCCTGATCCATCCATAAGACCGCGATTCCGCCGCAAATCTGCTCCCCAGACCGCGGTTCCGCGCTCTGACTGCCACGTCAGCGCACCAAATTTTCTGGTCTGTTTCCTCATTCTTCCCTCTGTAACCTACAATATATCCACTGTGAAAATTTTCTGCAGGAATTCTTTGCGCTAAAAATCTTCTCTCCCCTTCTAAATAACAGATTTTCTGGAGGTTTCTTTGCGCCGCGCTAAAATTTTTTTTTGATTGCAACTGAATTTAATGTTTTGCATAATTTAATCGGATTTTAAGGGGCTAATTGACCAAACTCAAATTGGGTGGGGATTTCATCACCCTTCCCAGGACCCCAGAAAACACTTAAAGCATTTGCATTGACCACAATTAATTAAAAAAATATTAGACTCAGCCCTAAGGACATCGAGCTCAATAGGAAAAGGACTAGTATAGGCATCGACCGTTTATCCTAACTGACCTTGCGGTGTCTAGGCAAGTGTGTCTAGGCTAGTGGTTATTAATTAGGCCCATTACTGTGGTTCCTTCCCACTTACCGGGCACTTACCTGGCCGTAATTGTCGGTGAAGAGGCGGTTTGAGGTCCTATTTCTAGCCCTAGTTAGGAGCTGTCTAGCAGACCTAGGTGACCCTAGATCTAGGCCTGATTACGCATGTGTGGTTGATACATTTGTGTCATAAGTCTCTTTTCAAAAACCTCCTTGCAAAACTCTCACATAAAAAAAAAGAAAAATCTTTTCAAACTTGCAACTTGTCGCTAAAGGAAACTTGCAACTCACTTCCACCACTTCCCTTCACTGACGTTATCTTACTTTCACATTCTGTCTTTCTTTTTTCTGACTACACTACCCCTTTAGTGTATGTCACTTTGGACTAGGGATACTAACGCCCGATTGGTCCGTGTTTCGTTGGTACCGACCGGCGAACCTTTCGACACCGAAGTCGAAATTCCCTCCATTTCCTTACCTCCACCTTCAAATTCTTCTTTCGAAGGTATGTCGGGACACGACCCTAACGATACCTTACCGACGGGAATGATTCCACCTCCGTTAGGTGCGAATAACCTGAATCTTCCGCCTGTTGTAGCGCCCCAACGAATCGCGCTCCAGGATCTCTTCTACCCCGTCCGCACTTCCTTACCTACATGTCTTTTACCCCCACCGGCAAATGGGGACAATTTTGAAATAAAACCACAATTCATCAATATGCTGCCAAAATTTCATGGTTTGGAATCTGAAGATGCGTATATTTTTATCAATAAATTCTAAAATGTGTGCGCTATGATGAAAACGACCCAATTAAGTGATGACAATATAAGGCTAAGGGTCATTCCTTTCACCTTATGTGACCTAGCCGAGAAGTGGCTATACGGCACCGCATCACATTCTATTAGAAATTGGGACGAGTTTGTGAAAGCTTTTCTAAAAAAGTTCTATCCTCATCACAAAACTGCTAGAATCCGTAACGAGATTATACAATTTTCACAGCTTCTTTCCGAACCATTTTGGAAGTGCTTCGAGAGATTTAAAGACCTACTCGTTCAATGCCCTCATCATGGGATCGAAAGTTGGCAAGTTTGCCAAACATTATACGAGGGATTGAACTCGGCAACGAAGCAGTTGTTAGAAACCATATGTCGAGGTCATTTTCTCTCCAAGTCTAGCGACGAAGCGTGGCAGTTTCTTGAGGATCTTAGTGAGCAAACAATTCAGTGGGAGAGTACCAAGACCACACCATCCTCTTCTATTGGTCAATTTAGGGCAGGCATACATCAAGTAGATATGTCGATTGCTATGAAGGCCGAGATGGCCGCACTTATGAAAAAGCTAGAAGCCATTGAGACCAAAATCTCATCGCCTTCTCCTGCCCCTGCTTTACCCACACGAACTGTTTGTGCTTGTTGTTCGGATCCATCGCATCTAACCGAAGAGTGTCCTTATAATGCATCTACTCAAGGACAGGATCAAGTCAATGATGCATTTCAGCAACGACAAAGAAACGATCCGTACTCTTCAACATACAATCCGGGGTGGAGGAGTCACCCAAATTTCGCTTGGAACCAAAATCAAAAATTCCAAGGAAATAACAATTTTCAAAGACTTCCTCCTCCACAACAACAACAAGCACCTTTGCAAACTCAAAACCAGCAACCTTTCCAACAACAACCTTATACAAATCAAACGAACAATTTGGTTCAACCAAATGATGATAAGGTTATCTCGCTAGAAAAAAGTCTAGATGCATTTCTCAAGCAATCTACAGAATCCGCAGCAAGATTTGAAAATTATGTTCAGTCTTTGATGCATAACAATGCTTCACACGATCAAAGTATCAAATCTATTGAGGCACAAATTGCACAATTAACTGCTGCGTTGAGCGAGAGAGAAAAGGGAAAGCTTCCATCTCAACCATTGCCAAATCCCGGTCACACACAAAACGCATATCACAATCACAATGTTAATGCGGTGACCACGTTTGTAAGTGCACGGCGGCGCCCCGGCCGTCAATCCGACGGCCAAATGCGGAAGCGGTGATAAACTTTAATTTTTACTTGAACTGGCAAACCGCCGCGCACTAAAACCCGGATCGAACCACTAACTAGTCCTAGCTATCTACAAAATGGGAAGAGAGATGTACCGACTGATCCAAGTCCTCCGGTCTTCTCGTCGTCGTCCCGATCTCCTGCGGAAGCTCCGGCCTCCACCTCGTCGCCGGAAGTGCACCACATCGCCTACTTCTTTTACGGGATCCCACCTCAATGCCGAGGCAACTCGGGCACGAAGCTGGCTAGTCGACGTGTCCAAGGTTTGCTGTAGAATATCTAGTGAGCAAGTCTCATTTGGGTTCATGGAGATGCCATTTTGGTGGAGGGATGATACAAGAAATATGTGGAGGGACTAGGGGATTTTTGGTGCATGAAATGAAGCAAAAACCCCACTCCCAAAATTTGGACAGCCCCCCCTTCCCAATGTGGCCGGCCATGTATATGATGGTGGAGAGAGGGAAAGAGTGGGAGTGTCAAAAAAAATGGGAGCCATTCTCATCTCATACAAGAGAGAGAGAGTCAAGACAAAGAGGTGGTTGAAAAGCAAGTGATGATGAGAAACAATGATCACTCCCAAAACCAATACTCAACCAACAATCATCAACAACCATGATTGTTTACAAAGTCAAGCCATGATGGAAAAGAAAGAGTCAAAGGATGGGCTCCATCATGAAACCATCATGATACAAATATATGCAAAGAACACCCTCCACAAATGCCTATTTGCAACAATGCAAATAAGCCCTCCTCCACCAATCTTCGGCCAATGAACGATACAAAGGAAATTGGCCGAAACAGAAAGCAAACTGGCAACTCCACAAAACTGGTCCCGTAATAAATTACAGGAAAACCCCGATACTGTGCATACACACCCGCATTTGTATTCCGACCGAAATACAAATGCAATGAGACAAAATCTACACTGTACTATATTAGGATCCGGCTTATACCAAAGCCGGCTAGTAAAATCCGTTCGATCCTGATCCGTGCAATACCGCACGTATCTGATCGAACCCTGCCATATATCCATACGGCCTATAGTACAAACTGTCCGATCCTGATCCGTGCAATACCGCACGTATCTGATCGGACCTTGCCATATCTCCATACGGCCTTTACAACTTTTCGCCCGAAAGCTGAGTAACTGAATGTGGGGGACTCTAAAGACTCGTCAACACCTTGGTTGTGGATTTAACCACTAGCACGTCAGAGGTATAAGCCAATACGTAACGGGCTACCGGGTATTGACTACAAGGGACGTCTGTGAGCGAACTCAGCCTGACAACCCTACTGAGCCTGTCAGTGACAATATCCGTACAGTCCGGTCCGTTCGTCTATGAGCATCGCATAGCGGGCCTAGGGGGTTGGTAAAAGTCAGACCCCCAAAAGCGGTACAAGTCATGTCGGAGTGTAGCCCAGAACACCCTGAGATACTACTGGAATATCTACCAGTAAATCTCCTTGCCTCGGCCGAGGGCTTCGTGTAATGGCTCTCCTAGACATAGCGCGACCTCACCCCCAATACCGGGAGAGACGAACCCCTGAAGATACGCTCACTGCCTCCATGTGGCTCGGGACTGTACCCAACTAAAACCTGTTTGCACGACTCCTTTGAGCCGTGGTAGGGTAGTAATCAAAGTACAGTGGGAACTCACACGAGACAAATGACGATCCCCAGGTCGATGAACTAACCTGCACACATGTCACCAGGGAACTGCCATCTGACATCTGGTATATGACCAACTAGCATGTTCCCGGCGAGTCCTGTCCGGTGTACTCATAGCCCAATGAGCACCTGTATACATCTTAGGTGAACCAACTGACACCAGTGGCTTGTGAAACCGGCCACCGCCCCTCGTCGGGGTCTCGACTGTATACACTAGTCTACTCTGGAGTATCGATGCCCTGTCTCGAAACTCTCACGATTAGGGACCATTTAAGGATATGCTTATAGACTGCCAGCTCCCACGTATATGATCGCCCTCATACTACTGGTGGTCAAGCAAGAATCCTAGGGGCTCTATCAACGTGTAATAGCGACTTGTCAGGTCACCTAAAGCAGTACACGATGATAAAGGTAAACCAGATAGCATACTATCATCTCGAGTAAGACTGTCCTACCGGGATAGGTCCTCCATCAATCATTACAATCACGTACCTGTGATCCAATAATTGACTCTGAGGGCACTATCTCCAACAATCTCCCACTTGCACTCAAGGCTAATTATTGCGATGTCGCATACTCACAGCCCGTGTGATACCGAACACCCAACTCCTCTACTAGTCAGTCTCACAAAGCTCGTTTGCGAAACTATTGCGTTTGAGGAATAGCCTTAGTGAGTGGATCCGCTTTGTTGTCTCTTTCCATGTCTCTCTATATCTCAAGTTCGCGGAGAAACCCATCTCCCGAAATGAGCAATACCTGTCTTAGAATGTGTCTGGATGTCTGATGGGACCTAGCTCATAAATGAACTCCAAATCCAAACTTCTTAGACTGTATCGTCAACTGAACTTAATCAGTATCCTGCGCCATGCCACCCTCAGTATTGCCTTGGACCTCCTGTCCAAAATACTGCCCCTCATCAGAAGGAAAACACTATAACTCTGACAACCTCCTTGTCGTCCAGGTCACCTTGGAAGCCTGGAATGATAACAGTCTCCCGAGAGAGGCTGTCGTTATCACTTTCCTAGAACATCCACTTATGTTCTAAAACTGCTTCCGACTGTTTCTCCAGGATTTGATCAATGTCAACTTATTGCATCTAGTGCAAGAACAACATCTGGTGTGGTACTTGACATCTTATGATTGACTCAATTGCCTGAGCAAGTGATCTGCCAATCATGCACATCCCTCTCCCCTTTAGTTTGTAAGACAGCTTTAGAGAGGGTGACTCCATCACCTGCAGGTACACTACCGTGCTAGGAGTCGTCCATTCTAAATACTCTTAGAATGTTGTCTAACTACCCTGATTGGGAAACTACCTAAATCTAGATCTAAAACTATAAATCTAGTAACCAGTATGTCTGATATAATATCCAAGTCCTGTGTGGAGAAACCACTGTGTGACGACCAAAGTATAACCGATCGTAGTATAGGAATACCACATCCTATTCTGTGTATGTTATCCAAATACCATGACATCACACCCTACTACCTTCTCAACAGATCCATCCCCTATTCTGATGAAGTCAAACCTATGACTGTCATGTCAGAAATAGTTGATCTATCTCCGCAATATCTGCTTTAGTCTATAAATAGACATAAGCCACCTGTCCACCAATGCTTCCGCTGCTCCCACTGATCATGACAACCCTCTGGCAGAGTCATATAGACGTACACTTCTAAAGCTAGTTTAGAACGACGCTATACTCATCCTCCTGCCGGGTCTCACGGTCTGGAACAACAGCAATGGCAAATGTGGGTAAACAAGAACTTCCCTGTCACCGTCCTTGAGGTTACCGGAGTACCTCTCGGGTGCCTGAAGTTACCCACCTTATCTGCGGAGTGGCCAATGGAATGTCAATCCAGATTGAATCTTTAGGTTCCTTATCAAATCTTCAGTAATAGTTTGCGGTTCTGGAATCGCTTCCAGTTCTACCATATTCCCACTACTGTTTTCTGAAAAAATCCATTTTTTAATAAAACTGTGGCGAGTCTAGAACAATATTGCTATTGTTCATCCAGATGGTAGAAAGTCAACCCTCGTCATAGCCTGGGTCAACCCACAAACAGTCATTACAGAAACGTGCCTTGAGTTGTCCAGTGTCTGGTTTTAATCATAAGCCGGACAACTCCCCGTACCTTAACAATGTTAAGATATGAACTGTACTATATCCAATATAGAACCAGAGGCACTGATTTAATTGAACCAGATTCAAATCATGCAGCTGTCTCCAGTGCATGTCAACTAAATGGAAGGAGGCCTATCAGCGTTACTCAACTTAGGAATGCTTCCAATTATGAGTAGCCTGAAAGAGAAGCAAGGTCTCTTAATCATTACTATCAAATGAATACCATACTCAAGTATCTACATCTTCAATCACTTTGAAGAATCCCGATACTTGCAACACCTGGTTCTCTACTCTATTCAAATACCTATAACTTCTCAAAATTCAGACCCTGTGTTTCCACGAAACACCTGTCTAAAAACTAGAGAAGTCATAAGTAAACCGAATATAGTACGAGGACCAACCCCTCTGTCCTGATGGACCCTGAACAACATACAATACTCTGTATAAGTCCCTTGAGTCTGATAACTCATTCACTGTGTGTCGTAGGTTGAAAACTGTACTTATGGTTAAGAAGAATTACACCGCTGTTTAATGCTCCTTACCTAACCATCCACTGATATAGGTAAATGTCATAGACATAATATCAAAAAGGTATATCTCACTCTATAAAAATAGACGTACAGATATATCAATTTGAAATTGGTGCATAACAGCGGATATTCAAAACCAAATATTTGCCGTCCGGCAAACAACCAAGGTGATTTCCTCAAATATCACCGATTACAACGAATCCCGATATAATGAGGATAACCACCCAATTCCCAATAACTTACTCCCACTCATCATCTGTAAAACCATACAGATGTGAGAATCATACCTGGTAAATACATACCCTGGAGCAAGTGTCTAATCGGGAAATCAGTTTTCCTTTAGCAGTACACAGTGAAGCTGAAACATTGAAATGCTTCGATAGGGTACCCTGGTATTCCCAGCAATGCCTCTTCCAGATTCACGACTGTAACCGTATAATTCTTTGTCACCTTTCCAAATCCCTTCATATGTCTTTAGTCATTACCTTCTGCACACCCCTTTAGGCCAAATGGTTTTCTTCCTTCCCTACCATTCGGCACCAGCCTATGGTTTGGAAGAAGACTATCCAATAAGCATAATGGGTGTACTGTCCCAATCCTAGGAACACTCGCAATGAGAGAGGGTGAAGATAAAAGACAACCGAATAAACCTTATTCCTATTTCTCCTGAACCAGAATCCATCCCCGAACTGGAACAAGTTCCTTTCGAGTTCGTATATAACCATACGATGGAGTATCCAATAAACTGTGGATCTTCGTAGTGATACGGAGTATCCTGGAGAAATATAAAGGTGATTTGGGATTGGCGAAGAAATACTTGGTTTGGTCGTGAATATCTGTTGCAGTTTACTTTGCCCTCTTACTAATCTCTTGCTTTGTCTTAACTTAATACCTTCTGTACACCTTCGTTAGGCTAATTGGTTTTCTTCATTCCCTACCGGTCGGCACCAGCCTAAGGTTTGGAAGAAGACTATCCAATTTGCGTAATAGGTGTACTATCTCCTAAACCAAGGAGTACTCACAACCTGAGAGAAGGTAAAAGGAAAAGACAACTGAATAATCCTATCCGTTTCCTCCAGAACCTGAAACCATCCTCGAATAAATTCCTTCGAGTTCGTATCTAACCATACGATGGTTTTGTCCAATAGAAGTGGACGTTCGTAGTAATACGGGGTGTCCTGGAGAAAAGGGTAAAAGTGGGAGTGGCAATGAGGTTTGCAACTCTGACAATCCAAAAGCCAGTGTTAAGAAGGTTCGGTCAACTTGGTCACTGAGTCATAGTCTTAGGGTCGGGTCAATGGTCGCTGCCAAAGAGAGAGAGAAAAGAAACACTCAGCGTGCACTCTAACCTAGATCAGAATGGTTACCAATTTATCTAATCTGGAAACCTCCCACTGTACCGTTAAATTCTCCTCCAAACCTGAAAGAAGAATTAGTCGGGGTCACCCGAGGAGTAAACTAACTCATCAGTGGGAATCGGGATCCAACTCTCATCGCATGATAACGTGACGGAATCCGCTCACGTCATCACACTCCAGAAGGTATGCGCATATCTGGCAAGTTTCAGTTCTTTTGAAACTCCCGATGTGATTTCTGCCCCATGCTCTTATGACTTTGACTTTGGCCAACATATCATAAGCCACATGTCAAGTTCTACCCGTCATTCTCCAGGTTAATTTGAATCCACCCGTACCTACCCTTGACTTTGGCCAAAATGGCAGTACGACTGTCCCAAACCAACGCATCTATCTATGCTGCATATGAATACCCCAATAGCTACCAATCACTGTGCCTTGACTTTGGCCAACATACACAGCTTGAATACTATTGACCATCCATATGAAACGACGGAGGGCTACGAATGGTTTCTGGCGAAAACCTTTAACGTAAAGAACTTGATATCGTTGAAGGAACTGATAGCTTTTAAAAATATAGTGACGAAAACCTTCGCTAAAGAGGTCACTCCCGGTGAAGGGATCTCGGCTCTTTCCCCGTAGAATGAGGTGCAGGATATTCCAACTGAATACCACGATGCAAAGCAAAAGTAATCGGCTATAGTGAAGTCATTGCCCTGACGCAAACTTTTTGTCCAAGGGGTCACTCCCGGTGAAGGGATCTCGGCCCTTGCCTCGTCGACTGAGGAGCAGGATATTCTAACTGAATACCACGATGCAAAACAAAAGTGAGCGTCCTTACAATAACAGCTTTTTGAAAAGTGTTCCAACAACATCAGATTAGGTTTGTTTTTAACTTGCGTTGATCCGAATCAACGTAGTCCCATCAATTGATCACACCAAAAAGAACGAAAATATACTGATGTACGTATATGCCATCCGCATTCGCCACTGGGTCCCGTCATTACCCGTTAGGTTAGCTAACTAACGACAGAGCGGGGACTGGACTAGCGCGGATGCAAAACATATACAACATCTACTAATATATATACCAATATATTATATTTCGCTCAAGGCGTGAATAAAAAATGCAACATTACAGAAATGTACAGCATCACAGAACAATACAGATATCTGGGATCCCCGGGTTTCACAGAGCCACTACTGAAACCCGACGTTCCCCTGGTCGTGTGGATAGCCTGTGCAATGAAATCCTAGACCCCTACGGGCGCGGCAAGTTACCCGCCAAAACCTGAAGCGAGGCAGCCCCCTTCAGCACCGTGAATGGACCACCCAACACTTCACGGAATCCGGTAACTTCGGCACCCCTCCTGGGTCAACCTGTACCCCCTACGAGTGCGGCGAATAGCCCGCCAATTCTAGAGTGAAGCCCCCTCCGTCTCAATGCCATGAGATGCGGGCTTGTTGCCCTCCAGAACCCGGCTATCCGTGCACCCCTCCGCGGGGTAATCCTAGTACAGAAAGTAAAATATACATACAACGGGTACATCGACCGCAACCTGGCCGTGCCCCAAAAATAATAATACAAACAGGCAGTGACGGCAGTCCACATGTCGGACGCTCGCCCCGCAATATCAAATGTACATAATACAACAAAACTGTACTAGCATTGCATCCAGGCTATCCCCCATGACCGATCCGCAACATCACAGCAAAAACAGAACATCAACGTGAAAGTCACGTTCGCAAATCCGTCTAACCGGGCTATAGCAGTTAGACCGGATTTACCGATCGAGTGACATTCACGGTCGCAGATATAATGTAAATACTGTGAAATAATGTGTTTAAAATATCCGATCGATCAAAAATTAACAAGTGGGCCCCCAAGCAATACTGTAGCAGATCAAGAAATTCTGGGCCCAATATTAATATTCCAAAACCCCAATTTTAACCCCAGAAATATACTGTAGAAATTTGGTGCAGGGAACCCAACAGTGTGCGGCGGAACCGCGGCCCAAAAGGGCGTTTGGCCGCGGTTCCGCGCTCCTACTGTAGAGTTGTTGCATCGAATTTTTACAGAATTCTTAGATTTTCCAGTACATCACTTTTCTGTAACCTGAAAAATTTTTCGACACCAAAAAATTTCAACAGAAAACTGATGTGAACAAAAATGTAGATTTTGGAATTTTGGTCGATCGGAAATGCAAAACACATTAAACAAAGCTAGACTAAGTTAATGGCGAGGCTCTGATACCACTGTAAGTGCACGGCGGCGCCCCGGCCGTCAATCCGACGGCCAAATGCGGAAGCGGTGATAAACTTTAATTTTTACTTGAACTGGCAAACCGCCGCGCACTAAAACCCGGATCGAACCACTAACTAGTCCTAGCTATCTACAAAATGGGAAGAGAGATGTACCGACTGATCCAAGTCCTCCGGTCTTCTCGTCGTCGTCCCGATCTCCTGCGGAAGCTCCGGCCTCCACCTCGTCGCCGGAAGTGCACCACATCGCCTACTTCTTTTACGGGCTCCCACCTCAATGCCGAGGCAACTCGGGCACGAAGCTGGCTAGTCGACGTGCCCAAGGTTTCCTGTAGAATATCTAGTGAGCAAGTCTCATTTGGGTTCATGGAGATGCCATTTTGGTGGAGGGATGATACAAGAAATATGTGGAAGGACTAGGGGATTTTTGGTGCATGAAATGAAGCAAAAACCCCACTCCCAAAATTTGGACAGCCCCCCATTCCCAATGTGGCCGGCCATGTATATGATGGTGGAGAGAGGGAAAGAGTGGGAGTGTCAAAAAAAATGGGAGCCATTCTCATCTCATACAAGAGAGAGAGTCAAGACAAAGAGGTGGTTGAAAAGCAAGTGATGATGAGAAACAATGATCACTCCCAAAACCAATACTCAACCAACAATCATCAACAACCATGATTGTTTACAAAGTCAAGCCATGATGGAAAAGAAAGAGTCAAAGGATGGGCTCCATCATGAAACCATCATGATACAAATATATGCAAAGAACACCCTCCACAAATGCCTATTTGCAACAATGCAAATAAGCCCTCCTCCACCAATCTTCGGCCAATGAACGATACAAAGGAAATTGGCCGAAACAGAAAGCAAACTGGCAACTCCACAAAACTGGTCCCGTAATAAATTACAGGAAAACCCCGATACTGTGCATACACACCCGCATTTGTATTCCGACCGAAATACAAATGCAATGAGACAAAATCTACACTGTACTATACTAGGATCCGGCTTATACCAAAGCCGGCTAGTAAAATCCGTTCGATCCTGATCCGTGCAATACCGCACGTATCTGATCGAACCCTGCCATATATCCATACGGCCTATAGTACAAACTGTCCGATCCTGATCCGTGCAATACCGCACGTATCTGATCGGACCTTGCCATATCTCCATACGGCCTCTACAACTTTTCGCCCGAAAGCTGAGTAACTGAATGTGGGGGACTCTAAAGACTCGTCAACACCTTGGTTGTGGATTTAACCACTAGCACGTCAGAGGTATAAGCCAATACGTAACGGGCTACCGGGTATTGACTACAAGGGACGTCTGTGAGCGAACTCAGCCTGACAACCCTACTGAGCCTGTCAGTGACAATATCCGTACAGTCCGGTCCGTTCGTCTATGAGCATCGCATGGCGGGCCTAGGGGGTTGGTAAAAGTCAGACCCCCAAAAGCGGTACAAGTCGTGTCGGAGTGTAGCCCAGAACACCCTGAGATACTACTGGAATACCTACCAGTAAATCTCCTTGCCTCGGCCGAGGGCTTCGTGTAATGGCTCTCCTAGACACAGCGCGACCTCACCCCCAATACCGGGAGAGACGAACCCCTGAAGATACGCTCACTGCCTCCATGTGGCTCGGAACTGTACCCAACTAAAACCTGTTTGCACGACTCCTTTGAGCCGTGGTAGGGTAGTAATCAAAGTACAGTGGGAACTCACACGAGACAAATGACGATCCCTAGGTCGATGAACTAACCTGCACACATGTCACCAGGGAACTGCCATCTGACATCTGGTATATGACCAACTAGCATGTTCCCGGCGAGTCCTGTCCGGTGTACTCATAACCCAATGAGCACCTGTATACATCTTAGGTGAACCAACTGACACCAGTGGCTTGTGAGACCGGCCACCGCCCCTCGTCGGGGTCTCGACTGTATACACTAGTCTACTCTGGAGTATCGATGCCCTGTCTCGAAGCTCTCATGACTAGGGACCATTTAAGGATATGCTTATAGACTGCCAGCTCCCACGTATATGATCGCCCTCATACTGCTGGTGGTCAAGCAAGAATCCTAGGGGCTCTATCAACGTGTAATAGCGACTTGTCAGGTCACCTAAAGCAGTACACGATGATAAAGGTAAACCAGATAGCATACTATCATCTCGAGTAAGACTGTCCTACCGGGATAGGTCCTCCATCAATCATTACAATCATGTACCTGTGATCCAATAATTGACTCTGAGGGCACTATCTCCAACAACGTTGAGATCCGGAAGAGTGTTGCAGAATAATGTGGGTATTAGTGATGACATTCCCGCCGGTGGTTCTTCTTCTTCTCCATCGTCATCTTCCCCTTCTTCATTTTCTTCACCTTCTTCTTCACCTTTTTCTTTAGAGCCTATTCTCCACCCTTCACACGGCTCTACTTCTTCTAACTCGAACGGACCCATTTCTCACAACAGAAACACATCCACACTGGGATCCGTTCCTACTCAACATTCTACTCTACAGACATTTGACTCAACAAATTTTCAAAATGCTCCATTTCCAAACAGGTTGAGTCCCAATAAACCAACTGCACAAGTGGAGAAGATTGTGGAGTTATTTAAGCAGGTTAGCATAAATATACCTCTCTTGGATTCAATCCAACAAGTCCCTTCATACGCGAAAATCTTAAAGGGCTTATGCACCTCGAAGAGAAAGGCATCTCAAGTACCCAAGAAAGTGCTAGTGGCTAGTGCAGTGAGCAATGCTATTAACCACCCTCAAACCTTACCCCAAAAACGAAAGGACCTCGGCTGTCCTACGATTTCAATCACAATTGGGGATAAGAAAATTAATCGAGCACTTTTAGATCTTGGGTCTAGTGTTAACCTGCTTCCCTACTCCGTGTACGAACAATTAGGGGTTGGAGAGTTGAAACCCACTCGTTGTACTCTCCAAATGGCTGATCGATCAATCACCCATCCAAGGGGTGAGCTAGAGGATGTGTTGATCAAAGTTGGGGAGTTCATATTCCCCGTTGATTTTATTGTTATGGATACACAACCTGTTGCTAACCCACGGAACCAAATTCCGGTGATCCTCGGTCGACCATTTTTTGCCACTTCCAATGCTGTAATAAACTGTCGCAATGGCTCCATGACTCTATCCTTTAGGAAGATGTCTAGTGAGTTCAATATTTATAAGATGGGAAGTCTGCCCCCCGTGCCTAAAACTAGTACACGAGAAGTTTGCTCTGTTCATGAAATCACGCAGGAGGACTGCGAGCTTGAAAGATTCTTGTTTGATGAAAACAGTTTTGACACCACTAGTGCGTCCCTCCTTGAGCCTATCACCGTTGACACAACCGATATGGATTATGAATGTTTCACTTTTTCGGATGATGACGACTCACAGCCCGAATATGAGTCTTTTGAATTTGTGGATGAGTTAGTTGAACCATCCGAATCGGTTGTTTGCAGTGATTTCGAACCTGTGTTGGAATCCTTTGAGTTCGAGGTAGATTCCGCAATGATTCTTTCGCCTCCGAAACTCGAATTCATGTCCTTACCGCCTCACCTTAAATATGCTTACATAGATGAGAATGAGACTTTTCCCATTATAATATCAGCCTCTCTAGCCTTCGAGCAAGAGAACGCTATTTTAAAGGTTTTACAAGATAGGCGGCAAGTTTTCGGTTGGACTATGGCGGACATCGAGGAGATCAGTTCCATTATAATTGAATATCATATGCAATTGATGGATGATGCCAAGTCAATAGAGGACCCACAGAAACATTTTGGGGGTATTGTGGTTAGTCAATCTCCTCCTTTAGAAGTTGAACCACCCCCATTTCTTTTAAGAAGCTACGAGAATGCCAACATTCCACTGATTGCTGATCATTCGTATTCTCGTTTTGATTCATCACCACCTCCTGTCTATTCACCTCCATACCTTTCATACCATCACTTCTATCTTCCCCAATTCTTTATGGATCGCTACGACTTATTCTTCCACCAACCGATACTCTTTACTGATAAATTTTTCAACTGGTTGGTGTTAACGTTTGGTCTATGCAAGGTTTGGCAGTAATGTCTAACATAGTTTAAATGAAATTTGGGAGAGGGCCTTTCTGTATATATTTTTGTTTTTCTTAACAATAAAAAAATAAATTATAAATAAATAAACAGGGAAGTGCCGGTATTTTGACCCTCTTGGTTTAGTATGACAGTGAGGACACTGTCAAGTTCAAGTTTGGGGGTATGCTCGGTACGTCTTCTTCCTTCGCATTCATTTGTACATATTGTTGCATTTGCATATTTATTTGAAAACCCATAAAAATTTGAAAAATTTCAAAAATGATAAAAATTATTGTATTCAATTTTGGCTTATTTGACTAGAGTTTGACAGATAGGTTAACTAGCTAGGAGCAACTAGATCTTAGACTTAGTAAATTAAAAACCCTAAAAATAACATTCCTTAAAGTTTAACGATAGAAAGTATATGCCTTGTAGTTTATTTAGAAATAGGCAAATTTTGGGTTCACTTCTTGGGCTAAGTCGAAATAAGGGAAGAGTATTGATGTTCTTATTAGAGTATAAGTTTGAAAAATAGTTCCTAACTTCAGTCTAGATTCTGAAAACGTATACCCTACACATTTGCACAATCACGCACCTTGAAACTTGGAATAGTAGAAGAGACCTTGAATTGCTCTTATCTAAAGTCCTTAGTACAATAAAAATAAAAGAAAAAAAGTGAATAAAGAAAAAAATGAACACTGGTTTTTGTGATTACTTAAGGCTGTAAAAATAGAAAAATATTTAGCGAGGGTGCTTCATCACCTAGTGCCTTAGACCAACTGGTTTGGGAGTCACTGCTAAAGCCTTGGGTGTTGCAAAACTAGGAAGTACGCTTTAAAGTGCTAACACATCTTGTAATCGGTCGTTGGTACCTCAAGAAATATTAACGGTCGCATGAAGGATGTGTAAGCAAAATTCAATTAAAAAATTCACCTATTAATAAGTACTTTGGACAACGGACAAGGGCATGATTGCTTGATTTGAATTTCCAAATGTAGGGGTGATTTATACACACACGTGGGGATATGTGATTAGAGTTTAGATGAGAGAAAGGAATGAAGAATAGAACTTGTATCTTTAGTAAGGTTGATAGAAATTCCTAAGTGGAGATGGAACTCTAGAAGGAAAACTTAAGAGATACCGAAAGCTAAGTAGGTCTGCAGAACATATATAATCTTAAGTTAAATGATGAGGAAGTGTGAAGAATGTGGGTGTATAATTTACAAGTAGAAGATAATAGAATTCCTTGCTAGAAAACCTAATTAGAGAACAAAAGTCGAAAGGCCGAGTTGATAGGATTTTGTGGGTGTAATCCGCTGAAAACCCTCAGGAGACAACACTCCTCCTACTAGGGACACCTAGAAGTTTAACGGCTTGTTGCACATGCTCAGTGCAATCGCGTTTCCCTGCGAAAGTATGGTTAGGATTTTAGCGAATAAAAATAAGTTTGCTCGAGGACGAGCAAAAGATAAGTTTGGGGGTATTTGTTCATACTATACTATTGCATTATTGTACTCCCCATTTTTATTCATTTTATAAATAAACAGGTACTCTTGATGCACGTTTGTTGCATATTACAGGATACAGGCTCTTGGAGCAAATACAGTGAAAAAGACGAAAGTTGATACAGAGAAGGGACTTTTGACCAACAAGTAGACGGATTCTAGTCAAGCCTAGACGAAAAACAATTCACAATTGTATAAGGCAATGCAGTCCGAAATGTCAAAAGAAACAGTCAAAAGATCATTACAAGTTTTCACTGAAGATCTGGAGGAGACCCAGAAGTCGAAAGGAGAAAAGAAGTGGAAAAATAGAAAGCCCAAGAAGCCATAAAGAAATCCCAGAAGTTTGGTGAGCTGAGCTCACCAAAGGACCGCGGAACCGCGGCCCAAGGCCCACATTTGCCGCGGTTCCGCGGCCATTCAGCGCCCGTGTCGGTGCAAAATTTCTGGGTCGGTGCGTCGGTGCGGGGGTTTGGATTTTTCGTGGGCAAATCTGTAATTGCACATGTGCGAATCCCGTAACCCTAAATTCTCCTGTTTACTTATAAAAATTGTAATCGAAAATTGTAAAACCCTATGCCTCTTTTCAATAAACAAATTCAGATCTGTTCTGTATTATTGCTTGGAGGGAGCCATCAAATTAGTAAGTTAATTTTATTTCTTCGCTTTTAATTCTTTATTATTAGAATGTCTTTTAATCCTCTAATGAGCGAGTAATCTCCTCGCTTGTTAGGGTTAGCCTTAGGAAAAGGTTTGAGAGATGAGATCTCTCACCCCTTTCATGCCCTTTCACAACTAAGAATTAGAACTCCATGCATGCACGCACAACCGCCCCCTACGGCACCCTACCCCTCGAGATAACGGTGACACCGTAGTATAAAGGACCGGTTGCGCGCGTTTTCCATGGAGGTTAGGGAAATTATCGATAAAGGAAGGATAAGAATCTAGAGGAAGAAACATCTTTCCAAAAGACTCTAATCCACTTTATTGATAATTACCGTAACATCTAATAGATCAAAAATAAGGCATTGAAAGCGGTGAGGAAACCTTTAATCTCCAAACTTCCCCTAAGCCTAACCCTAGCAAGACTTTAATTTAGATTAATTTAGTTTATTGATAGATCTAGGTTTTAGATTTAATAAATCAATCCATACAACATTTGGAATCAACTCGTAAAAACACATTAAGAAAATTACACATCTCTGTGGATCGACCCGTACTCACCGGCTAGCTGCAAAGCGACGCCGTTTCTGATTACGGTAAACAAGTATATATTTTTGAACTAATCAGGGAGGGCCTTCGTGAGTGGATCCTCCATGTTGTCTTTCGTATCTACTCTCCTGACCTCGATCTCCCTGCGATCACCTATTTCCCAGATCAGGTGATACCGCCTCAAAATATGTCTGGATTGCTGATGGGACAGGGGTTCCTTGGCCAAAGCCATAGCTCCATTGTTATCATAATACAAGGGTATTAGATCCTCAATGGATAGAACCATACCAAGTTCAGCAATGAACTTCTTCATCCAGACAGCTTCTTTGGCAGCATCGTTGGCAGCGATGTATTCAGCCTCCATCGTCGAGTCTGCTATGGTATCTTGCTTGGAACTTTTCCAACATACCACCCCTCTATTGAGGGTAAAGATAAAGCCCGAGACAGACTTGCTGTCGTCCTTATCACTCTGGAAGCTCGAATCGGTAAAGGACTCCACCTGGAGTTTACCGTTACCATACACCAAGAACAACTCTTTAGTCCTTCTCAAGTACTTAAGAATGTTCTTAACAGCTGTCCAGTGCTTCTTCCCTGGGTCTGATTGATACCTACTTACTACACTAAATGCATAAGATATATCCGGTCTGGTACATAACATCGTGTACATCATAGACCCAACTGCAGAAGCATAAGGTATCACGTATTAGTGTATATGCCCTAGGGGCCATTATTGTATCATACTAGTTTGTATATTACTTAATGGAAGCTTGGGATATTCACAGTTATATTAACAGTCTCGCTTAACACAGTAGTATACTACTTGGTTTATATCTATCTTAATATATATATATATATGTTTCTTTTAGCATATCACGAATACATATTGATAGAGCCCTTAGGATCTTGCTTGACTACCAGCGTTGTGATGGCAGTCACACTAGTGGGGGCTGGGTAGTCTACAAGCACATCCTTTTTCAGGTCCCTAGTCGTAGGATTATCGAGACAGGGCATCGATACTCCGGAGCAGACTAGTGTGTACGCTTCTCATCCCAGTTGGGGAGATGGTCTGTCCCACAGCCATCGGTACGTTATACTGGAGATAGTATGCAGGTGCTCGTTGGGTTATGGGTACACTGGAAAGGATTCACAGGGAACTGTTGGTTGGTATTATACCAGTCGTCAGTTAACAGTTCCCAGGTGACATGAGTATAGCATAGTCCGTAGACTTGACACTGCTGCTTCGCCTCGAGTGTGTTCCCACTGTTCTTAGATTGCTACCCTACCACGGCTCAAACGAGTCGTGCAAACATGTAGCAGTTGGGTGCAGTCCCGAAGCACTTGGAGGCAGTGGCGGTTAGATAGGATTCGTCACTCCCGGTATTGGGAGTTGATATCACACTGTGTTTGGAGAGCCATTATGCAAAGTCCCTGGCCAGGGCAAGCGAGATTTACTGGTAGGTTTTCCAGTAGCTTCTCAAGGTGTAATGGGCTTCACTCCGACACGACTTATACCGGTTTTAGGGGACTGACGCTTGCCACCCCTCTAGGCCCGATATGCGATAGTCTTAGACGAACATACCGGACTGTACGGAGATTGTCACATCAGGCTCAGTAGGAGTTCGGATGGGTTTCCTTATCGTCCTTCTTATCGACATCTACTTGGGGACCGTTACGTACAGCCAGTACCGCTTGCGGCCTGTGGTTAAACACACTGCCAGTATAGTGTCGAGTCTTTAGAGTCCCACACAGAGAGTTTCCCTGCTTCAGGCGAAACGATATAGAGGTCGTATGGTTTTACGACAGGGTTCAGACATATACGTGTATTTATGCACGTATGATATTTAGACAGTTTATACTAGCAGGCTTTGGTTTAAGCCAGATTCTAGTATTGGATTATTGGATTTATGCAGCCTCAGTATATCTGTGTTTTTCGTAAATACGGATGGGAGGGGCATTCTCGTAATTAGTCGAGAATCTTCTAGAAGAAATGTGACTCATTAGTTTTAATTCATTTGTGAATTAAAACTTAATGAGGTGGAGAGCTTATGTATTATTATCATTAATTGCACCATGACTCATGAGATGATTCATCTCAAGAATTAAATGAAGCATGGATGATATTTGTGTAAGATATTTGTGCAAGATATTTTGTTATGCTTCATATTATTCAAAGTGAGAAGGGTTCAATTCATTATAAAAAACACACTCTCTCTCCTCAAGCTCTCCTTTTCTAAAACCTAACCCTAATCTTCTCATGTGTTGAGATCCCAAGGGTTAGCAAGACTAATAGATCCTTAATCCACTTCTATATCTTCTAGGTCACTTGGATTAGCAATCCTAGCCACTTAGTTACCTCAAGTTAGAGGTTAAAGCTTGAAGAAGGAACTTTCGGGTGGATCTTCTATTACATCGAGGAGGCCGACGAGGAGGTGAACAACAAGAACAAGAAGGACTAGTATCTTGAGGTATAATCATCTATCATAGTAGTTTAGCACTTCTAGATAGTTTGTTAGTTAGGGTTTAGCAAAGATCCGTAAAATTAGTCGATGTTACCATGAACAAAATGATTGTTTTTCCTATTTCGCCTCCCCGCATCTAGTGGAGTGTGTAACGTTGACTTACAGTGGTATCAGAGCCTAGCTAAACCATAACTAACATGTTAGCAAAGTCGTTAGAAATTCGATCGCAAAATAATCCCGAAAAAACGACGTTTTCACCACGTTTCTGCCGATTTTAAATTGTGGTCTAAAATTTTTTCATGGACCCTTAAAAATACAAGCAGGGTTTTTAAAGAATTGTGAAGAAATTTGGGATCGTGACTCGTCCAAACCACCGCGGAACCGCGGCCGATCCAAGCGATCCGCGGAGGATCCACGGCCGAGTTGACACTGAGTCAACTCAAATTTGCTTAGTTATTCTTCTGTGTTGATGTTGTGTTTTCTGGGATGTTTTGTTTCTGCTCAGGTTTTAAGTGCACAGAGAATTGTTTGTAGTAGATTCATATGTGTTGCTTGATCGAAATTCTAAGAACTTTGGCTAACTGGATTATATCTGTGTTGTGATTAATGTGTTCGTAAACCTCCCATAACTGCTAGTATGTCGGTTAGCAGGGGGTTGCACATTTCTGTGATGGTTTTTACCGGTTTGTGAATTTGAACTTGTTGGATTGTCGTGAATGGATAGCCGGGGATGTGAGACGAGTGTTTCTTTCATTCAAATGTAAATTGTAATTTGTTGTAATATTTTTTTGCGGGGCACATCCGGGTTGAGGTTGTAGCCACCGTTGTATTATTTCATTTACTGTTTTCTGCTCCTAGGATAGACCCAAGGTGGGGTGCACAAACTGCCGGGTACTTTGAAGTGTTTAGTGGCCTACTCACGTCGTTGAGGAAGACCGCTTCACTTCGGGTACTTGACGGGTAGTTTGCCGTACCCGTAGGGGTCTAGGGTGGGGTTGGCTATTCATCACGACTGTGTAATCCGTCTTTTTTTGCAGGCTCAAAGGAAATGCGGATTCATAGTATATCCAATATGTTCATCTATGATCTGGAATGCCTATTATTGCGTCTGACAAATGTACAATATCTATATATGATATCTAGTAGGCGTTGCTTATGTTTTGCATCCGCGCTAGCCCAACCCCCGCTCTGTCGTTAGTTAAGTAACCTAACGGGTGAATGACAGGGCCCATTGGCGAATGCGGATGGCATAAGCGGACGTTGTATTTTCGTTGTTTTCTGCAATGATAGGTTAATAATGATGGGACGCATTATTTTAATGCAAAGAAAATAAACCAAAGTTGAATCGTTGGAACAGTTTAAAAGAAACCACTCGGTTATTTTAAAACAGAAGATTTTTTTTAATTGCGGAGCTTAAACCACTCCTTTTAAAAGCTATCAGGTTCCTTCGATCATATCAAGTTCACTACGTTCACGGTTTCGCCAAAACCATTCGTAGGCCTCCGTCATTTCATTTGGGTATTCAGTAGTATTCAAGCTATGTATTTTGACCAACGCCAAGGCATAGTGTTTGGTAGCTGCTGGGTATTCATCTGTTGCATAGATAGATGAGTTGGTTTGGGACAGTCGTACTGCCATTTGGCCAACGTCAGGGGTATGTACGGGTGGGTTCAAATTAACAAGATAATGATGGGTAGAACTTGACATGTGACTTATGACATTTTGACCAACGCCAAGGTCATAAGAGCATGGGGCAAAAATCCACATCGGGAATTTCTAAAGAAACTGAAATTTGTTAGAATTGCATACCATTTGGAGTGTGATAATTTTGGTAGGATTCCTTCAGCTTTATCACACGATGATATTTGGATCCCGATCCTACTGTGAGTATATGCTACTCATCAGGAGATTCTTTTACTTAACGATCAATGCTATAAACCAAATAGGTGTCGAGAAAGGTGTCAGCGGGGCTACGCCCCTAGGGAAAAGAGGTTATTTAATTAAGGAACTTCGCGAAAGCGTCGTAAAACCTCCCTCGAAGTACCGACACCGGCCTGGCTGAACGGTTAAGAAAGTATTGTAACGCAAGAATAGTCCTGACTAGTTCTTCCTTTTTGGTTTGAGGAGGGATTCGAGAAACAGTGGGAGCCATCCTGTTTAGATAAACTAAAACCACTATTAACTTGCAAGGGCATCATGCTAAAGTGTTTCCTCTCTCTCTCAGCGACCCAGAACATGACAGGCCTTAAGTTATTATTAGATAAAAATATTTTGACAGGGCCAAACTATAAAAATTGGTTCCGGAATGTCAGATGGCAATTACCTATGACAAATTGGGGTATGTCCTTACTACTAAGGCCCCTGCCGTCCCAGGTCTAGAATCCACTGTTGTGGATAAGGAAATCCACAAGACGTGGGAGATTGACTGCGCGAAGGCCAAATGCATCGTGCTTGCCTCTATGAATAATGAACATCAGAGGAGGCACGAGAATATGGATCTTGAATCCATATTTCTCCACACCAAGAAACTGTATGGAGAGCAATCTCGTATAGCTCGGTACGAGACCTCGAAAACTTGTTTCAGTCGAGAATGGCCGTCGAATCATCTGTTGGGGAACATGTCCTCAAGATGATTGGCTACATAGAGGAGCTCGCGAACCTCGGGGCAACATTAGAGAACGAGCTGTATACAGACTTGATTCTCCAGTCCCTTCCTTCTACCTACGCCCAGTTTATCTTGAATTTCAACATTCAAGGTAAAGAAGTTGAACTTCCAGAACTCCTAAACATGTTAAGGAGTGCAGAGGGCACCTTGCAGAAAGAAAGGGAAACACCCACTATGTTTGTTCGTGGTGCTTCTTCTTTCAGGTCCAAGGCAAGGGCCAAAGGAAGGAAGAAGAAGACCACTACCAAACCAAGAGGTGGTGTTGGTAAGGTAGGAATCAAGGGAAAGGCAAAGGTTGCGGTGCCAGTAGTGGCAAAGGACGAGTGCTTCCACTGTCGTAGGAAAGGCCATTGGAAGAAGGATTGCAAAGCTTGGATTGCTAAGAACCTGGACCCGAGGCAAGTTGTGGCTTCGACTTCAGATGTGTTTGTAATTGAAAATTATCTGTCAATCATCTATACTTCCTGGGTATTGGATACCAGATCAGGATCTCATATATGCAATTCATTGCAGGTACTGAGAAACCGTAAAGTGCTGAAGGTTGGTGATATGACCCTCCAGGTTGCTAACGAAGCGAGCGTGGGTGCTGTGTCCGTAGGGGATTATCACCTTGGATTGACGAGTGGACATATTTTGGTTTTCCGCAACTGTTTTTGTGTACCTAGTTTAACGTGTAATATCATATCAGTATCGTTGTTATCAAAAGAAGGTTATGATTTCACGTTTGTAAGCGATGTTGTTAACATCCACCTTAATCATGGTTTGATTGGGTCCGGTACACTAGATAACGGTATATACGCGTTAAACCAATTACAAATTTTCAATGTCCAGAACAAACTAAAAAGAAAGTCTCCAGATATAAATCAGGCTTTCTTATGGCATTGTAGACTAGGTTACATCAATGAGACAAGATTAACTAAGTTACATAGAGAAGGATATTTGGATCCGTTCGAATATCAATCTTATGTCACTTATCAATCATGTCTCAAAGGAAGGATGACAAAGACTCCATTCATCGGACATGAAGTAAGAGCGAGCGAGCTCTTAGGACTCATACACAGCGATGTATGTGGTCTAATGTCTAAACATGCAAGAGGCGGTTTTTCATATTTCATTACTTTTACGGATGATTTCTCTTGGTATGGATTCATTTTCTTGATGAAACATAAATCCGAGGCCTTTGAGAAATTTCGAGAATATAAGAATGAAGTAGAAAACCAAACCGGCAAAAGTATCAAGACACTGAGATCTGATCGAGGTGGAGAATACTTAAGTGCCGAGTTCCTGGGTTACCTAAAAGTGAATGGAATTCTCTCTCAGGTTACTCCTCCATACACTCCACAACATAACGGTGTATCGGAGAGACGGAACCGAACCCTATTGGATAGAGTAATGCTGAGTTACCGCGATCTTTCTAGGGTTACACTAGAATCAGCTGCATATCTTTTGAACAGGGTTCCTACCAAGACTGTGCCTACTACACCATATCAGATGTGGAGTGGGAAGAAACCCTATCTTCAGTATCTGAAAATATGGGGATGTCCAGCTTTTCTTAAAAAGCAGCATGTGGACAAACTCAAGGCACGATCAGTACAGTGTAAGTTTGTGGGATATCCAAAGAACTCCAAGGGGTATTTTTTCTATTACGCAGAGGAACAAAAGGTTTTTGTTTCTCGTAATGCCCATTTTCTAGAACAACAGTTTTTAGAAAAGGAAACAAGTGGGAGCGCAATAGAACTGGAAGAAATTCCAGAACCACAAACTACTACTGAAAGTTTGGTAGAACCAGAAGTTCCAGAAGAACAGGACATTACCGCACCCCTTCACAGGAGTAGTAGGCCATCTCATCCGTCTGAGAGATACTACGGTTTTCTCATAGACGGGGATAGAGAGGATTGCGTCATTGATAATGATGAACCTGTTAGTGTATATGCCCTAGGGGCCATTATTGTATCATACATGTATGTATATTACTTAATGGAAGCTTGGGATACTCACAGTTGTATATACAGTCTTGCTAAAAATGGTAGTATGCTACTTGGTTTGTGTCTACTTTAATATGTGCATATGTTTCTTATAACGTATCACTTATACATATTAGTAGAGCCCATAGGATCTTTGCTTGATTACCAGCGTTGTGATGGCAGTCACACTAGTGGGGGCTGGGTAGTCTATAAGCAACATCCTATACTTGTCCCTAGTCGCAGGATTATCGAGATCGGGCATCGATATTCTGGAGTAGACTAAGTGTGTACGCTTCTCATCCCAGTTGGGGAGATGGTCTGTCCCACAGCCATCAGTACGTCGTACTAGAGATAGTATACAGGTGCTCGTTAGGTTACGAGTACACCGGACATGACTCGCAGGGGAACTGTTGGTTGCTATTATACCAATCGTCAGTTAACAGTTCCCAGGTGACATGAGTACAGCATAGTCCGCAGACTTGACACTGCTACTTCGCCTCGAGTGTGTCCCACTTTTCTTAGATTGCTACCCTACCACGGCTCAAAGGAGTCGTGCAAACAGGTAGCAGTTGGGTGCAGTCCCGAGCACTTGGAGGCAGTGGCGGTTAGATAGGATTTGTCTCTCCCGGTATTGGGAGTTGATATCGCGCTGTGTTAGAGGGCCATTACGCAAAGTCCCTGGCCAGGGCAAGCGAGATTTACTGGTAGGTTCCAGTAGTTTCTCAGGGTGTAATGGGCTACGCTCCGACACGACTTATACCGCTATTAGGGGACTGACGCTTGCCGCCCCCTAGGCTCGATATGCGATAGTCTTAGACAAACAGACCGGACTGTACGGAGATTGTCACATCAGGCTCAGTAGGAGTTCGGATGGGTTTCCTCATCGGCCTTCTTATCGACATCTACCTGGGGACCGTTACGTACAGCTAGTGCCACTTGCGGTCTGTGGTTAAACCCACTGCCAGTGTAGTGTCGATTCTTTAGAGTCCCACACAGAGAGTTTCCCTGCTCCAGGCGAAACGATATAGAGGTCGTATGGTTTTACGAAAAGGGTTCGGACGCATACGTGTTTAAATGCACGTACGGCGTTCGGACAGTTTTTCCTAGTCGGCTTTGGTTTAAGCCAGATTCTATTATTAGGTTATTGGATTTATACAGTCTAAAGTTTTTCCGTGTTTTCACGGAAAGGAGGGGCGTTCTCGTAATTTGTCGAGAAGCTTCTAGATGGATGATGACATGGAGGGTAAGGTGGCATTAACATTTAATGAAATTGTGACTCACTTAGATGAATCATTCAAGTGAGTTAATGAAGCATTTATTGCTTAATGACTCACTTGATGATTCATTGCATATGTTTAATGAAGCATGATGATAATGCATTTTGATTTATTCTTTTTGATTTTCTTATGCTTCATAATATTTTAGAAGTGAGAAGCTTTTTCATTCATTCTTATCATCATCTTCTCTCTCCTCAAGCTCTCTCATTCTTGAAACCCTAACCCTAACCTCTCAAGTGTTGAGATCAAGGGTTAGCTAGACTAATACATCCATAACCACACTCTTTATCCCCTAAGTAGCTTAGATTAGCACTTTGAGCAACCTAGTTATCTCAAGTTAGAGATCAAGCTTGGCGTAGGAGCTCTCGGGTGGATCTTCTTTGACTCGAGGAGGCCGTTGAGGTGCCGATGTTCCAAGGAGCCTACGAGGAGTGGAGGACAGCGATAAAGACCCGAAGGACAAGTAACTTGAGGTATAACTTCGAATCCGAGTAGTTAAACCTCTCGTAGTTTGCTAGTAACGGTTTAGATACGATTCATGCGCTCAAGTCCGTGTTACGAAGCTTTGATAATCGTTTTTCATATATTCCGCCTCCCCGCAAGTTCGTGGGGTGCGTGACATGGACATACAGTGGTATCATAGCCAACTAAACCATTACTAGCTTGTTAGCAACTAATTAGAAGTTCGATCGACGGAAAACACGAAAACGAAACCCCGGAACCCTAACAGTTTCTATAAATTTTAAACGTTTCGAAAAAAATATTTGATATGCCTTAAAATTCACAGCAGGGAAATATAAGAATACTGGGAAAATACGAGCCTCTAACTTGGCAAGACGGCCGCGGATCCACGGCAAGAAGGTGCTTTTGGCCGCGGATCCGCCGCCGAGTCAACTCCGAGTTGACTCGGATTTGCTCAGTAATTCATATTTTTTGGTGTTTTGGTTTCCTGTCTGTTCTGTTTCTACCCAGGTTACTTCAGTGCTAGCTTGCAATTGGGGTAGACACGAAAAATGGTTGTCGATCGATGTTCTAAGATATTTGCTAATTGGGTTTTTATCTGTAATGTTTAATGTGTTCGTAAACCTCTCCTAACTGCTAGTATGTCGGTTGGCAGGGGGTTGCACATTTCTGTAATGTTTACTGTTTGTGTATATGGACGTGATGATTAGCCGGGGTTTGAGATGGGTTTAATATTCATTCATTCGATGTAAATGTAATATGATGTAATATTCTTTTGCGGGGCACATCTAGGTTGCGGTTGTAGCCACCGTTGTATTATTTCTTTTTACTGATTTTGCTCCTAGGATAGACCCAAGGCGGGGTACACAAACTACCGGGTATGTTGAAGTGTTTAGTGGCCTACTCACGTTGTTGAGGGAGACCGCTTCACTTCGGGTACTTGGCGGGTAGTTTGCCGTACCCGTAGGGGTCTAGGGTTGGGGTAATGGTTATTCATCACAACTGTGTAATCCGTCTTTTATTGCAGGCTCAAAGCAAATGCGGATTGCTAGTATATCCAATAAAGTTCATCAGTGATTTGGAATGCTTATTATTGCGTCTGACGAATGTAAAATATCTATATATGATAGCTATTAGACGTCACTTATGTTTTACACCCGCGCTAGCCCTGCCCCCGCTCTGTCGTTAGTTAAGTAACCTAACGGGTGATGACAGGACCCCTTGGCGAATGCGGATGGCATAAGAGGACATGGTATTTTCGTTGTTTTCTGCAATGATAGGATAAATGATGGGATACATTATTATAATGCAAAGAAAATAAACCAAAGTTTAGTCGTTGGAACAAATTTAAAAGAAACCACTCGGTTATTTTAAAAGATCAGAATTTTAATTGCGGAGCTTTAACCACTCTTATTAAAAGTATCAGGTTCACTACGTTCACGGTTTTGCCAAAACCATTCGTAGCCCTCGGTCATTTCATTTAAATATTCAGTAGTATTCAAGCTATGTATTTTGACCTTCGCCAAGGCATAGTGATTGGTAGCTGCTAAATATTTATCTGTAGTATAGATAGATGCGTTGGTTTGGGACAGTCGTACTACTATTTTGGCCTTCGTCAAGGGTATGTACGGGTGGGTTCAAATTAACCTGGATAATGACGGGTAGAACTTGACATGTGACTTATGATATGTTGGCCTTCGTCAAGGTCATAAAAGCATGGGGCAAAAATTTATATCGGGAATTTCTAAAGAAACTGAAATTTGCAGAGAGAGCATACCATTTTGGAGTTTGATGAATGTTGGTAGGATTCCTTCAACATTATCATACGATGATATTTTGGATCCCGATCCTACTGTGAGTATATACTACTTATCAGGAGATTCGTCACTTAACGATCAATGCTATAAACCAAGTAGGTGTCAAGAAAGGTGTCAGCGGGGCTACACCCCCAGAGAAAAGAGGTTATTTAATTAAGGAACTTCGCGAAAGCGTTGGAAAACCTCCCTCAAAGTATCGACACTGACCTGGCTGAACGGTTAAGCAAGAATTGTACGGTGAGAATAGTCCTGGCTAATTCTTCTTTTATGGTTTGAGGAGGGATTCGAGAAACAGTGGGAGCCATCCTGTTTAGATAAATTAAAAACCACTCTAAACTTGCAAGAGCATCATGCTAAAATGTTTTCTTCTCTCTCTCTCATTGCAGCGACCTTGCGACCACACATAGGTTACATATAGATAACAAATTGACTGAATCTGACTTATATGACCGGCAAAGGTCTGTCCAGATGTCTATTGCCTATGACAAGCTGGACCACCCTATTACTACTCAAGATCCCGCCGTCCCAGGTCCAGTTTCCACCGTCACGGATATGGATATCCGCCAGACAAGGGAAAAAGATATAGCAAAAGCCAAATGCCTCGTGTTAGCTTCAGTTGATGGTGTATACCAGAAGCAGCACGAGAAGATGGACTCAGTTTCCATCTTTCTCCATAACAAAGATTTATATGGAGAGCAATCTCATATCACAAGATATGAGACCTCGACCGAATTAATTCAAGCGAGGTTGGCCGTCGGGTCATCTGCAGGGGACAACGTCCTTACAATGACTAGCTGTATTGATCAGCTCAAGGACCTGAAGACCACGTTGGAGAACGAGTCAGATACTGACTTGATTCTACAGTCTCTACCTTCTACCCTGAAGGAAACCAGGGAAGTAGAAGGAAAGAGAAGGGCAAAAGTTTCGGGACTGGATATAGTAAAAGAGGGACGTTCCTATTGTTATGGGATTGGGCATTGGCAGAAAGATTGCAGGGCTTTAGAAGCGAGGAGCCAGGATACGAAGCATGTTGTGGCTTCAGCCTCAAATGTGTTTGTAATTGAGAACTGTTTGTCAATAAACTCTACTTCCTGGGTACTAGATACCGGAGCAGGATCTCATATCTGTAATTCATTACATGCTTTGAGAAACCGTAGAGTTATAAAGGTAGGTGATTGGTCTCTCAGAGTTGCAAACGGAATGAGCGTGGACGCTGAATCCATGGGAGAATATCGCCTAGGTTTGACAAGTGGGCATATATTGATTCTACGTAACTGTTTGTATGTACCTAGTATGACTTGTAATATCATATCAGTGTCCTCACTTTCGAGAGAGGGATATGATTTTACATTCGTAAGCAATGTAGTTAACATCCACCTAAATCAAGTTTTGATTGGGTCCGGTACATTAGATAACGGTATATACGTATTATGTCAAGCTCAGGTTTTCAATGTCCAGAACACACTTAAAAGAAAGTCTCCAGAAATAAATCAGGCTTTCTTATGGCATTGTAGACTAGGTCACATCAATGAGAGAAGGTTGACTAAGTTACATAGAGAAGGATATTTGAATCCGTTCGAATATCAATCTTATGCTACTTGTGAATCTTGTCTCATAGGAAAGATGACAAAGACTCCGTTCACTGGACACGGAGTAAGAGCAAGCGAGCTCTTGGGACTCGTACACAGTGATGTGTGCGGTCCAATGTCTACACATACGCGAGGTGGTTATTCTTACTTCATTACTTTTACGGATGATTTCTCTAGGTATGGATATGTCTTCTTAATGAAGCATAAATCCGAAGCCTTTGAGAAATTCCAAGAATACAAGAATGAAGTGGAAAAACAAACAGGCAAGAGTATAAAAACACTGAGATCTGATCGAGGTGGTGAATACTTAAGTGCCGAGTTCCTGGATTACTTAAAAGAGAATGGAATTCTCTCTCAGCTTACTCCTCCATACACGCCACAACATAACGGTGTATCAGAAAGGAGGAATCGAACCCTATTAGATATGGTTTGTTCCATGATGAGTAAGGCTGAGTTACCGCGATCTTTCTGGGGTTATGCGCTAGAATCAGCTGCATATCTTTTGAACAAGGTTCCAACCAAAACTGTGCCTACCACACCATATCAGATGTGGAGTGGGAAGAAACCATTTCTTCAGTACCTGAAGGCATGGGGATGTCCAGCTTTTGTTAAAAAGCAGCATGTGGACAAGCTCGAGGCACGCTCAGTACTATGTAAGTTTGTGGGATACCCAAAGAACTTCAGGGGGTATTTTTTCTATTACGCAGAGGAACAAAAGGTTTTTGTTTCTCGTAATGCCCATTTTCTAGAACATCAGTTTTTAGAAAAGGAAACTAGTGGGAGCGAAATAGAACTGGAAGAAATTTCAGAACCACAAACTACTACTGAAAGTATGGTAGAACCTGAGGCTTCAGAAGAAAGGGACATCCCGACGCCACTCCGCAGGAGCAGTAGGCAATCTCATCCGCCCGAGATATACTACGGTTTTCTCATAGACGGGGATAGAGAGGATTGCACTATTGACTATGATGAGCCTACTAGCTTCCAGCAAGCCATTCAGAGCGGTGACTCAGTAAAATGGCTGGATGCAATGCGGGCCGAAATGGAGTCCATGTACACTAACAAATTATGGACTTTGGACATTGCTCCAGATGGGGTAAAACCCGTAGGATGCAAATGGATCTTCAAAAAGAAGATTGGTGTAGATAGACAGGTTGAAACCTATAAGGCTAAACTTGTTGCAAAGGGTTTCCGTCAAAGACCTGGTTTGGACTATGACGAAACCTTTTCTCCAGTGGCTATGCTCAAATCCATTCGGGTCCTTCTTGCTATTGCTGCCTTCCACGATTATGAGATCTGGCAGATGGATGTAAAGACGGCCTTTCTAAATGGAAATTTGGAAGAGATCGTCTATATGGATCAGCCAGAGGGATTCATTCAGAGTAGGAGCAGCGGTAAAGTATGCAAGCTGCTTAAGTCCATTTATGGACTAAAGCAGGCATCGCGGAGTTGGAACATCTATTTTGATGATGCTGCCAAAGAATTCGACTTTATCAAAAATCCAGATGAACCTTGCATATACAGTAAGATTGTAGGGAGAGCTGTAATATTCCCCGTCTTGTACGTGGATGACATTCTCCTAATAGGAAATGATATTCCTATGTTACAGTCAGTCAAAAGATTCTTGTCACATAAATTCTCCATGAAAGACCTGGGTGATGCCACCTACATTCTGGGGATCCGGATCTATCGTGATAGATCAAAGAGGATGTTGGGACTTTCGCAGTCCAGGTACATTGACACCATAGTGAAGAGATTCAGTATGGATGATTCTAAGCGCGGTAACCTACCGGCTTGTCACGGAATCACCCTCTCCAAAGAGATGTCTCCCAAGACTGGTTTGGAAAGGGATCGCATGTCGATTATACCCTACGCTTCTGCGGTAGGCTCTATAATGTATGCGATGTTATGTACCAGACCAGATGTAGCATACGCATTAAGCGTTATAAGCCGGTATCAGGCAAACCCAGGGGAGAAGCACTGGATAGCAGTAAAGAACATTCTCAAGTACCTGAGGAGGACTAAGGAGATGTTCTTGGTGTATGGCGGAAAAGACCTCCAGATGGAGGCCTTTGCCGACTCCGGCTTCCAGAGTGACAAGGATGACTCCAAGTCCATGTCGGGTTATGTCTTTACCCTCAATGGAGGGGCGGTCTGTTGGAAGAGTTCCAAGCAGGAGACCGTTGCTGACTCAACAATGGAAGCGGAGTACATAGCTGCTTGCGATGCCGCAAAAGAAGCTGTCTGGATGAAGAAGTTCCTTACAGAACTTCAGGTGGTTCCTACCAGTGTTGATCCAATACCTTTGTATTGTGACAACAGCGGTGGTATAGCTTTAGCGAAGGAACCCAGGTCCCATCAG
The DNA here is from genome assembly GCA_030015575.1 of Agapanthus africanus. Classification (NCBI taxonomy): domain Eukaryota; kingdom Viridiplantae; phylum Streptophyta; class Magnoliopsida; order Asparagales; family Amaryllidaceae; genus Agapanthus; species Agapanthus africanus. The sequence goes on along the minus strand of CM057340.1, from coordinate 115,415,602 downwards.
AAGTCTAGACACATCTTAAGGCGGTATCATCTGATCAGGGAGATTGCAGATCGCCGGGAGATCGAGATAAAGAGAGTAGAGACAGAGAATAACATTGCTGATCCATTCACAAAGGCCATTCCTCAGACCCAGTTCGAGAGGCTATTCGAGATGATAGGTCTACGATATGCCAGCTCATGGCCCTAGTGCAAGTGGGAGATTGTTAGTGTATATGCCCTAGGGGCCATTATTGTATCATACTTGTATGTATATTACTTAATGGAAGCTTGGGATATTCACAGTTGTATATACAGTCTTGCTAAAAATGGTAGTATGCTTCTTGGTTTGTGTCTACTTTAATATGTGCATATGTTTCTTATAACGTATCACTTATACATATTAGTAGAGCCCATAGGAACTTTGCTTGATTACCAGCGTTGTGATGGCAGTCACACTAGTGGGGGCTGGATAGTCTATAAGCAACATCCTATACTTGTCCCTAGTCGCAGGATTATCGAGACCGGGCATCGATATTCCAAAGTAGACTAAGTGTGTATGCTTCTCATCCCAGTTGGGGAGATGGTCTGTCCCACAGCCATCAGTACGTCGTACTGGAGATAGTATATAGGTGCTCGTTAGGTTACGAGTACACCGGACAGGATTCGCAGGGGAACTGTTGGTTGGTATTATACCAATTGTCAGTTAACAGTTCCCAGGTGACATGAGTACAGCATAGTCCGCAGACTTGACATTGCTACTTCGCATCGAGTGTGTCCCACTGTTCTTAGATTGCTACCCTACCACGGCTCAAAGGAGTCATGCAAACAGGTAGCAGTTGGGTGCAGTCCCGAGCACTTGGAGGCAGTGGCGGTTAGATAGGATTCGTCTCTCCCGGTATTGGGAGTTGATATCGCGCTGTGTCAGAGAGCCATTACGCAAAGTCCCTGGCCAGGGCAAGCGAGATTTACTGGTAGGTTCCAGTAGTTTCTCAGGGTGTAATGGGCTACGCTCCGACACGACTTATACCGCTATTAGGGGACTGACGCTTGCCGCCCCCTAGGCTCGATATGCGATAGTTTTAGACAAACAGACAGGACTGTACGGAGATTGTCACATCAGGCACAGTAGGAGTTCGGATGGGTTTCCTCATCGGCCTTTTTATCGACATCTACCTGGGGACCGTTACGTACAGCTAGTGCCGCTTGCGGTCTGTGGTTAAACCCACTGCTAGTGTAGTGTCGAGTCTTTAGAGTCCCACACAGAGAGTTTCCCTGCTATAGGCGAAACGATATAGAGGTCGTATGGTTTTACGACAAGGGTTCGGACGCATACGTGTTTAAACGCACTACGGCGTTCGGACAGTTTTTACTAGTCGGTTTTGGTTTAAGCCAGATTCTAGTATCAGGTTATTGGATTTATACAGTCTAAAGTTTTTCCGTGTTTTCATGGAAAGGAGGGGCGTTCTCGTAATTTGTCGAGAAGCTTCTAGATGGATGATGACATGGAGGGTAAGGTGGCATTAACATTTAATGAAATTGTGACTCACTTAGATGAATCATTCAAATGAGTTAACGAAGCATTTATTGCTTAATGACTCACTTGATGATTCATTGCATATGTTTAATGAAGCATGATGATAATGCATTTTGATTTATTCTTTTTGATTTTCTTATGCTTCATAATATATTAGAAGTGAGAAGCTTTTTCATTCATTCTTATCATCACCTTCTCTCTCCTCAAGCTCTCTCATTCTTGAAACCCTAACCCTAACCTCTCATGTGTTGAGATCAAGGGTTAGCTAGAATAATACATTCATAACCTCACTCTATATCCCCTAGGTAGCTTAGATTAGCACTTTGAGCAACCTAGTTATCTCAAGTTAGAGATCAAGCTTGGCGTAGGAGCTCTCGGGTGGATCGTCTTTGACTCGAGGAGGCCGTTGAGGTACCGATGTTCCAAGGAGCCTACGAGGAGTAGAGGACAGCGATGAAGACCCGAAGGACAAGTAACGTGAGGTATAACTTCGAATCTGAGTAGTTAAACCTCTCGTAGTTTGCTAGTAACGGTTTAGATACGACTCATGCACTCAAGTCCGTGTTACGAAGCTTTGATAATCGTTTTTCATATATTCTGCCTCCCCGCAAGTTCGTGGGGTGCGTGACATGGACTTACAGAACCTACTAGCTTCCAGCATGCCATTCAGAGCGGCGACTCAGTAAGATGGCTGGATGCAATGCGGACCGAAATGGAGTCCATGTACTCCAACAAAGTATGGACTTTGGATTTTGCTCCAGATGGGGTAAAACCCATAGGATGCAAGTGGATCTTCAGGAAGAAGATTGGTGTAGATGGACAGGTGGAAACCTATAATGCTAGACTTGTTGCAAAGGGTTTTCGTCAAAGACCTGGTTTGGACTATGACGAAACTTTTTCTCCAGTGGCTATACTCAAATCCATTCGGATCATTCTTGCCATTGCTGCCTTCCATGATTATGAGATCTGGCAGATGGACGTAAAGACGGCTTTTCTAAATGGTAATTTGGAAGAATGCGTCTATATGGATCAGCCAGAAGGTTTCAATCAGAGTGGGAGCAGTGGGAAAGTGTGCAAGTTGCTTAAGTCCATTTATGGACTAAAGCAGGCATCGCGGAGTTGGAACATCTGTTTTGATGAAACGGTCAAAGAATATGACTTTATCAAAAATCCAGATGAGCCATGTATATATAGTAAAGTTGTAGCACGAACTGTCGTATTCCTCGTCTTGTATGTGGATGACATTCTCTTGATAGGAAATGACATTCCTATGCTACAATATGTCAAAGGATTCTTGTCACACATGTTCTCCATGAAAGACCTGGGTGATACCTCTTACATTCTAGGGATCCAGATCTATCGTGATAGATCTAAGAGGATGTTGGGACTGTCGCAGTCCAGGTATATCAACACTATACTGAAAAGATGCAGTATGGAAGATTCTAAGCGCGGTAATTTACCGGCTTGTCACAGAATCACCCTATCCAAAGAGATGTCTCCAAAGACTGATATGGAAAAGGATCGCATGTCATTTATACCCTACGCTTCTGCGGTAGGCTCTATAATGTATGCGATGTTGTGCACCAGACCAGATGTAGCTTACGCACTGAGCGTGGTAAGCCGGTATCAGTCAGACCTAGGGGAGAAGCACTGGATAGCAGTAAAGAAAATTCTTAAGTACCTGAGAAGGACTAAGGATATGTTCTTGGTTTACGGCAGAAAAGACTTCCAGATCGAGGCTTTTGCTGACTCTAGCTTCCAGAATGACAAGGATGACTCCAAGTCCATGTCAGGTTATGTCTTTACCCTCAATGGAGGGGAGGTGTGCTGGAAGAGTTCCAAGCAGGACACCATTGCTGACTCGACGATGGAAGCAGAGTATATCGCTGCTTACGATGCCGCAAAAGAAGCAGTCTGGATGAATAAGTTCCTAACAGAACTTTAGGTGGTTCCTACCATTGTTGATCCAATACCGCTGTATTGTGACAACAACGGCGCTATAGCTTTAGAGAAGGAACCCATGTCCCATCAGAAGTCCAGACACATCTTAAGACGGTATCACCTGATCAGGGAGATCATTGATCGCCGGGAGATCGAGGTCTGGAGAGTTGCTACAGAGGAGAACACTGCAGATCCATTCACAAAGGTCTTACCTCAGACACAGTTCAAGAGGCTATTCAAGATGATATGTCTTCGATACGCCAGTACATGGCCCTAGTGCAAGTGGGAGATTGTTAGTGTATATGCCCTAGGGGCCATTATTGTATCATACTAGTTTGTATATTACTTAATGGAAGCTTGGGATATTCACAGTTATATTAACAGTCTCACTCAACATAGTAGTATACTACTTGGTTTATATCTATCTTAATATATGTATATGTTTCTTTTAGCATATCATGAATATATATTGATAGAGCCCTTAGGATCTTGCTTGACTACCAGCGTTGTGATGGCAGTCACACTAGTGGAGGCTGGGTAATCTACAAGCACATCCTTGTTTAGGTCCCCAGTCGTAGGATTATCGAGACAGGGCATCGATACTCTGGAGTAGACTAGTCTGTACGCGTTTCATCCCAGTTGGGGAGATGGTCTGTCCCACAGCCATCAGTACGTTGTACTGGAGATAGTATGCATGTGCTCGTTGGGTTGCGGGTACACCGGACATGACTCGCAGGGAACTTTTGGTTGGTATTATACCCGTCGTCAGTTAATAGTTCCCAGGTGACATGAGTACAGCATAGTCCGTAGAATTGACACTGCTGCTTCGCCTCGAGTGTGTTCCCTCTGTTCTTAGATTGCTACCCTACCGCGGCTCAAAGGAGTCGTGCAAACAGGTAGCAGTTGGGTGCAGTCCCGAAGCACTTGGAGGCAGTGGCGGTTAGATAGGATTCGTCTCTCCCGGTATTGGGAGTTGATATCGTACTGTGTTTGGAGAGCCATTACGCAAAGTCCTTGGCCAGGGCAAGCGAGATTTACTGGTAGGTTTTCCAGTAGCTTCTCAAGGTGTAATGGGCTTCACTCCGACATGACTTATACCGTTTTTAGGGGACTGACGCTAGCCGCCCCCTAGGCCCGATATGCGATAGTCTTAGACGAACAGACCGGACTGTACGGAGATTGTCACATCAGGCTCAGTAGGAGTTCGGATGGGTTTTCTCATCGTCCTTCTTACCGACATCTACCTGGAGACCGTTACGTACAGCTAGTACCGCTTGCGGCCTGTGGTTAAACCCATTTCCAGCGTAGTGTCGAGTCTTTAGAGTCCCGCACAGAGAGTTTCCCTGTTTCAGGCAAAACGATATAGATGTCGTATGGTTTTACGACAGGGTTCGGACATATACGTGTATTTATGCACGTATGATATTCGGACAGTTTATACTAGTAGGCCTTGGTTTAATCCAGATTCTAGTATTGGATTATTGGATTTATGCAGTCTCAGTATATCCGTGTTTTTCATAAATACGGATGGGAGGGGCATTCTCGTAATTAGTCGAGAAGCTTTTAGAAGAAAGGTGACTCATTAGTTTTAATTCATTTGTGAATTAAAACTTAATAAGGTGGAGACCTTATGTGTTATTATCATTAATTGCACCATGACTCATGAGATGATTCATCTCAAGAATTAAATGAAGCATGGATGATATTTGTGCAAGATATTTTGTTATGCTTCATATTATTCAAAGTGAGAAGGGTTCAATTCATTATAAAAAACACACTCTCTCTCCTCAAGGTCTCCTTTTCTAAAACCTAACCCTAATCCTCTCATGTGTTGAGATCCCAAGGGTTCGCAAGACTAATAGATCCTTAATCCACTTCTATATCTTCTAGGTCACTTGGATTAGCAATCCTAGCCACTTAGTTACCTCAAGTTAGAGGTTAAAGTTTGAAGAAGGAACTCTCGGGTGGATCTTCTATTACATCGAGGAGGCCGACGAGGAGGTGAACAATAAGAACAAGAAGGACTAGTATCTTGAGGTATAATCATCTATCATAGTAGTTTAGCACTTCTAGATAGTTTGTTAGTTAGGGTTTTGCAAAGATCCATAAAATTAGTCGATGTTACCTTGAACAAAATGATTGTTTTTCCTATTCCGCCTCCCCGCATCTAGTGGGGTGTGTAACGTCGACTTACATCACGTGCATGCGAGCCCTCTCTAAGTTAGTCTTGGGAGACATATTTTTGGAGAGAGTGATTCGTGAAAAAGCGGGTAAATTACCACGCTTAGAATCTTCTATACTAAATCTCTTTAGTATGGTGTCTATGTACCTAGATTAGGACAATCCCAACATCCTTTTAAATCATCTCTATAGATCTTTATCCCCAGGATGTAAAAGGCATTACCTAGATCTTTCATGGAGAACTTTTGTGACAGGAATAGTTTGACCGAGTGCAGTATAGGAACATCATTTCCTATCAAGAGTATGTCTTCTACGTACAATACGAGGAAGAAAAGCTTACTCTCTACAACCTTTTTATATATACAAGGTTCGTCTATGTTTTTGATGAAGTCAAACTCTGCCACATCAAAACAGATGTTCTACCTCCACGATGCTTACTTTAATCCATAGATTGATTTAAGCAGTTTGCACACCTTTCTGCTGCTCCCACTGTCTATGAATCCGTCTGGCTGTGTTATGTACATACTTTCTTCTAAATCACCATTTAGAAATGAGGTCTTCACGTCCATCTGCCAGATTTCATAGTCATGGTATGCAGCAATGGCAAGTAGGATCCTGATTGACTTAAGCATAGCCAGTAGAGAAAATGTCTCATCATAGTTGACATCTGGTCGTTGACAAAAACCTTTTGCTATAAGTCTAGCTTTGAAGGTCTCAACCTTTCCATCTACACCAAGTTTCTTCTTAAAGACCCACTTGCTCCCAATGGGTTTTACCTCTTCAGGAAAAACTTCCAAAGTCCATACTTGGTTGGCACACATGGATTCCATCTCAGATCTCATAGCATCCAGATATTTCACAGAGTCCTCACTTGTGATAGCCTGCTCGAAACTAGTTGGGTCATAATCTTCCATGATGCAATCCATGCTTCCATCGTCTATGAGAAAACCATAGTATCTCTCAGGTGGATGAGGAACCCTACTAGATCCGTGGAGTGGCTGAGATTCGTCTGGGACTATTGTATCCTCCAGTTCTACCAAATCTTCTATTGCATTTTGTGTATCTGGAACTTCTTCCAGCTCTACCTCATTACCACTAATTTCTTTTACAAGAAATTCCTTTTCTAAAAAGGTGGCATGTTGAGCAACAAATACCTTTTGTTCCTCAGTATGGTAGAAGATATACCCTCGTGAATGTTTGGCATATCCAACAAACTTACATAGAATAAACCTTGCCTCGAGCTTTTCCAGATTTTGCTTTTTAATATAAGCCGGACAACCCCATATCTTAATGAAATTAAGACATGGTCTCTTCCCCTCCTATATCTCATATGGAGTGGTAGGCACGGATTTGGTCGGAACCCTATTTAATAGGTATGCAGCTGTCTCAAGTGCATAACCCCAAAAGGAAATAGGTAACTCAGCAACACTCATCATAGAGCGCACCATATCTAATAGGGTGCGATTCCTCTGCTCCGATACTCCATTGTGCTATGGTGTTTACGAAGGAGTAAGCTAAGAGAGAATCCCATTCTCTTTTAGATAATCTCGGAATTCCATTCTTAAGTATTCACCTCCTTGATCATATCGAAGGATTTTAATACTTTTACCCGTCTGGTTCCTTATTTCGCACTTATATTCCTTGAATTTCTTAAAACCTTCAGATTTGTGTTTCAACAGGAACACATGTCCGAATCTTGAGAGATCATCGGTGAATATAATGAAGTACGAGGAACCATTCCTGGCATGTGTAGCCATAGGAACGCATACATCACTATGTATCAGTCACAAGAGTTTAGTAGCTCTTTCTCCATGTCCCGTAAATGAAGTTTTGGTCATCTTTCTTTTGAGACATGACTGGCAAGTTTCATTAGATGTAAATTCGAATGGATTTAAATATCCATCTTTATGTAACTTAGCTAGTCTGGTCGCATTGATATGACCAAGTCTACAATGCCACAAGATGGTTTCGTTCATTTCTGAACTTTTCCTCTTGTGCGTGTTCTGTATATTTAGAACTGTGTTTTTATTTAGAACGTATATACCATTACATAACGTACCAAATCCAATCAACACTTGATTTAGGAAAATGTTCATAATATTTTTCTCTAATGCAAATTTATATCCTTCTTTATCTAATAAAGAAACGGGTTGCGTGGAAATCCTTGCATTCCCCTATCCTTTGCCCAGCCTTATGATAGTTGTCATAAGATAGGGCGGAACCAACGTTCCCCGGCCCAGTATAATAAGCGGGTTCGGTCAATACATCTATATTATTATCTTGATTAAGGCGTGACATGGTCGCTACCTGGAGAGAGAGAGAGAGAGAAGAAAACACTTTAGCGTGCGCTCTTGCAAGATTAGATTGGTTATTATCTTATCTAATTAGGATGGCTCCTACTATTTTTATCAAATTTTCCTTCAAACCCTAAAAGGTAAGATTAGCCGGAATTAATTACACCCTACAAGTTCGCCAATCGGTTAGCCAGGCTGGTATTGGTACTCCGAGAGAGTCTTCCCGTGCTTTCGCATGGAACTAATTAAATAACCTCATTTCCGCAGGGGCATAACCCCGTTAACACCTTTCTTAGACACCTGCTGGGTTAGTTAATTGTAAAGTGGAAAACATTCCCAGAAGTAACACTTACTCGCAGTGGGTATCAGGATCCAACTATCATATAGAAGCTATGCAATCTCATTGCAAATTTTAACACTTGAAATTCACGATATCTGTTTTTACCCCTAGCGACTTATGACCTTAACATGGTTAACAAATTATAAGCGCTAGTCAAGTTCAACCTGTCATTTCGTGATTGAATTAAACTCACCCGCACGACCCTTAATAGGTCAACAAGGCCGTACGACTACCCTAATTCAATCGCATCATATGTGGCAGATAAGCACTAATCAGCTACCATATACTACGCCTTGACGAAGGTCAACAAACGCAGCACGAATACTAAATAGTCATTATCTGAAATGACGGAGGGCTACGGCTGGTTTTGAAGAAAACCTTTAACGCAATGAACTTGATATCATTGTAGAATCTAGTGATTTGAAAATGAGTGGTTTAAGTTCCTCTTTTAAAATCGAGTAGTTTTCAAAACAAACCAAGTGGGTTGTAGCATATGCTATTTTTTCTAAATAGGTCATTCCCGGTGAAAGGATCTAGACTCTTTCATTATCGAATGAGGTGCTGGATATTCATAATGGAATACCGCTATGCAAAGCAAGAACTAGAGCTATCTTTTTGAAAAATTTGATTCTACAATATCTTTAGATTTCTTTTCTTTTCATTAATCTCATTAATGACGTCCCATCATTTATGTTTCCTTAACATCATAGAAGAAACGAAAATAAAATACATATATATGCTATCCATATTCGCCACAGGGACCCGGGTCTTCAGCGTAAGATTACTTTAACTTACGGCAGGGCGGTGTTAGGACTAGCGCAGATGAAAAACATATATAGTGTCTACTAGTATATCATATATACATAAGTTGCATTCGTCTCACACAGTTATATGATCACATCATATCACAGAAATCATCAGAAGCAAGTATATGAAATATAGGATATACTAGGAGGTCCGTGTTTTAGATTAAGCTAGTAATAAAAAATACGGATTCCACGGTCATGATGAATAGCCAAATCCACATCCCTAGACCCCTACGAGAGCGGCAAGAAACCCTATCAATTCTAAAGTTAGGCGACCGGTCTCGACTCCTCGAGATGGCCTCCCACTGGACTCTAGAACCCGGTTACTTGTGCTCCCCACCTTAGGTCTATCCTAATGCGGAAAAGTAAATAATATATATCAATGGAGACAACAACCTCAACCCGAAAGTGTCACAATAAAAGAATATTACATACAAATATTTACATGAATGAAAATTGAAAAACTCTCATCTCACGAAAAATCCCTCGGCTATTCAATCACGACGATCTAATATAACATATCAACCAGCAACACAATAACATCATATGTCATCAATGTAAGTAAATATGTGTATCCCTAATGTCGTTGACATATAACAATGAGTCGGGGATACTGCCACATATTACACTTACGGTCGCAGAAAAGAAATGAAAACTACAATAATTAGAATTCGCATCATTCTTAGACATCATAAACCTGGAATATCACATATTCCGGATTTCATGCCTAACATTATAAACCTTGCATTTAAGTCTCGAATTGAAAACACTTTTCAAAAACAAGTCGGGCAATTCAATAAGATTCCTGATTATAAGATCAAATGCTCATCGGGAACTTTAGTAGATGGCCGCACCCCCGGAGGCCGTCAACGAAGTGCATTTGGGCAGAACACCGTGAATGCGAGTATCCGAATGGATGCTTTTGGCCATGGGGTTCTCCTATGGTCCCTTGGTCAGGGCTATGGGAAGTGGTTATCTAGTAGTGTCTTCTGGCTACTATTCGCGTACGATACGAGATTGCGACGGAGTTTTGATCCGAATCCAAACTCCGTGGCAATCCATCAAATGAGACAAAAAATGTGAGATTTACAGAACAATAACTAGTTTTCACAAAACTAATCAATGTGGATTCCAAAAATTGTATCAAATATCCTAACTTATCTAGACGATATTAAACATTTCGATCGATATTTTAAACACCAGCAAATCACAGAGACCTCAACAACTTGAGCCTCAATAAAAATACTCAGAAAGTCCAAAATGACACAATGGAGCAGCAAAAGAAATAAGAGTCCATAACTCCTCATGTAGGTGGCGGAACCGCGGCCAAACCTTAGTTTAGGCAGCGGTTCCGCGACCAACATAAGAAGTTATTCCCTCATACTTCTTGGGGCTCCATACAATTACGTTCATGATTTTCTGAGAATTTTTAATCTATAAAATTTCAACTTTTAAAAAATTGGACAGAAACTTTAACGTCGTTTAGACTACGCCTAAGTCTCTAGCTTGGCTCTGATACCATGAAAGTATGTCTTAGCATCTCTACTAGGTTTCAATAAGCATTAAGTATGCAATTTTAAAAAATCTAGAGGTCTAAAGTATACTAACCTAGAATCTAACTAGAGAATTAGGGTTTCATTATAAGCAAACTAGTTCTAAACTAACAGAAGAGGGTTTACAACCTTTATAGACCGGTCCTTCACTTCTAAAGCTCTAAGTAGTATTCCCTAAAACTCTTATCAAGGCTCCACTTGAAAAAAAAGATCGAGCTTGCTTGTAGTCTTCGATGCCGAAGATGTCCACCTTGAAGTCTCTTTCATTCATGCTCACTCTTCATTAATCAAGGTATTAGTGAAGCAAACAAGCTAAACTAATGAGCTATATGAGTGTATGTTGAAAAAAATGGGAGATTTGCTCACTAGAAAAATCTTTTCTCTTTATTTTTTCCAACTCAAGAAAAACTCTAGAGAGGAAGTAGAAGAGATGAACTAAGATGAGAGAATGAACCATTAGCTCAAGATAAGATTGGGATGAATAAATATTTAAGAGCAAAACAAAAATGAGTGGATGAGTCATGACTTCTCAATACTTCTCCAAGCATCCAAATCCATAACTCATTTTCACATTTTTCTATTTTTCTCAAAAATAAATCATCCCAATTATCTATTGTCAAGTGTGATTCTCATACGCCCTAGTTCAATGTATCATCAACCATGATACAAATCCAATTCATATATATCACATATATACATAATTATATATAAAGAGAAGAAAATCTAAAGTGAGCATATATTAGTTTATATCTATATATCTATATATATCAAATATATAAATATATATCAAATTATCAAATCAACACTTGATTCAATAATCCGGTTATATCATATATAACCGACTAATATCATTTATATATGTATATCATAACATTAAATCAACACTTGATTCAATAATTCGGTCATATCACATACAACCGGCTTATATTCAATATTAGTTAATATATATATATATATATATATATATATATCAAATTATTAAATAAACACTTGATTTAATAATCCTGCTATATCAAATATAAATAAACAATATATACATATATCATTAAATCAACTCTTGATTTAATAATCCGGTTATCACATATAACCTGACTGATATCAAATATCGCTAGATTAGAATACGGTATCACATACTAGCATTCAATATAGCTCTCGCACATATCTCCATATGTGCCCTACTTCGTTTCGCTTGAGCTAGAAAACTTCTGTGTGGGACTGTAAAAACTCATCAATATGCCAGCAGTAGGTAATGATCATATCAGATACCCACAAGCCGTCAGCGGTACTAGCTGGACGTAACAGCTATCGAGGTATTGAACAAATAGAAGATCAACAACCAAACTTGTCTAAACTCCCATAGAGCTTATAAGCAACACTTACCGTACAGTCCGGTCTCTTTGTCTGATATGTCGCAATCTAGTCTTGGGGTGGAATCGTTAGATCTCAATAACTTGATAAGTCATGCCGATGTGTGGCCTATAACCTTTCGAGAAACTACTGATAACACTTACCAGTAAATCTCATCAGCCCTGGTCAGGGACTTGCTATTATATCCAATCAAGCATAGCGCAACATCAACTCCCAATACCGGGAGAGACGAAATCTCTCCTATCGCTCACTGCCTCCATATGACTCGGGACTGTACCCAAAATCCACCTGTTTGCATGACTCCTTTGAGCCGTGGCCGGGAGAAAATAAAAGCACAGTGGGAACCACACAGGACAAAATGACGATCTCGGATCTACAGACTAACCTGTAGAAGTGTCACCAGAGAACTACTATTCGACGATAGGTATGGTGCCATTTAGGAGTTCTCGGCGAGTCCTGTTCGGTGTACCCATTCTCTAATGAGCACCTATGTACAATCTTTGATGTCAAACACCAATGGTTGTGGGATCAACCATCGCCCCATACAGGGTCAAGAAACGTATACACTAGTCTACTCTGGAATATCGATGCCCTGTCTCAATACTCCCTAGACTAGGAACTATTAAAGGATGTGCTTGTGGAATACACAAGCCCCACTAGTATGCTTTGCATCATAGTCCTCGTAGTCAACCAACATCCTAAGGGCTTTATCAACATGTATCAGAAAGACAGTATAAAAATACAAGTGTACATGTTAAGATAAAGAGCAACCAGATAGCATACTATCATGTCAAGCAAGAAAGTCTTCTATATATATGTCCAAGCATCCACTATATCATACAATAATGGCCTCTAGGGCATACATATTCCTAACAATCTTCCACTTGCACTAAGACTAGTTGTTGTAGTATCGCATACCCAACATCCCAAAAAGTCTCTCAAACTGCGTCTGGGGGAGGGCCTTCGTGAGTGGATCCGCCGTGTTGTCTTTCGTATATACTCTCCTGACCTCGATCTCCCGGTGATCAACTATCTCTCGGATCAGGTGATACCGCCTCAGAATATGTCTGGATCGCTGAGGGTACCGGGGTTCCTTGGCCAAAACCACAGCTCCATTGTTATCATAATACAAGGGTATTGGATCCTTAATGGATGGAACCACACCAGTTTCAGCAATGAACTTCTTCATCCAGACAACCTCTTTGGCAGCATCGTTGGAAGCGATGTATTCAGCCTTCATCGTCGAGTCTGCTACGTTATCTTGCTTGGAACTCTTCCAACATACCTGATTAGTCTAAAATATTGCACATTTGAATGAAAAGTTCCCCTACTATTGTTAAGTACTAAAATGTGTTTTTTGTAAATATAGAACATATGAGGGTTTATTTGTAAAAGTTCATTATCATATGTTTCTATATTATAATTAACATAATTAGGGAAAATATATGCATGAAATCTTAGTAATTAAAATATGCATATCATATCAAATATTTCTAATCAATATTCTCAATATATTATATCATTTAAATGTTTAGGATAATATCTCAAAAAAATACCAAATTCTACTAACACTATGACTTGAGATATTGTGCAGATATTAGCTCAGGTCTGGAATCCAAGAGATCCGAGTCAAATCGGGATATCGAAACTGAATCTGCCAAAATTTAGAAGCAAATCGAGAGATCTAGCAACGACAGAGACTCAGAGTATTATTTTTAGAATCGAGACATCAAGAGGACTCCAAACATCAACACAAAATACCAGATAAAATCCCAAACCCTGATGCCACCAAGATGCGGCGGAACCGCCGTCAAACATGGCTATATATGGTGGTTCCGTGGCGGTTTGATAGCCCTATGATGTGACATTTGATGGTTTGGATGCTAACTGCATATATTCTTATATGAAATCTAGGGTTTCTGGTTTGAGGGACTATATAAGGGACTGTGAGCTGTTCATTGAAAATGATCACCGAAGAGATCAAGAGATTCAAGAGATCCACGTATTTGAATGATCATCATCTATTCATCTACCTCCCACAAGAGAGAGATCTAGAGAAAACTAGGGTTCTTATATTCTACTTTCTAAGGAGAATTGTAAATGCAATAGTTGATTAATAAAGATAGTGTTTTTTATTATTCTTTTTGCATTTAATTTCCTCACTTACTTTCTGCATTTGCTTTTCTGCATCTTAATTATGATTTCATTCATCTTCATCCTCTCTTCTAACTTAACCATGAGCGAGTAATTTCCAACTTGCTAGGGTTCGTACGATAGGGTAGGATAATGGATAAAAAAATCTTTTAACTTCTTTTATACATTTTAAAGTTTATAAACTTTAGCAAAATAAATGTTAACCTCTTTATCGGGCGCGCTACTAATTTATTGATAGTCTCAACCACGATTTGAGATTGGTTTAACATTTGTTTTGTTAAGAGCTAGACATGAATAGAGATTAATGCAAGGACAAGGGTTAATAGTGGGGAAACCCTAGTTTCTTTCAAAAACCCTAATCTACATTCATCACTATCGATCTAGTTTTAAACTATTAGAAGATAAATGAGTCATTTTTAATTATTCATTCATTACTACTAAGTTCTATGAACCCTACAAGCCTTTTCTTTATAAATTCTATATCCATAACGATAAACAACCATCCCATCTTTAATCAACTCGTCTAAAGCAAGAAAAGAGTTCCCCTACAGACGACCCGTACTCATCGCGGCTAGCTACTAGCGACACCGTCTTGATTGCAGTTACTTTACAAAACACTTTTTAACGATCAATCAAATGGCGCCGTTGCCGGGAAAACGGTCATAATTTTTTCTTGTTATTCGGATTGATTTCTTATAAAATCCGGCAATCACAAAATAAAATAAAAAAACCGCATCTTGCGCTTTTAACGATTATTGTGCGAGTTTTGCAAGAGAATCTGGAGTAACCAGAGCAAGCCAACAGAGAACAAGAGAATTTCAAATTGGACCAGAGGAGTATAGGAGAGTACTGAAGAAATTTCAGCAGGAGATCCTTTAAATCGGCGATGGAACCACGACATTTAGTGAGGATTGGCGGTGGAACCGCGGCGGTTTGGGAGAATTGGGCCTCCAATCTTCTCAGGTACTCCCCTATTGTCTTCCTCTCTCCTCTAAAACTCTAATAATATAATTTTACTTGCAGGATTCTTTGCAAATATCGCCGCTAAAAATCTTTTTGCGTGTTTTAGATTTTGGTTTGTTTTGCATATCTAAAACAGCCATTAAGGGGCAATAAACCCAAATTCAGACTAGGTGGGGATTTCATCACCCTTCCTAGGCCCCACAATTCACAAATGAGCATCCTATCACCCTACATTTTTAAAAAATATCTAGACCAAGCCTTAAGGATTGTCGCTCTCAATTAGGACAGAGGAAGGTCGTGGGTAATCTATTGCTTATCCGCATTTTCCTTGTGGTGTCTAAGGCAAGTGTGACTGAGTAAAGTGGTTACTTAATTAGGCCCGCTATTTCGGTGATTCGTATAGCGGATACCTCCCACTTACCTGGCCACAAGATTGATAAGGAGCTACTAGAGGATTGATCCTGCGACTTGTCCCTTGGAAGTCTAGGAGCGGTTTAGTGACTTGACCTAGGAGACCCAGTTCTAGGGATTGATTGTGCATTTTCTGATTTGTTGAGTCAAGCCTCAAGTCCCTCTTTCAAAGCAAAACAATTTCCAAAATCCAAAAAAAGCTTAAATTATTACCCTTTCACCCTCTTTTCTTTTTATTTTCTTATAATGGGTAACCCAAACAGATGAACTCTTGCCGAGTTTTGCTATCCAGAACTAGATATTTCTTGTTTTCGTAATCACTTCGGTACAAAATCTGACTCTACCATGTATTTAAGGGATAGGATAGAGCACGCGGAAAAGAACAATTGGATACCTCACTCAAGGTCCTATCAACCGCATCAAAATTCAACATCTTCTTATGTTGATAATCCGTTTAAGGCGGGTGAGGGAACTTCTAAACGCATGTCCATCGCTGAGCATATTGCGAAGGCTGAAAGCCAAAGTTTCAATCCTTTCACTAATCCAAAACTATTAGGACAACAAACACCATCATTTCCATATGAAAATATTGATGCTCGTTTTGAGGCAAATATGACATCTTTCATACCCATGACCATTTCTGAACAAATAGCAATTACCAGTCGCCAACAAGCCAACTAATCTCAATATTCTTCATATCACAATATTGATCCTAATCCTGTTTATGAAACTTGGGTACAACATTCTAATTCTTATCCACAGTATCAAATTTTCACACGCTCTCATGTTGACACTACTCTTGAGGCTAATGGGACAAGTCATAAACGTATGTCGATTGCGGAACACATTGAACTCGTCCGTAGCCAATAATTAAAGGCATCTTTTCTTAACATTTTTTTTCAGGCTAATGCGGCAAATCATAAACGCATATCAATTGCGGAATACATTGAACTCGCCCGTAGCCAAAAATTAGACACATTCCAACCATACTCAACTTCCTCACCTTATCTAGACAGTGCTTCTGAAAATCAATTAGAAAGTTCTACGGTTCAAAGAAAATCCTTCATTGGAACTTCTTCACAAACCATGTCTAGTCCTGAAGTAGAGTTGGAATTGAGCAGTGAAAAAGAACAAGAGATCTATCAAAGTCAAACCAAAACCAATTCTTTTGATCTCAACACCTTCCATCCTGCATCCCAACCGAATATATTCGATGTTCAACCACTTCATAGTCTAAGCGATGAGGTGCTCGAGAATAACAAGTTTGATTTTTCCAATAGTGAGCGTGAAAAAGAGCTTGACACCATTTCAAATCAAACCGATCCTTATTCGACTACACTTGATATTTCAAACCTTCCAACTCCATCAAGTGAACCAAGTGATTTATTAATTGAGTATATTATAATTGATGAATTCTTAAATACCTATTCATTTGATTTGACTGAAGGTGTTAGTGAGAGCGGTGATAAGAATATCGTTGAAGATGAACCCCTTATGTTGGATGAGTTGGATTCTCCTACCCATCATGTCCCTTCTATTGAAAGTGAACATCTTCCTATATATTTAACCGATCATATTCTTACCATAGACTTATCCGATATGCAAAACGATATCCGGCCTTCATTTCCCACATCTGGTTCAACAACGCTCGACACACAAGTTTGTTTACCCATTTCATCACCCACTTTCTTTGGTTCTTTTAATCTTCTTTCAACTTTACCGAGTTTTGATGAATCACACTCTGATATTTCGAGTTCTATGATTCTTGAAAGACCACTTGATTTAGACTCTTTTAAAAATAAGGTAGATGAGCTTTTCAAGGCTCGTACCTCCATAATTTATGACAAATCAAGTGGGTTGAATTCTGGCGTGAAAAAGATTGACCTTGAAACTTTCAGTCTTCCTAGAGAATCAGCTTATTCCACTGATTCTTTTCTTTCCGATGGGATCATCATCGATGAAAGTTTCAAAATATTTTCGCCGAAGAACTCGCGTTTCTTAAAGACTTGGATGTTGTGATGAATCAACCTCCATTGGAAATTCGTGCGCTTCCATTTGAGGCTGGAGAAGTTGAACCACCACCCCTTCTTCTTATCCCATACGAGAATGTGACTATTCTACCCATTCCTAATCATTCACATTCTCGTTTTTGTTCACCATCACTGTCTTGTCTCTACCAACCGAGATGTAAACCCAATCGATTACGTCTCTTATCTCCCCACTTCTTCACATCTATCTGTGACGTGATCATCTACCAACCATGGGTTACATTGATAAATTATTCGAATGGTTGATGTTGAATTTTGGTCTTTGTAAAGTTTTGTATAGACCAATAACTTTACCCCCTTATGATTTTAAATGCTTAAAAAAAAATACTGTTTCACTCATGTTTGGGGGGGGGGGAGAAAATATTTTGTCTCTTGAAAGAAAAACAAATTTTTACACAATTGTGAGCCAAAAATAAGTTTGGGGGAGGAATTCACTGTCATTGACTTCTTGTCCCTCTTCACTAATCATTAAGAACTTTTCCTCCCAAGTCTACAGGTTGTGCGATTAAAAGATGACATCAGTGAGGACACTGCTGCAAATAGGTTTGGAAAAGGTTTGTGCTTATTCACGCAACATTTTGCATTATACTAAATAAAAGCACTAAATTTTTTTGATAATAAAGGTTAGAAAGTAAATATATATATGAAAGAAAGGAAAAGATTTAAGAAATGCAAGAAAATTAGATGTTTTAAAACAATGCTGGTAATAGGTAGTTATGAGTTGTTGTCCCAAGGGTTAGTAAGATGAAGGAAATCACTAATCCGAGGATAGAAATAGTTCTGAAAAATAGTCCCTATTCTTGAGTCTGAACATCTGAACGTTGATACCCTACTATACGCACTTGCACACATATTGAAACTTGGGATAGTAGAGGATACCTTGAAATGCTCTTGTCTAAAAGCTTTAGTATGAAGGAATATATATATAAACAAAAATATAAATGACATAAAAAATGGTGAAGAAAAATGAACACTGGTTTTGTAATTACTTAAGGTAGCAGAAAAAAATATAGCAAGGGTGCCTTATCACCTAGTGCTTTAGACCAACTAGTTTGGAAGCCACTACTAAGCCTTAGTCGTTGCAAGACTAGGATATTGCTAATTACGCCTAAAAGAGTGAGCACAGTTGGTAATCGGTTGGTTAGTATCTCAAGAAGTATTAACAGTAGCATGAAGAATGTGTGAACAATTCCATCTAAAAACATTCACCGACTAAAAAGTACTAAGGAAGACGGACAAGAGTATGATAGATTGAATTGAATTCTCCAAGTATAGGGATGTATTTTACACACATGTAGGGGTATATGATCGATGTTTGGAAGAAAAGTAGGGAGGAAGACTAAAGACGATGTTTTATTGAGGGATGATGTGATTTCTGACATCTTTTTATCACTATTAAGATAGAGCTCATGGCAACTAAAAATTTAGGATAGTTTGAAACTCTTATTTTTCAAGTTCTTTCTTTTATATGTTCTTTATCTTTGTATGTAACTTTTATCTTCTTTCTTTTATGGGATTTTGTGGGTGTAATCCGCTGAAAACCCTTACGAGACAACACCCCTTCTTTTAGGGACACCCAGAGGTTTAAAGGCTTGTTGCACGTGCTCAGTGCAATCGTGTTGCCTACGAAAGTGTGCTTGGTTTTTCTTTTTCTTTTTCTCTTTTATAACTAGTTTGCTCGGGACGATCAAAGTTAAGTTTGGGGATATTTGATTAGTCTAAAATATTGCACATTTGAATGAACATTTCCTTACTATTGGTAAGTACTAAAAGGTGTTTTTTGTAAATATAGAACATATGAGGGTTTATTTGTAAAAGTTTATTATTATATGTTTCTACATTATAATTAACATAATTAGGGAACATATATGCATGAAATCTTAGTAATTAAAATATGCATATCATATCAAATATTTCTAATCAATATTCTTAAGATATTATATCATTTAAATGGTTAGAATAATATCTCAAAAAAATACCAAATTCTACTAATACTATGACTTGAGATATTGTGCATATATTAGCTCAAGTCTGGAATCCAAGAGATCTGAGTCAAATCGGAATATCGAAACCGAATCTGCCAAAATTTAGAAGCAAATTGAGAGATCTAGCAACGGTAGAGACTCAGAGCATTATTTTCAGAATCTAGACATCAAGAGGATCTCCAAATATCAACACAAAATACCAGATAAAATCCAAAACCCTGATGCCACCAAGATGCGGCATAATCGCCGCTAAACATGGCTATATGTGGCGGTTCCGCGGCGGTTTGATAGCCCTAAGATGTGATATTTGGTGGTTTGGATGCTAACTGCATATATTTTTATATGGAATCTAGGGTTTCTGATTTGAGGGACTATATAAGGGACCGAGAGCTGTATATTGAAAAGGATCACCGAAGAGATCAAGAGATCCAAGAGATCCACGTATCCGAGTGATCATCATCTATTCATCTACCTCCCACAAGAGAGATCTCTAGAGCAAACTAGGGTTCTTGTATTTTACTTTTTATGGAGAATTGTAAATGCAATAGTTGATTAATAAAGGTAGTGTTTTTTTATTATTCTTTTTGCATTTAATTTCCGCACTTACTTTCCGCACTTACTTTTCTGCATCTTAATTATACTTTCATTCATCTTCATCCTCTGTTCTAACTTAACCATGAGCGAGTAATTCTTAACTTGCTAGGTTTCATAGGATAAGGTAGGGTAATGGATGAAAAAATCCTTTAACTTCTTTTATACATTTTAAAGTTTATAAACTTTAGCAAAATAAATGTTAACTTCCATATCGGGCGCGCTACCAATTTATTAATAGTCTCGACCGCGATTTGAGATTGGTTTAACACTTGTTTTGTTAATGGCTAAACATGAATAGAGATCAATGCTAAGACAAGGGTTAGTAGTGGGGAAATAGTAGTTTCTTCCAAGAACCCTAATCTACATTCATCACCATCGATCTAGTTTTAAACTATTAAAAGATAAAGGAGTCATTTTTAATTATTCATCCATTACTACTAAGTCCTATGAACCCTACAAGCCTTTTCTTTATAAATTCTATATCCGTAACGACAAATAACTATCACATCTTTAATCAACTCGTCTAAAGCAAGAAAAGAGTTCACGTTTCCCTGTGGATGACCCGTACTCATCGCATCTAGCTACTAGCGATACCTTCTTGATTGCGGTTACTTTACAAAATAATTTTTAATGATCAATCAATACCGCCCCTCCATTGAGGGTGAAAACAGAACTCGAGACAGACTTGCTATCGTCCTTATCACTCTGGAAGCTCTAATTGGTAAAGGAATCCACCTGGAATTCACCGTTACCATACACCAAGAACATCTCTTTAGTCCTTCTCAAGTATTTAAGAATGTTCTTCACAGCTGTCCAGTGCATCTTCCCTGGGTCTGATTGATACCTACTTACCACACTAAGTGCGTAAGCTATATCCAGTCTGGTATATAATATCACATACATGATATACCCAACTACAAAAGTATAGGGTATCACGTGCATGCGAGCCTTCTCCAAATCAGTCTTGGGAGACATCTCTTTGGAGAGAGTGATTCCTGAACAAGCAGGTAAATTACCACACTTAGAATCTTCCATACTAAACCTCTTTAGTATGGTGTCTATGTACCTGGATTGGGACAATCCCAATATCCTTTTAGATCTATCTCTATAGATCTTTATCTCCAGGATGTAGGAGGCATCACCCAGATCTGTCATGGAGAACTTTTGTGATAGGAAGAGTTTGACCGAGTGCAGTATAGGAACATCATTTTCTATTAAGAGTATATCATCTACGTACAATACGAGGAAAATAACCTTACTCTCTACAACCTTTTTATATATACAAGGTTCATCTACGTTTTTTATGAAGTCAAACTCTTTGACTGCCACATCAAAACAGGTGTTCCAGCTCCGCGATGCCTACTTTAATCCGTAAATTGATTTAAGCAGCTTGCACACCTTTTCACTGCTCCCACTGTCTATGAAGCCCTCTGGCTGTGTCATGTACGGTTACTACATTATTTCGCTAAAGTCGAAAAACCCTCTGTGTGGGACTCTAAAGACTTGACAACATGTTGGTAGTGAGTTCACTGAAAAAACCCTGAAGAGCTCACAAGAACGTCTGTGGCACTAGCTGTATGTAACGGCTATCTATGTATCTATTGAAGGGAAGATCAACAAGAGAACCCGTCCGAACCCTTACTGATCCTGTCAGTGACATTCACCATACAGTCCGGTCCGTTCGTCTGAGAGTATCGCATATCGGGTCTAGGGGTGGTAAACGTCAGACCCCTAATAATATGATAAATTGTGCCGGTGTGGAACCTAATACCATGTGAGAAACTACTGGAATCACTACCAGCAGTTCTAACCTGCCTGGTCCAGGGACTTATGGTATCGGCCAACCACATACTCTGCGACATCGACTCCATATAGTAAGAGAGACGAATCCCTTCTATCATTCTTTACCTCCGGTGCTTCAGGACTGCACTCAACTACTACCTGTTTGCACTGCTCTTTAAAGTCGTGGTAGGGCAGTAATCTAAGTACTGTGGGAACACACTTGAGACGAATGATGATGTAAGGTCATGCAAACTACTTGTACTTATGTCACCTGAGAACTGCTATCTGACGGTAGGTATAATACCAATTAGCATATTTTTGACGAGTCTGTCTAGTGTAACTCATAACCTAATGAGCTCCTGTATACAATCTTTGGTGCCGGACACCGATGGCTTTGGGACAGGCCACCTCCCTTCATGGGAATAAGAAACATATGCACTTGTCTACTCCGGAGTATCGATACCCTGTCTAGAAACTCCAACTACTAGGGACAATTTTAAGGATGTCTTATAGACCACTTAGACCCCACGAGTATGATCGCCATCACAACTCTAGTATTCAAGCAAAGACCTTTTGGGCTTTACCAACATGTAAGATCGATACGTAATATAAAATAGAATATATACACATGTTGAGGTAAATACAAGCCGAATAGCATACTATCATAATCTGCAAGACTGTCCTATATATATATATATATATATATCCCAAGCATCCAAATATAATATACAATCATATACCATACAATAATGTCCTCTACGACATACATATCTAAAAATCTCCTACTTACATTAAGGCCATGCATTAGCATATCGAAGATTAATCATCTCCAATAGCCGCTCAAGCTGGGTCTGAGGAAGGGCCTTGGTGAGTGGATCTACCATGTTGTCCTTTGTATCTACTCTTCGAATTTGTAAGTCGATATCGCGCACCCCACATGTTCGCGGGGAGGCGGAATTTGCAAAAAAAGATTTTTACGGGCTTCGCAACACCGACTAGAACCAAGGATCGACCATAAACCCTAGCTAGCAAACTATATGAGATTTAACTACTCGGAAAGAATGTTATACCTCATGATACAAGTCCTTTGGGTCTTCTCCGCTGTCCTCCTCGTCATCGTAGGCTCCAAGGATCGATCCGGATCGTAGCTTCCTCTTCGGCTTCCTCGAGCCAAAGACGATCCACCCGAGAGTCTATAGTCCGAGCTCCAACCTGAAATCTGTTAGTGTATATGCCCTAGAGGCCATTACTGTATCATACTAGTTTGTATATTACTTAATGGAAGCTTGGGATATTCACAGTTGTATATACAATCTTGCTCGAAATGGTAGTATGCTACTTGGTTTGTCTCTTCTTTAATATATGCATGTGTTTCTTTTAGCATATCGCTGATATACATATTAGTAGAGCCCTTAGGATCTTTGCTTGATTACCAGCGTTGTGATGGCGCTCACACTCGTGGGAGCTGGGTGATCTATAAGCACATCCTTATACAGGTCCCTAGTCGTTGGACTATCGAGACAGGGCATCGATACTCCGGACTAGACTAGCGTATGCGCTTCTCATCCCAGCGTGGGAGACGGTCTGTCCCACAGCCGTCAGTACGTCGTACTTGAGATAGTATGCGGGTGCTCGTTAGGTTACGAGTACACTGGACAGGACTCGTCGGGAACTGTTGGTTGGTATTATACCTATCGTCAGTTATCAGTTCCCAGGTGACATGAGTACAGCTTAGTCCGCTGACTTGACACTGTCACTTCGCCTCGAGTGTGTTCCCACTGCACTTTGATTACTATCCTACCACGGCTCAAAGGAGTCGTGCAAACAGGTAGTTTTTGGGTGCAGTCCCGAAGCACTTAGAGGCAGTGACGGTTAGACAGGATTCGTCTCTCCCGGTATTGGGGGTTGACATCGCGCTGTGTCCAGGAGAGCCATTACACGAGTAGTCCCTGGCCAGGGCAAGCGAGATATGCTGGTAGGTTTCCAGTGTTATCTCAGGGTGTTCTGGGCTACACTCCGATACGACTTGTACCGCTATTAGGGGACTGACGTTCACCGCCCCCCTAGGCCCGCCATGCGATGTATCAGACGAACAGACCGGACTGTACGAAGATTGTCACATACAGGCTCAGTAGGAGTTCAGATGGGGTTCACCTCGTCAGTCTTCTTATCGACATCTACCTGGGGACCGTTACGTACAGCTAGTGCCGCTTGCGGTCTGTGGTTAAACCCACTGCCAGCGTAGTGTCGAGTCTTTAGAGTCCCACACAGAGAGCTATTCGCCTTTAGGCAAAATGAGTAGAGGTCGCATGGTTTTGCGACAGGGTTCGTTCACATCCGCGCACTTGTGCACGTTTGCTGTCCGGACAGCTTATACTAGCGGGCTTTGGTTTAAGCCGGATCCTAGTATATGATTTGGGATTGGTTTTTCTCATTGTATTCATGTTCCTCGGATCACGAATACGGGTGCGTATGCACAGTTGCTTGAGACAGAGGGAGAGGACTTTGATTAGGGTTAATGACTATTGTCATTTTTTTAACCCTAATACTTATGTGTGTATTATTGTTAATTAATATTAGTTTAATAATTGTGCATGGTTATGGTTGTTGACCATTTGACCTATCTTGACTTGTTGACCTTGTTGACACTTTGACCATCATCATTTCATTTGGAAGATGCTCTTTGATCCTTGCAATTTGCATTAAAAATGAAATGATAATGGTCATGTCTTGATTAAGCCATGACAATTATCTCACTAATTATCTAATTACAATAATTCACACATATATGTGAGAATGGTTTATTTTATTCTCTCATTCTATCATTTACTTTCTCTCTCTTGTTCTTCCTCTCCCTCAAGCTCTCCTCTCTCATGTGTTGAGAAACACTTGAGCTTGAGAAAAACCCTCTCTTGATAATCTCTATTCTCATCTAGGGTTCAAGGATTGGCACTTCTTGCACCCTAGTTACTTCTAGCTTGGAGTTGAAGCCAAAGGTTGACGCTTTCGGGTGGATCTTTCTTTGACGGGAGAAGACGACTAAGGTGACCTCCTTCCACCACTCCAAGGAGCAAGGAGAGAAGGACATAAAGCCCAAGGTATAACCTTTCTAGCACTTAGCTAGTTACTAGTTAGCTTTAGCTTGTTTTTGTTTAGCAAAGATCCTTCATAGTAGAGTCCATGTTGCCTAAGCTCATAAAAATCCGTTTTTTATTCCGTTTTCCGCCTCCCCGCAAGTACCGTGGTCGGCAACGTGGACTTACAAAATCCGAGGTAAATAGGGCAACAAAATTGATAAACTTGATGGCCTAGGTGATGTAGAGAATAAAGATGGATTTATTTGTCTCTTGGAACCCAAGTTTACTCAAATCATGAGACCATAAGGGTTTTTGATGTGAGGATGAAGAAGAGAGCTAACTTGAAGAAAGAAGAATGGTTTTTGATAATGATACTGATAAAATGAGATGGCTACCTTGACTTGACTACAAGCATTGTGTTCAGTTGATAAAACTGCACATTTAATATGACATTTTTCCTACTATTTCTATATAATAAAAGGTGTTTATATAATATATGACACATATGAAGGTTTATCTGCAAAAATACTATTTTCATGTGTTTATATATTATAATTAACATTTGGTAGGAAAAAGTAAGCATATAATATCCATGTAACATTTGGCCCATTTAAATATGCTTACCTTAATAAATACATTTGATCAATTCTTAATGGTTAAGTTAATATCTCAATAAAACAAACTCTACTAATATTTGTTGAGTTATTGTGCAGAATTTTCAGGACTGAAATCAAGGAAATCAAAGTTGGCAAAACAAACCTGCATAATTAAGAAAGTAAACTAAAGAAATCAATTCTGACAGTGACGTAGAAAAGATTTTCAGTTTCCAGATATTCAAAAGATCACCACGTGTCATCAAGATGAAGCCCCAGAAAAACTAACAGATGATCTCCCTGTTTGATCGCGGAACCGCGTCCAAACCCACCTATTGGCCGCGGTTCCGCCGCGTATCAGAAGAGTTGGGAGTTGGGATTTTTCTGTTAGGATCTTAACCACCGGTTTCCAAATTAGGAAGCTAGGGTTCTGGCTCTGGGATTATAAATAAGGACCAAGAGCCTCTTGGAAAAATCATCAAGCTGAAGAGATCACGAAGTCCGCGACAGGCTCATGAATCTAGGCTGATCATTAACGATTCATCTACCTCCTTAGGAGAGATCGAGAAGCAAAACTAGCATTTTGTAATCATTTTCTAAGGGAACAAAGTGTAAATGAAATTTGTTGATTAATAAAGGTAGTTGTTTTCTTATTCTATCTTTTTGTAGTTTTAATATGATTTCTCTCTCCATCTCTTCTTCTCCCAACATGCGCGAGTAATTCTTCGCTTGTTAGGGTTCATGAGATTAGGGTAGGTTAATGGATGTTGAAGATCCTTAAACTCTTTTTACGTCCTATAAAGTTTATAAACTTTATCAAAAGAATAGTTAACATCTTAATTGGGCACGCCATCAATTCATTGCTAGTCTCGACTGTGATTAGAGATTAGATTAACAATTGTTTTGGTAAAGGCTAGAAATGAACGGAGATCCATGTCGAGATAGGGGTTAAGAGTGGGAACCCTTTTCCCTCCAGAAACCCTAATCTACATGTATCACCATCGATCTAGTTTTAAATATATTAAAGGATAAAAAGAGTAATTTTTAATTAATCATCCATGACTACTAAATCTTAATGAACCCTACAAGCCCTCTTTTAATATTAAACTTACATCCGTAGTTAATCTAGATCTATATTTTGCATCCGTGTTTAACGTAGATCTAGAAACTATTTCCACTATTCTTTATTCCTCCTTGCTTTTTCAACACGTCTAAAGTAAGCTTAAAAGATTCAACATTTCCCAGAGGACGAGCTGTATTCATTTCGGTCTAGCTACATGCGACACCGTTATTGATTGCGGTTAATTACTACTCTAAAATACACATCAATCAAATGGCGCCGTTGCCGGGGATACGTGCGTAATTTTTTATTCTTACTATTTGTGTTGAATTCTTATACGATCTATATCATAATTAAAACAAAACTGCAAATTGTATATTTAACGAATTGTGTGTCAATTTTGCAAGGAGATCTGGAGTCACAGACTTGAGGAAACAGAAAGACAGAGACATTCATCGAGATCCAGAGGAGTACAGGAGGCCACGTAGCAAACTTCATCAACTGATCCTTCTTTCTCACGGCGGATCCGCGGCAATAAGGACAAATAGCGGCGGAAGCGCGGCGGAATTGGAGATCTAGGGTTCCAAACTTCTCTGGTAAATTTCTTAACTCTTTCTCTCTCTTCTGAAATCCAATAAAATATCTTTTCTGCAGGATTCTTTGCAAAATATCGCCGCTCAAAAATATTTTTGCAAAGTTTTGTAATCGGTTTGTTAATTCATATTTTAATACGGATTTTTAAGGGGCAAAGACCAAATTCAGATTAGGTGGGGATTTTATCACCCTTCCTAAGCCCCACAAATCACAAACCGAGCATCTGCATCAACCCTACATTAATTTAAAAAATATATAGACAAGACTCTAAGGACTGTCGCGCTCAATAAGGACAGAGGAAGGTCGTGGGTAATCTATCGCTTATCCACATTACTTTTGTGGTGCCTAGGCAAGTGTGTCTAAGGCAAGTGGTTACTTAATTAGGCCCGCTATTTTCGGTGATTCGTATAGCGGATACCTCCTACTTACCTGGCACTTACCTGGCCACAAAAGTAGTAAAGAGGTGGCAGAGGATTGATCTTACGGCTTGTCCTTTGGAAGTCTAGGAGCGGTCTAGAGACTTGACTTAGGTAACCTTAGTTCTAGGGTTATTTGTGCATTTTTGTGTGATTTGTCTATGTCCGACACACTTTTCAAAACAGACCATTTTTAAAAGTACACACGCTGCCGCTTGCGCTAAACCCGCTTAGTGCATGCTTGGCTGGACACGGGATTTTAGTGCCCGTCTTGTCCGCGTTCCTGCTATCGACTCCGAGGTCGGTACTTCTTCATCTTCTTTTTCCCTACCACCCACCACATCAACCGAGATGGACGGTGCTCCATCAAATTATAACATCACGCTGCCACCGCCCGTAGGTGAGCGGAATCCACCGCGCATCTCTCTCCAAGAGAGATGCTATCCTATCCGTGGTCCATTTCCCACTTGCTTATCTATTCCACCAGCCAACGGGAATAATTTTGAAATTAAACCCCACTACATCAATCTGTTGCCCAAATTTCATGGGCTTGAGTCTGAAGACGCGTACGTTTTTATCACTAAATTCGAAAACGTATGCGCAATGATGGGTACTTCACAACTGACTGTGGATGCTATGCGCTTGCGTCTTCTCCCATTCACTTTGTGCGACTTGGCAGAAAAATGGCTTTATAATACTGCCGCATGCTCTATCACTAATTGGGATGAATTCGTAATAGCATTTCTTAAGAAGTTTTACCCAAACCATAAGACCGCCTGTGTTAGGAGCGAGATCAACTAGTTTACCCAGCTTCCCAATGAACCATTTTGGAAGTGCTTTGAACGTTTCAAGGATCTGCTTGTCCAATGTCCTCATCATGGAATAAATAGATGGGATTTGTGCCGAATTATATATGAGGGCATTAATCCAGCGACAAAGCAGATGCTTGAAACAAATTGTCAATGCAATTTCATGTCTAAAGATGATGGTGAAGCTTGGAAATATCTGGAAGACCTCGCTGAAAACACTTTGCAGTGAGAAAGCATAAGACCGCCTTCATCTAGGGGAGGTATTCATCAGCTCGATGTTTCCATCGCAGTAAAAGCCGAAATGGCAGCGATGCAAAAGAAACTCGACGCTATTGAGAACAAATTCTCATCAGTCTCCCTGAATCAGGTAATGCTTCCCAAGACTGTATGTGGTTGCTGTTCAGATCCTTCACACTTGATGGAAGAATGTTCTATGAATGCACCGTTTCAAGGTCACGAGCAAACTAATACTGCTTTTCAGCAGCGACCTAGAAACGATCCTTATTCTTCCACGTACAATCAGGGATGGAGGAATCATCCTAATTTTGCTTGGAACCAAAACCAGTTCCAAAGCAATTATCAAAGACCCCCTCTACAGCAACAGCAACCACAACCACAAAGTCAGCACCCCTTTCAGTCACAAAATTTTCAAAATCCGGCCAACACTTCTACACCGCAATTGGCCGGTACTGATAACTCTTCACTCGCACAAACTTTGGATTTGTTTATGAAACATACCATTCAAATGTCGGCTGATATGAAGTCTTCTATTGATACCATAAAGAAAGACTCCGCCTCCTACGGTGAGAGTATTAAATCAATAGAAAACCAAATTGCACAGTTGAACGCCGCAATGAGTGCAAGAGAGAAAGGGAAACTCCCATCTCAACCCCTACCGAATCCAGGCCACTCACAAAATCATAATGTGAATGCCGTTACTACGTTGAGATCGGGAAAAGTGCTGAATAACCGAGTGGGTGAGCAATTTGATGATGTTAGTGATACCAATGATACCCCGGCTTCTACTTCTTCCCCTAATTCGTCTAGTCTCCCATCTACTTCCGAGCCTATTCTACGCTTCCCACAAGGCTCGAACCCTCAGTCCACTTCCACAAATCTATCTAAAACGATCCTCACTCCAATTCTGGGATCCATTCCATCCCCACAATCCTCTCCAATGTTGGACCCGACCCTTATTGATAAAGCACCTTATCCAAACAGGTTAAGGGGCAACAGACCAAGTCCACCAATGGAGAAGATTGTGGAAATTTTTAAGCAAGTTAACATAAACATTCCTCTCCTAGATGCTATTCAACAAGTTCCGTCTTATGCAAAAATCCTAAAGGACTTGTGCACTAGGAAGAGAAAAGTACAAGTACCTAAAAAAGTTTTCCTTGCGAGTAATGTGAGCACTTCTTTTACACAACAACTACCCAAGAAACGAAAGGGCCCCGGAAGTCCTACAATTTCTATTTCTATTGGGGGTAAAAGTATCAATCGTGCTCTACTCGATTTAGGTTCTAGTGTTAACTTGCTTCCGTATTCTGTTTATGAGCAATTAGGGATCGGAGAGTTAAAACCTGCGCATTGCACTCTTCAGATGGCCGATCGATCTATCTCCAAACCTAGAGGTGAGCTAGAGGATGTGTTAATCAAAGTCGGGGAATTTATATTTCTTGTGGACTTTATCGTTATTGATACACAACCTGTAGCGAACCCACGAAACCAAATTCCGGTAATTTTAGGTCGAACTTTCCTTGCGACTTCCAACGCTGTAATCAATTGCCGAAACGGCTCTATGACCCTATCCTTTGGGAAGAAGTCAATTGAGCTTAACATTTACAAGTTGGGAAGTGAACCCTCCGAACCCTATGCTCATATGTGTTCTGTCGAAACAATAGATTCCGACAGCAGCGAAATTGAAGAGCTTCACGATACTGATCTCGACTCCGCTATTACATTGTTGTCCGGGTCAACATCTAACGCTGAATATGGACCTTTTATGGAGTCCGAGTATCATCCCGTTCTTTCCGATGAGATTATTATTCGGGATATCGATGAAAGTTTTGAAGAAATTTTCGCTGACGAACTCGCATTCTTAGAAAATATGGGTGTTGTGATGAATCAACCTCAACACAAGGAAGTTGAACCATCACCATTTCTTCCTATCAACAACAAGAATACGAATAATCCACCTTCATTGTTTCGTCTCTACAAACCGAGACGTAAACCCGTTCTTTACCACCTCCTATCTCCCCACTTCTTCAAATCTCTGATTTTCCACCAACCAGTACGTTTCATCGATAAAATTTTTGAATGGTTGGTGTTGACTTTTGGTATTTGTAAGGCTTTACTTTGACCAATAACTTTAAACCCCCTATTAATTTTAAATGCTTAATACTATTTTACTCAAGTTTGGGGGGGGGGGAGGGAGATATGTTGGCTCTTGAAATAAAATTTTTACAAAATTATGAGCCAAAAATAAGTTTGGGGGAGGATTATCACTTTCAATTTTTGTTGCCCCCGTTAATAACCTTTCCTGCCAAGTCTACAGGTTTTTCAGATTTAAAAGAGACAACAGTGAGGACATTGCTGCAAACAGGTTTTGGGGAGGCTTGTTCTTATTTACGCGTTACTTTGTACTATACTATATATAAGCACAAATTTTTTTTGATAATAAAAGAGTAGAAAGCAAAAAATTATATATGAAAGATAGGAATAGTTTAAGAAAAATAAGAAAGTTAGATGTTTTCTTAAACAAAACTAGTAATAAGTAGTTATGAGCTGTTGTCCCAAGGGTTAGTAAGATGAAGGAAATTGCTAATCTGAGGATAAAATTAAGTATGAAATATAGTCCTTATTCTTGACGCCAAACATTTGAACGTTCATACCCTACTATACGCACTTACACACATCTTGAAACTTGGGATAGTATAGGATACATTGAAATGCTCTTGTCTAAAAGCCTTAGTGTGTGTGTGTGTGTGTGTGTGTGTGTGTGTGTGTGTGTGTATAAGTGGTGGTGAAAAAAAATGAACAATGGTTTTGTAATTACCAAGGCAGCATAAAAAAATACAGCGAGAGTGCTTTATCACCTAGTGCCTTAGACCAACTGGTTTGGGAGCCACTGCTAAGCCTTAGGTGTTGCAAGACGAGAAATTACTCCTAAATGCACAAGCACATTTTGTAATCGGTCGGTTAGTACCTCAAGAAGTATTAACGGTCGCATGAAGGATGTGTGAGCAATTCCATCTAAAATATTTACCAACTATAAAGTACTTTGGAAGATGGACAAGAGTATGATAGCTTGAATTGAATTCTCTAAGTGTAGAGATGTATTTTACACACACGTAGGGGTATATGATCAATGTTTGGAAGAATGATAGGGAGGAAGACTAAAGGCGATGTTTTATTGAGGGATGATGTAGTTTCTAATATCTTTTCACGACCATTAAGATAGGGCTCATAGCAACTGAAAAACTGGTGTAGTTGAAAACTCTTATTTTCAAGTTCTTTCTTTCATAATTCTTATCTTTGTATGTAACTTTCACTATCTTTATTTTATTATAGGATTTTGTGGGTGTAATCCGCTGAAAACTCTCAGGAGACAACACTCCTCCTACTAGGGACACCTAGAGGTTTAACGGCTTGTTGCACATGCTCAGTGCAAACGTGTTGCCTACGAAAGTGTGCTACTTAGGATTTTTCTTTTTTTCTTCTTTCTCCTTCTCTTGAATAACTAGTTTGCTCGGGACGATAAAAAATAAGTTTGGGGGTATTTGTTCAGTTGATAAAACTGCACATTTAATATGACATTTTTCCTACTATTTCTATATAATAAAAGGTGTTTATATAATATATGACACATATGAAGGTTTATCTGCAAAAATACTATTTTCATGTGTTTATATATTATAATTAACATTTGGTAGGAAAAGTAAGCATATAATATCCATGTAACATTTGGCCCATTTAAATATGCTTACCTTATTAAATACCTTTGACCAATTCTTAATGGTTAAGTTAATATCTCAATAAAACAAACTCTACTAATATTTGTTGAGTTATTGTGCAGAATTTTCAGGACTGAAATCAAGGAAATCAAAGTTGGCAAAACAAACCTGCCTAATTAAGAAAGTAAACTAAAGAAATCAACTCTGGCAGTGACGTAGAAATTTTTTTCAGTTTCCAGATATTCAAAAGATCACCACGTGTCATCAAGATGAAGCCCCAGAAAAACTAACACATGATCTCCTTGTTTGACCGCGGAACCGCGGCCAAACCCACCTATTGGCCGCGGTTCTGCCGCGTATCAGAAGAGTTCGGAGATAGGATTTTGCTATTAGGATCTTAACCACTGGTTTCCAAATTAGGAAGTTAGGGTTCTGTCTCTGGGACTATAAATAAGGACCGAGAGACTCTTGGAAAAATCATCAAGCTGAAGAGATCACGAAGTCCGCGACAGGCTCACGCATCCAGGCTGATCATCAACGGTTCATCTACCTCCTTAGGAGAGATCGAGAAGCAAAACTAGCATTTTGTAATCATTTTCTAAGGGAACAAAGTGTAAATGAATTTTGTTGATTAATAAAGGTAGTTGTTTTCTTATTCTATCTCTTTATAGTTTTAATATGATTTCTCTCTCTATCTCTTCTTCTCCCAACATGCGCGAGTAATTCTTCGCTTGTTAGGGTTAATAGGATTATGGTAGGTTAATGGATGATGAAGATTCTTAAACTCTTTTTAAGTCCTATAAAGTTTATAAACTTTATCAAAAGAATAGTTAACATCTTAATTGGGCGCGCTATCAATTCATTGCTAGTCTCGACCGCGATTAGAGATTAGATTAACAATTGTTTTGGTAAAGGCTAGAAATGAACGGAGATCCATGTCGAGATAGGGGTTAAGAGTGGGAACCCTTTTCCTTCCAGAAACCCTAATTTACATGTATCATCATCGATCTAGTTTTAAATCTATTAAAGGATAAAAAGAGTAATCTTTAATTAATCATCCAGGACTACTAAATCTTAATGAACCCTACAAGCCCCCTTTTAATATTAAACTTACATCCGTAGTTAATCTAGATCTATATTTTGCATCCGTGTTTAACGTAGATCTAGAAACTATTTCCAATATTCTTTATTCCTCCTTGCTTTTTCAACATGTCTAAAGTAAGATTAAAAGATTCAACGTTTCCCAGAGGACGACCCGTACTCATCTCGGTCTAGCTACACGCGACACCGCTATTGATTGCTGTTAATTACTACTCTAAAATACACATCAATCACATCGCATGAAAATATCTCATCCAAAATATCTAGTGCCACAAAATATCTCACAAAAAATATCTAGTCAAAGAGTTAAACCAAGTCAAATGGTCAAACCAAGTCAAGTAGTCAAAACAAGTAGCCATGCCTCAATTATCTTTTACAAAAATAACAAATACTTTCCTCCACCTCATAATTGTTTTAATCAAGTAAATGGTCAAAACCCTAATGAGGTGTCTCCTTCTACGCCCCTCTCATCCGTATATACATACCCGCATTCGTGTTCTGAGAAACACGAATACAAAGAGACGAAACTGATCCATCAATATAATACTAAGATCCGGCTTAAACCAAAACCCACTAGTATTATCCGCCCGAACATCATACGCGCACTAGTGCACTTAAGTGATCGAAGGCCTGCCGTAAAACTATACGGCCTCTATACCTTTTGCCCGCTGTAGGGAAACTCTCTATGTGAGACTATAAAGACTCGACACTACGTTGGCAGTGGGTTTAACCATAGGCCGCAAGCGGTACTAGCTGCACGTAATAGTCACCAGGTAGATGTCGATAAGAAGGCTGATGGGGAAAACCCATCCGAACTCCTACTGAGCCTGAATGTGACAATCTCTGTACAGTCCGGTCCGTTCGTCTAAGAGTATCGCATATCGGGCCTAGGGGGCGGTAATCGTCAGACCCCTAATTGCGCAATAAGTTGAGTCAGAGAGTAGTCCAATACACCCTGAGAAATTACTGGAATACCTACCAGTAAATCTTGCTTTCCTTGGCCAAGGACTTTGTGTAATGGCCTTCTGAACACAGCGCGATATCAACCCCCAATACTGGGAGAGACGAATCCTATCTAACCGCCACTGCCTCCAAGTGCTTCGGGACTGCACCCAACTACTACCTGTTTGCATGACTCCTTTGAGTCGTGGTAAGGTAGTAATCAAAATACAGTGGGAACACACTCGAGGCAGAGTAGCAATGTCAAGTCGATGGACTAAGCTGTACTCATGTCACCTGGGAATTGCTACCCGACGATAGGTATAATACCCACCAACAGTTCCCGACGAGTCCTGTCCAGTGTACTCATAACCTAATGTGCACCTGCATACTATCTCCAGTATGCCGTACTGATGGCTGTGGGATAGACCATGTCCCCTGCTGGGATAAGAAGCATATACACTAGTCTACTGTGGAGTATCGATGCCCCGTCTCGATAATCCTATGACTAGAGAGCTGTATAGGATGTGCTTATAGATCACCCAGCCTCCACTAGTGTGACTGCCATCATAACGCTGGTAATCATGCAATGATCCTAAGGGCTCTACCAATATGTATAAGCGATATGCTAAGAAAACACATGCACATATTGAGGTAGAAACAAACCAGGTAGCATACTACCATTTCGAGCAAGAATATTACTATATCCGTGATCCCAAGCTCCCATTAAGTAATATACAATCAGTATGATACAATAATGGCCTCTAGGGCATATATCACTAACAGAATCTTGATCTCCCGGTGATCAATGATCTTCCTGATCAAATGATACCACTTCAAGATATGTCTGGATTTCTGATGGGACCGTGGTTCCTTCGCTAGAGCTATAACCCCATTGTTGTCACAATACAGAGATACTGGATCAACAATAGACGGAACCAGCTCAAGTTCAGAAATGAACTTCCTCATCCAGACAGCCTCTTCCACGGCATCGTTGGCAGCAATATATTCAGCCTTCATTATCGAGTCTGCAACGGTGTGCTGTTTGGAACTCTTCCAATAGACAGCCCCTCCATTGTGGGTAAAGACATAACCCGAGAAAAACTTGCTGTCAACCTTATCGCTTTGGAAGCTTGAATCGGTAAAGGACTCTGTCTGGAGGTCTCCATTACCGTACACTAAGAACATATCCTTAGTTCTTCTCAGGTACTTCAGTTTTTTTCACAGATGTCCAATGTTTCTCCCCTGGGTTTGACTGATACCGGCTTACTATGCTAAGAGCGTAAGCTACATCTGGTCTAGTACATAATATCATATACATTATAGATCCTACTGCCGAAGCGTAGGGTATAGTGCTCATGCGAGCCCTCTCTTCATCAGTCTTGGGAAATATCTCTTTGGAGAGAGTGATTCCGTGATAAGTGGGTAAATTACCGCGCTTGGAATCTTCCATACTAAACTTTTAGTATGGTGTCAATGTACCTGAACTGTGAGGGTCCCAACATCCTCTTGGATTTATAACGATAGATCTCGATCCCCAGAACGTAGGAGGCATCACCCAGGTCCTTTATGGAGAACTTCAGAGAAAAGAATAGCTAGACCGACTGTAGCATAGGAATATCATTTCCTATTAGGAGAATGTCATCTATGTATAATACGAGGAATATCACAGTTCTCTTTACAATCTTCTTTTAAATACAAGGCTCATATATATTTTTTATAAAGTCAAATTCCTTGACTGTTTTATCAAAACAAATGTTCCGGCTTCACGATGCCTGCTTTAATCCATAAATGGATTTAAGCAAATTGCATACCTTTTCGCTGCTCCCACTGTCTATGAAGTCCTCTGGCTGATCCATATAGACACTCTTCTAAAGCGTCGTTCAGAAAAACGGTCTTTACGTCCATCTGTCAGATCCCATATTTATTGGATATATATACACTATATATATATATATCATAGGGATAGGGTAGCTCAAAAATGGGGATATTTATGTGTAACGGAGGATCATATCTTGTTCCTCATGGTATTGGAGAAAAACGGTACATTGCATTATATATAAATCTTGAATCTCATGAATCTCGTGTTGCTGTTGTTCCGTGGCATTACAGAATATCCTGGTTACATAATAAAACTCCCACAATCGAGTTTATACTTATAATTACTAGCACTGAAATATCGAATATCGTGATACTCTAGTTACATTGCATTGATTAACACATGCTATTTATTTGACATGCACAATGTCACGTCCCACTTCCCAAAAGAAAGTGAAGGGGTAATTGGCATGGTCCACAACCTAACTTTATTGAAAGCAGTCTATTCAATATAGTTACGTTAAGCATATGAATATTTATAGCATACATGATATGTACCAAAACTAAATAATAAAAGCGGAAGACATTTATTTCCATTAACCAAATTTTATTACATTCCAAAAGAAATAAATAAAATAAAATAAAAAGTTTAATTACATCGAAGAAAGAAGTAAAGACCTAAACATGTGGGCAACAAACAAAAATATAACTAGCTAATCTTCCGTCGTCAAGTCTGCATAATCTTAATTAGTAGGCTCCACACCTTGATCCTCATCATAATACTCGTCCTAACGGACATTTTAGAGATAGATAAAAGGGAAAAAGAAAGTTCGTCAGCGAGTTACACTCACGTAGGATTGCCTCATAAGGAAGTAAGGGTACAGGAAAAACAAACAAGTGTATATAGGTGTGATATATGTATATATGTATGATGTAAATGTGTAAGAGGGTATGTGGTATATAAGAGTATGCTGTATGAGGTATCTGTTAGGTAAAAGTTTGCATTAGTTTGTTAAACAAGGGTCCGGATACTCGCGATTATTCCGTTGTGGCCACAGAACAACAACCGGGGAAGTGAAATGTACAGTTTCACTTCCCGGGATCATGATCAAGTAGTAGGAGAATCGGAGTTCCGCATCTTCTTACCTAATCAAATTACCCATCCCCGTTGTTCAGTGTAAAGGTTTTGACGAAAGAGTTAGTGCGTATATCATCTAGGCATAGAATTTCCACATTATATATCATCCACATATTGGATTATTCACCCTCAAAGCAGGGTTAGTATTCGCCCGAATATCGGGTTAGTATTCACCCGAATATCAGGTTAGCAGTCGTCCACATATTGGATTGTTCACCTGCCTACAGGGATCTTCATTTATAAGTATTCCATACTTAGGTTTGCGCTGTTCCCTCATAAAAAAAAGAAAGGGGGAAAATTCCCCAATATTCAAGTCTCACGTGTTAAACACGTGAGCACCTATATGCAAAATTATATAGGCGTTGCAGTTAAAAACAAATGGGCTAAAAGAACTAGACGTGTTAAACACGTGAGCGCCTATTTCCAAAGCATATAGACGCTGCAATCAAATAATTGGCAAGCCAAACAGGCCTCACGTGTTAAATACGTGAGAGTTTATATACATATGAGTGCTAAAAATAAAGCATGCTAAAACCCATGCAAGGGGCCACGTTTTAAACACGTGAGTTCTCCTGCTGCACTCTTTGGCAAGATAGAATTAAATTCTATGTGACAGAATTAAATTATATTTAGGAAATATTTTTCCTGATCTTTCTAATATGGAAAGATTCTTCTTTAATAGAGAATTTTGGATTTAAGATAAAATATCACCAATCAAACCGCCTGATAGAATTAAATTCTATGTGGGAAATATTTTCTTGATCTTTCTCAAACTAGAAAGATCTTCTATGTTGAACAGATGACCCTTGGATCAAAGATCCAACGGTGATTATAAAATCACCCCCGATCATCTGATAGAATAAAATTCTATCTTAGGAAAATATTTTCCTAATTTTGTTAAATTAACAAGATATTCATAGGAAAATATTTCTTGATCTTGTTAAACAAATAAGAAATCTTCTCGGTTAAATAGAAAGCTTTTGGATTGAAAATCCAATGGTGAATAAAATTCATCAATTAATCTTCATGATCTCTCAATGAGAGATTTTTTTAACATACTGATTTTTCCCCTTTCTCCTATAAATAGGAGCAAGGAGATTAAATCTAGATATACATAGAACTCCCCACAAGCTTCTGCAAAAAAATAAATATACAGTGAGCTCTTGAAAAAGAAAGAGAATTTAATTCTCAAAGAAGAAGAAGACTTGCCTCATTGAAACCAAAGGTAAAAAAACACAGAGATCATAGTGTCTCTTCTTTGCCTCTCTAAGGGTTTAACTTTTCATATAAGAACTCAGTTCTTTCTCTGGTTGAGATTTGCAGAAGTAGATCTCCCCACAAGTTAAGAATTTAATTCTCATTGGGGCGATTCTGTTCTGCAGATTCAAAACTTAGGAGAAAAGAACTAAGTTAAAAAGAAAAGAACAGGAGCATATGTGAATTTAATTCCTCCAAGAATTAGGGTTTAACTCTACATAAAGAACTTAGTTCATCAATACAAACAATAATGATGATCTACGACGTTCATCAATGACTAAAAATGTCATTAACAGAGATCAAATATCTCTAAAAACAAACAACAAGAATAACTTGGCGTCTCAATACTGTTATGGAGCCTCACGTGTTTCCCACATGAGTGCTCAAAATAAGCAAAAGGAAAGCTAAAACTGCCTTACGTGTTTCCTACGTGAGTGCTCAAAATAAGCAAAAGCAAAGCTAAAACCGCCTCACGAGTTTCCCACGTGAGTGCTCAAAATAAGCAAAAAACAAAGTTAAAACTGCCTTACAAGTTTCCCACGTGGGCGCCTAAAGAGCAAAGAAAAACTTCATTGTAAATTAGGCAACCGCCCCAAAAGGAAACAGTCATATGAAACACACGTGAGCTCTATCCAAGTGCTTAGCACTCCTGTAAAAAGAAGGAAACGAACAAATAAAGCCCAAAGCCTAGCGCTCATGTTCTTCCTACGTGAGTATCATGCAAAGTGCTCAGCACTCCATGATTAGTCAAAAATGACTAAAAACAATCACATCTGAGGCCTCACGTGTTTTACACGTGAGTACCACAGGACTCTAGTGCTTAGCGCTAATCCAGCACCCCACGTGTTTCACACGTGAGCGTTGTATGTCCTAGTGCTAAGCATTGTTGGGTAATTATGGAAACTCAATCTCAGCCCAAAAATTGGCTAAGTTTCTTGAGGTCAAATCTCTTTGTTTTTTTAATCAATCGAGCCCACATGCTCTTGATTTCCAAGATCTCAAATATGACCAAAAATTCTCAAGTCCACAACAACCCATTTTTCCTCAAATACGGGATTTGGTTTAAGGGTACATCTCTTCACACCTCTGATACATGTCGTTGTAATTCCTTGACGTCTTTGTAAAGTTTTAAAAATTCTTTTAGGTTGATTTTGTGTTAATTAGTGATAATACATGTTTTCCGTAAAAACCAAGATATAATTATTTTTTCCGCATAAACATAATTATACATATTTTAATTATGTAATTGCTTGTTTGGGTGTTTAACTAGTTACTTATTTAATTGCTAGTTTACTTAAGTATTTTCCTTAATTATTTATTTTTAATTATTATTTTAATCATACACTTATACACTAAATTAGTGATAATTACAAATTAATATGGGTTAATACAAGATTGTGCACCATGACACAACAGAAACCCATGTTGTAGCATGCCCACTTTAAAAAAAATTTGTCAAGATGGTTCTAGATTTTTTGTAAAAGAAAACTTAATAGAAATAATAGAAAAAAATAAAAAGAATATAGAAAAGAAGCATGGTGCATTGTTTTTGAGGTATGGTATGTGCTTTGACTTGTACCACTCACCTTCACCCCCCCATTGCTTGGCTCGGCCAAAGGCAGCAACCCCCCCACCATTTCTTCTTCTTCTTCACTTGTTAAAAAGCTCATTACTCACTCAAAAATCCATAAAATTAACTCTAATTTTGAATTAAATTATCATAAGATTTTCCTTGTTCAAAACTAAGCTTGGATTTGGAGCAAGTTAGCATTTTTGGTGGCATGTTAGCAAGTTTGATCTTTCCAAAAATCTTGAGGTATATAACTTAATCCAAGTTGTTGCTTGTTAATTATTTGCTTAAATATAATTTTAATTAGATGTTAATATAAAACTTAATTATTTGCTTAAATATAATTTTAATTAGATGTTAATATAAAACTTAATCCAAGTTGTTACTT
Source organism: Agapanthus africanus (assembly GCA_030015575.1). Classification (NCBI taxonomy): domain Eukaryota; kingdom Viridiplantae; phylum Streptophyta; class Magnoliopsida; order Asparagales; family Amaryllidaceae; genus Agapanthus; species Agapanthus africanus. The sequence continues at coordinate 115,374,957 of CM057340.1, read as the reverse complement.
GTTAATTATTTGCTTAAATATAATTTTAATTCGATGTTAATTGCAAAATAGAATTTTAAAGAGAAGGGTTTGGTTAAAAATTTAAAGTCTTTATCACTTAATTAGATTAGCTAAATGTAGTGAACATCTAATGGTTTCATTTTAATATAATCTAGTTGTTAAACTTGCAAATCTTTGCTTTTAGTCATCTTAATTAAATGTTCATGCAACTAATTTCATGATTAGTGTGTAAAAAGCGAGATTTAAAATTGGTAAATATTTGTGTGGCTTAATTAAGATATTAAGTGTAATTTTTGGCCACTAGGTTTGCTACAACCTTTAGTTTTGCACCAAAATACCCTTTGTTTTCTTACTGGGTTCTTAGAATAAATAGATTTTAATTAAGTTTGAAGTTGTGATGATCTACAACCTAATTCCTCTAATATTTAGAGTGATGTGAATACGCGATTGGTACGATTGGGTTCTAGGATTGGTGGTTGCTACGCATTGCGACCCCTAGTTGTGGTTCGTGGCGATGCCGCGCGCGTTTTGTGCACTAATTGCATGCGCGTCTAGTTAGTGCGCGTTAGTTACTTCGTATCTTCTTGACTTCGCGTTCATTTAAATGTCTAACCTTATATATATACTTATTGTGCAATTCTAGGATCGGCTGCGGAGGCGTCGGATGCGGTACTGAAGGCCAAGGAGGTGGTTGGATTCGACTATGCGAGACTTTTCTGTGAGAAGATGTACACATCTATGGGGGGATCGTCTGGATGGCGCAAGGCGTCCGATAGTTAGGATTACCAGTAGTGTTTGTATTTATATGCGTAGTCTCCTAGTCATTCATCTCATTACATTGCATCATCTTATATATGCACTTGCACCATTACCATTGGTCCATATCGCACGTGTACTATTTATGCGAATACACACATGCCATTTGTAATTGCTATGTCACGAACACTATAGAACTTGCTTAAATCAGTATCTGAGCATTTGCATTATATATGATATGTAACTTGTAGTTGTATATTCATTTTATCAGGATTGATACGTAGGATTGCTAGTCATATATATACCTCATTGCATCATCATTCATACATAGTTTTCTAGTCATACATCGCATCACATATTATCGATATCATAGACGTCCATCATTACCGACATGTTCATATATTGTGATTCTTTTTGGAGATTTCAGTATTGAGGAGATTTCTGGATTTTGGGGAAAACCGCAAGAATTTTATAAACCTATTATCATTTTAAAATAGAAATTTACGATTTTCTCATGATATGATGTGTGTGGCATCCACCATGTGTTTTCTCGGTTCTTGAGCTGTATTATATACCCGATTTGAGAAGGTGGATGCACCGTCTAAGGGTATATGGTGGACCAGGTGAGGTACCCAGGGGCTAGATAGACGTATTGAGAAGGCGTTGAGCCCGGCAGGGGAGCATTACCTACCGGTTATTACTGACTTGGCGGTTATCCGGAGGATACCGACCGGAGTCGTGGGATGTAACAGATCTGAGAGCCGGTCTGATGGACGGCTATCGAGATATTAAGATACATATATTGTGTCGATGCTTGACACGGATTTTCTGTTGATTTCATTGATGATACTCCACCTTTATTATACAAAGGTTTTACTAAAATAAGGATATAGATTTTCTCACACCAGATATATCAAGATTTAGTGCTTGATTATTCATTCATGTTGCATTCATACTAGTGCATCACATCATAATTTTTATATGTAGGTTGCGACGCATTTGTGTGCATGCTTACGATAGCCTTATTAGATATTACTTACTACTCACGAATTGGCAACTCACCCCCGTTGTGCCACAATATCTTGCAGGTCCGACCCGTCAGCATAGTAGCGGCGAGCGTACCTCTTCTTCTGCTTCATTTGCTTCGACTTGCGGCTTGCTCGTTGGTGGGTTGCGAGGATACTCTTTTGTTCCCACCTTGTACATTATTATTGTATCTAGTACAATCCATCTACCGTATCTACCACTTCTACTATTTGTATATTGGACTTAGAATGTGAGCTGTGAGATTTGTACATATTCTGTTTCTGGTGTCGAGCTCACTTGAGCCGACTTGGTGCTTTTCTTATTTCTTTCTTTCAGATACTTATTTCGCACTATTATGATATATTTTGTGTGTGGTTGTGTTCCTCCGTTCGGCGAAGAGCTAGCTCCCGCTTAGGGATTCCTTTATTCATTTCTTATATGTATCCATGTTTTGTACCCATTTGGAGCAGTATTTACAAAGGAAACTCTGCTGAAATTTTTATAAAAACTTGAGCTTATTATAAGACTTTCAAAATGATTTTCTATGTTAACTTAACTTTTAATCAAGTTTTCCTTCACTCTATTTTCTTTAAATGGTTTAGATTTCTGGGTTTTGGCTTACATCGATTGCGTTATGCCTCTAGACGTTGCGTAATTTAAGTGCCAGTCACGTTCCACATATTCGGGTCGTGACAAAGTTGGTATCAGAGCGATCAGTTTTACCTTTCTGAGTGTAGAATGACCCTTGGTAGATGGAGTAGGTGACTTAAGCAGAGTGACGTATCGTGTATATGTTCCGCGGTATACTTACGATACGGTACTCCGCCTAGGTGACCTTAGGATTTATGTTTGCTTGTATTTCTTCCCTTGATTCCACATATCCTTGATTCGATTGCAATGTCCTTATCAATCCTGTTTCTTACTCCAGCCACTATACCGCCGATGAATATGAGGACCCAAAGGGCTGCCGTTAGAGATGAGATTGGAGCGGGCTCGTTTGAGACGAGGACCGACCGGAGCAGTACGCCTATCTCGCATGGACAGATGGATCCACCCTCTATTGATCGTATAGCTAGGCTGGAGGTGAGTATTCAGGATTTGCGCCAAATGATCGATGATCGGACATTGCTCCACCTACGGTTGTTCCGAGACCAAGGCTGGTTCGTATTGATATATCAGCTCCTAGGCATGTTCGCAGAGGCCGTGGTGGATTCTTTATAGGCCAGTTATATCTCTTTCACCCACATGGTCAGCAGCCATTGTTAGGATGTTTCCAGTGTGGGAGTCTGGATCACCGCATCAGATTTTGTTCCGTGAGGCGACAGGGTGAGGCATTAGTCTCACATGTCATGCTACCACTTTCACTACCTCCTCCGAGTGCATTACCTCCTACGCCTGTTGTTGCTTCATGCCAGATCAATGCCCATAGAGGCCATGGTCGTGGCGGTCGTATTCGGAGAGGACGAGGAGGCAGAGGCGGACGATAGCTGGTCGCTGGTAGAGGGCAGGCCCTAGCTTTTATGTTGACTCCTCGGGACGCACATGCGTCGAACGTTGACGTGACTGGTATTCTTTCATTGTTTTCTTTCGGTGCACACATTTCTTTTGTTGTTTGAACCTGTATCTACGCACTTTGTACTGAGGTTGGACCGAGAGTCATCCTTGCTTGGCCAGCCACTGATTGTTATTACTCCATTAGGCGAGTCTTTTGTCGCTCGATATGTTTTTCGATCGCGTTTGTTTTTTTTTCTCATATCGGAGATGGGGATTCTTCTGTCAATTTGATTCTTCTCGATATGTTTGACTTCGAAGTCCTTCTGGGCATGGATTGGTTAGCCACGTGTTATGCATCCATGGACTATCGTGAGAAGGCAGTCAGATTTAGTTTTCCGGGTGAGCCAGCTCTTGTTATTCAGGGAGACCGTAGTGTCACCCTTCCCAGTTTGATTTCTTCTCTTCATGCTAGTCATGCTTTTGAGGAAAGGATATAAGGGATTCTTAGCATATATACATGATGCTGGAGCCGCAGAGGTCCCATTGGACTAGGTTCCGATAGTGAGGGAGATTTTCGATGTCTTTCCTGACGAGCTGCCTGGTTTACCTCCAGAGCGCGATATCGAGTTCTGATTTGACTTGATCCCCGACATGTGGCCTATTTTTATGCCGCCTTATCGGATGGCCCCGGCGGAGCCTAAAGAGCTAAAGGATCAGTTTCAAGATTTGCTGGATAAAGGGATTATTTGTCCGAGTGTGTCACCTTGGGGAGCTCTTGTCCTGTTCGTAAAAAAGAAAGACGACAATTTGTGTTTGTGCATCGATTATCGTCAGTTGGACTGGCTTACTGTGTGGAATAGATATCCCCTACCTTGCATTGACGATTTGTTTGACCAGCTCCAGGGTGCGGGACATTTTTTGAAGATTGACTTGCAGTCGGGTTATCACCAGTTGCAGGTTCAGGAAGATGACATTCTGAAGACTGCATTTCGTACGCGCTACGGGCATTATTAGTTTTTGGTGATATCGTTCGGGCTTACCAATGCCCCAGCAGCGTTTATGGATTTGATGAACCGTATATTCAGGCCGTATCTTGATCAGTTCATCATCATATTCATTGATGATATTCTAGTTTACTCCCGAATTCGAGAGGAGCATGACCAGCATCTGAGGATCACATTGCAGACTTTGAGGGAGCATCAGCTATCGCTAAATTCTCCAAGTGTGCCATCTGGCTGGATAGTGTTGATTTCTTGGGTCGCGTGGTTACGAGAGATGGCATAGTTGTAGACCCGAAGAAGATCGAGGCCGTTTAGCACTGGCCCAGACCCTTATCAGGGACCGAGGTTCGCAGCTTTTTGGGTTTGGATGGATACTATCGACGTTTCATACAGGATTTTTCTCATATAGGTGCACCATTGACCGGGTTGACCTGGAAAGGAGTTCCTTTTCTTTGGACCGAGGCTTGTGAGCAGAGCTTTCAGCAGTTGAAGACTCGTTTGACTACTACACCAGTATTATCTTTGCCTTCAGGTTCGGGCAGTTTTGTGGTTTATTGCGATGCTTCTCGAGTGGGGCTAGGCTGTGTGTTGATGCAGCACGGTAAGGTTGTTGCTTATGCTCCTCGGCAGTTGAAGAAGCACAAGCAGAACTATCCCACTCATGACTTAGAGATGGCTGCGGTGGTTTTTATACTCAAGATCTGGAGACACTGCTTATACGATGAGTCATGCTAGATATTTACGGACCACAAGAGTTTAAAGTATATCTTTCAGCAGCGAGATCTAAATTTGAGACAACGCCGTTGGATGGAGCCAATGAAGTACTATGACTGCGAGATTCTTTATCATCCGGGAAAGGCGAATGTCGTGGCAGATGCTTTGAGTCGGAGGCCCGGAGGTAGCTTGTCTTGTTTGAGAGCAGTTCAAAGACAGTCGACGGAAAATTTGCAGATTCTATTTGACAGCCGAGTACAGTTCGAATTTACTTTGACCGGGGGACAGCTTGCCCGTGTTCATGCACATCCACAGTTACTTGATCATATCAGTGATGCATAGTCCGATGACGTTCGTTTATCAGAGATCATGGAGCAGGTTCGACAGGGCAGAGATTCAGAGTTTGTGATCGATGATCATGGGGTACTACGATTTGGGACTCGATTGTGTGTGCCAGATTCCGAGGGACTGAGACACGAGATTTTTGAGGAGGCACATCAGTCAGCATATAGTGTTCATCCGGGTTCCACCAAGATGTACCATGACTTGAGAGATGTCTACTGGTGGGAAGGGATGAAGAGAGATGTCACAGATTTTGTTTCAAGATGCCTGACTTGTCATCAAGTTAAGGCCGAGCATCAGAGACCAGCAGGAGAATTACAGCCCTTGCCCATTCCGGAGTGGAAGTAGGAGAAAATATCTATGGAATTTATTGTGGATCTACCTAGGACCAGTCGAGGGTATGGCTCTATTTGGGTGATCGTAGATCGATTGACGAAAGCAGCTCACTTTCTTCCAGTAAAGACCACTTTCGGATTCATTCAGTATGCTCAGATATATGTTGATGAGATTATGCAACTGTATGGCGTCCCAACTTGTATTGTGTCCGACCGGGGCACCCAATTCACCAGCCAACTATGGCAGAAACTTCAGGAGGCTTTGGGCACCCGATTGAGTTTCAGTACAGCTTTCCATCCGCAGACTGACGGTCAGTCAGAGCGGACCATTCAGACTCTTAAGGACATGGTTCGAGCTTGCGTTCTAGATTTCGGTGGCAGCTGGGATCTTCATTTGCCCTTGATAAAGTTCTCCTACAATAACAGCTTACAGGAGACGATTCAGATGGCACCCTTCGAGGCGTTATATGGGAGGAGATGTCGATCGCCCGTTTATTGGACAGAGCTCAGTGAGAGCAGTATTTTGGGACCGCAGGTTATGCAGGAGACGACCGAAAAGATCCAGTTGATTCGAGATAGGATGAGAGCGGCCCAGAGTAGGAAGAAATCTTATGCTGATAGAAGCCATCGCAGACTTGAGTTCATCGTTGGCGATCATGTTTTCTTGAGGGTTTCTCCAATGAAGGGCGTACTGATATTCGGGAGGAAAGGAAAGCTTAGTCCTAGATATGTGGGTCCCTTAAAAATTCTCGAGCGAGTCGGCACAGTTGCTTATCGTTTGGCTCTTCCGTCCAGCTTTCCAGATGTTCACCCCGTGTTCTACGTATCAATACTCCGCAAGTACCTTCATGACCCCTCTCACGCGATTCAGTATCAGATGATCTAGCTGGAGCCCGACCTTTCCTTCACTGAGCAGCCGATGGTTATTCTGGATCAGTAGGTGAAGAAACAGAGGTCAAAGGTCCTACTGTCCGTACATATTCTTTGGCGTGGACCGAATAGCAAAGAGGTCACGTGGGAAGTCGAAGACGAGATGAGGAAGAAATATCCCAATCTCTTCGATGGTACGCGTAGTTAGATTTAAATTCGAGGACCGAATTTCTTTAGGCGGGGAAGATTGTAACGTTTTGAAAATTCGTTTAGGTTGATTTTGTGTTAATTAGTGATAATACGTGTTTTCAGTAAAAATCAAGATATAATTATTTTTTCCACATAAACATAATTATACATATTTTAATTATGTAATTGTTTGCTTGGGTGTTTAACTAGTTACTTATTTAATTGCTAGTTTACTTAAATATTTTCCTAAATTATTATTTTAATCATACACTTATACACTAAATTAGTGATAATTACAAATTAATATGGGTTAATAAAAGATTGTGCACCACGACACAACAAAAACCCATGTTGTAGCATGCCCACTTTAAAAAAAATTCTGAAGATGGGTCTAGATTTTTTTTAAAAGAAAACTTAATAGAAATAATAGAAAATAAAATAAAAAGAATATAGAAAAGAAGCATGGTGCATTGTTTATGATCTATGGTGTGTGCTTTGACTTGTACCCACTCACCTTCACCCCCTCCCCCCATTGCTTAGCTCGGCCAAGGGCAGCAACCCCCCTCCACCATTTCTTCTTCTTCTTCTTCTTCACTTGTTAAAAACCTCATTACTCACTCAAAAATCCATAAAATTAACTCTAATTTCTAGTTAAATTATCACAAGATTTTCCTTGTTCAAAACTAAGCTTGGATTTGGAGCAAGTTAGCATTTTTGGTGGCCAAGTTAGCAAGTTTGATCTTTCCAAAAATCTTGAGGTATAAAAGTTAATCCAAGTTGTTACTTGTTAATTATTTGCTTAAATCTAATTTTAATTAGATGTTAATATAGCATTAATTGCAAAATAGAATTTTAAAGAGAAGGGTTTGGTTAAAAATTTAAAGTCTTTATCACTTAATAAGATTAGATAATGTAGTGAATATCTAATGGTTTCTTTTTAATATAAACTAGTAGTTAAACTTGCAAATATTTGCTTTTAATCATCTTAATTAAATGTTCATGCAACTAATTTTATGATTAGTGTGTCAAAAGCGAGATTTAAAATTGGTAAATATTTGTGTGGCTTAATTAAGATATTAAGTGTAATTTTTGGCCATTAGGTTTGCTACAACTTTTAGTTTTGCACCAAAATACCCTTTGTTTGCTTACTGGGTTCTTAGAATAAATAGATTTTAATTAAGTTTGAGTTGTGATGATCTACAACCTATTTACTCTAATATTTTGTGTGATGTGAATGCGCGATTGGTATGATTGGGTTCTAGGATTGGTGGTTGCTACGCATAGCGACCCCTAGTTATGGTTCATGGCGATGGAACGCGCGTTTTGTGCACCAAGTGCATGCGCGTTTAGTTAATGCGCGTTAGTTACTTCGTATCGTCTTGACTTCGCGTCCATTTAAATGTGTAACCTTATATATATACCTATTGTGCAATTCTAGGATTGGCTACGGAGGCATCGAACGGGCAAGGAAAGGCAAGGAGGTGACTGGATTCGACTAGGCGAGACTTTTCTGTGAGTAGATGTACACATCTATGGGGGGATCATCTGGATGGCATAAGGTGCCCGGTAGTTAGGATTACTAAATGTGCTTGTATTTATATGCGTAGTCTCCTAGTCATTCATCTCATTACATTGCATCATCTTATATATACACTTGCACCATTATCATTGGTCCATGCCACACGTGCACTATTTATGCGAACACACACATGCCATTGGTAATTGCTGTAAGTGCACGGCGGCGCCCCGGCCGTCAATCCGACAGCCAAATGCGGAAGCGGTGACAAACTTTAAATTTTACTTGAACTGGCAAACCGCCGTGCACTAATACCCGGATCGAACCATTAATTAGTCCTAGCTAACTACAAGATAGGGAATAGAGATATACCGACTGATCCAAGTCCTCCGGTCTTCTCGTCGTCGTCCCGATCTCTTGCGGAACCTCCGGTCTCCACCTCGTCGCCGGAAGTGCACCACATTGCCTACTTCTTTTACGGGCTCCCACCTCAATGCCGAGGCAACTCGGGTACGAAGCTGGCTAGTCGACGTGCCCAAGATTCGCTGTAGAATGTGTAGTAGAACTTGTGTCTCTTTTTGGGGTTTTGGATGTTGCCTTTTGAGATGGTGGAGGAATGGATTTTTGAGATGAACTAGAGAGCTTTTCTTAGCACCATGAGAACCAAAAATGCCACACCAAAAATGAATCCAATCCCTCACTCCAATAGTGGCCGGCCCAAGCTAATGTGAAGGGTAAGAATGGAGAGAAAGTCAAGGGAGTGGGTGAGCTATCATGCAAGCATGGATAAAGAGTGATGATTAAAACAATATCATCACAAACATAAACAAACACTCCAAAACAACCATGATGACTCCAAATGGTCAAGCCATCATGAAGAAGTCAATAAGTCAAGGTCAATGGAGCAACCATGATGATCCAACCAATATGCAAAGAACCCCTCCACAAATACTTATTTGCAACAATGCAAATAAGCCCTCCTCCACCAATCTTCGGCCAATGAATGATACAAAGGAAATTGGCCGAAACGGAAAGCAAACTGGCAACTCCAGAAAACAGGTCCCGTAATAAATTACAGGAAAACCCCGATACTGTGCATACACACCCGCATCTGTATTTCGACCGAAATACAAATGCAATGAGACAAAATCTACACTGTACTATACTAGGATCCGGCTTATACCAAAACCGGCTAGTAATATCTGTTCGATCCTGATCCGTGCAATACCGCACGTATCTGATCGAACCCTGCCATATAACCATACGGCCTATAGTACAAACTGTCCGATCCTGATCCGTGCAATACCGCACGTATCTGATCGTACCTTGCCATATCTCCATACGGCCTCTACAACTTTTCGCCCGAAAGCTGAGTAACTGAATGTGGGGGACTCTAAAGACTCGTCAACACCTTGGTTGTGGATTTAACCACTAGCACGTCAGAGGTATAAGCCAATACGTAACGGGCTACCAGGTATTGACTAAAAGGGACGTCTGTGAGCGAACTCAGCCTGACAACCCTACTGAGCCTGTCAGTGACAATATCCGTACAGTCCGGTCCGTTCATCTATGAGCATCGCATGGCGGGCCTAGGGGGTTGTAAAAGTCAGACCCCCAAAAGCGGTATAAGTCGTGTCGGAGTGTAGCCCAGAACACCCTGAGATACTACTGGAATACCTACCAGTAAATCTCCTTGCCTCGGCCGAGGGCTTCGTGTAATGGCTCTCCTAGACACAGCACGACCTCACCCCCAATACCGGGAGAGATGAACCCCTGAAGATACGCTCACTGCCTCCATGTGGCTCGGGACTGTACCCAACTAAAACCTGTTTGCACGACTCCTTTGAGCCGTGGTAGGGTAGTAATCAAAGTACAGTGGGAACTCACACGAGAAAAATGACGATCCCCAGGTCGATGAACTAACCTGCACACATATCACCAGGGAACTGCCATCTGACGTCTGGTATATGACCAACTAGCATGTTCCCGGCGAGTCCTGTCCGGTGTGCTCATAACCCAATGAGCACCTGTATACATCTTAGGTGATCCAACTGACACCAGTGGCTTGTGAGACCGGCCACCACCCCTCGTCGGGGTCTCGACTGTATACACTAGTCTACTCTGGAGTATCGATGCCCTATCTCGAAACTCTCACGACTTGGGACCATTTAAGGATATGCTTATAGACTGCCAGCTCCCACTTATATGATCGCCCTCATACTGCTGGTGGTCAAGCAAGAATCCTAGGGGCTCTATCAACGTGTAATAGCGACCTGTAAGGTCACCTGAAGCAGTACACGATGATAAAGGTAAACCAGATAGCATACTATCATCTCGAGTAAGACCGTCCTACCGGGATAGGTCCTCCATCAATCATTGCAATCACGTACCTGTGACCTAATAATTGACTCTGAGGGCACTATCTCCAATAATCTCCCACTTGCACTCAAGGCTAATTATTGCGATGCCGCATACTCACAGCCCGTGTGATACCGAACACCCAACTCCTCTACTAGTCAGTCTCACAAAGCTCGTTTGCGAAACTATTGCGTTCGAAGAATAGCCTTAGTGAGTGGATCCGCTTTGTTGTTTCTTTCTATGTCTCTCTATATCTCAAGTTCGCGGAGAAAGCCATCTCCCGAAAAGAGCAATACCTGTCTTAGAATGTGTCTGGATGTCTGATGGGACATAGCTCATAAATGAACTCCAAATCCAAACTTCTTGGACTGTATCGTCAACTGAACTTAATCAGTATCCTGCGCCATGCCACCCTCAGTATTGCCTTGGACCACCTGTCCAAAATACTGCCCCTCGTCAGAAGGAAAACTATAACTCTGACAACCTCCCTGTCGTCCAGGTCACCTTGGAAGCCTGGAATGATAACTGTCTCTCGAATGAGGCTGTCGTTATCATATCCTTAGAACATTCACTTATGTTCTAAAACTGCTTCCGACTGTTTCTCCAGGATTGGATTAAATGTCAGCTTATTGCATCTAGTGCAAGAACAACATCTGGTGTGGTACTTGACATCTCATGATTGACTCAATTGCCTAAGCAAGTGATCTGCCAATCATGCACATCCCTCTCTACTTTAGTCTATAAGACACCTTTAGAGAGGGTGACTCCATCACCTGCAGGTACACTACCGTGCTAGGAGTCGTCCATTCTAAATACTCTTAGAATGCTGTCTTAGTACCCTTATTGGGAAACTACCCAAATCTAGATCTAGTAACCAGTATGTCTGATATAAAATCCATTTCCTTGGTGGAGAAACCACTATGTGACGACCAAAGTATAACCAATCGCAGTATAGGAATATCTCTTCCTACTCTGTGTATGTCATCCAAATACCAGGATATCACACCCTACTACCTTCTCAACAGATCCATCCCTTATTCTGATGAAGTCAAACCCATGACTGTCACGTCAGAAATAGATGATCTATCTCCGCTACATCTGCTTTAGTCTATAAATAGACATAAGCTACCTGTCCACCAATGCTTCCGCTGCTCCCACTGACTAAGGCAACCCTCTGGCAGAGTCATATAGACGTACACTTCTAAAACTAGTTTAGAATGACGCTATACTCATCCTCCCGCCGGGTCTCGCAGCCTGGAACAACAACAATGGTAATTGTGGGTAAGCAAGAACTTCCCTGTCACCGTCCTTGAGGCTACCGGAGTACCTCTCGGGTGCCTGAAGTTACCCACCTTATCTGCGGAGTGGCCAATGGAATGTCAATCCAGATTGAATCTTTAGGATCCTTATCAAATCTTCAGTAATCGTTTGTGGTTCTGGAATCACTTCCAGTTCTACCATACTCCCAATACTGTTTTCTGAAAAAATCCATTTTTAATAAAACTGTGGCGAGTCTAGAACAATATTGCTATGGTTCATCCAGATGGTAGAAAATCAACCCGCGTCATAGCCTGGGTCAACCCACAAACAGCCATTACAGAAAATGTGCCTTGAGTTATCCAGAGTCTGGTTTTAATCATAAGCCGGACAACTCCCCGTACCTTAACATCGTTAAGATATGAACTGTTCTATATCCAATATAGAAACAGAGGCACTGATTTAATTGAACCAGATCCAAATCATGCAACTGTCTCCAGTGCATGTCAACTAAATGGAAGGAGGCCTATCAGCATTACTCAACTTAGGAATGCTTCCAATTATGAGTAACCTGAAAGAGAAGCAAGTTCTCTTAATCATTACTATCAACTGAATACCATTGACAAGTATCTACATCTTCGATCACTTTGAAGAATCCCGATACTTGCTACGCCTGGTTCTCTACTCTATTCGAATACCTATAACTTCTCCAAATTCGGACCCTGTGTTTCCACGAAACACCTGTCTAAAAACTAGAGAAGTCATAAGTAAACCGAATATAGTATGAGGACCAACCCCTCTGTCCTGACGGACCCTGGACAACATACAATACTCTGTATAAGTCCCTTGAGTCTGATAACTCATTCACTGTGTGTCGTAGGTTGAAAACTGTACTTATGGTTAAGAAGAATTACACCGCTGTTTAATACTCCTTACCTAACCATCCACTGATATAGGTAAATGTCGTAGACATAATTTCAGAAAGGTATATCTCACTCTATGAAAATAGACGTACAGATATATCAATCTGAAATTGGTGCATAACAGCGGATATTCAAAACCAAATATTTGCCGACCGGCAAACAGCCCAGGTGATTTCCTCAAATATCACTGATTACAACGAATCCCGATATAATGAGGATGATCACCCAATTCCCAATAACCTACTCCCACTCATCATCTGTAAAACCATACAGATGTGAGAATCATACCTGGTAAATACATACCCTGGAGCAAGTGTCTAATCGGGAAATCAGTTTTCCTTTAACAGTACACAGTGAGACTGAAACATTGAAATGTTTCGATGGGGTATCCTGGTATTCCTAGTAATGCCTCTTCCAGATTCACGACTGTAACCGTATAGTTCTTTGCCACCTCTCCAAATCCCTTCATATGTCTCTAGTCATTACCTTCTGCACACCCCTTAGGCCAAATGGTTTTCTTCCTTCCCTACCGTTCGGCACCAGCCTATGGTTTGGAAGAAGACTATCCAATAAGCATAATGGGTGTACTGTCCTAATCCTAGGAGCACTCGCAATGAGAGAAGGTGAAGATAAAAGACAACCGAATAAACCTTATTCCTATTTCTCCTGAACCAGAATCCATCCCCGAACTGGAACAAGTTCCTTTCGAGTTCGTATATAACCATACGATGGAGTATCCAAATAAACTGTGGATCTTCGTAGTGATACGGAGTGTCCTGGAGAAATACAAAGGTGATTTAGGATTGGCGAAGGAATACTTGGTTTGGTCGTGAATATCTGTTGTAATTTACTTTGCCCTCTTACTAATCCCTTGCTTTGTCTTAACCTAATACCTTCTGCACACCATCGTTATGCTAATTGGTTTTCTTCATTCCCTACCGGTCGGCACCTGCCTATGGTTTGGAAGAAGACTATCCAATTTGCGTAATAGGTGTACTATCTCCTAAACTAAGGAGTACTCGTAACTTGAGAGAAGGCAAAAAGGAAAAGATAACTGAATAATCCTATCCGTTTTCTCCAGAACCGGAAACCATCCTCGAATAAATTCTTTCGAGTTCGTATCTAACCATACGATGGTTTTGTCCAATGGAAGTGGACGTTCGCAGTAATACGGGGTGTCCTGGAGAAAAGGGTAAAAGTAGGAGTGGCAATGAGGTCTGCAACTCTGACAATCCAAAAGCCAGTGTTAAAGAAGGTTCGGTCAACTTGGTCACTGAGTCGTAGTCTTAGGGTCGGGTCAATGGTCGCTGCCAAAGAGAGAGAGAAAAGAAACACTCAGCGTGCACTCTAACCTAGATCAGAATGGTTACCAATTTATCTAATCTGGAAACCTCCCACTGTACCGTCAAATTCTCCTCCAAACCTGAAAGAAGAATTAGTCGGGGTCACCCGAGGAGTAAACTAACTCATCAGTGGGAATCGGGATCCAACTATCATCGCATGATAACGTAACGGAATCCGCTCACGGTGTCACACTCCAGAAGGTATGCGCATATCTGGCAAGTTTCAGTTCTTTTGAAACTCCCGATGTGATTTCTGCCCCATGCTCTTATGACCTTGGCGTGAGGTCAAAATATCATAAGTCACATGTCAAGTTCTGCCCGTCATTATCCAGGTTAATTCGAACCCACCCGTACATACCCTTGACGTAGGCCAAAATAGTAGTACGACTGTCCCAAACCAACGCATCTATCTATGCAACAGATAAATACCCGGCAGCTACCAATCACTATGCCTTGGCGTGAGGTCAAAATACATAGCTTGAATACTACCGAATATTTAACTGAAATGACGGAGGGCTACGAATGGTTTCTGGCGAAAACTTTTAACGTAATAAACTTGATATCGTTGAAGGAACTGATAGCTTTTAGAAATATAGTGACGAAAACCTTTGCTAAAGAGGTCACTCCCGGTGAAGGGATCTCGGCTCTTTCCCCGTAGAATGAGGTGCAGGATATTCCAACTGAATACCACGATGCAAAGAAAAAGTAATCGGCTATAGTGAAGTCATTGCCCTGACGCAAACTTTTTGTCCAAGGGGTCACTCCCGGTGAAGGGATCTCGGCCCTTGCCTCGTCGACTGAGGAGCAGGATATTCCAACTGAATACCACGATGCAAAACAAAAGTGAACATCCTTGCAATAACAGCTTTTTGAAAAGTGTTCCAACAACATCAGATTAGGTTTGTTTTTAACTTGCATTGATCCGAATCAATGCAGTCCCATCAATTGATCACACCACAAAGAACGAAAATATACTGATGTACGTATATGCCATCCGCATTCGCCACTGGGTCCCGTCATTACCCGTTAGGTTAGCTAACTAACGACAGAGCGGGGACTGGACTAGCGCGGATGCAAAACATATACAACATCTACTAATATATATACCAATATATTATATTTCGCTCAAGGCGTGAAAGAAATGCAACATCACAGAAATGTACAGCATCACAGAAACAATACAGATATCTGGGATCCCCGGGTTTCACAGAGCCACTACTGAAACCCGACGTTCCCCTGGTCGTGTGGATAGCCTGTGCAATGAGATCCTACACCCCTACGGGCGCGGCAAGTTACCCGCCAAAACCTGAAGCGAGGCAGCCCCCTTCAGCAACGTGAATGGACCACCCAGCACTTCACGGAATCCGGTAACTTGGGCACCCCTCCTGGGTCAACCTGTACCCCCTACGAGTGCGGCGAATAGCCCGCCAATCCTAGAGTGAAGCCCCCTCCGTCTCAATGCCATGAGATGCGGGCTTGTTGCCTTCTAGAATCCGGCTATCCGTGCACCCCTCCGCGGGGTAATCCTAGTACAGAAAGTAAAATATACATACAACGGGTACATCGACCGCAACCTGGCCGTGTCCTAAAATAATAATACAAACAGGCAGTGACGGCAGTCCACATGTCGGGCGCTCGTCCCGCAATGTCAAATGTACATAATACAACAGAACTGTACTAGCATTGCATCCAGGCTATCCTCCACGACCGATCCGCAACATCACAGCAAAAACAGAACATCAACGTGAAAGTCACGTTCGCAAATCCGTCTAACCGGGCTATAGCAGTTAGACCGGATTTACCGATCAAGTGACATTCACGGTCGCAGATATAATGTAAATACTGTAAAATAATGTGTTTAAAATATTCCGATCGATCAAATTTTAACAAGTGGGCCCCCAAGCATTACTGTAGCAGATCAAGAAATTCTGGGCCCAAAATTAATATTCCAAAACCCATATTTTAAGCCCACAAAGACACTGTAGAAATTTGGTGCAGGGATCTCCACAGTGCGTGGCGGAACAGCGGCGAGAAGGGGGTATTTGCGGCGGATCCGCGCTCCCACAGTGGAATCACTTCATCGAATTTTTACAGAGCTCTTATAATCTCCAGTACATCAATTTTATACAACCTGAAAAATTTTTGGAGACCAAAAAAATTCAACAGAAAACTGTCGCTTTGAAAAACTCGGTTTTGGAACTTTTGATCGATCGGAAATGCAAACACATTAAACCAAGCTAGACTAAGTTAATGGCGAGGCTCTGATACCACTGTAAGTGCACGGCGGCGCCCCGGCCGTCAATCCGACGGCCAAATGCGGAAGCAGTGAAAAACTTTAAATTTTACTTGAACTGGCAAACCGCCGCGCACTAATACCCGGATCGAACCATTAATTAGTCCTAGCTAACTACAAGATAGGGAATAGAGATATACCGACTGATCCAAGTCCTCCGGTCTTCTCGTCGTCGTCCCGATCTCTTGCGGAAGCTCCGGTCTCCACCTCGTCGCCGGAAGTGCACCACATCGCCTACTTCTTTTACGGGCTCCCACCTCAATGCCGAGGCAACTCGGGCACGAAGCTGGCTAGTCGACGTGCCCAAGATTCGCTGTAGAATGTGCAGTAGAACTTGTGTCTCTTTTTGGGGTTTTGGATGTTGCCTTTTGAGATGGTGGAGGAATGGATTTTTGAGATGAACTAGAGAGCTTTTCTTAGCACCATGAGAACCAAAAATGCCACACCAAAAATGAATCCAATCCCTCACTCCAATAGTGGCCGGCCCAAGCTAATGTGAAGGGTGAGAATGGAGAGAAAGTCAAGGGAGTGGGTGAGCTATCATGCAAGCATGGATAAAGAGTGATGATTAAAACAATATCATCACAAACATAAACAAACACTCCAAAATAACCATGATGACTCCAAATGGTCAAGCCATCATGAAGAAGTCAATAAGTCAAGGTCAATGGAGCAACCATGATGATCCAACCAATATGCAAAGAACCCCTCCACAAATACTTATTTGCAACAATGCAAATAAGCCCTCCTCCACCAATCTTCGGCCAATGAACGATACAAAGGAAATTGGCCGAAACGGAAAGCAAACTGGCAACTCCAGAAAACAGGTCCCGTAATAAATTACAGGAAAACCCCGATACTGTGCATACACACCCGCATCTGTATTTCGACCGAAATACAAATGCAATGAGACAAAATCTACACTGTACTATACTAGGATCCGGCTTATACCAAAACCGGCTAGTAATATCTGTTCGATCCTGATCCGTGCAATACCGCACGTATCTGATCGAACCCTGCCATATAACCATACGGCCTATAGTACAAACTGTCCGATCCTGATCCGTGCAATACCGCACGTATCTGATCGGACCTTGCCATATCTCCATACGGCCTCTACAACTTTTCGCCCGAAAGCTGAGTAACTGAATGTGGGGGACTCTAAAGACTCGTCAACACCTTGGTTGTGGATTTAACCACTAGCACGTCAGAGGTATAAGCCAATACGTAACGGGCTACCAGGTATTGACTAAAAGGGACGTCTGTGAGCGAACTCAGCCTGACAACCCTACTGAGCCTGTCAGTGACAATATCCGTACAGTCCGGTCCGTTCGTCTATAAGCATCGCATGGCGGGCCTAGGGGGTTGGTAAAAGTCAGACCCCCAAAAGCGGTACAAGTCGTGTCGGAGTGTAGCCCAGAACACCCTGAGATACTACTGGAATACCTACCAGTAAATCTCCTTGCCTCGGCCGAGGGCTTCGTGTAATGGCTCTCCTAGACACAGCACGACCTCACCCCCAATACCGGGAGAGACGAACCCCTGAAGATACGCTCACTGCCTCCATGTGGCTCGGGACTGTACCCAACTAAAACCTGTTTGCACGACTCCTTTGAGCCGTGGTAGGGTAGTAATCAAAGTACAGTGGGAACTCACACGAGACAAATGACGATCCCCAGGTCGATGAACTAACCTGCACACATGTCACCAGGGAACTGCCATCTGACGTCTGGTATATGACCAACTAGCATGTTCCCGGCGAGTCCTGTTCGGTGTACTCATAACCCAATGAGCACCTATATACATCTTAGGTGATCCAACTGACACCAGTGGCTTGTGAGACCGGCCACCGCCCCTCGTCGGGGTCTCGACTGTATACACTAGTCTACTCTGGAGTATCGATGACCTATCTCGAAACTCTCACGACTAGGGACCATTTAAGGATATGCTTATAGACTGCCAGCTCCCACTTATATGATCGCCCTCATACTGCTGGTGGTCAAGCAAGAATCCTAGGGGCTCTATCAACGTGTAATAGCGACCTGTAAGGTCACCTGAAGCAGTACACGATGATAAAGGTAAACCAGATAGCATACTATCATCTCGAGTAAGACTGTCCTACCGGGATAGGTCCTCCATCAATCATTGCAATCACGTACCTGTGACCTAATAATTGACTCTGAGGGCACTATCTCCAACAATTGCAATGTCACAAACACTATAGAACTTGCCTATATCAGTATCTGAGCATTTGCATTATATATGATATGTAACTTGTAGTTGTATATTCATTTCATCAGGATGGATACATAGGATTGCTAGTCATATATATATACCTCATTGCATCATCATTCATACATAGTTTTCTAGTTATACATCGCATCATATATTATCGATATCATAGGCGTCCATCATTACCGACATGTTAATATATTGTGATTCTTCTTGGAGATTTTAGTATTGATGAGATTTCTGTATTTTGGGGAAAACTGCAAGAATTTTATAAACCTATTATCATTTTAAAATAGAAATTTACGGTTTTCTCATGATATGATGTGTGTGGTGTCCACCATGAGTTTTCTCGGTTCTTGAGCTGTATCATATACCCGATTCGAGGAGGGGGATGCACCGTCTGCGGGTACATGGTGGACCCGGTGAGGTACCCCGGGGCAAGATGGACGTATTGAGAAGGCATTGAGCCCGGCAGGGGAGCATTGCCTACCGGTTATTACTGACTCGGCGGTTATCCGGAGGATACTGACCGGAGCCGTGGGATGTGACAGATTTGAGAGCCGATCTGATGGACGGTTATTGAGATATTGAGATACATATATTGTGTCGATACTTGACACGGATTTTCTGTTGATTTCATTGATGATACTCCAGCTTTATTATACAAAGGTTTTACTAAGATATGGATATAGATTTTCTCACACCCAGATATATCAGGATTTCGTGTTTGTTATTCATTCATGTTGCATTCATACTAGTGCATAGCATCATAATTTTTTTTATGTAGGTTGGGACTCATTTGCGTGCATGCTTACGATAGTCTTATTAGATGTTACTTACTACTTACGAGTTGGCAACTCATCCCGTTGTGCCACAGTATCTTGCAGGTCCGACCCGTTAGCATAGTAGCGGCGGGCGTACTTCTTCTTCTGCTTCATTTGCTTCGACTTGCGGCTTGCTCATAGGTGGGTTGCGAGGATACTCTTTTGTTCGCACCTTGTACATTATTATTGTATCTAGTACACTCCATTTACCGTATCTACGACTTCTACTATTTGTATATTGGACTTAGATTGTGAGCTGTGAGATTTGTACATATTCTGTTTCTGGTGTCGAGCTCACTTGAGCCGACTCGGTGCTTTTCTTATTTCTTGCTTTTAGATACTTATTTCGCACTATTATGATATATCTTATGCGTAGCTAGCTCCCACTTGGGGATGCCTTTATTCATTTCTTATATGTATCCATGTTTTGTACCCGTTTGGGGCCAGTATTTACAAAGGAAACTCTGCCAAAATTTTTATAAAACTTGAGCTTATTATAAGACTTTCAAAGTGATTTTCTATGTTAACTTAACTTTTAATCAAGTTTTCCTTCACTCTATTTTTTTTAAATGGTTTAGATTTCTGGGCTTTGTCTTACTTAGATTGCGTTATGCCTCTAGACGTTGCGTAATTTAAGTGCCAATCATGTTCCACATATTCAGGTCGTGACAGTCTTCAGGGAGGTGGCGGGTCCCGACGACTAACAACTTCTTTTACATTGATACGCTTCCAAATTGACGTGCACGCCTCAAATCGGATCGTGTCCCAAATTGGGCACATTCCATATTACCATTGTTCACTTCTTCACATAACAAAAACACGTGCGCACACGATGAGCGATATTAGACCGAAATGTCCTTAAACTAATATTCGCCCCTAAATACGGCGATAAAGGACTGAAACGTTCTTACCTCGCCTCAAATATGGCGCTAAAGGACCGCGATGTCCTTAAACTAAAATAATTGAGCCCGAATGCTCATACGTTTTGAGTCAATCTTAATCTCAAACCAGATCAACGATCCTTAAATTAACCCAAATCTAAATATAAAAATATATGGATTTGGACCAATCCACACCCTACGAGCGACAACATAAAATAGTCTCCGTATACAATCCACGGGAAACCAAAATAAAAAAAACATACACACGACACGAAGTGAACCTCCGGAGCAGGAGAAAGTGGTTATCGCGATGCGGTAACATAATTAAATGCAGGGACTTGCGCTTGTAGGGAAGAGCGTCCCCACAATAAAAAACCCCTCGCAAACGAGGGGGAATCTGATAAAATCTGCTACAACGGTCGCATTCGTTCAAAGCTCCGATATACGGTGCCATAAATCAACTTGGCATCTTTGGAGAGGTGGACGGATAAACCCAAATAGCATCCACCCCCAGAATTCAGGCCAGACGTCCTAACGTCCCGGTTCGTCTTTCGATGGTGAACAGATTCTGGCATGCCCCGTAGGACCTTTTCCTCTTTCCACTCCACACTTCGTGTGTCGTGTTTCGTGAACAAAATCGCGGTTCGTTATGGTTTCCCTTGGATTCTAGGTACTAAAACTTGGTGTCTTGCTCCTATGCAGAAAATCGATGGGTTCCCACTGCACCTCTTGCAACAGCAACTTCTGCTCCGCCTCAACTGGAGGAGTGACTTATGAGCCCAACGCGGCCTCCATATTTTCAATGCCAATAGGGCAAGTAACTCAAGCCACTACCGGATTTTTCTTCAGGACCATGATCCCACCAATGAGTTTCAACGCCCCAGCGCCGCAAGACGAAGCACCCAATGTAAGTGCACGGCGGTGCCCCGGCTGTCAATCCGAGGCCCAAAATGCGGAAACGATGATTTACTTTAAACTTTATAACCTGCACCACCGCGCACAAACATCCCGAATCGGGCCATTAAACTAATTCTAGCTAACTAAAGAACGGGGTAGAGAGATATACCGAGCGATCCGTGTCCTTCGGTCTTCTCGTCGTCGTCCCGATCTCCCGCGGAATCTCCGGTCTTCACCTCCTCGCCGGAAGGGCACCACATCGCCGGTTTCTTTTACGGGCTCCCACCTCTTGACCGAGGCAACTCGGGCACGAAGTTGGCGAGCTGACGTGCCCAAGAGTGCTGTAGGTTAACTGTAGAACTCTATGTCTCTTTGGGGTTGTGGAAGTTGCCATAATGGTGGAGGAATGATATGTGAACTTTTTCTAGATGAACTTGGGGATTTTTCTAGCATGTAGAGAACAAAATCCCTCTCCAAAACTTTTGGACAGCCCCCCCTTTTTTTTGGCCGGCCATGGCTCATGAAACAAATGAAAGAGTGGAGAGTGTATGAATGAAAAAGAGTGAGCCACATCATCAAGCAAGAGAGAGAAAAGGTGATGATGATAAAACCATGATCACAAATAAGAACCTCACTCCAAAACCTAATCATCAACAACCATGATTACTCCAAAAGTCAAGCCATGATGAAAAGAAGAAGTCAAATGGTGGTAGAATTATCATGATACAACAATATGCAAATAACACTCTCCACTAATCAAATTTGCATGCTTGCAAATAAGCCCTCCTCCACCAATTTCCGGCCAAGGAAAGATACAAAGGAAAATGGCCGAAACGGAAAACAAACTGGCAACTTCAGAAAACTGATCCCGTAATAAATTACAGGAAAACCCCGCTACTGTATATACATACCCGCATTTGTATTCCGATCGAATACAAATGCAATGAGACAAAATCTACACTGTACAATACTAGGATCCGGCTTAAACCAAAGCCTGCTAGTATTATCCGTCCGATCATGATCCGTGCAATACCGCACGTATCTGATCGAACCCTGCCATATCTCCATACGGCCTCTACAGCGTTTTGCCCGAAACTTGAGCAACTGTCTGTGGGGGGACTCTAAAGACTCGTCAACACCTTGGTTGTGGATTTAACCACTAGCACGTCAGAGGTATTAGCCTATACGTAACGGGCTACCAGGTATTGACAAAAAGGTACGTCGATGAGCGAACTCATCCTGACACCCTACTGAGCCTGTCAGTGACAATATCCGTACAGTCCGGTCCGTTCGTCTATGAGCATCGCATGGCGGGCCTAGGGGGTTGGTAAAAGTCAGACCCCCAAAAGCGGTACAAGTCGTGTCGAAGTGTAGCCCAGAACACCCTGAGATACTACTGGAATACCTACCAGTAAATCTCCTGCCTTGGCCAAGGACTTCGTGTAAGGGCTCTCCTAGACACAGCGCGACCTCACCCCAATACAGGGAGAGACGAACCCCTGAAGATCCGCTCACTGCCTCCATGTGGCTCGGGACTGTACCCAACTAAAACCTGTTTACACGTCTCCTTTGAGCATGGTAGGGTAGTAATCAAAGTACAGTGGGAACTCACACGAGACAAATGACGATCCTCAGGTCGATGAACTAACCTGTACATATGTCACCAGGGAACTGCTATCTGACGTCAGGTATAAGACCAACTAGCATGTTCCCGGCGAGTCCTGTCCGGTGTACTCATAACCCAATGAGCACCTGTATACATCTTAGGTGATCCAACTGACACCAGTGGCTTGTGAGACCGGCCACCGCCCCTCGTCGGGGTCTCGACTGTATACACTAGTCTACTCTGGAGTATCGATGCCCTGTCTCGAAACTCTTTCGACTAGGGACCTTTTAAGGATGTGCTTATAGACTACCAGCTCCCACGTATATGATCGCCCTCATACTGCTGGCAGTCAAGCATGAATCCTACGGGCTCTATCAACGTGTAATAGCGACCTATCAGGTCACCTAAAGTAATACACGATGATAAAGATAAACCAGATAGCATACTATCATCTCGGGTAAGACTGTCCTACTGGGACAGGTCCTCCCTCAATCATTGCAATCACGTGCCTGTGATCTAATAATTGACTCTGAAGGCACTATCTCCAACAATCTCCCACTTGCACTCAAGGCTAATTATTGCTATGTCGCATACTCACAGCCCGTGTGATACCGAACACCCAACTCTTTTACTAGTCAGTCTCACAAAGCTCGTTTGCGAAACTATTGCGTTCGAGAAATAGCTTCAGTGAGTGGATCCGTCTTGATGTTTCTTTCTATGTCTCTCTTTATCTCAAGTTCGCGGAGAAATCCATCTCCCGAAATGAGCAATACCTGTCTTAGAATATGTCTGGATATCTGATGGGACCTAGCTCATAAATGAACTCCAAATCCAACCTTCTTAGACTGTATCGTCAACTGAACTTAATCAGTATCCCGCGCCAAGCCTCCCTCAGTATCCGCCTGGACCACCTGTC
The DNA here is from genome assembly GCA_030015575.1 of Agapanthus africanus. NCBI lineage: Eukaryota > Viridiplantae > Streptophyta > Magnoliopsida > Asparagales > Amaryllidaceae > Agapanthus > Agapanthus africanus. The sequence continues at coordinate 115,351,184 of CM057340.1, read as the reverse complement.
CAAACTACTGCCCCTTGTCAGAGGGAAAACTATAACTCTTACAGTCACTCTGTCATCCAGGTCACCTTGGAAGCCTGGAATGATAACCGTCTCCTAAAGGAGGCTGCCGTTATCATTTTCCTAGAACATCAACTTATGTTCTAAAACTGCTTCCGAATGTTTCTCCAGAATTGGATTAATATCAACTTACTGCATCTCGTGCAAAAATAACATCTGGTGTGGTACTTGACATCTCATGATTGACTCAATTGCCTAAGCAATTGATCTGCCAATCATGCACATCCCTCTCCACTTTAGTCTATAAGACACCTTAAGAGAGGGTGACTCCATCACCTGCAGGTACACTACCGTGCCAGGAGTCGCCCATTCTAAAACACCTTTAGAATGCTGTCTAAGTACCCTGATTGGGAAACCACCCAAATCTAGATCTAAAACCATAGATCCAGTAACCAGAATGTTTGATATAATATCCAAGTCCCATGTGAAGAAACCACTGTGTGACAACCAAAGTATAACCGATCGTAGTATAGGAATATCACTTCCTACTCTGTGTATGTCATCCAAATACCAGGACATCACACCCTACTACCTTCTTAACAGATCCATCCCCTATTCTGATGAAGTCAAACCTATGACTGTCATATCAGAAATAGATGATCTATCTTCTCTACATCTGCTTTAGTCTATAAATAGACATAAGCCACTTGTCCACCAAAGCTTCCGCTGCTCCCACTGACTACGACAACCCTCTGGCAGAGTCATATACACGTGCACTTCTAAAGATAGTTTAGAACAACGCTATACTCATCCTCCTGCCGGGTCTCACAGTCTGGAATAGCAGCAATGGCATGTCTGGGTAAACAAGAACCTCCCTGCCACCGTCCTTGAGCATACCGAAGTACCTCTCGAGCGCCTGAGGTTACCCACCATATCTGCGGAGTGGCCAATGGAATGTCAAACCAGATTGAATCCTTAGGTTCTTATCAAATTTTCAGTAATCGTTTGCGGTTTTGGAATCACTTCCAGTTCTACCATACTCCCACTACTGTTTTCTGAAAAAAATTCCATTTTTATTAAAACTGTGGCGAGTCTAGAACAATATCACTATTGATCTTCCAGATGGTAGAAAGTCAACCCTCGTCATAGCCTGGGTCAACCCACAAACAACCATTACAGAAACATGCCTTGAGTTATCCAGAGTCTGGTTTTAAGCATAAGCTGGACAACTCCCCGTACCTTAACATCGTTAAGATATGAACTGTTCTATATCCTATACAGAAACAGAGGCACCAATTTAATTGAACCAGATTCAAATCATGCAACTGTCTCCAGTGCATGTTAACTAAATGGAAAGAGGTCGATCAGCATTACTCAACTTAGGAGTACTTCCAATTATGAGTAATCTGAAAGAGAAGCAAGTTCTCTTAATCATTACTATCCACTGAATACCATCCACGAGTATCTACATCTTCAATCATTTTGAAGAATCCCGATACTTGCAATACCTGGTTCTCTACTTTATTCACATACCTATAACTTCTCAAACTTAGACCTTGCATTTCTACGAAACACATGTCTAAGAACTAGAGAAGTCACAAGTAAACAGAATATAGTACGAGTACCAACCCCTCTGTCTTAATGGACACTGGACAATATACAATACTCTGTATAAGTCCCCTGAGTCTAATAACTCATTCACTGTGTGTTGTAGGTTGAAAACTGTACTTATGGTTAAGAAGAATTACACCGCTGTTCAATGCTCCTTACCTAACCATCCACTGATATAGGTAAATGTCATAGACATAATTTCAAAAAAGTACATCTCACTCTATATAAAAATAGACGTACAGATATATCAATTTGAAATTGGTGCATAACATCGGATATTCAAAACCAAATATTTGTCGTCCGGCAAATAACCCAGGTGACTTCCTCAAATATCACCAATTACAACGAATCCCGATATAATGAGGATGATCACCTAATTCCCAATAACTTACTCCCACTCATCATCTGTAAAACCATACAGATGTGAGAATCAAACCTGGTAAATACATACCCTGGAGCAAGGGCTAATTAGGAAATCAGTTTTCTTTTAACAGTACACAGTGAAACTGAAACATTGAAATGTTTCGATAGGGTATTCCGGTATTCCTAGTAATGCCTCTTCCATTATCCAGATTCACAACTGTAACCGTATAATTCTTTGTCATCTCTCCAAATCCCTTTATATGTCTTTAGTCTTTACCTTTTGCACACCCCTTTAGGCCAAATGGTTTTCTTCCTTCCCTACCTTTCGGCACCAGCCTATGGTTTGGAAGAAGACTATCCAATAAGCATAATGGATGTACTGTCCTAATCCTAGGAGCACTCGCAATGCGAGAGAAGGTGAAGATAAAAGACAACCGAATAAACCTTATTCCTATTTCTCCTGAACCAGAATCCATCCCCGAACTGGAACAAGTTCCTTTCGAGTTCGTATATAACCATACGATGGAGTATCCAATAAACTGTGGATCTTTGTAGTGATACGGAGTGTCCTGGAGAAATACAAAGGTGATTTAGGATTGGCGAAGAAATACTTGGTTTGGTCGTGAATAGCAGTCGCAATTTACTTTGCCCTTTTACTAATCCCTTGATATGTCTTTACTTAATACCTTCTGTACACCATCGTTATGCTAATTGTTTTTCTTCATTCCCCACCGATCGGCACCAGCCTAAGGTTTGGAAGAAGACTATCCAATTTGCGTAATAGGTGTACTATCACCTAAACCAAGGAGTACTCATAACCTGAGAGAAGGTAAAAGGAAAAGACAACTGAATAGTCCTATCCGTTTTCTCCAGAACCAGAAACCATCCTCGAATAAATTCCTTCGAGTTCGTATATAACCATACGATGGTTTTATCCGATGGAAGTGGACGTTCGTAGTAATACGGGGTGTCCTGGAGAAAATGGTAAAAGTAGGAGTGGTAATGAGGTATGCAACTCTGACAATCCAAAAGCCAATCTTATAAGAAGGTTCGGTCAACTTGGTCACTGAGTCATAGTCTAGGGTCGGGTCATGGTCGCTGCCAAAGAGAGAGAGAGAAAAGAAACACTCAGCGTGCACTCTAACCTAGATCAGAATGGTTATCACTTTATCTAATCAGGAAACCTCCCACTGTAACGTCAAATTCTTCCCCAAACCTGAAAGAAGAATTAGTCGGGATCACCCGAGGAGTAAACCAACTCATCAGTGGAAATCGGGATCCAACTATCATCGCATGATAACGTGACGGAATCCGCTCACGTTATCACACTCCAGAAGGTATGCGCATATCTGGCAAGTTTCAGTTTCTTTAGAAACTCCCGATGTGATTTTTGCCCCATGCTCTTATGACCTTGACGAAGGCCAACATATCATAAGTCACATGTCAAGTTCTACCCGTCATTGTCCAGGTTAATTTGAACCCACCCGTACATACCCTTGACGAAGGCCAAAATAGTAGTACGACTGTCCCAAACCAACGCATCTATCTATGCTGCAGAAAAGTAACAAATAGTTACCATACACTATGCCTTGACGAAGGCCAACATATATAGCATGAATACTAAGTGCTACCTTCCTAAAATGACGGAGGGCTACGAATGGTTTCTGGCGAAAAACCTTTAACATAATGAACTTGATATCGTTGAAGGAACCGGATAGCTTTTATAAAAATATAGTGACGAAAACCTTTGCTAAAGAGGTCACTCCCGGTGAAGGGATCTCGGCTCTTTCCTCGTAGAATGAGGTGCAGGATATTCCAACTGAATACCACGATGCAAAGCAAAAGTAAACGACTATAGTGAAGTTATTGCCTTGACGCAAACTTTTGTCCAAGGGGTCACTCCCGGTGAAGGGATCTCGGCCCTTGCCTCGTCGACCGAGGAGCAGGATATTCCAACTGAATACCACTGTGCAAAACAAAAGTGAATGTCCTTGCAATAACAGCTTTTTGAAAAATGTTCCAACAACATCAGAATAGGTTTGTTTAGCTTGCATTGATCCGAATCAACGCAGTCCCATCAATTGATCACACCAATAAAGAACGAAAATAATGATGTACGTATATACCATCCGCATTCGCCACTGGGTCCCGTCATCACCCGTTAGGTTACTTAACTAACGACAGAGCGGGGAGTGGACTAGCGCGGATGCAAAACATATACAACATCTACTAGTATATATATATCAATATATAATATTCGCTCAAGGCGTGATAAAATGCAACATCACAGAAATGTAACCAGCATCACAGAACAATACAGATATCTGGGATCCCCGGGTTTCATAGAGCCGCTACTGAAAACCCGACGTTCCCCTGGTCGTGTGAATAGCCTGTGCAATAAAATCCTAGACCCCTACGGGCGCGGCAAGTTACCCGCCAAAACCTAAAGTGAGGCAGCCCCCTTCAGCAACGTGAATGGACCACCCAGCACTTCACGGAATCCGGTAACTTGGGCACCCCTCCTGGGTCAATCTGTACCCCCTACGAGTGCGGCGAATAGCCCGCCAATTCTAGAGTGAAGCCCCCTCCGTCTCAACGCCATGAGATGCGGGCCCGTTGCCCTCTAGAATCCGGATATCCGTGCACCCCACCTTGGGGTAATCCTAGTACAAAAAGTAAAATATACATACAACGGGTACATCGACCTCACCCCGGTCGTGCCCCAAAAGAATAATATACAAACAGGCAGTGACGGCAGTCCACATGTGGGACGCTCGCCCCGCAATATCAAATGTACATATAAAACGAAACTGTACTAACATTGCATCCAGGCTATCCCCCACGACCAATCCGCAATATCACAGCACAACAAAGAACATCAACGTGAATGTCACGTTTGCAAATCCGTCTAACCGGGCTATAGCAGTTAGACATGATTTACCGATCAAGTGACATTCACGGTCGCAGATATAATGTAAATACTGTGAACTAACATATTTAAAATTTTCGATCGATCAAATTTACCGAAGTGGGCCCCATGCACTACTGTAGCACTCACAGAAAATCTGGGCCCAAACAGAATATCCCCAAAACCCTATTTTCAACCCAGAAGCCCACTGGGAAAAATTGGTGAAATGAAGCTTAATTCCTGCGGCGGAACCGCGGCCAAAATGGGGTTATGGCCGCGGTTCCGCGGCCCTATTGAAGGATCATGTCACCAAATTTTTACAGTGCTCTTACAAAACCCTGCACATGTTTCTGCAATGTACTGAAAATTTTTTCGAGCCAAAACAAAATCGACAGAAACCCAATGCATTGAAAACGCGGGTTTTGGAATTTTGTTCGATCGAGAATGTAAACACATTAGACCAAGCTAGACTAGGTTAATGGCCTGGCTCTGATACCAGTGTAAGTGCACGGCGGCGCCCCTGCCGTCAATCCGAGGCCAAAATGCGGAAACGATGATTTACTTTAAACTTTATAACCGGCACCACCGCGCACAAACATCCCGAATCGGGCCATTAAACTAATTCTAGCTAACTAAAGAACGGGGTAGAGAGATATACCGAGCGATCCGTATCCTTCGGTCTTCTCGTCGTCGTCCCGATCTCCCGCGGAATCTCCGGTCTTCACCTCCTCGCCGGAAGGGCACCACATCGCCGGCTTCTTTTACAGGCTCCCACCTCTTGACCGAGGCAACTCGGGCACGAAGTTAGCGAGCCGACGTGCCCAAGAGTGCTGTAGGTTAACTGTAGAACTCTATGTCTCTTTGGGGTTGTGGAAGTTGCCATAATGGTGGAGGAATGATATGTGAACTTTTTCTAGATGAACTTGGGATTTTTCTAGCATGTAGAGAACAAAATCCCTTTCCAAAACTTTTGGACAGCCCCCCTTTTTTTGGCCGGCCATGGCTCATGAAACAAATGAAAGAGTGGAGAGTGTATGAATGAAAAAGAGTGAGCCACATCATCAAGCAAGAGAGAGAAAATGTGATGATGATAAAACCATGATCACAAATAAGAACCTCACTCCAAAACCTAATCATCAACAACCATGATTACTCCAAAAGTTAAGCCATGATGAAAAGAAGAAGTCAAATGGTGGTAAAATTATCATGATACAACAATATGCAAATAACACCCTCCACTAATCAAATTTGCATGCTTGCAAATAAGCCCTCCTCCACCAATTTCCGGCCAAGGAAAGATACAAAGGAAAATGGCCGAAACGGAAAACAAACTAGCAACTTCAGAAAACTGATCCCGTAATAAATTACAGGAAAACCCCGCTACTGTATATACATACCCGCATTTGTACTCCGACCGAATACAAATGCAATGAGACAAAATCTACACTGTACAATACTACGATCCGGCTTAAACCAAAGCCTGCTAGTATTATCCGTCCGATCATGATCCGTGCAATACCGCACGTATCTGATCGAACCCTGCCATATCTCCATACGGCCTCTACAGCGTTTTGCCCGAAACTTGAGCAACTGTCTGTGGGGGGACTCTAAAGACTCGTCAACACCTTGGTTGTGGATTTAACCACTAGCACGTCAGAGCTATTAGCCTATACGTAACGGGCTACCAGGTATTGACCAAAAGGGACAACGATGAGCGAACTCATCCTGACACCCTACTGAGCCTGTCAGTGACAATATCCGTACAGTCCAGTCCGTTCGTCTATGAGCATCGCATGGCGGGCCTAGGGGTTGGTAAAAGTCAGACCCCCAAAAGCGGTACAAGTCGTGTCGGAGTGTAGCCCAGAACACCCTGAGATACTACTGGAATACCTACCAGTAAATCTCCTGCCTTGGCCAAGGACTTCGTGTAAGGGCTCTCCTAGACACAGCGCGACCTCACCCCCAATACCGGGAGAGACGAACCTCTGAAGATCCGCTCACTGCCTCCATGTGGCTCGAGACTGTACCCAACTAAAACCTGTTTGCACGTCTCCTTTGAGCGTGGTAGGGTAGTAATCAAAGTACAGTGGGAACTCACACGAGACAAATGACGATCCTCAGGTCGATGAACTAACCTGTACACATGTCACCAGGGAATTGCTATCTGACGTCAGGTATAAGACCAACTAGCATGTTCCCGGCGAGTCCTGTCCGGTGTACTCATAACCCAATGAGCACCTGTATACATCTTAGGTGATCCAACTGACACCAGTGGCTTGTGAGACCGTCCACCGCCCCTCGTCAGGGTCTCGACTGTATACACTAGTCTACTCTGGAGTATCGATGCCTTGTCTCGAAACTCCCTCGACTAGAGACCTTTTAAGGATGTGCTTATAGACTACCAGCTCCCACGTATATGATCGCCCTCATACTGCTGGCAGTCAAGCATGAATCCTAGGGGCTCTATCAACGTGTAATAATGACCTATCAGGTCACCTAAAGCAGTACACGATGATAAAGATAAACCAGATAGCATACTATCATCTCGAGTAAGACTGTCCTACTGGGACATGTCCTCCCTCAATCATTGCAATCACGTGCCTGTGATCCAATAATTGACTCTGAGGGCACTATCTCCAACACCCAAGAAGTCGGTCTTCGATTGATTTGCATCCACAACGACCCCTCTTAATGGGTCGTCCAAATCCGATGCCTCATTCTTCAAAAGGCTGAGTCGAAGCTCAGACATCTCAGTATTCAAAAGGCTGAGCCATAACCAAAACGGGCTCACAAAGAAGCTCGTCATACCTGAAAGGGCTGCCCCAAAATGGATAGCCCTCCCAACTCCTCCTGCAGGTGAAGTTGTCAAAAGTGCTTCCCTTACCAGAAGATCGGTCTTCGGAAGATTGATCGTTCCTTTGCAAACCCTACCAAGGACATCGGTCTTCGAAGGCTGGCACCAACAGCTGCCCCTCACCAAATACGGGGCACGAAGAAGCTGCTTCCAAAACCGAGGCGGTCCCCTCTGCATGACACGCTCGACATCGCCACCGGCTTCGGGTGAGAAAAGCTGGGGGCAACTCCCCTTCTGGACTTACTTCGCCAGCTCTAATGGTGGAAGTTGATGCTGCTGTTCCAACCGGGAATAACTTTGATCTGCTTAGGTGGGTGCAAAAGAAATATTCAACGGCGGTGCTAAAGAAATCGCCCCTGCCTGCGGAAACTAAAGTGCAGGAAAAGATGGAGCAGCCCCATCAGCATCTCTCCTCGCAAATTCACAGGGTCTGGCAGAAAGTCCAGGACTCTGTGATTAACAAAGATTACTCTCGTTGACTGAAGAAATCGAAGGCTCGACAAGAGGAAGACCACTCCTCTATCATACTGCGAGGGGATTCTTATACACAGGTGTCTGTTAAAACGACTCCTTCAACTTCTACCTCCCACAAAAGGACCAGGCCGAAGAAAATCTCACCGCCTGCGGTAAATTCCAAAGGTGCTGGACCTAAACGCCCCAAGTCTGGGGGCATGATTATGCATACGGTTTACATGGATTCCGGAAAAAAAGAAATCCGTGCTTCCGTAGGTCACCGACTGCAAACTCGGTCATTGACAAAAGCTCAGGAGCAACAACAAAAGCTCCAGGAGATGCTGACCAAAATTATAGCATTCACTGGGCAGAAAGAAAGTCTGGATCCAACAGCCGAACATTGCCAAGAGCAGGAGACCGATACCGAGTTCCTGTGAAGGGTGCTTGAAAGGAAGGACAAGGAGGCCGCTAACATAAAGCAGATGGCTCTCTTGTTCCAGGACTTGGTTGGAATGATGATCCAGCCAGAACCCCCAGCCGAAGATCCGCCGATAATCATCGAGGATGATGACAGAGGAGAAACATCAAACTCTCTTCCGGCTCTATCAGTGGCCAGGGAGGAAACAATATCCAAGTCCGCTCTTGATGATTACATCGCTTAACAAATACGAGCTCATCAAGCGAATGAAGCGGCCGGCCAAACTGTCAGAACTGGGTGACCGTATGCAGGCTGGTATGACCAAATCAAGTACCCACTGGGATATACGATCCTTAAATTCCTTGTGTACAAGGGGGCATGAAACCCCCATCAGAACGTCACACAGTTCAGAGCTCTGTGTGGCAACACTGGAGGCGATGACAAACTGCTGCTTCGCCAGTTCGTTGGTAGCTTGTCAGAAATGGCTTTTGAATGGTACTCGGAGCCCCTAAATGACTTCGTGAAAACATTCACAGAAATAGAACTGCTGTTCACACAACATTTTGTTGGATATAGTGCCCTCAAAGTCAATTATTGGATCGCAAGTACGTGATTGCAATGATTGAGGAGGACCTATACCGGTAGGACAGTCTTACTCGAGATGATAGTATGCTATCTGGTTTGCCTTTATCAGTCGTGTATAGGTTCAGGTGACTGATCACGATTACACTTTGATAGAGCCCTTAGGATCTTGCTTGACTACTAACAGTATGAGGGCGATCATATAAGTGAGAGTTGGGTGGTCTATAAGCATATCCTTAATGGTGGTCCGTAGTCGTGGGAGTTTCGAGACAGGGCATCGATACTCCGGAGTAGATTAGTGTATACAGTCGAGACCCCGACGAGGGGCGGTGGCCGGTCTCACAAGCCACTGGTGTCAGTTGGATCACCTAAGATGTATACATGTGCTCATTGGGTTATGAGTACACCGGACAGGACTCGCCGGGAACCTGCTAGTTGGTATTATACATATCGTCAGATAGCAGTTCCCTGGTGACATGTGTACAGGTTAGTTCATCGACCTGAGGTCGTCATTTGACTCGTGTGAGTTCCCACTGTGCTTTGATTTCTACCCTACCACAGCTGAAAAGAGTCGTGCAAACAGGTAGTTTTTGGGTACAGTCCTGAGCCACATGGAGGCACGTGAGCGGATCGGCAGGGGATTCGTCTCTCCCGGTATTGGGGGTGGAGGTCGCGCTGTGTCTAGGAAAGCTATTACACCAAGTCCTTGGCCAAGGAAGGTACTGGTAGGTACTCCAGTAGTATCTCAGGATGTTCAGGGCTTGTCTCCGACACGACTTATACAGCTATTGGGGGTCTGACGTTACTAGCCCCCTAGGCAGGATATGCGATACTCATAGACGAACGGACCGCACTGTATATACATTGTCACTGTTAGGCTCAGTAGGATTTCCGGATGAGTTCGCTCATCGGCCTCCCTTGAGGTCAGTCCATGGACAGCCGTTACGCATAGCTAGTGCCGCTGACGGCTTGTGGTTAAACCCACTGCCAGGGTACTGACGAGTCATTAGAGTCCCCCACAGATAGTTTCCCAAGTTCGGGAGAAACGTTGTAGAGGCCGTATGGTTTTATGGCAGGGTTTGGAAAATGCACGTGCGTTTACGCACGTGTCATATTTCGGGCAGATAATACTGGTGGGCTTTGGTTTAAGCCGGATCCATGTATTATACAGAGTATATATAATATCTTTGTCTTAGTTGCATTTGTATTCGGTCGTAATACAAATGCGGGTATATTTATACAGTTACGGGGTTATCCTGAAATTCGTTTCGGGATCACTTTTGGAAGTTGCCAGTTTCTAGTTTTCTATCAGCCGTATTTAACATTCGGTTAAATGCGGATTTATCTTTTCTTCTTTTGGGTGAGTCATGAGGTGAGTCATGAGAGGAAGCTTCTTGGAAGGTGACTTGTTAAGGTGACTCATTGTTTCATTAATGTGTTCATACTAGGTGCATTTATTGTGTTCATACTTTGTTTTCACACTAGATATTTTTGTGAGAAGCTTTTGCTTGTGGTCACCCCCCTTGCTCCTACCATCACGCCCTTCCTCTTATATGGCCGGCCCTTCCCCTCACTCTCACACACTCTCACTTCATTTGGTTAAAAGATTATGAAAGTTTCGGTGTATGGAATTTCACAGCTCATTTCATTCCATCACCCGATTCCAATGGCAACTTCATTAACCGTTCGTCCATGGCTTTGGACAAAGCGAGACAAAGACTTCTACTCATTCTCTACATCATTCTTGGTCATCTCTTTTAGCAAACTTGACGACCGAGTTGCCTCGAGTCAGAGGCGGGAGCCCGTTTAAAGATCCGATGACGTGGTGCCACCTGGACGAGGAGATCGGAGATCGACGAGATCGGAGCAGCCGCAACGGAGCGTGGGATGATAGTTAAAGAACGAAGGACTAGGATCGTTCGGTATAACCTTTCTTCCCTCTTTGTAGATTGTTAGTTTAGCGTTAATGGCAGATCCGGGTTATAGTATGCGATAGCGCCAGTTATAAAAGTTTTTGTTCCGCATTTGGCGTCTGAAAGACGGCCGGGGCGCTACCGTAGACTTACATGGTATCAGAGCCACGCCATTAAGCTTTACTAACTTGTGCTAACACGTTTAAAATATCGATCGAACGGATTTTCGAAAATCGCAATTTCTAGTGTTAAAGTTTCTGTTAATTTTCAAACTGGTCTAAAAATCATTTTGACCATACCAGAAAATCAAGCAGGGTTTTTGAGGAATTCTGTAGAAATTCGACCAAGAGATATCACTTTTCCACCGCGGATCCGCGGCCCAAGCATGGGTTTGGCCGCGGATCCGCCGCACGAAAGTGAGATCACTTCATCAATTTTCTACAGTGGATTCTATGTTGGAAATTGTGGTTTCTGGAACTGTTCATTTGGGTCCAGTGTTTTTTACTGTACAACAGATTTGCGTGGGGCCCACTTCAGGAAATTTTGTCGATCGAAATTTAAATGCGTTAGTTTACAGTGCTTACATTATATCTCTGACCGTGAATGTCATTTGATCGGTAAACCGCGTCTGATTGCTATAGTTCTTTTAGACGGGTTTGCGAATGTGACATTCGCGTTGATGTTCTGTGTTGTGCTGTGATGTTGCGGATTTATCATGGTGGATAGCAGTGTGCAATGGTTGTGCAGTTTGGATTTATTTGTATATTTGATATTGCGGGGCGAGCGTCCAACATGTGGACTGCCGTCACTGCCTGTTGTATAATATTCTTTTGGGGCACGACCGGGTCGAGGTCAATGTACCCGTTGTACATATTTTTCATTTCTGTACTAGGTTTTACCCCGCGACGTAGTGCACGGATAGCTGGGTTCTAGGGGGCAACGGGTCCGCATCTCATGGCTTTGAGAGGCAGAGGGGCCTCACTCTAGAATTGGTAGACTATTCGCCGCACTCGTAGGGGGTACAGGTTGACCCAAGGAGGGGTGCTCATGTTACCGGATTCCGTGAAGTGCAGGGTGGTCCATTCACTTTGTTGTAGGGGGCTGCCTCGCTTCAGGTTTTGGCGGGTAACTTGCCGCACCCATAGGGGTCTAGGTTTCATTGCACAGGCTATCCACACGACAGGGGAACGTCGGGTTTCAGCAGCGGCTCTGTGAAACCCAGGGATCCCAGATTATCTGTATTATTCTGTGATGCTTATTACTTTTCTGTAATGTTGCATATTATCACGCCTGGAGCGATTATTGTATATTGGTTTATATACTATTAGATGTTGTATATGTTTTACACCCGCGCTAGTTCAGTCCCGCTCTGTCGTTAGTTAAGTAACCTAACGGGTGATGACGGGACCCAGTGACGAATGCGGATGGCATATACATACATTTTATTTTCGTTCTTTTCTGGTGTGATTAATTGATGGGACTGTGTTGATTCTGATCAATGCAAAGTAAAACAAACCTGTTTGGTTGTTGTTGGAACATTTTAAAAAGTGTTATTACGAAGATGTTTCCTTTTGTTTTGCACAGTGATATTCGGTTGGAATATCCTGCACCTCATTCGACGGGGCAAGGGCCGATATCCCTTCACCGGGACTGACCCCTTGGGCAGAAGTTTGCGTCAGGGTAATAACTTCATTATAGTCGATTACATGTTGCTTTGCATCGCGGTATTCAGTGGAATATCCTGCACCTCATTCCACGAGGAAAGAGCCGAGATCCCTTCACCGGGAGTGACCTCTTTAGCAAAGGTTTTTGCCACTATATTTTATAAAAAGCTATCAGGTTCCTTCAACGAGATCAAGTTCATTACGTTAAAGGTTTTTCGCCAAAAACCAGCCGTAGCCCTCTGTCATTTCTTATGGATGGTCAGTAATATTCAAGCTATGTTTGTTGGCTTTCGTCAAGGCATAGTGTTTGGTAGTTGCTGGGGTATTCATTTGTTGCATAGATAGATGAGTTGGTTTGGGACAGTCGTATTACCTTGTTGGCTTTCGTCAAGGGTATGTACGGGTGGGTTCGAATTAACAAGATAATGACGGGCAGAACTTGACATGTGACTTATGATTTGTTGGCTTTCGTCAAGGTCATAAGAACATGGGGTAAAAATCATATCGGGAGTTTCTAAAGAAACTGAAACTTGCCAGGCATGCGCATACTTTCTGGAGTGTGATAACGTGAATGGATTCCATCACGTTATCATGTGATGAGAGTTGGATCCCGATTCCCACTAATGAGTTGGTTTACTCTTCGGATGATCCCGATTGATTCTTCTTTTAGGTTTGGAGGAGAATTTGACAGTACAGTGGGAGGTTTCCGGATTAGATAAAGTGATAACCATTCTGATCTAGGTTAGAGTGCATGCAGAGTGTTTCTTTTCTCTCTCTCTTTGGCAGCGACCTTTGACCGACCCTAGACTATGACTCAGGACCAAGTTGACCGAATCTTCTTAAAATACTGGCTTTTGGATTGTCTGAGTTGCATAAGTCATTGCCACTCCTTCTTTTACCTTTTGCATTTCTCAGAACACCCCGTATTACTACGGACATCCACTTCCATTGGATAGATCCATCGTATGGTTATATACGAACTCGAAGGGACTTTTTCGAGGATGGATCAAGGTTCAGGAGAAATAGAATTGGTTTATTCAGTTGTCTTTTATTATCACCTTCTCTCAGGTTGCGAGGGCTCCTTGGTTTAGGAGAGTACACCTATTACGCTTATTGGATAGTCTTCTTCCAAACCATAGGCAGGTGCCGAAAGGTAGGGAATGAAGAAAACCAATTAGCCTAAGTAGAGTGTACAGAAGGTAATATGTAAAGACAAAATAAAGGGATTAGAAAGAGGGCAAAGTAAGTTGCGACTGTTATCATTCACGACCAAACCGCGTACTTCATCGCCACTCCTATTTCACCTTTAAAAAAATAAGGTATTATTCAATTGTCTTTTTCATCACCTTCTCTCAGTTGCGAGTACTCCTTGGTTTAGGAGGGTACACCTATTATGCTTACTGGATAGTCTTCTTCCAAACCATAGGCTGGTGCCGAACGGTAGGGAAGGAAGAAAACCATTTAGCCTAACAATGGTTTACAGAAAGTAATGACTAAAGACAAATAAAGGTATTTGGAGAGATGGCAAAGAAATATACGGTTAAAGTCATGAATTGGATTATGGAAGAGGCATTACTATGAATACCAGGATACCCCTACGAAACATTTTCATGTTTCAGTGCATTGTTAATGGAAAACTGTTTTCCCGATTAGATACTTACTCCAGGGTGTGTATTCACCAGGTTTTATTCTCATATCTGTATGGTTTTACAGATGATGTGTGGGAGGAAGTTATTGGGAATTAGGTGATCATCCTCATTATATCGGAATTCGTTGTAATTGGTGTATTTGAGGAAATCGCCTGGGTACAGTTTTCAACCTACGACGCACAGGTTTTGAGTTATTCAACTCTGCAGACTTATACAGAGTATTGTATGTTGTCCAGTGTCCATCAGGACAAAGGGGTAGGTTCTCGTACTATGTTCTGCTTACTTATGACTTCTCTAGTTTTTAGACAAGTGTTTCGTAGAAATACAAGGTCTAAGTTTTGAGAAGTTGTGGGTATAAGAATAAAGTAGAGGACCAGATATCGCAAGTATCGGGATTCTTCAAAGAGATCGAAGATATAGATACTTGTGATTGGTATTCAGATGATAGTAAAAGTTTTGAGAAACTTGTTTCTCTTTCGGGTTACTCATAATTGGATGGATTCCTAAGTTGAGTAATGCTGATTAGCCTCTCTCCATTAAAGTTGATATGCACTGGAGACAGCTGCATGATTAGAATCTAGTTCCAATTAAATAAGTGCCAAAGTTTCTATATTGGATATAGAATGGATCATATCTTAACGTTGTTAAGGTACGGGGAGTTGTCCGGCTTATGCTTAAAACCAGACTCTGGATAACTCAGGGCACGTTTCTGTAATGGCAGTTTGTGGGTTGGCCCAGGCTATGATGAGGGTTGACTTTCTACCATCTGGGAGATCAATAGTGATATTGTTCTTGACTCGCCACAGTTTTAGTAAAATGGATTTTTTCAGAAAACAGTAGTGGGAGTATGGTAGAACTGGAAGTGATTCCAGAACCGCAAACGATTACGGAAAATTTAATAGGACCTACAGATTCAATCAGGTTTGACATTCCATTAGCCACTCCGCAGATTTGGTGGGTAACCTCAGACACCCGAGAGGTACTTCGGTAGTCTCAAGGACGGTGACAGGGATGTTCTTATCTACCCAGACTTGACACTACTGTTGTTCCAGGCTATGAGACCCGGTAGGAGGGTTGTTGTGGTCAGTGGGAGCAGCGGAAGTATAGTGGGCAAGTAGCTTATGTCTATTTATAGAGTAGAGCAGTTATAGCGGAGATTGATCATCTAATTTTGATGTGACAGTCATGGGTTTGACTTCATCAGAATAAGGGATGGATATGTTAAGAAGGTAGTAGGGTGTGATGTCTTGGTTTTTGGATGACATACACAGAGTAGGAAGTAAAATTCCTATATTACGATCGGTTGTACTATGGTAGTCACACAGTTGTTTCTCCAGACAGGATATGGATATAATATTTGACATTCTGGTTTCTAGATCTATGGTTTTAGATCTGGATTTGGGTAGTTTCCCAATGTGGGTACTTTGACAGTATTCTAATGGTTTTTAGAATAGATGACTCCTGGCATGGTGGTGTACCTGCAGGTGATGGAGTCACCCTCTCTAAAGGTGTCTTACAGACTAAAGGAGAGAGGGATGTGCATGATTGGCAGATCACTTGCTTAGGCAATTGAGTCAATCATGAGATGTCAAGTACCACACCAAATGTTGTTTTTGCACTAGATGCAATAAGTGTATTAATCCAATCTTGGAGAAACATAAGGAAGCGGTTTTAGAACATAAGTGCATGTTCTACGGATTTGATGACGGCAGCCTCCTTCGGGAGACGGTTATCATTCCAGGCTTCAAAGTTGACATGGATGACAGAGTGATTGTCAGAGTTATAGTTTTTCCTCTGATGAGGGACAGTATTATGGACAGGTGGTCCAAGAGGATACTGTGGGAGGCATGGTGCAGGATACTGATTAGGTTCAGTTATCGATATAGTCTAAGAAGTTTGGATTTGGATTTCATTTATGAACTAGGTCCCATCAGATATCCAGACATATTCTAAGACAGGTATTACTCAATTTGGGAGATGGCTTTCTCCGCGAACTTGAGATTAAGAGAGACATAGAAAGAAACATCCGGGTGGATCCACTCACTGAGGCTATTTCTCGAACACAATAGTTTTACAAACGGGCTTTGTGAAACTGATTAGTAGAGGAGTTGGGTGTTGGTTTCACACGGGCTGTGAGTACGCAACATCGCAATAATTAGCCTTAAGTGCAAGTGGGAGATTGTTGGATATAATGCCCTCAAAGTCAATTATTGGATCGCAGGTACGTGATTGCAATGATTGGGGAGGACCTATACCGGTAGGACAGTCTTACTCGAGATGATAATATGCTATCCGGTTTGCCTTTATCAGTCGTATATAGGTTCAGGTGACTGATCACGATTACACTTTGATAGAGCCCTTAGGATCTTGCTTGACTACCAACAGTATGAGGGCGATCATATAAGTGAGAGTTGGGTGGTCTATAAGCATATCCTTAATGGTGGTCCGTAGTCGTGGGAGTTTCGAGACAGGGCATCGATACTCCGGAGTAGACTAGTGTATACAGTCGAGACCCCGACGAGGGGCGGTGGCCGGTCTCACAAGCCACTGGTGTCAGTTGGATCACCTAAGATGTATACAGGTGCTCATTGGGTTATGAGTACACCGGACATGACTCGCCGGGAACCTGCTAGTTGGTATTATACATATCGTCGGATAGCAGTTCCCTGGTGACATGTGTACAGGTTAGTTCATCGACCTGAGGTCGTCATTTGACTCGTATGAGTTCCCACTGTGCTTTGATTTCTACCCTACCACGGCTCAAAGGAGTCGTGCAAACAGGTAGTTTTTGGGTACAGTCCCAAGCCACATGGAGGCACGTGAGCGGATTGGCAGGGGATTCGTCTCTCCCGGTATTGGGGGTGGAGGTCACGCTGTGTCTAGGAAAGCCATTACACTAAGTCCTTGGCCAAGGCAGGTGAGATTTATGTTAGTTTTATGTATGCCCTAGAGGCCATTACTATACATAGGATGTATATTGTAGTGGATGCTTAGACATATATAGGGAGGACTTTCTTGCTCGACATGATAGTATGCTATCTGGTTGCTCTTTACCTTAATTTGTACACTGATTGTCTCTCTGTTACATGTTGGTAAAGCCCTTAGGATGTGTACTTGACTACCTGGACTATGATGCGGATCATACTAGTGGGGACATGGTAGTCCATAAGTACATCCTTCAAGGTCCCTAGTCGTGGGTGTATCGAAACAGGGCATCAATATACCAGAGTAGACTAGTGTATACCTTCTCGACCCATACAGATGGGCGATGGATGATCCCATATCCATTGGTGTTTAACATCAGAGATGATATACGAGTGCTCAGTGGAGACTGGGTACACTGGACGGACTCGCCGAGAACTCCCAGATGGTATTATACCTTACGTCAGATGGTAGTTCTCTGGTGACACTGGTACAGGTTAGTCTGTAGACCCGAGATCGTCATAGAGTCTTACGTGATTCCCACTGTGCTTTGATTTCCACCTTACCACGTCCAAGAGGGCGTGCAAAATGGTGGCTTTTGAGTACAGTCCCGAATCACATGGAGGCAATGAGTGATAGGAGGGGATTCGTCTCTCCCGGTATAGGGAGTTGATGTTGCGCTGTGTTCGATTGGCTATAACCGGAAATCCCTGGCCAGGGTTGCTGAGATTTACTGGTAAGTGTTACCTGTAGTTTCTCGAACTGTTATAGACCTCATATCGACACGACTTATCGAGCTATTGGGGTCTGACGTTTACCACCCCTAGGCGAGATATGCGACATATCAGACGACGAGACCGGACTGTACGGTAAGTGTTACTGGTTGGATTCACAGGAGTGTGAGCGGGCTTGCTCATCGATCTTATAATCGCTCAATACCCGGGTGGCCGTTACGTTTAGCAGACCGCTTGCGTCCAATGGGTGTTTGATATGATCATCACCTGCTGCCGGCGTATTGACGAGTCTTTAGAGTCCTACACAGAGGTTTCCTGGCTCAAGCGAAACGAAATAGGAGCGCATATGAGATATGTGCGGGACCGAGAATTATACCAGTATGTGATACTGTATTCTATTCTCGCGATTTGTATCATTGGTCGGTTATATATGATATAGCCGGGTTACCGAATCAAGTGTTGATTCGATACATTGATACACTTGATATTAGTCGGTTATATGCGATATGACCGGATCGTTAAATCAAGTGTTGATTTAATGATTTAATTTATAATTATATATTTGATATATTACTTTGCATTAACTAGTATTTGTTCACTTTAAATGGATTTTCTCACTTGAAATACACAAGTTGTATATGTGATATACTTTTGTGCACTTGTTTGTATCATGTTTGATGATACATGCTAACTTGGGTTTGTGTGTGTGATTAAACCATGGTTATGTTAATGGTTAGGGTTTTGTTTATTTACTTATTCATTTATTTATTTATTCATTTTGGAAAGATGAAGAGAAATGGTGGCTTGATTTGTTTTCTAGTTGAAGCTTCATGAAGCTTTGAATAAGTCCACCATTTTTGTTTCATGCTTAACCCTAACCATTCAACCTAACCTTAGTTTATTCTCTACACCTAACTATGGTTGCAAATATGATAAGTATCATTTTATTTCCTATTTTAAAGGAGATATCATATTCTTTTCTTCTTCTTCTTCTTCAACAATGAAGAAAAGCTTGCTACCATTAATGGCAACTTGAGAAAAAGAGTGAGAAATCCAATTCTAAAGTGAACCCACTTCCTATTTCTTCATCCTCTACCACTTGCCAAGTAGTATAGGGTGTTTTCTTCACAAGTTTCTTGACTTGGTGAAGTTGAAGCTTGATCTTGTGTTGCCTTGACGTAGATCATCTTCGGCATCGAAGTCGACGACCTAGCCCGATCATTTCTTCGATGAAACCACCGCGAGTGTCCGGGATCCGATGGGTACAGCGGAGGGACTTCATCACGGAGCTATGGAGGTGGAGGACCGGATCTACAAAGGTTGTATATCCGTTCACTTATTAGTTAAGTTGTTAACTAGTTTATCGTTTTCGCCTAAACCCTAGTCAACGATCCGTATTAGGGTTTCTCGGCACTTGTAAAATTTGAAATTGGCATGGTTGATGCCTTGTGAGACCTCATTAGTGTGCCTAGGAACCCTACAATTTACTGGTAGGTACTCCAGTAGTATCTCAGGGTGTTCAGGGCTTGTCTCCGATACGACTTATACAGCTATTGGGGGTCTGACGTTACTAGACCCCTAGGCAGGATATGCGATACTTATAGACGAACGGACCGGACTGTATATACATTGTCACTGTTAGGCTCAGTAGGGTTTCCGGATGAGTTCGCTCATCGGCCTCCCTTGAGGTCAGTCCATGGGCAGCCGTTACGCATAGCTATTGCCGCTGACGGCTTGTGGTTAAACCCACTGTCAGGGTACTGACGAGTCATTAGAGTCCCCCACAGATAGTTTCCCAAGTTCGGGCAAAACGTTGTAGAGGCCGTATGGTTTTATGGCAGGGTTCGGAAAATGCACGTGCGTTTACGCACGTGTCATATTTCGGGCAGATAATACTGGTGGGCTTTGGTTTAAGCTGGATCCATGCATTATACAGAGTAGATATAATATTTTTGTCTCAGTTGCATTTGTATTCGGTCGTAATACAAATGCGGGTATATTTATACAGTTACGGGGTTATCCTGAAATTCGTTTCGGGATCACTTTTGGAAGTTGCCAGTTTCCAGTTTTCTATCAGCCGTATTTAACATTCGGTTAAATGCGGATTTATCTTTTCTTCTTTTGGGTGAGTCATGAGGTGAGTCATGAGAGGAAGTTTCTTGGAAGGTGACTTGTTAAGGTGACTCATTGTTTTATTAATGTGTTCATACTAGGTGCATTTATTGTGTTCATACTTTGTGTTCACACTAGATATTTTTGTGAGAAGCTTTTGCTTGTGGTCACCCCCTTGCTCCTACCATCATCCCCTTCCTCTTATATGGCCGGCCCCTCCCCTCACTCTCACACACTCTCACTTCATTTGGTTAAAAGATTATGATAGTTTCAGTGTATGGAATTTCACAGCTCATTTCATTCCATCACCCGATTCCAATGGCAACTTCATTAACCGTTCATCCATGGCTTTGGACGAAGCGAGACAAAGTCTTCTACTCATTCTCTATATCATTCTTGGTCGTCTCTTTTAGTAAACTTGACGACCGAGTTTCCTCGAGTCAGAGGCGGGAGCCCGTTTAAAGATCCGATGACATGGTGCCACCTGGACGAGGAGATCGGAGATCGACGAGATCAGAGCAGCCGCAACGGAGCGTGGGATGATGGTTAAAGAACGAAGGACTCGGATCGTTCGGTATAACCTTTCTTCCCTCTTTGTAGATTGTTAGTTTAGCGTTAATGGCATATCCGGGTTATAGTATGCCATAGCGTCAGTTATAAAAGTTTTTGTTCCGCATTTGGCATCTGAAAGACGGTCGGGGCGCTACTGTAGACTTACACATTTCGCCAGCGCAAGCGAGCGCACCCCTATCATGGCTTTAATCAATGCCAGGATAAGTCTGGGATAAACTTGAGTCCAATACGCGATCCGGTGGCGGAACCTATGGTCAAAATGCGAACAACGCATCGAAGAATCCCCTGCCGTGGGCTTGTTCATCGGGACCCTAGATCCGCAAACGACTGTGTCCCAGTTCATGACGTTCTTCCAGCCGACGACCTTCCAGGATCTAATTGATAAACTGGCCCAAATGGACCAGATGGGTCATGGACCTTCCTCCTCAAGTAAGGACCCTCGAAATGCTAAGGGTAAAGGGAAAGCGGCCTTCGTTGCCAACACTCAACAACAACCGAGCAACCCAAAACCGGCGGTTCGCCAAAACAACGCACGTCCACACCTATCTCTGGAAGAAAGGCTAGGACGCGCTTACTCGTTTCCCCACGATAAGACGTGGAGACTATTTGAGTTGGCAATGCATAACAAACTCATCAAATTGTCAGACCCACGGCGTCCACTGCAACCCGGAGATATCAACAACCCCAACTACTGCTCCTATCACAGAATGGTAAGCCACCTAATTGAGGATTGCTACGTCTTCAAGAACTAGGTGGAGGATCAGTATCAACAGGGGAAGTTCGTTCTTTCTGAGAACTGGAGGGTGAACCTACCACATAAGCACACTCCCAAAAAGGTGGATGCACCGGGGGCATCATGCTCGCTCGTGGAAGAAACTCTATGGGAAATCTTTCTTTCAGCAAAGACCAAAAGAATGCTGAAGGATCTACAGGCATGTCCGGCAATTAGGTGGAAAAGCCTACTAGAACCTGAAATCATCGATGGGATGTTGAAACCGCATCCTATACTGAAGATTGTTGACAAAGGGCAAAATCCCCAAGTCAAGCCTTCAAAGTCTTCGAAGAAAAAAAAGAAGACTAAGAAGCCTGTGCAGCCTGCTAAGTATGACGACAAGCGCACAAACATACAAAAGTACATCGATATGTTGGAGGAGTACAACCAGAAGGCGTGAACACCGGTCACCCTCGAAGAGTTCCTCAAGAATATTCTTGAGAACGAAGATAGTGACGACGATGAGGAAAATGACTCATCAGAAGAAACCGAAGACTATATAGCAAGTTACCACATGGTCTCCCATTCGTCGTTAAATGGCGAAGAAGCTCCTTCAGCGTCAGAAGGCAATGCAGAGGAACTGGGGGCAGGATCGGCGCTAAAATCCCCAGAACTGCCAGAAGACCTGATAAATAGGCTGTTAAACAAAGCCTTTTGAAAAAGAAAAGCTGACCGAGAACGCGAAACAACTGTATACGAAAAGGCTAAGTGTCGGCGTTAGGATCAAGAAGCGGCGGCAAGGATGAGTCGCAAAGTACTCCAACCAAACCGAAGTACCCCTGCCATAAATAAGCCCAGGATCAAGGCAGAGAAGCGGTTCGCCAAAGCCCTGTCAATGGGAATGAAGCTGCCACCTCTCGTAGGAAACACTCCCGGAGTCATATGCCTTGATGAAGAGGATTCATATCTAAACTACTGCCTATATCATCGGAGGGTTGCCCACCCCACCGAAGAATGCAGTACCTTCAAGAAGTGGTGGCAAGGATATGTTGCCCATAAAAAACATTTCATGAGGATGAAGCGCGAAGCTCATCGATAGCAAAAGAGTGTGATAGATACGACTAGCAACTGTCATATGGTTGATACCAGTCCGGAAGGTGAAAAGTCGTAAGTTCTTACTTTCGGGAGAGATTATGAGGATGAAATAACCCTCAGCCCTTTCTTCAATGACTCCACATGAAGGGTTTCCTTAGCACCACTACTAGGGTTTGGTAGCATCACACATGCCATATTTAAAAATTTAGAGGGTGCTAAAGAAACTATCCTAAGGATCAGACTAGAAAAGTTAGGGTAACACTAAACTATAACACAATCCACAAGTAGTTGAGTGCTAGGTTTAGAGAATAAAACCTTTGTAGCTCCCTTCGCTAGACTCCTTGGCTACTTAAGAGTTGAAAGAAGCTTGCTTGAGATCCTCCAAGTCCACGACGATCCACCCGGAATCCTCTTTGTCCAAGCTCAAAGCTCCACTTGATCAAGATGATGAAGTTGAAGCTAACACTCTAAACTAGTTGGCAAGAGTAGTATAGAATGATGATGTGGTTTGTTTTCTCACTTCAAAACCCTAACTTGATCACTCTTTTACTCACTATCAAAACCTAGAGAGCAAGAGAGAGAGGAAGAAGAAGATGGCAATATGAGAGCTCAAGATAATGATAAGTTTAAGATAAAAATGAGAATATATATATATATATATATATATATATATATATATATATATATATATATATTCTTCTCATTCTTAACTCAAGTTAATAAATATCTAGATATTTCTTTTGGAGCTCTAATGGCCATCAAAAAATAACTCATGGTTAACCCTAGGTTTAGTGTAAGAATAAAATAATCAACCATGAGTGATTATCCATTTCCATTAATCCAAAAAAATAAATATCAACATATTTACTAACATATGAGTCTTATATTGCCACCATCAAATGTATCAACAACCATGATACAAATGAGTATGCATGTATGTGTGCATGCACATCCATATGTGCATCAATGTAAACATGTGCATACATGCATGCATACACCAAAAGACAAAAGGGTTTAAAGTGAAAATGCTAATGGTCAATGTTAAATCAACACTTGATTTAGCAAACCGGTCATATCTCATACGACCCGACCAATAGCAAACTGCTCGATTAATATACGGTATCATATACACGCATTTAATCAGGTCCCCGCGCATATCACATATGCACACTACATCGTTTCGCCTGGACTAGGTAACTCCATTGTGGGACTCTAAGACTCGTCAATACGCCGGCAATGGGTTATGATCATATCAAGCACCCCCAAGCTACAAGAGGTCAGTTAAACGTAACGGCCACCCAGGAATTAAGCGATCTGAAGAGAACAAGCGAACCTGTTACAACTCCCGTCGAGCCAACCGGCAACACTACTGTACAGTCCGGTCTCTTCGTCAGATATGCTGCATATCGAGTCTAGGGATGGTAACGTCGACCCCAATAACTCAATAAGTCGTGTCGATGAATGGTTTATAACAGATTGAGAAACTACTGATAACACTTATCAGTAAATCTCAACAGCCCTGGCCAGGGACTTACTGATATAGCCAATCGAGCACAGCACAGCATCAACTCCCAATACCGAGAGAGGCGAAACCCCTCCTATCGCTCATTGTCTCCATGTGTCTCGGGACTGTACCCAAAAGCCACCTGTTTGCACGACTCAGTAGAGCCGTGGTAGGGGGGTAATCAAAGTACTGTTTGAGAACACACAAGACTCTATGACGATCTCGGGTCTACAAACTAACCTGTACCAATGTCACCTGAGAACTGCTATCCGACGATAGATATAATACCATCTAAGAGTTCTCGGCGAGTCCGTCCAGTGTACCCAGTCTCTACTGAGCACCCGCATATGATCTCGATGTCAAACATCGATGGATATGGGATCATCCATCGCCCATCATATGGGTCTAGCATCATATACGCTAGTCTACTCTGGTATATCGATACCCCATCTCGATACATTTACGACTAGGGACATTTCAGGATATGCTTATAAACTACAGACGTCCCACTAGTATGATCTCCATCATAATCACAGCAGTCAAGCAAATATCCTTAGGGCTTTATCAACATGTGTAAATGAATAAAAGCATGTTCAAGTCAACATGCCAGATAAAGTAGAACCAGATAGCATACTATCATGTCGAGCAAGAATGTACACTGAATATATATATATATACATGTATAAATACTTCCACTATCATATAATGGCCTCTAGGGCATACATATATCCAACAATCTTCCACTTGCGCTATGGCCAGTTATTGGCGTATCTCATACCCAACATCTCAAAAAGTCGCTCATGCTGCGGTTGAGGGAGGGCCTTGGTGAGTAGATCAACAGTTTTATTCTTTGTGTCTACTCTCCTAATCTCGATCTCGCGGCGATCTACAATCTTCCAGATTAAATGAAAA
Organism: Agapanthus africanus; assembly: GCA_030015575.1. Taxonomy (NCBI): domain Eukaryota; kingdom Viridiplantae; phylum Streptophyta; class Magnoliopsida; order Asparagales; family Amaryllidaceae; genus Agapanthus; species Agapanthus africanus. The sequence continues at coordinate 115,326,208 of CM057340.1, read as the reverse complement.
CGCCTCAGGATGTGTCTGGACCGCTGATGGGACCTGAGCTCCTTGGCTAACGCCATAGCCCCATTATTATTATAATACAATGGTATTGGATCAATAATGGTTGGAACTACTCCTAGCTCCGAGACGAACTTCCTCAACCATACGGCTTCCTTGGCTGCATCATTCGCAGCAATGTACTCAGCTTCCATCGTAGAGTCTGCAACGGTATCCTGTTTGGAACTCTTTCAACTTACCGCCCCTCCATTGAGGGTAAATACAAACCCAGAGATAGATTGCCGTCGTTCTTATCACTCTGGATGCTCGAATCGGTAAAGGCCTCCATTTGGAGATCTCCATTACCATACACCAAGAACAATTCTTTAGTCCTTCGCAAGTACTTAAGAATGTTCTTCACAGCTATCCAGTGATTCTTCCCTGGGTTGGATTGATACCTGCTTACTACACTAAGTGCATAAGCTACATCTGGGCGTGTACATAATATCACATACATTATAGATCCTACTGCCGAAGCATAGGGTATAATGCTCATGCGAGCTCTCTCTTCATCGGTCTTTAGGCAAAAGTCCTTGGAGAGAGTGACTCCAGGGCAAGCGGGTATGGCACCCCGCTTGGAGTCTTCCATACTAAACCTTTTTAAGATGGTGTTGATGTGCCTGGTTTGGGATAATCCCAATAACCTCTTGGATCTATCCCTATAGATCCGAATGCCCAGAATGTATGTGGCATTACCCAGGTCCTTCATGGAGAACCATAGTGATAAGATAGATTTGACCGACTGTAGCATATGAATATCATTTCCTATCAGAAGAATGTCATCCACGTACAATACGAGGAATGTGACAACTCTTCCTACAGTCTTCTTATAAACACAAGGTTCATCTGGATTTTTGATGAAATCAAACTCTTTGATAACATCATCAAAACAGATGTTCCAACTCCGTGATGCCTGCTTTAATCCATAAATGGATTTAAGCAATCTACATGCTTTCCTGCTGCTCCCACTGTCAATGAAGCCCTATGGCTGTTCCAAATAAACGCATTCTTCTAAATCTCCATTTAGAAATGCAGTTTTGACGTCAATCTACCAGATTTCATAGTCGTAGTGAGTAGCAATAGCAAGTAGGATCCGAATGAATTTAACCATGGCTATGGGAGAAAAAGTTGCGTCATAGTCCAGACATGGTCTTTGACGAAAACCCTTCGCCACAAGTCTTGCCTTATAGGTCTCTTTCTGCCCATCTACACCAATCTTTCTTTTAAAGATCCATTTGCACCCCACGGATTTTACCCCAGGGGGTACAACGTCCAAAGTCCATACTTTGTTGGTGTACATAGACTCCATTTCAGATCTCATGGCATCCAGCCACTTCACAGAGTCTCCACTCGTGATAGCTTGCTGAAAACTGATAGGATCATCATCCTCCATGATGCAGTCTTCTCTGTCACCATCAATGAGGAAACCGTAGTACCTCTCTGGTGGGCGAGAGTCCTACCAGACCCACGGAGTGGCCGAGGTTCATCAGTTTCTGTTGCAACAGCCGGTTCAACCAAGTCATCATTTGTAATTTGTGTTTCTAGAACTTCTTCTAGGTCTACCACACTGCCATCTGTATCATTTGTAAAATACTCTTTTTCTAAAAATGTGGCATGCTGAGAAACAAACACCTTTTGTTCCTCCTTATGGTAGAATAGATATCTATAAGAATTCTTTGGATATCCCACAAAATTACACATGACTGACCGTGTCTTGAGTTTTTCCGGATTTTGCTTTTTAACATAGGCCGGACAACCCTAAATCTTAATACGTTTAAGAGATGGTCTCTTCCCATGCCATATCTCATATGGCGTGGTAGACATGGTTTTTTTTGGGACCCTGTTCAATAGAAACGCTGCAGTCTCCAATGCATGCCCCCAAAATGAGATGGGTAACTCAGCATCACTCATCATGGAACGAACCAAATCTAATAGGGTATGATTCCTCCGTTCTGATACACCGTTGTGTTATGGTGTGTAAGGAGGAGTGAGCTGAGAGAGAATCCCATTCTCTTTTAGGAAGTTTGCAAACTCTGTGCTGAGATACTCCCCACCTCGATCTGATCGAAGCATTTTGATACTCAAGCCGGTTTGTTTTTCTACTTCGAGTTTATATTCAGTGAATTTCTCTAAAGCTTCGGATTTGTGCATTAATAAAAATACATGACCGAATCTTGAGAAATCATCAGTGAAAGTAATGACGTAAGAAAAACCGCCTCTAGCCAGTGTAGACATTGGCCCGCATACATCACTATGTATGAGGCCTAAGAGCTCAGTAGCTCTTTCTCCATGTCCGGTAAACGGAGTTTTGTCATTTTACCCTTGATACAAGACTGGCAAGTCGCATAAGATTTATATTCAAAAGGGTTTAAATATCTATCTTTATGTAGCTTGTTTAGTCTTGTTTCGTTAATATGACCAAGTCTATAGTGCCAAAGAAAAGCTTCAATTATTTCTGAAAGTTTTCTTTTATTAGTGTGTTGTATGCCGAAAACTGTGTGTTGATTTAGAACGTATATCCCGTTATTAAGTGTACCATACCCAACCAACATTTGATTCAGGTGAATGTTCATAACATTATTCTGCAATACAAAATTATATCTTTCATTGTCTAACAAAGAAACAGATGTTATATTACAAAGCATACTAGGTACATAATAACATGGGTTCAAAACCAATATACATCTAGACGGCAACCCCAAGTGATACTCTCCCACTGCAACTGTATGTACATTGGAACCATTTCTAACGCGGAGAGTATGGTCACCTGTCTTCAAAACCTTGCTATTTCTCATCCCCTGCATAGAATTGCAAATGTGAGAACCTGAACCGGTATCTAATACCCAGGAAGCAGAGTTTATTGAAAAACAGTTTTCTGTCACAAACACACCTGAAGCGGAAGCATCACCATGCTTCTTCTTGAGATCCAAGTACTCCGTGCAGTTGCGCTTCCAGTGTCCTGTTTTGTGGCAGTGATAACATTCCCCTTTTCCCGATTCCCCAGCCTTGGACTTGTCTTTCCTCTTAGCCTTTTTGACTCCACCCTTAGGTTTGGTGAGTTTCTTCTTCATCTTTCCCTTGGCCTTAGCCTTCGGGTGAGAGGAGGAAGTGTTCATACCATAATATTGCATTATTATATTTCCCATTCTTATATATTTTACAAGTAAACGGGTGCTTTTGACGCATGTCTGCTACATGTTACAGGTTACAGGTTCTTGGACAGAAAATAGTGAAAACGTTGTAAAGACGATGAAAAAGTGGACTTTGACCAACAAACAGAAGACTCTTGATCAAGCCTACATCGAAGGACAGTTCACAATTAACAAGGCAACTCAAGGTCCAAAATTACAAAGCGAACGGTTATAAATCCATTTGCAAATTGTTCACTGAAGATCTGGAACCAAAGTAGAAGCCCAATTGAGAAAAGGACCATATAATATTGAATCCCAGGAAGCCCAGAACAGGACCTGAAAGTTTCACCATGCAAGCTAACCAATGGGCCGCGGAACCGCGGCCCAAGCCTGCCATTGCCGCGGTTCCGCGGCCATCTGGTGCCCGGGCTTCGATAATATTTTACCATAATTCTTGTGCGGTGCTGAAAAGATTTTCTAAGGGCTATTTTGGTAAATGTAGACATGCGAGTCATTGTAACCTTAGGGTTTCCTATTCTTTATAAATAGGAACTCTAATCATTGTAATTTCTTATGCCTCCTTTTAATAATAAATTTCAGAATTCTTTATGGAGAGCATCGGTGCTTCTTTTCAATTCATAAATTCAGATCTGACAAACCTGCGTTGATGATTGGAGAGAGCCATCTGTAAGTAGTTTCAATTAATTGCTCTAGTTTAGATTTTAATTCTTTGCCCTAGGTAGATTTAATTCCTTGCCGTAGATAATTGTTTAGAGTTAGCTTTGGGGAAGGCTTTTGAGAAATGAGATCTCTCATCCCTTTCTTATCCATAATATATTTTCAATAGGACTCCATGCATACACGCACACACCGCGCCCTACGGCACCCTATCCCTCAAGGTAGCGGTGATACCGTAGTATAAAAGCCCGGTTGCGCGCATTTTCCATGGAGGTTAGGGTAAGGATCTCTAAAGGAAGGACAAGAACCTAGAGGAAGGAACACTTTCCCGAATGGATCTAATCTCCTTTATTGATAATTACCATAACTCCTCATAGATCTTCATTCGGGTATAGAAAGCGTTGAGATTTACCTGCATTTCCAAACCATCCCTGAACCTAACCCTAGCAAGACTAGATCTAGATAATCGTAGATAGTATAATTAGGTTTTTAGATTTAATAACCAATCCGAACACCCTTCGGAATTAACTCGTAAGCGCGAATCGGAAATTCACAACATCCCTGTGGACCGACCCGTATTCACCGGCTAGCTACATGCGACGCCGTTCTTGATTGCGGTAATAGATAGTTTTTGACATTAATCAGGAAGATGGCCCAACACTCAAAACGGGAGTCTTCACTGACTTCAGCGTGCTCTCTGCACTCCTTAACATATTAAGGAGTTCTGGTAGTTCCTTCTCCATGTTTTTCATGTTGAAGTTAACTATAAATTGAGCAAAGGTGGAGGTGAGAGACAGCAGAATAATATCAGTATATTGCTCATTGTCCATTGTCCACCCAAAGTCCTCAATCTCTTCTATGAGAGCTATCATCTTCACAACATGGTCTCCTACTGGTGTGCTAGGGGCCATCCGCATCTGAAACAGCTTTCGTGATGCTTCGTATCGTAAGACACGAGATTGCTCCCTATACAACTCCTTTGTATGGAGAAATATGACTTGGACGTCCATATTCTCGTGCTGCTTCTGATGTGTGTTATCCATCGATACAAGCGTGAGGCATTTGGCCGTGGCACAGTCAGCGTCCCATGTCTTGTGGACTTCCTTATCCGCAACTGAAGATTTAGGACCTAGGACGGGCGGGGCTGGAGCCGTGAGGACATATGATACCTTATCATAAGTCAAGGCAATGTTAAGGTTCCTCAGCCAGTCTTTATAATTAGTCCCATTCAGTTTATTTTTATCTGGTAGAAGCTTGAGTCCTGTCATTGGTATCTGCCATTAAGAGAGAGAAAAGAATATACTCAGCGAAAGCACTTGCAAAGATCAGATTGGTTATTATCTTATCTAATCGATGTCTCCCACTGCTTTAATCAAGTTTTTCTTTCAAACCTTAAAAAGAAAACTAACCAGGATTAATTACAGTCTACAACTTCGCTAACCGTTCAGCCAGGCCAGTGTCGGTACTTGAGGGAGGTTCCCCGTGCTTTTGCACGGACCTAATTAATATAAACCTTGTCTTCCCAGAGGCGTAGCCCCGTTAACACCTTTCTAGACACCTAATGGGTTAGCTAATTGTAAACTGCAAAACTCTCCTGGGAGCAACTATTGCCCACAGTGGGATCGGGATCCAACCATCATATGGAAGGTATGCAATCTTATTGCAAATTTCAACTCTTGAAATTCCCGATATGGTTTTTACCCCTAGCACTCATGACCTTGGCTATGGTCAACAAATCACAAGAACTAGTCAAGTTCAACCCGTCATTTCTTGATTAATTAGACCCGTTCACATGACCCTTGGCTAAGCTCAACAAAGTCACATGCCTGTCCCAATTAATCTGCATCATATGCATTGTAAGAAGACATCACTTAGCTACCGTACACTACGCCTTGGCTAAGGTCAACAAACGTAGCACGAATACTAAGTACTCTACTTCCTAAAATGACGGAGGGTTGCGGATGGTTTTTAAGAAAACCTTTAACGCTTTGACCTTGATATCGTCGTAGAATCAAATGGTTTTTCAAAAGGAGTGGCTTAAGCTCCGCAGTTTTGAAATGTAGATTTTTCGTAAAAAGCCGAGTGGTTTTCAAATCCGATTCTACAACATCTTTTTAAGTTTAATTTTCTTCACATTAATCATATTAATGTTGTCCCATCATTTAAGTCCTTAAGCCAATCACAGAAAAGAAACGAAAATACAACGTACGCTTATGCCATCCGCATTCGCCGCAATGTTCCGTTATGCACCGTTAGGTTACTTAACTAACGGCATACCGGGACGGGACTAGCGCGGGTGTAAAACATAAGCAACGTCTACTATATATCTCATATATAATATAGCATTCGTCTCAGATATATTAAGCGATCACATCACAGAATATAGGCAGCAGAAACACAGGTATGATAATATAGGATATACCAGGACGTCCGTATTTAGTATTTAGCCAACAATAGAAAATACGGATTCCACGGTCGTGATGAATAGCCAATCCCACACCCTAGAACCCTACGAGAGTGGCAAGTGACCCTGCCAATTCTGGAGTTAGGAAACCCGGTCTCGACGCCTCGAGATGGTCTCCCACTGGACCCCAGAACCCGGTCACTTGTGCTCTCCACCTTGGGTCTATCCTAATGCGGAAAAGTAAATAATATACAACAATGGTGACATCATCCTCAACCCGGAAGTGCCCCAAATAAAAGAATATTACATTACAAATGAATTTTACATGAAAGAAAAGTAAAACTCTCATCTCACATAAAACCCTTCGGCCATTCGATCACGACAATCCTATACATCATAGCACAGCAACACATAACATCACATGTCATCAACGTAAGTAAGTATGCATACCCCAATTATCGTTGACATATAGCAATGAAACCGGCGATACACATACTACACTTACGGTCGCATAAACAGTATCACATACTACTAGGCGATGTTAAACCCTTCGATCGAATTAACGAACACCCGCATTCCCCAGCAAGCTCAACACTTGAGCACCGTTAAACAATACCCAAAGTCCATGCCACAGTATTTAATGGACCAGCCGTAGAAGGGCGAACCCAAGCCTCATTTGTGGCGCTACTAACTACGGTAAACCCTAAGGTTTAGTCGCAGTTTGGTGGTCACATCTCGAGTTAGGGTTTCATTCTTCTAGAGGGTCCATAGGAATACCTGCATTATATATCGAGTACGTTCAACCTGGAAAGTACCAGTGTTTGATAATTCGTTCGACCTGTTTAATGTCGCCAAAGTTACCAATACAATGCTATAAAAATACGAATATGAAATACTCCGCAAAGAGCCCATTTCCAAACTAACATCACATGCAAATTTGGACTTAAAAACAATACCAGAAACCCCAAATCATGAGTAAAAGATCACAGGTGCAATACGAACCAGAGGGGAGCACAACCGGCCGGCGACACCGGAAAAAGGAGTACCATCGCCGGATTTTCCCGAGCCCCTCCAGTTCGTATTTCACCAGTATTCTTATTTCATCTTAAATGTCACTCTGCAGTTGCTTAAATAATTTTTAGACCAGTTTTAAAAAAATTTACAGAAAGCAATTCCATGGGTTTTCTAAAATCGTATTTTGCGGAGTTTTTCGGTTTCGGATTATCGTAACATCGTCTAGGTTTCTAGTTAGGCTCTGATACCATGAAGGGTTTCCTTAGCACCACTACTGGGGTTTGGTAGTATCACACATGCCATATTTAAAAATTTAGAGGGTGCTAAAGAAACTATCTTAAGGATCAAACTAGAAAAGCTAGGGTAACACTAAACTATAACACAATCCATAAGTAGTTGAGTGCTAGGTTTAGAGAATACAACCTTTGTAGCTCCCTTCGCTAGACTCCTTAGCTACTTGAGAGTTGAAAGAAGCTTGCTTGAGATCCTCCAAGTCCACGACGATCCACCCGGAGTCCTCTTTGTTCAAGCTCAAAGCTCCACTTGATCAAGATGATGAAGTTGACGCTAACACTTTAAACTAGTGAGCAAGAGTAGTATAGAATAATGATGTGGTTTGTTTTCTCACTTCAAAACCCTAACTTGATCACTCTTTCACTCACTATCAAAACCTAGAGAGCAAGAGAGAGAGATGAAGAAGAAGATGGCAATATGAGAGCTCAAGATAATGATAAGCTTAAGATAAAAATAAGAATAGGAAATATATATATATTTTCTTCTCATTCTTAACTCAAGTTAATAAATATCTAGATATTTATTTTGGAGCTCTAATGGCCATAGAAAAATAACTCATGGTTAACCCTAGGTTTAGTGTAAGAATAAAATAATCAACCATGAGTAATTATCCATTTCCATTAATCCAAAAAAATAAATATCAACATATTTACTAACATGTGAGTCTTATATTGCCACCATCAAATGTATCAACAACCATGATACAAATGAGTATGCATGTATGTGTGCATGCACATCCATATGTGCATCAATGTAAACATGTGCATACATGCATGCATGCACCAAAAGACAAAAGGGTTTAAAGTGAAAATGCTAATGGTCAATGTTAAATCAACACTTGATTTAGCAAACCGGTCATATCTCATACGACCCGACCAATAGCAAACTGCCCGATTAATATACGGTATCATATACACGCATTTAATCGGGTCCCCGCGCATATCACATATGCACACTACATCGTTTCGCCTGGACTAGGTAACTCCATTGTGGGACTCTAAGACTCGTCAATACGCCGGTAGTGGGTGATGATCATATCAAGCAACCCTAAGCCGCAAGAGGTCAGCTAAACGTAACGGCCACCTGGGTATTGAGCGATCAGAAAAAAACAAGCGAACCTATCACAACTCCCGTCGAGCCAACCGGAAACACTACCGTACAGTCCGGTCTCTTCGTCAGATATACTGCATATTGAGTCTAGGGATGGTAACGTCGACCCCAATAACTCAATAAGTCACGCCGATGAATGGTCTATAACAGATCAAGAAATTACTGATAACACTTATCAGTAAATCTCAACAGCCCTGGCCAGCGACTTACTGATATAGTCAATCGAGCATAGCACAGCATCAACTCCTAATACCGGGAGAGACGAAACCCCTCCTATCGCTCACTGTCTCTATGTGTCTCGGGACTGTACCCAAAAGCCACATGTTTGCACGACTCAGTAGAGCCATGGTAGGGGGGTAATCAAAGTACTGTTTGAGAACACACAAGACTCTATGACGATCTCGGGTCTACAAACTAACCTGTACCAGTGTCATCTGAGAACTGCTATCCGAAGATAGATATAATACCATATAGGAGTTCTCGGCGAGTCCGTCCAGTGTACCCAGTCTCCACTGAGCACCCGCATATGATCTCGATGTCAAACATCGATGGATATGGGATCATCCATCGCCTATCATATGGGTCTAGTATCATATACGCTAGTCTACTCTGGTATATTGATGCCCTATCTCGATACACCTACGACTAGGGACATTTCAGGATATGCTTATAAACTACAGACGTCCCACTAGTATGATCTCCATCATAATCACAGCAGTCAAGCCAATATCCTCAGGGCTTTATCAACATGTGTAAATGAATAAAAGCATGATCAAGTCAATATGTCAGATAAAGTAGAACCAGATATCATGTCGAGCAAGAATGTACACTGAATATATATATACATGTATAAATACATCCACTATCATATAATGGCCTCTAGGGCATACATATATCCAACACCACCATCGAAAATGAAGAGGAGAAGAAGAACTGCGAGAATATTCAGCTGCGGAGCTGCACTCTGCCTGAAAAGAATCTCGTACCTACAAATAAGGGTTCGAGAAAAAAGACAAATGGAAAGATAAAATACCTGAGGAGATTGCCCTCGACGGTAGAGTTATCAAAGAACTCGCAGCAAGGAACCCGCCTAAGAAAAACAAGATGGATTACAATATCTTGGCACATCTAAGGAAAATACCCTCACAACTAAACATACTGGATGCTCTCCTCCTGTCCAAAGAGGCTCGAGATTCTCTGATCAAGGCATTACAATAGCCCGATCAGTTCCAAGCTTTCCTCGCAGAAGAGAAGATGAAGGATGAGCTGGCGGAGGTTCACACAGCTGGCAATACATTCAGCGATGAAGACCTCCTCCTTGGTACGTGCGAGCATAACCGTCCGTTATACGTCACCGGATATTTCCACGACATCAAAATAGGAAAAATCCTTGTCGACAACGGATCCTCCGTCAACGTTCTCAACGTGAAAGTGCTGAAGGAGATTTTCATGAACGTTCAGCACTTGGCCCGAGACAAAATTACTATCTCTGGGTTCGACTCACAGTCGTCACGGACGCTTGGGTCCGTAATACTGACCTTACGCTTCGGATTGATTTTCATTGACATCAAATTTCACGTCATTGACGCAAAGACTTGCTATAACGCTTTGCTCGGAAGGCTCTGGCTGCATGAGTACAACGTCATCCCTTCTACACAACATCAGTGTATGAAGTATTTCAAGGATGGTTTGGAATGCATCGTCACATGGGGGCTGAATCCATTCTCCGTAAACAAGGTCCAGAAATATGAAGATGCAAAGTACTTCCTACTAGACTTCGAAGATACAGAAAGGTGTCATAAGCCGGAAGACAAACAGAAGCCCGTCGCTACCATCCCGATCTTTGGGGGCCATACCGAGGAAGACAAAGACATAGTATTCTCAGGGCAACCCCAAGAAAACAAGCCTGGACCATCTACTCCCATTTTGGTCTTTGGCAGCGACTCTGAGGATGAGGCCAACGCAGTGTTCTCCATCCGCCCACCGGTGCAAACCCTCGACGAAGCAGATCAGAGCATGCAAATCACAATGGTTCCGCCTCGGCATTACAAGGAACTTGATGCACTTAATACATACAGCGTACAAGAACTGTAGACTTTCTACATGCCTCCCAGGCGAAGAGGTGAAAAGGCGATCCTCTTTTACCAATCTATAGAAACCGGAGTAGAGAAAGAAGTATGGAACAATGCCGATCTTGCACTCGACAGGCTTCAACCAATCCGTCTTCCAAGATACTATGCGGAGGGATTGAAAAGGCTGTTAAGATGCCAAGGTGTACCCCTTGAACAAACTGTTCGACAGGACCAATTTTACAAAAATATTTGGGATATTCCCGGGACTCAGCGAAAGATACCTAACGGGAAGATGGAGACAACCGGGCTCAGATACGTTCGGTCCAGGAAACAAGAGAATTTCCACAGCTTCCGCATCATAAACAGCTCAAGAGAAGAGGAAAATGCTCTTCCAAATGGCCGTAACGTTGAAACAGAGCGAAATCCCGCTCTAAGAACGTTAAGTCCGTCGCACGAAGAACAAATAGACAAGCTCATAGAGGAGGCTTATCAAAGGAGTCGAGACAACCACAACCGCGAAATGGCTATCTTTGGAAAAGCCAAGGCGCAACGCCTCAATCAGCAGTCTGCAGAAAAGGAAGATTATGATGACCTCCATCCCCAGCTCGCTGTATATCCTCGCAAAAAGGAAAAATCCTGAAATAGAGGCAAAAACAGGACAAAGAGCGCAAACAACGTTCGCAAACAACTGGGCAGATCTAAGAATCCACGCTTTTAAGAAAAACGTGGTTAGAACCTGTCCTTTATCAAGATGATAGGTCGGGAATACTCTTTCCCTCAAAACAAGAAAAGGAAAATATTCAACCTTGTCATGAAACACCAAATGATGACGCTACCGGAGTCTCGGCACCCCGAACAAATAAACGAGGTCCATCATCCGTATTATTGCTCCTATCACCGAGCAATAGGTCATCCCCTTGAAGACTGCTTCACCTTCAAAGACTGGGTCGAAAAATAGTATCAACAAGGCAGGTTCACTTTGTCCAACAGCTGGAAGGTAACCCCACCGCAAAAGCATGAGCCAAAGAGGACCTATACAGTAAGGACAGGACTAGCTCAATGTCAAAAATGGAAGCAAACCCATACCTGCTATGTGGTAACACTCTCAAAGGAGGGAGGGCATGAGACTATAGATGACCCCTTCAAGTGCTTCGCAAATGAAGATGAGGATGAGGTGATCTCAGAGTTTCCACCAGCACCAAAAGAGCTGGAAGACGGGATACACACTACGGCGGACAAACTAAGGAAAATTGACTGAGGGACGGAAAACGATCCGAGGCCAACATTCGTCAGTGAGCTAATATCTGAAAAATAGGTAGCCATGTTAAAGGACGTGCTCATGTAGTATAAAGACTGCTTTGCATGGAGCTATTCCAAAATGCCGGGTCTAGATCCAAAGGTAGCAGTACATAAACTATCCATATCGTCGGGCATAAAGCCAGTCAAACAGGCGTCAAGAAGAATGCGGCTCGAACTTGAGATGAGTATAAATGCTGAGGTCAAGAAACTAAACGAGTCCGGCTTCATCCAAGAAGTTCAATATCCCGACTGGATCGCTAACATCGTTCCGGTGATGAAGAAAAATGGGACAGTGCGCATCTGCATGGACTTTCGGGACCTCAAAAAAGTTTTCCCGAAGGATGAATTCCCAGTACCTGTTACCGAGCTGATGATCGATAACACATCTATCCATGAGGTTTTCTCCCTCATGGATGGATCTTCAGGATAAAACTAAATAAAAATGCATCCTGAAGACCAAAAACATACCGCCTTCCGGACTTCGCTGGGCATATTCTGCTACAAGGTGATGCCTTTCGGTTTAAAGAACGCTGGCACTACCTACCAGAGGTCCATGACGAAGATCTTCGATGACCTCATCCATGAGATTGTCGAATGCTACATCGATAACCTGGTGGTGAAGAGCAAGTCTTACGAGGAACATTGGGAACATCTAAAAATAGTGTTCCAATGCATTCAGAAGTAAAATCTGAAGATGAATCCTTTGAAATGTGCGTTTGGAGTCTCCTCAGGCAAATTTCTAGGATTCATCATATGGCACCGAGGTATCAAAATCGATCTCTCAAAGATCAAGGCGATTATGGAAATGCCCACGCCAAGGACCCTCAAACAACTGCGGTCTCTCCAAGGAAAACTCACGTATATCCGGCGGTTTATAGCAAACCTCTCCGGAAAATGCCGGCCCTACAGCCATTTGATGAAGAAAGGGACCCCGTTCGTTTGGGATCTAAAGTGCCAAAATGCACTATACGAAATCAAATAATACCTGCAGAATCCACCGATATTGACCGCTCCGGTTAAAGAAAAACTCATTATCCTATATACAACAACCCTTGAGGGTTCTCTAGGCGCGCTATGGGCACAAGAGAACGATCAGCGAAAGGAGAGAGCTTTGTACTATCTGAGTCGAGTTCTCCTAGGGGCAGAAAACAACTACCCCCCCATCGAAAAGCATTGCCTGGCACTGATCTTCGCGATAACGAAGCTCATGCATTGTGCCTTGGCACATGAGGTTCATTTTATAACAAAGGTGGATCCTCTCAAATATCTGATGTCGAGGTCCATATTAACAGTAAGGCTTGCTAAACGGGCCCTTCTCCTGATGGAGTTCTCGATAACGTATCGACCTCTCAAAGCAGTGAAAGGCCAGGCCATCGCCGACTTTCTCGCCAAGCATCCGATACCGGCCGACTCCCCCTTAAATTGCGAGTTACCGGATGAACATATGTTCAACACAATCGTGGGAGAGAGAGAAGAAAATGATTTCCAATGGGAACTCTACTTCGACGGAGCGTCTTCCTTGAAGAGGAGAAAGCAAAACACCCCCATAATCAAAGCCGAGGTGGGCCTTATCTTCATGACTCCGCAAGGAGGGATATTGCATTACGCCCTCTCCTTAACGGAGCCAAGGACTAATAACGAAGCTAAATATGAAGCCTTGATAGCAGGTTTCGAGATCGCTGTCGACATGGAAATCGAAGACCTCCTCATATATGGAGACTCCCAGCTGGTCGCGAGCCAAGTAAACGGCGACTATCAGACATGCAAGCAGATGCTGATAAAGTATGGTGAAAGAGTGCAATAACTGCTAACACAAATCCCCTCCTACATTCTGGAGAGTATACCGCGTGCAGAAAACAGCAAGGTGGATGCGTTGGACAAATTGGCTAAGGAATTAGCCGACGAAGATCTCGATGACGTAAAGATCATCGTACAAAGTCGCAGGATCCTCTCTCCAATAGATATATCTTCGGAAGACTTAACAGAGCTATCTGAAGGAAAAGAAACGACTGAACAAGTAGCCCTTCAAATTGAGGATGAAGAAAAGGTCAACAATTGGAGGGAAGTCTTCATAGACTACTTCAAATCTCGATGAACGCCCGAAAATGCGTCGTCTCGACATCAGCTCATTAAACGAGCTATGTCCTTCGCCTTCGTCAATGAAACCTTATATAAAAGATCGTTCGACTGTCTGTGGCTAACATGCCTGGGACCAGAAGAAGCGAAGAGTGTCGTCCAAGAAACTCACTACGGACTCTGCGGTTCTCACTAAGTTAGGCCAAAAATGAACCTGAAGATCAAAAGAATGGGTTATTATTGGCCCACAATGATTCAGGACTGCCTCGAATATGAAAAGTAGTGTCACTCATAACAAATTCACGGGACTTCATCCACCAGCATCCAAACCCGCTACACCCAAAAGTAGCTAGCTGGCCGTTCGAAATGTGGGGAACCGATATAATCGGCCTCATTGAACCAGCATCATCCAAAGGACATCGGTTCATACTGGAAACGACCGATTACTTTTCTAAATGGGCAGAAGCAGTACCACTAAAGGAAGTGAAGATAGAGGATATCCTCCATTTCTTGAGAACCCATGTCATCTACCGGTTCGGTACTCCGCGACGAATTATCTCGGATAATGGGCTAGCCTACAGAAGCCATAAAATTGGACGCTTCGCACAACAGCATAAAATAGATTGGAGATACTCGTCAGTCTATAATCCTCGTGCTAAAGGTCTAGCTGAAGCTTTCAACAAGACATTGACGAAGATTATAAAGAAAACGGTGTCCAGGAACAAAAGAGATTGGCACGAAAGGCTGCATGAAGCTCTATGGGCGTACCGAACAACATTCAAAACGGCTACGAATACAACACCATACGTGTTGGTATTCGGCAAGGAAGAACTGCTTCCCCTGGAAATAGAACTCCCTTCTCTATGAGTAGCGGTTCGATACGAGCTGAAAGATGAAGAAAATGCTCATCTTCGGCTTGAGAAGCTCAACGCCCTTGACGAAACTCTCCTTATAGCATAGCAAAACCTGGAGGCTTATAAGGTAAGGATGGCACGGTCATACGATAAACTGACCAAGCCGAGAACGTTCCACCAAGGTGAACTCGTGTTGGTCGTCAAAAGACCGATGATCCCAAATCATGCCAAACAGGGGAAATTCGAGCCGAACTATGAAGGCCCGTACATTGTAGACAAAGTCTATCAAGGTGGAGCCTATCTGCTCATGGATATGCTTGGCGAAAGACCCTTCCGGCCAATAAACGTCCGGTTCATTAAAAAATACTACACTTGACGAGTCACGACTTAGGTCAAGGATAGATGACGACGCTTGTGTCTGCTCGCTATCTTCCTGAGTCAAAAACTTTGAAAGTAGTACGTGAAAATTTTTTTGCCTCAAACATGGCGATTACGGACCGAGATGTCCTTAAATTAGAACCTCACCTCAAATATGGCGACATCAGACCGAGATGTCCTTAAACTAAAACTTTGTCTCAAAAATGGCGATGATGGACCGGAATGTCCCTAAACTAGCACATCATCTCCAAAACGGTGATATGCTTCCTTGATATCTATATTGCAATCGAAGTCTCAATGACGAGGGTTGCAACTCAAGTCCTACCGGCTACACAGCTACAGCAAAGAAGGCATCCCCAAATCCCATCGGCAAACAGATGGGTCACTTACGACGAAACTACTTTCAAGAGTTTCGTTAAAAAAACGCATGCGTCCACAAGCAAAATAGGCATAGATGAAAACCCAAAAGGGCACCGTGAGTAAAAACAACAGGACTGCCAGCGAGTTTGTGAAAACATGAAAAGGCGTGGAACCATAAAATAACAAATTCATAGGCACTTGCAAGGTCCTCTCAACCTTATGATGAGAAAATACCTGCGTGAGATCATTACGACTCACAAAGGAGCAACACACTTAGGAATCCACAGAATTCATATGAAGAAATTACAATTGCTAGATCCTCACGACTTGTAAGGAGAATTCCCCCTATGAGACACTCATGGCTCGTAGGATTCAAAAGCCTTAAGATACAGGGATCTAAACCCGTTCTTAAGCCATCGTATCTCCTAATTTGCCCTATAAGTTGTCTAATATTAACCCTTATATACAATCCACGGGCATACATAAACAATTCCACGCCAAGTTCCACCAATGACGAGAAATATCCCATATGGTGAATGACACTTTTAAGTCCTCTCGACTTATAAGGAGAAATCACTCTTGTAAGATCCTTACAACTTGCAAGAGAAAGTATCACTTAGGAGTCCTCACGACTTCTAGGGAGAGCCTACACCTACGAGATCCTCTCGACTCGTAGGGTGAAAAACTTATATGAGACCTTTACGGCTCATAAAGTCAAAAGCCTTAGTCGACAGGATCCTAACCCTATTTGCTAAGCCATCTTTGTTCAAATCGACAAAGGCAAATGATGATTCGCTCCTGGCAACATCCTAGTTGCAGCGATGCTGATGCCTAAAAAGGTATCAAACTTCAAGTCCTCTCAAGACAAATGATGATTCGTTCCTGGAAACATTCCAGTTGTAGCGATGTTGATGCCTAAAAAGGTATCAAACTTCAAGTCCTCTCAAGGCAAATGATGATTCGCTCCTGGCAATATCCCAGTTGCAGCGATGCTGATGCCTAAACAGGCATCAAACTTCAAGTCCTTTCACAGCAAGTGATGATTCGATCCTGGCAATATTCCAGTCGTAGCGATACTGATGCCAAGGTTGGTATCAGATTCCAAATTCACAATAAAAACAGCAGCGAGCAGCAAAAAAAATGCATATGAAATAGCCGAAATGATGGGGCAACTCGCAATAAAAAATCAGCGAGCAAAAAATGAATGTAAAAACAGCCGAAATGTTTGGGCAACTCGTAATAAAAAGCAGCGGGTAAAAAAATAAAAAGAATAGCCGAAATGATTGGGCACCACGGATAAAAAGCCGAAATGATTGGGCAATCGCGAATTTCGTGATATGAAAAGCTGAAAAGATAGAGCATCACGGAAATAAATAAAAAAATGAAATTTCCTCTGCCCTGCAGGTGAGTCCACACCGACCCTTGTATACAATCTATGGGCATAAATGAAAAAGGAAACCATATCTTCCCACCAGGCTCGGTCAAAGGGAGAGCCAGACCTCGATGGCAACACTTACAGTCTAGAGATCATCCCGACGTTTCTTCTTATTCCAGCAGGATGCAGACACAACGTCAACAAAGCTTCAAAGAGCCAAATCAAAACGGAGTGACGGCAAAATCCTAGCTCCAGCCAGACGTTCCTTCTTGATGCAGACGCAACGGTCAATAAAAAATAGAGCCACGGCAAAATCCTAGCTCTAAGTCTCAACGGCATATATACAACCTAGAGACTATCTCGGCGTTTCCCTCCTCATTTCAGCAGGATGCAGATGCAACTATCAAATGAAATTGGAGCAACGGCATATTCCTAGCTCCGGATTTCAACTGAAATACATACAGCATAAAAGTCTTACAGATATCTACCCTACATCAGCAAAGAATCGATGTGACATCGTCAAAAAAAGAAATGAAGCAATGGCATATTCTCAGCTTCGGGTCTTGACGGCAACTCATATAAAGCCTAAAAGACTATCGGGGATCATCCTACACCAGTGCGGAGTGGTTATGACTCATCGAGGCTCCAAACTGAGCCTAACCTCAAGTAAAAAGCGTCATGGTAAATTCCTAACGTTTGCTCTTCCGACAGTGATATAGCCTAAGGAGATTACATGAATACGTCTTGTCTATCCCCCGAAAGGATCAGAGACACGACAGTCGTGGGGTTACTCGAACAACGGCTTAAAGACCGCATATCGAGAAATACATCAGCTAACGCGACGATACCACAGACCTCTGTCGTAAAGAATGGAGGTTATCTATATATAACGTTAGGAAAAGTTTTCTTGTAAACCCAAGGGAGGTAAAATAAATAAACTCCAAAATGAGTACATAAACTAGAAACTCCGAGATAAGTAAATAAACTACAAACTCCAAAATGAGTACATAAACTAGAGACTCCGAGATGAGTGAATAAACTACAAACTCCGAAATGAGTACATAAACTAGAAACTCCGAAACGAGTGAATAAACTATAAACTCCGAAATGAGTACATAAACTACTTTACAAGTCAAGACGTCACAGGATAGGAAAGCGCAAACATAAAATAAAATATGTATTTTATTCATAAATCAAAACGAATACAAGATACAAGAAGAAAAAAAAGGAGAAAATATACAACGACAAAATTTTTAAGACGGCGGACGGTTCAATAAACCAGCAAGATCGTCATTTTTTCGCCGAACTTCCGTTTTAAGCTCTATCAACGTCGCGAGCTGAGTCCCTGCCTATGCCTGTTGATTTTGGTATAATGCAAATCGACCCTCAAGCTCTTTCTCGACGGTCTTGTGGGCCTCGAACATCTCGCGTGTGAAAATGACGGCTTTATCGAGAGCCACCACCTCCGTAATGGCCTCCTGAAGAACTCACCAAATTTCATAGGCTCGAGTGGTCTTGGTAGTGAGCCGGGCTTGAAGTTCCTTTAAAACCTTCAAATCCAATTCCCTTGCCAACAACTTTTGGTTGAGCCTTTTCTCACATGACTGGAGATTGGCCGCACACCGATCGATCCATTCACGCAAATTGGCCTTTACGGACACGATATCAGAGGGAAGGCGTATGCATTCAACCCCATATAGAGAGGCCTCCACTTGACAACAATACTCGACCCAATTACGCACCAGCGCCTCTTCGTGATAGGTGGCAAGAACAGATAAAGAAGCGTTGGCTTCAACATCGAATTCTTCAGCTATGATAGAAGTGCTAGCGCGATGATCTCCAATAAGGGTTTCCAATGAATGAACACTCTGTTTTTCCATCCTCTCTGACACGCGTCGGGTATAAGGGCCTGGCGGCATTGAAATCCGGGACTCTAATGGAGTCAGGATGGGCAAAACTGTGAAAATATATGGGTGGTAAGTCGCCTTTCCAAACATAGAATAAATAAAAGAAGGCCAATTCTAAAGCGTCACTTACCCATGTCTATAGAAGGCGGATTTGAGAGATCACCGGGCCCATCGAGAACTTCAACTTCGTCGTCAGCCTCTAAGACCGTGGTTTAAAATAAAAGGGCACATCAGCATCATTATGAAAATATATAACGGAAAGGTAAAGGAATACCAACCTTGGCCAGAAGAAATGACTATGCTCTATGGAGGTATCGCTTGTGAGGCCACCATGTCAAGTAAACGCTGAAAGGTTTTCTCCGGTGAAAGATTTACAATGGAAGACGCCAACTCCCGCAATTCTGAGAGAAAGAAAAGTTCAGATATATGGAAGGGTCATTAAACAAAAATGTGGATATATATAAAATTACCTTCGATACTTTGTCCACATTGAACTGGAGGGATGGAAGCTTCAGTAATCTCCTCTGCACCTTCCAGTGTGTCATTAGAAATATTCACAGAAGCCGTAGTCGGTGTGGCAGTCTCCGCTGGAAGATTAGAAGCCGTTACCGGAGACTCTAAGGCGGGGATGGTAGCTATGATAATCTCCTCTACACCCTTCGGTGCGTCACTAGAGATATTCGTAGAATCTATGACCGGTTTAGCAATCTCCGCTGGAGGAATAGAAGCCTTCATCGGAGGCTCCATGATGCGATCTAGGCTCAAGACTACGCCTGCTGCAAAAAGGCCCTACAAAATTTTTATAAAGATAATATACTGTGAAAGTAATATAAATTATTTACGAAAAGATACGTAAAAATATACATACTGATACGCTAGGGAGCCTGAAGGATGGTTTTCTCGAGCCGCTGCACTTTTCTGTTCAGATGCGCTCGTCAAGCTTCAATCGAAAATGAATCTCTACCCACTTTCAGAGCAACCTCATCTTCAGAGGCGTCCGATACCAGCTGTTTGATGGCCCGTTCCTCTTCTAGTGTCAAAGGAGTTATCGGTAACTTGGTTAGAGCCGGATCGACATCATGAAATTTGACAGCAGGAAGGCATCCTTTCCTGGGGCGCACATTTTCAGTTTCATCTTGTGAACGCTTTAAAGTCTCGGCCAACTGAGAGGCCTCCTCGGTGGATTAACTAAGAAAGAGAAGGTCATTGTCCGGTTCATGCGCAGATATCGGCTCCTCCTGAATAAGAGACATCGGTTCATCCTGAATAAAAGGCTCGGACTCAAGCAAAGCATCGAGTAGACCGGCGACCGATTTCTTTCTACTTTTAGAGCCAGAGCTAACACCAGTGGAGGGGCATTTCCTCCCCTTTGACGCTTTTGCACGGCGCTGCCCAACCTTGCCTTCGGTATCCTTCTTTTGTGATGCCATGGCGGGCACTTTATCAGGAGCCTCTGCCTCGGCTCTAGTACGTACTGGCATACCAGCAGTACAGGGGATTGATTCTGCTTAAGCAGCCTTAGGAATAAGCACTGAGTCGCTATCCCTCAGAGGAGGGCAAACAACCGACCGTGGCCGCAACGGGGCACTGAAAGCTTGATTGGAAGCATAGGCTTTACATTCAAAGAGAACATTTCTTTCCTCTGCAATGATGGGACTAACCCGGTGGCGATACCAGCCCTTGAAGGGTCCTATGGGCCTCAGAAGATAGTCAGGTACAGGAGTCATGAAGAAGGAACCGGTATCCAACCGCATGAAGTGGTGGATAACGTCGCGATCGTCCTCCAGTGAGAGAGTGGGCTCAATTAAACAGGCTTCGAGGGGGACACCCTGGTTGTAACCCAACTGCTGGGCGAAGCGATGCGGATTGTACCGCATGACGAGAGCAGTATTATTTAGACAGAGCACTAAGTACCCTGGCCTGATTGAATATAAATGCATGATCTCTTTGGGAATTAAAGCCGGAGCTCCACTCTTCGACAAATCGAACAACTGTTGAACGGGCCCCGCTGGAGCAGAAAGGACTCGGTCACTGAAAACCATCCCGCTTTCATTCGAATACGGATTAAGCAATACCCGTAGAGCCCCTAACTGATTCGAATCAGGATCAGAAGCATCGACCAGCCTCATGACCTATGGAAAGGTATATGCTTTATAGAAAGCAGGGAGCCAGTGTGCAGCAAATGCGCCTAACACATGCATCTCAATCCATGACGTGAAGTAGTGGAGGGAGAAATTCATGGTGTCCGCACCCGGGTTTGAAGTGTTGGCAGCAGTACTTAATCTGTGATATAGGTGTGATAGTCCTGCAATGCCAACAACTAATCGCGCTCCTTCGGCTATGCAATGGGCATGATAGAAGACGAAGGCTCTCATAAAATGGAGATGCATTGGCATGGAAAACCAGCTAAGCCAGAGACTGATGAAGCTGACAAACAAAGTTTCTTCATCTATTCCAGGGCCAGCGATCGCGTCAAAGGTCATGGCTGATGAGTTTGGAATGTATAACTGTGGCTGGTCTTCTTCTTTGGTCGACAATTTCTTCAAGCCGAATCCGAAGGGATCCGCGACCTTTGCAAATTTCGGAGCTTTCTTGGATAAGGCATCTTCACGGAGAAAGAAAGCAATGAAAGCGTCAAAAGTGACATCTTGACCTTCCGATGCCATGAATAGTTTCTTAAAAATACCCAAGGTTTTGATCAGACTCGGGTGCTTGTGCCGAACAACATTCTCAGTCGTCAAGCCCTCAAGCATAGCTTGCACTGTAGCAAATATATACTCGTCAGGGGGTAATAATTCTTCGTAATTCTCTCCCTTAATCGTCAGCCCTGAAATTTCTCGGAACTCTTCCAGTGAAATAGAGACTTCGCGGTCCCTTAGCTAAAACTTGTTTGTTGGAAGATTCCACTGGTTCAAGAAGGCCTTGACCCACTAGACGTGGAGAGCATGGAAGTAAAACAGTGACGCGTACACCACTTGATACAACCCAACTTTCTGCAACCGTGAGCGTTGGGAGGAGAGAATGTATCGGGCCCAAGGAAGGTAGCCCACTGGATGACGCAGGGTAAAACCTACCTTATAAACCTGCCCCCAGGGTCAAGCTTCACCCTGACATATTCGGCGTCCCAAGATATCGATGGCCATTATGGGTTGATTGGGTATCCCGGTCGTTGACGGCTCAAGCCGGCCCATGGGGGTCCAATTAGCCGCTTCCACCGCATAAGCAGTACGCGGACGCTCTGTCAATAACATTGACCGGATGGGTTCTGTTGGAACTTCGCATGTAAAACTACGGCGGCCCCTGATAATATGACCATATCAAACTCTTCATAGGAGAAGGCTCTTATTGTCACTATCATGTTCCCTAATCATTGCCATAACATTCTCGTCTGATGGCGACTGTGGAAAAGTGACTTCTGAGCATGTGTAAGGGAAGTAAGGCAGTGATGCCATTGTACCTAAAAAAGGAAAAAAAGAAAGAGAAAACCCATTAATGAAAAGTGTGAGTTTGTTTCATGGGACCACTAACTACAAAGCCAGTAGGCCCCACGAAATCCAAATGGCGGCTCACCAATGATGAGGCAAGATAATCATTGTGAGAATCCAAAATGATTCTCATTAAATAAACAGTGGAGTTTAAACAACTCTTAACATCCTCGAAAAATGAGTTCTGTTAAAATGCATAACAGATTAAAATCTGTGAAAAGGGTATTAAAACCCTAAAAAAGAAAAATGCTCAAGAACTCCAGGGAATAAAATTCCCAAAAGTCCCCGAGTCTTTCAGAGCTAAGCTCTGTAATATGGAATTAAATTCCTTTATTAATGGGATTAAACCCCCAAAACCCCCATGGTGAGGAAACGAAGAAAATGGAATTGAATTCCAAGGATCCTCAAAGATCAGTGATAGGGTAAACCCTAAGAGGAGAACTAACCATTCTCAAGACCCCAGAGTCTTCTTAAAAAATGGGGTGTTTTTAGATCTCTAAGAGATCAGTTCAAGGAAAGAGCAAAGCTCTGTTGATGGATTTGAAATCCAAAGAAAAAAGGGGGTTTTCCCTAAGAGGTGAATGTCGTTCATGATCCTTACCCAAAAAGGAGTTTTGCAGAGTTTAATTCTGAAAGTTCTATAGACAGAGAGTTAAGCTCTTAGAGAAGAATTAAATTCTCAAGAAAAAGTTAAGGAAGAAGATGAAAAAACCGTGATCATCTAAAGGGTCAAACATCCCTTTATAAAACGTGATGGGGAGCGGTTCAGCTTCCCATTCCCCTAGGCAATCCAAGGGTGGACAGCGTTGCACTCACGTGAGAGAAACGTTAGGGGGAATTTGTTCTCTCATAAAAAAAGAAACGGGAAAAATTCCCTACTATTCAAGTCTCACGTGTCAAATACGTGAGCACCTATTATCAAAAGTATATAGGCGCTGCAGTTAAAAACAAATGGGCTAAAAGAACCACACGTGTTAAACACGTGAGCACCTATATGCAAGAATAAAGGCGCTGTAATCAAATAATTGGCAAGCCAAACAGGCCTCACGTGTTAAACACGTGAGAGTTTATATGCATATGAGCTCTGAAAATAAAGCATGCTAAAACCCATGCTAAGGGTCACGTGTTAAACACGTGAATTCTCCTGCTGCACTCTTTAGCAAGATAGAATTAAATTCTATGTGATAGAATTTAATTCTATTTAGGAAATCTTTTCCCTGATCATCTAATGCGGAAAGATTCTTCTCTAACAGGGAATTTTGGATTTAGAATCCAATTGTGATAAAATATCACCAATCAAACCACCTGATAATTCTATGTGGGATATATTTCCTTGATCTTTCTCAAATTAGAATGATCTTCTATGTTAAACATAGGACCCTTGGATCAAAGATCCAACGGTGATTATAAAATCATCCCTCGATCATCTGATAGAATAAAATTCTATCTTAGGAAAATATTCTCCTAATTTTGTTAAATTAATAAGATAATCATAGAAAAATATTTCTTGATCTTGTTAAACAAATAAGAAATCTTCTCTATTAAACAGAGAGCTTTTGGATTGAAAATCCAACTGTGAATAAAATTCACCAATTAATCTTCATGATCTCTCAATGAGAGATTTTCTTAACATACTGATTTTTTCCCCTTATCCTATAAATAGGAGTAAGGAGATTAAATCTAGATATACACAGAACTCCCCACAAGTTTCTGCAAAAAAAATATATAGTGAGCTCTTGAAAAAGAAAGAGAATTTAATTCTCAAAGAAGAAGAAGACTTGCCTCATTGAAACTCTAGGTAAAAAAAAAAACAGAGATCATAGTGTCTCTTCTTTGCCTCTTTAAGGGTTTAACCATTCATATAAGAACTCAGTTTTTTCTTTGATTGAGATTTGAAGAAGTAGATCTCCCCATAAGTTGAGAATTTAATTCTCATCGAGGCGATTCTGTTCTGCAGATTCAAAACTTAGGAGAAAAGAACTAAGTTAAAAAGAAAAGAACATGAGCATATGTGAATTTAATTCCTCCAAGAATTAGGGTTTAACCCTACAAAAAGAACTTAGTTCTTCAATACAAACAATAATGATGATCTAAGACGATCATCAATGACTAAAAATGTCATAAACAGAGATCAAATATCTCTGAAAACAAACAACAAGAATAACTTGGTGTCTCAACACTTTTATTGAGCCTCACGTGTTTCCCACGTGAGTGCTCAAAATAAGAAAAAGCAAAGCTAAAATTGCCTCATGTGTTTCCCACGTGAGTGCTCAAAATAGGCATAAGCAAAGCTAAAACTATCTCATGTGTTTCCCACGTGAGTGCTCAGAATATGCAAAAAAGAAAGTTAAAACCGCCTCACATGCTTCCCACGTGGGAGCTTAAAGAGCAAAGAAAAACTTCGTTGTCAATTAGGCAGCCGCCCCAAAAGGAAGCAGTCACGTGAAACAAACGTGAGCTCTATCCAAGTGCTTGGCACTTCTGTAAAAAGAGGGAAACGAACAAAAAAAGCCTAAAGCCTAGCGCTCACGTGCTTCCCACATGAGTATCATGCAGAGTGCTCAGCACTCCATGATTAGTCAAAAATGACTAAAAACGCTCACATCTGAGCGCCTCACGTGTTTCACACGTGAGTACCACAGGACTCTAGTGCTTAGCACTAATCCAGCACCCTATGTGTTTCACACGTAAGTGCTGTATGTCCCAGTGCTCAGCATTGTTAGGTTATTATGGGAACTCAATCTTAGCCCAAACATTGGCTAAGTTTTCTGAGGTCAAACCTCTTTGTTTTTAATCAATCGAGCCTATATGCTCTTGATTTCCAAGGTCTCAAATATGATAAAAAATTCTCAAGTACACAACAACCCCTTTCCCTCAAATATGGGATTTAGTTTAAGGGTACATATCTTCACATCTCTGATACATGTCGTTGTAATTCCTTAACATCTTCAGAGAGGTGGCAGGTCCCGACGACCAACAACTTCTTGTACATTGATGTACTTCCAAATTGACGTGCACGCCTCAAATCGGACCGTGACCCAAATTGGGCACATTCCATATTACCATTGTTCACTTCGTCACGTAACAAATACACGTGCGTGCAAGATGGGCGATATTGGACCGAAATATCCTTAAACTAATATTCGCCCCCAAATACGGCGATAAAGGACCAAAACGTTCTTAAAATAATACCTCACCTCAAACATGGCAATAATGGACCGCGATGTCCTTAAACTAAAATAATTGAGCCCGAAAGCTCATACATTTTGAGTCGATCTTAATCTCAAACCAGATTAACAATCCTTAATTCAACCCAAATCCAAATCTAAAATTATACGGATTTGGACTAATCTACGCCCTACGGGTGACGACATAAAATAGTCTCTGTATACAATCCACGGGCAACCAAAATAAAACAAACATACACACGACACGAAATGAACATCCGGAGCAGGAGAAAGTGGTTATCACGATGCGGTAACGTAATTAACTACAAGGGCTTGCACCTGCAGGGAAGAGCGTCTCTACAATCAAAAAAACCCTCGCAAACGAGGGGGGTCTGATAAAGTCTGCTACAACGGTCGCATTCATTAAAACCACCGATATACGGTGCCATAAATCAACTTGGCATTTTCGAAGAGGTGGACGGATAAACCCAAATAGCATCTGCCCATAGAATTCATGCCAGACGTTCTAATGTCCTGGTCCGTCTTTCGGCGGTGAACATGTGCATTTTAACCTTAACTATATCATATGTCATGTATGTCGTAAGCATGTATTCAAATCATTGATCTCATTTAATATGGTCTTTCACAACCACTCATTATATCTCGTTACCCTTTTAATTCTGTAAGGTATATCATAATATTTTATACAAGCCTTAGTTAATAAAGATCATGGTATTTAATGGTAGTTACTGTTTATAAGAAAACAATGGTATTTTAGAGTAATTATAATTCTGGGAAACCCATGGTATTTTAATGAAAATATCTTTTAATGAAAGATTATGGTATTTATTTGAAATTATCTTTTAATAAAGATTTAGGTATTCTTTTTGGAAAATATCTTTTATAAAGGTTATGGTTTTTGTTGAAAATAGCCTTTTAGTAAAGGTCAAGCTATTTAAATGAAATTATATACTTTTTAGGATGGATTAAGGTATTTTATTGTAAATAATAATTTATAAATTCAAGGTGTTTATTTGGAGGTAACATTTTAGAAATACGTCCGTGTTGGCAACCGCTGCATATGGGCGGCATGATTTGTGTTCTTTTTAGGGACGATTGCCTATCAACCACGAGATATTTACGTAAAACATTACCCTGTTTAGATCAGGGTATTTTATTAAAGGTGATATTCTATAAAAATAACTCCGCGTTGACAACCGCTGTATATGGACGACAGGATTTGTGTCCTTTTCAGGGGCGATTGCCTATTAACCACGGGGTGTTTCATGTATAATATTACCCTATTAGGATATCTTATTAAACCTTAGTGGTTATAGACTAAAAGTATTAATATAAAAATATTTCCTTAAGTGGAAGGGTATCAATGTAAAAAAACTATATTATAATTAGCTTATGTTACATAGAAAAAAATATGGTATTTATGCGATCATATGTTGTTTTGGAATTTTAGGGTATATCTAATATTACGACTTTTCAAAGATTGAGGTATTTTATTGAAACTAAGAAATATATTATAATATCAATAAAAATTTTGTATTTTTTAAATTAAAACACTTACCTATTCAGTATATGTTTTCAATCATAAACTTTTCATAATATGAGGGCATGTTGTGAAATGACCTATTTTGAGATGATACAGTATGTGTGTGATATGCTATCTTAGCAAAATAATAACCAATATGTGATATGCCAACTTAGCAACTAATAAACAACATCATGATTTTTTTATTGTAGGTATGTGTGTGAGCATGAGAGATAGGTCATTATCCCGTGAGGTCAACATCAAGTCTAAATTCTTTTATTAAAATAATACTGTAATATAAAATGCATAAAGGTATTAACATCGTATTAAAACGGGTTGCAAGATTATTATCATGCCTAAGAAATCCTAATTGAAGAAGGAGATAGATTAAATGGTGAGAGGCGGATCCTACCTTTGTTTTGAGATGAAGAAACCGAAACGTCTCGTTACACTAAAACACGAATACCTCTGCATTCTGATTTTTCCTCGACGATTGGGTGGAACCAAAGCGTCGGCGTCGTCGATACGAAAGTCTGGGTATTTTTCAGAATTTTCGGAGTTCTATGGTGTGAGAAAAGTAATTGGGAAGGGCTTTATTTATAGGGATTCAACTGGTAACAAATAAATCCTCAGCTGTTAAAAAATTCCCATTATAACCACAAAAAAATCTGCGCCCTAATCATTGCGAAATGACTCACAATCATTAGCTGTCGCCGCCTGTAACACCCGAGCCCAATAATACTATTTCTGTTACTGGTTGAGTGTTTGATATTGCTCAACTCATTTGTCTTGCTTGTTTGGTGCTTGTTGCTAAATTTCAACCGGCTAAGTAATTTTTGCCTATAACAAATTTTAACACCTAAAATGAAATTAAAAATATCCATATTGGCCTACTCGTCACCCCTAGCTGCGTGGTAGCGTCCGTGCGTCGAGTTTTCATCCCGTTCGGTGAAACGGGCGAGTTTGGACGGCTACGCGTGCGTGCAAGTGTCCGACTTGGGGGCATGCATTTTAATCATAAGACATCTCATTTTAAAATTTGGAACCCGCTTAAAATCCTATTATTTAAATTTCAAATATTTGGGCGCAACCCGGGCGCGATTTGGAAATGTTTCATTTAGCACCAAAATCCCAATTTAATTAAATATTATAAAACTATATATATATATATATTTCTGTTACATATACTAACCACTTAAATCCTTTTAAAACTTTTAAATTTTATTTTTGAATTTCCTTTCACACCTCAGCCAATCGCAAGCGTCCAATCCTCGTGGGCCCCCTGCCTTTTAACCCTCTGTTCTCTCTCTCTCTCTATCTCTATCTCTCCCTCTCTCTTCCACTAATTTCTCTCTCTCTCCCATATACGTATTTTCTCCTTCGTCTTCCCCGAAGCGACCACGAGAAACCCCACGAACCCCATCGCAACCCTCGCCGCCCTCGCCGTCATCCTTCACCATCTCTTCACCCTCGCCCTCTTCATCATAACCTTCACCTTCATCACCTCTCTCTCTTTCCCAGAGCTCCAAACCCACAAACCGATCGCGAGAACCCAACTCTCCGACCTCGTCGTCGTCACCCTGGCATTTGCGGTCGACCTCGACCTTTTCACCTTCGTCCTCGCAACCCCTCAAACCTCCTTCTCCTCTCCTCCCGTTCTTCCTCCTTCCCTTCTTTCCCCGACGACGAGATTGCACAACCCGAAGAACCTACGACCACTGCAACCCTCGCCTACACCCTCGTCGCCGGAGCTCCGACCTCGTTGTCTCGACGCCCTCATCACCACTTCCTCTCCCTCATCACCTCTCCCCTGACAACACCACCTCTTTTCCCGAGAACATCCCCTGCATGCAAACCCTAACCGGAACCCTAGCATCCAACCTCTCCTTGCCGGAGTTCCGTCGACCCCGTCGTCATCCCTCGCCTCGTCTCTGCTACAGAACACCACAACAGTAAGCCTCATTCCCCTTTCTTCTTCTTCTTTCTTTTCTTTTCTTTAGATCTTGATTTTTGTATTTCATAGTTCGCCGGAGCCGGGCTCGACGTCGACGATCCCGACGACCCAGCGAGTGTGCCTGACCCGTGTGATCACCTTGTGCGTTGTTTGGATCCGTTCCGTGTACCGTGCGTGCGTCGCGTGTTTTCCGTCGACGTTACGTTCGTGTTTTCCGGTTTGCGAAACCGTCGAGGCAAGTATTACTTGCTACATGCTATGTTATACTAATTAAGTGTGCTTGACTCATAAAACCTGCAAAGATTAACTAGTGTTGTTACTTTTCTCATTTGGACGAAATATGATATATATCACGATACCGTAACCTAAACCGTATTTTGCCACTGTAACCCTAATAACAAAACTGCCAGTTACTCATTTTGCTATTTAAAGGACGATAATCGTACACATATAGCTTCATTACTTTCTGTTATTGATATTGCACTACCTTGTGATTATTGCACCCCAAGGGTGCTCGAACCTGTTAATATGATAATACAACTGCACCATATTAATGCACTATTGTGATTAGATGAACTGTTATTGTTGTTTACTTTATTTCCTGCTGTGATTCCTTATTCGATTATATACCTGTTGTGAGCACACCCTCGATTGCGTCATATATTGACCTGACCTTGATACACATGACATATATACATACCGATGCACCGGACATGGTACCCTTTACTATCAACTCAACCTGTTGTACCATGACCCGACCTGTTACCTGATCTCATGCCTAATGCCAACAAACCTGAATTGGGTCCTCATGGACCATTCCTGTTGTCTATCCAGACAAACCTGCTTTTACCTGATCCTGTGTTGGCATTAGTTCTTGATTACTGAATACCTGACCTGACATACATAACTTGGGGGTATGGGGAAATCAAAGGTGAAACCGACTTGTAACTCAACAGTTCGATACCTGTTCTGATCAGTCTTACGGGCTTGGCCAGTCCGGGAGTGATGATGCTGACATCACTCGCCCATCCTGCTACCTGTTACTGCCTAGCGGCACGTCTCGGATTCAGCCCCGAGGGTCTTGACCGTGGTCCCGGGCATGCACGGGATACTATTGAGTTACATCGACGAGTCATCAATTGATTTCAAAGACTTTAGAATAGAAAACCTGATAGAACAGTTTAGTTACGCACTGCACATTACCCTGCACTGTTGTTTTATGTTACTGCTTATTCATGTTTACTTTCTGCATTGCTTATTACCATGTTCATATTATATTATTGGTTGACATGACGCGCTGACGTCTGGGTTTTGCATGGCCCAGATTCCTTACCACTGTCGCCGACCGAGCAGGAGTACTTCAGCCAGCAGGCTGATTTATGAGTTTTGTAGTGATTGGTTTATTTATTGCATTTCATTTCCAGATGTGAGCCCGCATTATGGGACGTACTTTTCTATTTATTGTATTGGATCATTTGCTTCCGCACTTATCTTTCATTAACTCTTGCTATTATGGATTTGGACATGTGTTAGATAGTTTATTTATCTTGTTCTTGATATCTCTACAGCCGTAATGTGACTGTGGATGGATACTTCCTACCCACAGGTAGCATGGTTGGCTATGTCACGTGCCCAATCTTGCGTACTCTGGGAAGCGGGGCGTGACATGGTTCTTTTGGTATCAGAGCGATAGGTTAGTTGGGTTGATTCTTTTGTAGTTGGGTATTATACCCAATACACGAATCAGAATACCCGTGTTTAGGAAACATGTCCTGCCACCTTGACCGTTTTACCATTCTTGAATCACATTCTTCCGGATTATATCTTTTACGACGTGCAAACTTCTTTTGCATGTCGACTCGGAAACCTGATTTCTTGTTATCCCTAGAACTTGGGCGACTTGGGTGGAGTTAAGTAATTGTGGCTATGATACCGCGGCATAGTTACAATGCGGTACTCTATTTAAGTATCTTGGAGTTCTAACCTTGATCCATATTCAGAATCTATCATCATGCTAATGTTGGGTGTTTTAAGTTCAGGATGATGGAAGGTAAGAAGTTGAAGACGTACCAGAGGCGTGTGAACGAAGCCGCCCTGCTTGGAGTGATAAGAGGAATGCTGGAAAATCAGGAGAGGCATACTGAGCTGATCCAGCAGCAAGCAGGTTCGTTTCAGGAAGGTTTGTATATTGTTCGGCAGTCTGTAAACAACGCTGGAGCGAAACCAGTTGACTGGGTAAGGATCGTGGCAGATTTCAGACGTTTGGGTCCTACTACTTTTACTGGTTTAAAGGAGTCGTTGCCAGCCGAGCGGTGGCTAGTCGGCACAGAGAATTTGCTGATTGCGGCACAGATTCCAGAGGATAAAAGAGTTGATGTGGTGCGCATTCAGCTAGTGGATTACGCCCGAGAGTGGTGGCTTGTGAAGGAGACCCGCTTACCCAAGCCAATCAGTTGGGCGGATTTCTCTAAGAGTTTCCTGGAGAAGTTCTTCCCGCGGACTGCACGGGAGGAAATGGAAGAGAAGTTCATCGGACTAAGGCAGGATGGAGCAACCGTGGACGTGCATGCAGCAGAATGGACGAGACTCAGTAGTTTCGCTGGACCTTTCGCAGCCAACGATGCAGACAGCAGTTGCGGTAAGGAGGCAGTTCTGTCGGGCCAATCGAGTTTAGGGCTAGGCCGACACACAGTGTTCTTGCAGCTATGGAAGTTGATGGTTGTGAAGAACCGGTGGTAGTTTGCGATTTCATGGACGTAGTAAAGATATATCGGGTTTACCACCGAGGAGAGACGTGGAGTTCGCGATTGACCTTATTCCTGGTGCAGCGCCAGTATCTAAAGCTTATTATCCGATGGCACCAGTGGAGTTGGAAGAAGTAAAGAAACAGGTTGCTGAATTGCTTGAAAAGGGTTGGATTCGAAGCAGTAACTCACCTTGGGGAGCTCTAGTTCTTCTAGTAAAGAAGAAGGATGGCACAAGAAGGATGTGCATCGACTATCGAGAATTAAACCGGGTGACTATTAAGAACAAGTACCCTATCCCTCGCATTGGAGAACTTTTGAGCAGCTTAGTGGCGCGAGGGTATTCTCGAAGCTGGATTTGCGATCCGGATATCATCAGGTTCGAGTGAAAGCAGAAGATATTTGCAAGACGGCGTTCCGAACTCGGTATGGACATTACGAGTACTTAGTGATGCCCTTCGGAGTATCGAATGCGCCAGCAGTATTCATGGACTTGATGAACCGAATCTTTTCACCGTTCTTGGATCAGTTCATTGTGGTATTTATTGACGATATTCTGGTTTACTCGAAGAGTTTGGAAGAGCATGCTGAGCATTTGAAGATCGCACTGCAGATGTTGAGACAGGAGAAATTGTATGCGAAGATGAGTAAGTGCGAGTTTTGGCTGGAGGAAGTAAGGTTTTTGGGGCATGTTGTGTCTGGCGATAGCATTGACGTCGATCCAGAAAAGATTGCAGCAGTTCGAGATTGGCCTATTCCAAAGAATGTTGCTGAGATAAGAAGTTTTCTTGGATTAGCCGGATACTACAGGAGATTTGTGGAGAACTTTGCTCGTCTGGCAGAGCCGTTGACCAAGCTTACGCGCAAGGAGGTACCTTTTGTATGGGCGGATAAGTGTGCGTTAGCTTTCGAGACGTTGAAGCAGAAGTTGATAACCGCCCCTATTCTGACCGTGCCAGACAATTCCGAAGGATTGGTGATTCACAGCGACGCATCTGGGAAAGGATTGGGATGTGTTTTGATGCAGCATGGGAAGGTTGTAACATACGCATCGAGACAGTTGAAGACTCATGAGAAGAATTATCCGACTCATGACTTGGAGCTTGCGGCCGTGATCTTCGCCTTAAAAATTTGGAGACACTACCTTTTGGGCGAGAAAGTCGAAGTTTTTACAGATCACAAGAGTTTGAAATATGTGTTCACTCAGAAGGAGCTGAACATGAGGCAACGCAGATGGTTGGAGCTGATGGCCGACTACGACCTTGATCTTAAGTACCATCCGGGAAAGGTTAACGTCGTGCCGGATGCGCTTAGTCGGTTACCAGCGATTCAGATATTGACTACACAGAGGGAGATCATTGCAGATTTTCGAAGATTTGACTTGGAGGTTGTGCTACCACACTCTACGGGACAGTTGATGCAGTTGCAAGTACAGTCGTCCTTAGTTGAGAAGATTAAAGCGGCACAATCGCAGGATCCTAGACTGCAAGGGTTCGAGAGCAGGTTGAAGCCGGACTACGAACCGATTTACTGGTCCACGAAGATGGTTCGTCGAGGTATGGTAGCCGTGTGTGTGTGCCAAAAGGGGATATGCGTGAAGAGCTTATGAAGGAGGCACACAGTTCAGCTTACTCTGTACATCCGGGAGGTACAAAGATGTACCGAGATATTCGACAGCACTTCTGGTGGGAGGGTATGAAACGGGAGATCGCTCGCTTCGTGGCCAAGTGCTTGGTGTGTCAGCAAGTCAAGGCTGAACACCAAAGGGTTGCAGGTTTGTTGCAACCACTTCCGATTCCTCAGTGGAAGTGGAAACATATAACCATGGATTTCGTGACAGCTTTACCGCGGAGTCCAAAGGGCAACAATGCAGTATGGGTGATTGTCGATCGGTTGACCAAGGCGGCTCACTTTATTCCTTTTCGGGTTGGTCAATCGACGGAGACTTTGGCAGAGCGGTACATGCAGGAGATTGTAAGATTGCATGGAGTACCGGTGAGCATCGTGTCCGATCGGGACACTCGGTTCTTGTCACACTTCTGGAGGAGTTTACAAGAAAGTTTGGGGACTCGATTGAAGTTTAGCACAGCTTATCATCCTCAAACTGATGGACAAACGGAGAGAACGATCCAGACTCTTGAAGATATGTTGAGAGCATGCATGTTGGACTTCAAAGGTTCTTGGGAGGATCATCTACACTTGGTGGAGTTTTCGTACAACAATAGCTTCCAAGCGACTATTCAGATGGCTCCGTTTGAAGCGTTGTATGGTCGTAAGTGCCGTTCACCTGTTTGTTGGGATGATGTTGGTGAACGAAGGTTACTGGGACCAGATTTGGTAGTACAGACAGTCGAGAAGGTGAATACAATCAGGAAGCATATGAGGGCAGCTCAAGGCAGACAGAAAAGTTGGGCTGACACGTCAAGAAGACCTCTAGAGTTCGCCGTGGGTGATTTGGTATTCTTGAAGATATCACTGACTAGAGGGGTGATTCGCTTTGGGAGTCGGGGAAAGCTTAGTCCTCGATTCGTTGGACCCTTCGAGATATTAGAGCGTGTTGGAGAGGTAGCGTACCGTTTGGCGTTACCACAGTCCTTGGCAGGAGTGCACGATGTGTTTCATGTATCTCAACTACGGAGGTATGTTCGAGATGAAACTCACGTCTTGGATCATTCGGAGTTGACCGTACGGGAGGACCTAACTTTTGAGGAGCGACCGGTTGAAATCAAGGATCGAAGAGAAAAGGTTCTTAAGAACAAGGTTATCCCTCTTGTGCTAGTTTCTTGGGGTAATCGATCGCATGGAGAATCCACTTGGGAGTGAGAAGACGAGATCCGGCAGAAGTTTCCTCACCTTTTTCTGTAGTTAGCTATCTTGTACTCTTGGAATTTCGAGGACGAAATTCTTTTTGTAGTTGGGTATGATGTAACACCCGAGCCCAATAATACTATTTCTGTTACTGGTTGAGTGTTTGATATTGCTCAACTCATTTGTCTTGCTTGTTTGGTGCTTGTTACTAAATTTTAACCGGCTAAGTCATTTTTGCCTATAACAAATTTTAACACCTAAAATGAAATTAAAAATATCCATATTGGCCTACTCGTCACCCCTAACCGCGTGGTAGCATCCGTGCGTCGAGTTTTCATCCCGTTCGGTGAAACGGGCGAGTTTGGACGGCTACGCGCGCGTGCAAGTGTCCGACTTGGGGGCATGCATTTTAATCATAAGACATCTCATTTTAAAATTTGGAACCCGCTTAAAATCCTATTATTTGAATTTCAAATATTTGGGCGCAACCCGGGCGCGATTTGGAAATGTTTCATTTAGCGCCAAAATCCCAATTTAATTAAATATTATAAAACTATATATATATATATTTCTGTTACATATACTAATGACTTAAATCCTTTTAAATCTTTTAAATTTTATTTTTAAATTTCCTTTCACACCTCAGCCAATCGCGAGCGTCCAATCCTCATGGGCCCCCTGCCTTTTAACCCTCTGTTCTCTCTCTCTCTATCTCTATCTCTCCCTCTCTCTTCCACTAATTTCTCTCTCTCTCCTATATACGTATTTTCTCCTTCGTCTTCCCCGAAGCGACCACGAGAAACCCCACGAACCCCATCGCAACCCTCGCCGCCCTCGCCGTCATCCTTCACCATCTCTTCACCCTCGCCCTCTTCATCATAACCTTCACCTTCATCACCTCTCTCTCTTTCCCAGAGCTCCAAACCCACAAACCGATCGCGAGAACCCAACTCTCCGACCTTGTTGTCGTCACCCTGGCATTTGCGGTCGACCTCGACCTCTTCACCTTCATCCTCGCAACCCCTCAAACCTCCTTCTCCTCTCCTCCAGTTCTTCCTCCTTCCCTTCTTTCCCCGACGACGAGACTGCAAAACCCGAAGAACCTACGACCACTGCAACCCTCGCCTACACCCTCATCGCCGGAGCTCCGACCTCGTTGTCTCCACGCCCTCATCACCACTTCCTCTCCCTCATCACCTCTCCCCTGACAACACCACCTCTTTTCCCGAGAACATCCCCTGCATGCAAACCCTAACCGGAACCCTAGCATCCAACCTCTCCTTGCCGGAGTTCCGTCGACCCCGTCGTCATCCCTCGCCTCGTCTCTGCCACAGAACACCACAATAGTAAGCCTCATTCCCCTTTCTTCTTCCTCTTTCTTTTCTTTTCTTTAGATCTTGATTTTTGTATTTCATAGTTCGCCGGAGCCGGGCTCGACATCGACGATCCCGACGACCCAGCGAGTGTGCCTGACCCGTGTGATCACCTTGTGCGTTGTTTGGATCCGTTCCGTGTACCGTGCGCGCGTCGCGTGTTTTCCGCCGACGTTACGTTCGTGTTTTCCGGTTTGCGAAACCGTCGAGGCAAGTATTACTTGCTACATGCTATGTTATACTAATTAAGTGTGCTTGACTCATAAAACCTGCAAAGATTAACTAGTGTTGTTACTTTTCTCATTTGGACGAAATATGATATATATCATGATACCGTAACCTAAACCGTATTTTGCCACTGTAACCCTAATAACAAAACTGCCAGTTACTCATTTTGCTATTTAAAGGACGATAATCGTACACATATAGCTTCATTACTTTCTGTTATTGATATTGCACTACCTTGTGATTATTGCACCCCAAGGGTGCTCAAACCTGTTAATATGATAATACAACTGCACCATATTAATACACTATTGTGATTAGATGAACTGTTATTGTTGTTTACTTTATTTCCTGCTGTGATTCCTTATTCGATTATATACCTGTTGTGAGCACACCCTCGATTGCGTCATATATTGACCTGACCTTGATACACATGACATATATACATACCGATGCACCGGACATGGTACCCTTTACTATCAACTCAACCTGTTGTACCATGACCCGACCTGTTACCTGATCTCATGCCTAATGCCAACAAACCTGACTTGGGGTCCTCATGGACCATTCCTGTTGTCTATCCAGACAAACCTGCTTTTACCTGATCCTGTGTTGGCATTAGTTCTTGATTACTGAATACCTGACCTGACATACATAACTTGGGGGTATGGGGAAATCAAAGGTGAAACCGACTTGTAACTCAACAGTTCGATACCTGTTCTGATCAGTCTTACGGGCTTGGCCAGTCCGGGAGTGATGATGCTGACATCACTCGCCCATCCTGCTACCTGTTACTGCCTAGCGGCACATCTCGGATTCAGCCCCGAGGGTCTTGACCGTGGTCCCGGGCATGCACGGGATACTATTGAGTTACATCGACGAGTCATCAATTGATTTCAAAGACTTTAGAATAGAAAACCTGATAGAACAGTTTAGTTACCCACTGCACATTACCCTGCACTGTTGTTTCATGTTACTACTTATTCATGTTTACTTTCTGCATTGCTTATTACCATGTTCATATTATATTATTGGTTGACATGACGTGCTGACGTCTGGGTTTTGCATGGCCCAGATTCCTTACCACTGTCGCCGACCGAGAAGGAGTACTTCAGCCAGCAGGCTGATTTGTGAGTTTTGTAGTGATTGGTTTATTTATTGCATTTCATTTCCAGATGTGAGCCCGCATTATAGGACGTACTTTTCTATTTATTGTATTGGATCATTTGCTTCCGCACTTATCTTTCATTGACTCTTGCTATTATGGATTTGGACATGTGTTAGATAGTTTATTTATCTTGTTCTTGATATCTCTACAGCCGTAATGTGACTGTGGATGGATACTTCCTACCCACAGGTAGCATGGTTGGCTATGTCACGTGCCCAATCTTGCGTACTCTGGGAAGCGGGGCGTGACACCGCCTATGAATATCGGCCGTTGGATTCGTATCCAACGGCCGAGACGCGCCTGGCCTCGGGGCCACGAGTGGAGGGCTCACGCGTTTTGTGTGGTCCCCACCTCGTGGGCGCCGCCAGCAGCTCTGGGCCATTGGATTTAAATCCAACGGTCCAGGTTAAACCCTTATATATATATATATATATATATATATATATATATTTTCCTTTTAATTTCTAAATCATTTTTAAAACAGTTTTTATAATATTGAATTGGTTTTGAATTTTTTTTAAAAATATTATAAAATACGAAAAATTATGAAAAAAATTCAAAAAATATAATTTGTTGCTATCTTCAGTTTAAAAATAATTTTGAGCTAAAACTAAAAAATATTCCCATATCTAAAATATTTGTTAGTTATTATAATTATTTTTAAAAAATTAGTTTATCTTTGAAAATCATTTTAATTATGAAATAAATATTTTAATTGATGAAAACAATATGTAAACTGATTTTTAGAAAATATTTTTAAGCTTGACTAAATATTATTACCTTATAAAATTTCTATACTTATATTTTAAAACTTTGAAAATTTTCTAAAATAAACTTTTAAAAATAAAGACATTTTTTCCAAAGGTATTTATATTAAATAGATACACGATACCGGGAAGATAATCAAATGACCTTTTACTAAGATAGATCAGAACACAGTCGTTACACACACTAATGTTTACTGTTCACAGTTATTCTTATGCATATTATTATGTATACCATGTTTCGTGTCAAATATCGTTTAATGATTATATTAATACACCATAATTTAACTAGTATACCAAAAATAATTCTATACTACATTCTTGTTAGTATCACATGATACTTTACTAAACTAATTTATTATCAAATAATTCTAAAATAAAATATATCTTATATATTTTTATAATCATGAATCTTTATACCTTGTTACCTTTTGATGATATTTATAGCAGCCCTATACATATTGTTATTCCTAAATTACAAAACTTTATTATTACGGTTTTCTATAAATTAAACAAACATTATTATTGTGTTACATTTTTTCCAACTGATTGAAACCATATATTAAACCTATTAGATTATAAATATTAATAACTAAATTGTAGCCAAAATATCATGTTTCATTGTAAATACTGTTAACAAAGAAAAAAATTGTTTTTTAATAAAATGCGGACTTGCCGAACTTTAGTTTGCGATGTCATTTCTGTTTTCATGTTTTCTTTTCTTAGGAATGTCGTCAGACGACTTTGGGACAGGTGACGAGGCTAGGTATTAGGTGGTACCAACCGAGGAGGACAGTCAATATTTTTCAAGTCAGGCCAAGCTCTAGTTTCTATTTTAGTAAGCATGTCTTTTGGTCCAGGCTATCTTTCATTCTTTGTTTCTTGAATTTTCGAATTGTGTTCAGTTATTGTTTTTGGGACTATAATAAATATTGTTGGATATTTTACAAGTTTTAAGAAATTATTGTACTATAATTTTCTTCACTGCTTATATAAACACTTAGCGTATTCATATCAAGAAAGAGTGTTTCTCGATATGAACATGCCGCAGGCTTGTCGCTCCCGTTTCTCGTTTTTGGGAAGCAGGTCATGACATATAATTCCTCCAATTTATTAAAACAAAATTCCATGTCATTGTTAGTACGTTGACTCTTGATCTTCTTCTTAGTTTGCTTCTCAATCAGAACCTTCCACTGTTTGAAGGTTTTGAAGACCTCGCTCATATGCGTCGATATATAGATCCAGACCATTCTAGATTAATCATCAATTAGAGATAGAAATACAAACAACCATTTTTCGATGGAATATGAGAAAACCGCAAACATCAGCATAAATATAGTAAAGCGTCATCTTTTTCTTATACACTGCCTTGTATAACTAAATTCGACGCTGCTTGCTAAATATGTAATGCTCACAAAGGTCAACTGTTGAAGTCTTATGGCCTTCAAGCAAGCTCTTGTTGCTCGGAACTATCACCCGCTTATTTTTCATGTATCTAAGA
The DNA here is from genome assembly GCA_030015575.1 of Agapanthus africanus. NCBI lineage: Eukaryota > Viridiplantae > Streptophyta > Magnoliopsida > Asparagales > Amaryllidaceae > Agapanthus > Agapanthus africanus. The sequence continues at coordinate 115,286,491 of CM057340.1, read as the reverse complement.
CGCATATGCCACAACTAAGTTGTCTCTATCTCTAACTTTCTGTATATGATGTTATTGCAGACTCTATCACTGTCTTTCCTTACAGAATATACAAGGCCCTTTTCTTTACCGCTTTCATTATTAACAAAGCGTCTTTTGAGACTTGAAGAACTCCACCTTTATCGTACATCGGTAACCTTTGGACTCCATATTGCCTTAGAAAATGAGATTATTTTCAAACCGGGAACATGTTGAACTCTAGTCAATGTCCTTGCCATGCAATAATGCATTATAATCTGAATGGAGTCGATACAATAATCTTTCAGGTATATTATTGCCGACATTTCCTTTATCGGACTTATGATATGTTGAAAAACAATCTCGGTTGGAACACGTGTGATAGGAACAACCTAAATCCATCACCCATTTGTTTGCTGACCGAATATGATCAGTGACTAATAGAACTTGATCGACTTCATTAGAGGACTCACGTTTTGCTACACTAGCAACTGAAGACTTGTTCTCATTTTTCTTTCTTTCAACATTGAAAACTGCATATTTTCCTTCTCTTTGCAGTAGTGATGTATAATCTTCCAATCACGAGTTCGTGATTTGGATCTACCTCTTTCCTTTTATTTTCCTTTGTCCTTATAATAACGTCACCTTTGATCAGAAATCCTCATCTTCAGCCCCTCATCCTTCAGACACCTTTTACCTTTAATTTGTATTCTATCTGCAGCCGAATTCATATATCTAGATACTCGTATCATTATCCGGATAATTATTCTACCTTATAAGTTTGTGATTTGGATCCACCTCTCTCCACTACTTTTAGACACCCTGTACCTTTAATTTGTATTCTATTTGTAGTCGAATTCATATATCCAGATACCCGTATCATTATCATGATAATTTTTCTAAACCCCTCTCTCTCTCTATATATATATATATATATATATATATCTATATTTATATATAAAAGAATAATGTAGAAAAGAGGCCAAAGGAGGAAATTTACTCCTATTGCGTCAAAAAAATACACCCTCCATCATTTTTTCGACGATCAGCACCCGTTATCTTCATCATTATCATCTAAGATGTGCATACACCAAATTTCATGCGAATCTATCGCTTTTTCACCGTTGATTTAGTGGGTGCAAAATTAACGATTTACCGATAATATAACTTTTTACATTGTTAATTCAACGGTGAAAAGATGGTAGAATCACATGAAATTCGGTGTATCCACATTTTAGATGATAATGATGAAGATAATGGGTTCCGATCGTTGGATAAAATCATAGATGGTGTATTTTTTGACGCCATGGAAGGAAATTCTCTCCTATGGTATATTTCCTCCATTATTGTATGTGTGTGTGTGTGAGAGAGAGAATAATAGAGCAAAGAGGCACAGGGAGGCTTTTACTGTTTGGTGGCGTCAAAAAGTACACCCTCCATTATTTTTTTCGATGATCGGCACCGTCCATCTTGATCTTCATCGTCTAATATGTCGATACATCAAATTTCATGTGATTCTAACACTTCTTCACCGTTGATTTAATTGGTGCAAAATTAACGGTTTGCCGACAATACAACTATTTACATTGCTAAATCAATAGTGAAAGGATGTTAAAATCACACGAAATTTCGTGTATCGACATATTAGACAAGGAAGATCAAGATGAAAGGTGCCAATCTGTTAGTTATATGTATGCCCTAGAGGCCATTACTGTACATGGGATGTAAATTATAATAGATGCTTGGACATATATAGAGAGGACTTTTTTACTCGATATAATAGTATGCTATCTGGTTGCTCTTTTTCTTAACATGTTTCCTTGTATACGTGATGCTGTCTTGCTCTCACATGTTGATAAAGCCCTTAGGATATGTACTTGACTACCAGGACTATGATGGAGATCATACTAGTGGGGCCAAGGGTAGTCCACAAGTACACCCTATAATTGTTCCTAGTCGTGGGAGTATCTAGACAGGGCATCGATACTCCAGAGTAGACTAGCGTATACGCTTCTTGACCCATATGATGGGAGATGGATGATCCCATATCCATTGGTGTTTGACATCAGAGAAGGTATACGGGTGCTCAGTAGAGACTGGGTACACTGAACGGACTCGCCGAGAACTCCTAGCTGGTATTATACCTATCGTCGGATAGCAGTTCTCTGGTGACACTAGTACAGGTTAGTCTGTAGACCTGAGATCGTCATAGAGTCTTGTGTAATTCCCACTGTGCTTTGATTTCCACCATACCACGGTCAAGAGATTGTGCAAAAAGGTGGTTTTTGAGTACAGTCCCGAGTCACATGGAGGCAATGAGCGATAGGAGGGGTTTCGTCTCTCCCGGTATTGGGAGTTGATGTTGCGCTATTGTCGATTGGCCATAACAGGAAATCCCTGGCCAGGGTTGCTGAGATCTACTGGTAAGTATTATCAGTAGTTTCTCAAACCGTTATGGACCTTACATCGGCATGACTTACCAAGTTACCGGAGTCATACGTTTACCACCCCTAGACGAGATATGCGACATATCAAATGAAGAGGCCAGACTGTACGGTAGTGTTTCTGATTGAATTCGCAGGAGTGTGAGCAGGCTTGCTTGTTGATATTCTGATCGCTCAATACCCGGGCGGCCGTTACATTTAGAAGACAGCTTGCGGCTTGTGGGTGACTGATATGATCACCACCTACTGCCGGCGTATTGACGGGTCTTTAGAGTCCTACACAGAGGTTTCCTGGCTCAAGCGAAGCGAAATAGGAGGACATATATGATATGTGCGGGACCGAGAGTAATACGATATGTGATACCGTATTCTATTCTCGCGATATGTTACATCGGTCGGTTATATGTGATATAGCCGCGATATCGAATCAAGTGTTGATTCGATAAGTTGTTGCATTTAATATTAGTCGGTTATATGTAATATAGCTGGATCAATAAATCAAGTGTTGATTTAATGATTTAATATATAATTATATATTTGATATATGAATTTACATTAACTAATATTGCTCACTTGACCATTTCCTTTCTCATTTTGCATACATGTTATATATGTGATATATATTATGTATCATGCTTGGTTACATATGCAACTCATGTGTATGAGACTCACACCATGAACATGATTATGTTCGGGTTTTATTTATTTTAAGTAATTCAAATTTGTGGGGAAATTTATCATGGCTAGAAACTTGGAGAAGCTCATTCTATCCATTGACTAAGTCCACCAACTTTGTTTTACTTTAAGATATTTATTAACCCAACCATAATCACAAAGCCATGGTTAAGTCTCTGCAATGGTTAGCGTATGACACTAACTCACCTAAGGTTGCAAATCTAACCTCATTCCATTCTCTTGTGAATTCTCTTGTTCATCTTCTTCTTCATCTGTTCAAGCTCTCAAGGGTTTTGAGAGATGATGAATCCATGTGAGAAAATAAAATCCAAAGCGAGCAAAATTCCTACTTCATCATCCTCTACTACTTGCCATTTAGTTTAGGGTGTTCTCTTCCCTAATCTAACATTAGAGAAGAGGTAGCTTGTGCTTGAGTTTTCTCGACGTAGACCATCTTCGGCCTCGATGTCTTCAAGCATGCTTGCTCACTACGCTTTGTTAAGTCCATCTTGAGTCCGGGAGATCGATGCTTGGAGCGAAGGGACGACTACACGGAGCTATTGAAGTGAAGGACCGGGCTATAATGGTTGTATCTCTTATTCACTTCTATTGTAATGTTTGATTACAAAGTTTTGTTACCCTAGTTTTCTAGTTCGATTCCTAGGATGTTTGCTTGGCACCCCCTAAATTTTTGTTGTGGCATATTTGATGCTTGCTAACCCTAGGCATGGTGCTAAGGAAACCCTACAGTGGTATCAGAGCCAGTCTAGAAACTTAGACAATGTTAGAAACAAAACGAAACCGAAACAACTCCATAAAATACGATTTCTGCAACCCTCCAAAATTGCTCTCTGTCGTTTTTGAAATATTCTGTAAAAATTATTCCAGCAACTGTAGAAGCTTGTATGTGATGCAAGAAGTGTACAGAAGAAATTTGAGACCAATTGCTCGGATTTGACCCGAGCACATTCACCTCAAAACCGTGGAGGTCGGCCCCTTTGGCTCCATTTCGTCTTGAATTTCTTCTGTGCTTTGTTCTGTAGATTTTGGGATTTTAGGTATTGTTTGTTTAGTCCAAAATTTCATTGGATGTAAATTTTGATATAGGACTAATACGGAGTGTTTCGTAGTCATATTTTTTAACATTGTAATGGTAACCTAGATGATGTTTAACATTTTGAACGAGCTTCGAACACTGTCTCATCATCCCCTCTGATGTTTTCCAAGAGTTGGAGTTTTCTAAGTTAAGTATATTCAATAGTTGTGCAAGTAAGTCTATGGACCCTCTAGAAGAACAAGAACTTTAACTCGATTCTATGCCCACGGAACCGCGACCGAACCCTAGGGTTTGCCGTAGTTCCACGGTGCCATAGGTGAGGCATTGGTTGACCCTTCTACGGCTGGTCCATAGGTAATGTGGCACGTTTTGGGTATTTTGACTTTGCTCAAGTGTTGAGCTCTTGGGGAGATGTGGGTATTTGTTGATTTGATTGAGATGTTTAACATCATCTAGTTGATTGTGATACAATACTTGGAATCCGCATAATTAGTTATGAGATAACTAGTTTGAATTTTATAAATCTAGCGGTTTAGTCTCATTTGATCGGTTGCCACGGGATTTTGATGTTGATCAAAAGTCCGTCGCAATTACGTAGTGTACGCGGATACTCGTCGGGTAACCTTACTAGATAGCCACGCCCTATAGCCCCGACCAAGTGACTGTAGGAGAACACCATCGCCAAAAGCATCCGTTCGGGTGCTTGCGGCTGCGGTGTTCCGCCTTAGTGCACTTCGTCGACGGCATCGGGGGTGCGGCCGTCTATTAAAGGTCTCGACGAGCATTCGATCAGGTTATCGGGAATCTTGTTGAATTACCCGACTGGTTATTGGAAAGTGTTTTCAATATCGAAACTAAAATGCGGGGTTTATAATTGTTAGGCATATGATGTCTAAGGAATTTATTTTCTTGGGCATGAAATCCAAAGTATGTGATACGTTGGGTTTATGATGTCTAAGGTGGTTGCGGATTCCAATTGTTGTAGTTTTTCACTTTCTTTTCTGCGACTGTAAGTGTAATATGTGGTGTATTGCAGGTTTCGTTTTTATACGCAACGACAATTGTGATACGCATATTTACTTACGTTGATGACATGTGATGTTATGTGTTGCTGTGATATGTTATATTGTATCGTTGTGTTTTGAATAGCCGGTTTTTTTTTATGTGAGATGAGAGTTTTTCATTTTCATTCATGTAAAATCTTGTATGTAATATTCTTTTATTGGGGCACTTCCGGGTTGAGGATGATGTCACCATTGATGTATATTATTTACTTTTCCGCATTAGGATAGACCCAAGGAGGGGAGCACAAGTAACCTGGTTCTAGGGTCCAGTGGGAGACCATCTCGAGGACTCGAGACCGGGTCTCCTGTTAGTGTATATGCCCTAGGGGCCATTATTGTATCATACTAGTTTGTATATTACTTAATGGAAGTTTCGGATATTCACAGTTGTATTAACAGTCTTGCTCAACATAGTAGTATGCTACTTGGTTTATATCTATCTTAATACGTGTATATGTTTCTTTTAAGCATATCGCAAATACATATTGATAGAGCCCATAGGATCTTGCTTGACTACCAGCGTTGTGATGGCAGTCACACTAGTGGGGGCTGGATAGTCTACAAGCACATCCTTTTTTTTCAGGTCCCTAGTCATAGGATTATCGAGACAGGGCATCGATACTCCGGAGTAGACTAGTGTGTACGCTTCTCATCCCAGCAGGGGAGTTGGTCTGTCCCACAGCCATTAGTACGTTGTACTGGAGATAGTATGCAGGTGCGTTGGGTTACGGATACACCGGACAGGACTCGCAGGGAACTGTTGGTTGGTATTATACCCGTCGTCAGTTAACAGTTCCCAGGTGACATGAGTACAACATAGTCCGTAAACTTGACACTGCTGCTTTGTTTCGAGTGTGTTCCCACTGTTCTTAGATTGCTACCCTACCACGGCTCAAAGGAGTCATGCAAACAGGTAGCAGTTGGGTGCAGTCCCGAAGCACTTGGAGGCAGTGGCGGTTAGATAGGATTCGTCTCTCCCGGTATTGGGAGTTGATATCGCACTGTGTTTGGAGAGCCATTACGCAAAGTCCCTGGCCAGGGCAAGGGAGATTTACTGGTAGGTTTTCCAGTAGTTTCTCAAGGTGTAATGAGCTTCACTCCAACACGACTTATACCGCTTTTAGGGGACTGACGCTTGCCGCCCCCTAGGCCCGATATGCGATAGTCTTAGACGAACAGACCGGACTGTACGGAGATTGTCACATCAGGCTCAGTAGGAGTTCGGATGGGTTTCCTCATCGACCTTCTTATCGACATCTACCTGGGGACCGTTACGTACAGCTAGTACCGCTTGCAGGCTGTGGTTAAACCCACTTCCAGCGTAGTGTCGAGTCTTTAGAGTCCCACACAGAGAGTTTCCCTGCTTCAGGCGAAACGGTATAGAGGTCGTATGGTTTTACGACAGGGTTCGGACATTACGTGTACTTGTACACGTAAGATATTCGGACAGATTATACTAGTGGGCTTTAGTTTAGGCCAGATTCTAGTATTCGATTATTGGATTTATGCAGTCTCAATTTATCCGTGTTTTTCGTAAATACGGATGGGAGGGGCATTCTCGTAATTAGTCGAGAAGCTTCTAGAAGAAAGGCGACTCATTTAGTTTTAATTCATTTGTGAATTAAACTTAATGAGGTGGAGAGCTTATGTGTTATTTGCATTAATTGAAACCATGACTCATGAGATGATTCATCCATTTGCATTAAATGAAGCATGAAAGATATTTGTGCAAGATATTATTATGCTTCATGATATACACAAATGAGTTATATTTCAATTCATAATTAACATACACACTCTCTCTCCTCAAGCTCTCCTCTTCTTCAACCTAACCCTAATCCTCTCATGTGTTGAGATCCTAAGGGTTAGAAAGACTAATAGATCCTTAATACACTTCTATATCTTCTAGGTCACTTGGATTAGCAATCCTAGCCACTTAGTTACCTCAAGTTAGAGGTTAAAGCTTGAAGGAGGAACTCTCAGGTGGATCTTCTATTACATCGAGGAGGCCGACAAGGAGGTGACCATCAAGAACAAGAAGGACTAGTATCTTAAGGTATAATCATCTATCATAGTAGTTTAGCACTTCTAGATAGTTGTTAGTTAGGGTTTAGCAAAGATCTGTAAAGTTAGTCGATATTACCTTGAACAAAATGATTGTTTTACTTATTCCGTATCCCCGCATCTAGTGGGGTGTGTAACGTCTACTTGCAGTGGTATCAGAGCCTAGCTAAACCATAACTAACATGTTAGCATAGTCTTTGGAAATTCGATCGCAAAATTATCCCGGAAAAATGACGTTTTCACCTAGTTTCTGCCGATTTTAAATTGGGGTCTAAAAATTTTCAGGGACCCTTAAAAATACAAGCAGGGTTTTTTAAGAATTATGAAGAAATTTGGGGTCGTGACTCGACTAAACAACCGCGAAATCGCGGCCGATACAAGCGATCCGCCACGGATCCACGGCCGAATTGACACCGAGTCAACCCAAATTTGCTCAGTTATTCTTCTGTGTTGATGTTGGGTTTTCTGGGATATTTTGTTTCTGCTCAGGTTTTATGTGCACAGAGAATTATTTGGAGTAGATTCATATGTGTTGCTTGAACGAAATTCTAAGAACTTTGGCTAACTGGATTATATCTGTGTTGTGGTTAATGTGTTCGTAAACCTCCCCTAATTTCTAGTATGTCGGTTAGCAGGGGGTTGCACATTTCTGTAATGGTTTTTACTGGTTTGTGAATATGAACTTGTTGGATTGTCATGAATGGATAGCCGGGGATGTGAGACGAGTGTTTCTTTCATTCAAATGTAAATTGTAATTTGTTATAATATTCTTTTGCGGGGCACATCCGGGTTGAGGTTGTAGCCACCGTTGTATTATTTCATTTATCGTTTTCTGCTCCTAGGATAGACCCAAGGTAGGGTGCATAAACTACTGGGTACTTTAAAGTGCTTAGTGGCATACTCACGTCGTTGAGGGAGACCGCTTCACTTCGAGTACTTGGCGGGTAGTTCGCCGTAACCGTAGGGGTCTAGGCTGGGGTTGGCTATTCATCACGACTGTGTAATCCGTTTTTCATTGCAGGCTCAAAAGAAATGCGGATTGCTTGTATATCCAATATGTTCATCTGTGATCTGGAATGCCTAATATTGCGTCTGACGAATATACAATATCTATATATGATATCTAGTAGGCGTTACTTATGTTTTGCATCTGCGCTAGCCCAGCCCCCGCTCTGTCGTTATTTAAGTAACCTAACTGGTGAATGATGGGGCCCAGTAGCGAATGCGGATGGCATAAGAGGACGTTGTATTTTCGTTGTTTTCTGCAATGATAGGTTAATTGATGGGACGCATTATTTATTGCAAAGAAAATAAACCAAAGTTGAATCGTTGGAACAGTTTAAAAGAAACCACTCGGTTATTTTAAAAACAGCAGATTTTTAATTGCGGAGCTTAAACCACTCCTTTTAAAAGCTATCAGGTTCCTTCGATCATATCAAGTTCACTACGTTCACGGTTTCGCCAAAACCATTCGTAGCCCTCCGTCATTTCATTTGGGTATTCAGTAGTATTAAAGCTATGTATTTTGACCAATGCCAAGGCATAGTGTTTGGTAGCTGCTGGGTATTCATCTGTTGCATAAATAGATGAGTTGGTTTGGGACAGTCGTACTGCCATTTGGCCAACGTTAGGGGTATGTACGGGTGGGTTCAAATTAACAAGATAATGATGGGTAGAAATTGACATGTGACTTATGACATTTTGACCAACGCCAAGATCATAAGAGCATGGGGCAAAAATCCACATCGGGAATTTCTAAAGAAACTGAAATTTGCTAGAGTTGCATACCATTTGGAGTGTGATAATTTTGGTAGGATTCCTTCAGCTTTATCACACGATGATATTTGGATCCCGATCCTTCTGTGAGTATATGCTACTCATCGGGAGATTCTTTCACTTAACGATCAATGCTATAAACCAAGTAGGTGTCGAGAAAGATGTCAGCGGGGCTACGCCCCTAGGGAAAAGAGGCTATTTAATTAAGAAACTTCGCGAAAGCGTCGTAAAACCTCCCTCGAAGTACCGACACCGTCCTGGCTGAACGGTTAAGCAAGTATTGTACAATAAGAATAGTCCTGACTAGTTCTTATTTTTTTGGTTTGAGGAAGGATTCGAGAAACAGTGTGAGCCATCCTGTTTAGATAAACTAAAAACCACTCTAAACTTGCAAGAGCATCATGCTAAAGTGTTTCCTCTCTCTCTCCTAAATTGCAGCGACCCAGAACATGACAGGCCTTAAGTTATTATTAGATAAAAATATTTTGACAGGGCCAAACTATAAAGATTGGTTCCGGAATGTCAAGATGGCAATTACCTATGACAAATTGGGGTATGTCCTTACTACTAAGGCGCCTGCCGTCCCAGATCCAGAATCCAGTGTCGTGGATAAGGAAATCCACAAGACCTGGAAGATTGACTGCGCGAAGGCCAAATGCATCATGCTTGCCTCTATGAATAATGAACATAAAAGGAGGCACGAGAATATGGATCTAGAATCCATATTTCTCCACACCAAGGAACTATATGGAGAGCAATCTCGTATAGCAAGATACAAGACCTCAAAGAACTTGTTTCAGTCGAGGATAGCCGCAGATCATCTGTAAGGGAACATGTCCTTAAGATGATTGACTATATTGAAGAGCCCGCAGACCTCGGGACAACATTAGAGAACGAGCTGTATACAGACTTGATTCTCCGGTCCCTTCCTTCCACCTACGCCCAGTTTATCTTGAATTTCAACATTCAAGGTAAAGAAGTTAAACTTCCAGAACTCATTAACATGTTGAGGAGTGCAGAGGGCACCATGCAGAAGGTAAGAGAAACACCCGCTATGTTTGTTCGTGGTGCTTCCTCTTCTAGGTCCAAGGCAAGGGCCAAAGGAAAGAAGAAGAAGGCCGCTACCAAACCAAGAGGTGGTGTTGGTAAGGTGGAAGCCAAGGGAAAGGCAAAGGTTGCGGTGCCGGTAGTGGCAAAGGACGAGTGCTTCCACTGTCACAGGAAAGGCCATTGGAAGAAAGATTGCAAAGCTTGGATTGCCAAGAACCAGGACCTAAGGCAAGTTGTGGCTTCGGCTTCAAGTGTATTTGTAATTGTAATTGCATGTCAATCAACTCTACTTCCTGGGTATTGGATACCGGATCAGGATCTCATATATGCAATTCATTGCAGGCACTGAGAAACCGTAGAATGCTGAAGGTTGGTGATATAACCCTCCAGGTTGCTAACGGAGCTAGCGTGATTGCTGTATCCGTAGGGGATTATCACCTTGGATTGACGAGTGGACATATTTTGGTTTTGCACAACTGTTTTTGTGTACCTAATTTAACGTGTAATATCATATCAGTATCCTTGTTATCAAAAGAAGGTTATGATTTCACGTTTGTAAGCGATGTTGTTAACATCCACCTTAATCATGGTTTGATTGGGTCCGGTACACTAGATAACGGTATATACGTGTTAAACCAATTACAGATTTTCAATGTCCAGAACACACTAAAAAGAAAGTCTCCAGATATAAATCAGGCTTTCTTATGCCATTGTAGACTGGGTCACATCAATGAGAAAAGGTTAACTAAGTTACATAGAGAAGGATATTTGGATCCGTTCAAATATCAATCTTATGCCACTTGTCAATCATGTCTCAAAGGAAAGATGACAAAGACTCCATTCACTGGACATGGAGTAAGAGCGAGTGAGCTCTTAGGACTCATACACAGCGATGTATGTGGTCCAATGTCTACACATGCTGTAAGTCCACATTGCCCACCCCGATACTTGCGGGGAGGCGGAAAACGGAATAAAAATCAAATTTTTATGAGCTTAGGCAACATGGACTAGACAAAGAAGGATCTTTGCTAAACAAAAACAAGCTAAAGCTAACTAGAAACTAGCTAAGTGCTAGAAAGGTTATACCTTGGGCTTTATGTCCTTCTCTCCTTGCTCCTTGGAGTGGTGGAAGGAGGTAACCTTAGTCGTCTTCTCACGTCGAAGAAAGATCCACCCGAAAGCCTCGACCTTTGGCTTCAACTCCAAGCTAGAAGTAACTAGGGTGCAAGAAGTGCTAATCCTTGAACCCTAGATGAGAGTAGAGATTATCAAGAGAGGGTTTTTCTCAAGCTCAAGTGTTTCTCAACACATGAGAGGGGAGAGCTTGAGGGAGAGGAAGAACGAGGGAGAGGAAGAACAAAGAGAGAATGTGAATGATAGAATGAGAGAATAATATGAAGCATTCTCTCATATATGTGAATTATTGTAATTAGATAATTAGTGAGATAATTGTCATGGCTTAATCAAGACATGACCATTATCATTTCATTTTTAATGCAAATTGCAAGGATCAAAGAGCATCTTCCAAATGAAATGATGATGGTCAAAGTGTCAACCAAGGTCAACAAGTCAAGAAGGTCAAATGGTCAACAACCATAACCATGCACAATTATTAAACTAATAGCAATTAACAATAATACACACATAAGCATTAGGGTTAATAAAATGACAATAGTCATTAACCCTAATCAAAGTCCTCTCCCTCTGTCTCAAGCAACTGTGCATACGCACCCGTATTCGTGATCCGAGGAACACGAATACAATGAGAAAAACCAATCCCAAATCATATACTAGGATCCGGCTTAAACCAAAGCCCGCTAGTATAAGCTGTCCGGACAGCAAACGTGCACAAGTGCGCGGATGTGAACGAACCCTGTCGCAAAACCATGCGACCTATAATCATTTTGCCTAAAGGCGAATAGCTCTCTGTGTGGGACTCTAAAGACTCGACACTACGCTGGCAGTGGGTTTAACCACAGACCACAAGCGGCACTAGCTGTACGTAACGGTCCCCAGGTAGATGTCGATAAGAAGACTGACGAGGTGAACCCCATCTGAACTCCTACTGAGCCTGTATGTGACAATCTCTGTACAGTCCGGTCTGTTCGTCTGATACATCGCATGGCGGGCCTAGGGGGGCGGTGAACGTCAGTCCCCTAATAGCGGTACAAGTCGTGTCGGAGTGTATCCCAGAACACCCTGAGATAACACTGGAAACCTACTAGTATATCTCGCTTGCCCTGGCCAGGGACTACTCGTGTAATGGCTCTCCTGGACACAGCGCGATGTCAACCCCCAATACCGGGAGAGACGAATCCTGTCTAACCGTCACTGCCTCCAAGTGCTTTGGGACTGCACCCAAAAACTACCTGTTTGCACGACTCCTTTGAGCCGTGGTAGGGTAGCAATCAAAGTGCAGTGGGAACACACTCGAGGCGAAGTGACAGTGTCAAGTCAGCGGACTAAGCTGTACTCATGTCACCTGGGAACTGATAACTGACGATAGGTATAATACCAACCAACAGTTCCCGATGAGTCCTGTCCAGTGTACTCGTAACCTAACGAGCACCCGCATACTATCTCAAGTACGACGTACTGACGGCTGTGGGACAGACCGTCTCCCACACTGGGATGAGAAGCGCATACGCTAGTCTACTCCGGAGTATCGATGCCCTGTCTCGATAGTCCAACGACTAGGGACCTGTATAAGGATGTGCTTATAGATCACCCAGCTCCCACGAGTGTGAGCGCCATCACAACGCTGGTAATCAAGCAAAGATCCTAAGGGCTCTACTAATATGTATATCAGCGATATGCTAAAAGAAACACATGCACATATTAAAGCAGAGACAAACCAAGTAGCATACTACCATTTCGAGCAAGATTGTATATACAACTGTGAATATCCCAAGCTTCCATCAAGTAATATACAAACTAGTATGATACAGTAATGGCCTCTAGGGCATATACACTAACAATCTCCCACTTGCACTAAGGCCATGTACTGGCGTATTGAAGACCTATCATCTCGATCAGCCGCTCGAACTGAGTCTGGGGCAAGGCCTTGGTGAATGGATCTGCTGTGTTATCTTCTGAAGCAACCCTCCGAACCTCGATCTCCTGGCGATCCACGATCTCCCTGATCAGGTGATACCGCCTCAAGATGTGTCTGGATTTCTGATGGGACCTGGGTTCCTTCGCTAAAGCTATAGCCCCGTTGTTGTCGCAATACAGAGGTATTGGGTCAACAATGGACGGAACCACCTGAAGTTCTCTCAAGAACTTCCTCATCCAGACAGCTTCTTTTGCGGCATCAGATGCAGAGATGTATTCCGCTTCCATAGTCAAGTCAGCAACGGTTTCCTGTTTGGAGCTCTTCCAACACACCGCCCCTCTATTGAGGGTAAAGACAAAACCCGACATGGACTTGGAATCATCCTTGTCACTCTGGAAGCTAGAGTCAGCAAAGGCCTCAATCTGGAGGTCTTTTCCGCCATACACCAAGAACATCTCCTTAGTCCTTCTCAGGTACTTAAGAATGTTCTTTACTGCTATCCAATGTTTCTCCCCAGGGTTTGACTGATACCTGCTTACCACACTCAGTGCATAAGCCACAACCGGTCTGGTACACAACACTGCATACATTATAGAGCCTACCGCAGAAGCGTAGGGTATAATAGACATGCGATCCCTCTCCAAATCAGTCTTGGGAGACATCTCTTTGGAGAGGGTGATCCCGTGACAAGCCGGTAGATTACCGTGCTTGGAATCTTCCATACTGAATCTCTTCAGTATGGTGTCGATGTACCTGGACTGCGAAAGTCCTAATATCCTCTTGGATCTTTCACGGTAGATCCGGATACCCAGAATGTATGAGGCATCACCCAGGTCTTTCATGGAGAACCTGTGTGACAAGAACCCCTTGACAGATTGTAGCATAGGAATATCATTTCCTATTAAGAGAATGTCATCCACGTATAAAACGAGGAATACTACAGTTCTCGCTACAAATCTACAATAGATGCATGGTTCATCTGGATTTTTGATAAAGCCAAATTCTATGATCGTCTCATCAAAACAGATGTTCCAACTCCGCGATGCCTGCTTTAGTCCATAAATGGACTTATGCAACTTGCACACCTTTCCGCTGCTCCCACTCTGAATGAAACCCTCTGGCTGGTCCATATAGACACACTCCTCTAAATGTCCATTTAGAAAAGCTGTCTTTACGTCCATCTGCCAAATCTCATAATCGTGGAAGGCAGCAATGGCAAGAAGGATCCGAATGGATTTCAGCATAGCTACTGGAGGAAAGGTTTCGTCATAGTCCAAACCAGGTCGCTGACGAAAACCCTTTGCTACCAGTCTAGCTTTATAGGTCTCAACCTGTCCATCTACACCAATCTTCCTTTTGAAGATCCACTTGCATCCTACGGGTTTTACCCCATCTGGAGCAATGTCCAACGTCCATACTTTGTTGGTGTACATGGACTCCATTTCGGTCCGCATTGCATCCAGCCATTTTACCGAGTCGACGCTCTGAATGACTTGCTGGAAGCTAGTAGGCTCATCAAAGTCTATGATGCAATCCTCTCTATCCCCGTCAATGAGAAAACCGTAGTATCTCTCGGGCGGATGAGACTGCCTACTACTCCTGCGGAGTGGCGTGGGAATGTCCTGATCTTTCGAACCCTCTGGTTCTACTAAGCTTTCAGTAATAGCTTGTGGTTCTGGAATTTCTTCCAGTTCTATTGCGTTCCCACTTATTTCTTTTTCTAAGAACTGGTGTTCTAGAAAGTGGGCATGGCGAGAAACAAACACCTTTTGTTCCTCTTCGCAATAGAAGAAATATCCCTTGGAGTTCTTTGGATATCCCACAAACTTGCACTGTACTGAGCGTGCCTCGAGCTTGTCCGCATGCTGCTTTTTTACAAAAGCTGGACATCCCCATGTCTTAATGTGATTAAGATAGGGTCTCTTCCCACACCACATCTGATATAGTGTAGTAGGCACAGTCTTAGTTGGAACTCGGTTCAAAAGGTATGCAGCTGATTCTAGCGCATATCCCCAGAACGATCATGGTAACTCAGCGTTACTCATCATGGACCGTACCATATCCAATAGGGTTCGGTTCCGTCTCTCCGATACACCGTTATGTTGCGGAGTGTATGGAGGAGTAAGCTGAGAGAGAATTCCATTCTCTTTTAAGTAACCCAGGAACTCGGCACTCAAGTATTCACCACCTCGATCAGATCTCAGTGCCTTGATACTTTTGCCTGTTTATTTTTCTACTTCATTCTTATATTCCTGGAATTTTTCAAAAGCCTCGGATTTATGTTTCATTAAGAAGACATAACCGTACCTTGAAAAGTCATCCGTAAAAGTAATGAAGTAAGAATAACCGCTTCGTGCATGTGTAGACATTGGACCGCACACGTCGCTGTGTACGAGTCCCAAGAGCTCGCTCGCTCTTACTCCGTGTCCAGTGAACGGAGTCTTTGTCATCTTTCCCTTAAGACAGGATTGACAAGTTGCATACGATTGATATTCGAACGAATCCAAATATCCTTCTGTGTGTAACTTAGTCAACCTTCTCTCATTGATGTGACCCAGTCTACCATGCCATAAGATAGTTTTATTGATTTCTGGAGACTTTCTTTTGTGTGTATTCTGGACATTGAAAATCTGTGGTTGGTTTAATACGTATATACCGTTGTTCAATGTACCTGACCCAATCAAAACTTGATTAAGGTGAATGTTCACTACATTACTTACAAATGCAAATTCATAACCTTCTTTAGATAATAAAGATACAGAAATGATATTACAGGTTGCATTTGGTACATAATAACAACTACGCAAAACCAAATAGTGTCCATCCGACAATCCCAGGTGATAGTCCCCTACGGCCTCAGCATCCATGCTATCACCGTTTGCAACTCTGAGGGTCATGTCACCTGCCTTCAAAACTCTACGCTTTCTCAACGCCTGCAAAGAATTACAGATATGAGATCCTGATCCGGTATCCAATACCCAGGATGTAGAGTTTATTGATAGACAGTTTTCAATAACATACACACCTGAAGCTGAAGCCGCAACTCGCTTCAAATCCTGTGTTCTGGCCTTCCAAGCCTTGCAATCCTGTTTCCGGTGACCACTTTTGTGACAATAGAAGTATTCTTCCTTCCCCACCAGCTTTCCCGCTACCTTTGTTGCTTTTCCTTTTCCCTTCGTACCCACTTTACCGACACCGCCTCTTGATTTGGCGGGGGCTTTCTTCTTCTTGCCCTTGGCTTTCGCCCTGGACCTAGAAGAGGAAGATCCTCCTACAAACAAAGTGGATGTCTCCCTACCCTTCTGTAGGGTGCCCTCAGCACTCCTCAACATGTTCAGAAGCTCGCAAAGTTCAACCTCCTTTCCTTGCATGTTGAAGTTAAGAATAAACTGGGCGTAAGTGGAAGGAAGGGACTGGAGAATCAAATCAGTATAGAGTTCATTCTCCAACGTGGTCCCAAGGTCCGCGAGCTCCTCAATGTAGCCAATCATCTTAAGCACGTGTTCCGCTACCGATGATCCGACGGCCACCCTTGCCGAAAACAACTTCTTCGACACTTCGTATCTTGCGATACGAGACTGCTCTCCATACAGTTCTTTTGTATGAAGAAATATGGACTCTAGGTCCATATTCTCGTGCCTCCTCTGATGTTTGTTGTCCATCGAGGCTAGTACGAGGCATCTAGCCTTCGCGCAATCTATTTCCCAGGTCTTGTAGATTTCCCTATCTACGACACTGGTTTTGGGACCTGGGACAGGGGGAGCTTTGGTGGTAAGGACATACCCCAACTTGTCGTAAGTGATTGCCATCTTGACATTCCTGAGCCAATCTTTGTAGTTTGGCCCTGTCAATACGTTTTTATCTAGTAATAACTTAAGTCCGGTCATGTTGAATGGTCGCTGCAATTAGGAGAGAGAAAAGAAACACTTTAGCATGATGCTCTTGCAAGTTTAGAGTGGTTTTTAGTTTGTGTAAACTGGATGGCTGCCACTGTCTCTCGAATCCCTTCTCAAACCGTAAAGAAAGGATTAGTCAGGATCAATCTCACCGTACAATACTTGCTTAACCGTTCGGCCAGGCCAGTGTCGGTACTTCGAGGGAGGTTTTCCAACGCTTTCGCGAAGTTCCTTAATTAAGTAAGCTCTTTTCCCTGTGGGCGTAGCCCTGCTAACACCTTTCTAGACACCTACTAAGTTTATAGCATTGATCGTTAAGTGAGAGTTTTTCCGAGGAGTAGCAT
The DNA here is from genome assembly GCA_030015575.1 of Agapanthus africanus. NCBI lineage: Eukaryota > Viridiplantae > Streptophyta > Magnoliopsida > Asparagales > Amaryllidaceae > Agapanthus > Agapanthus africanus. The sequence goes on along the minus strand of CM057340.1, from coordinate 115,269,069 downwards.
ATACTCATAGTAGGATCGGGATCCAAATATCATCGCGTGATAAAACCGAAGGAATCCTACCAGAATTATCACACTCCAAATGGTATGCAGCGCTAGCAAGTTTCAGTACTTATGAAACTCCCGATGTGGATTTCTGCCCCATGCTCTTATGACCTTGACTTTGGCCAAAATATCATAAGTCACATGTCAAGTTCTACCCGTCATTCTTCTGGTTAATTTGGACCCACCCGTACCTACCCTTGACTTTGGCCAAAATGGCAGCACGACTGTCCCAAACCAACACATCTATCTATGCTGCACATGAATACCCAATAGCTACCAATCACTATGCCTTGACTTTGGCCAAAATACATAGCTTGAATACTTTTGACCATTCATGTGGAATGACGGAGGGCTACGAATGGTTTTGGCGAAACCGTGAACGTAGTGAACTTGATATAATTGATGGAACGAGATAGCTTTTAAAAGGAGTGGTTCAAGCTCCGCGTTTAAAAGTTTAGTTTTAAAAAGAACCGAGTGGTTTTCAAAGTGTTCCAATCGACTTTTACTTGGTTTATTTTCTTGCATTAGTTCTTTTAATGCGTCCCATCATTTAATCCTACCATTGCAGAAAACAACCAAAATATGACGTATGCTTATGCCATTCGCATTCGCCACGGGGCCCCGTCATCACTCGTTAGGTTACTTAACTAACGACGGAACGGGGGTTGGGCTAGCGCGGCTGTAAAACATAAGCAACGCCTAAATAGTTATCATATATAAATATATAGCAATGATAGACATTACAGATCACAGATGAATACATTGGATATAGTAGGAATCCGCAATCCGTTCGAGCCTGCAATGAAAAGCGGATTACACGGTCGCGGTGAATAGCCAATACCCCACCCAAGACCCCTACGGGTGCGGCAAACTACCCGCCAAGTACCCGAAGCGAAGCAACCTCCCTCACCACCGTGAGTAGGCCACTCGGCACTTCGAGATACCTGGTAGTTTGTACACCCCCTCCATGGGTCTATCCTAGGAGCAAAAACAGTAAAAAGAATTATACAATGACGGCTACAACCCCGACCCGGTTGTGCGGCCAAACAAATAATAATATTACATCAATTTACATATTACAATGAATGAAAGAAAAAGCAACACTCATCTAACATCCACCCCGGCTATTCATCCGCGACAATCCAACCCATTCATATACACATACCATCATCAATCACAGATCACAGATATGTATAACCCCGACTAATCGACATATAGCGATTAGCCGACGTTCAATACATATAAACATCACAGATATAACCTTTTAGTCAAAGTGTATTGAAGTTCGGAAAAAATACGGATTTATAGGCCTCCAAAAACAAATTTCTATTCTGGAAAACCTGGGCACATATAAACCATCTTAAAAATCCTAAAACCAAGCCAGAAATACACTGCACCAAACTCGACCCAGTGAAGAGCCAAGACGGCCGCGGTTGCGCGGCAATAGCTTGCTATTGCCGCGGAACCGCGGCTCTTTGGTCGAATCACTGGATCGTTTTTGGTGGCTTTCTTCACAAAACCCTGAGATGATTTTTGGAGTATAATTTATTTTGTTTTGAACAGCAAAAAATTTAACAGAAACTTAGAGTTTTGAAAACTCGGTTTTTCGATTTTTCCGATTCGAACTTCGATACACTCTACTACCTAGCTAGTTTATGTTTAGTTAGGCTCTGATACCACTGTAAGTCCACGTTGCCCATTCCGGTACTTGCGGGGAGGCGGAAAACGGAATAAAAATCAAATTTTTATGAGCTTAGGCAACATGGACTAGACAAAGAAGGATCTTTGCTAAACAAAAACAAGCTAAAGCTAACTAGAAACTAGCTAAGTGCTAGAAAGGTTATACCTTGGGCTTTATGTCCTTCTCTCCTTGCTCCTTGGAGTGGTGGAAGGAGGTCACCTTAGTCGTCTTCTCACGTCGAAGAAAGATCCACCCGAAAGCCTCTACCTTTGGCTTCAACTCTAAGCTAGAAGTAACTAGGGTGCAAGAAGTGCTAATCCTTGAACCCTAGATGAGAGTAGAGATTATCAAGAGAGGGTTTTTCTCAAGCTCAAGTGTTTCTCAACACATGAGAGGGGAGAGCTTGAGGGAGAGGAAGAACAAGAGAGAGAATGTGAATGATAGAATGAGAGAATAATATGAAGCATTCTCTCATATATGTGAATTATTGTAATTAGATAATTAGTGAGATAATTGTCATGGCTTAATCAAGACATGACCATTATCATTTCATTTTTAATGCAAATTGCAAGGATCAAAGAGCATCTTCCAAATGAAATGATGATGGTCAAAGTGTCGACCAAGGTCAACAAGTCAAGAAGGTCAAATGGTCAACAACCATAACCATGCACAATTATTAAACTAATATCAATTAACAATAATACACACATAAGCATTAGGGTTAATAAAATGACAATAGTCATTAACCCTAATCAAAGTCCTCTCCCTCTGTCTCAAGAAACTGTGCATACGCACCCGTATTCGTGATCCGAGGAACACGAATACAATGAGAAAAACCAATCCCAAATCATATACTAGGATCCGGCTTAAACCAAAGCCCGCTAGTATAAGCTGTCCGGACAGCAAACGTGCACAAGTGCTCGGATGTGAACGAACCCTGTCGCAAAACCATGCGACCTCTACTCATTTTGCCTAAAGGCAAATAGCTCTCTGTGTGGGACTCTAAAGACTCGATACTACGCTGGCAGTGGGTTTAACCACAGACCGCAAGCGGCACTAGCTGTACGTAACGGTCCCCAGGTAGATGTCGATAAGAAGACTGACGAGGTGAACCCCATCTGAACTCCTACTGAGCCTGTATGTGACAATCTCCGTACAGTCCGGTCTGTTCGTCTGATACATCGCATGGCAGGCCTAGGGGGGTGGTGAATGTCAGTCCCCTAATAGCGGTACAAGTCGTGTCGGAGTGTAGCCAAGAACACCCTGAGATAACACTGGAAACCTACCAGTATATCTCGCTTGCCCTGGCCAGGGACTACTCGTGTAATGGCTCTCCTGGACACAACGCGATGTCAACCCCCAATACCGGGAGAGACGAATCCTGTCTAACCGTCACTGCCTCCAAGTGATTCGGGACTGCACCCAAAAACTACCTGTTTGCACGACTGCTTTGAGCCGTGGTAGGGTAGCAATCAAAGTGCAGTGGGAACACACTCGAGGCTAAGTGACAGTGTCAAGTCAGCGGACTAAGCTGTACTCACATCACCTGGGAACTGATAACTGACGATAGGTATAATACCAACCAACAGTTCCCGACGAGTCCTGTCCAGTGTACTCGTAACCTAACGAGCACCCGCATACTATCTCAAGTACGACGTACTGACGGCTGTGGGACAGACCGTCTCCCACACTGGGATGAGAAGCGCATACGCTAGTCTACTCCGGAATATCGATGCCCTGTCTCGATAGTCCAACGACTAGGGACCTGTATAAGGATGTACTTATAGATCACCCAGCTCCCACGATTGTGAGCGCCATCACAACGCTGGTAATCAAGCAAAGATCCTTAGGGCTCTACTAATATGTATATCAGCGATATGCTAAAAGAAACACATGCACATATTAAAGCATAGACAAACCAAGTAGCATACTACCATTTCGAGCAAGATTGTATATACAACTGTGAATATCCCAAGCTTCCATCAAGTAATATACAAACTAGTATGATACAGTAATGGCCTCTAGGGCATATACACTAACACATGCAAGAGGCGGTTTTTCATATTTCATTACTTTTACGGATGATTACTCTATGTATGGATTCATTTTCTTGATGAAGCATAAATCCGAGGCCTTTGAGAAATTCCAAGAATATAAGAATGAAGTAGAAAACCAAACCGGCAAAAGTATCAAGACACTGAGATCTGATCGAGGTGGTGAATACTTAAGTGTCGAGTTCCTGGGTTACCTAAAAGAGAATGGAATTCTCTCTCAGCTTACTCCTCCATACACTCCACAACATAACGGTGTATTGGAAAGACGGAACCGAACCCTATTGGATATGGTACGTTCCATGATGAGTAATGCTGAGTTACCGCGATCTTTCTGGGGTTATGCACTAGAATCAGCTGCATATCTTTTGAACAGGGTTCCTATCAAGACTGTGCCTACCACACCATATCAGATGTGGAGTGGGAAGAAACCCTATCTTCAGTATCTGAAGATATGGGGATGTCCGGCTTTTGTTAAAATGCAGCATGCGGACAAACTCGAGGCACGATCAGTACAGTGTAAGTTTGTGGGATATCCAAAGAACTCCAAGGGGTATTTTTTCTATTACGCAGAGAAACAAAAGGTTTTTGTTTCTCGTAATGCCCATTTTCTAGAACAGCAGTTTTTAGAAAAGGAAATAAGTGGGAGCGCAATAGAACTGGAAGAAATTCCAGAACCACAAACTACTACTGAAAGTTTGGTAGAGCCAGAAGTTCCAGAAGAACAGGATATTCTCGCACCCCTCCGCAGGAGTAGTAAGCCGTCTCATCCGCCTGAGAGATACTACGGTTTTCTCATAGACGTGGATAGAGAGGATTGTGTCATTGATAATGATGAACCTACTAGCTTCCAACAGGCCATCCAGAGCGGCGACTCAGTAAGATGGCTGGATGCAATGCGGACCGAGATGGAGTCTATGTACACCAACAAAGTATGGACTTTGGACTTTGCTCCAGATGGGGTAAAACCCATAGGATGCAAGTGGATCTTTAGGAAGAAGATTGGTGTAGATGGACAGGTGGAAACCTATAAGGCTAGACTTGTTGCAAAGGGTTTTCGTCAAAGACCTGGTTTGGACTATAACGAAACTTTTTCTCCAGTGGCTATGCTCAAATCCATTCGGATCCTTTTTATCATTGTTGCCTTCCATGATTATGATATCTGGCAGATGGACGTAAAGACGGCTTTTCTAAATGATAATTTTGAAGAGTGCGTCTATATGGATCAGCCAGAAGGTTTCAATCAGAGTGGGAGCAGCGGGAAAGTGTGCAAGTTGCTTAAGTCCATTTATGGACTAAAGCAGGCATCGCGGAGTTGGAACATCTGTTTTGATGAAACGGTCAAAGAATATGACTTTATCAAAAATCCAGATGAACCATGTATATATAGTAAAATTATAGCACGAACTGTCATATTCCTCGTCTTGTACGTGGATGACATTCTCTTGATAGGAAATGACATTCCTGTGCTACAATCTGTCAAAGGATTCTTGTCACACAGGTTCTCCATGAAAGACCTGGGTGATGCCTCTTACATTCTGGGGATCCAGATCTATCGTGATAGATCTAAGAGGATATTGGGACTTTCGCAGTCCAGATATATCAACACTATACTGAAAAGATTCAGTATGGAAGATTCTAAGCGCGGTAATTTATCGGCTTGTCACGGAATCACCCTCTCCAAAGAGATGTCTCCCAAGACTGATTTGGAAAGAGATCGCATGTCAGTTATACCCTACGCTTCTGCGGTAGGCTTTATAATGTATGAGATGTTGTATACCAGACCAGATGTAACTTACACACTGAGCGTGGTAAGCCGATATCAGTCAGACCCAAGGGAGAAGCACTGGATAGCAGTAAGAACATTCTCAAGTACCTGAGAAGGACTAAGAATATGTTCTTGGTTTACGGAGGAAAAGACATCCAGATTGAGGCTTTTGCTGACTCCAGCTTCCAGAGTGACAAGGATGACTCTAAGTCCATGTCAGGTTATGTCTTTATCTTCAATGGAGGGGCGGTGTGCTGGAAGAGTTCTAAGCAGGACACCGTTGCTGACTCGACGATGGAAGCGGAGTATATAGCTGCTTGTGATGCCGCAAAAGAAGCAGTCTGGATGAAGAAGTTCCTAACAGAACTTCAGGTGGTTCCTACCATTATTGATCCAATACCGATGTATTGTGACAACAACGCCACTATAGCTTTAGCGAAGGAACCGAGGTCCCATCAGAAGTCCAGACACAACTTAAGGCGGTATCATCTGATCAGGGAGATCATAGATCGCCGGGAGATCGAGGTCCGGAGAGTTGCTACAGAGGAGAACACTGCAGATCCATTCACAAAGGCCATACCTCAGACACAGTTCGAGAGGCTATTCGAGATGATAGGTCTTCGATACGCCAGTACATGGCCCTAGTGCAAGTGGGAGATTGTTAGTGTATATGCCTTAGGGGCCATTATTGTATCATACTAGTTTGTATATTATTTAATGGAAGCTTGGGATAGTCACAGTTGTATTAACAGTCTTGCTCAACATAGTAGTATGCTACTTGGTTTATATCTATCTTAATATGTGTATATGTTTCTTTTAAGCATATCGCAAATACATATTGATAGAGCCCATAGGATCGTGCTTGACTACCAGCGTTGTGATGGCAGTCACACTAGTAGGGGCTGGGTAGTCTATAAGCACATCCTTTTTTTTCAGGTCCCTAGTCGTAGGATTATCGAGACAGGGCATCGATACTCCGGAGTAGACTAGTGTGTACGCTTCTCATCCCAGCAGGGGAATTGGTCTGTCCCACAGCCATTAGTACGTTGTACTGGAGATAGTATGCAGGTGCTCGTTGGGTTACGGGTACACCGGACAGGACTCGCAGGGAACTGTTGGTTGGTATTATACCCGTCGTCAGTTAACAGTTCCCAGGTGACATGAGTACAGCATAGTCCGTAGACTTGACACTGCTACTTCGTCTCGAGTGTGTTCCTACTATTCTTAGATTGCTACCCTACCATGGCTCAAAAGAGTCGTGCAAACAGGTAGCAGTTGGGTGCAGTTCCGAAGCACTTGGAGGCAGTGGCGGTTAGATAGGATTCGTCTCTCCCGGTATTGGGAGTTGATATCGCACTGTGTTTAGAGAGCCATTACGCAAAGTCCCTGGCCAGGACAAGTGAGATTTACTGGTAGGTTTTCCATTAGCTTCTCAAGGTGTAATGAGCTTCACTCCAACATGACTTATATCGCTTTTAGGGGACTGACGCTTGCCTCCCCTAGGCCCGATATGCGATAGTCTTAGACGAACAGGCCGGACTGTACGGAGATTGTCACATTAGACTCAGTAGGAGTTCGGATGGGTTTCCTCATTGACCTTCTTATCGACATCTACCTGGGGACCGTTACATACAGCTAGTACCGCTTGCGGCCTGTAGTTAAACCCACTGCCAGCGTAGTGTTGAGTCTTTAGAGTCCCACACAGAGAGTTTCCCTGCTTCAGGCGAAACGATATAGAGGTCGTATGGTTTTACGACAGGGTTCAGACATATACGTGTACTTGTGCACGTAAGATGTTCGGACAGATTATACTAGCGAGCTTTAGTTTAAGATAGATTCTAGTATTAGATTATTGGATTTATGCAGTCTCAGTTTATCCGTGTTTTTCGTAAATACGGATGGGAGGGGCATTCTCGTAATTAGTCGAGAAGCTTCTAGAATAAAGGTGATTCATTTAGTTTTAATTCATTTGTGAATTAAACTTAATGAGTTGGAGAGCTTATGTGTTATTTGCATTAATTGAAACCATGACTCATGAGATGATTCATCCATTTGCATTAAATGAAGCATGAAAGATATTTGTGCAAGATATTATTATGCTTCATGATATACACAAATGAGTTATATTTCAATTCATAATTAACATACACACTCTCTCTCCTCAAGCTCTCCTCTTCTTCAACCTAACCCTAATCCTCTCATGTGTTGAGATCCCAAGGGTTAGAAAGACTAATAGATCCTTAATCTACTTCTATATCTTCTAGGTCACTTGGATTAGCAATCCTAGCCACTTAGTTATCTCAAGTTAGAGGTTAAAGCTTGAAGGAGGAACTCTCGGGTGGATCTTCTATTACATCGAGGAAGCCGACGAGGAGGTGAACAACAAGAACAAGAAGGACTAGTATTTTGAGGTATAATCATCTATCATAGTAGTTTAGCACTTCTAGATAGTTGTTAGTTAGGGTTTAGCAAAAATCCGTAAAGTTAGTCAATGTCACCTTGAACAAAATGATTGTTTTACCTATTCCGCCTCCCCGCATCTAGTGGGGTGTGTAACGTCGACTTACATATCCTAACTCTAGAATTGGTAGGGTTGCTTGCCACTCTCGTAGGGGTCTAGGGATGTGGGTTTGGTTATTCATAGTGACCGTGGAATCCGCGTTTTTATTGGCTTAAATAAAACACGGAATTCCTAGTATATCCAATATTTCATATATGTTCTTCTGCTGCTGATAGTCTGTGATGTGAACACTTGATATGTTCTGAGACGAATGCCTATATTATATATATGAGATATAATTAATATTACTGCTTTCGTTTCTTCTGTGATGCTTAGGAAGCATAATTTGATTGGACTTCATTAATGAGATTAATGAAAGAAATAAATGAAACCTAAAGATATTGTAGAAACTTGTTTTAAAAACTGGTAGCTCTAGTTCTTGCTTTGCATAGTGGTATTCCTTATAGAATATCCAGCACCTTATTCGATAAGGAAGGAGCCGAGATCCCTTCACCGGGAGTAACCTCTTTAGTGAAACTAGCAGATGCTACAACCCACTCGGTTTGTCTTTTGATTGCTTCTATGATTTTTGCTTTTTATAGTGGTATTTGTGAAATATTCTTCACCTTATTCGATAATGAAAGAGCCGAGATCCCTTCACCGGGAGTGACCTCTTTAGCAAATCTAGTAAAAACCTCAAAAACACTTCTTTTCAAAATCACTCGATTCTACAACGAGATCAAGTTCATTACGCTAAAGGTTTTCTTAAAAACCTGTCGTAGCCCTCCGTCATTTCAAATAAGTACTACTTAGTATTCGTGCTACATTTGTTGGCCTGTGTCAAGGCGTAGTGTGCAGTAGCTAACTAGTGCTTATCTGCAGCATACGATGCGATTGAATTAGGGTAGTCGTGCGACTTTATTGGCCTGCGTCAAGGGTCGTGTGGGTGGGTTTAATTCAATCTGGAAATGTATGGGTTGAACTTGACTAGCGGACTATGGTTTGTGGGCATGCGTCAAGATCATAGGATGCTAGGGCCAGAATATTATCGGGAATTTCAAGTGTTGAAATTTGCAATGAGATTGCATACCTTCTATTAGATAGTTGGATCCCGATGCCTACTGCGAGTAAGAGTTACTCCTGGGAGAGTTTTACACATCACAATTAGCCGATCAAGTAGGTGTCTAGAAATGTGTTAACGGGGTTACGCCCCTGGGAAAATGAGGTTTATTTTAATTAGGTCCATGCGAAAGCACGGGGAACCTCCCTCAAAGTACCGGCACTGGCCTGGCCGAAAGATTGGCGAACTTGTAGGGTGTAATTAATCTCGGCTAGTCTTACCTTTTAGGGTTTGAAGGAAGATTTGACTAAAACAGTGGGAGCCATCCTGATTAGATAAAATAATAACTAATCTAATCTTGCAAAAACGTACGCAGAGTGTTTTCTTCTCTCTCTCTCCTGGTAGAGACCATGTCACGCCTTAATTAAGATAATAATATGAATGCATTGACCGAACCTGCTTATTATACCGAGCTAGGGAACATTGGTTCCGCTCTATCTTATAACTGTTATAAGTCTGAGCAGGAAATAGGGGAATATCCGGATTTCCACGCAACCCAATCGAGGAATAAGCATGTTGATGCATATTCTTCGGGTGTGACCATTACCAAGAACTGTTTCTCAGTGTCCTCTACGTCCTTGGTATGTGATACCGGATTAGGATCCCGCATATGTAAGATGTTACATGGGCTACAGAAAGGCAGAGAACTTGGATTGGGTGATATGTCTCTAAGTGTAGAGAATGGTGCAATTGTTGCAACCAAATCAGTTGGCAAATATCACCTTGTATTACCAAGTGGTAAATACATTGATTCTGAACAAATGTTATTAGATACCGAACCTGATATACAACATTACATCAGTTTCTTTATTCAGTTAAAGAAGGATATAATTATGTATAAGAGGATAATGCTATGAACATTTTCCTGAATCAAGAGTTGATTGGATCAGGCACGTTATATAATAGCATATACGTTCTAAATCAAACCACAGTTCAAAGTATGCAGAACACACACAAGAGGACTAGTTCAGAAATGTACGAATTCTCCTTGAGGCATTGTTGACTAGGCCATATCAATGCGACACGAACAGCTAAGTTACATAAGGATGAATATGAGAATCTGTTCGAATTTTCATCTTATGATACTTGCCAGTCTTGTCTCAAAGGTAAAATGACCAATATTCCATTTACTGGAAACAGAGAAAGAGTTAGTGAACTCTTGGGACGGATACATGATGATGTATGCGGTCCTACGTTTACAAATGCCAAGGTTGGTTATTCATACTTCATTATATTCACTGATAATCTCTCAAGATTCGGACATATGTTCCTGTTGAAACACAAGTCTGAAACTTTTGAGAAATACAAGGAATATAGGCTTGGAGTTGAGAATCTAACGGGTAGAAGTATTAAGTCCTTCGATGTGATGGAGGAAGAGAATACTTGCGCATGGAGTTCCTGGAGTTTCTAAAAGGAGAATGTGATTCTCTTTCATCTTACTCCTTCGATTACACCACAGCACAACGGTGTATCGGGGCGGAGGTATCGCACCCTATGAGATATGGCGTGCTCTATGATGGGTATTGCAGAGTTACATGTTTTGTTTTGAAGATATGCACTTGAGAAGTTGCATACCTATTGAATGGGGTTCCAACCAAATCAATGCCTACCATTACATATGAGATATGGTATGGGAAGAGACCATATCTTAAACTAGTTAAGATATGGGGTTGTCCGGCCTATGTTGAAAAGCTGAATCCAGAAAAGCTCGAGACAAGGTCGGTTCTGTATAAATTTGTTAGGATATCCCAAACATTTGCGAGGTAATATCTTCTACCATACTGAGGAGCAAAAGGTGTTTTGTTTCTCAGCATGCCACCTTTTTATAAAAGGAATTTCTTGTGAAGAAATTTGTGGTCATGAGGTAGAATTGGAAGGAGTTCCAGCTAGACAAACTAACAGCTGATGATTTGGTGAAACCAAAGGATTCAGTAGTCTCCAATGAACCTCAGCCTCTCCGCGAATCTGGTAGGGTTCCTCATCCACTTGAGAGATACTATGGTCTTCTCGGTGACAGTGGGAGCGAGGATTGCATCATGGCAGATGATGGCCCAACTAGGTTCAGACAGACCATCACGAGTGGGGACTCTGTGAATAGGCTGGATGCTATGCGATCAAACATGGAATTCATGTACACCAACAAAGTATGACTTTGCATGTTGCACCTGAAGGGGTAAAACCCATTGGGAGCAAATGGATCGTGAGAAGATTCTTAGTGTAAATGGAAAAGTTGAGACATTTAAAGATATGCTTAAGTCCATCAGGATCAATGCGTGCATCGCGGAATTGGAACATCTGTTTTGATGTGGTAGTCAAAGAGTCTGATTTCATCAAAATGGTAGATGAACCTTGTATATACAAGAAAGTTGTCGAGAGTAAGGTCGTCTTCCACGAATTGTACGTAGATGACATACTCTTGACAGGAAATGGTTTCCTATGCTACACTCGGTCAAGCTCCTCTTATCACGAAGATTCTCCATGGATGATCTGGATGATACCTACTACATCAAGTGGATTATAATATATGGTGATATATCTAAGTGGATGTTGGGAGTGTTTTAAATCCAGGTACATTAACACCATACTAAAGAGGTTTAGTATGAAAGATTCTAAGCATGGTGGTTCGTCCACTTACTCATGGATCACTCTCTCCAAAAAGATGTCTCCCAAGACTGATTTGGAGAGAGCTCGCGTGCAAGGGATACCTTATGCTTCGGCAGTAAGCTCTATCATATATGTGATGTTATGTACCAGACCAGATGTAGATGACTCACTAGGTGTAGTAATAAGAAATCAATCGGATCTTGGAAAAATCACTGGATAGTTATGGAGGACATTCTTAAGTACTTGAGAAGTACTAAATAAATGTTCTTGGTTCGAGCTTCCAGAGTGATAAGGTTGACTGAAAGTCAGTCATATGCATTGTCTTTACCCTTATTGGAGGGACGGTATGTTGGAAGTGTTCTAAGCTAGATACCGTGACATACTAGACGATAAAGGCTGAATACATTGCTACCAATGATGTTGCCAAAGTGGCTGTCTGGGCATTTCTTGTTCATGAGATGAACAGGGTTCCTACCATTGAGTGTCTAATAACTGTTATTGTGATAACAATGGAGTTGTGGCTTTGGCCTAGGAACACCGTTCCCATTAGAGAACCAGACATATTCTGAGGCAAGTATCACCTGATCAGGGAGATGGTTGATCTCCAAGGGATCGAGGTAAGGAGAGCAGATTTTGAGGTTAACACGGCGGATCCACTCACCAAGGCCTGCTTCCCCAAATACTATTTGAGAGATTTTTGGGATGGTTGAGTATGGGATACTACAACCTCTGCTAAATTGTTGGGTATTGGATACTACAACAGATGGTCTTAGTGCAAGTGGGAGATTGTTAGTTATATGTATGCCGTAGAGGCCATTACTGTACATGGGATGCATATTGTGGTGGATGCTTGGACATATATAGAGAGGACTTTCTTGCTCGATATAATAGTATGCTATCTGGTTGCTCTTTGTCTTAACATATTGACTTGTATATGTGATGTTGTCTTGCTCTCACATGTTGATAAAGCCCTTAGGATGTATACTTGACTACCAAGACTATGATGGAGATCATACTAGTGGGGCCAAGGATAATCCACAAGTACACCCTATAATTGTTTCTAGTCGTAGGAGTATCGAGACAGGGCATCGATACTCCAGAGTAGACTAGCGTATACGCTTCTCGACCCATGTGATGGGCGATGGATGATCCCATGTCCATTAGTTTTTGACATCAGAGAAGGTATACGGGTGCTCAGTAGAGACTGGGTACACTGAACGGACTCGCCAAGAACTCCTAGATGGTATTATACCTATCGTCGGATAACGGTTCTCTGATGACACTGGTACAGGTTAGTCTGTAGACCCGAGATCGTCATAGAGTCTTGTGTGATTTTCCACTGTGCTTTGATTTCCACCATACCACGGTCAAGAGATCATGCAAAAAGGTGGTTTTTGGGTACAGTCCTGAGTCACATGGAGGCAATGAGCGATAGAAGGGGTTTCGTCTCTCCCGGTATTGGGAATTGATGTTGCGCTATGCTCGATTGGCCATAACAGGAAATCCCTGGCCAGGGTTGCTGAGATCTACTGGTAAGTGTTATCAATAGTTTCTAGAACCGTTATGGACCTTATATCGGCATGACTTATGAAGTTACCGTGGTCTGACGTTTACCACCCCTAGACGAGATATGCGATATATCAGACGAAAAGACCGGACTGTAGGGTAGTGTTACTGATTGGATTCGCAGAAGTGTGAGCAGGCTTGCTTGTTGATCTTCTGATCGCTCAATACCCGGGTGGCCGTTACATTTAGCAGACCACTGGCAGCTTGTGGGTAACTAATATGATCACCACCTACTGCCGGCGTATTGACGAGTCTTTAGAGTCCTACACAGAGCTTTCTTGGCTCAAGCGAAACGAAGTAGGAGCACATATGTGATATGTGCGGGACCGAGAGTAATACGGTATGTGATACCGTATTCTATTCTCGCGATATGTGACATCGGTCGGTTATATGTGATATAGCCGCGATATCGAATCAAGTGTTGATTCAATAAGTTGTTGCATTTAATATTAGGCGGTTATATGTAATATAGCCGATTATTAAATCAAGTGTTGATTTAATGATTTAATGTATAATTATATATTTGATATATGAATTTACATTAACTAATATTGCTCACTTGACCATTTCTTTTTCTTATTTTGCATACATGTTATATATGTGATATATATTATGTATCATGTTTGGTTACATATGCAACTCATGTGTATGAGACTCACACCATGAACATGATTATGTTTGGGTTTTATTTATTTTAAGTAATTCAAATTTGTGAGGAAATTTATCATGGCTAGAAGCTTGGAGAAACTCATTCTATCCATTGACTAAGTCCACCAACTTTGTTTTACTTTAAGATATTTGTTAACCCAACCATAATCACATAGCCATGGTTAAGTCTCTACAATGGTTAATGTATGACACTAACTCACCTAAGGTTGCAAATTTAACCTCATTCCATTCTCTTGTGAATTCTCTTGTTCATCTTCTTCTTCATCTGTTCAAGCTCTCTAGGGTTTTGAGAGTTGATGAATCCAAATGAGAAAATAGAATCCAAAGTGAGCAAAATTCTTACTTCATCATCCTCTACTGCTAGCCATTTAGTTTAGAGTGTTCTCTTCCCTAACCTACCATTAGAGAAGAGGTAGCTTGTGCTTGAGTTTTCTCGATGTAGATCATCTTCGGCCTCGAAGTCTTTAAGCATGCTTGCTCACTACGCTTTGTGAAGTCCATCTTGAGTGAGATCGATGGTTGGAGCAAAGGGACGACTACACGGAGCTATTGAAGTGAAGGACCAGGCTACAAAGGTTGTATCTCTTATTCACTTCTATTGTAATGTTTGATTACAAAGTTTTGTTGCCCTAGTTATAAGTGCACGGCGGCGCCCCGACCTCCATCCCGAGGCCAAATGCAGAAGCGATGGTTAACTTTAATTTTCTTGAACCGGCACCACCGCGCACTAAAAACCCGGATCAGGCCATTAACTAGTCCTAACTAACTACAAGATGGGGAAGAGAGATATACCGAGCGATCTGTGTCCTCCGGTCTTCTCGCCGTCGTCCCGATCTCCCGCGGAGTGTCCAGTCTCCACCTCCTCGCCGAAAGGGCACCACGTCGCCTGCTTCTTTTACGGGCTCCCACCTCTATACCGAGGCAACTCGGGCACGAAACTGGCGAGTCGACGTGCCCAAGGTTTGCTGTAGAATAGTGTAGAGATCTATATCTCATTTGGGGTTTGTATGGAGTTGCCTTTTTGAGATGGTGGAGGAATGGAGTTTTGGAGATGGAGCTAAGTGGATTTTGTGCAATACAAATGAACAAAAACCCCTCACCCAAAATTGGGACAGCCCTCCCCTTCTTCCATGGCCGGCCAAGCATTAGCAAGAGAGTGAGAGTGTGAGAGAGTGTAACAAAGAGGTAGCCACAAGAATAATGCAAGGGAGAGAAAAGGCCATCATGCAAAGAAATGATCACTAGCCTAAACCTACACTCCAACATAATCATCACCTCAAGCATGATGACTCCAAAAGGTCAAGCCATCATGACACTACAAGACTAGCCATGATGACTAAAGAAAGTCAAGCAATGATGGTGCAAGTATCATGATACAAAAATATGCAAAGACCCCCTTCCAAATTGCTTATTTGCACAAATGCAAATAAGCCCTCCTCCACCAATCTTCGGCCAATGAACGATACAAAGGAAATTGGCCGAAACGGAAAGCAAACTGGCAACTCCAGAAAACTGGTTCCGTAATAAATTACAGGAAAACCCCGATACTGTGCATACACACCCGCATTTGTATTCCGACCGAAATACAAATACAATGAGACAAAATCTACACTGTACCATACTAGGATCCGGCTTAAACCAAAGCCGGCTAGTAATATCCGTTCGATCCTGATCCGTGCAATACCGCACATATCTGATCGAACCCTGCCATATATCCATACGGCCTCTAGTACTAACCGTCCGATCCTGATCCGTGCAATACTGCACGTATCTGATCGGACCCTGCCATATCTCCATACGGCCTCTACAGCGTTTCGCCCGAAAGCTGAGTAACTGAATGTGGGGGACTCTAAAGACTCGTCAACACCATGGCTGTGGATTTAACCACTAGCACGTCAGAGGTATAAGCCAATACGTAACGGGCCACCAGCTATTGACCAAAAGGGACGTCGATGAGCGAACTCATCCTGACACCCTACTGAGCATGTCAGTGACAATATCCGTACAGTCTGGTCCGTTCGTCTATGAGCATCGCATGGCGGGCCTAGGGGGTTGGTAAAAGTCAGACCCCCAAAAACGGTACAAGTCGTGTCGGAGTGTAGCCCAGAACACCCTGAGATACTACTGGAATACCTACCAGTAAATCTCCTGCCTCGGCCGAGGGCTTCGTGTAATGGCTCTCCTAGACACAACGCGACCTCACCCCCAATACCGGGAGAGACGAACCCCTGAAGATCCGCTCACTGCCTCCATGTGGCTCGGGACTGTACCCAACTAAAACCTGTTTGCACGTCTCCTTTGAGCGTGGTAGGGTAGTAATCAAAGTATAGTGGGAACTCACACGAGACAAATGACGATCCTCAGGTCGATGAACTAACCTGTACACATGTCACCAGGGAACTGCTATCTGACGTCAGGTATAAGACCAACTAGCATGTTCCCGGCGAGTCCTGTCCGGTGTACTCATAACCCAATGAGCACCTGTATACATCTTAGGTGAACCAACAGACACCAGTGGCTTGTGAGACCGGCCACCGCCCCTCGTCGGGGTCTCGACTGTATACACTAGTCTACTCTGGAGTATCGATGCCCTGTCTCGAAACTCCCACGACTAGGGACCTTTTAAGGATGTGCTTATAGACCCCAGCTCCCACTTATATGATCGCCCTCATACTGCTGGTGGTCAAGCAAGAGTCCTAGGGGCTCTATCAACGTGTAATAGCGACATGTCAGGTCACCTAAAGCAGTACACGATGATAAAGATAAACCAGATAGCATACTATCATCTTGAGTAAGACTGTCCTACCGGGATAGGTCCTCCCTTAATCATCGCAATCACGTGCCTGTGATCCAATAATTGACTCTTAGGACACTATCTCCAACAATCTCCCACTTGCACTCAAGGCTAATTATTGCGATGTCGCATACTCACAGCTCGTGTGATACCGAACACCCAACTCCTCTACTAGTCAGTCTCACAAAGCCTGTTTGCGAAACTATTGCGTTCGAGGAATAGCCTCAGTGAGTGGATCCGCTTTGATGTTTCTTTCTATGTCTCTCTATATCTCAAGTTCGCGGAGAAAACCATCTCCCGAAATGAGCAATACCTGTCTTAGAATGTGTCTGGATGTCTGATGGGACCTAGCTCATAAATGAACTCCAAATCCAAACTTCTTAGACTGTATCGTCAACTGAACTTAATCAGTATCCTGCGCCATGCCTCCCTCAGTATTGCCTTGGACCACCTGTCCAAAATACTATCCCTCGTCAGAAGGAAAAACTATAGCTCTGACAACCTCCTTGTCGTTCAGGTCACCTTGGAAGCCTGGAATGATAACTGTCTCCCGAATGAGGCTGTCGTCATCATGTCCCTAGAACATTCACTTATGTTCTAAAACTGCTTCCGACTGTTTCTCTAGGATAGGATCAATGTCAACTTATTGCATCTAGTGCAAGAACAACATCTGGTGTGGTACTTGACATCTCATGATTGACTCAATTGCCTGAGCAAGTGATCTGCCAATCATGCACATCCCTCTCCCCTTTAGTCTGTAAGACACCTTTAGAGAGGGTGACTCCATCACCTGCAGGTACACTACCGTGCCAGGAGTCGTCCATTCTAAATACTCTTAGAATGCTGTCTAAGTATCCTGATTGGGAAACCACCCAAATCTAGATCCAAAACCATAGATCTAGTAACCAGTATGTCTGATATAATGTCTAAGTCCCATGTGGAGAAACTACTGTGTGACGACCAAAGTATAACTGATCGTAGTATAGGAATATCACTTCCTACTCTGTGTATGTCATCCAAATACCATGACATCACACCCTACTACCTTCTCAACAGATCCATCCCCTATTCTGATGAAGTCAAACTTATGACTGTCACGTCAGAAATAGATGATCTATCTCCGCTATATCTGCTTTAGTCTATAAATAGACATAAGCCACCTCTCCACCAATGCTTCCGCTGCTCCCACTGACTACGACAACCCTTTGGCAGAGTCATATACACGTACACTTCTAAAGCTAGTTTAGAACGACGCTATACTCATCCTCCCGCCGGGTCTCGCAACCTGGAACAACAGCAATGGCAAGTGTGGGTAAACAAAAACTTCCCTGTCACCGTCCTTGAGGCTACCGGAGTACCTCTCGGGTGCCTGAAGTTACCCACCTTATCTGCGGAGTGGCCAATGGAATGTCAATCCAGATTGAATCTTTAGGTTCTTATCAAATCTTCAGTAATCGTCTGTGGTTCTGGAATCACTTCCAGTTCTGCCATACTCCCACTACTGTTTTCTGAAACCATTTTTAATAAAACTGTGGCGAGTCTAGAACAATATCGCTATTGATCTTCCAGATGGTAGAAAGTCAACCCTCGTCATAACCTGGATCAACCCACAAACAGCCATTACAGAAACGTGCCTTGAGTTGTTCAGTGTCTGGTTTTAATCATAAACCGGACAACTCCCCATACCTTAACATCGTTAAGATATGAACTGTTCTATATCCAATATAGAACCAGAGGCAATGATTTAATTGAACCAGATTCAAATCATGCAGCTGTCCCCAGTGCATGTCAAGTAAATGGAGAGAGGCCGATCAGCGTTACTCAACTTAGGAATGCTTCCAATTATGAGTAACCTGAAAGAGAAGCAGGTTCTCTTAATCACTACTATCAACTGAATACCATAGACAAGTATCTACATCTTCGATCACTCTGAAGAATCCCGATACTTGTAGTACCTGGTTCTCTACTTTATCCATATACCTATAACTTCTCAAAAATTCGGACCCTGTGTTTCCACGAAACACTTGTCTAAAAACTAGAGAAGTCATAAGTAAACCGAATATAGTACGAGGACCAACCCCTCTGCCCTGATGGACCCTGGACAACATACAATACTCTGTATAAGTCCCTTGAGTCTAATAACTCATTCACTGTGTGTCGTAGGTTTAAAACTGTACTTATGGTTAAGAAGAATTACACCGTTGTTTAATGCTCCTTACCTAACCATCCACTGATATAGGTAAATGTCACATACATAATTTCAAAAAGGTATATCTCACTCTATGAAAATAGACGTACAGATATGTCGATGAAATTGGTGCATAACAGCGGATATTCAAAACCAAATATTTGCCGACCGGCAAACAGCCCAGGTGATTTCCTCAAATATCACCGATTATAATGAATCCCGATATAATGAGGATGATCACCTAATTCCCACTAACCTACTCCCACTCATCATCTGTAAAACCATACAGATGTGAGAATCATACCTAGTAAATACATACCCTGGAGTAAGGACTAATTGGGAAATCAGTTTTCCTTTAACTGTACACAGTGAAACTGAAACATTGAAATGTTTCGATGGGGTATCCCGGTATTCCTAGTAATGCCTCTTCCAGATTCACGACTGTAACCGTATAATTCTTTGCCATCTCTCCAAATCCCTTCATATGTCTTTAGTCATTACCTTCTGTACACCCCTTTAGGCCAAATGGTTTTCTTCCTTCCCTACCGTTCGGCACCAGCCTATGGTTTGAAAGAAGACCATCCAATAAGCATAATGGGTGTACTGTCCTAATCCTAGGAGCACTCGCAATGCGAGAGAAGGTGAAGATAAAAGACAACCAAATAAACCAAATTCCTATTTCTCCTGAACCAGAATCCATCCCCGAACTGGAACAAGTTCCTTTCAAGTTCGTATATAACCATACGATGGAGTATCCAATAAACTATGGATCTTCGTAGTGATACGGAGTGTCTTGGAGAAATACAAAGGTAATTTAGGATTGGCGAAGAAATACTTGGTTTGGTCGTGAATATTAGTCGCAATTTACTTTGCCCTCTTACTAATCCCTTGCTTTGTCTTAACTTAATACCTTCTGCACACCATCGTTATGCTAATTGGTTTTCTTCATTCCCCACCGTTTGGCACCAGCCTAAGGTTTGGAAGAAGACTATCCAATTTGCGTAATAGGTGTACTATCTCCTAAACCAAGGAGTACTCGCAACTTGAGAGGAGGTAAAAGGAAAAGACAACTGAATAGTCCTATTCGTTTTCTCCAGAACCGAAAACCATCCTCGAATAAATCCCTTCGAGTTCGTATATAACCATACGATGGTTTGGTCCAATGGAAGTGAACGTTCGTAGTAATACGGGGTGTCCTGGAGAAAAGGGTAAAAGTAGGAGTGGCAATGAGGTGTGCAACTCTGACAATCCAAAAGCCAGTGTTAAGAAGGTTCGGTTAATTTAGTCTCTGAGTCATAGTCTTAAGGTCGGGTCAATGGTTGCTGCCGAAGAGAGAAAGAAAAGAAACACTCAGCGTGCACTCTAACCTAGATCAGAATGGTTACCAATTTATCTAATCTGGAAACCTCCCACTGTACCGTCAAATTCTCCTCCAAACCTGAAAGAAGAATTAGTCGGGATCACCCGAGGAGTAAACCAACTCATCAGTGGGAATCGGGATCCAACTATCATCGCATGATAACGTGACGGAATCCGCTCACGGTATCACACTCCAGAAGGTATGCGCATATCTGGCAAGTTTCAGTTTCTTTAGAAACTCCCGATATGATTTTTATCCCATGCTCTTATGACCTTGACTTTGGCCAACATATCATAAGTCACATGTCAAGTTCTACCCTTCATTCTCCAGGTTAATTTGAATCCACCCGTACCTACCCTTGACTTTGGCCAAAATGGCAGTACGACTGTCCCAAACCAACGCATCTATCTATGCTGCATATGAATACCCCAATAGCTACCAATCACTGTGCCTTGACTTTGGCCAACATACACAGCTTGAATACTATTGACCACCCATATGAAACGACGGAGGGCTACGAATGGTTTCTGGAGAAAACCTTTAACGTAATGAACTTGATATCGTTGAAGGAACGGATAGCTTTATAAAAATATAGTGACGAAAACCTTTGCTAAAGAGGTCACTCCCGGTGAAGGGATCTCGGCTCTTTCCCCGTAGAATGAGGTGCAGGATATTCCAACTGAATACCACGGTGCAAAGCAAAAGTAATCGGCTATAGTGAAGTTATTGCCCTGACGCAAACTTTTGTCCAAGGGGTCACTCCCGGTGAAGGGATCTCGGCCCTTGCCTCGTCGACTGAGGAGCAGGATATTCCAACTGAATACCACGATGCAAAACAAAAGAGAACGTTCTTGCAATAACAGCTTTTTGAAAAGTGTTCCAATAACATCAGATTAGGTTTGTTTTTAATTTGCATTGATCCGAATCAACGCAGTCCCATCAATTGATCACACCACAAAGAACGAAAATATACTGATGTATGTATATGCCATCCGCATTCGCCACTGGGTCCCGTCATTACCCGTTAGGTTAGCTAACTAACGACAGAGCGGGGACTGGACTAGCGCGGATGCAAAACATATACAACATCTACTAATATATATACCAATATATTATATTCGCTCAAGGCGTGATAAAATGCAACATCACAGAAATTACAGCATCACAGAACAATACAGATATCTGGGATCCCCGGGTTTCACAGAGCCACTACTGAAACCCGACGTTCCCCTGGTCGTGTAGATAGCCTGTGCAATTAAAACCTAGACCCCTATGGGCGCGGCAAGTTACCCGCCAAAACCTGAAGCGAGGCAGCCCCCTTCAGCAACGTGAATGGACCACCCAGCACTTCACGGAATCCGATAACTTAGGCACCCCTCCTGGGTCAACCTGTACCCCCTACGAGTGCGGCGAATAGCCCGCCAATTCTAGAGTGAAGCCCCTTCCGTCTCAATGCCATGAGATGCGGGCTTGTTGCCCTCTAGAATCCGGCTATCCGTGCACCCCTCCGCAGGGCAATCCTAGTACAGAAAGTAAAATATACATACAACAGGTACATCGACCGCAACCTGGTCGTGCCCCAAAATAATAATACAAACAGGCAGTGACGGCAGTCCACATGTCGGACGCTCGCCCCGCAATATCAAATGTACATAATACAACAAAACTGTACTACCACTGCAACCAGGCTATCCCCACGATCGATCCGCAACATCACAGCAAAATCACAGAACATCAACGTGAAAATCATGTTCGCAAATCCGTCTAACCGGGCTATAGCAGTTAGACAGGATTTACCGATCAAGTCACATTCACGGTCGCAGATATAATGTAAATACTGTGAAATAATGTGTTTAAAATATCCGATCGATCAAATTTTACCAAGTGGGCCCCCAAGTACTACTGTAGCACATCAAGAAATTCTGGGCCCAAAAATAATATTCCAAAACCCCTATTTTCAACCCAGAAAGCGACTGCAGAAATTTGATACAGCAAGGACATCATTGTGCGGCGGAACCGCGGCCCAAAGGGGGGTTTGGCCGCGGTTCCGCGCTTCAGTAGTCGAGTTACTGTGTCGAATTTCTACAGAGTGCTTAGAACTTCCAGTACATCACTATTTTACAACCTGAAAAATTTTTGGACTTCAAAAAATCTCGACAGAAACTGATGTGAAGAAAAACACGGTTTTTGGAATTTTGTTCGATCGGAAATGTAAAACACATCAGACAAAGCTAGACTATTTTAATGGCGAGGCTCTGATACCACTGTAAGTGCACGGCGGCGCCCCGGCCTCCATCTCGAGGCCAAATGCGGAAGCGGTGGTTAACTTTAATTTTCTTGAACCGGCACCACCGCGCACTAAAAACCCGGATCGGGCCATTAACTAGGCCTAACTAACTACAAGATGGGGAAGAGAGATATACCGAGCGATCCGTGTCCTCCGGTCTTCTCGCCGTCATCCCGATCTCCCGCGGAGTGTCCAGTCTCCACCTCCTCGCCGAAAGGGCATCACGTCGCCTGCTTCTTTTACGGGCTCCCACCTCTATACCGAGACAACTCGGGCACGAAGCTGGCGAGTCGACGTGCCTAAGGTTTGCTGTAGAATAGTGTAGAGATCTATATCTCATTTGGGGTTTGTATGGAGTTGCCTTTTTGAGATGGTGGAGGAATGGAGTTTTGGAGATGGAGCTAAGTGGATTTTGTGCAATACAAATGAACAAAAACCCCTCACCCAAAATTGGGACAGCCCTCCCCTTCTTCCATGGCCGGCCAAGCATTAGCAAGAGAGTGAGAGTGTGAGAGAGTGTAACAAAGAGGTAGCCACAAGAATAATGCAAGGGAGAGAAAAGGCCATCATGCAAAGAAATGATCACTAGCCTAAACCTACACTCCAACACAATCATCACCTCAAGCATGATGACTCCAAAAGGTCAAGCCATCATGACACTACAAGACTAGCCATGATGACTAAAGAAAGTCAAGCAATGATGGTGCAAGTATCATGATACAAAAATATGCAAAGACCCCCTTCCAAATTACTTATTTGCACAAATGCAAATAAGCCCTCCTCCACCAATCTTCGGCCAATGAACGATACGAAGGAAATTGGCCGAAACGGAAAGCAAACTGCCAACTCCAGAAAACTGGTCCCGTAATAAATTACAGGAAAACCCCGATACTGTGCATACACACCCGCATTTGTATTCCGACCGAAATACAAATACAATGAGACAAAATCTACACTGTACCATACTAGGATCCGGCTTAAACCAAAACCGGCTAGTAATATCCGTTCGATCCTGATCCGTGCAATACCGCACGTATCCGATCGAACCCTGCCATATATCCATACGGCCTCTAGTACTAACCGTCCGATCCTGATCCGTGCAATACCGCACGTATCTGATCGGACCCTGCCATATCTCCATACGGCCTCTACAGCGTTTCGCCCGAAAGCTGAGTAACTGAATGTGGGGGACTCTAAAGACTCGTCAACACCATGGCTGTAGATTTAACCACTAGCACGTCAGAGGTATAAGCCAATACGTAACGGGCCACCAGCTATTGACCAAAAGGGACGTCGATGAGCGAACTCATCCTGACACCCTACTGAGCCTATCAGTGACAATATCCGTACAGTCCGGTCCGTTCGTCTATGAGCATCGCATGGCGGGCCTAGGGGTTGGTAAAAGTCAGACCCCCAAAAGCGGTACAAGTCGTGTCGGAGTGTAGCCCAGAACACCCTGAGATACTACTGGAATACCTACCAGTAAATCTCCTGCCTCGGCCGAGGGCTTCGTGTAATGGCTCTCCTAGACACAGCGCGACCTCACCCCCAATACCGGGAGGGACGAACCCCTGAAGATCCGCTCACTGCCTCCATGTGGCTCGGGACTGTACCCAACTAAAACCTGTTTGCATGTCTCCTTTGAGCGTGGTAGGGTAGTAATCAAAGTACAGTGGGAACTCACACGAGACAAATGACGATCCTCAGGTCGATGAACTAACCTGTACACATGTCATCAGGGAACTGCTATCTGACGTCAGGTATAAGACCAACTAGCATATTCCCGGCGAGTCCTGTCCGGTGTACTCATAACCCAATGAGCACCTGTATACATCTTAGGTGAACCAACAGACACCAGTGGCTTGTGAGACCGGCCACCACCCCTCGTCGGGGTCTCGACTGTATACACTAGTCTACTCTGGAGTATCGATGCCCTGTCTCGAAACTCCCACGACTAGGGACCTTTTAAGGATGTGCTTATAGACCCCAGCTCCCACTTATATGATCGCCCTCATACTGCTGGTGGTCAAGCAAGATTCCTAGGGGCTCTATCAACGTGTAATAGCGACATGTCAGGTCACCTAAAGCAGTACACGATGATAAAGATAAACCAGATAGCATACTATCATCTCGAGTAAGACTGTCCTACCGGGATAGGTCCTCCCTCAATCATTGCAATCACGTGCCTGTGATCCAATAATTGACTCTGAGGGCACTATCTCCAACACTAGTTTTCTAGTTCGATTCCTAGGATGTTTGCTTAGCACCCTCTAAATTTTTGTTGTGGCATATTTGATGCTTGCTAATCCTAAGCATGGTGCTAAGGAAACCCTACACAATCAGCGAATAAAATGGTGGAGGGCGTACTTTTTTAACGCCAACAAACGAAAAAGCCTTATAGGGTCTCTCTCTCTCTCTCGATATATATATATATATATATATATATATATATATATATATATATATATATATATATATGCTCCATTGCAAAACGGTTCCCGATTTTTAAAAACGAGAACTCTCGGCCTATGGCATATTTTAACGATCCTATTTGTTCAAGCTGATCACACTACCCTCAAATATATGTGTATGAAATATCAAAGGATTTGAAGACCTCTGACCTATGCATCAATCTGTGCAAAAATGAAAATCTTTCGATAATGCAACATATACTTCATTCGATGCATAGGTTAAAGTTCTTCAAATCCTTTGATTTTTCATATACATATATTTGAGGGTAGGATGATCAACTTAAATAGATCGGATCGTTAAAATATGTCGTAGGCCGAGAGTTTTAAAAATCGTGGACCGATTTGCAATAGATCACTCATATATATTTATATATATATATGTGTGTGTGTGTGTGTGTGTGTGTGTGTTGGGGGAGGGGGGGAAGGTGATTATTTTCGACGATCGGCATCTATCATCGTTTTCTTTATCATGTAAGATGTGGATACACCAAATTACATATTATTCTATCACTTTTTCACCGTTGGTTTAGTGGGTGCAAAATTAATGGTTTAACGACAGTATAATTTTCTACATTGCTAATTCAATGGTGAAAAGATTGTGGAATCGCATAAAATTTGGTGTATCCATATCTTCCATGATAAAGATGATGATGGGTGCCGATCCTCGAAAAAATCATGGAGGATATAGAATTTTGCTGCTACCTAACGAAAAAGCTTACTATGGCCTTTTTTCTTCATTATTCTCTCTCTCTCTCTCTCTCTCTCTCTCTATATATATATATATATATATATACTCACACACACACACACTGGATTGGAAAAATCATACCCGATATCTTAGAAATATCTCAATCTGCATACTTTTTGAATCCAGATACAACCATTTCCTTGCCTCCCATCGATTCTAAGAACCAATTTGGGGATATTTCAAAAAAACATAAACAACTTCTTAATGTTTTTGTCTGTCCAAACACATTTGTGATGCATAGTGAGTTTGAGTGGATGGTATAGATAATCCAATAAATCTGAATGGGTAAATTGCTGTGTAATCTCCCAAAGTTTCACCTTTGTTGCACTTTTATACCTTACTAATTTTTTCATGCACAAATATACCCAAAATTAAGTACAAACCGTAAACAAATTGTTACCCCGGGTTAACCTACCGTAGTATTTTTCGCAAAACATGCACAACATCTGATAGATTCCAGACTTGTTCTGCCCCTGAACTCCCTATAATTCCTTTATAAAAATTTCTCCACTGAAAATTTATTTTTCACCCACCAAAAGCAAATTATGGTAGTACAGTGCAAGTTTGGACCTTAAGGTATTTCAGTGAAATAAACAATAGGGTATATAAGTGCAATAAGGAAAATTTGGGGGATTAGAACGATTTAGCCAATCTGAATAGCTATCGGTATTGATTTTGCTTCATATTGGGCTAATTTACTACTGTGATCTCTTGCTTTATATACAGATAGTATATGACTGATCACTTCTCATATTTAGAAGATTACTCTTTTCTCTTTTGTATAGATATTCCAGAGTTATATCTTGTTTACATTTGTATAAATTGAACTCTCTCATATCAATATTGTTTGCACATAAAATAGGATTTGGCTAAGCATGCCGAACAGGATAGCAAAGCGTAGAGATAGTTCGACCCATAATGATTATGGGCCGAGTCGAGAGGAAGTATGGCGAAATGTGACCGGCTCCCATACTTCGTTGATAAGGAAAAGGATTAAAAGGGAAGATTTGCCGGGTTCTTCGAACTATGAGGAGGTTTGGAAAGTTCGTTATGGCTGGTTCAATCAGATCTTTGGAAGACTTTGGAAACAAGTAATATCGGAAAGGAATTAGGGTTTCGTACTGGTTAAAGGGCTATAAATATGAAGAACTAAGGAGGAAAGAGAAATCAATCAATCAATCAAAGAACAGCATCTCTAAGAAGTCTTACCCGAGCGCTACCGCAGCCATATCTGATTCATATAGTGTAGATCACTGGCATAAAAACGCTATTTCCGTCGAGGCTATGACGAGATGTGAGACGTCCAACCTTCCTCGATCAGGTAATGCCTCGTGTTCCCTTAGATCTATTAACTGCAGTAACAAGATGAGGAACAACCCTCGGCCGGCTCATTGGCGTGCTTGATCCTTTTGTGTAGCGCCGATCGGGATAAGGCCGAGGTTGCCATGGACAAGGTTAGAATTAAAACTGAAGGCGCGAGCAACTCGAAAGTTCAGACCTTTGCTTGTGCCGAGGTTTTATGGCCAATCGTGGCCTAGGCGAGGATTCCGGCTCCGCTCGGTCCGGTATTAAACGACCAAGCGACTCAGATGTCCAGCTTTGCACTCGAATAATGAGAGCATGCTGAGCAGAATAGCTGATGAGTCTTGACTCGACTTGAGGCTCGCTTTGCAAGCGACTCAGACGTCCTGCCCTGCTCCGGCATTCGGTCTCTAGGTCTAGTCTCCGGCATTCGGTCTCTAGGTCTAGTCGAGACTGAGGGTCAAATCATAAGACTTTATTGATGTATTTATTAAATGATGAAAGCATTAAAAAAATAGTGATAACTGATAGTTAAATTCTTTGACTATTTAATCTTTGTATTCACCATTTTCTTTTAAGGGTCGAGTTCACTGAAAGAATGTTCTTCCCTTCCTCAAAAAATGGCCCAACTATTATGGGAGACTTGTTGGCTGAACTTGTTTATTCGCTCGTATGATTGACAGGAAAATCAAAGAACAAATATAATCATTTGATTCTCCATCTATGATACCTATGAGTATATATGAGTACATTCTTTTTACGATCCATAATTTTAATACTTCTATTACCTAGAATGCGCGAAAACAGAATATTAAGTTATGGAGGTTGGAATCTCCCTCAGACGTTGTCCTCTATCGATCTTATGGCCAGTGGATCTGAACAGTTGAGATTTATAGCGGGAGGTTGCGTGTGGATCTGTCACGCCCCGCATCCCAGTATACGGGCAAAGAGACGCGATAAGGCCGCTATGTATTTACTCAGAAGTAAACACGCTAAGCGTATCTAAACAATATAAAGTAAAAGTACACAAGAGACAAGATATAAATGAATAACAACTTTATTTATTTAACATTTTTTTTACAATACAACTGAAATGTAAATACATGGAATGAAAGTAATGCCTAAACAATGGCATAACAGAAATAGAAATAGTATGTATAAGTATCTAAAGCTCCGGGTCGAATACTAACTGCTCCAAATCCTCGGTGCTGGGCTCAATCTCCAGTGAGTCTGATCCACCTGACAACATTCCAAAGAAAGAAGAAAAGAAATGTCGTCAGCGAACAATCGCTCAGTATGTCCCATGGATGAGTAGAAATAGTATAGACAGAAAGAGAATATAAGTTTTAATGTTTTATTATATTATTAACGCTGTTGTTTGTAGCTTGGTACAGAAAATGCCAGTGTATACGAGAGGAGTCCCACTATTTCGGAGACTAAGGTATACGGAGCAGAAGGAACCGTTCAGCTATGGTACAACGGCAATGGATATTCAGGTTTTGTGTATTATGGTTACAGTCTCGTGCCACTTTTAACACCTTCCGTACCAATCTACCCCTTATAAACTCCGTGTTGTCATTATTGTATTGATTGTATTGTATTGTCTTGTATTGCAAGTTGTATATGGATGACTTGCCAGAACCATGATATCAGTAAATGGAACGGATATAATGGATGTACATGTAGATGGAATATATTCATGGTTCGGTTCAGTCAATATAGATTGATATAAATTGAATAGAAGGATTCATGTTGAATTGTAATTTATACTTGAATTACATTTAAGTCAGATTGATTAGATTGAGACTCGGTCCAAGTCAGACACTTTAGAAAAGAAATTGAAATCCTGAATTAGGTTTTGATGTTATCGGTAACTGCTGCACATGGACGGCAGGATTTGTGTCTTTTTCCAAGACAATTACCGTGTTGATAATACCGTTTATTAGATTGTCTACCTTAAATAGGAAAGCACCCATATCTCTGGCTCCCTGAGGCTCAAGAGACTGGTCCCGCTTAAACCTATATTTACTAGGGTCCTTATTGTAATTTAATATAATTTGAGAGGGTTTTATGTAAAAATAGGTTGATATAATTTTCAAAATACACCTCAAGTATTTAATTATCGTCTTTAAGTTTTTCATAGATGTATATTTTATAAATATGAAATTTCTAGCGAGTAGAACTTAGTTTTCATAGTATATGGTATTTTATTGAAATATTGGAATTGTTTTATATTTGGATGATATTTTCATGTAACGGTGATTTCTTTTGAAAACTTGGAATATTTATATAATATAATTAAAATAGATATTTTGATATTATATATATATATTTATATACATATATTTTAAAATAATTTTTATTTATTTTCTTGTAGAAATCTCATTTCTAAAGAAAAATATATAAAAATTTCATCGAGATCGAATGCTCCTTTCGGAAGTCTGCATCTCGCTCCACTAGACCCGATAACGTATGATGATCTGCACAATCCCGAACAGGGTCCCCAAAAGTGAGTTGTAGAGGTGCAATTGCAAGGAATTGTTTAATACATCTTTTTATAGAAATAGTTTTATAAGTTGATGGTATTTATTTGCAAAGTCGTTTTATCCCATAACTATGTTCCCATATTTCCATCGTGCTATGTTAGAGATGTGTGTTGTGATGAGATAGGTCATTATCTTGTGACTTATCTAAAGGTAATACAGGAATTATGTTGTTTTATGTCAGGAATGAAGTTTGTGGTATTTTGCTGTAAAACTACGATAAAAATTGCAATAAATAATATTTTGAGATGAAACTTGTTTTAATAGATTTTTTTATGTTTTTTAAACAATATGTGAGAGTATGAAATTTTATTGATTAAGAAAAGTAACGTTTTAAAGAAAAACCGAATCGGATGTCGGATTAACTCAGCTTCCGTCGGGTTTTAAAAATGAAAGATAGTAGAAGAGAGGGGGAGAGGGTACTTACTGGCTTTTAAGGTAGAGGGAGAAGAGGGAAGAGTAGGGAAGCGCTGGTGCGTCGTTTCGTCGCCTGAAACTCCTTGGATCGTTGCCAGAACTTTACCCTTTTGCTAACTACACTTGTACACTAAAGGACTTGAGAATTTTGTATAGTTTTTGTAATGAAATTCTGAGTGAGGAGAGGTGAAATATGGTGTGTTATTTATAGGGGAAATTAGGGTTTAGTTGTGATGAAGAATGCATTAAAATTCGCATTAAAATTGGATTAAAGGGGCATTTTATTGCACTCAGAGTAAACAAGCAATATGGGGTTAGTGGGGTAGGCCAAGAGTTGCAGAGATTTAGATATGGGGGCATTACCATCTGTTTAGACCGGAGGTGCCGGGGATTTTATGGGTTTCGCCGGGCCTTTGCCGACGGGGGTGCTGGGGTTGGGTGCCACGTGTTGGTGTCGCCTCGTATACCCTCGTGCACATGTTTAAATATTCTATAACTTAACATATTACGTGTTGTGCACGTGCAAACTCTTGGGTTTCTAAAAGATTAAAAGAAATTTAACTAAAAAGATAATGTGGCTGGAAGGATTCGATCACGGGGGTACATCACAGCAGTGTAAGGCTTTACCAATGAGCTACAAGTGATTTCTTGTTGTTCAAAAGCAAAACAAACTTATAACTCGTGCTCAGGCTTAGATGTCCCTTTCTGTATTTTTGAAAAATTTCATACAGGAAGCTTAGGGTTGTTACATTTTACCCTACATATAAAAATTTCGTTCTCGAAATTTGTAGAAGGAAAGTGTAACAGATTCAAAAAAAGTTTGATGATAAAACTATTGTTAGTGCATGAGAAATCTGTGGATGAATGAAAGAATGAGAAAGTTTTGGTAAGGTTGAAAAAGAGATGAGGGAATTACCAGGGTTACCTTGTTTTACAGTCTCGGCTTCTACGGGCGCTAAGGTGTAGGCCTGACGTCGGGGTACATTCCTCCTAGCTGGAGGCACATTCCTCTGTCCTTGGGGCATGTCTTTCTTCCCTCGAGGCATGTTCCTCAGTGCCTGTTGGAATTGGCGAGTAGGCTGTGCACGTGGTAGAGCTGGGAGTGCAAGACGAGGTGCAGGAGCCTGGATAGCTGGCTGCTGCGGATAGTTGGTGGGTATGTGAGCTGGGTTGCGTCTATAAGGATAGGTTCCAATTCTATGATTGGAAGTGCCACAAACTAAGCATGGGCCTTTTGAGCGCCTACAGTCCTTCCACAAGTGTCCTTCCCTCTTGCAATTGAAGCAAAAATCTGAACTCGGCTGGTTAATTGTTTCTCCTATTCTCCTGGGTACAAAAGATGTCCTTGAAGAGGCTCCTCCTGTCATCTGGGTGGCAGGGCGCTTCACTCCGGCAGATTGGGGTCTGCCCTTCATCTTCACTACTGCCTCATATCTACGGGCAGCTATGTCATGGGTTGGAAAATCCTCTGTAGCAGTTTGCTTCACTCCGGTTGCTTCCGCTTCTGGACGGTGTTTACCACCGAAAACCGGGAAGACAAATGTCTTGCCTGAATTTTGGGAAAGATACTATTTGGATTTATCCATCCATCTCTCGAAAGATACCAAGTTGATTTATGGCACCGTGCATCGGAGGTTTGGATGGATGCAGCCATTGTAGCAGACTTCGTCAGATTCCCCCTCGTTGTGAGGGGTTTTTGATTGTGGGGACGCTCTTCCCTGCAGGCGCAAGACCCTGCAGTTAATTACATTACCGTATCTCGTTAATCACTTTCTCCTGCTTCATAAGGTCACTTCGTGTCGTGTGTATTTGTTTTATTTTTGGTTGCCCGTAGATTGTATACGAAGACTAATTTATGTTGTCGCCCGTAAGGCGTGGATTAGTCCAAATCCGTCAAATCTGTATATCATAGATTTGGGTTTGGGTTGATTTAAGGATCGTTAATCTCATTTGAGATTAAGATCAACTTAAATATTTGTTAAGGATACGTTAGTCCGATCTTAGACTAAGATCTACTTAACGGGGGTTTAGGATCATTTTTGATCCAACAGAAGAGCATTTTGGCTCTATCGTTTTAGTTTAGGGACGTTACGGTCCGTAAATCACCATTTTTTTGGGATGAGGGTTTAGTTTAAGGACGTTACGGTTTATAGCTTAGTTTAAGGACGTTGCGGTCCATAGCTAGTTTAAGGACAATGCGGTCCACAGCTTAGTTTAAGGACGTTGCAGGCCGCAGGGATGTGCTCATGGGTTTGGGAGTGCACCAAAGAGCTGTTGGTTGTCGGGACCCTCCCCCTCTCTGAAGACGTTGAAGAATTACAACGATATGTATCAAATGTATGGAGAGACGTACTCTTGAACCAAACTCCAGATTGAAGGGAGAGATCATGGTGGAACGAACACCATTTTAGATACCATTTGTTAGGAGATTATTAGTCATCTTTGCAACTGAGATTGATTTGGAGAGACCTAAGCATAGGAGGGCTCGGCTGACTGGTGGTCCAAAGGGTTTTGGCCTCGGGAGACTGGGCTAATTTGGGCTAAGATCGGCCTCTTATAGCGTTAAACACTAATTTCTGCTCGGCGCTCACGTGCTCCTACGTGAGGCTCTAAAGCAGTGTTAAACACTAAAATTTAGAGCGCTCATGTGTGGCACGTAAGGCGCCTGAGAATTGGGAACTAATTCTTTGGATTTATTCTCTTGTTCTTTTATAAGTGCTAAGCACTATTGGGTGTCACGTGGGATCATGTGACTCGATCTCAGTTGTTCCTTTTTGTTCCTCAGAGGTGCCCACGTGGGAACACGTGATCTGTTGTTATAGCGTTGAACGCTAATCATTTCTTTTATGTGCATGGAGATCTTGATCTGAGTTTTGAGAATTTCAGGTCCCTTATTTTTATAAGAATTAAATTCTTTTACAGGTTTAAACCCAATTTTTATCAGAGGAATTAAATTCCTATATCTTTTGGAAGAATTAAAATTTTCAAACTTAGTTCTTTCCCCTAAGTTTTGAGTATGCATGATAGAATCTCCCCGATGAGAATTAAATTCTCAACTTTTGAGGAGATCTGCTTCTGCAGACTTCAACCAGCGGAAGAACTAAGTTCTTTTTAAAAGAGTTAAACTCTTTGAGTGGTGAAGAAGAGATAAAATGATCTCTAGGTCTTTCTTCTTACTTAGGGTTTATTTTTTTAAAAGAGAGATCTTCTTCTTTTTTGTTTCTCAAATCTTATGGGGGGGTCTTCTCTTTTTTTAGAGAATTAAATTATCTCTCTATTTTTCTTCCCCTCCCCCTCTATGTGTTTCTCCTCCTCTCCTCGCTCTTATTTATACGAGAAGAACAAGAATCAATTTGTTAAGAGAATCTCTCATTGAGAGATCATAATTGATTCCATGATATTTTAGATCAATCGGTGAATTTTATTCACCGTTGGATTTTTAATCCAAAGGCTCTCTATAACATAGAGGATTTCTTGTTTATTTAACAAGATTATGAATATCTTGTTATTTTTAACAAGATCAGAAATATATTTTCTTAATATAGAATTTAATTCTATCATATCTTTTTAGTTTAACAAGATCAAAAATATTTTTTTTTCATATAGAATTTAATTCTATCATATAGATATCTCGTTAGTTTAACGTAGAATTTTATTCTTATCATATGAATATCTTGTTAGTTTAACAAAATTAGGAAAATATTTTTCTATGATAGAATTTTATTCTACTAGATGATCACCGTTGGATTTTTGATCCAAAGGTTCTCTATTTAACAGAGAAGATCTTTCTAGTTTGAGGAAGATCGGGAAAATATTTCCCAAATAGAATTTAATTCTATCATATGATTTAATTGGTAATATTTTTTCACTGTCGGATTTTAAATCCAGTATTCTCTGTTAAAGAACGATCTTTCCATATTAGAAAGATCAAGGAAAATATTTTCCAAATAGAAATTAATTTTATCACATAGAATTTAATGTGAGCATTTTAAATTGGGGCGCTCACATGCTTTGCATGTGAGAGGAAAGAGAACTCACGTGTTTAACACGTGACCCCTGGTGTGGGTTTTATCCTGTTTATGTTCAGAGCGCTCACGTGTTTAACACGTGATGCCCGTTTGGCCATTTAGATTTATTTATGTTCAGCGTTCATATGCTTTGCATATGAGTGCTCACGTGTTTTACACGTGAGGCCCATTTGGCCCTTAGTTATGTGTTTTCAATGCCTATAAGCTTTGCATATAAACGCTCTCTTATATGCTTTGCATATAAACCCTCACATGTTTAAGATGTGATGTCCAACCGTGAATTATTTTCTTGTATCTTCTCTCCCTTTTTTATAAGGGTTATAAGGGAACAAATATCTCTTGGCCAAAAATTTTGGTGGGAACAAATGCCCCCCACTACTTTGCCCACGTAAATATGAACGTGGGTGAAGTAGTGCAAAGTAATGCGTGACCATAGAATTGATGGCTTAGGAGATAAGTTTGGGGTCCTTGTAGCCTAAGACTTTTCAACTTCATGAGCCGTAAGTCGAGACGAGTCGGGAAGTTCTCGCAGGAACATTGTTTTCCCTACGAGTCGAGACGAGTCGAGAAGTTCTCGCAGGAACATTGTTTTCCTTACGAGTCGAGACGAATCGAGAAGTTCTCGCAGGGACATTATTTTCCGTACGAGTCAAGATGAATCGAGAAGTTCTCGCAAGGACATTATTTTCCCTACGAGTCGAAATGAATCGAGAAGTTCTCGCAGGAACATTATTTTCCCTACGAGTCGAGACGAATCGAGAAGTTCTCGCAGGAACATTATTTTCCCTAGGAGTCGAGAAGTTCTCGCAGGGACATTATTTTTCCTACGAGTCGAGACGAGTCAATAAGTTCTCACAGGGACATTATTTTCCCTACGAGTCAAGACGAATCGAGAAGTTCTCGCAAGGACATTATTTTTCCTATGAGTCGAGATGAATCGAGAAGTTCTTGCAAGGACATTATTTTCCCTACGAGTCGAGACGAATCGAGAAGTTCTCGCAGGAACATTATTTTCCCTACGAGTCGAGACGAATCGAGAAGTTCTCGCAAGGACATTATTTTCCCAAAGAGTCGAGACGAATCGAGAAGTTCTCGCAGGAACATTATTTTACGAGTCGAGATGAATCGAGAAGTTCTCGCAGGAACATTACGAGTCGAGACGTTCTCGTAGGAACATTATTTTCGCTATGAGTCAAGACGAATCGAGAAGTTCTCGCATGAACATTATTTTCCCTACGAGTCGAGACTAATCGAGAAGTTCTCGCAAGGACATTATTTTCCCTACGAGTCGAGACGAATCAAGAAGTTCTCACAGGAACGTTATTTTCTCTATGAGTCGAGACGAATCGAGAAGTTCTTGCAACGTGAACATTGTTTTCCTTACGAGTCGAGAAAAATCGAGAAGTTCTCGCAGGGACATTATTTTACGAATCGAGAAGTTCTCGCAGGGACATTATTTTCCCTGCGAGTCGAGACGAATCGAGAAGTTCTCGCAGGGACATTATTTTCCCTATGAGTCGAGACGAGTCGAGAAGTTCTCGCCGGGACATTATTTTCCCTATGATTCAAGACGAGTCGAGAGGTTCTGGAAGGAACATTATTTTCCCTACGAGTCGAGACGAATCGAGAAGTTCTCGCAGGAACATTATTTTCCCTACGAGTCGAGACGAATCGGACGAATCGAGATGTTCTCGCAAGGACATTATTTTTCCTACGAGTCGAGACGAATTGAGAAGTTTTCGCAGGAACATTATTTTCCCTACGAGTCAAGACGAATCGAGAATTTCTCGCAGGAACATTATTTTCCTTACGAGTCGAGAAGAATCGAGAAGTTCTCGCAGGAACATTATTTTCCCTACGAGTCGAGACGAATCGAGAAGTTCTTGCAGGGACATTATTTTCCCTACGAGTCGAGACGAATCGAGAAGTTCTTGCAGGGACATTATTTTCCTTATGAGTCGATACGAATCGAGAAGTTCTCGCAGGGACATTATTTTCCCTACGAGTCGAGACGAATCGAGAAGTTCTCGCAAGGACATTATTTTCCCTACGAGTTGAGAAGTTCTCGCAGGAACATTATTTTCCCTACGAGTAGAGACGAATCGAGAAGTTCTCGCAAGGATGTCCTAATGTTACAGTAACCTCTGCTAATAGAAGTCCGTTAGGGTCTGTTGTACTAGGTTGTTTACCCCGTCGTACCGTCATGTTGGCTGATGTATTCCCTGATATGCAATCTTGCTATTCGAGTAGCCTCGCAACTGTCGTGTCTCTGATCCCTTCGGGTGCTGGACAAGACGTCTTCAAGTAATCTCCCAGGTCATATTACCATCGGAAGGGTAAGCGTTAGGGATTTTACATGCCGCTTTTTACTTGAGGTTAGGCTCAATTTGGGAGCCCCGATGAGTCATGACCACTCCGCGCTGGTGTAGGATGATCTCCGATAGTCTTTCAGGTTTCATTTGACTTGTCGTCAAAACCCTGAAGCTAGGGATCTTCCTTTGCTTCATTTGTTGACATTGTGTCTGCTATATTGCGACGAATGTCGAGGTTGTTTCGAGGTTGTCTCGAGGTTGTCTGTGAACCGTCGAGAGTCGGAACTAGGAACCTTACCATGGCTCTATTTTTTTGACCCTGGGGTTGGTTGTTGACGTTGTTTCTGCATCCTATTGGAGTGAGAAGGAACGCCGTTGTGATCTTTAGGCTGTAGATGTTGCCGTCGAGACCCTGAAGCTAGGGATCTTTCTTTGCTTCGTTTGTTGACATTATGTCTGCAATATTGCGATGAATGTCAAGGTTGTCTTTAGGTTGTCAGTAAACCATCGAGGGTTGGAACTAGGGACTTTTCCATGGCTCCGTTGTTTTGACCCTAAGGTCGGTTGTTGACGTTGCGTCTGCATCCTGTTGGAGTGGAGAAGAAACGCTGTTGTTGATCTCTAGGCTGTAGATGTTGCTGTCGAGATTTGGCTCTCTTTCTGATGGAGCCTAGTGGGAAAATTTGGTTCCTTTTTCGTTTGTACCCATGGATTGTATACAGGGGTCGATGTGGACTCACCTGCAGGGCAAAAATTTTCATTTTTCAATTTTTTTTGTTTCCGCGATGCTCTATCATTTCAGCTTTTTATATCGCGAAAGTCGCGATTGCCCAATCATTTCGGCTATTTTTTGTGGTGCCCAATCTTTTCGGCTGTTTTTTTTCTTTTTACTCGCTGCTTTTTATTGCGAGTTGCTCAAACATTTCGGCTGTTTTTGTATGCATATATTTTGCTCGCTGGTTTTTGTTGCGAGTTGCCTCATCATTTCGGCTATTTCATATGCATTTTTTGCTCGC
Source organism: Agapanthus africanus (assembly GCA_030015575.1). Lineage (NCBI taxonomy): Eukaryota > Viridiplantae > Streptophyta > Magnoliopsida > Asparagales > Amaryllidaceae > Agapanthus > Agapanthus africanus. The sequence continues at coordinate 115,231,602 of CM057340.1, read as the reverse complement.
TGATTTTTATTGCGAGTATGGAACTTGAGATCTGATACCAATCTTAGCATCAGCATCGCTGCGACTAGAATATGGCCAGGAGCAAATCATCATTTGCTTCGAGAAGAATTGGAATTTACTACCAATTTAAGCATCAGCATCGCTTCCACTGGAATGTTGCTGGGAGAGAATGATCACTTGCCTTTGTCGATTTGAACAAAGGCGGCTCAGCAAACAGGGTTAGGATCCTGTTGACTAAGGCCTTTTGACTTTACGAGCTGTAAGGGTCTCATAAAGGTATTTCTCCCCATGAGTCGTGAGGATCTCGTAGGTATAGGTTCTCCTTAGAAGTAGTGAGGACTCTAAAGTGATATTTTCTCCTGCAAATCGTAAGGATCTTACAAGAGTGTTTTCTCCTTACAAGTCGAGAGGACTTATAAGTGTCGTTCACCACATGAGGAAACTTTTCGCCAACGGTGGAACTAAGTGAGGGAACGTTTGTTTGTAACCGTGGATTTTATACAAGGGTCAATATTGAACAGATTTTAGGGCAACTTTGGGGAGTGTGATGGCTTAAGGACAAGTTCAGGTCTCTGTATATTAAGGCTTTTGAATCCTATGAGCCATGAGGGTCTCGTAGGGGGGATTCTCCTTATGAGTCGTGAGGATCTCGTAAGTGTAATTTCTCCTTAGGAATCATGGGGATCCCTAAATGTGTTGCTCCCTTGTGAGTCGTAAGGATCTCATTCAGGTGTTTTCCCCTTACAAGGTTGAGAGGACCTTGCTGGTGTTTTTATTTTAATGAGATTGCGTCCTTTCGGGTTTTCACAAACTCGCCGGTAGTCCTGCTGTTTTTACTCACGGCGCCCTTTCGGTTTTTCATCCGTTCCCATTTAGCTTGGGGACGTACCATTTTTTTAACCCATGGAAGCTTTGATTGCAACACAGATCCCAGAAAAAGATATAGCCATGTTTGGGGCGAAGAGTGCTAGTTTAGGGATATTTTGGTCCATTGTCAGTTTAGGGACATCTCGGTCCAACCAGCTTCGAGGCGAAGTTTTGCCGGATACTACTTATAGAGTTTGGACTCAGGAAGACATCGAGCGGACACGAGCGTCTTCATCTATCATTAACCTAAGCAGTGACTCGTCAAGCGTAGTATTTCTTAAGGAACCGGCCGTTTATTGGCCGGAAGGGTCTTTCGCCATGCATATCCATGAGAAAGTAGGCCCCACCTTAGTAGACTTTGTCTATGATGTACGGGCCCTCATAGTTCTGCTAGAATTTTCCCCGCTTTGTACGGTTGGGGATCATAGGACTTTTTACGACTAGCACGAGTTCGCCTTGGCGGAATGTTCTCGGCCTGGTTAGTCTTTCGTATAAGCGTGTCATCTTTGCTTTGTAAGCTTCTAGGTTTTGCTGCGCCATGAGACGAGTTTCTTCGAGGGCATCGAGCTCCTCAAGCCAAAGATGGGCATTTTCTTCATCCGTCAGCTCGTATCGAACTACTACTTGTAGTAAGGGTAACTCTATCTCCAAGGGAAGTACTGCTTTCACGCCGAATACCAATGCGAATGACGTAGTATTCGTGGCCGTTTTAAACGTGGTTCGATATGCCCAGAGAGCATCATGTAGTCTCTCGTGCCAGTCCTTTCTGTTTCTGGACACCGTTTTCTTTATGATCTTCATCAAGGTCTTGTTGAAAGTCTCAGCTAGACCATTAGCTCGGGGATTATAGACCGAAGAGTATCTCTAATCTATTTTATGCTGTTGTGCGAAGTGGCTGATCTTATGGCTTCTGTAGGCTGGCCCGTTATCGGAGATAATCCGTCGCGGAGTGCCGAACCGGTAGATGACGTGTGTCCTGAAGAAATGGAGGATGTTCTCCGTCTTCACTTCCCTTAAGGGTACTGCCTCCGCCCACTTAGAAAAGTAATCGGTTGTTGCCAATATGAACCGATGTCCCCTGGACGATGCTGTTGGATATAGTGCCCTCAGAGTCAATTACTGGATCACAGGCACGTGATTGCAATGATTGAGAGATGACCTATACCGGTAGGACAGTCTTACTCAAGATGATAGTATGCTATCTGGTTTATCTTTATCATCGTGTATAGCTTTAGGTGACCTTACAGATCACTATTACACGTTGATAGAGCCCTTAGGATTCTTGCTTGACTGCCAGCAGTATGATGGCGATCATATACGTGGGAGCTGGGGTCTATAAGCACATCCTTAAAAGGTCTCTAGTCGTGGGAGTTTCAAGACTGTGCATCGATACTCCATTAGTAGACTAGTGTATACAGTCGAGACCCCGAAGAGGGGCGGTGGCCGGTCTCACAAGCCATTGGTGTCAGTTGGATCACCTAAGATGTTTACAGGTGCTCATTGGGTTATGAGTACACCGGACAGGAATCGCCGGGAATATGCTAGTTGGTATTATACCTGACATCAGATAGCAGTTCCCTGGTGACATGTGTACAGGTTAGTTCATCGACCTGAGTGTTAGTGTATATGCCCTAGAGGCCATTACTGTATCATACTAGTTTGTATATTACTTGATGGAAGCTTGGGATATTCACCTTGTATAAACAATCTTGCTCAATATAGTAGTATGCTACTTGGTTTGTTTCTACTTCAATGTGTACTTGTGTTTATTTCAGTATATCACTTATACGCATTAGTGGAGCCCTTAGGATCTTTGCTTGATTACCAGCGTTGTGATGGCAGTCACACTAGTGGGGGCTGGGTAATCTATAAGCACATCCTTATACAGGTCCCTAGTCGCAGGACTATCGAGACAGGGCATCGATACTCCGGAGTAGACTAGCGTATGCGCTTCTCATCCCAGTGTGGGAGATGGTCTGTCCCACAGCCATCAGTACGTCGTACTGGAGATAGTATACGGGTGCTCGTTAGGTTACGAGTACACTGGACAGGACTCGTCGGGAACTGACAGGTTGGTACTATACCTATCGTCAGTTATCAGTTCCCAGGTGACATGAGTACAGCTTAGTCCGCTGACTTGACACTGGCACTTCGCCTCGAGTGTGTTCCCACTGCACTTTGATCACTACCCTACCACGGCTCAAAGGAGTCGTGCAAACAGGTGGTGGTTGGGTGCAGTCCCGAAGCACTTGGAGGCAGTGACGGTTAGACAGGATTCGTCTCTCCCGGTATTGGGGGTTGACATCGCGCTGTGTCTAGGAGAGCCATTACACGAGTAGTCCCTGGCCAGGGCAAGCGAGATATACTGGTAGGTTTCCAGTGTTATCTCAGGGTGTTTTGGGCTTCACTCCAACACGACTTGTACCGCTATTGGGGGACTGACGTTTTACCGCCCCCTAGGCCCGACATGCGATGTATCAGACGAACAGACCGGACTGTACGGAGACTGTCACATTCAGACTCAGTAGGAGTTCAGATGGGGTTTCACCTCGTCAGCCTTCTTGTCGACATCTACCTGGGGACCGTTACGCACAGCTAGTGCCGCTTGCGGTCTGTGGTTAAACCCACTGCCAGCGTAGTGTCGAGTCTTTAGAGTCCCACACAGAGGGTATTCGCCTCTGGGCAAAACAGAGTAGAGGTCGCATGGTTTTGCGACAGGGTTCATTCTCATCCGCGCACTTGTGCACGTTTAGAGTCCGGACGGATATTACTGGCTGGCTCTGGTTTGAGTCAGATATTGGTATATGTTTTTGGGGTTGCTTTTATCTCAGTATTCATGTTCCTCGGAACGAGGATGCAGGTGTGTATGCACGGTTATTTGAGGAAGAGGAAGATGACTTTCATTAGGGTTTCGGAACGGGTGCGTATGCACAGTTGACAGTCGTCTTTTTCCGAACCCTAATGGATTTGTATTATATCAATTAATAATATATAATAAAATGAAATTGTGTCATGGTTGGTTTTTGTTGACTTGTTGACCATGGTTGACTTGTTGACCATGGTTGAAGTTTTGACCATCATCATTACAAAAGAAAGATGCTCTTTGATTCTAGCAAATTCATTTAATGTTTGAAATGATAATGGTCATTCTAAAACTTTCCATCAACCTTTTCATTTTCATTATTATTATTATTGATAATTCTTTTTCTTTTGCATTATGGTTGCAAGAAAGAAAAAGGATAGCTCATTCTATCATATTCATTCTCTCTCTTCACTTCATCTTCTTCTTCCTCTAGCTAAAGAGAAACCTTCTCATGTGTTGAGAATCCTTCTCTTTAAAAAGAAAAGCACCCCTTAGACACTCTCTACTTATTCTAGGTTCAAGGTTTAGCAAGCCGGAAACCCTAGTTCACTCAAAGCACGAGGAAGAGCCCAAAGGTTGAACTCTCGAGGTGGATCCATCTTCGACGGAAGAAGGCGACAAAAAGAGAACCATCAACCTCTACAAAGTTTGAAGAAGAAGGAGTTCAAGTTTAGGTATAACCATCTTCATCCGAGTAGCTAACTCTCTTTAGCAAAGTATGCTAGTTTTAGTTTAGTTAAAGATCCCGACTTTGCTTAGTCCATGTTGCCCCTTGCGCTAAAAATTTGATTTTTATACCGTTTCCGTCTCCCCGTAAGAACCGGGGGTCGCAACGTGGACTTACAGTGGTATCAGAGCCTAACTAAACTTAAACTAGCTTGGTAGTGAAGTGTAACGAAGTTCGGAACCGAAAAAAATCACAAAACCGGAAAAACAAAACCCTAAGTTTCTGTTGAAATTTTTTCTGCTCTAAATGAAATACTTTATACTTGTAAATTCGGCTCAGGGTTTTGTGTGAACACCCAAGAAAAACGATGCAGTGATTCGTTCAAACCGCCGCGCTTCAGCCGCACGAGGTAGGCATGTGCCGCGGAAGCGCCGCGGTTTGTCGTCTTCTGTGCATCGTTTTTCGTGCAGTGTGTGTCTGTGTTGGTTTTGGGATTTTTAAAATATATTATATGTGCCCAGATTTTCCAGAACTGAAATTCACTTTTGGTGTCCTATAATTCCGTATTTTTTTCCAAACTTCACTGCACTTTGACTATGATGGTTATATCTGTGATGCTTTCATGTATTGAACGTCGGCTAATCGCTATAAGACGATTAGTCGGGGTTATACATGATCTGTGTTTGACATTGGAATGTGTATATGAATATGTTGGACTGTCGCGGGTGAATAGCCGGGGTGGATGTGAGATGAGCTTTTGTTTTTCTTTCATTCATTGTAAATGTAAATTGATGTAATAATTATTATTTGTTTGGCCGCACAACCGGGTCGGGGTTGTAGCCGTCATTGTATAATTCTTTTTACTGTTTTGCTCCTAGGATAGACCCATGGAGGGGTGCACAAACTGCCGGGTACTTGGCGGGTAGTTTGCCGCACCCGTAGGGGTCTTGGGTGGGGTATTTGGCTATTCACCGCGACCGTGTTATCCGCTTTTCGTTCCAGGCTCGAAAGGATTGCGGATTGCTAGTATATCCAATGTATTCATCTGTGATCTGTAATGTCTATCATTGCTTTCTATTTAGGCGTTGCTTATGTTTTACAGCCGCGCTAGCCCAGCCCCCGCTCTGTCGTTAGTTAAGTAACCTAACGAGTGATGACGGGACCCCGTGGCGAATGCGAATGGCATAAGCGTACGTCATATTTTGGTTGTTTTCTGCAATGGTAGGAATTAAATGATGGGACGCATTAAAAGTACTAATGCAAGAATATCACGCATTAAAAGAACTAATGCAAGATAATAAACCAAGTTAAAATCGTTGGAACTCTTTCGAAAAACCACTCGGTTCTTTTCAAAACTAACTTTTAAATGCGGAGCTTGAGCCACTCCTTCTAAAAGCTATCTCGTTCCATCGATTATATCAAGTTCACTACGTTCACGGTTTCGCCAAAACCATTCGTAGCCCTCCGTCGTTTCGTATGGATGTTCAATAGTATTCAAGCTATGTTTGTTGACCTTCGTCAAGACATAGAGATTGGTAGCTGTTGGGTGTTCATATGTAGCATAGATAGATGCGTTGGTTTGGGACAGTCGTATTGCCTTGTTGACCTTCGTCAAGGGCATATACGGGTGGGTTCAAATTAACCTGGATAATGACGGGCAAAACTTGACATGTGACTTATGATTTGTTGACCTTTGTCAAAGTCATAAGAGCATGGGGCAAAAATCCACATCGGGAGTTTCATAAGTACTGAAACTTGCTAGATTTGCATACCATTTGGAGTGTGGTGATTCTGGTAGGATTCCTTCAGTTTCGTCACACGATGATATTTGGATCCCGATCCTACTGTGAGTATATGCTGCTCCTCGGGAAATTTCTCACTAAACGATCAATGCTATAAACCTAGTAGGTGCCTAGAAAGGTGTTAGCGGGGCTACGCCCCCAGGGAAAAGAGGTTATTTAATTAAGGAACTTCGCGAAAGCGTTGGAAAACCTCCCTCGAAGTACCAACACTGGCCTGGCTGAACGGTTAAGCAAGTATTGTGCGGTGGGATTGATCCTGACTAATTCTTCCTTTATGGTTTGAGGAGGGATTCGAGAGACAGTGGGAGCCATCCTGTTTAGACAAATTAAAAACCATTCTAAACTTGTAAGAGCATCGTGCTAAAGTGTTTCTTCTCTCCCCCCCTGCAGCGACCAAATCGAAATGACTGGACTTAAGTTACTTCTAGATAAAAACATATTGACAGGGCCAAACTACAAAGATTGGCTCAGGAATGTCAAGTTGGCAATCTCTTACGACAAGCTGGGGTATCTTTTTACCACCAAAGCTTCCCCCGTCCCAGGTCCCACCTCCAGCGTCGCGGATAAGGAAATCCGTAAGACTTGGGAGATTGACAGCGCGAAGGCCAGATGCCTCGTACTTGCCTTGATGGACAACGACCATCAGAGGAGGCACGAGAATATGGATTTGGAATCCATATTTCTTCATACAAAAGAACTGTATGGAGAGCAGTCTCGTATCGCAAGATACGAAGTGTCGAAGAAGTTATTTTCGACAAAGTTGGCCGTCGGATCATCGGTAGCGGACCACGTGCTTAAGATGATTGGCTACACTGAGGAGCTCACAGAACTTGGGACCACGTTGGACAGTGAACTCTATACGGATATAATTCTCCAGTCCCTTCCATCCACTTACGCCCAGTTCATACTGAACTTCAACTTGCAAGAAAAGGAAGTTGAACTTTCAGAACTCCTCAACCTGCTGAGGAGCGCAGAGGGCACCCTACAGAAGGGTAGGGAAACACCCGCTTTGTTTGTAGGAGGATCTTCTTCCTCTAGGTCCAAGGCGAAAGCCAAGGGAAAGAGGAAGAAAGCCCCCGCCAAACCAAGAGGCGGTGTTAGTAAAGTGGGTGCGAAGGGAAAGGAAAAGGCAACAAAGATTGCGGGGAAGCTTGTTGGAAAGGAAGAGTGCTTCTATTGTCATAAGAGTGGACACTGGAAGAAAGATTGCAGGGCTTGGAAAGCCAGGACACAGGAACTGAAGCAGGTTGCAGCTTCAGCTTCAGGTGTGTTTGTTATTGAAAACTGTCTTTCTATAAACTCTACTTCCTGGGTATTGGATACCGGATCAGGATCTCATATCTGTAATTCTTTGCAGGCGTTGAGAAACCGTAGTGTTTTGAAGGCAGGTGACATGACCCTCAGAGTTGCAAACGGAGCTAGCATGGACGCTAAAGCCGTGGGGGACTATCACCTGGGAATGTCAGATATGCATGTTTTGGTTTTGCGTAATTGCTTTTTTGTACCCAACGCAACTTGTAATATCATTTCTGTATCTTTGGTTTCTAAAGAAGGTTATGAATTTGCGTTTGTAAGTAATATTGTAAACATTCACCTTAATCAAGTTCTGATTGGGTCAGGTACACTGAGCAATGGTATATACGTATTGAACCAACCACAGATTTTCAATGTCCAGAATACACACAAAAGAAAGTCACCAGATATTAATCAGGCTTTCTTATGGCATTGTAGACTGGGTCACATCAATGAGACACGGTTGACTAAGTTACATAAAGAAGGATACTTGGATCCGTTCGAGTATCAGTCTTATGCCACTTGTGAATCTTGTCTCATGGGAAAGATGACAAAAACTCCGTTCACTGGACACGGAGAAAGAGCGAGCGAGCTCTTGGGACTCATACACAGTGACGTGTGTGGTCCAATGTCTACACATGCGCGAAGCGGTTATTCATACTTCATTACTTTCACAGATGATTTCTCTAGGTATGGACATGTCTTCTTAATGAAGCACAAATCCGAGGCCTTTGAGAAATTTCGGGATTACAAGAATGAAGTTGAAAAACAAACAGGCAAAAGTATTAAGATTCTAAGATCGGATCGAGGTGGAGAATACTTGAGTGCCGAGTTCCTGGACTATTTAAAAGAGAATGGAATTCTCTCTCAGCGTACTCCTCCATACACTCCGCAACATAACGGTGTATCGGAAAGGAGGAATCGAACCCTATTGGATATGGTTCGTTCCATGATGAGTAAGGCTGAGTTACCGCGATCTTTTTGGGGCTATGCACTAGAAGCAGCTGCATATCTGTTGAACAAGGCTCCTACCAAGACAGTGCCTACCACTCCATATCAGATATGGAGTGGGAAGAAACCCTGTCTTAAGTACCTTAAGATATGGGGATGTCCAGCTTTTGTAAAAAAGCAGCATGCGGACAAGCTCGAGGCACGTTCAGTACAGTGTAAGTTTGTGGGATACCCAAAGAACTCCAGGGGGTATCTGTTCTATTCCATTGAGGAACAAAAGGTTTTTGTTTCTCAACATGCCCGCTTCTTGGAAACTGAGTTTTTGGAAACCCAGATAAGTGGGAACGCAATAGAACTGGAAGAAATTCCAGAACCACAAGCTATTACTGAAAACTTGGAAGAGCCAGTAAGTTCAAAAGAACAGGACATTCCTATGCCGCTCCGCAGGAGTAGTAGGCAGTCTCATCCGCCCGAGAGATACTACGGTTTTCTCATAGACGGGGATAGAGAGGATTGCATCATAGATTATGATGAGCCTACTAGCTTCCAGCAGGCCGTTCAGAGCGTTGACTCGGTAAAATGGCTGGATGCAATGCGGACCGAAATGGAGTCCATGTACACCAACAAAGTATGGACGTTGGACATTGCTCCAGACGGGGTAAAACCCGTAGGATGCAAGTGGATCTTCAAAAGGAAGATTGGTATAGATGGACAGGTTGAGACCTATAAAGCTAGACTTGTAGCAAAGGGTTTCCGTCAAAGACCTGGCTTGGACTATGACGAAACCTTTTCTCCAGTGGCTATGCTGAAATCCATTCGGATCCTTCTTGCCATTGCTGCCTTCCACAATTATGAGATTTGGCAGATGGACGTAAAGACCGCTTTTCTGAATGGAAATTTAGAGGAGTGTGTCTATATGGATCAGCCAGAGGGTTTCATTCAGAGTGGGAGCAGCGGAAAGGTGTGCAAGTTGCTTAAGTCCATCTATGGACTAAAGCAGGCATCGCGGAGTTGGAACATCTGTTTTGATGAGACGGTCAAGGAATTTGGCTTTATCAAAAATCCAGATGAACCATGCATCTATAGTAGATTTGTAGCAAGAACTGTAGTATTCCTCGTTTTATACGTGGATGACATTCTCTTAATAGGAAATGACATTCCTATGCTACAATCTGTCAAGGGGTTCTTGTCACACAGGTTCTCCATGAAAGACCTGGGTGATGCCTCATACATCCTGGGGATCCGGATCCATCGTGATAGATCCAAGAGGATATTAGGACTTTCTCAGTCCAGGTACATCGACACCATAGTGAAGAGATTCAGTATGGAAGATTCCAAGCGCGGTAACCTACCGGCTTGTCACGGGATCACCCTCTCTAAAGAGATGTCTCCCAAGACTGATTTGGAGAGGGATCGCATGTCTATTATACCCTACGCTTCTGCGGTAGGCTATATAATGTATGCGATGTTATGTACCAGACCGGATGTAGCTTATGCACTAAGTGTGGTAAGCCGGTATCAGTCAAACCCTGGGGAGAAACACTGGATAGCGGTAAAGAACATTCTCAAGTACCTGAGAAGGACTAAGGAGATGTTCTTGGTGTATGGCGGAAAAGACCTCCAGATCGAGGCCTTTGCTGACTCCAGCTTCCAGAGTGACAAGGATGATTCCAAGTCCATGTCGGGTTTTGTCTTTACCCTCAATGGAGGGGCGGTGTGTTGGAAGAGCTCCAAACAGGAAACCGTTGCAGACTCGACTATGGAAGCGGAATACATTGCTGCATCTGATGCCGCAAAAGAAGCTGTCTGGATAAGGAAGTTCTTGAAAGAACTTCAGGTGGTTCCGTCCATTGTTGACCCAATACCTCTGTATTGCGACAACAACGGGGCTATAGCTTTAGCGAAGGAACCCATGTCCCATCAGAGATCCAGGCACATCTTGAGGCGGTATCACCTGATCAGGAAGATCGTGGATCGCAAGGAGATCGAGGTTCGGAGGGTTGCTTCAGAAGAGAACACTGCAGATCCATTCACCAAGGCCTTACCCCAGACTCAGTTCGAGCGGCTGATCGAGATGATAGGTCTTCGATACGCCAGTACATGGCCTTAGTGCAAGTGGGAGATTGTTAGTGTATATGCCCTAGAGGCCATTACTGTATCATACTAGTTTGTATATTACTTGATGGAAGCTTGGGATATTCACCTTGTATAAACAATCTTGCTCAATATAGTAGTATGCTACTTGGTTTGTTTCTACTTCAATGTGTACTTGTGTTTATTTCAGTATATCACTTATACGCATTAGTGGAGCCCTTAGGATCTTTGCTTGATTACCAGCGTTGTGATGGCAGTCACACTAGTGGGGGCTGGGTAATCTATAAGCACATCCTTATACAGGTCCCTAGTCGCAGGACTATCGAGACAGGGCATCGATACTCCGGAGTAGACTAGCGTATGCGCTTCTCATCCCAGTGTGGGAGATGGTCTGTCCCACAGCCATCAGTACGTCGTACTGGAGATAGTATACGGGTGCTCGTTAGGTTACGAGTACACTGGACAGGACTCGTCGGGAACTGACAGGTTGGTACTATACCTATCGTCAGTTATCAGTTCCCAGGTGACATGAGTACAGCTTAGTCCGCTGACTTGACACTGGCACTTCGCCTCGAGTGTGTTCCTACTGCACTTTGATCACTACCCTACCACGGCTCAAAGGAGTCGTGCAAACAGGTGGTGGTTGGGTGCAGTCCCGAAGCACTTGGAGGCAGTGACGGTTAGACAGGATTCGTCTCTCCCGGTATTGGGGGTTGACATCGCGCTGTGTCTAGGAGAGCCATTACACGAGTAGTCCCTGGCCAGGGCAAGCGAGATATACTGGTAGGTTTCCAGTGTTATCTCAGGGTGTTTTGGGCTTCACTCCAACACGACTTGTACCGCTATTGGGGGACTGACATTTTACCGCCCCCTAGGCCCGACATGCGATGTATCAGACGAACAGACCGGACTGTACGGAGACTGTCACATTCAGACTCAGTAGGAGTTCAGATGGGGTTTCACCTCGTCAGCCTTCTTGTCGACATCTACCTGGGGACCGTTACGCACAGCTAGTGCCGCTTGCGGTCTGTGGTTAAACCCACTGCCAGCATAGTGTCGAGTCTTTAGAGTCCCACACAGAGGGTATTCGCCTCTGGGCAAAACAGAGTAGAGGTCGCATGGTTTTGCGACAGGGTTCGTTCTCATCCGCGCACTTGTGCACGTTTAGAGTCCGGACGGATATTACTGGCTGGCTCTGGTTTGAGTCAGATACTGGTATATGTTTTTGGGGTTGCTTTTATCTCAGTATTCATGTTCCTCGGAACGAGGATGCAGGTGTGTATGCACGGTTATTTGAGGAAGAGGAAGATGACTTTCATTAGGGTTTCGGAATGGGTGCGTATGCACAGTTGACAGTCGTCTTTTTCCAAACCCTAATGGATTTGTATTATATCAATTAATAATATATAATAAAATGAAATTGTGTCATGGTTGGTTTTTGTTGACTTGTTGACCATGGTTGACTTGTTGACCATGGTTGAAGTTTTGACCATCATCATTACAAAAGAAAGATGCTCTTTGATTCTAGCAAATTCATTTAATGTTTGAAATGATAATGGTCATTCTAAAACTTTCCATCAACCTTTTCATTTTCATTATTATTATTATTGATAATTCTTTTTCTTTTGCATTATGGTTGCAAGAAAGAAAAAGGATAGCTCATTCTATCATATTCATTCTCTCTCTTCACTTCATCTTCTTCTTCCTCTAGCTAAAGAGAAACCTTCTCATGTGTTGAGAATCCTTCTCTTTAAAAAGAAAAGCACCCCTTAGACACTCTCTACTTATTCTAGGTTCAAGGTTTAGCAAGCCGGAAACCCTAGTTCACTCAAAGCACGAGGAAGAGCCCAAAGGTTGAACTCTCGAGGTGGATCCATCTTCGACGGAAGAAGGCGACAAAAAGAGAACCATCAACCTCTACAAAGTTTGAAGAAGAAGGAGTTCAAGTTTAGGTATAACCATCTTCATCCGAGTAGCTAATTCTCTTTAGCAAAGTATGCTAGTTTTAGTTTAGTTAAAGATCCCGACTTTGCTTAGTCCATGTTGCCCCTTGCGCTAAAAATTTGATTTTTATACCGTTTCCGCCTCCCCGTAAGAACCGGGGGTCGCAACGTGGACTTACACTGAGATCGTTATTTGTCTCGTGTGAGTTTCCACTGTGCTTTGATTATTACCCTACCACGGCTCAAAGGATTCATGCAAACAGTTTTAGTTGGGTACAGTCCCGAGCTATATGGAGGCAGTGAGCGGATCGGCAGGGGTTTTGTCTCTCCCGGTATTGGGGGTGAGATCGCGCTGTGTCTAGGAGAGACATTACACGAAGTCCTTGGCCAAGGCAGGAGATTTACTGGTAGGTATTCCAGTAGTATCTCAGGGTGTTCTGGGCTACACTCTGACACGACTTGTACCGTTTTTGGGGGGTCTGACTTTTACCAACCCCTAGGCCTGCCATGCGATGCTTATAGACGAACGGACCGGACTGTACGGATATTGTCACTGACAGGCTCAGTAGGGTGTCAGGATGAGTTCGCTCACCGACCTCCCTTTTGGTCAATAACTGGTACCCCGTTACGTACGGCTAGTACCTCTGACGTGCTAGTGGTTAAATCCACAGCCAAAGTATTAACGAGTCTTTAGAGTCCCCTACAGACAGTTTCTCAAGTTTCGGGCGAAACGTTGTAGAGGCCATATGATATATGGCAGGGTCTGATCATATACGTGCAATAGTGCACAGATCATGATCGGGCGGATCATACTAGTGGGCTTTGGTTTAAGCCGGATCCTAATATTAGATTTGTTGGATTACTTTAGTCTCATCGCATTCGCATTCAGTCGGAATGCGGAGGCAGGTATGTATATACAGGTGAGGGGTACTTTTGTGATCCGTCACGAGTTTACTTTAGTAGATGCCATTCTCTTTTTATTGTTGCAAACATTTGGATTAATGTTTGCATATGGAAATAATGAGCTCAAAACCATGATTAGGTGCATTAATTATGACATGGACAAGGGTGGTGACTCATGGTCTTATTCTTTGAACCATGTCATGTTTAGTGATTGATTTGTGAGGTGAAATGAGAGAGAGAGAGAAAGGGCAGCCATGTATAGTGAGGTTAGCTCTTGTATTTTCTATTCTAACTCTGACTCTCATTTTGATCTCAACACAAAAGAAAAAGAGAGGAAAGCTTCTTCTTCCTCCTCCTCTTTCTTGAGCTCATTATCTCCTCACTAATGGCATCCACTAAATTTTCAAGAGACAATGTGATGACACACATTCTCTACTTCACCTTGGACACGTCGGCTAGCGAACTTTGTGCCCGAGTTGCTTCGGATGAAGCGGGAGCCCGTAAAAAGACTCGAAGATGTGGTGCCCTTTCCGACGAGGAGATCGAGACCGGAGATGCCGCGAGGAGCTTGGGATGGTGGCCAAGACCGAAGGACACGGATCGATCGGTATAGCTTTTCCAACCTTTCTCTTATTAGCTAGTTGTAGGTTAATAGTTCGATCCGGGATTTAAGTCTGCGATAGCGCCGGTTTCTAGTTTTGAAAAAGTTTTCGTTTCCGCATTTTGGTCTCGGATAGACGGCCGGAGCGCTACCGTAGACTTATAGATGCTGGCTCGATGGGCCCGATTATATCGGTTCCCCACATTTCGAATGGCCAACTAGCCAGTGTTGGGTGTAGAGGATTTGGATGCTGGTGGACGAACTCCCCGTGAATTTGGCACGAGTGACACTGCTTCGCGTATTCGAGCCAGTCTTGAATCATCGTGGGCCAATAGTAGCCCATCCTTTTGATCTTCAGCTTCATCTTTGGCCCGCTTGATGGGAACCGCAGAGCCCGTCGTGAGTTTCTTGGATGCCCCTCCTCGCTTCTTCTGGTCCTAGGCATCTCAGCCACAGAGAGTCGAATGACCTCTTATAAAGAGTATCATTGACGAAGGTGAAAGACAGGGCTCGCTTCATGAGCTGATGTCTTGACGACGTATCTTCGGGTGTTTGATGGGATTTGAAGTAGTCTATGAAGACTTCTCTCTAATCCGTAGCATTTTCATCGTCTTCTATTTGGCAGACTGCTTGTTTGGCCGCTTCGTTTTCTTCAGACGGCTCCGGAGATATTTCTACTGGCGAGAGAATCCGACAGCTTTCCACAATGATCCTTACTTCATCAAGATTTTCATCGGCCAATTCTTTAGAGATCTTGGCCAACGCATCCGCCTTGCTATTTTTCGCCCGTGGTATGCTTTCCAGGATGTAGGAGGGGATTTGAGTCAGCAGTTGCTGCACTCTTTCACCAAATTTTACCAACTCCGGTTTACACGTATGATAGTCGCCATTCACTTGGCTAACGACTATCTGGGAGTCTCCATATATGAAGAGGTTTTCGATGCCCATGTCAACAGCAATCTCAAGACCTGCTATCAAAGCTTCATATTCCGCTTCGTTGTTTGTTCTTGGCTCCATTAAGGAAAGGGCAATACGCATTATCCCTCTTTGTGGAGTCACAAAGATAATGTTAGTTATATGTATGCCCTATAGGCCATTACTGTACATACAATGTATATTGTAGTGGATGCTTGGACATATATAGGGAGGACTTTCTTTCTCGACATGATAGTATGCTATCTGGTTGCTCTTTATCTTAACATGTACACTTATTGTGTCACGACCCGCAAAGTACGGAACGCGACCGGCACTTAGATTACGAAACGCCTCAAGGCGTCCGTGAACTAAGTAAGCCGAAGCCCAGAATACAAACCCAATTAAAGTTTTAGAGTGAAGGAAAAACCAGTGTATTTAAGCTCTTTACTCCATTACCACGTTAAATTTCCCTTTTTTTTTAAAAAATAACTTTCCCTTTTTCCAAAATTCCTGCAGAATTTTATTTGTAAATTCAGCCCCAAACGGTGCAAGCAGAATATAAATGAATAACAGTGTGCATAAGAAATAGCACGTCGACTCAAGTGAGCTCGACCCAGATATATCATAAAACAAATCCCCAAGTCCCACAATCTCACATCTAGGTCAATATACAGTAATCCAAATAAAATAAGTAAAGCTGAAATGATAGTAGCAGTAGATGGAGTGTTCTAGATACAACAAATATATAAGGTGGTACAAAATGATAATAACCCACCTATGAGCAAAAGCCTCGAGTCCAGGCAAAAAGTGCAAAGGAAGTAAAAGTATCCGCCGCTACAGTGCTGACGGAATGGACCTACAGAAAAGCTGTGGCACAACGGGGGTGAGTTGCCAGCTCGTGAGTAATAAATAACATCTACTAAGGCTATCGTATGCATGCACACAAGTGTCCTGACATCCCTAAAACAGGTATGGCTACATGTACTAGCAGATATGTATGCATCAACAGTGTACTAGCAAATATATATGTCACATGGATGTAATAACAGGTATGTATGCCATATGAAAGTACTATCATGAATGCATGCTATACGAGTCAACTCAAGATCTTATCATGTAAGTATAAGAATTATTCCTTGCTCTGTTTTGAAAATTTCCTTTTTAAATATCAGCATAATATCCAAGAAATCAGTAAAATCCGTGTCCAGCAACGACACCTCAAAACTGTCCAAATCTCATATATCCATGTCCAGTACCTCTGGCCTCAGCCATCCGGCTGATCCATATCAAAACCCATATCTCAATCCAGCGGCCACGGTCGGTACCCTCTGGGTATCCGCCGTGCCAAATGAAGTCACCGGTAGGTAATCCGTCCCCTGCCAAGCTCAACGCCATCTCCTGCGATCTTCTTGTCCCGGGGTACCGTACCGGGCCCACCATGTACCCGAGACGGTTCATCCACCTCCTCGAAACGGGTCTCGAAAACCACAACAAAACTCATGGTGGACGACACTTTACATCACTAGAAAACCGCAACTTTTATATTTTTAAACAGTTATCAGTTTGAAATCTTGCGGCTTTGCCCCAAAATCCAGAAATATCATAAATCCCATGAAATCATCATAGATGCATATGTCGATGATCATGAATGCTTATGGTATCAATTTGCATCGTATGATTTATAATAGGCATGAGCAGATGATATGATAATACAGATGCACGAGTATGGTAATTCTTATGGTTTCATTTTAAATATTTATTGCAATATCTCATTCCTAGGCATTGAACATGTTTCAGATTTATAGTTATCTAGTGTTGTGACATGGCAATTACCAGGGTATGTATGTCCACATGAACAGTGCTCGTGCTGCATATAAAACCTGGTAATGGTGCAGGTGTCCTATAATGAATCTGCGTATATGGAACTGTAGCGTTTTGAAAATCGTTTCGGTGAAATTTCGGAAAATCGGTAAAATAAGGGGGTTTTCTGTAAAAAGTCAAAATTCAAATATCTTATTATAAAAATTAAATATACATATTCTAGCTATGTAATTGCTAGTATTTGGTATTTATTGAGCCACTGGTGAAATTTCAAATTTTCTGAAAAAAATTTATTCTATTATTATTTTAAGCCGTCACTAATACATTTAATTAGGGAAAATTACAAATTGGAATGAGTTGAAACAAATTTTTTGCATCATAAAACTTTAAATAAAATTTTATCATATGGTTTTTGAAACGAAATCGTTTGCCAAAACGGTTTAGAAAATATCGCAGAAAAAGGCTTTTTTCGATGAAATTAGTGTTAATGGGAATTAGGGTATAACATTTATCATTTTTCCTCACCCACACTCACCCACACCCTCTCTCCTCTCCCAAAATCAGCAGCCCAAGCAGCCCCCACTCCCTTTTTCCCCACTTGATGTTTTGAAAAGGAAAGAAAAGAAAACAAAGGAAATGAAAGAAAATTGTTAAATGAGGTATGGGCTTTGACTTTATTCCTTGACTTGGACTATTTTCCTCAACTCACTCTCTCTCCTCTCCACACACACCTGGCCGAACCCTCCCCCCTCCTACAGCAGCAGCCCCCCTATTTTCCCTTCTCTTTTCTCTTCAAAACTTCTTCAAAAATTGCCTCAAAATCCATCAAAAAAACCCCAAAACCCAAATCCAACTCTTACCCATTTTAGTTTAGCCTATTATGCATGGATTGTGGGGATAAGAGAGCATTTTGAGAGTAGATTGCAAGTTTGATCCATGGTTCATGAGGTATAAATCTTGACCTTTTGTTAAATTGTTGTTAAATACTTTAGTCTAGCTTAATTATAAGTTTATTTATGGTTTAATTGTGTGTTTGAAAATTCAAGAGAGTGGGTTGTGATCAAGTTAGGGTTTGTAGTGTTTGATCATGGTTTTAATGGGTAAATTAGCATGTTAATTGAATGCAAAACCCAAATTAAATTGTTGTTTATGCATTTTTGCTAAAATGGTTGAAATTTGGGTAAAATTGCAAACTAGTTTTTTTGAACGTATATAGTTTGATGAGATTAAATTGTGGTTATGGGTTATATGACTTATTTAAGTTATTTAATAAGTATTATGGCCGCTAGAATTGTTTAAACGTCGAGTTTCGTACTAAAACGGGTAATTTTGCTTGCTACTTTTTCGGAAAAACGGCTTTTAAAGTGAACTTGGGGGTTTTTGTGAGTTTTAACCTATTTTATATTAAAATTAGTGTTCGTGAATGTGCAAATGAGTGTATTTGGGTTTTTCTCGATGGTCTGGCGTTTGTACGCCGACGTCGAGGGTTTTTGGGTTGATTTGTGGAAGCAACCATAGGTTTTGACCTATGTGGGATTCGTGTGTCGTTTTGATCATGAGTCGGATTTTAATGTGATACGATGCGTTGTGATATGTAAGTACCCCCATGTGGACTTCGAGACGGCAAGTAAGCGCGTGGCGACGTCGGCACCGGCAATCGAGGACCAGGTGAGTAGATTTATATCTACGGGGAGAAGTCGGGTGGATGGCGTATAGCACCCCCGCAGTCCGTGGTGGTGTATACGGATGCGTATACACACCAACAATTATTATATGTTATTTGGGATTAATAACGATGTTTAGGATGGATATTGGTGTGTTGGATTATTTTAGTGTCGCGAACCCTAGGGTAGTGTTGCACTACATATACACACATACATACTTGCATACATTCCTATTTATATGTGCTCATGGGATTCTTTATAGTTATGTGTTCACATGAATATGGGACTATGTGTTCACATACGGATTTGAGGATGATACTTGGGATTGAGCTGAGTCGATGAGATTTGTTTGTGGTTGTGATATCGGTGATATGGCAGGATTCGTACTTGAGGTACGTCCTGGTGTTATAGCAGATCTTGGGGCGGCGATACGGGTGAATAGTGTTGTAAATAAAATGGTCGACATGTGATCGTGATATGAGGCATGATATGCTAGGATATTGATATTAGGCCGTATCGGGCGATGTATACCCCTTGATGATGATATGTGCTGACGATATCGGTTTGTACAAGATTGTCGATCAGTAGTCAGATCATGAGTATATTGAGGATATTAGTATTGTACTAGACATAGGTCAGTACCCTAGACTATGATCTTGGATAAAGAGGATACCAGAGGAATAGTGTGAGGAATATGATATTGACTCGTACCCAGATTTGGGGATGCCGTACGACGGATTTACGTACGAGCTATATCTTGATGATTGATCCACACTCTTGACTTGGGATGTCTGATTATAGATATGGTATCGGATATGATATTATTGAGGCGGGATCACCGACTAATATGTATACAGGTATGTATATGTATCGACTCAGATGTTAGGCGGTTTCCTTACCTGTAGTCTAGCTTGTAGCTTAGCCCTTTAGTTTAGTTAGTTGTTAGATTAGATTCGGTTCCTACCTATTTCAAAGCTTACGAATCGTGCGTATTTTAAAAGACAAGTCAAGGGATTCTACGGATATTTCAAAAAAAAACGTATCTTTTCTTAAAAACACCGTAGCCCCTATTTTCAAAACCCCACGATTCGTGTTATTTCAAAAGGAACCATTGTAGGACTTATATTAGGTTAAAGCAGATTAGTTATCGTTGCGTCTAGTATTCAGCTCCCGCTCATTATTGTTGTTTGCTCCGCATCACATGCTTATATTATGCTTCTTATTCTACTGTTGATATCTTGTGGTTAGGACACCAGCACTATTACCGATGATGCGTATGTACCACGTACACTTACTTGCCGGCTCACACACATCTTCATCGGTAATTTCCATGTCACGTACACCTTAGAAAATATTATTGCTTGACATAGCCTGTTAGCTAATAGTTTAGACATGATATTAGTGTACTCGCCTTATATGTTAGTTTAGACATTGTAGTTATTACCTGCTACTTCATGCATACTGTTATTCATTGTTATGCCGCATTTATGGATTCTCATGCATATATTCACTTTTTACGTGCTATTGAGGTTTTGGATTCGGATTTCCATGAGATTTTCTGGATTTGGGGAAAACCGCAAATCATATACAAACTTCTTCTTTCTCTTTTTAAATAAAAAGCGCGGTTTTTCCCATGATGTATGAGTCGTCCACCATGAGTTTGCTGATGGATTTCGAGACCCGATTCGAGGAGTTGGATGAACTGTTTCGGGTACATGGTGGACCTGGTAAGGTACCCCGGGGCAAGAAGCTCATGGTGATGACGATGAGCCTGGCAGGGGGAGACTACCTACCGATGATTTTACCCGACGCGTCAGATATCCGGAGGATACCGTCGTGGTCTTGAGATGGATGGTAGGGACCGGTCTGGACTGACGGCGCCCTAGATATTGAGATTGAGACATTGAGATTTTGAGATATTGAGGTACTGAGATTTGATGATACAGGCCAGTCCGGATAGCCGGAGCCTGAGGTTTTGAGACATTGAGATTTATGTTTTGTGTCGATGCTAGACACTGTTGATGCTGATTTCATTTATGATACCTCATTTTAAAAATACAAAGGAAATCTCACTAATTTATGAAAACAGTTTCTTCATTTACATGTATTCTGTTTTCATGCATTCATACCTCATTCATATGATATATTGCTACCTGAGGCACTGACACGGGCACATGAGATCACACTCGGGTTAGATATTACCCTAGCCATTGTTATAGGCTGCATGTTATTCATATATTTGAGGATATATTATGATCTTTGACCTAGGTTGCGTTATTTATGCGATTTCTGTGCGTAGATGTTTTTCTATTCACGAGTTGGCAACTCACCCCCGTTGTGCCCCAGTTTCTTGCAGGTTTGCCGTACAGGTTTCATTACGGCTTGCGGGCATAGTTTCCTTTGGGTGATTTTCTAGTAGGTGGGTTTACTCGTATCGTACCCCCCATTATATAACTTGTATATTATTACTCTGTTGTATCTAGAAGTTCCATCAACCAAACATGTATTTATTTCAGAGATAGAGACCAGTGATGTTATTCTTTCGACCTTAGAGTCACGCGTTTTATTTCTGTGGGTTTTTTGTGGTTTTGAGTTTTGATCCTCGCCGTTGGCGTTGTATATTATATTGCTTGTGTGGTTGTGACCGTCAATTGACGAAGAGCTAGCTCCCGCTTGGGGATGCCTTTTATTGATTTCGTATACTATTCATGTTGTATCCCGTTTGGGAGCCAGTATTTTCAAAGGAGACTCTGCCGAAATTTTCGGGAAATATTGATGTTTTTTTTAAAACCGCATAATTCGGCTTATACTATTAAAACTACTTGTTTAAATTGGTTTTCCTTCACTCTACTACTTTTCTTGGTTTGCATTTCTGGGTTTTCGGCTTACATGGATTACGTACGCCTCGAGACGTTTCGTAGTTTAAGTGCCGGTCATGTTCCGTACTTTCGGGACGTGACAGGAACATCATATAGATACTAACGACAGCAGTTATCATGCAAGTATTATTATTCTAATGTCACAGGTAATTGTCAAGTCTACTATTTTCAAGTTTACTAAATCTATCGGGCGACTCGCGCCATCCAAACGATCGTCCCCCGTAGATGTTAAGTCTACTCACCCGTGATACCGTCCTAAGTGTGTCCGACCACCTGCTTGCCTTTCTTCGCTGCGCTCGAAGTTCCTGCCGGCGAACCTAGAATTCATAAAAGTCACCATATAAGGAAAAATCCTGAAAAACGCGATATATCGATAAAAGGATACGCGTGCGTGAAACTAAACGCGTGTGCACATGACGCGACGCGACGCGCACGAATCCACCAGAACCTAGACTAACACGCTGTGTCGCGCAGCGCGCCACAGAACCACGCATATCACGCGCGTGTCGCACAAGACTTAAAATATCGGAAACACGCAACTAGCTCCAGATTTTGACTATGGGCCAAAATCAAAAAGTTACAGATACCAACACACTAACCTATCCAGAAGGACCCTACACCCAAAATCTCCACACCCCACTCCCTACTCTGGCCGCAAATTGCGGCCAAAATGATTAAATCGGTGGCCTAGAGGGGAGGTGGGTCCCCGTGCTCTGTGTGTGTGTTCTTAATCATCTCACCATGCTACAGTCTTCTCAATTCTATTCTGAAGGGTTCGGGTCAACAGCAGATCCTAAAGAGGTAAAAAAGTCACTAAAACTGCCAAAATACGCCAAGTCGGTAAATCGGGTGTCTTCTGGGAAATCTGGGGCAAAACTCTGGTTGACTGGCCTTACTAGCACCCACAAGGGCTTGTCTAACTATCACAACTTCCACTTATGACAAAATTCCCTTAAATCACCCAAAATCACTACTAAGGCAAGAAATACACACCAATTAAGCTTGATTACCATAAGTTTAGCGATTTAAGGTTACCCATCAAATTTAACGACACTACTAGGCTTAAACAGACTAATTAACATCAAAAAGGTTCTATTAAGCTACAAGCACTCCAAGGTATCTAGATCTAGCATCACTACACCATTCTAGCACTAAAATTACGATAAAACACCATACTAGCTAATCAAGCACATAATCTACATAAATTGGAATGAGTTTAGGAGTTATACCCTCTAGAAACCTTGCAACCAAGGAGAAGGAGGTGAAGGAGGAGAAGATGGTGTGACTGCTGCTGCTGTTGAGCTGCTACAGAAGTGCTGTGCTGATGCTTGCTGTGGCTGAAGTTGCTGTTGCTGTTGTGTGGCTGATGTTGTGGTGTGGGGCTGATATGGTGTGGTATGGTGTGTGGTGTGGTATGGTGTGGGCTGGTATGGTGTGCTGCCTTGGCTGATGCTGGTGCTGAAATGGCTGTTTGGGCTGAAAATGAGCTGATGTTGTGGTGTGGGGCTGATATGGTGTGGTATGGTGTGTGGTGTAGTATGGTGTGTGGTGTGGTATGGTGTGGGTTGATATGGTGTGCTGCCTTGGATGATGCTGGTGCTGAAATGGCTGTTTGGGCTGAAAATGAGCTGATGTTGTGTGTGTATGATGCTGATGTGAATGTGTGCTGAAAGTGTTGGGCTGATTTGTGGCTGAAATGATGAAAATTGGGCTGATGATGTACTGATGGTGGCTGAACTTTTACATCAGCTGTTGTTTAAGTTGTTGTTGATGTAGCTGCTGTTCTGGTGGCTGAAAGTGTGTTGATGCTGATTGAGATTGGGCTGATGTTGGTGTATCAATGGCTATAGTTAATGTAGCTGCTGATGTTTTCCTCTTTTGTCTTCCTTTTTGTGTGTGGGTGCAGCAGCTGCTACTGCTGGGGCTGTTGTGTTTTGTTTTGGGCTGAGGTTGTGGTGTATGGTGGTGTGGTTGGTTATGAAGCTGATGTTGATGATAAAGGGGGCTGATGTGTTGAAAAAAGGGCTGATATTGATCAATTGGGGGCTGATATGATACATCAGCTGCTGCTGATTTTCAGTTGAATGAGTGTTGCTGTTGCTTGCAACCCTCTCTCTCTCTTTCTTATGGCTGTGTGCAGCAGCTACTGCTGTTGTTGTTTAAGGCTGAAATTGAGTGTGAGTGAGGTGGTAGTGTTGTGTATTTGAGGTTTTGAAGTTGGGAGGGTGCTGATGTAGCAGCTGTTGCTGCTGATGTCCAGCAGAAAAGTGGCTGAAAGCTGATGTTTTGTGGTGTTTGTGTGGCTGATTTGAGTGTGAGAGTGAGAGGTTTGAGTGTGGGAAAGAATTTGAAGGATATGAGTGACAAGTTTTGAGTTGAATGGTGTGACTAATCCTTAAACCATTATTTCCCTCTCTCAAATCAAAAGCTATCATGATACACATCCCATCCCTCTCTCTCTCACACAACAAGCAAGTCAACCTCCACCCTAAACACCCTTGGACAAAACCAACCACCCCTAATTAACCAAATTAGCTCATAATCAAATCCATTATCTTAACCATGGACCTAACCCCCATGGTTAACTTAAACATGGCTAACCCACAAGCTCAAATATATGGCAAACCCTAATCTTAACCCTAGTTAACGTGCACAAGTGTGTGTGGTTGAGATAAAATTTCACAAAAATAACCATAAACCCAGATAAATTACTAGAATCCCGTTTTGGTAAACTTTTTACCAAAAACCCCAAATTAACACTTAATTACTACTATCCCTAAACTCAGGTGTTACAGTCTTCCCCCCTTAAGAAAAATTCGTCTCCGAATTTTAAAATATGCAACTATGCATACCTTCAAAAAGATGAGGAAATTTCTTCCGCATCTCTCCCTCGGCCTCCCAAGTGATCTCTTCGCTGCTCGGGCTGCGCCAAAGAACTTTCACGGACGGCAGGACCTTTGATCGAAGTTTCTTCACTTGCCGATCCAAAATCTCAACTGGCTGCACGGTGAACGAAAGGTCGGGCTCGAGCTGAACTGTCTGATGCTGAATCGTGTGGGAAGGGTCATGAAGATAACGGCGTAGCATCGATACGTGGAAGACGGGATGAACATCTGAAAAACAGGGTGGAAGAGCCAAACGATATGCAACAGCGCCGACACGCTCGAGAATCTCGAAGGGACCTACGAATCTAGGGCTAAGCTTCCCCTTTCGCCCAAAACGCATCATGCCCTTCATCGGAGAGACTCTCAAAAAAACATGGTCGCCAACTGCGAACTCTAATCTGCGACGGCGCCTGTCTGCATAGGATTTCTGTCTGCTCTGAGCTGCTCTCATCCGGTCTCGAATCAACTGTACTTTTTCGGTCGTCTCCTGCACAATCTGCGGTCCGAAGATACTGCTCTCGCTCAGCTCGGTCCAACAAATGGGCGATCTACATCTCCTCCCATACAACGCCTCGAAAGGTGCCATCTGGATAGTATCCTGGAAGCTGTTGTTGTAGAAGAACTCCACTAGCGGTAAATGACGATCCCAGCTACCGCCGAAGTCTAAAACGTACGCTCTGAGCATGTCCTCGAGAGTCTGAATGGTCCGCTCTGACTGTCCGTCGGTCTACGGATGAAATGCCGTGCTGAAGCTCAAACAAGTGCCCAAAGCCTCCTGAAGTCTCTGCCAAAGTCGGCTGGTGAACTGGGTGCCTCGATCTGACACGATACAAGTCGGTACGCCATGCAACCGCACGATCTCGTCGATATAAAGCTGGGCATACTGAGCGAAGCTGAAAGTGGTCTTCACTGGCAGGAAGTGAGCCGCTTTCGTCAATCGGTCCACGATCACCCAGATAGAGTCATACCCTCGACTGGTCCTGGGTAGACCCACAACGAAATCCATCGAAATCTGCTCCCATTTCCACTCTGGAATGGGTAACGGCTGTAGCTCTCCTGCGGGCCTCTGGTGCTCGGACTTGACTTGCTGACAAGTCAGGCATCTCGATACGAACTCCGTGATGTCCCTCTTCATTCCGTCCCACCAGTAAGTCTCTCTTATATCATGGTACATCTTGGTGGAACCGGGGTGGACACTGTATACTGATCGATGTGCCTCCTCAAGAATATCGCGCCGCAATCCCTCAGCATCTGGTACGCACAGTCTAGATCCAAATCGTAATATCCCCTGATCATCAATCACGAAATCAGAAAATCTGCCCTGTCCCTTCTGTGCCATGATCTCTGAGCAACGGTCATCCCCGTGTTGTGCCTCATTTATACGGTCAAGCAACTGTGGGCGTGCACGAACATGCGCAAGCTGCCCCCCCCCCCGTCGGAGTGAACTCGAACTTAACTCGGCTGTCGCATAGAACCTGCCAATCTGCTGACGACTGCCTCTGCACTGCGTGCAAATAGGATAGACTACCCCCGGGCCTCCTGCTGAAAGCATCTGCTACCACATTCGCCTTGCCCGGGTGGTATAGGATCTCACAGTCGTAGTCTTTCACCAACTCCATCCAACGACACTGTCTGAGGTTCAGGTCTCGCTGCTGAAATATGTACTTTAAGCTCTTGTGGTCTGTGAATATTTGGCACGACTCTCCATATAGGTAATGTCGCCATATCTTCAGTGCAAAGACCACTGCAGCCATCTCTAAATCGTGAGTGGGGTAGTTCTGTTCATGCTTCTTCAACTGCCGAGAAGCATACGCGATCACCCGGCTATGCTGCATCAATACGCATCCTAACCCCACTCGCGAAGCATCACAGTAGACCACAAATCCGCCTGATCCCGAAAGCAAAGATAATATCGGCGCCGTAGTCAAACACATCCGTAGCTGCTGAAAACTGCGCTTGCACTTCTCCGTCCAAACGAAAGGAACTCCCTTCCGGGTCAAACCGGTCAAAGGTGCAGCTATACGGGAAAAATCCTAAACAAAACGCCTGTAGTAACCCGCCAGGCCTAGAAAACTATGAATCTCCGTAACCGATGTCGGTCTGGGCCACTGCTGAACAGCTTCGATCTTCTTCGGGTCCACACATATGTCGTCTCTCGTAATCACGTGACCCAAGAATCCGACGCTGTCCAGCCAGAATGCACACTTGGAGAACTTCGCGAACAGCTGGTGCACCCTCAGAGTCTGTAACGTAATCCGCAGGTGCTGCTCGTGCTCCTCTCGGCTCCGGGAGTACACCAAAATATCGTCGATGAACACGATAATGAACAAGTCGAGATACGGCCTGGGGAAGGTGGATCGGTCTGTCCCTGCGGCGTAGGCATACCGCCCTGCTCAGTCCTAGTCTTGGATGAGCCAGCTCGAATCTCGTCTCGGGCGGCAGCCCTCTGTGCTCTAGTAGTCCTCTGGGGCATAGTGACTGGTACAGGAGGACAATGAGAACGGTGCAATAGAATCGAAGGATACATGGAATTAAAGAAGGAATTTCAAGCAAGTATATCCTAAAGTCACCTAGGCGGAGTACCGCATCGCAAGTATGCCGCGGACATACGTACGCTACGTTACCCTACTTAGGTCACTTACTCCATCTACTAAGGGTCATCCTACACTCAGAAAGGTGAAACCTATCGCTCTGATACCAACTTTGTCACGACTCGCAAAGTACGGAACGCGACCGGCACTTAGATTACGAAACGCCTCAAGGCGCCCGTGAACTAAGTAAGCCGAAGCCCAGAATACAAACCCAATTAAAGTTTTAGAGTGAAGGAAAAACCAGTGTATTTAAGCTCTTTACTCCATTACCACGTTAAATTTCCCTTTTTTTTTAAAATAACTTTCACTTTTTCCAAAATTCCTGCAGAATTTTATTTGTAAAATCAGCCCCAAACGGTGCAAGCAGAATATAAATGAATAACAGTGTGCACAAGAAATATCATGTCGACTCAAGTGAGCTCGACCCAGATATATCATAAAACAAATCCCCAAGTCCCACAATCTCACATCTAGGTCAATATACAGTAATCCAAATAAAATAAGTACAGCTGAAATGATAGTAGCAGTAGATGGAGTGTTCTAGATACAACAAATATATAAGGTGGCACAAAATGATAATAACCCACCTATGAGCAAAAGCCTCAAGTCCAGGAAAAAAGTGCAAAGGAAGTAAAAGTATCCGCCGCTACAGTGCTGACGGAATGGACCTGCAGAAAACCTGTGGCACAACGGGGGTGAGTTGCCAGCTCGTGAGTAATAAATAATATCTACTAAGGCTATCGTATGCATGCACACAAGTGTCCTGGCATCCCTAAAACAGGTATGGCTACATGTACTAGCAGATATGTATGCATCAACAGTGTACTAGCAAGTATATATGTCACATGGATGTAATAACAGGTATGTATGCCATATGAAAGTACTATCATGAATGTATGCTATACGAGTCAACTCAAGATCTCATCATGTAAGTATAAGAATTATTCCTTGCTCTGTTTTGAAAATTTCCTTTTTAAACATCAGCATAATATCCAAGAAATTAGTAAAATTCGTGTCCAGCAACGACACCTCAAAACTGTCCAAATCTCATATATCCATGTCCAGTACCTCTGGTCTCAGCCATTCGGCTGATCCATATCAAAACCCATATCTCAATCCAGCGGCCACGGTCGGTACCCTCTGGGTATCTGCCGTGCCAAATGAAGTCACCGGTAGGTAATCCGTCCCCTGCCAGGCTCAACGCCATCTCCTGCGATCTTCTTGCCCCGGGATACCGTACCGGGCCCACCATGTACCCGAGACGGTTCATCCACCTCCTCGAAACGGATCTCGAAAACCACAGCAAAACTCATGGTGGACGACACTTTACATCACTAGAAAACCGCAACTTTTATATTTTTAAACAGTTATCAGTTTGAAATCTTGCGGCTTTCCCCCAAAATCCAGAAATATCATAAATCCCATGAAATCATCATAGATGCATATGTCGATGATCATGAATGCTTATGGTATCAATTTGCAACGTATAATTTATACTAGGCATGAGCAGATGATATGATAATACAGATGCACGAGTATGGAAATTCTTATGGTTTCATTTTAAATATTTATTGCAATATCTCATTCCTAGGCATTTAACATGTTTCAGATTTATAGTTATCTAGTGTTGTGACATGGCAATTACCAGGGTGTGTGTGTCCACATGAATAGTGCTCGTGCTGCATATAAAACCTGGTAATGGTGCAGGTGTCCTATAATGAATCTGCGTATATGGAACATCATATAGATACTAACGACAGCAGTTATCATGCAAGTATTATTATTCTAATGTCACAGGTAAATGCCAAGTCTACTATTTTCAAGTTTACTAAATCTATCGGGCGACTCGCGCCATCCAAACGATCGGCCCCCGTAGATGTTAAGTCAACTCACCCGTGATCCCGTGTTAAGTGTGTCCAACCACCTTCTTGCCTTTCTCCGCCGTGCTCGAAGTTCCTGCCGGCGAACCTAGAATTCACAAAAGTCACCACATAAAGAAAAATCCTGAAAAACGCTATATATCGATAAAAAGATACACGTGCGTGAAACTAAACGCGTGTGCACACGACGCGACGTGACGCGCATGAATCCACCAGAGCGTAGACTGACACGCTGTGTCACGCAGCGCGCCACAGAACCACGCGTATCACGCGCGTGTCGCACAAGACTTAAAACATCGGAAACACGTAACTAGCTCCAGATTTTGACTATGGGCCAAAATCAAAAAGTTACAGATACCAACACATTAACCTACCCAGAAGGACCCTACACCCAAAATCTCCACAACCCACTCCCTACTCTTGCCGCAAATTGCGGTCAGAATGATTAAATCGGCGGCCTAGAGGGGGAGGTGGGTCCCCATGCTCTGTGTGTGTGTTCCTACTCATCTCACCATGCTACAGTCTTCTCAATTCTATTTTGACGGGTTCGGGTCAACAGCAGATCCTAAAGAGGTAAAAAAGTCACTAAAACTGCCAAAATACGCCAAGTCGGTAAATCGGGTGTCTTCTGGGAAATCTGGGGCAAAACTCTGGTTGACTGGCCTTACTCGCACCCACAAGGGCTTATCTAACTATCACAACTTCCACTTATGCCAAAATTCCCTTAAATCACCCAAAATCACTACTAAGGCAAGAAATACACACCAATTAAGCTAGATTACCATAAGTTTAGCGATTTAAGGTTACCCATCAAATTTAACGACACTACTAGGCTTAAACAGACTAATTAACATCAAAAAGGTTCTATTAAGCTACAAGCACTCCAAGGTATCTAGATCTAGCATCACTACACCATTCTAGCACTAAAATTACGATAAAACACTATACTAGCTAATCAAGCACATAATCTACATAAATTGGAAGGAGTTTAGGAGTTATACCCTCTAGAAACCTTGCAACCAAGGAGAAGGAGGTGAAGGAGGAGAAGATGGTCTGACTGCTGCTGCTGTTGAGCTGCTACAGAAGTGTTGTGCTGATGCTTGCTGTGGCTGAAGTTGCTGTTGCTGTTGTGTGGCTGATGTTATGGTGTGGGGCTGATATGGTGTGGTATGGTTTATGGTGTGGTATGGTGTATGGTGTGGTATGGTTTGGGCTGATATGGTGTGCTGCCTTGGCTGATGCTGGTGCTGAAATGGCTGTTTGGGCTGAAAATGAGCTGATGTTGTGGTGTGGGGCTGATATGGTGTGGTATGGTGTGTGGTGTGGTATGGTGTGGGCTGATATGGTGTGCTGCCTTGGCTGATGCTGGTGCTGAAATGGCTATTTGGGCTGAAAATGAGCTGATGTTGTGTGTGTATGATGCTGATATGAATGTGTGCTGAAAGTGTTGGGCTGATTTGTGGCTGAAATGATGAAAATTGGGCTGATGATGTACTGATGGTGGCTGAACTTTTACATCAGCTGTTGTTTAAGTTGTTGTTTATGTAGCTGCTGTTCTGGTGGCTGAAAGTGTGTTGATGCTGATTGAGATTGGGCTGATGTTGGTGTATCAATGGCTGTAGTTAATGTAGCTGCTGATGTTTTTCTCTTTTGTCTTCCTTTTTGTGTGTGGGTGCAGCAGCTGCTACTGCTGGGGCTGTTGTGTTTTGTTTTGGGCTGAGGTTATGGTGTATGGTGGTGTGGTTGGTTATGAAGCTGATGTTGATGATAAAGGGGGCTGATGTGTTGAAAAAGGGGCTGATATTGATTAATTGGGGGCTGATATGATACATCAGCTGCTGCTGATTTTCACTTGAATGAGTGTTGCTGTTGCTTGCAACCCTCTCTCTCTCTTTCTTGTGGCTGTGTGCAGCAGCTACTGCTGTTGTTGTTTAAGGCTGAAATTGAGTGTGAGTGAGGTGGTAGTGTTGTGTATTTGAGGTTTTGAAGTTGGGAGGGGGCTGATGTAGCAGCTGTTGCTGCTGATGTCCAGCAGAAAAGTGGCTGAAAGCTGATGTTTTGTGGTGTTTGTGTGGCTGATTTGAGTGTGAGAGTGAGAGGTTTGAGTGTGGGAAAGAATTTGAAAGATATGAGTGACAAGTTTTGAGTTGAATGGTGTGACTAATCCTTAAACCATCATTTCCCTCTCTCAAATCAAAAGCTATCATGATACACATCCCATCCCTCTCTCTCTCACATAACAAGCAAGTCAACCTCCACCCTAAACACCCTTGGACAAAACCAACCACCCCTAATTAACCAAATTAGCTCATAATCAAATCCATTATCTTAACCATGGACCTAACCCCCATGGTTAACTTAAACATGGCTAACCCACAAGCTCAAATATATGGCAAACCCTAATCTTAACCCTAGTTAACGTGCACAAGTGTGTGTGGTTGAGATAAAATTTCACAAAAATAACCATAAACCCAGATAAATTACTAGAATCCAGTTTTGGTAAACTTTTTACCAAAAACCCCAAATTAACACTTAATTACTACTATCCCTAAACTCATGTGTTACATATTGTCTCTCTTTTACATATTGATAAAGCCCTTAGGATGAGTACTTGACTACCAGGATTATGATGCAGATCATACTAGTGGGGCAGAGGTAGTCGGAAAGTACATCCTTCAAATGTTCATAGTCGTAAGAGTATCGAGACAGGGCATCGATACTCCAGAATAGACTAGCATATGCGCTTCTTGACCCATGTGATGGGCGATGGATGATCCCATATCCATTGGTGTTTGACATCAGGGAAGGTATACGAATGCTCAGTGGAGACTGGGTACACTGAACGGACTCGCCGAGAACACCTAGATGGTATTATACCTATCTTCAGATAGCAGTTCTCTGGTGACACTGGTACAGGTTAGTCTGTCGACCCGAGATCGCTATAGAGTCTTGTGTGATTCCCACTGTGCTTTGATTTCCACCATACCACGTTCAAGAGATTGTGCAAAAAGGTGGTTTTTGGGTACAGTCCCGAGTCACATGGAGGCCATGAGCGATAGGAGGGGATTCGTCTCTACCGGTATTGGGAGTTGATGTTGCGCTATGCTCGATTGGCCATAACAAGAAATCCCTGGCCAGGGTTGCTGAGATTTACTGGTAAGTGTTATCAGTAGTTTCTCAAACCGTTATGGACCTTGCATCGGCATGACTTATCAGGCTGTTAGGGACTGACGTTATACCACCCCAGGCTGTGATATGCGACATATCTGACGAAGAGACCGAACTGTACGGTAGTGTTACTGATTGGACTCGCAGGAGTATGAGCAGGCTTGCTTGTTGATCTTCTGATCGCTCAATACCCGGGTGGCCATTACATTTAGCAGACCGCTTGTGGCTTGTGGGTGCTTGATATGATCATCACCTACTGCCGGCGTATTGATGAGTCTTTAGAGTCTTACACAGAGGTTTCCTGGTTCATGCGAAATGAAGTACGAGCACATATGTGATATGTGCGGGACCGAGATTAATGCGCGTATGTGATACCGCATTCTATTCTCGCGATATGTGATATCGGTCGGTTATATGTGATATAGACGGGTTATCGGATCAAGTGTTGATTCGATAAGTTGATACATATGATATTAGTCGGTTATATGTGATATAACCGGAATATTAAATTAAGTGTTGATTTAATAATTTAATGTATAATTATATATGTGATATATTAAATTCCATTAACTAATATTAGCTCACTTAAGCATTCATTTTTCTCACTTATGATACATTAATATATATGTGATATATGTTAATTATATTGTTTTCTTTTTGCACACAAAATATATATGTGATATATATTATTGTGTCATGCTAGGTTACACATGCAACATGGATGCATGAGACTCACACCATGCTAGGTTTAATGTTAAGATTTATATTTATTTATTAAGTAATTCAAAATGGTGAAAATTGTCATGGCTTGGAGCTTGGATGAAGCTTGTAGAACATTGACTAAGTCCACATGTTTTGTCTTGCTTAAGATATTTATTAACCTAACCATAACACTTAGCCATGGTTTAGTCTTTACAAGGGTTAGTGTATGACATATACTCATCATGCTTGCATTTCTAACCTCATGAGTTTTTATTCATTCATCACTTCATCATCTTCTTCTTCATCTCATGCTTCCTCTCTTGATTTTGACAAAGTTATGAAATATTGTGAGAAAATAAAATCTAAAGTGAGCAAAATTCCTACTTCATCATCCTATACTATTAGCCATTTAGTTTAGGGTGTTTGCTTCACTAATTTACCATTAGTGAAGAGGTAGCATGAGCTTGAGTCTCCTCGACGTAGATCATCTTCGGCCTCGAAGACATTGAGCAAGCTCGTTCATTTCTTCAAGTGGACCCTTTCAAGAGTCCGGGAGTTCACTAAATGCAGCGAAGGGACTATTACACGGAGCTATAGAAGTGAAGGACCGGTCTACAAAGGTTGTATTCTGCATTCACTTAGATGTAAAGTGTTTACATTGTTTGTTTCGTATGATTCTCTAGTTAATCATCCTTAGCTTAGGGTTCCTTAGCATGGCAAAATTTTAATTTGGCATGGACGATACCTCCCGAAACCTTGCTGCCGCGCTACGTAACCCAGCAGTGGTATCAGAGCCAAGCTACAGAATTACACGATGTTTTTTTGATTGCGAAACTGAAGCGACTCCGAAACTTGAAACCATAAGTCCTAGTTTCTGTCGATTTTCAAATGGGCTCTAAAAATTTCTTTAGCGGCTGCAGAATGTTATATGTGATATAACATGAACACCACAAAAATTCAAAGCATTTTTGCATGAATCTGGCTGGCCACAATGGGTTTAAATACGAGCTCACCGGTTTGATTTTGGAGTTTTGGCTTCAAATTTTCAGGGTGTTGCAGTCTTTGGGTTTTGGGATTTCAGGTGTTGCTAGTTTTTGCTAAATTTGCATGTGATGTTAATTTTCTGCATTGGCAATTCGGAGTGTTTCGTATTCGTAATTCTAACTTTGTTTCGGATATTTTAGACGGTGATAAAAAGTTCGAACCAATATCAATAACCCATATTTTCCCTTGCTGAAATTTTTCCAAGTGTTGGAATTTTCCTAGTTTAAAATATTCAGAAAATCATGCAGGTGATTCTGTGGACCCTCTAGAAGAACGAAACCCCAACTCGATTTTGTGACCGTCGGAACCACCACCAAACCCTAGGGTTTGTGGTAGTTACGCGGCGCCATAGGTGAGGTAAGGGTTGATCCTTCTACGGCTGGTCCATAGGTGTTGTGGCATGTTCTGAGTACCTTTTAAACTCCGCTCAAGTATTGAGCTTTTTGGGAAATTTTGGGTGTTTGTTTATTCGATCGAAAAGTTTAACATCGTCTAGCTTTCTGTGATTGTGATACAATATTTGGAATCCACATAATTAGTTATAAGATAACTAGTTTGAATTTTATAAATCTAGCAGTTTAGTCTCATTTGATCGGTTGCCACGGAATTTTGATGTGAATCAAAAGTCCGTCGCAATTACGTAGTGTACGCGGATACTCGCTGGGTAACTTTAGTAGATAGCCATGCTGTTAGTTATATGTATGCCCTAGAGGCCATTGCTATACATAGGATGTATATTGTAGTGGATGCTGGGACATATATAGGGAGGACTTTCTTGCTCGACATGATAGTATGCTATCTGGTTACTCTTTACCTTAACGTGTATACTGATTGTCTCTCTGTTACATGTTGGTAAAGCCCTTAGGATGTGTACTTGACTACCTGGACTATGATGCGGATCATACTAGTGGGGACATGGTAGTCCCTAAGTACATCCTTCAAGGTCACTAGTCGTGGGTGTATCGAGACGGGGCATCGATATACCAGAGTAGACTAGCGTATACCTTCTCGACCCATACAGATGGGCGATGGATGATCCCATATCCATTGGTGTTTGACATCAGAGATGATATACGGATCCTCAGTGGAGACTGGGTACACTGGACGGACTCGCCGAGAACTCCCAGATGGTATTATACCTTACGTCAGATGGCAGTTCTCTGGTGACACTGGTACAGAGTAGTCTGTTGACCCGAGATCGTCATAGAGTCTTGTGTGGTTCCCACTGTGCTTTGATTTCCACCTTACCACGTCCAAGAGGGCATGCAAAACGGTGGCTTTTGGGTACAGTCCCGAATCACATGGAAGCAATGAGCGATAGGAGGGGATTCGTCTCTCCCGGTATAGGGAGTTGATGTTGCGCTGTGTACGATTGGCTATAACCGGAAATCCCTGGCCAGGGTTGCTGAGATTTACTGGTAAGTGTTACCTGTAGTTTCTCGAACTGTTATAGACCTCATATCGACACGACTTATCGAGCTATTGGGGTCTGACGTTTACCACCCCTAGACGAGATATGCGACATATCAGACGACGAGACCGGACTGTACGGTAAGTGTTACGGGTTGGATTCACAGGAGTGTGAGCGGGCTTGCTTGTCGATCTTCTCATCGCTCAATACCTGGGTGGCCGTTACGTTTAGCAGACCGCTTGCGGCTTGTGGGTGTTTGATATGATCATCACCTGCTGCCGGCGTATTGACGAGTCTTTAGAGTCCTACACAGAGGTTTCCTAGCTCAAGCGAAACGAAATAGGAGCGCATATGAGATATGTGCGGGACCGAGAATAATGCGAGTATGTGATACCGTATTCCATTCTCGCGATGAATGTATCGATTGGTTGTATGCGATATAACCTAGTTATCGAATCAAGGATTGATTCGATAAATCGATACATTGGATATTAGTCGGTCATATACGATATGACCGGATCGTTAAATCAAGTGTTGATTTGATGATTTAATGCATAATTATATATTTGATATATTACTTTGCATTAACTAGTATTGGTTCACTTTAAATGGATTTTCTCACTTGAAGTTCACAAGTTGTATATGTGATATACTTTTGTGCACTTGTTTGTATCATGTTTGATGATACATGCTCACTTGGGTTTGTGTAAAGAATTAAACCATGGTTATATGAATAGTTAGGGTTTCATTTCATTTACTTATTCATTTATCTATTTATTGATTTATTTATTTATTTATTTTTGGCAAATGAAAAGAAAATGGTGGCTTGATTTGTTTTCTAGTTGAAGCTTCATGAAGCTTTGACCAAGTGACCATTTTTTCTTCATGCTTAACCCTAACCCTTCAAACTAACCATAGTTTATTCTCTACACTTAACCATGGTTGGTATATGATAAGTATTCTTTTTATTTTCTATTATTGAAAATAACTCATCATATCATTATCATCTTCTTCTTCTTCTTCTTCATGAAGAAAGCTTTCTACCAACAATGGTGAAATGTGAAAATGAGTGAGAAATCCAATTCTAAAGTGAACCCACCTCCTATTTCTTCATCCTCTACCACTTGCCAAGTAGTATAGGGTGTTTTCTTCATAAGTTTCATGACTTGGTGAAGTTGGAGCTTGATCTTGTGATGTCTCGACGTAGATCATCTTCGACATCGTAATCGATGACCTAGCCCGCCCATTTCTCCGATGAAGCCGACGCTAGAGCCCGGGATTCGATTTGGACAGCAAGGAGACTTCATCATGGAGCTATGGAGGTGGAGGACCGGATCTACAAAGGTTGTATTTCCGTTCACTTAGTTAAATTGTTAACTAGTTTCTTGTTTCGCCTAAAATTCTAGTTAACGATCCGTATTAGGGTTTGTAGGCACTTGTAAAATTTCAAATTGGCATGGTTGATGCCTTGTGAGACCTCCTTAGTGTGCCTAGGAACCCTACAGTAGTATCAGAGCCTAGCTAGAGCCTTAGGCGATGCGTAGACGGAGTTAGAAGTCCGATCGAACCAAAACCCTAACCCGAAAATGCTCTCTGGACTTTTTTCAAAAACTGGGTTTTTTCCAGATTAAAAATGCTTAAAAAATTCAGCAGGAAGTTCTAAGAATTACGATGCAAAATTGGCCAAATGATACCTCCAAACTGCGGCGGAACCGCGACAGAAGCCTGGCTTCTGCGGCGGTTCCGCGGCCAATTGATAACATCAGCCAACCATTTTTGCACTGTAATTCCTCTTTTATGGTGCTGGATTTTCTGGGAATTTTTAATTTTTATTCAAGAGTTGAATATTCTGGATTGTTTTGGGGAGTCGGTGCTTCGATCGGATTGTCTAATTTTGTCTGTGTATTTTTCCGGATAATTTTAGAATATGTTAAAAAGTTCGACCGGATATAAATACCCACTTTTTCCCCTATCGGGAAATTTCCAAGTGTTGGATTTTTCCGTGGTTTAATAACGTTCTAAGTAGTGCAAGTAACGCGATGGTCCCTCTAGAAGACAACAAACCTTAACTCGATTATGTGACCGTCTTGAACTGCCCTTTGAACCTTAGGGTTTGGGGCAGTACGGCGTGCCACATGTGAGGCGTTGGCTTGACCCTTCTACGGCTGGACCGTTGGTACTGAGGCACGAAGTGAATGTTTTTAAACTTATTCATGTGTTGAGCTGTTTTGGGAAAACTTGGGTGTTCGATTATTCGATCGGAAAGTTTAACATTTTCTATCTTATCCGGAATGTGATACAATATTTGGAATCTACAAGGAGTTATGAGATAACTGATTTGAATGTTATAAACATAGCACTTTAGTCTCACTTGATCGGTTGCCACGGAATTTTGATGCGATCAAAAGTCCGTCGCAATCACGTAGCGTACGCGGATACTCGCCGGGTAAACTTAATAGACAGCCTCGCCCCATAGCCTCGACCAAGTGACTGTAGGAGAACCCCGTCGCCGAAAGCATCCGTTCGGGTGCTCGCGGCAGCGGTGTTCCGCCTTGGTGCACTTCGTCGACGGCATCGAGGGTGCGGCCGTCTACTGAAGTTTGCGACGTGCATTCGATCAGGATGTCGGGAATCTTGTTGAATTGCCCGACTTGATATTGAAAAGTGTTTTCGATAATGAGACTAAAATGCGGGGTTTATAATTGTTAGGCATGCGATGTCTGAGGAATTCATTTGATTAGGCATGCGATGTCTATGCAGGTTGTGGATTCCAACTGTTGTAGTTTTACACTTTCTTTTCTGTGACCGTAAGTGTAATATGTGATATCGCCGGTTTCGCTGCTATATGTCAACGACAATTGGGATGCGTATATTTACTTACGTTGATGACATGTGATGTTATGTGTTGCTGGATATGTTATATTGGATCGTCGTGTTTGAATAGCCGGGGGTTTTTATGTGAGATGAGTGTTTTTCATTTTCATTCATGTAAAAACTTGTATGTAATATTCTTTTATTGGGGCACTTTCAGGTTGCCGAAGATGTCACCCTTTGTATATTATTTACTTTTCCGCACTAGGATAGACCCAAGGAGGAGGGCACAAGTAACCGGGTTCTGGAGTCCAGTGGGAGACCAACTCGAGGAGTCGAGTCTGGGTCTCCTAACTCTAGAATTGGTAGGGTTACTTGCCGCTCTCGTAGGGGTCTAGGGGTGTGGGTTTGGCTATTCATCACGACCGTGGAATCCGTGTTTTATACTGGCTCGTATTGAAAACACGGACATCCTAGTATATCCAATATTTCATATGTTTCTTCTGCTGTGATATCTGTGATGTGATCATGTGATGTTCTGTGATAGATAGAGTATATAGTATATATGATATATTATATAGACGTTACTTATGTTTTACATCCGCGCTAGCCCTGCCCCGCTCTGCCATTAGTTACCTAACCTAACGGTACACGAGGGGACATCGAGGCGAATGCGGATGGCATAAGTGTACGTCGTATTTATCTGTGATGTTTAGGTACTTAAATGATAGGACTTCATTAATATGATTAATGAAAGAAAAGAAACCTAAGATGTTGTGGAATCGAATTTCTAAATAAAAAAGGTAGCTACAGTTCTTGCTTTGCACAGCGGTATATATGATATATCCTGCACCTTATTCGATAAGGAAAGGACAGAGATCCCTTCACCGGGAGTGACTCCTTTAGCAATAACTGGCAGATGCTACACACTCGGTTTGTCTTTTGATAGCTTCTATAGTTTTTGCTTTGCACAGTGATATATATGATATATCCCGCACCTCATTCGACGAGGAAAGGACCGACGATCCCTTCACCGGGAGTGACTCCTTTAGCAAAACTAGAAATGCCTCAAAAACACTCCATTTCAAAATTCATTCGATCCTACAACGATATCAAGTTCATTACGCAATAGGTTTTCAGAAAAACCTGTCGTAGCCCTCCGTCATTTCAGATAAGTTGTATATAGTATTCGTGCTGCATTTGTTGGCTTTCGTCAAGGTGCAGTGTGCGGTAGCTATATGCTGCTTATCTGCTGCATACGATGCGATTGGATTAGGGTAGTCGTGCGGCTTTGTTGGCTTTCGTCAAGGGTCGTGCGGGTAGGTTTAATTCAATCAAGAAATGACGGGTTGAACTTGACTAGCGGGCTATGGTTTGTTGGCTTTCGTCAAGGTCATAGCACGTTAGGGGCAAAATTATCGGGAGTTTCAAGCGTTGAAATTTGCAATGAGATTACATACCTTCTATGAGATAGTTGGATCCCGATACCCACTGCGAGTAATTGTTACTCCTGGGAGAGTTTTACACATTACAATTAGCCGATCAAGTAGGTGTCTAGAAAGATGTTAACGAGATTACGCCTCTGGGAAAACGAGGTTTACTGTAATTAGGTTCGTGCGAAAGCACGGGGGACCTCCCTCAAAGTACCGACACTGGCCTGGCTGAAAGATTGGCGAACTTGTAGTGTGTAATTAATCCCGGCTAGTCTTTCCTTTTAGGGTTTGAAGGAAGATTTGATAAAAACAGTGGGAACCATCCTGATTAGATAAAATAATAACCAATCTGATCTTGCAAGAGCGCACGCAGAGTGTTTTCTTCTCTCTCTCTCCAGGTAGCGACCATATCACGCCTTAATCAAAATAATAAAACGGATATATTGACCGAACCCGCTTGTTATACTGAGCTGGGGAACGTTGGTCCCGCTCCAACTTATAATTGTTATAAGACAGAGCAGGAAATTGGGGATTACCAGAATTCCCGTGCCGCCCAAACGAAGAGAGTGCATGCTGATGCATCATCTTCGGGTGTGTTCTTTATACAGAAATGTTTCTCTATTCTCTACGTCCTGGGTATTTGATACCGGATCAGGATCTCAGATATGTAATATGTTACATAGGGCTACAGAAAGGTAGAGAACTGAGAACGGGTGATAAGTTTCATGAGGCAGAAAACGCGGCAAGTGTTGCAGCCAAGTCTGTTGGTCACTGTCACCCTGTATTATCAGTATATTGATTCTGAACGAATGTTATTAGATACCGAACCTGATATACAAAATCATATCAGTCTCTTTATAAGTAAAGAAATGATAAAATTTTGTATTGTTGGATAATGTTTTGAACATTTCCTATATCAAAAGTTGATCGGTTCAGGCACGTTATCTAAAAGCATTGATGTTCTAAATCAAATTACAGTTCTTAGTATACGGAACACACACAAGAGGAATAGTTCAGAAATGAACGAATCCTTCTTGAGGCATTGTAGACTAGGTCATATCAATGCGACCCGACTAGCTGAAGTTACATATAGATGCATATTTAAATCAGTTTGAATTTACATCTTGTGAAACTTGCCAGTCATGTCACAAAGATAAGATGACCACAGCTCTGTTTATTGGAAACAGAGAAAGAGTTAGTGAACTCTTGGGATGATACATGTTGATGTATGTAGGTCCCCTGTCTACACATGCCAAGACCGGTTCTTTATACTTCATTACATTCTCTGATGATCTCTCAAGATTCAGACATATGTTCCTGTTGAAACATAAGTCCGAACCTTTTGAGATATTCACGGAATATAAGACAGAAGTAGAGAACTAAAATATGGGTATAAGTATTATGTCCTTTGATGTGATCGAGGAGGAGAATACTTGAGCACGGAAATCCTGGTCTATTCTAACGGAGAATGAGATTCTCTCTCAGCATTACTCCTCCGAATACACCATAGCACGTTGGTGTATCGGGGCGGAGCAATCACACCCTATATGATAAGGTGTGCTCTATGATAAGTACTACTGAGTTACCTATTTCCTTTTGGGAGTTATGCACTTGAAAAGCTGCATACCTATTGAAAAGGGTCCAAATCAAATCAGTTGCCTACCACTTCATATGTGATATGGAAAGGGAAGAGCCCATATCTTAAGTTAGTTAAGATTTGGGGTTGTCCAGCCTATGTCTAAAACGCAAAATCCGGACAAACTCGAGGCAAGATCTGTTATGTAGAACTGGATAGATTCCAGCTATACAAACTACAGCAGGTGATTTGGTAGAACCAAAAGATTCAGTAGATTCCAACGAACCTCAGCCTCTCCGCCGATCTAGTAAGGTTCCTCACCCACCTGAGAGATACTTCGGTTTCTCTATGACAGTGGGAATGAGGATTGCATCATGAGATGATGACCTTAACTAGTTTCGAGCTGGCCATCGGGAGTAAGACTCTATAAGAATGGCTGGATGCTTAGCGATCTGAGATGGAATCCATGTACACCAACAAAGTATGGACTTTGATTGCTATATCTGAAGGGTTAAATCCCCATCAGGAGCAAGTATATCTTGAGAAGATTACTTGGTGTACTTGGAAAAGTTGAGACTTTCAAAGCTAGACATGTTAAAGGTTTTCATCATCGACCAGGCGTGGATAATGATGAATCCTTTCTCAGTGGCTATGCTTAAGTCCATCCAGATCCTACTTGCCACGGCTACGTACCATGACTACGATATCTGGCGGTTGGGTGTCATGACTGCTCTTCTAAATGATATTTTAGAAAAGAGAGTCTATAAATACACAGTCAGAGGGCTTCGTAGACAGTGGGAGCAGCGGAAACGTGTACAAGATGCTTTATAGGATAAAGCAGGCATCGCGGAGTTGGAACATCTGTTTTGATGCGGTAATCAAACAGTTTGACATCATCAAAATGGTAGATGAACCTAGTATATACAAAAAGGTAGTAGGGAGTATGGTGATGATCCTCGTAGAGTACGTGGATGACATACTCTTGATAGGGAAGGAGTTTCCTATGCTACGCTCGATCAATCTCCGCTTATCACAAGGATTCTCCGTATAGGATCAAAGTGATACCTCCTAAATCCTGAGTTTTCATCTATGAGATAGATGTTATTTGGGTGTTAGAATACTCACTAGCTGTAGTGAGATGGTATCAGTTGATCCTGGGGAAAATCACTGGAAGTGTTCCAGGGTGATAAAGACGACTGAATGTCAGTCACAGGCATTGTCTTTACCCTCAGTAAAGGGACGGTATGTTGGAAGAGTTCCAAGCTAGATATCGTGGCATACTAGACGATAAAGGCTGGATACATTGCTACTTAAGATGCTACCAAAGAGGCTGTTTGGGTGTATATTGGTTCATGAGATGAACTACGTTCCTACCATTGTGAGACAATGGAGTTGTGGCTTATGCCAAGGAACGCAGGTCCCATCAGTGATCCAGACATATTCTAAGGCAGTATCACCTGATCATGGAGATGGTTGATCTCTAAGGGATCGAGGTTAGGAGAGTAGACTCAGAGGACGACACAGCGGATCCACTCACGAAGGCCTATTCCCAGAGAGAGACTTTTATGGGATGGTTGAGTATGAGATACTACAACCACTGCTATCAGATGGCCCTAGTGCAAGTGGGAGATTGTTAGTTATATGTATGCCCTAGAGGCCATTGCTATACATAGGATGTATATTGTAGTGGATGCTGGGACATATATAGGGAGGACTTTCTTGCTCGACATGATAGTATGCTATCTGGTTACTCTTTACCTTAACGTGTATACTGATTGTCTCTCTATTACTTGTTGGTAAAGCC
Organism: Agapanthus africanus; assembly: GCA_030015575.1. NCBI lineage: Eukaryota > Viridiplantae > Streptophyta > Magnoliopsida > Asparagales > Amaryllidaceae > Agapanthus > Agapanthus africanus. The sequence goes on along the minus strand of CM057340.1, from coordinate 115,189,034 downwards.
CTTAGGATGTGTACTTGACTACCTGGACTATGATGCGGATCATACTAGTGGGGACATGGTAGTCCCTAAGTACATCCTTCAAGGTCCCTAGTCGTGGGTGTATCGAGACGGGGCATCGATATACCAGAGTAGACTAGCGTATACCTTCTCGACCCATACAGATGGGCGATGGATGATCCCATATCCATTGGTGTTTGACATCAGAGATGATATACGGGTGCTCAGTGGAGACTGGGTACACTGGACGGACTCGCCGAGAAATCCCAGATGGTATTATACCTTACGTCAGATGGCAGTTCTCTGGTGACACTGGTACAGAGTAGTCTGTTGACCCGAGATCGTCATAGAGTCTTGTGTGGTTCCCACTGTGCTTTGATTTCCACCTTACCACGTCCAAGAGGGCGTGCAAAATGGTGGCTTTTGGGTACAGTCCCGAATCACATGGAGGCAATGAGCGATAGGAGGGGATTCGTCTCTCCCGGTATAGGGAGTTGATGTTGCGCTGTGTACGATTGGCTATAACCGGAAATCCCTGGCCAGGGTTGCTGAGATTTACTGGCAAGTGTTACCTGTAGTTTCTCGAACTGTTATAGACCTCATATCGACACGACTTATCGAGCTATTGGGGTCTGACGTTTACCACCCCTAGGCGAGATATGCGACATATCAGACGATGAGATCGGACTGTACGGTAAGTGTTACTGGTTGGATTCACAGGAGTGTGAGCGGGCTTGCTTGTCGATCTTCTCATCGCTCAATACCCGGGTGGCTATTACGTTTAGCAGACCGCTTGCGGCTTGTGGGTGTTTGATATGATCATCACCTGCTGCCGGCGTATTGACGAGTCTTTAGAGTCCTACACAGAGGTTTTCTGGCTCAAGCGAAACGAAATAGGAGCGCATATGAGATATGTGCGGGACCGAGAATAATGCGAGTATGTGATACCGTATTCCATTCTCGCGATGAATGTATCGATTGGTTGTATGCGATATAACCTAGTTATCGAATCAAGGATTGATTCGATAAATCGATACATTGGATATTAGTCGGTCATATACGATATGACCGGATCGTTAAATCAAGTATTGATTTGATGATTTAATGCATAATTATATATTTGATATATTACTTTGCATTAACTAGTATTGGTTCACTTTAAATGGATTTTCTCACTTGAAGTTCACAAGTTGTATATGTGATATACTTTTGTGCACTTGTTTGTATCATGTTTGATGATACATGCTAACTTGGGTTTGTGTAAAGAATTAAACCATGGTTATATGAATAGTTAGGGTTTCATTTCATTTACTTATTCATTTATCTATTTATTGATTTATTTATTTATTTATTTTTGGCAAATGAAAAGAAAATGGTGGCTTGATTTGTTTTCTAGTTGAAGCTTCATGAAGCTTTGACCAAGTGACCATTTTGTCTTCATGCTTAACCCTAACCCTTCAAACTAACCATAGTTTATTCTCTACACTTAACCATGGTTGGTATATGATAAGTATTCTTTTTATTTTCTATTATTGAAAATAACTCATCATATCATTATCATCTTCTTCTTCTTCTTCATGAAGAAAGCTTTCTACCAACAATGGTGAAATGTGAAAATGAGTGAGAAATCCAATTCTAAAGTGAACCCACCTCCTATTTCTTCATCCTCTACCACTTGCCAAGTAGTATATGGTGTTTTCTTCACAAGTTTCATGACTTGGTGAAGTTGGAGCTTGATCTTGTGATGCCTCGACGTAGATCATCTTCGGCATCGTAGTCGATAACCTAGCCCGCCCATTTCTCCGATGAAGCCGACGCTAGAGCCCGAGATTCGATTTGGACAGCAAGGAGAGTTCATCATGGAGCTATGGAGGTGGAGGACCGGATCTACAAAGGTTGTATTTCCGTTCACTTAGTTAAATTGTTAACTAGTTGCTTGTTTCGCCTAAAATTCTAGTTAACGATCCGTATTAGGGTTTGTAGGCACTTGTAAAATTTCAAATTGGCATGGTTGATGCCTTGTGAGACCTCCTTAGTGTGCCTAGGAACCCTACACATGCCCCATAGTGCACTTCGTCGCCAAAAGCATCCGTTCGGGTGCTCGCAGCCGCGGTGTTCCGCCTTAGTACACTTCGTCGATGGCATCGGGGGTGCGGCCATCTACTAAAGTTTCCGACGAGCATTCGATTAGGTTATCGGGAATCTTGTTGAATTACCCGACAGGTTATTGGAAAGTGTTTTCAATATCGAGACTAAAATGCGGGGTTTATAATTGTTAGGCGTGTGATGTCTAAGGAATTCATATGGTTGGGCATGAAATCCAAAATATATGATACATTGGGTTTATGATGTCTAAGGTGGTTGCGGATTCCAATTATTGTAGTTTTTCACTTTCTTTTCTGCGACCGTAAGTGTAATATGTGGTGTATCGCCGGTTTCGTTACTATACGTCAACGACAATTGGGATACGCATATTTACTTACGTTGATGACATGTGATGTTATGTGTTGCTATGATATGTTATATTGGATCGTCGTGTTCTGAATAGCCGAGAGTTTTTATGTGAGATGAGAGTTTTTCATTTTCATTCATGTAAAACCTTGTATGTAATATTCTTTTATTGGGGCACTTCCGGGTTGAGGATGATGTCTCCATTGATGTATATTATTTACTTTTCCGCATTATGATAGACCCAAGGAGGAGAGCACAACTAACCGGGTTCTAGAGTCCAGTGGGAGACCATCTCGAGGAGTCGAGACCGGGTCTCCTAACTCTAGAATTGGGAGGGTTGCTTGCCGCTCTCGTAAGGGTCTAGGGATGTGGGTTTGGCTATTCATCACGACCGTGGAATCCGCGTTTTATATTGGCTTAATTAAAACACGGGATTCCTAGTATATCCAATATTTCATATATGTTCTTCTGCTGCTGGTATTCTGTGATGTGATCACTTTATATGTTGAGACGAATGCGTATATTATATATATGATGATATATAGTAAATATTGATTCTTTCGTTTCTAATGTGATGCTTAGGAAGTATAATTTGATGGGACTTCATTAATGAGATTAATGAAAAAAAGAAACCTAAAAGATGTTGTAGAAACTTGTTTAAAACTGGTAGCTCTAGTTCATGCTTTGCATAGCAGTATTCTTTATAGAATATCCAGCACTTTATTCGATAAGGAAAGAGCCGAGATCCCTTCACCGGGAGTGACCTCTTTAGCAAAACTGGCAGATGCTATAACCCGCTCAGTTTGACTTTTGATTGCTTCTATAGTTTTTGCTTTGCATAGTGGTATTTATGACATATCCTGTACCTTATTCAATAAGGAAAGAATTGAGATCCCTTCACCGGGAGTGACCTCTTTAGCAAAACTAGTAAAAGCCTAAAAAACACTCATTTTCAAAATCACTCGATTCTACAACGATATCAAGTTCATTACACAAAAGGTTTTCTTAAAAACCTGTCATAGCCCTCCGTCATTTCAGATAAGTAGTATTTATTATTCGTACTGCGTTTGTTGACCTTGTCAAGGTATAATGTGCGGTAGCTGATTAGTGCTTATCTGCTAGCATATGATGCGATTGGATTAGGGTAGTCGTACGACCTTGTTGACCTTGTTAAGGGTCGTGCGGGTAGGTTTAATTCAATCAGGAAATGACGGGTTGAACTTGATATGCGGTCTATGGTTTGTTGACCTTGTCAATGTCATAGATCGCTTGGGGCAAAATATTATCGGGAATTTTAAGTGTTGAAATTTGCAATGAGATTGCATACCTTCTATGAGATAGTTGGATCCCGATACCCATTACGAGTAAGAGTTACTTCTGGAAGAGTTTTGCGCATTAGAATTAGCCGATCAAGTAGGTGTCTAGAAAGGTGTTAACGGGGTTACGCCCCTGGGAAAACGGGGTTTATTTTTAATTAGGTCCATGCGAAAGCACGGAGAACCTCCCTCAAAGTACCGACACTGGCCTGGCCGAAAGATTGGCGAACTTGTAGGGTGTAATTAATCCTGGCTAGTCTTACCTTTTAGGGTTTGAAGGAAGATTTGATAAAAACAGTGGGAGCCATCCTGATTAGATAAAATAATAACCAATCTAATCTTACAAGAGCGCACGCGGAGTGTTTTCTTCTCTCCCTCTCCTGGTAGCGACCATGTCACGCCTTAATCAAGATAATAATATGGATGCTTTGACCGAACTTGCTTATTATACTGAGCTGGAGAACGTTGGTTCCGCTCTATCTTATAATTGTTGTAAGTCTGAGTAGGAAATAGAGGAATATCCGGATTCCTACGCCACCCATTCGAGAAATGTGTATGTTGATGCATCTTCTTCGGATATGTTAATTATCGAGAACTGTTTCTCAGTATCCTCTATGTTCTAGGTATGAGATACCGGATAAGAATCCCACATATGTAATCTGTTACATAGGCTACAGAAAGGTAGAGAACTGAGAAAATGTGATATGTCTCTAAGTGTTAGAGAATAGTGCAATTGTTGTAGCCAAATCAGTTGGCAAATATCACCTTGTATTAATACATTGATTCTGAACCAATGTTATTAGATACCGAACCTGATATACGACATTACATCATTTTCTTTATTAAGTTAAATAAGGATATAATTCTGTATTGGAGGATAATGTTGTGAACATTTTCCTGAATCAAGAATTGATTAGATCAGGCACGTTATATAATAGCATATACGTTTTAAATCAAACCACGGTTCAAAGTATCTAGAACACACACAAGAGGAGTAGTTCAGAAATGAACGAATCCTTCTTGTGGCATTGTAGACTAGGTCATACCAATGCGACACGACCAGTAAGTTATATAAGGATGAATATAAAAATATGTTCGAATTTTCATCTTATGATACTTGCCAGTCTTGTCACAAAGGTAAAGTGACCAATACTCCGTTTACTGGAAACAGAGAAAGAGTTACTGAACTCTTGGGACATATACATGATGATGTATACGGTCCCATGTCTACAAATGCCAGGGTTGGTTCTTTGTACTTCATTATATTCATCGACGATCTCTCAAGATTCAGACATGTGTTCCTGTTGAAACACAAGTCTGAAACTTTTGAGAAATTCAAGGAATATAAGATTAAAGTTAAGAACCAGACGGGTAGAAGTTTAAAGTCCTATGATGTGATCGAGGAGGAGAATACTTGCGCATGGTGTTCCTGAAGTTTCTAAAAGAAGAATGTGATTCTATCTCAGCTTACTCCTTCGAGTACACCACGGCACAACGGTGTATCGGGACGGAGGTATCACACCCTATGAGATATAGCACACTCTATGATGAGTACTGCTGAGTTACTTGTTTCCTTTTGGAGTTATGCACTTGAGAAGATGTATACCTATTGAATGGGGTTCCATCCAAATCGGGGCCTACCACTACATATGAGATATGGAATGGGAAGAGACCATGTCTTAAACGAGTTAATATATGGGGTTGTCCGGCCTATGTTGAAAGGCAGAATCCGGACAAGCTCGAGACAAGGTCAGTTCTGTAAGTTTGTTAGGATATCCCAAACATTTGCGAGGGTATATCTTCTACCTAACTGAGGAGCAAAAGGTGTTCTGTTTCTCAGCATGCCATTTTTTTTAGAAAAGGAATTTCTTGTGAAGAAATTAGTGTTCATGAGGTAGAACTGGAAGGAGTTCCAGCTAGACAAACTAACAGCTGATGATTTGGTGAAATCAAAGGATTCAATAGTCTCCAACGAATCTCAGTCTCTCCGCGAAACTGGTAGGGTTCCTCATCCACTTGAGAGATACTACGGTCTTCTCGGTGACAGTGGAAGCGAGGATTGCATCATGGTAGATGATGACCCAACCAGGTTCAGGCAGGCCATCACGAGTGGGGACTCAGTGAAAAGGCTGGATGCTATATGATCAAAGATGGAATCCATGTACACCAACAAAGTATGACTTTGCATATTGCACCTAAAGGGGTAAAACCCATTGGGAGCAAATGGATCTTGAGAAGATTCTTGGTGTAGATGGAAAAGTTGAGACTTTCAAAGCTATGCTTAAGTCCATCAGGATCAATGCGCGCATCGCAGAGTTGGAACATCTATTTTGATGTGGCAATCAAAGAGTTTGACTTCATCAAAATGGTAGATGAACCTTGTATATACAAGAAGATAGTAGAGAGTAAGGTTGTCTTTCACGTATTGTACGTAGATGACATACTCTTGATAGGAAATGGTTTCCTATGCTACACTCGGTCAAGCTCCTCTTATCACGAAGATTCTCCATGGAAGATCTGGATGATACCTACTACATCTTGTGGATTATGATCTATGGTGATAGATCTATGTGGATATTGGGAGTTTCCCAAATCCAGATACATTAACACCATACTAAAGAGGTTTAGTATAAAGGATTCTAAGCGTGGTGGTTCGCCCACTTACTCATGGATCACTCTCTCTAAAAAGATGTCTCCCAAGACTGATTTGGAGAGAGCTCGCGTGCAAATGATACCCTATGCTTCTGCAGTAGGCTATATCATGTATGCGATGTTATGTACCAAACCAAATATAGATGACTCACTAGGTGTAGTGATTAGGAATCAATCAGATCTTGGGAGAATCACTGTACTGCTATGATGGACATTCTTAAGTACTTGAGAAGCACTAAAGAATGTTCTTGGTTCGAGCTTCCAGAGTGATAAGGTCGACTGACAGTCATTCACAGGCATTGTCTTTACCCTCAGTGGAGGGACGGTATGTTGGAAGAGTTCCAAGCTAGATACCGTGGCATACTAGACGATAAAGGCCGAATACATCGCTGCCAACGATGCTGCCAAAGTGGTTGTCTGGGCATTTCTTATTCATGAGATGAACATGGTTCCTACCATTGAGCGTCCAATAACTGTTATTGTAACAACAATGGAGTTATAGCTTTGGCCTAGGAACGCAGGTCCCATCAGCGTTCCAGACATATTCTGAGGCAAGTATCACCTGATCATGGAGATGATTGATCTCTAAGGGATCGAGATAAGGAGAGTTGACGCAAAAGATAAACACAGCGGATCCACTCATAAAGGTCTTTCCCTAGAGAGACTTCTATAGGACGTTGAGTATGAGATACTACAACAAATGGCCTTAGTGCAAGTGGTTGAATGTTAGTTATATGTATGCCCTAGAAACCATTACTGTACATACGATGTATATTGTAGTGGATGCTTGGACATATATAGGGAGGACTTTCTTACTCGACATGATAGTATGCTATCTGGTTGCTCTTTATCTTAACATGTACACTTATTGTCTCTCTATTACATGTTGATAAAGCCCTTAGGATGAGTACTTGACTATCAGGACTATGATGCAGATCATACTAGTGGGACAGAGGTAGTCAGCAAGTACATCCTTCAAATGTTCCTAGTCGTGGGAGTATCGAGACAGGGCATCGATACTCCAGAGTAGACTAGAGTATGCGCTTCTCGACCCATGTGATAGGCGATGGATGATCCCATATCCATTTGTGTTTGACATCAGGGAAGGTATACGGGTGCTCAGTGGAGACTGGGTACACTGAACGGACTCGCCGAGAACTCCTAGATGGTATTATACCTATCGTCAGATAGCAGTTCTCTGGTGACACCGGTACAGGTTAGTCTGTCAACCCGAGATCGTCATAGAGTCTTGTATGATTCCCACTATGCTTTGATTTCCACCATACCACGTTCAAGAGATCGTGCAAAATGGTGGTTATTAGGTACAGTCCTGAGTCACATGGAAGCAATAAGCGATAGGAGGGGATTCGTCTCTCCCGATATTGGGAGTTGATGTTGCGATATGCTCGATTGGCCATAACAGGAAATCCCTGGCCAGGGTTGCTGAGATTTACTGGTACGTGTTATCAGTAGTTTCTCGAACCGTTATGGACCTTGCATCGGCTTGACTTATCAGGCTGTTGGGGTCTGACGTTATACCACCCCCAGGCTGTGATATGCGACATATCTGACGAAGAGACCGGACTGTACGGTAGTGTTACTGATTGGATTCACATGAATATGAGCAGGCTTGCTTGTTGATCTTCTGATCGCTCAATACCCGGGTGGCCATTACGTTTAGCAGACCGCTTGCAGCTTGTGGGTGCTTGATATGATCATCACCTACTGCCGGCGTATTGACGAGTCTTTAGAGTCCTACACAGAGGTTTCCTGGTTCATGCGAAACAAAGTATGAGCACATAAGTGATATGTGCGGGACCGAGATTAATGCACGTATGTGATACCGCATCATTCTATTCTCGCGATATGTGATATCGGTCGGTTATATGTGATATAACCGGGTTATCGGATCAAGTGTTGATTCGATAAGTTGATACATATGATATTAGTCGGTTATATGTGATATAGCCGGATTATTAAATTAAGTGTTGATTTAATAATTTAATGTATAATTATATATGTGATATATTAAATTACATTAACTAATATAGCTCACTTAAGCATTCATTTTTCTCACTTATGATACATTAATATATATGTGATATATGTTAATTATATTGTTTTCTTTTTGCACACAAAATATATATGTGATATATATTATTGTGTCATGCTAGGTTACATATGCAACATGGATGTATGAGACTCACACCATGCTAGGTTTAATGTTAAGGTTTATATTTATTTATTAAGTAATTCAAAATGGTAGAAATTGTCATGGCTTGGAGCTTGGATGAAGCTTGTAGAACATTGACTAAGTCCATCTGTTTTGTCTTGCTTAAGATATTTATTAACCTAACCATAACACTTAGCCATGGTTTAGTCTCTACAAGGGTTAGTGTATGACATATACTCACCATGGTAGCATTTCTAACCTCATGAGTTTTTATTCATTCATCACTTCATCATCTTCTTCTTCATCTCATGCTTGCTCTCTTGATTTTGAAAAAGTGATGAAATATTGTGAGAAAATAAAATCTAAAGTGAGCAAAATTCCTACTTCATCATCCTCTACTATTAGCCATTTAGTTTAGGGTGTTTGCTTCACTAATCTACCATTAATGAAGAGGTAGTATGAGCTTGAGTCTCCTCGACGTAGATCATCTTCGGCCTCGAAGACATGGAGCAAGCTCGTTCATTTCTTCAAGTGAACCCTTTCAAGAGTCCGGGAGTTCACAAAATGCAGTGAAGGGACTACTACATGGAGCTATAAAAGTGAAGGACCGGCCTACAAATGTTGTATTCCACATTCACTTAGATGTAAAGTGTTTACATTGTTTATTTCGTATGATTCTCTAGTTAAACATCCTTAGCTTAGGGTTCCTTAGCATGGCTAAATTTTAATTTGGCATGGACGATACCTCCTGAAACCTTGTTGTCGCGCTACGTAACCCAGAAGATAAGGCCTACCCCAGAAATATATGTGATTCCCTTCTTTCTCCCTGTCGATTGTGTCAAACGCGTGTTCGTCTGGCAGTTCGCAATTTAGGGAAGAATCGGCTGGTATTGGATGCTCAGCGAGAAAGTCGGCGATGGCCTGGCCTTTCACTGCCTTGAGGGGTCGATAGATTATCGAGAACTCCATCAAGAGGAGGGCCCATTTGGTAAGCCTTTCAGTTAGTATGGCTCTTGACATCAAATATTTGAGAGGATCCACCTTTGATATGAGATGGACCTCATGTGCCAAGGCATAATGTTGAAGCTTCGTTATCGCGAAGATCAGTGCCAGGCAATACTTTTCGATGGGTGAGTAATTGTTTTCTGCTCCCAGGAGAACTCAACTCAAATAATAGAGAGCTATCTCCTTTCCTTGATCGTTCTCCTGTGCCCATAGCGGGCCTAAAGAATCTTCAAGGGCTGTTGTATACAGGATGAGGGGGTTTCCCTTAACCGGAATAGTCAGTACCGACAGATTCTGCGGGTACTGCTTGATTTCGTCCCGTGCACTTTGGCATTTCTGATCCCAGACGAACGGGGCCCCTTCTTCATTAGATGGTTCTAGGGACGGCATTTTCCGGAGAGGTGACTTGGAGTTTGACACCTGTTTAGGCATCAGTATTGCTACGACTGGGATAGTGTCCGGAGCAACTCATCATTTTCCCCTATCGATTTAGACAAAAGTGGCTTAGTAGACAGGGTTAGGATCCCGTCGACTAAGACTTTTGACTTTATGAGCCGTAAGGGTCTCATAAAGGGTTTTCTCCCTACGAGTCGTGAGGATCTCGTAGGCGTATTTTCTCCTTAATAAGAATCATGGGGATTCCTAAGCGATGTCTTCTCTTGTAAGTCGTAAGGATCTTCCAAGAGTGTTTTCTCTTTATAAGTCGAGAGAACCTACAAGTGTTATTCACCATATGGGGACATTTCTTGCCATTTATAAAACTTGGCAAAGAAATATTTATTCGTGCCCTATGGATTGTATACAAGGGTCAATACGGACTGCCTGTAGGGCAATTTGGGGATATGACAGCTTAAGAACAGGTCCATATCCCTGTAACCTAAGGCTTTTGAATCCTATGAGCCATGAGGGTTTCACATAGGGAATTCTCCTTATGAGTCGTGAGGATCTCGTAAGTGTATTTATTTTAACGAGGTGCGCCCTTTCGGGTTTTCACAAGCTCTCCGACAGTCCTGCTGTTTTTACTTACGGCGCCCTTTCGGGTTTTCATCCGTGCCCATTTTGCTTGTGGACGTACCGTTTTTTTTAAGCGGGGCATTCCACTAGATTGTAGGACCTGTTTGTAGGCCCCCTAATATCCTTCCTGTCCTTTGAGAAGAAAGTGTTGGATATAGTGCCCTCAAAGTCAATTATTGGATCGCAGGTATGTGATTGCAATGATTGAGGAGGACCTATACCGGTAGCACAGTCTTACTCGAGATGACAGTATGCTATCTGGTTTGCCTTTATCAGTCGTGTATTGGTTCAGGTGACTGATCACTATTACACGTTGATAGAGCCCTTAGGATCTTGCTTGACTACCAACAGTATGATGGCGATCATATACGTGAGAGTTGGGTAGTCTATAAGCACATCCTTAAAAGTGGTCCCTAGTCGTGGGAGTTTCGAGACAGGGCATCGATACTCCGGAGTAGACTAGTGTATACAGTCGAGACCCCAACGAGGGGCGGTGGTCGGTCTCACAAGCCACTGGTGTAAGTTGGATCACCTAAGATGTATACAGGTGCTCATTAGGTTATGAGTACACCGGACAGGACTCGCCGGGAACCTGCTAGTTGGTATTATACCTATCGTCAGATAGCAGTTCCCTGGTGACATGTGTACAGGTTAGTTCATCGACCTGAGGTCGTCATTTGTCTCGTGTGAGTTCCCACTGTGCTTTGATTTCTACCCTACCACGGCTCAAAGGAGTCATGCAAACAGTTATTTTTTGGGTACAGTCCCGAGCCACACGGAGGCAGGTGAGCGGATCGGCAGGGGATTCGTCTCTCCCGGTATTGGGGGTGAGATCGCACTGTGTCTAGAAAATCCATTACACCAAGTCCTTAGCCAAGGCAGGTGAGAATTACTGGTAAGTATTCCAGTAGTTTCTCAGGTGGTCAGGGCTTGTCTCCGATACGACTTATACCGCTATTGGGGGTTTGACGTTACCAGCCCCCTAGGCCGGATATACGATACTCATAGACGAACGGACCGGACTGTATGTATATTGTCACTGTTAGGCTCAGTAGGGTTCCAGGATGAGTTCGCTCATCGGCTTCCCTTGAGGTCAGTACATGGGCAGCCGTTATGCACTGCTAGTGCCGCTGACGTGCTTTTGGTTAAACCCACTGTCAGGATACTGATGAGTCATTAGAGTCCCCCACAGATAGTTTCCCAAGTTCGGGCGAAACGTTGTAGAGGCCGTATAGTTTTATGGCAGGGTTCGGAAAATGCACGTGCGTCTCGCACGTGTCATATTTCGGGCAGATAATACTGGTGGGCTTTGGTTTAAGCCGGATCCGAGTATTATACTGTGTAGATATAATATCTTTGTCTCAGTTGCATTTGTATTCGGTCGTAATACAAATGCGGGTATATTTATACTGTTACGGGGTTATCCTGAAATTCGTTTCAGGATCGCTTTTGGAAGTTGCCAGTTTCCTATTTTCTATCACCCGTCTTTAACATTCGGTTAAATGTGGATTTATCTTTTCTTCTTGAGGGTGAGTCATGGTTCTAGAAGGTTCTAGATTTGATGATTCATAGTTAGCATTAATTGAGTGATGATGTGTTATGGTGACTAGGTTAATGATTCATGGATTCTATTTAATGTTTTTTTGATGATTCATTCTTTCATTAAATGTTATGATAAGTATCATAGCTTAAGGTTACCCTCCCCTCTCCTACACTCACCTCCCTCCTTCTATAGACAGTGGCCGGCCAAATCTTTTGGGGGCTAAGGAAAAAAGATGATTCATTTTTGGGAAAAAGATTATGAAAGTTTAGGTTCATGAAAATTTCATATAGCTCATTTTCTATTACCCGATTCAAATGGCAACTTCATTAACCGTTCGTCCATGGTTTTGGACAAAATGAGACAAAGTGTTCTACTCATTCTCTACATCAATCTTGGTCATCTCTTTTAGCAAACTTGATGACCGAGTTGCCTCAGGTCAGAGGCGGAAGCCCGTTTAAAGATCCGTTGACGTGGTGCCACCTGGACGAGGAGATCGGAGATCGACGAGATCGGAGCAGCCGCAACGGAGCGTGGGATGATGGTTAAAGAATGAAGGACTCGGATCGTTCGGTATAACCTTTCTACCCTCTTTGTAGTTTGTTAGTTTAGCTTTAATGGCAGATCCGGGTTATAGTATGCGATAGCGCCAGTTATAAAAGTTTTTGTTCCGCATTTGGCGTCTGAAAGACGGCCGGGGCGCTACCGTAGACTTACAGAAAGGACCATTCTATATAGAGATTCTTCCGCCAGTGAGAAATATGCCCCCTGTGTATATCTCGGGGGGAACGAGTACCCACGCCGTCTCTATTTTTGGCGACTGGTTGCTTCAGAGCCGCTTATTTTTGTTGAGCGTAGGAGATAAACACCATCTTGCCTCCGCTTTTCACTCGTCATCATCGGATGAGAAAGAGTCTTGACCCATTTGATCCAATCGAGCCATTTTATCCATGAGTTCTTGGAAGGTCGTCGGCTTGAAGAGGGCCATATACGGGGACGCCTTTGAATTTGGGGCAAGAGTGGCTATGAGTATTCTCATTGCTGCAACTTCATCGATGCGTTGCTCGTATTTGACCAGAGATTTCGCTATCAGGTAACATATTGAAACCAAGTCTCATTCGGTCTAACTCTTTCGTTGACCAACGCCATCACGGTAGTATATTCGTTCTCATTAGCGAATCCCTGACAGAAGAGCATATCCATTTTGTCGACTATCTTCATGAAATCATTTAGGAGTTCCGCATACGATTCGAAGGCAATGCCCGCCAGACAGCTGACGAACTGTCAGAGGAGGAGTATATCATTCTCTCCAGAATTGCCGCACATGGATTTAAATCGCGCAATGTGCTGGCGAGGATTCCCAGTTCCTTTGTACATGTGGAACATTGGAATAGTGTACTCTGGCGGGTACTGCATTTGATTATACCACGTCGGATACGGTCGAGCAGTCTTGATTGACCTATTTGCAGCTTCACTGGCGTAGTGAGATTTGATTTGCTGAGCGATATATTCGTTCATCTTTGCTTTTGGAATCATTTCCTCTTCAGCTGTTGATGAGGTTTGCAAAGGATTTGAAATGTCATCCTTATCTTTAAGACCGACTACTGGCGGTTCATCTGCCAGTGGTTCCGATTGAACCATCATTCCAGCCATATTCTGAATCAAAAGGGTCATCTGGTTCATTGTAGTGGACAATTCCGCCGCTTCTTCATCTCTCTTTTTCAGAGAGTGCTTTAGTAAATCAATATCTGACTCCTTCTCTACTCTTTCTTCGGGTGCGTCCTTGGGATTTTCCTTAGGCGATGGATTAGCGTTTGCTGCCGCCTGAGCGAGCATCTCCTGCAGCTTTTCACGTTGCAGTTGAGCTTTTGTCAGGGCGACTAGTAGAAGCTCGAACTTCGTCTTTGCAATTCACCATATAGACTATGTGAACTACCATGCCCCTAGACTTAAGGTGTTTGGAGTTTTGGCCTTTGGAGTTTGCTTCAGGTACTTGAGCTTTATTAGGCCTCTCTCTTTTTTTGTGAAAAGATGCCTTGGTTTTGGGAGGAACCGCTCTATCAGGATCCGTCTTGGGATGAGTCCCCTTGTATTTGAAAGGGGATTTGCCTGAATTTGGCTGACGTTTAGGAGAAGAGCTGCGGTTAACGATAGAGACATTCACCTGTTTCCACACTTTATATATAGATGAGGAAAGTTGTCTTAGGGAGCGAACTTGTTTCTGCTCTCATAGGATCTCCATGAGCTACGGAGACTTCTTCAATATTGCGCTGGGAGAATTTTGTCTGACCCTTCGCAACAGTTTGAAGCTATTCCCGGTTGGAACAACAACATTCACCACTTGGGTTTAAAGAGGACCATACAGAGAACTGCCCCCAGCTCGTTTTGTATGATGCCGATATCGACGTCGACCGTTTCTTGCGGCCATGATTTGATTAGCCTCAGGATTTTTCCGAGCCTGCCCCCTGTTTCCTTTGAGAGCTTAATATTCTGCCCCCTGTGTCGACCTTGGTCTTTGGTAGGTGTCGGTTGTTTGAGGACTGATTCTGTCGGCAAAGTTGCAGCTTGGGAAACCAACCTGTGGAAGACAGACTTCCTCTGGGCTTCCTCCATCGGCGTTGAGGCACCGAGGGTGGGAGGTGGGATTATCGACCTAAAGAGAAGCCCGTTGATTTCTTGAAGAGCCGGATTGCAGAGAACGGCACTGCAAGTGGACCATGCTTGACTCCACCGGATATAACAGAGCCTGAGTTGCCAGGGTGGGAGAAAACGCCATTCTTCATAGAGACGAAACGCCGGCTTCTGTATCCCATCACCCAAGGACAACTACAAACATATATACCTCGATTATCTGATCGCGAGAAAAATACGATACACGAAGTGTGGAGTGGAAAGAGGAAGAGGTCCCACCGGGCGTGCCAGAATCTGTTTATCGCCGAAAACCGGGAAGACAAACGTCTTTCTTGAATTTGGGGGCAGATACTATTTGGATTTATCCGTCCATCTCTCCGAAGATGCCAAGTTGATTTATGGCACCGTGCATCGGAGGTTTGGACGGATGCGGCCGTTGTAGCAGATTTCGTCAGATTCCCTCTCGTTGTGAGGGGTTTTTTTTTTATTGTGGGGACGCTCTTCCCTGCAGGCGCAAACCCCTACAGTTAATTACATTATCGCATCGCGGTAACCATTTTCCCCTGCTCTAGAAGGTCACTTCGTGTTATGTGTGTTTGTTTTATTTTTGGTTGTCCATGGATTAGATACGGAGACTAATTTATGTTGTCGCCCGTAAGGCGTGGATTTGTCCAAATCCGTATATCTTAGATTTGGGTTTGGATTGATTTAAGGATCATTGATCTCGTTTGAGATTAAGATCAACTTAAATGTTTGTTAAGAATACGTTAGTCCGATCTTGGACTAAGATCTACTTAATGGGGGTTTAGGATCATTTTTGATCCAACAGAAGAGCATGTGGGCTCTATCGTTTTAGTTTAAGGACGTTACGGTCCATAGATCACCATTTTTTTTTGGTGAGGGTTTAGTTTAAGGACGTTACGGTCCATAGCTTAGTTTAAGGACGTTGCGGTCTATAGCTAGTTTAAGGACATTGCGGTCCACAGCTTAATTTAAGGACGTTGCGGTCCGTAGGGATGTGCTCATAGGTTTGGGAGTGCACCAAAGAGCTGTTGGTTGTCGGGACCCTCCACCTCTCTAAAGACGTTGAAGAATTACAATGACATGTATCAAAGGTATGGAGAGATATACTCTTGAACCAAACTCCAGATTGAAGGGAGAGATCATGGTGGAACGAACACCATTTTAGATACCATATGTTAGGAGATCATTAGTCATCTTTGGAACTGAGATAGATTTAGAGAGACATAAGCATAGGAGGGCTCGGCTGATTGGTGGTCTAAAGGGTTTTGGCCTCGGGAGACTGGGCTAATTTAGGCTAAGGTCGGCCTCTCATAGTGTTAAACACTAATATCTGCTCGGCGCTCGTATGCTCCTACGTGAGGCTCTAATGCAGTGTTAAACACTAAAATTTGGAGCGCTCATGTGTGGCACGTGAGACGCCTGAGAATTGGACACTGATTCTTTAGATTTATTCTCTTGTTCTTTTATAAGTGTTAAGCACTATTGGGGGTCACGTGACTCGATCTCAGTCGTTCCTTTTTGTTCTTCAGAGGTGCTCACATGGGAACACGTGATCTTGATAGTTATGTATATGCCCTAGAGGCCATTATTGTACATATGATGTATATTATAGTGGATGCTTAGATATATATAGAGAGGACTTTCTTGCTTGATATGATAGTATGCTATCTGGTTGCTCTTTGTCTTAATATGTTGACTTGTATTGGGTTACTGTCTTGCTCTCACATGTTGATAAAGCCCTTAGGATATGTACTTAACTACTAGGACTATGATGCAGATTATACTAGTGGGGCCAGGGTAGTCCGTGAATACATCCTATAATTGTTCCTAGTCGAGGGTGTATCGAGACAGGGCATCGATACTCCAGAGTAGATTAGCGTATACGCATCATGACCCATATGATGGGTGATGGATGATGCCACATCCATTGGTGTTTGATATCAAAGATAGTATACGGGTGCTCAGTGGAGACTAGGTACACTGAACGGACTCGCCGAGAACTCCTTGTTGGTATTATACCTATCGTCAGATAGCAGTTTTCTGGTGACACTGGTACAGATTAGTCTGTAGACCCGAGATCGTCATAGAGTCTTGTGTGATAACCACTGTGCTTTGATTTCCACCTTACCACGTTCAAGAGAACGTGCAAAACGGTGGTTTTTGGGTACAGTCTCGAATCACATGGAGATAATGAGCGATAGGAGGGGTTTCGTCTCTCCTGGTATTGGGGGTTGATGTTGCGCTGTGTTCGATTGGCTATAACTGGAAGTCCCTGGCCAGGGCTAATATGGAGATCTACTGGTAAGTGTTATCAGTAGTTTCTCGACCTGTTATGAGCCTCACATCGACACGACTTATTGGTTACTGGGGTCTGACGTTTACCACCCCCAGACCGGATATGCGATATATCAGACGATGAGACCGGACTATACGGTAGTGTTGCTGATTGGATTTACAGGAGTTAGAGTAGACTTGCTTGTTGATCTTATGATTGCTCAATACCCGTATGGCCGTTACGTTTAGCTGACCGCTTACGGCTTGTTGGTGTTTGATGTGATCATCACCTACTGCCGGCGTATTGACGAGTCTTTAGAGTTCTGCATAGAGGTTTCCTGGCTCAGCCAAAACGGAGTAGGAGCATATATGCGATATGTGCGGGAATGAGATTGATACACGTATGTGATGCCGTATTCTATTCTCACGATATGTGATATCGGCCGATTATATGTGATATAGCCGGGTTATCGGATCAAGTGTTGATTCGATGAAATAATATATATATATATATATATATATATTATACTCAATTAAATATTTATTATTCTCACTTATGATACATTTAACATATATGTGATATATGTTTATTGTATTGTTTCTATTGTTATATAAATATTATATATGTGATGTATAATATTGTGACATGCTAGGTTGTACATGCAACAAGGATGTATGAGAATTATACTATGCTACATATAATGTTTGGGTTTAAATTCTTAAGTAATTCAAAATTGTGGAAATGAGTCATGGTGGAAGCTTCATGAAGCTTGTTGATAACCATTGACAAAGTCCACCCTTTTTGTTTTACTTAAGATATTTTCTAACCCAACCATGACATATAGACATAGTTAACTCTCTACATGGGTTAGGTTTTGATATATACTAACCCATGGTTGCTTTTCTAAGCTTATCTCATTCATTCATCTTCTTCTTCCTCATCTCATTTTTGCTCTCTAGATTTTGAGATCAAGAAGAAAAATAGTGAGAAATTAAATACTAAAGTGAGCTAAATTCCTACTTCATCATCCTCTTCTATACTAGCCATATAGATTAGTGTGTTAGCTTCACTAATTCCGTATTAGTGAAGAGTGAGCTTGAGTCCGTGTTTCCTCGACGTAGATCATCACAGACTTTGAAGACTTCAAGCAAGGATGCATCGTACATCTTGTGGAGCCTCTCAAGAGTTCGGGAGCTCGTTGATCGCTGCGAAGGGACCACTACTTGGAGCTTATGAAGTGAAGGAGCGGACTACAAAGGTTGTAATCCCTAATCACTTAGTTGTAAAGTTGTTTACATGCTTGTTAACCCTAATTTTCTAGTTCGATTACTTGGTTGGTTTGTTTAGCACCCCAAAATTTTCATATAGCATGTTTGATGCTTGCCAAAACCTTGCTAAGGTGCTAAGCTAACCCTACAGATCTGTTGTTATAGCGTTGAACGCTAATCATTTCTTTTATGTGCATGGAGATCTTGATCTGAGTTTTGAGAATTTCAGGTCCCTTATTTTTATAAGAATTAAATTCTTATGCAGGGTTAACCCTAGTTTTTTCAGAGGAATTAAATTCATATATCTTTTGGAAGAATTAAATTCTTCAAACTTAGTTCTTTCACTTAAGTTTTGAGTCTGCATGACAGAATCTCCCCGATGAGAATTAAATTCTCAACTTGTGGAGAGATATGCTTCTACAGACCTCAACCAGCGGAAGAACTAAGTTCTTTGTAAAAGAGTTAAACACTTGGAGGAGTGAAGAAGAGATAAAATGATCTCTAGTTCTTTCTTTTTACCTAGGTTTCTTTTTCTAAAAGAGATATCTTCTTTTTTTTTTGTTTCTTAAATCTTATGGGAGGTCTCCTCTTTTTTTTAGAGAATTAAATTCTCTCTCTATTTTTCTTCCCCTCCCCCTCTGTGTGTTTCTCCTCCTCTCCTCGCTCCTATTTATACGCGAAAAACAAGAATTAATTTGTTAAGTGAATCTCTCATTGAGAGATCATGATTGATTCCATGATCTTTTAGATCAATCGGTGAATTTTATTCACCGTTGGATTTTTAATCTAAAGGCTCTCTGTTTAACAGAGAGGATTTCTTGTTTGTTTAACAAGATTATGAATATCTTGTTAGTTTTAACAAGATCAGAAATATATTTTCTTTATATAAAATTTAATTCTATCATATCTTTTTAGTTTAACAAGATCAGAAATATATTTTTTCATATAGAATTTAATTCTATCATATGGTTATCTGGTTAGTTTAACGTAGAATTTTATTCTTATCATATGAATATCTTGTTAGTTTAACAAGATTAGGAAAATATTTTCCTATGATAGAATTTTATTCTACTAGATGATCACGTTTGGATCTTTGATCCAAAGGTCCTCTGTTTAACAGAGAAAATCTTTCTAATTTGAGGAAGATCAGGAAAATATTTCCCAAATAGAATTTAATTCTATCAGATGATTTAATTGGTGATATTTTATCACCGTCGGATTTTAAATCCAGTATTCTCTATTAGAGAACGATCTTTCCATATTAGAAAGATCAGGGAAAATATTTTCCAAATAAGATTTAATTTTATCACATAGAATTTAATGGGAGCATTTTAAATTGGGGCGCTTACATGCTTTGTATGTGAGAGGCAAGAGAACTCACGTGTTTAACACATGACCCTGGTGTGGGTTTTAGCCTGTTTATATTCAGAGCGCTCACGTATTTAACACGTGATGCCCGTTTGGCCATTTAGATTTATTTATGTTCATCGTTCATATGTTTTCATATGAGCGCTCACGTGTTTTACACGTGAAGACCATTTGGCCCTTAGTTATGTGTTTTCAACGCCTATATGCTTTGCATATAAGCGCTCACGTGTTTAACACGTGATGTCCAACTGTGAATTCTTTTCTTCTTTCTTCTCTCCCTTTTTTATAAGGGTTATAAGGGAACAAATAGCTCTTGGCCGAAAATTTTGGCGGGAACAGACGGTTCAATAATATAGCAGTCTGCTGCAGTCCTTCCAGGAGGCTTCGGATTGCCTCAAGCAGTACCGTCTGCTCATTGATCTGAGCAGCTACGGTAGGAGTAAGCGGTAGAGATGAAGGTGTGTTGTTGACATTGGTGTTGGTGTTGTTTGGGGAATCCATAACC
The DNA here is from genome assembly GCA_030015575.1 of Agapanthus africanus. NCBI lineage: Eukaryota > Viridiplantae > Streptophyta > Magnoliopsida > Asparagales > Amaryllidaceae > Agapanthus > Agapanthus africanus. The sequence goes on along the minus strand of CM057340.1, from coordinate 115,168,815 downwards.
TTAAATGAAAAATAGGGTTAGGATAGATTCAAGGAATAAGTAATTGTAAAGAATATTTTCAGTTGTTGTTTCTTTTGTTATATTGCTTAGGACATCATGCAGAATTAACCTGCATGTCCATACAGAACTGACCTGCATGTCCATACAGAGTGGACCTTCATGTCCATACAGAGCTGGCCTGCATGGGTCACCAACAAAACCTGTCACGCCCTGCTTCCCAGTGTACGGGCAAGGAGACGCAACAAGGCCGCTACGTATTTACTCAGAAGTAAACACGTTAAGCATATCTAAGGAATATAAAATAAAAGTACACAAGAGACAATATGTAAATGAACAGCAACTTTATTTATTTAACATTCTTTTTACAATACAACTGAAATGTAAATACATGGAATGAAAGCAATGCCTAAACAATGGCATAACAAAAATGGAAATAGTATGTATAAGTATCTAAAGCTCCGGGTCGAATGCTAACTGCTCCAAATCCTCAGTGCTGGGCTCGATCTCCAGTGAGTCCGATCTACCTGACAGCATTACAAAGAAAGAAGAAAAGGAATTTCATCAGCGAACAATCGCTCGATAAGTCCCATCGGTGAGTAGAAATAGTATAGATTGAAGGAGAATATAAGTTTTAATGTTTTATTATATTGTTAACGCTGTTGTTTGTAGCTTGGTACAGAAAATGCCAGTGTATACGAGAGGAGTTCCACTATTCCGCAGACTAAGGTATACGGAGCACAAGGAACCGTTCAGCCACGGTACAATGGCAATGGATATTCAGGTTAGGTGTATTATAGTTACAGTCTCATGCCACTTTTAACACCTTCCGTACCAATCTATCCCTTATAAACCCCCGTGATGTCTTTATTGTATTGATTGTATTTTGTATTGTATTTTCTTGTATTGTAAGTTGTATATGGATGACTTGCCGGAAGCATGATATCAGTAAATGGAACGGATATAATGGATGTACATGTAGATGGAGTGTATCCATGGTTCGGTTCGGTCAATATAGATTGATGTAAATTGAATAGACGGATTCATGTTGAATTGTAGTTTATACTTGAATTACATTCAAGTCAGATTGATTAGATTGAGACTCAGTCCGAGTCAGACACTTTAGAAAAGAAATTGAAATCCTGAATTAGGTTTTGATGTTATCGGTAACTGCTGCACATGGACGGCAGGATTTGTGTCTTTTTCCAAGACAATTACCGTGTTAATAACACCGTTTGTTAGATTATCTATCTTAAATAGGCAAGCACCCATATCTCCGGCTTCCTAAGGCTCAAGAGACTGGTCCTGCTTAAACCTATGTTTACTAGGGTCCTTATTGTAATTTAACATAACTTGAGAGGGTTTTATGTAAAAATAGTTTGATATAATTTTCAAAATACACCTCAAGTATTTAATTATCGTCTTTAGGTTTTTCATAGATGTATATTTTATAAATGTGAAATTTCTAGTGAGTAGAAATTAGTTTTCATAGTATATGGTATTTTATTGAAATATTGGAATTGTTTTATATTTGGATGGTATTTTCATGTAACGGTGATTTTTTTTGAAAACTTGGAATATTTCTATAATATAATTAAAATAGATATTTTGATAATATATATATATATATACATATATTTTAAATAAGTTCTATTTATTTTCTTGTAGAAATATCATTTCTAAAGAAAAATATATAAAAATTCCATCGAGATCGAATGCTCCTTTCGGAGGTCTGCATCTCGCTCTACTAGACCCGAGGACATGTGATAATCCACATCATCCCGAACGGGGTCCCTAAAAGTGGGTTGTAGAGGCGCAATTGCAATGAATTGTTTAATACATCTTTTTATAGAAATGGTTTTATAAGTTGATGGTATTTATTTGCAAAGTCATTTTATCCCATAACTATGTTCCCATATTTCTATTATGCTATATTAGAGATGTGTGTTGTGATGAGGTAGGTCATTACCTCGTGGGTTATCTAAAGGTAATACAGGAATTATGTTGTTTTATGTCGGGAATGAAGTTTGTGGTATTTTACTGAAAAACTACGATAAAAATTGCAATAAAGAATATTTTGAGTTGAAACTTGTTTTAATAGATTTTTTTATGTTTGTTAAACAATATGTGAGAGTATTGAGTTTTATTGATTAAGAAAAGTAACGTTTTAAAGAAAAACCGAATCGGAAGTCGGATTAACTCTGCTTCCGTCGGGTTTTAGAAATGAAAGTTTTTAAGATAGTAAAAGAGAGGGGGAGAGGGGACTTACTGGCTTTTAAGGTAGAGGGAAGAGTAAGGAAGCGCGGTACGTCGTTTCGTCGCCGGAAACTCCTTGGATCGTCGCCGGAACTTCACCCTTTTGCTAACTCCACTTGTACAATAAAGGACTTGAGAATTTTGTATAGTTTTTGTAGTGAAATTCTGAGTGAGAAAAGGTGAAATATGGTGTGGTATTTATAAGGGAAATTGGGGTTTAGATGTGATGAAGAATGCATTAAAATTTGCATTAAAATTGGATTAAAGGGGCATTTTATTGCACTATGGATAAATTCAGAGTAAACAAGCAATATGAGGTTAGTAGGGTAGGCCAAGAGTTGCAGGGATTTAAATATGGGGCATTAACGTCGGTTTAGACCGGTGGTACCGAGGATTTTGTGGGTTTCGCCGGGCCTTTGCCGACGGGGGTGCTGGGCTTGGGTGCCACGTGTTGGTGTCACCTCGTATACCCTCGTGTACATGTTTAAATATTCTATAATGTAACATATTATGTGTTGTGCACGTGCAAACTCTTGGGCTTCTAAAAGATTAAAAGAAATTTAACTAAAAAGATAATGTGGCTGGGGGGATTCGATCACAGGGGCTACGTCACAGCAGTGCAAGGCTTTACCAATGAGCTACAAGTGCTTTCTTGCTGTTCAAAAGCAAAATAAACTTATAACTCGTGCTCAGGTTTTGGTGTCCCTTTCTGTATTTTTGAAAAAATTCATACATGAAGCTTAGGGTTGTTACAGGATCTCAATGGGTTATTGGTTGTTGTTGACGCTGAGCTACCTGCAAAGGAAATCCAGGTGTGGGAAACACCATAGGACTCTCCGACGATCAAGTACCGAAGAATATTTAGGAAGAGTAATGGCGTATTGGATTGAGTTCCAGTTACCTGAATTGTCTCGAGGAGGGGTTTAAATAGGGGTCGTATTGGAGCGAGCTGATGCGAGATTCTCGCTGTCCGTTTCACCCCTGTGTCACATTTGCGTTGATGGCGGGATACACCCATTAATGGCGAGATATGCTCATTAATGGCAAGATACGCTAGCGTGGTATGCGGGACATGGAGCAGTGGAGATCTCCTCGTGGCGAGATACACGGAGCCGTTATAGGGGCACTCGTGCTCCATGCTCCAGGCAAACAGCGACGCCGAGGAATCTCAGTTATAGGATAGTTCGAAGATGAGAAATGGAGATGAGGAATCTTAGCTATAGGATAGCGCGGAGATGAGCTAGGAAGTTGAGGAAGCTTAACTCTATGATTGCTCGAAGACAAGCAATTGGCTGTTGGTTAGGTGAAAAAGGGAACGTACGCAGGGGAGGACTCCAAAAGGTCGAATGCAATCTCGGAAGTTAGGCGCCGAGGAATGTCCCCAATGTATCATATCTATTCCAGCTCCATATCCCCCAGAAATCTAGCGGGCTTACGTGAACGACACGTCATCTGCTACGTGTCGTGATCTGGGGAATTCTCACTTATGAGTATCATCATTATCCCCCCACTCTCTTTCAGACCTATTTATGGGTCGGGTCAAGAGTGGTCGGGTCGGTTTTCTCTGATCATCTTAGTGCCGAGGATTCTTTGAGGTGGATTGTCCGGGAACGACATGGTATTTGGCGGTTGTGTCTATTCGATCTCCGAGTCCACATGGCGTTTTACCGTGTGCCTTAATTTTCGTGCATATCCCCGATGATGTCAGCGGATCACCGAGAGGATGGCGCCATCATGGAGTCGTCGCTTCGCTTGTTCGGGCCATCGTAGTGATGGGCCGACTGTCGATCTCGTGCCACGCGACGGCGCTTGGAGCATGGATATGAGACATCGCTTCGGCTGTTCGGATCCGTGTGAGAGGAGGGTAGCCAATGATCTGCTGCAATGTGTCATCGTCTGGACCGTCAGATCATTCTTGCTAAAGGTATAAATAGGGATGCCCTGCCTTCAGCAAATACTTCCGCTCACTTGCATTTCTAATCTCCTGATTGCTCTGTGCTCCTGATCTTAGGCCGGCTTCCAGTCCCTTCACCAGCCCTTCCCCTTTAAAGAAGAGGTAAGATGAGTAGAAGACTTAGCATTCATCGGCCCAGGTTGAGATGAGAATGAATGTGCCTATGAGCTGAGCAGGAATCTCCTCATACGAGGAGTTTGGATTCACGGCTTAGGTCGGACAGGAATCTATCCGCCATGAATGTGTGCAACAGGAAGGAAGTTGTCCGCCGGCCTCCGAACTGAGCAGGAGTCTACTCGTGCAAGGGCTTAGGATTCAAAAATTATGTTGAGAAGGAATCTACTCATTGTGAATGAGTGTGACGGGAAGGAAGCTGTCCACTGGCCTCCGAACCTAGCAGGAGTCTACTTGTGTGGGGGCTTAGGATTCATGGGTTAAGCCGGGTAGGAATCTACCCGCCGTGAATGGGGGCGATGAGCAGGAAGCTATTCACCGGCCTCATGGCGAGGGCTTAGGATTCATGGCCTAGGTCGGGCAGGAATCTACCTGCCGTGAATGAGTGCGAAGGGCAGGAAACTGTCCGCCGGCCTTCGAATCAAGCATGAGTCTACTCGTGCGAGGGCTTAAGATCCACGTGTGAGGCTAGGAAGGAATCTACCTGCCGTGAATGGAGGCGACGGGCATGATGCTGTTCGCCGGCCTCATAGCGGGGGCTTAGGATTCATAGCCTAGGTCGGGCAGGAATCTACCCGCCGTGAATGGGTGCGACGAGCAGGAAGCTGTCCGCCGGCCTCAGAACCGAGCAGGAATCTACTCATGGTGATGGCTTAGGAATCACAACTTATGTTGGGCAGGAATCTACCCGCTGTGAATGAGCAAGACGGGCAGGAAGCAGTTTGCCGGCCTCGGAAACGAGCAGGAGTCTACTCGCATGATGGCTTAGGATTCACAGGTTTGGTCGGGCAGGAATCTATCCGACGTGAATGTGTGCAACCGGCAGGAAGCTATCCGCCAGCCTCGGAACCGAAGAGAAATCTACTCGTGTGAGGACTTAGGATTCACAACTTATGTTGGGCAGAAATCTACCCGCTGTGAATGAGTGCGACGAGCAGAAAGCTGTCTGCCGGCCTTCAAATCGATCAGGAGTCTACTCGTGCGAGGGCTTAGGATTCACGAGTTTGGTCGGACAGGAATCTACCTGCCGTGAATGGGTGTAACGGGCAGGAAGCTGTCCTCCTGCCTCGTGGCGAGGGCTTAGGATTCACAGGTTAGGCCGGGCAGGAATTTACCCGTCGTGAATGGTGCGACGGGCAGGAAGCTGTCTGCTGGCATCCGAACTGAGCAGGAGTCTACTCGTGTGAGGGCTTAGGATTCACGGGTTTGGTTAAGCAGGAATCTACCCTCCTTGAATGTGTACGATGAGCAGAAAGCTGTCCGCCGGTCTCCGAACCGAGCAGGAATTTACTCGCGTGAGGGCTTAGGATTCACGGGTTTGGTCGGGCAGGAATCTACCCGTCGTGAATGTATGCGACGGGCAGGATACAGTCCGCCGGCCTCGGAATCGAGCAGGAATCTACTCATAGTGATGGTTTAGGATTCACAAGTTATGTTGGGCAGGAATCTACCTGCTGTGAATGAGTGCGACGAGCAAGAGGCTGTCCACCGGCCTCGGAACCAAGCATGAGTCTACTCGCATGAGAGCTTAGGATTCATAGGTTTGGTTCGGTAGGAATCTACCCGTCGTGAATGTGTGCGACGGGCAGGAAGCTGTCCGCTGGCCTCGAAACCTAGAAGAAATCTACTCGCATGAGGACTTAGGATTCACAACTTATGTTGGGTAGGAATCTACCCTCTCTGAATAAGGGCGACGGGCAGGAAGCTGTCCGCTGGCCTTCGAACCGAGTAGAAGCATACTCGTGCGAGGGCTTAGATTCACGGGTTAGGCCGGGCAGGAATCTACCCGCCGTGAATGGGTATGACGGGAAGGAAGCTGTCCTCCGGCCTCGTGGCGAGGGCTTAGGATTCATGGGTTAGGCCGGGCAGGAATCTACCTGTCGTGAATGGTGTGACGGGCAGGAAGCTGTTTGCTGGCCTCCGAACTGAGCAGGAGCTACTCGTGCGAGGGCTTATGATTCATGGGTTTGGTTGAGCAGGAATCTACCTGCCATGAATGTGTGCAACAAGCAGGAAGCTGTCCGCCGGCTTCCGAACCGTGCATGAATCTACTCACGTGAGGGCTTAGGATTCACGGTTTTGGTCGGGCAGGAATCTATCCACCGTGAATGTGTGCGACGGGCAGGAAGCTGTCTGCCGACCTTGGAATTGAGCAAGATTCTACGCGCGTGAGGGCTTAGGATTCACAACTTATGTTGGGCAGGAATGTACCCGTTATGACTGAGTGCGATAGGCAGGAAGCTATCTGCCGGCTTTCGAACTGAGCTGGTGGCTACTCGTATGAGGGCTTAAGATTCATGGGTGAAGCCGGGTAGGAATTTACTCGCCGTGTATGGGGGAGACGGGAAGGAAGTAGTCTGCCGGCCCGTGGCGAGGGTTTAGGATTCACGGGTTAGGCTGAGCAGGAATCTACCCACCTGTGAATGGGTGAAGTGGGCAGGAAGCTGTCCACTGGCCTCGGAACAGAGTATGAATCTACTCATGGTCGGCTTGCTCTCTATCTGCTTGACATTTGTCTCGCGTGTATTTTGCCAAATGACTAGAGTGGATCAGATCCTCGATGTAATTGTGCAGCTGTTTGTAGTTCTCGGTCGGGTGTCCTTGTGACCGATGAAAGGCACAATACCGGCCGTGGAGTCGCTTTCCCGGCCTTTGTATCATCTGTGGCAGCTTGAAGAATCTCTCGCTCTTCGCCTCCTCTAACAGCTCGGCCTGCGAGACGTTTAGAGGCATGTACTAGTAAAACCTTGGAGAATAAGGTTTCGAACGATCATCCTTCTTCGTCTTTTTCTGGTCCCTTTTCTTTCGGTCTGTCCGGTCTCCCCGGGGAAGATTTGCATTCACCTTAGACTTGAGTTGGATTTCTCGTTCGGTCCAGACCTTTACCTCGGCCATGGTCTTAGGTTGCACCAATGCAAAAAAGCGAAGCCACTCTTTGTGCCTAAGACCGAATCTTAGGGCGGTAATGACAGTCTCATCCCGGTATTTGGGTATCTCCGGGAGAGCATTATAGAATCGGGTAATATAGCCCTTGAAAGATTTCCTATCGTCACTCTTGATAGTGAATAGGTAGTCGACTGACCGCTTTTTCCGTCGGTTGCCGAAAAAGTGGCTAAGGAACTGAGTGGCCAATTCGTCGATAGTTAAGATTGAGCACGGAGTCAGGCCATGGAACCAATTTCGCCTTGTCCGTATGAGAGTGGTGGGGAAGGCTTGGAATTGTGCCACATCCGAGTTATCTTGAAAGCTCGTGCCCGCGGTGGACGCGTCCAAATGGTCATTTGGGTCAGACTTCCCGTCGAAGAGAGCCAATTTAGGCGGTTTGTTCCGGGATGAGATCTGCTCCCTCAGTAAACACTCAGTGAAAGGCTTCATAAGAGAGTCTGTGGAGTATTTTTCCGATCCGCCGGGCGAACAGGTGGCGAGCCGCACTTCCTCGATTTTCTTCTCGAGGACATCGATTTGCTGCTGGTACCCCGAGGATTCTACGTAATCGGAGTGCCTACTGTCTCTGCTTCGAGCTTGGGCGATGGAGCTGCTTCGGCTTCGCTCTATCACGTTCCTCAGATTCTAAGGGTGAACCTTTCGTGTCTCCCGCCGACATGCGCTATAGGCACGGCCTCAATAATTATGGTGACGTCGGTCTTCTTTAGAATCAGGCAACCCGACCAATGTCGTCTCGGAGGGCGATGGAGTGCGGTGAGCATTGAAGGGATAATTCGGTTGGTCCTGAGATCTTGGCGTTGGATTGTCTGGCGCCCAACGAGTCATAGAATCATTCCTCTTATGGGGCTCGTGACTGCTGGAATCGGCACGCCGGTGTTCCGTGGAGTCATAGTTGGCACGAGCGAGGTCAATGACTTGAACGTGTCCCTCTGCCGCCTCATGTATGCCGCCGTTCTGGGGAGCAGGGGTGGCGGTTTTTTGTCACGATCCGAAGGTACGGAACGTGACTGGCACTTAGATTACGAGACGTCTAAAGGCGTACCGTAACCTAAGTCAGCCAAAGCCAAGAAAAATCTAAACCAAAAACAAAAGAGAGTGAAGGAAAACCTTACATGAAAACGATTTGTAAATCAATTAAGTTGCATTGAAACCCTTTTTAAAAACATCAAAAATTCCCAAAAATTTCGGCAGAGTCTCCCCTGTATTTTCTATCCCCCAAAATGGGTACAACAAGATAATAAACCTGTAATCATAAAAATGGCATCCCCAAGCGGGAGCTAGCTCTTCGCCCAAGGCGGATCACAACCACATGCAATATAATAGTAATATCAAGAAAAAGAGCATAAAAGAAATGCAAAATACCAGAAAACACACGTCGGCTCAAGTGAGCTCGACCCAAAAGAAACCACAAATATACAAATCTCTCAGTCTCATCACTAGGTCACATATACAATATAAAGTGGTAGAAGGAGAATACAAGATACAATGGTAAAGCAAAAAGAAATAAAGTGTGCTCGCAGCCCACCTACGGGCGATGTCGCGAGTCTGAGCAAAAGGAGCTGATGATAAGATAGCCCGCCGCTACAAGACTGACGGGTCCGACCTGCAAGACACTGTGGCACAACGGGGGTGAGTTGCCAGCTCATGAGTAGAATATAATATCTAGTAAGGCAATCGTAAGAATGCACGCAATGCACCACAACATGCATGTCCATATGTGATATAATATCTCTAATATGCATGCACAGGTATGCAATGTCATTATTAAGTCTTTAAGTGTTTTAAATGCTAAGGGTATTGAATTCTTAACTTTAAAAAATGAATATCTGTATAATAGCTAAGTACCATCAAGAAATCATCTGAAAACCCGTGTCAAGCATCGACACCAAATAGGAATCATATCTGCCTCAATATCGGGCTCCGTCAGTCCGGATCGGCCCATATCATAAATCTCACGACAACGGTCGGTATCCTCCGGATATCCGTCGCGCCAAACATCACCGGTAGGTAGTCTTCCCCTGCCAGGCTCATCGTCTACAACTCGATCTTCTTGCCCCGGGGTACCATACCGGGCCCACCATATACCCGAGACGGTTCATCCATTCCTCGAATCGGGTCTCGAAATCCAACAGAAAACATGAAAACTCATAGTGTACGACACATACGTCACGAGAAAACCGCAACTTTGTTTTTAAAAATGATAAATATAAGCTTTTGTCAAATTCTTGCGGTTTTCCCCAAAAATCCAGAAATCGCAGCAAAACTGAAATCCTCAAGAAAATCATAATGTCCACATGTTATATATATGATAAATGTCTTTGATATCAATGTATATGATGTGAGTTTTGGCTAGAAATCTATGTAGATATGATGGTAATGCGAGATATATGCAGGCTATGCAATTCCATATATCATGTATGAATGCAAATGACATTATTAAGTTAAACCGGTTCTATAGTGCACATGGCATGGCAATTACCAAAGGCGTGTGTGTCACATGAATAGTGCGCGTGCAACAGATGCCAATGGTAATGGTGTTCGTGTCCTACAAAGTGATATCGCATAAGTATGGATGAATGTCCATGCAATCTAATATACTGTTCGCTATAAGGGTATGCAATGTCAATGAAGGGGTAAGCTAGCTAACAATATAAATCTTGCATAAAGTAGGGTAATCCTAACTAGGGGGCGCCTCACGCCATTCAGACGATTCCTCCATAGATGAATACATCTACTCACCTGAAATCTCCGCTAATCCGATCCGGCCACCGCCTTGCCTTTTCGCGCCGTGTCCGATGTTTCCCCGATCGATCCTATATTTGCACAATATCAAGCATAAGATTACAAAACCTAAGACGATGCAAGTCACAATATACAATTATCAACGCTCTCGAATTACTCATAGCATGCACTCGGTGCGCGGGAAAACGCACGAAAATCGCTAACCTTTAACTAGAATCGTCATTTCGGGGAAATCGACAAAACTACAACCCGACTAGACGAAACCCCGCGTTCGCGCACTCTAATAGTCCTATACGAAACTAATTATATCGCTAACATAACGCAATTTGATCGCATTCTAATTTTCGTAAAAATCTAGCAAGCAATTTTCTAGCCGATTCGATACAAACATCGCAATTTGTCGATTTAGCAAGCATATCATTACACAATTAACCACTCCAATCACCTAGATAACCATCCCTAACTTAATTCTAATAACCATGTTTCAAACCCTAACTCAACATCAAAACCCATTCTTGATTTTCATGAACAATAATTTACAACTAAATTAATACTTCAAAATTAAATTCTAGCATATATAAACTACAAGTTAGCAACTAGTTTAGGATTTTACCTTACAAGTGGAAACCTAGCATGATCAAGTCACCAAGAAAGCCTCCTTTCATCATGTTTTTGAACTAATTTGGGTTGAAGAGAGAATGGATTAGGGTTTGGCTTTGAATGGGTGAATGAAATTTGTTGATTTTTAATGGATTTTAGCATGAAAATGAAGAAAAAAAGAAGTGAGAAGAGGGGGTTTGCTGCAGGATTGGGGTCGGCCAGCTGCTTGAGGAGGAGGTTTGTGGATTTTTGGAGAAGTTTCTAGGTCAATAAAACATCATATGTTATCATTTAATGCTTTCACATCAATATTTTCACAAAAAGCCTCATTTTAATTCATTTTTTCATAAAATTTCCCACCCTAAAACCAAAATTTTGCAAGCCATGATACAATTTTATTAACACCATATTTTAGTTTATAGAGACTCCTAATTATGAAATTTACCTAATTAAATTTGTATTTATCACTTATTTAATGTATTTAAAAAGGCTTAAAATAATAAAAAAAAAATAATTAATTACGAAAAAAAATTTATTTAACTAGAAAATTATAAGTGACATTTTAGTGACAAAATTATAGTAATATCTTATCTAAATTTTGTATAATTAGGTCTACAATGAAAAATACCTAATTTGACTTTTTACGGAAAAAGCCGAAAAATTAGCCGATTACCGAAAAACTGCCTAAACGATTTTCGAAGGGTTACAATCTTCCCCCCTTAAAGAAATTCGGTCCCCGAATTTAGAATTTAACTACGCGTACCTTCAAAAATATGGGGATATCTCTTCCTCATCTCGACCTCGGTCTCCCAGGTGACCTCCTCGCTGTTCGGGCCACGCCAAAGGACCTTGACAGACGGTATGACCTTCGACCTCAATTTCTTCACCTGCCGATACAAGATGACAACCGGCTGCTCGATGAAAGAAAGATCACGCTCTAACTGGATCGTCTGGTGCTGAATCGCCTGGGAAGGATCATGAAGGTACTTGCGGAGCATCGAGACATGGAATACGGGGTGAACATCGGGGAAGCTAGGCGGAAGAGCTAACCGATAAGCGACTGGACCAACACGCTCTAGGATCTCGAAAGGACCAACATATCTAGGACTCAGCTTCCCTTTCCGCCCAAATCTCATCACACCTTTCATCGGAGAGACCTTCAGGAAAACATGATCGCCAACAGCGAACTCGAGTCGGCGACGATGCTTGTCAGCATATGATTTCTGCCTGCTCTGTGCCGCTCTCATCCTGTCCCGAATCAGCTGTATCTTCTCGGTCGTCTCCTGTACGATCTGCGGCCCCAAAATACCGCTCTCCCTGAGCTCTGTCCAACATACAGGCGATCGACATCTCCTCCCATATAAAGCCTCGAAAGGTGCCATCTGAATCGTCTCCTGGAAGCTATTATTGTAGGAAAACTCGATCAAAGGAAAATGACGATCCCAGCTACCACCGAAATCTAAAACACAAGCTCTGAGCATGTCCTCAAGAGTCTGAATAGTACGCTCCGAATGACCGTCAGTCTGAGGATGAAAGGCTGTGCTAAAACTCAATCGGGTGCCCAAAACTTCCTGTAGTTTCTGCCACAATCGGCTGGTAAACTGGGTGCCACGGTCGGACACGATGCAAGTCGGAACGCCATGCAGTCGCACTATCTCATCAATATAAACCTGGGTGTACTGAGAAAATCCAAAAGTGGTCTTCACTGACAGAAAGTGAGCCGCTTTCGTCAGTCGATCCACAATCACCCAAATAGAGTCATACCCTCGACTAGTCCTGGGTAGACCCACAATGAAGTCCATGGAGACCTGCTCCCACTTCCATCAGGGATGGGCAAAGGCTGTAACTCGCCGGCTGGCCTCTGATGCTCGGCCTTGACTTGCTGACAAGTCAGGCACCTGGACACAAAGTCTGTAATATCCTTCTTCATCCCGTCCCACCAGTAAACCTCTCTCAAATCACGGTACATCTTGGTGGAACCTGGATGCACACTATATACTGATCTATGTGCCTCCTCGAGAATATCACGCCTCAGTCCCTCTGAATCTGGCACGCACAGTCAAGTCCCAAATCGAAGTATCCCATGATCATCAATCACGAACTCAGAAACTCTGCCCTGTCGAATCTGCTCAATAATCTCTAATGTACGGGCATCGCCGGACTGTGCCTCGTGGATACGGTCAAGTAACTGTGGGCGTGCTCTGAAATGGGCTAGCTGTCCCCCTGTAGGAGTAAACTCAAACTGCACTCTGCTATCACATAACACCTGCCAATCCGCCGTCGACTGCATCTGTACTGCGCTCAAACAAGATAAGCTACCTCCAGGCCTCCTACTCAAAGCATCTGCCACCACATTTGCCTTGCCCGGATGGTATAAAATCTCGCAGTCATAATCCTTCACCAACTCCATCCAACGGCGCTGTCTCAGGTTCAGGTCTCGCTGCTGGAAGATATACTTCAAACTCTTGTGGTCAGTGAATATCTGGCACGACTCACCGTATAGGTAATGTCTCCAGATCTTAAGTGCAAATACCACTGCAGCCATCTCTAAATCATGGGTGGGGTAGTTATGTTCGTGTTTCCTCAGCTGCCGAGAAGCATACGCAATAACTCTGTCGTGCTGCATCAATACACATCCCAGCCCCACTCTAGAAGCATCACAATATACCACGAACCCGCCTGATCCTGAAGGCAATGCTAACACCGGTGCAGTAGTCAGACGAGTCTTCAACTGCTGGAAGCTATCCTCACATGCCTGGGTCCAATCAAAAGGAACCCCCTTCCGGGTCAACCCGGTCAATGGTGCAGCAACGCGGGAGAAATCCTGGACGAAACGTCGATAGTAGCCGGCCAGACCTAAAAAGCTGCGAACCTCTGTAACTGATACTGGTCTAGGCCAACGCTGAACTGCCTCGATCTTCTTTGGGTCCACACAAATACCGTCTCTCGTCACCACATGACCCAAGAAATCGACACTGTCTAACCAGAATGCGCACTTGGAAAATTTGGCGAACAGCTGATGCTCCCTTAAAGTCTGCAATGTGATACGTAAGTACTGCTCATGTTCCTCCCGGCTCCGAGAATAAACCAAGATGTCGTCAATGAACACAATGATGAACTGATCGAGATACGGCCTGAATACGCGTTCATCAAATCCATAAATGCTGCCGGAGCATTAGTGAGCCCGAACGACATCACCAAGAACTCAAAATGACCATAACGAGTACGGAAAGCGGTCTTCGGAATATCCTCCTTCCGAACCCGCAACTGGTGATAACCTGATCGTAAATCAACCTTCGAGAAGAACCCTGCACCCTGGAGCTGATCAAATAAGTCATCAATATGGGGTAGGGGATACCTGTTCCGCACAGTAACCCGGTTCAGCTGATGATAATCAATGCATAAACGCATACTTCCGTCCTTCTTCTTAACAAACAAGACGGGAGCACCCCAAGGTGACACACTCGGTTGGATAAGCCCTTTGTCCAGCAAGTCCTGTAACTGATCCTTTAGCTCTCTCAGCTCTGCCGGGGCCATCCGATAAGGAGGTATAGAAATAGGCCCCGTGCCAGGGATCAAGTCAATACAGAACTCAATCTCGCGCTCTGGTGGCAGACCAGGCAGCTCGTCAGGGAATACATCAGGGAACTCTCTCACAATAGGGACCTGGTCCAAAGGAACCTCTGTGGAGCTAGTATCACAAATATAGGCTAAGAATCCCTGACACCCTTTCCTTAAGAGCTGACCAGCGCGAAGAGAAGAAATCAAGCTGGGAAGGGTAGCACTACGATCTCCCTGAATAGTAAGAACCGGCTCACCAGGAAAACTGAATCTGACTGCTTTTTCACGGCAGTCCACGGATGCATAACAGGTGGCTAGCCAGTCCATACCAAGAAGAACATCAAAGTCTAGCATATCGAGGAGAATCAAATCAACTGAAGAATCTCTCTCCCCGATACGAACGGAACACGATCGATACACAAAACGGGCAACAAAAGACTCGCCTACCGGGGTAATAACGACAAGCGGCTGATCTAACGGAGAAGACTTTCGGCCCAACCTCGGTGCAAAATACGTGGATACATAGGAATGTGTCGAGCCTGGATCAAATAATACCCGTGCATCAAAAGAACATACTGGCAGAGTACCTGTTACGACGGCATTGGATGCCTGTGCATCCTGAGGAGTCAATGCGAACACTCGGGCCTGTCCACCACTAATAGCTGGCTGTCCTCTGCCTCTACCTCGGCCTCGGCCTCTGCCTCTGTCGCCTCGTCCTCTCAGAACTGGACCGCCACGCCCACGGCCTCTAGAAGCATCTGGCTGGCATGGAGCATCGTCAGGAGTAGGAAGTAAAGCTCTCTGAGAAGGTGGTGAGGGTGGTAAGGTCACATGCGGGACTGTCGCCGTGCCCTGGCGTCCCATGGTACAGTCTCTGACACGGTGGTACTGACTCCCACACCGAAAACATCCTGGAGACGACTGCTGGGTCTGTGGATATGAACCAAATAACTGACCTCGCCTCAATCCTCTGCCTCCACCATCTCCCGGAAATAATCTATCGCGGTGTCTGCCCATCTGCCGCTGAGCTGGCGTATCAGTACGGATCCTCTTCGGCCCAGAAACGACCGGAGTCTCAGAAATACGCTCCTCCAAAAGTAAGGCTGCATCCATCGCGGCAGCATATGTATCAAAGTGCTGGGTGCCGATGGCAAGGAATAGCTGTGTATCAAGCCCTCGTACAAACCTCTTTATTCTCTTCTCTTCTGTGTCGACTAGGTACGGAGCATATCGAGACAACTGGGTAAACTGTATATCATACTCCGACACCGTCATCCCAGGAGTCTTGCGCAAAGACTCAAAACTACGGGCTCGAGCATCTCGGACACTCTCCGGAAGAAAACGGGCAAGAAATGCAGCTGTAAACTCATCCCAGGTCATAGAAGGCAGACCTGCAGCTCGGCCTCTCTCTACTGAGTCGTACCATGTCTGGGCAAGACCCTCCAGACGAAAACTCGCAAACTCCACCAATCTATCATCAGAACACCTCAACGAACGGCAAATCCGAGCCATCCTATCAAGAAATGCCTGTGGGTCCTCTGTCGCATCTGTACCGGTAAAAGCTGGAGGTCTCAATCTCATGAACTCCTGTAGTGAAACAGGGATAGTCTCCGTAGTAGCAGCAGGAGTGATCATCTGTGCAGCAGGTACGATCGTGGTCTGTGCGGTGGAAGGAACGTCCTCGGATCTCTGTGCCCGGCTGGACTCAACTAAAGATCCCATCATCTGCCGCAACTCTTGCATGCCGGCCTCTAATCTGGCAATACGGTCAGGATAAGGCGGATCGGTAGGACCCTGAGGGGTAGGCGTATCCTCCAGCTCGATCCTCGCCTCAGACAGGCCCGCCCGAATCTCATCCCTAGCGGCAGCCCGCTGAGCTCTCGTAGTCTTTGGCGGCATCGAAGCTGGAATAAGAAACAGGACTGATAAGGACATTGCAATTGAATCAAGGAATGCAAGGAATCAAGAAAGGAAATACAAGCAATTATGTCCTAAGGTCACTTAGGCGGAGTACCGTATCGTAAGTATGCCGCGGATCATACCCACGCTACGCCACTCTGCTTAAGTAACCTACTCCATCTACCAAGGTCGTCCTACACTCAAAAAGGTAAAACCTACGCTCTGATACCAACTTTGTCACGACCCGAAGGTACGGAACGTGACTGGCACTTAGATTACGAGACGTCTAAAGGCGTACCGTAACCTAAGTCAGTCAAAGCCCAGAAAAATCTAAACCAAAAACAAAAGAGAGTGAAGGAAAACCTTACATGAAAACGATTTGTAAATCAATTAAGTTGCATTGAAACCCTTTTTAAAAACATCAAAAATTCCCAAAAATTTCGGCAGAGTCTCCCCTGTATTTTCTATCCCCCAAAATGGGTACAACAAGATAATAAACCTGTAATCATAAAAATGGCATCCCCAAGCGGGAGCTAGCTCTTCGCCCAAGGCGGATCACAACCATATGCAATATAATAGTAATATCAAGAAAAAGAGAATAAAAGAAATGCAAAATACCAGAAAACACACGTCGGCTCAAGTGAGCTCGACCCAAAAGAAACCACAAATATACAAATCTCTCAGTCTCATCACTAGGTCGCATATACAATATAAAGTGGTAGATGGAGAATACTAGATACAATGGTAAAGCAAAAAGAAATAAAGTGTGCTCGCAACCCACCTACGGGCGATGTCGCGAGTCTGAGCAAAAGGAGCTGATGATAAGATAGCCCGCCGCTACAAGACTGACGGGTCCGACCTGCAAGACACTGTGGCACAACGGGGGTGAGTTGCCAGCTCGTGAGTAGAATATAACATCTAGTAAGACAATCGTAAGAATGCACGCAATGCACCACAACATGCATGTCCATATGTGATATAATATCTCTAATATGCATGCACAGGTATGCAATGTCATTATTAAGTCTTTAAGTGTTTTAAATGCTAAGGGTATTGAATTCTTAACTTTAAAAAATGAATATCTGTATAATAGCTAAGTACCATCAAGAAATCATCTGAAAACCCGTGTCAAGTATCGACACCAAATAGGAATCATATCTGTCTCAATATCGGGCTCCGTCAGTCCGGATCGGCCCATATCATAAATCTCACGACAACGGTCAGTATCCTCCGGATATCCGCCGCGCCAGACATCACCGGTAGGTAGTCTTCCCCTGCCAGGCTCATCGTCTACAACTCGATCTTCTTGCCCCGGGGTACCATACCGGGCCAACCATGTACCCGAGACGGTTCATCCACTCCTCGAATCGGGTCTCGAAATCCAACAGAAAACATGAAAACTCATGGTGGACGACACATACGTCACGAGAAAACCGCAACTTTGTTTTTAAAAATGATAAATATAAGCTTTTGTCAAATTCTTGCGGTTTTCCCCAAAAATCCAGAAATCGCAGCAAAACTGAAATCCTCAAGAAAATCATAATGTCCACATGTTATATATATGATAAATGTCTATGATATCAATGTATATGATGTGAGTTTTGGCTAGAAATCTATGTAGATATGATGGTAATGCGAGGTATATGCATGCTATGCAATTCCATATATCATGTATGAATGCAAATGACATTATTAAGTTAAACCGGTTCTATAGTGCACATGGCATGGCAATTACCAAAGGCGTGTGTGTCACATGAATAGTGCGCATGCAACAGATGCCAATGGTAATGGTGTTCGTGTCCTACAAAGTGATATCGCATAAGTATGGATGAATGTCCATGCAATCTAATATACTGTTCGCTATAAGGGTATGCAATGTCAATGAAGGGGTAAACTAGCTAACAATATAAATCTTGCATAAAGTAGGGTAATCCTAATTAGGGGGGGCGCCTCGCGCCATTCAGACGATTCCCCCATAGATGAATACATCTACTCACCTGAAATCTCCGCTAATCCGATCCGGCCACCGCCTTGCCTTTTCGCACCGTGTCCGATGTTTCCCCGATCGATCCTATATTTGCACAATATCAAGCATAAGATTACAAAACCTAAGACGATGCAAGTCACAATATACAATTAT
This sequence comes from Agapanthus africanus, assembly GCA_030015575.1. Taxonomy (NCBI): domain Eukaryota; kingdom Viridiplantae; phylum Streptophyta; class Magnoliopsida; order Asparagales; family Amaryllidaceae; genus Agapanthus; species Agapanthus africanus. The sequence continues at coordinate 115,150,546 of CM057340.1, read as the reverse complement.
CAACGCTCTCGAATTACTCATAGCATGCACTCGGTGCGCGGGAAAACGCACGAAAATCGCTAACCTTTAACTAGAATCGTCATTTCGGGGAAATCGACAAAACTACAACCCGACTAGACGAAACCCCGCGTTCGCGCACTCTAATAGTCCTATACGAAACTAATTATATCGCTAACATAACGCAATTTGATCGCATTCTAATTTTCGTAAAAATCTAGCAAGCAATTTTCTAGCCGATTCGATACAAATATCGCAATTTGTCGAGTTAGCAAGCATATCATTACACAATTAACCACTCCAATCACCTAGATAACCATCCCTAACTTAATTCTAACAACCATGTTTCAAACCCTAACTCAACATCAAAGCCCATTCTTGATTTTCATGAACAATAATTTACAACTAAATTAATACTTCAAAATTAAATTCTAGCATATATAAACTACAAGTTAGCAACTAGTTTAGGATTTTACCTTACAAGTGGAAACCTAGCATGATCAAGTCACCAAGAAAGCCTCCTTTCATCATGTTTTTGAACTAATTTGGGTTGAAGAGAGAATGGATTAGGGTTTGGCTTTGAATGGGTGAATGAAATTTGTTGATTTTTAATGGATTTTAGCATGAAAATGAAGAAAAAAAGAAGTGAGAAGAGGGGGTTTGCTGCAGGATTGGGGTCGGCCAGCAGCTTGAGGAGGAGGTTTGTGGATTTTTGGAGAAGTTTCTAGGTCAATAAAACATCATATGTTATCATTTAATTCTTTCACATCAATATTTTCACAAAAAGCCTCATTTTAATTCATTTTTTCATAAAATTTCCCACCCTAAAACCAAAATTTTGCAAGCCATGATACAATTTTATTAACACCATATTTTAGCTTATAGAGACTCCTAATTATGAAATTTACCTAATTAAATTTGTATTTATCACTTATTTAATGTATTTAAAAAGGCTTAAAATAATAATAAAAAAATAATTAATTACGAAATTTTTTTTATTTAACTAGAAAATTATAAGTGACATTTTAGTGACAAAATTATAGTAATATCTTATCTAAATTTTGTATAATTAGGTCTACAATGAAAAATACCTAATTTGACTTTTTACGGAAAAAGCCGAAAAATTAGCCGATTACCGAAAAACTGCCTAAACGATTTTCGAAGGGTTACATTTTTCGAGCATGGCCAGCAGTTTGGAAATGAGTGGGTGCGTCCACCATCGTTTCCAGTTGGTTGATCCGTGCCGGTAAGACTTCGACGATGTTGGGAGGAGGAGTGGAACCGCCTCCGCCTTCGTTGCGCAGGACGGGATGGCTCTTGCTAGGGTCTTTGTTGCAATGATCGCTGGCCATCAAATCGAAGGTAGAAGATCAACTCTTTTGGGTAAAAATGGTGTTCCCACAGACAGCCCCATCTGATGGAGGTCGAAATGTCCCTCAGATGTTGTCCTCCGTCGATCTTGTGGCCAGTGAGGCTGAACGGGTTAGATTTGTAGCGGGAGGTTGCGTGTGGATCTCAATGGGTTATTGGTTGTTGTTGACGCCGATCTACCTGCAAAGAAAATCCCAGGGTGGGAAACCGCCGTAGACCCTCCGACGATCAAGTACCGAAGAATAATTGGGCAGAGTAGCGGCGTATTGGATTGAGTTCCAGTTACCTGAATCGTCTGGAGGAGGGGTTTATATAGGGGTCGCATTGGAGCGAGCCGATGCGAGATTCTCGACGTCCATTTCGCCCCTGCGTCACGTTCGCGTCGATGGCGGGATACACCCATTAATAGCGAGATATGCTAGCGTGGGATGAGGGACGTGGAGCAGCGGAGATCTCATCGTGGCGAGATACACGGAACCGTTATGGGGGCGCTCGTGCTCCGTGCTTCTGGCCAAACAGGGACGCTGAGGAATCTCAGTTATAGGATAGCTCGGAGACGAGTAAGGGAGCCGAGGAATCTCAAGTATAGGATAGCTCGCAGACGAGCTAGGAAGCTAAGGAAGCTCAACTCTATGATTGCTCGAAGACGAGCAATTGGCTGGTAGTTAGACGAAAAGGGAACGTACGCAGGAGAGGCATTCAAAAGGTCGGATGCAATCTCAGAGGTTAGGTGCAGAGGAATGTCGCTAATACATCATACCTATTCCAACGCCATAGCCCCAAGAAATCTAGCGGGCTTACATGGACGACACGTCGTCTACTACGTGTCGTGATCTGAGGAATTCCCTCCTATGAGTATCATCACTAGGACTCTCAAAACTGTAGATTCAAATCATGACTAGTTTTTTCTGAGATAATTTGTTTACCGAACACAGAGATTACCGAGATCATACAATGACCAAATAATTCATATGATGGAGAGTTATAAAACTCTCCATTCCCATTCTTTTCAAAATATAAAAATTTAGCTTGCTTACATATCAATATTACCAACTATACATTACAAGAGGGAAACCCAAAAAAGAAAAAGAAAAATCCCTGCCTCCTTAGCCCCTGTACCCCCATAACTTCTTTCTCTCTGTCCCTGTCTTTCCGATTCGAACTACTTTCCTAAGCCTTGTTGTGCTCCTCTGCCTTCATGTCGCTCTCTACCATCGCGGCGCTAGCTTTGATAACCGACTTATCCATGGAAGTGAGCTTGTTGTTGGCTTTTGCCCTCTCTAGTTGAACCTCATCCACTTCCACAATCTCCAAGAACTGCCGGTTTCCGTCTATGCCCTTCACCGGCAGAGTCATTGCTTCAATCTCCTTATTCTCCTTGTTCTCCCTGTACTTCCCCCACAGAACCCAGTAGAGACCAGCAACTATCAAGATGGATCCTAGGACACTGCGAAAAGACGAGCTCGTGTTTAGTACAAAAAAAGACGGTGACAAAATTTGGTTAGTATTGTGATGATTTGGTGAACTAACCCTCCCAAATAAATTTTCTCGGAGAGGATGAAGGAGCCCATGAAGGCCACTATGATCATCATTAGAGGGCTGAAGGCAGAAGCGAAGACCGGACCCCTTTGTTGTATCACTAGCCCTTGGACATAGTAGGCTATACTCGATGTCACAATGCCCTGTTCATTGACACACGCAAAGAAAAATTAGTTACATTTGTAGCGCGAGAGAAAAGGGGAGAGAAGTAAAATGAGAGGGAAAGTTTAATTACAGCATAGGCGGCGGCAAGGAGGTTCATGTCGAAGCCGATCTTCCAAACAGAAGGCTTGTGCTCCATAACGACGGTGACCGCAATCGCTTGAAGTGTTCCCATAAAGCAGATGAGCGAAGTAAGAGTGATCGGAGCCGGGGAAAATGTCTTTAGTGTGTGAGTCTACAACAAACCGTATACTCAATCAGTAACCTAAAATAAAATTTCCAGCCATGACGTGAGCAATCCGATTGTGTACATATATGTGTACCTGGAGGATAAAGAGAAAAGCCCAAGCGAGAGTAGCGATGATGAGGAAGATGGAGCCAATAAACCAGTCCTTATCGGCCGTCTCAACGGATACGGGGACGCTGGATCCATGAGGCTGGACATGCTTGGTCCACACCATCTCCACAATGGGTCCCTTGTACAGTGTCATCAGCATCGCACCAGCCACCGTCACTACCGTCCCGACCACTTTGGCTTGGTACATCACCTTCTTCAAATTTATCTTCTCCATCCTGGTTATACGGTTTTTTTAAATCTATTTTACTACAGATGTGATTTACAAACTTAAGATTGGTGTTATCATGCTAATTTCGTATATGGCAATCAACCTGAATATGACGGCCATGACAAATGTCATGGCAGGCAACATGTTGCTCATGGCGCAAGAGAAGGTCGGGGAGGTGAACTTTAATCCCGCATAGTAGAAGTTCTGGTCTATGACAGGCCTGGAAAATTAAATCATTTGTTATTGAACTATATTTTTTTTATTCTGGCAGAAGTTGCAATGATTGTATATGCATGAAGAAATAATTGTGTACTGACCCGAGCAGGCCGAGTACAAATATTTGCATGAAAAGCGAGAACGTTATCTTCGGCCGCACTTTCCTGTTGCAATAATTAACAAGCATATCATAAAGTCAGGACAAAAAGAACTTTAGAAACAAGTAAAAGTTAATTTACATGTATCCCGGTTGTTACGTTACCTCTCAAGCATGAGGGCGAACGGAGCAATGGACAAGGTAGCAAAGGCATGCCTGTACACGACAAGCACGTAATGGCTCATGCCATGATTAAGAGAGACCTTGGTGATTATGTTCATGCCCGCGTAGCCGAACTGGAGCGAGATCATTGCGATGTAAGGCTTGCTCCTATGGAAGAGGTCACCACAACGTCCTGTGACTAGTTGGTTCTCCATTTGTTTTAACATTCGATCCGAAAATAAAAGAGAGAGAGAGAGAGAGAGGAAGAACCCCAAGTTGTTTGCTTGGCTTGTGTTGTTCTCCCAAGCCATAGAGGTGCACATTGGGCACATATTTATACACATTTGGGGCAGTGAATATTCTAAAATGACGCAAGACAGATATGTAAAGATAATTAGTTGTCCAATTTTTCAGGTTTGGGACCCACATACAAGGACAGTGGGTTGAGTGGAGAGGGCCCATAAGGATAGTGGTGAAGTATGTGAGATGCACCCATTCATTTTGCAGGGTGCAATCTGCAGAGTGACCAAATAGGCTCGTTTGTGCGTGCTGATTCATTTTATTATCAGTAACTTTATTTCAATGATAATGAAGCCCGAGGGAGTAGTAGAGGCCGCCTTTTGGCCTCGATTCTGATGCGGCAGGGCGACTGGCCTCTTTGTTCGACGATGGTGAATGCCGCGGTCATGCGGTTTAGTTGATTTGAGCAATTGGTTGGTTGTCGGTGGCGTTTTTCGGTAAGGCTGTTGGTTTTATGGGTGTTGTGATTATGCAATTATGTTCCATTAAACGTGTGGATTTTGTGATTACTTATCATGGAGAGCTTATATCAGCGCCATTATATTTCTACATGTCAAACAAATTTTAGGAGCTCAGTTTGGTAAAATACAGGAACAGAGAAAAGAAATTAAATGCAACTGGGAAATTATTAGATGAGAAAATGCCTTAACATGTTGTTTGGGAAAATAATTTTATACCCAGGGATTAACACCACAACAACAACAGCAACAACATTAAGCCTTCATTCCAAATTTTTGGGATCGGCTATATGAATCAATTTCTTCATTCTGCTTTGTCATGGTGACGCCCCAACGAAAATTTTTGTAGGATTCATTTCATAAAGATCCAGATTATGTTTTACGCCGGCTGTCGGCTACCTAATACAACCCTTCTTCTTTATCCTGGCTTGGGAAAGGCAGTAAAAGAATATGACATTTCAGCACAAAAACTGCCAGAGTTAACATTGTTTTTATGAGATTCAGAAGACCAATGTATAATATGTATACATTTTGTCTGTTAAATTTGTTGCGGATGATCGGGATAAATGCGGAAACAAAGATCAAATTAAATCGCAGAAAACAGAAAATATCAACTCAAAAGAGACACAGAGATTTTACGTGGAAAACCCAAATAAGAAAAAACACACGCACAACGGAGATCGTTTTCATAAATTCAGATGATAAAGTTTTATACAGATTAAACTCTCGTCCTCACAGATCTCTCCCAAAAAGGGAGAGAAGACTCTCATAAATATTAAGGCTGCATCATAGTGACTCTCTCTTGCTCGTACAATCCAAACCTTAAGCTATTGCTTTATATTTATAACTTATACAATGATGCTTAGAGATAACATTGAATTAATTAGGATTTATCTCTAAATAACTAACTAAATCTTACCTCCAAACAAACAAACAAAATATATTTAAATATAAATATAACAAATTAGTTATGATTTGGGATATCCCAACAAATTTCCACCTTAGACCGAATCCAATCAGATATGAACCATCCTACCAAAAGTCTGTTGTTGCCGATAGCCCCTTCAGGCTTTCTCCATCTATTAATGCTAGCAAGTCTTCAAACGGAATTACTGGTCTTTACTGAATCCAGCACCAAACAGCTCAAAAAGATGCATGACGTAACTCGACAGATCTTCATCAAGGTTCATCTCCAAGCCTAAACAGAATGACTCATGCCGAGTACAGATGGCTTATATCCAAGCCGAAAACTGAAATGAAGATAGTGTGTCAACATAATTTCGAAAACAAACATGTCACACCACGGTGTGACAAACCAGATCACAACGGGTACGAAGGCACATGCAATACGCATGGCAACAGAGTCTCGAAGCAAATAATCAGAACTTCGAAGACGAAGATCACGCTTCAATATGATAAACAAAATCATGCCGAACATTTTAGGGCATGCGCTCCATATGTCAACAGAGTCTCGAAGCAAGTAAATAGAAGCATCTTGAAATATGCATGTTCGAAAAATCGGCAAGTCCTGAAAGGAATTCTCTTCAGCTGATTTTACTCGAGCTACTAAATTTATGATTAACAGAAGGATGCGAGACATGAAAGAAAAATCTCCACCTTGGCTCGCATCCGATCGAGACCAAGGTTAACACTAGAAAGAGATAACGCCTCGATAAAAATTTCGGAGACGAAACATGTCACATATATGAAAATTCAAAATCACACTCAACACGATAACAGATGCGATACTAAAAAGGTAAGGAACTCCAGTTTCAACCTAAATCCGTATGGTAATAGCGACTCGAAGTAATACAAGCATCCATGACTTTAACAGAAACCGATTCGAACTATAGGCACTGAAGTGTGGATATCTGCAACATAAAATGGAATTTTCGAGTTTGACTCCATCAATATGTGTGAAACACCTGAAAACATAAGGTTGTGTAGGGTTGCTATACATGCGTACAAGGGTCTACGAGGTATCAATCATGCCCGATTTAAAAAAGAGCCATGCCGAACAACCCAAAACCGGATCTTTAAACTAGAGTTTAGGCGAAAACAAACATGTTAAACTCTTTAACACTAAGTGAGAGAGATTACAACCTTTGTAGATCTGGTCCTTCACTTCTTAAGCTCCATGTTGAGGTCCCTTCGCTGCGATCATCGTGTTCCGGACTCTCGAGAGGCTTCACGAAGAGAAAGATGCAGTCTTGCTTCCGATTTTCGATAACAAAGATGATCTACCTTGAAGTTTCATTAACACAAGCTAACACTCACTAAATGAAGTGAACACTCTCATCTAAAGGGCAAGGATAGATGAGAATGATGAAGTAGGATTTTTGCTCTCTTTTATTTTCTTATTCTCACTCATTTTCATCACAAAATCAAATCAAGAAAGCTTTTTTCCATGAAAAGAGAAGGAAGGAAGAAGAAGATAATGAATCATTCCTTTTGTGATGAATAATGAATTAATTGTAGTGGTTACAAATCTAACCAAGGGTTAAGCATGAAGGAGTTAACCCTTGTAGAGAATTAACTAGAGTTAATGGTTTGGATTGGGTTAACATAATATCTTCACAAAATATCAAGGAAAACACAAAGTCAAACTTTCATGAAGCTTCATGGAAGCTTCATGCAAAAGCTAACCCTACTCCAAACCCTAACCAAGTTTAAACCCTAAACCATTGTTAAATTTGTAACCCTAACTTGTTACAATATTATTTATCACATATACAATATATTTTGTAACAATAGAAAATAATACAATTAACATATATCGCATATATATCAATGTATTATCCCGTGAGAAAATGAATCTTTTAGTGAGCTAATATTAGTTAATGTAATTTAATATATCATATATATTATTATACATTAAATTATCGAATCAACACTTGATCCGATAATCCGGCTATTTCACAAATAACCGACTAATACGATAACCCGGCTATATCACATATACCCGGCCGATATCTCATATCGCGAGAATCCAATACGGTATCACATACCGCATTATCCTCGGTCCTGCACATATCACATATGTGCTCCTACTCCGTTTTGCCTGAGCCAAGAAACCTCTGTGTAGGACTCTAAAGAATCGTCAAAACGCCGGCAGTAGGTGATGATCATATCAAACACCCATAAGCTGCAAGCGGTCAACTAAACGTAACAGCCACCCAGCTATTGATCGCTCAGAAGATCAACAAGCAAGCATGTACATTCTCCCGTGAATCCAATCAGTAACACTCCCGTACAGTCCGGTCTCGTCGTCTGATATGTCGCATATCTCGCCTAGGGGTGGTAAACGTCAGACCCCAGTAGCTCGATAAGTCATGTCGATATGAGGTCTATAACAGTTCGAGAAACTACTGATAACACTTACCAGTAAATTTCAGCAACCCTGGCCAGGGATTTCCGGTTATAGCCAATCGAACACAGCACAACATCAACTCCCTATACCGGGAGAGACGAATCCCCTCCTATCGCTCATTGCCTCCATGTGATTCGGGACTGTACCCAAAAGCCACCTTTTTGCACGCCCTCTTGGACGTGGTATGATGGAAATCAAAGCACAGTGGGAATCACACAAGACTCTATGACGATCTCGGGTCAACAGACTACTCTGTACCAGTGTCACCAGAGAACTGCCATCTGACGTGAGGTATAATACCATCTGGGAGTTCTCGGCGAGTCCGTTCAGTGTACCCAGTCTCCACTGAGCACCCGTACACCATCCTTGATGTCAAACACCGATGGATATGGAATCATCCATAGCCCATCATATGGGTCAAGATGCGTATACGCTAGTCTACTCTGATGTATCGATGCCCTTTCTTGATACACCCTCGACTAGGAACATTTATAGGATGTACTCATCGACTACAGTGGCCCCACTAGTATGATCTCATCATAGTCCCAGTAGTCGAGTACATATCCTAAGGGCTGTATGTCCATGTCACGCACCCCACGAACTAGCGGGGAGGCGGAATATATGAAAAACGATTATCAAAGCTTCGTAATACGGACTTGAGCGCATGAATCGTTATCTAAACCATTACTAACTATATGCTAGAGGTTTAACTACTCGGATTCGAAGTTATACCTCACGTTACATGTCCTTCGGGTCTTCATCTCTGTCCTCAACTCCTCGTAGGTTCCTTGGAACATCGGCACCTCAACGGCCTCCTCGAATCAAAGACGATCCACCCGAAAGCTCCTACGCCAAGCTTAATCTCAAACTTGAGATAACTAGATTGCTTAAAGTGCTAATCTAAGCTACCTAGAGGATATAGAGTGAGGTTATGGATGTATTAGTCTAGCTAACCCTTGATCTCAACACATGAGAGGTTAGGGTTAGGGTTTGAAGAGAGAGTGAGCTTAAGAAGAGAGAAAGTGAAGATGATCAATCAAATGAGATAATGATCTATCATAATATATATGAAGCATTATTTATTTATCCAAAAATGAAATAATAGAATTAACAACCATGCTTCATAAATATCTATGAGTGATTCATCTCCATGAGTCATTAAGCATTTATGATGCATTAATGACATGGATGAATCACACAAATGTGTCACTAATCTCATTTAATGCAATGCCACCTTACCTCCCCAAGTCACCACTCTTCTAGAAACTTCCCGACAAATTACGAGAATGCCCCTCCAATCCGTGAAAACACGGAAAAACTTTAGACTGTATAAATCCAATAACCCGATACTAGAAACTGGCTTAAACCAAAGCCGACTAGTAAAAACTGTCCGAACGTCGTACGTACGTAAACACATGTATGCGTCCGAACCCTTGTCGTAAAACCATACGACCTCTATATCGTTTCGCCTGGAGCAAGGAAACTCTCTGTGTGGGACTCTAAAGACTCGACACTACGCCGGCAGTGGGTTTAACCACAGACCGCAAGCGGCACTAGCTGTACGTAACGGTCCCCAGGTAGATGTCAATAAGAAGGCCGATGAGGAAACTCATCCGTACTCCCACTGAGCCTGATGTGACAATCTCCGTACAGTCCAGTCTGTTCGTCTAAGACTATCACATATCAAGCCTAGGGCGCGGCAAGCGTCAGTCCCCTAATAGCTGTATAAGTCGTGTCGGAGCGAAGCCCATTACACCGTGAGAAGCTACTGGAACTTACCAGTATATTTCGCTTGCCCTGGCCAGGGACTTTGCGTAATGGCTCTCTGACACAGCGCGATATCAACTCCCAATACCGGGAGAGACGAATCCTATCTAACCGCCACTGCCTCCAAGTGCTCGAGACTGCACCCAACCGCTACCTGTTTGCATGACTCATTTGAGCCGTGGTAGGATAGCAATCTAAGAACAGTGGGACACACTTGAGGCGAAGTAGCAGTGTCAAGCCTGCGGACTATGCTGTACTTATGTCACCTGGGAACTGTTAACTGACGATGGGTATAATACCAACCAATCAGTTCCCTGTGAGTCCTGTCCGGTGTACTCGTAACCTAACGAGCACCTGTATACTATCTTCAGTACGACGTACTGATGGCTGTGGGATAGACCATCTCCCCAACTGGAATGAGAAGCGTACACACTTAGTCTACTTCGGAATATCGATGCCCTATCTCGATAATCCAACGACCAGGGACCTGTATAGGATGTTGCTTACAGACTACCCAGCCCCCACTAGTGTGACTTCCAACACGACGCAGGTAATCAAGCAAAGATCTTATGGGCTCTACTAATATGTATAAGTGATACGTTACAAGAAACATATGCACATATTAAAGTAGACACAAACCAAGTAGCATACTACCATTTTTAGCAAGACTGTTATATACAACTGTGAATATCCCAAGCTTCCATTAAGTAATATACAATCTAGTATGATACAATAATGGCCTCTAGGGCATATACACTAACAATCTCCCACTTGCACTAGGGCCATGAGCTGGCATATCGTAGACCTATCATCTCGAATAGCCTCTCGAACTGCGTCTGAGGAAGGGCCTTTGTGAATGGATCAGCAATGTTATTCTCCGTCTCTACTCTCTTCACCTCGATCTCCCGGCGATCTACGATCTCCCTGATCAGGTGATACCGCCTTAAGATGTGTCTGGACTTCTGATGGGACCTGGGTTTCTTCGCTAAAGCTATAGCGCTGTTGTTGTCACAATACAAAAGTATTGGATCAACACTGGTAGGAACCACCTAAAGTTCTGTGAGGAACTTCTTCATCCAGACTGCTTCTTTTGCGGCATCGCAAGCAGCTATGTACTCTGCTTCCATTGTTGAGTCAGCAACGGTCTCCTGCTTGGAACTCTTCCAACAGACCGCCCCTCCATTGAGGGTAAAGACATAACCCGACATGGACTTGGAGTCATCCTTGTCACTCTGGAAGCCGGAATCGGCAAAGGCCTCCATCTGGAGGTCTTTTCCGCCATATACTAAGAACATCTCCTTAGTCCTTCTCAGGTACTTGAAAATGTTCTTTACTGCTATCCAGTGCTTCTCCCCTGAGTTTGCTTGATACCGGCTTACTACGCTCAATGCGTATGCTACATCTGGTCTGGTACATAATATCGCATACATTATAGAGCCTACCGCAGAAGCGTAGGGTATAATCGACATGCGATCCCTTTCCAAATCAGTCTTGGGAGACATCTATTTGGAGAGGGTGATTCCGTGACAAGCCAGTAGGTTACCGCGCTTAGAATCATCCATACTGAATCTCTTCACTATGGTGTCTATGTACCTGGACTGTGAAAGTCCCAACATCCTTTTTGATCTATCTCGATAGATCCGGATCCCTAGAATGTAGGTGGCATCACCCAGGTCTTTCATGGAGAATTTCTGTGATAAGAATCCTTTGACTGACTGTAACATAGGAATATCATTTCCTATTTGGAGAATGTCATCCACGTACAAGACGATGAATACTACAGCTCTCCCTACAATCTTACTGTATATGCATGGTTCATCTGGATTTTTGATAAAGTCAAATTCTTTGACAGCATCATCAAAACAGATGTTCCAACTCCGCGATGCCTGCTTTAGTCCATAAATGGACTTAAGCAGCTTGCATACTTTACTGCTGCTCCTACTCTGAATGAATCCCTCTGGCTGATCCATATAGACGCTTTCTTCCAAATTACCATTTAGAAAGGCCGTCTTTACGTCCATCTGCCAGATCTCATAATCGTGGAAGGTAGCAATAGCAAGAAGGACCCGAATAGATTTAAGCATAGCCACTGGAGAAAAAGTTTCGTCATAGTCCAAACCAGGTCTTTGGCGGAAACCCTTTGCAACAAGTCTAGCCTTATAGGTTTCAACCTGTCTATCTACACCAATCTTCTTTTTGAAGATCCATTTGCATCCTACGGGTTTTACCCTATCTGGAGCAATGTCCAAAGTCCATACTTTGTTAGTGTACATGGACTCCATTTCGGTCCGCATTGCATCCAGCCATTTTACTGAGTCACCGCTCTGAATGGCTTGCTGGAAGCTAGTAGGCTCATCATAGTCAATAGTGCAATCCTCTCTATCCCCGTCTATGAGAAAACCGTAGTATCTCTCGGGCGGATGAGATTGCCTACTACTCCTACGGAGTGGCGTCGGGATGTCCCGTTCTTTTGAACCTTCTGGTTCTTCCAAGCTTTCAGTAATAGCTTGTGGTTTTGGAATTTCTTCCAGTTCTACTTCGCTCCCACTTGTTCTTTTTTCTAAAAACTGATGTTCCAGAAAGTGGGCATGACGAGAAACAAAAACTTTTTGTTCCTCTGCGTAATAGAATAGACACCCCTTGGAGTTCTTTAGATATCCCACAAACTTACAATGTACTGATCGTGCCTCGAGCTTGTCCGCATGCTGCTTTTTAACAAAAGCCGGACATCCCCAAATCTTTAGATACTGAAGATAGGGTTTCTTCCTACTCCACATCTGATATGGTATGGTAGGCACAGTCTTGGTAGGAACTAGGTTCAAAAGATATGCAGCTGATTCTAGTGCATATCCCCAGAATGATCGCGGTAACTCAGCGTTACTCATCATGGAACGAACCATATCTAATAGGGTTCGATTCCTCCTTTCCGATACACCGTTGTGTTGTGGTGTGTATGGAGGAGTAAGCTGAGAGAGAATTCCATTCTCTTTTAAGTAACCCAGGAACTCGGCACTTAAGTATTCACCACCTCGATCAGATCTCAGTGTTTTTATACTCTTGCATGTTTGTTTTTCCACTTCATTCTTGTATTCTTGGAATTTCTCAGAGGCCTCGGATTTATGCTTCATCAAGAAGATATATCCATACCTAGAGAAATCATCCGTAAAAGTAATGAAGTAGGAATAACCACCTCGCGCATGTGTAGACATTGGACCGCACACGTCACTGTGTACGAGTCCCAAGAGCTCGCTTGCTCTTACCCCGTGTCTAGTAAACGGAGTCTTTGTCATCTTTCCTATGACACAAGATTCAAAAATAGCATAAGATTGATATTCGAACGGATTCAAATATCCTTCTCTATGTAACTTAGTCAACCTTCTCTCATTGATGTGACCAAGTCTACAATGCCATAAGAAAGCCTGATTTATTTCTGGAGACTTTCTTTTAAGTGTGTTCTGGACATTGAAAACCTGAGCTTGACTCAATACATATATTCCGTTTTGTAATGTACCTGACCTAATCATAACTTGATTTAGATGGATGTGAACCACATCGCTTATAAAAGTAAAATCATATCCTTCCTTAGAAAGTAAGGATACAGATATGATATTACAAGTTGTACCTGGTACATAAAAACAGTTACGCAGAATCAATATCTGCCCAGTTGTCAGTCCAAGATGATATTCCCCTACGGATTCAGCATCCATGCTCATTCCGTTAACAACTGTGAGGGTCATATAACCTATCCTGATAACCCTACGGTTTCTCAGAGCCTGTAACGAATTACAGATGTGAGATCCTGACCCGGTATCCAATATCCAGGAAGTAGGGTTAACTGACATACAGTTCTCTATCACAAACACACTTGAGGCTGAAACCACAACATGCTTCGAATCCTGGCTACTGGCTTTGCTAGCCCTGCAATCATTCTGCCAATGTTCATTCCTGTAACAATAGGAACGTCCCTCTTTTACTATATCCAGTCCTGAAACTTTTGCCCTTCTCTTTCCTTCTACTTCCCTGGTTTCCTTCAGGGTAGAAGGTAGAGACTGTAGAATCAAGTCAGTATCTGACCTGTTTCCTAACGTGGTCTTTTGGTCCTTGAGCTTATCAATATAGCTAGTCATTGTAAGGACGTTGTCCCCTACAGATGACTCGTTAGCTAACCTCGCTTGAATTAATTCGTTCGAGGTCTCATATCTTGTGTTATGAGATTGCTCTCCATATAAATCTTTGTTATGGAGAAAGATGGAAACTAAGTCCATCTTCTCGTGTTGCTTCTGGTATACACCATCAACTGAAGCTAACACGAGGCACTTAGCTTTTGCTTTATCTTTTTCCCTTGTTTTACGGATATCCATATCCGCGACAGTGGAAACTGGACCTGGGACGGCGGGATCTTGAGTAGTAATAGGGTGGTCCAGCTTGTCATAGGCAATGGACATCTGGACAGACCTTTGCCAGTCATAAAGGTAAGATTCAGTCAATTTGTTATCTAGATGTAACCTATGTGTGGTCACAAGGTCGCTGCAATTTTAAGAGAGAGAAGAAAATACTATTAGCATGATGCTCTTGTAAGTTTAGAGTGGTTTAATTTATCTAAACAGGATGGCTCCCACTGTTTCTCGAATCCCTCCTCAAACCATAAAAGAAGAATTAGCCAGGACTATTCTCACCGTACAATTCTTGCTTAACCGTTCAGCCAGGTCAGTGTCGATACTTCGAGAGAGGTTTTCCAACACTTTTGCGAAGTTCCTTAATTAAATAACCTCTTTTCTCTGGGGGCGTAACCCCGCTGACACCTTTCTAGGCACCTACTTGGTTTATAGCATTGATCGTTAAGTGACGAATCTCCTGATAAGTAGTATATACTCACAGTAGGATCGGGATCCAAAATATCATCGTATGATAATGTTGAAGGAATCCTACCAACATTCATCAAACTCCAAAATGGTATGCTCTCTCTGCAAATTTCAGTTTCTTTAGAAATTCCCGATATAATTTTTTTGCCCCATGCTTTTATGACCTTGGCGTTGGTCAAAATATCATAAGTCACATGTCAAGTTCTACCCGTCATTATCCAGGTTAATTTGAACCCATCCGTACATATCCTTGACGTTGGCCAAAATGATAATACGACTGTCCCAAACTAACTCATCTATCTATGAAAACAAATGAATATCCAGCAGCTACCAAACACTATGCCTTGGCGTTGGTCAAAATACATAGCTTGAATACTACTGAATACCCAAATGAAATGACGGAGGGCTAAGAATGGTTTTGGCAAAAACTGTGAACGTAGTGAACTTGATTTAATCGAAGGAACCTGATACTTTTTAAAAGGAGTGGTTAAAGCTCCGCAATTAAAAATTCTGATCTTTTTAAAATAACCGAGTGGTTTCTTTTAAATTTGTTCCAACGACTTAACTTTGGTTTATTTTCTTTGCATTATAATAATGCATCCCATCATTTATCCTATCATTGTAGAAAACAACGAAAATACCACATTCTCTTATGCCATCCGTATTCGCCACGGGGTCCCGTCATCACCCGTTAGGTTACTTAACTAACGACAGAGTGGGGGCTGGGCTAGAGCGGGTGTAAAACATAAGTGACGTCTAATAGCTATCATATATAGATATTGTACATTCGTCAGACGCAATAATAAGCATTCCAGATCACAGATGAACTTAATTGGATATACTAGCAATCCGCATTTGCTTTGAGCCTGCAATAAAAGACGGATTACACAGTTGTGATGAATAGCCATTACCCCACCCTAGACCCTTACGGGTACGGCAAACTACCCGCCAAGTACCCGAAGTGAAGCGGTCTCCCTCAACCAAGTGAGTAGGCCACTAAACACTTCAAAGTACCCGGTAGTTTGTGTACCCCGCCTTGGGTCTAACCTAGGAGCAAAAACAGTAAAAAGAAACAATACAACGGTGGCTACAACCGCAACCTGGATGCGCCCCGCAAAAGAATATTACATCATATTACATTTACATCGAATGAATGAATATTAAACCCATCTCAAACCCCGGCTAATCATCACAACAGTCCAACACAGTTCATATACACAAACAGTAAACATTACAGAAATGTGCAACCCCCTGCCAATCGACATACTAGCAGTTAAGGGAGGTTTACGAACACATTAAACATTACAGATAAAAACCCAATTAGCAAATATCTTAGAACATCGATCGAATACCATATTCCGTGTCTACCCCAAAAGCAAACCTGTACTGAAGAAACCTGGGTAGAAACAGAACATACTAGAAAACAAAACACCAAAAATAATGAATTACAGAGCAAATCCGAGTCAACTCGAAGTTGACTCGGCCGCGAATCCGCGGCCAAAAGCACCATTTGGCAGCGGTTCCGCGGTTGTCAAGTCGAGTTGAGCCATCGTATTTTCCCAGAATTCATTAAATTCCCTGCTGTGAATTTTAAGGTATGTCAAATATTTTTTCAGACACTTTTAAAATTAACAGAAACTTAGGGTTTCGAATTTTTGTTTTCGTGTTTTCCTGTCGATCGAACTTCTAATCAGTTGCTAACAAGCTAGTAATAGTTTATTTGGCTCTGATACCATTGTAAGTCCATGTCACGCACCCCACGAACTTACGGGGAGGCGGAATATATGAAAAACGATTATCAAAGCTTCGTAACACGGATTTGAGCACATGAATCGTTATCTAAACCATTACTAACTATATGCTAGAGGTTTAACTACTCGGATTCGAAATTATACCTCATGTTACATGTCCTTCAGGTCTTCATCGCTGTTCTCCACTCCTCGTAGGCTCCTTGGAA
Organism: Agapanthus africanus; assembly: GCA_030015575.1. Taxonomy (NCBI): domain Eukaryota; kingdom Viridiplantae; phylum Streptophyta; class Magnoliopsida; order Asparagales; family Amaryllidaceae; genus Agapanthus; species Agapanthus africanus. The sequence continues at coordinate 115,133,722 of CM057340.1, read as the reverse complement.
CATCGGCACCTCAACGGCCTCCTCGAATCAAAGACGATCCACCTGAAAGCTCCTACGCCAAGCTTAATCTCAAACTTGAGATAACTAGGTTGCTTAAAGTGCTAATCTAAGCTACCTAGGGGATATAGAGTGAGGTTATGGATGTATTAGTCTAGCTAACCCTTGATCTCAACACATGAGAGGTTAGGGTTAGGGTTTGAAGAGAGAGTGAGCTTGAGGAGAGAGAAGGTGAAGATGATCAATCAAATGAGATAATGATCTATCATAATATATATGAAGCATTATTTATTTTTCCAAAAATGAAATAATAGAATTAACAACCATGCTTCATAAATATCTATGAGTGATTCATCTCCATGAGTCATTAAGTATTTATGATGCATTAATGATATGGATGAATCACACAAATGAGTCACTAATCTCATTTAATGCAATGTCACCTTACCCCCCCAAGTCACCACTCTTCTAGAAGCTTCCCGACAAATTACGAGAACGCCCCTCCAATCCGTGAAAACACGGAAAAACTTTAGACTGTATAAATCCAATAACCCGATACTAGAAACTGGCTTAAACCAAAGCCGACTAGTAAAAACTGTCCGAACGTCGTACGTGCGTAAATACATGTATGCGTCCGAACCCTTGTCGTAAAACCATACGACCTCTATATCGTTTCGCCTGGAGCAGGGAAACTCTCTGTGTGGGACTCTAAAGACTCAACACTACGCTGGCAGTGGGTTTAACCACAGACCGCAAGCGGCACTAGATGTACGTAACGGTCCCCAGGTAGATGTCGATAAGAAGGCCGATGAGGAAACTCATCCGTACTCCCACTGAGCCTGATGTGACATCTCCGTACAGTCCGGTCTGTTCGTCTAAGACTATCGCATATCAAGCCTACGGGGCGGCAAGCGTCAGTCCCCTAATAGCTGTATAAGTCGTGTCGGAGCGAAGCCCATTACACCTTGAGAAGCTACTGGAACCTACCAGTATATCTCGCTTGCCCTGGTCAGGGACTTTGCGTAATGGCTCTTTGACACAGCACGATATCAACTCCCAATACCGGGAGAGACGAATCCTATCTAACCGCCACTGCCTCCAAGTGCTCAGGACTGCACCCAACCGCTACCTGTTTGCACGACTCATTTGAGCCGTGGTAGGGTAGCAATCTAAGAACAGTGGGACACACTCGAGGCGGAGTAGCAGTGTCAAGTCTGCGGACTATGCTGTACTCATTTCACCTAGGAACTGTTAACCGACGATGGGGATAATACCAACCAATCAGTTCCCTGCGAGTCCTGTCCGTTGTACCCGTAACCTAACGAGCACCTGTATACTATCTCCAGTACGACGTACTGATGGCTGTGGGACAGACCATCTCCCCAACTGGGATGAGAAGCGTAGACACTTAGTCTACTCCGGAATATCGATGCCCTATCTCGATAATCTAACGACCAGGGACCTGTATAGGATGTTGCTTACAGACTACCCAGCCCCCACTAGTGTGACTGCCATCACGACGCTGGTAATCAAGCAAAGATCCTATGGGCTCTACTAATATGTATAAGTGATACGTTACAAGAAACATATGCACATATTAAAGTAGACACAAACCAAGTAGCATACTACCATTTTAGCAAGACTGTTATATACAACTGTGAATATCCCAACCTTCCATTAAGTAATATACAATCTAGTATGATACAATAATGGCCCCTAGGGCATATACACTAACAAGGGCTTTATCAACATGTAACATAGAGATAATCAGAGTACATGTTAAGATAAAGTACAACCAGATAGCATACTATCATGTCGAGCAAGAAAGTCCTCCCTATATATGTCCTAGCATCCACTACAATATACATCGTATGTACAGTAATGGCCTCTAGGGCATACATATAACTAACAATCTCCCACTTGCACTAGGGCCATCTGTTGTGGTATCACATACCCAACAATTTGCTGTGGTTGAAGTATCTCATACTCAACCATCCCATAAAAGTCTCTACTGGGAAAAAGGCTTTTGTGAGTGGATACAGAGGACAACAACGCGACCAATGTTAGGTTTACCTAGCACCTCATGAAGGGTTTGGAAGCATCACATGTCTCAAAATCAAATTTTTAATGTGCTAAGTGAACATACAAAGAATCATCACTAGAAAATTAGGGTATCATTACAAAGACAACATCACAAGTAATAAAGGCTAGGGTTTTGAGAGTACAACCTTTGTAGCTCCCTACCCTAGACTTCTTGGCTGCTTGAGGGTTAGAAAAATGTTCGCTTGAGGTCTTCTAAGTCCACGACGATCCACCCGAAGCTTCTTTTCCCAAAGCTCCTTGCTTTACTCGATATGTGATTGAAGTAGAGCAAACACCCTACACAAATGGGCTAGATGTGTGTAGTATGATGATGTGGTTTGTTTTCTATAATCAAAACTCTTTCTTTTATCAACCTCACTTAAAGGAAATTATCAAGAGAGGAAGAAGAAGATGGTGGCTAAGCTTTTTCTCACAAAAGAAAAGATATGAGAGAGTGAATAATTGAAATGAGAAAAGAATAATATATCTTAATCCTTTCTCACTTCAACCATGGTTAGAATCATCAGATTTTTATCAAATGGGTTAAAGATGAAAGGATAATTAACTCAAGGTTAAATGGTGGTTGAAGCATGGTCAAAGATGATAAGTATAAACCTTGTGTGAATTATCCATTTTCTTTTTCTAAATGATAAATAAATAGATAATTCTACAATGTGAGTCTTGCATTGCCACCAAATATGTATCAACAACCATGATACTATGTATGTATGTATGTATCCATGCACATCATCATGTGCATACATGCATGCATACAAAAATAGAAAAAGAGTTTGATTAAAGAATTAATCTAAAAGTCATTTGTTAAATCAACACTTGATTTTACAAATCGGTCATATCTCATACGACCCGACCAATAGAAAATGCCAGATTAATATACGGTATCACATATCCGTATTTAATCGGGTCCCCGCGCATATCTCATATGCACACCACATCTTTTCGCCTGAGCTAGGAAACTTCATTGTGGGACTCTAAGACTCGTCAATACGCCGGTAGTAGGTAACGATCATATCAAATACCTACAAGTCGCAAGCGGTCAGCTAAACGTAACGGCCACCCGGGTATTGAGCGATCAGAAGAAAACAAGCGAACCTGCTACAACTCCCGTCGAGCCAACCGACAACACTACCGTACAGTTCGGTCTCTTCGTCAGATATGCTGCATATCGAGTCTAGGGATGGTAACGTCGACCTCAATAACTCAATAAGTCGTGTCGATGAATGGTCTATAACAGATCGAGAAACTACTGATAACACTTACCAGCAAATCTCAACAGCCCTGGCCAGGGACTTACTGATATAGCCAATCGAGCACAGCACAGCATCAACTCCCAATACCGGGAGAGACGAAACCCCTCCTATCGCTCATCGCCTTCGTGTGTCTCGGGACTGTACCCAATGGCCACCTGTTTGCATGACTCAGTAGAGCCGTGGTAGGGTGGTAATCAAAGTACAGTGGGAGAACACACAAGACTCTATGACGATCTCGGGTCTACAGACTAACCTGCACCAGTGTCACCTGAGAACCGCTATCCGACGATAGATATAATTTCATATAGGAGTTCTCGGTGAGTCCGTCCAGTGTACCCAGTCACCACTGAGCACCCGTATACGATCTCGATGTCAAACATCGATGGATGTGGGAACATCCATCGCCCATCATATGGGTCTAGTATCATATACGCTAGTTTACACTGGTATATCGATGCCCCGTTTCGATACACCTACGACTAGGGACATTCTAGGATATGCTTATAAACTACTGATGTCCCACTACTATGATCTCCATCATAATCATAGTAGTCAAGCCTATATCCTCAGGGCTTTATCAACATGTATGAATGAATAAAAGCATGATCAAATCAACATGTCAGATAAAGAAGAACCAGATAGCATACTATCATGTCGAGCAAGAATGTACACTGAATATATATATATATATACACATATATAGAGAGGACTTTCTTGTTCGATATGATAGTATGCTATCTGGTTGCTCTTTATCTTAACATGTATACTTGTCTCTTTATACTGTCTTATAGTTACATGTTGGTAAAGACCTTAGGATGTGTACTTGACTACCTGGACTATGATGCGGATCATACTAGTGGGGACATGGTAGTCCATAAGTACATCCTTCAAGGTCCCTAGTCGTGGGTGTATCGAGACGGGGCATCGATATACCAGTGTAGACTAGCGTATACGCTTCTCGACCCATGAGATGGGCGATGGATGATCCCATATCCATTAGTGTTTGACATCAGAGATGGTATACGGGTGCTCAGTGGAGACTGGGTACACTGGACGGACTTGCCGAGAACTCCTAAATGGTATTATACCTCACGTCAGATGGCAGTTCTCTGGTGACACTTGTGCAGGTTAGTCTGTAGACCCGAGATCGTCATAGAGTCTTGTGTGATTTCCACTGTGCTTTGATTTCCACCTTACCACGTCCATGAGGGCATGCAAAACGGTGGTTTTTGGGTACAGTCCCGAGTCACATGGAGGCAGTGAGCGATAGGAGGGGTTTCGTCTCTCCCGGTATTGGGGGTTGATGTTGCGCTGTGCTCGATTGGCCGTAACAGGGAAGTCCCTGGCCAGGGCTGATTTAGAGATTTGCTGGTAAGAGTTACCAGTAGTTTCTCGACCCGTTATGAGCCTCACATCGGCACGACTTATCAGTTATTGGGGTCTGACGTTTACCACCCCTAGACTTGATATGCGACATATCAGACGAGGAGACCAGACTGTACGGGAAGTGTTACCGGCAGGCTTTTATTGGAGTTGGAGCAGGCTTGCTTGCTGATCTTCTGATCGCTCAATACCCGGATAGCCGTTACGTCCAGCTAGTACCGCTGACGGCTTGTGGGTGCTTGATGTGATCATCACCTACTGCCGGAGTATTGACGAGTCTTTAGAGTCCTACATAGAGGTTTTACTGGCTCAGGCGAAATGAAATAGGAGCACGTATGTGATATGTGCGGGACCGGGAATAATGCGTGTATGTGATACCGTATTCTATTCTCGCGACTTTATGTATCAATCGGTTATATATGATATAGCCGGGTTATCGAATCAAGTGTTGATTCGATAAGTCGATACATTGGATGTTAGTCGGTTATATGTGATATGACCAGATTATTAAGTCAAGTGTTGATTTAATAATTTATTGTATAATTGTATATTTGATATACTAGTTTACATTAACTAACACTTGTTCACTTTAGGTTTTTTCTCACATGTACACAACTTTGATATATATTAAAATTGTGTTTTCTTTTTTGTATCTCGGAAAAAGGCCTTTGTGAGTGGATCCGCGCTGTTGTCCTCTGTGTCTACTCTCCTAACCTCGATCTCCCTGGAGATCAACCATCTCCATGATCAGGTGATACTGCCTAAGAATTATATCTGGATTTCTGATGGGATGAGGATTCCTTGGCTAAAGCCACAACTCCATTGTCACACAATGGTAGGAATGAAGTTCATCTCATGAACTTATATATATCCAGACTGCCTCTTTGGTAGCATCCTTGGTAACGATGTATCTTGCCTTTAATTGTCTAGTAAGTCACGGTATCTAGCTTGGAACTCTTCCAACATACCGTCCCTCCACTGAGGGTAAAGACAATGCCTGCGACTGACATTCAGTCGTCCTTATCACCCTGGAACCTTTCCAGTGATTCTCCCTAGGATCGATTGATACCATCTCACTACAACTAGTGAGTATCCTAACATCCGATTAGATCTATCTCATAGATCCAAAATCCAGGATTCAGGAGGTATCACTATGATCCTATATGGAGAATCCTTATGATAAGCGGAGATTGACCGAGCGTAGCATAGGAAACTCCTTCCCTATCAAGAGTATGTCATCCACGTACTCTACGAGGATCACCACCATACTCCCTACTACCTTTTTGTATATACAAGGTTCATCTACCATTTTGATGAAGTCAAACTCTTTGACTCCCACATCAAAACAGATGTTCCAACTCCGCGATGCCTGTTTTATCACATAAAACATCTTGCACACGTTTCCGCTGCTCCCACTGTCTACGAACCCCTCTGGCTGTGTACTTATAAACGCTCTTTTCTAAAACATCATTTAGAAAAGCAGTCATGACACTCAACCGCCAGATATCGTAGTCATGGTATGTAGCCGTGGCAAGTAGGATCTGGATGGACTTAAGCATAGCTTTGAAAGTCTCAACTTTTCCATGTACACTAAGTAATCTTCTCAAGATATACTTGCTCCTGATGGGGATTTAACCCTTCAGATAAAGCAACCAAAGTCCATACTTTGTAGGTGTATAAGGATTCCATCTCAGATTGATAAGCATCCAGCCATTCTTACAGAGTCCCACTCCTGATAGCCTGCTCGAAACTAGTTGGGTCATCATCTCATGATGCAATCCTCGCTCCCACTGTCATAGAGAAACCGAAGTATCTCTCAGGTGGGTGAGGAACCCTACTAGATCGGCGGAGAGGCTGAGGTTCGTTGGAGACTATTGAATCCTTTGGTTCTACCAAATCATCAGCTGCGGTTTGTATAGCTGGAACCTTTCCAGTTCTACATAACAGACCTTGCCTCGAGCTTTTCCGGATTTTGCTTTTAGACATAGTCCGGACAACCCCAAATCTTAACAAACTTAAGATATGGGCTCTTCCCTTTCCATATCACATATGAAGTGGTAGGCAACTGATTTGATTTGAACCCTATTCAATAGGTATGCAGCTTCTCAAGCGCATAACACCCAAAAAGAAATAGGAAACTTAGTAGTACTCATCATAGAGCACACCATATCATATAGGGTGCTATTTCTCCGTCCCGATACACCGACGTGCTGTGGTGTATACGGAGGAGTAATGCTGAGAGAGAATCTCATTCTCCTTAAGAATAGTCCAGGAATTCCGTGCTCAAGTATCTCCTCCTTGATCACATCAAAGGACATAATACTTTTATCCGTATTTTGGTTCTCTACTTCTAACTTACATTCTGTGAATATCTCAAAAGGTTCGGACTTGTGTTTCAACAAGAACATATGTCTGAATATTGAGAGATCATCAGAGAATGTAATGAAGTACAAAGAACCGGTCTTGGCATGTGTAGACGGGAGACTTTCATACATCAGCATGTATCAATCCCAAGAGTTCACTAACTCTTTCTCTGTTTCCAATAAACAGAGCTATGGTCATCTTATCTTTGTGACATGACTGGCAAGTTTCACAAGATGTAAATTCAAACAGATTTAAATATGCATCTAAATGTAACTTAGCTAGTCGGGTCGCATTGATATGACCTAGTCTACAATACCTCAAGAAGGATTCGTTCATTTCTGAACTCTTCCTCTCGTGTGTGTTCTGTATACTAAGAACTGTAGTTTGATTTAGAACGTCAATGCTTTTAGATAACGTGCCTGAACCGATGAACTCTTGATATAGGAAATGTTCAAAATATTATCCAACAATACAAAATTATATCCTTTCTTTACAAATAAAGAGACTGATATGATGTTGTATATCAGGTTCGGTATCTAATAACATTTGTTCATAATCAATGTATTCTAGTAATACAGGGTGATAGTGACCAAGAGACTTGGCTGCAACACTTGCACCGTTTTCTGTCTCATGAAACTTATCACCCATTTTCAGTTCTCTACCTTTCTATAGCCCATGTAACATATTATATATGCGGGATCCTGATCCGGTATCTCATACTCAGGATGTAAAGGATACTGAGAAACAGTTCTCTGTAATGAACACACCCGAAAAAGATACATCAGCATGCACTTTCTTCGTTTGGGCGGCACGGGAAATCTGGTATTCCCTAATTTCCTGCTCTGTCTTATAACAATTATAAGTTGGAGCGGGACCAACGTTCCCCAGCTCAGTATAACAAGCGGGTTCGGTCAATACATCCGTATTATTATCTTGATTAAGGCGTGATATGGTCGCTATCTGGAGAGAGAGAGAAGAAAACACTCAGCGTATGCTCTTGCAAGATTAGATTGGTTATCTAATATATCTAATTAGGATGTCTCCCACTGTTTTAATCAAATCTTTCTTCAAACCCTAAAAGGAAAGACTAGCCGAGATTAATTACACGCTACAAGTTCGCCAATCTTTCAGCCAGGCCAGTGTCGGTAATTTGAGGGAGGTTCCCCGTGCTTTCACACGGACCTAATTAAAGTAAACCTCGTTTTCCCAGAGGCGTAACCCCGTTAACACCTTTCTAGACACCTACTTGATCGGCTAATTGTAATGTGTAAAACTCTCCCAGGAGTAACTCTTACTCGCAGCGGGTATCGGGATCCAACTATCTCATAGAAGGTATGCAATCTCATTGCAAATTTCCACACTTGAAATTCCCAATAATATTTTACCCCTAGCGTCCTATGACCTTGACGGAGGTCAACAAACCATAGGCTACTAGTCAAGTTCAACCCGTCATTTCCTGATTGAATTAAACCCATCCGCACAACCCTTGACGGAGGTCAACAAGGCCGCATGACTACCCTAATCCAATCTGCATCATATGCATAAGCAGATAAATACTAGTCAGCTACCGCACACTACGCCTTGACGGAGGACAACAAATATAGCACGAATACTAAGTAGGACTTATCTGAAATGACGGAGGGCTACGACAGGTTTTTAAGAAAACCCTTTACGTAATGAACTTGATATCGTTGTAGAATCGAGTGATTTTAAATGGAGTGTTTTTGAGGCTTTTCTAGTTTTGCTAAAGGAGTCACTCCCAGTGAAGGGATCGTCGGCCCTTTCCTCATCGAATAAGGTGCAGGATATTTCACAAATATCACTATGCAAAGCAAGAACTATAGAAGCAATCAAAAGACAAACCGAGTTTGTAGCATCTTCTAGTTTCACTAAAGAGGTCATTCCCGGTGAAGGGATCTCGGCTCTTTCCTTATCGAATAAGGTGCTGGATGTTCTACAAGGAACACCGCTATGCAAAGCAAGAACTAGAGCTACCAGTTTTTAAACAAGTTTCTACAATATCTTTAGGTTTCTTTTAGTTTCATTAATCTCATTAATGAAGTCCCATTTTATTATGCTTCACAAGCATCACATTTGAAACGAAATCTGCAATATAACATATATCTCATATATATAATATAAACATTCGTCTCAGGCAGTAATATGATCTCATCACAGAACATTGCAGCAGAAGAACATATATGAAATATTGGATATACTAGGACGTCCGTGTTTTCAATACGAGCCTGTATAAAACACGGATTCCACGGTCGTGATGAATAGCCAAACCCACATCCCTAGACCCCTACGAGAGCGGCAAGCAACACTGCCAATTCTAGGGTTAGGAGACCCGGTCTCGACTCCTCGAGATGGTCTCCCCCTGGACCCTAGAATCCGGTTACTTGTGCTCCCCGATTTGGGTCTACCTAATGCTGAAAAGTAAATAATATACAATGGTGACATCATCCTCAGCCCGGAAGTGCCCCAATAAAAGAATATTACATACAAATGAATTTTACATGAATGAAAAAGAAAAAACTCTCATCTCACATAAAACCCCCGACTATTCAAAACGCGACGATCCAATATAACATATCACAGCAACACATAATATCTCATATCATCAACGTAAGCAAGTATGCGTATCCCGATTGTCGTTGATGTATAGCAACGAAGCCGGCAATACACCACATACTACGCTTACGGTCACAGAAAAGAAAGTGTAAAACTACAACAGTCGGAATCCGCAACCTCCTTAGACATCGCATGCCTACCCAAATGAATTCCTTAGACATCGCATGCCTAACAATTATAAACCCCGTATTTTAGTCTCATTATCGAAAACTCTTTTCAATATCAAGTCGGGCAATTCAACAAGATTCCCGACATCCTGATCGAATGCTCGTCGCAAACTTTAGTAGACGGCTGCACCCCCGGATGCCGTCGACGAAGTGCACTAAGACGGAATACCGCTGCCGCGAGCACCCGAAGGAATGCTTTTGGCGACGGGGTTCTCCTACAGTCACTTGGTTGGGGCTATGGGGCATGGCTGTCTATTAAGTTTACCCGGCGAGTATCCGCGTACGCTACGTGATTGCGACGGACTTTTGATCACCTCAAAATTCCATGGCAACCGATCATCTGAGACTGAACTGATAGATTTATAACATTCAAATTAGTTATCTCATAACTACCTGTGGATTCCAAATATTGTATCACATTCCAGATAAATAGACAATGTTAAACTTTCCGATCGAATAATCAAACACCCAAGATTTCCCCAATATATCTCAACACTTAAAATCAGTTTAAAAACATCCATCACATGCCACAGTACCAATGGTCCAGCCGTAGAGGGTCAAGCCAACGCCTCACATGTGGCACGCCGTACTGCCCCAAACCCTAAGGTTTAGAGGCAGTTCAAGACGATCACATAATCGAGTTAAAGTTTGTTGTCTTCTAGAGGGTCCACCGCGTTACTTGCACGACTTAGAACGTTTTTAAACTCGAGAAAAAATCCAACTTTTGAAAAATTTTCCGACAGGGGAAAAAGTGAGTTATTGATATCCGTTCGAACTTTTTAACAGTTTCTAAAAATTACCCGGACAAACTAAACAAAGTTAAATTATCCGATCGAATCAACGAGTCCCCAATACAACCTTAGAAAACTCAGCACTTGAGTGGAATTAAAAAATTCCCAGAAAAAAATGACAAGAAAGGGCCTAAGAATAAATATATGAAGTTCCAGGGACTAATTCACAATTTTGGCCGCGTAACCGCCGCCAAACGCTTGGTTTGGCCGCGGTTCCGCGGTTATATGAGCGAATTAGTGGGTCGTACTTCACAGTAATTCTTAGTTTTTCCTGCTTGTTTTTCTGAGTATTTTTAATACTGAAAAAATCACATTTTTAGAAAATATACAGAGAGGGGTATAAACCGGGTATTCGGAGTTCGATCGGACTTTAAACTTCGCCTAGACTTCGTCTAAAACTCTAACTTGGCTCTGATACCACTGTAGGGTTGCTATGCACGCGTACAAGGGTCTACGAGGCATTAACCATGCCCGATTTAAAAAAGAGCCATGCCGAACAACCCAAAGCCGGATCTTTAAACTAGAGTTTAGGGGAAAACAAGCATGTTAAACTCTTTAACACTAAGTGAGAGGGATTACAACCATTGTAGATCTGGTCCTTCACTTCTTAAGCTCCGTGTTGAGGTCCCTTCGCTGCGATCATCGTGTTCCGGACTCTCGAGAGGCTTCACGAAGAGAAAGATGCAGTCTTGCTTTCGATCTTCGATAACAAAGATGATCTACCTTGAAGTTTCATTAACACAAGCTAACACTCACTAAATGAAGTGAACACTCTCATCTAAAGGGCAAGGATAGATGAGAATGATGAAGTAAGATTTTTGCTCTCTTTTATTTTCTTATTCTCACTCATTTTCATCACAAAATCAAATCAAGAAAGCTTTTTTCCATGAAAAGAGAAGGAAGAAGAAGAAGATAACGAATCATTCCTTTTGTGATGAATAATGAATTAATTGTAGTGGTTACAAATCTAACCAAGGGTTAAGCATGAAGGAGTTAACCCTTGTAGAGAATTAACTAGAGTTAATGGTTTGGATTGGGTTAACATAATATCTTCACAAAATATCAAGCAAAACACAAAGTCAAAAGCTTCATGAAGCTTCATGGAAGCTTCATGCAAAAGCTAACCCTAATCCAAACCCTAACCAAGTTTAAACCCTAAACCATTGTTAAATTTGTAATCCTAACATGTTACAATATTATATATCACATATACAATATATTTTGCAACAATAGAAAATAATACAATTAACATATATCGCATATATATCAATGTATTATCCCGTGAGAAAATGAATCTTTTAATGAACTAATATTAGTTAATGTAATTTAATATATCATATATATTATTATATATTAAATTATCGAATCAACACTTGATCCGATAATCCGGCTATTTCACAAATAACCGACTAATACGATAACCCAGCTATATCACATATACCCGGCCGATATCTCATATCGCGAGAATCCAATACGGTATCACATACCGCATTATCCTCGGTCCTGCACATATCACATATGTGCTTCTACTCCGTTTTGCCTGAGCTAAGAAATCTCTGTGTAGGACTCTAAAGAATCGTCGATACGCCGGCAGTAGGTGATGATCATATCAAACACCCACAAGCTGCAAGCGGTCAGCTAAACGTAACAGCCACCCAGCTATTGAGCGCTCAGAAGATCAACAAGCAAGCCTGTACATTCTCCCGTGAATCCAATCAGTAACACTCCCGTACAGTCCGGTCTCGTCGTCTGATATGTCGCATATCTCGCCTAGGGGTGGTAAACGTCAGACCCCAGTAGCTCGATAAGTCGTGTCGATATGAGGTCTATAACAGTTCGAGAAACTACTGATAACACTTACCAGTAAATCTCAGCAACCCTGGCCAAGGATTTCCGGTTATAGCCAATCGAACACAGCACAACATCAACTCCCTATACCGGGAGAGATGAATCCCCTCCTATCGCTCATTGCCTCCATGTGATTCGGGACTGTACCTAAAAGCCACCTTTTTGCACGCCCTCTTGGACATGGTATGATGGAAATCAAAGCACAGTGGGAATCACACAAGACTCTGTGACGATCTCGGGTCAACAGACTACTCTGTACCAGTGTCACCGGAGAACTGCCATCTGACGTGAGGTATAATACCATCTGGGAGTTCTCGACGAGTCCGTCCAGTGTATCCAGTCTCCACTGAGCACTCGTACACCATCCTTGATGTCAAACACCGATGGATATGGGATCATCCATCGCCCATCATATGGGTCAAGATGCGTATACGCTAGTCTACTCTGGTGTATCGATGCCCTGTCTTGATACACCCTCGACTAGGAACATTTATAGGATGTACTCGTCGACTACAGTGGCCTCACTAGTATGATCTCATCATAGTCCCAGTAGTCGAGTACATATCCTAAGGGCTTTATCAACATGTAACATAGAGACAATCAGAGTACATGTTAAGATAAAGTACAACCAGATAGCATACTATCATGTCGAGCAAGAAAGCCCTTCCTATATATGTCCTAGCATCCACTATAATATACATCGTATGTACAGTAATGGCCTCTAGGGCATACATATAACTAACAGGTTGCATATTTGGATCGTCAAAATCAGCTACCGAACTCACGATCCACGGATAAATTTACCTCAGTTGTTGATTTAAAATAAAATGCAATCAGACTTTTTTTCATTGGTCTCCACTTGCACGTGTTCTGCTGCACACTAGATTCCAAACAATTAGCATTTGCTCTTTCACGTGGGAATCAATCAAAAAATTTGTTTACACGCGCAAAGCACGTGTCTTTCTCCTCTCAATTCTATCCCGAGCGTTTTCGAGATCAATAAGCGACCGGCCAAACTCGACCGCGCCGCCTCCATGGATTCCTCTAAAAACCGAAGGTTGCTCAGCTGCTCCCATGTATCCAAACACGAGTGATTGGACTCATTACCGACGCAACTTGCATGCATTCCGCACGCCATCACATACAACCTCCGACATGCTTTGACACCGAACGCACACATCGACGACCAAGCTGCCTCTCCGATACAACTCCATTGCTTGAGATTGCTGCCATCAAATCTTATCATATCAAGCGCTATCCATCTCGCACCGCCATAGCCATCCTCAAGCGCTATCCATCTCGCAGGCCATCACCAGCGCCGCCTCATGCGCTCCTCTACGCCTACGCCCTCTCGTGCCACTGTGAGCCTCTCGGCTCCGCCGCTGACCACTGACTCATCGTCGGTTCACCGTGCCTTTTGCACCGCCGAAACCAATCCCACCACTTTCATAGATCTAGCAAAAACCGATTAGATGGACCATCGGCTCTCCAACACCAAGATCTGACCACTACCATTCGCTAATACATGAACACCCTTTACCAATTGCTTTGACCTATGAAGAATCTTATATGCGACATCATTGATCTCATATGCCGCCGAAATCTCTTATTTTTGGTATGCGTACATGCCCTGAATCTATGTACTTAATCGATAGAATCAACCTTAGCTCTGATATGAATTTGTTACGGATAATCGAGATAAATGCGGCAACAAAGAAAAAATCAAACAGAAAAAACAGAAAAGACCAACGTAAAAGAGATATAGATTTTTGTGGAAACCTAACGGGAAAACCACAGGCACAACAGAGATCGTTTTTATTAATTTAGTGGAGAGATTGCAAATTTTCAGTTGAGATGGTTTACATGAAAAATATAAAATAAACTCTTGCTCTCACAGATTTCTCCCCAAACGAGAGATTGGACTCTCATAAATATTAGGGCTATACTGTGGTGGCTCTCTCTTGTTTGTACAATCCAACCCTGAAGTTATTGTTTCATATTTATATCCTATACAATGATGCTTAGAGATAACATTGACTTAATCAGGATTTATCTCTAAATAACTAACTAAATCTTATCTCCAAACAAACAAATAAAATATTTTTAAATATAAATATAACAGATTAGTTAGGGCTCAAAACATCCAACAAAATTCATCCGGTAATTGATTTATGGTTGATATATAAAGTGATAATAAATAGTTTCCTGAAAAATTGGTTCTTGTGTTCCTGTGCTGCAATTTCCTCATTTGATTATACTAATTTTTCAAGATTGAACCTTATTAGTTATCAGTGCTTTTGTTCTAGAAAACTACCGTCTAAGCAATTTTTCTTCATTAAAACATCTATAATTCATTTATTCCACAAGGAAAGGAAAGGAAAAAGAAAAAATCAATGTATAATAAACATACTTAATCTGAAACATATTAGGAGAAAAATGGATGAAAATATATATTGACATTAATTCCTTAAGAAATTATACCAAGAAATCATTCTATGGAAAACTATTACAGTGTGTGCAAATACTTATGCTAATAATTTGCAAGCAACATGGAAAAAATTATTATTTTCCTTTATTTTTATAGTGAAAATATTGGGTAAATATCATAAGCACAATCGACCTTTGAGCTTTTTTGAAATAACACCATCGAACTTTAAAAATTCCATGAACGTTAGGCATTTTTATCAGGGTATTTTGGTCAAAAGAATGTCAAATTTTGTTCATTTTGGGATTATTCAATCTCCATACAATGTCATTTTGGGGCTATTCAATCTGCCCATATCTTAAATGAGTGGACCGGATTAATTTTTTCATATAACATTGCCAATTTAAGGAGAGTTCATTGCATTTTTAAAGTTTGATGGTGCATCTCAAAAACATCAAAAGTTTGATGGTGCTTTATAAAATTTAGCTGCAAATATATAATGTTAGCTTGAACTATGCTCGTTACAGTATCATTGCGTGCAACACAACTAAGTCACAAGACATGCTAAAGTGAGCAAATAGCCATAGAATGTCGGATTCTGCGTTTACGACGTGTTGTTTTCATAAATATGTATAAATGCATATATGTAAAATCAACTCATCTTAGTATGTTTGTTAAAATACCAGTGATGATACCTCCACTCACAAAAAAAATATCTGGACTCGGGACACAAGATATATTTCATCTGTATCGTCAAGTCAATCATGCCCGCTAACGAAATTAAATTGCAAAGACAATAGATTATGGAGTATCACTACAGGAAAATATGCCCTATTTCATCGGGAGGGGGGGGATTGTTAATTCCGTCGGCTATTATCCGACGGAATAAAGCCTATTAAGCTACCACTGTGGCGCCAAAATGTTAATTATTTTTGTTTGGATATTCCGTTGGCTAACAGAGGACGGAATATACCAATTAAAAAAAATAAAGAGCAGAAGGCCTCAGGTTTGAGATCATTTGCGCCCCCAATACTCCAGCCTCCTCCCCTTGACCCCCGTCGACCTCCTCCACCTCCTCCTCATCACCTCGTCTCCGACCTCCTCCTCCTCCTCCTAGAAGTCGACGACGACATCCTGGTTTGAGCCGACGCCTCCTCCTCCTCCTAGAAGTCGACGACGACACCCTGGTCTGAGCCGACGCCTCCTCCATCCTCCTCGACACCATAGCTCTCCTCCTCCATGACGCTTTAGGTCGACGTCGTAGCCTTCCTCCTCCAAGCTCGACTGCTCCTTGACAAGGCTCTACTCAGAGCTTCCGAAGGTTAGGCTTCACAATTCCTTCTCTATATTTAGGATTTTCAATTTCTTATGGTCATGCGGATGTTGAATTTGTGGTGATCGATCTTGTAATAGTAGCATGTGTTGAATTTGTGGTGATCGGTCTTGTGGTAGTAACATGTGTTAAATTTGTGGTGATCGATTAGTGTGAAAAGTAAAAACTTGAGAATGTGAGAATTTGAAAACCCTAAAGTAAAAACTTGAAAATTTGAAAACTTCATATCCCAAAAATAATAACTTGAGAATTTGAAAACGAAAACTTGAAAACCCAAAAGTAAAAGCTCAAAAACTTGAAAACCCTAAAATAAAATCATGAAAACTTGAAAACCCTAAAGTAAAAACTTGATAACTTGAAAATCCTAAAACAAAAACTTTGAAACTTGAAAACCTCAAAATCGAATTATAATAAACCAAAAAATGATCGTTGAGTATAACGTCTATGATATTTGTTTGATGCTAACAAAGCCTTATGAACTGTTTTAATATGTTTGATATTTTGTGCAGGCTGGCCCATTAACTTTTAGGGCTTGGTATAAATATGGGATTCTCTTCTCATCCAAACTCTAAGACTGCAGGAATTCTTAAGAACTCAAACTCCACTACTCTCCTAAGATTCTAAGATTAAACGTTTAATTTTTTCATTCAGACTCGCAACTATTGACGAGCGAATTCAGTTTCAAGGATCAAACTTCGTAGATTCACTCCTGTCTTCTCCAACAACGATCAACCTTCATTGAGATTTTCTTAAAATCTTGTTTCATTATCAATTATTGTTGTTGGATCTATGGTAGTTGTTATATTTTATCTTAAACTCTAAGACAGTTAGTGATTGGATTACGGTTTGTAATTCATGAATTTGCAAATCACTAGGGTTGTGATTTTTAGTTTGGAAATTATTGATTATTGTGAGATATCATAGGATGTAGTTCGACTTGTTCTTAGGTTTAAAATAAGGTGACGAGATTAGATGCTTGTACTAGGGTTGAGATTGTCACTTTAAGTTTACATTACTGCATTGTAGGATATCTTCTTTTACATTACCGCATTTATTATCTTCTTATATAATTGCCTGTGATTATTTGGTGTCTTTGAGATTGTCACTTTAAGTTTTATTTTGCCAAAAGATCTCACTACCATATTCAACCCCCGCTCTAGGGTGATTCTGATCCTACATTTGGTATTAGAGCTAGGTATTTAAAGATAACTAGCTAATAATGATAATTTCTGTTTGTGCTTTTCCCGAGTGACGGTCTATTGTTAAGCCACCATATTTAATAGTACTGATTATGCGCACTGGAAGTTTAGGATGACAATTTACTTAAAGTCTGTCGACTATGATATTTGGAATATGGTTAATAATGGTTACTCTAATCCTGTCATGGTCATAGAAAACAAAACTATTACTAAGCCTGATGATAAGTGGGATGTTGAGAAGAAAAAGTGTGCTTCTTTAAATGCGAAAGTCATGAATACTCTTGTATGTGTTTTAGATAAAACTGAGTTTAACCGTATTTCACATCGCCTTACTGCACAGGAAATCTAGCATAATTTAGAGGTTACTCATGAAGGTGCTTCACAGGTAAACGAGCAACGGTTAGTGTTTCTCAGCAATGAAAATAAGAATTTTGGTATATTGAAGGATGAAGGCATAAAGGAGATGAAAACTCGCTTTAGTATTGTTGTCTACAATTCTCGAGCACTTGGTAAGGAGTATTCTGAGCCGGAGTTGGTGAGAAAAATCCTTCGTATATTGCATAAGAGGTTTGAGGCAAATGTAACTGTGATTCAAGAATCGAAGGATTTGAGTAAGTTGAAGATGGAAGATCTCATAGGAAAATGACTTATGAGATGGAAATAATGGCTAGAAATACTCATGATGAAACCGAGACTAAGAAAAAGTCTGTTGATTTAAAGAGTAGTGCTGAGAGCTATAAGGACATAGATGAAGAGATGGCCATGGTTATGAGAGGATTCACAAAGCTCATGGGTTCCGGACATTGAATTTTTTTTAATAACAATAAATTAAACCCTCGTAAATATAAACCTGCTAAAATTGATTCTGACAATTCTGATGAAGAATTTACTTGTTTCAGGTGCAAAAAGTCAGAACACAAGAAAGCAAATTGTCTTTTATTGCAAAACGACAAAGGCAAGAAGAAAAAGAAAGCCATGATTGTCAGTTGAGATACAGCTGAAAAGGAAATAATTTTTGATGATGATGAGCCAGTTGCCAATTTATGCTTGATGGGCACATGAATGGAGAAGAAGCTAAGGACGAGACCACTGAAATAAATGATCTTACTTATGATGAATTATTAAGGGCTTGTCATGGTTTGAACATTAGTAGGATGAAAGAGTGGTTAGATTAAAACAAGAAAAAAATGATACTTTTTGCTTACATGATTAACTTAAGGATACTCATGAAGAACTTAAGGAGAAATATGAGACACTTAAAGAAAAATATTTTAAGTTGAAATTTTCTAGTATACAAAATGATAAAAAAATGCGATTCTTGCCCTAAACTAGAAGATGAAAATGTGAGCCTTAAAAAAAAAATGCTAGAAGAACTAGAAAAAGTAGTCTTAAGAAAAATTAAACTAATTTCAAAAAAGCGTTTATTAGTCATATTTCTATGCTTGTTAATGAAAATCTACTTCTTAAATCGAAAATAAACAACCTTGAATTTTCAATGAAGAAATTTGGCGTAGGCAGTAAAAATTTGAATATGCTTTTGGGTAATCAAATGTATGCTAATAACAGAAACGGCTTGGTTTTGATAATAAATACTTTGACAAGAAAACACAAGCTAAGAATAATATGGCTAGGGGGAGAGGTGTGTTTCCTAAATGTTTAGGATGTAGGTATATAGGGCACACCTTCAAAAATTGTTTTTGTAGGAACCATAACACAACGTTTAAACAAGTTTGGGATCCAAAAAGTGCACTTACTAACAAGAATGGACCTATATGGATTAGTAGGTCATATCTTTCATCTTTTTATAGGTATGCTGCCGGGATAAGATACAAGAATGTGAGTGGTATCTTGATTCAGCCTGCTCAAGGCATATGATGGGCGATAGTAACAAGTTCCTTAGCCTAGAAAAGAAGAGTGGTGGTTGTGTGACTATGGGAAATAATGGAAAGTGCCAAATTTTGGGAAAAGGTATTGTAGGTACAAGCACTTTTAACCTTCACGATATATTCTTGGTAGAAAATCTAAAACACAACCTCATTACCATTAGCCAGTTGTACGACAAAGGTATGAATGTAGTTTTCGATTCTGATCTGCGTAAAATAATTGAAAAGGATACATGTAATGTTGTTCTTACTGGAAACCATTTTAATAATGTTTATACCATATCTTTCCAAGAACTAATACTTGCTAAATGTTTGATTGCAAAGGATGAGAAAGCAATTCAATGGCATAGAAGACTAGCACGTGTGAGTATGGGGTTGCTACAAAAGATGGAAAGGAAAGAATTGGTAAGAGGACTTCCACATGCGAAGTATGAGATTGACAAGGTTTGCAAAGCTGCGCAAGAGGTAGAATGACTAGATCATCGTTTCATTCGAAGAATGTGGTGAGTAAAAAATGAGTTTTGGAGTTGATATACATGGAATTGTTTAGACCCAATGACATTGCAAGTTTGGAAGGTAAGAGGTTTTGTTATGTTTTGGTCGATGATTATTCTTGATTTACATAGGTATACTTTCTAGCCAAAAAGTCCGAATCTTTTGATTACTTTATAAAATTTTCAAAATAAGTTCAAAATAAAAAAAGTCCTTCAATGGTTATAATAAGAAGTGATCATGGTGGTGAATTGAAAATATCAGATTTGAAAATTTTTATGCTGAAAATGGTTTTAAACATGAATTCTCTTCTCCTAGAACACCCCAACAAAATAGAGTGGTCGAGAGAAAGAATCGTACATTGCAAGAATTGGCTAGAACTATGTTAAGTGAGTATGAGTTGTATATCTCTTTTTGGGCAGAGGCGGTGAGTAACGCTTGCCATGTAATTAATAGAGTACTACTTAAATCAATACTAAAAAAACTAGTTTTTAGTTATCAAATGAAAGAATTCCTAACATATCATATTTTAGAGTTTTAGAGTATTTGGGTGTAGGTGCTTTATTTTGAATACATATGATCAACTCGGAAATTCACGGCAAAAACGGATGATGGAATCTTTTATAGGATATTCGAAGAGGAGTAGAGCCTACATAATCTACAACAAGTGATTGAAAACAATAGTGAAATCCATAAATGTCAAATCTAATGAGTCAAAAGAAGAAGTTGTAGATGGTGAGAAAGAAGATGATGTAGTTGGGATACAAGAAATAATTGGAGGCGAAGTTGAAAGTTCAAATATGCCGAAGGAGAATGAAGAAAAAGGTGATGGTACACAAGTTCCTACAATATTAATTAATACAGAGAATCTCAAGTTCAATCTGAATCATCCACCCGAACTGATTATAGATAACCCAACGGGAGGTATACAAACTCGCCCTTCTTTGAATCTTTGTACCTTTTGCATCCATGGGGATTCTGTTTCAGAAATTGAGCCAACGAATATTGATGTTGCTTTAAGTGAGGATAGTTGGGTAATGGTCATGAAAGAAGAATTAAATCAGTTTGTGAGAAATAAAATTTGGAAATTAGTTCCAAGACCGAGTGATTATCTGGTAGTTGGGACTAAATAGGTGTTTAAAAACAAATTAGATGAGGATAGTAATATGATTAGAAACAAAGCTAGGTTAGTGGCAAAAGGATATAACCAAATAGAAGGCATAGACTTTGATGAGACTTTTGCACCAGTTGCTACGTTACAGGCCATTAGAATTTTTCTTACATTTGCATGTTTTAAGGGTTTTAAACAAAAAAAAGGATGTTAAAAGTGCATTCCTTAATGGTTATTTGAAAGAAAAAGTTTTTGAAGAACAACCCCCAGGTTTTGAAAGTCATGATTTTCCAAATCATGTTTTTGAGTTAGAAAAAAATTTATATGGTCTTAAGCAAGCTCGTAGAGCTTGGTATGATCGTCTTTGTACGTATCTTTTAGAAAATGGGTTTATTAAGAGAAGCGCAGACACGACTTTGTTTCTATTGCATGAGATTCATGATTTTCTTATTGTTCATATTAATGTTGATGATATTATATATGGTTCTACTAATGATCTTTTGTGTCAAAAGTTTGAGAAAGTCATGCAGGATGAATTTGAGATTAGTCAGGTTGGAGAATTGAAGTATTTTTTAGGCTTTCAAGTGAGGCAAAGCAGCGATGGCATTTTTAACACTAATTACTTCAACAAAGTTGAACAAGGATGTAAGAAAGCTTATGAATAAATTTGGGATGGAAAATTCAAAGCCTAAAGGAACTCCAATAAGTATTTCAACAAAGTTGAACAAGGATGAACACGGAATTACATTTGATGAAAAGAAATATGAGGTGTGATTGGTTCGCTTTTATATCTAACTGCCTCTAGACCGGATATAATGTTTTCTGTGTGTTTGCGTGCATGTTTTCAAGCTAACCCTAAAGAATCACATTTCAAAGCTGTTAAAAGGACTTTTAGGTATTTGTTAGGTACAAAAATTTTTGGGTTGCGGTACCCCTCTTATGATAAGTTTAACTTAAATGGTTTTTCTAATGCTGATTATGCTGGATGTCATGTAGATAGGAAAAGAACTAGTGGCACTTATTTTATGTTGTGTCATTCATTGGTTTCTTGGTCGAGTTGTAAACAAAATAGTGTAGCTTTATCAACAACTGAGACCGAATACATTGCATTAGGTAGCTGTTGTGCACAAGTTCTTTGGATTATACAAACACTAGTTGATTTTGGATTAAATTTAAAGAATGTACCACTTATGTGTGATAGTAAGAGTGCTATTGATTTATCTAATAATCCTGTTCATCATTCTCTTACTAAACACATAGACGTAAGACATCACTTTTTAAAGAATCTGTAAGTTCATAGTGCTCTCGCCGTGTCAACTACACCTATTGCGGAATAAAAAAACTTAAAATTTACTTTAGCACTAGAAACTTTAACCCTAGAAATCGAATCCAAACACTAAACTAATATAGCTAAAAGAGTTTAGCTACTAGGTTGAGAACTACAACCTTTGAAGACGTGTCTTCCGGGTCTTTTGTGGTTCTCTACTTAAGCTCCTAGAGTTCTTGGATCGAGCTTGCAAGGTCGTCTCCCTACGTCAAAGATGATCCACCCGAGGATGATGGTTCAAGCTCTAGCTTCTAGTAATAAACTAATAAGCAATTAAAGATCAAGACTTGCTAAATAATGGTGTTTAGAGATGTAGTATTAGTGCAAAGAAGTTCTCTTTCTTTTTCCTTTAGAACTCAAGAGAGAAAAAGAGGAAGAAGATGAACTAGAGAATGGCTAAAGAGATACTGATAGAATAATATCACACACTCATCTGTTATCTCTTCATATAATTTTAAAATATATAATGTGAGTGGGTTTATGACTCATTAGTGTGAGTCACAAGCCCACACACATCCACCAAAACTTAGAAGACATGAGAGAAAGAGAGATGCCACCTCACAAGTGTACACATATACATATATATAAATAAATACACACACACACACACATATACAACCATGTATGCCTGTATTTATAATAAATATGTATACCCGTATTTCTACCAAAATACGAATACCGTATTTGTATCAAAAATACAAAATACTCGTATTCATATTAAGAAAGAAATACATATATTTGTATCAAGACACAAATACCTGTATTCATACAAATACACGTATTCGTATAAATACCCTATTCGTGTTAAAATATAAATGCCTAAAAGAGAGCAATATAATACTAGTTCTATATCCGGATATCTTTCAAACCTACTAGTATTATCAAAATGTCTGATTAAAGCACGTGTAGAAAATACACGTGTTTTATCGAATACCCGAGCGTATCAAAATACGCATACTACACCGTTTCGCCTGAACCGGGAAACACTCTTTGTGAGGCTCTAAAGACTCGACAATACGCTGGCAGTGGGTTTAACCACAAGCATGTCAGTGGCACTAGCTATACGTAACGGTTACCCAGGTATCTATCGAAAGGAAGAATGACAAGCAAACTCGTTTGTATCCTTACTGAGCCTATCCATAGCAATCTCCATATAGTCCGGTCTGTTCGTCTGAGAGTATCGCATATCAAGTCCAGTGGGTGGAAAATGTCAAACCCCTAATAACCTGATAAGTCGTGTCGATATAGCTCAAGACCATCCGAGAAACTACTGATCAAACTATCAGTAAATCTCAACTTCCCTGGCCAGGGTCTTATGGTTTCGGCCAACCGTACACATCGCGACTTCGACTTCCTATACCAGGAGAGACGAATCCCCGACAATCGCTCACTGCTTCCATATGGCTCAGGACTGTATCCAACTAAAACTTGTTTGCATGACTCAGTAGATCATGGTAGGGTAGTAATCAAAGCACAGTGGGAACTCACACTAGAAAAATGACGATCTCAGGTCGACAGACTAACCTGTACTTATGTCATCTGAGAGCTGCTATTTGACGTTAGGTATAGTACTATCCAGCAACTCCCGATGAGTCCGTCCAGTGTAACTCATAGCCTAATGAACATATGTATACGATTGTTCGTGTGCTGAAAAAGAGTGTTGTAAATAACCGCAATCAAGACGGTGTCGCTAGTAGCTAGCCGCGATGAATACGGATCATCCGCAGGGAAACGTGAACCTTTTTCTTTCTTTAGACGAGTTGATTGAAGATGGGTGATTGATTGTCGTTACGGATATACTACGGATATAAGATTTATGAAGAGAAGGCTTGTAGGGTTCATAGGACTTAGTAGTAATGGGTGAATAATTAAAAATGACTCCTTTTATCTTTTAATAGTTTAAAACTAGATCGATAGTGATGAATGTAGATTAGGGTTCTTTTGGAAGAAACTAGGATTTCCCCACTCTTAACCCTTGTCCTTGCATTGATCTCTATTCATATCTAGCCCTTAACAAAACAAGTGTTGAACAGATCTCGAATCATGGTCGTGACTAGTAATAGATTGGTAGCGTGCCAGATAAGGATGTTAACATTTATTTTGCTAAAGTTTATACACTTTAAAATGTATAAAAGAGGTTAAATGATTTTATCATCCATTGATCTACCTTAGCCTACGAACCTTAGCAAGCTAGGAATTACTCGCTCATGATTTGAAATTTGGAAGAAAGGATGAAGAAGAATGAGAGCATGATTAAGATATAGAAAGTAAGTGCAGAGAGTAAATGTAAAAAGAAATAAACTAAGATCTACCTTTATTAATCAACTATTTCATACAACTTTCCTTTTTGAAAGTAGATTACAAAGAACCCTAGTTTTTGCTCTCTCTCTCTCTCTCTCTCTTGTTGGAGGTAGATGACTAGCTGATGATCACCTGGATGCGTGGATCGCTTTGGACTTCTTGATCTCTTCAGTTCGATGATTTTAGATGTGAAGCTCTCGGTCCTATATATAGTCACAGAAACTAGAAACCCTAGATACCATATGTGAATATACATTGATACGATCCAATCACCAAAATATCTCATCAAACAGCCCTAGATATGCCGCGGATCTGCCGCAAATCCATGCTTTTGGTCGCCCTTCCGCGGCAATATAGTGGGATTAGGGTTTGGTATTTTTTGTGCTCACTTTTGTTGACATGTGGAGATCCCTTCGATATCTGGATTCTGAGAATAATTCTCTGAGTCTCTGCCGTTGCTAAATCTTACGATTTGCTTCCACATTTCGGCAGATTTGATTCCAACATCTCGGATCTCCAGACCTGAGCTAATCTGCACAATATCTCAAATCAAAGTGTTAGTAGTATTTGGTATTTTTGAGATATTATCCTAATAATTTTATATGATATTATGTGTTAAGAATATTGATTAGAAATATTTGATATGATATGCATATTTTAATTACTAATATTTTATATAAATATTATATGCATGTATTTTCCCTCATTATGTTAATTATTAAGTAGAAACATATGATAATAAACTTTTTACACATAAACTCTCATATGTTCTATAATTACAATAAACACCTTTTAGTACTTAACAATAGTGTGGAAAATATTCATTCAAATGTGCAATATTTTAGACTAATCAAATACCCTCAAACTTAACTTTGATCGTCCTGAGAAAACTAGTTATTAAAGAGAAGAAGAAGAAGAAAAAAAGAAAAACCCAGCACATTTTCGTAGGCAACACGATTGCACTGAGCACGTGCAACAAGCCTTTAAACCTCTATATGTCTCTAGTAGGAGGAGTTGTCTCCTGAAGGTTTTCAGCGGATTACACCAACAAAATCCCATAATAAAAGAAAGATGATAGAAGTTACATACAAAGATAGAGAATATATAAAAGAAAGAACTTGAAAATAAGAGTTTCAAACTATACTAGCTTTTTAGTAGCCATGAGCCCTATCTTAATGGCCAAGAAAAGATGTCAGAAATCATATCGTCCCTCAATAAAACATCGCCTTTAGTCTTCCTCCCTACCTTTCTTCCAAACATAGATCATATACCCCTATGTGTGTGTAAAAGACATCCCTACACTTAGAGAATTCAATTCAACCTATCATACTCTTGTCCATCTTCCTTGGTACTTTTTAGTCGGTGAATATTTCAAATGGAATTGCTCACACATTTTTCATGCGACCGTTAATACTTCTTGAGATACTAACCAACCGATTACCAAATGTGCTCACTCTTTTAGGCGTAATTAGCAATATTCTCATCTTGCAACACCTAAGGCTTAGCAGTGGCTCCCAGACCAGTTGGACTAAGGCACTAGGTGATAAAGCACCCTCGCTATAATTTTTTTATGCTTCCTTAAGTAATAACAAAACCAGTGTTCATTTTTCTTCACCATTTTTCATTTATATTTTTGTTTATGTATTTATTTTTCTTCATACTAAGGCTTTTAGACAATAGCATTTCAAGGTATCCTCCACTATCCCAAGTTTCAAGATGTGTGCAAGTGCATATAGTAGGGTATCAATGTTCAGATGTTTGGACTTAAGAATAGGGACTATTTTTCAGACTTATTTCTATCCTCAGATTAGTGATCCCCTTCATTATACTAACTCTTGGGACAACAACTCATGACTACCTATTACTAGCTTCGTTATAAAACATCTAATTTTCTTGCATTTCTTAAATCTCCTCCCATCTTTCATATGTATTCTTCACTTCCTAATTTTTATTATCAAATTTTTTGAGCTTTTATTTAGTATAATGCAAAAAATGATGCGTGAATAAGCACAAATCTCCCCCAAACCTATTTGCAGCAATGTCGTCACTGATGTCATCTGCTAAGCTTAAAACCTGTAGACTTGGGAGGAAAAGTTAGTAACGGGGACAAGAAATAGTGACAGTGAAAACCTCCCCCAAACTTATTTTTGGCTCACAATTTTGTAAAAAATTGTTATCTTTCAAGAGCCAAAATATTTTCTCCCCACAAACTTGAGTAAAATAGTATTAATCATTTAAAATTATAAGAGGGGGGGTAAAGTTATTGGTGTATGCAAAGCTTTATAAAGACCAAAAGTCAACACCAACCATTCGAATATTTTATCGATGTAACAACATGGTTGGTAAAAGATCATAGATATGAAGAAGTGGGGAGATAAGAGGCGTAATCGATCGGG
Organism: Agapanthus africanus; assembly: GCA_030015575.1. Lineage (NCBI taxonomy): Eukaryota > Viridiplantae > Streptophyta > Magnoliopsida > Asparagales > Amaryllidaceae > Agapanthus > Agapanthus africanus. The sequence continues at coordinate 115,106,718 of CM057340.1, read as the reverse complement.
TTTATGTCTCGGTTGGTAGAGACGAAACAGCGATGGTGGAAGAAAACGAGAATGTGAATGGTTAGGAATGAGTGGAATATTTTCATTCTCGTACATGATAAGAAGAAAGGGTGGTGGTTCAACTTCTTCGGATGGAGGTTGAATCAGCACAACATCCATGTCTTTTAGGAATGTGAGTTCTTCGGCGAAAATGTCTTCAAAACTTTCATCAATGGTCCGAGTAATAATTTCATCAATATTTATATTGATGGAATATGCAGATTCAGTAGGACGGTTGAAAGTTCTAAATCCAGTCTTATGCGCACCAAGATTCAAAACACTCGATTCGTCAGAAATTATAGAGGTAGGAGATTCGAAATGATCGTCTCCTTCCTCCTCAAAACAATCTAAATCGAGTGATCTTTCAAGAATCATAGAACTCGAAATATCGGAGTGTGATTCATCAAAACTCGGTGGAGTTGAAAGAAGATTAGAAGAACCAAAGAAAGTGGGTGATGAAATGGATAAACAAATTTGGGTGTCGAGCATTGTTGAACCAGATGTGGGAGATGAAGGTGACTATCATTCTGCTTATCGGATAGGTCGGTGGTAAGAATATGATTGGTTAATTGTATAGGAAGTTGTTCGTATTCAATAGAATGGACATGATGGGTAGGAGAATCCAACTCATCCAACATAACGGGTTCATCTTCAACGAGATTCTTATCACCGCCCTTACTAACACCTTCGGTCAAATCAAACGAATAGGTATTCTTAATCGATAAATCACTTGGTTCACTTGATTGAGTTGGAAAGTTTGAAATATCAAGTGTAGTCGAATAAGGGTCGGTTTGATTTGAAATGGTGTCGAGATCAAAAGAATTGGTTTTGGTTTGACTTTGAGGGATCTCTTGTTCTTTGTCACTACTCAATTCCAACTCTACTTCAAAACTAGACATGGGTTGTGAAGAAGTTCCAATGAAGGATTCTCTTTGAACCGTGGAACTTTCTAATTCATTTTCATAAGCACTGTCTAGATAAGGTGAAGAAGATGAGTATGGTTGGGAAGTGTCTAATTGTTGGCTATGTGCAAGCTCAACGTGTTCAGCATTGACATACGTTTATGATTTGCCGCATTAGTCTGAAGAGAAATTTTAAGAAGAGATGCCCTTACTTGTTGGCTAGGGCGAGTTCAATGTGTTCCGCAATCGACATGCATTTCTGATTTGTCCCATTAGCCTCAAGATACGTGTCAATGTAACGGCTCTGTTTTTAATGTACAGAAATTTGTTTAAAGTTAAAGTACTAAATGGAGTATTTCCAACCATGAGTATGCTATAAGTATTTAATTTGATTTTGAACAGCAAGAAAGCACTTTTAGCTCATTGGTAAAGCCTTGGAATACTATGACATAGCCCCTGTGTTCGAATCCTATCAGCCACATATTATTTTTAATGATTTTTCTTTTAAACATTTTGGAAGCCCAAAAGTTTACACGTGCAATACACGTAAAATGAAAAGTCAGATTAAATCAAACATGTGGAAATTGATATATGAACAGACCCTAACACGTGGCACCAATCCAAGTACCTAACACCCACAATCGACCGGTGAGATGGCACTAAAGGCCGGCGCCGCCGGGCCCCCCCGTGGGGAATGCTCTCATTTTTTTACCTAGTCTCTTGGCCCCCCCTCTTAACCCCAGTACTATTTTTTTTCTTGAAATTAAACAGAGAATTAAAATGAGGCATTAATCCAAAATTTTAATGCATTTTAATTCCATTCTTCAATTCTCAAAACCCTAATTTCTCCTATAAATACAACATCACACCCTAACCCTCTCCATTCTGAAATCCATTGTCAAAACTCTCAAATTTTTCCAAGTCCAAGAAGTATACAAGTGGAGTTAGCCTAAGGTCACTTTCCGGCGACGATTCGGGAAGATTCCGGCGACACTGCGACTCCACAAAGCTTCCATCTTGTTTCCATACCTCCCCTATCTCTTTTCAACCTGTAAGTCCCCTCTCTTTCTCTCTCTTCCTAATCTAAAAAGTTTTCTTTTCAAAACTCGTCGGAAGTGGAGTTAATCCGATTCTAAATTTGTTAAAAAACCCAACTTTTCTTAATAACAAATCAACCATTTCTTTATATATTGTTTAGCAACCATAAACTAACATTAAGAACAAGTTTCAATTTAAAATACCATGCTATACAACTTGTATTACATTTTTACAGTTAAATACCACAAAGTTTACCTACGACATTCTTTTATCATAATTGCTCATATTACCTTTAGAAAAACCTTATGAGGTAATGACCTACCATTCACAACACACATCTTGACATAGCACGATTGCTTGAAAACCATATTTTTGTGGCTAATGCGAATTTATATTTAAATACCATAAACTATTAAAAACCATATTCTTTAAATTGTTTTAAATTAAATTCCTTACGATTATGTCTCTACAACCCACTTTTGGGGAACCTGATTTGGATGGTGTGGGTTATCGCACATCCTCGAGACTCGTAGAGCGAGATGCGGACCTCCTCACGGAGCATCCGACTCGATGGAATTTTTAATACAATTTTTAAGAATAATGTGATTTTCTATTTAATAAATAAATTCTATTTTTAATAATTATATATATATAAATATTATCAAAACATCTATTTTATATTTATAATAAATCCCATGTTTTCTAAACACAAGAATCGCAAATTTCATAAACATACCATTAACAATCCATACAAGTCAATTTACACTAAAATACCATATACTATTCAATCTAGGTTTATAATCATTAGAATACTTCACTCTTAAAAATTACATCCATGAAAATCCTAAATACGATAAATAAATGCTTGAGGTTTATTCTGAAAGTTTATCAAAACTATTTTTCATAAAACCCCCTCAAGTTTATTAATTTACAATAAGGACCCTAGTAAATATAAGTTTAAGCAGGATCAATTCTTTTGAGCCTCAGGAAGCTGGAGAAAGTGGGTGCTTGCCTATTTAAGATAGAAATATAGGTTTAAGCGGAACCAATTCTCTTGAGCCTCAGGGAGCCGGAGAAAGTGGGTACTTGCCTATTTATGGTAGAAAACTAAAACGGGGTTATCAATGGTAATTGGCTTAGAAAAAGTCACAAATCCTGCTGTCTATGTGCAGCAGTTATCGATAACTCCAAAACTTAATTCAGGAATCAAATTCTGTTTAAGTGTCTGACTCAGACAGAGTTTCAGTCTAATCTGAATACAATTCCAATCTACATACAATCCAAATATAACTCCAATACAACATGAATCCATATACTGGAAATTGAAACATGAATACCAGAATACTATACAATATCAACATGACTTGAACTAACCGAACCATGGATATACATTGACTTGATTACATGACTATCCGTTTACATCCTTATCCGTTTACATGAACAATTGATATCATGGTTTCGGCAAGTCTTTCAGCTATAAACAATACAATAAACATTACGTGGTTTTAAAGGGGTAGATTGGTACGGAATGTGTTAAAAGTGGCACGATGATGGTCACTTTAATACACTTAACCTGAATGTCCGTTGCCGTTGTCCCGTAGATTGACGGGTCCTTGTGCTCCGTATACCATATTCTACGGAATAGTTGGACTCCTCTCACATACACTAGCATATTCTGTACCAAGCTACAAACAACAACGTTAACATAATAAAGATACATTATACCAGATATATTCTTTTTACCTGTTCAGTCTATTTCTATCTCTCTTTGGGACTTACCGAGCGATTGTTCGCTGACGACATTCCTTTTCTATTCTTTCTTTGGAATGTTGTCAGGAGGACCTGACTCTCTGGTGATCGAGCCTAGCTCAGAAGACTTGGAGCAGTTCATAGAGGACTCGGAGCTCTAGTCACTTGTATATACTTTTGCTTTCAGTTCATGCCATTGTTTAGGCATTGCTTTCCATATTGTATTTACTTTTCAGTTGTATTGTAAAGAATATTTAATAAATAAAAAAGTTGTTGTTCATTTACATCTCATATCTTTCTTGTGTACATTTATATTATATTGCTTATTTACGCTTAACGTGTTTACTTCTGAGTAAATACGTTGCGGGCCTCGTCACGTCTCCTTATCCGTACACCGGGAAGCGGGGCGTGATAGGTTTTGTTGGTGGCCCATGCAGGTCAGTTCTGCATGAAGTCATACCATGCAGGGTCAGTTATGCATTGAAACCTAAGCAATATATCACAAGAATTATAAGAATTAGCAACTAAACGTTCTTTAAATTTCATATTCTTTGAATCTATTCTAACCTTATTTTTCTTTCAAGGTTATGTATTCACCGAACAATACTAACACCAACGTGAATGGCAACACCACACCACCACCTCTTCCACTTACACTTACCGTAGCAGCTCCGATCAACGAGCATACGGTTTTGCTTGAGGCAATAAAGAGCCTCCTAGAGGGACAGTAGCATTAGACCGCTATCCTACTGAACCATCCAGAAGTGGAAGCACCTGGTGTGAAGTAATTCCGGGCACTGCATCCTAAACAATTCTATTGGAAAGAGAGCCCCTTTTAAGCTGAAGAATGGGCTCAGTCAATCGAAGATGATCTGGCAGCAGCACAAGTGCCAGACAGCTTGGGTAAGGGTTGCGAAGCTGCAACTTACCAATAACGCCTGAGTATGGTGGAAGGCAGAAGAAAGCCGTTTTACTCAGCCGATCGAATGGAAGACTTTTTGCGACATGTTTGACGCGAAGTATTTTCCCGAGACTGCTCGATTTGACATGGAGCAGCAATTCATCCACCTACTACAAGGCTCTATGTGGAGCAAATCCGTGGATGAGTATGATGCTGAGTTCACTATGTTGAGCAGGTAAAATATGTCTCAAATATTCGAATTTTCTGATATCACATACTACACAGCTAACACAAGACCGTAACAGGTTCGCGGCACATCTCATACCGACTGCTGAGATCAGGGCCAGAAGATTTCAGCATGGGTTGGACCAGGAGATCCAAGCTGTATTAGTTACAGGGGATTTCCCAAACCACGACTTAGCTTTGAAGGCTGCTCGTCGATACGAGGCAGTAGTGAAGGAGAAGGGCAGACCTCAATCTGCCGGTATGAAGCGCCCTACTACTCAGATAGCAGGAGGATTCTCTTTTAGGCCACTGTTTGTACCTAGGAGACCGGGAGTACCTTTCAACCGGCCCAGTCCAGACTTTTGCACCTACTGCAGGAGGAATGGACATCTGGTGAAGGACTGCAGGCGTACTAATCGCCTTTGCTTAGACTGTGGCTCATCCACACATGATATTGGATCTTGTCCTCGTAGACTCAATCCAAATCCTGCACCCAAACCAGCAATCACTTATCCGCAGCGGTCAGCTATCCAGGCACCTGCTCCTCGTCTGGCTCTTCCAGCTCCACCTCCTCGTGGACCTACTGCACCTCCTCCCCGTCAGTGTAAGTCCACGTTACCTCTCCCGGTTCTTACGGGCTTGCGGAAATGATGAAAAACGATTTTTCTTTTGGTGGTAATATGGACTCAAAATACGGATCTTTGTTAAACAACTATCTAACAAACCTAACAAGAGTTTTACCTACTCGGTTAGGGGTTATACCTTAACTTGAACTCCTTCTCTTGGTCTCCTTGTGGTGGTCGGATGGTTCTCTCCTCGTCGTCTCGTTGTGCCGAAGATGGATCCACCTGAAAGCTTCTACCTTTGGCTTCAACCTCAATCTTGAGAAAACTAGAACACTTGGTTTGCTAAACCTTGTGTACTTGGATGAGTAGAGGAGTGTGTTGGGTTTTATCTCTATGGTTCTTGCTTCTTAACACATGAGACAAGTAGAACCATGGACTAGAGAGAGATAGCAAGAGGAAGAGGGAGAGCTCAAGCATGAGAGAGAAAGGAAAATGAAAGAATGAGCAAGACTTTTTCCATCCAAGCTCTCATAATCCAAAATAATCATAACCCATAATAGTAATTGAGTATTATGTGATGGTTCAAGTCAAAATGGCAATATCATTTCATGCACTCATTTTGTGAAGAATAACAAGCAAGCAAAAGTCTTTGCCATGAAATGATAGCCATTGTAATGATAATGGTCAACTAGTCCAACCTAATCAACCGGTCAACAAAGTCAACAAGTCAACAAAGTCAACCCTTCATCCCAACGATGGCACAATAATACTTAATTAATATTATCATTAATCATATTTCTTATTCTCATTAGGGTTTAGCAAAAGTCAACAGTCAACAACCCTCATGAGAATCCTCTGCCTCTGTCTCTCTGTCAACTGTGCATACACACCCGCATTCGCATTCCGGGGAACACGAATGCAAACGAAATAAAATCAATCCCAAAACGTACACTAGGATCTGGATTAAACCAAAGCCCGCTAGTGATAACTGTCCGGACACTAAACGTGCACAAGTGCACGGTTGTGACCGAACCCTGTCGCAAAACCATGCGACCTCTACTCTTTTGCCTAAAGGCGAAAAGCTCTCTGTGTGGGACTCTAAAAACTCGACACTACGCTGGCAGTGGGTTTAACCACAGACCGCAAGTGGCACTAGCTGTGCGTAACGGACCCCAGGTAGATGCCGATAAGAAGACGGATGGGGTGAAACCCATCTGAACTCCTACTGAGCCTGAATGTGACATTCTGCGTACAGTCCGGTCTGTTCGTCTGAGAATATCGCATGGCGGGCCTAGGGGGCGGTAAACGTCAGTCCCCTAATAGCGGTACAAGTCGTGTCAGAGTGTAGCCCAGAACACCCTGAGATAATACTGGAAACCTACCAGTATATCTCGCTTGCCCTGGCCAGGGACTTTGTGTAATGGCTCTCCTAGACACAGCGCGATATCAACCCCCAATACCGGGAGAGACGAATCCTGTCTAACCGTCACTGCCTCCAAGTGCTTCGGGACTGCACCCAACTACTACCTGTTTGCATGACTCCTTTGAGCCGTGGTAGGGTAGTAATCTAACTACAGTGGGAACACACTCGAGGCGAAGTGACAGTGTCAAGTTAGCGGACTAAGCTGTACTCATGCCACCTGGGAACTAATAACTGACGATAGGTATAGTACCAACCAACAGTTCCCGACGAGTCCTGTCCAGTGTACTCGTAACCTAACAAGCACCCGCATACTATCTCAAGTACGAAGTACTGACGGCTGTGGGACAGACCGTCTCCCTTGCTGGGATGAGAAGCGCATACGCTAGTCTACTCTGGAGTATCGATGCCCTGTCTCGATAGTCCTAAGACTAGGGACCTGCATAAGGATGTGCTTGTGGATTACCCAGCCCCCACGAGTGTGACAGCCATCACAACTCTGGTAATCAAGCAAAGATCCTAAGGGCTCCACTAATGTGTATAGGTGATATACTAAAATAAACACATGTACACATTAAAGCAAAAACAAACCAAGAAGCATACTACTATTTTGAGCAAGATTGTCTATACAAGGTGAATATCCCAAGCTTCCATTAAATAATTTACAAACTAGTATGATACAGTAATGGCCTCTAGGGCATATACACTAACAATCTCCCACTTGCACTAAGGCCATGTACGGGCGTATCGAAGACCTATCATCTCGATCAGCCGCTCGAACTGAGTCTGGGGTAAGGCCTTTGTGAGTGGATCAGCAGTGTTATCTTCCGTGGCAACTTTCCGAACCTCGATCTCCTGGCGACCCACGATCTCCCTGATCAGGTGATACCGCCTTAAGATGTGTCTGGATTTCTGATGGGACCTGGGTTCCTTCGCTAAAGCTATAGCCCCGTTGTTGTCGCAATACAGAGGTATTGGATCAACAATGGACGGAACCTCCTGAAGTTCTGTCAAGAACTTCCTTATCCAGACGGCTTCTTTTGCGGCATCTGCAGCAGCGATATATTCCGCTTCCATCGTCGAGTCAGCAACGGTTTCCTGTTTGGAACTCTTCCAACACACCGCTCCTCTATTGAAGGTAAAGACATAACTCGACATGGACTTGGAATCATCCTTGTTACTTTGGAAGCTGGAGTCAGCAAAGGCCTCGATCTGGAGGTCTTTTCCGCCATACACCAAGAACATCTCCTTAGTCCTTCTCAGGTACTTGAGAATGTTCTTTACCGCTATCCGGTGCTTCTCCCCAAGGTTTGACAGATACCGGCTTACCACACTTAGTGCATAAGCTACATCTGGTCTGGTACACAACATCGCATACATTATAGAGCCTACCGCAGAAGCGTAGGGTATAATAGACATGCGATCCCTTTCCAAATCAGTCTTGGGAGACATCTCTTTGGAGAGGGTGATCCCGCGACAAGCCGGTAGATTACCGCGTTTGGAATCTTCCATACTGAATCTTTTCAGTATGGTGTTGATGTACCTGGACTGTGAAAGTCCTAATATCCTCTTGGATCTATCACGATGGATCCGGATCCCCAGAATGTAAGAGGCATCACCCAGGTCTTTCATGGAGAACCTGTGTGACAAGAACCCTTTGACAGATTGTAGCATAGGAATGTCATTTCCTATCAAAAGAATGTCATCCACGTACAATACGAGGAATACGACAGTTCTTGCTACAAATCTACTATTGATGTATGGTTCATCTGGATTTTTGATAAAGCCAAATTCTTTGACCGTCTCATCAAAACAGATGTTCCAACTCTGCGATGCCTGCTTTAGTCCATAGATGGACTTAAGCAACTTGCACACCTTTCCGCTGCTCCCACTCTAAATGAAACCCTCTGGCTGGTCCATATAGACACGCTCCTCTAAATTTCCATTTAGAAAAGCGGTCTTTACGTCCATCTGCCAAATTTCATAATCGTGGAAGGTAGCAATGGCAAGAAGGATCCAAATGGATTTCAGCATAGCCACTGGAGAAAAGGTTTCGTCATCGTCCAAACCAGGTCTTTGATGAAACCCCTTTGCAACAAGTCTATCTTTATAGGTCTTTACCTGTCCATCTACACCAATCTTCCTTTTGAAGATCCACTTGCATCCTACGGGTTATACCCCATCTGGAGCAACGTCCAACGTCCATACTTTGTTGGTGTACATGGACTCCATTTCGGTTCGCATTGCATCCAGCCATTTTACCAAGTCAACGCTCTGAATGGCCTGCTGGAAGCTAGTCGGCTCATCACTATCAATGATGCAATCCTCTCTATCCCCGTCTATGAGAAAACCGTAGTATCTCTCGGGCGGATGAGACTGCCTACTACTCCTGCGGAGCGGCGCAGGAATGTCCTGATCTTTCGAACCCTCTGGTTCTACTAAGCTTTCAGTAATAGCTCATGGTTCTGGAATTTCTTCCAGTTCTATTGTGCTCCCACTTATCTGATTTTCCAAAAACTCAGTTTCCAAGAAGTGGGCATGACGAGAAACAAAAACCTTTTGTTTCTCTTCGCAATAGAAGAAATATCCCTTGGAGTTCTTTGGATATCCCACAAACTTGCACTGTACTGAGCGTGCCTCGAGTTTGTCCGCATGCTGCTTTTTGACAAAAGCTGGACATCCCCATGTCTTAATGTGTTTAAGATAGGGTTTCTTCCCACACTACATCTGATATGGTGTGGTAGGCACAGTCTTAGTTGGAACTCGGTTCAAAAGGTATGCAGCTGATTCTAGTGCATATCCCCAGAATGATCGCGGTAACTCAGCGTTACTCATCATAGAACGTACATATCCAATAAGGTCCGGTTCCGTCTCTCCGATACACCGTTATGTTTCGGAGTGTATGGAGGAGTAAGCTGAGAGAGAATTCCATTCTCTTTTAAGTAATCCAGGAACTCGGCACTTAAGTATTCACCACCTCGATCAGATCTCAGTGTCTTGATACTTTTGCCTGTTTGTTTTTCTACTTTATTCTTATATTCCTGGAATTTTCCAAAGGCTTCGGATTTATGTTTCATTAAGAAGACATATCCGTACCATGAAAAGTCATCCGTAAAAGTAATGAAGTAAGAATAACCGCTTCGAGCATGTGTAGACATTGGACCGCACACGTCGCTGTGTACGAGTCCTAAAAGCTCGCTCGCTCTTACTCCGTGTCCAGTGAACGGAGTCTTTTCATCTTTCCTTTAAGACAGGATTGACAAGTTGCATACGATTGATATTCGAACGGATCCAAATATCCTTCTGTATGTAACTTCGTCAACCTTCTCTCATTGATGTGACCCAGTCTACAATGCCATAAGAAAGCCTGGTTTGTTTCCGCAGACTTTCTTTTGTGTGTATTCTGGACATTGAAAATCTGTGGTTGGTTTAATACATATATACCATTGCTTAATGTACCTGACCCAATCAGAACTTGATTAAGGTGAATTTTTACAACATTGCTTACAAATGAAAATTCATAACCTTCTTTAGATAATAAAGATACAGAAATGATATTACAAGTTGCATTGGGTACAAAATAGCAATTACGCAAAACCAAAACATGTCCATCTGACAATCCCAGGTGATAGTCCCCCACGGACTCAGCATCCATGCCGGCTCCGTTTGCAACTCTGAGGGTCATATCACCTGCCTTCAAAACCGTACGCCTTCTCAGTGCCTGTAAAGAATTACAGATATGAGATCCTGATCCGGTATCCAATACCCAGGATGTAGAGTTTATTGATAGACAGTTTTCAATAACATACACACCTGAAGCTGAAGCCGCAACTAGCTTCAGATCCTGGGTTCTGGCCTTCCAAGCCCTGCAATCCTTTTTCCAGTGTCCACTCTTGTGACAGTAAAAGTATTCTTCCTTTCCCACAAGCTTTTCCGCTACCTTTGTTGCCTTTTTCTTTCCCTTCGTATCCACTTTACTAACACCGCCCCTTGGTTTGGCAGGGGCTTTCTTCTTCTTTCCCTTGGCTTTCGCCTTGGACCTAGAAGAGGAAGATCCTCCTACAAACAAAGTGGATGTTTTCTTACCTTTATGTAGGGTGCCCTCTGCAATCCTCAGCATGTTGAGGAGTTCTGAAAGTTCAACTTCTTTTTCTTGCAAGTTGAAGTTCAGGATAAACTGGGTGTAAGTAGAAGGAAGGGACTGGAGAATCAAGTCCGTGTAGAGCTCGTTCTCTAACGTGGTCCCAAGGTCCGCGAGCTCCTCAATGAAGCCAATCATCTTAAGCACGTGTTCCGCTACCGATGATCTGACGACCAATCTCGCCGAAAACAACTTTTTCGAGACTTCGTATCTGGCGATACGAGATTGCTCTCCATACAGTTCTTTTGTACGGAGAAATATTGATTCAAGGTCCATATTCTCGTGCCTCCTCTGATGTTCATTGTCCATAGAGGCCAGCATGAGGCACTTGGCCTTCGCGCAATCGATTTCCCAGGTCTTACGGATTTCCCTATCCGCGATGCTGGTTTTGGGACCTGGGACAGGGGGAGCTTTGGTGGTAAGGAGATACCCCAACTTGTCATAAGTGATTGCTATTTTTACATTTTTGAGCCAATCTTTGTAGTTTGGCCCTGTCAGTATGTTTTTATCTAGTAGTAACTTAAGTCCAGTCATGATATTTGGTCGGTGCAATTAGGAGAGAGAGAAGAAACACTTTAGCATGATGCTCTTGCAAGTTTAGAGTGGTTTTTAATTTGTCTAAACAGGATGGCTCCCACTGTCTCTCGAATCCCTCCTCAAACCAAAAAGGAAGAATTAGTCAGGATCAATCTCACCGTACAATACTTGCTTAACTGTTCAGCCAGGCTAGTGTCGGTACTTCGAGAAAGGTTTTCCAACGCTTTCGCGAAGTTCCTTAATTAAATAACCTCTTTTCCCTGGGGGCGTAGCCCCGCTAACACCTTTCTAGACACCTACTTGATTTATAGCATTGATCGTTAAGTGAGAAATTTTCCGAGGAGTAACATATACTCACAGTAGGATCGGGATCCAAATATCATCGCGTGGCAAAACTGAAGGAATCCTACCAGAATCATCACACTTCAAATGGTATGCAGCGCTAGCAAGTTTCAGTTCTTTTGAAACTCAAGATGTGGATTTTTGCCCCATGCTCTTATGACCTTGACTTTGGCCAACAAATCATAAGCCACATGTCAAGTTCTACCCGTCATTCTCCAGGTTAATTTGAGCCCACCCGCACATACCCTTGACTTTGGCCAACAAGGTAGAACGACTGCCCCAAACCAACACATCTATCTATGCTGCACATGAATACCCAATAGCTACCAATCACTATGCCTTGACTTTGGCCAACAAACATAGCTTGAATACTATTGACTATCCATGTGAAACGACAGAGGGCTACGAATGGTTTTGGCGAAACCGTGAACGTAGTGAACTTGATATAATCGATGGAACGAGATAGCTTTTAAAAGGAGTGGCTTAATCTCCGCGTTTAAAAGTTGTTTCTGAAAAGAAACCTGTTAGTTATATGTATGCCCTAGAGGCCATTACTATACATAGGATGTATATTGTAGTGGATGTTGGGACATATATAGGGAGGACTTTCTTGCTCGACATGATAGTATGCTATCTGGTTGCTCTTTACCTTAACATGTAACTGATTGTCTCTCTGTTACATGTTGGTAAAGCCCTTAGGATGTGTACTTGACTACCTGGACTATGATGCGGATCATACTAGTGGGGACATGGTAGTCCATAAGTACATCCTTCAAAGTCCCTAGTCGTGGGTGTATCGAGACGGGGCATCGATATACCAGAGTAGACTAGCGTATACCTTCTCGACCCATACAGATGGGCGATGGATGATCCCATATCCATTGGTGTTTGACATCGGAGATGATATACGGGTGCTCAGTGGAGACTGGGTACACTGGACGGACTCGCCGAGAACTCCCAGATGGTATTATACCTTACGTCAGATGGCAGTTCTCTGGTGACACTGGTACAGAGTAGTCTGTTGACCCGAGATCGTCATAGAGTCTTGTGTGGTTCCCACTGCGCTTTGATTTCCATCTTACCACGTCCAAGAGGGCGTGCAAAACGGTGGTTTTTGGGTACAGTCCCGAGTCACATGGAGGAAATGAGCGATAGGAGGGGATTCGTCTCTCCCGGTATAGGGAGTTGATGTTGCGCTGTGTTCGATTGGCTATAACCGGAAATCCCTGGCCAGGGTTGCTGAGATTTACTGGTAAGTGTTATCAGTAGTTTCTTGAATTGTTATAGACCTCATATCGACACGACTTATCGAGCTATTGGGGTCTGACGTTTACCACCCCTAGGCGAGATATGCGACATATCAGACGATCAGACCGGACTGTACGGTAAGTGTTACTGGTTGGATTCACAGGAGTGTGAGCGGGCTTGCTCGTCGATCTTCTGATCGCTCAATACCTGGGTGGCCGTTACGTTTAGCAGACCGCTTGAGGCTTGTGGGTGTTTGATATGATCATCATCTGCTGCCGGCGTATTGAGGAGTCTTTAGAGTCCTACACAGAGGTTTCCTGGCTCAAGCGAAATGAAATAGGAGAGCATATGAGATATATGCGGGACCGAGAATAATGCGTGTATGTGATACCGTATTCTATTCTCGCGATGAATGTATCGATTGGTTGTATGCGATATAACCTAGTTATCGAATCAAGGATTGATTCGATAAGCCGATACATAGAATACTAGTCGGTTATATAAGATATGACCGGATCGTTAAATCAAGTGTTGATTTAATGATTTAATGTATAATTATATATTTGATATATTACTTTGCATTAACTAGTATTGGTTCACTTTAAATGGATTTTCTCACTTGATGTGCATATTGTATATATGATATACTTTAGTGCACTAGTTTGTATCATGTTTGATGATACATGCAAACTTGGCTTTGTGTAAGACTTTAAACCATGTTTAAGTGAATGGTTAGGGTTTTGTAATCTTTTCTTAACCATTTATTAAGTTTATTTCCTTTTTAGGCAAGTAAAGAAATGGTTGATTTTTGAAGCTTCATGAAGCTTTGAAAAAGTCTTCCATTTTTGTTTTCATGCCTAACCTAACCATTCACCTAACCTTAGTTTAGTCTCTACACTTGACCATGGTTTGAATATGATAAGTATTCATTTTCTTTTTTTTATATTTAATACTTATCATATTATTATCATCTTCTTCTTCTTCTTCTTCACAAGAAGAAAAGCTTGCTTCATCAATGGTGATTTGAGCAAAAGTGTGAGAAATTCAATTCTAAAGTGAACCCATCTCCTATTTCTTCATCCTCTACCTCTTGCCAAGTAGTATAGGGTGTTTCCTTCACAAGTTTTCATGGCTTGGTGAAGTTGGAGCTTGATCTTGTGATGCCTCGACGTAGATCATCTTCGGCATCGTAGTCGATGACCTAGCCCACCCATTTCTCCGATGAAGCCGACGCTAGAGCCCGGGATTCGATTTGGACAGTGAGCATACTTCATTGCGGAGCTATGGAGGTAGAGGACCGGATCTACAAAGGTTGTATTTCCGTTCTTTTAGTTAAGTTGTTAACTAGTTGCTCTTTTCGCCTAAAATTCTAATTTAGCGCGGGTGTAAAACATAAGTAACGCCTATATAATATATCATATATACTATATAAAATATCCATCACAGAACATATCACATGATCACATCACAGATATCGCAGCAGAAGAAACATATGAAATATTAGATATACTAGGACGTCCGTGTTTATCTGTAATGTTTAGGTAATTAAATGATGGGATTTCATTAATGTGATTAATGAAAGTAAAAGAAACCTAAAGATGTTGTAGAATTGAATTTCAAAATAAAACAGGTAGCTACAGTTCTTGCTTTGCATAGCGGTATATATGATATATCCTGCACCTTATTCGATAAGGAAAGGACCGAGATCCCTTCACCGGGAGTGACTCCTTTAGCAATAACTGACAGATGCTACACACTCGGTTTGTCTTTTGATTGCTTTTAAGAGTTTTTTCTTTGCACAGTGATATATATGATATATCCCGCACCTCATTCGACGAGGAAAGGACCGACGATCCCTTCACCGGGAGTGACTCCTTTAGCAAAACTAGAAAAGCCTAAAAAACATTCCATTTTTAAAATCATTTGATTCTACAACGATATCAAGTTCATTACGCAATAGGTTTTCAGAAAAACCTGTCGTAGCCCTCCGTCATTTCAGATAAGTACTAGTTAGTATTCGTGCTGCGGTTGTTTGGCATGCGTCAAGGCATAGTGTACGGTAGCTAACTAGTGCTTATCTGCTAGCGTACGATGCGATTGGATTAGGGTATTCGTACGGCGTTGTTTGGCATGCGTCAAGGGTCGTGCGGATGGGCTTAATTCAATCAAGAAATGTACGGGTTGAACTTCACTAGCGGACTATGGGTTGTTTGGCATGCGTCAAGGTCATAGCACGCTAGGGGCAAAATATTATCGGGAATTTCAAGTGTTGAAATTTGCAATGAGATTGCATACCTTCTATGAGATAGTTGGATCCTGATACCCGCTGCGAGTAATTGTTACTCCTGGGAGAGTTTTACACATTACAATTAGCCGATCAAGTAGGTGTCTAGAAAGGTGTCAACGGGGTTACGCTTCTGGGAAAACGAGGTTTACATTAATTAGGTTCGTGTGAAAGTACGGGGGACCTCCCTCAAAGTACCGACACTGGCCTGGCTGAAAGATTGGCGAACTTATAGTGTGTTATTAATCCCGGCTAGTCTTTCCTTTTAGGGTTTGAAGGAAGATTTGATAAAAACAGTGGGAGCCATCCTGATTAGATAAAATAATAACCAATCTATTCTTGAAAGAGCGCACGCTGAGTGTTTTCTTCTCTCTCTCCAGGTAGCGACCATATCACGCCTTAATCAAGATAATAATACGGATGTATTGACCGAACCCGCTTGTTATACTGAGCTGGGGAACGTTGGTCCCGCTCCAACTTATAATTGTTATAAGACAGAGCAGGAAATTGAGGATTACCAGAATTCCCGTGCTACCCAAACGAAGAGAGTGCATGCTGATGCATCATCTTCGGGTGTGTTCATTACAAAGAACTGTTTCTCTGTATCCTCTACGTCCTGGGTATGTGATACCAGATCAGGATCCCAGATATGTAATCTGTTACATAGGGCTACAGAAAGGTAGAGAACTGAGAACGGGTGATAAGTTTCATGAGGCAGAAAACGGGGCAAGAGTTGCAGCCAAGTCTGTTGGTCACTGTCACCCTGTATTCCAAATACATTGATTCTGAACGAATGTTATTAGATACCGAACCTGATATACAAAATCATATCAGTCTCTTTATCAGTAAAGAAATGATAAAATTTTGTATTGTTGGATAATGTTTTGAACATTTCCTATATCAAAAGTTGATCGGTTCAGGCACGTTATCTAAAAGCATTGATGTTCTAAATCAAACTACAGTTCTTAGTATACAGAACACACACAAGAGGAAGAGTTCAGAAATGAATGAATCCTTCTTGAGGTATTGTAGACTGGGTCATATCAATGTGACCCGACTAGCTGAAGTTGCACATAGATGCATATTTAAATCAGTTTGAATTTACATCTTATGAAACTTGCCAGTCATGTCACAGAGATAAGATGACCACAGCTCTGTTTATTGGTAACAAAGAAAGAGTTGGTAAACTCTTGGGACGATACATGTTGATGTATGTTGGTCCCCTGTCTACACATGCCAAGACCGGTTCTGTGTACTTCATTACATTCTCTGATGATCTCTCAAGATTCAAACATATGTTCCTGTTGAAACACAAGTCCGAACCTTTTGAGATATTCACAGAATATAAGTTAG
Source organism: Agapanthus africanus (assembly GCA_030015575.1). Taxonomy (NCBI): domain Eukaryota; kingdom Viridiplantae; phylum Streptophyta; class Magnoliopsida; order Asparagales; family Amaryllidaceae; genus Agapanthus; species Agapanthus africanus. The sequence goes on along the minus strand of CM057340.1, from coordinate 115,089,973 downwards.
AAGTAGAGAACCAATACGGGTATAAGTATTATGTCCTTTGATGGGATCGAGGAGGAGAATACTTGAGCACGGAAATCCTGGATTATTCTAAAGGAGAATGAGATTCTCTCTCAGCATTACTCCTCCGTATACACCATAGCACGATGGTATATCGGGGTAGAGCAATAGCACCATATGTGATATGGTGTGCTCTATGATGAGTACTACTGTGTTTCCTATTTACTTTTAGGGAGTTATGCACTTGAGAAGCTGCATACCTATTGAATAGGGTTCAAATCAAATCCGATGCCTACCGCTTCATATGTGATATAGAAAGGGATGAGCCCATATCTTAAGTTGGTTAAGATTTAGGTTGTCCGGGCTATGTCTAAAAGCATAATCCGGACAAGCTCGAGGCAAGGTCTGTTATGTACAACTGGAAATGTTCCAGCTATACAAACAACAGAAGATGATTTGGTAGATCCAAAGGATTCAGTAGATTCCAACGAACTTCGGCCTCTCCGCCGATCTAGTAGGGTTCCTCACCCACCTGAGAGATATTTCGGTTTCTCTATGACAGTGGGAGCGAGGATTGCATCATGAGATGATGACCCAACTAGTTTCGAGCTGGCCATCAGGAGTGAGACTCTGTAAGAATGGCTGGATGTTTAGCGATCTGAGATGGAATCCTTATACACCAACAAAGTATGGACTTTGGTTGCTATATCTGAAGGGTTAAATCCCCATCAGGAGCAAGTATATCTTGAGAAGATTACTTGGTGTACTTGGAAAAGTTGAGACTTTCAAAGCTAGACATGTTAAAGGTTTTCATCATCAACCAGGCGTGGATAATGATGAATCCTTTTTCAGTGGCTATGCTTAAATCCATCCAGATCCTACTTACCACGGCTACATACCATGACTACGATATCTGGTGGTTGGGTGTCATGACTGCTTTTCTAAATGATGTTTTAGAAGAGAGCGTCTATAAGTACACAGCCAGAGGGCTTCGTAGACAGTGGGAGCTGCGGAAACGTGTGCAAGATGGTTTATGTGATAAAGCAGGCATCGCGGAGTTGGAACATCTGTTTTGATGGATTAGTCAAAGAGTTTGACATCATCAAAATGGTAGATGAACCTTGCATAAACAAAAAGGTAGTAGGGAGTATGGTGGTGATCCTCATAGAGTACGTGGATGTCATACTCTTGATAAGAAAGGAGTTTTCTATGCTACGCTCGGTCAATCTCCGCTTATCACAAGGATTCTCCATATAGGATCAAAGTGATATCTCCTAAATCCTGGGTTTTGGATCTATGAGATAGATCTAAATGGATGTTAGGGTTCTCACTAGTTGTAGTGAGATGGTATCAATTGATCCTGGGAAGAATCACTGGAAGTGTTCCAGGCTGATAAAGACGACTGAGTGTCAGTCACAGGCATTGTCTTTACCCTCAGTAAAGGGACGGTATGTTGGAAGAGTTCCATGCTAGATACCGTGACATACTAGACGATAAAGGCTGAATACATCGCTACTTAAGATGCTACCAAAGAGGATGTTTGGGTGTATATTGGTTCATGAGATGAACTACGTTCCAACCATTGTGAGAAAATGGAGTTGTGGCTTATGCCGAGGAACGCCGGTCCCATCAGTGATCCAGACATATTCTAAGGCAGTGCTACCTGATCATGGAGATGGTTGATCTCCAGGGTGATCGAGGTTTGGAGAGTAGACTCAAAGAACAACACAGCGGATCCACTCACAAAGGCCTGTTCCCAGAGAGAGATTTTTATGGGATGGTTGAGTATGAGATACTACAACCACTGCAATCAGATGGCCCTAGTGCAAGTGGGAGATTGTTAGTTATATGTATGCCCTAGAGGCCATTACTATACATAGGATGTATATTGTAGTGGATGCTGGGACATATATAGGGAGGACTTTCTTGCTCGACATGATAGTATGCTATCTGGTTGCTCTTTACCTTAACGTGTACACTGATTGTCTCTCTGTTACATGTTGGTAAAGCCCTTAGGATGTGTACTTGACTACCTGGACTATGATGCGGATCATACTAGTGGGGACATGGTAGTCCATAAGTACATCCTTCAAAGTCCCTAGTCGTGGGTGTATCGAGACGGGGCATCGATATACCAGAGTAGACTAGCGTATACCTTCTCGACCCATACAGATGGGTGATGGATGATCCCATATCCATTGGTGTTTGACATCGGAGATGATATACGGGTGCTCAGTGGAGACTGGGTACACTGGACAGACTCGCCGAGAACTCCCAGATGGTATTATACCTTACGTTAGATGGCAGTTCTCTGGTGACACTGGTACAGAGTAGTTTGTTGACCCGAGATCGTCATAGAGTCTTGTGTGGTTCCGACTGTGCTTTGATTTCCATCTTACCACGTCCAAGAGGGCGTGCAAAACGGTGGTTTTTGGGTACAGTCCCGAGTCACATGGAGGCAATGAGCGATAGGAGGGGATTCGTCTCTCCCGGTATAGGGAGTTGATGTTGCGCTGTGTTCGATTGGCTATAATCGGAAATCCCTGGCCAGGGTTGCTGAGATTTACTGGTAAGTGTTATCAGTAGTTTCTCGAATTGTTATAGACCTCATATCGACACGACTTATCGAGCTATTGGGGTCTGACGTTTACCACCCCTAGGCGAGATATGCGACATATCAGACGATCAGACCGGACTGTACGGTAAGTGTTACTGGTTGGATTCACAGGAGTGTGAGCGGGCTTGCTCGTCGATCTTCTGATCGCTCAATACCCGGGTGGCCGTTACGTTTAGCAGACCGCTTGCGGCTTGTGGGTGTTTGATATGATCATCATCTGCTGCCGGCGTATTGACGAGTCTTTAGAGTCCTACACAGAGGTTTCCTGGCTCAAGCGAAACGAAATAGGAGCGCATATGAGATATGTACGGGACCGAGAATAATGCGTGTATGTGATACCGTATTCTATTCTCGCGATGAATGTATCGATTGGTTGTATGCGATATAACCTAGTTATCGAATCAAGGATTGATTCGATAAGCCGATACATAGAATACTAGTCGGTTATATAAGATATGACCGGATCGTTAAATCAAGTGTTGATTTAATGATTTAATGTATAATTATATATTTGATATATTACTTTGCATTAACTAGTATTGGTTCACTTTAAATGGATTTTCTCACTTGATGTGCATATTGTATATATGATATACTTTAGTGCACTAGTTTGTATCATGTTTGATGATACATGCAAACTTGACTTTAAACCATGTTTAAGTGAATGGTTAGGGTTTTGTAATCTTTTCTTAACCATTTATTAAGTTTATTTCCTTTTTAGGCAAGTAAAGAAATGGTTGATTTTTGAAGCTTCATGAAGCTTTGAAAAAGTCTTCCATTTTTGTTTTCATGCCTAACCTAACCATTCACCTAATCTTAGTTTAGTCTCTACACTTGACCATGGTTTGAATATGATAAGTATTCATTTTCTTTTTTTTTAATTTTTAATACTTATCATATTATCTTCTTCTTCTTCTTCACAAGAAGAAAAGCTTGCTTCATCAATGGTGATTTGAGCAAAAGTGTGAGAAATTCAATTCTAAAGTGAACCCACCTCCTATTTCTTCATCCTATACCTCTTGCCAAGTAGTATAGGGTGTTTCCTTCACAAGTTTTCATGGCTTGGTGAAGTTGGAGCTTGATCTTGTGATGCCTCGACGTAGATCATCTTCGGCATCGTAGTCGATGACCTAGCCCGCCCATTTCTCCGATGAAGCCGACGCTAGAGCCCGGGATTCGATTTGGACAGCGAGGAGACTTCATTGCGGAGATATGGAGGTGGAGGACCGGATCTACAAAGGTTGTATTTCCGTTCTTTTAGTTAAGTTGTTAACTAGTTGCTCTTTTCGCCTAAAATTCTAGTTAACGATCCGTATTAGGGTTTCTCGGCACTTGTAAAATTTGAAATTGGCATGGTTGATGCCTTGTGAGACCTCATTAGTGTGCCTATGAACCCTACAAAACCGAGTGGTTTTGAAAGTGTTCCAACGACTCAACTTTGGTTTATTTTCTTGCATTAATTTAGTGCGTCCCATCATTTAATCCTACCATTGCAGAAAACAACGAAAATATGACGTACGCTTATGCCATCCGCATTCGCCACGGGGCCCCGTCATTACCCGTTAGGTTACTTAACTAACGACAGAGCGGGGCCTGGACTAGCGCGGATGCAAAACATAAGCAACACCTAAATAAATATCATATATAGATATACACATTCGTCACATGCAATGATAGCCATTCCAGATCACAGATGAACACATTGGATATACTAGGAATCCGCAATCCGTACTAGCCTGTAACGAAGAGCGGATTACACGGTCGCGATGAATAGCCAAGACTCCACCCTAGACCCCTACGGGTGCGGCAAACTACCCGCCAAGTACCCGAAGCGAAGCAACCTCCCTCAACACCGTGAGTAGGCCACTCGGCACTTCGAGATACCCGGTAGTTTGTGCACCCCACCTTGGGTCTATCCTAGGAGCAAAAACAGTAAAAGAAATTATACAATGACGGCTACAACCCCATCCCGGTTGTGCGGCCACATAAATAATATTACATCAATTACAAATTTACATGAATTGAAAGAAAAGAAAACTCTCATCTCACAACCCCCCGGCTATTCATCCGCGACAATCCAATGAATTCATATACACATACCATCAACATTACAGATCACAGATATGTATAACCCCCACTAATCGACGTATAGCGATTAGCAGATGTTCAATACATATATCACATCACAGATATAACCCGTTAGCTTAAGTCTTTAGAAGTTCGATCAAAATACGGATTTTTAGACCCCAAAAACAAAATTTTCTTTCTGGAAAATCTGGGCAGAAAAATCACATTCCAAAAATCCCAAAACACCCCACTGAATACACTGCAGGAAAAATCGCCCACGGCCGAGTCAACTCGGCCGCGGATCCGTGGCGGGAGCGTGCTCCAGCCGCGTTTCCACGGCGCTTTGACAGAGTCGATGGACCATTTTTCTACAGTGTGTTCTAAAAAGCCTGAGCCGATTTTTAGTGCAAGATTTATTAATTTTTGAACAGAAAACAGAATCGGCAGAAACTTGATTTTTCGGGCTTGTTTCACGACTTTTTCTCCGATCGAACTTCTAGTTACTTTGCTAACATGTTAGATAGTGTTTAACTAGGCTCTGATACCACTGTAAGTCCACGTTACCTCTCCCGGTTCTTACGGGCTTGCGGAAATGATGAAAAATGATTTTTCTTTTGGTGGTAACATGGACTCAAAATACGGATCTTTGTTAAACAACTATCTAACAAACCTAACAAGAGTTTTACCTACTCGGTTAGGGGTTATGTTAGTTATATGTATGCCCTAGATGCCATTGCTATAGATAGGATGTATATTGTAGTGGATGCTGGGACATATATAGGGAGGACTTTCTTGCTCGACATGATAGTATGCTATCTGGTTGCTCTTTACCTTAACGTGTATACTGATTGTCTCTCTGTTACATGTTGGTAAAGCCCTTAGGATGTGTACTTGACTACCTGGACTATGATGCGGATCATACTAGTGGAGACATGGTAGTCCATAAGTACATCTTTCAAAGTCCCTAGTCGTGGGTATATCGAGACGGGGCATCGATATACCAGAATAGACTAGCGTATACCTTCTCGACCCATACAGATGGGCGATGGATGATCCCATATCCATTGGTGTTTGACATCAGAGATGATATACGGGTGCTCAGTAGAGACTGGGTACACTGGACGGACTCGCCGAGAACTCCCAGATGGTATTATACCTTACGTCAGATGGCAGTTCTCTGGTGACACTGGTACAGAGTAGTCTGTTGACCCGAGATCGTCATAGAGTCTTGTGTGGTTCCGACTGTGCTTTGATTTCCATCTTACCACGTCCAAGAGGGCGTGCAAAACGGTGGTTTTTGGGTACAGTCCCGAGTCACATGGAGGCAATGAGCGATAGGAGGGGATTCGTCTCTCCCGGTATAGGGAGTTGATGTTGCGCTGTGTTCGATTGGCTATAACCGGAAATCCCTGGCCAGGGTTGTTGAGATTTACTGGTAAGTGTTACTAGTAGTATCTCGAATTGTTATAGACCTCATATCGACACGACTTATCGAGCTATTGGGGTCTGACGTTTACCACCCCTAGGCGAGATATGCGACATATCAGACGATCAGACCGGACTGTACGGTAGTGTTACTGGTTGGATTCACTGGAGTGTGAGCGGGCTTGCTTGTCGATCTTCTGATCGCTCAATACCCGGGTGGCCGTTACGTTTAGCAGACCGCTTGCGGCTTGTGGGTGCTTGATATGATCATCATCTGCTGCCGGCGTATTGACGAGTCTTTAGAGTCCTACACAGAGGTTTCCTGGTTCAAGCGAAACGAAATAGGAGCGCATATGAGATATGTGCGGGACCGAGAATAATGCGTGTATGTGATACCGTATTCCATTCTCGCGATGAATGTATCGATTAGGTTATATGCGATATACCCTAGTTATCGAATCAAGGATTGATTCGATAAACCGATACATTGGATACTAGTCGGTTATATGTGATATGACCGGATCGTTAAATCAAGTGTTGATTTAATGATTTAATGTATAATTATATATTTGATATATTACTTTGCATTAACTAGTATCGGTTCACTTTAAATGGATTTTCTCACTCGGATGTGCGCATTGCATATGCGATATGATTTTGTGCACTTGCTTGTATCATGTTTGATGATACATGCCTTTTGGTTAAGTGTAAAGAATTAAACCTTGGTTAATGAAATGGTTAGGGTTTACTATTTCCTTATTCATTTTATTCATTTATTTATTCTTTTGGAAAAAGAAAAGCAAATGAGAAAATGGTGGCTTGTTTTGTTTTGTTCATGAAGTTTCATGAACACTTTGACTTTGTAACCATTTTGTCTCATGCTTAACCCTAACCATTCCACTTAACCCTAATCAATTCTCTACACTATACCATGGTTACATTATGATAAGTATTCTTTTTAATTTTCATTTTATTATTCTTATCATAACATTATTCTTCTTCTTTTTCATTTTTTTCTTCAAGTGAAGAAAGCTTGCCTCCATCAATGGTAAGTGATGAAAAAGAGTGAGAAATCCAAATCTAAAGTCTACCCACTTCCTATTTCTTCATCCTCTACCTCTTGCCAAGTAGTAGAGTGTGTTTTCTTCACAAGTTTCTTGACTTGGTGAAGTTGGAGCTTGATCTGGCGATGCCTCGACGTAGATCATCTTCGGCATGGACATCGACGACCTAGCTCGCCATTTCTCCGACGAAGCCGACGCTAGAGCCCGGGAATTCATTTGGACAGCGAGGAGACTTCGTTGCGGAGCTATGGAGGTGGAGCACCGGATCTACAAAGGTTGTATTTCCGTATTCTTATAGTTAAGTGTTAACTAGTTTGCTTTGTCGCCTAGAAATCTAGCCAACGATCCGTTCTAGGGTTTCTCGGCACCGTTTAAATTTGAAATTGGCATGGTTGATGCCTTGTGAGACCTCTTGAGAGTGCCTAGGAACCCTACAGTGGTATCAGAGCCTAGCTAGAGCCTTAGGCGAAGTCCAGACGGAATTTGAAGTCCGAACGATCCCGAAACCCTAACCAATACATGCTCTCTGGACTTTTTCTAAAATCTGGGTTTTTTCGGAATTAAAAATTGCTAAAAAATTCAGCAAGAAAAAATAAGAATTACGATGCAAAAATTGTTCGATGAACAGTATTTATTGCGGCGGAACCGCGGCAGAAGCCTAGCTTCTGCGGCGGTTCCGCGGCTATCTGGTGTCGTCAGCCCTCAATCTTTGTACAGTAATTCCTGATAAATTATGCTGAGTTTTCTGGGAATTTTTAAAATTTATTAAAGAGTTGAATTTTCTGGTGTGTATTGGGGGTGCGTAGTTTCGATCGGATAATCAGATATTGTCTGTGTGGCTTTCCGGATATTTTTGATTATGTTAAAAAGTTCGACCGGATATAAATACCCAATGTTTCCTCTGACGGAAAATTTCCAAGTGTTGGATTTTTCCGAGGTTTAAAGACGTTCTAAGTAATGCAAGTAACGCGATGGTCCCTCTAGAAGACAACAAACCTTAACTCGATTATGTGACCGTCTTGAACTGCCCTTTGAACCTTCGGGTTTGGGGCAGTATGGCATGCCACATGTGAGGCGTTAGCTTGACCCTTCTACGGCTGGACCGTTGGTACTGAGGCATGAACTGAATGTTTTAAAACCTGTTTCATGTGATGAGCTGTATCGGGAAAACTTGGGTGTTCGATTGTTCGATCGGAAAGTTTAACATTTTCTGTTTTATTCGGAATGTGGTACAATAATTGGAATTCACAATAAGTTATGAGATAATTGAATGAATGTTATAAACATAGCAGTTTAGTCTCACTTGATCGGTTGCCACGGAATTTTGATGTGATCAAAAGTCTGTCGCAATCACGTAGCGTACGCGAATACTCGCCGGGTAAACTTAATAGACTGCTACACCCCATAGCCCCGACCAAGTGACTGTAGGAGAACCCCGTCGCCGAAAGCATCCGGTCAGGTGCTCGCGGCAGCGGTGTTCCGCCTTGGTGCACTTCGTCGACGGCATCGAGGGTGCAGCGGCCTACTAAAGTTTGCGACGAGCATTCGATCAGGGTGTCGGGAATCCTGTTGAATTACCCGACTTCATATTGAAAAGAGTTTTCGATTTTGAGACTAAAATGTGGGGTTTATAATTGTTAGGCATGCGATGTCTAAGGAATTCATTTGGTCAGGCATGCGATGTCTGAGGAGGTTGCGGATTCCAACTGTTGTTATTTTACACTTTCTTTTCTGTGACCGTAAGTGTAATATGTGATATCGCCGGTTTCGTTGCTATATGTCAACGACAATTGGGATGCGCATATTTACTTACGTTGATGACATGTGATGTTATGTGTTGCTGGATATGTTATATTGGATCGTCGTGTTTGAATAGCCGGGGTTTTTTATGTGAGATGAGTGTTTTTCATTTTCATTCATGTAAAAACTTGTATGTAATATTCTTTTATTGGGGCACTTCCAGGTTGCGGAAGATGTCACCGTTTGTATATTATTTACTTTTCCGCACTAGGATAGACCCAAGGAGAAGGGCACAAGTAACCGGGTTCTGGAGTCCAGTGGGAGACAACTCGAGGAGTCGAGTCCGGGTCTCCTAACTCTAGAATTGGTAGGGTTGCTTGCCGCTCTCGTAGGGGTCTAGGGGTGTGGGTTTGGCTATTCATCGCGACCGTGGAATCCGTGTTTTATACTGGCTCGTATTGAAAACACGGACGTCCTAGTATATCCAATATTTCATATGATTCTTCTGCTGCGATATCTGTGATGCGATCATGTGATGTTCTGTGATAGATACTGTATATAGTATATATGATATATTATATAGGCGTTACTTATGTTTTACACCCGCGCTAGCCCTGCCCCGCTCTGCCGTTAGTTACCTAACCTAACGGTGCACGAGGGGACATCGAGGCGAATGCGGATGGCATAAGTGTACGTCGTATTTATCTGTGATGTTTAGGTACTTAAATGATGGGATTTCATTAATGTGATTAATGAAATAAAAGAAACCTAAGATGTTGTAGAATCGAATTTCAAAATTAAAACAGGTAGCTACAGTTCTTGCTTTGCACAGAGATATATGTGATATATCCTGCACCTTATTCGATGAGGAAAGGACCGAGATCCCTTCACCGGGAGTGACTCATTTAGCAATAACTGGCAGATGCTACACACTCGGTTTGTCTTTTGATTGCTTTTAAGAGTTTTTTCTTTGCACAGTGATATATATGATATATCCCGCACCTCATTCGACGAGGAAAGGACCGACGATCCCTTCACTGGGAGTGACTCCTTTAGCAAAACTAGAAAAGCCTAAAAAACACTCCATTTTAAAATCATTTGATTCTACAACGATATCAAGTTCATTACGCAATAGGTTTTCAGAAAAACCTGTCGTAGCCCTCCGTCATTTCAGATAAGTACTAGTTAGTATTCGTGCTGCGGTTGTTTGGCATGCGTCAAGGCGTAGTGTACGGTGGCTAACTATTGCTTATCTGCTAGCATACGATGCGATTGGATTAGGGTATTCGTACGGCGTTGTTTGGCATGCGTCAAGGGTCGTGCGGGTGGGTTTAATTCAATCAAGAAATATACGGGTTGAACTTGACTAGCAGACTATGGGTTGTTTGGCATGCGTCAAGGTCATAGCGAGCTAGGGGCAAAATATTATCTGGAATTTCAAGTGTTGAAATTTGCAATGAGATTGCATACCTTCTATGAGATAGTTGGATCCCGATACCCGCTGCGAGTAAGAGTTACTCCTGGGAGAGTTTTACACATTACAATTAGCCGATCAAGTAGGTGTCTAGAAAGGTGTTAACGAGGTTACGCCTCTGGGAAAACGAGGTTTACATTAATTAGGTTCGTGCGAAAGCACGGGGGACCTCCCTCAAAGTACCGACACTGGCCTGGCTGAAAGATTGGCGAACTTGTAGTGTGTAATTAATCCCGGCCAGTCTTTCCTTTTAGGGTTTGAAGGAAGATTTGATAAAAAGCAGTGGGAGCCATTCTGATTAGATAAAATAATAACCAATCTATTCTTGACAGAGCGCACGCTGAGTGTTTTCTTCTCTCTCTCTCCAGGTAGCGACCATATCACGCCTTAATCAAGATAATAATACGGAATATTGACCGAACCCGCTTGTTATACTGAGCTGGGGAACGTTGGTCCCGCTCCGACTTATAATTGTTATAAGACAGAGCAGGAAATAGGGGATTACCAGAATTCCTGTACCGCCCAAACGAAGAGAGTGCATGTTGATGCATCATCTTCGGGTGTGTTCATTACAGAGAACTGTTTCTCAGTATCCTTTACGTCCTGGGTATGTGATACCAGATCAGGATCCCTGATATGTAATCTGTTACATAGGGCTACAGCTAGGTAGAGAACTGAGAACGGGTGATAAGTTTCATGAGGCAGAAAACGGGGCAAGTGTTGCAGCCAAGTCTGTTGGTCACTGTCACCCTGTATTACCAATACATTGATTCTGAACGAATGTTATTAGATACCGAACCTGATATACAAAATCATATCTATCTCTTTATTAGTAAAGAAATGATAAAATTTTGTATTGTTGGATAATGTTTTGAACATTTCCTATATCAAAAGTTGATCGGTTCAAGCACGTTATCTAAAAGCATTGATGTTCTAAATCAAACTACAGTTCTTAGTATACGGAACACACACAAGAGGAAAAGTTCAGAAATGAACGAATCCTTCTTGAGGCATTGTAGACTAGGTCATATCAATGCGACCCGACTAGCTGAAGTTACATTTAGATGCATATTTAAATCTGTTTGAATTTACATCTTATGAAACTTGCCAGTCATGTCACAAAGATACGATGACCATAGCTCTGTTTACTGGAAGCAGAGAAAGAGTTAGTAAACTCTTGGGATGATACATGTTGATGTATGTAAGGTCCCCTGTCTACACATGCCAAGACCGGTTCCTTGTACTTCATTACATTCTCTGATAATCTCTTTAGATTCAGACATATGTTCTTGTTGAAACACAAGTCCGAACCTTTTGAGATATTCACAGAATATAAGTTAAAAGTAGAGAACCAAAATAAGGGTATAAGTATTATGTCCTTTGATGAGATCAAGGAGGAGAATACTTGTGCATGGAATTCCTGGACTATTCTAAAGGAGAATGAGATTCTCTCTCAGCATTACTCCTCCGTATATACCATAGCACGATGGTATATCGGGGCGGAGCAATCACACCCTATATGATAAGGTGTGCTCTATGATGAGTACTACTGAGTTTCCTATTTCCTTTTGGGAGTTATGCACTTATGAAGATGCATACCTATTGAATAGGGTTCAAATCAAATCTATGCCTACCGCTTCATATGTGATATGGAAAGGAAAGAGTCCATATCTTAAGTTAGTTAAGATTTGGGGGTTGTCCGGCTTATGTCTAAAAGCAAAATCCGGACAAGCTCGAGGCAAGATCTGTTATGTAGAACTGAAAATGTTCCAGCTATACAAACTACAGCAGATGATTTGATAAAACCAAAGGATTCAATAGTAACCAACGAACCTCAGCCTCTCCGCCGATCTAGTAGGGTTTTCTCACCCACCTGAGAGATACTTCTGTTTCTCTATGACAGTGGGAGCGAGGATTGCATCATGAGATGATGACCCAACTAGTTTCGAGCAGGCCATCGAGAGTAGTGACTCTGTAAGAATGGCTGGATGCTTATCGATCTGAGATGGAATCCTTATACACCAACAAAGTATGGACTTTAGTTGCTATATCTGAAGGGTTAAATCCCCATCAGGAGCAAGTATATCTTGAGAAGATTACTTGGTGTACTTGGAAAAGTTGAGACTTTCAAAGCTGGACATGTTAAAGGTTGTCATCATCGACCAGGCATGGATAATGATGAAACCTTTTCCAGTGCCTATGCTTAAGTCCGTCCAGATCCTACTTGCCACGGCTACATACCATGACTACGATATCTGGTGGTTGGGTGTCATGACTGCTTTTCTAAATGATGTTTTAGATGAGAACGTCTGTAAGTACACAGCCAGAGGGCTTCGTAGACAGTGGGAGCAGCGGAAACGTATACAAGATGCTTTATAGGATAAAGCAGGTATCGCGGAGTTGGAACATCTGTTTTGATGTCTTAGTCAAAGAGTTTGACATCATCAAAATGGTAGATGAACCTTGTATAAACAAAAAGGTAGTAGGGAGTATGGTAACGATCCTCGTAGAGTACGTGGATGACATACTCTTGATAGGGAAAGAGTTTCCTATGCTACGCTCGATCAATCTCCGCTTATCACAATGACTCTCCACATAGGATCAAAGTGATACCCCCTAAATCCTGGGTTTTGGATCTATGAGATAGATCTAATTGGATGTTAGGATTCTCACTAGTTGTAGTGAGATGGTATCAATCGATCCTGGAGAGAATCACTGGAAGGGTTCCAGAGTGATAATGACGACCGAATGTCAGTCGAAGGCATTGTCTTTACCCTCAGTATAGGGACGGTATGTTGGAAGAGTTCCAAGCTAGATACCGTGGCATACTAGACGATTAAGGCTGGATACATCGCTACTTAAGATGCTACCAAAGAGGCTGTTTGGGTGTATATTGGTTCATGAGATGAACTACGTTCCTACCATTATGAGACAATGGAGTTGTGGCTTATGCCAAGGAACGACGGTCCCATCAGTGATCCAGACATATTCTAAGGCAGTGTCACCTGATCATGGAGATGCTTGATCTCCAAGGGATCGAGGTTAGGAGAGTAGACTCAGAGGACAACACAGCGGATCCACTCACAAAGGCCTGTTCCCAGAGAGAGATTTTTATGGGATGGTTGATTATGAGATACTACAACCACTGCTACAGATGACCCTAGTGCAAGTGGGAGATTGTTAGTTATATGTATGCCCTAGAGGCCATTGCTACACATAGGATGTATATTGTAGTGGATGCTGGGACATATATAGGGAGGACTTTCTTGCTCGACATGATAGTATGCTATCTGGTTGCTCTTTACCTTAACGTGTATACTGATTGTCTCTCTGTTACATGTTGGTAAAGCCCTTAGGATGTGTACTTGACTACCTGGACTATGATGCGGATCATACTAGTGGGGACATGGTAGTCCATAAGTACATCCTTCAAAGTCCCTAGTCGTGGGTATATCGAGACGGGGCATCGATATACCAGAGTAGACTAGCGTATACCTTCTCGACCCATACAGATGGGCGATGGATGATCCCATATCCATTGGTGTTTGACATCAGAGATGATATACGGGTGCTCAGTAGAGACTGGGTACACTGGACGGACTCACCGAGAACTCCCAGATGGTATTATACCTTACGTCAGATGGCAGTTCTCTGGTGACACTGGTACAGAGTAGTCTGTTGACCCGAGATCGTCATAGAGTCTTGTGTGGTTCCGACTGTGCTTTGATTTCCATCTTACCACGTCCAAGGGGGCGTGCAAAACGGTGGTTTTTGGGTACAGTCCCGAGTCACATGGAGGCAATGAGCGATAGGAGGGGATTCGTCTCTCCCGGTATAGGGAGTTGATGTTGCGCTGTGTTCGATTGGCTATAACCGGAAATCTCTGGCCAGGGTTGTTGAGATTTACTGGTAAGTGTTACTAGTAGTATCTCGAATTGTTATAGACCTCATATCGACACGACTTATCGAGCTATTGGGGTCTGACGTTTACCACCCCTAGGCGAGATATGCGACATATCAGACGATCAGACCGGACTGTACGGTAGTGTTACTGGTTGGATTCACTGGAGTGTGAGCGGGTTTGCTCATCGATCTTCTGATCGCTCAATACTCGGGTGGCCGTTACGTTTAGCAGACCGCTTGCGGCTTGTGGGTGCTTGATATGATCATCATCTGCTGCCGGCGTATTAACGAGTCTTTAGAGTCCTACACAGAGGTTTCCTGGTTCAAGCGAAACGAAATAGGAGCGCATATGAGATATGTGCGGGACCGAGAATAATGCGTGTATGTGATACCGTATTCCATTCTCGCGATGAATGTATCGATTAGGTTATATGCGATATACCCTAGTTATCGAATCAAGGATTGATTCGATAAACCGATACATTGGATACTAGTCGGTTATATGTGATATGACCGGATCGTTAAATCAAGTGTTGATTTAATGATTTAATGTATAATTATATATTTGATATATTACTTTGCAATAACTAGTATCGGTTCACTTTAAATGGATTTTCTCACTCGGATGTGTGCATTGCATATGCGATATGATTTTGTGCACTTGCTTGTATCATGTTTGATGATACATGCCTTTTGGTTAAGTGTAAAGAATTAAACCTTGGTTAATGAAATGGTTAGGGTTTACTATTTCCTTATTCATTTTATTCATTTATTTATTCTTTTGGAAAAAGAAAAGCAAATGAGAAAATGGTGGCTTGTTTTGTTTTGTTCATGAAGTTTCATGAATACTTTGACTTTGTAACCATTTTGTCTCATGCTTAACCCTAACCATTCCACTTAACCCTAATCAATTCTCTACACTATACCATG
This sequence comes from Agapanthus africanus, assembly GCA_030015575.1. NCBI lineage: Eukaryota > Viridiplantae > Streptophyta > Magnoliopsida > Asparagales > Amaryllidaceae > Agapanthus > Agapanthus africanus. Next base: position 115,074,756 of record CM057340.1, on the reverse strand, counting down.
GTTACATTATGATAAGTATTCTTTTTACTTTTCATTTTATTATTCTTATCATAACATTATTCTTCTTCTTCTTCATTTTTTTCTTCAAGTGAAGAAAGCTTGCCTCCATCAATGGCAAGTGATGAAAAAGAGTGAGAAATCCAAATCTAAAGTCTACCCACTTCCTATTTCTTCATCCTCTACCTCTTGCCAAGTAGTAGAGTGTGTTTTCTTCACAAGTTTCTTGACTTGGTGAAGTTGGAGCTTGATCTGGCGATGCCTCGACGTAGATCATCTTCGGCATGGACATCGACGACCTAGCTCGCCATTTCTCCAATGAAACCGACGCTAGAGCCCGGGAATTCATTTGGACAGCGAGGAGACTTTGTTGCGGAGCTATGGAGGTGGAGCACCGGATCTACAAAGGTTGTATTTCCGTATTCTTATAGTTAAGTGTTAACTAGTTTGCTTTGTCGCCTAGAAATCTAGCCAACGATCCGTTCTAGGGTTTCTCGGCACCGTTTAAATTTGAAATTGGCATGGTTGATGCCTTGTGAGACCTCTTGAGAGTGCCTAGGAACCCTACAGGTTATACCTTAACTTGAACTCCTTCTCTTGGTCTCGTTGTGGTGGTCGGATGGTTCTCTCCTCGTCGTCTCGTTATGCCGAAGATGGATCCACCTGAAAGCTTCTACCTTTGGCTTCAACCTCAATCTTGAGGAAACTAGAACACTTGGTTTGCTAAACCTTGTGTACTATGATGAGTAGAGGAGTGTGTTGGGTTTTATCTCTATGGTTCTTGCTTCTCAACACATGAGACAAGTAGAACCATGGACTAGAGAGAGAGCAAAAGGAAGAGGGAGAGCTCAAGCATGAGAGAGAAAGGAAAATGAAAGAATGAGCAAGACTTTTGCCATCCAAGCTCTCATAATCCAAACTAATCATAACCCATAATAGTAATTGAGTATTATGTGATGGTTCAAGTCAAAATGGCAATATCATTTCATGCACTCATTTTGTGAAGAATAACAAGCAAGCAAAAGTCTTTGCCATGAAATGATAGCCATTGTAATGATGATGGTCAACTAGTCCAACCTAGTCAACCGGTCAACAAAGTCAACAAGTCAACAAAGTCAACCCTTCATCCCAACCATGGCACAATAATACTTAATTAATATTATCATTAATCATATTTCTTATTCTCATTAGGGTTTAGCAAAAGTCAACAGTCAACAACCCTCATGAGAATCCTCTACCTCTGTCTCTCTGTCAACTGTGCATACACACCCGCATCCGCGTTCCGTGGAACAAGAAAGCAAACGAGATAAAATCAATCCCAAAACGTACACTAGGATCTGGCTTAAACCAAAGCCCGCTAGTGATAACTGCCCGGACACTAAATGTGCACAAGTGCACGGATGTGACCGAACCCTGTCGCAAAACCATGCGACCTCTACTCTTTTGCCTAGAGGCGAATAGCTTTCTGTGTGGGACTCTAAAGACTCGACGCTACGCTGGCAGTGGGTTTAACCACAGACCGCAAGCGGCACTAGCTGTGCGTAACGGACCCCAGGTAGATGCCGATAATAAGACGGACGAGGTGAAACCCATCTGAACTCCTACTGAGCCTAAATGTGACAGTCTGCGTACAGTCCGGTTTGTTCGTCTGAGAATATCGCATGGCGGGCCTAGGGGGCGGTAAACGTCAGTCCCCTAATAGCGGTATAAGTCGTGTCGGAGTGTAGCCCAGAACACCCTGAGATAACACTGGAAACCTACCAGTATATCTCGCTTGCCCTGGCCAGGGACTTTGTGTAATGGCTCTTCTAGACACAGCGCGATATCAACCCCCAATACCGGGAGAGACAAATCCTGTCTAACCGTCACTGCCTCCAAATGCTTCGGGACTGCACCCAACTACTACCTGTTTGCACGACTCCTTTGAGCCGTGGTAGGGTAGTAATCTAAGTACAGTGGGAACACACTCGAAGCGAAGTGACAGTGTCAAGTCAGCGGACTAAGCTGTACTCATGTCACCTGGGAACTGATAACTGACGATAGGTATAGTACCAACCAACAGTTCCTGACGAGTCCTGTCCAGTGTACTCGTAACCTAACGAGCACCCGCATACTATCTCAAGTACGACGTACTGACGGCTGTGGGACAGACCGTCTCCCCTGCTGGGATGAGAAGCGCATACGCTAGTCTACTCCGGAGTATCGATGCCCTGTCTCGATAGTCCTACGACTAGGGACCTGCATAAGGATGTTCTTGTGGATTACCCAGCCCCCACGAGTGTGACTGCCATCAAAACGCTGGTAATCAAGCAAAGATCCTAAGGGCTCCACTAATGTATATAGGTGATATACTAAAATAAACACATGTACACATTAAAGCAGAAACAAACCAAGTAGCATACTACTATTTTGAGCAAGATTGTCTATACAAGGTGAATATCCCAAGCTTCCATTAAGTAATTTACAAACTAGTATGATACAGTAATGGCCTCTAGGGCATATACACTAACAGTCAGTTCCATCAAGCACAAAGGAACCTACCTCAAGGACACAGGAGCGGACAGAAGAATGCTCCTCCAGCGAGGAGGAATGTACCTAGGCGACAGGCTTTCACAATGACTGTGGAAGAAGCTGAATCCACTGGCCAAGTCATCACTGGGAACTCTTTTCTTGCAAGCTTTCTTTCAATCCTTATACATATCAAATATCTTTTCCTATACCTAAAACATATCCTACATAACTTAGGTACAATCTTAGTAGCCTCACTTCCTGCACTAGCACTCTTCGATACTGGAGTATCTCATTGCTTTATGTCACAATGGTTCATCCGAACTCATGCGATTCCAGTCAAACCACTCGTATCCAGCTGGAATTTCAGTTCAGGGAACGATGTTCTAAAGGAAACTTTGGGATACGACCTGTGTCCAGTGGTCGTCTGCAGCAGAGAATTTTATGCTGACTTCAAGGTGCTGGACATACCGAACTTCGAAGTAGTTTTGGGTATGGATTGGCTAGGAACTTTCTATGCTACCATCGACTGTCGTAAAAGGAGGGTAGTGTTTGAGATTCCAGAGCATCCGGTCTTTTATTTCAAAACTGGAGACCATACCCTGGAGCCTAGAATATACAAAGCAAAACCGAAGAAGGCAGTGATTGCAACTCTAAAGGCGGGAGAAGATAAGCCAGAGGTAGTTTGAGAGTTCGATGATGTATTTCCTGAAGACATATCAGGTTTGCCTCCTGATCGAGTTCCTGAATTTGGAATTGATTTAGTACCTGGAGCATAACCGGTGATCAAAGCACCATATCTCTTAAGTCAAGAAGGGTTGAAGGAGATCCGTACTCAGCTGGATGAATTTCTGCAGAAAGGATGGATTCATCCCAATACTTCAAGTTGGGGATCTCCAGTTTTGCTTGTAAAGAAGAAGGAAGGTTTATACAGAACGTGCATTAATTATAGAGCTTTGAACGAAGTCACGATAAAGAACAAGTATCCACTACTGCAAATCGACGATCTGTTCAATCAGCTAAGTGGGTTTTGCGTTTTCTCAAAGTTAGATCTACGTTCGGGTTATCATCAGGTGAAGTTCAAAGAGTCAGATATTCTGAAGACAGCATTCAGGACTCGCTATGGACATTATGAGTTTCTCGTGATGCTATTTGGAGTAACCAATGCACCAGCCATATTCATGAATCCGATGAACCAGGTTTTCCGAGAGTACCTAGACAAGTTTGTTGTCATATTCATCGACGACATCCTGGTGTATTCTAAGAGTTAGAAGGAACACGCTGAACATTTGAGAATTGTCCTGAAGACTTTGCGACAACATCAACTCTATGCCAAGTACAGCAAGTACGAGTTTTGGCTAGAACAAGTCGGATTTCTCGGACATATCATTTCAGGTGAATGAATCTCTGTAGATCCAGCTAAAGTATCAGCAGTAAGCGAATGGCCGACACTGAAGACAGTGAAGGACATTCGAAGTTTCTAGGGATTAGCGGGATACTACCGAAGATTTATTGAAGGCTTTTCAAAGATTGCAGCATCCCTGACCAAGCTCACACGTAAAGATGAAGAATTTGTGTGGTCAGAAGTATACGAACAAGCTTTCGTAGAACTCAAGTCAAGATTAACATCAACACCTATTCTCGTAATACCGGACCAATCTGGAGGTTTCGTAGTGCATTGCGATGCATCTGGTAAGGGATTAGGATGTGTTCTACATCATCACAGTAAAGTTTTAGCTTATGCATCAAAACAGTTGAAGATTCATGAGCGCAATTATCCAACGCATGACTTAGAGTTGGCAGCTGTTATATTTGCACTGAAGATTTAGCGTCATTATCTTCTTGGAGAACGGGTAGATATATACACAGACCACAAAAGTCTGAAGTATGTGTTTACTCAGAAAGAGCTGAATATCCGGCAGAGAAGATGGTTAGTACTTATGGCGGACTTCGACATCAACCTACAATATCATCTAGAAAAGGTGAATGTAGTTTCTGATGCACTTAGTCGCCAACCACTATCAATGAATCTCACCACACAGTGGAAGCTACAACAAGATTTGCACCAGATGGAGATTGGAGTGGTCATGCCAGGTAACGCTTCAAGTTTGATGAACTTACAAGTTCAGTCTACAATTGTCAATCAGATCAAAGCAGCTCAAGCAACCGATGCCAAGTTGCAAAAGATCAGAGAACAAGTAGAAAGTGGACTTAGAACAGACTTCATCATCCATGAAGACAGATTTTTGAGATACGAAAGCAGATTGTGTGTACCATAAGGTCCTGTTCGGGAAAAGTTGATGAAAGAAGCTCACAACTCTCCATACTCAGTACACCCTGGTGGTATAAAGATGTACAAAGATCTGCGGTAACATTACTGATGGCATGGAATGAAGCGTGAAATAGCCAGAAGCGTAGCCAAATGTTTGGTGTGTTAGCAAATGAAAGATGAACATCACAGGACTGCTGGTTTACTTCAACCGTTACCTATCCCAGAATGGAAGTGGCAACACATTACCATGGATTTTGTGACTGCGCTTCCTCACAGCATGAAAGGTAACGATACAGTATGGGTTATTGTGGACCGACTCATAAAATCGGCTCAATTCATCCCATTTCGAGTTGGCCAATCTACCGAGACACTAGCAAAGAAGTACATGGAAGTAAGTCTGAATCTAAGTAAGATTTAACTCTTCATAGTGTACTATTTCTGATACCCATGAACTCATGCATGAGATCGTGAGATTACATGGAGTACCAGTTTTCATTGTCTCCGATCATGACACCAGATTCCGATCGCAGTTTTGGCAGAGTCTGCAAGCTAGCTTGGGAATAAGTCTGAACTTTAGCACAGCTTACCATCCATAAACAGATGGACAGTCTGAGCAAACGATTCAGATCCTTGAAGATATGCTAAGAGCTTGTATGCTAGACTTCAGAGAATCGTGGGAAGATCACCTACATCTTGTGGAGTTTTCATACAACAATAGCTACTAAGCGAGTATTAGAATGGCACCGTTTGCAGTGCGCTATGGAAGGAAGTGTCGTTCACCATTAAGTTGGGACGACATCGGAGATAGGGAACTCGTTGGACCTGAGATGATAGTGGCGACTGTAGATGTAGTTCGCACTATCAGGGAACGAATACGCATAACCCAATACCGACAGAAGCATTGGGCTGATGCAAAACGCCGACACTTGGAGTTCCAATCGGGAGATCATGTCTTTATGAAGATCTCTCCAAACCGTGGAGTGATTCGCTTTGGAAAGAGGGGTAAGCTAAGTCCAAGGTACATTGGACCGTTCGACATACTCGAACGAGTCGGAGAAGTGGCATATCGCTTGCCACTTCCACCGTCATTAGAAGGAGTGCACAACGTGTTCAACATATCCCAACTTCGAAGATATGTGAGCGACCCCCGCCATATCCTTTATCACTTCGAGCTCACTGTACAAAAAGATCTATCTTGTGACCAATAACCCGTTGAAATCCTGGACAGAAAGGTAAAGTCACTTCGGAACAAGGAAGTAAACTTGGTTTGAGTGATGTAGAGAAAAGACTCACCAGGAGAATCAATGTGGGAAAGAGAAGACGACATGTGTGCAAGATACCCTTTCTTATTTGTAAATTAGTCCATAAATAATTGTAAATTTCGAAGAAGAAATTTTTATAAGGAGGATAGTACGTAACGACTCTGTTTTTAATGTACAGTTTTAAAGTTAAAGTACTAAATGGAGTATTTGCAACCCTGAGTATGCTATAAGTATCTAATTTGATTTTGAACAGCAAGAAAGCACTTGTAGCTCATTAGTAAAGCCTTGCAATGCTGTGACATAGCCCCTGTGTTCGAATCCCATCAGCCACATATTATTTTTTAATGATTTTTCTTTTAAATATTTTGGAAGCCCAAAAGTTTACACTACACGTAAAATGTGTTAGGAATATGTATGCCCTAGAGGCCATTATTGTTGATATAGTGGATGCTTGGACATACATATATAGGACTTTCTTGCTCGACATGATAGTATGCTATCAGGTTACCTTTATCTTAACATGTAGACTGGTATTTATACTGTCTGTCTCTTACATATTGATAAAGCCCTTAGGATATGTACTTGACTATCAGGATTATGATGAGATCATACTAGTGGGGCCAGAGTGGTCCAAAAGTACATCCTTTAATCAGTTCCTAGTCGAGGGAATATCGAGACTAGGGCATCGATATTCCAGAGTATACTAGTGTGTACGTTTTTTGTCCCTTAGAAGGCGATGGTTGATCCCACAACCATTGGTATGTGACATCAAAAATTGTACACAGGTGCTCATTGAAGAATGGATACACCGAACGGACTCACCGAGGGCCCCTAGTTGGTAGTATACCTATCGTCAGATAGCACTGTAAGTCCACGTTGCTCATCCCGGTTCTTACGGGGAGGCAGAAACGACGAAAAACAATGATTTGGCGCAAGGCAACATGGACTTAAAGCATGGATCTTAGCTAAACTAGAAACTAGTAAACTACTAGAGGCTATAACTACTATGCTGTAGAAAGTATACTTTACGAAACCGGTCCTTCGGGTCTTCATTCCGCTGTCCCGCTCGTCCATCCAAGCTCCAAGTGTCGATTCAGACCTTAGGCACCTCCGCGGCCTTCTTGAGTCGAAGACGATCCACCCGAGAGATGTACACCGAGCTCCACCTCGAGCCGAGGCAACTAGGGCAAAGAGATTGCTAGTCAAGAAGCCCTAGGGTGTGTAGAGGATATGTATGGATGTGTTTGTCAAGTGGAATCCTTTTTTCTCTCAACATATAAGATCAAAGGAAGAATCAAGAGGAGGAAGAAGGAGGAGCAACCATGGAAATGTTTCTCATTTCTTTTCTATGAGAGAGAAAGAGAATGAATAAATGAAAAGCTTAACCAAGAGAAAAACACAACCATGGTTGCAATAATACTCATTTTCATCATTACTAATCTTATCATGATAAAGTTGATGGCACTAATGACATGACCATTTTCATAACAAAAAGGAAAAAGAAAACCAAAGAATACTTTAGACCTTTCAAGAAGATCCTAGTCAACTTTGGTCAAACGGTCAACAAAGTCAAGATGGTCAAATGGTCAATGTAATTAGCCATAACAAAATTATCAATAAATGGATTAGTAAATAATGTCCCCGGCTTATAATGGTTTTGACCGAACCAACTGTCAAAACCCTAATGAGGCACCTCCTCCTTCTCCACTCCGCAAATCTGTGCATACACACCCGCATCCGCATTCCGTAGAATGCGAATGCACAGAAGACAGAACAAATCCATCTGTGCAATACTAGAATCTGGCTTAAACCAAAGCCCACTAGTATTGCCTGCCCGAACAACATACGCACACAAGTGTACGCAAGTGATCACAGCCCTGCCGTAAAACCATACGGCCTCTACACGTTTCGCTCAATGCAGGGAAACTCTCTGTGTGGGACTCTAAAGACTCGACACTACGCTGGCAGTGGGTTTAACCACAGACCGCAAGCGGCACTAGCTGTACGTAACGGTCCCCGGGTAGATGTCGATAAGAAGGCCAATGAGGTAAACCCATCCGAACTCCTACCGAGCCTGTATGTGACAATCTCCGTACAGTCCGGTCTGTTCGTCTGATACATCGCATGGCGGGCCTAAGGGGCGGTGAACGTCAGTCCCCTAATAGCGGTACAAGTCGTGTCGGAGTGTAGCCCAGAACACCCTGAGATAACACTGGAAACCTACCAGTATATCTTGCTTGCCCTGGCCAGGGACTACTTGTGTAATGGCTTTCCTAGACACAGCGCGATGTCAACCCCCAATACCGGGAGAGACGAATCCTGTCTAACCGTCACTGCCTCCAAGTGCTTCGGGACTGCACCCAACTACTACCTGTTTGCATGACTCCTTTGAGCCGTGGTAGGGTAGTAATCTAAGTACAGTGGGAACACACTCGAGGCGAAGTGACAGTGTCAAGTCGGCGGACTAAGCTGTACTCATGTCACCTGGGAACTGATAACTGACGATAGGTATAATACCAATCAACAGTTCCCGACGAGTCCTGTCCAGTGTACTCGTAACCTAACGAGCACCCGCATACTATCTCAAATACGACGTACTGACGGCTGTGGGACAGACCGTCTCCCCCGCTGGGATGAGAAGCGCATACGCTAGTCTACTCCGGAGTATCGATGCCCTGTCTCGATAGTCCTATGACTAGGGACCTGTATAAGGATGTGCTTATGGATTACCCAGCCCCCACGAGTGTGAGCGCCATCACAACGCTGATAATCAAGCAAAGATCCTAAGGGCTCTACTAATATGTATATAAGCGATATGCTAAAAGAAACAAATGCACATATTGAAGTAGAGACAAACCAAGTAGCATACTACCATTTTGAGCAAGATTGTCTATACAACTGTGAATATCCCAAGCATCCATCAAGTAATATACAAGCTATTATGATACAGTAATGGCCTCTAGGGCATATACACTAACAATCTCCCACTTGCACTAAGGCCATGTACTGGCGTATCGAATACCTATCATCTCGATCAGCCGCTCGAACTGAGTCTGGGGTAGGGCCTTCGTGAGTAGATCTGCAGTGTTGTTCTCCGTATTTACTCTCTTCACCTCGATCTCCCGGCGATCTACGATCTCCCTGATCAGGTGGTACCATCTTAAAATGTGCCTGGACTTCTGATGGGACCTGGGCTCCTTCGTTAAAGCTATAGCGTCGTTGTTGTCGCAATACAGCGGTATTGGATCAACAATGGTAGGAACCACCTGAAGCTCCGTGAGGAACTTCTTCATCTAGACAGCTTCCTTTGCGGCATCGCAAGCAGCTATGTACTCCGCTTCCATGGTTGAGTCAGCAACGGTCTCCTGCTTGGAACTCTTCCAGCAAACCGCCCCTCCATTGAGGGTAAAGACATAACCCGACATGGACTTGGAGTCATCCTTGTCACTCTGGAAGCTGGAGTCAGCAAAGGCCTCGAGCTGGAGGTCTTTTCCGCCATACACCAAGAACATCTCCTTAGTCCTTCTCAGGTACTTGAGAATGTTCTTTACCGCTATCAGTGTTTCTCCCCTGGGTTTGACTGATACCGGCTTACAACGCTCAATGCGTATGCTACATCTGGTCTGGTATACAACATCGCATACATTATAGAGCCTACCGCAGAAGCGTAGGGTATAATAGACATACGATCCCTTTCCAAATCAGTCTTGCGAGATATCTCTTTGGAGAGGGTGATCCCGTGACAAGCCGGTAAATTACCGCGCTTGGAATCTTCCATACTGAACCTTTTCAGTATGGTGTCGATGTACCTTGACTGTGAAAGTCCCAACATCCTCTTAGATCTATCACGATAGATCTGGATCCCCAGATTGTAGTTGGCATCGCCCAGGTCCTTCATGGAGAACCTCTGCGACAAGAATCCTTTGACTGACTATAGCATAGGAATATCATTTCCTATTAGGAGAATGTCATCCACGTACAAGACGAGGAATACCACAGTTCTCCCTACAATCTTACTGTAAATATATGGTTCATCTGGGTTTTTGATAAAGTCGAATTCCTTGACAGTATCATCGAAGCAGATGTTCCAACTCCTTGATGCCTGCTTAAGTCCATAAATGGACTTGAGCAACTTGCACACTCTACCGCTGCTCCCACTCTGAATGAATCCCTCCGGCTGATCCATATAGACGCACTTTTCCAAATTTCCATTTAGGAAAGCCGTCTTTACGTCCATCTTCCAGATTTCATAATCGTGGAAGGAAGCAATGGCAAGAAGGATCCGAATGGATTTCAGCATAGCCACTGGAGAAAAGGTCTCGTCATAGTCCAAACCAGGTCTTTGACGAAAACCCTTTGCAACAAGTCTAGCTTTATAGGTCTCAACCTTCCCATCTACGCCAATCTTCTTTCTGAAGATCCATTTGCAGCCTACGGGTTTTACCCCTTCTGGAGCAAAGTCCAAAGTCCAAACTTTGTTGGTGTACATGGACTCCATCTCGACCCGCATTGCATCCAGCCATTTTACCGAGTCGCCGCTCTGAATGGCTTGCTGGAAGCTAGTAGGCTCACCATAATCCATGGTGCAATCCTCTCTATCCCCGTCTATGAGAAAACTGTAGTATCTCTCGGGCGGATGAGACTGCCTACTACTCCTGTGGAGCGGCGTAGGAATGTCCTGATCTTTCGAACCCTCTGGTTCTACTAAGCTTTCAGTACTAGCTTATGGTTCTGGAATTTCTTCCAGTTCTATTGCGCTCCCACTTATCTGATTTTCCAAAAATTCAGTTTCCAAGAAGCGGGCATGACGAGAAACAAAAACCTTTTGTTCCTCTGCGTAATAGAAAAGATACCTCTTGGAGTTCTTTGGGTATCCCACAAACTTACACTGTACTGAACGTACCTCGAGCTTGTCCGCATGCTGCTTTTTTACAAAAGCTGGACATCCCTATGTCTTAATGTGATTAAGATAAGGTTTCTTCCCACACCACATCTGATATGGCGTGGTAGGCACAGTCTTAGTAGGAACTCGGTTCAAAAGGTATGCAGCTGATTCTAGTGCATAACCCCAGAAGGATCGCGGTAACTCACCCTTACTCATCATGGAACGAACCATATCCAATAGGGTTCGATTCCTCCTTTCCGATACACCGTTGTGTTGTGGTGTGTATGGAGGAGTAAGCTGAGAGAGAATTCCATTCTCTTTTAAGTAGCCCAGAAACTCGGCATTCAAGTATTCACCACCTCGATCAGATCTCAGTGTCTTGATACTTTAGCCTGTTTGTTTTTCGACTTCATTCTTGTATTCCTGAAATTTCTCAAAGGCCTCGGATTTGTGCTTCATCAAGAAGACATGCCCATACCTAGAGAAATCATCTGTGAAAGTAATGAAGTATGAATAACCACTTCGCGCATGTGTAGACATTGGACCACACACATCACTGTGTATGAGTCCCAAGAGCTCACTTGCTCTTTCTCCGTGTCCAGTGAACGGAGTCTTTGTCATCTTTCCCATGAGACAAGATTCACAAGTGGCATAAGACTGATACTCGAACGGATCCAAGTATCCTTCTTTATGTAACTTTGCCAACCGTGTCTCATTAATGTGACCCAGTCTACAATGCCATAAGAAAGCCTGATTTAATTCCGGAGACTTTCTTTTAAGTGTGTTCTGGACACTGAATACCTGAGCTTCATTCAAAACGTATATACCGTTTTTCAATGTACCTGACCCAATCAGAACTTGATTTAGGTGGATGTTTACTACATCGCTTACAAAAGTAAAGTCATACCCTTCCTTAGAAAGTAAGGATACAGATATGATATTACAAGTCGCACCTGGTATATAAAAACAGTCACGCAGAATCAATATCTGCCCAGTTGTCAGTCCTAGATGATATTCCCCTACGGATTCAGCATACATGCTCATTCCGTTAGCAACCCTGAGAGTCATATCACCTTTCCTGATAACCCTATGGTTTCTCAGAGCCTGTAATGAATTACAGATATGAGATCCTGATCCGGTATCCAATACCCAGGAAGTAGGGTTAACTGACATACAGTTCTCTATTACAAACACACCCGAAGCTGAAGCCACAACATGCTTCGAATTTTGGCTACTGGCTATACTAGCCCTGCAATCCTTCTGCCAATGTTCATCCCTGTAACAATAGGAACATCCCTCTTTTACTACATCCAGTCCCGAAACTTCTGCCCTTCCCTTTCTTTCTATTTCCTTGGTTTCCTTCAGGGTAGTAGGTAGGGACTGTTGAACTAAGTCAGCATCTGACCCGTTCTTCAACGTGGTCTTCAGGTCCGCGAGCTCAAAAGAGCTGGTCTCTGTAAGGACGTTGCCCCCTACAGATGACCCGATAGCCAACCTCGCTGGAAGCAATTCGTTCGTTGTCTCATATCTTGCGATACGAGATTGCTCTCCATATAAATCTTTGTTATGGAGGAAGATAGAAACTAAGTCCATCTTCTCGTGCTGCCTCTGGTATGCACCATCAACTGAGGCTAACACGAGGCACTTGGCTTTCGCACAGTCTTTTTCCGATGAGTCGCGGATATGAATATCCGTGACAGGGGAAACTGGACCTGAGACGGCATGGGTTGGATTTGTCAAGAGGTGTCCCAGCTTGTCATGGGCAATGGACATCTGGACAGACCTTTGCCAGTCATAACAGTCATTTTATTATCTAGATGTAACCTAGGTGCGGTCACTGGGTCGCTGCAATTAAGAGAGAGAGAGAAGAAAACACTCAGCATGATGCTCTTGCAAGTTTAGATTGGTTTTTAATTTATCTAAACAGGATGGCTCCCACGGTCTCTCGAATCCCTCCTCAAACCATAAAGGAAGAATTAGTCGGGATCAATCTCACCGTACAATACTTGCTTAACCGTTCAGCCAGGCCAGTGTCGGTACTTCGAGGGAGGTTTTCCAACGCTTTCGCGATGTTCCTTAATTAAGTAACCTCTTTTCCCTGTGGGCGTCGCTCCGCTAACACCTTTCTAGACACCTACTTGGTTTATAACATTGATCGTTAAGCGAGAAAGTCCCCGAGGAGTAGCATATACTCACAGTAGGATCGGGATCCAAATATTATCGCGTGACAAAACTGAAGGAATCCTACCAGAATCATCACACTCCAAATGGTATGCAACACTAGCAAGTTTCAGTACTTTTGAAACTCCGGATGTGGATTTTTGCCCCATGCTCTTATGACCTTGACTTTGGCCAACAAATCATAAGTCACATGTCAAGTTCTACCCGTCATTGTCCAGGTTAATTTGAACCCACCCGCACATATCCTTGACTTTGGCCAACAAGGCAGTACGACTGTCCCAAACCAACGCATCTATCTATGCTACATGTGAATACCCAATAGCTACCAAACACTGTGCCTTGACTTTGGCCAACAAACACAGCTTGAATACTATTGTCTATCCATATGAAATGACGGAGGGCTACGAATGGTTTTGGCGAAACCGTGAACGTAGTGAACTTGATATAATTGATGGAACGAGATAGCTTTTAAAAGGAGTGGTTCAAGCTCCGCGTTTAAAAAGCTGGTTTTTGAAAAGAACCGAGTGGTTTTGAAAGTGTTCCAACGACTTTTACTTGGTTTATTTTCTTGCATTAGTTCTTTTAATGCGTCCAATCATTTAATCCTACCATTGCAGAAAACAACCAAAATATGGCGTACGCTTATGCCATTCGCATTCGCCACGGGGCCCCGTCATCACCCGTTAGGTTACTTAACTAACGACAGAGCGGGGGCTGGGCTAGCGCGGCTGAAAAACATAAGCAACGACTAAATAAATATCATATATAGATATATAGCAATGATAGACATTACAGATCACAGATGAACACTTTGGATATACTAGGAATCCGCATTCCGTACGAGCCTGTAACGAAAAACGGATTACACGGTCACGATGAATAGCCAATACCCCACCCTAGACCCCTACGGATGCGGCAAACTACCCGCCAAGTACCTGAAGCGAAGCAACCTCCCTCAACACCGTGAGTAGGCCACTCGGCACTTCGAGATACCCGGTAGTTTGTGCACCCCACCTTGGGTCTATCCTAGGAGCAAAAACAGTAAAAAGAAATTATACAATGACGGCTACAACCCCGACCCGGTTGTGCGGCCATACAAATAATATTACATCAATTTACAAATTTTACAATGAATGAAAGAAAAAGAAACTCTCATCTCACACCCATTCCCGGCTATTCATCCACGACAATCCACCGAGTTCATATCCACAAACCATCAACATTACAGATCACAGATATGTATAACCCCCACTAATCGACCTATAGCGATTAGTAGACGTTTAATACATATATCACATCACAGATAATATCCATTAGCCAAAATGCACGGAATACCGATCAAAATACGAATTTTTAACCACCCCAAAAGTCAATTTGCTCTCTGGAAAATCTGGGTGGAAAAAACATGCATTAAAAATCCCAAAACATCCAAACTAAAACACAGCACAAAACCCGATCCAGTGTTGAGTCAAAACGGCGGCGGAACCGCGGCAATGAGCATGTCATTGCCGCGGAACCGCGGTCGTTTGATCGATTCACTGGATCATTTTTCTGCAGTGTTTTCATAAAACCCTGAGACGATTTTTCATATATTTTAAATCACATTTTGAGCAGTATGAAAATCGACAGAAACTAGAGGTTTTTGCGGATGTGTTTCGCGACTTTTTTTCGATCGATGTTCTAAACACTTTGCTAACTTACTAGTTTATGTTTAGCTAGGCTCTGATACCACTGTAAGTCCACGCTGCTCATCCCGGTTCTTACGGGGAGGCGGAAACGACGAAAAACAATGATTTAGCGCAAGGTAACATAGACTTAAAGCACGGATCTTAGCTAAACTAGAAACTAGTAAACTACTAGAGGCTATAACTACTATGCTGTAGAAAGTATACCTTACGAAACCGTTCCTTCGGGTCTTCATTCCGCTGTCCCGCTCGTCCATCCATGCTCCAAGTGTCGATTCGGACCTTGGGCACCTCCGCGGCCTTCTTGAGTCGAAGACGATCCACCCGAGAGATGTACACCGAGCTCCATCTCGAGCCGAGACAACTAGGGCAAAGAGATTGCTAGTCAAGAAGCCCTAGGGTGTGTAAAGGAGATGTATGGATGTGTTTGTCAAGTGGAATCCTTTTTTCTCTCAACACATGAGATCAAAGGAAGAATCAAGAGGAGGAAGAAGGAGGAGCAACCATGGAAATGTTTCTCATTTCTTTTCTATGAGAGAGAATGAGAATGAACAAATGAAAAGCTTAACCAAGAGAAAAACACAACCATGGTTGCAATAATACTCATTTTCATCATTACTAATCTTATCATGATAAAGTTGATGGCACTAATGACATGACCATTTTCATAACAAAAATGAAAAAGAAAACCAAAGAATACTTTAGACCTTTCAAGAAGATCCTAGTCAACTTTGGTCAAACGGTCAACAAAGTCAAGATGGTCAAATGGTCAATGTAATTAGCCATAACAAAATTATCAATAAATGGATTAGTAAATAATGTCCCCGGCTCATAATGGTTTTGACCGAATCAACTGTCAAAACCCTAATGAGGCACCTCCTCCTTCTCCACTCCGCAAATCTGTGCATACACACCCGCATCCGCATTCCGTAGAATGCGAATGCACAGAAGACAAAACAAATCCATCTGTGCAATACTAGAATCCGGCTTAAACCAAAGCCCACTAGTATTGCCTGCCCGAACATCATATGCACACAAGTGTACGCAAGTGATCGCAGCCCTGCCGTAAAACCATACGGCCTCTACACATTTCGCTCAATGCAGGGAAACTCTCTGTGTGGGACTCTAAAGACTCGACACTACGCTGGCAGTGGGTTTAACCACAGACCGCAAGAGGCACTAGCTGTACGTAACGGTCCCCAGGTAGATGTCGATAAGAAGGCCGATGAGGTAAACCCATCCGAACTCCTACGGAGCCTGTATGTGACAATCTCCGTACAGTCCGGTCTGTTCGTCTGATACATCGCATGGCGGGCCTAGGGGGCGGTGAACGTCAGTCCCCTAATAGCGGTACAAGTCGTGTCGGAGTGTAGCCCAGAACACCCTGAGATAACACTGGAAACCTACCAGTATATCTTGCTTGCCCTGGCCAGGGACTACTTGTGTAATGGCTCTCCTAGACACAGCGCGATGTCAACCCCCAATACCGGGAGAGACGAATCCTGTCTAACCGTCACTGCCTCCAAGTGCTTCGGGACTGCACCCAACTACAACCTGTTTGCACGACTCCTTTGAGCCGTGGTAGGGTAGTAATCTAAGTACAGTGGGAACACACTCGAGGCGAAATGACAGTGTCAAGTCGGCGGACTAAGCTGTACTCATGTCACCTGGAACTGATAACTGATGATAGGTATAATACCAACCAACAGTTCCCGACGAGTCCTGTCCAGTGTACTCGTAACCTAACGAGCACCCGCATACTATCTCAAGTACGACGTTCTGACGGCTGTGGGACATACCATCTCCCCCGCTGGGATGAGAAGCGCATAGGCTAGTCTACTCCGGAGTATCGATGCCCTGTCTCGATAGTCCTACGACTAGGGACCTGTATAAGGATGTGCTTATGGATTACCCAGCCCCCACGAGTGTGAGCGCCATCACAACGCTGGTAATCAAGAAAAGATCCTAAGGGCTCTACTAATATGTATATAAGCGATATGCTAAAAGAAACACATGCACATATTGAAGTAGAGACAAACCAAGTAGCATACTACCATTTTGAGCAAGATTGTCTATACAACTGTGAATATCCCAAGGTTCCATCAAGTAATATACAAGTTATTATGATACAGTAATGGCCTCTAGGGCATATACACTAACAAGTAGTCCTCTGGTGACACCGGTATAGGTTAGTCTGTAGACCCGAGATCGTCATAGAGTCTTGTGTAGCTCCCACTATGCTTTGATTTCCTTCCTACCACGCTCAAGAGGAGTTGTGCAAACAGGTGGATTTTGGATACAGTCCCGAGTCACATGGAGGCAATGAGAGATAGGAGGCGTTTCGTCTCTCCCGGTATTGGGGGTTGATGTTGCGCTATGCTCGATTGGCTATAACTGGAAGTTCTTGGCCAGGGCTGCTGCTGAGATAAGTGTTATCAGTAGTTTCTCGAACCGTTATAGGCCAGACAGCGGCATGACTTATCACGTTACTGGGGTCTGATGTTTACCACCTCTAGACATGATATGCGACATATCAGACGAAGAGACCGGACTGTACGGTATTGTTACTGATAGGCTTCATGGAGAGTATGGACAAGCTTGCTTGTTGATCTTCATATCGCTCAATACCCGGGTAGCCATTACGTCCAGCTAGTACCGCCGACGGTTTGTAGGTAACTGATGTGATCATCACCTACTGCTGGCGTATTGACGAGTCTTTAGAGTCCCATACAGAAGTTCCCCGGTTCAAGCGAAACGACGTAGGACATGTATGTGATATGTGTGTGGGCCCGATTAAATACGTGTATGTGATACCGTATTGTAATCTGGCAGTTATCTATTATCGAGTTAGGTTATATGTGATATAACCAGATTATCGAATCAAGTGTTGATTTGATAATATGATACACAGATAAATGATATTAGTCGGTCATATGTGATATGACCGGATTGTTAAATCAAGTGTTGATTTAATAATGTGATATATATTATATTTGATATAATTATATCTTAACTAATATCATTAGCTCACTAAATATTTTATTATATGTAATAATAATATATATATATATATATAAATATATATATGTAGCATGACATAAATTTCTATTTTATGAAAATAGAAATGAGGTGGAAAATGGGAAGACTTTGGGAGCATGGTTGCAAGCATGGGCTTTTATCATTTTTTATTCATCTTGACTCACTATTCAAGCATGGGTGCAATTTTATATTGCGATAATTCCATGCTTGAATGAGTGAGGTCAAGGGGTTAGCCATTCACTTGTTCATTCTAACACTTAGTCATTTTCTTGAGTTGCTCCCATTTTGCTCTCATGCTCTCTAGCTTCTTCTTCTTCCTCAATGTCATGGTTCAAGCTTGAACCCTCACATGTGATGTGAATCATGAAGTTTGAACACAAATTGTGAGCAAAATCATATCCCCTACTTCACCATCCTACACTTGACTAGCGATCGAGTGTAGCGTGTTTCCTACGCTAAAGAGTTTAGTGTAGAGGTAGCTTGAGTTGGAGGGACTTCGCGTGGATCATCTTCGGCACGAAGTTCATCGGAGGAAGCTCGTCCAAACCCTCAAGTGGAGCCTAGTAGAGTCGCGGGACTACTACACGGAGCATGTGAAGTGAAGGACTCGATCTACGAGGGTATAGCCATCTTCACTTCTTATAGATTTTCTTGATATCAAACTTCAAACCCTAATCAACTAGCTAAAGATCTTGGTGAGTCTAGCTTAGCACCTATAAAATTTGAATTTGGCATGCATGATGTCACTTGGACGTCATGGTGGTGCTAGGGTAGACTTTCATGGTATCAGAGCTTAAGCTAGATGATTAGACGATATAATTAGAATCACGAAACCGAAAAACTTTGAAACACTGAAACCCAAGATCATAGTTTCTGTTGATTTTAAAACTTCCTCTGAAAATTATTTAAACAACTACAAAATGTTGTATGTGATACAACTAGAACACTGGAGAAATTCGAAGCCAAAACATCAAATTTGACCCGGCGAGAACCCTCTAAATACCAGCCCCACCAGTTTTTTGTTCTCTTTTTTGGCTCGAATTTTTTTGGTGTTCTGTAGACTTGATTTTGGGGTTTCAGGTATTGTTTGATTAGTCCAGAATTACATATGATGTTAATTTTGTTTAGGGGCTAATATGGAGTGTTTCGTAATCGTAATTATTGCATCGTTTCGGGTTTAAGTTTGATATGGATGCAGTAGTTGGAATCCAAATTTAATTAGTTTTGTGAAAACTAGTTTGTGTTTATAAATCTAGCGTTTTAGTCTCAGTAGATCGATTTCCACGAAGTTTCGATTCGCATCGAAACTCCGTCGCAATAGTGTATCGTACGCGAATATTCGCCGAATAACTGTACTAGGTAGCCACACCCCATTGCCCCAACCAAGTGACCGTAGGAGAACCCCGTTGCCAATAGCATCCACTTGGGTGCTTGCGGCCACGGTGTTCCGCCTAAGTGCACTTGGTTGACGGCATCGGGGTTGCGGCCATCTACTATAGTTTCCGACACGTATTCGATCGGGTAGTCGGGAATCTTGTTGAATTACCCGACTAAATTATTGAAAAGAGTTTTTGATATGAGACTAAAATGCAGGGTTTATAAAGTTAGGCATGAAATTCGGAATATGAGATATTCCGGGTTTATGATGTCTAAGAATATGCGGATTCTAATTATTGCAGTTTTACATTTCTTTTCTGCGACCGTAAGTGTAATATGTGGGGTATCCCAAATCTCGTTTCTATATGTCAACGGGATTTGGGATACGCGTATTTACTTACGTTGATGATATTTGATATTATGTGTTGCTGATATGTTTTATTGGATTGTCATGATTGAATAGCCGGGGTTTTTACGTGAGATGAGAGTTTTCAATTTTTATTCATGTAAAATTTGTATGTAATATTCTTTTATTGGGGCACATCCGGGTTGAGCATGATGTCACCACTGATGTATATTATTTACTTTTCCGCATTAGGATAGACCTAAGGCGGGGAGCACAAGTAATCGGGTTCTAGGGTCCAGTAGGAGACCATCTTAAAGAGTTGAGACCGGGTCTCCTAACTCTAGAATTGGTAGGGTTACTTGCCGCTCTCGTAGGGGTCTATGGGATGTGTGTTTGGCTATTCATCACGACCGTGGAATCCGTGTTTTACATTACTGGCTAAATTTAAAATACAGACATCCTAGTATATCCAATATTTCATATGTTGCTTCTGCTGCTTGGTTCTGTGATGTGATCATATAACCGCGTGAGACGAATGTTGTATTATATATATGATATATAATAAACGTTGCTTATGTTTTGCACCCGCGCTAGTCCAGCCCCCGCTCTGCCGGTAGTTAAGTAACCTAATGGTGCATGACGGGGCCCAGTGGCGAATGCGGATGGCATAAGCGTGCGTTCTATTTTCGTTTCACTTTTCTGTAATGTTTAGGAAACATTGATTGATGGGACTTCATTAATAAGATTAATGAAAAGAAAGAAACCTAAAGATGTTATAGAATCAAATTTTCAAAAAGGGTAGCTCTAGTTTTTGCTTTGCATAGTGGTATTCCTACATATCCTGCACCTCATTCGATGAGGAAAGAGCCGAGATCCCTTCACTGGGAGTGACCTTTTTAGCGAAGCTAGAAAAGCCTTAAAAACACTTCTTTTCAAAACCACTTGATTCTACAACGATATCAAGTTCATTACGTTAAAGGTTTTCTTAAAAACCATTCGTAGCCCTTCGTCATTTTAGGAAGTAAAGTACTTAGTATTCATACTGCGTTTGTTGACCATAGTTAAGGCGTAGTGTACGGTAGCTATGTGATGTCTTCCTATAAAGCATATGTTTCGATTGATTAGAACATTCGTACGGCTTTGTTGACCATAGTTAAGGGTCGTACGGGTGGGTTTAATTTAATCAAGAAATGAACGGGTAGAACTTGACTGGCGCTTATGATTTGTTGACCATAGTTAAGGTCATAAAATGCTAGGGGTAAAAACAGACATTGGGAATTTCAAGTGTTGAAATTTGCAATGAGATTGCATACCTTCTATATGATAGTTGGATCCCGATACCCATTGCGAGTAAGAGTTACTCCTGGGAGAGTTTTGCACTTTACAATTAGCTAATCTAGTAGGTGTCTAGAAAGGTGTCAACGGGGTTATGACTCTAGGGAAACGAGGTTTATTTTAATTAGGTCCATGCGAAAGCATGGGGAACCTCCCTCAGAGTATCGATACCTGCCTGGCTGAACGATTGGCGAACCTGTAGGGTGTAATTAATCCCGGCTAATCTTACCTTTTAGTGTTTGAAGGATGATTTGATAAAAACTGTGGGAGCTATCCTGATTAGATAAAAACCAATATAATCTTGCAAAGAGCGCAAGCAAAGTGATTATCCTTTTCACTCTACCGGTAGTAACCAATGAAATGCCTTAATCAAGATAATAATATGGATGTAGTAACCGAACCTACTTATTATACTGGGCTAGGTTTTGCTCTATCTTATGATTGTCATAAGTCTGAGCAAGGAATAGGGGAATATTCGGATTTCCACTCCACCCATACGAAGAAAAAGTATGTTGATGCATGGTCTTCGGGTGTGTTCGTAACCAAGAACAGTTTCTCAGTTTTCTCTATGTCCTAGGTATTGGATACCGGATCAGGATCCCATACATGTAATTTGTTACATGGGCTATAGAAAGGAGGAGAACTGGGAAAGGGTGATATGTCTCTAGTAGTAGAGATGGTGCAATTGTTGCAGCCAAAGCAGTTGGCAAATATCACCTAGTGTTATCAACTGGTAATACATTAATTCTAAGCGACTGCTATTTCGTACCAATAATATTGTGAATATTTTCCTGAATCAAGTGTTGATTGGGTGTGGTACGTTGTATAACAGTATACACATTCTGAATCAAAACTACAGTTCTAAACGTACAGAACACACACAAGAGGAACAGTTCAGAAATGAACGAAGTCTTCTTGAGGCATTATAGACTAGGTCATGTCGATGAGACAAGACTAGCTAAAGTTCCATAAGGATGCATATTTAAATCCGTTCGAATTTACATATTATGAAACTTTCCAGTCATGTCTCAAAGACTAGCTGAACAAACCTCCGTTTATTGGAAACGGAGAAAGAGCTACTGAACTCTTGGACAGATATATGGTGATGTATGCGGTCCTAAGTCTACACATGCCAGGGATGGTTTCGCGTACTTTATTACATTCACCGATGTTCTCTCAAGATACGGACATGTGTTCTTATTGAAACACAAAACTGAATCTTTTGAGAATTTCAACGAATATAAGTACGAAGTTGAGAACCAGATGGGTAAAGGTATTCAAATCCTTCGATATGATCGGGGAGAAGAATTCTGGAGCACGGAATTCCGAGACTATTTAAAAGAGAATAAGATTCTCTCTTAGCTTACTCCTCCGTATACACCACAGTACAACGGTATAGCGGGGTAGAGAAATCGCACCCTATCAGATATGGTGCGCTCTATGATGAGTACTGCTGAGTTACTTATTTCCTTTTAGGGATATGCACTTGAGATAGCTGCATACCTATTGAATAGAGTTCCGACCAAATCTGTTGCCTACCACTCCATATGAGATATGGAATGGGAAGAGACCATCTCTTAAATGAGTTAAGATATGGGGTTGTCTAACCTATGTTGAAAAGCAAAATCCGGATAAGCTTGAGGCAAGGTCAGTTCTATGCAAGTTTGTAGGATATCCCAAACATTCGCAAGGGTATATCTTCTACCACACCGAGGAACAAAAGGTGTTTGTTTCTCGACATGCCACATTTTCAGAAAAGGAATTTCTTGTGAAAGAAATTAATGGCAATGAGGTAGAACTGGAAGAAGTTCCAGCAACGCAAACTATAACTGACAATTTAGTGGAACAGGAGGATTCAATAGTCCCCGACGAACCGCAGCCACTCTGCAGATCTAGTTGGGTTCCTCATCCACTTAAGAGATACTACGGTTTTCTCGTAGAGGGTGGGAGCGAGGATTGCATCATGGAGATGATGACCCAACTAGTTTCGAGCATGCCATCATGATCGGGGACTCTGTGAAATGGCTGGATGCTATTTGATCTGAGATGGAATCCATGTACACACACAAAGTGTTGACTTTGGAAGTTTCTCCTGAAGGGGTAAAACCCATCAGGAGCAAGAGGATCTTTGAGAAAGATAATTTGGTGTAGATGGAAAAGTTGAGACTTACAAAGCTAGACTTGTAGCAAAAAGTTTTCGTCAACGACCTGGTGTCGACTATGATGAAACCTTTTCTCCTGTCGCTATGTTTAAGTCCATCAGGATCCTACTTGCCATTGCTGCATACCATGACTACGAAATCTGGCAAACTGCACGTCAAAACCACTTTTCTATTTGGTGGTTTAGAAGAGAGCATGTATATGATACTGCCAGAGGGCTTCGTAGACAGTGAGAGCAGCGGAAGCATGTGCAAGCTGCTTAAATCCATCTACGGGTTAAAGCAGGCATCGCAGAGATAGAACATCTGTTTTGATGAAGCTGTCAAAGAGTTTGACTTCATCAAAAAGGTAGATAAACCATGTATAAATAAGAAGGTTGTAGAGAGTATGGTTGTCTTCCTCGTATTGTACGCGGATGACATACTCTTGATAGGAAATGATGTTCCTATGCTACACTCGGTCAAGCTCCTCTTATCACATAAGTTCTTCATAAAAGATCTAAGTGATGCCTCCTACTTCCTGGGGATATAGATCTATAGAGATAGATCTAAACGGATTTGGGATTGTCCCAATCCAGGTACATAGACACCATACTAAAGGGGTTTAGTATGGAAGATTCTAAGCGTGGTAATGTACCCGCTTGTTAGGAATCACTCTCTCCAAAGAGATGTCTCTCGAGACTGATTTGGAGAGGGCTCGCATGCAAGGAATGCCCTATGCTTTGGAAGACGGGTCAATCATGTATGCGATGTTTGTGCCAGACCAGATGTAGCTTACTCACCAGGTGTAGTGAGTAAGTATCGAACAGATCTTGGGGAAAATCACTGGACAACTGTAAAGAACGTTCTTAAGTGCTTGAGAAGGACTAAAGAGATGTTCTTGGTGTATGGTAACGGTGAACTCCAGATGGAGTCCTTTACCAATTCGAGCTTCCAGAGTGATAAGGACGACTGAAAGTCAGTCTCGGGTTTTGTCTTCACCCTCAGTGGAGGGACGGTATGTTGGAAGGGTTCCAAACTATATACCGTTGCAGACTCATTGATAGAGGCTAATTACATCGCTACCAACGATGCTGCCAAAGAGATTGTCTGGATGAAAAAGTTCATATGATGAACTTGGTTCCTACCATTGGGCATCCAATACCTGTGTATTGTGATGACAATAGAGCTGTGGCTTTGGCCTAGGAACCCCGGTCACGTCAGCGATCCAGATATATTCTTAGACAGTATCATCTGATCAGGGAGATAGTTGATCTCCGGTAGATCGAGGTTAGGAGAGTTGACACAGAAGATAACACAGCGGATCCACTCACTGAGACCATCCCCCAGATGCTATTCGAGAGACTTTTGGGATGTTGGGTATGAGATACTAAAAAAACTGGCCTTAGTGCAAGTGGGAGATTGTTAGGAATATGTATGCCCTAGAGGCCATTATTGTTGATATAGTGGATGCTTGGACACACACACACACATACACACACACACACACACACACACACACACACACATATATATATATATAGGACTTTCTTACTCGAAATGATAGTATGCTAGCAGGTTACCTTTATCTTAACATGTAGACTGGTATTTATACTGTCTGTATCTTACATGTTGATAAAGCTCTTAGGATATGTACTTGACTACCAGGATTATGACGAGATCATACTAGTAGGGCCAGGGTGGTCAAAAAGTAAATCCTTTAATCAGTTCCTAGTCGAGGGAATATCGAGACTAGGGCATCGATATTCCAGTATAGACTAGTGTGTACGTTTCTTGTCCCTTAGAGGGCGATGGTTGATCCCACAACTATTGGTGTGTGACATCAAAGATTGTACATAGGTGCTCATTGAAGAATGGGTACATTGAACGGACACACCGAGGACTCCTAGTTGGTAGTATACCTATCGTCAGATAGCAGTCCTCTGGTGAAACTGGTACAGGTTAGTCTGTAAACCCGAGATCTTCATAGAGTCTTGAGTGGCTCCCACTGTGCTTTGATTTCCTCCCTACCACGCTCAAGAGGAGTTGTGCAAATAGGTGGATTTTGGCTACAGTCCCGAGTCACATGGAGGCAATGAGCTATAGGAGGGGTTTCGTCTCTCCCGGTATTGGGGGTTGATGTTGTGCTATGCTCGATTGGCTATAACTGGAAGTCCCTGGCCAGGACTGCTGCTGAGATTTACTGATAAGTGTTATCAGTAGTTTCTCGAACCGTTATAGGCCAGACATCGGCATGACTTATCACGTTACTGGGGTCTGACGTTTACCACCCCTAGACATGATATGCGATATATCAGACGAAGAGACCTGACTGTACGGTAGTACTACTGATAGGCTTCATGGAGAGTATGGACAAGCTTGCTTGTTGATTTTTATATCGCTGAATACCCGGGTAGCCGTTACGTCTATCTAGTACCACCGACGGCTTGTAGGTGACTGATATGATCATTACCTACTGCTGGCGTATTGACGATTCTTTAGGATCCCACACAGAAGTTCCCTGGTTCAAGTGAAACGAAGTAGGACACATATGTGATATGTGTGTGGGCCCGATTAAATACGTGTATGTGATACCGTATTGTAATCTGGCAGTTATCTGTTATCGAGTTAGGTTATATGTGACATAATCAGATTATCGAATCAAGTGTTGATTTGATAATGCGATACACAGATAAATGATATTAGTCGTTCATATGTGATATAATCGGATTATTAAATCAAGTGTTGATTTAATAATGTGATATATATTATATTTGATATAATTATATCTCAACTAATATCATTAGCTCACTAAATATTTTATTATATGTATTAATATATATATATATATGTGTGTGTGTGTGTGTGTGTGTGTGTAGCATGACATAAATTTCAATTTTATGAAAATAGAAATGAGGTGGAAAATGGGAAGACTTTGGGAGCATGGTTGCAAGCATGAGCTTTTATCATTGTTTATTCATCTTGACTCACTATTCAGGCATGGGTGCAATTTTATATTGTAATAATTCCATGCTTGAATGAGTGAGGTCAAGGGGTTAGCTATTCACTTGTTCATTCTAACACTTAGTCATTTCCTTGAGTTGCTCCCATTTTGCTCTCTAGCTTCTTCTTCTTCCTCAATGTCATGGTTCAAGCTTCAACCCTCACATGTGATGTGAACCATGAAGCTTGAACACAACTTGTGAGCAACATCATATCCCCTACTTCACCATCCTACACTTGACTAGCGATCGAGTGTAGCGTGTTTCCTACGCTAAAGAGTTTAGTGTAGAGGTAGCTTGAGTTGGAGGGACTTCGGGTGGATCATCTTCGGCACGAAGGTCATCGGAGGAAGCTCGTCCAAACCCTCAAGTGGAGCCTAGTGGAGTCAAGGGACTACTGCACGGAGTATGTGAAGTGAAGGAATCGATCTACGAGGGTATAGCCATATTCACTTCTTATAGTTTTTCTTGATATCAAACTTCAAACCCTAATCAACTAGCTAAAGATCTTGGTGAGTCTAGCTTAGCACCTATAAAATTTGAATTTGTCATGCTAGATGTCACTTGGACCTTATAGTGGTGCTAGGGTAGACTTTCAAAATGAAAAGTCGAATTAAATCAAACATGTGGAAATTGATATATGAATAGACCCTAACACGTGGCACCAATCCAAGCACCCAACCCCCACAATCGACCGGCGAGATGGCACTAAATGCCGGCGCCGCCGGGCCCCCCATGGGGAATGCTCTCATTTTTTTACCCTAGTCTCTTGGCCTCCCCCCTTAACCCCAGTACTGTTTGTTTTTCCTGAAATTAAACAGAGAATTAAAATGAGGTATTAATCCAAAATTTTATTGCATTTTAATTCCATTCTTCAATCCTCAAAACCCAAATTTCTCCTATAAATACAACATCACACCCTAGCCCTCTCCATTCTGAAATCCATTGTCAAAACTCTCAAATTTTTCAAAGTCCAAGAAGTATACAAATGGAGTTAGCCCAAGGTCACTTTTCGGCGACGATTCAGGAAGATTCCGGTGACACCGCGACTCCATGAAACTTCCATCTTGTTCCCATACCTCCCCTCTCTCTTTTCAACCTGTAAGTCCCCTCTCCTTCTTTCTCTTCCTATTCTAAAAAGTTCTCTTTTCAAAAGTTGTCGGAAGTGGAGTTAATCCGATTCTAAATTTGTTAAAAAACCAAACTTTTCTTAATAACAAATCAACCATTTATTTATATATTGGAAACCATAAACGAACATTGAGAACAAGTTTCAATTTAAAATACCATGCTATACAACTTGTATTACACTTTTACAGTTAAATACCACAAAGTTTACGTACGACATTCTTTTATCATAATTGCTCATATTATTTTTAGAAAAACCTCATGAGGTAATGATATACCTCTCACAACACACATCTTGACATAGTACGATTGCTTGAAAACCATATTTTGTGGCTAATACGAATTTACATTTAAATACCATAAACTATTAAAAACCGAATTCTTTAAATTGTTTTAAATTAAATTCCTTACGATTATGTCTCTACAACCCACTTTTGGGGAACCCGATTTGGATGGTGCAGGTTATCGCACATCCTTGGGACTAGTTAATGCAATTTTTAAGAATAATGTGATTTTCTATTTAATAAATAAATTCTATTTTTAATAATTATATATATATATATATATATATATATATATATATATATGAGAATAATGGAGGAAAGAGGCCATAGGAAGGGATTTCCTCCTGTGGCGTGGAAAAAATACAACTTTCATCATTTTTTCTGACGATCGGCACCCATCATCAGTATCGTTATCATCTAAGATGTGAGCACACCAAATTTCATGTGATTCCACAGCTTTTTCACCGTTGATTTAGTGGGCTCAAAATTAACGGTTTACCGACAATAGAACTTTTTACATTGCTAAATCAACGGTGAAAAAGTTGTGGAATCTCATGAAATTTGGTATGCTCACATCTTAGATGATAACGATGATGATGATGGGTGTCAATCGTCGGAAAAAATGGTGGAGGTTGTATTTTTTCCATGCCATAGGAGGAAATCCCCTCCTATGGCCTCTTTTCTCCATTATTCTCTCTCTCTATATATATTATCAAAACATCTATTTTATATTTATAATAAATTCCATGTTTTCTAAACACAAGAATCACAAATTTCATGAATATACCATTAACAATCCATATAAGTCAATTTACACTAAAATACCATATAATATTCAATCTAGGTTTATAATCATTTGAATACTTCACTCTTAAAAATTACATCCATGAAAACATTAAATACGATAAATAAATGCTTGAGCTTTATTTTGAAAGTTTATCAAAACTATTTCTCATAAACCCCTTGTTTCCCTCAATCAGAGCAAAGCTTTGTTTAAAATTCAAATTTTGAAATGAAGCAATGCTTCAGAAGCAGCGCCAAGTGCGTTGCGTCCTAAGTAGCGACCACATGCAAAGCACGTGTGCGCTAGCGCTAAGAGCGCTGCACTTAAGCAGCGCACCACGTGCAAAGCACGTGTGCGCTAGCGCTAAGAGCGCTGCACTTAAGCAGCGCACCACGTGTGCGCTAGCGCCAAGTGCGCTGCGCTCTGAGCAGCGCATTGCGTGCAAAGCACGTATGCGCTAGCGCCAAGTGCGCCGCGCTCTTAGCAGCGCACCACGTGCAAAGAACGAATGCGCTAGCGCTGGAACTAAAAGCTCCCCACCGTCAGATCAAAGATCCAATAATAATGATAAATCATTAATTAATCAGAATTAAATTCTGTTAAGGAAAGATTCTCCTCAAAATCTTTCCAAACAACAAGATTGTGCTCTGTAAAATAGAGTACCGTTGGATCAATGATCCAATGGTGATTAAAAATCACCAAAATACAGAACAAATTCTGTATGGAAAGTTTTTCCAATTTTGTTAAAAAAAAGAAGATTGTTTTCTGTAAATCAGAAGCCCTTGGATTAAAGATCCAACGATGGGAAATTCCCCAAATCAATTGGAGAAAAGATCTCCTTAACTGATTGAACAAATCAGCTTGCCCTATAAAAAGGGCCCTAGACTTCAAGTCTCAGATATACAGAAGTATAGAGAGGACCCCCCCATAAGCTTTGAGAGATCTCAGAAAGAAGAGCCAAGCTCTCAGAAAAAGAAGAGTTTTCTTCAAGGTAAAAGAACAAAGAGATGAAATCATCTCATAATTGAAAAGAAGAACCCACTTCTTTAAAGATCATAGATCTATAAGACCGAGATCTTTCACAAAAAGATCAAAAGATCTCATCATAAATAAAAAGAAGAATTTACTTCTTTCTCACAGATCATAAATCTATAAGAAAAATTATCTTTTACAAAAAGAGATTATGAACATCTAATTATAAAATAAAGAGGGAGAGAATAATTCAATTCTCTTAAGGATCATAGATCTATAAAGGCAAAGCCTTTCATCAATACAAGAGATTGAAGCACCTCCTATAAAGTAAGAACTTTTGTTCTTAGGATCTTGAGACAAAGTCTCTTCTAAGGGAGAATTTATTTCCCAGATCATAAAATTGATCAAATGCGCTTCTGTGCTCTTTGACTGGCGCTCAGCGCTAAGCGCACCACGTGTTACTTACGTGTGCGCCACTCAACAGTTAGCGCTGTGCGCTCTTGAACTAGCGCTTTGTGCTCATGGACTGGCGCTCAGAGCCAAGAGCACCACGTGCTCCTCATGTGTGCTCCACCGAACTAATAGCGCTTTGCGCTCATAAATTAGCGCACTGCGCTCATCATCTGGCGCTTAGCGCCAAGCGCACCACGTGGCCCTCACGTGTGCGCTACTTGGCAGAAGCGCACTGCACTCTTTGATTGGCGCAAAGCGCCAAGCGCACCATATGCTGCGCTGATAGAACATAAATTGTTCTTTAATAAGCCCAGAGCTATGATGAATACTCAGCATTCAATAAAAGACAAAACATTGTCAGAATGCCAGTCAATACTCGGCAATATTAAAAGGGCCAAGCCCAAACAAATGCTCAATAGCCCAAAATAAATGTTAAACATTTTAACTTGATTGAACTTAGCCCAAGATTGGCTATAAGTCCTCAACTCAGATTAATTGAGCCCATATGCTCATAAATCTTTCAACAGACCTTAGTCCCAAATTGGACTACATATCTACCAACCAAAATTGGTTTAAGGGTACATCTCCTTACTCCTCTGATATTTGTCGTTGTAATCCTTCAACGTCTTCAGAGAGGTGATGGGTCCAGACAACCATACATTTCATAGACTATGATGTCCTTAACCTCGGACTGTGGGGTCCCTTTAAACCCATGGACAATGATGTCCTTAACCTCGGACTGTGGGGTCCCTTTAAACCCACGGACTATGATGTCCTTAACCTCGGACTGTGGGGTCCCTTTAAACCCATAGACCGTAATGTCCTTAAACTAACAATGGACCGTAATGTCCTTAAACTAACATTGGACCGTAATGTCCTTAAACTAATGATGGACCGAAATGTCCTTAAACTAATAACCGATCGCAACGTCCCTAAACTAAACAATAGAGTCCAAATGCTCTTTTGTTGGATCTAAATGATCCCGTTAACTTGATCTTAGTCAAGAATTAGACTAACGTATCCTTAACAAACGTTTAAGTTGATCTTAGTTTCAAATGAGACTAACGTATCCTTAAACCCAACCCCCAAACCAAAATTTAGGAAAATACGGATTTGGACTAATCCACGCCCTACGGGCGACAACATAAATTAGTCTCCGTATACAATCCACGGGCAACCAAAAATAAAACAAACACCCATGACACGAAGTGACCATCTGGAGAAGGAGAAAATGGTTACCGCGATGCGGTAGCGTAATTAACTGCATGGGCTTGCGCCTGCTGGGAAGAGCGTCCCCAGAATCAAAAACCCCTCAAATGAGGGGGAATCTGACGAAGTCTGCTACATCGGCTGCATCCGTTTAAACCTTCGATACATGGTGTCATAAATCAACTTGACATCTTCGGAGAGGTGGACGGATAGCACCAATTAGCATCTTCCCCGAATTCAGGAAAGACGTACCTACACGGTCGCGTCTCCGCGTTCGGAAGGGAACAGATTCTGGCACGCCCGGTGGGACCTCTTCCTCTTTCCACTCCACACTTCGTGTGTCGTGTTCGCGAACGAATCGCGGTTTAATATGGTTTCCCTTGGGTTCGAGGTACTAAGATTTGGTTTTGCTTTCGTGCACAAAAAAGAAATGGCCTCTAACTGCTCCAGCTGCAACCGCAACTCCCGTTCCTCCTCATCTGGAGGTGTAACCTATAGGCCCCAAGCGGCCCCCCTGTTCAAGATGCCAGTGGAGCAAGTAACTCAGGCCACCATCGGGCTATTCTTTGGGACCATGATCCCACCGATGAGCTTCAGTGCCCCGCTGCTGTCGCAAGAAGCCCCAAAGAAGTCGGTCTTTGATCGACTTACTACTGCCGCGGCCCCTCTCAACGGGTTGCCCAATTCCACTGCCTCAGTTTTCAACAGACTGGGCCAGAGCGCCAATAAGCCCGTAATACCTGAAGCAGCCATCCCAAAGCGGATAACCATCCCGGCTCAAGCGGAAGAAATTATCAGAGAGGCTTCTTCTTCCAAGAAGTCAGTCTTCACAAGACTGACTGTTCCGGCTCCCGCTCCAGGCGAAGTCCTCAAAGCTGCTTCTCCTGCCCAGAGGTCTATCTTTGACAGATTGGACACTGCTTCTCAACGGGCATCGGTCTTCAAGAGACTGACAACGACAACCCTTCGCCAAAACATGGGGCATGATGAAGTCACCCCTACGGCTGAGACAATCCCAACTGCTTGACACGCTCGACGTCGCCACTGGCGCCGAGTAAGGAAGGCTGGGGCCAACTCTCCTTCTGGACCGACTCCGCCGGCTCCAACGGTGGAAATCGATACTGCTGTTCCAACTGGGAACAGCTTCGAACCGCTTAGGAGGGTCCGCAAGAACTCTCCAACTGTCATGCTCAAAAGATCCCCTTCACCTGTGGAGAATGCTACAGAAAAGAAGCCGGAGCAGCCCCCTCAGCGGCTGTCCTCCAAAATTTACAAAGTCTGGAGACAAGTCCAGGAATCGGTGATTGACCAGGACTACTCTCGCCGACCAAAGAAGATTAAAGCTCGGCAAGAAAAGAGCCATCCCGTGGTACCACAGAAGATGTCATCCGTCTGGGTACTCGCTGCAACGGCCCCCTCAACGTCTACCGCTCACAAGAGAAGGAGGCCGGAGAAAGCCCCTGTGACCGCGGCGAACCGCAAGGACGCTGAATCTAAATGCCCCAAGTCTGGGGGCATGGCAACACATACCGTTTATATGGATTCCAGAAAAGAGGAAAGCCGTGCTTCTATGGGTCATCGACCGCTTATCCGATCGATAAAAAAGGCTCAGGAGCAACAGCAGCAAAAACTTCAGGAGATGCTGACTGCAATGGCCGCATTCACTGGGCCGAAAGAAAATCCAGAGACCTCAGAGCAGCGTCAGGAACAAGAAACTGATGCTGAATTCCTCCGAAGAATGCTCGAGAGGAAAGAAAAAGAGGCCGCGGAGCAGGCGGCCAACATAAAACGAATGGCTCTTTTGTTCCAAGACATGGCCGGGATGATATTACAGACAGAACCTCCAGCTGAAGACCCCCCGATTATTATTGAAGACGACAGAGGGGAGACATCGAACCCTCTTCCGGCTCTTTCAGCATCCAAGGAGGAGACCATCTCCAAGGCCGCTCTGGATGATTATATCGCTCAGCAAATACGAGCTCATCATGCGAGCGAAATGGTTGGGCAGATCGTTAAGACTGGATGACCCTATCCAGGCTGGTATGACCAAATAAGTTACCCACCGGGATATACGATCCCTAAATTCCACGTATATAAGGGGACGAGAAATCCGCACCAGCATGTCACCCAGTTCAGGGCTTTATGTGGCAACACTGGAGGTGACGATAAACTGCTACTTCGCCAGTTCGTCGGCAGCTTGTCGGAGACAGCGTTCAAATGGTACCCTGAACTCCCGAACGACTCCGTCAAAACTTTTGCAGAGATGGAGCTACTATTTACCCAGCGTTTCGCGAGTGCTAGTAAACGCACCCCAATAACGGCATTGATCAATACCAGGGTGAAGCCTGGAGAAACATGGCTTCAATACGCAATACGATGGCGGAATTTATGGTCGAAATGTAAGCAGCGCATCGAAGAAGCACCGATAATGGGCATGGTCGTAGGCAGTCTTGACCCTCAAGCGACCATCTCACAATTTATGATGTTTTTCAAGCCCACCACCTTCCAAGCCCTGATCGACAAACTGGCCCAAATGGATCAGATGGGCCACAGGCCTTCCTCTTCAAAGCCGGAGCCGTGGAATGAAAAAGGGAAAGGGAAAGCGACCTTCGTCGCCAACGCTCAACAACAGCCTAGTGGTCCAAAATTAACTGACCGCCTAGACGAGAGACGATGATTTTATAATGAGAAAATGAAGCGCCCTTACTCGTTTCCCCGGGACAAAACGAGGAGATTGTTTGAACTATCGGTGCGCAACAGGCTCATCAATCTGCCGAATCCGAAACGCCCATTGCAACCCGGTGAGGCTAATAATCCTAATTATTGCCCCTATCACCAAACGACAGGCCATCCAATTGAAAATTGCTTCATCTTTAAAGGCTGGATTGAAGATCAATATCAACAGGGCAAATTCGCCCTGTCCGAGAATTGGAAAGTAAGCCCGCCTCAGCCGCACGCTCTCAAAAGGACGGACACATCGGGGGCATCATGCTCTTTTGTAGAAGAAGCTCCATGGGAGGTCGCTCTTTCAGCCAAAACAAAAAGAATGCTGAAGGATCTCCAAACAACCCCGGCGATCAAATAGAAAAATCCATTGGAACCCGAGATCATCGAGGGAATGCTGAAACAGCGCCCAACTCTAAAAATTGGTGGTGATAGTCAAAACGCTCACACCCAGCCGTCAAAGTCTTCGAAGAAAAAGAAGAAGGCCAAAAAGCCCGTGAAGCTTAGTGACGAGCGCACAGACCTGCAAAAATATATCGACACGCTGGAAGAATATAACCAGAAGGCACGGGCCCCAGTCACACTCCAAGAATTTCTCAGCCACGTCCTTGAGGACGGAGATGATGACAATGGAAAAGAATCGTCGGATGAGCCTGAAAATTATGTGGCAAGCTGCCATGTGATCTCTCACTCGTCGATAAAAGATGAAGAAGCTCCTTACGCAGAGAAACCGGGGGCAGATCTTGAGCCGGAACTTCTAGGACCATCAGATGAAATGATTGATGCATTCCTGAACGAAGCTCTTCTTGAAAGCAAAGATGATCGAGAGCGTGAGATGGCCATATTTGAAAAGGCCAAATGCCGACGACTGGACGAAAGGGTCGAAACACTCTCACCTGATCAAAGTACATCCGCCGCAAATAAAAGCAGGTTCAAGACATGGAAAAGGTTCGCCAAAGCCATGTCGATGGGAATGAAGTTGCCACCCTCTGAAGGAAACACTCCTGATGAAGCGGATATACATCCTAACTACTGTCTATATCATCGAAGGATTGCGCACCCCACAAAAGTGCAACACTTTTAAAAGCTGGTGGTAGGGATATGTTGCTCACCGACAACATTTCAAGCGGATGAAACGCAAAACTCGTCGGAAGCAAAGAAATACGACCGAGGAGCGCAAAAGAACGACCGACAACTGTCACATGGTCGACGCTAGGGGATCGCAAGTTCTTACCTTTAGGAGCGATTCTGATGAAGAAATAGCTATTGGCCCTCTTTTCAAAGAATCCACCTCAGGAAAAGAGGAAGAACCGAAGAGCTGCGAGAACATTCAGCTGCGCAATCGCACATTACCTGAAAAGAATCTCGGATCTACGAACAAGGGATCGAATAAAAAGTATAAGGGAAAAGAAAAAATCCCTGAAGACATCGCCCTCGATGATCGAGTCGTCGAAGAGCTGGCAGCTAAGGACCCGCCCAAGAAAAGTAAGGTGGATTACAGTGTTCTGGCACACCTGAGGAAGATACCCTCGCAGCTCAGCATTCTCGACGCCCTTTTGCTATCAAAAGAAGCGAGAGATTCGCTGATCAAGGCGTTACAAGAGCCTGAACAATTCCAAGCTTTTCTCGTCGAAGAAAAGATGAAGGACGAGTTGGAAGAAGTGCATACAGCCGATATCACCTTCGGCGATGAAGATCTCCTCCTCGGGACGTGCGAGCATAACCGTCCCCTTTATGTCTCCGGATACTGTCATGATATCAAGATAGGCAAAATCCTGGTTGATAATGGGTCCTCCGTTAACCTTCTCAATGTAAGAGTGTTGAAGGAAATCTGCATGAGTGTTCAACACCTCGCTCGGGATAAGATCACTATCTCCGGGTTTGACTCCCAGTCATCAAGGACGCTCGGGTCTGTGATACTGACGTTGCGCTTTGGGCTGCTCATCACGTCATTGACGCTAAGACCTGCTATAACGCTTTGCTCGGCCGGCCTTGGCTACATGAGTATAATATTATCCCTTCTACACAACATCAGTGTATGAAGTACTTCAAAAATGGTCTTGAGTACACTGTGACAGGAGAACTAAACCCATTCTCCGTGAACAAAATCCGCAAATATGAGGATGCTAAGTACTTCCTGCCAGATTTCGAAGACATAGAAAGATGTCGCAAACCGGAGGACAAGAACAAATCTATCACTACTATTCCGGTCTTCGGGAGCGATACCGAAGAGGAAGAAGAGATAGTTTATTTGAAGCTGCCCTAATGCAACAAGCCGGGACCGTCCACCCCTATTCTGGTCTTCGGCAGCGATTCGGAAGATTAGGTCAATGCCGTATTCTCTGCTCGGCCATCAATAAAAGCCTTCGCTGATGAAGATCAAAGTTTGCAAGTTGCCATAGTTCCGCAAGAGCATTACAAAGAGCTCGATGCACTTGAAACTTATAGTGTGCAAGAACTGCAGAAATTCTATGTCCCCCGAGGCGAAAGGGTGAAAAGGTGATCCTATTCTACCGATCCGGGGAAATCAAAGTGGAAAAAGAAATTTGGCACGGTGCGGATTCTACACTTGACAGGCTCTAGCCCATCCATTTGCCCAGATACTACACAGACGGATTGAAAATACTGTTGAGGCGCCAAAGCGTACCCTTCAAACAGACTGCTCGACAAGCCCAGTTTTACAACAGGATCTGGAACATCCCCGGAACTCAGTGAAAATTGCCCAACGGAAGAATGGAAGCGATCGGGCTTGGATATATCCGATCCAAGAAACGAGAGCGATTCCGCGGCTGCTACGTCATACATGACTTTGATGAAGAAGGAGATGATCTGTGGGAAGATGCTAATCCTGAACCAAAACGAGCGCCCGTCGTGAAAATGCCAAGCCCGTCGTTCGAAGAACAAATGGACAAGCTTATAAGGGAAGCGGGTCAAAAGGTTCGAGACGACCATAATCGCGAAATGGCCATCTCCGAGAAAGCCAGAAAGCGGCGCCTCCTTCAACAATTTGCGGAGAATGATGATGCTCTTCGTCGCCAGCCCGTCATACAAATGACCAGACGCAGAGGTAAAAATAAACCAAAGAACGGAAAAAGCGTTCGACATCGACAAAGCGGGTCCAAGAAGCCACGCGATCGAGAATCGAGCAACCAAGATTCATCTCTTATGAAGAAGATGGGTCGAGCATATTCTTTTCCCCAAGACAAGAAAAAGAAGATATTCGATCTTGTCGTAAAACATCAGATAATGACACTCCCGGAGTCCAAACACCCCGAGCAAGCAAACGAGGTTTCTCACCCAGACTATTGCTCCTATCACCGAGCAATATGTCATCCTCTCAAAGACTGCTTCACCTTCAAGAATTGGGTTGAAGACCAGTATCAACAAGGAAGGTTCGCTCTATCCAGCAGTTGGAGGGTAACCCCACCACAGAAGCATGAACCGAAAGCCATGAGAGTAGAGCCGGATCAACATCGGTCTTGGAATCGATCTCGTACCTGTCACATAATAACGCTATCAGAAGAAGAACCCGAGAACATGTTTAATCTCCCCTGGTTCTTCAAAAACGATAATGATGAGGTGATCTTAGAATTTCCACCGGCGCCAAAAGAGCTGGAAGATGGAATACATACTACTGCAGATAACCTCAGAAAAATTGACTTAGGAACGGCAAACGACCCACGGCCGACATTCGCCAGTGAGCTGTTGTCTGAAGAAAGGGCGGTTACGCTAAAAGACGTGCTCATACAATATAAAGATTGCTTCGCATGGAACTATTCCGAGATGCCGGGATTAGATCCAGAGATTGCTGTGCACAAATTGGCGATATCTCCGGACGTCAAGCCAATAAAGCAAGCACCGAGAAGAATGCGGCTTGAGCTTGAGATGAGCATCAATGCCGAGGTCAATAAGCTAATCGACTCTGGCTTCATCCAAAAAGTTCAATACCCTGACTGGATTGCCAATATCGTCCCAGTGATGAAGAAAAATGGGACGGTGCGCATCTACGTGGACTTCCGGGATCTCAATAAAGCTTGCCTGAAGAACGACTTTCCAGTACCGGTCACCGAGCTGATGATAGATAATACGTCCACTCACGAAGTTTTCTCTTTCATGGACGGCTCATCAGGATACAATCAGATAAAGATGCATCTAGAAGACCAGAAGCATACCGCTTTTCGGACCCTTTTGGGCATATTCTGCTACCAGGTGATGCCCTTCGGTCTAAAGAACGCCGGTGCCACCTATCAGAGGGCCATGACGAAAATCTTCGATGACCTCATACATGAAATCGTCGAATGCTATATCGACGACCTCGTAGTTAAAAGAAAATCATACGAAGAACATTTAGAGCATCTAAAGATCGTATTTCAGCGTCTTCGGAATTACAACTTGAAGATGAACCCTCTCAAATATGCGTTTGGAGTTTCCTCGGGAAAATTCCTAGGATTCATCGTCCGACACCGAGGCATCGAGATAGACCCATCGAAGATCAAGGCAATCATGGAAATGCTTCCGCTGAGGACTCTCAAGCAACTGCGATCTCTCCAAGGAAAGCTCATATATATCCGGCGATTCATTGCCAATCTCTCCGGCAAGTGCCGGCCTTACAGTCGTCTAATGAACAAAGGAACCCCTTTAGTCTGGGATCGCAAATGCCAGGGCGCACTTGACGAGATCAAGCAATACCTGCAGAATCCGCCAATGCTGACCGCTCCAATCAAGGGAAAGCCCCTCATTCTGTATACAGCTGCCCTCGAAGGTTCTTTAGGAGCGCTGTGGGCACAAGAGAATGACCAAGGAAAGGAGAGAGCCCTCTACTATTTGCGTCGAGTCCTCCTGAGGGCAGAAAGAAATTACTCCCCCATCGAAAAACACTGCCTGGCGTTAATCTTTGTGATAACAAAACACCGGCACTATGCGTTGGCGCATGAGGTCCATCTCATATCAAAGGTGGATCCTCTCAAATATTTGATGTCAAAGGCCATATTAACAGGACGACTCGCTAAATGGGCCCTACTCTTGATGGAGTTCTTGATAACTTATCGTCCTCTCAAGGTTGTGAAAGGCCAGGCCATCGCCGACTTCCTCCCCGAGCATCCGATATCTGCCGATTCTTCTTTGAACTGCGAATTGCCCGAAAAGCACGCGTTTGACACGATCGACGAGGAGAGAAGAGAGAATGATACCAGGTGGGAACTCTACTTCGATGGAGCATCTTCCACGAAGAAGCGCAAACAAAGCACCCCCATAATCAAATCTGGGGTGGGCCTCATCTTCGTGACACCACAAGGAGGGATAATGCGCTTTGCCTTTTCCTTGATAGAGCCGAGGACGAACAATGAAGCCGAATATGAAGCTTTGATAGCAGGTCTTGAGATCGCTGTCGACATGGGAATTGAAAACCCCTCATATACGGAGACTCCAATTGGTCGTTAGTCAAGTAAACGACGACTATCAAACGTGCAAGCCTGAGTTGGTGAAGTACGGCGAGAGAGTGCAGCAACTGCTGACTCAAATTCCTTCCTACACATTGCAAAGCATACCGCGTGCGGAAAATAGCAAGGCGGATGCATTGGCCAAACTCGCTAAAGAGCTAGCTGATGAGAACCTCGATGACCTGAGGATCGTTGTGCAAAGCCGTCGGGTTCTTGCACCGGCAGAAATATCTCCAGAGTCGTCCGAAGAAAAGGAAGTGACCAAGAAAACATCCTTACAAATAAAAGATCAGGAAAAGGCTAAGGATTGGAGAGAATTTTTTATAGACTACTTCAAATCCCGTCGAACGCCTGAAGATGCGTCCTCAAGACATCAGCTTATAAAACGAGCTCTATCTTTTGCCTTCGTCAATGATACTCTGTATAAGAGATCATTTGATTCTCTGTGGCTAAGATGCCTGGGACTTGAAGAGGCAAAGAGAGTCGTCCATGAAACTCATAACGGACTCTGCGGTTCTTACCAAGCCAGGCCAAAGATGAAGCTGAAGATCAAAAGGATGGGCTACTATTGGCCCACGATGATCCAAGATTGTCTCGAATACGCAAAGCAGTGCCACTCGTGCCAGATTCACGGGGACTTTATCCATCAGCATCCAAATCCACTACATCCAACGGTGGCTAACTGGCCGTTCGAAATGTGGGAAACTGACATAATCGGGCCCATCGAACCGGCATCATCCAGAGGACATCGGTTCATATTGGCGACAACTGATTACTTCTCCAAATGGGCAGCAGCGATACCGCTAAGAGAAGTTAAGACGGAGAATATCCTCCATTTTTTCAAGACATACGTCATTTACCGGTTCGGCACTCCGCGATAGATTATCTCCGATAACGGGCCAGCCTATAGAAGCTACAAGTTCAGCCTCTTCGCGCAACAGCATAACATAGACTGGAGATACTCTACGGTCTATAATCCCCGAGCTAACGGTCTAGCTGAGGCTTTCAACAAGACCTTGAAAAAGATCGTGAAAAAGACGGTGTCTCGAAATAAAAGGGACTGGCACGAAAGACTGCATGAAGCTCTCTGGGCGTATCGGACTACGTTCAAAATAGCCACGAATACAATGCCTCATGCATTGGTGTTCGGCACAGAAGTAGTACTCCCCCTCGAGATAGAGTTACCCTCTCTACGAGTGGCATTCATTATGAGCTAATGGACGAAGAGAATGCTCACCTTCGGCTTGAGGAGCTCGATGCCCTTGATGAAACCCGGCTCATAGCGCAACAAAATCTCGAAGCTTATAAAAGAAAAGATGACGCGCTCATACGAGAGATTGACTAGGCCGAGAACATTCCGCCAAGGCGAACTCGTACTAGTGGTCAAAAGACCTATGATCCCCAATCGTGCCAAACGGGGGAAATTAGAGCCGAATTACGAAGGCCCGTATATCATAGACAAAGTTTACCAGGGTGGAGCCTATCTACTTATGGACATGCATGGTGAAAGACCTTTCAGGCCAATAAACGGTCGCTTCTTGAAGAAATACTACGCTTGACGAGTCAAGGCCTAGGTCAATGATAGATGACGACGCTTATGTCCGCTCGCTATCTTCCTAAGCCCAAACTCTATAAGTAGTAGCCAACGACGGACCGAAACGTCCTTAAACTAACGACGGACCGAAACGTCCTTAAACTAACAACGGACCGAAACGTCCTTAAACTAACGATGGACCACTATGTCCTAAAATTGGCTATTGACCGAGACGTCGATAAACTACTACGGACCGCAGCATTCTAAGGCTGACAAAAAAAACAAAAAAAATGATATGTCCATAAGAAAAATGGGCACGGATGAAAACCCGAAAGGGCTCCGTGAGTAAAAACAGCAGGGCTACCGGCGAGTTTTGTGAAAACCCGAAAGGGCGTAAGCTTGTTAAAAGACACTTGCAAGGTCCTCTTGACCCTGTAAGGAGAAACCACCTGCGTGAGATCCTTACGACTCACAAAGGAGAAACACACTTAGGGATCCCCACGATCCCTAAGGAGAAATTACACTTGCGAGATCCTCACGACTCGTAAGGAGAACCCTTCTTTGAGACCCTCACGGCTTATAGGATTCAAAAGCCTTAAGCTTCAGGGATCTGAACCTGTTCTTAAGCCATCACAGCCTCCAATTCTGCCCTACAAGCGTCTCAATATCGACCCTTGTAAACAATCCACGGGCGCGAATAAACATTTCCCTAACAAAGTCCCACCAGAGACTGGGGATATGCTCATATGGCAAAAGACACTTGTAAGTTCTCTCGACTTATAAGGAGAAAGCACTCTTGTAAGATCTTTACGACTTATAAGAGACCATACACTTAGGAATCCTCACGATTCTTAAGGAGAAAACACACCTACAAGATCCTCACGACTCGTAGGGAGAAATACCTTTATGAGACCCTTACGGCTCATGAAGTCAAAAGCCTTAGTCGACAGGATCTTAACCCTGTTAACTAAGCCACCTTTGTTCGAACCGACAAAGGCAAATGATGATTCGCTCCTGACAATATCCCAGTTGTAGCGATGCTGATGCCTAAATCGGTATCAAATCCCAAACTCGCAGCGAAAAGCCAGCGAGCCACAAATGCATACGAAATAGCCGAAATGATTGGGCAACTTGCAACAAAATCAGCAAGTAAAAACATATGCATACAAAATAGCCGAAATGGTTGGGCAACTCGCAATAAAAAGCAGCGAGTAAAAACAAAAAAATGGCCAAAATGATTGGGCACCGCGAAAAGATAGCCGAAATGATTGTGCAATCGCGACTCTCGTGATATAAAAGCTGAAATGATAGAGCATCGTGGAAAGAAAAATATAAAATGAAACTTTTTGCCCTACTGGTGAGATCACATCGATCCCTGTATACAATCCAGGGGCACAAACAAAGAGGGAACCATACCTTCCCCCTAGGATCCATCCGAAAGAGAGCCAAATCTTGACGGTTCACAGAAAGCCTGGAGATCATCTCAACATTCGTCTCATTACAACAGACGCAATATCAGCAAAGCGGAACCATGGCAATTCCCAATTCCATGACTCGGCGGTGCATAGACAACCGAGAGTCAATCCCCGAATCTGTAAAATGCGGATAAAGTCAACCAAATCCTGGTCTAGTGGAACACGGCTTATGTCAATCCTGATCCCATGGAAAGCGTCCAGAGCGGATCCTGGTCCTTGTGGAACACGGCTAATGTCAATCTTGACCCCGAGGAAGCATCCGGAGCAAATCCTGGTCTAGTGAAACACGGCTAATGTCAATCCTGACCCCATGGGAAGCGTCCCGAGCGGAACCTGGTCCTTGCGGAACACGGCTAATGTCAATCCTGACCCCGTGGGAAGCGTCCAGAGAGAAACCTGGTCCTTGCGGAACACGGCTAATGTCAATCATGACCCTGTGGGAAGCGTCCAGAGCAAATCCTGGTCTAGTGGAACACGGCTAATGTCAATCCTGACCCCGTGGAAATCATCCAGAGCGGAACCTGGTCCTTGCGGAACACGGCTAATGTCAATCCTGACCCCGTGGGAAGCATCCAGAGCAAATCCTGGTCTAGTGGAACACGTCTTATGTCAATCCTGATTTCGTGGGAAGTGTCCAGAGAAAATCCTGGTCTAGTGGAACACGGCTAATGTCAATCCTGACCCCGTGGGAAGCGTCCAGAGCGGATCCTGGTCCTTGCGGAACACGGCTAATGTCAATCCTGGCCCCGTGGGAAGCATCCAGAGCAAATCCTGGTCTAGTGGAACACGGCTTATGTCAATCCTGACCCCGTGGGAAGCGTCCAGAGCGGATACTGGTCCATGCGGAACACGGCTAATGTCAATCCTGACCCCGTGGGAAGCGTCCAGAGCGGAACCTGGTCCTTGCGGAACATGGCTAATGTCAATCCTGACCCCGTGGGAAGTGTCCAGAACGGTACCTGGTCCTTGCGGAACACGGCTAATGTCAATCCTGACCCCGTGGGAAGCATCCAGAGCAAATCCTGGTCTAGTGGAACACGGCTTATGTGTTAGTGTATATGCCCTAGAGGCCATTACTGTATCATACTGGATTGTATATTACTTGATGGAAGCTTGGGATATTCACCTTGTATTGACATTCTTGCTCAAAATGGTAGTATGCTACTTGGTTTGTTTCTGCTTTAATGTGTGCATGTATTTCTTTTAGCATATCGCCTTTACACATTAGTGGAGCCCTTAGGATCTTTGCTTGATTACCAGCGTTGTGATGGCAGTCACACTCGTGGGGGCTGGGTAATCCATAAGCACATCCTTATGCAGGTCCCTAGTCGCAGGACTATCGAGACAGGGCATCGATACTCCGGAGTAGACTAGCGTATGCGCTTCTCATCCCAGCTTGGGAGACGGTCTGTCCCACAGCCGTC
Organism: Agapanthus africanus; assembly: GCA_030015575.1. Taxonomy (NCBI): domain Eukaryota; kingdom Viridiplantae; phylum Streptophyta; class Magnoliopsida; order Asparagales; family Amaryllidaceae; genus Agapanthus; species Agapanthus africanus. The sequence goes on along the minus strand of CM057340.1, from coordinate 115,031,304 downwards.
AGTACGTCGTACTTGAGATAGTATGCGGGTGCTCGTTAGGTTACGAGTACACTGGACAAGACTCGTCGGGAACTGTTGGTTGGTATTATACCTATCGTCAGTTATCAGTTCCCAGGTGACATGAGTACAGCTTAGTCCATTGACTTGACACTGTCACTTCGCCTCGAGTGTGTTCCCACTGTACTTTGATTACTACCCTACCACGGCTCAAAGGAGTCATGCAAACAGGTAGTTTTTGGGTGCAGTCCCGAAGCACTTGGAGGCAGTGACGGTTAGACAGGATTCGTCTCTCTCGGTATTGGGGGTTGATATCGCGCTGTGTCTAGGAGAGCCATTACATAAAGTCCCTGGCCAGGGCAAGCGAGATAGACTGGTAGGTTTCCAGTGTTATCTCAGGTGTTCTGGGCTACACTCCGACACGACTTGTACCGCTAGTAGGGGATTGACGTTTACCGCCCCCTTAGGCCCGCCATGCGATGTTCTTAGACGAACAGACCGGACTGTACGGAGACTGTCACATTCAGGCTCAGTAGGAGTTCAGATGGGTTTATCTCGTCAGTCTTCTTATCGGTATCTACCTAGGGACCGTTACGTGCAGCTAGTGCCGCTTGCGGTCTGTGGTTAAACCCACTGCCAGCGTAGTGTCGAGTCTTTAGAGTCCCACAAAGAGGGTTATTCGCCTTTAGGCAAAATGAGTAGAGGTCGCATGGTTTTGCGACGGGGTTCGTTCACATCCGCGCACTTGTACACGTTTGGAGTCCGGACAGCTTATACTAGCGGGCTTTGGTTTAAGCCGGATCCTAGTATATGATTTGGGATTGGTTTTATCTCATTGTATTCGTGTTCCTCGGAACACGGATACGGATGTGTATGCACAGTTGACTGAGACAGAGGCAGAGGACTTTCATTAGGGCTGATGACCATTGTTATTTTCTTAACCCTAATGTTTATGTGTGAATTATGATTTATTAATTTTAGTTAATTATAATTGTGCATGGTTAGGGTTTTTGACCATTTGACTTTACTTGACTTGTTGACCTAGGTTGACAAGCTGACTATCATCATTCCATATGAAAGATGCTCTTTGATCCTTGCAAAAGCATTTAATGTGAAATGATAATGGTCATTTCTTGATTAACTATGACAATTATCTTTAGCTAATTATCTATTTTTCATAAATCACATATATGTGAGAAGGGTTGCATTATTCTTCTCACTTGATCATTTTCATACTCTCTCCTCCTCTTCCTCTCTCTCTAGCTCTCCCCTCTCATGAGTTGAGAACCCTTTGAGCTTGAGATAAAACCCTCAAAAATACTCTCTACTCTTTCTAAGGTCCTAGGTTTAGCACACCAAGCACCTTAGTTACTTCTAGTTTGAAGTTGGAGCCAAAGGTAGAGGCCCTCGGGTGGATCTTTCTTCGGCAAGAGAAGGCGACGAGACGATCCATTCTTTCACTCCAAGGAGCAAGAAGAGAAGGACTTAAAGACCTAGGTATAACCCCCTTTCCGAGTAGCTAAACTCTTTTTAGCTTTGTAGTTAGTTTTGTTTAGCAAAGATCCCTCCTTTACATAGTCCATGTTGCCTAGTGTTGTAAAAATCAGATTTTTCATAACGTTTCCGCCTCCCCGCAAGCACCGGGGTGGGCATCGTGGACTTTCAGTGGTATCAGAGCCTAGCTAAACACAAACTAACTAGTTAACAAAGTATTTAGAACTTCGATCGGAAAAATCGCAAATTTTTTTTCTCGAAACCCTAAGTTTCTGCCGGTTTTTAAACCTGCTCTAAAAATAATATATCATACTTCAAAAATCGGCTCAGGGTTTTGTAAAGACACCTACCAAAAACGGTCCACTGAACCAGTCAAAGCGCCGCGGTTCCGCGGCAAGAACATGCTTCTTACCGCGGATCCGCGGCCGAGTTGACTCGGCCGTGGACCGAGTTTGGTGCAGTGTTCTTCTGTTGAGGTTTTAGGATTTTTAATATAGTTTGTTTCCACCCAGATTTTCCAGAGAACAAGTTAGTTTTTGGGGTGGTCACGAATCCGTATTTTGATCGAATTTCTTTACACTTTGGCTAATGGGTTATATCTGTGATGTGATATATGTATTGAATGTCCGCTAATCGCTATACGTCGATTAGTGGGGGTTATACATATCTGTGATCTGTAATGTTGATGGTTTGTGTATACGAATTCGTTGGATTGTCGCGGATGAATAGCCGGGGGTTGTGAGATGGGAGTTTTCTTATTCTTTCAATTTTTGTAATATGTAAATTGATGTAATATTATTTGTATGGCCGCACAACCGGGTCGGGGTTGTAGCTGTCATTGTATAATTTCTTTTTACTATTTTTGCTCCTAGGATAGACCCAAGGTGGGGTGCATAAACTACCGGGTACCTCGAAGTGCCGAGTGGCCTACTCACGTTGTTGAAGGAGGTTGCTTCACTTCGGATACTTGGCGGGTAGTTTGCCGCACCCATAGGGGTCTAGGGTGGGGTTTGGCTATTCATCGCGATCGTGTAATCCGTTCTTCGTTACAGGCTCGTACGAATTGCGGATTCCTTGTATATCCAATGTATTCATCTGTGATCTGGAATGGCTATCATTGCATGTGACTAATGTTTATATATATCTATATGATATCTATTTAGGCGTTGCTTATGTTTTGCATCCGCGCTAGTTCAGCCCCCGCTGTGTCGTTAGTTAAGTAACCTAACGGGTGATGATGGGACCCCATGGTGAATGCGGATGACATAAGCGTACATCATATTTTCGTTGTTTTATGCAATGGTAGGATTAAATGATAGGACGCATTGGAATTAATGCAAGAAAAAATAAACCAAGTAAAAGTCGTTGGAACACTTTGAAAACCACTCGGTTCTTTTCAAAATCAAACTTTTAAATGCGGAGCTTGAACCACTCCTTAAACCAAACTTTTAAATGCGGAGCTTGAACCACTCCTTTTGAAAGCTATCTCGTTCCATCGATTATATCAAGTTCACTACGTTCATGGTTTCACCAAAACCATTCGTAGCCCTCCGTCGTTTCACATGAATGGTCAATAAGTATTCAAGCTATGTTTGTTGGCCAAAGTCAAGGCATAGTGATTGGTAGCTATTGGGTATTCATGTGCAGCATAGATAGATGTGTTGGTTTGGGGCAGTCGTTCTACCTTGTTGGCCAAAGTCAAGGGTATGTGCGGGTGGGCTCAAATTAACCTGGAGAATGACGGGTAGAACTTGACATGTGGCTTATGATTTGTTGGCCAAAGTCAAGGTCATAAGAGCATGGGGCAAAAATCCACATCTTGAGTTTCAAAAGAACTGAAACTTGCTAGCGCTGCATACCATTTGAAGTGTGATGATTCTGGTAGGATTCCTTCAGTTTTGCCACGCGATGATATTTGGATCCCGATCCTACTGTGAGTATATGCTACTCCTCCGGAACTTTCTCACTTAACGATCAATGCTATAAACCAAGTAGGTGTCTAGAAAGGTGTTAGCGGGGCTACGCCCACAGGGAAAAGAGGTTACTTAATTAAGGAACTTCGCGAAAGCGTTGGAAAACCTCCCTCGAAGTACCGATACTGGCCTGGCTGAACGGTTAAGTAAGAATTGTACGGTGAGATTGATCCCGACTAGTTCTTCCTTTATGGTTTGAGGAGGGATTCGAGAGACAGTGGGAGCCATCCTGTTTAAACAAATTAAAAACCACTCTAAACTTGCAAGAGCATCATACTAAAGTGTTTCTTCTCTCTCTCCTAATTGCAGCGACCATTTATCATGACTGGACTTAAGTTACTTCTAGATAAAAACATACTGACAGGGCCAAACTATAAAGATTAGCTCAGGAATGTCAAAATGGCAATCACTTATGACAAGTTAGGGTATCTTCTTACCACCAAAGCTCCCCCTATCCCAGGTCCCAAAACCAGTGTCGCGGATAGGGAAATCCGTAAGACTTGGGAAATCGACTGCGCGAAGGCCAAGTGCCTCGTGCTTGCCTTTATGGACAACGAACATCAGAGGAGGCACGAGAATATGGACCTCGAATCCATATTTCTCCATACAAAAGAACTGTATGGAGAGCAATCTCGTATCGTCAGATACGAAGTGTCGAAGAAGTTGTTTTCGACAAGATTAGCCGTCGGATCATCGGTAGCGGAACACGTGCTTAAGATGATTGGCTACATAGAGGAGCTCGCGAACCTTGGGACCACATTGGAGAATGAGCTCTATACGGACTTGATTCTCCAGTCCCTTCCTTCCACTTACGCCCAGTTCATCCTGAACTTCAACTTGCAGGAAAATGAAGTTGAACTTTCAGAACTCCTCAACATGCTGAGGAGTGCAGAGGGCACCCTACAGAAAGGTAGGGAAACATCCACTTTGTTTGTAGGAGGATCTTCCTCTTCTAGGTCCAGGGCGAAAGCCAAGGGAGAGAAGAAGAAAACCGCCGCCAAACCAAGGGGCGGTGTTAGTAAAGTGGATACGAAGGGAAAGGCAAAAGCAACAAAGGTAGCGGGGAAGCTTGTGGATAAGGAAGAGTGCTTTTACTGTCATAAGAGTGGACATTGGAAGAAAGATTGCAGGGCTTAGAAAGCCAGAACACAAGATCTGAAGCAGGTTGCGGCTTCAGCTTCAGGTGTGTATGTTATTGAGAACTGTCTATCAATAAACTCTACGTCCTGGGTATTGGATACCGGATCAGGATCTCATATCTGTAATTCTTTCCAGGCGTTGAGAAAGTGTAGGTTTTTGAAAGCAGGTGACATGACCCTCAAAGTTGCAAACGGAGCTAGCATGGATGCTGAGGCCGTGGGGGACTATCACCTGGGAATGTCAGATGGACATGTTTTGGTTTTACGTAATTACTTTTTTGTATCCAATGCAACTTGTAATATCATTTCTGTATCTTTAGTTTCTAAAGAAGGTTATGAATTTGCGTTTGTAAGTAATGTTGTAAACATTCACCTTAATCAAGTTCTGATTGGGTCAGGTACATTGAGCAATGGTATATATGTATTAAACCAACCGCAGATTTTCAATGTCCAGAATACACACGAAAGAAAGTCTCTGAAAACAAATCAGACTTTCTTATGGCATTGTAGACTGGGTCACATCAATGAAAGAAGGTTGACAAAGTTACATACAGAAGGATATTTGGATCCGTTCGAATATCAATCATATACAACTTGTCAATCCTTTCTCAAAGGAAAGATGACAAAGTCTCCGTTCACTGGACACGGAGTGAGAGCGAGCGAGCTCTTAGGACTCGTACACAGCGACGTATGCGGTCCAATGTCTACACATGCACGAAGCGGTTATTCTTACTTCATTACTTTTACGGATGACTTTTCAAGGTACGGTTATGTCTTCTTAATGAAACATAAATCCGAAGCCTTTGGAAAATTCCAGGAATATAAGAAGGAAGTAGAAAACAAACAGGCAAAAGTATCAAGACACTGAGATCTGATCGAGGTGGTGAATACTTGAGTGCCGAGTTCCTGGATTACTTAAAAGAGAATGGAATTCTCTCTCAGCTTACTCCTCCATACACTCCGCAACATAACGGTGTATCGGAGAGACGGAACCGAACCCTATTGGATATGGTACGGTCCATGATGAGTAACGCTGAGTTACCGCGATCATTCTGGGGATATGCACTAGAATCAGCTGCATACCTTTTGAACCGAGTTCCAACTAAGACTGTGCTTACTACACCATATCAGATATGGTGTGAGAAGAGACCCTATCTTAATCACATTAAGACATGGGGATGTTCAGCTTTTGTCAAAAAGCAGCATGCGGACAAGCTCGAGGCACGCTCAGTACAGTGCAAGTTTGTAGGATATCCAAAGAACTCCAAAGGATATTTCTTCTATTGCGAAGAGGAACAAAAGGTTTTTGTTTCTCGTCATGCCTACTTCTTGGAAACTGAGTTTTTGGAAAATCAGATAAGTGGGAGCGCAGTAGAACTGGAAGAAATTCCAGAACCACGAGCTATTACTGAAAGTTTAGTAGAACCAGAGGGTTCGAAAGATCAGAACATTCCTGCGCCGCTCCGCAGAAGTAGTAGGCAGTCTCATCTGCCCGAGAGATACTACGGTTTTCTCATAGACGGGGATAGAGAGGATTGCATCATTGATAGTGATGAGCTGACTAGCTTCTAGTAGGCCATTCAGAGCGTTGACTCGGTAAAATGGTTGGATGCAATGCGGACCGAAATGGAGTCCATGTACACCAACAAAGTATGGACGTTGGACATTGCTCCAGATGGGGTAAAACCCGTAGGATGCAAGTGGATCTTCAAAAGGAAGATTGGTGTAGATGGACAGGTTGAGACCTATAAAGCTAGACTTGTTGCAAAGGGTTTCCGTCAAAGACCTGGCTTGGACTATGACGAAACCTTTTCTCCAGTGGCTATGCTGAAATCCATTCGGATCCTTCTTGCCATTGCTGCCTTCCACGATTATGAGATCTGACAGATGGACGTAAAGATCGCTTTTCTAAATGGAAATTTAGAGGAGTGTGTCTATATGGATCAGCCAGAGGGTTTCATTCAGAGTGGGAGCAGCGGAAAGGTGTGCAAGTTGCTTAAGTCCATCTATGGACTAAAGCAGGCATCGCGGAGTTGGAACATCTGTTTTGATGAGACGGTCAAAGAATTTGGCTTTATCAAAAATCCAGATGAACCATACATCTATAGTAGATTTGTAGCGAGAACTGTAGTATTCCTCGTTTTATACGTGGATGACATTCTCTTGATAGGAAATGACATTCCTATGCTACAATCTGTCAAAGGGTTCTTGTCACACAGGTTCTCCATGAAAGACCTGGGTGATGCCTCATACATTCTGGGGATCCGGATCTATCGTGACAGATCCAAGAGGATATTAAGACTCTCACAGTCCATGTACATCGACACCATACTGAAAAGATTCAGTATGGAAGATTCCAAGCGCGGTAATCTACCGGATTGTCACGGGATCACCCTCTCCAAAGAGATGTCTCCCAAGACTGATTTGGAAAGGGATCGCATGTCTATTATACCCTACGCTTCTGCGGTAGGCTCTATAATGTATGCGATGTTGTGTACCAGACCAGATGTAGCTTATGCACTAAGTGTGGTAAGCCGGTATCAGTCAAACCCTGGGGAGAAACACTGGATAACGGTAAAGAACATTCTCAAGTACCTGAGAAGGGCTAAGGAGATGTTCTTGGTGTATAGCGGAAAAGACCTCCAGATCGATGCCTTTGCTGACTCCAGCTTCCAGAGTGACAAGGATGATTCCAAGTCCATGTCGGGTTATGTCTTTACCCTCTATGGAGGGGCGGTGTGTTGGAAGAGTTCCAAACAGGAAACCATTGGTGACGCAACGATGGAAGCGGAATATATCGCTGCTGCAGATGCCGCAAAAGAAGCCGTCTGGATAAGGAAGTTCCTAACAGAACTTCAGGTGGTTCCGTCCATTGTTGATCCAGTACCTCTGTATTGCGACAACAACGGGGCTATAGCTTTAGCGAAGGAACCCAGGTCCCATCAGAAGTCCAGGCACATCTTGAGGCGGTATCACCTGATCAGGGAGATCGTGGGTCGCCAGGAGATCGAGGTTCGGAGAGTTGCTATGGAAGATAACAGTGCTGATCCATTCACCAAGGTCTTACCCCAGACTCAGTTAGAGCGGCTGATCGAGAAGATAGGTCTTCGATACATTAGTACATGGCCTTAGTGCAAGTGGGAGATTGTTAGTGTATATGCCCTAGATGCCATTACTGTATCATACTGGATTGTATATTACTTGATGGAAGCTTGGGATATTCACCTTGTATTGACATTCTTGCTCAAAATGGTAGTATGCTACTTGGTTTGTTTCTGCTTTAATGTGTGCATGTGTTTCTTTTAGCATATCGCCTTTACACATTAGTGGAGCCCTTAGGATCTTTGCTTGATTACCAGCGTTGTGATGGCAGTCACACTCATGGGGGCTGGGTAATCCATAAGCACATCCTTATGCAGGTCCCTAGTCGCAGGACTATCAAGACAGGGCATCGATACTCCGGAGTAGACTAGCGTATGCACTTCTCATCCCAGCTTGGGAGACGATCTGTACCACAGCCGTCAGTACGTCGTACTTGAGATAGTATGCGGGTGCTCGTTAGGTTACGAGTACACTGGACAGGACTCGTTGGGAACTGTTGGTTGGTATTATACTTATCGTCAGTTATCAGTTCTCAGGTGAAATGAGTACAGCTTAGTCCGTTGACTTGACACTGTCACTTCGCCTCGAGTGTGTTCCCACTGTACTTTGATTACTACCCTACCATGGCTTAAAGGATTCGTGCAAACAAGTAGTTTTTGGGTGCAGTCCCGAAGCACTTGGAGGCAGTGACGGTTAGACAGGATTCGTCTCTCCCGGTATTGGGGGTTGATATCGCGCTGTGTCTAGGAGAGCCATTACACAAAGTCCCTGGCCAAGGCAAGCGAGATAGACTGGTAGGTTTCCGGTGTTATCTCAGGTGTTCTGGGCTACACTCCGACACGACTTGTACCACTAGTAGGGGACTGACGTTTACCGCCCCCTAGGCCCGCCATGAGATGTTCTTAGACGAATAGACCAGACTGTACGGAGACTGTCACATTCAGGCTCAGTAGGAGTTCAGATGGGTTTATCTCGTCGGTCTTCTTATCGGCATCTACCTGGGGACCGTTACGTGCAGCTAGTGCCCCTTGCGGTGTGTGGTTAAACCCACTGCCAGCGTAGTGTCGAGTCTTTAGAGTCCCACACAGAGGGTTATTCGCGTTTAGGCAAAATGAGTAGAGGTCGCATGGTTTTGCGACGGGGTTCGTTCACATCCGCGCACTTGTACACGTTTGGTGTCCGGACAGCTTATACTAGCGGGCTTTGGTTTAAGCCGGATCCTAGTATATGATTTGGGATTGGTTTTATCTCATTGTATTCGTGTTCCTCGGAACACGGATACGGGTGTGTATGCACAGTTGACTGAGACAGAGGCAGAGGACTTTCATTAGGGTTGATGACCATTGTCATTTTCTTAACCCTAATGTTTATGTGTGAATTATGATTTATTAATATTAGTTAATTATAATTGTGCATGGTTAGGGTTGTTGACCATTTGACTTTACTTGACTTGTTGACCTAGGTTGACAAGTTGACCTTCATCATTCCATATGAAAGATGCTCTTTGATCCTTGCAAAAGCATTTAATGTGAAATGATAATGGTCATTTCTTGATTAACCATGACAATTATTTTTAGCTAATTATCTATTTTTCATAAATCATATATATGTGAGAAGGGTTGCATTATTCTTCTCACTTGATCATTTTCATTCTCTCTCCTCCTCTTCCTCTCTCTCTAGCTCTCCCCTCTCATGAGTTGAGAACCCTTTGAGCTTGAGATAAAACCCTCAAAAATACTCTCTACTCTTTCTAAGGTCCTAAGTTTAGCACACCAAGCACCTTAGTTACTTCTAGTTTGAAGTTGGAGCCAAAGGTAGAGGCCCTCGGGTGGATCTTTCTTCGGCAAGAGAAGGCGACTAGACGATCCGTTCTTTCACTCCAAGGAGCAAGAAGAGAAGAACTTGAAGACCTAGGTATAACCCCCTTTCCGAGTAGCTAAACTCTTTTTAGCTTTGTAGTTAGTTTTGTTTAGCAAAGATCCCTCCTTTACATAGTCCATGTTGCCTAGTGTTGTAAAAATCAGATTTTTCATAACGTTTCCGCCTCCCCGCAAGCTCCGGGGTGGGCAACGTGGACTTACATTATGTCAATCCTGACCCCGTGGGAAGTGTCCAGAGCAGATCCTGGTCTAGTGGAACACGGCTAATGTCAATCCTGACCCCGTGGGAAGTGTCCAGAGTGGATCCTGGTCCTTGCGGAACACGGCTAATGTCAATCCTGACCCCGTGGGAAGCATCCAGAGCGAATCCTGGTCCCGTGGAACACGGTTTAAGTCAATCCTGACCCCGTGGGAAACGCCCAGAGCAACCCCTGACTCCGTGAAATGCGGATAATGTCAACCCTATAAATCACTTACGGGTCCTTTCGACTCGTAAGGAAAAAAACTCTCTTGTAAGATCCTTACGACTTATAAGAGAACACACACTTAGGAATCCTCATGATTCCTAAGGAGAAAATACACCTACGAGATCCTTTCGACTCGTCGGGAGAAAATTCTTTATGAGACCCTCACGGCTCATAAAGTTGAAAAGCCTTAGGCAGCAGATCTGAACCTGCTTCCTAAGCCATCACTACCTCTCGAACAGTTCAACACGGAATGTTCTCTATCAACTACAGGTAACATGCCAGCAACAAAGAAAAGAGAAGAAAAGCAAGAGATGACACAAGATAGTACGAAAGAAATGTATCTTTTATTCATAAATTCAATTGGGAACAAAATATATCATATGAAAGAATAAAAGATGGATACATGTTATTCAAAATTTACAAATTGGTACAAAAACAACTATTGGGAGGGAGGCGTTTTCAATAAACCAATCAGTTGCTCGGGCACTCCTCTCAGCCCCCTTTCACGATCAGCTACCGCGGCCAACTCCGCTTCAACCTGAGTCCGTTGTTGCAAATAAGATGAAAGTTGCTCATCAATGACCCGCTGAGCTGCCTCACGACTTTGCGCATCTCGCTCGATGAGGTCGAGCTTCTGCCTCAGCGTTAGCCCGATAGAAATACATTTTAGAAGGCCCTCAAAGATAGCTTTCAACTGTACAGCATTTGCATCAACCTTAGCATGCAGTCGAGCATATTCACTTGAAGCCTCTTCACATTCCTTATGTTTTAAGGCCGCTTCTTGTTCAAGATGGCGGAAGTAGGGAGTGCTCTGCTCAACCCACGCAGCCCGCTGGGAGTTCACAGCCAGGACCTCGAGAGCAGGACGTCCGAATTCGAGCTCATGCAGACAGGCTTCAATTTTCCTGCAGTGATTAACCCAAGACTCAACGACGCCCTCACTATGAAAGTTCACGAGCGTCGCCAGCATAGGATTAACCTCCGCAGCAAAATCTGCAGCGAATGTAAGAGCTTCCGCGTCAAGCTCCTCGATATAATCGCTCAACATGCGCAGACTAGTCTGTTGGTTATAGTGCACTCAAAGTCAATTATTGGATTGCAGGTACGTGATTGCAATGATTGAGGAGGACCTATACCGGTAACACAGTCTTACTTGAGATGATAGTATGCTATCTGGTTTGCCTTTATCAGTCATGTAAAGGTTCAGGTGACTGATCACTGTTACACGTTGATAGAGCCCTTAGGATCTTGCTTGACTACCAACAGTATGATGGCGATCATATACGTGAGAGTTGGGTAGTCTATAAGCACATCCTTAATAGTAGTCCCTAGTCGTGGGAGTTTCAAGACAGGGCATCGATACTCCGGAGTAGACTAGTATATACAGTCGAGAACCCCGACGAGGGGCGGTGGCCGGTCTCACCAGCCATTGGTGTCAGTTGGATCACTTGAGATGTGTACAGGTGCTCATTGGGTTATGAGTATACCGGACAGGACTCGCCGGGAACCTGCTAGTTGGTATTATACCTATCATCAGATAGCAATTACCTGGTGACATGTGTACATGTTAGTTCATCGACCCGAGGTCGTCATTTGTCTCGTGTGAGTTCCCACTGTGCTTTGATTTCTACCCTACCATGGCTCAAAGGAGTCATGCAAACAGGTATTTTTTGGGTACAGTCCCGAGTCACATGGAGGCAGGTGAGCGGATCGGCAGGGGCTTCGTCTCTCCCGGTATTGGGGGTGAGATCGTGCTGTGTCTAGGAAGGCCATTACACCAAGTCCTTGGCCAAGGCAGGTGAGAATTACTGGTAAGTATTCCAGTAGTTTCTCAGGGTTTTCAGGGCTTGTCTCCGACACGACTTATACAGTTTTAGGGATCTGACGTTACCAGCCCCCTAGCCCGATATACGATACTCATAGATGAACGGACCGGACTGTACGTATATTGTCACTGTTAGGCTCAGTAAGGTTTCAGGATGAGTTCGCTCATCGGCTACCCTTGAGGTCAGTACATGGGCAGCCGTTACGCACTGCTAGTGCCGCTGACGTTCTTGTGGTTAAACCCACTGCTAGGGTACTGACGAGTCATTAGAGTCCCCCACAGATAGTTTTCCAAGTTCGGGCGAAACGTTGTAGAGGCCGTATGGTTTTATGGCAGGGTTCGGAAATTGCACGTGCGTTTACGCACGTGTCATATTTCGGGTAGATAATACTGGTGGGCTTTGGTTTAAGCCGAATCCATGTATCATATTGTGTAGATATAATATTTTTGTCTCAGTTGCATTTGTATTCGGTCGTAATACAAATGCGGGTATGTTTATACTGTTACGGGGTTATCCTGAAATTCATTTCGGGATCGCTTTTCGAAGTTTCCAGTTTTCTATCAGCCGTCTTAAACATTCGGTTTAATGCGGATTTATATTTTCTTGAGGGTGAGTCATGAGGGTGAGTCATGAGGAAGCTTCTTGTTTTGGTGACTAGGTTTAGTGTGTCACCATTTTGCATTAAATGGTTGATGACTAGGTTTAGTGACTCATTATGTGCATTAATTGGTTGATGAGGTGTTAGATGACTCATTCATTCCATTAATGTTGTGATAAGTTATGATAAGCTTCTATTATGGTCACCCCCCTTGCTCCTACACTCACCTCTCCTCTTCATATAGTGGCCGGCCATTCAAAGAGAAGGATGATGATTTTAATTTGGTTCATATAAATTTGATAAGCTCATTTCTCATTTCATTCCATTCAAAAGGCAACTTCATTAACCGTTCATCCATGGCTTTTGATGAAGCGAGACAAAGTGTTCTACTCATTCTCTACATCAATCTTGGACATGTCGGCTAGCAAACTTCATGTCTGAGTTGCCTCGGTTCAGAGGCGGGAGCCCGTATAAAGATCCGTTGACATGGTGCCACCTGGACGAGGAGACCGGAGATCGAGCGAGATCACAGATGCCGCAAAGGAGCGTGGGATGATGGCTAAAGAATGAAGGACTCGGATCGTTCGGTATAGCCTTTCTACCCAGTTTGTAGTTTGTTAGTTTAGCGTTAATGGTAAGATCCGGGTTAAAGTATGCGATAGCGTCAGTTATAAAAGTTTTTGTTCCGCGTTGGCGTCAGATTGACGGCCGGGGCGCTACCGTACACTTACATGGTATCAGAGCCACGCCATTAAGCTTTACTAACTTGTTCTAACGCGTTTAAAACGTCGATCGAACGGAATTTCGAAAACCGCATTTTTCTGTGTAAAGTTTCTGTCAAATTTTTAAACAGGTCTAAAAATCATTTTGAGCATCTCAGAAAATCGTGCAGGCTTTTTAAGAACACAGTGAAAATTTGAGCCCATGATTCGACCGTACGGCCGCGGAACTGTCGCACATGCCTTGCTTTGGCCGCGGATCCGCGTCCGTCTTGGTGCTTCAGTGGGCCAAATTTCTTCTGGGGCTTCTTCATGGGAAATTGTGGTTTCTGGAATGTTTGTTTTGGGCCCAGATTTTATTACTGTACTGCAGATGTACGTGGGGCCCACTTCGGGAAGTTTTGTCGATCGAAATATTAAACTTGTTAGTTTACAGTACTTATATTATATCTCCGACTGTGAATGTCATTCGAGCGGTAAATTGTGTCTAATTGCTATAGTCCTTTTAGACGGATTTGCGAACGTGACATTCGCGTTGATGTTCTGTGTTGTGCTGTGATGTTGCGAATTTGTCATGGTGGATAGCAGTGTGCAATGGTAGTGCAGTTTGGATTTATTTATACATTTGATATTGCGGGGCGAGCATCCAACATGTGGACTACCGTCACTGCCTGTTTGTATAATATTCTTTTGGGGCACGACCGGGCTGAGGTTGATGTACCCGTTGTACATATTTTTCATTTCTGTACTAGGTTTTACCCCGTGACGGAGTGCACGGATAGCCGAGTTCTGGAGGGCAACGGGTCCGCATTTCATGGCTTTGAGAGGCAGAGGGGCCTCACTCTAGAATTGGCAGACTATTCGCCGCACTCGTAGGGGGTACAGGTTGACCCAAGGAGGGGTGCTCAAGTTACCGGATTCCGTGAAGTACAGGGTGGTCCATTCACTATGCTGTAGGGGGCTGCCTCGCTTCAGGTTTTGGCGGGTAACTTGCCGCATAGGTTTCATTGCACAGGCTATCCATACGACCAGGGGAACGTCGGGTTTCAGCAGCGGCTCTGTGATACCCGGGGATCCCAGATTATCTGTATTGTTCTGTGATGCTTTTTACTTTTCTGTAATGTTGCATATTATCACGCCTGGAGCGATTTGTATATTGGTATATATACTAGTAGATGTTGTATATGTTTTACACCCGCGCTAGTTCAGTCCCCGCTCTGTCGTTAGTTAAGTAACCTAACGGGTGATGACGGGACCCAGTGGCGAATGCGGATGGCATATACGTACATTTTATTTTCGTTCTTTTCTGGTGTGATTAATTGATGGGACTGCGTTGATTCTGATCAATGCAAAGGAAAACAAACCTGTTTGGATATTGTTGGAACAGTTTTAAAAAGTGTTATTACAAAGACGTTTTCTTTTTTTTTGCATAGTGGTATTCAGTTGGAATATCCTGCACCTCATTCCACGGGGAAAGAGCCGAGATCCCTTCACCGGAAGTGACCCCTTGGGCAGAAGTTTACATCAGGGTAATAACATCACTATAGTCGATTACATGTTGCTTTGCATCGCGGTATTCAGTTGGAATATCCTGCATCTCATTCCACGAGGAAAGAGCCGAGATCCCTTCACCGGGAGTAACCTCTTTAGCAAAGGTTTTCGCCACTATATTTTTATAAAAAGCTATCAGGTTCCTTCAGCGATATCAAGTTCGTTACGTTAAGGGTTTTTCGCCAAAAATAAGCCGTAGCCCTCCGTCGTTTCAGACGGTAGCACGTAGTATTCATGCTATGTTTGTTGGCCTTCGTCAAGGCATAGTGGATGGTAGCTGTTTGTTACTGTTCTGTTGCATAGATAGATGAGTTGGTTTGGGACAGTCGTATTACTTTGTTGGCCTTCATCAAGGGTATGTACGGGTGGGTTCTAATTGACAAGATAATGACGGGTAGAACTTGACATGCGACTTATGATTTGTTGGCCTTCGTCAAGGTCATAAGAACATGAGGTAAAAATCACATCGGGAGTTTCTAAAGAAACTAAAACTTGCCAGGCATGCGCATACCTTCTGGAGTGTGATAACGTGAGTGGATTCCGTCACGTTATCATGCGATGAGAGTTTGATCCCGATTCCAACTGATGAGTTGGTTTACTCTTTGGGTTATCCCGATTGATTCTTCTTTCAGGTTTGGAGGAGAATTTGACAGTACAGTGGGAGGTTTTCGGATTAGATAAAGTGATAACCATTCTGATCTAGGTAAGAGTGCACGCAGAGTGTTTCTTTTCTCTCTCTCTTTGGTAGCGACCTTTGATCGACCCTTGACTATGACTCAGTGACCAAGTTGACCGAACTTTCTTAAAATACTGGTTTTTGGATTGTCTGAGTTGCACAAGTCATTGCCACTCCTTCTTTTACCCTTTGAATTTCTCAGAACACCTCGTATCACTACGAGTATCCACTTCCATTGGATAAATCCATCGTATGGTTATATACGAGCTCGAAGGGACTTCTTCGAGGATGGATCCAGGTTCAGGAGAAATAGAATTGGTTTATTCAGTTGTCTTTTATTATCACCTTCTCTCAGGTTCCGAGGGCTTCTTGGTTTAGGAGAGTACACATATTACGCTTATTGGATAGTCTTCTTCCAAACCATAGGCAGGTGCCGAAAGGTAGGGAATGAAGAAAACCAATTAGCCTAAGTAGGGTGTACAGAAGATAATATGTAAAGACAAAATAAAGGGATTAGAAAGAGGGCAAAGTAAATTGCGACTGCTATCATTCACGACCAAACCGCGTACTTCATCGCCACTCCTATTTCACCTTTGCTTTTTTCCCCAGTTCGGGATAAATAGAATAAGGTGTTATTCAGTTGTCTTTTACCATCACCTTCTCTCAGGTTATGAGTACTCCTTGGTTTAGGAGGGTACACCTATTATGTTTACTGGATAGTCTTCTTCCAAACCATAGGCTGGTGCCGAACGATAGGGAAGGAAGAAAACCACTTAGCCTAAAAGAGGTATACAGAAGGAAATGACTAAAGACAAATAAAGGGATTTGGAGAGATGATAAAGAAATATACGGTTACAGTCATGAATTGGATTATGGAAGAGGCATTACTAAGAATACCAGGATACCCGTATGAAACATTTCCATGTTTCAGTTTCACTGTGCATTGTTAAAGGAAAACCGATTTCTCGACTAGATACTTGCTCCAGGGTATGTATTTACCAGGTATGATTCTCACATCTGTATTGTTTTACAGATGATGAGTGGGAGTAAGTTATTAGGAATAAGATGATCATCCTCATTATATCGGAATTCGTTGTAATTGGTGATATTTGAGGAAATCGCCTGGGTTTTTGCCAGACGGCATGTATTTGGTTTTGAGTATCCATTGTTGTGCACCAATTTCAAAATGATATATCTGTATATTTATTTTTATAAAGTGAGATATAACTTTTTGATATTATGTCGGTGACATTTACCTATATCAGTTGGCGATTGGGTAAGGAGTATTGAACAGCGGAGTAGTTCTTTACCATAAGTACAGTTTTCAACCTACGATGCACAGGTTTTGAGTTATTCAACTTAGGGGACTCATACAGAGTATTGTATGCTGTCCAGTGTCCATCAGGACAAAGGGGTTGGTCCTCATGCTATGTTCTGTTTACTTATGACTTCTCTAGTTTTTAGACAAGTGTTTCGTTGAAATACAAGGTCTAAGTTTTGAGAAGTTGTGGGTATAAGAATAAAGTAGAGAACGAGATGTCGCAAGTATCGGGATTCTTCAAAGAGGTCGAAGATGTAGATACTTGTAATTGGTATTCAGTTGATAGTAATGGTTTTGAGAAACTTGTTTCTCTTTCAGGTTACTCATAATTGGATGTATTCCTAAGTTGAGTAATGCTGATTAGCCTCTCTCTATTAAGTTGATATGCACTGGAGACAGCTGCATGATTAGAATCTGGTTCCAATTAAATAAGTGCCAAAGTTTCTATATTGGAAATAGAATGGTTCATATTTTAACGATGTTAAGGTACGAGGAGTTTTCCAGCTTATGATTAAAACCAGACTCTGGATAACTCAGGGAAAGTTTCTGTAATGGCAGTTTGTGGGTTGGCCCAGGCTATGACGAGGGTTGACTTTCTACCATCTGGAAGATCAATGGTGATATTGTTCTTGACTCGCCACAGTTTTAGTAAAATGGATTTTTTTCAGAAAACAGTAGTGGGAGTATGGTAGAACTGGAAGTGATTCCAGAACCGCAAACGATTACGGAAAATTTAATAGAACCTAAAAATTCAATCAGGTTTGACATTCCATTAGCCACTCCGCAAATATGGTGGGTAACCTCAGACACCTAAGAGGTACTCAGGTAGACTCAAGGACGGTGACAGGGAGGTTATTTCTTACCCAGACCTGACACTACTGTTGTTCCAGGCTATGAAACCCGGCAGGAGGTTAAGTATAGCGTCGTTCTAAACTAGCTTTAGAAGTGCGCGTATATATTATTCTTCCAGAGGGTTGTTGTGGTCAGTGGGAGCAGCGGAAGCATAGTGGGCAAGAAGCTTATGTCTATTTATAGACTTGAGCAGAATAGCGGAGATAGATCATCTAATTTTGATATAACAGTCATGGGTTTGACTTCATCAGAATAGGGGATGGATCTGTTAAGAAAGTAGTAGGGTGTGATGTCCTGGTATTTAGATGACATACACAGAGTAGGAAGAAAAATTTCTATACTACGATCGGTTGTACTGTGGTTGTCACACAGTTGTTTCTGGATATGGATATAATATAAGACATTCTGGTTACCAGATCTATGGTTTTAGATCTAGATTTGGGTAGTTTCCTAATATGGGTACTTTGACAGTATTCTAATGGTATTTAGAATAGATGATTCCTGGCATGGTGGTGTACCTGCAGATGATGGAGTCACCCTCTCTAAAGGTGTCTTACAGAATAAAGGGGAGAGGGATGTGCATGATTGGCAGATCACTTACTTAGGCAATTGAGTCAATCATGAGATGTCAAGTACCACACCAGATGTTGTTTTTGCACTAGATGCGATAAGTTTATATTAATCCAATCCTGAAGAAACATAAGGAAGCAGTTTTAGAACATAAGTGCATGTTCTACGGATTTGATGACGGCAGCCTCCTTCGGGAGACGGTTATCATTCCAGGCTTCAAAGGTGACATGGATGATAGAGTGATTGTCAGAGTTATAGTTTTTCCTCTGATGAAGGGGGCAGTATTATGGAAAGGTGGTCCAAGAGGATACTGTGGGAGGAATGGTGCAGGATACTGATTAGGTTCAGTTGATGATACAGTCTACGAAGTTTGGATTTGGAGTTCATTTATGAAGTAGGTCCCATCAGATGTCCAGACATATTCTAAGACAGGTATTACTCAATTCGGGAGATGGCTTTCTCCATGAACTTGAGATTAAGAGAGACATAGAAAGAAACATCAGGGCGGATCCACTCACTGAGGCTATTTCTCGAACAAAATAGTTTTATAAACGGGCTTTGTGAAACTGATTAGTAGAGGAGTTGGGTGTTCGGCATCACACGGGCTGTGAGTATGCGACATCGCAATAATTAGCCTTAAGTGCAAGTGGGAGATTGTTGGTTATAGTGGCCTTAAAGTCAATTATTGGATCGCAGGTGCGTGATTGCAATGATTGAGGAGGACCTATACCGGTAGCACAGTCTTACTCGAGATGATAGTATACTATCTGGTTTGCCTTTATCAGTCATGTAAAGGTTCAGGTGACTGATCACTGTTACACGTTGATAGAGCCCTTAAGATCTTGCTTGACTACCAACAGTATGATGGAGATCATATACGTGAGAGTTGGGTAGTCTATAAGAACATCCTTAATAGTGTCCCTAGTCGTGGGAGTTTCGAGACAGGGCATCGATACTCCGGAGTAGACTAGTGTATACAGTCGAGACCCCGACGAGGGGCGGTGGCCGGTCTCACCAGCCACTGGTGTCAGTTGGATCACCTAAGATATATACAGGTGCTCATTGGGTTATGAGTATACCGGACAGGACTCGCCGGGAACCTACTAGTTGGTATTATACCTATCATCAGATAGCACTTACCTGGTGACATGTGTACATGTTAGTTCATCGACCCGAGGTCATCATTTGTCTCGTGTGAGTTCCCACTGTGCTTTGATTTCTACCCTACCATGGCTCAAAGGAGTCATGCAAACAGGTATTTTTTGGGTACAGTCCTGAGCCACATGGAGGCAGGTGAGCGGATCGGCACGGGATTCGTCTCTCCCGGTATTGGGGGTGAGATCGTGCTGTATCTAGGAAAGCCATTACACCAAGTCCTTGGCCAAGGCAGGTGAGAATTACTGGTAAGTATTCCAGTAGTTTCTTAAGGTGTTCAGGGCTTGTCTCCGACACGACTTATACCGCTTTTGGGGGTCTGACGTTACCAGCCCCCTAGCTCGATATGCGATACTCATAGACGAACGGACCGGACTGTACGTATATTGTCACTGTTAGGCTCAGTAGGGTTTCAGGATGAGTTCGCTCATCGGCTACCCTTGAGGTCAGTACATGGGCAGCCTTTACGCACTGCTAGTGCCGCTGATGTGCTTGTGGTTAAACCCACTGCTAGGGTACCGACGAGTCATTAGAGTCCCCCACAGATAGTTTCCCAAGTTCGGGCGAAACGTTGTAGAGGCCATATGGTTTTATGGCAGGGTTCGGAAAATGCACGTGCGATTACGCACGTGTCATATTTCGGGCAGATAATACTGGTGGGCTTTGGTTTAAGCCGGATCTATGTATTATATTGTGTAGATATAATATCTTTGTCTCAGTTGCATTTGTATTCGGTCGTAATACAAATGCGGGTATGTTTATACTATTACGGGGTTATCCTGAAATTTGTTTCGGGTTCGCTTTTCGAAGTTGCCAGTTTTCTATCACCCGTCTTAAACATTCAGTTTAATGCGGATTTATCTTTTCTTGAGGGTGAATCATGAGGGTGAGTCATGAGGAAGCTTCTTGTTTTGGTGACTAGGTTTAGTGTGTCACCATTTTGCATTAAATGGTTGATGACTAGGTTTAGTGACTCATTATGTGCATTAATTGGTTGATGAGGTGTTAGATGACTCATTCATTTCATTAATGTTGTGATAAGTTATGATAAGCTTCCATTATGGTCACCCCCCTTGCTCCTACACTCACCTCTCCTCTTCATATAGTGGCCGGCCATTCGAAGAGAAGGATGATGATTTTAATTTGGTTCATAGAAATTTGATAAGCTCATTTCTCATTTCATTCCATTCAAAAGGCAACTTCATTAACCGTTCATCCATGGCTTTTGATGAAGCGAGACAAAGTGTTCTACTCATTCTCTACATCAATCTTGGACATGTCGGCTAGCAAACTTCATGTCCGAGTTGCCTCGGTTCAGAGGCGGGAGCCCGTATAAAGATCCGTTGACGTGGTGCCATTTGGACGAGGAGACCGGAGATCGAGCGAGATCACAGATGTCGCAAAGGAGCGTGGAATGATGGCTAAAGAACGAAGGGCTCGGATCGTTCGGTATAGCCTTTCTACCCACTTTGTAGTTTGTTAGTTTAGCGTTAATGGCAAGATCCGGGTTAAAGTATGCGATAGCACCAGTTATAAAAGTTTTTGTTCCGCGTTTGGCGTCAGATTGACGGCCGGGGCGCTACCGTACAGTTACATAGTCGCAGCGCCTTTTGAAGATGGATGTCTGGAAAAGGGGCCTGCTGGCATTATGATTCGAGACTCGAACGGAGCTGAAGTCGGTGCCACCGCTACAAAACAAATCACAGTCAAACGACGGTTCAAGAAATAAAGAAGGTTCATGAACAATGGAGTTTACTATACCAGCGGCGGCAGATGGCAAGGCCGGGAGTACCGGTGGCGCAACTGTTCTTTCATCTCCTCCTTCAATCTGTAGTGCTGCAGTCAAAAAAAAGAAGAATTAGAAAAGATTTGGCTGCCCATAAAAGAAAAGACGTTAGCTAGAGGCTGTACTCACCAACTCCACTAGATGAAGCAATCTCCGACTGGAAGGAGAAATGTGGGTGCAGCACCTGATACAGGTGATCAAAAAGAACTCCTGCAAGGGTGTAATAATGCAATGTCAGTATATAAAGTATATCACTTACAATGAAACCGATAAATCACAAACCCGTACCTTCCAGCATTTGAGAGGATACGGGAGAAGGCAAAGGGGCCGCCACCGTCAATGTAGCAACTGGTGATGCTTCCTCGGGTGGCATAACCTCAACGTTCGCCACACCTGCATTAGAAATGAAAGAAATACTATCAGAAGAGATTGAAAGGGATTGCATAATGAAAAGGAGAGCAATGACCCAAAATCTACCTGGTGAGTCGCCGGTCGAAACCGCGACAAGGGCGTCACTAGGTGCAGCGACTGTTTCACCCTCCTCCATCGGAATGGTTTCGCCGCCCGTAGCTTCATCCCCCGACTCCACGAGAGCCGTCGTGACACTCACGATGCCAGGCGATGGGAAGGAACCGCAGGCGGAAAGAGCGGCAATTGGAGAAGTCCCGGACTCCTGGGAAAGAATAGCTGCTTCAGGCTCAGTGGTTGCCATCATCTCACCCGCTACTTCCTCACCGGGACTTGGCCCTGCAGGGTAAGATACATGAGAACCTGAAGATCAAATTCGGACAAGAAGATCCAATGTTACGTTGCCTTGGGACAGTTTTTCAATTGCTTCCCGAGCCGCTCGTGCTGCCTGTCTGTGAGCGGTAGACATGGCGGCCGAAGCACCCTCTGAAGGAGCAAAGGCAGGGGTAGCAGCGCTCGAGCCTGCACCCGCGGCCAAGGCGGCGCTACGTTCCCTTGCTGCACGCATTCTGCGCTTCCTTTCCGCCCGGGCCGTGAGAGCCGATCTTCTCAAGATCTCCGCCAATGGGACGTCATCATCCACACCAGGAGCTACCTCTGGAGCCATTACGGCGTCCGTCATCGGTTGCTTGAGTAAAGCCTCTTTTGGCAATTCTGAGGAGTCCGGGACTTCGATGGCTGGCCAAAGAAGCATCTACGCATCACCTGGCGGGATTGGCACTGTACTGGGCATGACCTGAATCGAGGTAATCCCTGCGATCAGATGAAAAATGGGTCAGATTATCCGTGAGAAAGGCGAATGAAGGCACAATGAGCCGAAATGTACCAACGCCCAGCGAAGCGCCAATCCTCTCCTCCGCCTCAAAGGTTCTGAGGGAAGCCGCGAGAGCCTCTTCAGTGGAAATGCCTGTTAAATAAGGAAAAGTGTCAGTCAAAACATGATAATAAAAATATAATGCAATGACAAAAGATATGGCTGAGGTTTACTTGATTGGGCGAGGATGGCCAGTCCCGCTTTGTGGCTTGTTAATCGTTTAGAAGCTGCAATAGCAGCTTCGAGGTCGGTATCATCCGGCGCTATGGATAGGCCTTTGTTGGTCCTATACTCGCTCAGGCCCTCGCTATAAGGAGCATGAGTCTCCTGGCCGAGTACAACGTCTGCAGAAAGAATCGATTTCTTTTTCTTCTTCTGCGGGCGAGCACTGGTCGCCGCTAGCACAAGCTTACGCTTGGTGGGCACCTTGGGACGACGAGTCCCGATATCTGAACCTACGCGAGACTCGGGAGACGCTACAATCACCTCTTTCACAGGAGCACGGGGTATCGGTAGCTTAGGCGCATCACTCGGGACCTCGACCGCAGAAAACTTCTCTTAAGGGAGGACGGACAATGGTCCGTCGCTTCAGAGGAACATTTGGATTGCCAGCCGGAGCGGTGCTTTTGCGATCAAGCAGCAATCGCTTCTCCTCTCTAATGACGGCGCCCATCAAGTGTTGATACCACGCCACATACACATTCAGGGCCTTAGGAACCCAGCTCGGTTCACTAATAAAAAAAGTTGGACCCTGTGTTTAGGCGCATAAAATGATGCAGCGCGCTTCGCATTCCCTCTTCGGTAGCAGCAGGTTCTGCCAAGAAAGCCTCAAGCGGGATGCCCTGATTATAGCTCAGCTGCTGGGCAAAACGATGCGGGTTGTATCTCATAAACAACACCGCTTCATTCTGCCTAAATATGAGAAAGCCCGGCCTGATGGAGTACAGATGAAGAATCTCCCGAGCTTTCAACACAGAGGCCCCGTCTTTAAAGATGTCCCGCAATGACAGCACCGTCTTCGAGGATTCCTGGCCGACGGTCAAAATTTTGTCGGTAAAAGACATACCATCTCCAACCGTGCGTGGACGAAGCAGCAAACCCCTAGCTTCCCGTGGTGTCGGACTTACGATGGATGCGTCGACTAGCCGTTATCCGAGGGAACTTACATCTGTCATAAAAGGAAGGTCTTCTGTGGATACCGAAGACCCCAAGCACGTGCAACTCTAGCCATGAGGTGGAATAATGCATGGAGAAGTTGGCGGGCTGCACCCTTGGCTCAGTAGTATCCACTGCCAAGCTGAGGCCGTGATATAGGTGGGCTAACCCGGCAATCCCGATGGCCACTTGTATTCCGGCAACCATTCGATGCGCGGAGTAGAAGACAGATGGCCTCATATAGCGAGGGTGCATGGGAAGCGCGAACCAGCTTAACCACAAACCCAGGAACCCTAGAAAGAACGCTTCCTCATCGATGCCCGGAGCGGCAATTTCTGAAAAGGGGACGATCGCGACGTTTGGAAGAAAGAAATCCTTTTGATCGGCTTCCAATATTGGCCGGCGATCCAGGCCAAAGCCGAAAGGATCATCAAGTTTAGCAAACTTTTCACCTTGTCGCGACAAAATTTCTAGGCGAAGAAAACGGGCAATGAAGTCCGCAAAGCTGACCCCCCGGCCTCCGGATTCAAGAAAGAGGCTCTCATACATATTCAACACCCTTATCAAACTTAGGAACTGGTATTGAACGGCGTTCCTTGGGGTAAGACCCATTACCTCTGGTTTGGTAGCAAAAATATACTCATCCGGAGGAAGCAGCTCCTCGTAATGCTCTCCCGTAACGGGTAAACCGGAGACCTCGGCAAATTCCTCTAAGGAAATGGATACTTCTCGATCCAATTAGAGGAAGGTGTGAGTCGGAATGTTCCATTGCTCTAGAAACGCCTTGATCCACCATGTAGGAGGGGCGGAATACTGGAACAAGGATGCGTAGATTGCAGGGTACAATCCGAGCTTCATCAGCTGTGATTTCTTCGCCGACAGGATATATCGGGCCTACTGTAAGTATCCGGCCGGGTGGCGGGGAGTTAGTCCTATGTTGTAGGGCTGTCCCCAAGGGCGCGATTCAGCTTGGCATATGCGCCGTCCTAAAGTATCCAAAGCTACCGGCGGCTGCACGGGTATTGCGGCCATAGAAGGCCGAAGAAGACCTTCTGAAGTCCAATTTACCTCCTCCACAGTATAGCTTATCGGGGGTGCATCTGCATAAGGGATCGCAGAGATAGGCTCTGAGGGTGTCGCACAAGAAAAGCTCCGGCGGCCTCTGATAATCTGATCGTACCATCTACCCCATAGATGAAGACTCTTTTGCTCCGGGTCATGGTATTTGATCAGCGCAAGAACCTCTCGGTCTACGGGCACTTCGGGGAACCCACCTTCTGAGCGGACGAACGGGAAAAAAGTGTCGAAAGATATAGTACCTGCGCGGGAAAAGAACAAATTGTCAGCCGCCAATGCTGCAGTTTAAGTGCTGTCACTGGGTACTTTAAAGTTGTACCACACTGCAATGCAGTAAAAAGGGGACCAAAAGGGGACCCACAAAATCTAGATGACAGTTCATCATTAATAAAACAGCCTCATCATTTAATGAGACTGTCTATTAAATGAGGAAATCATCAATTGATTCTCATTTAATGAGAACCCCTCGGGTTAAGGAGTAAATCTCCCCTTGAGAGCAGTGCTCTGTGACAGAGTAACATCTGTCGAACTCTAATGATGAAGGAATAAAAATTCGTGAAGAGCCTTGCTCTGAAGAAATGATGGAATAACCATCAGAAAAATTTAAAATAATTTTTTTAATGGAATAAAATTCCATGATCTTTAAGATCCATGAACAAATTCTTCAGAGTTCTTTATGAAAGATTAATAAATCTATGTGATTTGAAAAGAGCAAAGCTCCGTTAATGGGTTAAGAAACCCTGAAAAGGATCTCTTAAGATCTAAGATCTAACAAGAGCAAAGCTCTATTGAGAAACCCTACAAAAGTTTTCTTGAAGATCCATGATCTAAAAAGAGCAAAGCTCCATTAATGGGTTAAGAAACCCCCAAGAAAGATCATTTTAGATCTATGATTCCAAGAGAGCAAAGCTCTGTTAATGAAACCCTAAAAGGGTTTCCTTTAGATCAAAGATCTATGATGAGCAAAGCTCTGTTAACGGGTGAAACCCTAGATTCTTAAATAATCCTTTAAAAGATTTAATCTTTACCTAAGTTTTGACAGAGTTCTGTCATTAAAAGAAGTTCTTAAAGACAAAGAGCTATGCTCTGTAGGACAGTAAAAATTCTCAGAAAACAAGAAAGAAGATGAACAGAAATCATCCTAAGGGCCAAGGGTCCTATTTATAGGCACTGAGATACCTTTTCAACTTCTGAGTTGATCTAAGGGCGCAGATGCTGCCACCGCCGCACTCACATGTGGGCCACGTGAGTGCAACGGTGGGGGGGCATTTATTTCCCCCAATCAGAGCAAAGCTCTGTTTAAAATTCAAATTTTGAAATGAAGCAACGCTTCAGAAACAGCGCCAAGTGCGCTGCGCCCTAAACAGCGCACCACGTGCAAAGCACGTGTGCGCTAGCGCCAAGAGCGCTGCACTTAAGCAGCGCACCACGTGCAAAGCACGTGTGCACTAGCGCCAAGTGCGATGCACTCTGAGCAGCGCACTGTAAGTGCATGGCGGCGCCCCGGTCGTCAATCCGACGACCAAATGCGGAAACGGTGATAAACTTTAATTTTGCGGACTTTGCAAACCGGCACCACCGCGCACTAAATCCCGGATCGGGCCATTAAACTAGATCTAGCTAACTACAAGACGGGTTAGAGATATACCGACTGATCCGAGTCCTCCGGTCTTCATCTCCACACCGATCTCCTCGCGGGATCTCTGTCCGTCTCCTCCTTGTCGGAAAGGGCACCACGAAGCCGGGTACTTTTACGGGCTCCCACCTCAATACCGAGGCAACTCGGGCGCGAAGTTGGCTAACCGACGCGCCCAAGATTTGCTGTAGAACAGTGTAGAGTGTATGTCTCATTGGGGTTTGTTGCCTTTGGATGGAGGAATGAAGATTGAGCTTTGGAGGGAAATAAAGCTATCAATTTTGCATGCAAAAATGATATGAACAAATATATCTCCTCACAAAATGAACCACTCTCTCTCTCTCAAAAATTTGGCCGGCCAAAACTAAATGGAAATGGTGGAGGGATCAAATACATATCATGAAGGGAGGTGAGTGTAGGAGAAGAAAAGAGGGTGACCATAAACAAACATTATCATAACAAATGAACATCCAAACCATACCCTCATCTAATCACAATAAATGTATCATGGATGAAAGATATCATAATCAATACTTTTGCAAAAAAAAAACTCTCCACAAAGTGTTATTTGCACAATTGCAAATAACCCCCTCCATCGGAAAAGTCCGGCCGGGAAAGAACAAAGGAAAACCGGCCGGAACGGAATGCAAACTGGCAACTCCAGAAAACTGGTCCCGTAATAAATTACAGGAAAACCCCGAAACTGTGCATACACATCCGCATCTGTATTCCGTCCGGATACAAATGCAAAGAGACAAAATCTACACTGTCAAATACTAGGATCCGGCTTAAGCCAAAGCCGGCCAGTAAAAACCGTCCGATCACGATCCGTGCAATACCGAACGTATCTGATCGAACCCTGCCATATCTCCATACGGCCTCTAGTACAAACCGTCCGATCCTGATCCATGCAATACCGCACGTATCTGATCGGACCCTGCCATATCTCCATACGGCCTCTACAGCGTTTCGCCCGAAAGCTGAGTAACTGAATGTGTGGTGGACTCTAAAGACTCGTCAATACCATGGCTGTGGATTTAACCACTAGCACGTCAGAGGTATAAGCCAATACGTAACGGGCCACCAGCTATTGACTAAAAGGGACGTCGATGAGCGAACTCATCCTGACACCCTACTGAGCCTGTCAGTGACAATATCCGTACAGTCCGGTCCGTTCGTCTATGAGTATCGCATGTCGGGCCTAGGGGGTGGGTAAAAGTCAGACCCCCAAAAGCGGTACAAGTCGTGTCGGAGTGTAGCCCAGAACACCCTGAGATACTACTGGAATACCTACCAGTAAATCTCCTGCCTTGGCCAAGGACTTCGTGTAATGGCTCTCCTAGACACAGGGCGACCTCACCCCCAATACCGGGAGAGACGAACCCCTGAAGATCCGCTCACTGCCTCCATGTGGCTCGGGACTGCACCCAACTAAAACCTGTTTGCACGACTCCTTTGAGCCGTGGTAGGGTAGTAATCAAAGTACAGTGGGAACTCACACGAGACAAATGACGATCCCCGGGTCGATGAACTAACCTGTACACATGTCACCTGGGAACAGCTATCTGACGTCAGGTATAAGACCAACTAGCATGTTCCCGGCGAGTCCTGTCCGGTGTACTCATAACCCAATGAGCACCTGTATACATCTTAGGTGATCCAACTGACACCAGTGGCCTGTGAGACCGGCCACCGCCCCTCGTCGGGGTCTCGACTGTATACACTAGTCTACTCTGGAGAATCGATGCTCTGTCTCGAAACTCCCATGACTAGGGACCATTTAAGGATGTGCTTATAGACTACCAGCTCCCACTTATATGATCGCCCTCATACTGCTGGTGGTCAAGCAAGAATCCTAGGGGCTCTATCAACGTGTAATAGCGACCTGTCAGGTCACCTAAAGCAGTACACGATAATAAAGGCAAACCAGATAGCATACTATCATCTCGAGTAAGACTGTCGTACCGGGATAGGTCCTCCCTCAATCATTGCAATCACGTGCCTGTGATCCAATAATTGACTCTGAGGGCATTATCTCCAACAATCTCCCACTTGCACTCAAGGCTAATTATTGCGATGTCGCATACTCACAGCCCGTGTGATACCGAACACCCAATTCCTCTACTGGTCAGTCTCACAAAGCTCGTTTGTGAAAATATTGCGTTCAAGGAATAGCCTCAGCGAGTGGATCCGCCTTGAAGTTTCTTTCTATGTCTCTCTATATCTCAAGTTCGCGGAGAAAGCCATCTCCCAAAATGAGCAATACCTGTCTTAGAATGTCTGGATGTCTGATGGGACCGAGCTCATAAATGAACTCAAAATCCAAACTTCTTAGACTGTATCGTCAACTGAACTTAATCAGTATCCTGCGCCATGCCTCCCTCAGTATCTGCCTTGGACCACTTATCCAAAATACTGCCCCTCGTCAGAAGGAAAACTATAACTCTGAGAACCTCCTTGTCGTCCATGTCACCTTGGAAGCCTGGAATGATAACTGTCTCCCAAATGAGGTTATCGTTATCATATCCCTAGAACATGCACTTATGTTCTAAAACTGCTTCCGATTGTTTCTCCAGGATTGGATCAATATCAACTTATTGCATCTTGTGCAAGAACAACATCTGGTGTGGTACTAGACATTTCATGATTGACTCAATTGCCTAAGCAAGTGATCTGCCAATCGTGCACATCCCTCTCTACTTTAGTCTATAAGACACCTTTAGAGAGGGTGACTCCTTCACCTGCAGGTACACTACCGTGCCAGGAGTCGTCCATTCTAAATACTCTTAGAATGCTGTCATAGTACCCTGATTGGGAAACCACCCAAATCTAGATCTAAAACCATAGATCTAGTAACCAGTATGTCTGATATAATGACCAAGTCCTTTGTGGAGAAACTACTGTGTGACGACCAAAGTATAACCGATCGTAGTATAGGAATGTCACTTTCTACTTTGTGTATGTCATCCAAATACCAGGATATCACACCCTACTACCTTCTTAACAGATCCATCCCCTATTCTGATGACGTCAAACCTATGACTGTCACATCAGAAGTAGATGATCTATCTCCGCTATATCTGCTTTAGTCTATAGATAGACATAAGCCTGATGTCCACCAATGCTTCCGCAGCTCCCACTGACTACGACAACCCTCTGGCAGAGTCATATACACGTACACTTCTGAAGCTAGTTCAGAACGACGCTATACTCATCCTCCTGCCGGGTGTGGATAAACAAGAACTTCCCTGTCACCGTCCTTGAGGCTACCGGAGTACCTCTCGGGTGCCTGAAGTTACCCACCTTATCTGCGGAGTGGCTAATGGAATGTCAAAACAGATTGAATCTTTAGGTTCCTTATCAAATCTTCAGTAATCGTTTGCGGTTCTGGAATCACTTCCAGTTCTACCATACTCCCACTACTGTTTTTGAAAAAATCCATTTTTATTAAAACTGTGGCGAGTCAAGAACAATATCACTATTGATCTTTCTTGTGGTAGAAAGTCAACCCTCGTCATAGCCTGGGTCAACCCACAAACAGCCATTACAGAAACGTGCCTTGAGTTATCCAGAGTCTGGTTTTAATCATAAGCCGGACAACTCCCCGTACCTTAACAATGTTAAGATATGAACTGTACTATATCCAATATAGAACCAGAGGCACTGATTTAATTGAACTAGATTCAAATCATGCAGCTGTCTCCAGTGCATGTCAACTAAATGGAGAGAGGCCGATCATCGTTACTCAACTTAGGAATGCTTCCAATTATGAGTAACCTGAAAGAGAAGTAATTTCTCTTTATCATTACTATCAACTGAATACCATACACAAGTATCTACATCTTCGATCACTTTGAAGAATCCCGATACTTGGTACACCTGGTTCTCTACTCTATTCAAATACCTATAACTCCTCAAAACTTAGACCCTGTGTTTCTACGAAACACATGTCTAAGAACTAGAGAAGTTAAAAGTAAACAGAATATAGTATGAGGACCAACCCCTCTGTCCTAATGGACACTGGACAACATACAATACTCTGTATAAGTCCGCCGAGTCTAACAACTCTTTCACTGTGTGTCGTAGGTTGAAAACTGTACTTATGGTTAAGAAGAATTACACCGCTGTTTAATGCTCCTTACCTAACCATCCACTGATATAGGTAAATGTCATCGACATAATATCAAAAGGTATATCTCACTCTATGAAAATAGACGTACAGATATATCAATTTGAAATTGGTGCACAACAGCGGATATTCAAAACCAAATATTTGCCGACCGGCAAACAACCCAGGTGGCTTCCTCAAATATCACCAATTACAAAGAATCCCGATAAAATAAGGATGGTCACCTAATTCCCAATAATTTACTCCCACTCATCATCTGTAAAGCCATACAGATATGAGAATCATACCTGGTAAATACATACCCTGGAGCAAGTGTCTAATCGGGAAATCAGTTTTCTTTTAACAGTACACAGCGAAACTGAAACATTGAAATGTTTCGATGGGGTATCCTGGTATTCCTAGTAATGCCTCTTCCATTATCCAGATTCACAACTATAACCGTATAATTCTTTGCCACCTCTCCAAATCCCTTTATATGTCTTTAGTCATTACCTTCTGCACACCGCTTTAGGCCAATTGGTTTTCTTCCTTCCCTACCGTTCGGCACCAGCCTATGGTTTGGAAGAAGACTATCCAATAAGCAGAATGGGTGTACTGTCCTAGTCCCAGGAGCAGTCGCAATGCGAGAGAAGGTGAAGATAAAAGACAACCGAACAAACCTTATTCCTATTTCTCCTGGACCAGAATCCATCCCCGAACTGGAACAAGTTCCTTTCGAGTTCGTATATAACCATACGATGGAGTATCCAATAAACTGTGGATCTTCGTAGTGATACGGAGTGTCCTGGAGAAATACAAAGGTGATTTAGGATTGGCGAAGAAATACTTGGTTTGGTTGTGAATATCAGTCGCAATTTACTTTGCCCTCTTACTAATCCCTTGCTTTGTCTTAATCTTAATACCTTCTGCACACCGTTTAGGCTAATTGGTTTTCTTCATTCCCTACCGGTCGGCACCAGCCTAAGGTTTGGAAGAAGACTATCCAATTTGCGTAATAGGTGTACTACCTCCTAAACTAAGGAGTACTCGCAACTTGAGAGAAGGTAAAAGGGAAAAGACAACTGAATAATCCTATCCGTTTTCTCCAGAACCGGAAACCATCCTCGAATTCCTTCGAGTTCGTATCTAACCATACGATGGTTTTGTCCAATGGAAGTGGACGTTCGTAGCAATACGGGGTGTCCTGGAGAAGGGGTAAAAGTAGGAGTGGCAATGAGGTCTGCAACTCTGATAATCCAAAAGCCAGTGTTAAAGAAGGTTCGGTCAACTTGGTCACTGAGTCATAGTCTTAGGGTCGGGTTAATGGTCGCTGCCAGAGAGAGAGAGAAAAGAAACACTCAGCGTGCACTCTACCCTAGATCAGAATGGTCACCAATTTATCTAATCAGGAAACCTCCCACTGTACCTCAAATTCTCCTCCAAACCTGAAAGAAGAATTAGTCGGGATCACCCGAGGAGTAAACCAACTCATCAGTGGGAATCGGGATCCAACTCTCATCGCATGATAATGTGACGGAATCCGCTCACGTTATCACACTCCAGAAGGTATGCGCATACCTGGCAAGTTTCAGTTCTTTTGAAACTCCCGATGTAATTTCTGCCCCATGCTCTTATGACCTTGGCGTGAGGTCAAAATATCATAAGTCACATGTCAAGTTCTACCCATCATTGTCCAGGTTAATTTGAACCCACCCGTACATACCCTTGACGTAGGCCAAAATAGTAGTACGACTGTCCCAAACTAACGCATCTATCTATGCAACAGATAAATACCCGGCAACTACTAAACACTATGCCTTGGCGTGAGGTCAAAATACATAGCTTGAATACTACCGAATATTTAACTAAAATGATGGAGGGCTACGAATGGTTTCTGGCGAAAACCTTTAACGTAATGAACTTGATATCGTTGAAGGAACGGATAGCTTTTTAGAAAATATAGTGACGAAAACCTTTACTAAAGAGGTCACTCCCGGTGAAGGGATCTCGGCTCTTTCCCCGTAGAATGGGGTGCAGGATATTCCAAATAAATACCACGATGCAAAGCAAAAGTAATCGGCTATAGTGAAGTTAATGCCCTGACGCAAACTTCTGTCCAAGGGGTCACTCCCGGTGAAGGGATCTCGGCCCTTGCCTCGTCGACTGAGGAGCAGGATATTCCAAATGAATACCACGATGCAAAACAAAAGTGAACGTCCTTGCAATAACAGCTTTTTGAAAAGTGTTCCAACAACATCAGAATAGGTTTGTTTATCTTGCATTGATCCGAATCAATGCAGTCTCATCAATTGATCACACCACAAAGAACGAAAATATACTGACGTACGTATATGCCATCCGCATTCGCCACTGGGTCCCGTCATCACCCGTTAGGTTAGCTAACTAACGGCAGAGCGGGGACTGGACTAGCGCGGATGAAAAACATATACAACATCTACTAATATATATATACCAATATATTATATTTCGCTCAAGGCGTGACTAAAAATGCAACATCACAGAAATGTACAGCATCACAGAACAATACAGATATCTGGGATCCCCGGGTTTCACAGAGCCACTACTGAAACCCGACGTTCCCCTGGTCGTGTGGATAGCCTGTGCAATGAAATCCTAGACCCCTACGGGCGCGGCAAGTTACCCGCCAAAACCTGAAGCGAGGCAGCCCCCTTCAGCGCCGTGAATGGACCACCCAGCACTTCACGGAATCCGGCAACTTGGGCACCCCTCCTGGGTCAACCTGTACCCCCTACGAGTGCGGCGAATAGCCCGCCAATCCCAGAGTGAAGCCCCCTTCTTCTCAATGCCATGAGATGTGGGCTTGTTGCTTTCCAGAACCCGGCTATCCGTGCACCCCACCGCGGGGTAATCCTAGTACAGAAAGTAAAATATACATACAACGGGTACATCGACCGCAACCAGGTCGTGCCCCAAAAGAAAAATACAATCCGGCAGTGACGGCAGTCCACAAGTCGGACGCTCGCCCCGCAATATCAAATGTACATAATACAACAAAACTGAACTAGCATTGCATCCAGGCTATCCCCACGACCGATCCGCAACATCACAGCATAAACATAGAACATCAACGTGAAGGTCACGTTCGCAAATCCGTCTAACTGGGCTATAGCAGTCAGACCGGATTTACCGATCGAGTGACATTCACGGTCGCAGATATAATGTAAATACTGTGAAATAATGTGTTTAAAATATCCGATCGATCAAAAATTAACAAGTGGGCCCCCAAGCAATACTGTAGCACTCACAGAAATAATGGGCCCAATTTTAATATCCCAAAAACCCTATTTTCACAACAGAAGCCCAATGGAAAAAAACAGCCCATTGATCCCTTCAATCGGCCGCGGAACCGCGGCTCCATGTAGGGTTATGCCGCGGTTCCGCGCTTCGATGAAGGGAACAGTGTATCGTATTTTTCCAGTGGCCTTAATTCTTCTAGTAAAGTACTTTTATACAACCTGAAAAATTTTTAGAGACCAAAAAAATTTCAACAGAAAACTGTCGTGACAAAATACGGGTTTTTGGACATTTCGATCGATCGGAACTGAAAAACACATTACACAAAGCTAGACTATGTTAATGGCAAGGCTCTGATACCACTGTAAGTGCACGGCGGCGCCCCGGTCGTCAATCCGACGACCAAATGCGGAAACGGTGATAAACTTTAATTTTGCGGACTTTGCAAACCGGCACCACCGCGCACTAAACCCCGGATCGGGCCATTAAACTAGATCTAGCTAACTACAAGACGGGTTAGAG
Organism: Agapanthus africanus; assembly: GCA_030015575.1. Lineage (NCBI taxonomy): Eukaryota > Viridiplantae > Streptophyta > Magnoliopsida > Asparagales > Amaryllidaceae > Agapanthus > Agapanthus africanus. The sequence continues at coordinate 114,997,142 of CM057340.1, read as the reverse complement.
ATATACCGACTGATCCGAGTCCTCCGGTCTTCATCTCCACACCGATCTCCTCGCGGGATCTCTGTCCGTCTCCTCCTTGTCGGAAAGGGCACCACGAAGCCGGGTACTTTTACGGGCTCCCACCTCAATACCGAGGCAACTCGGGCGCGAAGTTGGCTAACCGACGCGCCCAAGATTTGCTGTAGAACAGTGTAGAGTGTATGTCTCATTGGGGTTTGTTGCCTTTGGATGGAGGAATGAAGATTGAGCTTTGGAGGGAAATAAAGCTATCAATTTTGCATGCAAAAATGATATGAACAAATATATCTCCTCACAAAATGAACCACTCTCTCTCTCTCAAAAATTTGGCCGGCCAAAACTAAATGGAAATGGTGGAGGGATCAAATACATATCATGAAGGGAGGTGAGTGTAGGAGAAGAAAAGAGGGTGACCATAAACAAACATTATCATAACAAATGAACATCCAAACCATACCCTCATCTAATCACAATAAATGCATCATGGATGAAAGATATCATAATCAATACTTTTGCAAAAAAAAAAACTCTCCACAAAGTGTTATTTGCACAATTGCAAATAACCCCCTCCATCGGAAAAGTCCGGCCGGGAAAGAACAAAGGAAAACCGGCCGGAACGGAATGCAAACTGGCAACTCCAGAAAACTGGTCCCGTAATAAATTACAGGAAAACCCCGAAACTGTGCATACACATCCGCATCTGTATTCCGTCCGGATACAAATGCAAAGAAACAAAATCTACACTGTCAAATACTAGGATCCGGCTTAAGCCAAAGCCGGCCAGTAAAAACCGTCCGATCACGATCCGTGCAATACCGCACGTATCTGATCGAACCCTGCCATATCTCCATACGGCCTCTAGTACAAACCGTCCGATCCTGATCCGTGCAATACCGCACGTATCTGATCGGACCCTGCCATATCTCCATACGGCCTCTACAGCGTTTCGCCCGAAAGCTGAGTAACTGAATGTGTGGTGGACTCTAAAGACTCGTCAATACTATGGCTGTGGATTTAACCACTAGCACGTCAGAGGTATAAGCCAATACGTAACGGGCCACCAGCTATTGACTAAAAGGGACGTCGATGAGCGAACTCATCCTGACACCCTACTGAGCCTGTCAGTGACAATATCCGTACAGTCCGGTCCGTTCGTCTATGAGTATCGCATGTCGGGCCTAGGGGGTGGGTAAAAGTCAGACCCCCAAAAGCGGTACAAGTCGTGTCGGAGTGTAGCCCAGAACACCCTGAGAAACTACTGGAATACCTACCAATAAATCTCCTGCCTTGGCCAAGGACTTCGTGTAATGGCTCTCCTAGACACAGGGCGACCTCACCCCCAATACCGGGAGAGACGAACCCCTGAAGATCCGCTCACTGCCTCCATGTGGCTCGGGACTGCACCCAACTAAAACCTGTTTGCACGACTCCTTTGAGCCGTGGTAGGGTAGTAATCAAAGTACAGTGGGAACTCACACGAGACAAATGACGATCCCCAGGTCGATGAACTAACCTGTACACATGTCACCTGGGAACTGCTATCTGATGTCAGGTATAAGACCAACTAGCATGTTCCCGGCGAGTCCTGTCCGGTGTACTCATAACCCAATGAGCACCTGTATACATCTTAGGTGATCCAACTGACACCAGTGGCCTGTGAGACCGGCCACCGCCCCTCGTCGGGGTCTCGACTGTATACACTAGTCTACTCTGGAGAATCGATGCCCTGTCTCGAAACTCCCACGACTAGGGACCATTTAAGGATGTGCTTATAGACTACCAGCTCCCACTTATATGATCGCCCTCATACTGCTGGTGGTCAAGCAAGAATCCTAGGGGCTCTATCAACGTGTAATAGCGACCTGTCAGGTCACCTAAAGCAGTACACGATGATAAAGGCAAACCAGATAGCATACTATCATCTCGAGTAAGACTGTCGTACCGGGATAGGTCCTCCCTCAATCATTGCAATCACGTGCCTGTGATCCAATAATTGACTCTGAGGGCATTATCTCCAACACGCACCACGTGCAAAGCACGTGTGCGCTAGCGTTAAGTGCGCTGCACTCTAAGCAGCGCACCACGTGCAAAGCACGGGTGCGCTAGCGCTGGAACTAAAAGCTCCCCACCGTCAGATCAAAGATCCAATAATAATGATAAATCATTAATTAATGAGAATTAAATTCTGTTAAGGAAAGATTCTCCTCAAAATCATTCCAAACAACAAGATTGTGCTCTGTAAAACAGAGCACCGTTGGATCAATGATCCAATGGTGATTAAAAATCACCAAAATACAGAACAAATTCTGTATGGAAAGATTTTCCAATCTTGTTAAAAACAAGAAGATTGTCTTCTGTAAATCAGAAGCCCTTGGATCAAAGATCCAACGATGGGAAATTCTCCAAATCAATTAGAGAAAAGATCTCCTTAACTGATTGAACAAATCAGCTTGTCCTATAAAAAGGCCCGTAGACTTCAAGTCTCAGATATACAGAAGTATAGAGAGGAACCCCCCATAAGCTTTGAGAGATCTCAGAAAGAAGAGCCAAGCTCTCAGAAAAAGAAGAGTTTTCTTCAAGGTAAAAGAACAAAGAGATGAAATCATCTCATAATTGAAAAGAAGAACTCACATCTTTAAAGATCATATATCTAAAAGACCGAGGTCTTTCACAAAAAGATCAAAAGATTTCATCATAAATAAAAAGAAGAATTTACTTCTTTCTCACAGATCATAGATCTATAAGACAAATTGTCTTTTACAAAAAGAGATTATGAACATCTCATTATAAAATAAATGGGGAGAGAATAATTCAGTTCTCTTAAGGATCATAGATCCATAAAGGCAAAGCCTTTCATCAATACAAGAGATTGAAGCACCTCCTATAAAGTAAGAACTTTTGTTCTTAGGATATTGAGACAAAGTCTCTTCTAAAAGAGAATTTATTTCCCAGATCATAAAATTGATCAAATGCGCTTCTGCGCTCTTGGACTGGCGCTCAGCGCCAAGCACACCACATATCACTCACGTGTGCACCACACAACAGTTAGCGCTGTGCGCTCTTGAACTAGCGCTTTGCGCTCATGGACTGGCGCTCAATGCCAAGAGCACCACGTGCTCCTCACATGTGCTCCACTAAACTAATAGCACTTTGCGCTCATAAATTAGCGCACTGCGCTCATCATCTGGCGCTTAGCGCCAAGCGCACCACGTGTCCCTGACGTGTACGCTACTTGGCAGAAGCGCACTGCGCTCTTTGATTAAAGCGCCAAGCACACCATGTGCTGCGCTGATAGAACATAAATTGTTCTTTAATAATCCCAGAGCTATAATGAATGCTCAGCATTCAATAAAAGACAAAACATTGTCAGAATGCAAGTCAATGCTCGGCAATGTTAAAAGGGACAAAACCAAACAAATGCTCAACAGCCCAAAATAAATATTAAACATTTTAACTTGATTGGACTTAGCCCAAGACTAGCCATAAGTCCTCAACTCAGATTAATTGAGCCCATATGCTCGTAAATCTTTCAACAGACCTTAGTCCCAAATTGGACTACAGATCTACCAACCAAAATTGGTTTAAGGGTACATCTCTTTACTCCTCTGATATTTATCGTTGTAATCCTTCAACGTCTTCACATAGGTGACGGGTCCCGACAACCATATATTTCATAGACTATGATGTCTTTAACCTCGGACTGTGGGGTCCCTTTAAACCCACGGACTATGATGTCCTTAACCTCGGACTGTGGGGTCCATTTAAACCCACGGACTATGATGTCCTTAACCTCGGACTGTGGGGTCCCTTTAAACCCATGGACCGTAATGTCCTTAAATTAACAATGGACCGTATGTCCTTAAACTAACATTGGACCGTAATGTCTTTAAACTAACGATGGACCGTAATGTCCTTAAACTAATAACCGACCGCAATGTCCCTAAACTAAACAATAGAGTCCAAATGCTCTTTTGTTGGATCTAAATGATCCCGTTAAGTTGATCTTAGTCTATAATTAGATTAACGTATCCTTAACAAGCGTTTAAGTTGATCTTAGTCTCAAATGAGACTAACGTATCCTTAAACCCAACCCCAAACCCAAATCTAAGAAAATACGGATTTGGACTATTCCACGCCCTACGGGCGACAACATAAATTAGTCTCCGTATACAATCCACGGACAACCAAAAATAAAACAAACACCCACGACACGAAGTGACCATCTGGAGAAGGAGAAAGTGGCTACCGCGATGCGGTAGCATAATTAACTGCAGGGGATTGCGCCTGCAGGGAAGAGCGTCCCCACAATCAAAAACCCCTTAAATGAGGGGGAATCTGACGAAGTCTGCTATATCGGCCGCATCCGTTTAAACCTTCGATACATGGTGTCATAAATCAACTAGGCATCTTCGGAGAGGTGGGCGGATAGCACCAATTAGCATCTGCCCCGAATTCAGGCAAGACGGACCTGCGCGGTCGCGTCTCCGCGTTCGGAGGGGAACACCCCTTCAAGTTTATTAATTTATAATAAAGACCCTAGTAAATATATGTTTAAGCCGGACCAATTCTCTTGAGCCTCAGGGAGCCGGAGAAAGTGGGTGCTTGCCTATTTAAAATAGAAAACTAAAACGGGGTTATCAATGGTAATTGGCTTGGAAAAAGTAACAAATCCTGCCGTCCATGTGCAGCATTTACCGATAACTCCAAAACCTAATTCAGGAATCAAATTCTGTTTAAGTGTCCGACTCAGACAGAGTCTCAGTCTAATCTTAATACAATTCCAATCTACATACAATCCAAATATAACTCCAATACAACATGAATCCATATAATAGAAATTGAAACATGAATACCAGAATACTATACAATATCAACATGACTTGAACTGACCGAACCATGGATATACATTGACTTGATTACATGACTATCCGTTTACATCCTTATCCATTTACATGAACAATTGATATCATGGTTTCGGCAAGTCTTTCAGCTATAAACAATACAATAAACATTACGGGGTTTTAAAGGGGTAGATTGGTACGGAATGTGTTAAAACTGGTACGATGATGGTCACTTTAATACACCTAGCCTGAATATCTATTGCCGTTGTCCCGTGGCTTGACGGGTCCTTGTGCTCCGTATACCATAGTCCACAGAATAGTTGGACTCCTCTCGTATACACTGGCATATTCTGTACCAAACTACAAACAAAAGCGTTAACATAATAAGCATACATTATACCAGATATATTCTTTTTACCTGTTCAGTCTATTTTTATCTCTCTTTGGGACTTACCGAGCGATTGTTCGCTGACGACTGTTCAGTCGAAAATACTACACTTTTGATATAACGTTTTCCTTACTTTTCTTAAATAATAAAAGGTGTTTATTAAAAATATAAAACATATTTGGGGTTTATCTGGAAAATACTATTTACCATATGTTTATACATTATATTTAACATTATGAAGGAAAATATATGCATATAATAATTATATAATATTTTGGTAATTAAAATATGCATATCATATCAAATATTCTAATCACAATTCTTAAAAGATATAATATCATACAAATGGTTAGAATAATATTTCAAAATATATGCATAATATTTTAGTAATTAAAAGATGCATAGCATATCAAATATTTTTAATCAAGTTTCTTAAAGATTTATTAGCATATAAAGTAATTAAGATACTCTCTCTAATTTAATAAATATTACTAATATTATTCATGGAGATTTTGTGCAGATTTAGCTCAGGTTAAGAGATCAGGATATTCAAGATGTCAAGATCAAAAATCTGCCAATAAAATCATAGGATCTAAAAGTTGGAAAGTGGATCCTTATTGCATGTTTAAACCTATGAGATCTAGGATTTCTGATTTGAGGGCTATATAAAGGACCGAGTTCTAAAATTAAAACTCATCACCTTTACACTAAGCAAATCACCGTCAAAGAATAAGAGATCCACGACAGGTCCACGATTCGACGTGATAGGGCGACGTGAAAATCGACGGAGCATCTACTTCCTACGAGGTAGAGATCGAGAGCAACTTCTTTCTCTTGTAATCTATATTCGTAGGATTTGTACTTGTGAAGTTGATTAATAAAGGTAGATCAATTTGTTTAATTATTATTTTTTTACTTTCTGCATTTTAATTATGATATCATTCTCTATCCTTTCTTCTTCTTCTCACAACATGCGTGATTAATTCCTATCTTGCTAGGGTTCATAGGATTAGGGTAGAACAATGGATGAGAAAATATTTTAACTTCTTTTAAGTCTTATGAAGTTTATAAACTTTAGCAAAAGAATCGTTAACATCCTAATGGGGTGCGCTACCAATTTATTGCTAGTCTCGACCGCGATATGAGATCAGATTAACAATTGTTTTTGTTAAGGGCTAGACATGAATAGAGATCAATGAATGGACAAGGGTCGTGGAAACCCTAGTTTCTTCCAAGAACCCTAATACTCATTCATCATTATCAATCTAGTTTTAAATCTATAAATAGATAAAAGGAGTAATATTTATTAGTCATCCATGACTACTAAATCCTAACGAACCCCACAAGCTTTCTTCTTATATATTCTATATCTTTATTTAAACTAGATCTAAAAAATATATATTCTATATCCGTATTTACCATAGATCTAGAATCTATTCTTCACTATTCTCTATTCTCCTTCCTCTTTTCTAATCAACACGTCTAAAGAAAGATTAAAAGTTCCACGAATCCCTGAGGACGACCGTACTCATCTCGGCTAGATACACGCGACACTGTTATTGATTGCGGTTATTCTACAAACACTTTTTCACGATCAATCAAATGGCGGCGTTTCCGAGGATACGTGCGTAATTTTTTTTCTTATTATTCGTGTTGAATTCTTATTCGATCCATATCACAAAATAAAATAAAACAACAAACTGTGTATTTAACGATTAGTGTGCGATTTTTGCGAGGAAATCTGGAGTCACTTTAGCGAGGAGATAAAGATACAGAGACATTCATCAAGACCCAGAGGAGAAAAGGAGGCCACAGTGAAAAAAATTAAACAAAGAACCCCCTAAAGCGCGGTGGAACCGCGACTATTGCATGCGAAGCGCGGCGGAACCGCGGCGGAATTGGGGAGTTTTGCCCCCAAAATTCTCAGGTATATTTCTCAACTTTTTCTCTCTCCTCTAGAAATCCAATAATATATTTTTTTGCAGGATTCTTTGCAAAATATCGCCGCTCAAAAATCTTTTTGCGTGTTTTGTTTTGCGGGTTGTTTTTGCATATTTTAATACACACTTTAGGGGGCAAGACCAAAATGCAGATTAGGTGCGGATTTCATCACCCGTCCTAGGCCCCACAAATCACAAAACGAGAATCTGCATCAACCTACATTAATTAAAAAATGTCTAGACCAAGACTCTAAGGACCGTCGCGCTCAATAAGGACAGAGGAAGGTCGTGGGTAATCTATCGCTTATCCGCATTACTTTCGTGGTGTCTAAGGCAAGTGGTTACTTAATTAGGACGCTATTTTCGGTGATTCGTATAGCGGATACCTCCTACTTACCTGGCACTTACCTGGCCACAAGAGTAATAAAAAGGTGGTAGAGGATTGATCCCGTGGCTTGTCTTTTGGAAGTCTAGGAGCGGTCTAGTGCTTGACCTAGATGACCTTAGTTTTAGGGTTTGCTTGTGCATTTTGTGATTTGTCGGGTCAACCTCAAGTCCCACTTTCAAAGCAAAACAATCTAACTAGAGCTTAAATCTTTCCCTTTTCACCATCCCTCCTCTTTCCCTCTTATAATGGGTAACCCAAATAAAAGAACTCTTCCCGAGCTTTGTTATCCAGAACTAGATATTTCTTGTTTTCGTAATCGCTTCGGTATACCATCCGACTCTACCATGTCTTTAAGAGAACGGATAGAGCAAGCGGAAAGAAACAGTTGGACACCTCACTCCAGGTCCTATCAACCACATCAAAATTCTACATCTTCTTATGTTGATACTCCATTTAAAGCGTGCGAGGAAACTCCTAACGCATGTCTATCGCTGAGCATATAGCGAGGGCTAACGCCCAAAGTTTCAATCCGATCAAACCGTTAGGACAACAAACACCATCACTTTCTAAGGAAGATATTGCTACTCGTTTTGCGGCGTATATGACATCTGTTGCCAGTCGCCAACTAACTAACCAATATCAATATTCTTTTTATAACAATGTTGATCCTACTCCTGTCCAATTTTCACAACCATTCGATTCCTATCAATCCTACCCGATTCTTACACCTTCTCTAGACAATTCTTCTAATCAGTCATTTGGGAGTTTTACCTATCCACAAGAATTTCAATCTTCTACTAAAACCCCTTACCGACCTATGTCTAGTCTTGAACGGACCGTGGAAGAATATCGGGTAGCGTCGCGCTGCGCCATAGAGGAATTGAATGCGTCCATGGCCGCCCTCATACAACAAAACGAACGAGCAACTAGTTTCGATCTAGCTCAAAATTTTCCAACGTATGATACGGCCATAGTACAAATTGAGAATTTAGATAGTGAGAGAGAGCGATACACCCTTACAAATCAAACCTCCACATCCCAAATTGAAATCCACAACTTCAGTTTCACAGATCTATCGAGTACACCAAATGATTCACCGATTGAAGATAGAATGCTTAATGAGTTGTGCGACCTTGAAGTATTTGATTTACCCGATTGTGAGGAGTCCATTTCAAGTGAAACAACACCTAATCCTTGTGATCTCTACACCTACACTCTAGAACCACAATTGATTGAAAACCCTGCTTTTGATGAGGTGTCTGAGAATTTTAACCTTCACTTGACTGAGGATATTGACGCTATGGATATTTTGGATGATGAACCCACAGTTTTGGATGAGTTTTTCTCACCAATTCATCATGTCCTTTCACCTTCATGCGAACATCATCTCGAACCTTTAACTGTTTTTCCCGAACCCCATAAGCGTCTTGAAATTGATGATAAATGTATGACCGAAAAGCAGAACGAAATTCAGCCTTCATTTCCCACATCTGGTTCAGCAATACCCGACACCCAAATCTGTTTACCCATTTCATCACCCACTTTTTCTGGTTCTTCTTCTAATCTTCCTTTAATTTTAGCGAGTATTGATGAGTCACAATCCGATATTTTGAGTTTGATAATACTAGAAAGACAACTTGATTTAGATAGTTTTGAGAATGAGGTAGATGAGTTTTTCGAGTCTCCTACCTCCATAATTTTTGACAAATCAAGTGTGTTGAATTCTGACGTGACATTTATTGACATTGAAACGTTCAATCGGACCATCGATGAAAGTTTCGAAAATATTTTTGCCAACGAACTCGCATTCCTAAACGAAACGGATTTTTTGATTAATCAACCTCCACCTGAAGAAGTTGAACCACCACCATTTCTTCTTATCCCATACGAGAATGCGACTATTCTTCCCATTCCTAATCATTCACATTCTCGTTTTCTTTCACCATCACCGTTTCATCTCTATTAACCGAGACGTAAACCATACCGCCTCCTACCTCCCCACTTCTTCAAATCTCTAATCTTCCACCAACCAATGCATTACATCGATAAAATATTTTAATGGTTGGTGTTGACTTTTGGTCTTTGTAAGGCTTTACTTTGACCAATAACTTTAACCCCTTCATAATTTTAAATGCTTAATACTATTTTACTCAAGTTTGGTTTGGGAGAAAAATCTTTTGGCTCTTGAACGAAAAGAAATTTTTTACAAAATTATGAGCCAAAAATAAGTTTGAGGGAGGATTTCACTGTCATTTATTCATGTCCCCGTTACTAACTTTTCCTCCCAAGTCTACAAGTTTTTCAATCTTAACAGATGACATCAGTGAGGAAACTGCTGCAAACAGGTTTGGGGGAGGTTTGTGGTTATTTACGCATTATTTTGCATTATATTATATATAAGCAAAAAAAAATTGATAATGAAAGTTTGAAAGTGAAAATTTACATATGAAAGATAGGAATAATTTGAGAAAAGCAAGAAAATTAGATGTTTTCTTAAACGAAACTAGTAATAAGTAGTTATGAGACGTTGTCCCAAGGGTTAGTAAGATGAAGGAAATTGCTATTCTGAGGATAAAAATAAGTCTGAAAAATAGTCTCTATTCTTTAGTCCAAACATTTGAACGTTGATATCCTACTATACGTATTTACACACATCTCAAAACTTAGGATAGTAGAGGAAACCTTGAAATGCTCTTGTCTAAAAGCCTTAGTATGAAAAGTAAAATAAAAAGTATAAGTGGTGAAAAAAAATGAACACAGGTTTTGTAATTACTTAAGGCAGCATAAAAAAAATATAGCGAGGGTGCTTTATCACCTAGTGTCTTAGACCAACTGGTTTGGGAGCCACTGCTAAGCTTTAGGTGTTGCAAGATGAGGAATTACGCCTAAATGCGCGAGCACATTTTGTAATCGGATGGTTAGTACCTCAAGAAGTATTAACGGTCGCATGAAAAATGTGTGAGCAATTCCATCTAATATATTCACCAACTATAAAGTACTTTGGAAGATGGAAAAGAGTATGATAGATTGAATTGAATTCTCTAAGTGTAGAGATGTCTTTTACACACACGTAGGGGTATATGATCGATGTTTGGATAAAAGGCAGGGAGGAAGACTAAAGGAAATGTTTTATTGAGGGATAATGTGATTTTTAACATCTTTTCACGACCATTAAGATAGGGCTCATGGCAACCGAAAAGTTAGTGTAGTTGGAAACTCTTCTTTTTAAGTTCTTTCTTTTATATGTTCATAACTTTGTATGTAACTTCCACCATCTTTCTTTTATTATGGGATTTTGTGGGTGTAATTCGCTGAAAACCCTCAGGAGATAACACTTCTCCTACTAGGGACACCTAGAGATTTAAAGGCTTGTTGCACATGCTCAGTGCAATCGTGCTGCCTGTTTAGTTGATAAAACTGCACATTTGTTATTACATTTTTCCTACTATTTCTATATTGTAAAAAGGTCTTTATTATAATATATCATACATATGAGGGTTTATGTGTAAAAATACTATTTTCCATGTGTTGATATATTATAATTAGCTTTTGATAGGAAAATGCATGTAAATAATATCATTGACCAAATCCTGGTAGAACAAAGTCTACTAAATATTATTTGTTAAGTTATTGTGCAGAATTTTCAGGTCTAAAATCAAGGAAAACAAGTTGTTAAAGAAAACCTGCCTAATTAAGAAATTAAAATGAAGAAATCAAGTCTGGCAGAAGAAAAGAAAAGATTTCAAATTTTTGAAGATTCCACAGAACTCCACCTGTCAAGTAAAGGAAAACCACAGAAATTGATCAAGGGATAAGATCATCAGGCCGCGGATCCGCGGCCCAAGCCCCTTGATGCCGCGGATCCGCCGTGTAGATGAAGAATTAGGGTTTGGAAATTTTTTGGTTGGATCACAACTGCTATTCCCCAATTTAGGCATCTAAAATTCTGGCTTTTGGAGTATAAATAAGGACCGAGACCCTCTTGGAAAAATCATCAAGTCGACGAGATCACGAAGTCCAAGATGGCTCACGCATCCAGACTGATCATCAACTGTTCGTCTACCTCCTTGGAAGAGATCGAGAAGTAAACTAGTCTTTGTAATCATTCTCTAAGGAATCAAAGTGTAATGAATATTGTTGATTAATAAAGGTAGCTTTCTTTTTCTTATTCTATTTCTTCGTAGTTTAATTATGCATTTTCTCTCCATCTCTTTTTCTCCCAACATGCGCGAGTAATTCTCCGCTTGTTAGGGTTCGTAGGATTAGGGTAGGCTAATGGATGATGAACATCTCTAAACTCTTTTTAAGTCCTATAAACTTTATAAACTTTATCAAAAGAATCATTAACATCCTAATCGGGCGCGCTAACAATTCATTGTTAGTTCCGACCGCGATTAGAGATTAGATTAATGATTGTTTTGGTAAAGGTTAGATATGAACGGAGTTCCGTGTCGAGATAAGGGTTAAGAGTGGGATTCCTTTTCCCTCCAGAAACCCTAATCTACACGCATCACCGTCGTTCTAGTTTTAAATCTATTAAAGGATAAAAAGGGTAACTTTTAATTAATCGTCCATGACTACTAAATCCTAACGAACCGTACAAGCCCCCTTATTATATTAACTACATCCCTAAAATAATCTAGATCTATATTTTTGCATTCTTTCTTAACGTAGATCTAGAAACCATTCTTCAAAATTCTTTATCCCTCCTCTCTTTCTCAACACATCTAAACTAAGATTAAAAGGTTCAACGTTTCCCTGAGGACGACCCGTACTCACCTCGGTCTAGCTACACGCGACACCGTTCTGATTGCGGTTTCTACTATAAACACTTTTTCGTACCAATCAAATGGCGTCATTGCCTGGGATATGTGCGTAATTTTTTATTCTTACTATTAGTGTTGAATTCTTAGACGATTCATATCATTATTAAAACAAAACTGCAAATTGCATATTTAAGGATTTGTGCGTGAATTTTTGCAAGGAGATCTGGAGTCACGGACTTGAGGAAACAGGAGATCTTGGGTTCCAAACTTCTCTGGTATCTTTCTTAACTCCTTCTCTCTCCTCTCAAATCCAATAAAATCTATTTTCTGCAGGATTCTTTGCAAAATAGCGCCGCTCAAAAATCTTTTTGCAAAAGTTTTGTGATTGGTTTTGTTTTGCATATTTTAATACGGACTTTAAGGGGCAAAGACCAAATCAAGATTAGGTGGGGATTTCATCACCCTTCCTAAGCCCCACAAATCACAAACCGAGCATCTAGATCAACCCTTCATTAATTTAAAAAATATCTAGACCAGACTCTAAGGACTGTCGCGCTCATTAAGGACAGAGGAAGGTCGTGGGTAATCTATCGCTTATCCGCATTACTTTTGTGGTGCCTAGGCAATTGTGTCTAAGGCAAGTGGTTTACTTAATTAGGCCCGCTATTTTCGGTGATTCGTATAGCGGATACCTCCCACTTACCTGGCACTTACCTGGCCATAAGAGTAGTAAAGAGATGGTAGAGGATTTATCCAGCAGCTTGTCCTTTGGAACTCTAGGAGCGGTCTAGAGACTTGACCTAGGTGACCTTAGTTCTAGGGTTGCTTGTGCATTTTAGAGTGATTTGTCTTGAGTCCAACTTTTTTCAAAACAAGCCAATTTTAAATCACACACACGCTGCCACTTGCACTAAACCCGCTTAGTGCATGCTCGGCTGGACACGGGATCCTAGTGCCCGTCTTGTCCGCGTTCCTGCTATCGACGCCGAAGTCGGTACTTCTTCATCTTCTTTTCCCCCACCACACACTACGACCGAGATGGACGACACTCCATCAGATTATACCACCACGCTGCCACCGCCCGTAGGTGCGCAGAATCCACCGCGCATCTCTCTCCAAGAGAGATACTATCCTATTCGTGGTCCTCTTCCTACTTGTCTATCTCTTCCACCACCTAACGGGGATAATTTCGAAATTAAACCCCACTACATCAATCTGCTGCCCAAATTTCACGGGCTTGAATCGGAAGACGCATACGTTTTCATTACCAAATTCGAAAACGTATGCGCAATGATGGGTACTTCACAATTGACTGTCGATGCTATATGTTTGCGTCTTCTCCTATTCATACTGTGCGACTTGGTAGAAAAATGGCTTTACAATACTGCCGCACACTCTATCACTAATTGGGATGAATTCGTCATAGCATTTCTTAAGAAGTATTACCCAAACTATAAGACTTCCCGTGTTAGAAGCGAGATCAACCAGTTCACCCAGCTTCCCAATGAACCATTTTGGAAGTGCTTTGAACGTTTCAAAGATCTGCTTGTCTAATGTCCTCATCATGGAATCAATAGATAGGATTTATGTCGAATTATATATGAGGGCGTTAATCCAGCGACAAAGCAGATGCTTGAAACAAATTGTCAATGCAATTTCATGTCTAAAGACGACGGTGAAGCTTGGAAGTATCTGGAAGACCTCGCTGAACACACTTTGCAGTGGGAAAGCGTAAGACCACCTTCATCTAGGGGAGGTGTTCACCAGCTCGATGTTTCTATCGCAGTAAAAGTCGAAATGGCAGCGATATAGAAGAAACTCGATGCTATTGAGAACAAATTCTCATCATTCTCCCTAAATCAGGTCATGCTTCCTAAGACCGTCTGTGGTTGCTGTTCGGATCCTTCACACTTAATGGAAGAATGTCCTATGAATGCACCGTTTCAAGGTCATGAGCAAACTAATGCTACTTTTCAGCAGCGATCTAGAAACGATCCTTATTCTTCCACTTACAATCAAGGATGGAGGAATCATCCTAACTTTGCTGCGAATCAAAACCAACAAAGAAATTATCAAAGACCTCCTCCACAGCAACCACAACCACAGAATCAGCCCCCCTTTCAGTCACAAAATTTCCAAAATCCGGCCAACATTTCTACACCACAAGTGGCCGGTACTGACAACTCTTCACTTGCCCAAATCTTGGATTTGTTCATGAAACAATCCATGCAATTGTCGGCTGAGATGAAGTCTTCTATTGATACCATAACGAAAAACTTCGCCTCCCATGGTGAGAGTATTAAATCAATAGAAAACCAAATCGCACAGTTAAACGCCGCAATGGGTGCGAGAGAAAAAGGGAAACTCCCATCTCAACCCCTACCGAATCCTGGCCATTCACAAAATCATAATGTGAATGCCATTACTACGTTGAGATCGGGGGGAGTGCTGAATAACCGAGTGGGTGAGCAATTTGATGTTAGTGACACCATTGATACCCCAGCTTCTTCTTCTTCCCCTAATTCGCCTAGTCTCCCACCTTTATCCGAGCCTATTCTCCGTTTTCCCCAAGGCTCAAACATTTCGCCGAATCTATCTAAGTCGATTCCCACTCCAATTTTGGGATCGAATCCGTCCCCACAGTCTTCTCCACAAACGTTGGACCTAAAACTTATTGATCGGGCTCCATTTCTAAACAGATTAAGGGCCAACAGACCTAACCCATAAATGGAGAAGATTGTGGAAATGTTTAAGCAAGTTAGCGTGAATATTCCTCTCCTAGATGCTATTCAACAATTCCCATCTTATGCAAGAATCCTTAAAGACTTGTGCACTAGGAAGAGAAAAACTCAAGTGCCTAAGAAGGTTTTCATCACGAGTAATGTTAGCACCGCTTTTACCCACCAAATACCAAAGAAACGTAAGGACCCCGGCTGTCCTACAATCTCTATTTCTATTGGGGGTAAAAATATTAATCGTGCTTTACACGATCTAGGCGCTAGCGTTAACTTGCTTCCTTATTCAGTATATGAGCAGTTAGGAATTGGAGAGTTAAAACCCGCCCATTGTACTCTCCAGATGGCAGACCGATCTATCACCAAATCTCGGGGTGAACTAGAGGATGTGTTAATTAAAGTCAGGGAATTCATATTTCCTGTGGACTTTATTATTATAGATACACAACCTGTGGCAAACCCACGCAATCAAATCCCGGTGATACTCGGTCGACCCTTTTTGGCCACTTCCAACACAGTAATCAATTGTAGAAACGGCTCTATGACCTTATCCTTTGGAAAGAAGTCAATTGAGCTTAACATTTACAAGTTGGGAAGTGAACCCTCTGAACCCTATGCTCATGTGTGTTCTGTCGAATTAATGGATGTCGACAGCAGCGAATTTGATCAACCTCATAATTCTGACTCTTTTCATATGTTGTTGCTTGACACGGACTCTTCCACCGAGTTGTCCGGGTCAACATCTAACGCTGATGAAGAAATTTTTATAGAGGCTGACGATCACCCCATTTTTTCTGATGACATTATTCTTCGGGGTATCGATGAAAGCTTTGAGGAAATTTTCGCTGATGAACTCGCATTTTTAAAAGATACGGGTGTTGAGATAAATCAACTCCAAGATGAAGAAATTGGACCTCCACCCCTTCTTTTGGACAATCATGATAATACGAGTAATCCATCATTACTATCACTGTGTCGTCTCTCCAAATTGAGACGCAATCCTTTTCCATTACACCTCTTATCACCTCCCCACTTCTTCTTGTCGAAAGGTGACATGTTTTTCCACCAACTTTGGTACTTCATCGACAAAATTTTTGAATGGTTGGTGTTGACCTTCGGTCTTTGCAAAGCTTGGCATTGACCACTAACCTTGACCCCCTCATGTGATTTTAAAAGATTAAAATTGTTTAACTCAAGTTTGGGGGGGTGTGGTATATTGTGGCTCTTGAAAAGAAAATGATTTTTACAAATTTGTGAGCCAAAAATAAGTTTGGGGGGGGATTTTCACTTTCATATATTTTTGCCCCTATTAATAATGCCCCCCCAAGCTTACAGGTTTTTGTGATCCAGCAGATAGCAACAGTGAGGACACTGTTGAAAACAAGTTTGGGGGAGGTTTGTGCTTATTTACGCATACTTTGCATTATACTATATTTAAGCACAAAATTTTTTTGATAATAAAAGAATAGAAAGTGAAAAATTATATATGAAAGATAGGAATAGTTTAAGAAAACCAAGATAATTAGAAGTTTTCTTAAACGAACTAGTAATAAATAGTTATGAGCTGTTGTCCCAAGGGTTAGTAAGATGAAGGAAGTCACTAATCTGAGGATAAAAATAAGTCTGAAAAATAATTTCTATTCTAGAAGCCAAACATTTGAATGTTGATACCCTACTATATGCACTTACACATGTCTTGAAACTCGGGATAGTAGAGGATACCTTGAAATCCTCTTGTCTAAAAGCCAAAGTATGAAGGAAATAATAAATGTAGAAAAATATAAAAATGGTGAAAAGAAAAATGAACACTGGTTTTGTTATCGCCAAGGCAGCAACAAAAAAAATATAGCGAGAGTGCTTCATCACCTAGTGCCCTAAGGCCAACTGGTCTGGGAGTCACTGCTGAGCCTTAGGTGGTGCAAGACGAGGAAAATATTATCACCTAATCAGCAAGCACATGAGTAATCGGTCGGTTAGTACCTCAAGAAGAATTAACGGTCGTATGAAAATGTGTGAGCAAATCTAAATATTCATCAAGTTAAAAAGTACTGAGGTAGATGGACAAGAGTATGGTAGCTTGAATTGAATTCTCCGAGTGTAGGGATGTCCATTTCACACACGTAGGGGTATATGATCAATGTTTGGACGAAAGATAGGAATGAAGAATAAAGACGATGTTTTATTAAGGGATGATGTGATTTCTAACATTTTTTCATGACTATTAAGATAGGGCTCATGACAACTGAAAAGCTAGTATAGTTGGAAACTCTTATTTTCAAAATCTTTCTTTTATGGTTCTTATCTTTATATGTAAATTTCACCATCTCTATTTTATTATAGGATTTTGTGGGTGTAATCCGCTGAAAACCCTTTAGAGACAACACTCCTCCTACTAGGGACACCTAGAGGTTTAACGGCTTGTTGCACGTGCTCAGTGCAATCGTGTTTGCTTACGAAAGTGTGCTTAGTTTTCTTCTTTCTTTTTTTTCCTTCTCTTGAATAAACTAGTTTGCTCGGGACGATCAAAGATAAGTTTGAGGGTATTTGTTCAGTTGGTAAAACTGCACATTTGTTATTACATTTTTCCTACTATTTCTATATTAAAAAATGTTTTTATTATAATATATCATACATATAAGGGTTTATGTGTAAAAATACTATTTTCCATGTGTTGATATATTATAATTAGCTTTTGATAGGAAAATGTATGCAAATAATATCATTAACCAAATCCTAGTAGAACAAAGTCTACTAAATATTATTTGTTAAATTATTGTGCAGAATTTTCAGGTCTAAAATCAAGGAAATCAAGTTGTTAAAGAAAACCTGCCTAATTAAGAAATCAAAATGAAGAAATCAAGTCTGGCAGAAGAAAAGAAAATATTTCAAATTTCTGAAGATTCCAGAGAACTCCACCTGTCAAGTAAAGGAAAACCACAGAAATTGATCAAGGGATAAGATCATCAGGCCGCGGATCCGCGGCCCAAGCCCCTTGATGCCGCGGATCCGCCGCGTAGATGAAAAATTAGGGTCTAGAAATTTTTGGTTGGATCATAACTGCTATTCCCCAATTTAGGCATCTAAAATTCTAGCTTTTGGAGTATAAATAAGGACCGAGACCCTCTTGGAAAAATCATCAAGTCGACGAGATCACGAAGTCCAAGACGGCTCACGCATCCAGACTGATCATCAACTGTTCGTCTACCTTCTTGGAAGAGATCGAGAAGTAAACTAGTCTTTGTAATCAATTTCTAAGGAATCAAAGTATAATGAATATTGTTGATTAATAAAGGTAGCTTTCTTTTTCTTATTCTATTTCTTCGTAGTTTAATTATGCATTTTCTCTCCATCTCTTTTTCTCCTAACATGCGCAAGTAATTCTCCGCTTGTTAGGGTTCGTAGGATTAGGGTAGGCTAATGGATGATGAACATCTCTAAACTTTTTTTAAGTCCTATAAACTTTATAAACTTTATCAAAAGAATCATTAACATCCTAATCGGGCGCGCTAACAATTCATTGTTAGTTCCGACCGGCGATTAGAGATAGATTAATGATTGTTTTGGTAAAGGCTAGATATGGACGGAGTTCCGTGTCGAGATAAGAGTTAAGAGTGGGATTCCTTTTCCCTCCAGAAACCCTAATCTACACGCATCACCATCGTTCTAGTTTTAAATCTATTAAAGGATAAAAAGGATAACTTTTAATTAATCGTCCATGACTACTAAATCCTAACGAACCGTACAAGCCCCCTTATTATATTAACTACATCCCTAAAATAATCTAGATCTATATTTTTGCATTCTTGTTTAACGTAGATCTAGAAACCATTCTTCAAAATTCTTTATCCTCCTCTCTTTCTCAACACATCTAAAGTAAGATTAAAAGGTTCAACGTTTCCATGAGGACGACCCGTACTCACCTCGGTCTAGCTACACGCGACACCGTTCTGATTGCGGTTACTACTACAAACACTCTTTCGTACCAATCACTGCCTACGAAAGTGTGCTACTTAGTTTTTTTTCTTTTTTTTTCCTCTCTTGAATAAATAGTTTGCTCGGGACGATCAAAGTTCAGTTTGAGGGTATTTGTTCAGTCGAAAATACTGCACTTTAGATATAACATTTTCCTTACTTTTCTTAAATAATAAAATGTGTTTATTATAAATATAAAACATATTTGCGGTTTATCTGCAAAATACTATTTACCATATTTTTATACATTATATTTAACATTATGAAGGAAAATATATGCATATAATAATTATATAATATTTTGGTAATTAAAATATGCATATCATATCAAATATTCTAATCACAATTCTTAAAAGATATAATATCATACAAATGGTTAGAATAATATTTCAAAAGATATGCATAATATTTTAGTAATTAAAAGATGCATAGGATATCAAATATTCTTAATCAAGTTTCTTAAAGATTTATTACCAATTAAAGTAATTAAGATACTCTCTCTAATTTAATAAATATTACTAACATTATTCATGAAGATTTTGTGCAAATTTAGCTCAGGTCAAGAGATCAAGATATTCAAGATTTTAGGATCAAAAATCTGCCAATAAAATCGTAGGATCTGAAAACTTGGAAAGTGGATTTTTATGGCAAGTCTAAACCTATGAGATCTAGGATTTCTAATTTGAGGGCTATATAAAGGACCGAGGACTAAAATTAAAACTCATCACCTTTACACTAAGCAAATCACCGTCAAAGAACAAGAGATCTACGACAGGTCCACGATTCGACGTGATAAGGCGATGTGAAAATCGACGGAGCATCTACTTCCTATGAGGCAGAGCTCGAGAGCAACTTCTTCCTCTTGTAATCTAAATTCGTAGGATTTGTACTTGTGAAGTTGATTAATAAAGGTAGATCATTTTGTTTAATTATTTTTTTTATACTTTCTGCATTTTAATTATAATCTCATTCTCTATCCTTTCTTCTTCTTCTCACAACATGCGTGAGTAATTCCTAACTTGCTAGGGCTCGTAGGATTAGGGTAGAACAATGGATGAGAAAATATTTTAATTTCTTTTATGTCTTATGAAGTTTATAAAATTTAGCAAAAGAATCGTTAACATCCTAATGGGGCGCGCTACCAATTTATTGCTAGTCTCGACCGCGATGTGAGATCAGATTAAAAATTGTTCTAGACATGAATAGAGATCAATGAAAGAACAAGGGTTAATAGTGTGGAAACCCTAGTTTCTTCCAAAAACCCTAATCCTTATTCATCACCATCAATCTAGTTTTAAATCTATCAATAGATAAAAGGAGTAATTTTTATTAGTCATCAATGACTACTAAATCCTAACGAACCCTACAGGCCTTCTTCTTATATATTCTATATCCTTATTTAAACTAGATCTGAAAAATATATATTCTACATCCGTATTTACCATAGATCTAGAATCTATTCTTCACTATTCTCTATTCTCCTTCCTCTTTTCTAATCAACACGTCTAAAGCAAGTTTAAAAGTTCCACGAATCCCTGAGGACAACCCGTACTCATCTCGGCTAGCTACACGCGACACCGTTATTGATTGCGGTTATTCAACAAATACTTTTTCACGATCAATCAACGACATTCCTTTTTCTATTCTTTCTTTGGAATGTTTTCAGGAGGACCCGACTCTCTGGTAATCGAGCCCAGCTCAGAAGACTTGGAGTAGTTTATAGAGGACCCGGAGCTCTAGTCACTTGTATATACTTTTACTTTCAGTTCATGCCATTGTTTAGGTATTGTTTTCCACATTGTATTTACTTTTTAGTTGTATTGTAAAGAATATTTAATAAATAAAAAAGTTAATGTTCATTTACATCTCATATCTTTCTTGTGTACATTTATATTATATTGCTTATTTATGCTTAACGTGTTTACTTCTGAGTAAATACGTCGCAGACCTCGTCTCGTCTCCTTATCCGTACACCGGGAAGCAGGGCATGACAGTCAACATGAGAGCGTATGAAGGTTTAGTACTGTGGATAAGAATTAGAAGGGTTATCCCAAGTTTCATAACCTGGATTAGGATCAATATTAGGATATGAAGAATATTGAGATTGGGTAGTTAGTTGGCGACTGGAAATTGCTATATGTTCAGCAATAGTCATGGATGTAAAAGAGGTCATATTCTCCTCAAAACGAGTATCAATATTTTCATATGGAAATGATGGTGTTTGTTGTCCTAACGGTTTTGGATTAGTGGAAGAATTGAAACTTTGGCTTTCAGCCTTCGCAATATGCTCAGCGATGGACATGCGTTTTGAAGTTCCCTCACTCTCCTTAAACGGATTATCAACATAAGAAGATGTGGAATTTTGATGCGGTTGATAGGACCTTGAGTGAGGTATCCAACTGTTCTTTTCCGCTTGCTCTATCTTATCTCTTAAAGATATGGTAGAGTCGGATTTTGTACCGAAGCAGTTATGAAAACAAGATATATCTGGTTCTGGATAGCAAAGCTCGGCAAGAGTTCGTCTATTTGGGTTATCCATTATAAGAATAGAGGGTGAAATGATTTAAGATCTTTTGGATTTTGGAATTTTTTTTGCTTTGAAAAAGGGGGTTGAGGCTTGACTCAACAAATCACAGAATGCACAATCAATCCCTAGAACTAGGGTCTCCTAGTTCAAGTCACTAGACCGCTCCTAGACTTCCAAAGGATAAGTCGCAGGATCAATCCTCTACCGCCTCTTTATCACTCTTGTGTCTAGGTAAGTGCCAGGTAAGTGGGAGGTATCTGCTATATGAATCACCGAAATAGCGGGCCTAATTAAGTAACCACTTTTCTTAGTCATACTTGCCTAGACACCACAAGAGAAATGCGGATAAGCGATAGATTGCCCACGATCTTTCTCTATCCTAATTGAGCGCGACGGTCCTTAGAGGCTCGGTCTAGATATTTTTTAATTAATGTAGGGTGAAAGTATGCTCGTTTTGTGATTTGTAGGGCCTCGGAAGGGTGATGAAATCCCCACCTAATCTGGATTTGGGTTTATTGCCCCTTAATGTCCATTTTAGATATGCAAAACAAACCAAAATCTAAAACACGGAAAAATATTTTTAGTGGCGATGTTTGCAAAGAATCCTGCAAATAAAATCAGTTTATTGGAGCTTTATAGGAGAGAGGAAGATATGAAGAAATTATCTGAGGATTTTGGGGGCCCATCTTTACTAGAACGCCGCGGTTCCGCCCCCAATAGCCCACTTCTTTCGCGGTTCCGCCACACTATGGAGGGTTCTTTTGCTAAATTTTTTTAGAGCACCCATATGCTTTTTTAGGCTACGTTGAAATTCTCTAACTCTCTGTTTCCTTACTCCAGTTACTCCAAATTCCCTTGCAAAACTTGCACAATAATCGTTAAATACACAAGATGCGGTTTTGTTTATTTTATGGTATGGATTTTATAAGAATTCAACCCGAATAGTAAGAAAAAAATTACGACCGTTTCCCCGGCAACGACGCCACTTGATTGTTCGTGTGCTGAAAAAGAGTGTTGTAAATAACCGCAATCAAGACGGTGTCACTGGTACCTAGCCGCGATGAGTACGGGTCGTCCGTAGGGAAACGTGAACCTTTTTCTTGCTTTAGACGAGTTGATTGAAGATGGGTGATTGATTGTCGTTACGAATATACTACGGATATAAGATTTATGAAGAGAAGGCTTGTAGGGTTCATAGGACTTAGTAGTAATGAATGAATAATTAAAAATGACTTCTTTTATCTTTTAATAGTTTAAAACTAGATCGATAGTGATGATTGTAGATTAGGTTTCTTTTGGAAGAAACTAGGGTATCCCCACTCTTAACCCTTGTCCTTACATTGATCTCTATTCATGTATAGCCCTTAACAAAACAAGTGTTGAACAGATCTCAAATCGTGGTCGAGACTAGCAGTAGATTGGTAGCGCCCCCGATAAGTATGTTACATTTATTTTTCTAAAGTTTATAGACTTTAAAATGTATGAAAAAGATTAAATGATTTTATCATCCATTGATCTACCTTAGCCTACGAACTCTAGCAAGCTAGGAATTACTCGCTCATGCTTTGAGATTTAGAAGAAAGAATGAAGAAGAATGAAAGCATGATTAAGATGCAGAAAGTAAATGCAGAAAGTAAATGCGAAAAGAAATAAACTAAGATCTACCTTTATTAATCAACTATTTCATACAACTCTTCTTTTTGAAAGTAGATTAAAAAGAACCCTAGTTTTCTCTCTCTCTCTCTTGTTGGAGGTAGATGACTAGCTGATGATCACCTGGATGCGTGGATCGCTTTGGACCTCCTAATCTCTTCGGTTTAATGATTTTAGATGTGAAGCTCTTGGTCCTATATATAGTCACAGAAACTAGAAACCCTAGATACCATCTATGAATATACGTTGATACGATCCAATCACCAAAATATCTCATCAAACAGCCCTAGATATGCCGCGGATCCGCCGCAAATCCATGCTTTTGGCCGCCCTTCTGCGGAAATATAGTGGGATTAGGGTTTGGTATTTTTTCTGCTAACTCTTGTTGACATGTAGAGATCTCTTCGATATCTGGATTCTGGGAATAATGCTCCGAGTCTCTGCCGTTGCTAAATCTTACAATTTTCTTCCACATTTCAGAAGATTTGATTCCAACATCTCGGATCTCCAGACCTGAGCTAATCTGCACAATATCTCAAATCAAAGTGTTAGTAGTATTTGGTATTTTTGAGATATTATCCTAACCATTTAATATGATATTATGTGTTAAGAATATTGATTAGAAATATTTGATATGATATGCATATTTTCATTACTAATATTTTATATAAATATTATATGCATGTATTTTCCCTCATTATGTTAATTATTAAGCAAAAACATATGATAATAAATTTTTTACACAAAAATCCTCATATGTTCTGTAATTACAATAAACACCTTTTAGTACTGTACAATAGTGGGGAAAATATTCATTCAAATGTGCAATATTTTAGACTAATCTATATACAATCTTTGGTGCCGTACATCAATGGCTGTGGGACCGGTCATCTCCCCTAATAGGAATAAGAAACATATACACTAGTCTACTCTGGAGTATCGATGTCTAGTCTCGATAATCCCGACTAGGGACAATTTTAAGGATGTGCTTATAGACAGCCCATCCCTACTAGAATGATTGCCATCACAACGCTGGTAGTCAAGCAAGAATCCTACAGGCTTTATCAACATATATTAGCGATATGAAATAACTAGTAGAATATTTACACATGTTAAGATAAAGACAAACCAAACAACATACTATCATATCGAGCAAGATTGTCCTGTATATCTATATCCCCAGCATCCTGTATAATAAAGGCCTCTAGGGCATATATATCCTAACAATCTCCCACTTGCACTAAGGCTTTTTATTGGCGTATCGATTACCCATTGTTTGCTCTAAAGACAGTCATTGGCGTATTGTATACCAAACATCTCGAACAGCCTCTCAAACTGTGCTTGAGGGATGGCCTTGGTGAATGGATCTGCACTGTTTTTCTCCATATCTACTCTCCGCACCTCGATCTCCCTGATCAGGTGATACCACCTTAACATGTGTCTGGATTTTTGATGGGACCGTGGTTACTTTGCGAAAGCAACAACCCGTTTTATTACAATACAATAGTATTAGACTAACAATGGATGGAACCACATGAAGTTCATAAATGAACTTCCTAATCTAGACCGCCTCTTTTGCGGCATCATTGGCAGCGATGTACTCAGCCTCCATCGCCGAGTCTGCTATGGTGTCCTGTTTGGAACTCTTCCAACAGACCGTCCCTCTGTTGAGGGTAAACATATAACCCGACATGGATTTAGATTCATCCTTGTCACTCTGTAAGCTAGAGTCTGTGAAGGCCTCAACCTGGAGGTTTCCATTGCCGTATACTAAGAACAATTCTTTAGTCCTTCTCAGGTACTTAAGAATGTTCTTTACGGCTATCCAGTGCTTCTCCCCTGGGTTTGACTGATACCGGCTTACCATGCTGAATGCGTAAGCTATATCTGGTCTGGTACATAACATTGCATATATTATAGATCCAACTGTCGAAGCGTAGGGTATAATGCCCATGTGAGCCCTCTCCTCATCAGTCTTGGGAGACATCTCTTTGGAAAGGGTGATCCCGTGACAAGCGGGTAAATTACCATGCTTGGAATCTTCCATACTAAATCTCTTTAGTATGGTGTTAATGTACCTAGACTGTGAAAGTCCCAACATTCTCTTAGATCTATCACGATGGATTTTAATCCCCAGAATGTACGAGGCATCACCCAGATCTTTCATGGAGAACTTCTGTAACAAGAAGCTTTTGACAGATTGTAGCATAGGAATGTCATTTCCTATCAAGAGAATATCATCCACGTAAAAAACGAGGAATTCCACGGTTCTCGCTACAATTTTCTTATAAATGCATGATTCATCTAAATTTTTGATAAAGTCAAATTTCTTGACCGTTTCATCAAAGCAGACGTTCCAACTTCATGATGCATGCTTTAATCCATAAATAGATTTAAGCAACTTGCATACCTTTCCGCTGCTCCCACTCTTTGTGAAGCCCTCTGTTTGGTCCATATAAATACGCTATTCCAAACTTCCATTCAGAAAACTGATCTTTACGTCCATTTGTCAGATCTCATAGTCATGGAAGGCAGCAATAGTAAGTAGGATCCGAATGGATTTAAGAATAGCCACTAGAGAAAAAGTTTCGTTATAGTCCAAACCTGGTCTTTGACGAAAACTTTTTGCTACAAGTCTAACTTTATAGGTTTCAACTTTTCCATTTACACCAATTTTCCTTTTGAAGATCTATTTGCAGCCTACGGGTTTTACCCCTGGAGGTGCAATGTCCAAAGTCCAAACTTTATTAGTGTACATGGATTCCATCTCGGACCGCAAAGCATCCAGCCACTTCACCGAGTCTCTACTCGTGATAGCCTGTTGAAAACTAGTAGGCTCATCATTATCGATGATGCAATCCTCTCGATCCTCGTCTATGGGAAAAATCATAGTATCTCTTATGCGGATGAGATTGCCTACTAGATCTGCAGAGTGGCGTAGGTACGTCCGGTTCTATTGAAGTCCTGGGTTCCACTAAGCTTTCAGTAATAGTTTGTGGTTCTAGAATTTCTTCCAGTTCTATCGCGCTTCCACTAATTTCTTTTTCAAGAAATAGAGTTTCCACAAAGGGGGCAGGTTGAGAAACAAAAACCTTTTGTTCCTCAGCGTAATAGAAAATATACCCTTTAGAATTCTTTCGGTATCCCACAAACTTACAAAATATTGAGCCTGCTCAAGCTTGTCCGGATGATACTTTTTGACAAAAGATGGACACCCCTATATCTTAAGATACTTAAGACATGGTTTCTTCCCACTCTACATTTTATATGGAGTGGTAGGCACTGACTTAGTTGGAACTTTGTTCAATAGGTATGCAGCAGATTCTAGTGCAAAACCCTGAAAGGATAGCGGCAACTCAGCATTACTCATCATGGAAGACACATATCAAGCAAGGTGTGATTCCGTTTTTCTGATACACCATTGTGTTGTGGTGTGTATGGAGGAGTAAGCTGAGAGAGAATTCCATTCTCTTTTAAATATTGCAGGAACTCAGTACTTAAGTATTCTCCACCCTGTTCAGATCGAAGCATTCTGATACTTTCTCCACTTCATTCTTATACTTCTTGAATTTCTCAAAGGCCTTGGATTTATGTTTCATCAAGAATACATGTCCATACCTTAAGAAATCATCGGTAAAAGTAATGAAGTAAGAAAAACCATTTCATGATTTTTGGTCATCAAGAATACAAGGCCTTGGATGCATGTGTAGACATCGGACCACACACGTTGCTGTGTATGAGTCCCAGGAGCCCAGCGGCTCTTTCTCCGTGTCCAGTGAACGGAGTTTTGGTCATCTTTCCTTTGATACATGATTGACATGTTGAATAGGATAGATATTCAAACGGATCTAAATATCCATTTTTATGTAACTTAGTTAATCGTGTTCATTGATATGATCTAGTCTACAATGCTATAAGAAAGTTTGATTTAATTTTGGAGTCTTTCTTTTTAGTGTGTTTTGGACGTTGAAAACTTGATGCTGATTGAGTATGTATATTCCGTTATCTAGTGTATCTGACCCAATCATTTCATGATTTAGGTGAAATTTATAACATTGCTTTCAAGTGCAAAAGTATATCTTTCATTAAATAATAAAGATGCAGAAATATTATTACACATCATGCTGGGTACACAAGAGCAGTTACGCAAAACCAAAATATGTCCACTCATCATCTCGAGATGATATTCTCCCACTGCAACAGCATCCACACATGTTCTGTTGAAAACTGGTAGGGTCATATCACCTTTCCCCAAAACTCTACGGCTTCTCAGCGCCTGCAAAGAATTACAGATGTGAGATCCTGACCCGGTATTCAATACCTAGGAAGTAGAGTTAATAGAGAAATGGTTTTCAATCACGAACACACCTGAAGTCGAAGCCACAACTTGATTCTTGGCTTTCAAAGCCCAGCAGTCCTTCTTCTAGTGTCCCTTCTTATGACAGTAGAAGCCTCATCCTTTATTACTTGTGTTCCCCCAGTCCTTTCCTTTCCCTTTCCCTGCAGCTTATTGACACCACCTTTCGGTTTGGTGGGGGCTTTCTTCTTCTTCCCCTTGAATTTAACCTTGGATTTAGAGGAAGAAGGTTCCCTAACAAGTAGAGTGGGTGTCTCCCTGTATTTCTTCAGGATGCCCTCTGCAGTTCTTAACATGCTGAGGAGTTCTGAAAGTGTAACTTCTTTTCGTTGCATATTGAAATTCAATATGAACTAAGCATAGGTGGAGGGTAGGAACTGTAGAATCAAGTTAGTATATAACTCATTCTCCAGCGTGGTCCCGAAGACAGCGAGATCCTCAATGAGACTGATCATCTTCAGGACGTGGTCCCCGACAGATGAACCGATAGCCAACCTCGCTTGAAATAATTTCCTCGAGGTCTCGTATCTTACGATACAAGATTGCTCTCTATATAAATCCTTGGTATTGTGGAAGATGGAAGCTAGGTCCATCTTCTCATGCAGCCTTTGATATTCATTATCTATGGAGGCTAACACGAGGCACTTGGCGTTTGCACAATAAAGATCCCAAGTCTTCCGGACCTCAATGTCTGCGACTGTGGAATCAAGTCTTGGGACAGCGGGGGCTTTAGCTGTAAGGACGTATGCCATCTTGTCATAAATAAGGGCCATTTGGTCATTCCATAGCCAATCTTTATAATTCGGCCATGTCAATATGTTTTTATCCAGTAGCAATTTATGTCCAGTCATGATGGTCGCTACAATTAGGAGATAGAGAGAAGAAACACTCAGCATATGCTCTTGCAAATTTAGATTGGTTATTAGTTTATCTAAACATGATGGCTCCCACTGTTTCCTCGAATTCTTATTCAAACCCTAAAAGAAGAATTAGTCGGGATTAATCGCACCCTAAAAGTTGGCTTATCTTTCATCCAGGCCAGTGTTGGTACATTGGAGGGAGGTCCCCCATGCTTTCGCACGAACCCAATTATATAACCCCGTTTTCCCAGAGGCATAACCTCGTAAACACTTTTCTAGACACCTGCTTGATAAGCTAATTATAAAGTGAAAAACTTTCCCGAAGGGTAGCTGATACTCACATTAGGACCAGGACCCAACTATCATCGTGTGATAATTTTGAAGGAAGCGAACCAAAACTACCGCACTCCAGAAGCTATGCAACACTAGCAAATTTCCTGTATGTTTGAAACTCCCGATGTGGTTTTTGTCCCAAGCGCTTATGACCTTGACAAAGGTCAAAACATCATAAGTCGTAAGTCAAGTTCAACGCTTCATTGTCCTGATTAATTTAGACCCATTCATACTAGCTCTTGGCGAAGGTCAAAATAGTTGTACGTATGTCCTAGATTAGTGCATCTATCTATGGTACAAATAAATACCCACTAGCTACCAAACACTATTCCTTGGCTAAGGTCAAAACACATAGCATGAATACTAGTGAATACCTATCTAAAATGACGGAGAGCTACGGTTAATTTTGGCAAAAACCGTAAATGTAATGAACTTGATATCATCGAAGGAACCGAATAGCTTTCAAAAGGAGTGGTTTAAGCTCCTTATTTAAAAGTTGTTTAAAAAGAAAACCAAGTGGTTTTATAATTGTTCCAACGATATCAAATATAAGGTTTGTTTCTTTGCATTAATTAGGATTAATACGGTCCCATCAATTAACCATATCATTGGAGAAGAAACGAAAATAGAACGTACGCTTATGCCATCCGCATTCGCTACAGTGTCCCAGGTCCTCACCGTAAGGTTACTTAACTTACAGCAGGGCGGGGACAAGACTAGCGCGGATGCAAAACATAAGCAACGTTTATTTATATATATAGTATATACCATACTCGTCTCATGCAATAATATCCATCACAGATCACAGCAGAAGCAACACAAATGAGAATAGAGGATATACTAGGATTTCCGTGTTTTCGTTTAAGCCATTTATGAAAATACGGATTCCACGGTCGTGATGAATAGCCAAGAACCCATACCCCTAGACCTCTACGAGTGCGGAAAGCAACCCTACCAATCTTAGAGTTAGGTGACCCGTTCTAACTACCCGAGATGGTCACCCTTTACACTCTAAACCCCGGTTACTTGAGCACCCTGCCTTGGGTCTATCCTAGGTACAAAATGGTAAATAATAATACAACGGTGGATATAATCTCAACCCGGAAGTTCCCCACAAAAGAATAATATTACATCACTATGAATATTACACGAATGAAAAAGAAAACACTCTCTCATATGTAAAAAACCCTGGCTATTCCATCACGACGATCACATTTGTTCCATATCAAAACCACAACTCAAACAAGATATGTACAACCCCTATTAATCGACGTATAGCAAATAGTCGACGTTTAGAAACCTATATACAGATGAAAAGATAAACTACGATGTTATAATTTCGATTTAGAAACATTCCGTATTGCCCATACACAAAGATAACATTATATGAAATCTGGACAAAATCAAACAATACCAAAAACCCTAAATCCAAGTATACAAAACACCACGAGAATTACGAGACCAAACTCAACTACAAAACCGCTGGTAGCGGGGAAACAGAGAAAACCGACGGTAAAAGTTCAAAATTAGGGTTTCGTGCTTCTCTGGTAATCATCTAATAACATGAAAAGGACTCTGCAATTGTTTAAAAAAAATTTAGAGGCTCGAAAATTTTCGATAGAAACTTGGATTATTGGTTTATCAAATACGGAACTATTTCGGTTTCGAAACTCTAACATCGTCTAGAATTAGTTTAAGTGTTTGGGTTGGCTCTGATACCAGTGTAAGTTCATAGTACTCTCACTGTGTCAACTATGACCATTACGGAATCAAAAAACTTAAATTTTACTTGAGCAATAGAAACTTTAACCCTAGAAATCGAATCCAAACACTAAACTAATATAACTAAAGGACTTTAGATACTAGGTTGAGGACTAAAACCTTTGAAGATGTGTCCTTCGGGTCTTTTGTGGTCCTCTTCTTAAGCTCCTAGAGTTCTTGGATCGAGCTTGCAAAGTCGTCTCCTTATGTCAAAGATGATCCATCCGAGGATGCCGGTTCAAGTTCTAGATTCTAGTAATAAGCTAAGAAGAAACTAAAGATCAAGACTTGTTAAGTAATGATACTTAGAGATGTAGTATTAGTGCAAAAAACCTCTCTTTCTTTTTCTTTTAGAACTCAAGAGAGATAAAGAGGAAGAAGATGAACTAGAAAATGGCTAATGAGATAATGATAGAATAATATCACACACTCATCTCTTATCTCTTTATATAATTTTAAAACATAGAATGTGAGTGGGTTTGTGATTCACTAGTGTGAGTTACAAGCCCACGCACATCCACCAAAACCTAGAAGAGATGAGAGAAAGAGAGATGCCACCTCACAAGTGTACATACACACACACATATATATTTATACACACACACACATACAACCATGTATACTTGTATTTATAATAAATACGTATACCCGTATTTCTACCAAAATACTAATACCGTATATCAAAAATACAAAATACTCGTATTCATATTAAGAAAGAAATACATGTATTTGTATCAAGACACAAATACCCATATTCATACAAATACACGTATTCGTATAAATACCGTATTCATGTTAAAATACAAATACCTAAAAGAGAGAAATATAATACTAGTTCCATATCTGGTTATCTTTCAAACCTACTAGTATTACTAAAATGTCCGATTAAAACACGTGTATAAAACACACGTATTTTATCAAACACCCGAGCGTATCAAAATACGCATACTACACCGTTTCTCCTGAACCGAGAAACCCTCTGTGTGGGACTCTCAAGACTTGACAATACGCTGGCAGTGGGTTTAACTACAAGCACGTCGGTGGCACTAGCTGTACGTAACGACTCTCCAGGAATCTTTCGAAAGGAAGGATGAAAGACAAACTTGTTTGTATCCCTACCGAGCCTATATGTGACAATATCCATACAGTCCGGTCTGTTCGTCTGAGAATATCGCATATCATGTTTAGGAGGTGGAAAACGTCAGACCCCTAATAACCTAATAAGTTTTGTCGATGTGGCTCAAGACCATCCGAGAAACTACTGATCAAACTATCAGTAAATCTCAACTGCCCTGGCCAGGGTCTTATGGTTTCGGCCATCCGTACACATCGCGACACCGACTCCCTATACAGGGAAAAACGAATCCCCGACAATCGCTCACTGTCTCCATGTGGCTCGGGACTGTACCCAACTAAAACCTGTTTGCACGACTCAGTAAAGTCGTGGTAGGGTAGTAATCAAAGCACAATAGAAACTCACTCGAGAAAAATGACGATCTCAAGTCGATAGAATAACCTGTACTTATGTCACCTGAGAGCTTCTATCTGACGTTAGGTATAGTACCATCTAGCAACTCCCGATGAGCCCGTCCAGTGTAACTCATAACCTGATGAGCACCTGTATACAATCATTGGTGCCATACACCAATGGCTGTGGGACTGGCCATCTTCTCTAACGGGAAAAAGAAACGTATACACTAGTTTAATCTGGAGTATCGATGCCAAATCTCGATAATCCTACGACTAAGGATAATTTAAAGAATGTGCTTATAGACTACCCAACCCCCACTAGTATGATTGCCATTACAACGCAGGTAGTCAAGCAAGAATCCTACGGGCATTATCAAAATGTATTAGCGATATGAAATAACTAGTAGAACATATACACATTTTAAGATAAAAAAAAACTAAATAACATAATATCATATCGAGCAAGATTGTCATGTACATATATATCCCCAGCATCCTGTACAATCAAGGCCTCTAGGGCATATATATCCTAACAGGATCATGTATATAAAGAAGTGTTAGTGTCTTATGCTTGCGCCTCAAAAGTTGCGGCCAAGGTGGAAACGAAAACAATGATTTTTAGCAAGCACAAAACACATATCCCCTAGGAATCAAACCATACAACTAAACTAGCAAATTTAGCCACAAGGTTTAGGGATTACAACTTTCGACGCATGTCTACCTAATTGTGGAAGACCCTTCTAAGCTCATAGACACCGGGAATGCGCTTAAGAGGCGACCGCCCTTGCGGAAGATGATCCACCCGAAGGAAACTGATCCAGGCTCCGACCGACGCTCCAAACTCGCTAAGAATAGATTGTGGGTGATGTAGGAATTTTTTCACGAACTTTTTCTCTCAATATTCATGCTCAAGAGAGCAAGAAGAAAAAGAAGAAAGAGGAGGTTGAAGAAGGCTAAGCCATGACATGAGAAAAATGGCTAAGTCTTTTTGTGTAGAAGAAAAATCTTGTAGAAAGAATGGCTCACATTTCTTTTTTACAACCATACTGCAATAGTATATACAAATGATTTTATGAATATAAAATCAAAGCCATGTCTCTCTACCATGCTCCATGACACTTCATCAAGCCACCTCATTATTTGAATTTCCAAAGAGAAAAATCAATTATGAGGTATCCTTCTAGAAGCATTCCGGAATAAATACGGAATACTTCACCCGGTATATGTATCGCTACATATACGTGTATCCGTATAAAAATACGGATTGCACCAAAGAGAGAAAATAAATAGTGAACTGTCGCCCCTCTTCCCAAAATACGGAATACGAGGGGTTGACAAGACCAGCCATGCTCCTACGGTCGAGAAAATATCTCTCCGTAGTCACACTTAGGCTTCTAGCTTTACGTGCTAATCAGTAATCAATGCACAGGTAATGAGAAATGCATTAACTAAATCAAAACAAATACAAAAGAACTAACCTGATGGAGATCAAGAGAGTATAACTCTGGGTAGCCGATCAAGATGTCCGCGATATCCTCGAGGTACGTCAGGTCCTGGTCCAGGCTAGATCCACCTCCCACTCTGAGCATGCATACTCAGGTCGTCAGAGCGACACGATAGCAATGTATATATGGGTATGAATAGTAACTCGTGTAATAATAATGAATATGTAACGGTAATCAAAAGAGTAAAGATGTGAACAGGGAGTAGCCAATGCAGGTATCTAATAGAGCAGGCAAACAGTAAAGCAGAAAACAGCGTGGCGGGGATGTTGAAACAGTAAGCAATGCATGTCAATGTCACTATCCCTATCAGTCTCTAAGTCTCACTGTACAGGTCACTAAGCCTATCGTCAGTCTAAGTGTGAGAGTCAACCACTCGTGAGTATCCCCCACCCAAGGGTAGGACCCAAGGATAAGGGAACACGGGCCTGAGTCGCTCGCTAATAATCAGTGATATCCCTATATATCTCCATATATCTCCATATGTGCCGGCATGGGACTCCTGAGATTCTGTTGAACAAACACTCAAACTACCCTACACCCCATAATCTACATCAAACGCCAACCATGAACTCAAATACCGGTCGGTCCATGACAAGTCTGCGCGAGAACTGGAGACAGGATCTCCATCAAGCATGTTCCGACTAATACCCAAGATTGATGGATAGTGTTTGGTGCCTTACCTGTGACACCCATACAAGTGCTTCCATAATTGTCCCATACCAATTATAGTCACACTTATACACGTCCCACAGACGTCGACAATGCAATAAATCAATAGGGTCCACTGATTGTGTACAAATACGTGTCACTTTCACTTATCCATTCATGCTCAAACACTAACGTACTTGCCACAATCACCACTAATACTTAACACTGGGTAATGCACATGATCACTAGGTTACCAATGCAATGACATATATATAATGTGATAAGAAAACATTATTTAGGGCATGATTAAGATGTCATCAAACGATGTCCTACCACTTGCACAATTTTTCATAATTCATACATGCGAAATTTACTGAAACAATGAATCGGGGTTAGGTAGTATGTTTAATTATCTATCCAATAAATTTGGTTTCACGTCAATCGGGTTTCAGGATCGCTAGATATGGCCATTTCGTTTTAAGCGTTCACTGCTGGAAATCCGGTTTCAGAATCGGAAGTCCGTTTCGTAACGCATTTTAATCCCAGTTGGAATTAGAATTTAGCGACGCTACAGTTGAATGAAATTTCGGGTTTTCAATAAGGTTTCCAACTCAATTGGACGAACAGTATTATATTAAGCCAACAGAGAGTTATGGCCGGATTAAGTTTGGGGTGTAAAATCTGCTTCTGCAGAATTCAGCAAGACATGTCGACAAGGTAAAAGGAATTAAAAATATCAAACGGTTGAGGAATCCAGTGAGGCCAGTCGAGTAAGAAAGATAATCCAATTTCCTACGTAACAATATAGGGTTCCACGCATTCTCTTATATGAACAGTGATGTACATGGGTTTAGCAACATGGGTTATCTTAGATTTCCATTCTGGACTGCAGTCCAGAATCATAATCCACAGCAGTTATCTCTGTCATAACGTACTAAAATTCAGTGATCAACAATATATTACAGTAGGTTGAACAGTTAGCTTCATTACGAGCCATCGAACGCTAAAATCAGGTTTATACATAATTTATTATAAATTTTATAGTTTGGCATGTACGAAGATTTTCAGGTTTTACGACAGAAATTGGGACGCCATTTTACGTGAGCAAACGATCTTATTTTGCAACCAAAATCTTAAGGGGTATTCATTATAACTCGAGCCATTCAAAGTTATCTAGTGTCGTCAATTTAACTGGGTTTGTAGGTCATGGTTCACATCGAACACTTAACTTATAGCAATTTACACGAAAAGTATGTGTGGGAATTTTGGTAACTAGAATTGTAATACAAGAAGTAGCATGAAGCAAGTATTAAACTTGCCTGGTGACGGGTCGACAATAGTACGACAGCGGCAACAGCACGATCGCGTCACGAACGCAGCACCGGTTCAGCCTTTGGAAACAGATAAATGTAGTCAAACCCAGGTAACTACTGTGCACACATTTTCATCAGCTCCAAGCTTTATACATACTTTGATGTGAGAAAGGCAGATATGCTCTGAGAGAGAGAGAGAGAGAGATTTAGAAAGAGAGAAAAAAAGAAAGAGAGAGAGAAAGATTTAGAGAGAGGGAGAGAGAGAGAGAAATTTAGAGAGAGAGAGAGATGCTGAGAGAGAGGAAGAGAGAGAGAGAGATTTACTTGATGATGACGTGGGGTCGGTGTAGGCCCTGGCGAGGTGGCCTGCAGAGATGTGCGCTCGTGTCTATAGCTTGGAGGGCACGGATAAGGGCTCGGCGTCGGGTGCTCAGGCGGAGGTGACCTCGATGGTGGAGGAGGGGGTTGCATAGGGTTGCGAGCGATGGTGGTCGGCGGTGGGATGCGGTTGTTGGGGCTAGGTTGGCAGCAGTGGTCGTAGAGGAGCCGGCGCAGGCAGTGGGCTGGAGCTCGGAGGTAAGGGGATGATACTGAGGATGTAGGGTGTCGACGAAGTGGTTCAGGGCAGTGGTGGCTCGTTGGCATCAAGGTGCAGGGGGTGGCTGTGGTGGTGCGGGGGAGGCTCTGTGAGGCAGTGGGGGGAAAAGTGGTGGTTTGGGTTTGTGAGAGGGAGTGAGGGAGTCGACGAGGTGACAATCCGTCGTCGTCGTCATGGGAGAGTGGCTGCAGGGACTCGAGCTCGGGTGTTTGGATGAACGAGAGGAGTGAGAATGAGAGATCGAGAGTGAGGAGGAGGAGCGGGTTAGAGGGACGAGGAGAGTGGGAAGCGCGCGCGTGGTCGTGGCGACGAGCGCGGAGATATGGGGTGGCGAGGCGACGTGGGCACGAGGTGGGGACGACGTGGGTTCGCGCTAAAAAATGAGCGGGAAAAATTTTACGTTGGGGAAGAAGGGTTAAAAGAAGCGGGTCGGGTAGGGTTAGGCGGGCGCAGGTAATGAATAGGCTAGGGATTTGGGCTTGGAAGCTTTGGGCCGAAAAGAAATTAAAGAAAATTATTTATATGCTTAATTTACAATGTAGGGGAGTTGGCCGACCTAGGGTTTAAGGTTTTAATTATTTGTTTGGGCTGGGGTTGGGATTTATTTGTTGGGGTTTGGAGTTGGGCTGGGTTGTAAGGAAATGGAAAAAAATAAAAAGAAATACGCAATAGGGTTTTGGTATAGTTTAGGGAAAAGTGATGAAGGAGAAGTTGAAAGTGTGGTTAGGGTTTTTTGGAAAAATAAAAGGGGGAAAATAAAAAGGGGTGTGATGGGCTAAGTTTTGGTAATTAGATGAAATGGGGAAAGAGAGATAGAGAAGTGGGACGGGCTGTGAGGGGTCATAGGAAAAGCAAGGTAAATGAAACTGGGGCTAGGGTTTGGAAAAAGAGAGAGGGAAAATATATAAGGAAAATAAAAAGGATTGGGTGTTTAAAATACTTAAAATAATTTATAAATATAAATAAATAAATTTGTAAGTAACCCTTTTTATAAAAATACGGATATTGGTGTATAAAGGAACCGGGTATTCCATCATACCATCCTTACAAAAATTTCGTTCTCGAAATTTAATACAAGCGATAAGCTATATAAAATAACATGCGAAAAGCTATGACCTCAAACACTCACATAAAGTGGTTTCTTAAAACAGTTAAAAAGAAAAATCGATGGTCTAAGTAAGTATAAGGCAGAAATCAACTATAAGGGAAAACTATATGTACAAGGGAATAAAAATAGCAATAACGAACAATAACACCCGAGGCATGCTAGATAAAGTCGAGATCCTAAATATGTGCATACCTACGTATATCAAAATAGCGCAGCTAAAATAATAGTATCAGGCACAGCCACTTATAATAGCAAACGATAAGCACAATACCCGGGAAAATAAAGTAACAATAATAAAATAGTGAAGGATTTGTTGATAGGTTAAAACATTTTAGAATAACGTATCAATCAAACAATTTTAACATAACTTAGAAAACCATATGGTGAAAACAAGAGACATAGAACAAAGTGAAATGCGCGATATAAGGTTGCCCTATTAAAAGTGTGAAGGATAGTAAACCATTTAACACGGGTAAAATGGAAGTAGTCAATAACACGCAATTTTTTTGATAAATACAAAATAATGAAAGCTAAATTTTCGAATGACGATGTCCCTAAATGTAGTTAGGGTAAAAGGAGATAGCATAAAACGTATAGGGGCTAGCCAGGGTAGGGATTTCAATAGAGTAAGGCCCATTCAAAAGATCGGGGTGCGGCACTTTTTAATCTAAGCGAGGGTCAAAATGGTACAAGGTGCAGAAGTGAAGGACACTAATGAATCTCAAGAGAAAAGAAATGTGTAGTGGAGACAGTCAAAGCAATACATGAACTAACAATCAAAAGATTAGCGAACTCAGCAATTTTATTTCATCCCAGAAAATTTTAAACAAGGCATTCTCGAAAAGTAAAAGATGGCCCTAAACTATACATAGATTTTATTTGGTCAGAGGAGCCGAAAGCTAAATCACGTCAGTCGCGGTTGTGGAGGTTCAACAGGTTACGATAGGCTCGCGCGCTCAGATGGGGGCGTCCATTCCCATAGCGCCTCGCAGGGACCGCCATTGGGAGTTCTTTTGCCGCGGGGTCTTGTCCTTCCGGTCCTTCTTCCTCGGCTGGAGCTTCTTCATCGAGGTCTTCTTCCATGTGATTCTTCTTTTGGATACTCTTCCATAGGATTTTCTTCCACTGGATTTTCCCCAGGGTTTTCCTCTCCTGGGTTTTCTTCTATCGGGTCCTCCTCGGGATCTTCCTCTATCGGGTTTTCTTCGGGGTCCTCTTCTTCGTCGTCGGAGTCGCTGATCATGTCGACATCTGGGGCTACGAATCCCTCGTTCTCGGAATCGATGTTTCCGAAAATGACCTGGGGGCCGTTGATCTCGTCATCCGAACTCACCAGCATGCGGTCTAAGAAAACGTATGACTGTGTGTCCTCATCTAGATGCGGCACTGCTCCAGGGTGGGCCATGGCCTGAAAATAAAGAGTCATGATTAGACAGTGGAACACATTAAGAAAATAACCAAGGATATGGAACACAAGGAAAATTAGGCAAGGACTGAAAAACAAAATTTAGAATACTGATGCAATGAATAGTATAAATAAAGTGAGAAGCAAGGGAACGATACATACATCACAACTCAAAGTTTTATTGCATTCAACTAAAAGTTCAGCGGATAAGATCGCAAACGAAAAGAAAATATTTACAAAGGAGTGACGACACATTTTTTTTGAAAGCAGGAAACGGGATAACTCTTCTTGGATTTCTAGACCGCTACAATCTCGTTACGCGAGTCGAATCCTGCGCTGGGTCCGTACTATTCCTCGAAGCTCGAACTATGAAATAACCATCACTTAGCAGAAGTGGAGAGTGTGGACGAACCGCCTCCTTATAGCTCCTTCCTTTTAGGGCAATCATTGATAAAGTGTTCGTTGGATCTGCAAATCAGGCATTTCCCTTTGGCGCGGCGACAATCCCTCTGAAGGTGTCCTGGCTTCTTGCAGTACCCACAACGTTGGGTCTTCTGCTGCTTCTGTCGTGGGGGAATAAGTGAGCGCTTCATCTTCACCTCTTTTCCTTGTCTAACAGGGATCCCTTTTCGATTGGAGACTTCCGCTGGTCCCTGAGTCACCTGTCTTCTTAATCCTTCAGCTAACAGGTCGTTTGTTCGCTCCTGGGCTTCCTTCAGACCTTGCAGTGCATTCAGAATCTCTACGGTTTGATTCTGGGGAGTGGAGATAGAAGAAGAGTCATTGGAAGACATGGTCCTGAAACAACAATTTTGAGGACGATATAAGGCATAAGCTATAAGAATTAAAATACAATATGGATTAGGCAAGGAATCAAGAATATCGGGTGTGATGAAATTTAATACAAGTAGAAATCAACTGTAGAACTCCAAGTCACTCAAACAGAGTACAGTATTGTAACTATGCTGCAGTTCACAATTACAACCATGTAACTCTACTAAGTCACTCAAAACTCTAGCGGATGGATCAAAATGTATAGCCGAATACACTATGTGAATCAAGATAAAGAATAACAACTTTACAATCTAGACCGAAGGATGTCCTAGATTGTCAAACACTACACGGAACTGCAATCCCAATTGAAGCAAAACTTGGCTCTGATACCAACAAAACCATGTCACGCCCCGCTTCCCAAAATACGGAATACGAGGGGTTGACAAGGCCAGCCATGCTCCTACGGTCGAGGAAATATCTCTCCGTAGTCACACTTAGGCTTCTAGCTTTACGTGGTAATCAGTAATCAATGCACAGGTAATAAGAAATGCATTAACTAAATCAAAACAAATACAAAAGAACTAACCAGATGGAGATCAAGAGAGTATAACTCTGGGTAGCTGATCAAGATGTCCGCGATATCCTCGAGGTACGTCAGGTCTTGGTCCAGGCTAGATCCACCTCTCACTCTGAGCATGCATACTCAGGTCGTCAGAGCGACACGATAGCAATGTATATATGGGTACGAATAGTAACTCGTGTAATATTAATGAATATGTAACGGTAATCAAAATATTAAAGACGTGAACAGGAAGTAGCCAATGCAGGTATCTAATAGAGCAGGCAAACAGTAAAGCATTAAACAGAGTGGCGGGGATGTTGAAACAGTAAGCAATGCATGTCAATGTCACTATCCCTATCGGTCTCTAAGTCTCACTGTACAGGTCACTAAGCCTATCGTCAGTCTAAGTGTGAGAGTCAACCACTCGTGAGTATCCCCGACCCAAGGGTAGGAACCAAGGACAAGGGAACACGGGCCCGAGTCGCTCGCTAATAATCAGTGATATCCCTATATATCTCCATATATCTCCATATGTGCCGGCATGGGACTCCCTAGATTCTGTTGAACTCACACTCAAACTACCCTACACCTCGTGGTCTACATCAAACGCCAACCATGAACTCAAATACCGGTCGGTCCATGACAAGTCTGCGCGAGAACTGAAGACAGGATCTCCATCAAGCATGTTCCGAATGATACCCAAGATAGATGGACA
Source organism: Agapanthus africanus (assembly GCA_030015575.1). Taxonomy (NCBI): domain Eukaryota; kingdom Viridiplantae; phylum Streptophyta; class Magnoliopsida; order Asparagales; family Amaryllidaceae; genus Agapanthus; species Agapanthus africanus. The sequence goes on along the minus strand of CM057340.1, from coordinate 114,956,505 downwards.
GTGTTTGGTGCCTTACCTGTGACACCCATACAAGTTCTTCCATAATTGTACCATACCAATTATAGTCACACTTATACACGTCCCACATATGTCGACAATGCAATAAATCAATAGGGTCCACTGATTGTGTACAAGTACGTGTCATTTTCACTTATCCATTCATGCTCAAACACTAACATACCTGCCACAATCACCACTAATACTTAACACTGGGTAATGCACATGATCACTAGGTTACCAATGCAATGACATATATATAATGTGATGAGAAAACAGTAGTTAGGGCATGATTAAGATGTCATCAAACGATGTCCTGCCACTTGCATAATTTTTCATAATTCATACATGCGAAATTTAGTGAAACAATGAACTGGGGATAGGTAGTATGTTTAATTGTCTATCCAACAAATTTGGTTTCACGTCAATCGGGTTTTAGGATCGCTAGATATGGCTATTTCATTATAAGCGTTCACTGCTGGAAATCCGGTTTCAGAATCGGAAGTACGTTTCGTAACGCATTTTAATCCCAGTTGGGATCAGAATTTAGCGGCGTTACAGTTGAATGAAATTTAGGGATTTTAATAAGGTTTCCAACGCAATTGGCAGATCAGTATTATATTACGCCAACAGAGAGTTATGGCCAGATTAAGTTTGTGGTGTAAAATCTGCTTCTGCAGAATTCAGAAAGACATGTCGACAAGGTAAAAGGAATTAAAAATATCAAACGGTTGAGGAATCCAGTGAGGCCAGTCGAGTAAGAAAGATAATCCAATTTCCTACGTAACAATATAGGGTTCTGCGCATTCTCTTATATGAACAGTGATGTAAAGGGGTTTAGCAACATGGGTTATCCTGGATTTCCATTCTGGACTGCAGTCCAGAATCATAATCCACAGCAGTTATCTCTATCATAACGTATTAAAATTCAGTGATCAACAATATATTACAGTAGACTGAAAAGTTAGCTTCGTTACGAGCCATCGAACGCTAAAATACGGTTTATACACAATTTATTATAAATTTTATAGTTTGGCATGTACGGAGATTTTCAGGTTTTACGACAGAAATTAGGACGCCATTTTACGTAAGCAAACGATCTTATTTTGCAACCAAAATCTTAAGGGGTATTCGTTATAACTCGGGCCATTCAAAGTTATCTAGTGCCATCAATTTAACTGGGTTTGTAGGTCATGATTCACATCGAACACTTAACTTATAGCAATTTACACGAAAAGTATGTGTGGGAATTTTGGTAACTAGAATTGTAATACAAGAAGTAGCATGAAGCAAGTATTAAACTTGCCTGGTGACGAGTCGACAATAGCACGGCAGCGGCAATAGCACGATCGCGTCACGAACGCAGCACCGGTTCAGTCTTCGGAAATAGATAAATGTAGTCAAACCCAGGTAACTATTGTGCACACATTTTCATCAGCTCCAAGCTTTATACATACTTTGATGTGAGAAAGGCAGAGATGCTGAGAGAGAGAGAGAGAGAGAGAGATTTAGAGAGAGGGGGAGAGAGAGAGAGATTCAGAGAGAGAGAAAGAGAAAGAGAGAGAGAGAGAAATTTAGAGAGAGAGAGAGATGCTGAGAGAGAGGAAGAGAGAGAGAGAGAGATTTACTCGATGATGACGTGGGGTCGATGGAGGTGCCGGCGAGGTGGCCTGCTGAGGGGTGCGCTCGTGTCTCCAGCTTGGAGGGCGCGGATAAGGGCTCGGAAGCGGTTGCTCAGGCAGTGGTGACCTCGGTGGTGTTGGTTTGAGGTGGTGGAAGAGGGGGTCGCATAGGGTTGCGAGCGATGGTGGTCGGCGGTGGGATGCGGTGGTTGGGGCTAGGTTGGCAGCGGTGGTCGTGGAGGAGCCGGCGCATGCAGTGGGCTGGAGCTCGGAGGTAAGGGGATGATACTGAGGATGTAGGGTGTCGACGAAGTGGTTCAGGGCAGTGGTGGGTCGCCGGCGTCGAGGTGCAGGGGGTGGCTGTGGTGGTGCGGGGGAGGGTCGATGAGGCAGTGGGGGGAAAAGTGGTGGTTTGGGTTTGTGAGAGGGAGTGAGGGAGTCGACGAGGTGACAGTCGTCGTCGTCGTCGTGGGAGAGAGGCTGCAGGGACTCGAGCTCGGGTGTTTGGGTGAACGAGAGGAGTGAGAACGAGAGATCGAGAGTGAGGAGGGGGAGCGGGTTAGAGGGACGAGGAGAGTGGGAAGCATACGCGTGGTCGTGGCGACGAGCGTGGAGACATGGGGCGGCGAGGCGACGTGGGCACGAGGTGGGGGCAACGTGGGTTCGCGCTAAAAAATGAGCGGGAAAAATTTTACGTTGGGGAAGAAGGGTTAAAAGAAGCGGGTCGGGTAGGGTTAGGCGGGCGCGGGTAATGAATAGGCTAGGGATTTGGGCTTGGAAGCTTTGGGCCGAAAAGAAATTAAAGAAAATTATTTATATGCTTAATTTACAATGTAGGGGAGTTGGCCGACCTAGGGTTTAAGGTTTTAATTATTTGTTTGGGCTGGGGTTGGGATTTATTTGTTGGGATTTGGAGTTGGGCTGGGTTGTAAGGAAATGGAAAAAAAAAAGAAATAGGTAATAGGGTTTTGGTCTAGTTTAGGGAAAAGTGATGAAGGAGAAGATGAAAGTGTGGTTAGGGTTTTTTGGAAAAATAAAAGGGGGAAAATAAAAAGGGGTGTGATGGGCTAAGTTTTGGGAATTAGATGAAATAGAGAAAGAGAGATAGAGAAGTGGGCCGGGCTGTGAGGGGTCATAGGAAAAGCAAGGGAAATGAAACTTGGGCTAGGGTTTGGGAAAAGAGAGAGGGAAAAATATATAAGGAAAATAAAAAGGATTGGGAGTTTAAAATACTTAAAATAATTTATAAATATAAATAAATAAATTTGTAAGTAACCCTTTTTATAAAAATACGGATATTGGTGTATAAAGGAACCGGGTATTACATGAACAATAATACTAAAATATGTATATCAAGATATATATATATATATATAAATTATTAAATCAAAATCTGATTTAATAATCCGGCTTAATCCTAAGCCAGCTACTATTATCAACCATCCAATTAAAATCTGTGTATCCCTTACATGTATTTAATCGTATCCCTACACGTACCAATGTATGGTCTCTACATCTATTGCCTGAACTGGGAAAACCCTATGTGTGGGACTCTAAAGACTCGACAATACGCTGGCAGTGGGTTTAACCACAAGCACATCAGTGGCACTAGCTGTACGTAACGAATGTAAGTCTATGGTAGCGCCCCGGCCATCTAACAGACGCCAAATAAGGAACAAAAAATTTTTACAACTGGCGCTATCGCGTACTATAACCCGGATCTTCCATTAAAGCTAAACTAACAAACTACAAAGTGGGTAGAAGAGTTATACCGAACGATCCGAGTCCTTCGGTCTTCAACCATCATCCCACGCTTTGTTGCGGCTGCTCCGATCTCCTGAATCTCCAGTTTTCTCGTTCAGGTGGCACCACGTCGACGGATCTTTAAACAGGCTCCCGCCTCTGAACCGAGGCAACTCGGTCATCAAGTTTGCTAAAAGAAATGACCAAGATGATGTAGAGAATGAGTAGAACACTTTGTCACGTTACGTCCAAGGGTATGGACGAACGGTTAATGAAGTTGCCTTTTGGATTGGATTGAAATGAGATATGAAAATATATATGAACTAGATCTCTCTCTTCTCATTTTAACAACACTTTCTTTTTTCCAAATCAATCATCATCTCAAGGGGAGGGGGCCGTCCATATATGTAGAGGGAGGGAGGTGAGGGTAGGAGCAAAGAGGTGACCATAACATTAAGGGAGAAGGAATAAGTCATTAAACGCCTAGTATGAACTCATTAAAAGAAACAATGAATCATAACCTTTAGTCATCAACACATAAATGCTCCATTAATGTACTAAGCCACCTCACCATCCTAGTCACCTCTTCTAGAAACTTCTAGAACCTTCCACACTCATCCAAAGAAAAGATAAATCCGTATTTAACCGAATGTTAAATACGGCCGATAGAAAACTGGAAACTGGAAACTTCCAAAAGCGATCCTGAAACGAATTTTAGGATAACTCCGTAATGGTATAAACATACCCGCATTTGTATTACGACCGAATACAAATGCATCTGAGACAAAGATATTATATCTACACAGTATAATACTCGGATCCGGCTTAAACCAAAGCCGACCAGTATTATCTGCCCGAAAAATGACACGTGCGAAAACGCAGGTGCATTTTCCGAACCTTGCCATAAACCATACGGCCTCTACAACGTTTCGCCCGAACATGGGAAAGTGTCCGTGGGGGACTCTAATGACTCATCAACACACTGGCACTGAGTATAACCACTAGCACGTCAGAGGTACAAGCTGTACGTAACGGTTTGCCTATGTACTGATTGGAAGGGAAGCTGACGAGCGAACTCATCTCATAAACCCTACTGAGCCTAACAGTGACAATATCCGTACAGTCCGGTCCGTTCGTCTAAAGAGTATCGCATATCGAGTCTAGGGGGGTGGATAAAGCCAGACCCCTAATAACGCGGTAAATCGTGTCGGCATGAAGCCTATCACCATCTGAGAAACTACTGATCCAAATCATTAATTCTCAACTACCTCGGCCGAGGATTTCTAGTGATGGCCATCCGTGCACTGCGCGACATCAACCCCCAATACCGGGAGAGACGAATCCCCGACGATCCGCTCACTTCCTCCATGTGGCTCGGGACTGTACCCAACTAAAACCTGTTTGCACAACTCCTTTGAGCGTGGTAGGGATGTAATCTAAGCACAGTGGGAACTCACACGAGATAAATGAAGATCTCAGGTCGACAAACTAACCTGTACACATGTCACCAGGGAACTGCTATCTGACGATATGTATAATACCAACTACCATGTTCCCGGCGAGTCCTGTCCGGTGTACTCATAACCCAATGAGCACCTGTATACATCTTAGGTGATCCAACTGACACCAATAGCTTGTGAGACCGGCCCTCGCCCCTAATCAGGGTCTCGACTGTATACACTAGTCTACTCTGGAGTATCGATGCCCTATCTCGAAACTCCCACGACTAGGGACACTTTTAAGGATGTGCTTACTGACCCCAGCTCCCACGTATATGATCGCCATCATACTGCTGGTAGTCAAGCAAGAATCCTATGGGCTCTATCATCATGCAATAGTGAACTAAAGCATGTATACGATGATAAGGACAAACCAGATAGCATACTATCATCTCGAGCAAGACTGTCATATCGGTATAGGTCCTGCCTCAATCATTGCAATCATGTACCTGCGATCCAATAATTGACTTTGAGGGCACTATCTCCAACAATCTCCCACTTGCACTTAAGGCTAATTATTGTGATGTCGCATACTCACAGCCCGTGTGATACCGAACACCGTACTCCTCTACTAATCAGTTTCATAAAGCTAGTTTGTAAAACTCATGTGTTCGAGAAATAGCCTCAATGAGTGGATCCGCCCTGATGTTTCATTCTATGTCTCTCTTAATCTCAAGTTCGCGGAGAAAGCCATCTCTCGAATCGAGTAATACCTGTCTTAGAATATGTCTGGATATCTGATGGGACCTAGTTCATAAATGAACTCCAAATCCAAACTTCTTAGACTTTATTGATAACTGAACCTAATCAGTATCCAACACCATGCCTCCCACAGTATCCTTTTGGACCACCTGTCCATAATACTGTCCCTCGTTAGAGGGAAAACTATAACTCTGACAATCACTCTGTCATCCATGTCACCTTTGAAGTCTCGAATGATAACTGTCTCCCGAAGGAGGCTGCCATCATCAAATCCGTAGAACATGCACTTATATTCTAAAACTGCTTTCTTATGTTTTTCTTCAGGATTGGATTAATATAAACTTATCGCATCTAGTGCAAAAACAACATCTGGTGTGGTACTTGACATCTCACGATTGACTCAATTGCCTAAGCAAGTGATCTGCCAATCATGCACATCCCTCTCCCCTTTAGTCTGTAAGACACTTTTTAGAGAGGGTGACTCCATCACCTGCAGGTACACCACTATGCCAGGAGTTATCTATTCTAAATACCTTTAGAATACTGTCAAAGTACCCACATTGGGAAACTACCCAAATCTAGATCTAAAACCGTAGATCTAGAAACCAGAATGTCTAATATTATATCCATATCCTTTCTGGTGAAACATCTGTGTGACGACCACAGTACAACCGATCGCAGTATAGGAATTTTACTTCCTACTCTATGTATGTCATCCAAATAATAGGATATCACACCCTACTACCTTCTTTAACAGATCCATCCCCTATTCTGATGAAATCAAACTTCTGACTGTCACATCAAAATTAGATGATCTTATCCTCGCTATATCTTCTTAAGTCTAAAAATAGACATAAGCTACTTGCCCACTATGCTTCCGCTGCTCCCACTGACTACGACAACCCTCTGGCAGAATAATATATACATCCACTTCTAAAACTAGTTTAGAACGACACTATATATATCCTCCTGCCGGGTCTCATAGTCTGGAACAACAGTAGTGTAAAGTCTGGGTAAACAAGAACCTCCCTGTCACCGTCTTTGAGGCTACCGGAGTACCTCTCGAGTGTCTGAGGTTACCCACCATATCTGCGGAGTGGCTATTGGAATGTCAAACCTGATTGAATATATAGGTCCTATTAAATTTTCCGTAATCGTTTGCGGTTCTGGAATCACTTCCAGTTCTGCCATACTCCGACTACTGTTTTCTAGAAAAGTCCATTTTAATAAAACTATGGCGAGTCAAGAACAATAGCACTATCGATCTTCCAGATGGTAGAAATGTCAACCCTCATCAAAGCCTGGGTCAACCCACAAACAGCCATTACAGAAACGTGCCTTGAGTTATCCAGTATCTGGTTTTAAGCATAAGCTGGACAACTCCCCTTACCTTAACATCGTTAAGATATGAACCATTCTATATCCAATATAGAAATAGAGGCACTAATTTAATTGGAACCAGATTCAAATCATGCAGGTGTCTCCAGTGCATATCAACTTAATGGAAAAAGGCTAATCAGTATTGCTCAACTTAGGAATCCATCCAATTATGAGTAACCTGAAAGAGAAACAGGTTTCTTAAAACCATTACTATTATCTGAATACCATTACCAAGAATCCACATCTTCTATCTCTTTGAAGAATCCCGATACTTGCGACATCTGGTTCTCTACTTTATTCTTATACCTACAACTTCTCAAAACTTAGACATTGTATTTCTACGAAACACTTGTCTAAAAACTAGATAAGTCACAAGTAAACAGAACATAGTACGAGGACCTACCCCTTTGTCCTGACGGACACTGGACAACATACAATACTCTGTATAAGTCCCCTGAGTTTGAATAACTCAAAACCTGTGCATCGTAGGTTGAAAACTGTACCCAGGCGATTTTCTCAAATATCACCAATTACAACGAATTCCGATATAATGAGGATGATCACCTAATTCCCAATAACTTTCTCCCACACATCATCAGTAAAACTATACAGATATGAGAATATAAAACCTGGTAAATACATACCCTGGAGTAAGTATCTAATCGGGAAATCAGTTTTCTTTTAACAATGCACTGAAACATGAAAATATTTCGTAGGGGTATCCTGGTATTCCTAGTAATGCCTCTTCCATAATCCAATTCATGACTGTAACCGTATATTTCTTTGCCACCTCTCCAAATCCCTATATTTGTCTTTAGTCGTTACCTTCTGTACACCATCGTTAGGCTAAATGGTTTTCTTCTTTCCCTACCGTTCGGCACCAGCCTATGGTTTGGAAGATGACTATCCAGTAACCATAATAGGTGTACTCTCCTAATCCTAGGACTACTCGCAACTTGAGGGAAGGTGACGATAAAAGACAACTGAATAATACCTTATTCTTTTAAAGGTGAAATAGGAGTGGCGATGAAGTACGCGGTTTGGTCGTGAATGATAACAGTCGCAATTTACTTTGCCCTCTTTCTAATCCCTTTATCTTGTCTTTACATATTACCTTCTGCACACCCTACTTAGGCTAATTGGTTTTCTTCATTCCCTACCTTTCGGCACCTGCCTATGGTTTGGAATAAGACTATCCAATAAGCGTAATAGGTGTACTCTCCAAAACTAAGGAGCCCTCGCAACCTGAGAGAAGGTGATAAAAAAAGACAACTGAATAAACCAATTCTATTTCTCCTGAACCTGGATCCATCCTCTAAGAAGTCCCTTCGAGTTTGTATATAACCATATGATGGATCTATCTAATGGAAGTGGATATCCGTAATAATACGGGGTGTTCTGAGAAATACAAAGGGTAAAAGAAGGAGCGGCAATGATTTATGCAACTTTAGACAATCCAAAGGCCAGTATTTTAAGAAGGTTTGGTCAACTTGGTCACTTAGTCATAGTCTAGGGTCGGTCAAAGGTCGCTGCCAAAAGGAGAGAGAGAAGAAACACTCTGCGTGCATTCTAACCTAGATCAGAATAGTTATTACTTTATCTAATCAGGAAACCATCCACTGTTATCTCAAATTCTCCTCCAAACCTGAAAGAAGAATTAGTCGGGATCACCCGAAGAGTAAACCAACTCATCAGTGAGAATCGGGATCCAACTATCATCGCATGATAATTTGATGGAAGCCACTCAAGTTATTACACTCCAGAAGGTATGCGCATGCCTGGCAAGATTGTTGTATGTTTGAAACTCCCGATGTAATTTTTTTACCCCATGCTCTTATGACCTTGACTAAGGGCCAACAAATCATAAGTCACATACCAAGTTCTTCCTGTCATTGTCCTGGTTAATTTGAACCCACCCGTACATACTCTTGACTAAGGGCCAACAAAGTAATACAACTGTCCTAAACCAACGCATTTATCTATGCAACAAATGAATGCCCAGTAGCTACCAAACACTATGCCTTGACTAAGGGCCAACAAACATAGCTTGACCCATAAGAAATGACGGAGGGCTACGGCTGGTTTTTGGCGAAAAACCTTTAACGTAATGAACTTGATCTCGTTGAAGGAATCTGATAGCTTTTTATAAAAATATAGTGACGAAAAACCTTTGCTAAAGAGGTCACTCCCGGTGAAGGGATCTCGGCTCTTTCCTCGTGGAATGAGGTGCAGGATATTCCAACTGAATACCGCGATGCAAAGCAACTTGTAATCGACTATATTGAAGTTATTACCCTGACGTAAACTTTTGCCCAAGGGGTCACTCCCGGTGAAGGGATATCTGCCCTTGCCTCTTCGAATGAGGTGCAGGATATTCCAACTGAATACCGCGATGCAAAACAAAAGGAAACATCTTTGTAATAACACCTTTTAAAATTTGTTCCAACACATCAAATATAGGTTTGTTTTATCCTTGCATTGATAAGAATCAATGCAGTCCCATCAATCAATCACACCAGAAAAGAACGAAAATAAAATGTACGTATATGCCATCCGCATTCGTCACTGGGTCCCTTCATCACTCGTTAAGTTACTTAACTAACGACAGAACGGGGACTGGACTAGCGCGGGTGTAAAACATATACAACATCTAATAGTATATATACCAATATGCAATAATCGCTTCAGGCGTGATAATATGCAACATTACAGAAAAGTAATAAGCATCACAGAACAATACAGATAATCTGGGATCCCCGAGTTTCACAGAGCCGCTGCTGAAACCCGACGTTCCTCTGGTCGTGTGGATAGCCTGTGCAATGAAACTTAGACCCCTACGGGTGCGACAAGTTACCCGCCAAAACCTGAAGCGAGGTAGTCCCCCACAGCATAGTGAATGGAACACCCGGCACTTCATGGAATCCGGTAAATTGAGCATCCCTCCTTGGGTCAACCTGTACCCCTTACGAGTGCGGCGAATAGTCTGCCAATTCTAGAGTGAGGCCCCTCTGCCTCTCAAAGCCATGAGATACGGACCCGTTGCCCTCCAGAACCCGGCTATCCGTGCACTCCTTCGCGGGATAAACCTAGTACAGATAATAAAATATGTTCAACGGGTACATCGACCTAAACCCGGTCGTACCCCAAAAGAATATTATACAACAGGCAGTGACAGCAGTCCACATATTGGACACTCGCCCCCCAATATCAAATGTACAAATAAATCTAAACTGCACTATCATTGCACCCTGCTATCCACCATGACAAATCCGCAATATCACAGCACAATACAGAACATTAACGCGAATGTCACGTTCGCAAACCCGTCTAAAAGAACTATAGCAATCAGACGCGGTTTACCGATCAAATGGCATTCCCGGTCGGATATATAATGTAAATACTGCATACTAACAAGTTTAAAATTTCGATCGACTAAATTTCCCGAAGTGGGCCCCACGTACATCTGCTGTACAGTAACAAAATCTAGGCCCAAAAGAACAGTACCAAAAACCACAATTTCCAATAAACAGCTCACTGGAAAATTTTGATGCACTGTTCCCACAAAAGCGCCGCGGTTCCGCGGTCAAACCCTAGGTTTGACCGCGGATCCGCAGTGGTCTTGTGGGATTACGTGTCCAAATTTTTGCATAATGCTTAGAAAACCCTGCACGCTTTTTTATGATATGCAAAAATATTTTTTGGCCCTTTAAAAAATCGACAGAAACATGTGTGCTGAAAATTGTGATTTCGGAAAATCGGTTCGATCGATGTTTTAAACGTGTTAGCACAATTTAGTATAGCTTAATGGTAAGGCTTTGATACCACTGTAAGTCCACGGTAGCGCCCCGGCAGTCTAACAGACGCCAAATGCGGAACAAAAACTTTTTACAACTGGCGCTATCGCGTACTATAACCCGAATCTGCCATTAAAGCTAAACTAACAAACTACAAAGTGGGTAGAAGAGTTATACCGAACGATCCGAGTCCTTCGGTCTTCAACCGTCATCCCACGCTTTGTTGCGGCTGCTCCGATCTCCTGAATCTCCAGTCTTCTCGTTCAGGTGACACCACGTCGACGGATCTTTAAACGGGCTCCGGCCTTTGAACCGAGGCAACTCGGTCGTCAAGTTTGCTAAAAGAGACGACCAAGATGATGTAGAGAATGAGTAGAACACTTTGTCTCGTTTCGTCCAAGGCTATGGACGAACGGTTAATGAAGTTGCCTTTTGGATCGGATTGAAATGAGATATGAAAATATATATGAACTAGATCTCTCTCTTCTCATTTTAACAACCCTTTCTTTTTCCCAAATCAATCATCATCTCAAGGGGAGGGGGCCGGCCATATATGTAGAGGGAGGGAGGTGAGGGTAGGAGCAAAGAGGTGACCATAACATTAAAGGAGAAGAAATGAGTTATTAAACACCTAGTATGAACTCATTAAAAGAAACAATGAATCATAACCCTTAGTCATCAACACATAAATGCTCCATTAATGCACTAAGCCACCTCACCATCCTAGTCACCTCTTCTAGAAACTTCTAGAACTTTCCACACTAATCCAAAGAAAAGATAAATCCATATTTAACCGAATGTTAAATACGGCCGATAGAAAACTGGAAACTGGCAACTTCCAAAAGCGATCCTGAAACGAATTTCAGGATAACCCCGTAATGGTATAAAAATACCCGCATTTGTATTACGACCGAATACAAATGCATCTGAGACAAAGATATTATATCTACATAGTATAATACTCGGATCCGGCATAAACCAAAGCCGACCAGTATTATCTGGCCGAAAAATGACGCGTGCGAAAACGCACGTGCATTTTTCGAACTTTGACATAAAACCATACGGCCTCTACAACGTTTCGCCCGAACATGGTAAAGTGTCTGTGGGGGACTCTAATGACTCATCAACACACTGGCACTGGGTATAACCTCTAGCACGTCAGAGGTACAAGCTGTACGTAACGGTTTGCCTATGTATTGATTGTAAGGGAAGCTGACGAGCGGACTCACCTCATAAACCCTACTGAGCCTAACAGTGACAATATCCGTACAGTCCGGTCCGTTCGTCTAAAGAGTATCGCATATCGATTCTAGGGGGTGGATAAAGTCAGACCCCTAAAAACGCGATAAATCGTGTCGGCATGAAGCCCATCACCATCTGAGAAACTACTGATCCAAATCAGTAATTCTCCACTACCTCGGCCGAGGATTTCTAGTGATGGCCACCCGTGCACTGCACGACATCAACCCCCAATACCGGGAGAGACGAATCCCCGACGATCCGCTCACTGCCTCCATGTGGCTCGGGACTGTACCCAACTAAAACCTGTTTGCACAACTTCTTTAAGCGTAGTAGGATTGTAATCTAAGCACAGTGGGAACTCACACGAGACAAATGACGATCTCAAATCGACAAACTAACTTGTACACATGTCACCAGGGAACTGCTATCTGACGATATGTATAATACCAACTAGCATGTTCCCGGCGAGTCCTTTCCAGTGTACTCATAACCTAATGAGCACCTGTATACATCTTAGGTGATCCAACTGACACCAATGGCGTGTGAGACCGTCCATCGCCCCTTGTCGGGGTCTCGACTGTATACACCAGTCTACTCTGGAGTATCGATGCCCTGTCTCGAAACTCCTACGACTAGGGACACTTTTAAGGATGTGCTTACAGACCCCAGCTCCCACGTATATGATCGCCATCATACTGCTGGTAGTCAAGCAAGAATCCTATGGGCTCTATCATCATGCAATAGTGAACTAAAGGATGTATACGATGATAAAGACAAACCAGATAGCATAATATCATCTCGAGCAAGACTGTCATATCGGTATAGGTCCTGCCTCAATCATTGCAATCATGTACCCGCGATCCAATAATTGATTTTGAGGGCACTATCTCCAACAATCTCCCACTTGCACTTAAGGCTAATTATTGCGATGTCGCATACTCACAGCCCGTGTGATACCGAACACCCAACTCCTCTACTAATTAGTTTCACAAAGCTAGTTTGTAAAACTCATGTGTTCGAGAAATAGCCTCAATGAGTGGATCCGCCCTGATGTTTCATTCTATGTCTCTCTTAATCTCAAGTTCGCGGAGAAAGCCATCTCCCGAATTGAGTAATACCTGTCTTAGAATATGTCTGGATATCTGATGGGACCTAGTTCATAAATGAACTCCAAATCCAAACTTCTTAGACTTTATTGATAACTGAACCTAATCAATATCCTGCACCATGCCTCCCACAGTATCCTCTTAGACCACCAGTCCATAATACTGTCCCTCGCCAGAGGGAAAACTATAACTCTGACAATCACTCTGTCATCCATGTCACCTTTGAAGCCTCGAATGTTAACTGTCTCCCGAAGGAGGCTGCCGTCATCAAATCCGTAGAACATGCACTTATGTTCTAAAACTGTTTCCTTATGTTTCTTCAGGATTGGATTAATATAAACTTATCGCATCTAGTGCAAAAACAACAACTGGTGTGGTACTTGACATCTCACGATTGACTCAATTGCCTATGCAAGTGATCTACCAATCATGCACATCCCTCTCCCCTTTAGTCTGTAAGACACTTTTTAGAGAGGGTGACTCCATCACCTGCAGGTATACCACCATGCCAGGAGTCATCTATTCTAAATACCTTTAGAATACTGTCAAAGTACCCACATTGGGAAACTACCCAAATCTAGATCTAAAACCGTAGATCTAGAAACCAGAATGTCTAATATTATATCCATATCCTTTCTGGAGAAACATCTGTGTGACGACCACAGTACAACCGATCGCAGTATAGGAATTTTACTTCCTACTCTGTGTATGTCATCCAAATACCAGGACATCACACCCTACTACCTTCTTTAACAGATCCATCCTCTATTCTGATGAAGTCAAACTTATAGCTGTCACATCAAAATTAGATGATCTTATCTCCGCTATATCTGCTTATGTCTAAAAATAGACATAAGCTACTTGCCCACTATGCTTCCGCTGCTCCCACTGACTACGACAACCCTCTGGCAGAATAATATATACGTCCACTTCTAAAACTAGTTTAGGACGACGCTATACATATCCTCCCGCCGGGTCTCATAGTCTGGAACAACAGTAGTGTCAAGTCTGGGTAAACAAGAACCTCCCTGTCACCGTCCTTGAGGCTACCGAAGTACCTCTCGGGTGTCTGAGGTTACCCACCATATCTGCGGAGTGGCTATTGGAATGTCAAACCTGATTGAATATATAGGTCCTATTAAATTTTCTGTAATCGTTTGCGGTTCTGGAATCACTTCCAGTTCTGTCATACTCCCACTACTGTTTTCTAAAAAAGTCCATTTTAATAAAACTGTGACGAGTCAAGAATAATAGCACTATTGATCTTCCAGATGGTAGAAATGTCAACCCTCGTCAAAGCCAGGGTCAACCTACAAACAGCCATTACAGAAACGTGCCTTGAGTTATTCAGTCTCTGGTTTTAAGCATAAGCTGGACAACTCCCCTTACCTTAACATCGTTAAGATATGAACCATTCTATATCCAATATAGAAACAGAGGCACTAATTTAATTGGAACCAGATTCAAATCATGCAGCTGTCTCCAGTGCATATCAACTTAATGGAAAAAGGCTAATCAGTATTGCTCAACTAAGGAATCCATCCAATTATGAGTAACCTGAAAGAGAAACAAGTTTCTCAAAACCATTACTATTATCTGAATACCATTCCCAAGAATCTACATCTTCTATCTCTTTGAAGAATCTCGATACTTGCGACATCTGGTTCTCTACTTTATTCTTATACCTACAAGTTCTCAAAACTTAGACATTGTATTTCTACGAAAAACTTATCTAAAAACTAGAGAAGTCACAAGTAAATAGAACATAGTACGAGGACCTACCCCTTTGTCCTGACGGACACTGGACAACATACAATACTCTGTATAAGTCCCATGAGTTTGAATAACTCAAAACCTGTGCATCGTAGGTTGAAAACTGTACCCAGGCGATTTCCTCAAATATCACCAATTACAACGAATTCCGATATAATGAGGATGATCACCTAATTCCCAATAACTTACTCCAACACATCATCTGTAAAACTATACAGATATGAGAATATAAAACCTGGTAAATACATACCGTGGAGTAAGTATCTAATCGGGAAATCAGTTTTCTTTTAACAATGCACTGAAACATGAAAATATTTCGTAGGGGTATCCTGGTATTCCTAGTAATGCCTCTTCCATAATCCAATTCATGACTGTAACCGTATATTTCTTTGCCACCTCTCCAAATCCCTATATTTGTCTTTAGTCGTTACCTTCTGTACACCATCGTTAGGCTAAATGGTTTTCTTCCTTCCCTACCGTTCGGCACCAGCCTATGGTTCGGAAGAAAACTATCCAGTAACCATAATAGGTGTACTCTCCTAATCCTAGGAGTACTCGCAACTTGAGAGAAGGTGACGATAAAAGACAACTGAATAATACCTTATTTTTTTAAAGGTGAAATAGGAGTGGCGATGAAGTACGCGGTTTGGTCGTGAATGATAACAGTCGCAATTTACTTTGCCCTCTTTCTAATCCCTTTATCTTGTCTTTACATATTACCTTCTGCCCACCCTACTTAGGCTAATTGGTTTTTTTCATTCCCTACCTTTCGGCACCTGCCTATGGTTTGGAATAAGACTATCCAATAAGCGTAATAGGTGTACTCTCCTAAACTAAGGAGCCCTCGCAACCTGAGAGAAGGTGATAAAAAAAGACAACTGAATAAACCAATTCTATTTCTCCTAAATCTGGATCCATCCTTTAAGAAGTCCCTTCGAGTTCGTATATAACCATACGATGGATCTATCCAATGGAAGTGGATATCCGTAATAATACGGGGTGTTCTGAGAAATACAAAGGGTAAAAGAAGGAGCGGCAATGACTTATGCAACTTTAGACAATCCAAAGGCCAGTATTTTAAGAAGGTTCGGTCAACTTGGTCACTTAGTCATAGTCTAGGGTCGGTCAAAGGTCGCTGCCAAAAGGAGAGAGAGAAGAAACACTTTGCGTGCACTCTAACCTGGATCAGAATAGTTATCACTTTATCTAATCAGGAAACCTCCCACTGTTATCTCAAATTCTCCTCCAAACCTGAAAGAAGAATTAGTCGGGATCACCCGATGAGTAAACCAACTCATCAGTGAGAATCGGGATCCAACTATCATCGCATGATAACTTGATGGAAGCCACTCAAGTTATCACACTCCAGAAGGTATGCGCATGCCTGGCAAGTTTGCTGTATGTTTGAAACTCCCGATGTAATTTTTTTACCCCAAGCTCTTATGACCTTGACTAAGGGCCAACAAATCATAAGTCACATGTCAAGTTCTTCCCGTCATTGTCCTGCTTAATTTGAACCCACCCATACATACTCTTGACTAAGGGCCAACAAAGTAATACGACTGTCCCAAACAACCGCATTTATCTATGCAACAAATGAATACCCAGCAGCTACCAAACACTATGCCTTGACTAAGGGCCAACAAACATAGCTTGAATACTACTGACCACCCATAAGAAATGACGGAGGGCTACGGCTGGTTTTTGGCGAAAAACCTTTAACGTAATGAACTTGATCTCGTTGAAGGAACCTGATAGCTTTTTATAAAAATATAGTGACGAAAAACCTTTGCTAAAGAGGTCACTCCCAGTGAAAGGATCTCGGCTCTTTCCTTGTAGAATGAGGTGCAGGATATTCCAACTGAATATCGCGATGCAAAGCAACTTGTAATCGACTATATTGAAGTTATTACCCTGACGTAAACTTCTGCCCAAGGGGTCACTCCCGGTGAAGGGATATCTGCCCTTGCCTCATCAAATGAGGTGCAGGATATTCCAACTGAATACCGCGATGCAAAACAAAAGGAAACATCTTTGTAATAACACCTTTTAAAATTTGTTCCAACAACATCAAATATAGGTTTGTTTTATCCTTGCATTGATAAGAATCAATGCAGTCCCATCAATCAATCACACCAGAAAAGAACGAAAATAAAATGTACGTATATGCCATCCGCATTAGTCACTGGGTCCCGTCATCACTCGTTAGGTTACTTAACTAACGACAGAACGGGGGCTGGACTAGCGCGGGTCTAAGACATATACAACATCTAATAGTATATATACCAATATACAATAATCGCTCCAGGCGTGATAATATGCAACATTGCAGAAAAGTAATAAGCATCACAGAACAATACAGATAATCTGGGATCCCCGAGTTTCACAGAGCCGCTGCTGAAACCCGACGTTCCCCTGGTCGTGTGGATAGCCTGTGCAATGAAACCTAGACCCCTACGGGTGCGGCAAGTTACCCGCCAAAACCTGAAGCGAGGTAGTCCCCCACAGCATAGTGAATGGAACACCCGGCACTTCACGGAATCCGGTAAATTGAGCACCCTTCCTTAGGTCAACCTGTACCCCCTACGAGTGTGGCGAATAGTCTGCCAATTCTAGAGTGAGGCCCCTCTGCCTCTCAAAGCCATGAGATACGGACCCGTTGCCCTCCAGAACCCGGCTATCCGTGCACTCCTTCGCGGGATAAACCTAGTACAGAAAATAAAATATGTACAACGGGTACATCGACCTCAACCCGGTCGTGCCCCAAAAGAATATTATACAACCGGCAGTGACGGCAGTCCACATGTTGGACGCTCGCCCCGCAATATCAAATGTACAAATAAATCTAAAATGCACTATCATTGCACCCTGCTATCCACCACGACAAATCCGCAACATCACAGCACAACACAGAACATCAACGCGAATGTCACGTTCGCAAACCCGTCTAAAAGAACTATAGCAATCAGACGCGGTTTACCGATCAAATGACATTCCCGGTCGGAGATATAATGTAAATACTGCATACTAACAAGTTTAAAATTTCGATCGACTAATTTTCCCGAAGTGGGCCCCACGTACATCTGCTGTACAGTAACAAAATCTGGGCCCAAAAGAACAGTACCAAAAACCACAATTTCCAATAAACAGCTCACTGGAAAATTTTGATGCACTGTTCCCACAAAAGCGCCGCGGTTCCGCGGTAAAACCCTAGGTTTGACCGCGGATCCGCGGTGGTCTTATGGGATCACGTGTCCAAATTTTTGCACAATGCTTAGAAAACCCTGCATGCTTTTCTGTGATATGCAAAATTAATTTTTGGCCCTTTAAAAAATCAACAGAAACTTGTGTGCTGAAAATTGTGATTTCGGAAAATTGGTTCGATCGATATTTTAAACGTGTTAGCACAATTTAGTATAGCTTAATGGTGAGGCTTTAATACCACTGTAAGTCCACGGTAGCGCTCCGGCCGTCTAACAGACGCCAAATGCGGAACAAAAACTTTTTACAACTGGCGCTATCGCGTACTATAACTCGGATCTGCCATTAAAGCTAAACTAACAAACTACAAAGTGGGTAGAAGAGTTATACCGAATGATCCGAGTCCTTCGGTCTTCAACCATCATCCCACGCTTTGTTGCGGATGCTCCGATCTCCTGAATCTCCAGTCTTCTCGTTCAGGTGGCACCACGTCGATGGATCTTTAAACGGGCTCCCGCCTCTGAACCGAGGCAACTCGGTCGTCAAGTTTACTAAAAGAGACGACCAAAATGATGTAGAGAATGAGTAGAACACTTTGTCTCGTTACGTCCAAGGCTATGGTCGAACGGTTAATGAAGTTGCCATTTGGATCGGATTGAAATGAGATATGAAAATTTATATGAACTAGATCTCTCTCTTCTCATTTTAACAACACTTTCTTTTTCCCAAATCAATCATCATCTCAAGGGGAGGGGGCCGGCCATATATGTAGAGGGAGGGAGGTGAGGGTAGGAGCAAAGAGGTGACCATAACATTAAAGGAGAAGGAATGAGTCATTAAACACCTAGTATGAACTCATTAAAAGAAACAATGAATCATAACCCTTAGTCATCAACACATAAATGCTCCATTAATGTACTAAGCCACCTCACCATCCTAGTCACCTCTTCTTGAAACTTCTAGAACCTTCCACACTCATCCAAAGAAAAGATAAATCCGTATTTAACCGAATGTTAAATACGGCCGATAGAAAACTGAAAACTGGCAACTTCCAAAAGCGATCCTGAAACGAATTTCAGGATAACCCCGTAATGGTATAAACATACCCGCATTTGTATTACGACCGAATACAAATGCATCTGAGACAAAGATATTATATCTACACAGTATAATACTCAGATCCGGCTTAAACCAAAGCTGACCAGTATTATCTGCCCGAAAAATGACACGTGCGAAAACGCACGTACATTTTCCGAACCTTGCCATAAAACTATACGGCCTCTACAACGTTTCTCCCGAACATGGGAATGTGTCTGTGGGGGACTCTAATGACTCATCAACACACTGGCACTGGGTATAATCTCTAGCACGTCAGAGGTACAAGCTGTACGTAACGGTTTGCCTATGTATTGATTGGAAGGGAAGCTGACGAGCGAACTCATCTCATAAACCCTACTGAGCCTAACAGTGACAATATCCGTACAGTCCGGTCCGTTCGTCTAAAGAGTATCGCATATCGAGTCTAGGGGGGTGGATAAAGTCAGACCCCTAATAACACAATAAATCGTGTCAGCATCAAGCCCGTCACCATCTGAGAAACTACTGATCTAAATCAGTAATTCTCCACTACCTCGGCCGAGGATTTCTAGTGAGGCCACCCGTGCACTGCGCGATATCAACCCCCAATACCGGGAGAGACGAATCCACGACAATCCGCTCACTGCCTCCATGTGGCTCGGGATTGTACCCAACTAAAACCTGTTTGTACAACTCCTTTGAGCATGGTAGGGTAGTAATCTAAGCACAGTGGGAACTCACACAAGACAAATGAGGATCTCAGGTCGACAAACTAACCTGTACACATGCCACCAGGGAACTGCTATCTGACGATATGTATAATACCAACTAGCATGTTCCCGGCGAGTCCTGTCCGGTGTACTCATAACCTAATGAGCACCTGTATACATCTTAGGTGATCCAACTGACACCAATGGCTTGTGAGACCGGCCATCGCCCCTCGTCGGGGTCTCGACTGTATACACTAGTCTACTCTGGAGTATCGATGCCCTATCTCGAAACTCCCACGACTAGGGACACTTTTAAGGATGTGCTTACAGACCCCAGCTCCCACGTATATGATCGCCATCATACTGCTGGTAGTCAAGCAAGAATCCTATGGGCTCTATCATCATGCAATTGTGAACTAAAGCATGTATACGATGTTAAAGACAAACCAGATAGCATACTATCATCTCGAGCTTGACTGTCATATCGGTATAGGTCCTACCTCAATCATTGCAATCACGTACCCGCGATCCAATAATTGACTTTGAGGGCACTATCTCCAACAACGGCTACCCAGATACTTCCCGAAAGGGGGTAGACAATTACGTCCTTACCCTACTAAGCCTAAATGTGACAATCTCCATACAGTCCGGTCTGTTCGTCTAAGTGTATCACATATCGGGTCTAAGGGGTGGATAACGTCCGACCTCTACTAAACTCGATAAGTCGTGTCTGAGTCAAGCTCATCACCGAAAGAGATACTACTGATCAAGTATCAATAAATCTCATCCACCATGGTCAAGGATTTCCAGTGATAGCCGACTGAACACAGCGCGACATCAACTCCTAATACCAGGAGAGACGAATCCCTGACAATTGACCCCTGCCTCCATATGGCTCGGGACTGTACCAAACTAAAATCTATTTGCACGACTCCTTTAAGCCGTGCTAAGGTAGTAATCAAAGTACAGTGGGAACTCACACGAGAAAAATGATGATTTCATGTCAAAGGACTAACCTGTACTCATGCCACCTGAGAACTTCCATCTAATGATAGATATAATACCATCTAGAAATTCTCGGCGAGTCCGTCCGGTGTACTCACCTCCAGTGAGCACCTGTATACTATCTTAGATGACGCAACACCAGTGGCTTGTGAAACCGGCCACCGCCCCTCGTCCGGGTCTAGAAATGTGTACACCAGTCTACTCCAGAATATCGATGCCCAGTCTCGATACTCCCAAGACTAGAGACATTTATGGATGTGCTTAGGGACTACTCAGCTCCCACGAATATGATCGCCATCATAATACTGGTAGTCAAGCAAGAATCTTATGGGCTTCATCAATGATGAAGAAAAACCAGATAGCATACTATCATTTCAAGCAAGACTGTTCTACATGTATAGGTCATCCCTCAATTATCATAATCGCCTACCTGCAGTCATAATAATTGCCTTGAGGGCACTATATCCAACAATCTCCAACTTGAACTTAAGACCAATTATTGCGGTATCGCATACCCACAGCTTGTGTGCTATCGAATACCCAACTTCTCTACTAATCAGTTTCGCATACCATGTTTGTGAAATTAATGTGTTCGAGAAATAGCATCAGTGAGTGGATCTGCTACAATGTTCTAATTTCATCTCTTTATATCTCAACTTCGCGAAGATCAACAATCTCCCAAACTGAGCGATACCCGCCTTAAGAATTTGTCTGGATACTTGATAGGACCAAGTTCACAAATGAATAACTTTATCCAACAAACTTCTTGGGCTGTATCCTCCATTGAGTCATAGCCAGTAACATGCACCATGTCTACCTCAGTATCTCTATTAGAATCCTATCCAATATACTGCTCCTCAGTAGAGGGCAAACTCAAAATTCTGATAACATCTCTGTCATCCAAGTCACCTCATGACAACCAAAGTTTGACCAATTATAGTATAGGAACATCACTTCCTATCCGGAGTATGTCATCCAGGTTCCAAGACTTAACTCCCTACACCCTTCTTACTAGGTTCAGATGTTGTTTTGATGAAGTCAATCATCTTGACTGTCACATCAAAACTGATGATCCATTTCCGCTACCTATGCTTTAGTCTTTGAATAGACATAAACAATTTACACACCTTCCGCTGCTCCCACTGACTTCGATAACCCTTATGGCAGAGTCATATACACGCGCACTTCCAAATTCCCATTTGGAATGACGTTATAGTCATCCGTCTGCCAGATATCATAGTCAAGAATAGCAGCAGTGCCAGGTCATATCCATGTGGACTTCAGCATAGACACTGAAGTAAAAGTCTCATCACAATCCACAATGGGAATTTGATGAAAAATATTTACAACTAATCTAGCCGTATTAGGTTAATACCTTTCCACCCGCACAGATCTCGAAAGATCTTCTTTCTCCTAATGAGTTTTACCCCTTCAGGAGCATCCAACAAAGTCCAAAATCCATAATTTGCTGAAGTGTGTGGAGTCTATCTTAGATATAAAGCATCTGGTCACCAAGAAGTTACTACTTCCTATAACCTTCATATAACTAGCAGGGCCATCATAACCATGAAGATGACTTCCCTGTCACCGCCTACGAGAAAACAGAAGTATCTCTCTGTTGTCTGATGTCACCTATTAAAATCTGCTGAGTGGCTAATGGTTTGTCAAGTCCAATTAAATCCTTAGGTTCTAATAAATTTTTGGTAACTGTTCGTGGTTCTGGAATCACTTCCAGTTCTACCATACTCCAACTAGTTTCTTTTGCAAAAAGATTCCTTTTATAAAAAGGTGGAGAGTCAAGAACAATGTAACTATTGATCTTGAAAATGGTAGAAACAAAATCCTAACGAATGCTTGGGATAATCCACAAATAGCCGTTACCGAAATATGCCTTGAGTTTGTTGGCTATAGTGCCCTCAAGGCAATTATTGTAATCGCAGGCAGGAGATTAGGATGATTGAGGGAGGACCTATACGGGTAGAACCGTCTTACTCAAGATGATAGTATGTTATCTGGTTTGTCTCTTTCATCATGTACATGCATTATGTGGTATTACAGATCACCATTATATGTTGATAAAGTCGATAGGATTCTTGCTTGACTACCAGCATTATGATGGCGATCTTATACGTAGGAGCTGGGTGGTCTATAAGCACATCTTTAAATGTCCCTAGTCGAGGGAGTATCGAGACTGGACATCAATATTCCGGAGTCGACTAGTGTATACTTTTAGAGACCCCAACGAGGGGCGATGGCCGGTCTCATAAGACATTGGTGTCAGTTAGGCACTTAAGATAGTATACAGGTGCTTATTGGGTTATGAGTTACACTAGATGGACTCGCTGGGAACATGCTAGATGGTATTATACCTATTGTTAAATAGCAGTTCTTAGGTAACATGAGAACAGGTTAGTCTGTCAACCTGAGATCGTCATTTGTCTCATGTGAGTTCCCACTGTGTTTTGATTACTACCTTACCACGGCTCAAACGATTCGTGTAAACAGATTTTAGTTGGGTACAGTCCCGAGCCATATGGAGGTAGTGAGCGGATCGTCGTGGATTGGTCTCTCCCGGTATTAGGGGTAGATGTCGCACTATGCACGGGTATTCATCACCAGAAATCCTTGACCAAGATGGACGAGAATTAATGATTTGGATCAATAGTTTCTCAGTGGGTGATGGGCTTCACACCGACACGAAATATCGCATTATTAGGGGTCTGACTTTATCCACCCCCTAGACCCGATATGCGATACTCTTAGACGAACAGACCGGACTGTACGAAGATTGTCACAGACAGGCTCAGTAGGGGTACATATGAGTTTGCTCGTTGATTGATGTGAAATTTATGTGTAGTAGTTAACCGCAATCAATAACGGTGTCGCGTGTAGCTAGACCGAGATGAGTACGGGTCGTCCTCAGGGAAACGTTGAATCTTTTACTCTTACTTTAGATGTGTTGAAAAAGAGAGGAGGAAAGATAAAGAATGTTGTAGAATGGTTGTAGGATCTAGATCTACGTTAAACAAGAATGCAAAATATAGATCTAGATTAACTACGGATGTAAGTTTATATAAGAAGAGGGCTTGTAGGGTTCATTAGGATTTAGTAGTTATGGATGATTAATTAAAAATTACTCTTTCTATCCTTTAATAGATTTAAAACTAGAACGACAGTGATGCATGTAGATTAGGGTTTCTGGAGGGAAAATGAATCCCACTCTTAACCCCTATCTTGACACGGAACTCCGTTCATATATAGCCTTTACCAAAATAATCATTAATCTAATCTCTAATCGCAGTCGAGACTAACAATGAATTGGTAGCGCGTCCGATTAGGATGTTAATGATTCTTTTGATAAAGTTTATAAACTTTATACGACGTAAAAAGAGTTTAGGTATTTTCATCATCCATTAACCTACCATAATCCTACGAACCCTAACAAGCGGAGAATTACTCGCGCATGTTGGGAGAAAAAGAGATAGAGAGAAAATGCATAATTAAACTACAAAGAAATAGAATAGGAAAAAGAGCTACCTTTATTAATCAACAATATTCATTACACTTTGATCCCTTAGAAAATGATTACAAATACTAGTTTGCTTCTCGATCTCTTCTAAGGAGGTAGACGAATAGTTGATGATCAGCCTGGATGCGTGAGCCGTCTTGGACTTCGTGATCTCGTCGGCTTGATGATTTTTCCAAGAGGCTCTCGGTCCATATTTATACTCCAAAAGCAGGAACCCTAGCTTCCAAATTTGGAAGCCAACAGTTAAGATTCTCCCACCCAAATCGCAGCTCACAAGTCTTCCAAACCGCGGCGGATCCGCGGCCAAAGGGTGGGTTTGGCCGCGGATCCGCGGCCTTATGGTTGGATCATTGGATTTGGTTTTTGGGGTTTTTCTCTTCATGACACGTGGAGATCTCTGGAACCTTTGGAAATTGAAAATCTTTTCTTTGTTTCTGCCAGACTTGATTTCTTAGTTTGCTTTCTTAATTAGGCAGGTTTGCTCTTAACAACTTTGATTCCCTTGATTTTTAGCCCTGAAAAATTCTGCACAATCTCAACAAATAACATTAGTAGTGTTTTGTTTTATTGAGATATTAATTTCACCATTAAGATTTGGTCAATGGTATCTTTGCATACATTTTCCTACCAAATGTTAATTATAATATATCAACACATGAAAAATAGTATTTTTACAGATAAACCCTCATATGTATCATATATTATAATAAACACCTTTTCTAGTATAGAAATAGTAGGAAAAATGTAATAACAAATGTGCAGTTTTATCAACTGAACACTCGTCGTCCTTCCTTTCGCTCAATACCTGGGTAGCTGTAACGTACAGCTAGTGCCACTGACGTGCTTGTGGTTAAACCCACTGCCAGCGTATTTATGAGTCTTTAGAGTCTCACAGAGAGTTTTTCTGGTTCAGGCGATATGATGTAGATGACATATGTTGGTACATAGAGGTATCCGATTAAATATGTGTACAGGCTACACGGACTTTAATCGGACGGTTGACAATACTAGCGGCTTAGGATTAAGCCGGATTATCAAATCAAGTTTTGATTTAATAATTTTTATATATATATTTTTAATATATGTATTCTAGTATTATTGTTCACTATTCATTTTCTTTCTTAGCTATTCGTATTTTTATGCGAATACGCATATATGTATTTCGATACGTATACCGGGCTGTATTCCGTATTTATTCGGAATATCATCTAGAAGGACACCTTATTATATGATTTTCCTTTTAGAAAATCATTTGCAAATGAGGTGGAGGGTGAGGTAGCATGAGCATGGTTGGAGGTATGTAGAGAGGTATGGGCTTTATTTTTTATTGAAAAATTGTTATGAGATATTTTTTCCATGGTTGTAAAATTAATAAGCCATTCTTTCTACATGCTATTTTTTTTTCTTGATTCACTCTCTCATTTTCTCTCTTGACTTACTCATGCCTATGTTTCTTCACCTCCTTCTCCTTCTTTAGTTGCTCACTTGAGTTTTGGAAATGAGAGAAAAAGATAGTAGAAAATTCCTACATCCTCACTCTCCATTCCTAACAAGTTTGGAGTGTCGGTTACTTCGCTAGGCTAAACTGGAGCTTGGATTGTTTCCTTCAGGTGGATCATCTTCGGCGAAGGAGGACCGGCTTGCAAGCACGATCCAGAGCACTTGAAGAAAGCTTGAGGATGTGAGTATTCTATGCATAGCAGATTAGTTTAGCTCACTTGGTTTTTGTTAGCAAGTTCTAGCTATTTAGTTTGATTCATGGTTTCAGAACTTTAGCAAACTAGAAATTTTTTTAATCCATGTTGCCATCTTCTAAAATTAGTTTGCTAGAATGCCTAAAGTCCCAGCAGTGGTATCAGAGCTACTAGGCATTGGATGCTAACCCATGGGGGTTCTCACTATGTGACAATGTGGCGAAGAATATGCTCTTACCCTTAAGGTGTCCCGAGACCGGAAGGTGTTCCGGCAGGTTGTAGTCCTCACAAGGGGGCATGCGTAAAAAGCAACTGCTGAGGGACCCGTAGGTGCCACGGTGACCCCATTGGATGGGGTGGCTGCCTGACTAGCAGTGGTATTGTTAGTTATATATGCCCTAGAGGCCATTACTGTACATGGGATGTACATTGTAGTGGATGCTTGGATATATATAGGGAGGACTTTCTTGCTCAATACGATAGTATTCTATCTGGTTGCTCTTTGTCTTGACATGTTGACTTGTATACGTTATGTTGTCTTGCTCTCACATGTTGATAAAGCCCTTAGGATGTGTACTTGACTACCGGGACTATGATGAAGATCATACTAGTGGGGCCAAGGGTAGTTCTCAAGTACACCCTATAATTGTTCCTAGTCGAGGGTGTATCGAGACAGAGCATCGATATTCCAGAGTAGACTAGCGTATGCGCTTCTTGACCCAAATGATGGGTGATAGATGATCCCACATCCATTGGTGTTTGGCATCAAAGAAGGTATACGGGTGCTCAGTGGAGATTGGGTATACTGGACGGACTCGCTGAGAACTCCTAGATGGTATTATACCTATCGTCAGATAGCAGTTCTCTGGTGACACTGGTACAGGTTAGTCTGTCGACCCGAGATCGTCATAGAGTCTTGTGTGATTCCTACTGTGCTTTGATTTCCACCATACCACGGTCAAGAGATCGTGCAAAAAGGTGTTTTTTCGGTACAGTCCCGAGTCACATGGAGGCAATGAGCGATAGGAGGGGATTCGTCTCTCCCGGTATTGGGAGTTGATGTTGTGTATGCTCGATTGGCCATAACATGAAATCCTTGGCCAGGGTTGCTGAAATTTACTGGTATGTGTTATCAGTAGTTTCTCGAACCGTTATGGACCTTGCATCGGCATGACTTATCAGGCTATTGGGGTCTGACGTTATACCACCCCCGGGCTGTGATATGCGACATATTTGACGAAGAAACCGGACTGTACGGTAGTGTTACTGATTGGATTCGCAGGCTTGCTTGTTGATCTTCTGATCACTCAATACCCGGGTGGCCGTTACGTTTAGCAGACCGCTTGCGGCTTGTGGGTGTTTGATATGATCATCACCTACTGCCGGCGTATTGACGAGTCTTTAGAGTCCAACACAGAGGTTTCCTGGTTCGTACAAAATGAAGTATGAGCACATATGTGATATGCGCGGGACCGAGATTAATGCGCGTATGTGATACCGCATTCTATTCTCGCGATATGTGATATCGGGCGGTTGTATGTGATATAGCCGGGATATCGGATCAAGTGTTGATTCGATAGATTGTTACATTTGATATTAGTCGGTTGTATATGATATAGCCGGATTATTAAATCAAGTGTTGATTTAATAATTTAATGTATAATTATATATTTGATATATTATCTTACATTAACTAATATTAGTTCACTTAAGATTTCTTTTCTCACTTGTGTACACTTAGTAAATATGTGATATATATTAATGTACATTATTTTGTGTCATTCTTGATGCCACATGCAACATGGCTGTATGAGACTTACACGATGCTTAATAATATGATGGGTTTATATTTATCTAAGTTAATCAAAATTAATGGTAATTAGTCACATGGTTGAAGCTTGTAGAAGCTTGTGGAACCATTGACCAAGTCCACTAATTTTGTTTTACTTGTAGGTATTTATTAACCTAACCATTATTGATAACCCGTGGTTTATTCTCTACATGAGTTAGTGTATGACACTAACTCACCCATGGTTGCTATTCTCATCTCATGAGTTCATTCTCTCATCTTGATTGATCATCTTCTTCTTCATGAGAGAAAAAGCTTGCTAGCTTTTTCTAAGGTGATGAAATATTGTGAGAAAAAGAAAACTAAAGAGAGCCCATTTCCTACTTCATCATCCTCTACTATTAGCCATTTAGTTTAGGGTGTTTGCTTTACTAATTCACATATTAGTGAAGAGGTAGCATGAGCTTGAGTCTCGTTGACGTAGATCATCTTCGGCCTCGAAGACTTCGTGCAAGCTTGTTCATTTCTCCAAGGGAACCCATACTAGAGTTCGGGAGATCACTACTCGCAGCGAAGGGACTGCTACACGGAGCATTTGAAGTGAAGGACCGGTCTACGAAGGTTGTATTCCGCATTCACTTAGTTGTAAAGTTGTTTACATATTGTTTCGTCTAAATCTCTAGTTAAGATTCTAGGGTTAGGGTTCTTTAGAACGGCAAAAATTTGAAAACGGCATGGATGATGCCTCCCGAAACTTTGCTTCCGCGCTAAGTAACCCAACAGTGGTATCAGAGCCATGCTAGAGATTTAAATGATGTGTGTTAGATTACAAAACCAAAACTACTCCGTAACTTGAAACATTGAAATCAAGGTTCTGTCGTATTTTTAAAGGCGTCAAAAATATTTTTAAACAACTGCAGAGTGTTTGTCACGACCCGAAGGTACGGAACGTGACCGACACTTAAATTACAAAACGTCTAGAGGCGTAACGTAATCTAAGCAAGCCGAAACCCAGAAATCTAAACTAATTAAAGGAAGAAGTGTAGGAAAAACATGTTTAAAAGCAATATCAAATTTTCTCAAAAATTTCGATAGAGTCTCCTTTGCAAAAACTGGCCCCAAACGGGTACAAACAAGAATATATACATAAGCAATAATAAAGGCATCCCCAAGCGGGAACTAGCTCTTCGCCAATTGGCGGACACAACCATAACCAATAATATACAACGCCGAAGGGCGAGGAACAAAACTCAGAAGAAAACCAAAAATCCACCAGAAAACCATAATAATACAAGCGCGACTCTAAAGTCGAAAAATAAACAACCGGTCTTCTAAATCTATCAAGTATACAAGTCTGGTTGATGGAGCTTACTAGATACAAATGTAATAAATAACAGTACAACGGAGGTCCCGGTACAATGAACCAACCTACCAAGCAATCACCCTGAATGAAATGGTGTGCCAGCAAGCCGCCAAGGAAACCTGTATATCTGAACCTGAAAGAAAATTTGGCACAATGGGGGTGAGTTGCCAACTCGTGAGTAGAAGACATCTGCGAGTAGAAACCGCATGCACGACGATCTCCTAGGTCATAATAATATACATAAATAACACTAGTCATCTAGTAGTGACAGGGTAATCATCTGTGCAAAGGTGCCGTACTGAGTGCATCGTGTCAGTGTCACTAAACAGTAATGAGTCACATATCTGAGGTATGAATGCATCATGAATGATAAAATCAATCACGAAATCTGAATAATCTGATATAAGAAAACATCAATAAATTTCATATAATAAAACTGAAACAACATCAGTGAAATCGACAGAAATCCGTGTCCAGTATTGACACAATATCTCAGTATCTCAATTCTTAATATCTCAATGTCTCAATATCTCGGGCTCCGTCAGTCCAGATCGGCCCATATCATCAAATCTCACGACAACGGTCGGTATCCTCCGGATATCCGCCACGCCAGACATCACCGGTAGATAGTCTGTGCCCCTGCCAGGCTCATCGTCATCCCCACGAAAAATCTTTCTCGCCTTGGGGTACCTACCGGGCCCACCATGTACCCGAGACGGTTCCTCCACTCCTCGAATCGGGTCTCGAAATCAAACAGAAAACATGAAAACTCATGGTGGACGACCCATATATCACGAGAAAACCGCAACTTGCATCTTAAAATGAGAGAGAGAGAGAGAGAAGTCATTAAAAATTCTTATTGTTTTCCCCCAAATCCAGAAATCTTATTGAAATCCGAAATCCAAGAATTAAGAGTAAGTAAATAGTGGATATCGGCATAAAGCCCCAGAATAGTACATGAATGAATATATGAATGCATGAAGTATCTATGTAACGAATGCAATCTCAAAGTTAACACATGAGAGCAATCACACAAATATTATGTGGTAACTAGCATTTAGCTGATTATATCAATGAGATAATATTTTCCAAAGTGTACGTGACATGGCAATTGCCGATGATGATGTGTGTGAGCCGGCAAATATGTGTACGTGGAACATGCGCATCATTGGTAATGGTGCTGGTGTCTTGACAGATGGAATCATAACAGTTATGGAACATATGTATAAACATGAAGTATAATGAGAATAACATGAATATAACAGAGAAGGAGTAATAACCGTAATACCGAAGAATATACATTTCTACTATACGAGTCATACCATTTTGGTGTTTTAAATAACACAAATCGTGGTTTTTAGAAATAAATAGGGGCTATGGTGTTTTTGAGAAAAGATACGACCTTTGAAAAATCCGTAGTATCTCTCAGGCTATTTTTAAAATGCGCACGATTCGCTAGTTTTGAAAATATGTATGACTCGAGCCTAAACTAACATATACCTAACCAACTAAGGGGCTAAACTAAAGAACTGGTCGAAAGGTAAGAAAAATCCACCTAAAGTCCGAGTCGATATCTCTAGTAGTCGGCGATCCAGCCTCAATAGCGTCACGTACAAAGTACGACTTCTTCAAGTCAAGAGTGCGGATCAATCATCACGTATATACCTCGTACGGTAAGATCCATCATACGGTATCCAAAAATCGGAGTACGGGTCAACTATCAAATATATATCATCATTAATATGGTATCATCATCAAAAAATATCATGATCTGGTTACTGATCTAAAGTCTCGTGCAATCCAATGTCATCAACACATATTATCATATATGAATATACATTGCACAAGCGATCCATTATAAATATCATAGAATACCTCATTTCATATCTCAATCATATGTCAACTATCATATATATATTTATATATATATTTATATATATCATTAATCACATGGTATCATCGTCCAATGATCCGCTGCAATATCTTAACATATCTCATATCATAACTCGATCACAAAACAAATTTCTCACGACATCATGCCCGATCAAATCGACTCATTTCCAAGTATCATATAACATCCTCATGTCACGCGTATATGTTGTGTGTGTGTGTGTGTGTGTGTGTGTGTTTGTGTCTATATATATATATATATATATATATATATATATATATATATATATATATATATATAAACCTACACCCATTCATACACACACACACACACACACACACACACACCAAGTCAAGTGTATGTGTGTGTGTGCGTGTGTGTGTGTCAACCTGTACTCTAGGGTCTCGCGACTAAGAACTAGACTAAAACACTATCATCCCACTTACACAATTTCCGATCTGTGGTCTCCTAAAACCTTTCTTGCTCCATATTCGTATCTTGCAATAACATATCTATATATTACTATATCAAGACCACATAATATCCTACGAAGTTGCGAGGGTGTTATACACCATCCACCCGACTTCCCCCATAGATATACATCTACTCACCTAGTTCTCGTCTGCCGAAGTCGATACCGCCATCCTCTTCTTCATCATCCGAAGTCCACGTGAGAGGTACCTATACATAAACATATATAATATCATAAACCGAAATCACGGACAAAACCAAAACGGCGTACGAAACGCGCATAGGTTAAAACCTATGGCCCGCTCATGCAAAAGAACCAAATAACCCTCGACATCGGCGTACGAACGCCAATTGATCGAGAAAAACCCAAACGTACCAATCATGGTTTCACAAATCACTAATTATAATATGAAATAGATTGTAACTCATCAAAACCTCAAAATAAATCAAATCGATTTATTTCCGAAAACCTAGAAAGTATCAAATAACCGTTTTAATTTGAAACTTGATGTTTTGACAAAACTAGTGGCCATAATATTCACTAAATATCATGAGTAGATCATACAAACCATTACTTAAATTTAATCTCATCAATTTCTATTAAACCCAAAATTCTAGTTTGCAAAATTATCCAATTTTAACAATTTACAAATTAGCAACTAGATTTAGTTTTCCATGTCTTAACATGTTAACTACACTATGTAATCATAAACAACTTATAAAAACCCTAATTTGATCTAAAAACCCTTTCTTGAATTTGAATCATAAAAGTAAAACCATAATTAAACTTCTAATTAGGCTAGACTAAAGTAATTTAGCAACAATTTGAACATGGTTTAGGATTATACCTCCAACTTGAGATCCAAACATGCAAACTTGTCTCCAAAATGATCTCTTTGCTTTAAGGATTCAAGCAAGATTGATCAAAGAATAATGGGTCATGATTTAATTTTGGAATTATTAGGATTTTGTGTGATTTTTGAATGGATTTTTGTATGATTTTGTGTTGAGATGAAGTGGGGAATTTGAGAGGGCAACAAGGAAGAGGGCTCAGCCATGTGAGGAGGAAAGAAAGTGAGAGAGAAAAATGTGTGGTATTGTGTAGAAAGTTCATTAATAAATGCATCTTTTCACTTAAACCCTTAATTATTTAATTTTTCAATTTAAACATTTTCCTAAAAATCTCTAGAACCATAGAGAGAATTCAAAAAAGAAAGGGTATATTGCAAACATGATTTTTTTTAAGTTGTCATGGTGCATTATGATGTAATTAACCCATTTCAAATTTGTATTTATCACTAATTTAATGTATATTTAAAATCTTAAAACATTATTCAAAATAATTTATTTCGGAAAATATTTTAGTAAACTAACAGTTTATAAGTGACTAAATAAATACCAAATACTAGCAATTACATAGTTAAAATAGGCGTATTTAAATCTATATTGAAAATAATTATAGTTATGTTTTACGGAAAATGCGGTTTATTTTACCGATTATCAGAAAATTCACCTAAATGATTTTATTTATTTACTTATTTATTATTATAATTATTATTATTTTTAAAACGTTACAATCTTCCCCCCTTAAAGAAATTCGGTCCCCGAATTTAAATTAAAACTCACCTAAATCCTAAAACATTTAGTAAATCACTCAAATCGCCGGGGCTTCGAAATCATCAATACATAAAACACATCTTAGCGCAATGCATGCGCATGGAAAACAAGTACATAACTCAAAATCAAAAATCCGTCAAGTATAACGCAATTATCGGAGTTATGGTGAAAATACGATGTCAAAGTCCAATACGAAAACCAACATGATATACATCAAAACTATAACTTGTATATAGTACGCATCGTTGTAAAATCGTCCAAACATCTTAATAAAGAAGCATACAAAAACCCCTTTTTCAAATCGCCGTACGATGCGCGTGTCACGGCATAAGTAGCGGACGTTCATTTTTAAAAAAAATAGCTATACATATATATCCTTTATTTAACATACACGTCCTGCCTTTTGAAAATAATTTAGAAGGGTTTCCTTATAAAAATATTTCGTGTCATCTCAGACACATAAGAAAATATTGAAACTATAGCTCTATTTTGGAAATCATTTCGGTAACTATCATTGCATGCAAAAACACCTTTGGTACTGTTCTCAGAACAGTCCTGCTCGGTTACTACACCAAAGTAAATATCATAAAAACGTACTGCTCAAAATGAAATCAATCTCAAATACATTATACAAAGTACCACGTGCGTCCGGTGCGCACGGAAATCGAAACCAAATACAGATGCCAAGAATACGCACAGAAACAAAACCGAGTGCAATGGGTGTGCACCAAAAACATCTATCAAGTTCAACAGGCGTGCACGATAACCATATCAGGTGCATCTAATCTGCACAAATTCAGATTTAGTGCATCTGGTGTGCACAAAATCGCATTAAGTGCGCCAAGTGTGCGCAAGAATCTCAATCGAGTGCACATGGTGCACGAAAACATATATCGAACATCGAAATCGAAATCAGCGGTATACGATATATACCGAATCAAAATCAAGTATACCACGATAGATAAACTTACAACCACATGCATCAGTGTGCACAAACCCAAATAAAAGTACGAAAAGTGCATGAAAACTATAACGAAAGCATAAGTCCAAAATCATGTGCATCCCATATACACGAAATCAAATCAATTAAATCCAGGTGTATGAAATCAAAATCAAACATCTCATAATGTATATAAGAATCAAATCAGGTGCAATGGGTATGCACAAAACGAACATCAAAACAACTGATACCTGGAACACGAATGGAGTGTAAAGAATGAGTACATAGGAAAACTAATCATGAAACGAAATCCTCAAAATACCCGAATCCAAACAGCAGAAATATGAAATTCAAATCACCAAATCGCAAATCGTAATACTGACGTCAATGTGCTCCTCTTTCCTCTGGTGTCGACTGATTCGAACTCGTCTCTTCGTAGCTGTACGAATGGCGCTATGAACGGCTATACTCATATCTAGAGTCTCCCAAGTAATGTATCCCATCACATGATATCCGGACTACGTTAAACTTTTCGATCGATTCATCAAAATCCCATAATTCCCGAGAGCTCAGCACTCAAGTACAGTTTAAAAATATCCAGTACATGCCACAGCACTTGCGGACCAGCCGTAGAAGGGAAAACCTAAGTATCACTAATGGCACCGCCAAACTTCCGCAAACCCCAAGGTTCAAGGGCGTTCTCATGGTCATTATGTCAAGTTAGGTTTCATTCTTCTAGAGGGTCCATAGAATTACCTGCATGTTCTTCCGAATACCTTAAACTTGGGAAAATGGGTTTCTGACATTCGTTCTAACCTTTTAATTTCGCCTAGACGACATGTGAAAACCCTTCGTCCGTACGCTAAACAATACCTCGATCCTCAAGAATAGACGATACACTAACGGTCATCACATTCTAGCCGGTCTCGAGCAGTGTGTAACAACCCCAAATTCCCTGTACAACTTTCTGTGCAATTTTTCAAAATTTAAAGAAAGGGGTACTTTTGCCTGAGCACAAGTTAAATATTTGTTTTGCTAATTAATAGCAAGCAGGAGCTTGTAGCTCATTGGTAATACCTTGCACTGCTGAACCAAGCCACCAGAGTTCAAATCCCATACCTCCCATTTTTTTTTATATTGATTTTTTTAAAACCTTTAGAATACCAAGGGTTTACACGTGCATATCTCACAAAAACCCCACTACACCCAAAAATGTAACATTGCCAGAGAATAGATGAACCGTTGGGGGGATTCCGGCCGCCTGACTCGGCCGGAAATCGGCCAACTCGGCCTCGACTCGGCCGACTCAGGCCTCCGACCGAGTCACGGCCGAGTCGGCCAATTCCGGCGATGTCCCAAACATGAAAAATGTGTCTTTTCATCTCCCCTGAACACCTGTATAATTTATTTCCTCAGACCATTTCCAGAGCTCTTTTAAAACACCAATTACTCCATTTTTAATACATTTTAATACATTTTATTACATTTTTTCATTTTAACCTTTTACCTACCCTTACCCTATAAATACAACCCCTAAACACTACCCCCTCACCCCAAAATTCTGCGCCAACTCTCAAGAAATTCCTAGAAACCCTAGTGTGCATTTGAAGTGAGCAAAGGGGCGAAATTCCGACGGTGATACGATGAGTTTCCGGCGACGAAACGACGCACCGGTGATTCCCCTCTGTACCTCTATCCTCCCTCTTTCTTGTTAACCCGTAAGTCCCATTTTCACCCTTCTCTACTCTTTCTGAAAATACGAACTTCCAAAACCCGACGGAATCGGAACAAATCCGATTTCCGATTCGGTTTCTTCCTAAAACTTCACTTTTCTTTAATACAATTATGCCAAAACCAATTCATGTTGACTATTAAACACTAACTAATCATATTGAACAAGTTCTATATCAAAAGAAATTGCTATTTCCATTTTACCGTATTTTTTCACTAAAATACCATGTAGTTTCATTTCGGCATTTAAATCATTAAACTTGCTATACCTGTAAGTAGATCACGAGGTAATGACCTACCTTCTCACAACACTCATATGCAATATAGCACAATACCCTCGGGAACATAGAATACGGGAAAACGACATTTTTACAACTAAATACCATTACTAATAAAACCATTTTTCTAAACGATTTAGTATTTACACAAATCTTTGCAAAGCACCGCTACAACCCATTTGGGAAACCCGTTCGGGATGGTATGGATTATTGCATATCCTCGGGCTTAGTAGTGCGAGATGCAGACCTCCGCAAGGAGCATTCGGTCTCGAAAGATTTAAAATACAAAAATCTAAAGAAAATGAGATTTATAGAAATATTATATATATTAAAATTATTTTCATATAAATATATGTATATATATCCTTAAAATATCTATTTTGTAATAATATAAATATTCCACCTTTTTCTAAAAATATCACAAGAATCATTTTACACTAAAATACAATGAATTCCCTACAAATCAATATTACAAATAAATATCTTTATTTATGAAATTAGGATATTTTCACTAGAAATATCACAATATAAAATCTACATTCATTACAACTCTAAAGACGATTAATAAATACTTGGGTGTATTTTGAAAAGTATATAAAATTATTTTTACATAAAACCCCCTAAAGTTCTATAAATTACCCTAAGGACCCTAGTAAACATAGGTTTTATTGGTGACCCATGCAGGTCAGAGCTGTATAGAACCATACTATGCAGTTCTGTTCTACCTGAACAACCTAAGCAATATAATACAAGAAGCAGCAACTAAAACATTCTTTACAATTCATGTTCCTTGAATCATACAATTTCATATTCCTTAAATCTTATCATTTCATATATCTTGAATCTGTCCTAACCCAAAATTCCCTCACCTCTTTTACAATCTTACCAAAACTTTCGCATTCTTTCGTTCTTTCACATATTTTTCATACACTACCAATAGTTCTATCAGCAAACTTTCTTTGAATCTGTTACACTTTCCTTTTACAAATTTCGAGGACGAAATTTTTTTAAGGAGGGAAGAATGTAACACCCCAAATTCCCTGTAAACTTTCTGTGCAATTTTTGAAAATTTAAAGAAAGGGGTACTTTTGCCTGAGCACAAGTTAAATATTTGTTTTGCTAATTAATAGCAAGCAGGAGCTTGTAGCTCATTGGTAATACCTTGCACTACTGAACCAAGCCACCTGAGTTCAAATCTCATACCTCACATTATTTTTAATATTGATTTTTTTAAACCTTTAGAATACCAAGGGTTTACACGTGCATATCTCACAAAAACCTCACAACACCCAAAAATGTAACATTGCCAGAGGATAGATGAATCGTCGGGGGGGATTCCGGCCGCCTGACTCGGCCGGCAATCGGCCAACTCGGCCTCGACTCGGCCTACTCAGGCCTCCGACTGAGTCACCGCCGAGTCGGCCGATTCCGGCGACGACCCCAACATGAAAATGTGTCTTTTCATCTCCCTTGAACACCTGTATAATTTATTTTCTCAGACCATTTCCAGAGCTCTTTTAAAACACCAATTACTCCATTTTTAATACATTTTATTATATTTTTTCATTTTAACCTTTCACCTACCCTAACCCTATAAATACAACCCCTAAACACTACCCCCTCGCCCCAAAATTTTGCGCCAACTCTCAAGAAATTCCTAGAAACCCTAGTGTGCATTTGAAGTGAGGAAATGGGCGAAATTCCGGTGAACTTCCGACGGCGATACGAGGAGTTTCCGGCGACGAAATGACGCACCGGCGATTCCCCTCTGTACCTCTATCCTCCCTCTTTCTTGTTAACCCGTAAGTCCCACTTTCCCTCTTCTCTACTCTTTCTGAAAATACGAACTTCCAAAACCCGACAGAATCGGAACAAATCTGATTTCCGATTCGGTTTATTCCTAAAACTTCACTTTTCTTTAATACAATTATACTAAAATCAATTCATGTTGACTATTAAACACTAACTAATCATATTGAACAAGTTCTATATCAAAAGAAATTGCTATTTCCATTTTACCGTATTTTTTCACTAAAATACCATGTAGTTTCATTTCGGCATTTAAACCATTAAACTTGCTATACCTTTAAGTAGATCACGAGGTAATAACCTACCTCCTCACAACACTCATATGAAATATAGCAAAATACCCTCAGGAACATAGAATACGGGAAAACGACATCTTTACAACTAAATACCATTACTAATAAAACCATTTTTCTAAACGATTTAGTATTTATACAAATCTTTGCAAAGCGCCGCTACAACCCATTTGGGGAACCCGTTCGGGATGGTGGGGATTA
The DNA here is from genome assembly GCA_030015575.1 of Agapanthus africanus. Classification (NCBI taxonomy): domain Eukaryota; kingdom Viridiplantae; phylum Streptophyta; class Magnoliopsida; order Asparagales; family Amaryllidaceae; genus Agapanthus; species Agapanthus africanus. The sequence goes on along the minus strand of CM057340.1, from coordinate 114,918,048 downwards.
TCGCACATTCTCGGGTTAGTAGTGCGAGATGCAGACCTCCGCAAGGAGCATTCAGTCTCGAAAGATTTAAAATACAAAAATCTAAAGAAAATGAGATTTATAGAAATATTATATATATTAAAAAATATTTTCATATAAATATATGTATATATATCCTTAAAATATTTATTTTGTAATAATATAAATATTCCACCTTTTTCTAAAAATATCACAAGAATTATTTTACACTAAAATACCATGAATTCCCTACAAATCAATATTACAAATAAATACCTTTATTTATGAAATTAGGATATTTTTACTAGAAATATCACAATATAAAATCTACATTCATTACAACTCTAAAGACGATTAATGAATACTTGGGGTGTATTTTGAAAAGTATATAAAAGTATTTTTACATAAAACCCCCTCAAGTTCTATAAATTACCCTAAGGACCCTAGTAAACATAGGTTTAAGCGGGACCAATCTCTTGAGCCTCAGGTTGTCGGAGAAGTGGGTGCTTGCCTATTTAAGGTAGACAACTTAACAACGGTGTTATCAATATGGTAATCGTTTTTGAAAAAGACATAAATCCTGCCGCCCATGTGCAGCGGTTACCGATAACATCAAAACAATCAGGACTTCAATTTACTTTTCTAATTGTCTGACTCAGACCGAGTCTCATTAATAAACCAACTTGAATATGATTCAAGTACAATCTACAATCTACAATCTGCAATCTACAATATTACAATTCAACAGGAGTCCATTCAATATATATTGACTGAACCGAACCATGGATATACTTCCAATTACATGATTATCCAGTTACATCCATGATTCTCCAGTTACATCCATTTACTGATATCGTGGTTTTGGTAAGTCGTCCAATTATACAATCTATATTACAAGACATTACAAGTTGCAATACAATACAAACAATATAAACAAGACATCTCGGGGTTTAAGGTGTAGATTGGTACGGAATGTGTTAAAAGTGGCACGAGACTGCAAGATTAAGACGTAATTACATCCATGCCGTTGTTCCGTGGTATTATCGACGGAGCCTTGTACATTCCGTTTGCCCTAGTCTCTAGCATTTAGAGACTCCTCTCGTATACACTGGAATCCTTCTGTACCAAGATACAAACAACAGCGTTAACACTAAGAAAATATAATACAACTTTAAAAGCTACCTTCTTATTTTGTCTATTCTATTTCTCCCTTATCTTTGGGACTTACCGAGCGACCTGTTCGCTGACGACATTCTCTTTCTTTCTTCTTGAATGTTGTCAGGTGATCTGGACACTTCAGAGATCGAGCCCACTGCTGAAGACTTGGACCAGTTCAGTGAAGACCCCGAGCTCTAGTCATTGTACACTTTCAATTCAGTACTTTTCATTTCTGTTATGCCATTGTTTAGGCATTGCTTTATTTCAGTTGTATTTACTTTCCATGCATTGTACAGAAAGAATGTGAATAAATAAAGTTGCTGTTTTTATTATATCTTGTCTCTTGTGCTTTATTTTTATATTGCTTAGATACTCTTAGCGTATTTACTTCAGAGTAAATACGTAGCGGCCTTGTCGCGTCCTCTGCCCGTATACTGGGAAGCGGGGAGTGACACAGTGGCCCGATCACCCGATGCAGCTATTAAACGCTCGCGTCCATAAGAAAACATAATCAACGACATATCTAAACGCTCATGCTGACCGCAACTCTAGCCGCAGCTCTCTCTGCCCGTGCGACCGTGGTAATAGAAACCACCATCCGACAGCGACGAAAATATATCATAGGAACGAATAGAAATACGGTGCAAAGAAATGTACATCCTAAGGCTTCTTAAGCGGAGTAGCGTATCGTAAGTATGCCGCGGAACATACCCACGGTACGTCACTCTACTTTAGTCACCTACTCCATCAACCAAGGGTCATCCTACACGTAGAAGGTAAAACCTAACGCTCTGATACCAACTTTGTCATGACATGAAGGTACGGAACGCGACCGACACTTAAATTACGAAACGTCTAGAGGCGTAACGTAATCTAAGGAAGCCGAAGCCCAGAAATCTAAACCAATTAAAAGAAGAAGTGTAGGAAAACATGTTTAAAAGAAACATCAAATTTTCTCAAAAATTTCGGCAGAGTCTCCTTTGTAAAAACTGGCCCCAAACAGGGACAAACAAGAATATATACATAAGCAATAATAAAGTCATCCCCAAGCGGGAGCTAGCTCTTCGCCAATTGGCGGACACAACCATAAGAAATAATATATAACGCTGAAGGGCGAGGAACAAAACTCTGAAGAAAACCAAAAAATCCACCAGAAAACAATAATAATACAAGCGCGACTCTAAAGTCGAAAAATAAACAACCGGTCTTCTAAATCTATCAAGTATACAAGTCTGGATGATGGAGCTTACTAGATACAAATGTAATAAATAGCAGTACAACGGCGGTCCCGATACAATGAACCAACCTACCTAGCAATCACCCTGAATGAAATGGTGTGCCAGCAAGCCGCCAAGGAAACCTGTACATCTGAACCTGAAAGAAAATTTGGCACAACGGGGGTGAGTTGCCAACTTATGAGTAGAAGACATCTGCGAGTAGAAATCGCATGCAAGACGATCTCCTAGGTCATAATAATATACATAAATAACACTAGTCATCTAGTAGTGACAGGGTAATCATCTGTGCAAAAGTGCCGTACTCAGTGCATCGTGTCAGTGTCACTAAACAGTAATGAGTCACATATCTGAGGTATGAATGCATCATGAATGATAAAATCAATCAAGAAATCTGAATAATCTGATATAAGAAAACATCAATAAATTTCATATAATAAAACTGAAACATCATTAGTAAAATCGACAGAAATCCGTGTCCAGTATCGACACAATATCTCAGTATCTCAATTCTCAATATCTAAATATCTCAATGTCTCAATATCTCGAGCTCCGTCAGTCCGGATTGGCCCATATCATCAAATCTCACGACAACGGTCGGTATCCTCCGGATATCCGCCACGCCAGACATCACCGGTAGATAGTTCGTGCCCCTGCCAGGCTCATCGTTATCCCCACGAAATATCTTTCTCGCCCCGGGGTACCTACCGGGCCCACCATGTACCCGAGACGGTTCCTCCACTCCTCGAATCGGGTCTCGAAATCCAACAGAAAACATGAAAACTCATGGTGGACGACCCATACATCACGAGAAAACCGCAACTTGCATTTTAAAATGAGAGAGAGAGAGAAGTCATTATAAATTCTTATGGTTTTCCCCAAATCCAGAAATCTCATGGAAATCCGAAATCCAAGAATCAAAAATAAGTAAACAGTGGATATCGGCATAAAACCCCAGAATAGTACATGAATGAATATATGAATGCATGGAGTATCTATGTAACGAATGCAATCTCTAAGTTAACACTTGAGAGCAATCATACAAATATTATGTGGTAACTAGCATTTAGCTGATTATATCAATGAGATAATATGTTCTAAAGTGTACGTGACATGGCAATTACCGATGATGATGTGTGTGAGCCGGCAAATATGTGTACGTGGAACATGCGCATCATTGGTAATGGTGCTGGTGTCCTAACAGATGGAATCATAACAGTTAGGGAACATATGTATAAACATGCAGTATAATGAGAATAACATGAATATAACAGAGAAGGAGTAATAACCGCAATACCGAAGAATATACATTTCTACTATACGAGTCATACCGTTTTGGTGTTTGAAATAACACAAATCGTGGTTTTTAGAAAAAAAATAGGGGCTTGTTTTTAAAATGCGCACGATTCGCTTGTTTTGAAAATATGTATGACTCGAGCCTAAACTAACATATACCTAACCAACTAAGGGGCTAAACTACAAAACTGGTCGAAAGGTAAGAAAAATCCACCTAAAGTCCGAGTCGATATCTCTAGTAGTCGGCGATCTAGCCACAATAGTGTCACGTACAAAGTACGACTTCTTCAAGTCAAGAGTGCGGAACAATCATCACGTATATACCTCGTACGGTAAGATCCATCGTACGGTATCCAAAAATCGGGGTACGGGTCAACTATCAAATATATATCATCATTAATATGGTATCATCATCAAAAGATATCATGATCTGGTTACTGATCTAAAGTCTCGTGTAATCCAATGTCATCAACACATATTATCATATATGAATATACATTGCACAAGCGATCCATTATAAATATCATAGCATACCTCATTTCATATCTCAATCATATGTCAACTATCATATATATATGTATATATATATTTATATATATCATCAATCACATGGTATCATCGTCCAACGATCCGCTGCAATATCATAACATATCTCATATCATAACTCGATCACAAAACAAATTTCTTATGATATCATGCCCGATCAAATCGACTCATTTCTAAGTATCATATAACATCCTCATGTCACGTGTGTGTGTGTATATATATATATATATATATATATATATATATATATACATAGAAACTTACACCCATTCATACACACACACACACACACCAAGTCAAGTGTATGTGTGTGCGTGTGTGTGTATGTCAACCTATACTCTAGGGTCTCGCGACTAAGAACTAGATTAAAACACTATCATCCCACTTACACAATTTCCGATCCGTAGTCTCCTAAAACCTTTCTTGCTCCGTATTCGTATCTTGCAATAACATATCTATATATTACTATATCAAGACCACATAATATCCTACGAAGTTGCGGGGGTGCTATACGCCATCCACCCGACTTCCCCCGTAGATATACATCTACTCACCTGGTCCTCGTCTGCCGAAATCGATGCCGCCATTCTCTTCTTCATCGTCCGAAGTCCACGTGAGAGGTACCTATACGCAAACATATATAATATCGTAAACCGAAATCGCGGACAAAACCAAAACGGCGCATGAAACGCGCATATGTTAAAACCTATGACCCGCTCATGCAAAAGAACCAAATAACTCTCGACATCGGCGTACGAACGCCAATTGATCGAGAAAAACCCAAACGTACCAATCATGAATTCAAAAATCACTAATTATAATATGAAATAGATTGTAACTCATCAAAACCTCAAAATAAATCAAATCGATTTATTTCCGAAAACCTAGAAAGTATCAAATAACCGTTTTAATTCGAAACTTGATGTTTTAACAAAACTAGTGGCCATAATATTCACTAAATATCATGAGTAGATCATACAAACCATTACTTAAATTTAATCTCATCAATTTCCATTAAACCCAAAATTCTAGTTTGCAAAATTATCCAATTTTAACAATTTCAAAGTCACAATGCACAAAACAACAACTAAACTAGGTTTTGCATGATCTAAAGTATTAAACTACAATTTATAATGTTAATAATGTCATGAAAACCCTAATTATATTTTAATCTCAATTATTTAATCAATTTCTAAAAACCTAGTTTGCTAAAAATTAAAATTTGGATATTTTAAATGCAACAATTTACAAATTAGCAACTAGATTTAGTTTTCCATGTCTTAACATGTTAACTACACCATGTAATAATAAAAATCCTAATTTGATTTAAAAACCCTTTCTTGAATTTTGAATCATAAAATTAAAACCATAATTAAACTTCTAATTAGGCTAGACTAAAGTAATTTAGAAACAATTTGAACATGGTTTAGGATTATACCTCCAACTTGAGATCTAAACATGAAAACTTGTCTCTAAAATGATCTCTTTGCTCCAAGGAATCAAGCAAGATTGATCAAAGAATAATGAGTCATGATTTAGTTTAGGAATTATTAGGATTTTGTGTGATTTTTGAAGGATTTTGTGTTGAGATGAAGTGGGGAATTTGAGAGGGCAACAAGGAAGAGGGCTCGGCCATGTGAGGAGGAAAGAAAGAGAGAGAGAAAAATTTGTGGTATTGTGTAAAAAGTTCATTAATAAATGCATCTTTTCACTTAAACCCTTAATTATTTAATTTTCAATTTAAATCTTTTCCTAAAAATCTCTAGAACCATGGAAAGAATTCAAAAAAGAAAGGGTATATTGCAAACTTGATTTTTTTTAAGTTGTCATGGTGCATTATGATGTAATTAACCCATTTCAAATTTGTATTTATCACTAATTTAATGTATATTTAAAAGCTTTAAACATTATTCAAAATAATTAATTTCGGAAAATATTTCAGTAAACTAACAATTTATAAGTGACTAAATAAATACCAAATACTAGCAATTATATAGTTAAAATAGGCGTATTTAAATCTATATTAAAAATAATTATACATAAGTTTTACGGAAAATGCGGTTTATTTTACCGATTATCAGAAAATTCAACTAAAGGATTTTATTTATTTACTTATTTATTTATTTATTATTATAATTATTATTATTTTTTTAAAACATTACAATGGTGTATATGATATAACATGAACACTATGAAAATTTGATGCAATTTTTTTGAATTTTGGCTGGCCATATAGGGCTAAAAACCGAGATCACCGGGTCAAAGTGGGTTTTTTGACTTCAAATTTTCATGGTGTTCCAGTCTCTGGATTTTGGTGTTTCAGGTGTTGTTTGTTTTTTCTAAATTTTCATGTGATGTTAACCATCTGCAAAGAAAACTCGGAGTGTTTCGTAGTCATAATTCTAACATGTATTCGGGTTATTTAGACGATGTTAAAAAGTTTGAACGGATATCAATAACCCAATTTTTCCCTGCTGGAAATTTTTCAAGTGTTGGATTTTTTCCGAGTTTAAAATCGTCAGAAAATCATGCAAGCGATTCTGTTGACCCTCTAGAAGAACGATACCCAAACTCGACTTTTTGGATCGCGGAACCGCGGTCATACCCTAGGGTTTGCCGCAGTTCCGTGGCGACATGAGTGAGGCATGGGTCGGCCTTTCTACGGATGGTTCATAGGAGCTGTGGCAGTTTCTGGGTACTTTTTGAACTCTGCTCAAGTGTTGAGCTTGTTGGGAAATTTTGGGTGCTTGCTTATTCGATTGAAAAGTTTAACTTCATCTAGCTATCTGTGATTATGATACAATATTTGGAATCCACATAATTAGTTATGAGATAACTAGTTTGAATTTTATAAATCTAGCAGTTTAGTCTCATTTGATCGGTTGCCATGGAATTTTGATATGGATCAAAAGTCCGTTGCAATTACGTAGTCTACGTGGATACTTGTCGGGTAACCTTACAAGATAGCCATACCCCATAGCCCCGACCAAGTGACTGTAGGAGAACCCCGTCGCCAAAAGCATTCGTTCGGATGCTCGCGGTAGCGGTGTTCCGCCTTAGTGCATTTCGTCGACGGCATCGAGGGTGCGGCCGACTACTAAAGTTTCCGACAAGCATTCGATCAGGTTATCGGGAATCTTGTTGAATTACCCGACAGGTTATTGAAAAGTGTTTTCAATATCGAGACTAAAATGCGGGGTTTATAATTGTTAGGCATGTGATGTCTAAGGAATTCATTTGGTTAGGCATGAAATCCGAAGTATATGATACATTGGGTTTATGCTGTCTAAAGGTGGTTGCGGATTCCAATTGTTGTAGTTTTTCACTTTCTTTTCTGTGACCGTAAGTGTAATATGTGGTGTATCGGCGGTTTCGTTGCTATATGTCAACGACAATTGGGATACGCATATTTACTTACGTTGATGACATGTGATGTTATGTGTTGCTGTGATATGTTATATTGGATCGTCGTGTTTTGAATAGCCGTGTTTTTTTTTATGTGAGATGAGAGTTTTTCATTTTCATTCATGTAAAAGCTTGTATGTAATATTCTTTTATTGGGGCACTTCCGGGTTGAGGATGATATCGCCATTGATGTGTATTAATTACTTTTCTTCCTTAAGATAGACCTAAGGAGGAGAGCATAAGTAACCGGGTTCTAGGGTCCAGTGGGAGACCATATCGAGGAGTCAAGACCGGGTCTCCTAACTCTAGAATTGGTAGGGTTGCTTGCCGCTCTCGTAGGGGTCTAGGGATGTGGGTTTGGCTATTTATCACGACCGTGGAATCCGCGTTTTTACCGGATTAAATAAAACACGGAATTCCTAATATATCCAATATTTCATATGTGTTATTCTGCTGCCGATATTTTGTGATGTGATCACTTGATATGTTCTGAGATGAATGCCTATATTATATATATGAGATATAATTAATATTGCTGCTTTCATTTCTTATGTGATGCTTGGGAAGCATAAATAATAGGACTTCATTAATGAGATTAATGAAATAAAAGAAACCTAAAGATGTTGTAGAAACTTGTTTTAAAAACTGGTAGCTCTAGTTCTTGCTTTGCATAGCGATATTCCATGTAGAATATCCAGCACCTTATTCGATAAGGAAAGAGATGAGATCCCTTCGCCGGGAGTGACCTCTTTAGCAAAACTAGCAGATGCTACAAACTTGGTTTGTCTTTTGATTGCTTTTATAGTTTTTGCTTTGCATAGTGGTATTTGTGAAATATCCTGCACCTCATTTGATGAGGAAAGAGCCGAGATCCCCTCACCGGGAGTGACCTCTTTAGAAAAACTAGTAAATGCCTAAAAAACACTCCTTTTTCAAAATTACTCGATTCTACAACGATATCAAGTTCATTACGCAAAAGGTTTTCATAAAAACCCGTCGTATCCCTCCGTCATTTCAGATAAGTAATTTTTAGTATTCGTGCTACGTTTGTTGACTTTAGCCAAGGCGTAGTGTGCGGTAGCTAATTAGTGCTTATCTGCAAGCATATGATGCAATTGGGTTAGGGCAGTTGTACGGCTTTGTTGACCTTAGCCAAGGGTCGTACGGGTGGGTTTAATTCAATCAAGAAATGACGAGCTGAACTTGGCTAGCGCTTATGATTTGTTGACCTTAGCCAAGGTGATAAGTTGCTAGGGGCAAAACTATTATCCGGAATTTCAAGTGTTGAAATTTGCAATGAGATTGCATACCTTCTATGAGATAGTTGGATTCCGATACCCACTGCGAGTAAGAATTACTCCTGGGAAAGTTTTACACATTACAATTAGCCGATCAAGTAAGTGTCTGGAAAGGTGTTAACGGGGTTACGCCCATAGGAAAACGAGGTTTATTTTAATTAGGTCTGTGCGAAAGCACGGGGAACCTCCCTCAAAGTACCGACACTAGCCTGGCCGAAAGATTGGCGAACTTGTATGGTGTAATTAATCCCGGCTAGTCTTACCTTTTAGGGTCTGAAGGAAGATTTGATAAAAACAGTGGGAGCCATACTGATTAGATAAAATAATAACCAATCTGAACTTGCAAGAGCATATACAGAGTGTTTTCTTCTCTCTCTCCTGGTAGCGACCATATCACGCCTTAATCAAGATATTAATATGGATTCATTGACCGAACCTGCTTATTATTATGTGCTAGGGAACGTTGGTTCCGCTCTATCTTATAATTGTTATAAGTCCGAGCAGGAAATAGGGGAATATCCGGATTCCCATGCCACCCAATTGAAGAAAGTGCAAGTTGATGCATCTTCTTCGGGTGTGTTCATTACCGAGAACTGTTTTTCAGTATCCTCTACGTCCTAGGTATATGATACCGGATCAGGATCCGGCATATGTAATATGTTACATGGGCTACAGATAGGTAAAGAACTGGGAATGGGTGATGTCTCTAAGTGTTAGTGAATGGTGCAATTGTTGCAGCTAAGTCAGTTGGCAAATATCACCTTGTATTAATACATTGATTCTGAACGAATGTTATTAGATATCGAACCTGATATACAACATTACATCGTTTTCTTTTTTAAGATAAAGAAGGATATAATTCTGTATTGGAGGATAATGTTATGATCATTTTCCTGAATCAAGAGTTGATTCAATCAGGCATGTTATATAATAGCATATACGTTCTAAATCAAACCACGATTCAAAGTATGTAAAACACACACAAGAGGATTACTTCAGAAATGAGCGAATCCTTCTTGAGGCATTAGACTAGGTCATATCAATGCGACACGACCAGCTAAGTTACATAAGGATGAATATGAGAATCTGTTCGAATTTTCATCTTATGGTACTTGCCAGTCTTGTCTCAAAGGTAATATGACCAATACTCCGTTTACTTGAAACAGAGAAAGAGTTACTGAACTCATAGGACGGATACATGATGATGTATATAGTCGTATGTCTACAAATGCCAAGGCTGGTTCTTCGTATTTCGTTATATTCACTGATCATCTCTTAGGATTCGGACATATGTTCCTGTTGAAACACAAGTCTGAAATTTTTGAGAAATTCAAGGAATATAAGCTTGAAGTTAAAGAACCAGATGGGTAGAAGTATTAAATCCTTCGATGTGAGAGAAGGCGAATACTTGGGCATGGAGTTCCTGGATTTTCTAAACGGAGAATAGGATTCTCTCTCAGCTTACTCCTTCGTATACACCACAGCACAACGGTGTATCGGGTCGGAGGTATTGCACCCTATGAGAGATGGTGCGCTCTATGATGAGTAATGCTGAGTTACCTGTTTCCTTTTGGGGTTATGCACTTGAGAAGATGCATACTTATTGAATGGGGTACCATCCAAATCAGTGCCTACCACTCCATATGAGATATGGTATGGGAAGAGACCATGTCTTAAACGAGTTAAGATATGGGTTTGTCCGGCCTATGTTGAAAAGCAAAATTCAGACAAGCTCGAGGCAAGGTCAGTTCTGTATAAGTTTGTTAGGATATCCCAAACATTTGCGAGGGAATATCTTCTACCACACTGAGGAGCAAAAGGTGTTTTGTTTCTCAGCATGCCACCTTTTTAGAAAAGGAATTTCTTATGAAGAAATTTGTGGACATGAGGTAGAATTGGAAGGAGTTCCAGCTAGACAAACTAACAGCTGATGATTTGGTGAAACCAAAGGATTCAATAGTCTCCAACGAGCCTCAGCATCTCCGCGAATCTGGTAGGGTTCCTCATCCACTTGAGAGATACTACGGTCTTCTCGGCGACAGTGGGAGTGAGGATTGCATCATGGTAGATGATGGCCCAACTAGGTTCAGGCAGGCCATCACGAGTGGAGACTCTGTGAAAAGGCTGGATGCTAAGCGATCAAAGATGGAATCCATGTACACCAACAAAGCATGACTTTGCATGTTGCACCTGAAGGGGTAAAATCCATTGGGAGTAAATGGATCTTGAGAAGATTCTTGATATAGATGGAAAAGTTGAGACTTTCAAAGCTATGCTTAAGTCCATCAGGATCAATGCACGCATCGCGGAGTTGGAACATCTGTTTTGATGTGGCAGTCAAAGAGTTTGACTTCATCGAAAAGGAAGATGAACCTTATATATACAAGAAGGTTGTAGAGAGTAAGGTTGTCTTCCACGTATTGTACGTAGATGACATACTTTTGATAGGAAATGGTTTCCTATGCTACACTCGGTTAAGCTCCTCTTATCACAAGGATTCTCAATAGAAGATCTAGATGATACCTACTACATCTTGTGGATTATGATCTATGGTGATAGATCTAAGTGGATGTTGGGAGTGTCCCAAATCCAGGTACATTAACACCATACTAAAGGGGTTTAGTATGGAGGATTCTAAGCGTGGTGGTTCGTCCACTTACTCAGGAATCACTCTCTCCAAAAGGATGTCTTCCAAGACTGATTTAGAGAGAGCTCGTGTGCAAGGGATAACCTATGTTTCGGCAGTAGGCTCTATCAGAGTAAGCAATGTTATATACCAGACCAGATGTAGATGACTCACTAGGTGTAGTGATTATGAATCAATCGGATCTTGGGAGAATCACTGGAAAGCTATGGAGGACATTCTTAAGTAATTGAGAAGCACTAAAAGAAAGTTCTTGGTTCGAGCTTCCAGAGTGATAAAGTCGACTGAAAGTCAGTCACAGGCATTGTCTTTACCCTCAGTGGAGGGATGGTATGTTGGAAGAGTTCCAAGCCAGATACCGTGGCATACTAGACAATAAAGGCTGAATACATTGCTACCAACGATGCTACCAAAGAGGTTATCTGGACTTTACTTGTTCATGAGATGAACAAGGTTCCTACCATTGAGCGTCCAAAAACTGTTATTGTGACTACAATGGAGTTGTGGTTTTGGCCTAGGAACACCGGTCCCAACAGCGATCCAGACATATTCTGAGGCTAGTATCACCTGATCAGGGAGATGGTTGATCTCCAACGGATCGAGGTCAGGAGAGTTGACACGAAGAACAACACGGCGGATCCACTCATGATTGATCATCCTCGTGCGTATGTAAAATGTTTCACAACCAAAGAAATTTATACCGCAATCAATTAACGGTGTCGGTATAGCGCGTTAATGAATACGGATCGTCCACTGAGATGTGTGTTTTGATCGATTTTTGTTTTAGATGAGTCGAAATGAAAAGATAAAAGAAAATTGCAAGAAAATTGATTCAAGATTAGTGAGTTTTCATTTCAAGAAACATGAAGAAAATAAAGATCTAGAATCAATAATCAAGAAATGTCCCAATCATTTGAATTATCAAGATTTGTAAAGTAGCTAGTAGGAATCGATCAAATTGGTAGTGACGATGAAGAATAATGATTACAAATTCTTATCTATTGAAGATTTGTTGCTAGATCAATGACAATCAACGAGAATTAGGGATCTATTTAAGAAATTAGGGTTTCTTCATCATCATCCCTTGTCCTTTCGTTGATTAGCATTCAAATTCTAGCCTCTAGGAAATTCAATCATCGATCGTTGATCTCTTATTTAGAGCAAGAACATTCAAGAAATCATCTCGCTCAAAACTAGGTCGTCGTTGATTCAATTTCCTAAAGTCTACAAAACTCATAAGACTTAAGAATCGTTCAAGAATTTAATCATCATCATTTATCTATTTTATCGATTCCTCCATAAGAGGAGTTTTCACTCAAACATCATGAAAAAAAAAACAATCAAGAATTGATAACTCTTCATAATGCTCAAATGTAAAGAAAAGCAAGATCAAGAATTTTCACCTTTTATAAATCGACGATCGTTACAATACACTCAAAGATTACAAGATTTGAGGAGGAACTAAATCGTCGAACTAGCTTCGCATCGTCTTCTTGAGTCGCGGATCATCGTGGATCTCTTGCTCGGATGAAGATCGGCGTTGCTTCAAAAGGCTCGTTGGATTCTTTCTTGATTTGGTACTCGATGAATCTTGATTTGGCTTTTGAATTGTATTTGGTCTAGGGTTTTGGATTCACAAGTTGTGTCACTCAACTTGTGTGTAGAATTGTAGAACAACCTTTGTAATGAAGCCTTGGGTCTCTTTTTATAGTCTTCTCCTTTAGCTTCCCTTAGAAGCTTGATCTTGCTTCCTTTAGAAGCTAAGCTAGGTTTAGCTTCCCTTGTAAGCTTGGTAGTTGAGAAGAAGCTTCTAGATTAAGGCAGTTAGCTAGCTTGCATGAGAAGCTTGGTAGGTATTAGGCTTGTACAAGAAGCTTGGCTATTAGAAGGGAAGCTTTTGGAGATCTCTGGAGACTGAAGTGTCTTGAAGAAGTTTTCCATTTAAAGAGAAGCTTCTGCAAACATGACCAAGCGCCGATGAATCAACGCGGCCGCGGATCCGCGGCCGTTTGATGGAGTTGCTGCATGGAATTTCTAGTGTTTCTTTATCTTGGCTTTATGGCACTTTTCTGATGTCTGGAATATTTTAATACTTTCTTGTTTACTGCCAGATTTCAAGTCTTGGACTTGACGTATTTTATCAGCACTTTTAACAGTTCCGGCTCTTTTACCTGGAGAATTTCCTGCACACAATCTCGAGACAAGTGTTTGATATACAAAAGATCATGCGTGCAATAATAAACACTCAATTTCCCTCAAAATGCCGGTTATAACGTATAACACATGTTATTTGGTATTTTACAGACAAATTGATAATATGTGCTATATTTATACCAAACACCTTTAGATGATTATAAATAGTAGGGAAATTGATGTGTTAAAAAATGTAATATTTTCTACTGATCAAATTCCCCCAAACTTAAGTTTGGTCGTCTCGAGCAAATTTGTTTTATTAGAAAGAGAAGGAGAAAATAAAGAAAAAGAAAAACTAACTAGCACACTTTCGTAGGCAATACGATTGCACTGAGCACGTGCAACAAGCCTTTAAACCTCTAGGTGTCCCTAGTAGGAGGAGTGTTGTCTCCTGAGGGTTTTCTGCGGATTGCACCCATAAAATTCTATAATAAAAGGAAGACTGTGAAAGTTACATTTAAAGATAAGAATTATAAAAGAAAGACTTTGAAAATTAGGGTTTCCGACTAATACTAGCTTTTCGGTTGTCATGAGCCCTATCTTAATAGTCATGAAAAGTTGTTGGAAATCACATTATCTCTCAATAAAACATCGTCTTTTATTCTTCATTCCTACCTTTCTTCCAAACATCGATCATATAACCCTACGTGTGTGTAAAGAACATCCCTACACTCGGAAAATTCAATTCAAGCTATCGTACTCTTGTCCATCTATCTCAGTACTTTTTAATTAATGAATATTTAGATGGATTTGCTCACACACTTTTCATGCGACCGTTAATACTTCTTGAGGTACTAACCGACCGATTACTCACGTGCTTGCTTAATAGGTGTATTTAGAATTTCCTCTTCTTGCAACACCTAAGGCTTAGCAGTGACTCCCAAACCAGTTGGTCTAAGGTACTAGGTGATGAAGCACCCTTGCTATATTTTTTTATTGCTGCCTTGGCGATTACAAAACCAGTGTTCATTTTTCTTTTCACCATTTTATCTTTTCTTTTCATTTATTATTTTCTTCATACTTTGGCTTTTAGACAAAAGCATTTCAAGGCATCCTCTACTATCCCGAGTTTCAAGACGTGTGTAAGTGCGAATAGTAGGGTATCAACATTCAAATGTTTGGCTTACACAATAGAAACTATTTTTCAGACTTAGTTTTATCCGCAGATTAGTGACTTCTTTCATCTTACTAACCTTTGGGACAACGGCTCATAACTACTTATTACTAGTTTCGTTTAAGAGAAGCTCTAACTTTCTTGGTTTCCTTAAACTTTTCTAATCTTTTTGATGTAATTTTTCACTATCTAATTTTTTATTATAAAATTAAATATTAAATATTTTTATCCTTTGAAATTTTTAAATTTTTAAATTTTTTAGAAGTTTTTTGCTTATGCACAATATGATGCAAAATGATGCGCAAATAAGCACAAACCTCCCCCAAGCTTGTTTTCAACAGTGTCCTCACTGTTGCCATCTGCTGGATCACAAAAACCTGTAAGCTTGGGAGGAAATTTTTTAACGGGGGCAATACATATGATTGTGGAAAAATCTCCCCCAAACTTATTTCTAATTCATGTACAAAAACTTTTTATGATTTTGTTTTATATTTTTTATATTTTTCTAAAATTTATTTACAAATTGACTCACCTCCATTCTAAAGATGTGACAAAATTACCAAGTCATGGAAGTGAGGTGGAGGAAAATTAGTCAATATAAAGCGGCTCTTGTAAAAACAGGAGCTCCTCCAAGGGGTCAGTGGAAAAATACGGTTTTAGTCTATGTCCATTCACTTTAAAAATTGTACCGTTTTCAACATGTTCTACCTCAACTGCCCCGTGCGGGTATACATACCACACAACAAAAGGTCCTTTCCACCGAGATTTTAGCTTACCCGCATGAAGATGGAGTCGTGAATCATAAAGAAGAACTTGTTGACCGGGTGTAAATGTTTTTCTCAAAATATTTTTATCGTGAAATACCTTAGTCCGATTCTTTACAATTACAGCATTATCATAAGCTTCATCGCGGAGTTCGCTTAGCTCGTTTAATTGCAGCTTCCGAAAGTTGCAGGCTTGATGAAAGTCAACGTTAAGTTCTCTAATGGCCCACATTGCTTTGTGCTCAATCTCGACCGGAAGGTGACAAGCCTTACCAAACACTAGTCTGTAAGGAGACATACCTAGATCGATTTTATATGCAATATGGAACGCCCAAAGAGCACCCGTCAATTTGGTTGACCAATCTTTTCAATTTTTAGAAACAGTTTTCTCCAGAATTTGTTTGATTTGTCTGTTTGAAATCTCAACTTGCCCGCTCGTTTGAGGATGATAGGGTGTGGAAAGTTTGTGGTTGATTGCATATTTCCGCATCAAAGTCTCGAAAGACCGATTGCAGAAATGCGTCCCGTTGTCGCTAATGATAGCGCGTGGGTGTCCAAATCGCGAAAAGATGTTTTCTTTTAGGAACCTAATGACAACCTTTTTGTCATTAGTGCGACAAGGAATAGCTTCAACCCATTTCGAGACGTAATCAACCGCAAGCAATATGTACAGATTCCCGAAAGAGTTGGGAAAAGGACCCATAAAATCTATACCCCAAACGTTAAAAATTTCAACCACTAAGATGGGTTGAAGTGGCATCTCATTTCTTCGGGAAATCCTACCCGCGTGTTGACACTGTGTACAGGGTTTGCAATGATCAAATGCATCTTTGAATAAAGTCGGCCAATAAAAACCGCATTGCAAAACCTTCTCCGCCGTCTTTCGAGAACCGAAATGACCCCCACATGCCTGATCATGACAAAAAGATAGAACACTTTTGAATTCATTGTTGGGGACGCATCGGCGAATGATCTGGTCAGGACAATACTTAAACAGATACGGTTCATCCCAGTAAAAATGTTTTACTTGGGATAGAAATCGATGTTTGTCCTGTTTCGACCATTCACGGGGAATAAGTCCCGTAGCAAGATAATTCACAATATCCCCGAACCAAGGTTCAGTGGATATTTTCAAGAGTTGTTCGTCTGGAAAAGAATAATTGATCGGCAGGGTCACAGGTGAAGAAGAAATGCGCGAAAGATGGTCAGCTACAACGTTTTCACATCCTTTCTTATCTTTAATAACAAGATCAAATTCTTATAATAGAAGGATCCAACGTATTAGCCTACCTTTAGCATCCTTCTTCGCCAAAAGATGTTTCAAGGCGGAGTGGTCGGTGTACACAACAATTGGTGAGCCAATCAAGTAAGGCCTGAATTTTTCTAATGCAAATACAACTGCCAAAAGTTCTTTTTCGGTAGTTGTATAATTAATTTGAGAATCGTTCAGGGTCTTACTTGCATAATAGATCACGTGTGGCATCTTTTCAATGTGCTGTCCTAAGACTGCACCAACTGCAAAATCTGATGCATCACACATAAGCTCAAAAAGGTGGTTCCAATCTGGAGATGATAGAACGGGGGCTGTAGTGAAAGAGTGTTTCAGTGAGTCAAATGCTGCCTCACAATCCGGGTCAATGTGAAAGGTTATGTCCTTGGCCAAGAGAAGAGTTAAAGGTCTAGCAATTTTGCTAAAATCCTTAATGAATCTCCTGTAAAAACCTGCATAGCCAAGAAAAGATCGTATATCTTTGATGCATTTGGGATGAGGGAGGTTTTGAATGACATCTATTTTAGCTCTGTCAACCTCAATGCCTTTCCGTGAAATAACATGTCCAAGCACAATTCCCTTTTGGACCTTGAAATGGCATTTTTCCTAATTCAAGGTTAAGTTCTTCTCTTTACAACGAGTAAGAACTGCGTCAACATGAGATAGGCAGTCAGCAAAAGAATCTCCGAATATCAAGAAATCGTCCATGAAAATCTCCAGAAAATTCTCGACCATGTCCGAGAATATCCCCATCATACACCGCTGAAATGTAGCGGGAGCATTGCATAACCCAAAGGGCATGCGTCTATAAGCAAAAGTACCAAAAGGACAAGTGAATGTGGTCTTGTCTTGATCCTTTTTGGCAATAGGGACCTGGTTATAGCCAGAGTATCCGTCCATGAAGCAGTAATAATCTCGTCCAGCTAAGCGTTCTAGCATTTGGTCAATAAAAGGTAGAGGAAAGTGGTCTTTCCTCGTTGCGGCATTGAGTTTTCTATAATCAATACATACACGCCACCCAGTTTCAGTGCGTGTCTGGATTAACTCATTTGCCTCATTTGTTATGACCGTAATGCCAGATTTCTTAGGAACGACATGAATTGGACTTACCCATTGGCTATCGGAGATTGGGTAAATGATACCATTGTCAAGGCATTTGACGATCTCTTTCTTCACCGCATCCTTCATGACGGGGTTTAATCGTCTCTGTGGTTCTCGGGTTGGCTTGGCTTCATCCATCAAATGTATATGATGTTCTATAATCAAGGGACTAATCCCTTTGATGCCAGCCATAGTCCAACCAAACGCCTGCCTATTAGATCTCAATACCGTTAAAAGCGCGTTCTCTTGCTCTAGGGCTAGAGAAGCTGATATGATAACAGGTAAAGACTCATTCTCACCAAAATATGCATATTTAAGGCGAGAAGGTAAAAGTTTGAGATCTAATGCGGGCGGAGAAACTATAGAAGATGGGGTCATCGAATGATATTCGGAGTCAAGAAGAAGCTAATAGCCTGCATAAGATACAGACTCGGAAGGTGAAGAGTCAAGAGTTTCAGACTCAAGCATGGAAAATGTGTCCTCACTAAGATGTGCAAGATCAAACATTGATGTGCTAGTGTCATCGAGATTTTCAAAGCAAAGTTCATCAACTTCGCAACTTTCGGGAGCACTCTCGTGGACAGAATAAACATCAAGTATATGAGCAGAGGGTTCAGGCGGCTGACTTTCAATTTTATAGATGTTCAGTTCAATTGTCATTTTTCCAAAAGATAGGTGCATTGAACTGTTTCGACAATTAATGACAGCATTGGAAGTGGCAAGGAATGGTCGACCCAAAATCATCGGAATTTGATTATGTGGGTTTGCTACAGGCTGTGTATCGAGAACAATAAAGTCCACAGGGAATATGAATTCCCCGACTTTTATCAACACATCCTCCAGTTCACCCCTAGGTTTGGTGATTGAACGGTCTGCCATTTGGAGAGTGCAATGAGCTGGTTTCAACTCTCCAATCCCTAATTGCTCGTAGACAGAATATGGAAGCAGGTTAACACTTGCTCCCAGGTCAAGTAAAGCACGGTTAATGTTTTTACCCCCAATAGAATTCGATATTGTAGGACACCCAGGGTCCTTACGTTTCTTTGGTAATTGTGGGGTAAAAGCAGTGCTAACATTATTAGTCATGAAAACCTTTTTAGGCACTTGAGTCTTCCTTTTCCTAGTGCACAAGTCTTTGAGAATTTTCGCATAAGCGGGGACTTGTTGAATCGCATCTCGAAGAGGGATGTTGATGTTAACCTGTTTGAACATTTCCATAATCTTCTCCATATGTGGACTCGATTTGTTACCCCTTAACCGATTCGGATAAGGAGCTTTAGCAATAATAGCTGGGTCCAACATTGGAGAAGGTGGTGGGTGTGGAATTGATCCCAGAATAGGAGTGGGGATCGTCTTTGGTGGAGTAGAAGAGGTATGCTGAAGTGTCTAGCCTTGAGGAAAACGGAGAATAGGCTCACAAGAAAATGGTGGGGTAGATAAAGTGGGTGTAGAAGTAGAAGTGTGTGTGGAAGGAAAAATCTCAGCCGGGGTATCATTGATTAATTCTTCATGATTATCAATCTCTTCCCCAACGTGATTGTTCAGCACTCTTTCAGATCTCAACGTTGTGATGGCATTCACATTGTTGTGTTGTGAATGCCCAGGATTCGGTAAGGGTTGAGACGGAAGTTTCCCTATTTCTCTCGCACTCATTTCGGCGTTTAATTGTGCAATTTATGCTTCCATCAATTTTATACTCTCAGCTTGGGAGGCGAAGTTTTTCTTTATATCATCGACAGAAGACTTAACCTCAGCCGACACTTGCATGAAATTTTTCATAATCAAATTCATGGTTTGTGTGAGTGAAGAGGATTCATCAGTACCGGTCAATTGCAAGGGTGCAGAAGTGTTGACCGGATTTTGAATGTTTGGTGATTGATAGGGGTGCTGAGTCAGTTGAAGTGGTTGCTGTTGCGGTGGAGGAGCCCTTTGAAAATTATTTTGGTTTGGAACCGTGTTTTAATTTTGTTGTTGGTTCCAAGAAAAGTTAGGGTGATTCCTCCAACCCTGATTATAAGTGGAAGAATACGGATCGTTTCTAGGTCTTTGTTGGAAAGCAGCATTGGTATGCTCTTGACTTTGAAACAGAGAATTCAAAGGACATTCTTCCGTAAGATGTGATGGATCAGAACAGCATCCACGTACGGTTTTGGAAAGTGACATCTGATTTAGGGAGGCTGCTAAAAATTTATGTTCCATAGCTTCGAGTTTCTTTTGCATTGCTGCCATTTTAGCTCTAACTCCTATGGAAACATCAATTTGGTGAATGCCACCCCTAGACGATGACTGGTTTACACTCTCCCACTGTAAAGATTTTTCAGCGAAATCTTCTAGAAATCTCCAGGCTTCACCATCATCTTTAGTCATGAAGGTGCCTTGACACATGGATTCAAGGTTCTGTTTTATGGTAGGATTATTGCCCTCATATATGATTCTGCACAGATCCCATCTAGGAATTCCGTGATGTGGACATTGAACTAACAGATTCTTGAAGCGTTCAAAACACTTCGAGAATGGTTCATTTGGAAGCTGGGTAAATTGATTTATTTCGCTACGGACTCGAGCTGTCTTTTGATTAGGGTAGAATTTCTTTAGGAAAGCTGTTACGAATTCTCCCCAGTTCGAAATAGAATGTGCGGCTGTGTTATAAAGCCACTTCTCGGCTATATCGCACAAGGTAAATGGGAGAAGACGTAATCTCATAGCATCCACAGAAAGCTGTGAAGTACCCATCATGGCGCATACATTCTCAAATTTGGTAATAAAGACGTATGCGTCTTCAGACTCGAGACCGTGATATTTGGGTAGAAGATTTATGTATTGGGGTTTTATTTCAAAATTGTCCTCATTGGCTGGTGGAATGGTGAGACAGGTCGAAAGAGGACCTCGCATAGGGTAGCATCTCTCTTGGAGAGAGATGCGGGGCGGATTCTGCGCACCTGCGGACGGTGGAAGAGTAGTATTAAAGAAGTTCGATGGACAATCGTCCATCGAAGTGGGTATGGTAGTGGGTGTAGAAACAGTAGACGTAGAAATACCGACTTCGGAGTCGATAGGAGGAACGCGGACAAGACGGGCACTAGAATCCCGTGTCCAGCCGAGCATGCACTAAATGGTATAGCACAAGTAGTAGCGTTAAATGATAATTAAGGAAAAGATGAGTTGGTGTTTGGTTTGAAAAAATACGGATTTTTGAAAAATTCACACAAACAATGCACAAGCAACCCTAAATCTCGTGGTCACCTAGATCAAGTCTCTAGACCGCTCCTAGACTTCCAGAAGACAAGTCACAAGATAGATCATCTACTGCCTCTTTGCCCCTTCTGTGGCCAGGTAAGTGCCAGGTAAGTGGGAGGTTCTCCACTACGTAAGTAGTGGGCCTAATTAAGTAACCACTTGCCTTAAACACACTTGCCTTAGACACCATAAAAGAAATGGGGATAAGCAATAGATTACCCACGACCTCTTTCTGTCCTAAGTGAGCGTGATGGTCCTTAGAGTCTTGTCTAGATATTTTTTTAGTTAATGAGGGTGATGCGGATGCAAGTTTGTGATTTTTGGGGCTTAGGACGGGTAATGAAATCCCGAACTAATCTGAATTTTGGTCATGCCCCTTAATTTCCGTGTTAAAAATGCAAACAATCAAGAACAAACACGCAACATTTTTTTTTCTTTTTGCGGCGCTGCGAATTTTTGCAAAGAAACCTGCAGAAATTGGTTAATGGACAGAACAGGGAGGAGATAAGAAAGACAGAGATGGACCTGAGAAGTTTGGTGCACTGAATCCTCTATAATACCGCGGAACCGTCGCAAGATGCAACCTACGGCCGCGGATGCGCGGTGTGATGATGAGATCTCTGCACAGAAATTTGTGCAAATGCTCCTGTTCACTCACTGAACTCCCTGAGATGCTCTAAAAAAATTTCCTCTCGCTCCAAAGATTCCAGATCTCCTTGCAACAAATCACAATAAATCGTTAAGCGCTTGTTACGAATTTTGATCTAAAAAACTGATGGAATAATAAATTTTCCAACTCAAATTACAAAAACGAACAAATTAGCACACTATCCCCGACAACGGCGCCATTTGATTGATCTTCTTCGTGTGTATGTAAAATGTTTCATAACCAAAAAAATTTATACCACAATCAATTAACGGTGTCGGTATAGCGCGTTAATGAATATGGATCGTCTACTGAGATGTATGTTTTGATCGATTTTTGTTTTAGATGAGTCGAAATAAAAAGAAAAAAGAAAATTGCAAGAAAATTGATTCAAGATTAGTGAGTTTTCATTCAACAAACTTGAAGAAAATAAAGATTTAGAATCAATAATCAAGAAATGTCCCAATCGTTTGAATTATCAAGATTTGTAAAGTAGCTTATAGGAATCGATCAAATTGGTAGTGATGATGAAGAATAATGATTACAAATTCTTATCTATTGAAGATTTGTTGCTAGATCGATGACGATCAACGAGAATTAGGGATTTATTGAAGAAACTAGGGTTTTTTCATCATCATCCCTTGTCCTTTCGTTGATTAGCATTCAAATTCTAGCCTTTAGAAAATTCAATCATCGATCGTTGATCTCTAATTTGGAGCAAGAACATTCAAGAAAGCATCTCGCTCAAAACTAGGTCGTCGTTGATTCAATTTCCTAAAGTTTATAAAACTCATATGACTTAAGAATCGTTCAAGAATTTAATCATCATCATCTATCTATTTTCTCGATTCCTCCACAAGCGGAGTTTTCACTTAAATATCATGAAAAAGAAAACAATCAAGAATTGATAACTCTTCATAATGCTCAAATGTAAAGAAAAACAAGATCAAGAATTTTCACCTTTTATAAATCGACGTTCGTTACAATACACTCAAGGATTACAAGATTTGAGGAGGAACTAAATCGTCGAACTAGCTTCGCATCGTCTTCTTGAGTCGCGGATCGTCGTGGATCTCTTACTCGGATGAAGATCGACGTTGCTTCAAAAGGCTCATTGGATTCTTACTTGATTTGGTACTCGATGAATCTTGATTTGGCTTTTGAATTGTATTTGGGCTAGGGTTTTGGATTCACAAGTTGTGCCACTCAACTTGTGTGTAGAATTGTAGAACAACCTTTGTAATGAAGCCTTGGGTCCCTTTTTATAGTCTTCTCCTTTAGCTTCCCTTAGAAGCTTGATCTAGCTTCCTTTAGAAGCTAAGCTAGGTTTAGCTTCCCTTGTAAGCTTGGTAGTTGAGAAGAAGCTTCTAGATTAAGGTAGTTAGCTAGCTTGCATGAGAAGCTTGGTAGGTATTAGGCTTGCACAAGAAGCTTGGCTGTTAGAAGGGAAGCTTCTGGAGATCTCTGGAGACTGAAGTGTCTTGAAGAAGTTTGCCATTTAAAGAGAAGCCTCTGCAAACATGACCAAGCGCCGATGAGTCAACACGGCCGCGGATCCGCGGCGGATCGGCCAACTCGGCCGTGGATCCATGGCCGTTTGATGGAGTTGCTGCATGTAATTTCTAGTGTTTCTTTATCTTGGCTTTATGGCACTTTTCTGATGTCTGGAATATTTTTATACTTTCTTGTTTACTGCCAGATTTCAAGTCTTGGACTTGACGTATTTTATCAGCACTTTTAGCAGTTCCGGCTCTTTTACCTGGAGAATTTCCTGCACACAATCTTGAGATAAGTGTTTGATATACAAAAGATCATGCGTGCAATAATAAACACTCAATTTCCCTCAAAATGCCGGTTATAACATATAACACATATTATTTGGTATTTTACAGTCAAATTGATAATATGTGCTATATTTATACTAAACACCTTTAGATGATTACAAATAGTAGGGAAATTGATGTGTTAAAAAATGCAATATTTTCAACTGATCAACTCACCAAGGCTTGCTTCCCCAAATACTATTTGAGAGATTTTGGGATGGTTGAGTATGGGATACTACAACCACTGTTATATTGTTGGGTATGGGATACTACAACAGATGGCCTTTGTGCAAGTGGGAGATTGTTAGTCATATGTATGCCCTAGAGGCCATTACTGTATATGGGATATACATTGTAGTGGATGCTTGGACATATATAGGGAGGACTTTCTTGCTCAATGTGATAGTATGCTATCTGGTTGGTCTTTGTCTTAACATGTTGACTTGTATACGTGATGCTGTCTTACTATCACATATTGATAAAGCCCTTAGGATGTGTACTTGACTACCAGGACTATGATGGAGATCATACTAGTGGGGCCAAGAGTAGTCCACAAGTACACCCTATAATTGTTCCTAGTCGAGGGTGTATCGAGACAGAGCATCGATATTCCAGAGTAGACTAGCGTATGCGCTTCTTGACCCATATGATGGGTGATGGATAATCCTACATCCATTGGTGTTTGACATCAGAGAAGGTATACGGGTGCTCAGTGGAGACTGGGTACACTGGACGGACTCGACAAGAACTCCTAGATGGTATTATACTTATCGTCAGATAGCAGTTCTCTGGTGACACTGGTACAGGTTAGTCTGTCGACCCGAGATCGTCATAGAGTCTTGTGTGATTCCCACTGTGCTTTGATTTCCACCATACCACGGTCAAGAGATCGTGAAAAAATGTGGTTTTTGGGTATATTCCCGAGTCACATGGAGGCAATGAGCGATAAGAGGGGATTCGTCTCTCCCGTTATTAGGAGTTGATGTTGCGCTATGCTCGGTTGGCCATAACATAAAATCCCTAGCCAGGGTTGCTGAGATTTACTGGTAAGTGTTATCAGTAGTTTCTAGAACCATTATGCACCTTGCATCGGCATGACTTATCAGGCTATTGGGGTCTGACGTTATACCACCCCCGAGCTGTGATATGCGACATATCTGACGAAGAGACCTAACTGTACGGTAGTGTTACTGATTGGATTCGCAGTAGTATGAGTAGGCTTGCTTGTTGATCTTCTGATCGCTAAATACCCGGGTGGCCGTTACGTTTAGCAGACCGCTTGCGTCTTGTGGGTGTTTGATATGATCATCACCTACTGCCGGCGTATTGACGAGTCCTTAGAGTTCTACACAAAGGTTTCCTAGTTCATACGAAACGAAGTAGGAGCACATATGTGGTATGTGCGGGACCGAGATTAATGCGCGTATGTGATACCGCATTCTATTCTCGCGATATATGATATCGGACGGTTGTATGTGATATAGCCGGGATATCGGATCAAGTGTTGATTCGATAGATTGCTACATTTGATATTAGTCGGTTGTATATGATATAGCCGGATTATTAAATCAAGTGTTGATTTAATAATTTAATGTATAATTATATATTTGATATATTATCTTACATTAACTAATATTAGCTCACTTAAGATTTCTTTTCTCAGTTGTGTACACTTAGTATATATGTGATATATATTAATGTACATTATTTTGTGTCATGCTTGATGCCACATGCAAAATGGGTGTATGAGACTTACACCATGCTTAATAATGTGATGGGTTTATATTTATCTAAGTTAATCAAAATTAATGGTAATTAGTCACATGGTTGAAGCTTGTAGAAGCTTGTGGAACCATTGACCAAGTCCACTAATTTTGTTTTACTTGTAGGTATTTATTAACCTAACCATTATTGATAACCCGTGGTTTATTCTCTACATGAGTTAGTGTATGACACTAACTCACCCATGGTTGCTATTCTCACCTCATGAGTTCATTCTCTCATCTTGATTGATCATCTTCTTCTTCATGAGAGAAAAAGCTTGCTAGCTTTTTCTAAGGTGATGAAATATTGTGAGAAAAAGAAAACTAAAGAGAGCCCATTTCCTACTTCATCATCCTCTACTATTAGACATTTAATTTAGGGTGTTTGCTTTACTAATTAACATATTAGTGAAGAGGTAGCATGAGCTTGAGTCTCGTCGACGTAGATCATCTTCGGCCTTGAAGACTTCGTGCAAGCTTGTTCATTTCTCTAAGGGAACCCATACTAGAGTTCGGGAGATCACTACTCGCAGCGAAGGGACTACTACACGGAGCATTTGAAGTGAAGGACCGGTCTACAAAGGTTGTATTCCGCATTCACTTAGTTGTAAAGTTGTTTACATATCGTTTCATCTAAATCTCTAGTTAAGACTCTAGGGTTAGGCTTCTTTAGAACGGCAAAAATTTGAAAACAGCATGGACGATGCCTCCCAAAACCTTGTTGCCGCGCTAAGTAACCCAACAGGTATCAGAGCCATGCTAAAGACTAGACTTGTTTGCACCAATTTAGAGTTTCGATCGACGGAATTTTCTGAATCACATTTTCAAAATACTTGCTTGTTGTTCGATTTTCAAAGTTGTTCAAAAAAAATTTTAGGTTGCATTAAAATTATGTGCAGGCAAAATTAGAGCGAAGAAAAAAATTGGGGCACCTAAACCCAAAATTCAATCGCTAATCAGAAGCCAAATCCGCCATTTGGCCGCTGAACCGCGGTCCAATTTTGGCTACAGTGCCCCAAATTTTTTCTGGGGTTCTAATACATGGAAATATGATTTTTGGAATATTTGGTTTTGGTCTAGATTTGTTTGTTTACTGGATTGTATTTAGGGCCAATGCAGAAAGTTTTAATCGATCAAAATTTTAAATTTGTGTTTTTCTGAGCATTTGTTTTTACGACCGTGAATATCATAGCGCGGTATAATCCAATTGGTTTCTATATGCACAATCGTACGGGTTTACAAACATGGTATTCGCATTGATTTTCTGTGTTTCTCTATGATTATGGTTATGTTGGATTTGTCGCGATGGATAACCCGGTGTACGTATTATTAGATGTAGTTCTCTTTGATGTAATGTATATTCATATTGCGTGGTGAGCATCCGACATGTGGACTGCCATCAACGCAGCTTGTATTATTCTTTGAAGCACATCTAGGTTGCGGACGTAGTCACTGTTGTATATTCAGCTTTTCCATTACATGCACTAGGATTACCCCGCGGTGGAGTGCTCGAGTAGCCGGGTTCTAGAGGGCAACGGGCCTCCATCTCATGGCGTTGAGACTAGGGTTCCTTACTCTAGAATTGGCGGGATATTTTTCATACTTGTAGGGGGTATAGGATTGACCCGCGGAGGGGTAGCCAAGTCACCGGATCTTGGAAGTGCTGGGTGTCCCACTCACTTCGTTGATTGGGGTTGCCTCGCTTCTGGGATTGGCGGGTGGCTTGCCACACTCACAGGGGTCTAGGGTATGATACTACGGGATATTAACACGCCTGGGAAAATTGCATTTCATATCTGGCTCCATTTAAATGTACTTTTCCTAGTTTATCCGCATTTCCATATTGTGTTTGCTTCCGCTGTAATTCTGCCGTGATGCTTCTGTGATGTTACTTGATATCATGCGCGAGACGAATGTTTATATATATTATATATATATCTAGTATACGCTATGTATGTTTTGTATCCGCTCTAGTCTTGTCCCAGCCCTGTCGTAAGTTAAGTAACCTTACGGTGAATAACCGGGACCCTGTGGCGAATGCGGATGGCATATATGTACGTGCCTATTTTCATTTCTTTTCTGGCATGAAATGATTAATTGATGGGATTGCATTAATTCTGATTAATGCAATGAAAACAAACCTAAATGATGTTGCGAGAAACGATTTTTTTTTAAAACTGACATTACAGGCGTATTCTTTTACTTTGCATCGCGGTATTCGGTCATGAATATCCTGTACCTCATTCGACGAGGCAAGTGCCTAGATCCCTTCATGGGGAGTGACCTCTTGAGAAAAAGTTTGCATCATTGTAATAACTTCACTATAGTCAATTCTTTTGTTTTGCGCATCGGTATTCTGTTAGGAATATCCAGCACCTCATTCGATAGGGAAAGAGCCTAGATCCTTTTACAGGGAGTGACCTCTTTGGTAAAAGTTTGCGCCATTATATATTTGTAAAACCGCTCGGTCCCTTCAACGATATCAAGTTCATTACGTTAAAGGTTTTTCGCCAAAAACCAGCCATAGCCTTCCGTCATTTCCTACAAGTAGTACTTAGTATTCGTGCTGCGTTTGTTAACCGTGTCAAAACGTAGTGTGCGGTAGCTAAGTGGTGCTTGTTTGTAGCATATGGATGTGATTGGTTAGGACAGTCGTGCGGCCTTATTGACTATGTCAAGGGCTCGTGCGGGTTGGTTTAATGCAATCAAGATAATGACGAGTTGAACTTTACTAGGACCCTTTGATTTATTGACTGTGTTAAGGTCACTTGGGTGCTAAGGGTAAAAACCATATCGGGAGTTTCAAATATAAAGGAAACTTACCAAGTTTGTGCATACCTTCTGGAGTGTGATAATTTTGGTCGGCTTCCGTCAAACTTATCACATAATGATAGTTGGGTCCCGATTCCTACTGATGAGTAGGAGTTACTTCTTGGGTGATTTTCAGATGATTCCGACTAATTCTCCTTTTAGAGTTTGAAGGAGAATTCGAGGAAACAGTGGGAGCCTTCATGATTAGATAAAATGATTTACCAATCTAATCTAGGTTAGAGTGAACGTTGAGTGTTTCTTTTTCCTCTCTCTTTCTTTGGCAGCGACCATGATCTAACCTTAAACTAAGACTCATAAACCAAGTTAACCGAATATTATTACACACTTTGGCTTTGGATTGTCATGATTCACGACAAAGTCGCATTTATCCCTGCCACTCCTACTTTCCCTTTGCATTTCTCCAAAACACTCTGTATCACTATGAAAATCCATATTTCTTCGGTATGCCATCGTATAGTTACATACGAACTCGAAGAAACTTGTTTTAGTTCGAGAATGGATTCCGGTTCGGGAGAAATTGAATAGGATTATTCGGGTGTCTTTTCTCTTTACCTTCTCTCAGGTTGCGAGGGCTCCAAGTATTAGGAGAGTACACCTATTACGCTTATTGGATAGTCTTCTTCCAAACCACAGGCAGGTGCCGAAAGGGAGGGAAAGAAGAATACCAATTAGCCTAAGTATAGTGTACAGAAGGTAAGAAGTAAAGATATATAAAGGGATTAGAGTAAGGGCAAGGAAATTACTACTACTGTCATGAATCTGGATAGTGGAAGAGGCATAACTAGGAACACCGGGCCACCCCCTCGAAATATTTTCATGTTTTAGTTTTACTGTACGGTGTTAATTGAAAACTGCTTTCGTAATTAGATTTTGACTCCAGGATATATATTTACCAGACTTTATTCTCACATCTATATGGCGTTACAGATGCTGAATGGGTGTAGAACAATGGGAATTGGATGATTAGATCCTGAATATCAGAATTCTTTGTAATTGGTGATATTTGAGAAAGTCACATGGGTTTTGCCTAACGACAAATATTTGGTTTTGAATATCTGTTATTATGTACCAATTTCAAACTGATATATCTGTACGTTTATTTTATAAAGTGAGATATAAATTATTGAAATTATATTTTTAACATTTACTTATATCAGTTGATGGTTAGGTTGTTAGTTATATGTATGCCCTAGAGGCCATTGTTGTACATGATTGTATATTACAATGGATGCTTGCACATTTATAGGGAGGGCTTTCTTGCTCGACATGATAATATGTTATCTGGTTGCTCTTTATCTTAATATGTAGACTAGTATTGTGATACTGTCTTTCTCGCACATGTTGATAAAGCCCTTAGGATGTGTACTTGACTACCAGGACTATGATGGAGATCATACTAGTGGGGCCAGGGTAGTCCATAAGTTCATCCTTTAATTGTTCCTAGTCGAGAGTGTATATCAAGACGGGGCATCGATATTCCGGAGTAGACTAGCGTATACGCTTCCTGACCTATTTGATCGGCGATGGATGATCCCATATCCATTGGTGTTTGACATCAAAGATGGTATACGGGTGCTCAGTGGAGACTGGGTACACTGAACAGGACTCGTAGAGAACTCCTAGATGGTATTATACCTGACGTCAGATAGCAGTTCTCTGGTGACACTGGTACAGGTAAGTCTGTACACCCGAGATCGTCATAGAGTCTTGCGTGATTCCCACTGTGATTTGATTTCCACCTTACCACATTCAAGAGAGCGTGCAAAACGATGGTTTTTGGGTACATTCCCGGGTCACATGGAGCCAATGAGCGATAGGTGGGGATTCGTCTCTCCCGGTATTGGGGGTTGATGTTGTGCTGTGCTCGATTGGCCATAACAGGAAGTCCCTGGCCAAGGCTGATACAGAGATTTACTGGTAAGTGTTATCAGTAGTTTCTCGACCCTTTATGAGCCTCACATCGGCATGACTTATCAAGTTATTGGGGTCTGACGTTTACCACCCCTAAACTAGATATGCGACATATCAGACAAAGAGACCGGACTATACTGTAGTGTTACTTATTGGATTCGCAGGAGTATGGAAAAGCTTTTTTGTTGATCTTCTGATTGCTCAATACCCGGGTAGTCGTTACGTCCAGCTAGTACTGCTGACGGCTTGTGGGCGACTGATATGATCATCACCTAGTGTCGGCATATTGACGGGTCATTAGAGTCCTACACAGAGGTTTCCTAGCTCATGCGAAACGAACTAGGGCATATATGTGATATGTGCGAGATCGAGATTAATACGTGTATGTGATACCGTATTCCAATCTCGCGATACAGGTTATATGTGATATAACTGTATTGTTGAATCAAGTGTTGATTCAATAATATGTTATATGTATATGTCATATACATATAAATAATATTAGTCGGTTGTATGCGATACAGCCGGGTTATTAAATCAAGTGCCGATTTAATAATTTAATGTGTAATTATATATTTGATATATTAATATACATTAACTTATATTAGCTCACTTAAAAAAATGTTTTCTCTTTGTACATTTAATATATATGTGATATATGTTATTGTATTTATTTTTGTGTCATGCTAGATGATACATTGGACATGGGTGTGAGAATCATACCTAACTTAAGATAATTTAAGTGTTTAAATATTAAGGGATAAATCAAAATTATGTGGAAATTAGTCATGGCTTGAATCTTGGAGAAGCTTGTGGAATCCATTGACTCAGTCCACTAATTTTGTTTTACTCTAGATATTTATTAACATAACCATTATCTTTAGCCATGGTTTAATCTCTACATGAGTTATATGAGATATTTTCTCACCCATGGTTCATGGGTTGAACACTTGTTCGTTTTCTTCATCTCTTTGAGCTAGCTCTCTTGAGTTTTGAATGAGGTGAAAAGAAAAAGAGAAAAATTATTTTAAAGTGAGAAAAATTCCTAATTCACCAATCTATACCAAATTAGCCATTTAGTATAGGTTGTTTTCTTCACTAGTTCATCAATTACTGAAGAGGTAGTTTGAGTTAAAGATTCTTCGACGTAGATCATCTTCGGCCTCGAAGACTTCAAGCAAGCTTGTTCCTTTCGCCTTGTGAACCCTTACTAGAGTCCGAGAGATCACTACTTGGAGTGAAGGGACTACTAGACGGAGGTTTAGAAGTGAAGGACCGGTCTAGAAAGGTTGTATTCCTCATTCACTTAGTGTAAAGTTGTTTACATGTTTGATAAACCCTAATTCCTCTATTTAGATCCTTGGTTATGGGTTTCTTAGCACTCTAGGTTATTTAAAATTACATACTTGATGCCCTAGAAAACATAGTGAGGGTGCTAAGGAAACTTTCAATGGTATCAGAGCCAAGCTAGAGAATTAGACGATGTTAGTAGAATTACAAAACCGAAACAACTCCAAAACCTTGGAACAAAATCCATAGTTTCTGTCAATTTTTAAACGTTCTCTAAATTTTTTTAAAATAGTTGTAGAATGTTACATGTGATGTAATATGAACACCAGAGGAAAACGAGACCAAACTGTCGGATTTTGACCGGCGAAACTCACATAAAAACCGTCCCCACCGATTTTTTAATATAGGTTTGGCTTCTTTTTTGTTTGGTGCTCCAGTCTCTGGGGTTTGGTGTTTTAGGTATTGTTTGTTTTTTCTAAGATTACATGTGATGTTATCTTTCTGTCGTGACAATTCGGAGTGTTTCGTATTCGTAATTTTAACATCGTTTCGGGTAACATAGACGGCGTTAAAAAGTTCGAACGAACACCAACCACCACCTCAAGATTGCTCTCTGGAAATTTTTCAAAAGTTGGAATTTTTGGGTTAAAAAAGTTCAGAAAATTGTGCAAAGTATTGTGTGGACCCCCAAGAAAAACAAACCCCTAACTTAACCTAACGACAGCGGAACCGCGGCCAAAAGGTGGTTTTGGAGACGGTTCCGCGGTGCCGTTGGTGAGGCTTGGGACGTGCTCTCTTGTGCTGGTTCGTATGTGCTTGTGGCACTGTCTGGGAATTTTTGAATCTAACACAAGTGTTGAGTCCTCTGAGAATTTTGGGTGGTTGATCGATCAATCGAAAAGTTTAACATCGCCTAGCTTTTATAAATGTGATACAATATTTGGAATCCACAATAATTAGTTTTGTGAAAACTAGTTTGAATTTTATAAACCTAGCAATTTAGTCTCATTTGATCGGTTGCCACGGGATTTTGATATGGATTAAAACTCTATCGCAATCACGTAGTGTACGCGGATACTAGTCGGGTAACATTACTAGATAGCCACGCCCCAAAAGCCCCGACCAAGTGACTGTAAGAGAACCCCGTTGCCAAAAGCATCCCCCCAGGTGCTCGCTGCCGCGGTGTTCCGCCTAAGTGCACTTCGTCGACGGCATCAGAGGTGCGGCCGTCTTCTAAAGTTTCCGACGAGCATTCGATCAGGATGTCGGGAATCTTATTGAATTACCCAACTGGTTATTGAAAAGTGTTTTCAATATTGAGACTAAAATACGGGGTTTATAAGGTTAGGCATGAAATTCGGAATATGAGATATTCCGGATTTATAATGTCTAAGGAATTCATATGGTTAGGCATGAAATCCGAAGTATGTGATATTTCGGCTTTATGATGTCTAAGGTGGTTGCGGATTCCAATTGTAGTAGTTTTCAGTTTCTTTTCTGCGACCGTAAGTGTAATATGTTGTGTATCGCCGGTTTCGTTGCTATATGTCAATGACAATTGGGATACGCATATTTACTTACGTTGATGCCATGTGATGTTATGTGTTGCTGTGATATGTTATATTGGATCGTCGTATTTGAATAGCCGGGGGGTTTTGCGTGAGATGAGAGTTTTTTTAATTTTCATTCATGTAAAAACTTGTATGTAATATTCTTTTATTGGGGCACTTCCGGGTTGAGGATGATGTCACCATTGATGTATATTATTTACTTTTCCGCATTAGGATAGACCCTAGGCGGGGAGCAGAAGTAACCGGGTTCTAGAGTCCAGTGGGAGACCATCTCGAGGAGTCGAGTCCGGGTCTCTTAACTCTAGAATTGGTAGGATTGCTTGCCGCTCTTATAGGGGTCTAGGGATGTGGATTTGGCTATTCATCGCGACCGTGGAATCCATGTTTTTTACAGGCTTAATTTAAAACACGGACCTCCTAATATATCCAATATTTCATATGTTGACTTTTGCTGTAATGTTCTGTGATGTGATCACTTCATATGATGAGATGAATGTTTTTATTATTTATATGATATATAATAAACTTTGCTTATGTTTTGCACCCGCGCTAGTCCCGCCCTGCTATGCCGTTAGTTAAGTAACCTAACGGTGCATAACGGGACACTGTGGCGAATGCAGATGGCATAAGCGTACGTTCTATTTTCTTTTCTTTATCTGTGATACTTAGGAAGCATAAATGATAGGACTTAATTAATGAAATTAATGAAAGGAAAGAAATCTAAAGATGTTGTAGAATCAAATTTTCAAAAAGGGTAGCTCTAGTTTTTTGCTTTGCATAGCGGTATTCCTTGATGAATATCCAGCACCTCATTCGATGAGGAAAGAGCCGAGATCCCTTCACCGGGAGTGACCTCTTTAGCAAAACCTAGCAGATGCTACAACCCACTTCGTTTTGTCTTTTGATTGCTTCTCTAGTTCTTGCTTTGCATAGTGGTATTCATGAATATTCAGCACCTCATTCGATGAGGAAAAAGCCGAGATCCTTTTACCGGGAGTGACCTCTTTAGCAAAACTAGCAAAAGCCTCAAAAACACTCCTTTTCAAATCACTCGATTCTACAACGAGATCAAGTTCAAAGCGTTAAAGGTTTTCATAAAAACCATCCGCAGACCCTCCGTCATTTTAGGAAGTAGAGTACTTAGTATTTGTGCTACGTTTGTTAACCATAATTAAGGCATAGTGTGCGGTAGCTAAGTGATGACTTCCTACACAGCATATGATGTGATTAATTAGGACATTTATATGACTTTGTTGACCATAGTTAAGGGTCATATGAGTGGGTCTAATTAATCACGAAATGACGGGTAGAATTTAACTAGCGCTTATAATTTGTTGACCATAGTTAAGGTTATAAGTCACTAGGGGTAAAAACCATATCGGGAATTTCAAGAGTTGAAATTTGCAATGAGATTGCATACCTTCTATGAGGTAGTTGGATCCCGATACCCACTGCGAGTAAGAGTTACTCCTGGGAGAGTTTTACACATCACAATTAGCCGATCAAGTAGGTGTCTAGAAAGGTGTTAATGAGGTTACGCTCTTGAGAAAACGAGTTTTATTTTAATTAGGTCCGTACGAAAGCACGGGGAACCTCCCTCAAAGTACCGACACTGGCCTAGCTAAAAGATTGGCGAACTTGTACGGTGTAATTAATCCCGGCTAGTCTTACTTTTTAGGGTTTGAAGGAAGATTTGATAAAAACAGTGGGAGCCATCCTAATTAGATAAAATAATAAGCAATCTAATCTTGCAAGGGCATACACTAAGTTTTTTCGTCTCTCTCTCTCTTGGTAGCAACCATGTCACGTCTTAATCAAGATAATAATATGGATGTTTTGACCGAACCTTTACATTATACTGAGCCGGGGAACGTTGGTTCCGCTCTTCCTTATAATTGTTATAAGTCTGAGCAGAAAATAGGGGAATATCCGGATTCCCACGCGACCCAAACGAGGAATGTGCATGTTGATGCATCTTATTTGGGTGTGTTCATTACCGAGAAATGTTTCTCAGTACACTCTACGTCCTGGGTATGAGATACCGGATCAGGATCCCACATATATAATATATTACATGGGCTAAAGAAAGGTAGAGAACTGAGAAAATGTGATCATTCTCTAAGAGTAGGGAATGGTGCAAGTGTTGCAGCCAAAGCAGTAAGTGAATATTACCTTGTATTACCAAATGGGAATACATTGATTCTGAACGAATGCTATTGCATACCAAACCTGATATGCAATATTATATTAGTTTCTTTATTAAGTAAAGAAGGATATAATTTTGTATTACAGGAAAATGTTATGAACACTTTCCTGAATCAAAAGTTGATTGGATCAGGCACGATGTATAATGGCATATACGTTCTAAATCAAACCACAATTCTTAACATACAGAACACACGCAAGAGGAAAAGTTTAGAAATGAATGAATCTTTCTTATGGCATTGTAGACTAGGTCATATCAATGCGACACGACCAGCTAAGTTACATAAGGATGGATATTTAAATTTGTTTGAATTTACATCTTATGAAACTTTCCAGTCATGTCTCAAAGGTAAAATGACTAAACCTCTGTTTACTAGACACGGAGAAAGAGTTATTGAACTCTTGGGAATGATACATAGTGATGTATGCAGTCCTATATCCACATATAGCAAGGTTGGTTCCTCGTACTTCATTACATTCACCGATGATCTCTCAAGATTCGGACATGTGTTCCTGTTGAAACACAAGTCTGATGCTTTTGAGAAATTCAAGGAATATAAGTACGGAGTAGAGAAGCAGATGGGTAGAAGTATTAAAGTCCTTCGATATGATCAGGGAGGAGAATACTTAAGCACGGAGTTCCTGGATTATTTAAAAAAGAATGGGGTTCTCTCTCAGCTTACTCGTCCGTATACACCACAGCACAATGGTGTATCGGGGCGGAGGAATCGCACCCTATTATATATGGTGTGCTCTATGATGAGTACTTCTGAGTTACCTATTTTGTTTTGGGGTTATGCGCTTAAGAAGCCGCATACTTATTGAATTGGGTTCCAACCAAATCAAGGCCCACCACTCTATATGAGATATGGAATGGAAAGAAACCACCTTTTAAACGAGTTAAGATATAGGGTTGTCTGGCCTATGTTGAAAAGCAAAATCCGGACAAGGTCGAGGCAAGGTCAGTACTGTATAAGTTTGATGCATATCCCGACATTCGTGAGGGCATATCTTCTACCACACTGAGGAGCAAAAGGTGTTTTGTTTCTCAGCATGCCACCTTTTTAGAAAAGGAATTTCTTATGGAAGAAATTAGTGGTCATGAGGTAGAACTGGAAGAATTTCCAGCTAGACAAACTAACAGCTGATGATTTGGAAGAACCGGAGGATTCAATAGTTCCCGACGAACTTCAGCCTCTCCGCAGATCTAGTAGGGTTCCTTATCCGCCTGA
Organism: Agapanthus africanus; assembly: GCA_030015575.1. Classification (NCBI taxonomy): domain Eukaryota; kingdom Viridiplantae; phylum Streptophyta; class Magnoliopsida; order Asparagales; family Amaryllidaceae; genus Agapanthus; species Agapanthus africanus. Next base: position 114,881,517 of record CM057340.1, on the reverse strand, counting down.
GAAATACTATGGTTTTCTCAATGACAGCAGGAGCGATGATTGCATCATGGAAGATGATAACTCAACTAGTTTCGAGTAGGCCATCACGAGTGGGGACTCTATGAAATGGCTGGATGCTATGCGATCTGAGATGGAATCCATATACACCAATAGAGTATGACTTTGGTAGTTGCACCTAAAGAGGAAAAACCCATTAGGAGCAAGTGGATCTTGAGAAGATTCTTGGTGTAGATCGAAAAGTTGAGACTTTTAAAGCTAGACTTGTTGCAAAAGGTTGTCGTCAATAACCAGGTGTGGATTTTGATGAAACCTTTTCTCCAATGGCTATGCTTAAGATCATCCGGATCCTACTTTCCATTGCTGCATACCATAAATACGAAATCTGGCAGATCGATGTCAAGACTGCTTTTCTAAATAGTGATTTAGAAGAGAGCGTGTACATGACACTGCCAAAGGGCTTCGTAGACAGTGGGAGCAGCGGAAAGGTGTGTAAGTTGCTTAAATCAATATACGGATTAAAGCAGGCATCGCAGAGTTGGAACATCTGTTTTGATGTGACAGTCAAAGAGTTTGACTTCATCAAAAAGGTAGATGAACCTTGTATATACAAAAAGGTTGTAGAGAGTAAGGTCATCTTCCTCGTATTGTACGTGGATGACATACTCTTGATATGAAATGGTGTTCTTATGCTACACTCGGTCAAGCTCCTCTTATCATAATGTTTCTCCATGGAGGATCTGGATGATGCCTCCTACATCAAGTGATTTAGATCTATAGAGATAGATCTAAGAGGATGTAGCACACTCACTAGGTATAGTGAGTATGTGTCAATCAGATCCTGGAGAGAAACACTGGAGAGCTGTGAAGAACGTTCTTAAGTACTTGAGAAGCACTAAAGAAACGTTCTTGGTGTTTAGTAACGGTGAACTCCATGAGTATTCCTTTACCGATTCGGGCTTTCAGAGTGATAAGGTCGACTGTAAGACAGTCACGGGTTTTGTCTTTACCCTCAGTGGAGGGATGGTGTGTTGGAAGAGTTCCAAGCTAGATACCATGGCAGACTTGACGATAAAGGGTGAATACATCGCTGCCAACGATGCTACCAAAGATGTTGTCTGGGTATAGATGTTCATGAGATGAACTTGCTTCCTACCATTATGATGACAATGGAGCTATGGCTTTGGCCTAGAAACCTCGGTCCCATCAGTGATCCAGATATATTCTTAGGCAGTATCACTTGATCAGGGAGATGGTTGATCTCCGGGCGATCAAGGTCAGGAGAGTTGATAGGAAGAATGACACGGCGGATCCACTTACAGAGGCCAAAAACCCAGATAAATTTTGAGAGTTTTTGGGACGTTGGGTATGAGATACTACAACAACCGGCCTTAGTGCAAGTGGGAGATTGTTAGTTATATGTATGCCCTAGAGGACATTGTTGTACATGATTGTATATTAAAATGGATGCTTGGACATTTATAGGGAGGACTTTCTTGATCGACATGATAGTATGCTATCTGGTTGCTCTTTATCTTAACATATAGACTAGTATTGTGATACCGTCTTTCTCTCACATGTTGATAAAGCCCTTAGGATGTGTACTTGACTACCAAGACTATGATGGAGATCATACTAGTGGGGCCAGGGTAGTCCATAAGTTCATTCTTTAATTGTTCCTAGTCGAGGGTGTATCGAGACGTGGCATCGTTATTCCGGAGTAGACTAGCGTATACACTTCTTCACCCATTTGATGGGCGATGGATGATCCCATATCCATTGGTGTTTGACATCAAAGATGGTATACGGGTGATCAGTGGAGACTGGGTACACTGAACATGACTCATAGAGAACTCCTAGATGGTCTATACCTGACGTCAGATAGTAGTTCTCTGGTGACACTGGTACAAGTTAGTCTGTAGACCCGAGATCGTCATAGAGTCATGTATGATTCCCACTGTGCTTTGATTTCCACCTTACCATGTTCAAGAGAGCGTGCAAAATGGTGGTTTATGGGTACAGTCCCGAGTCACATGGAGGCAATGAGCGATAGGAAGGGATTCGTCTCTCCCGGTATTGGGGGTTGATGTTGCGTTGTGCTCGATTGGCCATAACAGGAAGTCCCTGGCCAGGGCTGATACGAAGATTTACTGGTAAGTGTTATCAGTAGTTTCTCGACCCGTTATGAGCCTCACATTGGCACAACTTATCAAGTTATTGGGGTCTGACGTTAACCACGCCTAGACTAGATATGCGACATATCAGACGAAGAGACCGGACTATACGGTAGTGTTAATTATTAGATTCGCAGGAGTATGGACAAGCTTTCTTGTTGATCTTCTGATCGCTCAATACCTAGGTAGCCGTTACGTCCAGCTATTACAGCTGACGGCTTGTGGGTGACTGATATGATCATCACCGACTGCCGGCGTATTGACGAGTCATTAGAGTCCTACACAGAGGTTTCCTAGCTCATGCGAAATGAAGTAGGGCACATATGTGATATGTGCGGGACCGAGATTAATACGTGTATGTGATACTGTATTCCAATCTCGCGATACAGGTTATATGTGATATAACCGGATTATTGAATCAAGTGTTGATTCAATGATATGTTATATGTATATGTGATATACATATAAATAATATTAGTCGGTTGTGTGCGATACAGCCGGGTTATTAAATCATGTGTTGATTTAATAATTTAATGTGTAATTATATATTTGATATATTAATATACATTAACTAATATTAGCTCACGTCAGAAAATGTTTTCTCTTTGTACATTTAATATATATATGATATATGTTAATGTATTTATTTTTATGTCATGCTAGATGATAAATTGCACTTGGGTGTGTGAGACTCATACCTAACTTAAGATAATTTAGGTGTTTAAATATTAAGGGATAAATCAAAATTAGGTGGAAATTAGTCATGGCTTGAAGCTTGGAGAAGCTTATGGAATCCATTGACTTAGTCCACTAATTTTTCTTTACTCTAGATATTTATTAACCTAACCATTATCTTTAGCCATGGTTTAGTCTCTACATGAGTTATATAAGATATTTTCTCATCCATGGTTCATGGGTTGAATACTTGTTCATTTTCTTCATCTCTTTGAGCTAGCTCTCTTGAGTTTTGAATGAGGTGAAAAGAAAAAGAGACAAATTATTCTAATGTAAGAAAAATTCCTACTTCACCAATCTATACCAAACTAAACATTTAGTATATGTTGTTTTCTTCACTAGTGCATCAATTAGTGAAGAGGTAGCTTGAGTTAGAGATTCTTCGACGTAGATCATCTTCGGCCTCGAAGACTTCAAGCAAGCTTGTTCCTTTCGCCTTGTGAACCCTTACTAGAGTCCAGGAGATCACTACTTGAAGCGAAGGGACTACTACACGGAGCTTTAGAAGTGAAGGACCGGTCTACAAAGGTTGTATTCCTCATTAACTTAGTGTAAAGTTGTTTACATGTTTGATAAACCCTAAATCCTCTAGTTAGATCCTTGGTTATGGCTTGCTTAGCAATCTAGGTTTTTAAAATTGCATACTTGATGCCCTAGAAAACATAGTGAAGGTGCTAATGAACCTTTCATATGTAACATGCATTCAACGACGGTGTAATTCTTCTTAACCATAACACAGTTTTTAACCTACAACGCATAGGGTTTGAGTTATTAAACTCAGAGGACTTATACAAAGTATTGTGTGTTGTCCGATGTCCATTAGGATAAGAGAGTTGGTATTCATACTATATTCCGTTTACTTATGACTTCTCTTGTTTTAGACACGCGTTTCGTTGAAATACAAGGTCCAAATTTTGAGAAGTTATAGGTATAAGAATAAAGTAGAGAACCATACATTGCAAGTATCAGGATTCTTCGAGATGATCGAAGTGTAGATACTTATGCTAGCTATTCCGTCGTAAGTAATATATTTGAGAACTTGCTTCTCTCTAATGTTACTCATCCGTGGGTGCACTCCTTGATGAGTAATGCTGCATGGTTTTCTTCCATTTAGTCGAAATGCACTGGAAACAGCTGCATGTATTTTGAATCTGGTTCCAATTAAATTATTGCATTTGTTTCTAAATTGGATACAGAATGGAATCATATCTTAACGATGTTAATGTATAAGGAGTTGTCCGGTTTATGCTTAAAACCAGAATCCGGATAAACTCAAGACACGTTTCAGTAATGACAGTTTGTGAGTTATCCTGGGCTTTGAACAGGGTTAACATTGTACCATTTGGAGGATCAATAGTTATATCGTTCTTGACTCGCCACCCATTTTAGTAAAATCAATTCTTTTCAGAAAACATTAGTAGGAGTATGGTAGAACTGGAAGTGATTCCAGAACCACAAACGGTTACTGAAAATTTAGTAGAACCTAAACATTCAATTAGATTCAACAATCCATTAGCTACTCTGCAGATTTGGTAGGTAATCTCAGCCACCCGAGTGGTACTTCAGTCTCCTCAAAGAAGGTTACTGGGAGGTTTTGATGACCTAAGTTTGCAACTGTTGTTGTCTTAGACTATGAGATCTAGAGGTGGATGACTATAATATCGTTCTAAATTAGCTTTAGAAGTGCACGTGTATATGACTCTGCCAGAGAGTTATTGTAGTCAGTGTGAGCAGCGGAAGCATGGTGGGCAAGTAGCTTATGTCTATTTATAAACTAAAGCAAGTATAGCGGAGATAGAACAACTATTTTTTGATGTGACAGTCATAGAGTTTGACTTCATCAGAATAATAGATAGACCTAGTAAGAAAGTAGTAAGGAGTGATATAATGGTATTTGGATGATGTACTCCTGATAGGAAGTGATCTTCCTATACTACGGTCGATTATACTGTGGTTGCCACAAGGTGTTTCTCCACATAATATCTGGAAAAAATATCAGCGATTCTGGTGATTAGATCTATAGTTTTAGATCTAGATTTGGGAAGTGTCCCAATACGTGTACATTGAAACTATTCTAAAGTGTTTTAGAATAGACGACTCCTAGCTTGGTGGTATAGCCGCATGTGATGGAGTCACCCTCTCTAAAGAGATGTCTTCTATACTGATGTGGAGAAAGATTTTCATGAACGGCATATCACTTGCTTAGGTAATTGAGTCAATCATGGTTTGTCAAGTACCACACCAATTATTACTTTTACACTAAGCAGATATTAATCTAATCATGGAGAAAAAATGGGAAGCAGTTATGAACATAACAGGATGTTCTTGGTATATGGTAACGGCAGCCTCCTTAAGGAGGCGGTTATCATTTCAGGCTTCCAAGGTGACCTGGATGACAGAGTGACTGTCAGAGTTAAAGTTTACCCTCTTCTGAGGTGCAGTATATGTTAGTTATATGTATGCCCTAGAGGCCATTACTGTACATAGGATGTATATTGTAGTGGATGCTGGGACATATATAGGGAGGACTTTCTTGCTCGACATGATAGTATGCTATCTGGTTGCTCTTTACCTTAACGTGTATACTGATTGTCTCTCTGTTACATGTTGGTAAAGCCCTTAGGATCTGTACTTGACTACCTGGACTATGATGCGGATCATACTAGTGGGGACATGGTAGTCTATAAGTACATCCTTCACAGTCCCTAGTCGAGGGTGTATCGAGACGGGGCATCGATATACCAGAGTAGACTAGCGTGTACCTTCTCGACCCATACAGATGGGCGATGGATGATCCCATATCCATCGGTGTTTGACATCAGAGGAGATATACGGGTGCTCAGTACAGCTCTGATACCACTGCAGGGTTCCTAGGCACTCTAGTGAGGTCTCCCAAGCCATCAACCATGGCAATTTCAAAAATTATGGTGCCCACAAACCCTAAAGTACGGATCGATAACTAGATGTCTAGGCGAACAAGAACTAGTTAACAATTAACTACTGAGAATACGGAAATACAACCTTTGTAGATCCGGTCCTCCACCTCCACGGCTCCGCAACGAGGTCGTCTCCGCTGTCCAAATCAAATCCGGGCTCTAGAGTCGGCTTCGTCGGAGAATGGGCAAGCTAGGTCGTCGATGTCCATGCCGAAGATGATCTACGTCGAAGCATCGATGAATCAAGCTCCACCTTCAACAAGTCATGAAACTTGTGAAGGAAACACACTCTACTACTTGGCAAGAGGTAGAGGATGAAGAAATAGGAAGTGGGTTAACTTTAGAATTGGATTTCTCACTCAAATTTAGCCTCGTGCGGCGGTTGCGCGGCGGTACGGGCACTCTGTACTATAATTTTTACACAGTATCTCATAATTATTAATTCTGGATTTTCTGGGTATTTTTAATATTTTTTCCAGAGTTGAAATTTTCTGAGTTGATTTGGGAATTCGGTATTTCGATCGGGGTATCAAATTTTGTCTGTGTGGCTTTCCGGATAAATTTTAGAATATGTTAAAAAGTTCGACCGGATATAAATACCCACTTTTTCCCCTGTCGGGAAATTTCCAAGTGTTGGATTTTTCCGTAGTTTGACGACGTTCTAAGTAGTGCAAGTAACGCGATGGTCCCTCTAGAAGACACAAACCTTAACTCGATTATGTGACCGTCTTGAACTGCCCTTTGAACCTTCGGGTTTGGGGCAGTACGGCGTGCCACATGTGAGGCGTTGGCTTGACCCTTCTACGGCTGGATCGTTGGTACTGAGGCACGAACGGAATGTTGTTAGACTTGTTTCATGTGTTGATCTGTATCGGGAAAACTTGGGTGTTCGATTGTTCGATCGGAAAGTTTAACATTTTCTGTTTATCTGGAATGGGATACAATAATTGGAATTCACAAATAAGTTATATGATAACTGAATGAATGTTATAAACTTAGCAATTTAGTCTCACTTGATCGGTTGCCACGGAATTTTGATGTGATCAAAAGTTCGTCGCAATCACGTAGCGTACGCGGATACTCGCCGGATAAACTTAATAGACAGCTTCACTCCATAGCCCCGACCAAGTGACTGTAGGAGAACCCTGTCGCCGAAAGCATCCGTCCGGGTGCTCGCGGTAGCGGTGTTCCGCCTTGGTGCACTTCGTCGCCGGTATCGGGGGTGCGGCCGCCTACTTAAGTTTGCGACGAGCATTCGATCAGGCTGTCGGGAATCTTGTTGAATTCCCCGACTAGATATTGAAAAGAGTTTTCGATAATGAGACTAAAATGCGGGGTTTATAATTGTTAGGCATGCGATGTCTAAGTAATTCATTCGGTCAGGCATGCGATGTCTGAGGTGGTTGCGGATTCCAACTGTTGTAGTTTTACACTTTCTTTTCTGTGACCGTAAGTGTAATATGTGATATCGCCGGTTTCGTTGCTATATGTCAACGACAATTGGGATGCGCATATTTACTTACGATGATGACATGTGATGTTATGTGTTGCTGGATATGTTATATTGGATCGTCGTGTTTGAATAGCCGGGGGTTTTTATGTGAGATGAGTGTTTTTCATTTTCATTCATGTAAAAAACTTGTATGTAATATTCTTTTATTGGGGCGCTTCCAGGTTGCGAGAGTTGTCACCTGTTGTATATTATTTACTTTTCCGCACTAGGATAGACCCAAGGAGGAGGGCACAAGTAACCGGGTTCTGGAGTCCAGTGGGAGACCAACTCGAGGAGTCGAGTCCGGGTCTCCTAACTCTAGAATTGGTAGGGTTGCTTGCCGCTCTCGTAGGGGTCTAGGGGTGTGGGTTTGGCTATTCATCACGACCGTGGAATCCGTGTTTTATACTGGCTCGTATTGAAAACACGGACGTCCTAGTATATCCAATATTTCATATGTTTCTTCTGCTGCGATATCTGTGATGTGATCATGAGATGTTCTGTGATGGATATAGTATATAGTATATATGATATATTATATAGACGTTACTTATGTTTTACACCCGCGCTAGCCCTGCCCTGCTCTGCCGTTAGTTACCTAACCTAACGGTGCACGAGGGGACATCGAGGCGAATGCGGATGGCATAAGTGTACGTCATATCTATCTGTGATGTTTAGGTACTTAAATGATGGGACTTCATTAATGTGATTAATGAAATAAAAGAAACCTAAGATGTTGTAGAATCGAATTTCAAAATAAAACAGGTAGCTACAGTTCTTGCTTTGCACAGCGGTATATGTGATATATCCTGCACCTTATTCGATGAGGAAAGGACCGAGATCCCTTCACCGGGAGTGACTCCTTTAGCAATAACTGGCAGATGCTACACACTCGGTTTGTCTTTTGATTGCTTTTAAGAGTTTTTGCTTTGCACAGCGATATATTTGATATATCCTGCACCTCATTCGACGAGGAAAGGACCGACGATCCCTTCACCGGGAGTGACTCCTTTAGCAAAACTAGAAAAGCCTCAAAAGCACTCCATTTCAAAATTCATTCGATCCTACAACGATATCAAGTTCATTACGCAATAGGTTTTCAGAAAAACCTGTCGTAGCCCTCCGTCATTTCAGATAAGTAGTAGTTAGTATTCGTGCTACGTTTGTTGGCCTGCGTCAAGGCGTAGTGTGCGGTAGCTAACTGGTGCTTATCTGCATAAGCATATGATGTGATTGGATTAGGGTAGTCGTGCGACTTTGTTGGCCTGCGTCAAGGGTCGTGCGGGTGGGTTTAATTCAATCAGGAAATGACGGGTTGAACTTGACTAGCGGACTATGGTTTGTTGGCCTGCGTCAAGGTCATAGGACGCTAGGGGCAAAACATTATCGGGAATTTCAAGTGTTGAAATTTGCAATGAGATTGCATACCTTCTATGAGATAGTTGGATCCCGATACCCGCTGCGAGTAAGTGTTACTCCTGGGAGAGTTTTATACATTACAATTAGCCGATCAGGTAGGTGTCTAGAAAGGTGTTAACGAGGTTACGCCTCTGGGAAAACGAGGTTTACATTAATTAGGTTCGTGCGAAAGCACGGGGGACCTCCCTCAAAGTACCGACACTGGCCTGGCTGAAAGATTGGCGAACTTGTAGTGTGTAATTAATCCCGGCTAGTCTTTCCTTTTAGGGTTTGAAGGAAAATTTGATAAAAAGCAGTGGGAGCCATCCTGATTAGATAAAATAATAACCAATCTATTCTTGACAGAGCGCACGCTGAGTGTTTTCTTCTCTCTCTCTCCTGGTAGCGACCATATCACGCCTTAATCAAGATAATAATACGGATTATTGACCGAACCCGCTTGTTATACTGAGCTGGGGAACGTTGGTCCCGCTCCAACTTATAATTGTTATAAGACAGAGCAGGAAATTGGGGATTACCAGAATTCCCGCACCGCCCAAACGAAGAGAGTGCATACTGATGCATCATCTTCGGGTGTGTTCATTACAGAGAACTGTTTCTCAGTATCCTTTACGTCCTGGGTATGTGATACCAGATCAGGATCCCAGATATGTAATCTGTTACATAGGGCTACAGAAAGGTAGAGAACTGAGAACGGGTGATAAGTTTCATGAGGCAGAAAACGGGGCAAGAGTTGCAGCCAAGTCTGTTGGTCACTGTCACCCTGTATTACAATACATTGATTCTGAACGAATGATATTAGATACCGAACCTGATATACAAAATCATATCAGTCTCTTTATTAGTAAAGAAAGGATATAATTTTGTATTGTTGGATAATGTTTTGAACATTTCCTATATCAAAAGTTGATTGGTTCAGGCACGTTATCTAAAAGCATTGATGTTCTAAATCAAACTACAGTTCTTAGTATACTGAACACACACAAGAGGAAGAGTTCAGAAATGAACGAATCCTTCTTGAGGTATTGTAGACTAGGTCAGATCAATGCGACCCGACTGGCTAGAGTTACATATAGATGCATATTTAAATTAGTTTGAATTTACATCTTGTGAAACTCGCCAGTCATGTCGCAAAGATGAGATGACCATAGCTCCGTTTAATGGAAACAGAGAAAGAGTTAGTGAACTCTTGGGATGATACATGTTGATGTATGTAAGGTCCCCTGTCTACAAATACCAAGACTGGTTCTTTATACTTCATTACGTTCTCTGATAATCTCTCAAGATTCAGTCATATGTTCCTGCTGAAACATGAGTCCGAACCTTTTGAGATATTCACAGAATATAAGTTAGAAGTAGAGAACCAAAATACGGGTATAAGTATTATGTCCTATGATGAGATCAAGGAGGAGAATACTTGAGCACGGAAATACTGGACTATTCTAAAGGAGAATGAGATTCTCTCTCAGCATTACTCCTCCGTATACACCATAGCACGATGGTATATCGGGGCGGAGCAGATACACCCTATTTGATATGGTGTGCTCTATGATGAGTACTACTGAGTTACCTTTTTCCTTCTGGGAGTTATGCACTTATGAAGTTGCATACCTATTGAATAGGGTTCGAATCAAATCAGTTGCCTACCACTCCATATGAGATATGGAAAGGGAAGAGCCCATGTCTTAAGCCAGTTAAGATTTGGATTTGTCTGGCCTATGTCTAAAAGCAAAATCCGGACAAGCTCGAGGCAAGGTCAGTTATGTACAACTGGAAAGGTTCCAGCTATACAAACTACAGCTGATGATTTGATAGAACCAAAGGATTCAGTAGATTCCAACGAACCTCAGCCTCTCCGCCGATCTAGTAGGGTTCCTCACCCACCTGAGAGATACTTCAGTTTCTCTATGACAGTGGGAGCGAGGATTGCATCATGAGATGATGACCCAACTAGCTTCGAGCTGGCCATCGAGAGTAAGACTCTGTAAGAATGGCTGGATGTTTATCGATCTGAGATGGAATCCTTATACACCAACAAAGTATGGACTTTGGTTGCTATATCTGAAGGGTTAAATTCCCATCAGGAGCAGGTATATCTTGAGAAGATTACTTGGTGTAGATGGAAAAGTTGAGACTTTCAAAGCTAGACTTGTTAAAGGTTTTCTTCATTGACCAGGCGTGGATCATGATGAAACCTTTTCAAGGATCTATGCTTAAGTCCATCCAGATCCTACTTACCACGGCTACATACCATGACTACGATATCTGGTGGTTGGGTGTCTTGACTGCTTTTCTAAATGATGATTTAGAAGAGTGCGTCTGTAAGTACACAGCCAGAGGGCTTCGTAGACAGTGGGAGCAGCGGAAACGTGTGCAAGATGCTTTATAAGATAAAGCAGGCATCGCGGAGTTGGAACGTCTGTTTTGATGAAGTAGTCAAAGAGTTTGACATCATCAAAATGGTAGATGAACCTTGTACAAACAAAAAGGTAGTAGGGAGTATGGTGACGATCCTCGTAGAGTACGTGGATGACATACTCTTGATAGGGAAGGAGTTTCCTATGCTACGCTCGATCAATCTCCGCTTATCACAATGATTCTCCATATAGGATTAAAGTGATACCTACTAAATCCTGGATTTTGGATCTATGAGATAGATCTAAATGGATGTTAGGATACTCACTAGATGTAGTGAGACGGTATCAAACGATCCTAGGGAGAATCACTGGAAGTGTTCCAGGGTGATAAAGACGACTGAGTGTCAGTCGCAGGCATTGTCTTTACCCTCAGTAAAGGGACGGTATGTTGGAAGAGTTCCAAGCTAGATACCGTGACATACTAGACGATAAAGGCTGGATACATCGCTACTTAAGATGCTACCAAAGAGGATGTTTGGGTGTATATTGGTTCATGAGATGAACTACGTTCCAACCATTGTGAGACAATGGAGTTGTGGCTTATGCCAAGGAACGCCGGTCCCATCAGTGATCCAGACTTATTCTAAGGCAGCATCGCCTGATCATGGAGATGGTTGATCTCCAGGGTGATCGAGGTTAGGAGAGTAGACTCAGAGGACAACACAGCGGATCCACTCACAAAGGCCTGTTCCCAGAGAGAGACTTTTATGGGATGGTTGAGTATGAGATACTGCAACCACTGCTACAGATGGCCCTAGTGCAAGTGGGAGATTGTTAGTTATATGTATGCCCTAGAGGCCATTACTGTACATAGGATGTATATTGTAGTGGATGCTGGGACATATATAGGGAGGACTTTCTTGCTCGACATGATAGTATGCTATCTGGTTGCTCTTTACCTTAACGTGTATACTGATTGTCTCTCTGTTACATGTTGGTAAAGCCCTTAGGATCTGTACTTGACTACCTGGACTATGATGCGGATCATACTAGTGGGGACATGGTAGTCTATAAGTACATCCTTCACAGTCCCTAGTCGAGGGTGTATCGAGACGGGGCATCGATATACCAGAGTAGACTAGCGTGTACCTTCTCGACCCATACAGATGGGCGATGGATGATCCCATATCCATCGGTGTTTGACATCAGAGGAGATATACGGGTGCTCAGTAGAGACTGGGTACACTGGACGGACTCGCCGAGAACTCCCAGATGGTATTATACCTCACGTCAGATGGCAGTTCTCTGGTGACACTGGTACAGAGTAGTCTGTTGACCCGAGATCGTCATAGAGTCTTGTGTGGTTCCCACTGTGCTTTGATTTCCATCTTACCACGTCCAAGAGGGCGTGCAAAACGGTGGTTTTTGGGTACAGTCCCGAGTCACATGGAGGCAATGAGCGATAGGAGGGGATTCGTCTCTCCCGGTATATGGGGGTTGATGTTGCGCTGTGTTCGATTGGCTATAACAGGAAATCCCTGGCCAGGGTTGCTGAGATTTACTGGTAAGTGTTACCAGTAGTTTCTCGAACAGTTATAGACCTCATATCGACACGACTTATTGAGCTACTGGGGTCTGACGTTTACCACCCCTAGGCGAGATATGCGACATATCAGACGATCAGACCGGACTGTACGGTAGTGTTACTGGTCGGATTCACTGGAGTGTGAGCGGGCTTGCTCGTCGATCTTCAGATCGCTCAATACCCGGGTGGCCGTTACGTTTAGCAGACCGCTTGCGGCTTGTGGGTGTTTGATATGATCATCGCCTGCTGCCGGCGTATTGACGAGTCTTTAGAGTCCTACACAGAGGTTTCCTGGCTCAAGCGAAACGAAATAGGAGCGCATATGAGATATGTGCGGGACCGAGAATAATACGAGTATGTGATACCGTATTCTATTCTCGCGATAAATATATCGAATGGTTGTATGCGATATAACCTAGTTATCGATTCAAGCGTTGATTCGATAAGCCGATATATTGGATACCAGTCGGTTATGTGCGCATGACCGGATCATTGAATCAAGTGTTGATTTAATGATTTAATGTATAATTATATATTTGATATATTACTTTGCATTAACTAGTATCGGTTTACTTAAGATGGATTTTCTCGCTCGGATGTGCAAGTTGTATATGTGATATACTTTTGTGCATTTGATTGTATCATGTTTGATGATACATGATTGTTTGGTGTATGGTTTAAACCATGGTTGGTCAATGGTTAGGGTTTTCTTTTGATTCATTTACTTATTTATTTATTCATTTATTTATCCATTTTGTTATTTTAGCAAAAGAAATATGATGAAGAGAAAATGGTGGCTTTATTTGTTTGTATTCTTTGAAGCTTCATGAACATTTGACCAAAGCAACCATTTTTGTCTTCTTGTCTAAACCTAACCATTCTTTAACCATGATTAACTCTCTACATCTAACTATGGTTTAGTTATGATAAATATAGATAATTCTTTTCTTTTTCTTTAATCTTATCATAACTTTTCATAAGCTTTCTTCTTCTTCTTCCTTGACTTCAAGAAGAAAAGCTTTACCTCATCAATGGTGGATTGATGTTTTGAGTGAGAAATCCAATTCTAAAGTTAACCCACTTCCTATTTCTTCATCCTCTACCTCTTGCCAAGTAGTAGAGTGTGTTTCCTTCACAAGTTTCATGACTTGTTGAAGGTGGAGCTTGATTCATCGATGCTTCGACGTAGATCATCTTCGGCATGGACATCGACGACCTAGCTTGCCCATTCTCCGATGAAGCCGACTCTAGAGCCCGGATTTGATTTGGACAGCGGAGACGACCTCGTTGCGGAGCCGTGGAGGTGGAGGACCGGATCTACAAATGTTGTATTTCCGTATTCTCAGTAGTTAATTGTTAACTAGTTCTTGTTCGCCTAGACATCTAGTTATCGATCCGTACTTTAGGGTTTGTGGGCACCATAATTTTTGAAATTGCCATGGTTGATGGCTTGGGAGACCTCACTAGAGTGCCTAGGAACCCTGCAGTATATTGGACAGGTGGTCCAAGCAGATACTGAGGAAGGCATGGCGCAGGATATTGATTAAATTCAGTGGAAGATACAGTCTAAGAAGTTTGTTGGATTTGGAGTTCTTTTATTAACTTGGTCCCATCAGATAGCCAGATAAATTCTAAGACAGGTATTGCTTATTTCGGGAGACAGTCTTTCTTCGTGAAATTGAGATATAGAGAGATAAAGATAGAAGCATAGGAGCAGATCCACTCACTGAGGCTATTTCTCGAACGCGATAGTTTCGCAAACAAGCTTTACGAGACTGATTACTAGAGAAGTTGGGTGTTCGGTATCACACGGGCTGTGAGTATGCGACACCGCAATAATTAGCCTTAAGTGCAAGTGGGAGATTGTTGGCTATAGTGATCTCAAAGAAATTATTGCAATCGCGGGCAGGAGATTATGATGATTGAGGGAGGACCTATACGGGTAGAACACTCTTACTCGAGATGATAGTATTCTATCTGGTTTGTCTCTATTATCATGTACGTGCATAATATGGTATTACAGATCACTATTACATGTTGATAGAGCCCATAAGATTATTGCTTGACTACCAGCATTATGATGGCGATCATATACGTGAAAGCTGGGTGGTCTATAAGCACATCTTTAAATATCCCTAGTCGAGGGAGTATCAAGACTGGGCATCGATACTCCGAAGTAGACTAGTGTATACTTTTTTGAGACCTTGATGAGGGGCGGTGGCCGGCCTCACAAGCCATTGGTGTCAGTTAGTCACCTAAGATAGTATACATGTGCTCATTGGGTTATGAGTTACACAGGACGGACTCGTCGGAAACATGCTAGATGATATTATACCTATTGTCAGATAGCAGTTCTTAGGTGACATGAGTACATGTTAGTCTGTCGACCTGAGATCATCATTTGTTTCGTGTGAGTTCCCACTGTGCTTTGATTACTACCCTACCACGGCTCAAAGGAGTTGTGCAAACAGGTTTTAGTTGGGTATAGTCCCGAGCCATATGGAGGCAGTGAGTGGATCATCGGGGATGCATCTCTCCTGGTATTGGGGGTAGATGTCACGCTGTGCATGGGTGGCCATCACCAGAAATCCTTGGCCGAGATGGACGAGAATTACTGATTTGGATCAGTAGTTTCTCAGTGGGTGATGGGCTTCACACCGATACAAAATATCGCGTTATTAGGGATCTGACTTTATCCACCCTCTAGACCCGATATTCGATACTCTCAGATGAACAGACCAAACTGTACGGAGATTGTCACAGACAGGCTCAGCAGGGGTATGGATGTGTTTGCTCATCGGCCTCCCTTTCTCTCAATACCTGGGTAGCCGTTACGTACAGCTAGTGCTGCTGACGTACTTGTGGTTAAACCCACTGCCAGCGTATTAACGAGTCTTTAAAGTCCCACACTGAGGGTTTTTCCGGTTCAGACGATATGATGTAGATGACGTATGTTGGTACATACAGATGTCCGATTAAATATGTTTACAGGCTACACGGACTTTAATCGGGCGGTTGATAATACGAGCTGCTTAGGATTAAGCCGAATTATTAAATCAAGTTTTGATTTAATAATTTATATATATATATTTAATATATGTATTCTAGTATTATTGTTCACTATTCATTTTCTCTCTTGGCTATTCGTATTTTTATACGAATACGCATATATGTATTTCGATACGTATACCGGGTTGTATTCTGTATTTATACGGAATATCTTCTAGAAGATGGATACCTCATTATATGATTTTCCTTTTAGAAAATCATTTGCAAATGAGGTGGAGGGTGAGGTGCCATGAGTATGATTGGAGGTATGTAGAGAGGAATAGGCTTTATTTTTTATTGAAAAATTGTTATGGGATATTTTTTCCATGGTTCTAAAATGTATAAGCCATTCTTTCTACATGTTATTTTTTTCTTGATTCACTTTCTCATTTTCTCTCTTGACTTGCTCGTGCCTATGTTTCTTCACCTCCTACCCCTTCTTCTTTAGTTGCTCACTTGAGCTTTGGAAATGAGAGAAAAAGATAGTGGAAAATTCTTACATCCCCACTCTTTATTCTTACCGATCTTAGAGTATCGGTTGCTTCGCTAGGCGAAACTGGAGCTTGGATCGTTTCCCTCAGGTGGATCATCTTCGGTGAAGGAAGACCGTCTTGCAAGCGCGATCTGGAGCACATGAAGAAAGCTTGAGAATGTGAGTATTCTACACATAGTAGATTTGTTTAGCTCACATGGTTTTTTTTAGCATGTTCTAGCTATTTTTTTCGATTTATGGTTTCGGAACTTTAGCAAACTAGAAATTTTTGAAATCCATGTTGCCATCTTCTAAAATTAGTTTGCTAGTATACCTAAGTTCCCAGCAGAGTTTGTCCAGATTCTTCTTTTAAATAGAAACCGGATAACTCCATATCTTGACAATCTCAAGATATGTAACCAATTTATGTCCATATAGAATCATATGCACTATTTTAGATAGAACCAGATTCAAAAGTCATGCAGCTGTTTCCAGTGCATGTCACCTAAATGGAAAAAGGCCAATACAACATTACTCATCAAGGAGCGCACCCACGGATGAGTAATCAATGAGAGAATCAAATTTTCAATATGACTATGATAGATTACCTAGCATAAGTATATATATCTTCGATCACTTCGAAGAATCCTGATACTTCCAACGTATGGTTCTCTACTTTATTCTTATACCTATAAATTTCTTAAAATCTTTGGACCTTGCATTACAAGGAATGTGTGTCTAAAACCAGAGAACTCATAGGTAAACATGAATGAAGTACGAGTACCAACCCGTTGTCCCGAGGGACACTGGACAACACACATTTTCATGTATAAGTCCCAAAAGTTCAATAACTCGAACGCCGTGTATTGTAGGTTGAAAACTGTATTTTGGTTAAGAATGTCTTACACTGTTATTTAATACACCTTATCGTATCCTCAACTGATAAATGTAAATGTTTGGAACATAATTTTTCAAAATTTATATCTCACTTTAAAAAATAAAGATACAGATATTCAATTTTAAAAATTGGTGCATAACAACGGTTATTCGAAACCAAATATTTGTCGTTCAGGCAAAGCCAGGTGATTTAATCCAATATCACCAATTGCAGCGAATTCCGATATTGGGGATCAAATCGCCAATTTCCCAATATTCTACTCATACTCAACATTTGTAATGTTGTACAGATGTGAGATCCAAATCTGCTACATACATACTTTGGAGTCAGAATTAATTGAGAAAACAGTTCTCATTTAGAAGTACACAGAAATAATAAAACATGAAAATGTTTCAAGGGGTTGGCCAGGTATTTCTAGTAATGTCTCTTCCATTATCTAGATTCATGACAATAATCGCAATTTCCTTTGTCGTCACCTCAATCCCTTTATATGTCTTTACATCTTACCTTTTGTACTCCGCACATAGGCTATTGGTTTTCTTCCTTCACTATCCTTCGACACCAGCCTAAGGTTTGGAAGTAGACTATCCAATAAGCGTAATAGGTATACTCTCCTAATACAAGGAGCTCTCGCAACCTGAGAGAAGGTAAAGGGAAAAGACAACCGAAAAATCCTATTCAATTTCTCTAGAACCAGTGGCCATCCTCGACTAAAGTAACTTCTTCGAGTTCGTATGTAACTATACGATGGCCGTTCCAAGCAATATAGATCATCGTAGTGATACGAAGTGTTCTGAAGAAATGCAAAGGGAAAAGTAGGAGTAGCAGGGATATATGCGACTTTGTCGTGAATCAAGTCAACCCAAAGCCAATGTCTTTTAAAAAGTTCGGTCAACATGGTTAAAGAGTTTTAGTTTAAAATAAGTTATGGGTTGCTATACCAAAGAGAGAGAAAAGAAACACTCAGAGTGTACTCAATCAAGAATAAATTGATTATCACTTTATCTAATCAGGATGGCTCCCACTGTTTTCTCGAATTCTCCTTCAAACCCTAAAAGGAGAACTAGTTGGGATCATATACACCTTACAAGTTTGCTAACCGTTCAGCTAGGCCAGTGTTGGTACTCCGAGAGAGGTTCCCCGTTCTTTCGCACGAACCCAATTTAATAACCACGTTTCCGCAGAGGTGTAATCTTGTTAACACTTTATAGACACCTAATAGGTTAGCTAATTATGAAGTGAAAATCTCCCGAGGAGTAATACATACTCATCAGTGGGAATCGGGACCCAACTATAATTGTGTGATAACTTTGACAGGAGCCGACCAAAATTACCACACTCCAGAAGGTATGCGCAAACTTGGCAAGTTTCCCGTATATTTGAAATACCCGATATGGTTTTTGCCCCAAGCGTCTTATGACCTTGACGAAGGCCAACAAATCATAAGTCGCAAGTTAAGTTATACCCCTCATTGTCCTGATTAATCTAAACTCACCCATACTCGCCCTTGACGAAGGCCAATAAGGTTGTACGACCGTCCTAGATTAATGCATCTCTATGCTGCAGAAAAGTAACGCATAGTTACCATACACTATGCCTTGATGAAAGCCAATAAACATAGCATGAATACTAGGCGCTACCCGTCTGAAATGACGGAGGGCTACGACTAGTTTCTAGAGAAAAACTGTTAATGTAATGAACTTGATATCGTTCAAGGCTCTTCCCTTATAGAATGAGGTGCATGATATTCCTAACCGAATACCTCCAAGCAAAGCAAAAGAATACTGTTCCCGCGAAAATCTTGGCTCAAAATCCGCTCCTTATAAAATAATAACAATAAATGAAAAATTAAACAAACAAACAAATAAATAAATAAATAAATAAATAATAATCATAATAAAGGAGAAAATCTCCCTTTCAGAGCAAAGCTCTGTTCAAATCCCAAGGCGGGAAATGAAGCAATGCTTCTGTTCCCCCAAATCAGAGCAAGGCTCTGTTTTAAAAGAAATTCAAATAATAATAAAGGAAGCAACGCTTCAGTTGCGCTGCGCTCTGCGCTGCGCGCCACGTGGCAGCGCAGTTGCGCTAGGGCAGTCGCGCTGCGCTCTACGCTGCGTGACACGTGGCAGCGCAGTTGCGCTAGCGCAGTCGTGCTGCGCTCTGCGCTGCGCGACACGTGTCAAGCGCTGGTGCATCTGCGCCAAACAGAATTAAAATTCCAGTAAGATCTTTCTGTTCTTGTTAAAACAAGAAGATTGTCTTCTGTAAAACAGAAACCCTTGGATCAAAGATTCAACGGTGGGGAAAATTTCCCAAGTCACTCAGAGAATGATCTCTTTAACAAATTTAACAAATTAATAGGCACTATATAAAAGCCCCTAGACCCCAATTCAAAAGAAGAACATCAAGAACTTCAAAAACAACAAAACAGAGAGAACTCTGAAGAATTTCGAGAAGAACTCAAGAAAAGAAAAAAGGTGAAAACCTCTGTAAAAGAAGAATTTCTTCTGAATAGATCATTGATCTAAGAACAAGATCAATGATCTTCAATAAAATAAATAAATAAATAATAATAGTGCCTTGCACTTTTTTATGAAACATTAGTTCTAGAATCTTAAAGATTCCTCTCTTAAATCTAAAATTGGATTAAGTTATTAAAACAGTGCCCTGCACTTGCAAAACTGCACTGTTGCGCTCCTGGGTTGGCGCAAGCCACCAGAGAGCGCCACGTGTCAGCACCAAAACCACTTGCGCTGTGCGCTTTTAAAAATAGAGCGTTGCTCTTTAAAGTTGTCACAACCCACCAGAGCGCGCCACTTGTCAGCAGCGCAACAGCGCAGTGCACTGGCACAGCGCACTGCGCTTGCACTCACCAGAGCGTGACACGTGTCACCTCCACATGCGTTTGCGCTCAATAATTGGCGCAAAGCGCCCGACAAGCCAATGTCAGACAATTAATGCACTGCATTATTTACAGAAGGGCCAAGCCCAATTAAAAAATGACTAACAGGCCAAATTAAATGCAATGCAAGGGCAGAGCCCAAACAGATGCTCTGCATCATTTATAAAGGGACAGAGCCCAAATCAAAAAAGGCCTAGCAGGCCAGAATAAAATGCAGTGCATTATTAAACAGGGGCAAAGCCCTAGCACAGGCCTAATAGGCCGAAAATAAAAATGTTAAATATTCTCAACTGGACTTAGCCCAATCATGGCCGTAAGTCCTCAAATTAAATTGACTGAACACGGCTGCTCTCTTAAATCAATTTACATCTGGTTCAAGGGTACATCTCTGAACTCCTTTGACTCCTATCGTTGTAATCCTTCAACGACGTCAGAGAGGTGACAGGTCCCCACAACCACAATATATTCTCAACTGGACTAGGCCCAATCATGGCCATAAGTCCTCAAATTAAATTGACTGAGCAAGACTGCTCTCTTAAATCAATTTACATCCGGTTCAAGGGTACATCTCTGAACTTCTTTGACTCCTGTCGTTGTAATCCTTCAACGTCGTCAGAGAGGTGACGGGTCCCGACAACTACACATTGACATGGACTAATGCGTCCTTAAACTCATGGACTAATGCGTCCTTAAACTCACGGACTAATGCGTCCTTAAACTCACGGACTAATGCGTCCTTAAACTCACGGACTTAAACTCATGGACTAATGCGTCCTTAAACTCACAGACTAATGCGTCCTTAAACTCACGGACTAAGGCGTCCTTAAACTCACGGACTAACGCGTCCTTAAACTCACGGACTAACACGTCCTTAGACTCACGGACTAACGCGTCTTTAAACTCACGGACTAATGCGTCCTTAAACCAACATTCATCATCAAAATGGGAACGATAAATCTCCCAACAAATTTTGGTTCAAGGGTACATCTCTGAACTCCTCTGATATTTGTCGTTGTAATTCTTCAACGTCGTCAGAGAGGTGACGGGTCCTGACGGCCATACAGGCAATGGACCACCATGTCCCTAAACTGGAACAATAGAGCCCTCAAATGCTCTTTTGTCGGATCTAAACGATCCCGTTAAGTCGATCTTAGTCTCAAATCAGACTAACATGTCCTTAACAAACGTTTAAGTTGATCTTAGCCTCAAAAATAGCTAACGTATCCTTAAACCAAAACCCCAAACCCAAATCTAAGTAAATACGGATTTGGACTAATCCACGTCCTACGGGCGACAACATAAATTAGTTTCCGTATACCATCCACGGGCAACCACTAACAAAACAAACACCCACGACACGAAGTGACCATCTGGAGGAGGAGAAAGTTGTTACCGCGATGCGGTAACGTAATTAACTGCAGGGGCTTTCGCCTGCAGGGAAGACCGTCCCCACAATCAAAAACCCCTCAAACGAGGGGGAATCTGACGAAGTCTGCTACATCGGCCGCATCCTTCTAAACCTCCGATACACGGTGCCAAAAATCAACTTGTCATCTTTGGAGAGGTGGACGGATAAAACCAAATAGCATCTGCCCCCAGATTCTGGCAAGACGTCAGTCTTTCCCAGTTTCCGGCGGTAAACAGATTTTGGCATGCCCGATGGGATCTTTTCCTCTTTCCACTCCACACTTCGTGTGTCGTCTTCGCGAACGAGTCGCGGTTTTTTAATGGTTGCCTTTGGGTTTCAAATTACTAAGATTTGGTTTTTAGCCTGGCACATAAATCAAGCATCAATGGCCTCCAACTGCCCGAGCTGCTCAAAGTGCCAATGCAACCGACGCTCCGCCTCACCTGGAGGCGTATCCTATGGGTCTCAAGCGGCCTCCATCCTTGCCATGCCGGTAGAACAGGTGACCCAGGCCACCACCGGTCTGTTTTTCGGGGCCATGCTCCCGCCTGCAAGCTTCACCCTTCCTGTGCCCGCGCCAGAAGCGCACAAGAAGTCGGTCTTCGATCGGCTCACTACTACAACGGCCCCTTTAAACGGGTCGTCCAATATCAAGCCGGCGGACTCTGTCTTTGCCAGGCTGAACCTGAACTCTGATGGGCTCGCCAAGAAGCCCATGAATCTTGAAATGGCCATCCCGAGGAAGATAGCCCCCTCTGCTCCTGAAGTTGTTAAGGCGGCTTCTCCTGTTAAAGAGTCGGTCTTTTCAAGGCTGACTATTCCGGTTCCTGCTCCTACTCGAGGGTCTGTCTTTGACAGACTGAACATCGCTACTCAAAAGACAACGTCAGTCTTTAAGAGGCTGACACCAGCAGCGCCTCATCCAAACATGGGGCAAAACGAAGCTGTCCCTATCGCCGAGCCAGTCCCAATGGCTCGTCACGCTCGACGTCGCCACTGGCGCCGGGTGAAGAAGGCTGGGGGCAACTCCCCCTCTGGGATTGTAGGGTTCCTAGGCACACTATAGAAGTCTCACAAGGCATCGACCATGCCAAATTAAAATTTTATAGGTGCCGAGAAACCCTAATACGGATCGTCGGCTAGATTTTTAGGCGAAACATTAAACTAGTTTACACTTTAACTAAAGGAAGAGAGCTACAACCTTTGTAGATCCGGTTATCCACTTCCTTAGCTCCACGTGGGTGTCCTCTCGCTGTCCATCATGAATCCCGAACTCATTCGTTGGCTTCATTGGAGAAACGGGCGGAATAGGTCGTCGGCTTCGTATCAAAGACGATCTATGTCGAGGCATCACAAGTTCAAGCTCCGACTTCACAAAGTTGTGAAACTTGTGAAGAAAACACCCAAAACAACTTGGCAAGAGGTAGAGGGTGAAGAAATAGGAGGTGGGTTCACTTTAGAATTGGATTTCACTCACTTTTGCTCAAGTTGCCATTGATGGCATCTAGTTTTCTCTCTTGAAGAAGAAGGAGAAGATGGAGCTAGAATATGATAAGATCTTTTGATAATAGAAAAATAAATCAATACTTATCATATCTTAACCAAGGTTAAGTGTAGAGAAAAGACCATGGTAAATGAGAAGGGTTAGGGTTAAGCTAGAAGACAAAATGGTTTCTTTAGTCAAAACTTCATGAAGCTTCAACAAGCTTCATGATAAAAAGAAACCATTATGTTTTCATTTATCCATTTATATAAATAAAGAATGGATAAATAAATGAGAGAATAAATCAAAACCCTAATTATCTACTTAACCATGGTTTAATTCTTTACACTTAACCAAATGAACAAGTATCATCAAACATGATACAAAAATGTGCACAAAGCATATCACATATACAATGTGCATCAAGTGAGAAAAATCCGTTTAAAGTGAACCAATACTAGTTAATGCAAAGTAATATATCAAATATATAATTATACATTAAATCATTAAATCAACATTTGATTCAATGATCCGGTCATGTCGCACATAACCGACTAGCATTCAATGTATCGATTTATCGAATCAACGATTCGATAATTAGGTCATATCGAATATAACCAATCGAAACATTTATCGCGAGAATGAAATGCGGTATCACATACATGCATTATTCTCGCTCCCGCACATATCTCATATGCGCTCCTATTTCGTTTCGCTTGAGCCAGGAAACCTCTGTGTAGGACTCTAAAGTCTCGTCAATACGCCGGTAGCAGATGATGATCATATCAAGCACCCACAAGCCGCAAGCGGTCTGCTAAACGTAACGGCCATCCGGGTATTGAGCGATCAGAAGATCGACGAGCTAGCCTGCTCACACTCCTGTGAATCCAACCAGTAACACTTACCGTATAGTCCGGTCTGTTCGTCTGATATGTCGCATATCAAGTCTAGGGGTGGTATACGTCAGACCCCAATAACCGATAAGTCATGCCGATGTGAGGCTCATAACGGGTCGAAAAACTACTGGCAACACTTACCAGCAAATCTCTGATCAGCCCTGGCCAGGGACTTCCCTGTTACAGCCAATCGAGCACAGCGCAACATCAACCCCCAATACCGGGAGAGACGAAACCCCTCCTATCGCTCATTGCCTCCATGTGACTCGGGACTGTACCCAAAGACCACCGTTTTGCACGCCCTCATGGACGTGGTAAGGTGGAGATCAAAGCACAGTGGGAATCACACAAGACTCTATGACGATCTCGGGTCTACAGACTAACTTGTACAAATGTCACCTGAGAACTGCCATCTGACGTGAGGTATAATACCATCTGGGAGTTCTCGGAGAGTCCGTCCAGTGTACCCAGTCTCCACTGAGCACCCGTATACCATCTCTGATGTCAAACACCAATGGATATGGGATCATCCATCGCCCATCTCATGGGTCGAGAAGCGTATACGCTAGTCTACACTGGTATATCGATGCCCCGTCTCGATACAGCCACGACTAGGGACCATGAAGGATGTACTTATGGACTACCATGTCCCCACTAGTATGATCTGCATCATAGTCCAGGTAGTCAAGTACACATCCTAAGGGCTTTATCAACATGTAACTATAAGACAGTTTAAAGAGGCAAGTGTACATGTTAAGATAAAGAGTAACCAGATAGCATACTATTATATCGAGCAAGAAAGTCATCTCTATATATGTCCAAGCATCCAATATAATATACATCATCTGTACAATACTGGCCTCTAGGGCATACATACAACTAACAATCTCCCACTTGCACTAGGGCCAGCTGCTGTAGTATCGCATACCGAGCATCCCGAAGAGTCTCTCAAACTGTATCTGGGGAATGGCCTTCGTGAGTGGATCCGCCGTGTTGTTCTTCGTGTCAACCCTCCTGATCTCGATCTCCCGGCGATCAACTATCTCCCGGATCAGGTGATACCGCCTCAGAATATGCCTGGATCGCTGATGGGACCTGGGTTCCTTGGCCAAAGCCACCGCTCCATTGTTATCGCAATACAAAGGTATTGGATGCTCAATGGATGGAACCACTCCAAGTTCAGTAATGAACTTCTTGATCCAGACAGCTTCTTTAGCAGCATCGTTGGCAGCGATGTATTCAGCCTCCATCGTCGAGTCTGCCACGGTTTCCTGCTTGGAACTCTTCCTGTAGGGTTCCTAGGCACTCTCAAGAGGTCTCACAAAGCATCAACCATGCCAATTTCAAATTTTAACGGTGCCGAGAAACCCTAATACGGATCGTTGGCTAGATGTTTAGGCGAAAAAGCAAACTAGTTAACACTTAACTACAAGAATACGGAAATACAACCTTTGTAGATCCGGTTCTCCACCTCCATAGCTCCGCAATGAAGTCTCCTCGCTGTCCTCATACAATCCCGGGCTCTAGCGTCGGCTTCATCGGAGAAAGAGCGGGCAAGGTCGTCGGCTTCGTGCCGAAGATGATCTACGTCGAAGCATCGCAAGATCAAGCTCTCACTTCACCAAGTCAAGAAACTTGTGAAGTAAACACACTCTACTACTTGGCAAGAGGTAGAGGATGAAGAAATAGGAAGTGGGTAGACTTTAGAATTGGATTTCTCACTCATTTTCCCATTCCACCATTGTTGGTAGAAAGCTTTCTTCAAGGTTGAAGATGAAGAAGAAGAAGATAATGATATGATGAGTTAATTAAAAGGAATAATAAAAATGAATACTTATCATATCATTAACCATGGTAATGTGTAGAGAATCAATCATGGTTAAAGGAATGGTTAGGGTCAAGCTAGAGACAAAATGGTCACTTAGTCAAAGTGTTCATGAAGCTTCATGAAAACAACAAATGAAAGCCACCATTTCATTTCATTTTCTTTTATTCATTTATCACAAATAAATGGATAATAAAATAAGATAAATGAATAACAAATAATAAACCCTAACCATTTCATTAACCAAGGTTTAATATTTTACACTTAACCAAAAAGCATGTATCATCAAACATGATACAAGCAAGTGCACAAAATCATATCACATACATAATGCGCACATCCGAGTGAGAAAATCCATCTTAAAGTGAACCGATACTAGTTAATGCAAAGTAATATATCAAATATATAATTATACATTAAATCATTAAATCAACACTTGATTTAACGATCCGGTCATATCGTATATAACCGACTAGTATCCAATGTACCGATTTATTGAATCAATCCTTGATTCGATAATTAAGGTATATCGCATATAACCTAATCGATACATTCTTCGCGAGAATGGAATACGGTATCACATACACGTATTATTCTCGGTCCCGGACATATCTCATATGCGCTCCTATTTCGTTTCGCTTGAGCCAGGAAACCTCTGTGTAGGACTCTAAAGACTCGTCAATACGCCGGCAGCAGGTGATGATCATATCAAACACCCACAAGCCGCAAGCGGTCTGCTAAACGTAACGGCCACCCGGGTATTGAGCGATCTGAAGATCGACGAGCAAGCCCGCTCACACTCCAGTGAATCCAACCAGTAACACTACCGTACAGTCCGGTCTGATCGTCTGATATGTCGCATATCTCGCCTAGGGGTGGTAAACGTCAGACCCCAATAGCTCGATAAGTCGTGTCGATATGAGGTCTATAACAATGCGAGAAACTACTGGTAACACTTACCAGTAAATCTCAGCAACCCTGGCCAGGGATTTCCGGTTATAGCCAATCGAACACAGCGCTACATCAACTCCCTATACCGGGAGAGACGAATCCCTTCCTATCGCTCATTGCCTCCATGTGACTCGGGACTGTACCCAAAAACCACCATTTTGCACGCCCACTTGGACGTGGTAAGATGGAAATCAAAGTACAGTGGGAACCACACAAGACCCTATGACGATCTCGGGTCAACAGACTACTCTGTACCAGTGTCACCAGAGAACTGCCATCTGACGTGAGGTATAATACTATCTGGGAGTTCTCGGCGAGTCCGTCCAGTGTACCCAGTCTCTACTGAGCACCCGTATATCATCTCTGATGTCAAACACCAATGGATATGGGATCATCCATCGCCCATCTGTATGGGTCGAGAAGGTACACGCTAGTCTACTTTGGTATATCGATGCCCCGTCTCGATACACCCACGACTAGGGACTTTGAAGGATGTACTTATGGACTACCACGTCCCCACTAGTATGATCCGCATCATAGTTCAGGTAGTTAAGTACACATCCTAAGGGCTTTACCAACATGTAACAGAGAGAAAATCAGTATACACGTTAAGGTAAAGATCAACCAGATAGCATACTATCATGTCGAGCAAGAAAGTCCTCCCTATATATGTCCCAGCATCCACTACAATATACATCCTATGTACAGTAATGGCCTCTAGGGCATACATATAACTAACAATCTCCCACTTGCACTAGGGCCATCTGTAGCAGTGGTTGTAGTATCTCATACTCAACCATCCCATAAAAATCTCTCTCTGGGAACAGGCCTTTGTGAGTGGATCCGCTGTGTTGTCCTCTGAGTCTACTCTCCAAACCTCGATCACCCTGGAGATCATCCATCTCCTTGATCAGGTGACACTGCCTTAGAATATGTCTGGATCACTGATGGGACCGGCGTTCCTTGGCATAAGCCAAAACTCCATTGTCACACAATGGGAGGAGCAAAGTTCATCTTATGAACTAATATACACCCAGACTGCCTCTTTGGTAGCATCTTAAGTAGCGATGTATCCTACCTTTATCTTCTAGTATGCCACGGTATCTAGCTTGGAACTCTTCCAATCTTACCGTCCCTTTACTGAGGGAAAAGACAATGCCTGTGACTGACATTCAGTCGTCTTTATCACCCTGGAACACTTCCAGTGATTCTCCCCAGGGTCGATTGATACCATCTCACTACAGCTAGTGAGTATCCTAACATCCATTTAGATCCATCTCATAGATCCAAAATCCAGGATTTAGGAGGTATCACTTTGATCCTATATGGAGAATCATTGTGATAAGCGGAGATTGATCGAGCGTAGCATAGGAAACTCCTTCCCTATCAAGAGTATGTTATCCACGTACTCTACGAGGATCGTCACCATACTCCCTACTACCTTTTTGTTTATACAAGGTTCATCTACCATTTTGATGATGTCAAACTCATTGACTACTTCATCAAAACAGACGTTCCAACTCCGCGATGCCTGCTTTATCCTATAAAACATCTTGCACACGTTTCCGCTGCTCCCACTGTTTACGAAGCCTTCTGGCTGTGTACTTATAGACGTTCTCTTCTAAAACACATTTAGAAAAGCAGTCATGGCACCCAACCGCCAGATATCGTAGTCATGGTACGTAGCCGTGGCAAGTAGGATCTGGATAGACTTAAGCATAGCTACTTGAAAAGGTTTCATCATTATCCACACTTGGTCAATGATGCAAACTTTTAACAAGTCTAGCTTTGAAAGTCTCAACTTTTCGATGTACACCAAGTAATCTTCTCAAGATATACTTGCTCCTGATGGGGATTTAACCCTTCAGATATAGCATCCAAAGTCCATACTTTGTTGGTGTATAAGGATTCCATCTCAGATCGCTAAGCATCCAGCCATTCTTACAGAGTCACATTCCTGATGGCCAGCTCGAAAATAGTTGGGTCATCATCTCATGATTCAATCCTCGCTCCCACTGTTATAGAGAAACCGAAGTATCTCTCAGGTGGGTGAGGAACCCTACTAGATCGGCGGAGAGGCTGAGGTTCGTTGGTAACTATTGAATCCTTTGGTTTTATCAAATCATCAGCTGCAGTTTGTATAGCTGGAACCTTTCCAGTTGTACATTACAGGCCTTGCCTCGAGCTTGTCCGGATTTTGCTTTTAGACACAGGCCGGTCAACCCTAAATCTTAACTAACTTAAGATATGGGCTCTTCCCTTTCCATATCACATATGAAGTGGTAGGCAACTGATTTGATTCGAACCCTATTCAATAGGTATGCAGCTTCTCAAGTGCATAACTCCCAAAAAGGAAATAGGTAACTCAGTAGTACTCATCATAGAGCACACCTTATCATATAGGGTGTGATTGCTCCACCCCAATATACCATCGTGCTATGGTGTAAGCGGAGGAGTAATGCTGAGAGAGAATCTCATTCTCTTTTAGAATAGTCCAGGAATTCCGTGCTCAAGTATTCTCCTCCTTGATCTCATCAAAGGACATAATACTTATACCCGTTTTGGTTCTCTACTTCTAAATCATATTCTGTGAATATCTCAAAAGGTTCGGACTTGTGTTTCAACAGGAACATATGTCTGAATCTTGAGAGATTATCAGAGAATGTAATGAAGTATAAAGAACCGGTCTAGGCATGTGTAGACAGGGGACCTACATACATCAACATGTATCATCCCAAGAGTTTACTAACTCTTTCTCTGTTTCCAGTAAACAGAGCTGGTGTCATTATATCTTTGTGACATGACTGGCAAGTTTCACAAGATGTAAATTCAAACAGATTTAAATATGCATCTAAATGTAACTTCAGCTAGTCGGGTCGCATTGATATGACCTAGTCTACAATGCCTCAAGAAGGATTCGTTCATTCCTGAACTCTTCCTCTTGTGTGTGTTCCGTATACTAAAGAACTGTAGTTTGATTTAGAACGTCAATGCTTTTAGATAACGTGCCTGAACCGATCAACTTTTGATATAGGAAATGTTCAAAACATTATCCAACTATACAAAATTTTATCATTTCTTTACTAATAAAGAGATAGATATGATTTTGTATATCAGGTTCGGTATCTAATAACATTTGTTCAGAATCAATGTATTCGTAATACAGGATGACAGTGACCAACAGACTTGGCTGCAACTCTTGCCCCGTTTTCTGCCTCATGAAACTTATCACCCGTTCTCAGTTCTTTACCTATCTGTAGCCCATGTAACATATTACATATGCGGGATCCTGATCCGGTATCATATACCCAGGACGTAAAGGACACTGAGAAACAGTTCTCTGTAATGAACACACCCGAAGATGATGCATCAACATGCACTCTCTTCGTTTGGGCGGCACGGGAATTCTGGTAATCCCCAATTTCCTGCTCTGTCTTATAACAATTATAAGTTGGAGCGGGACCAACATTCCCCAGCTCAGTATAATAAGTGGGTTCGGTCAAATATTCCGTATTATTATCTTGATTAAGGCGTGATATGGTCGCTACCAGGAGAGAAAGAGAAGAAAACACTCAGCGTGCGCTCTTGCAAGAATAGATTGGTTATTATTTTATCTAATCAGGATGGCTCCCACTGCTTTTTATCAAATCTTCCTTCAAACCCTAAAAGGAAAAACTAGCCGGGATTAATTACACACTACAAGTTCGCCAATCTTTCAGCCAGGCCAGTGTCAGTACTTTGAGGGAGGTCCCCCGTGCTTTCGCACGAACCTAATTAATGTAAACCTCGTTTTCCCAGAGGCGTAACCCCGTTGACACCTTTCTAGACACCTACTTGATCGGCTAATTGTAATGTATAAAACTCTCCCAGGAGTAACTCTTACTCGCAGCGGGTATCGGGATCCAACTATCTCATAGAAGGTATGCAATCTCATTGCAAATTTCAACACTTGAAATTCCCGATAATATTTTGCCCCTAGCAGCTCTATGACCTTAACATAGTCAACAAATCATAAGTGCTAGTCAAGTTCAACCTGTCATTTCCCGATTGAATTAAACCCACCCGCACGACCCTTAACATAGTCAACAAAGTCGCACGACTACCCTAATCCAATCGCATCATATGCTTATGCAGATAAGCACTAATTAGCTACCGCACACTACGCCTTAACATAGTCAACAAACGTAGCACGAATACTAACTAGTACTTATCTGAAATGACGGAGGGCTACGACAGGTTTTTCTGAAAACCTATTGCGTAATGAACTTGATATCGTTATAGAATCAAATGATTTTAAAATGGAGTGCTTTTGAGGCTTTTCTAGTTTTGCTAAAGGAGTCACTCCCGGTAAAGGGATCGTCGGTCCTTTCCTCGTCGAATGAGGTATGGGATATATCATATATATCACTGTGCAAAGCAAAAACTCTTAAAAGCAATCAAAAGTCAAACCGAGTGTGTAGCATCTGCCAGTTATTGCTAAAGGAGTCACTCCCGGTGAAGGGATCTCGGTCCTTTCCTCATCGAATAAGGTGCAGGATATATCACATATACCTCTATGCAAAGCAAGAACTGTAGCTACCATTTTTAATTTTGAAATTCGATTCTACAACATCTTAGGTTTCTTTTCTTTCATTAATCACATTAATGAAGTCCCATCATTTAAGTACCTAAACATCACAGATAAATACGACGTACACTTATGCCATCCGCATTCGCCTCGATGTCCCCTCGTGCACCGTTAGGTTAGGTAACTAACGGCAGAGCGGGGCAGGGCTAGCGCTGGTGTAAAACATAAGTAACGTCTATATAATATATCATATATACTATATAAAGTATCTATCACAGAACATCACATGATCACATCATAGATATCGCAGCAGAAGAATCATATGAAATATTGGATATACTAGGACGTCCGTGTTTTCAATACGAGCCAGTATAAAACACGGATTCCACGGTCGCGATGAATAGCCAAACCCACACCCCTAGACCCCTACGAGAGCGGCAAGCAACCCTACCAATTCTAGAGTTAGGAGACCCGGACTCGACTCCTCGAGTTGGTCTCCCACTGGACTCCAGAACCCGGTTACTTGTGCTCCCCTCCTTGGGTCTATCCTAGTGCGGAAAAGTAAATAATATACAACAGGTGACATCTTCCGCAACCTGGAAGTGCCCCAATAAAAGAATATTACATACAAGTTTTTACATGAATGAAAATGAAAAACACTCATCTCACATAAAAACCCCCGGCTATTCAAACACGACGATCCAATATAACATATCCAGCAACACATAACATCACATGCCATCAACGTAAGTAAATATGCGCATCCCAATTGTCGTTGACATATAGCAACGAAACCGGCGATATCACATATTACACTTACGGTCACAGGAAAAAAAAGTGTAAAACTACAATAGTTGGAATCCGCAATCTCCTCAGACATCGCATGCCTGACCAAATGAATTCTTTAGACATCGCATGCCTAACAATTATAAACCCCGCATTTTAGTCTCAAAATCGAAAACACTTTTCAATGTCAAGTCGGGCAATTCAACAAGATTCCCGACATCCTGATCGAATGCTCGTCGCAAACTTCAGTAGACGGCCGCACCCCTGATACCGTCGACGAAGTGCACCAAGGCGGAACACCGCTACCGCGAGCACCCGAACGGATGCTTTCGGCGACGGGGTTCTCCTACAGTCACTTGGTCGGGGCTATGGAGTGAGGCTGTCTATTAAGTTTACCCGGCGAGTGTCTGCGTACGCTACGTGATTGCGACGGACTTTTGATCACATCAAAATTCCGTGGCAACCGATCAATTGAGACTAAACTGCTATGTTTATAACATTCATTCAGTTATCTCATAACTCATTGTGAATTCCAATTATTGTATCCCATTCCAGATAAATAGAAAATGTTAAACTTTCCGATTGAACATTCGAACACCCAAGTTTTCCCAATACAGATCAACACATGAAATAAGTCTAACAACATTCAGTTCGTGCCTCAGTACCAACGGTCCAGCCGTAGAAGGGTCAAGCCAACGCCTCACATGTGGCACGCCGTACTGCCCCAAACACGAAGGTTCAAAGGGCAGTTCAAGACGGTCACATAATCGAGTTAAGGTTTGTTGTCTTCTAGAGGGACCATCGCGTTACTTGCACTACTTAGAACGTCGTTAAACTACGGAAAAATCCAACACTTGGAAATTTCCCGACAGGGGAAAAATTGGGTATTTATATCCGGTCGAACTTTTTAACATATTCTAAAATTTATATGGAAAGCCACACAGACAAAATTTGATAATCCGATCGAACGTTCGAATCCCCAAAACAACCCAGAAAATTCAACTCTTGAATTAAATATTAAAAATTCCCAGAAAATCCATCACTATCAATTAGGAGTTACTGTGCAACAATGACAGTGAAATACGGCCGTACGGCCGCGGATCCGCCGCATGAGCCAAGCTCATGCCGCGGAACCGCGGTGGTTTAGTTGAATTAGGCTGTCGTCTTGCACCAGAACTCTTAGATCTTCCTGCTGAATTTTTTAGCAATTTTTAATTTGGAAAAATCCACGTTTTTGAAAAAAGGACAGAGAGCATGGAAATTATGGGGTTTCGGTTCGTTCGGACTTCAAATTCCGTCTAGACTTCGCCTAAGGCTCTAGCTAGGCTCTGATACCACTGTAGGGTTCCTAGGCACTCTCAAGAGGTCTCACAAAGCATCAACCATGCCAATTTCAAATTTTAACGGTGCCGAGAAACCCTAATACGGATCGTTGGCTAGATGTTTAGGCGAAAAAGCAAACTAGTTAACACTTAACTACAAGAATACGGAAATACAACCTTTGTAGATCCGGTTCTCCACCTCCATAGCTCCGCAATGAAGTCTCCTCGCTGTCCTCATACAATCCCGGGCTCTAGCGTCGGCTTCATCGGAGAAAGAGCGGGCAAGGTCGTCGGCTTCGTGCCGAAGATGATCTACGTCGAAGCATCGCAAGATCAAGCTCTCACTTCACCAAGTCAAGAAACTTGTGAAGTAAACACACTCTACTACTTGGCAAGAGGTAGAGGATGAAGAAATAGGAAGTGGGTAGACTTTAGAATTGGATTTCTCACTCATTTTCCCATTCCACCATTGTTGGTAGAAAGCTTTCTTCAAGGTTGAAGATGAAGAAGAAGAAGATAATGATATGATGAGTTAATTAAAAGGAATAATAAAAATGAATACTTATCATATCATTAACCATGGTAATGTGTAGAGAATCAATCATGGTTAAAGGAATGGTTAGGGTCAAGCTAGAGACAAAATGGTCACTTAGTCAAAGTGTTCATGAAGCTTCATGAAAACAACAAATGAAAGCCACCATTTCATTTCATTTTCTTTTATTCATTTATCAAAAATAAATGGATAATAAAATAAGATAAATGAATAACAAATAATAAACCCTAACCATTTCATTAACCAAGGTTTAATATTTTACACTTAACCAAAAAGCATGTATCATCA
Organism: Agapanthus africanus; assembly: GCA_030015575.1. Taxonomy (NCBI): domain Eukaryota; kingdom Viridiplantae; phylum Streptophyta; class Magnoliopsida; order Asparagales; family Amaryllidaceae; genus Agapanthus; species Agapanthus africanus. The sequence continues at coordinate 114,847,423 of CM057340.1, read as the reverse complement.
AACATGATACAAGCAAGTGCACAAAATCATATCACATACATAATGCGCACATCCGAGTGAGAAAATCCATCTTAAAGTGAACCGATACTAGTTAATGCAAAGTAATATATCAAATATATAATTATACATTAAATCATTAAATCAACACTTGATTTAACGATCCGGTCATATCGTATATAACCGACTAGTATCCAATGTACCGATTTATTGAATCAATCCTTGATTCGATAATTAGGGTATATCGCATATAACCTAATCGATACATTCTTCGCGAGAATGGAATACGGTATCACATACACGTATTATTCTCGGTCCCGGACATATCTCATATGCGCTCCTATTTCGTTTCGCTTGAGCCAGGAAACCTCTGTGTAGGACTCTAAAGACTCGTCAATACGCCGGCAGCAGGTGATGATCATATCAAACACCCACAAGCCGCAAGCGGTCTGCTAAACGTAACGGCCACCCGGGTATTGAGCGATCTGAAGATCGACGAGCAAGCCCGCTCACACTCCAGTGAATCCAACCAGTAACACTACCGTACAGTCCGGTCTGATCGTCTGATATGTCGCATATCTTGCCTAGGGGTGGTAAACGTCAGACCCCAATAGTTCGATAAGTCATGTCGATATGAGGTCTATAACAATGCGAGAAACTACTGGTAACACTTACCAGTAAATCTCAGCAACCCTGGCCAGGGATTTCCGGTTATAGCCAATCGAACACAGCGCAACATCAACTCCCTATACCGGGAGAGACGAATCCCCTCCTATCGCTCATTGCCTCCATGTGACTCGGGACTGTACCCAAAAACCACCATTTTGCACGCCCTCTTGGACGTGGTAAGATGGAAATCAAAGCACAGTGGGAACCACACAAGACTCTATGACGATCTCGGGTCAGCAGACTACTCTGTACCAGTGTCACCAGAGAACTGCCATCTGACGTGAGGTATAATACCATCTGGGAGTTCTCGGCGAGTCCGTCCAGTATACCCAGTCTCTACTGAGCACCCGTATATCATCTCTGATGTCAAACACCAATGGATATGGGATCATCCATCGCCCATCTGTATGGGTCGAGAAGGTACACGCTAGTCTACTCTGGTATATCGATGCCCCGTCTCGATACACCCACGACTAGGGACTTTGAAGGATGTACTTATGGACTACCACGTCCCTACTAGTATGTCCGCATCATAGTTCAGGTAGTCAAGTACACATCCTAAGGGCTTTACCAACATGTAACAGAGAGAAAATCAGTATACACGTTAAGGTAAAGATCAACCAGATAGCATACTATCATGTCGAGCAAGAAAGTCCTCCCTATATATGTCCCAGCATCCACTACAATATACATCCTATGTACAGTAATGGCCTCTAGGGCATACATATAACTAACACTTCCAGCTAACCGCCCCTCCGTAAAGGGTAAAGACAAAACCCGACTGCGATTTAGAGTCGTCCTTATCACTCTGGAAGCTCGAATCGGTAAAGGACTCCACTTGGAGTTCTCCGTTACCATACACCAAGAACATATCTCTAGTCCTTCGCAAGTACTTGAGAATGTTCTTCACAGCTGTCCAGTGACTCTCTCCAGGATCTGCTTGATACCGACTCACTACACTTAGTGAGTATGCAACATCGGGTCTGGTACATAGCATCGCATACATGATAGAGCCTACTGCCGAAGCATAGGGTATCCCTTGCATGCGAGCTCTCTCCAAATCAGTCTTGGAAGACATCTTTTTGGAGAGAGTGAGTCCAGAGATCGTGGGCAAGTTCCCACGCTTGGATTCTTCCATACTAAACCTCTTTAGTATGGTGTCAATGTACCTGGATTGGGACAATCCCAATATCCGTTTGGATCTATCTCTATAGATCCTAATTCCTAATATGCAGGAGGCATCACCAAGATCTTTCATTGAGAATCTTTGTGATAAGAAGAGCTTGACCGATTGCAGCATAGGAATATCATTTCCTATCAAGAGTATGTCGTCCACGTACAATACGAGGAAGACAACCTTACTCACTGCCACCTTCTTGTAGATACAAGGTTCATCTGGATTTTTGACGAAATCAAACTCTTTGATAATGACGTCAAAGCAGATGTTCCAACTCCGCGATGCTTGCTTTAATCCATAAATGGATTTAAGCAGCTTGCACACCTTCCCGTTGCTCCCACTGTCTATGAAGCCCTTTGGCTGAGTCATGTACACGCACTCTTCTAAATCACCATTTAGAAAGGCGGCCTTAACATCCATTTGCCAGATTTCGTAGTCATGATATGCAGCGATGGCAAGCATGATCCGGATGGATTTAAGCATAGCCACTGGAGAAAAGGTCTCGTCATAGTCCACACCTGGTCTTTGACGAAAACCCTTTGCTATAAGTCTAGCTTTGAAAGTTTCCACTTTCCCATCTACACCAAGTTTTTTCTTGAAGATCCACTTGCTCCCAATGGGTTTTACCCCTTCAGGAGCAACTTCCAAAGTCCATAATTTGTTGGTGTACATGGATTCCATCTCGGACCGCATAGCATCCAGCCATTTCACTGAGTCCCCACTCGTGATGGCCTGCTCGAAACTAGTTGGGTCATCATCCTCCATGATGCAATCCTCACTGCCACCATCAATGAGAAAACCATAGTATCTCTCAGGTGGACGAGAAACCCTACTAGATCGGTAGAGAGGCTGGGGTACGTCGGACACCACTGAATCCTCTGGTTCTACTAAATCGTTAGTTGCAGTTTGTGATGCTGGAACCTCTTCCAGCTCTACCTCTTTACCATTAATTTCTTTTGCAAGAAATTCCCTTACTAAAAAGGTGGCATGTTGAGCAACAAACACTCTTTGTTCCTCAGCTTAATAGAAAAAATATCCTTGAGAATTTTTAGAATATCCCACAAACTTGCAAAGGACTGACCGTGCCTCGAGTTTGTCCGGATTTTGCTTTTTAACATAGGCCGGACAGCCCCATATCTTAATACGTTTAAAATATGGTCTCTTGCCACTCCATATCTCATATGGTGTGGTAGGTACAGATTTAGACGGAACCAGATTCAATAGGTATATGGTTGTCTCAAGCGCATACCCCCAAAAGGAAATAGGTAACTCAGCATTACTCATCATTGAACGCACCATATCTAATAGGGTGCGATTCCTTCGTTCCGATACACCGTTGTGCTGTGGTGTATAAGGAGGAGTAAGCTGAGAGAGAATCCCATTCTCTTTTAGATAATCCAGGAATTCACTGCTTAAGTATTCACCTCCTCGATCAGATCGAAGAATCTTAATACTTTTGCCCGTTTGGTTCTCTACCTCGTGCTTATATTCTTTGAATTTCTCAAAAGCTTCAGACTTGTGTTTCAACAGGAACACATGCCCGTATCTAGAGAGATCGTCAGTGAATGTAATGAAGTAGGAAGAACCATTTCTGGCGTGTGTAGACATTGGACCGCATACATCACTATGTACCAGTCCCAAGAGTTCAGTAACTCTTTCTCCGTGTCCCGTAAACGGAGTTTTGGTCATTTTTCCTTTCAGACATGAATGGCAAGTGTCATAAGATGATAATTCGAATGAATTCAAATATCCATTCTTATGCAACTTAGCTAGTCGTGTCTTATTGATATGGCCAAGTCTACAGTGCCACAAGAAGGATTCGTTCATTTCTGAGCTTTTGCTTTTGTGTGTGTTTTGTATATTGAAGACTGTATTTTGATTGAGAATGAATATGCCATTATGTAGCGAGCCTGATGCAATCAACCTTTGATCCAGGAATATGTTCATAGCATTATCCTTTACTACAAAATTATATCCTTCTTTACTTAATAAAGAAACTGATATAATGTTGCACATCATGTTCGGTATATAATAGCACTCATTCAGGACTAGTGTATTACCATTTGGTAATACCAGGTGATATATGCCAACTGCTTTGGCTGCAACATTTGCTCCATTCCCTACTTGAACGGAATGATCACCTTTTCCCAGTTCTCTACCTTTCCGTAGCCCATGTAACTGCTTACATATGTGGGATCCTGATCCGGTATCTAATACCCAGGACGTAGGGTGAACTGAGAAACAGTTCTCAATAACAAACACACCCGAAGAAGGTGCATCAACATGCACGTTCTCCGTTTGGGCGGCTTGAGAATCTAGATATTCTCCTGTTTCCTGTTCAGCTTTATAACATTTATAAGATAGAACGGGTCCAACTTTCCCCTGCACAGTATAACATGCGGGTTCGGTCAATACATCCATATTATTATCTTTATTAGGGCATGAAATGGTCGCTACCTGGAGAGAGAGAGAAGAAAACACTTTAGCGTATGCTCGTGCAAGATCAGATTGGTTATTATCTTATCTAATCAGGATGGCTCCCACTGTTTTTATCAAATCTTCCTTCAAACCCTAAAAGGAAAAACTAGCCAGGATTAATTACACACTACAAGTTCGCCAATCTTTCAGCCAGGCCAGTGTCGGTACTTTGAGGGAGGTCCCCCGTGCTTTCGCACGAACCTAATTAATGTAAACCTCATTTTCCCAGAGGCGTAACCTCGTTAACACCTTTCTAGACACCTACTTGATCGGCTAATTGTAATGTGTAAAACTCTCCCAGGAGTAACTCTTACTCGCAGTGGGTATCGGGATCCAACTATCTCATAGAAGGTATGCAATCTCATTGCAAATTTCAACACTTGAAATTCCCGATAATGCTTTTGCCCCTAGCGATCTATGACCTTGACTAAGTCAACAAACCATAAATCGCAAGTCAAGTTCAACCCGTACATTTCCCGATTGATTTAAACCCACCCGTACGACCCTTGACTGAGTCAACAAGGCCGTGCGAATGCTCTAATCCAATCACATCTCATGTTGTTACAGATAAACATAATTTAGCTACCATACACTATGCCTTGACTAAGTCAAAAAACATAGCACGAATACTAAATAATATCTATCTGAAATGACGGAGGGCTACGCGGGTTCTTTCAGAAAAAACCATGAGCGTAATGAACTTGATATCGTTGTAGAATCGAATGAAGTTTTGAAATGGAGTGATTTTGAGGCTTTTCTAGTTTTGCTAAAGGGGTCACTCCCGGTGAAGGGATCGTCGGCCCTTTCCTCGTCGAATGAGGTGCGGGATATATCATATATATCACTGTGCAAAGCAAAAACTCTTAAAAGCAATCAAAGCCAAACCGAATGTGTAGCATCTGCCAGTTACTGCTAAAGGAGTCACTCCCGGTGAAGGGATCTCGGTCCTTTTCTCATCGAATAAGGTGCAGGGTATATCATATATACCGCTATGCAAAGCAAGAACTGTAGCTACCTGTTTTGTTTAAAATTTGATTCTACAACATCTTAGGTTTCTTTTCTTTCATTAATCACATTAATGAAGTCCCATCATTTAAATACCTAAACATCACAGATAAATACGACGTACACTTATGCCATCCGCATTCGCCTCGATGTCCCCTCGTGCACCGTTAGGTTAGGTAACTAACGACAGAGCAGGGCAGGGCTAGTGCGGGTGCAAAACATAAGTAACGTCTATATAATATATCATATATACTATATACTGTATCTATCACAGAACATCACATGATCACATCACAGATATCGCAGCAGAAGAAACATATGAAATATTGGATATACTAAGACGTCCGTGTTTTCAATACGAGCCAGTATAAAACACGGATTCTACGGTCGTGATGAATAGCCAATCCCACACCCCTAGACCCCTACGAGAGCGGCAAGCAACCCTACCAATTCTAGGGTTAGGATGCCCGGACTCGACTCCTCGAGTTGGTCTCCCACTGGACCCCAGAACCCGGTTACTTGTGCTCCCCTCCTTGGGTCTATCCTAATGCGGAAAAGTAAATAATATACAAAGGGTGAAAACTTCCGCAACCTGGAAGTGCCCCAAATAAAAGAATATTACATACAAGTTTTTACATGAATGAAAATGAAAAACACTCATCTCACATAAAAACCCCCGGCTATTCAAACACGACGATCCAATATAACATATCCAGCAACACATAACATCACATGTCATCAACGTAAGTAAGTATGCATACCCCAATTGTCGTTGACATATAGCAACGAAACCGGCGATATCACATATTACACTTACGGTCACAGAAAAGAAAGTGTAAAACTACAACAGTTGGAATCCGCAACCTCTTTAGACATCACATGCCTAACAGTTATAAACCCCGCATTTTAGTCCCATTATCGAAAACTCTTTTCAATATCATGTGGGACTAAACTGCTAGATTTATAACATTCATTCAGTTATCTCATAACTGTTTGTGAATTCCAATTATTGTATCACATTCCAGAAAAACAGAAAATGTTAAACTTTCCGATCGAACAGTCGAATACCCAAGTTTTCCCGATACAGCTCAACACATGAAATAAGTCTAACAACATTCAGTTCGTGCCTCAGTACCAACGGTCCAGCCGTAGAAGGGTCAAGCCAACGCCTCACATGTGGCACGCCGTACTGCCCCAAACCCGAAGGTTCAAAGGGCAGTTCAAGACGGTCACATAATCGAGTTAAGGTTTGTTGTCTTCTAGAGGGTCCATCGCGTTACTTGCATTACTTAGAACGTTGTTAAGCTACTGAAAAATCCAACACTTGGAAATTTCCCGACAGGGGAAAAATTGGGTATTTATATCCGGTCGAACTTTTTAACATATTCTAAAATTATCCGGAAAGCCACATAGACAAAATTTGATACTCCGATCGAAACACCGAATCCCCAAAACAACCCCTGAAAATTCAACTCTTGAATAAAAATTAAAAATTCCCAGAAAATCCAGCATTATCAATTAGGAGTTACTGTGTAAAATATATTAAATAAGGTGGCCGTACGGCCGCGGATCCGCCGCACGAGCCATGCTCGTGCCGCGGATCCGCGGCAGTTCAATGGATTTAGGAACACGAATTTCACAGAAACTCTTAAAATCACCTGCTGATTTTTCTGCATATTTTTAATATTGAAAAAACCAGATTTTTAAAAATTGGACAGAGAGCAATTTGAAAATGTGTTTTCGGGTTCGTTCGGACTTCAAACTCCGTCTAGACTTCGCCTAAGGCTCTAGCTTGGCTCTGATACCACTGTAGGGTTCCTAGGCACTCTATAGAGGTCTCACAAGGCATCGACCATGCCAAATTAAAATTTTATGGGTGCCGAGAAACCCTTAATACGGATCGTCGACTAGATTTCTAGGCGAAACATTAAACTAGTTTACACATTAACTAAAGGAAGAGAGCTACAACCTTTGTAGATCCGGTTATCCACTTCCTTAGCTCCACGTGGGTGTCCTCTCGCTGTCCATCATGAATCCCGAACTCATTCGTCGGCTTCATCGGAGAAACGGGCGGAATAGGTCGTCGGCTTCGTGTCAAAGACGATCTACGTCGAGGCATCACAAGTTCAAGCTCCGACTTCATAAAGTTGTGAAACTTGTGAAGAAAACACCCAAAACAACTTGGCAAGAGGTAGAGGGTGAAGAAATAGGAGGTGGGTTCACTTTAGAATTGGATTTCACTCACTTTTGCTCAAGTTGCCATTGATGGCATCTAGTTTTCTCCCTTGAAGAAGAAGGAGAAGATGAAGCTAGAATATGATAAGATCTTTTGATAATAGAAAAATAAATCAATACTTATCATATCTTAACCAAGGTTAAGTGTAGAGAAAAGACCATGGTAAATGAGAAGGGTTAGGGTTAAGCTAGAAGACAAAATGGTTTCTTTAGTCAAACCTTCATGAAGCTTCAACAAGCTTCATGATAAAAAGAAACCATTATGTTTTCATTTATCCATTTATATAAATAAAGAATGGATAAATAAATGAGAGAATAAATCAAAACCCTAATTATCTACTTAACCATGGTTTAATTCTTTACACTTAACCAAATGAACAAGTATCATCAAACATGATACAAAAATGTGCACAAAAGCATATCACATATACAATGTGCATCAAGTGAGAAAAATCCGTTTAAAATGAACCAATACTAGTTAATGCAAAGTAATATATCAAATATATAATTAAACATTAAATCATTAAATCAACATTTGATTCAATGATCCGGTCATGTCGCACATAACCGACTAGCATTCAATGTATCGATTTATCGAATCAACGATTCGATAATTAGGTCATATCGAATATAACCAATCGAAACATTTATCGCGAGAATGAAATGCGGTATCACATACATGCATTATTCTCGCTCCCGCACATATCTCATATGCGCTCCTATTTCGTTTCGCTTGAGCCAGGAAACCTCTGTGTAGGACTCTAAAGACTCATCAATACGCCGGTAGCAGATGATGATCATATCAAGCACCCACAAGCCGCAAGCGGTCTGCTAAACGTAACGGCCATCCGGGTATTGAGCGATCAGAAGATCGAGGAGCTAGCCTGCTCACACTCCTGTGAATCCAACCAGTAACACTTACCGTATAGTCCGTCTGTTCGTCTGATATGTCGCATATCAAGTCTAGGGGTGGTATACGTCAGATCCCAATAACCGATAAGTCGTGCCGATGTGAGGCTCATAACGGGTCGAGAAACTACTGGCAATACTTACCAGCAAATCTCTGATCAGCCCTGGCCAGGGACTTCCCTGTTACGGCCAATCGAGCACAGCGCAACATCAACCCCCAATACCGGGAGAGACGAAACCCCTCCTATCGCTCATTGCCTCCATGTGACTCGGGACTGTACCCAAAGACCACCGTTTTGCACGCCCTCATGGACGTGGTAAGGTGGAGATCAAAGCACAGTGGGAATCACACAAGACTCTATGACGATCTCGGGTCTACAGACTAACCTGTACAAGTGTCACCTGAGAACTGCCATCTGACGTGAGGTATAATACCATCTGGGAGTTCTCGGCGAGTCCGTCCAGTGTACCCAGTCTCCACTGAGCACCCGTATACCATCTCTGATGTCAAACACCAATGGATATGGGATCATCCATCGCCCATCTCATGGGTCGAGAAGCGTATACGCTAGTCTACACTGGTATATCGATGCCCCGTCTCGATACACCCACGACTAGGGACCATGAAGGATGTACTTATGGACTACCATGTCCCCACTAGTATGATCTGCATCATAGTCCAGGTAGTCAAGTACACATCCTAAAGGCTTTATCAACATGTAACTATAAGACAGTTTAAAGAGACAAGTGTACATGTTAAGATAAAGAGTAACCAGATAGCATACTATCATATTGAGCAAGAAAGTCATCTCTATATATGTCCAAGCATCCAATATAATATACATCATCTGTACAATACTGGCCTCTAGGGCATACATACAACTAACAGGGATAACTCCGCCAGCTCCAACGGTGGAGATCGATGCTGCTGTTCCAACTAGGAACAGCTTTGAATTGCTGAACATGGTGCGCAGAAACTCTCCTACTGCGGTGCTGAAGAAAACTCCTTCACCTATGGAGGATACTCCAGAGAAGAAGCTGGAGTAGCCCCCTCAACGGCTACCCTCTAAAATTTACAAGGCCTGGCGACAGATCCAGGAGTCGATGATTGATCAAGACTATCTCCGCCGACAGAAAACGATGAAGGTTCGGCAGGGGAAGGATTACTCCGTCAAGCCACAAAAAGTAACGGCTACTTGGGTGCCCACTACAGCGGCCCCCCCAACTTCAACCACTCAAAAGAAAAGGAGGCCGCAAAAAGCCCCTGTGAACATGGCGAACCGTAAACGCGCTGAGCACAAACACCCCAAGTCTGGGGGCATGGTGGTGCACACTGTTTATATGGCTTCTGGGAAGGAGGAAAGCCGTGCTTCGACGGGTCACCGACCGCTCACCCTATCTGTGACGAAAGCCCAGGAGCAGCAACAAAAGCTTCAGGAAATGATGACTGCAATGGCTGCACTTACCGGGCCAAAAGAAAGCTCGGAGGCGTCGTCAGAACAGCGTCACGAATAAGAAACTGACGCTGACTTCCTACGTAGAGTCCTCGAAAAGAAGGACAAAGAAGCCGCAGAGCAAGCGGCTAACATAAAATAAATGGCGCTCCTCTTCCAAGACATGATAGGGATGATGATCCAGCAAGATCCTCCTGCTGAAGATCCTCCGATTGTCCTTGATGATGACAAAGGAGAGACATCGAATCCTCCGCCGGCTCTTTCAGCAGCCAAGGAAGAAACCATTGCCAAGGCCGCACTGGATGACTATATAGCTCAGCAAATACGAGCTCATCAGGCGACTGGGCAAATTGCTAGAACTGGACGACCCTACCCGGGCTGGTATGACCAAATCAGTTACCCGCCGGGATATACGATCCGTAAATTCCATGTGTACAAGGGGACAGGGAATCCACATCAGCAAGTCGCTCAATTCAGGGCCTTATGCGGCAATACTGGAGGCGATGACAAATTGTTGCTTCGACAATTCGTCGGCAGCTTAGCAGAAACAGCCTAATGGTATTCGGAGCTACCTAACGACTCTGTCAAAACATTTGCGGAGATGGAGCTACTGTTTACACAAAGATTCACGAGTGCTAGTGGACGCACCCCGATAACAGCACTGATCAACGCCAGGATAAGGCCAGGCGAAACGTGGGTCCAATATGCAACACGATGGCGGAACCTATGGTCGAAATGCAAACAACGTATCGAAGAAGCGCCAGCGGTGGGCGTGTTCATGGGCACTCTCGATCCGCAGACGACTATATCCCAATTCATGATGTTCTTCAGGCCGACCACTTTTCTGGCCTTGATCGACAAATTAGCCCAAACGGACCAGATAGGCCATGGACCGTCTCCTCCAAAACTGGACTCTCGAAATGAGAAGGGGAAAGGAAAAGCGATCGTCGTCGCCAATACTCAACAACAACCGAGCAAATCAAAGCCGGTTGCTTGCCAAAACAACATGCGTCCACGCCCATCCCTTAAGGAGAGACTGGGACGTCCTTACTCGTTTCCTCAGAATAAAACAAGGAAACTATTTGAGCTGGCCACGCGCAACGGACTCATCAATCTGCCGAGTCCAAAACGTCTGTTGCAGCAAGGCGATCTCAATAATCCCAATTATTGCCCTTACCACCAAACGGTAAGTCACCCGATCGAGGATTGTTTCGTCTTTAAGGGATGGATCGAGGATCAGTACCTACAAGGCAAGTTCGCTCTGTCTGAAAACTGGAAGGTAAACCGACCACAGCCGCACACTCCAAAGAAGACAGACACGATGGGGGCAGCTTGTTCTTTTATCGAGGACGAAAAGAATGGAGAAGACTCATCAGATGAATCCGAAGATTACGTAGCGACTTGTCATGTGATCTCTCACTCATTGGCGGATGATGAAGAGGCTCCTTGCGCCGAGAAACTGAGGGCGGACCCTGAACTAGAAATTCTGCGACCGTCGGACGAGATGATCGATGCCTTCCTAAATGAGATTCGTATGAAAGTTAAAGCCAATCAAGAGCGTGAGATGGCCATACGGGAAGGAGCCAAACACCGCCGACTAGACGAAAGAGTCGAGGCACTCCCGTCAAATCAAAAGACATCTACTGCCGATAAAAACAAATTCAAGACGAGGAAAAGGTTTTCTAAGGCCATATCAATGGGAATGAAGCTACCACCCTCTGAAGAAAACACTCTCGACGGAGTAGAGATACATCCTAACTACTGCTTGTATCATCAGAAGATCATACATCCTAGTGAAGACCGCGACTCCTTTAAGTGTTGGTGGCAAGGGTATGTCGCTCAAAAGTAACACTTCAACAGGACAAAGCGTGAAGCTCGTAGACATCAGAAAAATGCGATAGATGAGCGCAAAAGAGCCGCTGACGACTGTCACATAGGCGACTCCAAGGGATCGCAAATTATCACTTTTGGAAGCGACTCTGACGAAGAAGCTTCCCTCAACCCTCTCCTCAAGGAATCCATTTCAAAAATGAAAGAATTGAGGAGTTGCGAGAACGTTCAGCCATGCAATCGCACGCTACTCGAAAAAAATCTCGGCCCCGCAAACAAAGGATCGAGCAGAAAGGATAAAGGGAAGGAAAAAATAGCCCTCATAGCCAACACTCAACAGCAATCGAGTGGCCCTAGACCGGTTGTTTGCCGAAACAATAAGCGGCAACCCCTCCATGAAAATTTGAAACGTCCTTACTCGTTTCCTCAAGATAAAACAAGGAGACTGTTCGAGCTGGCAGTGCGCGACAGACTCATCAATCTGCCGAGTCCAAAACGTCCTTTGCGACCAGGCGATGTTAACGATCTCAATTATTGCCCTTACCACCAAACGGTAAGTCACCTGATCGAGGATTGCTACGTCTTCAAAAACTGGATTGAAGACCAATACCAACGGGGCAAGTTCGTCATCTCCGAAAACTGGAAGGTGAGCCCGCCACAACCACATGCTCCGAGAAAGACGGATACACCGAGGGCATCATGCTCATTCATAGGGAAAGCCCTATTGACCGAAAAGTCAGTAAACTAGAGATTCGCTTCAAATACGGCAACGGACCGAAATGTCCTTACACTAACGACGGACCACTACGTCCTAAAACTAGCTGAAGACCGAAATGTCTTTAAACTACTACCGCAGCATCCTCAGGATGACGAGATAAAAAAAAAGGAATTAAAAAAATTAAAAAAATAAAATAAAGACGGTATGTCCATAAGCGAAATGGGCACGGATGAAAACCCGAAAGGGCACCGTGAGTAAAAACAGCAGGGCTACCGACGAGTCTTGTGAAAACTTGAAAATGCGCAACCTCGTTAGGAAAAAAAAAGCATAAAAAGAATAAAAGAAAGAAAGAAAGAAAACGGTATGTCCACAAGCAAAATGGGTACGGATGAAAACCCAAAAGGGCTCCGTGAGTAAAAACAACAGGGCTACCGGCGAATGTTTGTGAAAACCCGAAAGGGCGCAAGCTCGTTAAAAGACACTTACAGGGTCCTCTCGACCTTGTAAGGAGAAACCACCCGCGTGAGATCCTTACGACTCACAAGGGAGCAACACACTTAGGGATCCCCACGATTCCTAAGGAGAAATCACACTTGCGAGATCTTCACGACTCGTAAGGAGAATTCTCTTATGGAACCCTCACGGCTCATAAGATTTCAAAAGTCTTAAGTTACAGGGACCTGAACCTGTTCTTAAGCAACCCCCACAACCTCCAATACCGCCCTACAAGCGGTTCAGTATTGACCCTTGTATACAATCCACGGGCGCGAATAAGCATTTCCCTAACAAAGTCCCATCCGTGACTAGGGATATATTTACACGGTGAACAGCCCTTGTAAGTCCTCTCCACTTATAAGGAGAAAGCACTCTTGTAAGATCCTTACGACTTACAGGGGAACATACACTTAGGAATCCTCATGATCCCTAAGGAGAAAACACACCTATGAGATCCTCACGACTTGTAGGGAGAAATACCTTTATGAGACCCCTACGGCTCATGAAGTCAAAAGCCTTAGTCGACAGGACCCTAACCCTGTTCGCTAAGCCACCTTTGTTCGACATCGACAGAGGAAAATGATGATTCGCTCCTGGAAATATCCCAGTTGTAGCGATGCTGATGCCTAAACCGGTATCAAATTCCAAGTCCTTTTATGGCAAATGATGATTCGCTCCTGGCAATATTCCAGTCGCAGCGATGCTGATGCTAATATTGGTATCAGATCCCAAATCCCCTACTTGCAACAAAATCAGCAAGCAAAAATGTATGCATGCAAAACAGCCGAAATGATTGGGCAACTCGCAATAAAAAGCAGGGAGTAAAAATAAAAAAAAAAACAGCCGAAATGATTGGGCAACTCGCAATAAAAAGCAGCGAGTAAAAATAGAAAAAAAACAGCCGAAATGATTGGGCAACTCGCAATAAAAAGCAGTGAGTAAAAACAAAATAAATAGCCGAAATGATTGGGCACCGCGAAAAACAGCCGAAATGATTGGGCAATCGCGACCTTCGCGATATAAAAGCTGAAATGATAGAGCATCGCGGAAAGAATAAAAAAATAATATAAAAAAAATGATGAAAGAATGAAACTTTTTGCCCTACAGGTGAGATCACATTGATCCCTGTATACAATCCAGGGGCACAAACAAAGAGGGAACCATATCTTCCCAACAGGCTCCACCAGAAAGCGAAGCCAAACCTCGACGGTTCACCAGCAACCTATTGACAACCGCGGCGTTCATCTCGATACAGCAGACGAGATGTCACCCCGGCGTTCTTCCTCCAGCAAGGTTCAGACGCGACAATCAAACAAACGGAGCCACGGCAAAATCCCTAGTTCCAAACCTCGACGGTTCACCAGCAACCTAGAGACAACCGCGACGTTCATCTCGATACAGCAGACGAGATGTCACCCCTGCGTTCTTCCTCCAGCAGGGTTCAAACGCAACAATCAAACAAATGGAGCCACGGCAAAATCCCTTGTTCCAAACCTCGATGGTTCACCAGCAACCTAGAGACAACCGCGACGTTCGTTTCGATACAGAAGACGAGATGTCACCCCAGCGTTCTTCCTCCAGCAAGGTTCAGACGCGACAATAAAACAAACGGAGCCACGGCAAAATCCCTAGTTCCAAACCTCGACGATTCACCAGCAACCTAAAGACAACCGCGACGTTCGTCTCGATACAGCAGACGAGATGTCACCCCAGCATTCTTCCTCCAGCAAGGTTCAGACGCGACAATCAAACAAACGGAGCCACGGCAAAATCTCTAGTTCCAAACCTCGACGGTTCACCAGCAACCTAGAGACAACCGCGACGTTCGTCTTGATACAGCAGACGAGATGTCACCCCAGCATTCTTCCTCCAGCAGGGTTCAGACGCAATAATCAAACTAACGGAGCCACGGCAAAATCCCTAGTTCCAAACCTCGACGGTTCACCAGCAACCTAGAGACAACCGCGACATTCGTCTCGGTACAGCAGACGCGATGCCAGCAAACGAAGCAAATGCCAAATTCCTAGCTTCAGGGTCTTGACGGCAACTCACATAAAACCTGAAAGACTATCGGAGATCATCCCACACCAGCACGGAGTGGTTATGACTCATCGGGGCTCTCCAAAATGAGCCTAACCTCAAGTAAAAAGCGGCATGGCAAATTCCTAACGCTTGCTTTTCCGACGGTCAAATTGCCTAGGAGGATTGCTTGAAGACGTCTTATCCAGCCCCCGAAGGGATCAGAGACACGGCAGTCGCAGGGCTACTCGAGCAGCACGATTGCCTATCGAGGAATATATCAGCCGATGCGATGGTACGACGGCCAAAACCCTAAGTACCACAGACCCTAACGGACTTCTGTCATAAAGAGCAGAGGTTAACTGTGACATTAGGATATTCTTGCGAGAAATGCTCGATTCGTCTCGACTTGTGAGGAAATTGATGTCTTTGCGAGAACTTCTCGATGCGGCTCGACTCGTAAGACAAAGCTTTAGGCGGCGGGGATTAAAAAACTTGCTTCCTAGGCACTGGGACCCTGCAAGTCGGCCCAAAACGGTCTCTTGCATGCTATCCACGGGTCTCACTCTCCAAAGTCGAATCTCGACAAGGAGAGAAACAACCGCTCACGAGTCCTCTCGACTCGTAAGAAAGAAAATTCTCTTATAAGATCCTTACGACTTATAAGAAAAAACACACTTAGGAATCCTCACGATTCCTAAGGAGAAAATACACCTACGAGATCCTCTCGATCCGTAGGGCGAAAAGTCTTTGTGAGACCCTCACGGCTCATAAAGTTGAGAAGTCTTAGGCTACAAGGACCCTAAACTTGTCTCCTAAGCCCTCGGTTCCATGGCTACTCATAATTTTGCACTACATCACCCACGTACATACTTACGTGGGCAAAATAGTGAGGGCATTTGTTCCCGCCAAATCTTGGCTCAAAATCCGCTCCTTATAAAATAATAACAATAAAAGAAAAAATAAACAAACAAACAAACAAATAAATAATAATCATAATAAAGGAGAAAATCTCCCTTTCAGAGCAAAGCTCTGTTCAAATCCCAAGGCGGGAAATGAAGCAATGCTTCTGTTTCCCCCAATCAGAGCAAGGCTCTGTTTTAAAAGAAATTCAAATAATAATAAAGGAAGCAACGCTTCAGTTGCGCTGCGCTCTGCGCTGCGCGCCACGTGGCAGCGCAGTTGCGCTAGCGCAGTCGCGCTGCGCGACACGTGGCAGCGCAGTGGCGCTAGCGCAGTCGCGCTGCGCGACACGTGTCAAGCGCTGGTGCATCTGTGCCAAACAGAATTAAAATTCCAGTAAGATCTTTCAGTTCTTGTTAAAACAAGAAGATTGTCTTCTGTAAAACAGAAACCTTTGGATCAATGATCCAACGGTGGGGAAAATTCCCCAAATCACTCAGAGAATGATCTCTTTGACAAATTTAACAAATTAATGGGCACAATATAAAGGCCCCTAGACCCCAATTCAAAAGAAGAACATCTAGAACTTCAAAAACAACAAAACAGAGAGAACTCTGAAGAATTTCGAGAAGAACTCAAGAAAAGAAAAAAGGTTAAAACCTCTATAAAAGAAGAATTTCTTCTGAATAGATCTTTGATCTAAGAACAAGATCAATGATCTTCAATAAAAAAAATAAATAAATAATAACAGTGCCTTGCACTTTTTTATAAACCATTGGTTCTGGAATCTTAAAGATTCCTCTCTTAAATCCAAAATTGGATTAAGTTATTAAAACAGTGCCCTGCACTTGCAAAACTGTACTGTTGCGCTCCTGGGTTGGCGCAAGCCACCAGAGAGCGCCACATGTCAGCACCATAACCACTTGCGCTGTGCGCTTTTAAAAATAGAGCATTGCCCTTTAAAGTTGGCGCAACTCACCAGAGCGCTCCACGTGTCAGCAGCGCAACAGCGCAGCGCACTGCGCTTGTGCTCACCAGAGCGTGACACGTGTCACCTCCACATGCGCTTGCGCTCAATAATTGGCGCAAAGCGTCTGACAAACCAATGTCAGACAATTAATCCACTGCATTATTTATAGAAGGGCCAAGCCCAATTAAAAAATGCCTAACAGGCCAAATTAAATGCAATGCAAGGGCAGAGCCCAAACAGATGCTCTGCATCATTTATAAAGGGACATAGCCCAAATCAAAAAAGGCCTAGCAGGCCAGAATAAAATGCAGTGCATTATTAAATAGGGGAAAAGCCCTAGCACAGGCCTAATAGGCAGAAAATAAAAACGTTAAATATTCTCAACTGGACATAGCCCAATCATGGCCGTAAGTCCTCAAATTAAATTGACTGAACACGGCTGCTCTCTTAAATCAATTAACATCAGGTTCAAGGGTACATCTCTAAACTCCTTTGACTCCTATCGTTGTAATCCTTCGACTCCTATCGTTGTAATCCTTCAACGACGTCAGAGAGGTGACGGGTCCCAACAACCACAACATATTCTCAACTGGACTTAGCCCAATCATGGCCGTAAGTCCTCAAATTAAATTGACTGAGCAAGACTACTCTCTTAAATCAATTTACATCCGGTTCAAGGGTACATCTCTGAACTCCTTTGACTCCTGTCGTTGTAATCCTTCAACGTCGTCAGAGAGGTGACGGGTCCCAACAACCACACATTGACATGGACTAATGCGTCCTTAAACTCACGGACTAAGGCGTCCTTAAACTCACGGACTAACGCGTCCTTAAACTCATGGACTAACGCGTCCTTAGACTCACGAACTAACGCGTCCTTACACTCACGGACTAATGCGTCCTTAAACCAACATTCATCATCAAAATGGGAACGATAAATCTCCCAACCAACTTTGGTTCAAGGGTACATCTCTGAACTCCTCTGATATTTGTCGTTGTAATCCTTCAACGTCGTCAGAGAGGTGACGGGTCCCGACGGCCATACAGGCAATGGACCACCATGTCCCTAAACTGGAACAATAGAACCCCCAAATGCTCTTTTGTCGGATCTAAACGATCCTGTTAAGTCGATCTTAGTCTCAAATCAGACTAATGTGTCCTTAACAAACGTTTAAGTTGATCTTAGCCTCAAAAATGGCTAACGTATCCTTAAACCAAAACCCCAAACCCAAATCTAAGTAAATACGGATTTGGACTAATCCACGTCCTACGGGAGACAACATAAATTAGTCTCCGTATACGATCCACGGGCAACCAAAAACAAAACAAACACCCACGACACGAAGTGACCATCTGGAGGAGGAGAAAGTTGTTACCGCGATGCGGTAACGTAATTAACTGTAGGGGCTTGCGCCTGCAGGGAAGAGCATCCACATAATCAAAAACCCCTCAAACGAGGGGGAATCTGACGAAGTCTGCTACATCGGCCGCATCCGTCTAAACCTCCGATACACGGTGCCATAAATCAACTTGGCATCTTCGGTGAGGTGGACGGATAAAACCAAATAGCATCTGCACCCAGATTCAGGCAAGACGTCAGTCTTTCTCGGTTTCCGGTGGTAAACAAATACGACTTTGAGTTTTGAAGAAAACTGAGTAGTTTTAAAAATTGGTTCCGACAACATCTTTTAGGTTTATTTTCTTTGCATTATATAGAGTTCCCATCATTTTAAGTTTCCAAACCACACAAGAAACAACTAAAATAGCATGGTTTTATATGCCATCCGTATTCGCCATGGGGTCCCGGGTCTTCACCGTAAGGTTACTTAACTTACGGTAGGGCGGGGACAGGGCTAGCGCGGATGCAAAACATATAAAAGTATCTACTAATATATATATATATATATATATATATATATATATATATATATCAACATCGCAGGCAGATAATAGTCATCACAGGCAGATAATAATCATCACAGACATGCAAACAACAATATGGAATAGCAGATAAATTAGGAGTCCCACGTTTCGTTTGAGCCATAAATGAAATGCGACGTTCCCCGTTCGTGTGGATAGCCTGTACAAAGTCGATCCCAAACCCCTACGAGTGTTGCAAGTAATCTGCCAATTTTAGAAATTGGGTAACTCGCCCTCAATGAAATGAGTCGGTCACTCATCGCTTTCTAGAATCTGGCAACTTGTGCACCCCTCCATGGGTCGATCCTATAACCCCTATAAGTGCGGCGAGTATTGCGCCACGGCAGCGCCACGGCCGTCTATCCGAGGCCAAAATGCGGAATCAAATTTTTTTCTTAACTTTAACCGGCGCTACCGCGAACAATATACCCGGATCGTAACCATTAACCTAATCCTAGCTACCAAGAGAAGGGGTGAGAGATATACCGAGCGATCCGTGTCCTTCGGTCTTCGTCTTCACTCCGATCTCCTCACGGAATCTCCGGTCGTCGCCTCCTCGTCGGAAAGGGCACCACGTAGCCGGGTACTTTTACGGGCTCCCACCTCTGGACCGAGGCAACTCGGGCGCAAAGTTGGCTAGCCGACGCGTCCAAGATTTGCTGTAGAATAGTGTAGTAGCCATTGTCTCTTTGAGGGTTTGAAGTTGCCTTTGGATGGAAGTAGGAATCAAGAACTTTGGAGAGGTGAGAAGGATTTTGTGAGCAAGCCAAATGAAATAATCAAATGTCCCTCATACCAAATGAAACCTCTCTCACTCTCTCAATGAAGTGGCCGGCCCCCTATATCAAAATGGTGCAGGAAAGAACAAAAACATCAAGGGAGGTGAGTGTAGGAGATCAAGGGTGGTGACCACATCAAAAGCAAGCTTCACATCCTTTCACCAACCATCATAAAAAAAACAATGAAAAAGACTAGAAAAGAATCTCATCATGAATAAACAATCATGAAGCCACACATATGCAAGAAACCCCTCCACAAAAAGTAATTTGCACAATTGCAAATTACCCCCTCCATCAGAAAGTCCGGCCGTGAAAGAACAAAGGAAAACCAGCCGGAACGGAAAGCAAACTGGAAACTACAGAAAACTGATCCTGTAATAAATTACAGGAAAACCCCGCTACTGCAAATACATGCCCGCATTTGTATTCCCACTGAACACAAAGGCAAAGAGACAAAATCTACACTATCTAATACTAGGATCCGGCTTAAGCCAAAGCCGGCTAGTAAAATCCGTCCGATCACGATCCGTGCAATACCGCACGTATCTGATCGAACCCTGCCATATCTCCATACGACCTCTACAGCGTTTCGCCCGAAACTTGAGTAACTGAGTGTGGTGGACTCTAAAGACTCGTCAATACTATGGCTGTGGATTTAACCACTAGCACGTCAGAGGTATTAGCCATACGTGACGGGCTACCAGCTATTGACCAAAAGGGACGTCGATGAGCGAACTCATCCTGACACCCTACTGAGCCTGTCAGTGACAATATCCGTACAGTCCGGTCCGTTCGTCTATGAGCATCGCATGGCGGGCCTAGGGGGTTGGTAAAAGTCAGACCCCCAAAAGCGGTACAAGTCATGTCGGAGTGAAGCCCAGAACACCCTGAGATACTACTGGAATACCTACCAGTAAATCTCCTGCCTCGGCCGAGGGCTTTGTGTAATGGCTCTCCTAGACACAGCGCGACCTCACCCCCAATACCGAGAGAGACGAACCCCTGCAGATCCGCTTACTGCCTCCATGTGGTTCGGGACTGTACCCAACTAAAACCTGTTTGCACGACTCCTTTGAGCCGTGGTAGGATAGTAATCAAAGTACAGTGGGAACTCACACGAGACAAATGACGATCTCAGGTCGATGAACTAACCTGTACACATGTCACCTGGGAACTGCTATCTGACGTCTGGTATAATCCTAACTAGCAGGTTCCCGGCGAGTCCTGTCCGGTGTACTCATAACCCAATGAGCACCTGTATATATCTTAGGTGAACCAACTGACACCAATGGCTTGTGAGACCGGCCACCGCCCCTCGTCGGAGTCTCGACTGTATACACTAGTCTACTAATGGAGTATCGATGCCCAGTCTCGAAACTCCCACGACTAGGGACCTTTTAAGGATGTGCTTATAGTCTCCAGCTCTCACGTATATGATCGCCCTCATACTGCTGGTAGTCAAGCAAGAATCCTAGGGGCTCTATCAACGTGTAATAGCGACTCGTAAGGTCACCTAAAGCAGTACACAATGATAAAGATAAACCAGATAGCATACTATCATCTTGAGTAAGACTGTCCTACCGGGATAGGTCCTCCCTCAATCATTGCAATCACGTGCCTGTGATCCAATAATTGACTCTGAGGGCACTATCTCCAACAGCGAGTAACCCGCCCATTCTAGAGCGAGGTGGCCCAGTTTCATCTCCATGAGATGGCCACCTGCTGCACTCTCAAACCCGGCTACTCGAGCACTTCTCTTAGGTTAATCCTAGTACTGAAATGAAATATATACAACGGTGATGTTCCCCTTCGGATACAGAGACGCGACCGCGTAGGTTCGTCATGCCTGAATTCGGGGGCAGATGCTAATTGGTGCTATCCTTCCACCTCTCCGAAGATGCCAAGTTGATTTATGACACCATGTATCGAAGGTTTAAACGGATGCGGCCGATGTAGCAGACTTCGTCAGATTCCCCCTCGTTGAGGGGTTTTTGATTGTGGGGACGCTTTTCCCTACAGGCGCAAGCCCCTGCAGTGAATTACGCTACCGCATCGCGGTAACCACTTTCTCCTTCTCCAGATGGTCACTTCGTGTCGTGTGTGTTTGCTTTGTTTTCGGTTGCCCGTGGATTGTATACGGAGACTAATTTATGTTGTCTCCCGTAAGGCATGGATTAGTCCAAATCCGTATCTTCTTAGATTTGGGTTTGGGATTGGGTTTAAGGATATGTTAGTCTCATTTGAGACTAAGATCAACTTAAACGTTGTTAAGGATACGTTAGTCTAATTTTAGACTAAGATCAACTTAACGGGATCATTTAGATCCAACAAGAGAGCATTTGGGCTCTATTGTTTAGTTTAGGGACATTGCGGTCGATTATTTTAAGGACATTACGGTCCAAGGTTAAGGACATCATAGTCCATGGGTTTTAAAGGACCCCACAGTCCGAGGTTAAGGACATCATAGTCCATGGGTTTTAAAGGACCCCACAGTCCGAGGTTAAGGACATCATAGTCGATGAAGAGTATGGTTGTCGGGACCCGTCACCTCTCTGAAGACGTTGAAGGATTACAACGACATGTATCAGAGGGGTTCAAAGATGTACCCTTGAACCAATTTTGATTGAGATCTGTAATCCAATTGGGACTAAGATCTGTCAAAAGATTTATGAGCATATGGGCTCAGTTGATCTGAATTGAGGACTTATGGCTAGTTTTCGGCTAAGTCCAATCAAGTTAAAATGTTTAACATTTATTTTTGGGCTGTTGAGCATTTGTTTGGGCTTGACCCTTTTAACAATGCTGAGCATTGATTTGGATTCTGACATTATTTCTGTCTTTCAGTGCTGAGCACTCATAATAGCTCTGAGGCTTATTAAAGAACAATTTATGTTCTGTCAGTGCACACGTGAGGAGCACGTGGTGCTCTTGGCGCTTTGTGCCAGTCAAAGAGCGCAGTGCGCTTCTGCTGAGTAGCGCACACGTGAGTGACACGTGGTGCGCTTGGCGCTGAGCGCCAGATGATGAGCGCATTGCGCTAATTTATGAGCGCATTACGCTATTAGTTCAATGGCGCACACGTGAGTGACACGTGGTGCACCTGGCGCTGAGCGCCAGTCCATGAGCGCGGTGCGCTAGTTCAAGAGCGCAAAACGCTAACTGTTGAGTGGCGCACTCGTGAGTGACACGTGGCGCGCTTGGCGCTGAGCGCCAGATGATGAGCGCATTGCGCTAATTTATGAGCGCATTGCGCTAATTGTTCGGTGGCGCACACGTGAGTGACACGTGGTGCGCCTGGCGCTGAGCGCCAACCATAAGCGCAGTGCGCTAGTTTAAGAGCGCAAAGCACTAACTGTTGAGTGGCACACTCGTGAGTGACACGTGGTGCACTCAGCGCTGAGCGCCAGTCCAAGAGCGCAGAAGCGCTTTTGATCAATTTTATGATCTGGGAAATAAATTCTCTCTTAGAAGAGACTTTGTCTCAAGATCAAAAGAACAAAAGTTCGTACATTATAGGAGATGCTTCAATCTCTTGTATTGATGAAAGGCTTTGCTTTTATGGATCTATGATCCTTAAGAGAATTGAATTATTCTCCCCCCTTTATTTTATAATGAGATGTTCATGATCTCTTTTTGTAAAAACAATTTGTCTTATAGATTTATGATCTGTGAGAACAATTATGTTCTTCTTTTTTTTATTTTGTGATGAGACCTTTTGATCTCTTTTTGAAAGACCTTGGTCTTTTAGATCTATGATCTTTTAAAGAAGAGAATTCTTCTTTTTAATTATGAGATGATTTCATCTCATTGTTCATTTTTTTTTACCTTGAAGAAACTTCTTTTTTTTTGAGAGCTTGGTTCTTCCTTCTGAGATCTCAAAGCTTATGGGGGAGTTCCTCTATGCTTCTATATATGAGACTTGAAGTCTAGGGGCCTTTATATAGGGCAAGCTGATTTGTTCAATCAGTTAAGGAGATCTTTTCTCCAATTGATTTGGGAATTTCCCATCGTTGGATCTTTGATGCAAGGGCTTCTGATTTACAGAAGGCAATCTTCTTGTTTTTTAACAAGATTGGGAAATCTTTCCAAACAGAATTTATTCTGTATTTTGGTGATTTTTAATCACCCTTGGATCATTGATCCAACGGTGCTCTGATTTACAGAGCACAATCTTGTTATTTGGAAAGATTTTGAGGAATCTTTCCTTGACAGAATTTAATTCTGATTAATTAATGATTTATCATTATTATTAGATCTTTGATCTAACGTTGTGGAGCTTTTAGTTCCAGCGCTAGCGCACCCGTGCCTTGCACGTGATGCGCTGCTTAGAGTGCAGCGCACTTAGCGCTAGCGTGCCCGTGCTTTGCACATGGGGTGCCACTCAGAGCGCAGCACACTTAGCGCTAGCGCACACGTGCTTTGCACGTAGTGCGCTGCTTAAGTGCAGCGCACCTAGCGCTAGCGCACACGTTCTTTGCACGTGATGCGCTGCCTAGGGCGCAGCGCGCTTGGCGCTGCATCTGAAGCGTTGCTTCATTTCAAAATTTGAATTTTGAACTGAGCTTTGCTCTGATTGGGGGAAACAAATGCCCCCCCTCACCGTTGCACTCACGTGGCCCACACGTGAGTGCAGCGGTGGCAGAATCTCTGCCGTTGGATCAACTCAGAAGTTGAAACGGCTATTCATGCCTATAAATAGGACCCTTGGCCCTTTAGATGATTCTGTTCATCTTCTTTCTTCTGAGAATTTTTATTCTCTTCCAGAGCATAGCTCTTTATTTTAAGAACTTTCAAGAGTCAAAACTTTGCTAAATTTTTGGTAAATGTGAACTTTATCAAAAGAACTTTGCTCTTCTTCAGATCATAGATCTCAAAATGTTTTTAGGGTTTTACCCATTAACAGAGGTTTGCTCTTCATAGATCTTGGATCTTAAAAAAATGTCATTAGGGTTTTACCCATTAACAGAGCTTTGCTCCTCATAGATCTTAGATCTAAAGAAAACGTTTTTAAGGTTTCTTAATCTATTAACAGTGCTTGGCTCTCTTGAATAATAGAGATTTGTAATCTCTTGTGAAGAACTCTCAGAGTTTGTGCAGAGATCTTGAAGATCTCAGAATTTTAATTCATAAAAACTTTATTTTTTAAAGTTTTCTGATCGTTTTTATAGAGCGAGGCTCTTCAGAATTTCCTTTGGGAAAATTTTTATTTATTCATCATTGGAAACTGATAGATGTTACTCTGTCATAGAGCACTGCTCTCAAGGGGAGATTTACTCCCTGGCCCGAGGAAATCTCATTAAATGAGAATCTTCTGTGGATTTCCTCATTTAATGACAATCTCATTAAATGATGAGCCTGTTTTATTAATGATGAGTTACATCTAGATTATATGGGTCCCCTTTGGTCTCTTTCTACTGTATTGCAGTGTGGTACGAATTTTAAAGTACCAAGTGTCAGAACTTAAATTATAGCACTGACGGCTGATTTTTTGTTCTTTTTCACGCTGGTAACATGTCTTTCGATAGTTCTTTCCCGTTTGTTCGTTCGGAGGGAGGATTCCCTGGAGCGCCTGTGGACAGGGAAGTCTTAGCGTTGATCAGAGATCATGACCCGGAACATAAGAATCTTCATCTATGGGGAGCATGGTACAATCAAATCATTAGGGGTCGGTAGAGATTTTCGTGCGCGGTACCCTCAGAGCCCATCATGGCGATCCATTACGCCGACTCACCCCCGGTGAACTATGCCGTGGAGGTGGTTAATTGGACTTCAGAAGGTCTTCTTCAGCCTGCTATGACTTCGATACCCGTTCAGCCTCCAATGGCTTTGGATACCCTGGGGCGACGTATCTGTCAAAGCGAGTCACGCCCGTGGGGACAACCATATATGATAGGCCTAACTCCTCGTCATCCAGCTGGGTATCTGTAATGGGCCCATTATATTCTGTCAGTGAAGAAGTCGCAGTTGCTGAGGCTTGGGTTGTATCCCGCAATTTATGTTTCTCTTTTTCAGTATTCTACGCCTCCTGCCTGGTGGGTCAAGGCTTTTCTGCAGCAGTGGAATATTCCGTCCCACACCTTCCTTCTGCTGGATCGAGAAGTATCAATCTCCTTAGAGGAGTTTACAGAAGTTTCTGGCTTACCGGTTATAGGGGAGCATTATGAGGAGTTGCTTCCTACGGATGAAAATGTTTTTGATGCTAAGTCAGTGATGACAAGACTTACCCTAGAGAACGCCATTCAACACCAATTTCCCAGTTTGATAAAAGTGTTGAATATTTGTGAGCGCCTTTTCCTCGAATCTGGGAGTCATGGGGTTAATTTCACGGATTTCATCGCTCTTTTTCTCCACCCGGAAGTCCTTTCGAAGGAGGCCGCTAAATTCGCCAAGCTTGACGATCCTTTCGGCTTAGGTTTGGGAAACCTGCCAACGACGGAGGCAGATCAGAAGAGTTTCTTTCTCCCCAACACCCCGGTCGTCTCTTTTGCAGAGGTTGCAATTCCTGGGATTGACGAGGAAACGTTCTTTTTGGGGTTTCTCGGGTTATGGCTGAGTTGGTTTGCGCTTCCAATGCACCCTCGCCGTATGAGGCCGTCTGTCTTCTACCCAGCTCACCGAATGGTTATTGGGGTGAAAGTGGCTGTCGGGGTCGCTGGTTTAGCTCATTTGTATTACAGCCTCAGTCAAGCGGCGGATACTACAGAACCTAGAGTGCAGCATGTGAACTTCTCGATGTATTACTTTATGTCATGGCTCGAGCTACACGTGCTTGGTGTTTTCGGTATCCATAAAAGGCCTTCTTTCTACGACAGGTGCAGCTTCCCTCGGATCAAGCGGCTAGTTGACGCATCCATTGTAAATCCGTCACCGCGGGAAGCTAGGGGTTTTCTCCTTCATCCTCACACGGTTGGAGATGGCATGACCTTTACCGACAAGATTCTAACTATCGGCAAAAAGTCCGCAACAACGGTGCAGCCATTGCGGGACATTTTTAAAGACGGAGCCTCTGTTTTGAAAGCTCGAGAAATTCTCCATTTATACTCCATCAGGCCGGGCTTTCTCGTCTTTAGGAAAAATGATGCGACGTTGTTCATGAGGTACAACTCGAATCATTTGCCCAGCAGTTAAGCTATAACCAAGGCGTTCCGCTCGAGGTCTTTCTTTCAGAGCTACCTGCGAGTGAAAAGGGTATTCGGAATGCAATGCACCATTTTAAGCGATTGAACACCGGCTCCAATTTCTTTATTAGTGAGCCGAGTTGTGTCCCGAAATCCCTAAATGTATATGTGGCGTGGTACCAGCATTCGATGGGCGCCGTTATCAGAGAAAAGCGATTATTGCTCGATCGTAAAGGCACCGCTCCGGCGGGTAATCCAGACTTTCCTCTGAAGCGACGGACTATCGTCCATCCTCCCTTGAGGGAAGTTGCTGCGGCTGTGGTACCGCGTGATACACCTGAGTTGCCGTTACCCCGTGCTCCTGTTGAAGTGGTGACTGTGGCGTCTCCTGAGTCTGGCGTGGGCTCAGATATCGGGATTCGTCGTTCCAAGGTGCCTACCAAGCGTAAGCTTGTGCTAGCGGCGACTGGCGCTCGCTTACAGAAGAAGAAGAAGAAGTCGATTCTTGCTGCCGACGTTGTATTAGGTCAGGAGCCTCATGCTCCTTATAGTGAGGGCTTGGGCGAATATGGGACCAACGAGGGTCTATTCATAGCGCCGGACGATACTGACCTCAAGGCTTCTATTGCAGCTTCCGAGCGATTAGCAAACCACAAAGCGGGACTGGCTGTCCTCGCGCAATCAAGTAAACATCAATCGTACCTTTCGTCATTGCGTTACATTTTATGTTATCGTGTTTTGACTGATAGTTTTCTTTCAACAGGCATTTCCACTGAAGAGGCTCTCGCGGCTTCCCTCAAGACTTTTGAGGAGGAAGAGAGGCTTCGCGCTTCGCTGGGCGTTAGTATATTTTGGCTAATTACGCCTTCATTCTCCTTTCTTATGGATAATCTGACCCCTCTTTTTTTATCTTATCGCAGGGACTACCTCGACTCCGGTCATGCCCAATACAGTGCCGATCCCGCAGGGTGACGTAGAGATGCTTCCAGGGTCAGCTATCAAAGTCGTGGCCTCCTCAACACTGTCGAAGGAGGCTTTACTTAAACGACCGATGACGGATGCCATAACGGCTCCAGAGGTAACTATTGGTGTGGATGATAATGTCCTGTTGATGGAGGTCTTGAGAAGATCCGCTCTTATGGCCCGGATGGAAAGGAAGCGTAGAATGCACGCAGCAAGGGAGCGTAACGCCGCCTTGGTCGTGGGTACAGGTTCGAGCGCTGCTACCCCCACCCTTACTCTTTCAGAGGATGCTCCAGCCACCCTGTCTACCGCTCACAGACAGGCAGCATGTGCAGTTCGAGAAGCAGTTGAAAGCCGACCCAAGGTAACGTAGCATTGAGTTGTTTTGTCAACGTTTTAATTTTCAGATTCTCATATATCATATCCTGCAGGGCCGAGTCTTGATGAGGAAGCGGTGGGTAAGATGGCGGCAACCACCGAGCCTGAGGTAGCCACTCTTTCTCAAGAGTCTGGAACTGCCCCAATTGCCGCTCTCTCTCCTTGCGGTTCACTGCCGTTGCCGGGTGCTGCGAGTGTCATGACTATTCTCGTGGAGTCGGGGGATGAAGCTACCGGCGGCGAAACCATTCCGATGGGGGAGGGTGAAGCAGTCGCTGCACCCGGTGATACCCTTGTCGCGGTTTCAACTGACGACTCACCAGGTAGATTTTGGGTTATTGCTTTCCCCTTTATTCTGCAATCCCTTTCAGTCTCTTTTGACAGTATTTCTCTCATTTATAATGTAGGCGTGGTGAACGTTGAGATTGTGCTACCCAAGGAAGCATCACCATTTGCTGCTTTGATGGTGGCCGCCCCTTTGCCTTCTCCCGTGTCTTCCCAAATGCTAGAAGGTACGGGTTTGTGACTTATCGGTTTCATTGTAAGCGATATACTTTAGGTATTGACATGGCATTATTATTGCAGGAGTTATATTTGATCATCTATATCAGGTGCTGCACCCACATTTCTCCTTCCAGTCGGAGACTAGTCCGCCCGCTGGTGTCGGTAAGTATCTTTTCTAGCCGACGTCCTTTCTTTTCTTTGACGGGAAACCATGTCATTGCTAATTCCTCTTTGCATCACTCGTAGCCTTACAAATTGAAGGAGGGGACGAGGGTATCACCGCGCCACCAGTACTTCCAGCCCTGCCACCTGTTGCAGCCGGTATAGTGGATTCTATTGTTCGTAGCATTTTTTATTTCTTGAGCAGTCATCTAATTGTACTTTGTTTTGCAGCGGTCACATCGACTCCAGCTCCGTTCGAGTCTCGCGTTATAATGCCGGCAGGGCCTTTTTCCAAACGTCCATCTTCAAAGGGTGCCGTGACCAGTCTGCGCATGTTGAGTGATTACATCGAGGAGCTTGACACGGAGGCCCTTACATTCGCTACAGATTTTGCTGCCGAGGTTAATCCAATACTGGCGACGCTTGTGAACTTCCACAACGAAGGCGTCGTTGAGTCTTGGGTTAACCACTGCAGGAAGATTGAGGTCTGCCTGCATGGGCTTGAGTTTAGGCGTCCTGCTCTCGAGGTCTTGGCTGTGAACTCCTAGCAGGCTGCTTGGGTCGAGCAGAGCACTCCCTACTTCCGTCATCTTGAAGAAGAAGCGGCCTTAAAACGTAAGGAGTGCGAAGATACTTCAAGCGAATCTTCCCGGCTGCATGCTCAAGTTGATGCAAACGCTGAATAGCTGAAAGCTATCTTCGAGGGCCTTCTACGATGTATTTCTGACGGGCTAACGCTGAGGCAGAAGCTCGACCTCATTGAGCGGGATGCGTAGAGTCGTGTGGCAGCTCAGCGGGTCGTTGATGAGTAACTTTCATCTTACATGCAGCAACGAGCTCAGGTTGAAGCAGAGTTGGCCGCGGCAGTTGACCGTGAAAAGGGGCTGAGGGGAGTGCGCGAGCAACTGATTGGGGTATTGAAAACGCTTCCCTCCCAATAATTGTTTTGTACCATTTATAATTTTTGAATAAAATGTATCCATTTTTTTTTCTTTCATATGATGTAAATTGTACTCAATTTGATCTTATCAATAAAAGATACATTTCTGTCGTACTACCTTGTGTTATCTCTTGCTTTCTTGTCTTTTCTATGTTGCCGGCGTATTACCTTAGTAAGCCTAGCATGTAAAAGATACCGAGCATTCCGTCTTGAACTCTTCGAGAGGTAATGATGGCTTAGGAAACAGGTTCAGATCTGCTGCCTAAGGCTTTTCAATTTTATGAGCCGTGAGGGTCTCATAAAGACTTTTCTCCTTACGAGTCGAGAAGATCTCGTAGGTGTATTTTCTCCTTAGGAATCATGAGGATTCCTAAGTGTGTTTTCTCTTGGGAGTCGTAAGGATCTCATAAGAGAATTTTTTTCCTTACGAGTCGAGAGGACCCATAAGTGATTAATGATGTTGACATTATCCACATTTCACGGAGTCAAAAGTTGCTCTGGGCGTTTCCCACGGGGTGAAGGTTGACTTTTGCCGTGTTCCATGGGGTCATGTGGATGACGTATTTCCGCGACGGGGTCATGTGGATGACGTATTTCCGAGACGGGGTCATTTGGATGACGTATTTCCGCGACGGGGTCATGTGGATGACGTATTTCCGCGACGGGGTCATATGGATGATGTATTTCCGAGACGGGGTCATTTGGATGACGTATTTCCGTGACGGGGTCATGTGGATGATGTATTTCTGCGACGGGGTCATGTGGATGACGTATTTCAGCGACGGGGTCATGTGGATGACGTATTTCCGAGACGGGGTCATTTGAATGACGTATTTCCGAGACGGGGTCATTTGGATGACGTATTTCCATGACGGGGTCATGTGGATAACATATTTCCCCGACGGGGTCATGTGGATGACGTTTTTCCGCGACGGGGTCATGTGGATGACGTATTTCCGAGACGGGGTCATTTGGATGGCGTATTTCCACAACGGGGTCATGTGGATGACGTATTTCCGCGACGGGGTCATGTGGATGATGTATTTCCGTGATGAGGTCATTTTGATGACGTATTTCCGCGACGGGGTCATGTGGATGATGTATTTCCGCGACGGGGTCATGTGGATGACTTATTTCCGAGACGGGGTCATTTGAATGACGTAACGAGAAGAATGTCGAGGTGATCTCAAGGTTGTCTGTGAACCGTCGAGATTTGGAACTAAGGACTTTGCCGTGGCTTCGAGATTGATTGTCGCGTCCGAATCCTGCTGGAATGAGGAGGAACGCTGTTGTGGTCTTCTGGGATGCAAATGTTGCTGTTAAGATCTGACTTTCCTTTTTGACAGGATCTGGTCGGGGACATGTGGTCCTCTTTTTTTTTATGCCCCTGGATTGTATATTGTATACAGGGATCGATGCGATCTCGTCTGTAGGGCAAAAAGTTTCACTTTATATATTTTTCGTTTTCTTTCCACGATGCTCTATCATTTCAGCTTTTTAAATCGCGAAAGTCGCGATTGCCCAATCATTTCGGCTATTTTTTCGCGGTGCCCAATCATTTCCGCTATTTTTTCTTTTTTACTCGCTGCTTTTTATTACGAGTTGCCCAATCATTTCGGTTATTTTGTATGCATACATTTTTACTTGCTGATTTTGTTGCAAGTTAGCCCATCATTTCGGCTATTTCATATGCATTTGTGGCTCGCTGACCTTTCGCTGCGAGTTTGGGATTTGATACCGATTTAGGCATCAGCATTGCTACAACTGGGATATTACCAGGAGCGAATCATCATTTGCCTCTGTCGATGTCGAGCAAAGGTGGCTTAGCGAACAGGGTTAGGATCCTGTCGACTAAGGCTTTTAACTTTACGAGCCGTAAGGGTCTCATAAAGGTACTTCTCCCTACGAGTAGTGAGGATCTCGTAGGTGCGTTTTCTCCTTAGGAATTGTGAGGATTCCTAAGTGTATGGTCTCTTATAAGTCGTAAGGATCTTACAAGAGTGCTTTCTCCTTATAAGTCGAGAGGATTTACAAGGGCTGTTTGCCATGTGAGCATATCTCCAGTCTCTGGTAGGACTTTGTTAGGGAAATGTTTATTCGCGCCCGTGGATTGTATACAAGGGTCGATATCGAGACGCTTGTAGGGCAATGCTGGAGGCTGTGATAGCTTAAGAACAGGTTCATATCCCTGTAACTTAAGGCTTTTGAATTTTATGAGCCGTAAGGGTCTCATAAGAGGGTTCTCCTTACGAGTCGTGAGGATCTCGCAAGTGTAATTTCTCCTTAAGAATCGTAGGGATCCCTAAGTGTGTTGCTCCCTTGTGAGTCGTAAGGATCTCACGCAGGTGGTTTCTCCTCACAAGATCGAGAGGACCTTGCAAGTGTCTTTTAACGAGCTTGCGCCCTTTCGGGTTTTCACAAAACTCGCCGGTAGTCCTGCTGTTTTTACTCACGGAGCCCTTTCGGGTTTTCATCCATGCCCACTTTACTTATGGACATACCGTTTTCTTTTCTCTTTTTTTTTAAATTTTTTTCTTTTATCATTTTTTTTGTGTCAGCCTTGGGATGCTGCAGTCCGTAGTAGTTTATCGACATTTCGGTCAATAAACTAGTTTTAGGACATAGTGGTCCATCGTTAGTTTAAGAACGTTTCGGTCCGTCCTTAGTTTAAGGACGTTTCGGTCCGTAGCCGGCTACTACTTATGGAGTTTGGGCTTAGGAAGATAGCGAGCGGACATAGTCGTCGTCATCTATCGTGGACCTAGGCCGTGACTCGTCAGGCTTAGTAATTTTTCAGGAAGCGGCCGTTTATTGGCCTAAAAGGTCTTTCACCATGCATGTCCATGAGTAAATAGGCCCCACCCTGGTAGACTTTGTCTATGATATACGGACCTTCATAGTTCGGCTCGAATTTCCCTTGTTTGGCATGATTGGGGATCATAGATCTTTTGATCACTAGCATGAGTTCGCCTTGGCAGAATGTTCTCGTCCTAGTCATTCTCTCGTATGAGCGAGTCATCTTCGCTTTGTAAGCCTCCATACTTTGTTGCGCCATGAGACGGGTTTCATCAAGGGCGTCGAGCTCCTCAAGCCGAAGGTGAGCATTTTCTTCGTCTGTTAGCTCGTAATGAACTGCCACTCGTAGAGAGGGTAACTCTATCTCAAGGGGGAGTACCGCTTCTGTGCCGAATACCAATGCATACGGCGTTGTGTTTGTGGCTGTTTTGAATGTAGTTCGATACGCCCAGAGAGCTTCATGCAGTCTCTCGTGCCAGTCCTTTTTATTTCGAGACACCTTCTTTTTCACGATCTTCTTCAAGGTCTTGTTGAAAGCCTCAGCTAGACCGTTAGCTCGGGGATTATAGACCGAAGAGTATATACAGTCTATGTTATGCTGTTGTGCAAAGCGGCTGATCTTGTGGCTTCTGTAGACTGGCCCGTTATCGGAGATAATTCATCGCGGAGTGCCGAACCGGTAAATGACGTGTGTCTTGAAGAAATGGAGGATATTCTCCATCTTCACTTCTCTTAGTGGTGCTGCCTCCGCCCACTTGGAGAAGTAATCGGTTGTTGCCAGTATGAACCGATGTCCTCTGGACGATGCTGGTTCGATGGGGCCGATTATGTCTGTTCCCCACATTTCGAACGGCCAGCTAGCCACCGTTGGATGTAGTGTATTTGGATGCTGATTGATAAAGTCCCTGTGAATCTGGCACAGTGGCACTGCTTCGCGTATTCGAGGCAGTCTTGGATTATTGTGGGCCAACAGTAGCCAATCCTTTTGATCTTTAGTTTCATCTTCGGCCCGGCTTGGTGAGAACCGCAGAATCCGTCATGAGTTTCTTGGACGACTCTCCTTGCCTCTTCAGGTCCCAGGCATCTTTGCCACATAGAATCAAATGATCTCTTATACAGAGTATCATTGACGAAGGCAAAGAATAGAGCTCGTTTTATGAGCTGATGTCTTGAGGACACATCTTCAGGCGTTCGACGGGATTTGAAGTAGTCTATAAAGACTTCTCTCCAATCCATAGCATTTTCCTGGTCTTTTATTTTTAGAGTCGTTTGCTCGGTAGCTCTCTTTTCTTCGGACGACTCTGGAGATATTTCTGCCGGTGCGAGAACCCGACGACTTTGGACAACGATCCTCATGTCATCGAGGTTTTCGTCGGCCAGTTCTTTAACGAGCTTGGCTAATGCATCCGCCTTGCTATTTTCCGCCCGTGGTATGCTTTCCAGGGTGTAGGAAGGGATTTGAGTCAGCAATTGCTGTACTCTCTCGCCGTACTTTACCTGCTCTGGCTTGCACGTTTGATAGTCGCCGTTTACTTGGCTAACGACTAGTTGGGAGTCTCCGTATATGAGGAGATTTTCAATTCCCATGCCGACAGTGATCTCAAGACCTGCTATCAAAGTTTTATATTTGGCTTCATTATTCGTCCTCGGCTCTGTTAAGGAAAAGGCAAAGCGCATTTTCCTTCCTTATGGAGTCACGAAGATGAGGCCTACCCCGGATTTGATTATGGGGATGCTTTATTTGCGCTTCTTCATGGAGGATGCTCCATCGAAATAGAGTTTCCACCAGGCATGATTCTCCTTTCTCTCCCCATCGATCGTGTCAAATGCGTGTTCTTCTAGCAACTCGCAGTTCAAGGGAGAATCGGCAGGTATCGGATGCTCGGCAAGGAAGTCAGCGATGGCCTGACCTTTCACTGCCTTGAGGGGATGATAAGTTATCGAGAACTCCATCAAGAGCAGGGCCCATTTAGCGAGCCGTCCTGTTAATATGGCATTCGACATCAAATATTTGAGAGGATCCACCTTTGATATTAGATGGACCTCATGTGCCAACACATAGTGTCTGAGCTTCGTTATTGCGAAGATCAACGCCAGGCAGTGTTTTTCGATGGGGGAGTAATTGCTTTCTGCCCCCAGGAGAACTTGACTCAAATAGTAGAGGGCTCTCTCTTTCCTTTGGTCATTCTCCTGTTCCCATAGCGCGCCTAAAGAACCTTCTAGGGCAGTTGTATACAGGATGAGAGGCTTTCCCTTGACCGGAGCGGTCAGTACCGGTGGATTCTGCAGGTATTGCTTGATTTCGTCTAGTGCGCTTTGGCATTTATGATCCCAGACGAAAGGAGTTCCCTTCTTCATTAGGTGGCTGTAAGGACGACACTTGCCGGAGAGATTGGCTATGAATCGCCGGATATACACGAGCTTTCCTTGGAGAGACCGCAGTTGCTTGAGAGTCCTTAGCGAAGGCATTTCCATGATCGCCTTGATCTTCGACGGGTCTATCTCGATGCCTCGGTGTCGGACGACGAATCCTAGGAACTTGCCCGAGGAAACTCCGAACGCGCACTTGAGAGGGTTCATCTTCAAGTTGTATTTCCGAAGGCGCTAAAACACGATCTTCAGATGCTCTAAGTGTTCCTCGTATGATTTGCTTTTAATTACGAGGTCATCGATATAGCATTCGACGATTTCATGTATGAGGTCATCAAAGATCTTTGTCATGGCCCTCTGATAGGTGGCACCGGCGTTCTTCAGACCGAAAGGCATCACCTTATAGCAGAATATGCCTAAAGGGGTCCGGAAAGCGGTATGCTTCTGGTCCTCGGGATGCATCTTTATCTGATTGTATCTGTTAGTGTATATGCCCTAGAGGCCATTACTGTATCATACTAGATTGTATATTACTTGATGGAAGCTTGGGATATTCACCTTGTATTAACAATCTTGCTCAAAATAGTAGCATGCTACTTCGTTTGTTTCTGCTTTAATGTGTGCATGTGTTTCTTTTAGCATATCGCCTTTACACATTAGTGGAGCCCTAAGGATCTTTGCTTGATTACCAGCGTTGTGATGGCAGTCACACTCGTGGGGGCTTGGTAATCTACAAGCACATCCTTATGCAGGTCCCTAGTCGTAGGACTATCGAGACAGGGCATCGATACTCCGGAGTAGACTAGCGTATGCGCTTCTCATCCCAGCTTGGGAGACGGTCTGTCCCACAGCCGTCAGTACGTCATACTTGGGATAGTATGCGGGTGCTCGTTAGGTTACGAGTACACTGGACAGGACTCGTCGGGAACTGTTGGTTGGTATTATACCTATCGTCAGTTATCAGTTCCCAGGTGACATGAGTACAGCTTAGTCCGTTGACTTGACACTGTCTCTTCACCTCGAGTGTGTTCCCATTGTACTTTGATTACTACCCTACCACGTCTCAAAGGAGTCGTGCAAAAAGGTAGTTTTTGGGTGCAGTCCCGAAGCACTTGGAGGCAATGACGGTTAGACAGGATTCGTCTCTCCCGGTATTGGGGGTTGATATCGCGCTGTGTCCAGGACAGCCATTACACAAAGACCCTGGCCAGGGCAAGCGAGATAGACTGGTAGGTTTCCAGTGTTATCTCAGGTGTTCTGGGCTACACTCCGACACGACTTGTACTGCTAGTAGGGGACTGACGTTTACCGCCCCCTAGACCCGCCATGTGATGTTCTTAGACGGACAGACCGGACTGTACGGAGACTGTCACATACAGGCTCAGTAGGAGTTCAGATATGTTTACCTCGTCAGTCTTCTTATCGGCATCTACCTGTAGACCGTTACGTACAGCTAGTGCCGCTTTCGGTCTGTGGTTAAACCCACTGCCAGCGTAGTGTCGAGTCTTTAGAGTCCCAAACAGAGGGTTATTCACCTTTAGGCAAAATGAGTAGAGGTCGCAGGGTTTTGCGACGGGGTTCGTTCACATCCGCGCACTTGTGCACGTTTGGTGTCCGGACAGCTTATACTAGTGGGCTTTGGTTTAAGCCGTATCCTAGTATATGATTTGGGATTGGTTTTATCTCATTGTATTCGTGTTCTTCGGAACACGGATACTGGTTTGTATGCACAGTTGACTGAGACAGAGGCAGAGGATTTTCATTAGGGTTGATGACCGTTGTCATTTTCTTAACCCTAATGTTTATGTGTGAATTATGATTTATTGATATTAGTTAATTATAATTGTGCATGGTTAATGTTGTTGACCATTTGACTATACTTGACTTGTTGACCTAGGTTGACAAGTTGACCATCATCATTCCATATGAAAGATGCTCTTTGATCCTTGCAAAAGCATTTAATGTGAAATGATAATGGTCATTTCTTGATTAACCATCACAATTATCTTTAGCTAATTATCTATTTTTCATAATTCACATATATGTATGAAGGTTGTATTATTCTTCTCACTTTATCATTCTCATTCTCTCTCCTCCTCTTCTTCTCTCTCTAGCTCTCCCCTCTCATGAGTTGAGAACCATTTGAGCTTGAGATAATCCCTTCAAAAATACTCTCTACTCTTTCTAAGATCCTAGGTTTAGCACACTAAGCACCTTAGTTACTTCTAGTTTTAGGTTGGAGCCAAAGGTAGAGGCCCTCGGGTGGATCTTTCTTCGGCAAGAGAAGGCGACGAGACGATCCGTTCTTTCACTCCAAGGAGCAAGAAGAGAAGGACTTGAAGACCTAGGTATAACCCCCTTTTCCGAGTAGCTAACTCTTTTAGCTTTGTAGTTAGTTTTTGTTTAGCAAAGATCTCTCCTTTAGCATAGTCCATGTTGCATAGTGTTGAAAAAATCCGATTTTTCATAACCTTTCCTCCTCCCCGCAAGCACCGGGGTGGGCAACGTGGACTTACAGTGGTATCAGAGCCTAGCTAAACACAAACTAACTAGTTAGCAAAGTATCTAGAACTTCGATCGGAAAAAATCGCAAAACATTTTTCTAAAACCCTAAGTTTCTGTCGATTTTCATTTCTGCTTTAAAAAATAAATCGTACTTCAAAAATCGGCTCAGGGTTTTGTAAAGAAGCACACCAAAAATGATCCACTGAACTGGTCAAAGCGCCGCGGTTCCGCGGCAAGAACATGCTTCTTGCCGCGGATCCCTGGCCGAGTTGACTCGGCCGTAGACCGAGTTTGGTGCAGTGCTCTTCTGTTGCTGTTTTGGGATTTTTAATATAGTTTGTTTCCACCCAGATTTTCCAGAGAACAAGTTAGTTTTTGGGGTGGTCTCAAATCCGTATTTTGATCGAATTTCTTTACAATTTGGCTAATGGATTATATCTGTGATGTGATATATGTATTGAACGTCTGCTAATCGCTATACGTCGATTAGTGGGGGTTATACATATCTGTGATCTGTAATGTTGATGGTTTGTGTATATGAATTCGTTGGATTGCCGCGGATGAATAGCCGGGGGGGTTGTGAGATTAGAGTTTTCTTATTCTTTCAATTCATGTAATATATAAATTGATGTAATATTATTTGTATAGCCGCGCAACCGGGTCGGGGTTGTAGCCGTCATTGTATAATTTCTTTTTACTGTTTTTGCTCCTAAGATAGACCCAAGGTGGGGTGCACAAACTACCGGGTATCTCGAAGTGCCGAGTGGCCTACTCACGTTGTTGAGGGAGGTTGCTTCACTTCGGATACTTAGCGGGTAGTTTGCCGCACCCGTAGGGGTCTAGGGTGGGGTTTGGCTATTCATCGCGACCGTGTAATCCGTTCTTCGTTACAGGCTCGTACGAATTGCGGATTCCTAGTATATCCAATGTATTCATCTGTGATCTGGAATGGCTATCATTGCATGTGATGAATGTTTATATATATCTATATGATATCTATTTAGGCGTTGCTTATGTTTTGCATCCGCGCTAGTCCAGCCCTCGCTCTGTTGTTAGTTAAGTAACCTAACGGGTGATGACGGGACCCCGTGGCGAATGCGGATGGCATAAGCGTACGTCATATTTTCGTTGTTTTCTGCAATGGTAGGATTAAATGATGGGACGCATTGGAATTAATGCAAGAAAAATAAACCAAGTAAAAGTCGTTGGAACACTTTCAAAACCACTCGGTTCTTTTCAAAACCAAATTTTAAATGCGGAGCTTGAACCACTCCTTTTGAAAGCTATCTCGTTCCTTCGATTATATCAAGTTCACTACGTTCACGGTTTCGCCAAAACCATTCGTAGCCCTCCGTCGTTTCACATGAATGGTCAATAAGTATTCAAGCTATGTATGTTGGCCAAAGTCAAGGCATAGTGATTGGTAGCTATTGGGTATTCATGTACAGCATATATAGATGTGTTGGTTTGGGACAGTCATTCTACCATGTTGGCCAAAGTCAAGGGTATGTGTGGGTGGGCTCAAATTAACCTGGAGAATGACGGTTAGAACTTGACATGTGACTTATGATATTTTGGCCAAAATCAAGGTCATAAGAGCATGGGGCAAAAATCCACATCGGGAGTTTCAAAAGAACTGAAACTTGCTAGCGCTGCATACCATTTGGAGTGTGATGATTCTGGTAGGATTCCTTCAGTTTTGTCACGCGATGATATTTGGATCCCGATCCTACTGTGAGTATATGCTACTCCTCCGGAACTTTCTCACTTAACGATCAATGCTATAAACCAAGTAGGTGTCTAGAAAGGTGTTAGCGGGGCTACCCCCACAGGGAAAAGAGATTACTTAATTAAGGAACTTCGCGAAAGCGTTGGAAAACCTCCCTCGAAGTACCAACACTGGCCTGGATGAACGGTTAAGCAAGTATTGTACGGTGAGATTGATCCCGACTAATTCTTCCTTTATGGTTTGAGGAGGGATTCGAGAGACAGTGGGAGCCATCCTGTTTAGACAAATTAAAAACCACTCTAAACTTGCAAGAGCATCATGCTAAAGTGTTTCTTCTCTCTCTCCTAATTGCAGCGACCATTTATCATGACTGGACTTAAGTTACTTCTAGATAAAAACATACTGACAGGGCCAAACTACAAAGATTGGCTCAGGAATGTCAAAATGGCAATCACTTATGACAAGTTGGGGTATCTTCTTACCACCAAAGCTCCCCCTGTCCCAGGTCCCAAAACCAGCGTCGCGGATAGGGAAATCCGTAACACTTGGGAAATCGACTGCGCGAAGGCCAAGTGCCTCGTGCTTGCCTCTATGGAGAACGAACATCAGAGGAGGCACGAGAATATGGACCTCGAATCCATATTTCTCCATACAAAAGAATTGTATGGAGAGCAATCCCGTATCGCCAGATACGAAGTGTCGAAGAAGTTGTTTTCGGCAAGATTGGCCGTCGGATCATCAGGAGCGGAACACGTGGTTAAGATGATTGGCTACATAGAGGAGCTCGCGGACCTTGGGACCACGTTGGAGAATGAGCTCTATACGGACTTGATTCTCCAGTCCCTTCCTTCCACTTACGCCTAGTTCATCCTGAACTTCAACTTGCAGGAAAAGGAAGTTGAACTTTCAGAACTCCTCAACATGCTGAGGAGTGCAGAGGGCACCCTACAGAAAGGTAGGGAAACATCCACTTTGTTTGTAGGAAGATCTTCCTCTTCTAGGTCCAGAGCGAAAGCCAAGGGAAAGAAGAAGAAAACCCCTGCCAAACCAAGGGGTGGTGTTAGTAAAGTGGATACGAAGGGAAAGGAAAAAGCAACAAAGGTAGCGGGGAAGCTTGTGGATAAGGAAGAATGCTTTTACTGTCACAAGAGTGGACACTGGAACAAAGATTGCAGGGCTTGGAAAGCCAGAACACAGGATCTGAAGCAGGTTGTGGCTTCAGCTTCAGGTTTGTATGTTATTGAAAACTGTCTATCAATAAACTCTACGTCCTGAGTATTGGATAACGGATCAGGATCTCCTATCTGTAATTCTTTGCAGGTGTTGAGAAAGCGTAGGTTTTTGAAAGCAGGTGAAATGACCCTCAAAGTTGCAAACGGAGCTAGCATGGATGCTGAGGCCGTGGGGGACTATCACCTGGGAATGTCAGATGGACATGTTTTGGTTTTACGTAATTGCTTTTTTGTACTCAATGCAACTTGTAATATCATTTATGTATCTTTAGTTTCTAAAGAAGGTTATGAATTTGCGTTTGTAAGTAATGTTGTAAACATTCACCTTAATCACGTTTTGATTGGGTCAGGTACATTGAGCAATGGTATATGCGTATTAAACCAACCACAGATTTTCAATGTCCAGAATACACATAAAAGAAAGTCTCCCGAAACAAATCAGACTTTCTTATGGCATTGTAGACTGGGTCACATCAATGAGAGAAGGTTGACGAAGTTACATACAGAAGGATATTTGGATCCGTTCGAATATCAATCATATGCAACTTGTCAATCCTGTCTCAAAGGAAAGATGACAAAGATTCCGTTCACTGGACACGGGGTAAGAGCGAGCGAGCTCTTTGGACTCGTACACAGCGACGTGTGCGGTCCAATGTTTACGTATGCACGAAGCGGTTATTCTTACTTCATTACTTTTACGGATGACTTTTCAAGGTACGGATATGTCTTCTTAATGAAACATAAATCCGAAGCCTTTGGGAAATTCCAGGAATATAAGAATGAAGTAGAAAAACAAACAGGCAAAAGTATCATGACACTGAGATCTGATCGAGGTGGTGAATACTTGAGTGCCGAGTTCCTGGATTACTTAAAAGAGAATGGAATTCTCTCTCAGCTTACTCCTCCATACACTCCGCAACATAACGGTGTATCGGAGAGACGGAACCGAACCCTATTGGATATGGTACGGTCCATGATGAGTAACGCTGAGTTACCGCGATCATTCTGGGGATATACACTAGAATCAGCTGCATACCTTTTGAACCGAGTTCCAACTAAGACTGTGCCTACTACACCATATCAGATGTGGTGTGGGAAGAGACCCTATCTTAATCACATTAAGACATGGGGATGTCCAACTTTTGTCAAAAAGCAGCATGCAGACAAGCTCGAGGCACGCTCAGTACAGTGCAAGTTTGTGGGATATCCAAAGAACTCCAAAGGATATTTCTTCTATTGCGAAGAGGAGCAAAAGGTTTTTGTTTCTCGGCATGCCCACTTCTTGGAAACTCAGTTTTTGGAGAATCAGATAAGTGGGAGAGCAATAGAACTGGAAGAAATTCCAGAACTACGAGCTATTACTGAAAGCTTAGTAGAACCAGAGGGTTCGAAAGATCAGGACATTCCTGCACCGCTCCGCAGAAGTAGTAGGCAGTCTCATCCGCCCGAGAGATACTACGGTTTTCTCATAGACGGGG
Source organism: Agapanthus africanus (assembly GCA_030015575.1). NCBI lineage: Eukaryota > Viridiplantae > Streptophyta > Magnoliopsida > Asparagales > Amaryllidaceae > Agapanthus > Agapanthus africanus. The sequence goes on along the minus strand of CM057340.1, from coordinate 114,805,690 downwards.
ATAGAGAGGATTGCATCATTGATAGTGATGAGCCGACTAGCTTCCAGCAGGCCATTCAGAGCGTTGACTCGGTAAAATGGCTGGATGCAATGCGGACCGAAATGGAGTCCATGTACACCAACAAAGTATGGACATTGGACATTGCTCCAGATGGGGTAAAACCCGTAGGATGCAAGTGGATCTTCAAAAGGAAGATTGGTGTAGATGGACAGGTTGAGACCTATAAAGCTAGACTTGTTGCAAAGGGTTTCCGTCAAAGACCTGGCTTGGACTATGACGAAACCTTTTCTCCAGTGGCTATGCTGAAATCCATTCGGATCCTTTTTGCCATTGCTGCCTTCCACAATTATGAGATCTGGCAGATGGACGTAAAAACCGTTTTTCTAAATGGAAATTTAGAGGAGTGTGTCTATATGGACCAGCCAGAGGGTTTCATTCAGAGTGGGAGCAGTGGAAAGGTGTGCAAGTTGCTTAAGTCCATCTATGGACTAAAGCAGGCATCGCGGAGTTGGAACATCTGTTTTGATGAGACGGTCAAAGAATTTGGCTATATCAAAAATCCAGATGAACCATGCATCTATAGTAGATTTGTAGCAAGAACTGTTGTATTCCTCGTATTATACGTGGATGACATTCTCTTGATAGGAAATGACATTCCTATGCTACAATCTGTCAAAGGGTTCTTGTCACACAGGTTCTCCATGAAAGACCTGGGTGATGCCTCATACATTCTGGGGATCCGGATCTGTCGTGACAGATCCAAGAGGATATTAGGACTCTCACAGTCCAGGTACGTCGACACCATACTGAAACGATTCAGTATGGAAGATTCCAAGCGCGGTAATATACCGGCTTGTCACGGGATCACCCTCTCCAAAGAGATGTCTCCCAAGACTGATTTGGAAGGGGATCGCATGTCTATTATACCCTACGCTTCTGCGGTAGGCTTTATAATGTATGCGATGTTGTGTATCAGACCAGATGTAGCTTATGCACTGAGTGTGGTAAGCCGATATCAGTCAAACCCTGGGGAGAAACACTGGATAGCGGTAAAGAACATTCTCAAGTACTTGAGAAGGACTAAGGAGATGTTCTTGGTGTATGGCGGAAAAGACATCCAGATCGAGGCCTTTGCTGACTCCAGCTTCCAGAGTGACAAGGATGATTCCAAGTCCATGTCGGGTTATGTCTTTACCCTCTATGGAGGGGCGGTGTGTTGGAAGAGTTCCAAACAGGAAACCGTTGCTGACTCGACGATGGAAGCGGAATACATCGCTGCTGCAGATGCCGCAAAAGAAGCCGTCTGGATAAGGAAGTTCCTAACAGAACATCAGGTGGTTCCGTCCATTGTTGATCCAGTACCTCTGTATTGCGACAACAACGGGGCTATAGCTTTAGCGAAGGATCCCAGGTCCCATCAGAAGTCCAGGCACATCTTGAGGCGGTATCACCTGATCAGGGAGATCGTAGGTCGCCAGGAGATCGAGGTTCGGAGAGTTGCTACGGAAGATAACACTGCTGATCCATTCACGAAGGCCTTACCCCATACTCAGTTCGAGCGGCTGATCGAGATGATAGGTCTTCGATACGCCAGTACATGGCCTTAGTGCAAGTGGGAGATTGTTAGTGTATATGCCCTAGAGGCCATTACTGTATCATACTAGATTGTATATTACTTGATGGAAGCTTGGGATATTCACCTTGTATTGACAATCTTGCTCAAAATAGTAGTATGCTACTTGGTTTGTTTCTGCTTTAATGTGTGCATGTGTTTCTTTTAGCATATCGCCTTTACACATTAGTGGAGCCCTTAGGATCTTTGCTTGATTACCAGCGTTGTGATGGCAGTCACACTCGTGGGGGCTGGGTAATCTACAAGCACATCCTTATGCAGGTCCCTAGTCATAGGATTATCGAGACAGGGCATCGATACTCCGGAGTAGACTACTGTATGCGCTTCTCATCCCAGCTTGGGAGACGGTCTGTCCCACAGCCGTCAGTACGTCGTACTTGGGATAGTATGCGGGTGCTCGTTAGGTTACGAGTACACTGGACAGGACTCGTCGGGAACTGTTGGTTGGTATTATACCTATCGTCAGTTATCAGTTCCTAGGTGACATGAGTACAGCTTAGTCCGTTGACTTGACACTGTCACTTCGCCTCGAGTGTGTTCCCACTGTACTTTGATTACTACCCTACCACGGCTCAAAGGAGTCGTGCAAACAGGTAGTTTTTGGGTGCAGTCCCGAAGCACTTGGAGGCAGTGACGGTTAGACAGGATTCGTCTCTCCCGGTATTAGGGGTTGATATCGCGCTGTATCCAGGAGAGCCATTACACAAAGTCCCTGGACAGGGCAAGCGAGATAGACTGGTAGGTTTCCAGTGTTATCTCAGGTGTTCTGGGCAACACTCCGACACGACTTGTACCGCTAGTAGGGGACTGACGTTTACCGCCCCCCTAGGCCCGCCATGCGATGTTCTTAGATGAACAGACCGGACTGTACGGAGACTGTCATATACAGGCTCAGTAGGAGTTCAGATGGGTTTACCTCGTCAGTCTTCTTATCGGCATCTACTTGGGGACCGTTACGTACAGCTAGTGCCGCTTGCGGTCTGTGGTTAAACCCACTGCCAGCGTAGTGTCGAGTCTTTAGAGTTCCATACAGAGGGTTATTCGCCTTTGGGCAAAATGAGGAGAGGTCGCATGGTTTTGCGACGGGGTTCGTTCACATCCGCGCACTTGTGCACGTTTGGTGTCCGGACAGCTTATACTAGTGGGCTTTGGTTTAAGCCGTATCCTAGTATATGATTTGGGATTTGTTTTATCTCATTGTATTCGTGTTCCTCGGAACACGGATACGCGTGTGTATGCACAGTTGACTGAGACAGAGGCAGAGGATTTTCATTAGGGTTGATGGCCGTTGTCATTTTCTTAACCCTAATGTTTATGTGTGAATTATGATTTATTGATATTAGTTAATTATAATTGTGCATGGTTAGGGTTGTTGACCATTTGACTATGCTTGACTTGTTGACCTAGGTTGACAAGTTGACCATCATCATTCCATATGAAAGATGCTCTTTGATCCTTGCAAAAGCATTTAATGTGAAATGATAATGGTCATTTCTTGATTAACCATCACAATTATCTTTAGCTAATTATCTATTTTTTATAATTCACATATATGTGAGAAGGTTGTATTATTCTTCTCACTTTATCATTCTCATTCTCTCTCCTCCTCTTCCTCTCTCTCTCTCTATCTCTCCCCTCTCATGAGTTGAGAACCATTTGAGCTTGAGATAATCCCTTAAAAAATACTCTCTAGTCTTTCTAAGGTCCTAGGTTTAGCACACCAAGAACCTTAGTTACTTCTAGTTTGAGGTTGGAACCAAAGGTAGAGGCCCTCGGGTGGATCTTTCTTCGGCAAGAGAAGGCGACGAGACGATCTGTTCTTTCACTCCAAGGAGCAAGAAGAGAAGGGCTTGAAGACCTAGGTATAACCCCCTTTCCGAGTAGCTAACTCTTTTAGCTTTGTAGTTAGTTTTTGTTTAGCAAAGATCCCTCCTTTAGCATAGTCCATGTTGCATAGTGTTGAAAATATCTGATTTTTCATAACGTTTCCGCATCCCCGCAAGCACCGGGGTGGGCAACGTGGACTTACAGTATCCTGATGAGCCGTCCATGAAGGAGATGACTTCGTGGGTGGACGTATTATCTATCATCAGCTCGGTGACCGGTACTGGAAAGTCGTCCTTCGGGCAAGCTTTGTTGAGATCTCGAAAGTCTACACATATGCGCACCATCCCATTTTTCTTCATCACTGGGACGATGTTGGCAATCCAGTTAGGGTATTGAACTTCTTGGATGAAGACAGAGTCGATTAGCTTCTTGACCTCGGCGTTGATGCTCATCTCAAGTTCGAGCCGCATTCTTCTCGGTGCTTGTTTTACTAGCTTGATGTCAGGAGATATCGCCAATCTGTGGACAGCAATCTCTGGATCTAGTCCCGGCATCTCGGAATAGTTCCATGCGAATCAATCTTTATACTGCATGAGCACGTCTTTGAGTGTAGCCACCTGTTCTTTAGACAGCTGCTCGCTGACGAACGTTGGTCGTGGGTCACTTTCCGTCCCCAAGTCGATCTTTCTCAGGTGATGGATTAGCGTTTGCTGCCGCCTGAGCGAGCATCTCCTGTAGCTTTTCACGTTGCAGTTGAACTTTTATCACGGATCGAATTTGAGGTCGATGACTAGTAGAAGCTCGAACTTCGTCTTTGGAATTCACCACATAGACTTTGTGAACCATCATTCCCCCAAGCTTAGGATGTTTGGAGTTTTAGCCTTTAGAGTTTGCTTCGGGCACTTGAGCTTTATTGAGCCTCTATTTTTTGTGAAAAGCCGCTTTGGTTTTGGGAGGAACCGCTGTATCAGGATCCGTCTTGGGGTGATTCCCCTTTACCTGCTTCCACACCTTATATATAGATGAGAAAAGTTGTCTCAGGGAGCGAACTCGTTTCTGCTCTCGTGGGATCTCCATGGGTTGCGGAGACCTCTTCAATATTGCGGTAGGAGAACTTTCTCTAACCCTTCACAACAATTTGAAGTTGTTCCCAGTTGGAACAACAACATTCACCACTAGGGTTGAAACAGGACCATATGGAGAACTGCCCCCAGCTCATTTTGTATGACGCTGATATCGACGTCGACCGTTTCTCACGGCCGGGATTTGATTAGCTTCAGGATTTTGCCGAACCCGCCCCCTGTTTCCTTTGAGAGCTTGAATATTCTGCCCCCTGCGTCGACCTTGGTCCTTGGCATATGCCAGTTGTTTGAGGATTGATTTTGTCGGCAAAGCAGCTGCTTGGAGAACCGGCCTGTGGAAAAAAGACTTCCTCTGGGATTCCTCCATCGGCGTTGAGGCACCGAGGGTGGGAGGTGGGTGTATCGATCCAAAAAGAAGCCCGTTGTTTCTTGAAGAGCCGAATTGCAGAGATTTGAGCCTGCAAGTGGCCCGTACTTGACTCCACCATATATGACAGAGCTTGAGTTGCTAAGGTGGGAACAAACGCCATTCTTCGTAGAGATGAAGCGCCGACTTCAGTATCCACTCCCCTAAGGGCAACCACAAACATACATACCGCGATTATCTGATCACGGGAAAAACATGACACACGAAGTGTGGAGTGGATAGGGGAAAAGGTCCCACCGGGCGTGCCAGAATCTGTTCCCCTCCGGACACAGAGACGCGACCGCGTAGGTTCGTCTTGCCTGAATTCGGGGGAAGATGCTAATTGTTGCTATCTGTCCACCTCTCCGAAGATGCCAAGTTGATTTATGACACCATGTATCGAAGGTTTAAACGGATGCGGCCGATGTAGCAGAGATTCCCCCTCGTTGAGGGGTTTTTGATTGTGGGGACGCTCTTCCCTACAGGCGCAAGCCCCTGCAGTGAATTACGCTACCGCATCGTGGTAACCACTTTCTCCTTCTCTAGATGGTCACTTCGTGTCGTGTGTGTTTGCTTTATTTCCGGTTGCCCGTGGATTGTATACGGAGACTAATTTATGTTGTCGCCCGTAGGGCATGGATTAGTCTAAATCCGTATCTTCTTAGATTTGGGTTTGGGGTTGGGTTTAAGGATACGTTAGTCTCATTTGAGACTAAGATCAACATAAATGTATGTTAAGGATACGTTAGTCTAATTTTATACTAAGATCAACTTAACGGGATCATTTAGATCCAACAAGAGAGCATTTGGGCTCTATTATTTAGTTTAGGGACATTGCGGTCGATTATTTTAAGGACATTACGCTCCAAGGTTAAGGACATTACGGTCCAAGGTTTTAAAGGACCCCACAGTCTGAGGTTAAGGACATCATAGTCCATGGGTTTTAAAGGACCCCACAGTCCGAGGTTAAGGACATCATAGTCCATGGGTTTTAAAGGACCCCACAGTCCGAGGTTAAGGACATCATAGTCTATGGGTTTTAAAGGACCCCACAGTCCAAGGTTAAGGACATCATAGTGTATGAAGAGTATGGTTGTCGGGACCCGTCACCTCTCTGAAGACGTTGAAGGATTACAACGACATGTATCAGAGGGGTTCAGAGATGTACCCTTGAACCAATTTTGATTGAGATCTGTAATCCAATTGGGACTAAGATCAGTCAAAAGATTTATGAGCATATGAGCTCAGTTGATCTGAATTGAGGACTTATGGCCAGTTTTCGGCTAAGTCCAATCAAGTTATAATGTTTAACATTTATTTTTGGGCTATTGAGCATTTGTTTGGGCTTTGCCCTTTTAACAATGCTAAGCATTGATTTGGATTCTGACATCATTTCTGTCTTTCAGTGCTGGGCACTCATAATAGCTCTGAGGCTTATTAAAGAACAATTTATATTCTGGCTTAATGCTAAGCCGGATAGTATTATCAACCGTCCGATTAAATTCTGTGTATCATGTACACGTATTTAATCGGATTCCTATACGTACCAACATACGGCCTCTACATCTATCGCCTGAACCGGGAAAACCCTCTTTGCGGAGCTCTAAAGACTCGACAATATGCTGGCAGTGGGTTTAACCATAAGCATGTCGACGGCACTAGCTGTACGTAACGGCTACCCAGGTACTTGCCGAAAGGGGATCGACAATCAAGTACGTACCCTACTGGGCCTGAATATGACAATCTCCGTACAATATGGTCTCTTCGTCTAAGAATATCGCATATCAAGTCTAGGGGTGGATAACGTCAGATCCCTAATAACCTGATAAGTTGTGTCGGAATCAAGCTCATTACCAACAGAGAAACTATTAAACAACTATCAGTAAATCTCATCCACCGTGGCCACGGATTTAGGGTGATGGCCAACCGAACACAGCGCGACATCGACTCTTAATACCAGGAAAGACGAATTCCTAGCAATCTTTGCACAAATCCTTTGAGCCGTGGTAGGATAGTAATCAAAATACAGTGGGAATTCACACGAGACAAATGACGATCTCAGGTCAAAAGACTAACCTGTACTCATGCCACCTGAGAACTTCCATCTGACGATAGATATAATACTATGTAGAAGTTCTCAGCGAGTCCGTCCGGTGTACTCACCTCCAATGAGCACCTATATACCATCTTAGGTGACACAACACCAGTGGCTTGTAAGACCGGCCACCGTCCTTCATCGGGCTCTAGAACCATATACACTAGCCTACTCCGGAATATCGATGCCCAGTCTCGATACTCCCACGACTAGGGACATTTAAGGATGTGCTTATGGACTGCTCGGCTCCTACGTATATGATCGCCATCATAATACTAGTAGTCAAGCAAGAATCTTATGGGCTTCATCAATGATGAAGACAAACCAGATAGCATGCTATCATTTCGAGAAAACTGTTCTACTTGTATAGCTCCTCCCACAATTATCATAATCGCCTACTTGCATTCATAATAATTTCCTTGAGGGAACTATATCCAACAAGAATGTCACGACCCGAAATGGCACGTGACTGGCACTTGAATCATATGAAGTCTATAGGACCCCATCTAATTCAAGTAAGCCAACAAAAATCCCAGAAATCTAAACCATTTTAAGGAAGAAGTGAAGAAACTAGTTTTAAAACAAGTTGTTTTAATAACATAAGCCGAAGTATGCATTTTTAAAATCCTAAGTCCTTTCTGAAAATTTCGGCAAGGTTTCCTTTGTAAAAACTGGCCCCAAACGGGATACAACATAAATAATATATGCACAATGATAAAAGGCATCCCAAGCGAGAGCTAGCTCTTCGTCAATCGACGGTCACAACCCCGCAAGCAATACAATATACAACGCCGAAGGACGAGGATCAAAACTCAAAAGGAAACTCAAAATCATCAAGAAAATCATACAAATACAACGCGCGACTCTAAGGTCGAAAGAATATACAACCGGTTTTCTAAGTCTGAAATAAATGTACAAGTCTGGTTGATGGAGTTTACTAGATACAACTGAATAAATAAAAGTACAATGGTGGTCACTGTTGGAGATAGTGCCCTCAGAGTCAATTATTGGATCACAGGCACGTGATTGCAATGATTGAGGGAGGACCTATCCCGGTAGAACAGTCTTACTCGAGATGATAGTTTGCTATCTGGTTTACCTTTATCATCGTGTACTGCTTTAGGTGACCTGACAGGTCGCTATTGCACGTTGATAGAGCCCCTAGGATTCTTGCTTGACGACCAGCAGTATGAGGGCGATCATATACGTGAGAGCTGGGGTCTACAAGCACATCCTTAAATGGTCCCTAGTCATGGGAGTTTCGAGACAGGGCATCGATTCTCCAGAGTAGACTAGTGTATACAGTCGAGACCCCGACGAGGGGCGGTGGCCGGTCTCACAGGCCACTGGTGTCAGTTGGTTCACCTAAGATGTATACAGGTGCTCATTGGGTTATGAGTACACCGGACAGGACTCGCCGGGAACATGCTAGTTGGTCTTATACCTGACGTCAGATAGCAGTTCCCAGGTGACATGTGTACAGGTTAGTTCATCGACCTGGGGATCGTCATTTGTCTCGTGTGAGTTCCCACTGTACTTTGATTACTACCCTACCACGGCTCAAAGGAGTCGTGCAAACAGGTTTTAGTTGGGTACAGTCCCGAGCCACATGGAGGCAGTGAGCGGATCTTCGGGGGTTCGTCTCTCCCGGTATTGGGGGTGAGGTCACGCTGTGTCTAGGAGAGCCATTACACGAAGTCCTTAGCCAAGGCAGGAGATTTACTGGTAGGTATTCCGGTAGTATCTCAGGGTGTTCTGGGCTACACTCCGACACGACTTGTACCGCTTTTGGGGGTCTGACTTTTACCCACCCCTTAGGCCCGACATGCGATGCTCATAGACGAACGGACCGGACTGTACGGATATTGTCACTGACAGGCTCAGTAGGGTGTCAGGATGAGTTCGCTCATCGACGTCCCTTTTAGTCAATAGCTGGTGGCCCGTCACGTATTGGCTTATACCTCTGACATGCTAGTGGTTAAATCCACAACCATAGTATTGACGAGTCTTTAGAGTCCGCCACACTTTCAGTTACTCAGCTTTCGGGCGAAACGCTGTAGAGGCCGTATGGAGATATGGCAGCGTCCGATCAGATACGTGCGGTATTGCACGGATCAGGATCGGACAGCTTTGTACTAGTGGCCGTATGGATATATGGCAAGGTTCGATCAGATGCGTGCGGTATTGCACGGATCAGGATCGGACAGTTTTTACTAGCCGGTTTTGGTTTAAGCCGGTCCTAGTTTAGTATAGTGTAGATTTTGTCTTTTTGCATTTGTATCCGGACGGAATACAGATGCGGGTGTGTATGCACAGTATTGGGGTTTTCCTGTAATTTATTACGGGACCAGTTTTCTGGAGTTGCCAGTTTGCATTCCGTTCCGGCCGGTTTTCCTTTGTTCTTTCCCGGCCGGACTTTTCCGATGGAGGGGGTTATTTGCAAGTTTGCAAATAACACTTTGTGGGGGGGGGGGGTTATTGCATAAGGATTTATTATGATATCATGATATCTTTCTTCCATGCTTTTGCTTTAATGAGATTTGATTGAATGAGGATGGGTTTAAAGTGAAAGGTATGGTTGATGTTGTGGTCACCTCTTCTATTCTCCTACACTCACCTCCCTCTTGTTTTTGTTACACCCTCCACCACCATTCCTCATTGATTTTGGCCGGCCACATTTTAGAGAGGAGGGGAGAAAATGAGAGGCTTCATTTTTGGTGTGGGAAATTAATCATCCTTCTCATTTTTCATTGCTACCAAAATCCCCAAGTTCATATCATCTTGATTCCTCCATCAAGGCAACCAACCCCAAAGTGAGACATGCACTCTACACTACACTTCCTACAGCAAATCTTGGACGCGTCGATTCGCCAGCTTCGCGCCCGAGTTGCCTCGGTATTGAGGTGGGAGCCCGTAAAAGCTACAGGCGATGTGGTGCCCTTTCCGACGAGGAGGAGACGGACGGAGATCCCGCGAGGAGATCGGAGTGGAGATGAAGACCGGAGGACTCGGATCAGTCGGTACATCTCTTCCCTTTCTTGTTAGTAGCTTAGACTTGTTAATGGTTACGATCCGGAGTTTAGTGCGCGGTGGTGCCGGTTTGCAAAGTCCGCAAAATTTAAAGTTTATCACCGCTTCCGCATTCCGGCGTCGGATTGACGGCCGGGGCGCCGCCGTGCACTTACAGTGGTATCAGAGCCTCGCCATTAACTTCGTCTAGCTTTGTTTAATGTGTTTTACGTTTCCGATCGAACAAAATCCCGAAAATGCGTATTTCAAGCACATCAGTTTCTGTCGAATTTTTTTTGAGTCCAAAATTTTTTCAGGTTGTCTCAGAGTGATGTGCAGGGAATTAGAAGCATACTGTAAAAATTTGGTACCATGAACCCACTATTCCACCGCGGAAGAGCGGCCAAACCCCTACTTGGGCCGCGCTTCCGCGACAATGTTTACTGTTCATGCCCCCAAAACTTTGCAGAATGTTCCTGAGTTGAAAATGTGCTTTCTGGAAGGTTAAAGTTGGGCCAATTTTTTCTGTGAGTGCTACAGTTTTCTTTGGGGCCCACTTGTTAATTGTTTGATCAATCGGAAAATTTTAAACACATTTTTCACAGTATTTACATTATATCTGCGACCGTGAATGTCACTCGATCGGTAAATTCAGTCTAACTGCTATAGCCCGGTTAGACGGATTTGCGAACGTGACTTTCACGTTGATGTTCTATGTTTTTGCTGTGATGTTGCGGATCGGTCGTGGGATAGCCTGGATGCAATGCTAGTACAGTGTTGTTGTATTATGTACATTTGATATTGCGGGGCGAGCATCCGACATGTGGACTGCCGTCACTGCCTGATTGTATTATTCTTTTGGGGCACGACCTGGTTGCGGTCGATGTACCCGGTGTATGTATATTTTACTTTCTGTACTAGGGTTACCCCGCGGAGGGGTGCACGGATAGCCGGGTTCTGGAGGGCAACAAGCCCGCATCTCATGGCATTGAGACGAAGGGGGCTTCACTCTGGGATTGGCGGGCTATTCGCCGCACTCGTAGGGGGTACAGGTTGACCCAGGAGGGGTGCCCAAGTTGCCGGATTCCGTGAAGTGCTGGGTGGTCCATTCACGGAGCTGAAGGGGGCTGCCTCGCTTCAGGTTTTGGCAGGTAACTTGCCGCGCCCGTAGGGGTCTAGGATTTCATTGCACAGGCTATCCACACGACCAGGGGAACGTCGGGTTTCAGTAGTGGCTCTGTGAAACCCGGGGATCCCAGATATCTGTATTGTTCTGTGATGCTGTACATTTCTGTGATGTTGCATTTTATTCACGCCTTGAGCGAAATACTATATATTGGTATATATATTAGTAGATGTTGTATATGTTTTTCATCCGCGCTAGTCCAGTCCCCGCTCTGCCGTTAGTTAGCTAACCTAACGGGTGATGACGGGACCCAGTGGCGAATGCGGATGGCATATACGTACGTCAGTATATTTTCGTTCTTTGTGGTGTGATCAATTGATGGGACTGCGTTGATTCGGATCAATGCAAGTTAAACAAACCTAATCTGATGTTGTTGGAACACTTTTCAAAAAGCTGTTATTGCAAGGACGTTCACTTTTGTTTTGCATTGTGGTATTCATTTAGAATATCCTGCTCCTCAGTCGATGAGGCAAGGGCCGAGATCCCTTCACCGGGAGTGACCCCTTGGACAGAAGTTTGCGTCAGGGCATTAACTTCACTATAGCCGTTTACTTTTGCTTTGCATCGTGGTATTCAGTTGGAATATCCTGCACCTCATTCTACGGGGAAAGAGCCGAGATCCCTTCACCGGGAGTGACCTCTTTAGTAAAGGTTTTCGTCACTATATTTTCTAAAAAGCTATCCGTTCCTTCAACGATATCAAGTTCATTACGTTAAAGGTTTTCGCCAGAAACCATTCGTAGCCCTCCGTCGTTTCATATGGGTAGTCAATAGTATTCAAGCTGTGTATGTTGGCCAAAGTCAAGGCACAGTGTTTGGTAGCTGTTGGGTATTCATATGCAGCATAGATAGATGCGTTGGTTTGGGACAGCCGTACTGCCATTTTGGCCAAAGTCAAGGGTATGTACGGGTGGACTCAAATTAACCTGGAGAATGACGGGTTGAACTTGACATGTGACTTATGATATGTTGGCCAAAGTCAAGGTCATAAGAGCATGGGGTAGAAATCACATCGGGAGTTTCAAAAGAACTGAAACTTGCCAGGTATGCGCATACCTTCTGGAGTGTGATACCGTGAGTGGATTCCGTCACGTTATCATGCGATGATAGTTGGATCCCGATTCCCACTGATGAGTTGGTTTACTCCTCGGGTGACCCCGACTAATTCTTCTTTCAGGTTTGGAGGAATTTGAGGTACAGTGGGAGGTTTCCAGATTAGATAAATTGGTAACCATTCTGATCTTGGTTAGAGTGCACGCTGAGTGTTTCTTTTCTCTCTCTCTGACAGCGACCATTGACCCGACCCTAAGACTATGACTCAGTGACCAAGTTGACCGAACCTTCTTTACATAGGCTTTTGGATTGTCAGAGTTGCAGACCTCATTGCCACTCCTACTTTTACCCTTTTCTCCAGGACACCCCGTATTACTGCGAACGTCCACTTCCATTGGACAAAACCATCGTATGGTTAGATACGAACTCGAAGGAATTCGAGGATGGTTTCCGGTTCTGGAGAAAACGGATAAGATTATTCAGTTGTCTTTTCCCTTTTACCTTCTCTCAAGTTGTGAGTGCTCCTTGGTTTAGGAGATAGTACACCTATTATGCAAATTGGATAGTCTTCTTCCAAACCTTAGGCTGGTGCCGACCGGTAGGGAATGAAGAAAACCAATTAGCATAACGATGGTGTGCAGAAGGTATTAAGATTAAGACAAAGCAAGGGATTAGTAAGAGGGCAAAGTAAATTGCGACTGATATTCACGACCAAACTAAGTTTTTCTTCGCCAATCCTAAATCACCTTTGTATTTCTCCAGGACACTCTGTATCACTACGAAGATCCACAGTTTATTGGATATTCCATCGTATGGTTATATACGAACTCGAAAGGAACTTGTTCCAGTTCGGGGATGGATTCTGGTCCAGGAGAAATAGGAATAAGGTTTATTCGGTTGTCTTTTATCTTCACCTTCTCTCGCATTGCGAGTGCTCCTAGGACTAGGACAGTACACCCATTATGCTTATTGGATAGTCTTCTTCCAAACCATAGGCTAGTGCCGAACGGTAGGGAAGGAAGAAAACCATTTGGCCTAAAGGGGTGTGCAGAAGGTAATGACTAAAGACATATAAAGGGATTTGGAGAGGTGGCAAAGAAATATACGGTTACAGTTGTGAATCTGGATAATGGAAGAGACATTACTAAGAATACCAGGATACCCCATCGAAACATTTCAATGTTTCAGTTCACTGTGTACTGTTAAAAGAAGACTGATTTCCCGATTAGATACTTACTCTAGGGTATGTATTTACCAGGTATGATTCTCACATCTGTATGTTTTTACAGATGATGAGTGGGAGTAGGTTATTAGGAATTGGGTGATCATCCTCATTATATCGGGATTCGTTGTAATCAGTGATATTTGAGGAGATCACCTGGGATGTTTGCCGGTCGGCAAATATTTGGATTTGAATATCCGCTATTGTGCACCAATTTCAAATTGATATATCTGTACGTCTATTTTTCATAGAGTGAGATATACCTTTTGATATTATGTTGATGACATTTACCTATATCAGTGGATGGTTAGGTAAGGAGCATTAAACAGCGGTGTAATTCTTCTTAACCATAAGTACAGTTTTCAACCTACGACACACAGTGAAAGAGTTGTTTGACTCGGCGGACTTATACAGAGTATTGTATGTTGTCCAGTGTCCATTAGGACAGAGGGGTTGGTCCTCATACTATATTCTGTTTACTTTTAACTTCTCTAGTTCTTAGACATGTGTTTCGTAGAAACACAGGGTCTAAGTTTTGAGGAGTTATAGGTATTTGAATAGAGTAGAGAACCAGGTGTAGCAAGTATCGGGATTCTTCAAAGTGATCGAAGATATAGATACATGTGTATGATATTCAGTTGATAGTAATGATAAAGAGAAATTGCTTCTCTTTCAGGTTACTCATAATTGGAAGCATTCCTAAGTTGAGTAACGCTGATCGGCCTCTCTCCATTCAGTTGACATGCACTGGAGACAGCTGCATGATTTGAATCTGGTTCAATTAAATCAGTGCCTCTGGTTCTATATTGGATATAGTACAGTTCATATCTTAACATTGTTAAGGTACGGGGAGTTGTCCGGCTTATGATTAAAACCAGACTCTGGATAACTCAAGGCACGTTTCTGTAATGGCTGTTTGTGGGTTGACCCAGGCTATGACGAGGGTTGACATTCTACCATAAGAAAGATCAATAGTGATATTGTTCTTGACTCGCCACAGTTTTAATAAAAATGGATTTTTTCAAAAACAGTAGTGGGAGTATGGTAGAACTGGAAGTGATTCCAGAGCCGCAAACGATTACTGAAGATTTGATAAGGAACCTAAAGATTCAATCTGATTTGACATTCCATTGGCCACTCCGCAGATAAGGTGGGTAACTTCAGGCACCCGAGAGGTACTCCGGTAGCCTCAAAGACGGTGACAGGGAAGTTCTTGTTTACCCACACTTACCATTGTTGTTGTTCCAGGCTGCGAGACCCGGCAGGAGGATGAGTATAGCGTCGTTCTAAACTAGCTTTAGAAGTGCACGTCTATATGACTCTGCCAGAGGGTTGTCGTAGTCAGTGGGAGCAGCGGAAGCATTGGTGGACATCAGGCTTATGTCTATTTATAGACTAAAGCAGATATAGCGGAGATAGATCATCTATTTCTGATGTGACAGTCATGGGTTTGACGTCATCAGAATAGGGGATGGATCTGTTGAGAAGGTAGTAGGGTGTGATGTCATGGTATTTGGATGACATACACAAAGTAGGAAAGGAAACTCCTATACTACGATCGGTTATACTTTGGTCGTCACACAGTGGTTTCTCCACATGGGACTTGGACATTATATCAGACATACTGGTTACTAGATCTATGGTGTTAGATCTAGATTTGGGTGGTTTCCCAATCAGGGTACTTTGACAGCATTCTAAGAGTATTTAGAATGGATGACTCCTGGCATGGTAGTGTACCTGCAGGTAATGGAGTCACCCTCTCAAAAGGTGTCTTATAGACTAAAATAGAGAGGGATATGCATGATTGGTAGATCACTTGCTTAGGCAATTGAGTCAATCATGAGATGTCAAGTACCACACCAGATGTTGTTCTTGCACTAGATGCAATAAGTTGACATTGATCCAATCCTGGAGAAACAGTCGGAAGCAGTTTTAGAACATAAGTGGATGTTCTAGGGATATGATAACGACAGCCTCATTTGGGAGACAGTTATCATTCCAGGCTTCCAAGGTGACATGGACGACAAGGAGGTTGTCAGAGTTATAGTTTTCCCTCTGACGAGGGGCAGTATTTTGGACAGGTGATCCAAGGAAATACTGAGGGTGGCATGGCGCAGGATACTGATTAAGTTCAGTTGACGATACAGTCTAAGAAGTTTGGATTTGGAGTTCATTTATGAGCTCGGTCCCATCAGATATCCAGACACTCTAAGACAGGTATTGCTCATTTCGGGAGATGGTTTTCTCCGCGAACTTGAGATATAGGGAGACATAGAAAGAAACTTCAGAGCGGATCCACTCGCTGAGGCTATTCCTTGAACGCAATAGTTTCGCAAACAGGATTTGTGAGACTGACTAGTAGAGGAGTTGGGTGTTCGGTATCACACGGGCTGTGAGTATACGACATCGCAATAATTAGCCTTGAGTGCAAGTGGGAGATTGTTGGAGATAGTGCCCTCAGAGTCAATTATTGGATCACAGGCACGTGATTGCAATGATTGAGGGAGGACCTATCCCGGTAGAACAGTCTTACTCGAGATGATAGTTTGCTATCTGGTTTACCTTTATCATCGTGTACTGCTTTAGGTGACCTGACAGGTCGCTATTGCACGTTGATAGAGCCCCTAGGATTCTTGCTTGACGACCAGCAGTATGAGGGCGATCATATACGTGAGAGCTGGGGTCTACAAGCACATCCTTAAATGGTCCCTAGTCGTGGGAGTTTCGAGACAGGGCATCGATTCTCCAGAGTAGACTAGTGTATACAGTCGAGACCCCGACGAGGGGCGGTGGCCGGTCTCACAGGCCACTGGTGTCAGTTGGTTCACCTAAGATGTATACAGGTGCTCATTGGGTTATGAGTACACCGGACAGGACTCGCCGGGAACATGCTAGTTGGTCTTATACCTGACGTCAGATAGCAGTTCCCAGGTGACATGTGTACAGGTTAGTTCATCGACCTGGGGATCGTCATTTGTCTCGTGTGAGTTCCCACTGTACTTTGATTACTACCCTACCACGGCTCAAAGGAGTCGTGCAAACAGGTTTTAGTTGGGTACAGTCCCGAGCCACATGGAGGCAGTGAGCGGATCTTCGGGGGTTCGTCTCTCCCGGTATTGGGGGTGAGGTCGCGCTGTGTCTAGGAGAGCCATTACACGAAGTCCTTGGCCAAGGCAGGAGATTTACTGGTAGGTATTCCGGTAGTATCTCAGGGTGTTCTGGGCTACACTCCGACACGACTTGTACCGCTTTTGGGGGTCTGACTTTTACCCACCCCTTAGGCCCGACATGCGATGCTCATAGACGAACGGACCGGACTGTACGGATATTGTCACTGACAGGCTCAGTAGGGTGTCAGGATGAGTTCGCTCATCGACGTCCCTTTTAGTCAATAGCTGGCGGCCCGTCACGTATTGGCTTATACCTCTGACATGCTAGTGGTTAAATCCACAACCATAGTATTGACGAGTCTTTAGAGTCCGCCACACTTTCAGTTACTCAGCTTTCGGGCGAAACGCTGTAGAGGCCGTATGGAGATATGGCAGGGTCCGATCAGATACGTGCGGTATTGCACGGATCAGGATCGGACAGCTTTGTACTAGTGGCCGTATGGATATATGGCAAGGTTCGATCAGATGCGTGCGGTATTGTACGGATCAGGATCGGACAGTTTTTACTAGCCGGTTTTGGTTTAAGCCGGTCCTAGTTTAGTACAGTGTAGATTTTGTCTTTTTGCATTTGTATCCGGACGGAATACAGATGCGGGTGTGTATGCACAGTATTGGGGTTTTCCTGTAATTTATTACGGGACCAGTTTTCTGGAGTTGCCAGTTTGCATTCCGTTCCGGCCGGTTTTCCTTTGTTCTTTCCCGGCCGGACTTTTCCGATGGAGGGGGTTATTTGCAAGTTTGCAAATAACACTTTGTGGGGGGGGGGAGGGTTTATTGCATAAGGATTTATTATGATATCATGATATCTTTCTTCCATGCTTTTGCTTTAATGAGATTTGATTGAATGAGGATGGATTTAAAGTGAAAGGTATGGTTGATGTTGTGGTCACCTCTTCTATTCTCCTACACTCACCTCCCTCTTGTTTTTGTTACACCCTCCACCACCATTCCTCATTGATTTTGGCCGGCCACATTTTAGAGAGGAGGGGAGAAAATGAGAGGCTTCATTTTTGGTGTGGGAAATTAATCATCCTTCTCATTTTTCATTGCTACCAAAATCCCCAAGTTCATATCATCTTGATTCCTCCATCAAGGCAACCAACCCCAAAGTGAGACATGCACTCTACACTACACTTCCTACAGCAAATCTTGGACGCGTCGATTCGCCAGCTTCGCGCCCGAGTTGCCTCGGTATTGAGGTGGGAGCCCGTAAAAGCTACAGGCGATGTGGTGCCCTTTCCGACGAGGAGGAGACGGACGGAGATCCGCGAGGAGATCGGAGTGGAGATGAAGACCGGAGGACTCGGATCAGTCGGTACATCTCTTCCCTTTCTTGTTAGTAGCTTAGACTTGTTAATGGTTACGATCCGGAGTTTAGTGCGCGGTGGTGCCGGTTTGCAAAGTCAGCAAAATTTAAAGTTTATCACCGCTTCCGCATTCCGGCGTCGGATTGACGGCCGGGGCGCCGCCGTGCACTTACAGTCACGATACAAGTGAACCCACCAACCAAAGCAATCACCCGGAATGAAGTAATGTGCCAGCAAAGCTGCCAAGGAAAACCCGTACGGCAAAACCTGCAAGAAACTTTGGCACAACGGGGGTGAGTTGTCAACTCGTGAGTAGAAAACATCACAGAGCAAAAAACGTATGTATGACTCAATCCTAGGTCAATACGATCATAATATATATAAATCTCAAAATGATAAAGTCTGAAGTATGATAAGGTGGCAAGGGTAAACATCTATACATCAGTGTAATACCAAGTGCTCGTGTCGGTGCCTCAGGTAGCAACATATCATAAATATGAGGTATGATCAATGTAATTAACATGAATCAGTATCGACTATATACTCAAGTCTATAAGTATATGGATATCATCCAACTATGTAATCAATGCCTGTATGCATGTGGATCTCGTCCACGTGTCAACCAATGACACAACAACATCATGCTTGTAAATGTCATAAAAGCAAATGCATGAAAGTATGAGGATATAAATCAACGTGTGTCCATGGTGACACATCAAAATCATGGAACCTGAGTGTACAGCATCGACGCTCAAAACATCATGAAACCCGTGTCCAGCATCGACACGTAAATCCGCATATATCATAGGCTCCATCAGTCCGGATCGGCCCATATGATCTCTCGACTCCGGTCGGTATCCTCCGGATATCCGCCGAGCACAAAATACTATCACCGGTAGGTAGTGCTTCCCTGCCAGGCTCACGGTCTAACAATACGAGTCTTCTTGCCCTGGGGTACCTCACCGGGTCCACCATATACCCGCAGACGGTGCCTGCCGCTCCTCGAATCGGGTTTCACATGCCACTCTCAAAACCGAGAAAACACATGGTGGACGCACTGAAATATCATATTAAGAGAAACCGGATTTTTAAAATAATACATACTCTCTTTTGAAATAACCACGGTTCTCAATTCCAGAAATCTCATGAAAACAACATATCTCAATACGTATAATCATAAAGCATGATGTATGCGACATCTAGCATAAATGTAAGCATATCCGTATATCATGCAACATAGAACAGTAATATGCACGTATCAAGGGAAAACCGCTCTTTCAAATGAATCCAGTTTTACAATATATCTTGCGGTTCCCAAAACTCCGAAATCAAAGCAGAATCATCTATGTATGTATGCAAGTATGGGTGTACAATATGTATGTACGCAAGTGTGAGTGTACAATATGTATGTACGCAAGTATGAGTGTACAATATGTATGTACGCAAGTATGTATGTACGCAAGTATGAGTGTACAATATGTATGTACGCAAGTATGAGTGTACAATATGTATGTAAGCAAGTATGAGTGTACAATATGTATGTAAGCAAGTATGACTGTACAATATGTATGTACGCAAGTATGACTGTACAATATGTATGTACGCAAGTATGGGTATACAATATGTTTGTACGCCAGTATGGGTGTACAATATGTATGTACGCAAGTATGCGTGTACAATATGTATGTACGCAAGTATGGCATATAAGGAGTCATATCCTGATGCAACAATCCTACTGTGTAGCGACATGGTAATTATCGATGATTAAGTGTGTGAGCCGGCTAGCAGGTGTACGTGGAGCATACGCATCATCGGTAATGGAGCTGGTGTCCTGACAGCATGGGTTTAATATAACATAAATCACAAGTATATAAGCAAGCGATGCGCTAATAACAACATGAATATATGGAAATGGAAGGTAAATGCAACAATAAGGAATCTACATTAGTTATACGAGTCATACAGTTTGTCATTTGAAATTACACGAATCGTGGTGTTTGGAAAAATAGGGGCTACGGTGTTTTTTTAAGAAAAATGGTACGTCCTTTGAAATATCCGTAGAATCCCTTAGCATGTCTTTAAAATACTCATGATCCGTTAGTTTTGAAATAGATATGACTCGAGTCTAGTCTAACATCTACAAATAACTATAGGACTGAACTAACAGGCTAATCGAAAAGGTACGGAAACCACCTAAATCCGAGTCGATACATATAAATATAATAGTCGGTGTCCCGCCTCACTAGTATCACATACGATACAATATACAATATGACATCCTCGAGTCAAGAGTGTGGATCTATCATCAATATATAGCTCGTACGGTAAATCCATTGTACGGCATCCAAAATCTGGGTACGGGTCCAATATCACATTCCTCTCATTAATCATCTGGTGTCCATATCACCACATCTTGTATTAGGGGTACTGATCTAAGTCTAGTACGAACGATACCATCTGCATATATATACGTGGTATGAAAACACATGACTAAAGGCCCACTATAATCTCATGTCGTATCTCATAATACGAATCAGAATATATCACCGATCTCATGGCATCATGCCCAAACTCATCGACTCATCTCTAAGTACCATAAACAATCCTCATCATCCATGTATAAGTATTCGTATATATATATATACATAGTCCCATACCCATGTGTGTGTGTGTGTGTGTATATATATATATACATATCCCCATATACGTACAAGTAAAACAAAGTGAGCATCTGTGTGCGTGTGGGTGTAAACCTTATTCTAGGGTTCGCGACTAAGCTAACTGACGACACAAATCCCTAATCTTACTAAAATTATCCATGACTCCTAAAGTCTATCTAGATAATCATAATCTCACAATAACATATGAATATATCCATAATATATACCATACACTACACTACGAACTGCGGGGGTGCTATACGCCATCCACCCGACTTCCCCCCGTAGATATATATCTTCGCTTGCTTGTCGTCGCTTGCCGAAGTCGATGACGCCACGCTCTTGCTTTTCGTCTCGAAGTCCTCATGAGGGTACCTACACATCAATACACAATCGCAAATGCGTATTAAAATCAAGTCGGAAAACCAAAACGGCACACATTTCGCTAATAGGTTAAAACCTATAGCCTACGCCTGCAAAACCACCAAACAACCCCCGTCGCTGACGTACAAACATCAGAAGACGGAACAAAAAATCAAATACCAAATCCCAAATTAAAACGAAGTCGCAAAACAATGCAGCAACTCATGAAAATGGTCCCAGATTTTACCCTAAGTGAAATTAGCCAATTTTGCACATATGGAGGGTCTAATTTACTGGAGATAAAACCCTGGACCAAGCACGAACCAATTTGGAAGTACCAAGGCCGCAATTTTTGTCCCAAATGATTAAATCGGTGGCCTAGGTAGGGGGTTTTGGGCTCTGGTATTTAGGGTAGCTTCTAGGTTGCCTGCATGACTTACAGTAATCGCTAAATAATTTTTAGGGTCCCCGGGTGTTAGCAGATATCAAATTCACTTCACAAATTCCAGAAAAATACGGTATCGGGTTTTCTGTTTTCGTGTTGCAGGTTTCTAGTCTATGGTTTAGCCCACTATGCAATCCTTACAGGGGTCTAAGGTCTTACTAAGCCACAATTTCACCTTTGGATTCAAATCAAAACCCTAAGCTTAACTTGGATTTTCAAAGTTCGCCAACTACACAATATCGATACTAAACGTGTATGGATGCTTAAGGAATTGAAATACTAATCTAATGGTGCATAAATTACTTCATTTAGCAACTCAAGAAATTTCTTGAGCTGCCCCAAGTGTCCAAAATCCGTTTTTTCTTTGTCCAAAGTGTTTGCAATGAGCTTGTGTATGCTTTTAGTGAAATGGAGTTGGGATTTTGAGTTGATTTTGGTGGTGTTTTTAGGTGTGAAGTGGAGGTGGAGATGGGGCAGCAGCAATGAAGAGGGAAAGAGGAAAGAGATGAAGAAAAATGATGAAGGAAGACAAGCCATGGTCAAGTTTGACCCTTCACCCTCTCTCTCTCATGCCTATCCCTCAATATTCTATTCTTTTTTTGTTTTGTTTTATTTGTTTTCCTTTCTCTTCTCTTTTCATTTTAAAAAACCAAACCATGTAAATGAAAATAAGAAAAGATCATGGTGGAAAATGTAACAAGTGTGAAAAATGACTTGGTGCATGCCACATGCATAAAACTAGCTTAATGCACGATTAGCGATATTTAATCGCGATTAGCACAAAAGTTGTGTATAATAAATTATAAAAATCTATAATTTGCCTAACTCACATAAAAGCACCCTCATTTCATTAATTTCTATAATTTTCCAAATTTCTCCCAATTTATCAGTATTTAATT
Source organism: Agapanthus africanus (assembly GCA_030015575.1). Taxonomy (NCBI): domain Eukaryota; kingdom Viridiplantae; phylum Streptophyta; class Magnoliopsida; order Asparagales; family Amaryllidaceae; genus Agapanthus; species Agapanthus africanus. The sequence goes on along the minus strand of CM057340.1, from coordinate 114,783,333 downwards.
ATACCGCACTATTAAAATATTCATAATATTTATTATTAAATTATAAAAATTCCTAAAAATAATATTTTATTTTTCTGAAATGTTACAATCTTCCCCCCTTAAAGAAATTCGGTCCCCGAATTTACTTTTAAACTCCCCCAATTTCTAAAACATTTCAGTAAAAAGATCAAGTGGTCGGGGTTCCAAAATCATAATTACATAAAACACATCGTAGCGCAATGCATGTGCATGAAAAACGGGTATATAAACCAAAATCAAAACTCCTTCAAGCATCCCGCAATCATCGGAGTTATGGCGAAGACACCAATGTCTAAATCCAATACGAAAATCAACAGGATAAACATCGAAACTATAACACGTACCTAGTACGCGTCGGAGTAAACTCGTCAAAACATCTGAAAGAAATGCATGCAAAACAATTTCATGTTGCTGTGCGATGCGCGTATCACCGCACAGTGGCGGACGTCTATCGTAGGAAAATAACTATATGTATGTATATATATATATATATATATATATATATATATATATATATATCCTTTGTTTAACATTCACGTCCCGCCGTTTTGAAAACAATGTTAGAAGGGTTTGCTTTATAAAATGTTTCGTGTCATCTCGGACATGTCGGTAAATACTAAGACTATAGCTCTTTCTTTGGAAATCCCTTCGATAACTATCAATGCATGCAACAATATGTTCAGGTACTGTCCTCAGACTAGTCCTGCTCAGCTACGGAAACAAATAGTAAATATCATAAAAACATACCGCTCAAAATCAATCCCAAATTGTATATAAGAATGCCACGTGCGTCTGGTGCGCACGGAAATCGAATCCATGAATGTGCCATACATGTGCACGAAAACAAAATTTAAGTGCAACGGTTGTGCACGAAACACCTGTCCAAGGCACAGGTCTGCCTGACAGCAATATCAGGTGCATCTGATATGCACGAAGAATCTCGATTTAGTGCATCTGGTGTGCATCAAAATCGCTTCAAGCGCCCTGGCATGCGCAAGAATCCAAATCAAGTGTACGAAAACAAATATCGAATATCAAAATTGAAATTGACGGTATACGACACATTTCAATCCAAATCCAATCAGGTATACCATGGTATATAATCTCACAACCATGTGATCAGCGTGCACAAAATCAAATCAAATACTAAAAGTGCATGAAAACTATGCCGAAAGCATAATTCCAATCACATGCATTCCATAGGCATGAAATCAAAATCAATATCTCGAATGACCTCAAATCAAAGTCAAGTGCAACTGTGGTGCACAAAATCTCAAATCTAGTGCATCAATTGCACGAATACTAATACAGTGCATCCAGTGCACGAAATACATTTACAATGCATCCAGTGCACGAAATACAAATACAGTGTATCCAGTGCACGAAATCAATATCAGGAAACTCATCATCAAAACTTAAATCCAAGCATATAAGCGTGATACTCGGATCACAAACACAAATCGCAATAAATGGCATCGAGGTACCCCTCCTACAATGTCGAAAAAGTCGGTGCGCCCAAAACTGGCAAAGCAAGAACATCCGCTTGCCTCCTGCTCACGGTCTGGCGTCTTCTGTCTCTGGGTCCTCAATTTTCCCTATGGATTGTTAGTTATATGTATGCCCTAGAGGCCATTACTGTACATATGATGTATATTGTAGTGGATGCTGGGACGTATATAGGGAGGACTTTCTTGCTCGACATGATAGTATGCTATCTGGTTGTACTTTACCATAACGTGTACACTGATTGTCTCTCTGTTACATGTTGGTAAAGCCCTTAGGATGTGTACTTGACTACCTAGACTATGATGCGGATCATACTAGTGGGGACATGGTAGTCTACAAGTACATCCTTCAAAGTCCCTAGTCGTGGGTGTATCGAGATGGGGCATCGATATACCAGAGTAGACTAGCGTATACCTTCTCGACCCATACAGATGGGCGATGGATGATCCCATATCCATTGGTGTTTGACATCAGAGATGATATACGGGTGCTCAGTAGAGACTGGGTACACTGGACGGACTCGCCGAGAACTCCCAGATGGTATTATACCTCACGTCAGATGGCAGTTCTCTGGTGACACTAGTACAGAGTAGTCTGTTGACCCGAGATCGTCATAGAGTCTTGTGTGGTTCCCACTGTGCTTTGATTTCCATCTTACCACATCCAAGAGGGCGTGCAAAACGGTGGTTTTTGGGTACAGTCCCGAATCACATGGAGGCAATGAGCGATAGGAGGGGATTCGTCTCTCCCGGTATAGGGGGTTGATGTTGCGCTGTGTTCGATTGGCTATAACCGGAAATCCCTGGCCAGGGTTGCTGAGAATTACTGGTATGTGTTACCAGTAGTTTCTCGAACTGTTATAGACCTCATATCGACATGACTTATCGAGCTATTGGGGTCTGACGTTTACCACCCCTAGGCGAGATATGCGACATATCAGACGATCAGACCGGACTGTACGGTAGTGTTACTGGTTGGATTCACTGGAGTATGAGCGGGCTTGCTCGTCGATCTTCAGATCGCTCAATACCCGGGTGGCCGTTACGTTTAGCAGACCGCTTGCGGCTTGTGGGTGTTTGATATGATCATCATCTGCTGCCGGCGTATTGACGAGTCTTTAGAGTCCTACACAGAGGTTTCCTGGCTCAAGCGAAACGAAATAGGAGCACATATGAGATATGTGCGGGACCGAGAATAATGCGTGTATGTGATACCGTATTCTATTCTCGCGATGAATGTATCGAATTGTTGTATGCGATATAACCTAGTTATCGAATCAACGATTGATTCGATAAATCGATACATTGGATACTAGTCGGTTATATGCGATATGACCGGATCGTTAAATCAAGTGTTGATTTAATGATTTAATACATAATTATATATTTGATATATTACTTTGCGTTAACTAGTATTGGTTGACTTTAAATGGTTTTTCTCACTCGGTTTGTGCACATTGTATATGTGATATACTTTTGTGCACATGATTGTATCATGTTTGATGATACATGTTTACTTGGTTAAGTGTAAAGAATTAAACCATGGTTATACATAGAATTAGGGTTTTATTTTCCATTACTTATTTATTCATTTATTTATTTGTTTATACATTTTGGAAAATGAATGGAAAAGAGAAAAGAATGGTGGCTTTATTTGTTTGTTTGTTGAAGATTCATGAACCTTTGACTTAGTCACCATTCTTGTCTTCATTCTTAACCCTAACCATTTGAGCAAACCATGGTTCATTCTCTACACTTAACTAGGGTTAGATTATGATAAGGATTCCTTTGATTTTCTTTTTTGATAATTATCATAATATTCATTTATCTTCTTCTTCTTCTTCATCTTAAAAGAAGAAAGCAAGCTCCATCAATGGTGATTGATGGAAATGAGTGAGAAATCCAATTCTAAAGTCTACCCACTTCCTATTTCTTCATCCTCTGCCTCTTGCCAAGTAGTAGAGTGTGTTTCCTTCACAAGTTTTCATGACTTGGTGAAGGTGGAGCTTGATCTAGCGATACTTCGACGTAGATCATCTTCGGCATGGACATCGACGACCTAGCTCGCCTATTCTCCGATGAAGCCGACGCTAGAGCCCGGAATTTGTTTTGGACAGCGAGAGGACTTCATTGCGGAGCTATGGAGGTGGAGCACCGGATCTACAAAGGTTGTATTTCCATTATCTTATAGTTTAGTTGTAAACTAGCTCGCTTTTTCGCCTAGATTTCTAGCCAACGATCCGTAGTCGGGTTTCTCGGCACCTAGATTTTTTGAAATTGGCATGGTTGATGCCTTGTGAGACCTCATTAGGGTGCCTAGGAACCCTACAGTGGCATCAGAGCCTAGCTAGAGCCTTAGGCGAAGTCTAGACGGAATTTGAAACCCGATCGAACCCGAAACCCCAAATCAAAATTGCTCTCTGGAAATTTTCTAAAAACTAGGATTTTTCCAGATTAAAAATATTCAGAAAACTCAGTAAAATAATCTTTGAATTACTGTTTAAAACGGGGGCTCTGAATCGTTAATAGTGCGGCGGAACCGCCGCATATGCATGCCTAATGCGGCGGTTCCGCGGCAGGTTTGACTCTTCAGTCACTTTTATCTGCACAGTAATTCTTATATATTATTTCTGGTGTTTCTGGGAATTTTTAATATTTATTCAAGAGTTGAATTTTCTGGAGTTGTTTTGGGGATTCGGTGTTTCGATCGGAGTATCAGATTTTGTCTATGTGGCTTTCCGGATAAATTTTAGAATATGTTAAAAAGTTCGACCGGATATAAATACCCACTTTTTCCCCTGCCGGGAAATTTCCAAGTGTTGGATTTTTCCGTAGTTTGACGACGTTCTAAGTAGTGCAAGTAACGCGATGGACCCTCTAGAAGACAACAAACCTTAACTCGATTATGTGACCGTCTTGAACTGCCCTTTGAACCTTAGGGTTTGGGGCAGTACGGCGTGCCACATGTGAGGCTTTGGCTTGACCCTTCTACGGCTGGACCGTTAGTACTGAGGCACGAACTGAATGTTGTTAGACTTATTTCATGTGTTGATCTATATCGGGAAAACTTGGGTGTTCGATTGTTCGATCGGAAAGTTTAACATTTTCTATTTGTTTGGAATGGGATACAATAATTGGAATTCACAAGGAGTTATGAGATAACCGTATGAATGTTATAAACATAGCACTTTAGTCTCACTTGGTCGGTTGCTACGGAATTTTGATGCGATCAAAAGTCCGTCGCAATCACGTAGCGTACGCGGATACTCCCCGGGTAAACTTAATAGACAGCCTCACTCCATAACCCCGACCAAGTGACTGTAGGAGAACCCCGTCGCCGAAAGCATCCGTTCGGGTGCTCGCGGTAGCGGTGTTCCGCCTTGGTGCACTTCGTCGACGGTATCGGGGGTGCGGCCGTCTACTGAAGTTTGCGACGAGCATTCGATCAGGATGTCGGGAATCTTGTTGAATTGCCCGACTTGATATTGAAAAGTGTTTTCGATTTTGAGACTAAAATGCGGGGTTTATAATTGTTAGGCATGCGATGTCTAAAGAATTCATTTGGTCAGGCATGCGATGTCTGAGGTGATTGCGGATTCCAACTGTTGTAGTTTTACACTTTCTTTTCTGTGACCGTAAGTGTAATATGTGATATCGCCGGTTTCGTTGCTATATGTCAACGACAATTGGGATGCGCATATTTACTTATGTTGATGACATGTGATGTTATGTGTTGCTGGATATGTTATATTGGATCGTCGTGTTTGAATAGCCGGGGGTTTTTTATGTGAGATGAGTGTTTTTTCATTTTCATTCATGTAAAAACTTGTATGTAATATTCTTTTATTGGGGCACTTCCAGGTTGCGGAAGTTGTCACCGTTGATGTATATTATTTACTTTTCCGCACTAGGATAGACCCAAGGAGGGGAGCACAAGTAACCGGGTTCTGGAGTCCAGTGGGAGACCAACTCGAGGAGTCGAGTCCGGGTCTCCTAACTCTAGAATTGGTAGGGTTGCTTGCCGCTCTCATAGGGGTCTAGGGGTGTGGGTTTGGCTATTCATCACGACCGTGGAATCCGTGTTTTATACTGGCTCGTATTGAAAACACGGACGTCCCAGTATATCCAATATTTCATATGTTTCTTCTGCTACGATATCTGTGATGTGATCATGTGATGTTCTGTGATAGATACAGTATATAGTATATATGATATATTATATAGGCGTTACTTATGTTTTACACCCGTGCTAGCTCTGCCCTGCTCTGCCGTTAGTTACCTAACCTAACGGTGCACGAGGGGACATCGAGGCGAATACGGATGGCATAAGTGTACGTCGTATTTATCTGTGATGTTTAGGTACTTAAATGATGGGACTTCATTAATGAGATTAATGAAATAAAAGAAACCTAAGATGTTGTAGAATCGAATTTCAAAAATAAAACAGGTAGCTACAGTTTTTGCTTTGCACAGCGGTATATGTGATATATCCTGCACCTTATTCGATGAGGAAAGGACCGAGATCCCTTCACCGGGAGTGACTCCTTTAGCAATAACTGGCAGATGCTACACATTCGGTTTGTCTTTTGATTGCTTTTAAGAGTTTTTGCTTTGCACAGTGATATATGTGATATATCCTGCACCTCATTCGACGAGGAAAGGACCGACGATCCCTTCACCGGGAGTGACTCCTTTAGCAAAACTAGAAAAGCCTCAAAAGCACTCCATTTTAAAATCATTTGATTCTACAACGATATCAAGTTCATTACGCAATAGGTTTTCAGAAAAACCTGTCGTAGCCCTCCGTCATTTCAGATATGTACTAGTTAGTATTCGTGCTGCGGTAGTTTGGCATTCGTCAAGGCGTACTGTACGGTAGCTAACTAGTATTTATCTGCTTGAGCATATGATGCGATTGGATTAGGGTATTCGTACGACGTTGTTTGGCATTTATCAAGGGTCGTGTGGGTGGGTTTAATTCAATCAAGAAATGTACGGGTTGAACTTGACTAGTGGACTATGGGTTGTTTGGCATTCGTCAAGGTCATAGAACACTAGGGGCAAAATATTATCGGGAATTTCAAGTGTTGAAATTTGCAATGAGATTGCATACCTTCTATTAGATAGTTGGATCCCGATACCCGCTGCGAGTAAGAGTTACTCCTGGGAGAGTTTTATACATTACAATTAGCCGATCAAGTAGGTGTCTAGAAAGGTGTCAACGGGGTTACGGCTCTGGGAAAACGAGGTTTACATTAATTAGGTTCGTGCGAAAGCACGGGGGACCTCCCTCAAAGTACCGACACTGGCCTGGCTGAAACATTGGCGAACTTGTAGTGTGTAATTAATCCCGGCTAGTCTTTCCTTTTAGGGTTTGAAGGAAGATTTGATAAAAAGCAGTGGAAGCCATCCTGATTAGATAAAATAAAAACCAATCTATTCTTGACAGAGCGCACGCTGAGTGTTTTCTTCTCTCTCTCTCCAGGTAGCGACCATATCACGCCTTAATCTAGATAATAATACGGAATGTTGACCGAACCCGCTTGTTATACTGAGCTGGGGAACGCTGGTCCCGCTCCAACTTATAATTGTTATAAGACAGAGCAGGAAATTGGGGATTACCAGAATTCCCGTGCCGCCCAAACGAAGAGAGTGCATGCTGATGCATCATCTTCGGGTGTGTTCATTATACAGAACTGTTTCTCAGTATCCTTTACGTCCTGGGTATGTGATACCAGATCAGGATCCCAGATATGTAATCTGTTACATAGGGCTACAGATAGGTAGAGAACTGAGAACGGGTGATAAGTTTCATGAGGCAGAAAACGGGGCAAATGTTGCAGCCAAGTCTGTTGGTCACTGTCACCCTGTATTACAAATACATTGATTCTGAACGAATGTTATTAGATACCGAACCTGATATACAAAATCATATCAGTCTCTTTATCAGTAAAGAAATGATAAAATTTTGTACTGTTGGATAATGTTTTGAACATTTCCTATATCAAAAGTTGATCGGTTCAGGCACGTTATCTAAAAGCATTGATGTTCTAAATCAAACTGCAGTTCTAAGTATATGGAACACACACAAGAGGAAGAGTTCAGAATTGAATGATTCCTTCTTGAGGTATTGTAGACTAGGTCAGATCAATGTGATCCGACTAGCTAGAGTTACATAAAGATGCATATTTAAATTAGTTTGAATTTACATCTTGTGAAACTCGCCAGTCATGTCACAAAGATAAGATGACCATAGCCCTGTTTATTGGAAACAGAGAAAGAGTTAATGAACTCTTGGGACTGATACATGATGATGTATGTAATGTCCCCTGTCTATACATGCCAGGACTGGTTCTTTATACTTCATTACATTCTCTGATGATCTTTCGAGATTCAGACCTATGTTCCCGTTGAAACACAAGTCCGAACCTTTTGAGATATTCACAGAATATAAGTTAGAAGTAGAGAACCAAAATGAGGGTATAAGTATTATGTCCTTTGATGAGATCAAGGAGGAGAATACTTGAGCACGGAATTCCTGGACTATTCTAAAGGAGAATGAGATTCTCTCTCGGCATTACTCCTCCGGATACACCATAGCACGATGGTATATCGAGGCGGAGCAATCACACCCTATATGATATGGTGTGCTCTATGATGAGTACTACTGAGTTACCTTTTTCCTATTGGGTGTTATGCACTTGAGAAGTTGCATACCTATTGAATAGGGTTCGAATCAAATCAGATGCCTACCACTTCATATGTGATATGGAAAGGGAAGAGCCCATGTCTTAAGCTAGTTTAGATTTCGGGTTGTCCGGCCATTGTCTAAAAGCAAAATCCGGACAAGCTCAAGGCAAGGTCTGTTATGTAGAACTGGAAATGTTCCAGCTATACAGACTGCAGCTGATCATTTGATAGAACCAAAGGATTCAGTAGATTCCAACGAACCTCAGCCTCTCCGCCGATCTAGTAGGGTTCCTCACCCACCTGAGAGATACTTCTGTTTCTCTATGACAGTGGGAGCGAGGATTGCATCATGAGATGATGACCCAACTATTTTCGACCTGGCCATCAGGAGTAGGACTCTGTGAGAATGGCTGGATGTTTATCGATCTGAGATGGAATCCTTATACACCAACAAAGTATGGACTTTGGTTGCTATATCTGAAGGGTTAAATTCCCATCAGGAGCAAGTATATCTTGAGAAGATTACTTGGTGTACATGGAAAAGTTGAGACTTTCAAAGCTAGACTTGTTAAAAGTTTGCATCATTGACCAGGTGTGGATAATGATGAAACCTTTTCAAGTAGCTATGCTTAAGTCCATCCAGATCCTACTTGTCACGGCTACATACCATGACTGCGATATCTGGTGGTTGGGTGTCTTGACTGCTTTTCTAAATGATGATTTAGAAGAGAGCGTCTATAAGTACACAGCCAGAGGGCTTCGTAGACAGTGGGAGTAGCGGAAACGTGTGCAAGATGCTTTATTTGATAAAGCAGGCATCGCGGAGTTGGAACATCTGTTTTGATGAATTAGTCGAAGAGTTTGACATCATCAAAATGGTAGATGAACCTTGTATAAACAAAAGGATAGTAGAGAGTATGGTAGTGATCCTCGTAGAGTACGTGGATGACATACTCTTGATAAGAAAAGAGTTTCTTATGCTACGCTCGGTCAATCTCCGCTTATCACTAGGATTCTCCATATAGGATCAAAGTGATACCTACTAAATCCTGGATTTTGGATCTATGAGATAGATTTAATTGGATGTTAGGATTCTCACTAGTTGTAGTGAGATGATATCAATTGATCCTGGGGAGAATCGCTGGAAGTGTTCCAGAGTGATAAAGACGACTGAATGTCAGTCACAGGCATTGTCTTTACCCTCAGTAAAGGGACGGTATGTTGGAAGAGTTCCGAGCTAGATACCGTGACATACTAGACGATAAAGGCAGGATACATCGCTACTTAAGATGCTACCAAAAAGGCTGTTTGGGTGTATATAGGTTCATGAGATGAACTAGGTTCCTACCATTGTGTGACAATGGAAGTGTGGCTTTGGCCAGGGAACCCCTGTCCCATCAGTGATCCAGACATATTCTAAGGCAGTATTACCTGATCATGGAGATGGTTGATCTCCAGGGTGATCGAGGTTAGGAGAGTAGACTCAGAGGACAACACGACGGATCCACTCACAAAGGCCTTTTCCCAGAGAGAGACTTTTATGGGATGGTTGAGTATGAGATACTACAACCACTGCTACAGATGGCCCTAGTGCAAGTGGGAGATTGTTAGTTATATGTATGCCCTAGAGGCCATTACTGTACATATGATGTATATTGTAGTGGATGCTGGGACGTATATAGGGAGGACTTTCTTGCTCGACATGATAGTATGCTATCTGGTTATACTTTACCTTAATGTGTACACTGATTGTCTCTCTGTTACATGTTGGTAAAGCCCTTAGGATGTGTACTTGACTACCTGGACTATGATGCGGATCATACTAGTGGGGATATGGTAGTCTATAAGTACATCCTTCAAAGTCCCTAGTCGTGGGTGTATCGAGATGGGGCATCGATATACCAGAGTAGACTAGCGTATACCTTCTCGACCCATACAGATGGGCGATGGATGATCCCATATCCATTGGTGTTTGACATCAGAGATGATATACGGGTGCTCAGTAGAGACTGGGTACACTGGACGGACTCGCCGAGAACTCCCAGATGGTATTATCCCTCACGTCAGATGGCAGATCTCTGGTGACACTGGTACAGAGTAGTCTATTGACCCGAGATCGTCATAGAGTCTTGTGTGGTTCCCACTGTGCTTTGATTTCCATCTTACCACGTCCAAGAGGGAGTGCAAAACGGTGGTTTTTGGGTACAGTCCCGAATCACATGGAGGTAATGAGTGATAGGAGGGGATTCGTCTCTCCCGGTATAGGGGGTTGATGTTGCGCTGTGTTCGATTGGCTATAACTGGAAATCCCTGGCCAGGGTTGCTGAGAATTACTGGTAAGTGTTACCAGTAGTTTCTCGAACTGTTATAGACCTCATATCGACACGACTTATCGAGCTATTGGGGTTTGACGTTTACCACCTCTAGGCGAGATATGCGACATATTAGACGATCAGACCAGACTGTACGGTAGTGTTACTGGTTGGATTCACTGGAGTATGAGCGAGCTTGCTCGTCGATCTTCAGATCGCTCAATACCCGGGTGGTCGTTACGTTTAGCAGACCGCTTGCGGCTTGTGGGTGTTTGATATGATCATCATCTGCTGCCGGCGTATTGACGAGTCTTTAGAGTCCTACACAGAGGTTTCCTGGCTCAAGCGAAACGAAATAGGAGCACATATGAGATATGTGCGGGACCGAGAATAATGCGTGTATGTGATACCGTATTCTATTCCCGCGATGAATGTATCGAATGGTTGTATGCTATATAACCTAGTTATCGAATCAAGGATTGATTCGATAAATCGAAACATTGGATACTAGTCGGTTATATGCGATATGACCGGATCGTTAAATCAAGTGTTGATTTAATGATTTAATGCTTAATTATATATTTGATATATTACTTTGCGTTAACTAGTATTGGTTCACTTTAAATGGTTTTTCTCACTCGGTTTGTGCACATTGTATATGTGATAAACTTTTGTGCACATGATTGTATCATGTTTGATGATACATGTTTACTTGGTTAAGTGTAAAGAATTAAACCATGGTTATACATATAATTAGGGTTTTATTTTCCATTACTTATTTATTCATTTATTTATTTGTTTATACATTTTGGAAAATGAATGGAAAAGAGAAAAGAATGGTGGCTTTATTTGTTTGTTTGTTGAAGATTCATGAACCTTTGACTTAGTCACCATTCTTGTCTTCATTCTTAACCCTAACCATTTGAGCAAACCATGGTTCATTCTCTACACTTAACTAGGGTTAGATTATGATAAGGATTCCTTTGATTTTCTTTTTGGATAATTATCATAATATTCATTTATCTTCTTCTTCTTCTTCATCTTAAAAGAAGAAAGCAAGCTCCATCAATGGTGATTGATGGAAATGAGTGAGAAATCCAATTCTAAAGTCTACCCACTTCCTATTTCTTCATCCTCTACCTCTTGCCAAGTAGTAGAGTGTGTTTCCTTCACAAGTTTTCATGACTTGGTGAAGGTGGAGCTTGATCTAGCGATGCTTCGACGTAGATCATCTTCGGCATGGACATCGACGACCTAGCTCGCCTATTCTCCGATGAAGCCGACGCTAGAGCCCGGAATTTGTTTTGGACAGCGAGAGGACTTCATTGCGGAGCTATGGAGGTGGAGCACCGGATCTACAAAGGTTGTATTTCCGTTATCTTATAGTTTAGTTGTAAACTAGCTCGCTTTTTCGCCTAGATTTCTAGCCAACGATCCTTAGTCGGGTTTCTCGGCACCTAGATTTTTTGAAATTGGCATGGTTGATGCCTTGTGAGACCTCATTAGGGTGCCTAGGAACCCTACATGGATTACCAATCTCGCAATCCATCGGCTCTTCGTCCCGGTCAGGTGTGCTGACGGGAACGATTCCTCTTTGGCACTCCTCTGGTCATCTCTCGGCCAATTATCACGACCACTCGTAAAGTAGCACGTTACTGGCGTCATCCTCTGTCCCTCTGAATATATGTGACACAACCGATCCTGGATGCAAATCTCATTGCAGCAGTGTCCTGGAAGGAACCTGCTCAAGGTCTCTTCCGATCTCGCCTATGCCGAACTATACGGAGGCTGGTACTCTTGCACAATCTTTCACGTTTTCTGGACATCTGCATTCTCAGCGCAGCATTCCTTCAGGAACCGGTCGTATCCCAACGCCTCTGTATACACATCAGATCTCTAATCCCGACGGGAGGTAATAACAGCTCGTCAGCATCTCGCTCGAACCTCTGGTTCCACTCGTCTTTATCATCGTCCACTTCGACGTCACGTCATGCTATCTGCGTACTGCAATGTTCTAGGCTACAGTCAATCCGGAGTCTCTCACACGTACTCGAAATCACAAACTTGGTATCTTCATCTCTGATGTTAGCGGAGTGGAACGTCATCTCATCCAGACCTCGTACGAACCTCTTACTCCAGTTTTCTCTAATATCGACTGATTCAGACTCGTCTTTTCGTGGCTGCATGGACAGCGCTCCAACGGCTATACTCGTATCTAGAGTTTCCCAAGCAATGTATCCCATCACCTGATATCCGAATGACGTCGAACCTTCCGATCGATTTTTCAAGGTTCCATAATCCCCCAAGAGCTCAACATCTTGAGTGCAGTTAATAGTATTCCAGTACATGCCACAGTACCTATGGACCAACCGTAGAAGGGCAAACCCAAGCCTCATCAATGGCACCGCTGAATTACTGCAAATCCTAAGGTTTTAAAGCGTTCTCATGGTTATTATATCGAGTTAGGGTTTCATTCTTCTAGAGGGTTATGGAATTACTTGCATGTTTTTCCGAATAATTTAAACTTGGAAAATGGGTTTCTGACATTCGATCGTTTCCTTCGACTCCCAACGTACCTGCGTGAAGTCGTCTCCAGCTGGAATCAATCAATCTGATGACCTCGCATCGGGGTAGGCAATGAATCACATATCCTAGTCATTCCTCCTTGGGTAACTAGCGATCTTCTGTCACATCTTTAAGTACAACTCGATCGGCAATAGCTCCAACATCTGGGACGATATCTCATCATTCGTAGCAACAATTGGCTCATTCGTCCGCACGCTGAACAGTGCATCTATCATCAAATAATCGGTGCATCGACAGTCATCACATTCTGGCTGGCCTCTAGCAGTAGCCTGATCCTCTTGTGCTGACCTGCACGTCCGAGAAATCTCGTAAAAGTGATCCATCAAACGCTCATGGCGCGAAAGCACAATAAAACGACGCATCTATGTAAATCGTATATCCCTGGAATCACGCCGTGGTCAGTCCTCGTTCGTGACGAGCTCATGCTGACGCAACTCTAGCCGTAGCTCTCTCTGCCCGTGTAATCGTGGCAGCAAATACCATAACCCAATATCGATGAGGATAGATCATGAATGAATATAATACTGTGCAAGGAAATGTACATCCTAAGGCTTCTTAAGCGGAGTAGCGTATCCTAAGTATGCCGCGGAACATACACACGGTACGTCACTCTCCTTAAGTCACCTACTCCGTCAACCAAGGTCAACCTACACGACGAAAGTTCGGATCTAATACCCCATCGACTAAGTCTAAGTTCCATAAGGTCAAGCCTAGATTCCGTATACATACAAACGCCCTAGGCTCTGCATAGTCAAACATAGACTCGAACCAAGGTTAACCTAGCGCTCTGATACCAACTTTGTCACGACCCGAAATGGCACGTGACTGGCACTTGAATCATATGAAGTCTATAGGACCCCATCTAATTCAAGTAAGCCAAAAAAAATCCCAGAAATCTAAACAATTTTAAGGAAGAAGTGAAGAAACTAGTTTTAAAACAAGTGGTTTTAATAACATAAGCCGAAGTATACATTTTTAAAATCCTAAGTCTTTTCTGAAAATTTCGGCAGAGTTTCCTTTGTAAATAATGGCCCCAAACGAGGTACAACATAAATAATATATGCACAATGATAAAAGGAATCCCCAAGCGGGAGCTAGCTCTTCGTCAATCGACGGTCACAACCACGCAAGCAATATAATATACAACGCCGAAGGGCGAAGATCAAAACTCAAAAGGAAACTCAAAATCATCAAGAAAACTATACTGATACAACGCGTGACTCTAAGGTCGAAAGAATATACAACCGGTTTTCTAAGTCTGAAATAAATGTACAAGTCTGGTTGATAGAGTTTACTAGATACAACTGAATAAATAAAAGTACAATGGTGGTCACGATACAAGTGAATCCACCTACAAAAACAATCACCCGGAATGAAGTAATGTGCCAGCAAAGCCGCCAAGGAAAACCTATAAAGCAAAACCCGCAAGAAACTGTGCCACCATGGGGGTGAGTTGCCAACTCGTGAGTAGAAAACATCACAGAGCAGAAATCGTATGTATGACTCAATCCTAGGTCAATACGATCATAATATATGTAAATCTCAAAATGATAAAGTCTGAAGCATGATAAGGTGGCAAGGGTAAACATCTATACATCAGTGTAATACCAAGTGCTCGTGTCGGTGCCTCAGGTAGCAACATATCATAAATATGAGGTACGATCAATGTAATCAACATGAATCAGTATCGACTATATACTCAAGTCTATAAGTATGTGGATATCATCCAACTATGTAATCAATGCATGTATATATGTGGATCTCGTCCACGTGTCAACCAATGACACAACAACATCATGCATGTTAATGTCATAAAAGCAAATGCATGAAAGTATGAGGATATAAATCAACGTGTGTCCCTGGTGACACATCAAAATCATGGAACCTGAGTGTCCAGTATCGACACTCAAAACATCATGAAACCCGTGTTGGATATAGTGCCCTCAAAGTCAATTATTGGATCCCAGGTACGTGATTGCAATGATTGAGGGATGACCTATACCGATATGACAGTCTTGCTCGAGATGATAGTATGCTATCTGATTTGTCTTTATCAT
Source organism: Agapanthus africanus (assembly GCA_030015575.1). Classification (NCBI taxonomy): domain Eukaryota; kingdom Viridiplantae; phylum Streptophyta; class Magnoliopsida; order Asparagales; family Amaryllidaceae; genus Agapanthus; species Agapanthus africanus. The sequence goes on along the minus strand of CM057340.1, from coordinate 114,768,165 downwards.
CATATACATGCTTTAGTTCACTATTGCATGTTGATAAAGCCCATAGGATTCTTGCTTGACTGCCAGGAGTATGATGGCGATCATATACGTGGGAGCTGGGGTCTATAAGCACATCCTTAAAGTGTCCCTAGTCGTGGGAGTTTCAAGACAGGGCATCGATACTCCAGAGTAGACTAGTGTATACAGTCGAGACCCCGACGAGGGGCGGTAGCCGGTCTCACAAGCTATTGGTGTTAGTTGGTTCACCTAAGATGTGTAAGTGCACGACGGCGACCCGGCCGTCAGAACGAGGCCAAAATGCGGAAACGATAATTTACTTTAACTTTACAACCGGCACCATCGCGCACAAAAATCCCGGATCGGGCCATTAATCTAATCCTAGCTAACTAAAGAACGGGTAGAGAGATATACCGAGCGATCCGTGTCCTTCGATCTTCTCGTCGTCGTCCCGATCTCCCGCGGAATGTCCGGTCTCCACCTCCTGGCTGGAAGGGCACCACGTCGCCGGCTTCTTTTACGGGCTCCCACCTCTGGACCGAGGCAACTCGGGCACGAAGTTGGTGAGTCGACGTGCCCAAGGATACTGTAGGTTAACTGTAGAACTTATGTCTCATTTGGGGTTATGGAAGTTGCCATAATGGTGGAGGAATGAGAAGTGAACTTTTTGGAGATGAGGTTGGGGATTTTTGCAAGCACAAGAGAACCAAAAATCCCCCACAAAAATATGGGCATCCCCTCTCTCTTTCCTTGGCCGGCCATGAAAATGATAGAGGGAAAAAGAGAATGGATTCAATCACAATCAAAAAGGAAGGAGAGAGGATTATCATTATCAAAAGAAATGATCACAAACAAAAACCCACACTCCATCAACCATCATGAAAACCACAAGTCAAGCCATGATGACTAAAAGAAAGTCAAATGAAGTCAAATGATGGTGCAACCATCATGAAGCAATATCTTGCAAAAACAACCCTCCAAATTGCCAATTTGCACATTTGCAAATTAGCCCTCCTCCACCAACTTTCTGCCAAGGAAAGATACAAAGGAAAATGGCCGAAACGGAAAGCAAATTGGGAACTTCAGAAAACTAATCCCGTAATAAATTACAGGAAAACCCCGCTACTGTATATACATACCCGCATATGTATTCCGACCGAAATACAAATGCAATGAGACAAAATCTACACTGTACTATACTAGGATCCGGCTTAAACCAAAGCCCGCTAGTATTAACCGTCCGATCATGATCCGTTCAATACCGTACGTATCTGATCGAACCCTGCCATATCTCTATACGGCCTCTACAGCGTTTCGCTCGAAACTTGAGTAACTGGTCTGTGGGGGACTCTAAAGACTCGTCAATACTTTGGTTGTGGATTTAACCACTAGCACGTCAGAGGTATTAGCCTATACGTAACGGACTACCAGGTATTGACCAAAAGGGACGTCGATGAGCGAACTCATCCTGACACCCTACTGAGCCTGTCAGTGACAATATCCGTACAGTCCGGTCCGTTCGTCTATGAGCATCGCATGGCGGGCCTAGGGGGTTGGTAAAAGTCAGACCCCCAAAAGCGGTACAAGTCGTGTCGGAGTGTAGCCCAGAACACCATGAGATACTACTGGAATACCTACCAGTAAATCTCCTGCCTTGGCCAAGGACTTCGTGTAATGGCTCTCCTAGACACAGCGCGACCTCACCCCCAATACCGGGAGAGACGAACCCCTGAAGATCCGCTCACTGCCTCCATGTGGCTCGGGACTGTACCCAACTAAAACCTGTTTGCACGTCTCCTTTGAGCGTGGTAGGGTAGTAATCAAAGTACAGTGGGAACTCACACGAGACAAATGACGATCCTCAGGTCGATGAACTAACCTGTACACATGTCACCAGGGAACTGCTATCTGATGTCAGGTATAAGACCAACTAGCATGTTCCCGGCGAGTCTTGTCCGGTGTACTCATAACCCAATGAGCACCTGTATACATCTTAGGTGAACCAACTGACACCAGTGGCTTGTGAGACCGGCCACCGCCCCTCGTCGGGGTCTCGACTGTATACACTAGTCTACTCTGGAGTATCGATGCCATGTCTCGAAACTCCCATGACTAGGGACCTTTTAAGGATGTGCTTATAGACTACCAGCTCCCACGTATATGGTCGCCCTCATACTGCTGGCAGTCAAGCAAGAATCCAAGGGGTTCTATCAACGTGTAATAGCGACCTGTAAGGTTACCTAAAGCAGTACACGATGATAAAGATAAACCAGATAGCATACTATCATCTTGAGTAAGACTGTCCTACCGGAATAGGTCCTCCCTCAATCATTGCAATCACGTGCCTGTGATCCAATAATTGACTCTGAGGGCACTATCTCCAACAATCTCCCACTTGCACTCAAGGCTAATTATTGCGATGTCGCATACTCACAGCCCGTGCGATACCGAACACCCAACTCCTCTACTAATCAGTCTCACAAAACCCGTTTGCGAAACTATTGTGTTCGAGGAATAGCCTCAAATCCGCTTTGATGTTTCTTTCTATGTCTCTCTAAATCTCAAGTTCACAGCGAAACCCATCTCCCGAAATGAGCAGCACCTGTCTTAGAATGTGTCTGGATGTCTGATGGGACCTAGCTCATAAATGAACTCCAAATCCAAACTTCTTAGACTGTATTGTCAACTGAACTTAATCAGTATCCTGCGTCATGCCTCCCTCAGTATCCCCTTGGACCACCTGTCCAAAATACTGCCCCTCGTCAGAAGGAAAACTATAACTCTGACAACCTCTCTGTCATCCAGGTCACCTTGGAAGCCTGGAATGATAACTGTCTCATAAAAGAGGCTGTTGTTATCATATCTCTAGAACATCCACTTATGTTCTAAAGCTGCTTCCGATTGTTTCTCCAGGATTGGATCAATATCATCTTATTGCATCCTCTGCAAAAACAACATCTGGTGTGGTACTTGACATCTCATGATTGACTCAATTGCCTAAACAAGTGATCTGCCAATCATGCACATCCCTCTCCCCCTTAGTCTGTAAGACACCTTTAGAGAGGGCGACTCCATCACTTGCAGGTATACTACCGTGCCAGGAGTCGTCCATTCTAAAAACTCTTAGAATGCTGTCTGAGTACCTTGATTGGGAAACCACCCAAATCTAGATCTATAGATCTAGTAACCAGAATGTCTTGATATTATACCCAATTCCTATGTGGAGAAACCACCGTGTGACATCCAAAGTATAACCGATCGTAGTATAGCAATATCACTTCCTACTCTGTGTATGTCATCCAAATACCAGGACATCACACCCTACTACCTTCTTAACAGATCTATCCCCTATTTTGATGAAGCCAAACCTATGACTGCCACATCAGAAATAGATGATATATCTCCACTATATCTGCTTTATTCTATAAATAGACATAAGTCTCTTGTCCACCAATGCTTTCGCTGCTCCCACTGACTACGACAACCCTCTGGTAGAGTTATATACACGTATATTTCTGAAGCCAGTTCAGAATGATGCTATACTCATCCTCCTGCCGGGTCTCGCAGCTTGGAACAACAGCAATGGCGAGTCTGGGTAAACAAGAACCTCCCTGTCACCGTCCTTAAGGCTACCGGAGTACCTCTCGGGTGCCTGAGGTTACCCACCGTATCTGCGGAGTGGCTAATGGAATGTCAAACCAGATTGAATCTTTAGGTTCCTTATCAAATTTTCAGCAATCATTTGTGGTTCTGGAATCACTTCCAGTTCTACCATACTCCCACTACTGTTTTCTGAAAAAATCCATTTTTATTAAAACTGTGGCGAGTCAAGAACAATATCACTATTGATCTTCCAGATGGTAGAAAGTCGACCCTCGTCATAGCCTGGGTCAACCCACAAACAGCCATTACGGAAACGTGCCTTGAGTTATCCAGAGTCTGGTTTTAAGCATAAGTCGGATAACTCCCCGTACCTTAAAAATGTCAAGATATGAACTGTTCTATATCCAATATAGAAACAGAGGCACTGATTTAATTGAACCAGATTCAAATCATGCAGCTGTCTCCAGTGCATGTCAACTAAATGGAAGGAGGTCGATCAGCGTTACTCAACTTAGGAGTGCTTCCAATTATGAGTAACCTGAAAGAGAAACAAGTTCTCTTAATCATTACTATCAACTGAATACCCTACACAAGTATCTACATCTTCGATCACCTTGAAGAATCCCGATACTTGCAACACCTGGTTCTCTACTTTATTCTTATACCTATAACTTCTCAAAATTCGGACCTTGCGTTTCTAGGAAACACTTGTCTAAAAACTAGAGAAGTCATAAGTAAACTGAATATAGTACGAGGACCAACCCCTCTGTCCTAATAGACACTGGACAACATACAATACTCTGTATAAGTCCCTTGAATCTGCTAACTCAATCCCTGTGTGTCGTAGGTTGAAAACTGTACTTTGGTTATGAAGAATTACACCGCTGTTTAATACTCCTTACCTAACCATCCACTGATATGGGTAAATGTCATAGACATAATTTCAAAAAGGTATATCTCACTCTATGAAAATAGACATACAGATATATCAATTTGAAATTTGTGCATAACAACGGATATTCAAAACCAAATATTTGCCGACCGGAAAACAGCCCAGGCGATTTCCTCAAATATCACCAATTACAACGAATTCCGATATAATGAGGATGATCACCTAATTCCCAATAACTTACTTCCACTCATCATCTGTAAAACTATACAGATGTGAGAATCATACCTGGTAAATACATACCCTGGAGCAAGTGTCTAATTGGGAAATCAGTTTTCTTTTAACATTACACAGTGAAACTGAAACATTGAAATGTTTCGATGGGGTATCCTGGTATTCCTAGTAATGCCTCTTCCATTATCCAGATTCACAACCGTAACCGTATATTTCTTTGCCATCTCTCCAAATCCCTTTGTATGTCTTTAGTCATTACCTTCTGTACACCCCTTTTAGGCTTAATGGTTTTTCTTCCTTCCCTACCGTTCGGCACCAGCCTATGGTTTGGAAGAAGACTATCCAATAAGCATAATGGGTGTACTGTCCTAATCCTAGGAGCACTCGCAATGCGAGAGAAGGTGAAGATAAAAGACAACCGAATAAACCTTATTCCTATTTCTCCTGAACCAGAATCCATCCCCGAACTGGAACAAGTTCCTTTCGAGTTCGCATATAACCATACGATGGAGTATCCAAATAAACTGTGGATCTCCGTAGTGATACGGAGTGTTCTGGAGAAATACAAAGGTGATATAGGATTGGCGATGAAATACTTGGTTTGGTCGTGAATAGCAGTTGCAATTTACTTTGCCCTCTTACTAATCCCTTGATATGTCTTTACTTAATACCTTCTGTACACCGTTTAGGCTAATTGGTTTTCTTCATTCCCCACCGCTCGGCACCAGCCTAAGGTTTGGAAGAAGACTATCCAATTTGCGTAATAGGTGTACTATCTCCTAAACCAAGGAGTACTCGCAACCTGAGAGAAGGTAAAAGGAAAAGACAACTGAATAGTCATATTCGTTTTCTCCAGAACCAAAAACCATCCTCGAATAAATTCCTTCGAGTTCGTATATAACCATATGATGGTTTTGTCCAATGGAATTGGACGTTCGTAGTAATACGGGGTGTCCTGGAGAAAAGGGTAAAAGTAGGAGTGACAATGAGGTTTGCAACTCTGACAATCCAAAAGCCAGTGTTTAAGAAGGTTCGGTTAACTTGGTCACTTAGTCATAGTCTAGGTCGGGTCATGGTTGCTGCCAAAGAGAGAGAAAAGAAACACTCAGCGTGCACTCTATCCTAGATCAGAATAGTTATCAATTTATCTAATCTGGAAACCTCCTACTGTACCGTCAAATTCTCCTCCAAACCTGAAAGAAGAATTAGTCGGGATCACTCGAGTAGTAAACCAACTTATCAGTGGGAATCGGGATCCAACTATCATCGCATGATAACGTGACGGAATCCGCTCACGTTATCACACTCCAGAAGGTATGCGCATATCTGGCAAGTTTCAGTTTCTTTAGAAACTCCCGATGTGATTTTTTTCCCCATGCTCTTATGACCTTGACGAAGGCCAACATATCATAAGTCACATGTCAAGTTCTACCCGTCATTATCTAGGTTAATTTGAACCCACCCGTACATACCCTTGACGAAGGCCAAAATAGTAGTACGACTGTCCCAAACCAACGCATCTATCTATGCTGCAGAAAAGTAACAAATAGCTACCATACATTATGCCTTGACGAAGGCCAACATACATAGCATGAATACTAAGTGCTACCTTCCTGAAATGACGGTGGGCTACGAATGGTTTCTGGTGAAAAACCTTTAACGTAATGAACTTGATATCGTTGAAGGAACCGGATAGCTTTTATAAAATTATAGTGGCGAAAACCTTTGCTAAAGAGGTCACTCCCGGTGAAGGGATCTCGGCTCTTTCCCCGTAGAATGAGGTGCAGGATATTCCAACTGAATACCATGATGCAAAGCAAAAGTAATCGGCTATAGTGAAATTATTGCCCTGACGCAAACTTTTGTCCAAGGGGTCACTCCCGGTGAAGGGATCTCGGCCCTTGCCTCGTCGACTGAGGAGCAGGATATTCCAACTGAATACCACTGTGCAAAACAAAAGAGAACGCCCTTATAATAATAGCTTTTTGAAAAATGTTCCAACAACATCAGAATAGATTTGTTTAACATGCATTGATCCGAATCAATGCAGTCCCATCAATTGATCACACCAATAAAGAACGAAAATAATGATATACGTATATGCCATCCGCATTCGCTACTGGGTCCCGTCATTACCCGTTAGGTTAGTTAACTAACAACAGAGCGGGGACTGGACTAGCGCGGATGCAAAACATATACAACATCTACTAGTATATATATATCAATAAATAACATTTCGCTCAAGGCGTGATAAAATGCAACATCACAGAAATGTAATAAGCATCACAGAACAATACAGATATCTAGGATCCCCGGGTTTCATAGAGCCGCTACTGAAACCAAACGTTCCCCTGGTCATGTGGATAGCCTGTTCAATGAAATCCTAGACCCCTACGGGCACGGCAAGTTACCCGCTAAAACCTGAAGCGAGGCAGCCCCCTTCAGCAACGTGAATGGACCACCCGGCACTTCACGAAATCCGGTAACTTGGGCACCCCTCCTGGGTCAACCTGTACCCCCTACGAGTACGGCGAATAGCCCGCCAATTCTAGAGTAAAGCCCCCTCCGTCTCAATGCCATGAGATGCGGGCCCGTTGCCCTCTCGAACCCGGCTACCCGTGCACCCCTCCGCGGGGTAATCCTAGTACAGAAAGTAAAATATACATACAACGGGTACATCGACCTCACCCCGGTCGTGCCCCAAAAGAATAATATACAGACAGGCAGTGACGGCAGTCCACATGTCGGACGCTCGCCCCGCAATATCAAATGTACATATAAAACCAAAACTGTACTAACATTGCATCCAGGCTATCCCCCACGACCAATCCGCAACATCACAGCACAACACAGAACATCAACGTGAATGTCACGTTCGCAAATCCGTCTAACCGGGCTATAGCAGTTAGACAGGATTTACCGATCAAGTGACATTCACGGTCGCAGATATAATGTAAATACTGTGAACTAATGTGTTTAAAATTTTCGATCGATCAAATTTTACCAAGTGGGCCCCAAGCATTACTGTAGCACTTAAAGAAATTCTGGGCCCAAAAATAACATTTCAGAAACCCCATTTTCAACTCAGAAGACTACTGTGCAAATTTGGTGCAGAGAGGAGTCAAGGTGGCAGCGGAACCGCGGCCAATGCATGGGTTTGGCTGTGGTTCCGCGGTGGAACTATGACATCATGCAACCAAATTTCTACAGAAGTCTTAGAATTCCCTGCACATCATTCTGCAACAACATGAAAAATTTTTGGAGCCAAAAAAATTTCGAAAGAGAACTGATATACATGAAAATGCGGTTTTGGGATTTTTGTTCGATCGAAGCTTTAAACATACTAGTGCAAGCTAGACTAGGTTAATGGCGTGGCTCTGATACCAGTGTAAGTGCACGGCGGCGCCCCGACCGTCGGAACGAGGCCAAAATGCGGAAACGACAATTTACTTTAACTTTATAACCGGCACCACCGCACACAAAAATCCCGGATCGGGCCATTAATATAATCCTAGCTAACTAAAGAACGGGTAGAGTGATATACCGAGCGATCCGTGTCCTTTGGTCTTCTCGTCGTCGTCCCGATCTCCCGCGGAATGTCCGGTCTCCACCTCCTCGCCGGAAGGGCACTACGTCGCCGGCTTCTTTTACGGGCTCGCACCTCTGGACCGAGGCAACTCGGGCACGAAGTTGGCGAGTCGACGTGTCCAAGGATACTATAGGTTAACTGTAGAACTTATGTCTCATTTGGGGTTGTGGAAGTTGCCATAATGGTGGAGGAATGAGAGGTGAACTTTTTGGAGATGAGGTTGGGGATTTTTGCAAGCATAAGAGAACCAAAAATCCCCCACCAAATATGGGCAGCCCCTCTCTCTTTCCTTGGTCGGCCACGAAAATGATAGAGGGAAAAAGAGAATGGAGTCAATCACAATCAAAAAGGAGAGAGAGAGGATTATCATTATCAAAAGAAATGATCACAAACAAAAACCCACACTCCATCAACCATCATGAAAACCACAAGTCAAGCCATGATGACTAAAAGAAAGTCAAATCAAGTCAAATGATGGTGCAACCATCATGAAGCAACATCATGCAAAAACAACCCTCCAAATTGCCAATTTGCACATTTGCAAATTAGCCCTCCTCCACCAACTTTCAGCCAAGGAAAGATACAAAGGAAAATGGCCGAAACGGAAAGCAAATTGGCAACTTCAGAAAACTGATCCCTTAATAAATTACAGGAAAACCCCGCTACTGTATATACATACCCGCATTTGTATTCCGACCGAAATACAAATGCAATGAGACAAAATCTACACTGTACTATACTAGGATCCGGCTTAAACCAAAGCCCGCTAGTATTAACCGTCCGATCATGATCCGTGCAATACCGCACGTATCTGATCGAACCCTGCCATATCTCCATACCGCCTCTACAGCGTTTCACCCGAAACTTGAGTAACTGGTATGTGGGGGACTCTAAAGACTCGTCAATACTTTAGTTGTGGATTTAACCACTAGCACGTCAGAGGTATTAGCCTATACGTAACGGGCTACCAGGTATTGACCAAAAGGGACGTCGATGAGCGAACTCATCCTGACACCCTACTAAGCCGGTCAGTGACAATATCCGCACAGTCCGGTCCGTTCGTCTATGAGCATCGCATGGCGGGCCTAGGGGGTTGGTAAAAGTCAGACCCCCAAAAGTGGTACAAGTCGTGTCGGAGTGTAGCCCAGAACACCCTGAGATACTACTGGAATACCTACCAGTAAATCTCCTGCCTTGGCCAAGGACTTCGTGTAATGGCTCTCCTAGACACAGCGCGACCTCACCCCCAATACCGGGAGAGACAAACCCCTGAAGATCCGCTCACTGCCTCCATGTGGCTCGGGACAGTACCCAACTAAAACCTGTTTGCACGTCTCCTTTGAGCGTGGTAGGGTAGTAATCAAAGTACAGTGGGAACTCACACGAGACAAATGACGATCCTTAGGTCGATGAACTAACCTGTACACATGTCACCAGGGAACTGCTATCTGACGTCAGGTATAAGACCAACTAGCAAGTTCCCGGCGAGTCCTGTCCGGTGTACTCATAACCCAATGAGCACCTGTATACATCTTAGGTGAACCAACTGACACCAGTGGCTTGTGAGACCGGCCACCGCTCCTCGTCGGGGTCTCGACTGTATACACTAGTCTACTCTGGAGTATCGATGCCCTGTCTCGAAACTCCCACGACTAGGGACCTTTTAAGGATGTGCTTATGGACTACCAGCTCCCACGTATATGATCTCCCTCATACTGCTGGCAGTCAAGCAAGAATCCTAGGGGCTCTATCAACGTGTAATAGCGACCTGTAAGGTCACCTAAAGCAGTACACGATGATAAAGATAAACTAGATAGCATACTATCATCTTGAGTAAGACTGTCCTACCGGAATAGGTCCTCCCTCAATCATTGCAATCACGTGCCTGTGATCCAATAATTGACTCTGAGGGCACTATCTCCAACAAGATGTATACAGGTGCTCATTGGGTTATGAGTACACCGGACAGGACTCGCCGGGAACCTGCTAGTTGGTATTATACCTAGTATCAGATAGCAGTTCCCTGGTGACATGTGTACAGGTTAGTTCATCGACCTGAGGTCGTCATTTGTCTCGTGTGAGTTCCCACTGTGCTTTGATTTCTACCCTACCACGGCTCAAAGGAGTCGTGCAAACAGGTCTTTTTTAGGTACAGTCACGAGCCACATGGAGGCAAGTGAGCGGATCGGCAGGGGATTCGTCTCTCCCGGTATTGGGGGTGAGATCGCGTTGTGTCTAGGAGAGCTATTACACAAAGCCCTCGGCCGAGGCAGGAGATTTACTGGTAGGTACTCCAGTAGTATCTCAGGGTGTTCTGGGCTATTCTCTGACATGACTTATACCGCTATTGGGGGTCTGACATTACCAGCCCCCTAGAGCTTTATGCGATACTCATAGATGAACGGACCGGACTGTATGTATATAGTCACTGTTAGGCTCAGTAGGGTTTCTGGATGAGTTCGCTCATCAGCTTCCCTTCCAATCAATACATAGGCAACCGTTACGTACAGGCAGTACCTCTGACGTGCTAGTGGTTATACCCAGTGCCAGTGTGTTGATTGTTGGATATATGTATGCCTCAGAGGCCATTATATTATAGTGGATGTATTCATACATGTATATATATATATATATATATATATTCAGTGTACATTCTTGCTCGACATGATAGTATGCTATCTGGTTCTTCTTTATCTGACATGTCGATTTGATCACGCTTTTATTCATTCACACATGTTGATAAAGCCCTTAGGATATAGACTTGACTACTGTGATTATGATAGAGATCATACTAGTGGGACATCTGTAGTTTATAAGCATATCCTGGAATGTCCCTAGTCGTAGGTGTATCGAGAGGGGGCATCGATATACCAGAGTAGACTAGCGTATATGATACTAGATCCATATGATGGGCGATGGATGTTCCCACATTCATCGATGTTTGACATCGAGATCGTATACGGGTGCTTAGTGATGACTGGGTACACTGGACGGACTCACCGAGAACTCCTATATGGAATTATATCTATCGTCGGATAGCAGTTCTCAGGTGACACTGGTGCAGGTTAGTCTGTAGACCCGAGATCGTCATAGAGTCTTGTGTGTTCTCCCACTGTACTTTGATTACCACCCTACCACGGCTCTACTGAGTCTTGCAAACAGGTGGCCATTAGGTACAGTCCCGAGACACACGAAGGCGATGAGCGATAGGAGGGGTTTCGTCTCTCCCGGTATTGGGAGTTGATGCTGTGCTGTGCTCGATTGGCTATATCAGTAAGTCACTGGCCAGGGCTATTGAGATTTACTGGTAAGTGTTATCAGTAGTTTCTGGATCTGTTATAGACCATTCATCGGCACGAATTATTGAGTTATTGGGGTCGACGTTACCATCCCTAGACTCGATATGCAGCATATCTGACGAAGAGACCGGACTGTACGGTAGTGGTGCCGGTTGGCTCGACTGGAGTTGTAACAGGTTCGCTTGTTTTCTTCTGATCGCTCAATACCCGGATGGCCATTACGTTTAGATGACCGCTTGCGGCTTGGGGGTGCTTGATATGATCATCACGCACTGCCGGCGTATTGACGAGTCTTAGAGTCTCACAACGGAGTTACCTAGTCCAGGCGAAACGATGTGGTGCGCATATGCGATATGCGCGTGGACCCGGTTAAAATGCGCGTATGAGATACCGTATATTAATCGGACGGCTTGTTTTTGGTCGGGTCGTATGTGATACGACCGGGTTGCTAAATCAAGTGTTGATTTATCATTAACCATTAGTTTCTCACTTGAAATCCTTTCTTGTCTTTATGTTGTATGCATGCATGTATGCATTCATTTTCATTCATGCACATAAGATGTGCATGCACACATACATGCATACATAATGGTTATCATGGTTGTTGATATAGTAGATGGTGGCAATATAAGACTCACATCATATGTAAAATATATGGATATTATTTATTTGGAAAAAGGAAAATGAAAATGGAAATTATTTCATGGTTTAATCTTTTACTCTTGCACTAACCCCTTGAATTAACCATGATTCATTTTCTATGGTCATTTTTGTTCCAAACTAAAATATCTAAGATATGTTACAACCATGGTTTAGAATGAGAGAGTGAAAATATATATATTTTCATTTTCTCATTTTCTCATTTTCTTCACAAGCTTATCATTATCTTGAGTTTAAAAAGCCATCATCTTCGTCCTCCTTTCTCTCTTGCTCTCTAATTCTCTCAATTGAGCAAAAGAGTTACCAAGTTAGGATTTTGAAATGAGAAAACCAACCAAAAAACCATTCTACACTAGTTTTGCCCATTAGTGAAGAGTGTTAGCTTCCATTTCTTCTCTTGATCTTGTGAAGTTTCAAGCTTGGACAAAGAGGACTCCGGGTGGATCGTCGTGGACCTAGAGGATCTCAAGCGGTTTTTTTCCAACCCTCAAGTAGCCAAGGAGTCTAACGTAGGGAGCTACAAAGGTTGTACTCTCAAAACCCTAGGTTTTACTACTTGTGATGATGTCAATGTTATGAAACCCTAAATTTCTAGTGATGAATCTTTGTATGTTCACTTAGCACCTTAAAAATTTGATTTTGACACATGTGATGCTTCCAAACCCTTCATGAGGTGCTAGGTAAACCTAACAATGGTATCAGAGCCAGGTTAGAGCTTTAGGCGACGCTTTGGCGAAGTTAAAACTCCGATCGAACCAAAAATACACATTTTTTAACCCTCTCTGGACATTTTTTGAAACTGTGTTATTTTCAGAATTAAAAATATGTAAAAAATTCAGCAGGGAAATCTAAGCAACACTGCAAAAAACGACGGAATAATTCGTATATATCGCCGCGGAACTGCGGCCAGACCTTGCTTGGGCCGCGGATCCGCCGCCGTACAGGAGATGTATGGCCTCATTTTTTTACAGTAATGTTAGTATCTGCTTGTACATATTTTTGGGTATTTTTAATCTGATTCAAGTCTTGAATGTTCTGGGGATTGTTTTGGATTTGGTGATTCGATCGGAATTTTAATTTCGTGCCTTTTTCGGATAATTTAGAAAGTATTAAAATGTTCGAACGAGTATCATTAACTCACTTTTTCCCGGCTCGAAAAATTTTCAAGTGTTGATTTTTTCTCGGGTTTAAATCTTTCGGAAATACATGCAAGTTAAGTGGTGGACCCTCTAGAAGAACACAAACCTTAACTCGATTATGTGACCGTCTGAACTGCCTCTAAACCTTAGGGTTTGGGGCAGTACGGCGTGCCACATATGAGGCGTTGGCTTGACCCTTCTACGGCTGGACCACTGCTACTGTGTCACATTCTGGGATTTTTGAACTCCGTTCAAGTGTTGAGATTTAGGAAATTTTTGGTATTTGATCATTCGATCGAAAACTTTAAAACTGTCTATTTATCTGGAATGTGATACAATATGTGGAATTCATATAGTTAGGCATGAAATACGAAGTATGTGATATTTCGGATTTACGATGTCTAAAGAGAATGTGGATTCCAAATATTGTAGTTTTACACTTTCTTTTCTGTGACCGTAAGTGTAGTATGTAGTTGTATTGCCGGTTTTCGTTGCTATACATCAACGACGATCGGTGTATGCATACTTACTTACGTTGATGATATGAGATATTATGTGTTGCTGAGATATGATGTGCAGGATTGTCGCGATTGAATAGCCGGTTTTTTTATGTGAGATGAGAGTTTTATTTTCATTCATGTAAAATTCAAATGTAATGTAATATTCTTTTATTTAGGGCACTTCTGGGTTGAGGTTGATGTCACCAGTGTTGTATATTATTTACTTTTCCGTATTAGGATGGACCCAAGGAGGGGAGCACAGGTGAACAGGTTCTGGGGTTCAGTGGGAGGCCATCTCGAGGAGTCAAGACCGGGTCTCCTAAACTCCAGAATTGGTAGGGTCGCTTGCCGCTCTCGTAGGGGTCCAGGGTGTGGGCTTGGCTAATCATCGCGACTGTGGAATCCGTATTTTCTATTGTTGGCTAAATACTAAATACGGACGTCCTAGTATATCCCATCATATCTGTGTTTCTGCTGCCTGTATTCTGTGATGTGATATCTGAGACGAATGATATATTATATATATGATATATAGTAGGCGTTGCTTATGTTTTACACCCGCGCTAGTCCCGTCCCGGTATGCCGTTAGTTAAGTAACCTAACGGTGCATAACGGAACATTGCGGCGAAAGCGGATGGCATAAGCGTACGTTGTATTTTCGTTTCTTTTCTGTGATTGGCTTAAGGACTTAAATGATGGGACTACATTAATATGATTAATGTAAAGAAAATAAACCTAAAAAGATGTTGTAGAATCGGATTTGAAAACCACTCGGCTCTTTATGAAAAAGCTACATTTCAAAACTGCGGAGCTTAAGCCACTCCTTTTGAAAACCATTTAATTCTACGACGATATCAAGTTCAAAGCGTTAAAGATTTTCTTAAAAATCATCCGCAACCCTCCGTCATTTTAGGAAGTAGAGTACTTAGTATTCGTGCTACGTTTGTTGACCTTAGCCAAGGCGTAGTGTACGGTAGCTAAGTGATGTCTTCCTACAATGCATATGATGCAGATTAATTAGGACGGGCATATGACTGTATTGACCTTAGCCAAGGGTCATGTGAACGGGTCTGATTAATCAAGAAATGACGGGTTGAACTTGACTAGTGCTTGTGATTTGTTGACCATAGCCAAGGTCATGAGTGCTAGGGGTAAAAACCACATCGGGAATTTCAATAGTTGAAATTTGCAATGAGATTGCATACCTTCCATATGATGGTTGGATCCCGATCCCACTGTGGGCAATAGTTGCTCCCAGGAGAATTTTGCAGTTTACAATTAGCTAACTCATTAGGTGTCTAGAAAGGTGTTAACGGGGCTACGCCTCTGGGAAAATGAGGTTTACTTTAATTAGGTTCGTGCGAAAGCATGGGGAACCTCCCTCAAGTACCGACACTGGCCTGGCTGAACGGTTAGCGAAGTTGTAGACTGTAATTAATCCTGGCTAGTTTTCTTTTTAAGGTTTGAAAGAAAAACTTGATTAAAGCAGTGGGAGACATCAATTAGAAAAGATAGTAACCAATCTGATCTTTGCAAAAGCTTTCGCTGAGTGTATTCTTTTCTCTCTCTTAATGGCAGATACCAATGACTGGACTCAAGCTTCTACTAGATAAAAATAAACTGAATGGGACCAATTATAAAGACTGGCTGAGGAATCTGAAAATTGCCTTGACTTATGATAAAGTATCATATGTCCTCACGGCTTCAGCCCCGCCCGTCCCAGGTCCAAAATCCTCAGTTGCGGATATTGAAGTCCGCAAGACATAGGACGCTGACTGTGCCATGGCCAAATGCCTCGCGCTTGCATCGATGGATAACACGCATCAAAAGCAGCATGAGAATATGGACATTCACGCCATATTCCTCCATACAAAGGAGTTGTATGGAGAGCAATCCCGCGTATTACGATACGAAGCATCAAAGAAATTGTTTCAGATGCGAATGGCCCCTGGCACACCAGTAGGAGACCATGTTCTGAAGATGATAGCTCTCATAGAAGAGCTTGAGGAACTTGGATGGACGATGGACAATGAACAATATACGGATATTATTCTGCAGTCCCTCCCCTCCACCTTTGCTCAATTCATAGTTAACTTCAATATGCACAACATGGAGAAGGAACTACCAGAACTCCTTAATATGTTAAGGAGTGTAAAGAACACACTGAAATCAGTGAAAACTCCCATTTTGAGTGTTGGGCAATCTTCTTCTTCTCGCCTAAAGGCTAAGGCCAAGGGAAAGCTCAAGAAGAAGCCCACCAAGCCTAGGGGTGGAGTTAAAAAGGTTAAGGGGAAGGACAAGTCCAAAGCTGGAGAATCGGGGAAAATGGAATGTTTTCATTGCTACAAAACAGGACATTGGAAGTGCAACTGTACGGAGTACTTAAATCTCAAGAAGAAGCATGGGGATGCTTCCGCTTCAGGTGTGTTTATGACAGAAAATTGTTTTTCAATAAACTCTGCTTCCTGGGTATTAGATACCGGTTCAGGTTCTCACATTTGCAATTCTATGCAGGGGCTGAGAAATAGCAAGGTTTTGAAGACAGGTGACCATACTCTCCGCGTTGGAAATGGTTCCAATGTACATACAGTCGCAGTGGGAATGTATCACTTGGGGTTGCCATCTGGGTGTATATTGGTTTTGAACCCATGTTATTTTGTACCAAGTATGCTTTGTAATATAATATCTGTTTCTTTGTTAGATAATGAAGGATATAATTTTGTATTGCAGAACAATGTTATGAACATTCACCTGAATCAAATGTTGGTTGGGTATGGTACGCTTAATAACGGGATATACGTCCTAAATCAACACACAGTTTTCAGCATACAACACACTAATAAAAGAAAACTTTCATAAATAAATGAAGCTTTTCTTTGGCACTGTAGACTTGGTCATATTAACGAAATAAGACTAAACAAGTTACACAAAGATGGATATTTAAATCCTTTTGAATATAAATCTTATGTGACTTGCCAGTCTTGTATCAAGGGTAAAATGACCAAAACTCCGTTTACCGGACACGGAGAAAGAGCTACTGAGCTCCTAGGCCTCATACATAGTGATGTATGTGGGCCAATGTCTACACAGGCTAGAGGCGGTTTTTCTTACTTCATTACTTTCACTGACGATTTCTCAAGATTCGGTCATGTATTTTTATTAAAGCACAAATCCGAAGCTTTCGAGAAATTCACTGAATATAAACTCGAAGTAGAAAAACAAACCGGCTTGAGTATCAAAATGCTTCGATCAGATCGAGGTGGGGAGTACCTCAGTACAGAATTTGCAAAATTCCTAAAAGAGAATGAGATTCTCTC
This sequence comes from Agapanthus africanus, assembly GCA_030015575.1. Classification (NCBI taxonomy): domain Eukaryota; kingdom Viridiplantae; phylum Streptophyta; class Magnoliopsida; order Asparagales; family Amaryllidaceae; genus Agapanthus; species Agapanthus africanus. The sequence continues at coordinate 114,750,938 of CM057340.1, read as the reverse complement.
TCTGCTCACTCCTCCTTACACACCACAACACAACAGTATGTCTGAACGACGGAATCGGACCCTATTAGATATGGTCCGTTCCATGATAAGTGATGCTGAGTTACCTGTCTCATTTTGGGGGCATGCATTGGAGACTGCAGCGTTTTTACTGAACAAGGTTCCAACCAAAACCGTGTCTACCATGCCATATGAGATATGGCATGGAAAGAGACCATCTCTTAAGAGAATTAAGATTTGGGGTTGCTCGGCCTATGTTAAAAAGCAGAATCCGGACAAACTCGAGACACGGTCAGTCATGTGTAATTTTGTGGGATATCCAAAGAACTCTTATGGATATCTTTTCTACCACAAGGAGGAACAAAAAGTGTTTGTTTCTCAGCATGCCACATTCTTGGAAAAAGAGTTTTTCACAAATGACACTGATGGCAATATGGTAGATCTAGAAGAGGTTCTAGAGACACAAACTACAAATGACGACTTGGTTGAACCGGCTGTTGCAATAGAAACTGAGGAACCTCGGCCACTCCGTAGGTCTGGTAGGACTTCTCGCCCACCGGAAAGGTACTACGGTTTCCTCATTGATGGTGACAGAGAAGACTGCATCATGGAGGATGATGATCCTACCAGTTTTCAGCAAGCTATCACGAGTGGAGACTCTGTGAAGTGGCTGGATGCCATGAGATCCAAAATGGAGTCTATGTACACCAACAAAGTATGTACTTTGTACGTTGTACCCCCTGGGGTAAAACCTGTGGGGTGCAAATGGATCTTTAAAAGAAAGATTGGTGTAGATGGGCAGGTAGAGACCTATAAGGCAAGACTTGTGGCGAATGGTTTTCGTCAAAGACCAGGTTTGGACTATGACGAGACATTTTCACCCGTAACCATGCTTAAATCCATTCGGATCCTACCTGCTATTGCTGCTCACTATGACTATGAAATCTGGCAGATGGACGTTAAAACGGCATTTCTAAATGGGGATTTAGAAGAATGCGTTTATATGGATCAGCCGGAAGGCTTCATTGACAATGGGAGCAGCAGGAAAGCATGTAGATTGCTTAAATCCATATATGGGTTAAACCAGGCATCACGGAGTTGGAACATCTGTTTCGATGATGTTATCAGAGAGTTTGATTTCATCAAAAATCCAGATGAACCTTGTATTTATAAGAAGGCTGTAGGGAGAGCTGTTACATTCCTCGTATTATACGTGGATGACATTCTTCTGATAGGAAATGATATTCCTATGCTACAGTCGATCATATCTTTCTTATCACTAAGGTTCTCCATGAAGGACCTAGATGATGCCACATACATTCTGGGCATTAGGATCTATAGGGATAGATCCAAGAGGTTATTAGGATTGTCCCAAACCAGGTACATCAACACCATCCTAAAAAGGTTTAGTATGGAAGACTCCAAGCGGGGTGCCTTACCCGCTTGCCATGGGGTTACTCTCTCTAAGGACTCTTGCCCAAAGACCGATGAAGAGAGAGCTCGCATGAGCATTATACCCTATGCTTCGGCAGTAGGATCTATAATGTATGCGATGTTATGTACACGCCCAGATGTAGCTTATGCACTTAGTGTTGTAAGCAGGTATCAATCCAACCCAGGGGAGAATCACTGGATAGCTGTGAAGAACATTCTTAAGTACTTGCGAAGGACTAAAGAATTATTCTTAGTGTATGGTAATGGAGATCTCCAAATGAAGGCCTTTACCGATTCGAGCTTCCAAAGAGATAAGGACGACAACAAATCTTTCTCTGGGTTTGTATTTACCCTCAATGGAGGGGCGGTAAGTTGGAAGAGTTCCAAACAGGATACCGTTGCAGACTCTACGATGGAGGCTGAGTACATTGCTGCAAATGATGCCGCCAAGGAAGCAGTCTGGATAAAGAAGTTCGTCTCGGAGCTAGGAGTAGTTCCAACCATTATTGATCCAATACCATTGTATTGTGATAATAATGGGGCTATGGCGTTAGCCAAGGAGCCCAGGTCCCATCAGCGGTCCAGACACATCCTGAGACGTTTTCATTTGATCCGGGAGATTGTAGATCGCCGCGAGATCGAGATTAGGAGAGTAGACACAAAGAATAACACCGCGGATCCACTCACCAAGGCCCTCTCTCAGCCGCAGCGTGATCGACTTTTTGAGATGTTGGGTATGAGATACGCCAATAACTGGCCTTAGTGCAAGTGGGAGATTGTTGGATATATGTATGCCCTAGAGGCCATTATATGATAGTGGATGTATTCATACATGTATATATATATATATATATATATATATATATATATATATATATATATATATTCAGTGTACATTCTTGCTCGACATGATAGTATGCTATCTGGTTCTTCTTTATCTAATATGTTGATTTGATCATGCTTTTATTCATTCACACATGTTGATAAAGCCCTTAGGATATAGATTTGACTACTGTGATTATGATAGAGATCATACTAGTGGGACATCTGTAGTTTATAAGCATATCCTGGAATGTCCCTAGTCGTAGGTGTATCGAGATGGGGCATCGATATACCAGAGTAGATTAGCGTATATGATACTAGACCCATATGATGGGCGATGGATGTTCCCACATTCATCGATGTTTGACATCGAGATCGTATACGGGTGCTCAGTGATGACTGGGTACACTGGACGGACTCACCGAGAACTCCTATATGGAATTATATCTATCGTCGGATAGCAGTTCTCAGGTGACACTGGTGCAGGTTAGTCTGTAGACCCGAGATCGTCATAGAGTCTTGTGTGTTCTCCCACTGTACTTTGATTACCACCCTACCACGGCTCTACTGAGTCGTGCAAACAGGTGGCCATTGGGTACAGTCCCGAGACACACGAAGGCGATGAGCGATAGGAGGGGTTTCGTCTCTCCCGGTATTGGGAGTTGATGCTGTGCTGTGCTCGATTGACTATATCAGTAAGTCCCTGGCCAGGACTGTTGAGATTTACTGGTAAGTGTTATCAGTAGTTTCTCGGTCTGTTATAGACCATTCATCGGCACGACTTATTGAGTTATTGGGGTCGACGTTACCATCCCTAGACTCGATATGCAGCATATCTGACGAAGTGACCGGACTGTACGGTAGTGTTGCCGGTTGGCTCGATGGGAGTTGTAACAGGTTCGCTTGTTTTCTTCTGATCGCTCAATACCCGTGTAGCCGTTACGTTTAGCTGACCGCTTGCGGCTTGGGGATGCTTGATATGATCATCACCCACTGCCGGCGTATTGACGAGTCTTAGAGTCCCACAATGGAGTTACCTAGTCCAGGCGAAACGATGCGGTGCGCATATGCGATATGCGCGTGGACCCGGTTAAAATACGCGTATGAGATACCGTATATTAATCGGGCGGCTTGCTTTTGGTCGGGTCGTATGTGATACGACCGGGTTGCTAAATCAAGTGTTGATTTATCATTAACCATTAGTTTCTCACTTGAAATCCTTTCTTATCTTTATGTTGTATGCATGCATATATGCATTCATTCTCATTCATGCACATAGGATGTGCATGCACACATCCATGCATACATAATGGTTATCATGGTTGTTGATATAGTAGATGGTGGTAATATAAGACTCACACCATATGTAAAATATATGGATATTATTTATTTGGAACAGGAAAATGAAAATGGAAATTGTTTCATGGTTTAATCTTTTACTCTTGCACTAACCCCTTGAATTAACCATGATTCATTTTCTATGGTCATTTTTGTTCCAAACAAAAATATCTAAGATATTTTACAACCATGGTTTAGAATGAGAGAGTGAAAATGTATATATTTTCATTTTCTCATTTTCTTCACAAGCTTATCATTATCTTGAGTTCAAAAAGCCGTCATCTTCTTCCTCTTTTCTCTTTTGCTCTCTAGTTCTCTCAAGTGAGCAAAAAAGTTACCAAGTTTGGATTTTGAAGTGAGAAAACCAACCACAACACCATTCTACACTAGTCTTGCCCATTAGTGAAGAGTGTTAGCTTCCATTTCTTCTCTTGATCTTGTGAAGTTTCAAGCTTGGACAAAGAGGACTCCGGGTGGATCATCGTGGACCTAGAGGATCTCAAGCGGACTTTTTCCAACCCTCAAGTAGCTAAGGAGTCTAGCGTAGGGAGCTACAAAGGTTGTACTCTCAAAACACTAGCTTTTACTACTTGTGATGATGTCAATGTTATGAAACCCTAAATTTCTAGTGATGATTCTTTGTATGTTCACTTAGCACCTTAAAAATTTGATTCTGACACATGTGATGCTTCCAAACCCTTCATGAGGTGCTAGGTAAACCTAACAATGAGTCATTAGTGTCCCCCACAGACACTTTCCCAAGTTCGAGCGAAACGTTGTAGAAGCCATATGGTTTTATGGCAGGGTTCGGAAAATGCACGTGCGTTTACGCACGTGTCATATTTAGGGCAGATAATACTGGTAGGCTTTGGTTTAAGTCGGATCCGAGTATTATACTGTGTAGATATAATATCTTTGTCTCAATTGCATTTGTATTCGGTCGTAATACAAATGCGGGTATGTTTATACCATTACGGGGTTATCCTAAAATTCGTTTCAGGATCGCTTTTGGAAGTTGCCAGTTTCCAGTTTTCTATCGGACGTATTAAACATTCGGTTAAATGCGGATTTATCTTTTCGTCACTTGGATGAGTCATAGGGTGAGTCGTGGTTCTAGAAGCTTCTAGATTGGTGACATGGATTGTGACTCATTCATTAGCATTAATTAGGTGGTGACTAGGTTTAGATGAGTCATTCATTGCATTAATGCATTTTATTTATGCTAAGATATTTCTTCATGATACATTATTGCTTAAATTTACCTTCCTTGTTCCTACACTCACCCCCACCTCTACATATTGTGGCCGGCCCATTCTTGTGAGGGAGATGGTTGATTGAAAAAAGATTAAGGTTTTGGATTCATGGAAATTAGTATATTCAATTCTCATTTCACCCGATTCCAAAAAGGCAACTTCATTAACCGTTCGTCCATGGCTTTGGACGTAAGGAGACAAAGTGTTCTACTCATTCTCTACATCAATCTTGGTCATCTCTTTTGGCAAACTTGATGATCGAGTTGACTCGGTTCAGAGGCGGGAGCCCGTTTAAAGAACCGTCGACGTAGTGCCACCTGGACGAGAAGACTGGAGATTCAGGAGATCGGAGCAACCGCAACAAAGCGTGGGATGATGGTTGAATACCGAAGGACGCAGATCATTCGGTATAACATTTTTACCCACTTTGTAGTTTGTTAGTTTAGCTTTAATGGCAGATCCGGGTTATAGTATACGATAGCGCCAGTCAAAAAGTTTTTGTCCCGCATTTGGCGTCTGTTAGACGGCCGGGACGCCACCGTGTACTTATAGTGGTATCAGAGCCTCACCATTAAGCTTTACTAACTTGTGCTAACGCGTTTAAAATATCGATCGAACAAAATTTTCAAAATCGTAATTTCCAAGTCTAAAGTTTCTGTCAATTTTAAAATTGGTCTAAAAATAATTTTGAGTATACCAGAAAATTAAGCATGCTTTTCAAAGAAAACTGGAGAAAAACGATCAAGTGAATCGATCATACGGCCGCGGAAACGCGGTCAAAGCCTAGCTTTGACCGCGGAACCGCGGCCGTCTTGGTGATTCAGTTGACCATTTTTCTTCTGTATTTTCTACTTGGGAAATTATGGTTTCTGGTACTGTTCTTTTGGGCCCAGATTTTATTACTGTACACCAGATTTACGTGGGGCCCACTTCGGGAAGTTTTGTCGATCGACATTTTAAACTTGTTAGTATGCAGTAATTACATTATATCTCCGACCGGGATTGTCATTCGAGCGGTAAATTGCGTCTAATTGCTATAGCTCTTTTAGACGGATTTGCGAACGTGACATTCGCGTTGATGTTCTGTGTTGTGCTGTGATGTTGCGGATTTTTCATGGTGGATAACAGTGTGCAATGGTAGTGCAGTTTGGATTTATTTGTACATTTGATATTGCGGGGCGAGCGTCCAACATGTGGAATGCCGTCACTATCTGTTTGTATAATATTCTTTTGGGGCACGACCGGGCTGAGGTCGATGTACCCGTTGTACATATTTTTATTTCTGTACTAGGTTTACCACGCGACGGAGTGCACGGATAGCCGGGTTATGGAGGGCAACGGGTCCGTATCTTATGGCTTTGAGAGGCAAAGGGGCCTCACTCTAGAATTGGCAGACTATTCGCCGCACTCATAAGGGGTACAGGTTGACCCAAGGAGGGGAGCTCAAGTTACCGGATTCCGTGAAGTGCTGGGTGGTCCATTCATTTTTCTGTAGGGGGCTGACTCGCTTCATGTTTTGGCGGGTAACTTTCCGCACCCGTAGGGGTCTAGGTTTCATTGCACAGGCTATCCACACGACCAGGTGAACGTCGAGTTTCAGTAGCGGCTCTGTGAAACCCGGGGATCCCAGATTATCTGTATTGTTATGTGATGCTTATTACTTTTCTGTAATGTTGCATATTATCACGCCTGGAGCGATTATTGTATATTGGTATATATACTATTAGATGTTGTATATGTTTTACACCCGCGCTAGTCCAGTCCCCGCTCTGTCATTAGTTATGTAACCTAACGGGTGATGACGGGACCCAGTGACGAATGCGGATGGCATATACGTACATTTTATTTTCGTTCTTTTCTGGTGTGATTGATTGATGGGACTGCATTGATTCTTATCAATGCAAGGATAAAACAAACCTATATTTGATGTTATTGGAACAAATTTTAAAAAAGTGTTATTACAAAGACGTTTCCTTTTGTTTTGCATAGTGATATTCGGTTGGAATATCCTGCACCTCATTTGACGAGGCAAGGGCTGATATCCCTTCACCGGGAGAGACCCCTTGGGCAGAAGTTTGTGTCAGGATAATAACTTCATTATAGTCGATTACAAGTTGCTTTGCATCGCGGTGTTCAGTTGGAATATCCTGCACCTCATTCCATGAGGAAAGAGCCGAGATCCCTTCACCGGGAATGATCTCTTTAGCAAAAGGTTTTCACCACTATATCTTTATAAAAAGCTATCTGGTTCCTTCAACGAGATCAAGTTCATTACGTTAAAGGTTTTTCGCCAAAAACCAGCCGTAGCCCTCCGTCATTTCTTATGGATAGTCAGTAGTATTCAAGCTATGTTTGTTGACTAAAGTCAAGGCATAGTGTTTGGTAGCTGCTGAATATTCATCTGTTGCATAGATAGATGCGTTGGTTTGGGACTGTCGTACTGCCTTGTTAACTAAAGTCAAGGGTAGGTACAGGTGGGTTCAAATCAACTTGGATAATGACGGGTAGAACTTGACATGTGACTTATGATTTGTTGACTAAAGTCAAGGTCATAAGAGCATGAGGTAAAAATCACATCGGGAGTTTCTAAAGAAATTGAAACTTTCCAGGCATGCGCATACCTTCTGGAGTGTGATAACTTGAATGGCTTCCATCAAGTTATCATGCGATGATAGTTGGATACCGATTCTCACTGATGAGTTGGTTTACTCTTCGGGTAATCCCGATTGATTCTTCTTTCAGGTTTGGAGAAGAATTTGAGATTACAGTGGAAGGTTTCCTGATTAGATAAAGTGATAACCATTCTGATCTAGGTTAGAGTGCACGCAGAGTGTTTCTTTTCTCTCTCTCTCTTTGGCAGCGACCTTTGACCGACCCTAGACTATGACTCAGTGACCAAGTTGACCGAACCTTCTTAAATTACTGGCTTTTGGATTGTCCAAGTTGCATAAATCATTGCCGCTCCTTCTTTTACCCTTTGCATTTCTCAGAACACCCCGTATTACTACGGATATTCACTTCCATTGGATAGATCCATCATATGGTTATATACGAACTCGAAGAGGCTTCTTCGAGGATGGATCCAGGTTCAGGAGAAATAGAATTGGTTTATTCAGTTGTCTTTTATTATCACCTTCTCTCAGGTTGCGGGGGCTCCGTAGTTTAGGAGAGTACACCTATTACGCTTATTGGATAGTCTTATTCCAAACCATAGGCTGGTGCCGAAAGGTAGGGAATGAAGAAAACCAATTAGCCTAAGTAGGGTGTGCAGAAGGTAATATGTAAAGACAAGATAAAGGGATTAGAAAGAGGGCAAAGTAAATTGCGACTGTTATCATTCACGACCAAACCTCGTATTTCATCGCCACTCCTATTTCAACATTGCCTTTTTCCCCAGTTCGGGAGAAATAGAATAAGGTATTATTCAGTTGTTTTTTTATCATCACCTTCTCTCAAGTTGCGAGTACTCCTAGGATTAGGAGAGTACACCCATTATGCTTACTGGATAGTCTTCTTCCAAACCATATGCTGGTGCCGAACGGTAGGGAAGGAAGAAAACCACTTAGCCTAAAGGGGTGTACAGAAGGTAATGAATAAAGGCAAATAAAGAGATTTGGAGAGATGGCAAAGAAATATACGGTTAAAGTCATGAATTTGATTATGGAAGAGACATTACTAAGAATACCAGGATACCCCTACGAAACATTTTTATGTTTCAGTGCATTGTTAAAGGAAAACTGATTTCCCGATTAGATACTTACTCCAGGGTATGTATTTACAAGGTATGATTCTCACATCTGTATGGTTTTACAGATGATGAGTGGGAGTAGGTTATTGGGAATAAGGTGATCGTCCTCATTATATCGGAATTCGTTGTAATTGGTGATATTTGAGGAAGTCGCCTAAGTTTACGCCAGACGGCTTGTATTTGGTTTTGAATATCCGTTGTTGTGCACCAATTTCAAAATGATATATCTGTACGTTTATTTTTATAAAGTGAGATATAACTTTTTGAAATTATGTCTGTAACATTTACCTATATCAGTTGACGATTGGGTAAGGAGCATTGAACAACAGAGTAGTTCTTAACCATAAGTACAGTTTTCAACGTACGATGCACAGGTTTTGAGTTATTTAACTCAGCGGACTTATACAGAGTATTGTATGTTGTCCAGTGTCCGTCAGGACAACGGGTTTGGTCCTCGTACTATGTTCTGTTTACTTATGACTTCTCTAGTTCTTAGATAAGTGTTTTGTAGAAATACAATGTCTAAGTTTTGAGAAGTTGTGGGTATAGGAATAAAGTAGAGAACCAGGTGTTACAAGTATCGGGATTCTTCAAAGAATTCGAAGATGTAGATTCTTGTGATTGGTATTCAAGTAATAGTTTTGAGAAACTTGTTCCTCTTTTGCGTTACTCATAATTGGATGTATTCCTAAGTTGAGTAATGCTGATTAGCCTCTCTCCATTAAGTTGATATGCATTGGAGATAGCTGCATGTTTTTTGAATCTGGTTCCAATTAAATAAGTGCCAAAGTTTCTATATTGGATATAGAATGGTTCATATCTTAACGATATTAAGGTACGGTGAGTTGTCCAGTTTATGCTTAAAACCAGACTCTGGATAACTCAAGGTACATTTCTGTAATGGCAGTTTGTGGGTTGACCCGGGATATGTCGAGGGTTGATTTTCTACCATCTGGAAGATCAATAGTGATATTGTTCTTGACTCGCCACAGTTTTAGTAAAATGGATTTTTTCAGAAAACAGTAGTGGGAGTATGGTAGAACAGGAAGTGATTCCAGAACCGCAAACGATTACGGAAAATTTAATGGGACCTATATATTCAATCAGGTTTGACATTCCAATAGCCACACCGCAGATATGGTGGGTAACCTCAGACACCCGAGAGGTACTCCAGTAGCCTCAAGGACGGTGACAGGGAGGTTCTTATTTACCCAGACTTGGCACTACTGTTGTTCCAGGCTATGAGACCCGGCAGGAGGTTAAGTATAGCGTCATTCTAAACTAGCTTTTAGAAGTGAACGTATATATTATTCTGCCAGAGGGTTGTCGTAGTCAGTGGGAGCAGCAGAAGAAAAGTGGACAAGGAGCTTATGTCTATTTATAGACTTGAGCAGATATAGCGGAGATAGATCATCTATTTTTGATGTGATAATCATGGGTTTGACTTCATCAGAATAGGGGATGGATCTGTTAAGAAGGTAGTAGGGTGTGATGTCCTTGTATTTGGATGACATACACAGAGTGGGAAGTGAAATTCCTATACTACGATCGGCTATACTTTGGTCGTCACACAGTTGTTTCTTCACAAGGGATACGGATATAATATGTGACATTCTGGTTATTAGATCTATGGTTTTAGATCTAGATTTGGGTAGTTTCCCAATGTGGGTACTTTGACAGTATTCTAAAGGTATTTAGAATAGATGACTCCTGGCATGGTGGTGTACCTGCAGGTGATGGAGTCACCCTCTCTAAAGGTGTCTTACTGACTAAAGGGGAGAGGGATGTGCATGATTGGCAGATCACTTGCTTAGACAATTGAGTCAATCGTGAGATGTCAAGTACCACATCAGATGTTGTTTATGCTTAATCCAATCCTGGAGAAACATTAGGAAGCAGTTTTAGAACATGAATGGATTTGATAATGGCAGCCTCCTTCGGGAGACGGTTATCATTCCAGGCTTCAAAGGTGACATGGATGACAGAGTGATTGTCTGAGTTATAGTTTTCCCTCTGACGAGGGACTGTATTTTGGACAGGTGGTCCAAGAGGATACTGTGGGAGGTATGGTGCTGGATACTGATTAGGTTCAGTTATCGATACAGTCTAAGAAGTTTGGATTTGGAGTTCATTTATGAACTAGGTCCCATCAGATATCCAGACATTTTCTAAGACAGATATTACTCAATTCGGGAGATGGCTTTCTCCGCGAACTTGAGATTAAGAGAGACATAGAAAGAAACATCAGGGCGGATCCACTCACAAAGGCTATTTCTCGAACACAATAGTTTTACAAACGAGCTTTGTGAAACTGATTAGTAGAGGAGTTGGATGTTCGGTATCACACGGGCTGTGAGTATGCGACATCGCAATAATTAGCCTTAAGTGCAAATGGGAGATTGTTGGATATAGTGCCCTCAAAGTCAATTATTGGATCGCAGGCACGTGATTGCAATGATTGAGGGAGGACCTATACCGATATGACAGTCTTGCTCGAGATGATAGTATGCTATCCGGTATGTCTTTTTCATCATATACATACTTTAGTTCACTATTGCATGTTGATAAAGCCCATAGGATTCTTTCTTGACTGCCAGCAGTATGATGGCGATCATATACGTGGGAACTGGGGTCTATAAGCACATCTTTAAAGTGTCCCTAGTCGTGGGAGTTTCGAGACAGGGCATCGATACTCCATAGTAGACTAGTGTATACGGTCGAGACCCCGACGAGGGGCGGTGGCCGGTCTCACAAGCCATTGGTGTTAGTTGGTTCACCTAAGATGTATACAGGTGCTCATTGGGTTATGAGTACACCGGACAGGACTCGCCGGGAACCTGCTAGTTGGTATTATACCTAGCATCAGATAGCAGTTCCCTGGTGACATGTGTACAGGTTACTTCATCGACCTGAGGTCGTCATTTGTCTCGTGTGAGTTCCCATTGTGCTTTGATTTCTACCCTACCACGGCTCAAAAGAGTCGTGCAAACAGGTCTTTTTTGGGTACAGTCCCGAGCCACATGGAGGCAAGTGAGCGGATCGGCAGGGGATTCGTCTCTCCCGGTATTGGGGGTGAGATCGCGCTGTGTCTAGGAGAGCCATTACACAAAGCCCTCGGCCGAGGCAGGAGATTTACTGGTAGGTACTCCAGTAGTATCTCACGGTGTTCTGGGCTACTCTCTGACACGACTTATACCGCTATTGGGGGTCTGATGTTACCAGCCCCCTAGGCCGATATGCGATACTCATAGATGAACGGACCAGACTGTATGTATATTGTCACTGTTAGGCTCACTAGGGTTTCTGGATGAGTTCGCTCGTCAGCTTCCCATCCAATCAATACATAGGCAACCGTTACGTACAGCTTGTACCTCTGACGTGCTAGTGGTTATACCCAGTGCCAGTGTGTTGATGAGTCATTAAAGTCCACCACAGACAGTTTCCTAAGTTCGGGCGAAATGTTGTAGAGGCCGTATGGTTTTGGCTGGGTTCAAAAAATGCACGTGCATTTACGCACGTGTCATATTTCGGGCAGATAATATTGGTAGGCTTTGGTTTAAGCCGGATCCGAGTATTATACTGTGTAGATATAATATCATTATCTCGGTTGCATTTGTATTCGGTCATAATACAAATGCGGATATATTTATACTGTTACGGGGTTATCCTGAAATTCGTTTCAGGATCGCCTTTTGAAGTTGCCAGTTTCCAGTTTTCTATCACCCATATTAAACATTCGGTTTAATACGGATTTATCTTTTCTTCTTTCGGGTGAGTCATGAGGTGAGTTATGAATGTGGAAGGTTCTTGGATGGTGACTAGGTTAATGAATCATTGTTTGCATTAACGAATGGATGACTAGGTTAGATGAGTCATTCATTGCATTAATGGGTTTTTGGTTTTGACTAAGATTTTGCTTCTTGATCTTTTAGCTTAAGGTTACCCTCCCCCCTCCTACACGCACCCCCCACCTCTATATTGGCCGGCCCCTTGTGAGAATGAGAAGGGGATTCATTTTTTGGAAAAAAGACTATGATAATTTGCTTCATGAAATTTCATATGCTCAATTCTCATTTACCCGATTCCAAAGGGCAACTTCATTAACCATTCGTCCATGGTTTTGGACGTAACGAGACAAAGTGTTCTACTCATTCTCTACATCAATCTTGGTCATCTCTTTTAGCAAACTTGATGATCGAGTTGCCTCGGTTCAGAGGCGGGAGCCCGCTTAAAGATCCGTCGACGTGTTGCCACCTGGACGAGAAGACTGGAGATTCAGGAGATTGGAGCAGCCGCAACAAAGCGTGGGATGATGGTTGAAGACCGAAGGACTCGGATCGTTCGGTATAACATTTCTACCCACTTTGTAGTTTGTTAGTTTAGCTTTAATGGCAGATCCGGGTTATAGTATACGATAGCGCCAGTTGTAAAAGTTTTTGTTCCGCATTTGGCGTCTGTTAGACGCCCGAGGCGCTACCGTGTACTTACAGTGGTATCAGAGCCTCACCATTAAGCTTTACTAACTTGTGCTAACGTGTTTAAAATATCGATCGAACCGATTTTCAAAAACTACAATTTTTCTGTTCAATGTTTCTGTCGATTTTAAATCTGGTCTAAAAATTATTTTGCATATCACATAAAATTAAGCAGGCTTTTTGAAACATTCTGGTGAAATTTAGGCACGTGATCCCACAGTACTGCCGCGGATCAGCGGTCCAAGCTAGGGTTTGACCGCGGAACCACGGCCAGTATGTGGGAACAGTGCACTAAATTTTTCTAGTGAGCTTTTCATGGTAAATTGTGGGTTTTGGTATATTTCTTTTGGGCCCAGATTTTATTACTGTACACCAGATGTACGTAGGGCCCACTTCGGGAAGTTTGGTCGATCGAAATTTTAAACTTGTTAGTATGCAGTACTTATATTATATCTCCGACCGGGAATGTCATTTGAGCGGTAAATTGTGTCTAATTGCTATAGTTCTTTTAGACGGGATTGCGAACGTGACATTCGCGTTGATGTTCTGTGTTGTGCTGTGATGTTGCGGATTTGTCGTGGTGGATAGCAGTGTGCAATGGTAGTGATATTTGAATTTATTTGTACATTTGATATTGCGGGGGGAGCGTCCAACATATGGACTACCGTCACTGCCTGTTTGTATAATATTCTTTTTGGGGCACGACCGGACTGAGGTCGATGTACCTATTGTACATATTTTTATTTCTGTACTAGGTTTACCCCACGGCGGAGTGCACGGATAGCCGGGTTCTGGAGGGCAACGGATCCGTATCTCATGGCTTTGAGAGGCAGAGGGGCCTCTGATTGATCTCAAAAACTATCTATTACCGCAATCAAGAACGGCGTCGCTTTGCAGCTAGCCGGTGAGTACGGGTCGGTCCACAGGGATATTGTGAATTTCCTAATCGCTCTTACGAGTTAATTCCAAATGGTGTGAATGGATTAATTAAATCTAAAAACTAAATTAATCTAGGGCAATTGAATTAAAGATCTAACTATCTAACTAGGGCAAGGAATTAAATTTAATCTAGGGCAGAGAATGAAAAATTACCTAGGGCAAGAATTGAAATTACCTACTTACTTTACAGATGGCTCTCTCCAAACATCAACACAAGACTTGTCAGATCTGAATTTCTGAAATGAAAAGCGGCATCGATGCTCTCCAAAAGATTTCTAAATTTTATTCATAGAAAGAGGCATAGGGAGGCATGAAAAGAATACAATGATTTGGGCTTCTATTTATAAGACATAGAAACCCTAGGTTACAATTGATTCGCACGTCTGCATTTACCAAAATATTATTAGGAAGACCTAGTCAAAGTAGACTCCAAGCTTTGGTAAAATTTTATGTCTGGAAATTTTGGAACTGATTCTGGGCTTCTTGGGCTTTTTATTTCTTTGGATTTTTATTCAATTTGGCTTCTCTATATCTTCCAGATCTCCAGTGAACAATTGCGGTGGACTTTTAACCGTTCGCTTTGTAATCTTGGACCTTGCATTGCCTTGTACTTTGTGAATTTTATCTTTGATGTAGGCTTGATCAAAATTCTTCTGTTTGTTGGTCAAAGTCCACTTTTGCATCGTCTTTTCATCGTTTTCACTGTTTTCTGTCCAAGAACCTGTAACCTGTAATATATAGCAGACATGCGTCAAAAGCACATGTTTATTTATAAAACGAATAAGAATGGGGAATATAATAATACAATATTATGGTATGAAAAAATACCCCCAAATTTATCTTTTGCTCGTCCTCGAGCCAACTTATTTTTATTCTCTACAAAAAACCTAACCGCACTTTCGCAGGGAAACGCGATTGCACTGAGCACGTGCAATAAGCCGTTAAGCCTCTAGGTGTCCCTAGTAGGAGGAGTGTTGTCTCCTGAGGGTTTTCACCGGATACTACCTACAAAATCCTATCAATTTGGCTTTTTCGACTTTAATTCTCCAATTAGGGTTTCTAACAAGGATCTCTATTATCTTCGACTTGCAAATTATCCACCCATATTCTTCATACTTCCTCATCATCTAACTTAAGATTATATATATTCTGTAGACTTACTTAGCTTTCGGCATCACTTAAGTTTTCCTTTTAGGGTTCCATCTCCACTTAAGAATTTTTATCAACTCTATTAAAGATACAAGTTCTATTCTTCACTCCTTTCTTTCATCTAAACTCCAATAACATACCCCTACGTGTGTGTATAAATCACCCCTACACTTAGAAATTCAAATCAAGCAATCATACTCTTGTCCTTTTGTCCAAAGCACTTATTAATTGGTGAATTTTTAAATGAATTTTTTCTTACACATCCTTCATGCGACCGTTAATACTTCTTGAGGTACGAACGACCGATTACAAGATGTGTTTGCATATTAAAGCATAATTCCTAGTCTTGCAACACCCAAGGCTTTAGCAGTGACTCCCAAACCAGTTGGTCTAAGTCACTAGGTGATGAAGCACCCTCGCTAAATATTTTTTTCTATTTTTGCAGCCTTAAGTAGTCACAAAAACCAGTGTTCATTTATTTTTTTTATTCACACTTGTATTTTTTTATTTTATTTTTCATCGTACTAAGGACTTTAGACAAGAGCATTTCAAGGTCTCCTCTACTATTCCAAGTTTCAAGGTGCGTGATTGTGCAATTTTGTAGGGTATACATTTTCAGAATCTAGACTTAAGCTAGGAATTATTTTTCAAACTTATACTCTAATAAAAGTATCAATACTTTTCCTCTGCTTTGACTTAGCCCAAGAAGTGAACTCAAAATTTGCCTATTTCTAAATAAACTACAAAGACATATACTTTCTACCGTTAAACTCAAAGAAAGCTTATTTTTAGGGTTTTTAATTTACTAAGTCTAAGATCTAGTTGTTCCTAGTTAGTTAACCCATGTGTCAAACTCGAGTCAAATAAGCCAAAATTGAATACAATAATTTTTATAATTTTTGAAAATTTTCAATTTTTTATGGGTTTTTAAAATAAGTATGCAAATGCAAAAAATATGTACAAATTAATGCGAAGGAAGAAGACGTACCGAGTATACCCCCAAACTTAAACTTGACAGTGTCCTCACTGTCATGCTACACCAAGAGGGTCAAAATGCTGGCACTCCCCTGTTTATTTATTTATAATTTTTTATATATTTTTTAATGTTTTGAAATTTTTTTTTGAAAAAGAAAAAGGAAACAAAAAATATATATACATATATACAACAAGGTTCCCCCCAAACTTAAACTTGGCCTTACATAAGCCAAAGGTTAGCACCAACCATTCAAAGATCTCATCATGGTAATGGTAGGATTGGTGAAAGAATGGGGTGTAAAGGAATGAAATGAGAAGCACATAAGACCGAATAGGAAGAAGAGTGGAATATGGTCTCGGCGGAGGAGAAGAATGGCGGAAAAGAGAAAGAAGTAGAGTACGATCTTGAGGGTGTAACTCGAGTGAGTAAATTAGCGCAATTTTTGATGACCGAAGTGTTAAAAGTGATTGTGCTAATCTATCAACTTGTCGTGAAATGGGGTCAAATCCCTCAAGATTCGCAAGAACGCATGGGTACATCGAACTTGGTATTGGAGATGAAAGCGTAACGGTCTCTTGCACGGTCGGAACGATAGGAAGGATGAAAGGGAGTGAATTAGGGATGGTCTCATTCTCACCGTAGTAAACTGTCTCAAACTTGAAAGATTCCATCAATGGTTCGAAACGACTGTAAGCAACCGAGTCTGATGGTTCAACTAACTCATCTGAAAATGTAAAGGACTTAAACTCGGGCGGTGAGTTTTCAACATCGTCCGAAAAAGTGAAACACTCGTAATCGATATCAGTCGTGAGATCTGTGTCAGATTCAAAGGGAAATTTTTCAAGCTCACAGTCATCAAGCGTGATATTAGGCGTGGTCGGAACGATGGAAAGGAGGGAGGGTGATTTAGTTAAAAGTTCAAGAGGATGAATTGGAAAATCCGACACATCAAACAAAAATGGTTCAACCTCAATATTATCCTCAATACTCTCCTCAATACTATCCTCATACTTAACCTCAATATTTAACTCATCCATGCCATTATCATCAAAATCAAGACGCATATGAAGTTCGGGAGAAACAATTAATGACTCGGGATGATGAATTGGACATAAAATTTCAATCAAATCGACAGGTTCATCATCCGAAATATTCCCGGCGTCTATATCCTTAATCAAGTGAAAATCAATTTTTTCTGACACCTCCTCAAAAGCATGGATATTTATCAATTTCGATTCTAGATTGGAGGTGTAAAGATCGAAAGGATTAAGTGTGGTTTCACTCGAAACGGGTTCTTCACAATTTGGCAAATCAAGCATTACAAAGTCACACAACTCGTTTTTATTTTCAACTTGTGAACTATTTGGGACAATCGATGGAAAACCGGAGTTGTGGGCTTCAATTGGGTATGGGTATGTTTGATTTGGGAATGTGTAGAACTCACTCGCTCCTCTCAAATTCTCACTCTGTCCAACGGCCTCCTCATACATTAGAAAATTTGGAGCTAGTTGGAAACTAGCTGCCGGTTCACTAGGTTGCATAAGGGCGGCAATGGACGCATCCCCATTCCTAACCATTTTGTTTGTTGCTGCAATATAAGCTTCCAACGACTCTTCCAAACTAGACTTGGGTGGTAAGGGGGTTTCGGTAAAAGATTCGAAGTTGTTTGGATACGTGAAACTCCCAAAAGGCTGTGTAGAAACAGTGTCTAGTGAAGGTGGGAAAGTCAGGTAGGACTGGTAGGAATTGGATGGTTGGACAGGATTAGGATCAACATGTGGATAAAAAGGTGGATGGACTTGTTGATTCCTAGAACTAGACGAGGGGAGAGGGGTGAAAGATCGGCTACGAGATTGAGCAATATGCTCAGCAATGGACATCGGTTTAGGAGTTACAGCAGGACTTAAAAAGTGGTATCAACATATGAAGGTGGTAAAGATTGACTTGGTTGACACAAAGTGGGTTGTAAAGTCGAACTGTTTCTCCTAGACGCTTCTATTTGATCTTTCAAAGAAATTTTGGGCACGGAGGGATCTTCCTTAAATCGACCGAAACAATTGACGTACGAAGCGAAGTTGAAGGGTCCTTAGGCACCCTAGTGAGGTCTCACAAGGCATCGAACATGCTAATTTCAAAAATTCTAGGTGCCGAGAGACCCGACTACAGATCGTTTGCTAGAAAACTAGGCGAAAAGGCTAACAAGTTAACACTTAACTATGAGAATACGGATATACAACCTTTGTAGATCCGGTGCTCCACCTCCATAGCTCCGCAACGAAGTCGTCTCCGCTGTCCAAAAGGAATCCGGGCTCTAGAGTGGGCTTCGTCGGAGAAAAAGCGAGCTAGGTCGTCGATGTCCATGCCGAAGATGATCTACGTCGAGGCATCGCTAAATCAAGCTCCACCTTCACCAAGCCCTAAAACTTGTGAAGGAAACACACTCTACTACTTGGCAAGAGGTAGAGGATGAAGAAATAGGAAGTGGGTAGACTTTAGTTTTGGATTTCTCACTCATTTCATCAATCCACCATTGATGTAGTCAAGCTTTTCTTCTTGAGTTCAAGAAAGAAGAAGAAGAAATGATATGATAAGTTATTATAAAAAGAATAATAATTTTATTCTTATCATAATATTAACCTAAGTTAAGTGTAGAGAATTGACCAAGGTTAAAGAATGGTTAGGGTTAAGGAGATGAGACAAAAATGGTGACTTAATGAAAGCTTCATGAAGCTTCATGTTGAAAACAAAACTAGCCACCATTTTTGACTTCTTTTCCTTTTATCATTTATCTTTTAAATGCAAATGAAAAGATAAATGAATGAATAAAAGAAAACCCTAATCATTTACTTAACCTAGGTTTAATTCATTACACTTAACAAAAAAAGATATGTATCATCAAACATGATACAATCAAGTGCACAAAATCATATCGCATATGCAATGCGCACACCCGAGTGAGAAAATCCATTTAAAGTGAACCGATACTAGTTAATGCAAATTAATATATCAAATATATAATTATGCATTAAATCATTAAATCAACACTTGATTTAACGATCCGGTCATATCGCATATAACCGACTAGTATCATTAGTAACAACTTATCGAATCAACAATTGATCCGATAACCCGGCTATATCGCATATAACCGATCAATGTCACATATTGCGAGAATCGAATACAGTATCACATACTGGTATCATTCTCGGTCCCGCACATATCTCATATGCACTCCTATTTCGTTTCGCTTGAGCCAGGAAACCTCTGTATAGGACTCTAAAGACTCGTCAATACGCCGGCAGCGGATGATGATCATATCAAACATCCACAAGCCGCAAGCGGTCTGCTAAACGTAACGGCCACCCGGGTATTGAGCGATCTGAAGATCGACGAGCAAGCCCGCTCACACTCCAGTGAATCCAACCAGTAACACTACCGTACAGTCCGGTCTGTTCGTCTGATATGTCGCATATCTCGCCTAGGGGTGGTAAACGTCAGACCCCAATAGCACAATAAGTCGTGTCGATATGAGGTCTATAACAATTCGAGAAACTACTGGTAACACTTACCAGTAAATCTCAGCAACCCTGGCCCGGGATTTCCTGTTATAGCCAATCGAACACAGCGCAACATCAACCCCCTATACCGGGAGAGACGAATCCCCTCCTATCGCTCATTGCCTCCATGTGACTCGGGACTGTACCCAAAAACCACCGTTTTGCACGCCCTCTTGGACGTGGTAAGATGGAAATCAAAGCACAGTGGGAACCACATAAGAATCTATGACGATCTCGGGTCAACAGACTACTCTGTACCAGTGTCACCAGAGAACTGCCATCTGACGTGAGGTATAATACCATCTGGGAGTTCTCGGCGAGTCCGTCCAGTGTACCCAGTCTCTACTGAGCACCCGTATATCATCTCTGATGTCAAACACCAATGGATATGGGATCATCCATCGCCCATCTGTATGGGTCGAGAAGGTATATGCTAGTCTACTCTGGTATATCGATGCCCCGTCTCGATACACCCACGACTAGGGACTTTGAAGGATGTACTTATAGACTACCATGTCCCCACTAGTATGATCCGCATCATAGTTCAGGTAGTCAAGCACACATCCTAAGGGCTTTACCAACATGTAACAGAGAGACAATCAGTATACACGTTAAGGTAAAGTTCAACCAGATAGCATACTATCATGTCGAGCAGGAAAGTCCTCCCTATATATGTCCCAGCATCCACTACAATATACATCCTATGTACAGTAATGGCCTCTAGGGCATACATATAACTAACAATCTCCCACTTGCACTAGGGCCATCTGTAGCAGTGGCTGTAGTATCTCATACTCAACCATCCCATAAAAGTCTCTCTCTGGGAACAGGCCTTTGTGAGTGGATCCGCTGTGTTGTCCTCTGAGTCTACTCTCCTAACCTCGATCTCCTTGGAGAACAAGCATCTCCATGATCAGGTAATACTGCCTTAGAATAAATCTGGATTACTGATGGGACGGGTGTTCCTTGGCATAAGCCACATCTCCATTGTCTCACAATGGTAGGAACGTAGTTCATCTCATGAACCAATATACACCCAAACAGCCTCTTCGGTAGCATCTTAAGTAGCGATGTATCCTGCCTTTATCGTCTAGTATGCCACGGTATCTAGCTTAGAACTCTTCCAACATACCGTCCCTTTACTGAGGGTATAGACTAAGCCTGTGACTGACATTCAGTCGTCTTTATCACCCTGGAACACTTCCAGTGATTCTCCCTAGGATCAATTGATACTATCTCACTACAACTAGTGAGAATCCCAACATCCAATTAAATCTATCTCATAGATCCAAAACTCAGGATTTAGGAGGTATCACTCTGATCCTACATGGAGAATCATTGTGATAAGCGGAGATTGACCGAGCGTAGCATAGGAAACTGTTTCCCTATCAAGAGTATGTCATCCACGTACTCTACGAGGATCATCACCATACTCCCTACTACCTTTTTGTATATACAAGGTTCATCTACCATTTTGATGATGTCAAACTCTTTGACTATTTCATCAAAACAGATGTTCCAACTCCGCGATGCCTGCTTTATCCTATAAAGCATCTTGCACACGTTTCCGCTGCTCCCACTGTCTACGAAGCCCTCTGGCTGTGTACTTATAGACGCTCTCTTCTAAAACATCATTTAGAAAAGCAGTCATGGCACCCAACCGCCAGATATCGTAGTCATGGTATGTAGCCGTGGTAAGCAGGATCTGGATAGACTTAAGCATAGCCACTTGAAAAGGTTTCATCATTATCCACGCCTGGTCGATGACGAAAACCTTTAACAAGTCTAGCTTTGAAAGTCTCAACTTTTCCATCTACACCAAGTAATCTTCTCAAGATATACTTGCTCCTGATAGGGATTTAACCCTTCAGATATAGCAACCAAAGTCCATACTTTGTTGGTGTACATGGATTCCATCTCAGATCGCTAAGCATCCAGCCATTCTTACAGAGTCCCACTCCTGATGGCCTGCTCGAAACTAGTTGGGTCATCATCTCATGATGCAATCCTCGCTCCCACTGTCATAGAGAAACCGAAGTATCTCTCAGGTGGGTGAGGGACCCTACTAGATCGGCGGAGAGGCTGAGGTTCGTTGGTTTCTACTGAATCCTCTGGTTGTACCAAATCATCTGCTGTAGTTTGTATAGCTGGAACACTTCCAGTTCTACATAACAGACCTTGCCTCTAGCTTGTCCGGATTTTGCTTTTAGACATAGGCCGGACAACCCCAAATCTTAACTAGCTTAAGACATGGGCTCTTCCCTTTCCATATCTCATATGGAGTGGTAGGCAATTGATTTGATTCGAACCCTATTCAATAGCTATGCAACTTCATAAGTGCATAACTCCCATAAGGAAATAGGTAACTCAGTAGTACTCATCATAGAGCACACCTTATCATATAGGGTGTGATTGCTCCGCCCCGATATACCATCGTGCTATGGTGTATACGGAGGAGTAATACTGAGAGAGAATCTCATTCTCCTTTAGAATGGTCCAGGAATTCCATGCACAAGTATTCTCCTCCCTGATCTCATCAAAGGACATAATACTTATACCCGTATTTTGGTTCTCTACTTCTAACTTATATTCTGTGAATATCTCAAAAGGTTCAGACTTGTGTTTCAACAGGAACATAGGTCTGAATCTTGAAAGATCATCAGAGAATGTAATGAAGTATAAAGAACCGGTCTTGGCATGTGTACACAGGGGACCTTACATACATCAACATGTATCATCCCAAGAGTTTACCAACTCTTTCTCTGTTTCCAATAAACAGAGCTGAGGTCATTATTTCTTTGTGACATGACTGGCAAGTTTCATAAGATATAAATTCAAACTGATTTAAATATGCATCTTTATGTAACTTCAGCTAGTCGGGTCACATTGATATGACCTAGTCTACAATGCCTAAAGAGGGATTCGTTCATTTCTGAACTCTTCCTCTTGTGTATGTTCCATATACTAAGAACTGTAGTTTGATTTAGAACATCAACGCTTTTAGATAACGTGCCTGATCCGATCAACTTTTGATATAGGAAATGTTCAAAATATTATCCAACAATACAAAATTTTATCGTTTCTTTGCTAACAAAGAGGCAGATATGATTTTGTATATCAGGTTCAGTATCTAATAACATTCGTTCAGAATCAATGTATTGGTAATACAGGGTGACAGTGACCAACAGACTTGGCTGCAACACTTGCCCCGTTTTCTGCCTCATGAAACTTATCACCCGTTCTCAGTTTTTCTGCCTTTCTGTAGCCCTATGTAACAGATTACATATCTGGGATCCTGATCTGGTATCACATACCCAGGACGTAAAGGATACTGAGAAACAGTTCCCTGTAATGAACACACCCGAAGATGATGCATCAGCATGCACTCTCTTCGTTTGGGCGGCACGGGAATTCTGGTAATCCCCAATTTCCTGCTCTGTCTTATAACAATTATAAGTTGGAGCGGGACCAACGTTCCCCAGCTCAGTATAACAAGCGGGTTCGGTCAATATTCCGTATTATTATCTTGATTAAGGCGTGATATGGTCGCTACCTGGAGAGAGAGAGAAGAAAACACTCAGCGTGCGCTCTTGCAAGAATAGATTGGTTATTATTTTATCTAATCAGGATGGCTCCCACTGCTTTTTATCAAATCTTCCTTCAAACCCTAAAAGGAAAGACTAGCCGGGATTAATTACACACTACAAGTTCGCCAATCTTTCAGCCAGGCCAGTGTCGGTACTTTGAGGGAGGTCCCCCGTGCTTTCGCACGAACCTAATTAATGTAAACCTCGTTTTCCCAGAGGCGTAACCTCGTTAACACCTTTCTAGACACCTACTTGATCGGCTAATTGTAATGTATAAAACTCTCCCAGGAGTAACTCTTACTCGCAGCGGGTATCGGGATCCAACTATCTCATAGAAGGTATGCAATCTCATTGCAAATTTCAACACTTGAAATTCCCGATAATATTTTGCCCCTAGCTCACTATGACCTTGACGCATGCCAAACAACCCATAGTCTGCTAGTCAAGTTCAACCCGTACATTTCTTGATTGAATTAAACCCACCCGCACGACCCTTGACGCATGCCAAACAACGCCGTATGAATACCCTAATCCAATCGCATCGTATGCTAGCAGATAAGCACTAGTTAGCTACCGTACACTACGCCTTGACGCATGCCAAACAACCGCAGCACGAATACTAACTAGTACTTATCTGAAATGACGGAGGGCTACGACAGGTTTTTCTGAAAACCTATTGCGTAATGAACTTGATATCATTGTAGAATCAAATGACTTTTAAAATGGAGTGTTTTTTAGGCTTTTCTAGTTTTGCTAAAGGAGTCACTCCCGGTGAAGGGATCGTCGGTCCTTTCCTCGTCGAATGAGGTGCGGGATATATCATATATATCACTGTGCAAAGCAAAAACACTTAAAAGCAATCAAAAGACAAACCGAGTGAGTAGCATCTGCCAGTTATTGCTAAAGGAGTCACTCCCGGTGAAGGGATCTCGGTCCTTTCCTCATCGAATAAGGTGCAGGATATATCACATATACCACTGTGCAAAGCAAGAACTGTAGCTACCTGTTTTATTTTGAAATTCGATTCTACAACATCTTAGGTTTCTTTTATTTCATTAAACACATTAATGAAGTCCCATCATTAAAGTACCTAAACATCACAGATAAATACGACGTACACTTATGCCATCCGCATTCGCCTCGATGTCCCCTCGTGCACCGTTAGGTTAGGTAACTAACGGCAGAGCGGGGCAGGGCTAGCGCGGGTGTAAAACATAAGTAACGCCTATATAATGTATCATATATACTATATACTGTATCTATCATAGAACATCACATGATCATATCACAGATATCGCAGCAGAAGAAACATACGAAATATTGGATATACTAGGACGTCCGTGTTTTCAATACGAGCCAGTATAAAACACGGATTCCACGGTCGTGATGAATAGCCAAACCCACACCCCTAGACCCCTACGAGAGCGGCAAGCAACCCTACCAATTCTGGAGTTAGGAGACCCGGACTCGACTCCTCGAGTTGGTCTCCCACTGGACTCCAGAACCCGGTTACTTGTTCCCTCCTCCTTGGGTCTATCCTAGTACAGAAAAGTAAATAATATACAAATGGTGACAACATCCGCAACCTGGAAGTGCCCCAATAAAAGAATATTACATACAAGTTTTTACATGAATGAAAATGAAAAATACTCATCTCACATAAAAACCCCCGGCTATTCAAACACGACGATCCAATATAACATATCCAGAACACATAACATCACATGTCATCAACGTAAGTAAATATGCGCATCCCAATTGTCGTTGACATATAGCAACGAAACCGGCGATATCACATATTACACTTACGGTCACAGAAAAGAAAGTGTAAAACTACAACAGTTGGAATCCGCAACCTCCTCAGACATCACATGCCTGACCAAATGAATTACTTAGACATCGCATGCCTAACAATTATAAACCCCGCATTTTAGTCTCAAAATCGAAAACACTTTTCAATACCTCGTTGGGCAATTCAATAGGATTCCCGACAATTTGATCGAATGCTCATCGCAAACTTTAGTAGGCGGCCGCACCCCCAATACCGTCGACGAAGTGCACCAAGGCGGAACACCGCTGCCGCGAGCACCCGAACGGATGCTTTCGGCGACGGGGTTCTCCTACAGTCACTTGGTCGGGGCTATGGAGTGAGGCTGTCTATTAAGTTTACCCGGCGAGTATCCGCGTACCCTACGTGATTGCGACGGACTTTTGATCACATCAAAATTCCGTGGCAACCGATCAAGTGAGACTAAACTGCTATGTTTATAACATTCATTCAGTTATCTCATAACTTATTGTGAATTCCAATTATTGTATCCCATTCCAGATAAACAGAAAATGTTAAACTTTCCGATCGAACAATCGAACACCCAAGTTTTTCCGATACAGATCAACACATGAAATAAGTCTAACAACATTCAGTTCATGCCTCAGTACCAACGGTCCAGCCGTAGAAGGGTCAAGCCAACGCCTCACATGTGGCACGCCGTACTGCCCCAAACCCGAAGGTTCAAAGGGCAGTTCAAGACGGTCACATAATCGAGTTAAGGTTTGATGTCTTCTAGAGGGACCATCGCGTTACTTGCACTACTTAGAACGTCGTTAAACCACGAAAAAATCCAACACTTGGAAATTTCCCGACAGGGGAAAAATTGGGTATTTATATCCGGTCGGACTTTTTAACATATTCTAAAATTTATCCGGAAAGCCACATAGACAAAATTTGATAATCCGATCGTATGTACGAACCCCCTATACAACCCAAAATACTCAACTCTTGATTTCAGAAAATAATATTCCAGGAAAACCAACACTGCAAAATAGGAATTACTGTGCAAAATTGAATGCCTAATAAGACAAAACGGCCGCGGAACCGCCGCATTAGCATGCTAATGCCGCGGTTCCGCCGCACTTTTGAGGGATCATTAGTTACTTTTTGCACCGTAATTCTTAGAATTTCCTGCTGATTTTTCTGCATATTTTTAATTCTCAAAAATCCACGAATTTCAAAAAAGTACAGAGAGCATTCTAAGGTTTGGGTTTTGGTTCGATCGGACTTCAAACTCCGTCTACGCATCGCCTAAGGCTCTAGCTAGGCTCTGATACCACTGAAGGGTCCTTAGGCACCCTAGTGAGGTCTCACAAGGCATCGAACATGCTAATTTCAAAAAATCTAGGTGCCGAGAGACCCGACTACGGATCGTTTGCTAGAAAACTAGGCGAAAAAGCTAACAAGTTAACACTTAACTATGAGAATACGGATATACAACCTTTGTAGATCCGGTGCTCCACCTCCATAGCTCCGCAATGAAGTCATCTCCGCTGTCCAAAAGGAATCCGGGCTCTAGAGTCGGCTTCGTCGGAGAAAAAGCGAGCTAGGTCGTCGATGTCCATGCCGAAGATGATCTACGTCGAGGCATTGCTAAATCAAGCTCCACCTTCACCAAGCCCTAAAACTTGTGAAGGAAACACACTCTACTACTTGGCAAGAGGTAGAGGATGAAGAAATAGGAAGTGGGTAGACTTTAGTTTTGGATTTCTCACTCATTTCATCAATCCACCATTGATGTAGTCAAGCTTTTCTTCTTGAGTTCAAGGAAGAAGAAGAAGAAATGATATGATAAGTTATTATAAAAAGAATAATAATTTTATTCTTATCATAATATTAACCTAAGTTAAGTGTAGAGAATTGACCAAGGTTAAAGAATGGTTAGGGCTAAGGAGATGAGACAAAAATGGTGACTTAATGAAAGCTTCATGAAGCTTCATGTTGAAAACAAAACTAGCCACCATTTTTGACTTCTTTTCCTTTTCTCATTTATCTTTTAAATGCAAATGAAAAGATAAATGAATGAATAAAAGAAAACCCTAATCATTTACTTAACCTAGGTTTAATTCATTACACTTAACAAAAAAAGATATGTATCATCAAACATGATACAATCAAGTGCACAAAATCATATCGCATATGCAATGCGCACACCCGAGTGAGAAAATCCATTTAAAGTGAACCGATACTAGTTAATGCAAAGTAATATATCAAATATATAATTATGCATTAAATCATTAAATCAACACTTGATTTAACGATCCGGTCATATCGCATATAACCGACTAGTATCATTAGTAACAACTTATCGAATCAACACTTGATCCGATAACCCGGCTATATCGCATATAACCGATCAATGTCACATATCGCGAGAATCGAATACAGTATCACATACTGGTATCATTCTCGGTCCCGCATATATCTTATATGCACTCCTATTTCGTTTCGCTTGAGCCAGGAAACCTCTGTGTAGGACTCTAAAGACTCGTCAATACGCCGGCAGCGGATGATGATCATATCAAACATCCACAAGCCGCAAGCGGTCTGCTAAACGTAACGGCCACCCGGGTATTGAGCGATCTGAAGATCGACGAGCAAGCCCGCTCACACTCCAGTGAATCCAACCAGTAACACTACCGTACAGTCCGGTCTGTTCGTCTGATATGTCGCATATCTCGCCTAGGGGTGGTAAACGTCAGACCCCAATAGCTCAATAAGTCGTGTCGATATGAGGTCTACAACAATTCAAGAAACTACTGGTAACACTTACCAGTAAATCTCAGCAACCCTGGCCAGGGATTTCCTGTTATAGCCAATCGAACACAGCGCAACATCAACCCCCTATACCGGGAGAGACGAATCCCCTCCTATCGCTCATTGCCTCCATGTGACTCGGGACTGTACCCAAAAACCACCGTTTTGCACGCCCTCTTGGACGTGGTAAGATGGAAATCAAAGCACAGTGGGAACCACACAAGACTCTATGACGATCTCGGGTCAACAGACTACTCTGTACCAGTGTCACCAGAGAACTGCCATCTGACGTGAGGTATAATACCATCTGGGAGTTCTCGGCGAGTCCGTCCAGTGTACCCAGTCTCTACTGAGCACCCGTATATCATCTTTGATGTCAAACACCAATGGATATGGGATCATCCATCGCCCATCTGTATGGGTCGAGAAGGTATACGCTAGTCTACTCTGGTATATCGATACCCCGTCTCGATACACCCACGACTAGGGACTTTGAAGGATGTACTTATAGACTACCATGTCCCCACTAGTATGATCCGCATCATAGTTCAGGTAGTCAAGCACACATCCTAAGGGCTTTACCAACATGTAACAGAGAGACAATCAGTATACACGTTAAGGTAAAGTTCAACCAGATAGCATACTATCATGTCGAGCAAGAAAGTCCTCCCTATATATGTCCCAGCATCCACTACAATATACATCCTATGTACAGTAATGGCCTCTAGGGCATACATATAACTAACAGAAGTTAGGTTCGAGATACCAAAGTTCGGCAAGAGATTTATGATGTAGGGTACCCATGATAGAAGAAAGAGAAGAGAAAGAATGTAGGTGGTGCAAGGATTTCTTAGCGACAAAAAATTTTTGCAAGTATTTATTAAAAAATTTCCTTTTTTCTTTTTTTTAATATTTGGAACGTTTTGTAAAAAAAGATTTTCGATAAAGGGCTAAGACACACTTTCAACCAGAAATGCACAATCAGGCCTAGATCTAGGGTCACCTAGGTCAGCTAGACAGCTCCTAACTGTTCTAAAGGGCTAGAAATAGGACCTCAAACCGCCTCTTCACCGCCAATTGCGGCCAGGTATGTGCCAGGTGAGTGGGAGGCTCCTCGCTACAAGTAGCGGTGCTAATTAAGTAACCACTTGCCTTGACACACTTGCCTAGACACAGCAAAGTCAGGTTAGGATAAACGGCTGATGCCTATAACTAGTCATCTGTCCTATTGAGCTCGAAGTCCTTAGGGCTGAGTCTAGTATTTTTTTAATTAAGATATGGTCAATGCAAATGCCTTATGTGATTTCTGGGGTCCTGGGAAGGGTGATGAAATCCCCACCCAATCTAAATTGGTCAAAAGCACCTTAAAGTCCGGTTAAAGATATGCAAAACAGAAAATCACTTGCAATCAAATCTTTTTTATTTTTAGCGCGACGCAAAGAATCCTGCACAAGATTTGTTAGTTGGAAGGGAAAAGATTTTTAAGCGCAAAGAATCCTGCAGGAGATTTTTCAGAAGAGATATCAGAGATTTGCAGAGGAGGAGATCAGAAGACTTACAGTTTTTTTTTACCGCGCTTCTGCCCTTTTTTTTTGACTCGACCAAAACGCGGCGGTTCCGCGGTGGCAGGTACGGATCAATTTTCCGGGATTTTTTTTGTCACCAGATCACCGCGGTTGACTTGTTGACTCGGTCCTCCAAATTTCTTCTGTTGTCTGTTGTGATATTCCTCTGTTTGTTCGGATTTTATATTTGTTGTTTTGATCTCTGGAGATTTCCATATCCGATCTTGATTGTAGATCCTGCAAAATTCAAACAAAGACACCCTTCACAAAATAACAAAATGATAAATTTTTATATTTTTTTGATTTTTCAGATTTTTATGATTTTTTTTTAATTTTAGATTAACCCGAAATTGCAAAAAGAAAATAACACGCCATCCCCGGCAACGGCGCCATTTGATTGATCTCAAAAACTATCTATTACCGCAATCAAGAACGGCGTCGCTTTGCAGCTAGCCGGTGAGTACGGGTCGGTCCACAGGGATGTTGTGAATTTCCTAATCGCTCTTACGAGTTAATTCCAAACGGTGTGAATGGATTAATTAAATCTAAAAACTAAATTAATTTAGGGCAATTGAATTAAAGATCTAACTATCTAACTAGGGCAAGGAATTAAATTTAATTTAGGGCAGAGAATGAAAAATTACCTAGGACAAGAATTGAAATTACCTACTTACTTTACAGATTGCTCTCTCCAAACATCAACACAAGGCTTGTCAGATCCGAATTTCTGAAATGAAAAGAGGTATCGATGCTCTCCAAAAGATTTCTAAATTTTATTCATAGAAAGAGGCATAGGGAGGCATGAAAAGAATACAATGATTTGGGCTTCTATTTATAAGACATAGAAACCCTAGGTTACAATTGATTCGCACGTCTGCATTTACCAAAATATCCTTAGGAAGACCTAGTCAAAGTAGACTCCAAGCTTTGGTAAAATTTTATGTCTGGAAATTTTGGAACTGATTCTGGGCTTCTTGGGCTTTTTATTTCTTTGGATCTTTATTCAATTTGGCTTCTCTATTTCTTCCAGATCTCCAGTGAACAATTGCGGTGGACTTTTAACCGTTCACTTTGTAATCTTGGACCTTGCATTGCCTTGTACTTTGTGAATTTTATCTTTGATGTAGGCTTGATCAAGAGTCTTTTGTTTGTTGGTCAAAGTCCACTTTTGCATCGTCTTTTCATCATTTTCACTGTTTTCTGTCTAAGAACCTGTAACCTGTAATATGTAGCAGGCATGCGTCAAAAGCACCTGTTTATTTATAAAACGAATAAGAATGGGGAATATAATAATACAATATTATGGTGTGAACAGCCTCACTCTAGAATTGGCAGACTATTCGCTGCACTCGTAGGGGGTACAGGTTGACCCAAGGAGGGGAGCTCAAGTTACCGGATTCCGTGAAGTGCCGGATGGTCCATTCACTATGCTATAGGGGGCTGCCTCGCTTCAGGTTTTGGCGGGTAACTTGCCGCACCCGTAGGGGTCTAGGTTTCATTGCACAGGCTATCCACACGACCAGGGGAACGTCGGGTTTCAATAGTGGCTCTGTGAAACCCGGGGATCCCAGTTTAACTGTATTGTTCTGTGATGCTTATTACTTTTCTGTAATGTTGCATATTATCACGCCTGGAGTAATTATTGTATATTGGTATATATACTATTAGATGTTGTATATGTTTTACACCCGCGCTAGTCCGGTCCCCGCTCTGTCATTAGTTAAGTAACCTAACGGGTGATGACGGGACCCAGTGGCGAATGCGGATGGCATATACGTACATTTTATTTTTCGTTCTTTTTTGGTGTGATTAATTGATGGGACTGCGTTGATTCTGATCAATGCAAAGGAAAACAAACCTATATTTGATGTTGTTGGAACAGTTTTAAAAGGTGTTATTACAAAGATATTTCCTTTTGTTTTGCATAGCGGTATTCAGTTGGAATATCTTGCACCTCATTCGACGAGGCAAGGGCCGAGATCCCTTCACCGGGAGTGACCCCTTGGGCAAAAGTTTACGTCAGGGTAATAACTTCACTATAGTCGATTACAAGTTGCTTTGCATAGAGGTATTTAGTTAGAATATCCTGCACCTCTTTCTACGAGGAAAGAGCCGAGATCCCTTCACCGGGAGTGACCTCTTTAGCAAAAGATTTTCGCCACTATATCTTTATAAAAAGCTATCAGGTTCCTTCAACGAGATCAAGTTCATTACGTTAAAGGTTTTTTGCCAAAAACCAGCCGTAGCCCTCCGTCATTTCTTATGGATAGTCAGTAGTATTCAAGCTATGTTTGTTGACTAAAGTCAATGCATAGTGTTTGGTAGCTGCTGAATATTCATCTGTTGCATAGATAGATGCGTTGGTTTGGGACAGTCGTACTGCCTTGTTGACTAAAGTCAAGGGTAGGTACGGGTGGGTTCAAATCAACCTGGATAATGACGGGTAGAACTTGACATGTGACTTATGATTTGTTGACTAAAGTCAAGGTCATAAGAGCATGAGGCAAAAATCATATCGGGAGTTTCTAAAGAAACTGAAACTTGCCAAGTATGCGCATACCTTCTGGAGTGTGATTACATAAGTGGATTCCATCATGTTATCATGCGATGAGAGTTGGATCCCGATTCCTACTGATGAGTTAGTTTACTCTTCGGGTGATTCCGATTGATTCTTCTTTTAGGTTTGGAGGAGAATTTGACGGTACAGTGGGAGGTTTCCTGATTAGATAAAGTGATAACCATTCTGATCTAGGTTAGAGTGCACACAGAGTGTTTCTTTTCTCTCTCTCTTTTTTGCATCGACCTTTGACCGACCCTATACTATGACTCAGTGACCAATTTGACCGAACCTTCTTAAAATACTGGCTTATGGATTGTCCGAGTTGCATAAGTCATTGCCGCTCCTTCTTTTACCCTTTACATTTCTCAGAACACCCCGTATTACTACGGACATCCACTTCCATTGGATAGATCCATCGTATGGTTATATACGAACCCGAAGGACTTCTTCGAGGATGGATCCATGTTCAGGAGAAATTGAATTGGTTTATTCGGTTGTCTTTTATTATCACCTTCTCTCTGGTTGCGAGGGCTCCTTAGTTTAGGAGAGTACACCTATTATGCTTATTGGATAGTCTTCTTTCAAACCATAGGCAAGTGCCGAAAGGTAGGGAATGAAGAAAACCAATTAGCTTAAGTAAGGTGTACAGAAGGTAATAAGTAAAGACAAAATAAAGGGATTAGAAAGAGGGCAAAGTAAATTGCGACTGTTATCATTCATGACCAAACCACATACTTCATCGCTACTCCCATTTCACCTTTGCTTTTTCCCCAGTTTGGGAGAAATAGAATAAGGTATTATTCAGTTGTCTTTTATCATCACCTTCTCTCAAGTTGCGAGTACTCCTTGGTTTAGGAGGGTACACCTATTATGCTTACTGGATAGTCTTCTTCCATACCATAGGCTGGTGCCGAATGGTAGGGAAGGAAGAAAACCATTTAGCCTAACGATGGTGTACAGAAGGTAGCGACTAAAGACAAATAAAGGGATTTGGAGAGATGGCAAAGAGATATACGGTTATAGTCATGAATTGGATTATGGAAGAGGCATTACTAGGAATACCAGAATACCCCTACGAGACATTTTAATGTTTCAGTTTCACTGCGCATTGTTAAAGGAAAACTGATTTCCCAATTAGATACATAGTGTGTATTTACCAGGTATGATTCTCACATCTGTGTTTTTACAGATAATGAGAGAGAGTAAGTTATTAGGAATTAGGTGATCATCCTCATTATATCGGAATTCGTTGTAATTGGTGATATTTGAGGAAATCGCCTGGGTACAGTTTTCAACCTACGATACACAGGTTTTGAGTTATTCAACTCAGCGGACTTATACAGAGTATTGTATGTTGTCCACAGTCCGTCAGGACAAAGGGGTTGGTCCTCGTACTGTATCCTGTTTACTTATGACTTCTCTAGATTTTAGACAAGTGTTTCGTAGAAATACAACGTCTAAGTTTTGAGAAGTTGTGGGTATAAGAACAAAGTAGAGAACCAGGTGTCATAAGTATCGGGATTATTCAAAGAGATCAAAGATGTAGATTCTTGTGATTGGTATTCAGATGATAGTAATGGTTTTAAGAAACATGTTTCTCTTTCGGGTTACTCATAATTAGATGTATTCCTAAATTGAGTAATGCTGATTAGCCTCTCTCCATTAAGTTGATATGCACTGGAAACAGCTGCATGATTTGAATCTGGTTCCAATTAAATTAGTGCCTCTATTTCTATATTGTATATAGAAAGGTTCATATCTTAACGATGTTAAGGTATGGGGAGTTGTCCAGCCTATGCTTAAAACCAGACACTGGATAACTCAAGACACGTTTCTGTAATGGCAGTTTGTGGGTTGACCCTGGCTTTGACGAGGGTTGATTTTCTACCATCTGGAAGATCAATAGTGATATTGTTCTAGACTCGCCACAGTTTTAGTAAAATGGATTTTTCCAGAAAACAGTAGTGGGTGTATGGTAGAACTGAAAGTGATTCCAGAACCGCAAACGATTACGGAAAATTTAATAGGACCTATATATTCAATCAGGTTTGACATTCCAATAGCTACTCCACAGATATGGTGGGTAACCTCAGACACCCGAAAGGTACTCCAGTAGCCTCAAGGATGGTGACAGGGAGGTTCTTATTTACCCAGACTTGGCACTACTGTTGTTCCAGGCTATGAGACCCGGCAGGAGGTTAAGTATAGCGTCATTCTAAACTAGCTTTTAGAAGTGAACGTATATATTATTCTGCCAGAGGGTTGTCGTAGTCAGTGGGAGCAGCAGAAGAAAAGTGGACAACGAGCTTATGTCTATTTATAGACTTGAGCAGATATAGCGGAGATAGATCATCTATTTTTGATGTGACAATCATGGGTTTGACTTCATCAGAATAGGGGATGGATCTGTTAAGAAGGTAGTAGGGTGTGATGTCCTGGTATTTGGATGACATACACAGAGTGGGAAGTGAAATTCCTATACTACGATCGGTTGTACTGTAGTCGTCACACAGTTATCTCTTCACACAGGACATGGATATAATATCTGACATTCTGGTTACTAGATCTATGGTATTAGATCTAGATTTGGGTAGTTTCCCAATGTGGGTACTTTGACAGTATTCTAATAGTATTTTAGAATAGATAACTCCTGGCATGGTGGTGTACCTGCAGGCAATGGAGTCATCCTCTCTAACGGTGTCTTACAGACTAAAAAGGTGAGGGATGTGCATGATTGGCAGATCACTTGCTTAGGCAATTGAGTCAATCGTGAGATATCAAGTACCACACCAGATGTTGCTTTTGCACTAGATGCAATAAGTTTAAATTAATCCAATCCTGAAGAAACATAAGGAAGCAGTTTTAGAACATAAGTGCATGTTCTAAGGATTTGATGACAGCAGCCTCCTTCGGGGAGACGGTTATCATTCCAGGCTTCAAAGGTGACATGAATGACAGAGTGATTGTCAGAGTTATAGTTTTCCCTCTGACGAGGGACAGTATTATGGACAGTTGGTCCAAGAGGATACTGTGGGAGGCATGGTGCTGGATACTGATTAGGTTCAGTTATCGATACAGTCTAAGAAGTTTGGATTTGAAGTTCATTTATGAACTAGGTCCTATCAGATATCCAGACATATTCTAAGACACCTATTACTCGATTCGGGAGATTGCTTTCTCCGCGAACTTGAGATTAAGAGAGACATAGAAAAAAACATCAGGGCGGATCCACTCACTAAGGCTATTTCTCGAACACAATGGTTTTTTAAACGGGATTTGTGAAACTGATTAGTAGAGGAGTTGGATATTCAGTATCACACGGGCTATGAGTATGCGACATCGCAATAATTAGCCTTAAGTGCAGATGGGAGATTGTTGGATATAGTGCCCTCAAAGTCAATTATTGGATCGCAGGTACGTGATTGCAATGATTGAGGCAGGACCTATACCGATGTGACAGTCTTGCTCGAGATGATAGTATGCTATCTGCTTTGTCTTTAGCATCGTATACATGCTTTAGTTCGCTATTGCATGTTGATAGAGCCCATAGGATTCTTGCTTGACTGCCAGCAGTATGATGGCGATCATATACGTGGGAGCTGGGGTCTGTAAGCACATCCTTAAAGTGTCCCTAGTCATGAGAGTTTCGAGACAGGGTATCGATACTCCAGAGTAGACTGGTGTATACAGTCGAGACCCTGACGAGGGGCGGTGGCCCGTCTTACAAGCCATTGGTGTTAGTTGGTTCACCTAAGATATAAACAGGTGCTCATTGGGATATGAGTACACCGGACAGGACCCGCCGGGAACTTGCTAATTGGTATTATACCTAGCGTCAGATAGCAGTTCTCTGGTGACATGTGTACAGGTTAGTTCATCGACCTGAGGTCGTCATTTGTCACGTGTGAGTTCCCACTGTAGTTTGATTTCTACCCTACAACGGCTCAAAGGAGTCGTGCAAACAGGTCTTTTTTGGGTACAGTCCCGAGCCACATAGAGGAAAGTGAGTGGATCGGCAGGGGATTCGTCTCTCCCGGTATTGGGGGTGAGATCGCGCTATGTCTAAGAGAGACATTACACAAAGCCCTCGGCCGAGGCAGGAGATTTACTGGTAGATACTCCAGTAGTATCTCACGGTATTCTGGGCTACTCTCTGACACCACTTATACCGCTATTGGGGGTCTGACGTTACCAGCCCCCTAGGCCGATATGCGATACTCATAGACGAACGGACCAGACTGTATGTATATTGTCACTGTTAGGCTCACTAGGGTTTCTGGATGAGTTCGCTCGTCAGCTTCCCTTCCAATCAATACATAGGCAACCGTTACGTACAGCTTGTACCTCTGATGTGCTAGTGGTTATACCCAGTGCCAGTATGTTGATGAGTCATTAGAGTCCCCCACAGACAGTTTCCCAAGTTCGGGCGAAACGTTGTAGAGGCCGTATGGTTTTATGACAGGGTTCGGAAAATGCACGTGCGTTTACGCACGTGTCATATTTCGGGCAGATAATACTGGTAGGCTTTGGTTTAAGCTGGATCCGAGTATTATACTGTGTACATATAATATCTTTGTCTCGGTTGCATTTGTATTCGGTCGTAATACAAATGCGGGTATGTTTATACTGTTACGGGGTTATCCTGAAATTCGTTTCAGGATCGCTTTTGGAAGTTGCCAGTTTCCAGTTTTCTATCACCCGTATTAAACATTCGGTTTAATACGGATTTATCTTTTCTTCTTTTGGGTGAGTCATGAGGTGAGTCATGAATGTGGAAGGTTCTTGGATGGTGACTAGGTTAATGAATCATTGTTTGCATTAATGAATGGATGACTAGGTTAGATGAGTCATTCATTGCATTAATGGGTTTTTGGTTTTGACTAAGATTTTGCTTCTTGATATTTTAGCTTAAGGTTACCCTCCCCCCTCCTACTCTTACCCCCCACCTCTATATTGACCGGCCCCTTGTGAGAATGAGAAGGGGATTCATTTTTTGGAAAAAAGATTATGATAATTTGCTTCATGAAATTTTATATGCCCATTTCTCATTTACCCAATTCCAAAGGGCAACTTCATTAACCGTTCGTCCATGGCTTTGGACGTAACGTGACAAAGTGTTCTACTCATTCTCTACATTAATCTTGGTCATCTCTTTTAGCAAACTTGATGATCGAGTTGCCTCGGTTCAGAGGCGGGAGCCCGTTTAAAGATCCGTCGACGTGGTGCCACCTGGACGAGAAGACTGGAGATTCAGGAGATCGGAGCAGCCGCAACAAAGCGTGGGATGATGGTTGAAGACCGAAGGACTCGGATCGTTCGGTATAACATTTCTACCCACTTTGTAGTTTGTTAGTTTAGCTTTAATGGCAGATCCGGGTTATAGTATACGATAGCGCCAGTTGTAAAATTTTTTGTTCCGCATTTGGCATCTGTTAGATGGCCGGGGCACTACCGTGTACTTACACATGGAATAATGGGTATTTGTTCTAGGGGGCATGTCAATAAGTGGAGCATAGTTTCATAGTATTGGTTTTATGAGATACTCATCTATATATTGATTTGGTATGCTCACACCTCATTTCACTTCACAGACATCGTATTTACATTGTTTGATTTTAACTTGGGTTTGTTATCATCAAAATGGGGAGATTGTTGAGTATAACTTTGCCACAACCCAAATGTGGCACGTGATCGGCACTTAAATCACATGACATCTAAATACGTCGACGCGGTTCAAGTAAGCCGAAACCCGGAATCTAAACCCATTAAAAATATTGGAGGTGAGTTTAAAATAGTCATCAGATGGAATCAGTTTAAATAACATTTAAATTTAACTAAGTATATTTGAAAAGCATCTATGACGTTTTGAAATTCGACAGCACCTCCTTTGCATTTTTGTATAACCCGATACAATATAATAATATAAATAGCATCCCAACGGGAGCTAACCACCATGTCCAAACGACGGAGCAGCCAAACAATCTATATCATAAGTCAACTCCAATGAGTGCGACCTCACAATTTCTAAGTCTCGCTTTTATGTCCACAATATACCATTGCTAAGTTGATAGAGTTCTCACTAGATACAAGAATATATGAATAATCAAGGGTGAGTACGATACAATAGTAACCCACTTACCAATCAATCATCGAAAGGAATGTGTGCCCAAGCCGCTGATAATCTAAGCGGTAAAACCTGCAAGAAACTGTGGCACAACGGGGATGAGTTGCCAACTCAGTGAATAAAAGTACATCTAAAGGTAGAAATTGAATGCACGACGATACTTAGGTCATAAGTATAGTACTACCATAATCTGTACTAATATAATATGATATGCGTATGGATCATAATGTAACATTAACTATCATGCAATACCAAGTGGAATATAAGACATTTCAAAATAACGAGTCCATAGCTCGTGTTTGAATTCCCTTTTCTGTATATGAATGCCCGTACAATAAATATAGCTACTGTCGCCCGGATCAATCCTGGTCGGTTACAATAACTTTAATCTAACTGGGTACCCTATGATAGCAATCATATCAATATATATGGATGTCCAGCATCGACACCCGAAATCAGAAATCTCTCGTGTCTATCACCGACACGTAAATGCAGATACCGTCGACACCATCTCAATAGATGATCACCGCCCGATATCCCTGGCCCCGGTCGGTATCCCCTGGATATCCGCCGTGCCTAATCGAACCCCGGTCAGTATCCCCTGAATATCTGCCGTGCTTATCTCTATCTCCGGTATCGAGTATCCTCGCTAGGCTCCCCGCCTATAATGCGGCTTTCCTGCCCCTCGGTCTCGAACCGGGTCCACCATGTATCTAACTGTATAGCTCCCACACTCATTCTGGATAAAACAAGTCCGAAACCGTATAGCTACCCCACTCGGTCGGAATAAAACAATCAGAAAATATCAAACTCATGGTGGACTCCAACTCATTATATCCAAAAATATCAAGTAAAGAAAGAGAATATTTGCATAGATTATCCTGATGATATATTATATATATACATATATAACAGCGTCCCATACCACTGATATATATCATCAAAAGTAAAACGTCCAAAAAAACTCATAAAATCAAATATAACATTCATAGTACTGGTATTCACAATGCTTAAAGATAATAAGGTAATGTGCGTAAATAAAACATACAAACAAATAAACGTATCAATTCTACTGTGTCATGACAATACTAATGATGTGTAGTGTAACATACGCGTCTGCGCTCGTGCAGCATAACAATCATTAGTATTTGTGCAAGTGTTTTAAAGGTGTAATAGCGTACTCATATCAACATCTATATATGTATTACAGAGTATAACAGTTCTACAGTGACATGGCAATACCAATGAGGTGTGGTGTAACATATACGTATGTGCTCGTGCAACATAATACTCATTGGCAATTGTGCAGTGTTCTATCAGAGTGTTTGTATTACAGAAAAGTATAACATCGATAAAGATAACGTGAACATGTGATGTAAATCTAAGCATAACTGATAACTGTAATTATCTGCAATGAGTTATACCATTAACTTTGAAAATGGAACGAAACGTTGGTTTTGAGATAAGGAAGCTGCCTTAGGTTAAAATAGATATTCGTTTTGGAAATTGGCACCGCATCCTTTTATTTTATCATTAAAGAGAAACGAATCGTAGTTTTTTAAAAGAATATAGCTCACACCAGTATTATATCCTAAAACGGAATATAATCTAACTCTACGAGTCTAAGGGAAAACTTGGTCGTTATTCGGTATAAAAATCTCATCATTTCAAATACGTATAGTTTCTCGTATCATACCTCACCGTATCACTATATCTAAATCATCTCTAGAACGTCATAATCCTTTGAACTAACTTACCAAGGCATAATTAAACTACATGCAATTGAATATCATGCTAGATGCAAACTATCTCCGATATTAATATCTTGAATAAATACTAAACTATCTAGATACCATAATACTATTTATAAGGTTGCGGGGGTGCTATACGCCATCCACCCGACTTCCCCCGTAGATGTAAATCTACTCACCAACTTGATAAGCATGCTGAAATCCACGCTGCTATATTTGCCAACTCTGTCTCGGAAATCCTCGAAATCGTACCTATAATCGTATTTATGAAATATCGGCGTAAATATCATATCAAAACTCAAAACAACGAGATAGGCACCCATAGATTAGAACCTACAGCATACTTAACCCAAAAACAATAATATGCCACCGAAATCTATGTATGAACGTCGATATTTCAGTCTCTATATAAAATACGTAAAAACCGTAGAATATCGAAAAATTTGATAAAACCATAACCAACCACTTCCAAATTTTTCTGTATAATTCTAGAAACAAAACAAACAATACTATAGATCATAAACTACCCAAAAGAGGCTACAGAAGAAAAGCCAACACCAAAAGCTTAGGGGGGCCGGCGAGCTCGGAAATAGGCTAGATGTCGCCGGTTCAAACAAAGACTTAGGGGCTCGGGCTTTAAGTTAAGTCTTCTATTGGTCCTATGATACTTATGGTGTTGCCAGTTTTTCTAGTCATTACACCTATTGGTTCCAAATTCAATATCAGTATGCTAAAACATCGCAATTATCCTAGTTTATGATACTGCACATACTAATTATGCTACGTGCGAATATCGTGAGTTAACTGAATTTAAGTTAATCTGAGCTAACCCTTTTCTGGTCATAACAGGTATAAACAGAACTCATGATACGATATATCTGTGTCGTATTTTAGAATCATAACCCCAAAACTGATATTAGCTTCCAATTTTCATATACTGATAAACTAGCTTAAACTAGTAATACCAAACATCCTAATACATATACAAAAAGCTATCCTAAAAATCCCAACACCCAACTCCTATAAAAATCCGGCGAGTTCGGATTTTTGTCAATTGTCGCCGGCCAAAATCCAAGGGAATGGGTCCGTCTTCCTATGGGTTATTCTAAGTCAAATAAATAAGATGAGGGTACTATTTGATTATATTAATTATTATCTAAACTACAGCAGATTTTACACAGAGCCTATATTTACCAAAATACGATATTTCCGATATCCGATTTCTACATTTAAACTTTTGAGAACTAGAATTCTATAGAGTTTAGAGATTATACCTACAGAAGATTACTGAAAAGGATTCCTCCAAGATGCACAACTCAAAGATCCTAGCTTGATGGTAGTGGTGAATGTTCTTAGCCCTTAGTTCTTCTTCTGTTCTCTCTTTTCTTTTCTCTTGTTGTGTTCTAAGGTTTTCTCTTTTCTAAACCAGTTTATTTCCCTTAACTTAATATATATCAACTGAACAAATTTGTAACATTAAAGGATAAGAGGAGATAAGGTAGTAGGTGGTGTCACCATACAAGATGGTGGCGGTTTCATGCAAGGAGGAGGTGTGGCCATTAGGTTAACCTAGGGTGTGGTGTCTGGGAGGTATATCTTAACCTTAACCATTATCTAATCCTATTTGCATAAACACCCTCATACAATTCTAATTAGCATAAGGAAACTAACATTTTCACATAAACCCCTCATTACCCATGTTATTATAAAAACAAACTATTTCTTTACTAATCTATTCTACCACATTTTAAAAGACCCTTTTATTACAAACACAATAAAAATAAATGTTTTAATTGAATAAATAAAATAATTAATAATCTAAAATATTTCAAAATGTTACAATATTCCCCCTTAAAAAAATTCGGTCCCCGAATTTAAATTAAACCCCCTTCTTAAAATATTTTCCTTAATCCAATCTGCTCAAATTCAAAACAATTTTCCGGGGTCCAACTTAAAACATACAATGTCCGTGCAAATAATGGAACTCCAAAGTCCCACCTAAGCTAAAATGCATCATAACGCAACCGTGTGCGTGAAACATCAGAATATATAAAACTCACATAACTGTTACTCTAGCGGGCGCTATGAGAATTACTCCAGTTATGATGCAATTTGCCAACTACGAAAACCGTTGTGTATCCTAAGTACACGATCCATGCCATAATCGTGGTGCAATATCGGTGCACACGACCAAGCAAAAAATACATAAATCCAATCTATAAGATATCCTCTCAAGTACAATCATGAAAACAAAATCAATCCTAATGGGTTTGCGTGCAAATCTCAAACCGCACATCACGGTGTGCATGAAACTAAAACAACGCTAAGTGCAACAGGCGTGCATGAAACGATATCCATTGCATCCACTGTGCAAGGAACAAAGTGTAAAAATAGCATCAAGTAAATCGGGGTGCACAAAATAAATCTCAAGTGCATCGGGGTGCACAAAAATCAAAACGTGCAATTGGTGTGCACGAAAACATACCAAGTATACTTAGGGTATATATATATAAAATCTCTTAACCATGTGCATCTGATATACACGGAAATATCAGTGTAGTGCATCCGGTATACACAACACTTCAATCGAGTGCAGTCACCTCGCACGAAAATCTCAACAAGTGCACCTGGTATGCACAATACATAAATCAAAATGAAATTACTGTACATGGAAATCTCATCAAGTGCACCTGGTATGCACAAAGCATAAATTGACCCTCAAATCATCAAAAATACATATATCAAAATAACGGACGTTGAGTTGTCCTTTCTTCAACGTTGAAAATGAAATATTTAGATCATAAAAACGCAAATCGAACTCAAATGACAACAAAGTATATCCTCTTCAATGTCGAATGGTTCTTATACACCCGGAACTGGCATAGCAAGGATTTCTACTTGCCGTCTGCCACGATCTAACGTTCTTTATCTCTGAATTTATGTTCTTCTTGCGGACCTCTAACATCAGGGTCTCTTCATACAATCGTCTGGTGAGGAGCAATGACACAATCGGTCCTACATGCTGATATCTCTCACCATATCTCCTTGGCCAGTAGTCTAATTTCTCGTAACGTAACATGTTGATCACGGAAATCTCTATCCGCCGCTTGTGTGCTAACAACTGATTCTGGGTCCAATCTTACTTATTATCAACTTTCAGAAAGAATC
The DNA here is from genome assembly GCA_030015575.1 of Agapanthus africanus. NCBI lineage: Eukaryota > Viridiplantae > Streptophyta > Magnoliopsida > Asparagales > Amaryllidaceae > Agapanthus > Agapanthus africanus. The sequence goes on along the minus strand of CM057340.1, from coordinate 114,707,907 downwards.
CCTTCAAGTCTTCTACTGATCTCAGCTATCCAGCCTGTCCGGAACTAGCACCTATTACTGAATCCACTTTCACTTTCGCAACAACTATCATTTCCTTAAGATTTTCCTCTGAAGTGTAGTTGTACGCGTCTCTGTATAGGCATCAAAACTTCAATATCGCCGGTGAAGAACAACTGTCCATTAAAATTTTGTAATAATTTCCCGTTCCATTACTCTTCAATCCATCAGTTTAAGGAGCGTATCACGATAGTCACGTGAATCGTAAGTCATACATGGTTATGACCATGCCCGGAATCTTACAAGACTTTCAAAAACACGAATCCGGCATCTCTGATACTCTGTAGAAGAATCTGGCTAAGCTCACCTTCGAAAACTCGTCCCAATTCGTCGGAGGAAAACTTACTGCACGATCTCTTTCTCGAGCTACTTGCATCAGGTCTGAGCAAGATTCATCGGAAGAAACAAATCAATTTCACCGATCTTGTATTAGAGCGCCACAACGGATTAAAAGTCCTAACCATCCCACATCTGAACGGCTACAAATCCTTCTGATCCATCTACACTTGTAAACATCGTCAACCTTTAACTTTGAGAACTCTGGAAGCAACATCTTGATAACCTCAGTAATGTTTGTTATCGCTATCTGAATAGTATGTGACACCATGATTTTTGGAGAGGAGAAAACATCATGCCTCAAGTCCGGCTGATCTCCAGCAATGACTCAACCATCTGGTACGGATCCCGAAGAAACTCGCTTTAATATTAGAACTCGATCAATTATAAATAAATGACATGTCTCTATATCACCGGAATGTCACCCTGGTCAGTCTTTGTCCCAGACAAGTCTGCTCTGACCATATCTCTAATCGCAGCCCTCTCGGCTCAGGTAACTATGGCGACTGAAACAATCCACATGTAATGACAAGGATAGATCAACGGAACGAATAGAAGGAAGGTCTCAAGATATAAATCCTAAGGTAATTTAGGCGGAGTATCATATCATAAATATGCCGCGGAACAAATGTATAGTACGCCACTCTACTTAGTAGCTACTCCATCAACAAAGGTCATCCTATATAACGAAAGTTCGGATATAAGACCCCCAAAGTCAAGTCTAAATCCTATAAGGTAAAGTCTAGATAACAAAAGTGCATGCCTAGACCCCATATAGCCAAACCTAGACTCGAACAAAGGTTAAACCATACGCTCTGATACCAACTTTGTCACGACCCAAATGTGGCACGTGACCGGCACTTAAATCATGTGACATCTAAAGACGTCGACGCGGTTCAAGTAAGCCGAAACCCGGAATCTAAACCCTTTAAAAATATTGGAGTTGAGTTTAAAATAGTCATCAGATGGAATCAGTTTAAATAACATTTAAATTTAACTAAGTATGTTTGAAAAGCATCTATGACGTTTTGAAATTCGACAGCACCTCCTTTGCATTTTGCTATAACCCGATACAACATAATAATATAAATAGCATCCCAACGGGAGCTAGCCTCCACGTCCAAACGACGGAGCAGCCAAACAATCTATATCAGAAGACGACTGCAATGAGTGCGACCTTACAATTTCTAAATCTCGCTTCTAAGTCCACAATATACCATTCCTAAGTTGATGGAGTTTTCACTAGATACAAGAATATATGAATAATCAAGGGTGAGTACGATATAATAGTAACCCACTTACCGATCAATCACCGAAAGGAATGTGTGCCCAAGCCGCTGATAATCCAAGCGGTAAAACCCATAAGAAACTGTGGCACAACGGGGATGAATTGCCAACACAGTGAATAAAAATACATCTAAAGGTAGAAATCGAATGCACGACGATACCTAGGTCATAAGTATAGTACTACCATAATCTATACTAATATAATATGATATGCGTATGGATCATAATGTAACACTAACTATCATGCAATCCCAAGTGGAATATCAGACATTTCAAAATAACGAGTCCATAGCTCGTGTTTGAATTCCCTTTTGTGTATATGAATGCCTGTACAATATATATAGCTACTGTCCCCCGGATCAGTCCTGGTCGGTAACAATAACTGTAATCTAACTGGGTACCTCATGATAGCAATCATATCAATATATATGGATGTCCAGCATCGACACCCGAAATCAGAAATCTCTCGTGTCCATCACCGACACGTAAATGCAGATACCGTCGGCACCATCTCAATAGATGATCGCCATCCGATATACCTGGCCCCGGTCGGTATCTCCTGGATATCCGTCGTGCCTAATCGAACCCCGGTCAGTATCCCTGGATATCTGCCATGTTCATCTCTATCTCCGGTATCGAGTATCCTCGCTAGGCTCCCCGCCTATAATGCGGCTTTCCTGCCCCTCGGTCTCGAACCGGGTCCACCATGTATCCGACTGTATAGCTCCCCCACTCAGTCTGGATAAAACAAGTCCGAAACCGTATAGCTACCCCACTCGGTCGGAATAAAACAATCAGAAAATATCAAACTCATGGTGGGCTCCAACTCATTATATCCAAAAATATCAAGTAAAGAAAGAGAATATTTGGATAGATTATCCTGATGATATATTATATATATACATATCTAACAGCGTCCCATACCACTGATATATATCATCAAAAGTAAAACGTCCAAAAAAACTCATAAAATCAAATATAACATTCATAGTACCGGTATTCACAATGCTTAAAGATAATAAGGCAAAGTGCGTAAATAAAACATACAAGCAAATAAACGTATCAATTCTAATGTGTCATGGCAATACTAATGATGTGTAGTATAACATACGCGTCTGCGCTCGTGCAGCATGGCAATCAATAGTATTTGTACAAGTGTTCTAAAGGTGTAATTTCCTACACATATCAACATCTATATACGTATTACGGAGTATAACAGTTCTATAGTGACATGGCAATACCAATGAGGTGTGGTGTAACATATACGTATGTGCTCGTGCAACATAACACTCATTGGTAATTGTGCAGTGTTCTATCAGAGTGTTTGTATCACGGAAAAGTACAACATCGATAAAGATAACATGAACATGTGAAGTAAATCTAAGCGTAACTAATAACTGTAACTATCTGCTATGAGCTATACCATTAACTTTGAAAATGGAACGAAACGTTGGTTTTGAGATAAGGAAGCTGCCTTAGGTTAAAATAGATATTCGTTTTGGAAATTGGCACCGCATCCTTGTATTTTATCATTAAAGAGAAACGAATCGTAGTTTTTTAAAGAATATAGCTCACAACAGTATTATATTCTAAAACGGAATATAATCTAACTCTACGAGTCTAAGGGAAAACTTGGCCGTTATTCGGTATATAAATCTCATCATTTCAAATACGTATAGTTTCTCGTATCATACCTCACCATATCACTATATCTAAATCATCTCTAGAATGTCATAATCCTTTGTACTAACTTACCAAGCCATAATTAAACTACATGCAATTGAATATCATGCTAGATGCAAGCTATCTCTAATAATAATATCTTGAATAAATACTAAACTATCTAGATACCATAATACTATTTATAAGGTTGCGGGGGTGCTATACGCCATCCACCCGACTTCCCCCGTAGATGTAAATCTACTCACCAACTTGATAAGCTTGCTGAAATCCACGCTGCTATATCTGCCAACTCTGTCTCGGAAATCCTTTAAATCGTACCTATAATCGTATTTATGAAATATCGGCATAAATATCATATCAAAACTCAAAACAACGAGATAGGCACCCATAGGTTAGAACCTACATCATACTTAACCCAAAAACAATAATATGCCACCGAAATCTACGTATGAACGTCGATGTTTCAGTCTCAGTATAAAATACGTAAAAACCGTATCGGAATATCGGAAAATTTGATAAAACTATAACCAACCACTTCCAGATTTCTCTGTATACTTCTAGAAACAAAACAAACAATACTATAGATCATAAACTACCCAAAAGAGGCTACAGAAGAAAAACCAACACCAAAAGCTTAGGGAGGGCCGGCGAGCTCGGAAATAGGCTAGATGTCGCTGGTTCAAATAAAGACTTAGGGGCTCGGGCTTTAAGTTAAATCTTCTAGTGGTCCTATGCTACTTATGGTGTTGCTAGTTTTTCTAGTGATTACACCTATTGGTTCCAGATTCAATATCAGTATGCTAAAACATCGCAATTATCCTAGTTTATGATACTGCACATACTAATTATGCTACGTGTGAATATCGTGAGTTAACTGAACTTAAGCTAATCTGAGCTAACCCTTTTCTGGTCGTAACAGGTAAAAACAAAACTCATGATACGATATATCTGTGTCGTATTTTAGAATCTTAACCCCAAAACTGATATTAGCTTCCAATTTTCATATACTAATAAACTAGCTTAAAATAGTAATACCAAACATCCTAATACATATATATAAAGCTATCCTAAAAATCCCAACACCCAACTCCCATAAAAATCCGGCGAGCTCGGATTTTTGCCAATTGTCGCCGGCCAAAATCTCAGGGAATGGGTCCGTCTTCCTATGGGTTATTCTAAGTCAAATTAATAAGATGAAGGTACTATTTGGTTATGTTAATTATTATCTAAACTACAGCAGATTTTACACAGAGCCTATATTTACCAAAATACGATATTTCTGATATCCGATTTCTACATTTAAACTTTTCAGAACTAGAATTCTATAGAGTTTAGAGATTATACCTACAGAAGATTACTGAAAAAGATTCCTCTAAGATACACAACTCAAAGATCCTAGCTTGATGGTAGTGGTGAAATTCCTTAGCCCTTAGTTCTTTTTCTCTTCTCTCTTTTCTTTTCTCTTGTTGTGTTCTAAGGTTTTCTCTTTTCTAAACCAGTTTATTTCCCCTAACTTAATATATATCAACTGAACAAATTTGTAACATTAAAGTATAAGAGGAGATAAGGTAGTAAGTGGTGTCACCATACAAGATGGTGGGGGTTTCATGCAAGGAGGAGGTGTGGCCATTAGGTTAACCTAGGGTGTGGTGTCTAGGAGGTATATCTTAACCTTGACCATTATCTAACCCTATTTGCATAAACACCCTCATACAACTCTAATTAGCATAAGAAAACTAACCTTTTCACATAAACCCCTCATTACATATGTTATTATAAAAACAAACTATTTCTTTACTAATCTATTCTACCACATTTTAAAAGACCCTTTTGTTACAAACATAATAAAAATAAATGTTTTAATTAAATAAATAAAATAATTAATTATCTAAAATATTTCAAAATGTTACAAACTTCTATGATCTTTGTTTGATGATAACAAACCCTTATGAACTGTTTTAATGTGTTTGATTTTTTGGGCAGGCTGACCCATTAACTATTAAGACTTGGTATAAATACGGGATTCTCTTCTCTCCCAAACCCTAAGGCTACAAGAATTCTTAAGAACTCAAACTCCATTACTCTCCAATGATTTCAAGATTAAAAGTTTAATTTTTCCATTCAGATTTGCAGCCATTGACGAGAGAATTCAGATTCAAGGATCAAGCTTCTTAGATTCACTCTCGTTTTCTCCAACAACGATCGAGCTTCATTGAGATTTTCTTAAACTATAATTTTATTATCAATTATTATAGTTGGATCTATTGTAGTTTTTATTTTTCATTTTAAACTCTAAGACAGTCGGTGATTGGATTACGGTTTGTAATTCAGGGATTTGCAAATCACTAGGGTTGCGATTTGTGGTTTGGTGATTATTGATTATTGTTACATATCATAGGATCTAGTTCGAATTGTTCTTAGATTTAGAATAAGGTGACGAGATTAGACGCTTGTACTTAGGATGTACGGGATTTTTATATTAACAATATTAGTATTTCTTGGGGTATAGAATTAGGCTTGGGCCGAACCTGGGTAAATCTCTGTGTTTATTTACATGAACGCATTTACTTTATGATTATATAACTGCCTGTAATTTTTTGATATGCTTATGATTGTCACTTCAATTTTTATTCCGCAAAAAGATCTCACTACCCTCTTTACCACCCTCTAGGGCAGATTACGATCCTACAATGATGATACAAAAACCTAAGTAATAACTATGAAACTCTAAACTAAAAACTTGAGAACTTCAAAAGCGAAACGAAATCCTTATCCAAGTGTAAGGATATAACTCGATGATAACATGAAAATCCATATTATCATCGAGGATTTTAACAAATCACTGCGCGCCTTGGTACCCGTCTATCAGTTATATGTGTAACAGTTTTCGTCGTGATATAAAAATACTTGATGGTTGTCAACATCAAGCGTTAATCGTTTGTTTTTTATAATTGTCATGTAGTTTATGTGACGAGAAAACTAGTCGTACTATAACTGATAAATTTGTCCAGTATGGACAAATTAAGAATTTATAACGTAAACACCCCATGCATTTGTGCTTTCACTCGTTTCGAGATTATTTCGTCGGTACCTTTTTACTGGTTCTCTGTGTAGAAATATAGTGGGGATGGACATTTCAATGTTGTTGTTTAGAATTGAAATGATTATTATCTCTTCTATTGCAGTGTACTCGGAGAACAGCGAGGAGGTGCTGCCGAAATTTTCTCAAAACGAATGAAAGTACAAATGCAGCGTATGCATTATAAATTCTTAATGGGATAGAAGCCTTACCCTCGACAGCCGATGTGATGTATGATGGATCAAACTGAAACATTAAACCTAACATAAAAGTCATAAACTAAATTTCAAAATTGTTGGATATGTATGCCCTAGAGGCCATTATTGTATATGTATATATAGTGGATGCTTGGACATATGTATGCATAGGACAATCTTGCTTGATATGATAGTACGTTATTTAGTTTGTCTTTATCTTAACAAGTGTATATGTTTTACTTGTTATTATATATCGCTAATACATATTGATAAAGCTCGTAGGATTATTGCTTGACAACCAGCGTTATGATGGCGATCATACAAGTAGGGGCTGGGTAGTCCATAAACACATCCTTAAATGTCCCTAGTCATGGTAGTATCGAAACTGAGCATCGATATTCCGGAGTAGACTGATGTATACGTTTCTAGACCCTGGTGAAGGGCGATGGTTGGTCCCACAACCATTGGTCTTTGGCACTTAAGATCGTATACAGGTGCTCGCTGAGGGTGAGTACACTGGACGGACTAGCCAAGAACTTCTGGATGATACTAGACGTATCGTCGGATAGTAGTTCTTAGGTGACATGAGTACGTGTTAGTATTTAGACCTGAGATCATCATTTATGTCATGTGAATTCCTACTGTACTTAGATTACTGCTCTACTATGGCTTTACTGAGTCATGCAAAAAGGTTTTAGTTGGATACAGTCCCGAGCCACATAGAGGAGTGAGCGATTGTTAGGGATTCGTCTCTCCCGGCATAGCGAGTCGATATCGCACTGTGTACAGTTGGCCAACACCATAAGACCTTGACCAAGACAGTTGAGAGTTACTGATAGATAGATCAGTAGTTTTCCGGATTGGTTCTGAGCCACAACGGCACGAATTATCGGGTTATTAGGGTCTGACGTTTACCACCACTAGACCCGGTATGAGATACTCTTAGATGAAGAGACCGGACTGTACATAAATTGTCACAGATAAGCTCAGTAGGGATTCGGATGAGCTTTCTCGTTGGCCTTCCTTTCGACAGATACCCGGGCAGCCGTTACGTACAGCTAGTGCCGCTGACGTGCTTATGCTTATGGATTTATCCAGTAACTCACTATAGGCATACTGTTGAGTCTTTAGAATCCCATACAGAGGGTTTCCCTGGTTCAGGCGAAATGATGTAGTGGTCGTATTTTGATACGTGCAGTGTTCTGATCAAATGAGTGTACTAGCTACCCAGACTTTTGATTGGACGGTTGATAATACTAGTCGTCTTAAGATTAATCCGGATTATTAAATCAGGTATTGATTTAATAATTTACATCTATATATTTAGATATATATATTCTAGTATTATGTTCATTGTATTATTCTATCTCTTTGGGTATTCGTATTTTGATACTGTTAGTGATATATGCCCTAGAGGCCATTATTGTATAATACTGGTTTGTATATTATATTTTGGAAGCTTGGGATATACATAGATATAATAACAGTCTTGCTCAAAATGGTAGTATGCTACTTGGTTTGATTCTACCTCAATATGTGTATATGTTTCTTTTAGCATATCGCTGATATATATTGGTAGAGCCCTTAGGATGTTTGCTTGACTACCAGCGTTGTGATGGCAGTCACACTAGTGGGGGCTGGGTAGTCTATAAGCACATCCTTATACAGGTCCCTAGTCATAGGATTATCGAGATGGGATATCGATACTCCAGAGTAGATTAGTGTATACACTTCTCATCCAAACATGGAAGATGGTCTGTCCTACAGCCATTGGTATGTCGTAATGGAGATAGTTTACAAGTGCTCATTGGGTTATGAGTTACACTAGATGGAGTCGTTGGGAACTGCTAGTTGGTATTATACCTATCGTCAGGTAGCAGTTCCTGGGTGACATGAGTATAGGTTAGTCCATTGACTTGACATCACTATTCGTCTCACGTGTGTTTCCACTATACTTAGATTACTACCCTACCACGGATCAAAGGAGTCGTGCAAACAGGTAGTAGTTGGGTGCAGTCCCGAAGCACTTGGAGGCAGTAGTGGTTAGATAGGATTCGTCTCTTCCAGTATTGGGGGTTGATATCGTGCTGTGTTCGGAAAGAAATTATACAAAGTCCCTTGCCAGGGCAAGCGAGATTTACTGGTAGGTATTTCAGTAGTTTATCAGGGTGTATTGGGCTCTACCCCAGCATGACTTATTGCGCTATTAGGGGTCTGACGGTTACCATCTCCTTAGGCCCGATATGCGAGTATCTTAGACGAACAGATCGGACTGTATGGAGATTGTCACAGATAGGCTCAGTAGGAGTTCAGATGAGTTTGCTCATCGGCCTTCTTATCGACAGATACCTGGGTAGCCGATACGCACAGCTAGTGCCGCTGACGGACTTGTGGTTAAACCTACTGCCAGCGTACTGTCGAGTCTTTAGAGTCCTACACAGAGGGTTTCCCTGCTTCAGGCGAAACGTTGTAGAGGTCATATGGTTATACGTCAGGGTTCTGATCATATACGTGTACTGGCTACACGGATGCTGTTCGGACGGATAATACTAGTGGGCTTTGGTTTAAGCCGGATTCTAGTATGATATTATTGGATTATTGTTATCTCATTGTATTCTTATTTTTTGGAATACGAATACGGGTATGTATATACGGTGAGGGCATCCTTATAATTTCACAAGAGATGCTTCTAGAAGGAGACACTTCATTATTTGGATTTATCTATATATGGAAATAGATTAATGTTGGCTATAGTTCCCTCAAATCAATTATTGTAATCGCAGGCACGCAATTATGATGATTGAGGAAGAGCCTATACGGGTAGAACAGTCTTACTCAAAATGATAGTATGCTATCTGGTTTGCCTTTATCATCATGTACATGTATTATGTGGTGTTACAGATCACTATTACATATTGATAGAGCCTAAAGGATTCTTGCTTGACTACTAGCATTATGATGGCGATCATATACGTGGGAGCTGGGTGGTCTATAAGCATATCCTTAAATGTCCCTAGTCGAGGGAGTATTGAGACTAGGCATCGATACACCAGAGTAGACTAGTGTGTACTTATCGCGACCCCGACGAGGGGTGGTAGCTGTTCTCATAAGCCATTGGTGTCAGTTAGTCACCTAAGATAGTATACATGTGCTCATTTGGTTATGAGTACACTGGAAGGACTCGCCGGGAACATGCTAGTTGGTAATATACCTATTGTCAGATAGCAGTTCCCAGGTGACATGAGTACAGGTTAGTCTGTCGACCTGAGATCATCATTTGTCTCATGTGAGTTCCCACTGTGCTTTGATTACTACCCTACCACGGCTCAAAAGAGTCATGCAAACAGGTTTTAGTTGGGTACGGTCCCGAGCCACATGTAGGTAGCGAGCGGATCGTCGAGGATTCGCCTCTCCCGGTATTGGGGGTTGATGTCGCATAGTGCACGGGTGGCCATCACCAGAAATTCTTGGCCAAGGTGGAAGAGAATTACTGATTTGGATCAGTAGTTCCTCAGTGGATGATGGGCTTCATACCGATACGAAATATCTTGTTATTAGGGGGTCTGACTTTATCTACCCCCCTAAACTCGATATGCGATACTTTTAGACAAACAGACCGGACTGTTCGGAGATTGTCACTGACAGGCTCAGTAGGGGTTCAGATGAGTTTGCTCGTCGACCTTCCTTTCGTTCAATACCTGGGTGGCAGTTACGTACAGCTAGTGCCGTTGACGTGCTTGTGGTTAAACCCACTGCCAGCATATTGACGAGTCTTTAGAGTCCCATACAGAAGGTTTTCACGGTTCAGGCATATGATGTAGATGACGTATGTTGGTACATACAGGTGTCCGATTAAATATGTGTACATGCTACACAGAATTTTATCAGACGGTTGATAATACTAGCTGCTTAGGATTGGGCCAGATTATTAAATCAAGTTTTAATTTAATAATTTTTATATATTTATATATGTATTCTAGTATTATTGTTCACTATTCATTTTCTCTCTTGGCTATTCGTATTTTTATACGAATACACGTATATGTATTTCGATACGTATACCGTGTTGTATTCCGTATTTATACGGAATATCTTCTAGAAGATGGACACCTCATTATATGATTTTCCTTTTAGAAAATCATTTGGAAATGAGGTGGAGGGTGAGGTGGCATAAACATGGTTGGAGGTATGAAGAGAAGTATAGCTCTTGATTGTTTATTATAAAATGTGTTAGATATTTTCTTGCATGATTGAAAACACTTAGCCATTCTTTCTACATGACACTCATTCATTCATTCATACTCTCTTGGAGACTTAGCCATATTCTTGAGTTTCTCATACCCATGGTTTTCCTCACCTCCTCTTTCTTCTTTTTTGATTGCTCTTTTGAGAATGAGGTATGAAAGAAAAAGATAGTGATATATTCCTGCACCCTACTCTCCATTGCTAGCGACCATGGAGCGTCGATTGCTTCGCTAGGCGAAGCTGGGGCTTGCATCGTTTCCCTCAGGTGGATCATCTTCGATGAAGGAAGACCGGCGGCCAATCTCAATCGTGGACACCTCAATGAGCTAAGGATGATGGTAGAAGACCGAAGGACACGGATCATTCGGTATAATGCTTCTATCATAGTAGTTTAGCTCTTTGTAGTATGCTAGTGTAGGTTTATGGTTCGATCTTGACGGGTTCGTTAGCGCCAAGTTTTTAAATGCCAATTTTTGTTCCGCATCGGCCACGGTAGATGGCCAGGGCACTATCGTATCCCAACATGGTATCAGAGCCACCCCATAAACCCTTACTAGCTAGTTTACATAAGGTTAAAATATCGATCGACCAAATATTCCGAATCGTAATTCCATGTTGACATGCCCGCTGTTGATTTTGAAAATTGTTCAAAAAATCATTCAGAGTATCTTAAAAATACGTGCAGGTATTTATAGGGCACCAGAAGAAATATGAGCACCTAAGACAATAATTTAGCCGCGGAACCGCCGCGGAACTTGCCTATTGGCGGCGGTTTTGTGGCGATATGTTACCAAATTTTTTCTGGCACTATATAAGTTGGAAATATGATTTCTGGAATGTATGTTTTTTGCCCAAATTTATTTGAATGTTGGTTTGCATTTGGGGCCTATATGGAAAATTTTTAGTTGTTCGAAATTTTAAGTACGTGTTTATTAGTGCATGTGATTATATCCGTGACCGTGAATATCATTGAGCGGTAAAATCTGACTAGTTGCTATATGTTCGACTAGACGATTTTGCGAATATAATATTCACGTTGATGTTCTGTGTTGTGCTGATATTGTGGTTGGATTGTCGTGGTGGATAGCCTATGGTGCAATGGTAGTAGTACAGTTCAGATTCATTTATATATTCAGTATTGCGGGCCGAGCGTCCGACATGTGGACAACCGTCTCTGCCAGATTGTATATTCTTTTATTGGGGCACGACCGGGTTGAGGTCGATGTCGCCATTGTATATATACTTTTCTTTTCTGTACTAGGTTTACACCGCGGTAGAGTGCTCGAATAGCCGGGTTCTAGAGGTCAACGGGCCCACATCTCATAGCATTGAGATGGAGGAGACCTTACTCAAGAATTGGCGGGCTATTCGCCGCACTCGTAGGGGGTATGGGATGACCCATAAAGGGGTGCTGAAGTTACCGGATTCCGTGAAGTGTTGGGTAGCCCATTCACTTTGTTGATTGGGGTTGCGTCACTTCTGGGATTGGCGGGTATCTTTCCACGCTCGCAGGGGTCCAGGTTTTCATTGCACGGGCTATCCACATGATTGGGAACGTCGGGTCTCATTTGCGGCTCAAATGAAACCCGAGGCTCCAAGATTATCCACTATTCTGTATTGCTTGTTGATGTTCTGTGATGTTGCTTATATCATGCTTGGGACTAATGTTATATATATATTTATTTGTACTAGTAGATGTTGTCTATGTTTTGCATCCGCGCTAGTCCAGCCCCCGCTCTGCCATTAGTTAAGTAACCTAACGGTGCATGACGGGGCCCCGAGGCGAATCCGGATGGCATATACGTACATTGTATTTTCGTTCCTTTTTCCAGTATGATATGGATTAATTGATGGGACTGCGTTAACTTTGATTTATGCAAGAAAAAAAACAAACCTAAATGATGTTGTTGAAACCAATTTTTGAAAATTATTATTACAGAAGTTTCGATTTACTTTGCACAGTGGTATTCGGTTATGAATATCCAGCACCTCATTCGACGAGGCAAGAGCCAAGATCCCTTTATCGGGAGTGGCCTCTTAGGAGAAAGTTTACGTCATTGTAATAACTTCACTATTGTCTATTCTTTTGCTTTGCATCATGATATTCAGTTAGGAATATCCAGCACCTCATTCGATGAGGAAAGAGCCAAGATCTCTTCACAGAGAGTGACCTCTTTAGCAAAAGTTTAAGCCACTATATATTTGTAAGACTGTTCGGGTTCCTTCAACGATATCAAGTTCATTGCGTTAAAGGTTTTTCACCAAAAACCAGCCATTGCCCTCCGTCGTTTCGAATAAGTAGCACATAGTATTCATGCGGTGTTTGTTGGCCAAAGTCAAGGCATCGTGAATGGTAGCTGTGTGTTGCTTATTCGTAGCATAGATAAATGCATTCGTTTAGGACAGTCGTACCACTTTTTTGGCCAAAGTCAAGGGTGTGTGCCGGTAGGTCTAAATCAATCTGGATAACGATAGGTAGAACTTGACTTGCGTGTTATGATTTGTTGGCCAAAGTCAAGGTCATAAGCGCTTGGGGCAAAAACCACATCGGGAGTTTCAAATATACAAGAAACTTGCCACGCATGCGTATACCTTCTGGAGTGTGGTGACTTGAGTGGCTTCCATCAAGTTATCATGCGATGATAGTTGGATCCCGATTCTCACTGATGAGTTGGTTTACTCCTCTGGTGATTTTAGATGATCCCGACCAATTCTCTTTTTAGGGTTTGAATGAGAATTCGAGGAAACAGTAGGAGCCATCCTGATTAGATAAAGTGATTAACCAATCTAATCTAGGTTAGAGTGCACGCTGAGTGTTTCTTTTCTCTCTCTTTGGCACCGACCATGGCCTGAACTTAAAAACTCATGAACCAAGTTAACCGAACCTTCTTAAAACACTTTGGCTTTTTGGATTGTCATTAAGTCGCATATATCCCTGCCGCTCCTATTTTCCCTTTGCATTTTTTCCCCAAAATACTCCGTATCACTACGAAGATCCATATTTATTGGATATTCCATCATATAGTTACATACAAACTTGAAGAAACTTATTTTAGTTCGAGAATGGATTCCGGTTCTGGAGAAATTGAATAGGATTATTCGGTTGTCTTTCTCTTTACCTTCTCTCAGGTTGCGAAGGCTCTTAGTATTAGGAGAGTACACCTGTTACGCTTATTGGATAGTCTTCTTCCAAACCATAGGCAGGTGCCGAAGGGTAGGGAAGGAAGAAAACCAATTAGCCTGAGTGTAGTGTACAGAAGGTAATAAGTAAAGACATAGAAAGGGATTAGGGTAAGGGCAAAAGAAATTGCGAATACTATCATTCACGCTGAAGCCGCGTATACCCCTGCCACTCCTACTTCCACTTTGCATTTCTCCGGAACAATCCGTATCACTACGAAGATTCATATTGATTGGATATTCTATCGTATAGTTACATACAAACTCGAAGAAACTTGTTTCAGTTCGAGGATGGATTCCGGTTCTGGAGAAATTGAATAGGATTATTCGGTTGTCTTTTAACTTTACCTTCTCTCAGGTTACGAGGCCTCCTAATATTAGGAGAGTACACCTATTGCGCTTATTGGATATTCTTCTTCCAAACCATAGGCAGATGCCGAAAGATAGGGAAGGAAGAAAACTAATTAGCCTAAGTGTGGTGTACAAAGTAAAGACATATAAAGGGGTTGGAGTGAGGGCAAGGAAGTATACGGCTACTGTCATGAATCTGGATAGTGGAAGAGGCATTACTAGGAATACCCGGCCACCCCTTTGAAATATTTTCATGTTTCAGTTTTACTGTGCGTTGTTAATTGAAAACTATTTTCCTAACTAGATTCTAACTCCAGGGTATGTATTTACCAGATTTGATTCGTACATCTGTATGGCGTTACGGATGCTGAGTGGGAGTAAGATATTAGGAATTGGGTGATTAGATCCTCTATATATCGGAATTCTTTGTAATTGGTGATATTTGAGGAAATTACTTGGATATTGCCTGACGACAAATATTTGGTTTTGAATATTTATCGTTATGTACCAATTTCAAACTAATATATCTGTAAGTTTATTTTATAAAGTGAGATATAACCTTTTGAAATTATGTCTATGACATTTACCTGTATCAGTTGATGGTTAGGTATGGTGCATTCAACAGCGGTGTAATTCTTCTTAACCATAGCACAGTTTTCAACCTACGACGCACAGGGTTTGAATTATTAAACTCAGTGGACTTATACAAAGTATTGTATGTTGTCCGATGTCCGTTAGAACAAAGGGGTTGGTGCTCGTACTATATTCTGTTTACTCATGACTTCTCTAGTTTTAGACAATTATTTCGTTGAAATATAAGGTCCAGATTTTAAGAAGATATAGGTATAAGAATAAAGTAGAGAACCATATGTTGCAAGTATTGGGATTCTTCAAGGTGATCGAAGATGTAGATACTTGTGTTAGGTATTCCGTTGTTAGTAATAGTTTTGAGAACTTGATTCTCTTTCAGGTTACTCATACATAGGTGTATTCCTTGATGAGTAATGCTTCTTGGCCTTCTTCCATTTAGTTGATATGCACTGGGAACGGCTGCATGTATTTTGAATATGGTTTCAATTAAATAAAGGACTTTATTTGTATATTGAATATAGAATGGATTCATATATTAATGATGTTAAGGTATATGGAGTTGTCCGGCTTATGCTTAAAACCAGAATCCGGATAAACTCTAAGCACGTTTCAGTAATGGTAGTTTATGGGTTTTCCCGGACGAGGGTTAACATTCTACCATCTGGAAGATCAATAGTTATATTGTTCTCGACTCGCCACAGTTTTAGTAAAATGAATTCTTTTCAGAAAACATAAGTGGGAGATGGTAGAACTGGAAGTTATTCCAGAAACACAAGCGATTACTGAAAATTTAATAGAACCTAAAGATTCAATTGGATTCGATAATCTATTAGCCACTCCGCAGATTTGGTGGGTAACCTCAGGCACCCGAGAGGTACTTCGGTCTCCTCAATGACGGTGACAGGGAGATTTTTGATTACCCAAACATACCACTACTGCTGTTCTAGACTATGAGATCTGGCAGGAGGATGAGTATAACGTCGTTCTAAATTAGCTTTAGAAGTGCACGTGTATATCACTCTGCCAGAGGGTTGTTGTAGTCAGTGGCAGAAGCGGAAGCATAGTAGGCAAGTAGCTTATGTCTATTTATAAACTAAAGTAAGTATAGCGGAGATAGATCGTCTAGTTTTGATATAATAGTCATAGAGTTTGACTTCATCATAACAACATATGGACATGATAAGAAGGTGGTAGGGTGTGATGTCTAAGTTTTTGGATGACATGCTCTTGATAGGAAGTGATTTTCCTATACTACGATCGGTTATACTGTGGTTGTCATAAGGTGTTTCTCCACATAGGATCTGGATAAAATATCAGGGTTTATGGTCACTAGATCTATGGTTTTAGATCTATATTTGGGAAGTGTCCCAATACGGGTACTTGACACTATTCTAAAGTGTTTTAAAATGGACGACTCCTGGCGTGGTGCTGTACCCGCAGGTGATGGAGTCACCCTCTCTAAAGAGATGTCTTCTAGACTAATGAGGAGAGGGATTTGCATGATTGGCATATCACTTACTTAGGCAATTGAGTCAATCATGAGATGTCAAGTACCACACCAGATATTATTTTTGCACTGGCTGCAATAAGTATATATTAATTTAATCCTGGAGAAACATTGGGAAGAAGTTATGAACATAAGTGGATGTTCTTGGTATATGGTAACGGCAGCCTCTTTCAAGAGGCGGTTATCATTTCTGGCTTCCAAGATGACCTGGATGACAGAGTGGCTGTCAGAGTTATAGTTTTCCCTCTTTTTGAGGGGTAGTATGTTGGACCGGTGGTCCAAGCGGATACTGAGGAAGGCATGCCGCAAGATACTAATTAAATTCAGTGGATGATATAGTCTAAGAAGTTTGTTGGATTTGGAGTTCATTTATGAACTAGGTCCCATCAGATATCCAGACAAATTCTAAGACAGGTACTGCTCATTTCGGAAGATGGCCTTTCTCCGCGAAGTTGAGATATCAAGAGATAAAGATAGAAGCACTGGAGCGGATCCACACACTGAGGCTATTTCTCGAACGCAATAGTTTCATAAACAGGCTTTACGAGACTGATTAGTAGAGAAGTTGGGTGTTTGGTATCACACGGGCAGTGAGTATGCGACACCACAATAATTAGCCTTAAGTGTAAGTGGGAGATTGTTGGCTATGGTGCCCTCAAGTCAATTATTGTAATCGTAAGCATGTGATTAATATGATTGAGGGAGGAATTATACGGGTAGAACAGTCTTACTCAAAATGATAGTATGATATCTGGTTTTCCTTTATCATCATGTATATGCATTATGTGGTATTACAGATCACTATTACATATTGATAGAGCCCATAGTATTCTTTCTTGACTACCGGCATTATGATGGCGATCATATACATGGGAGCTGGGTGGTCTATAAGCACATCCTTAAATGTCCCTTGTCAAGGGAGTATTGAGACTGGGCATCGATACTCCGGAGTAGACTAGTGTGTACTTATCGAGACCCCGACGAGGGCCGGTAGCCGGTCTCACAAGCCATTGATGTCAGCTAGTCACCTAAGATAGTATACAGGTTCTCATTGGGTTATAAGTACACTGGACGGACTCACCGGGAATATGCTAGTAGGTATTATACCTATTGTCAGATAGCAGTTCCCAGGTGACATGAGTACAGGTTAGTCTGTCGACCTGAGATCGTTATTTGTCTCATGTGAGTTCCCACTGTGCTTGGATTAGTTAGGTACAGTCTCGAGCCACATGGAAGCAATGAGCGGATCATCGGGGATCCGTCTCTCCCGGTATTGGGGGTTGATGTCGCGTAGTGCAAGGGTGGCCATCACTAGAAATCTTTGGCCAAGGTGGATGAGAATTACTGATTTGGATCAGTAGTTTCTCAGTGGGTGATGGGCTTCATACCGACATGAAATATCGCGTTATTAAGGGTCTAACTTTATCCATCCCCAATACTCGATATGCGATAATCTTAGAAGAACAGTCCGGACTGTACGTTGATTGTCACTGACAGGCTCAGTAGGGGTTCGGATGAGTTGGCTCGTCGGCTTTCCTTTCGTTCAATACTTGGGTGGTCATTACATACAGCTAGTGCCGCTGACGTGCTTGTGGTTAAACCCACTGCTAGCGTATTGACGAATCTTTAGAGTCCGACACATAGGGTTTTCACGGTTCAGGCGATATGATGTAGATGACGTATGTTGGTATACATAGATGTCCGATTAAAATGTGTACAGGCTACACATACTTTTATCGGACGGTTGATAATACTAGCTGCTTAGGATTGAGCCAGATTATTAAATCAAGTTTTGATTTAATAATATATATATATATATATATATTCTAGTATTATTGTTCACTATTTATTTTCTCTCTTGGCTATTCGTATTTTTATACGAATACGGATAAAAGTATTTTGATATGTATACCGGGTTATATTCCGTATTTATACGGAATATCTTCTAGAAGATGGACACCTCATTATATGATTTTACTTTTAGAAAATCATTTGAAAATGAGGTGGAGTGTGAGGTGGCATGAGCATGGTTGGAGATATGTAGAGAGGTATTGCTTTTGATTGTTTATTGTAAAATGTGTGAGATATTTTCTTGCATGGTTGAAAACACTTAGCCATTCTTTCTACATGACACTCATTCATTCATTCATACTCTCTTGGAGACTTAGCCATATTCTTGAGTTGCTCATGCCCATGGTTTTCCTCACCTCCTTTTTCTTCTTCTTTGATTGCTCACTTGAGCATTAAGTATGAGAGAAAAAGATTGTGATATATTTCTACACTCCACTCTCCATTACTAGCGACCATGGAGCATCGGTTGCTTCGCTAGGCGAAGCTGGAGCTTGGATCGTTTCCCTCGGGTGGATTATCTTCGACAAAGGAAGACCGGTGGCCAAGCTCAATCGTAGACACCTCAATGAGCTATGAATGATGGTGGAAGACCGAAGGACACGGATCATTTGGTATAACGCTTCTATCATAGTAGTTTAGCTCTTTGTAGTATCCTAGTGTAGGTTTATGGTTCGATCATGACGAGTTTGTTAGCGCCAAGTTCTTAAATGCCAATTTTTGTTCCGCATCGGCCACGGTAGATGGCTAGGGCGCTATCGTATCCCAACAATTAATGTAGTGGAAATTGGAGATATTTGTGGCATGGGGTGAAGTATGGCTCATTACATTTGTTTATTGGTTTGTGTTTACTATTGAACCATGGTTGCTATTTTAAATTAGAAAATAATCCATGCTTCATCTGAGATGAGTATGAGTCATTCTCCACACTAGCTAACATTTGATCAATTGCTCATTTTGTTTCTCTCTCCATTTTTTTCTCTCCTTCTTCCTCAAGACCCTAATCCCTCACATGAGTTGTGAACCATAGGGTCAAGTGAGATTAAAGACTCTATTAGATACTCTACATCTTCTAAGCTACCTAGCTTAGCGAACTAAATACCTTAGTTATCTCGGTTTAGAGGTTGGAGCTTGAAGTATAGACTCTCTGGTGGATCATCTTCGACACGAGGAGGCCGACGATCAAGCGCGATCCGGATCTTCGAGGAGCTCAAGGAGAGGAGGAGGAGAAGAACCGAAGGATTAGAATCAAGGAGGTATAAATACTAACATAAAAGTTAGAACCTCTTAGTAATATAGCTGGTTAAGGTTTCCGTAAAGATCTTGGAGTTAAAGTCGGTATTGCGAAGTAAGAAAAATCGCTTTTTTGTAAATTCTGCCTCCCCGCGAACCTGCGGGGTGTACGACATCGACTTACAATAGTATCAGAGACTACTAAACCTTAACTAGCTTGTCAGCAAGTGATCAGAACTTCGATCGATGAAAAAATACCCGAAATTAAATTTCCGAGATATGCTTGCTGTCGATTTTTTAAAACTATTGAAAAAATTATTTCAGTAACCTTAAAAATACATGCAAGCATTTCTAAGACCTAGAAAAAAATTTGAGCACCTAACTCATCAACTTTGCTGCGGAACCACCGCCAAATAGGTCATTTGGCGGCGGAACCGCGGCCGAGTTGTGGCCGAGTTGCTCCCAATTTTTTCTGTGGTTTTGGTTCTTGAAATTATGAATTTTGGTATATTTGGTTTTTACCCAGATTGTTTTTGTACTGGTTTGTGCATAGGGTAAACATGGATAAGTATTATCGATCGAAATTCTAAGTTCTTGGCTAATCAGTGTTTCCATGTTTATATATGTGTTGCTAAACGTCTGCTAATCTCTATATGTCAATTAGTGGGGGTTGCACATATCTGTATTGTGATGGTTTGTGTATATGAAGTATTGGATCGTCGTGGATGAATAGCCGGGGGATGTGAGAAAAGCGTTTTTTCTTTCATTCATGTAAATTTGTAAATTGATGTAATATTATTTTTATGTGGCACATCCGGGTTGAGCTTGTAGCCACCATTGTATTATTTCATTTACTTTTTCTTGCACCTAGGATAGACCTAAGGTGGGCTGCATAAACTACCGGGTTCTTGAAGTGCCAAGTGGCCTACTCATTTTATTGAGGGATGTTGCTTCACTTCGGGAATTTGGCGGGTAGTTTGCCTCACCCGTAGGGGTCTAGGGTGGGGTTTGTCTATTCATTGCGACCGTGGAATCCGTCTTTCGTTCTAGGCTAAAACGAAACACGGAATTACTAGTATATCCAATATATTCATCTGTGATCTACGATCTGGAATGCCTATTATTGTGTGAGACGAATGACTATATATATTATATATATATATATATATATATTATATATATATATAATAAGCGTTGCTTATGTTTTGCACCCGCGCTAGTCCAACCCCCGCTCTGTCGTTAATTAAGTAACCTAACGGTGCATGATGGGGCCCCGTGGCGAATGCGGATGGAATAAGCGTACGCCTTAGACGAATCGGTGATTTATCAAATAAATCTTATGAATTAAGATTTTTTCTGTTTTCATTTCTTTTCTGCAGTGATAGGGTTAAATGATGGGACCACATTAATATTGATTAATGCAAAGAAAACAAACTGAAGTTTAAATCGTTGGACCAATTTCAAAACCACTCAGTTTTCTTGAAAAACAACTTTTAAATGCGGAGCCTAAACCGCTCCTTTTAAAAGCTATCATGGTTCCTTCGACTATATCAAGTTCATTACGTTCACGGTTTCGCCAAAACCATCCGAAGCCCTCCGTCAATGCAGATGGGTATTCAGTAGTATTCAAGCTATATATTTTGACCATCGCCAAGGAATAGTGATTGGTAGCTGCTGGGTATTCATCTGTAGTATAGATAGATGTGTTGATTTGGGACAGTCGTATAGCTATTTTGGCTTTCGTTAAGGGTTTGTACGGATGGGTTCAAATTCACCAGGATAATGACGGGTAGAACTTGTGTCACGACCCGAAGGTACGGAACGTGACTGGCACTTAAATTGCGAAACGTCTCAAGGCGTACGTAATCTAAGTAAGCCAAAGGCCAGAAATCTAAACCACTTAAAGAAATAGAGTGAAGGAAACTTATTTAAAGAAAGCGATTTTAACAAATAAGTCGCATTAAACATTTTAAAAGCAACATCATATTTTCCCGAAAATTTCAGCAGAGTCTCCTTTGTAAATACTGGCTCCCAAACAGGTACAATACATGAAAATACATATAAATGAATAACGGCATCCCCAAGCAGGAGCTAGCTCTTCGCCCAAGGCGGAATCACAACCACACGCAATATATGTAATATCATCGAGTAAAAACATATAAACACAAAAGTAAGAAAGCATCACGTCGGCTCAAGTGAGCTCTGTAAGCAAATGTTGCGCACCCCGCAGTTTGTGGGGAGGCGGAAATTTCAAAAACGGTAATCTTTCGACTACGCAACACCGGCTATTACACCATGATCTTACTAAAGCCTTAACTTTCTAGAGTAACTTGAGGATTTATCTACTATTGTAGATTCTTATACCTAGTAGATTAAGTCCTTCGAGTCTTCTAGTGGTCCTCTCCAAGGCTCTTCGGTGATCGGATCAAGCTTGCTCCATCGGTCTTCTCTTGTCAAAGATGATCCACCGCGATGGTTTGTGCTCCAAGCTTCAACCTCCAAGTGAGGTAACTAGGGTAGAAGGTTTGCTAAGCCAACTAGCCTAGGAGATGTAGAATGTGTTAATGGATTGTTTGTCTTGCTAAACCCTTAGCTCACAACACATGTGAATGTTAGGGTTTAGTACTGAGGAAGAAGATGATGGAGGAAACCTAGAGAGCTCAAGAGAGGAGAGCAACTCAAGAAATCTCAAGTGAAGAAAATGAAGCATCAAGAGGCAAGTGTAGAGAATGGCTCCCATATATAAATCCCTCATCTCACTTATTGAGCCATGGCTAGAAAAACTATAAAATATATGTGCCATGACTCAATAGTGAATCCAAACACATATTTTAATCCATGAACCATCCCTCCACCATGCCAAGCATGTCTCCTCCATTTCCACATCATTAATCCATTTAACAAAATGGATAAATCTAATAATGATGTGGCACCTTCTAGAAGCATACCTTAACAAATTACAAGAATGCCTCTCATACCGTATTTACAAACCTGTATCCGCATTCCGAAAAATACTGATACCCTGAGACGATAATAATCCAATAATACAATACTAGGATCCGGCTTAAACCAAATCCCACTAGTACTGTCCGCCTGATCATCAGTGTACTAGTACACATACGCGATCGAAGCCCAGGTCGTAAAACCATACGACATCTACATTAATTGCCTGAAGTAGGGAAACCCTCTGTGTGGGACTCTAAAGACTCGACACTATATTGACAGTGGGTTTAACCACAGGCCGCAAGCGGTACTAGTTGTACATAACGGTCCCCAGGTAGATGTCGATAAGAAGACCGATGGGCAAACTCACCCGGACTCCTACTGAGCCTGAATGTAACAATCTCCGTACAGTCCGGTCTGTTCGTCTAAAAGTATCGCATATCGGGCCTAGGGGCGGTAAACGTCAGACCCCTAATAGCGGTATAAGTCATATCGGAGTGTAGCCAAGAACACCCTAAGAAACTACTAGAATACCTACCAGTAAATCTCACTTGCCCTGGCCAGAGACTTTGTGTAATGGCTCTCCAAACACAGCGCGATACCAACCCCCAATACCGGGAAAGACGAATCTTGTCTAACCGCGACTACCTCCAAGTGCTTCGTGACTGCACCCAACTACTACCCGTTTGCACGACTCCTTTGAGCCGTGGTAAGGTAGTAATCAAAGTACAGTGGGAACACACTCAATGCGAAGTAGCAGTGTCAAGTCAACGGACTAACCATTACACATGTCACCTGGGAACCACTACCCGACGATAGGTATAATACCCACCAGCGGTTCCCGACGAGTCTTGTCCAGTGTACTCGTAACCTAACGAGCACCTGCATACTATCTCCAGCACGACGTACTAATGGCTGTGGGACAGACCATCTTCCTTGCTGGGATGAGAAGCGTATACACTAGTCTACTCCGGAGTATCGATGCCCCGTCTCAATAATCCTACGACTAGGGACCTGTATAAGGATGTGCTTGTAGATTAACCAGCCCCCACTAGTGTGACTGCCATCACAACGCTGGTAATCAAGCAAAGATCCTAAGGGCTCTACTAATATGATAAGCTATAAGTTAAAAGAAACACATGCACATATTGAAGTAGAAACAAACCAAGTAGCATACTACCATTTTGAGCAAGACTGTCAATACAACTGTGAATATCCCAAGCTTCTATTATGTAATATAAAAACCAGTATGATACAATAATGGCCTCTAGGGCATATACACTTACAAGCTCGACCCCAGAGAAACAACATATATACAAATCTCACGGTCTCATCACTAGGTCGCATATACAATGGTAGAAGTGGTAGATAGAGAATGCTAGATACAAAGAATAGTACAAGTGGGGACAAAAGTAATCCTCGCAACCCACCTACGAGCAAAGTCGCAAGTTCGAGCAAAAGAAGCCAAGAAAAAGCACGCCTGCCGCTACAATGCTGACGGGTTGGACCTGCAAGATACTGTGGCACAATCGGGGTGAGTTGCCAACTCGTGAGTAGTAAGTAACATCAAATAAGGCTATCATAAGCATGCACGCAAATGCGTCTCAATCTACGCATATCGATATGATACGATGTACTAACATGAATGCATAATCAAAACGAAACCTGAACAAGTCTTGTATGAGAAAATCTTTGTTCTTATCTTAGAAAAATATCTGTGTAATAACTGAAGTATCATCAATGAAATCAACAGAAAATCCGTGTCAAGCATCGACACAATATATACATACCCTAATATCTCGATGTCTCAACATCTCAATATCTCAATATCTTAATATCTCAATATCTCGGGTTCCGTCAGTCCGGATCGGCCGATATCACCAAATCTCACGACCATGTCGGTATCCTCCGGATATCCGCCGTGTTAGACGTCACCGGTAGGTAGTCCGCCTCTGCCAGGCTCATCGTCATCCCCACAAAAACACTCTCGCCCCGGGGTACCATACCGGGTCCACCATGTACCCGAAACGATTCATCCTCTTCCTCGAATCGGGTCTCGAAAACCAGCAGAAATCACGAAAACTCATGGTGGACTACATATATATCATATCACGAGAAAACCGCAACTTGCATTTTTTTTAAAGCGATAACAAGTTTATTAAATTCTTGCGGTTTCTCCTAAAATCCATAAATCTCTTAACCATGGAAATCTCTAAGAAAATCACAATCCATGAACATGTCGGCAGTGATGAATGCCTATGGTATCCATAATATGAAATATGATGTGTGACTAGAAAACTATGCATGAACGATGATGCAATGAGGCATATACATATGACTAGCAATCCTACATAGCCATCCTGATGAAATGAATATACAAGTACAGGTTTACATATCATATATGGTGCAAATTTTTTAGATTCTGATTTAAGCAAGTTCTATAGTGTTCGTGGTATAGCAATTACCAAAGGCGTGTATGCATGAATGAATAGTGCACGTGCGGCATGAACCAACGGTAATAGTGCAAATGTCCTATGAGATAATATCACATATATATCCATGATGATGCAATGCAATGAGATGAATGACTAGGAGACTGCGCATATAAATACAAGCACTACTAGAAATCCTGACTATCGGGCGCCTCGCGCCATCCAGACGATTCCCTCGTAGATGTGTACATCTACTCACCGGGACGACTCGGCTAATCTGTTCCGATCTCAGCCTTTCATTTCCGCGCCACATCCGACTTCTCTGCACCCGATCCTAGAATCACACATAAGCAATTAATAGGATAAATAAATGATAGTCGCGGACACAAACGACACAAGTCAACCCACGCGCACCACAAGACGCGCGCACACTTGGTGTACAAAACGCGCTGCGACAACGCCACAAACTAGAACTAGGGTCACTATACGTGACCACAACCATGTCTAAAACCCAAACGTGCATTCACCACGCATTAGATATCTTAGTGAAAAGGCTAGAGATCATCAATACCGCAAACTTAATTAAAATCGATTTATTCCAAAAAACCTAGTAAGCATCCATATACCATTTTAGTTCAAATTTTGATGCTTTAACAAATCTATGGCCACAATATTCACTTAATATCTTAATTATGCAACACGAACCCTAACTATATTTTTATCTCACCAATTTATATTAATCATAAAAAACCTAGTTTGCAAGATAATATAATTTGGTCAAATTTAAAGTAACAATTTGCAATTTAACAACTAGACTAGAATTTGCTTGACTTAAGATGTTAAACTATATATTTAAACCATGAGCAAGTAATAAAAACCTAACTTTAATTTAACCCTTCACTTGAATTTCAAACTTGCAATTTAAAACCATAATTAAACACCTAATAAGCTAATTTAAAGCAATTAACTAACAATCAAACCATAGGTTAAAGATTTATACCTCACAAGTTTTGAAATCTAGCATGCTAACATAACCTTCAAAATGGTTCTCTAGCTACAAGATTCCAAGCTAGTTTGGCCAAAGAAAATTTGATGAAGGTTAAGTGAAGAATTTGTGAGGTTTTGCATGATTTTTTGAAGAATTTTGGAGGATTTTCTTGAAGAGAATGAGGTGGGGAAAGATGGGGGGAGCTGCTGCCTTGGGCTCGGCTGGAAATAGGGAGAGGGCAGAGAGAGGATGTGGGTGTGTGTGCGCGCAAGTCAAGAAAAGCGTAAGTCAACAAAACCCATACCTCTTTCTATTGTTTTCTTTTAAATTTTCTTTTTCTTTTCTCTAATTGAAGTGGGAAAACTTTCGGGGAGGGGGGGCTGCTGTGCTCGGCCAGCTCATGGGAATGTGTGTGTGTGTGTATGTGTGTGTGTGTGTGTGTGTGTGTATGTGTGGAGATTTCACCAAGTCAAGAAAAGTCCATTAACACAACATATATTAATTCATTCTTATTAATTTATTTCCTTTTCTATTTAATCCTAGACTTTTCTAGAATGGTGGAGACACATTTTTAACCAAAAGAGTATGTTACAACCTTGTTTCTAAGTTATCATGGTTCATAATGTGTGCTTAACCCATTCTCATTTGAAATTAACACTAATTAAATGTATTAGTGTAAGCTTAAAATAATATTTAAAATAATTAATTTGGGAAAAATATATAAGTAAACTAACAATTTATAAGTGACTAAATAAATATCAATACTAGCCATTACATAGCTAGAATAGGTATATTTAAGTCTTGGTTGAAAAATAATTATATCTTGATTTTTACGGAAAACGCCAGTTATTTTACCGATTATCGGAAATTTCACCAAAATATTTTTTTCAAAACGTTACAATCTTCCCCCCTTAAAGAAATCCGGTCCCCGAATTTAAAATCTATCTATGCGTACCCTAGACGGTATGACCTCGGACCTCAGTTTCTTCACCTGCCGACCTAGAATGACTATCGGCAGCCTGATGAAAGAAAGATTGCGCTCCAGCTGGATCGTTTGATGCTGTATCGCGCGAGAGGGGTCATGAAGGTACTTACGGAGTATTGATATATGAAAAGCGGGGTGAATATCTGGAAAGCTTAGAAGAAAATCCAAACGAAAAGCAACTGCGCCGACACGCTCGAGAATCTCAAAGGGACCTACATATCTGGAACTAAGGTTCCCTTTCTTTTCGCATCTCAACATGCCCTTCATCGGGGAAACCTCAAGAAAATATGATCTACAACGACGAACTCAAGTCTGCGCCGACGTCAGTCTGCATAGGATTTCTGTCTGCTCTGGGCCGCTCTTATCCTATCCCAAATCATCTGAATCTTTTCGGTCATCTCCTGCACAATCTGTGGCCCCAAAATACTGCTCTCACTGAGCTCTGTCCAACAAACTGGTGATCGACATTTCCTCCTATATAATATCTCGAATGGTGCCATCTGAATCGTCTCCTGAAAGCTGTTATTATAGGAAAACTCTATCAAGGGCAAGTGGCGATCCCAATTACTACAAAATCTAGAACACAAGCTAGGAGAATTTCCTCAAGAGTCTGAATGGTCCGCTCTGATTGACTGTTGGTCTGCGGATAGAAAACTGCACTGAAACTCAATCTGTGTCTAAGGTCTCTTAGTGTTTCTACAATAATCGGCTGGTGAACTGGGTGCCTCTGTCGGACACAATACAAGTCGGAACTCCATGTAGTCGCACAATCTCATCAACATATGTCTGAGCATACTGAACGAATCCGAAAGTGGTCTTCACTGGAAAAAAGTGAGCTGCTTTCGTCAATCGGTCTGCGATCACTCAAATATAGCCATACTCTCGACTGGTCCTAGGTAGACCCACGATACAATCCCTAGAAGTTTGTTCCCATTTCCACTCCGGAATGGGCAAAGGTTGTAATTTTCCTACTGGCCTCTGATGCTCAGCCTTGACTTGCTGACAAGTCAGCATCCCAAAATAAAATCTGTGACATCTCTCTTCATCCTTTCACACCAGTAGACTTCTCTCAAATCATAATACATCTTGGTTGAAACCGGATGAACAATGTATGCTGACTGATGTGCCTTCTCTAAGATCTCGCGTCTCAGTCCCTCGGAATCTGGCACAAACAGTCGAGTCCAAAATCATAGTACTCCCTTATCATCAATCACGAACTCTAATCTTTGCCCTGTCGAACCTGCTCCATAATTTCTGACAACGAACATCATCGGACTGTGTCTCACGAATACGAGCAAATAACTGTGGATGTGTACGGACACGGACAAGTTGTCCCCCGGTCGACGTAAACTCAAACTGTACTCGGCTGTCATATAGTATCTACCAATCTGCCGTCGACTGTCTCTGAACTGTGCTTAAACAAGAAAACCTATCTCCGGGCCTCCAACTCGAGCATCTGCCACAACATCCGCCTTGCCCGGATGATAAAGAATCTTGCAGTCATAGTCTTTCACTAGCTCCATCCAACGGCGCTGTCTCAATTTCAAATCTCTCTGCTGAAAGTTGAAGCGTCTCCAGATCTTTAAGTGTAAGAAAACCATCGCAGCCATTTCTAAGTCACGCGTGGAATAATTCTGCTCGTGCTTCTTCGACTGTCGAGAAGCATCGCAATAAACAACAAAACCGCCTAATCCTTAAGGCAAAGATAATACTGGCGCCGTAATCAAACGAGTCTTCAACTGCTGAAAGCTCTGTTCGCATTCTTCGGTCCAAAGAAAAAGGAACTCCCTTCCGTGTCAACCCGGTCAACGTTGCAGCTATATGCGAAAATCCTGTACGAAATATCAATAGTATCCGTCCAAACCCAAAATGTTGCGAACCTCCATCACTGATACAAGTCTGGGCCAGTGCAGAACGGCCTCAATCTTTTTCGGTTCCATATTCATCATCTCTCGTAACGACGTGACCCAAGAAGTCAACATCATCCAACCAGAAAACACACTTGGATACTTTAGCGAATAGCTGGTGCTCCTTCAAATCTGCAACGAAATCCTCAATTACTGCCCAGGCCCCACTCGGCTCTAAAATATACTTAAAATGTCATCAACGAACACGATAATAAACTGATCAAGAACGGCCTGAATATACGGTTCATCAAATCCATAAACTCTTCTGGGGCATTGGTGAGCTCGAACGACATCACCAAGACTCATAACGCCCATATCGTGTGTGAAAAGCGGTCTTCGGAATATCATCCTCTTGAACCCGTAACTAATGGTAACCTGATCGCAAGTCAATCTCCGAGAAATGTCCTGCACCCTGGAGCTAATCAAATAAATCGTCGATACGAGGTAAGGGATATCTGTTCCGCACAGTAACCCGATTCAACTGAAAAAAATCGAAGCACAAACACAACTACCGTCTTTCTTCTTGACGAACAGAACAGGAGATCCCTAAAGTGACGCACTCGGATGAAAATGCCCTTTATCCAACAATTCTTGCAACTGATCCTTCAGTTCATTAAGCTCCGCCGGATCCATCCGATATTGCGGTATAGAAAAGGCTCCGTGCCGGAAATCAAGTCAAAGCAGAACTCAATATTGCGCTCTGGCGACAAACAAAGCAACTCGTCAGGAAAACATCTGGAAATTCTCTCCCAATCGGGACCTGGTCCAACGGGACCTCTGCGGCTCTAACATCACAACAAACGCCAAGAATTCCTGACATCCTTTTCTCAAAAGCTGACTAGCGCGACAAGAAGAAATCAAACTGGGAGAGGCGACGCTACGGTCTCCCTAAAAACAAACAAGAACTGGCTTACCCGGAAAAGTAAATCTGACTACCTCCTCACGGCAGTTAACGGACGCATAACACGTGGCTAACCAATCCATGCTCAGAAGAACTTCGAAGTCAAACATATCGAGAAAATCAAATTGACAGAAGGACCCCTATCTCTGATACGAACAAAAAAAACACGAAGGAAAAACATTTCGAGCGACAAAAGACTCGCCTACTGGAATAATAACAATCAGCGACAGATCAAACAAGGACGACTCTCGGTCCAAACGCGGTACAAAGTGCGTAGATACAAGTTTAAACAACAAAAGAAATACGCCAATCGAAAGAAAACATCGAAACAATAACTGTCACAACAGCGTCTATCTAACCGCCTCTGAGCTGGCATACCGGTACAATTTCCGCTTCGGTCCAGAAATGACTGAAGTGTTAGAAATGCGCTCCTCTAGCAGTAGGGCTGCATCCATCATGGCTGCATAAGTGTCAAAGTGCTGGGCACTAATAGCAAGAAATAATTGCATGTCCAATCTCCACATGAACCTCTTTATCTGTTTCTCTTCAGTATCCACCAGGTAAGGAGCATATCGAACCGCTGAGTAAACTAAATATCGTAGTCGGACACCGTCATCCCTGAAGTTTTACGCAAAGGCTCGAAACTACGAGCTTGGGCATCTCGAACGCTCTCCGGAAGGAAACGAGCAAGAAATATAGCTGTGAACTTAACCCAAGTCATAAGAAGTAGATCAGCAGCTCGGCCTCTCTCAATTGACTCGCATCACGTCTGAGCAAGACCTCTGTAGACGAAAACTCGCAAGCTCAATTCATATCTCGTCAGAACATCTCTGTGAACGACAAATCCTAGCCATCCTGTCGAGGGTTGTCTACGTATCCTCTGCTGCATCTGTGTTGGTAAAAACAAACTGGAGGCCTCATCCTCAAAAACTCCTATAAGGATACGGAAATAAAATTGGTTACAACAGAAACAGCTGCCTGAGCAACAGGTACAATCACAGTCCCTGAAATATGAGGGACATCATCGGCTCACGGAGCTCGGCTAACCACCATTAACAATCCAACCATCTGTCGCAAGTCTTGAATACTTGACTCCAGCCTAGCTATCCGTCCTGGAGAAGGCGGATCACTCTGTCCCTGAGGGGTAGGCGTACTACCCCGATCGGTCCTCGTCTCAAACGAGTCTATTCTAATCTCATCCCCGGCGGCAGCCCTCTGGCCCTCGTAATCTCCTGCGGCATAGTGTCTGGAGAAAGAACAGGATTGATAGGAACATTGCGATCAAATCAAAGGATTTCCGGAATCAAGGAAGGAAATACAAGCAAATAAATATCCTGAGGTCACTTAGGCGGAGTACCGTATCGTAAGTATTCCGCGGAACATACACACGCTACGTCACTCTGCTTAAGTTACCCACTCCATCTACCAAAGGTCATCCTACACTCAGAAAGGTAAAACTTATCGCTCTGATACCAACTTTGTCACGACCCGAAGGTACGGAACGTGACTGGCACTTAAATTATGAAACGTCTCAAGGCGTACGTAATCTAAGTAAGCCAAAGCCCAGAAATCTAAACCACTTAAAGAAATAGAGTGAAGGAAACTTATTTAAACAAAGCGATTTTAACAAATAAGTCGCATTAAACATTTTAAAAGCAACATCATATTTTCCCGAAAATTTCGGCAGAGTCTCCTTTGTAAATACTGGCCCCCAAATGGGTACAACACATGAAAATACATATAAATGAATAATGGCATCCCCAAGTGGGAGCTAGCTCTTCGCCCAAGGCGGAATCACAACCACACGCAATATATGTAATATTATCGAGCAAAAAGCATAT
The DNA here is from genome assembly GCA_030015575.1 of Agapanthus africanus. Taxonomy (NCBI): domain Eukaryota; kingdom Viridiplantae; phylum Streptophyta; class Magnoliopsida; order Asparagales; family Amaryllidaceae; genus Agapanthus; species Agapanthus africanus. Next base: position 114,676,316 of record CM057340.1, on the reverse strand, counting down.
AAACAAAAAAGTAAGAAAGCAATATGTCGGCTCAAGTGAGCTCGACCATAGAGAAACAACATATATACAAATCTCACGGTCTCATCACTAGGTCGCATATACAATGGTAGAAGTGGTAGATGGAGAATGCTAGAAACAAATAATAGTACAAGTGGGGACAAAAGTAATCCTCGCAACCCACCTACGAGCAAAGTCGCAAGTCCGAGCAAAAGAAGCCAAGAAAAAGCACGCCCGCCGCTACAATGCTGACGGGTTGGACCTGCAAGATACTGTGGCATAACGGGGGTGAGTTGCCAACTCATGAGTAGTAAGTAACATCTAATAAGGCTATCGTAAGCATGCATGCAAATGCGTCTCAATTTACGCATATCGATATGATACGATGTACTAACATGAATGCATAATCAAAACGAAACCTGAACAAGTCTGGTATGAGAAAATCTTTGTCCTTATCGTAGAAAAACCTTTGTATAATAACTGAAGTATCATCAATGAAATCAACAAAAAATCCTTGTCATGCATCGACACAATATATACATACCCCAATATCTTGATGTCTCAACATCTCAATATCTCAATGTCTCAATATCTCAATATCTCAATATCTCGGGCTCCGTCAGTCCGGAACGGCCCATATCACCAAATCTCACGACCACGTCGGTATCCTCCGGATATCCGCCGCGTCAGACATCACCGGCAGGTAGTCCGCTCCTGCGAGGCTCATCGCCATCCCTATAAAAACACTCTCGCCGCGAGGTACCATACCGGGTCCACCATGTACCCGAAACGGTACATCCTCCTCCTCGAATCGGGTCTCGAAAACCAACAGAAATCAGGAAAACTCATGGTGGATGACATATACATCATATCACGAGAAAACCGCAACTTGCATATTTTTTAAAACGATAATAGGTTTATTAAATTCTGGTGGTGTCTCCTAAAATCCATAAATCTCTTAACCACGGAAATCTGCAAGAAAATCACAATCCATGAAGTCGGCAATGATGAAAGCCTATGGTATCCATAATATGAAATACGATGTGTGACTAGAAAACTATGCATAAACGATGATGCAATGAGGCATATACATATGACTAGCAATCTTACGTATCCATCCTGATGAAATGAATATACAAGTAAAGGTTTACAGATCATATATGGTGCAAATGTTTTAGATTCTGATTTAAGCAAGTTCTATAATATTCATGGCATAGCAATTACCAAAGGCGTGTGTGTACGCATGAATAGTTCATGTGCGGCATGAACCAACGGTAATAGTGCAAGTGTCCTATGAGATAATATCATATATATATCCATGATGATGCAATGCAATGAGATGAATGACTAGGAGACTACGCATATAAATACAAGCACAAATAGAAATCCTGACTATCGGGCGCCTCGCACCTTCCAAACGATTCCTCTATAGATGTGTACATCTACTCACCGGGACGCCTCGGCTAATCTGATCCGATCTCAGCCATTCATTTCCGCGCCATATCCGACATCTCTACACCCGATCCTAGAATCACACATAAGAAATTAATAGGATAAATAAATGATAGTAGCAAACACAAACGACACAAGTCAACCCACGCGCACCACAAGACGCGCACACACTTGGTGCACGAAACGCGCCGCGACAACGCCACAAACTAGAACTAGGGTCACTATACGTGACAACAACCATGTCTAAAACCCAAACGCGCATTTACCACGCATTAAATATCTTAGTGAAAATGTTAGAGATCATCAATACAGCAAAATTAATTAAAATCGATTTATTCCAAAAAACCTAGTAAGCATCCATATACCATTTTAGTTCAAATTTTGATGTTTTAACAAATCTAGTGGCCACAATTTTCACTTAATATCTTAATTAGGCCATTCAAACCCTAACTATATATTTATCTCACCAATTTATATTAATCCTAAAAAATCTAGTTTGCAAGATAATATAATTTGGTCATATTTAAAGTAACAATTTGCAATTTAACAACTACATATTTAAAAAATCTACTTTGCTTGACTTAAGATGTTAAACTACATATTTAAACCATGAGCAAGTAATAAAAACCCTAACTTTAATTTAACCCTTCACTTGAATTTCAAACTTGCAATTTAAAACCATAATTAAACACCTAATAAGCTAATTTAAAGCAATTAACTAACAATCAAACCATAGGTTAATGATTTATACCTCATAAGTTTTGAAATCTAGCATGCTAACTTAGCTTCCAAAATGGTTCTCTAGCTCCAAGATTCCAAGCTAGTTTGGCCAAAGAAAATTGGATGAAGTTTAAGTGAAGAATTTGTGAGGTTTTGCATGATTTTTTGAAGAATTTCAGAGGATTTTCTTGAAGAGAATGAGGTGGGGAAAGATGGGGGAGCTGCTGCCTTGGGCTCGGCTCGAAATGGGGAGAAGGGAGAGAGAGGATGTGGGTGTGTGTGTGCAAGTCAAGATAAGCCCAAGTCAACAAAACCCATACCTCTTTCTATTGTTTTCTTTTAAATTTTCATTTTCTTTTCTCTAATTGAAGTGGGAAAACTTTGGGGAGGGGGGGCTGCTGTGCTCGGCCAGCTCATGGGAATGGGTGAGTGTGTGTGTGTGTGTGGAGATTTCACCAAGTCAAGAAAAGTCCATTAACACAACATATATTAATTCATTCTTATTAATTTATTTTCTTTTCTATTTAATCCTAGACTTTTCTAGAATGGTGGAGACACATTTTTAACCAAAAGTGTATGTTACAACCTTGTTTCTAAGTTATCATGGTTCATAATGCGTGCTTAACCCATTCTCATTTGAAATTAACACTAATTAAATGTATTAGTGTAAGCTTAAAATAATATTTAAAATAATTAATTTGGGAAAAATATTTAAGTAAACTAACAATTTATAAGTGACTAAATAATTATCAATACTAGTCATTACATATGTAGAATAGGTATATTTAAGTCTAGGTTGAAAAATAATTATATCTTGATTTTTACGGAAAACGCCAGTTATTTTACCGATTATCGAAAATTTCACCTAAACGATTTCTCAAAACGTTAAAACTTAACTTGCGTCTTATGATATATTGGCCTTCGTCAAGGTCATAAGCGCCTAGGGCAAAAATCTACATCAGGAGTTTCAAAGCAAAATGAAACTTGCTAGTGTTGCATACCATTTGGAATGTGATGATTTTGGTAGGATTCCTTCAAAGTTGTCACGCGATGATATTTGGATCCCGATCATACTGTGAGTATCCGCTACTCTTCGGGAGATTTTGTCACTAAACAATCAATGCTATAAACCAAGTAGGTGCTTAGAACGGTATTAGCGGGGTTACGCCTTAAGTGAAAAGAGGTTATGCAATTAAGAAACTTCGCGAAAGCGTTGGAAAACCTCCCTCGAAGTACCAACACTAGCCTGTCCGAAACGTTTAGCAAGAATTGTAGGGTGAGATTAATCCTGACTAATTCTTCTTTTATGGTTTGAAGGAGGATTCGAGGAACAGTGGGAGCTATCCTGTTTAGATAAACTAATAACCAATCTAAACTTGCAAGAGTATCATGCTGAGTGTTTCTTCTCTCCCTCCTAATTGCAGCGACCAAAATGAACGGGCTTAAGTTACTGCTAGATAAAAATAAATTGACTGGGACAAACTATAAAGATTGGCTAAGGAATTTCCAGATGGCCATTACCTATGACAAGCTGGGCTACCTCCTTACTACCAAAGCCCTCGCCATCCCAGGTCCAGATTCCACTGTTGCGGATGTTGAAATCCGTAAGGCATGGGAAATAGACAGTGCGAAAGCCAAGTGCCTCATGTTGGCCTCAATAGATAATGAACACCACGAGAAGATGGACTTAGTTTCCATTTTCCTCCATACCAAAGATTTATATGGAGAGCAATCTCGTATCGCAAGATATGAGACCTCGAAGAAATTGTTTCAGGCGAGGTTGGCTGTCGGTTCATCTGTAGAGGACCACATCCTTAAGATGATTAGTTATATTGAAGAGCTCACGGACCTTGGGACCACGTTGGAGAATGAGTTATATACTGACTTGATTCTACAGTCCCTCCTTTCTCCCTACGCCCAGTTTATCTTGAATTTCAACATTCAAGGGAAGGAAGTTTCACTTACAGAACTCCTCAACATGTTGAGGAGTTCTGAGGGCACCCTACACAAATCCAGGAAGACACCCGCTCTGCTTATTAGGGAATCTTCCTCTTCTAGATCCAAGGCGAAAGCCAAGGGGAAGAAGAAGAAGGTTTCCACCAAGCCGAAAGGCGGTGTCCGGTAGAGGGAAAGGGCAGGGTAAAAGTTTTGGGGCTAACAATAAGGAATGGGGAATGTTTCTATTGTCACGGGAAAGGGTATTGGAAGAAAAACTATAGGGCTTGGAAAGGCAGAAACCAGGATTCGAAGCTCGTTGTGGCTTCGGTTTCAGGTGTGTTTATGATTGAAAACTGTTTGTCAATTAACTCTACTTACTGGGTACTAAATTCCGGATCAGGATCTCATATTTGTAATTCATTGCAGGCTCTGAGAAACCGTAGAGTTATTAAGGCAGGTGATATAACTCTCAGGGTTGCTAACGGAATGAGCATGGATGCTGTATCCGTAGGGGAATATAACCTAGGATTGACAAGTGAGCAGATTTTGATTTTGCGTAACTGTTTATGTGTACCTAGTTTGGCATGTAATATCATCTATGTATCTTTACTATCTAAAGAAGGTTATGATTTTACATTTGTAAGCGATGTCGTCCACATCCACCTTAATCAAGATTTGATTGGGTCAGGTACACTAGATAACGGTATATACGTATTAAATCAAGCTCAGGTTTTCAATATCCAGAACACACTTAAAAGAAAGTCTCCAGAATTAAATCAGGCTTTCTTATGACATTGTAGACTGGGTCATATCAATGAAATACGATTGACGAAGTTACATAAAGATGGATATTTGGATCCGTTTGAATATCAGTCTTATGCAACTTGTTAATCATGTCTCAAAGGAAAGATGACAAAGACTCCGTTCACTGGATACGGGGTAAGAGCCAGTGAGCTCTTGGCACTCATACACAGCGACGTGTGTGGTCCAATGTCTACACAAGCAAGAAGTGGTTATTCCTATGTGGTCCAATGTCTACACATGCAGGAAGTGGTTATTCCTACTTCATTATTTTTACGGATGATTTCTCAAGGTATGGTCATGTATTCTTGATGAAACATAAATCCGAGGCCTTTGAGAAATTATGGGAATACAAGAATGAAGTGGAAAAACAAACCGACAAAAGTATCAAGACACTTAGATCTGATCGAGGTGGAGAATACTTAAGTGCTGAGTTCTTTGATTACTTAAAAGAGAATGGAAGTCTCTCTCAGCTTAATCCTTCATACACACCTCAACACAACGGTGTATTGGAAAGGAGGAATCAAATATTATTGGATATGGTACGTTCCATGATGAGTAACGCTGAGTTATCGCGATCCTTTTGAGGTTATGCACTAGAATCGGCTGCATATCTTTTGAACAAGGTTCCTCATATGTTGGTGCCTACCACACTATATTAGATGTGGAGTGGGAAGAAACCCTATCTTAAGTATCTAAACATATGGGGATGTCCAGCTTTTGTAAAAAAGCAGCATGCGGACAAGGTCGAGGCACGCTCGATACTGTGTAAAATTGTAGGATACCCAAAAAACTCTAGGGGTATCTTTTCTATTACGCGGAGGAACAAAAGGTCTTTGTTTCTCGGCATGCCCAATTTTTGGAAACTCGATTTCTTGAAAAATAAATAAGTGGGAGCGCAATAAAACTGGAAGAAATTCCAGAACCACATGCTATTACTGAAAGCATGGTGGAACCAGAAGTTTTGAAAGAACTGGACATCCCCACACCACTCCGCAGGACTAGTAGGCAGTCTCATCCGCCCGAGAGATACTACGGTTTTCTCATAAATGGGGATAGAAAGGATTGCATCATCGACGATGATGAGCCAACTAGTTTCCAGCTAGCCATCATGAGCAAAGACTCGGTAAAATGGCTGGATGCAATACGGACCGAAATGGAGTCCATGTACACCAACAAAGTATGGACTTTAGACATTGCTCCAGAAGGGGTAAAACCCGTAGGCTGCAAATGGATCTTCAGAAAGAAAATTGGTGTAGATGGACAGGTTGAAACCTATAAGGCTAGACATGTTGCAAATGGTTTTCGTCAAAAACCTGGTTTGGTCTATGATGAAACCTTTTCTCCAGTGGCTATTCTCAAATCCATTCGGATCCTTCTTGTCATTGCTGCTTTCCACGACTATGAAATTCGGCAGATGGACATAAAGACCGCTTTTCTGAATGGAAATTTGGAAGAGTGTTTATATGGATCGGCCGGAGGGTTTCATAGAGAGTGAGAGCAGCGGAAGAGTGTGCAAGTTTATTAAATCCATTTATGGATTAAAGCAGGAAGCGCGGAGTTGGAATATGTGTTTTGATGAGACGGTCAAGGAATTCGACTTTATCAAAATTCCAGATGAACCATGCATTTATAGTAAAATTGTAGCGAGAACTGTGGTATTCCTCGTCTTGTACATGGATGACATTATCCTGATAGGAAATGAAATTCTTATGCTACAATCAGTCAAAAGATTCTTGTCACAAAGGTTCTCCATGAAGGACCTGGGTGATGCCTCATACATTCTGGGGATCCAGATATATCGTGATAGATCTTAAAGGATATTGGGACTTTCATAGTCAAGGTACATCGACACCATACTGAAAAGATTTAGTATGGAATATTCAAAGCGCGGTAATCTACCGACTTGTCACGGAATCTCCAAAGAGATGTCTCCCAGGACTGATTTGGAAAGGGATCGCATGATTATTATACCCTACGCTTATGTGATAGTCTCTATAATGTATGCGATGTTGTGTACCAGACCAGATGTAGCTTACGCACTGAGCATTTTAAGTAGGTATCAGTCAAACCCAGGGGAGAAGCACTGGACAGTAGTTAAGAACATTCTCAAGTATCTAAGAAGGACTAAGGAGATGTTCTTGGTGTACGGCAGTGAAGACCTCCAGATCGAGGCCTTCGCCGACCCAGCTTCCAGAGTGACAAAGATGACTCCAGGTCCATGTCGGGTTATGTTTTTACCCTCAATGGAGGGGCGGTCTGTTGGAAGAGCTCCAAGCAGGACACCGTTGCTGACTCGACAATGGAAGCGAAGTATATCGCTGCATGTGATGTCGTGAAGGAACCAGTCTGGATGAAGAAGTTCATTACAGAACTTCAGGTGGTTCCGCCCATTGTTGATCCAATACCTCTGTATTGTGACAACAACGGGGCTATAGCTTTAGAGAAGGAACCAAGGTCCCATCAGAATTCCAGACATATCATGAGGTGGTACCACCTGATCAGGGAGATCGTTGATCGCCGGGAGATCGAGGTGCGGAGAGTAGAGACAGAGAACAACTCTACAGATCCACTCACAAAGACCATCCCCCAGACACAATTCGAGAGGCTAATCGAGATGATAGGTCTGCGATATGCCAATACATGGCCCTAGTGCAAGTAGGAGATTGTTAGTGATATATACCCTAGAGGACATTATTGTATAGTACTGGTTTGTATATTACATTTTTGAATCTTAGGATATACACAGATAAAATAACAGTCTTGCTCAAAATGGTAGTATACTACTTGGTTTGATTCTACCTCAATATGTGTATATGTTTCTTTTAGCATATCGCTAATACATATTGGTAGAGCTCTTAGGGTCTTTGCTTGACTACCAGCATTGTGATGGCAGTCACACTAGTGGGGGCTGGGCAGTCTATAAGCACATCCTTATACAGGTCCCTAGTCGTAGGATTATCGAGACGACGTATCGATACTCTGGAGTAGACTAGTGTATACGCTTCTCATCCCAGCAGGGGAGATGGTCTGTCCTACAGCCATTGGTATGTCGTACCGGAGATAGTATACAGGTGCTCATTGGGTTATGAGTTACACTAGACGGACTCGTTGGGAACTACTAGTTGGTATTATACCTATCGTCAGGTAGCAGTTCCCGGATGGCATGAGTATAGGTTAGTCTGTTGACTTGATATCACTATTCGTCTCGAGTGTGTTCCTACTGTACTTAGATTACTACCCTACCACGGCTCAAAGGAGTCGTGCAAACAGGTAGTAGTTGGGTGCAGTCCTGAAGCACTTGGAGGCAGTAGCAATTAGATATGATTCTTCTCTTCCGGTATTGGGGGTTGATATCGCGCTGTATTCGAAAAGTCATTACACAAAGTCCCTGGCCAGGGCAAGCAGGATTTACTTGTATGTACTCCAATAGTTTCTCAGGGTATATTGGGCTCTACCGTAGCATGACTTATTGCGCTATTAGGGGTCTGTCGGTTACCATCTCCCTAGGCCCGATATGCGAGTAACTTAGATGAACAGACCGAACTGTACGAAGATTGTCACAGATATCCTCAGTAGGAGTTCGGATGAGTTTGCTCATCGGCCTTCTTATCGACGGATACCTGGATAGCCGTTACGCACAGCTAGTGCCGCTGACGGACTTATAGTTAAACCCACTGCCAGCGTACTGTTGAGTATTTAGATTCCTACACAGAGGGTTTCCCTGCTTCGGGCGAAACGATGTAGAGGTCGTATGGTTATACGGCAGGGTTCCGCTCATATACGTGTACTGGCTACAGGATGTTGTTCGGACGGATAATACTAGTGGGCTTTGGGTTAAGCCGGATTCTAGTATTATATTATTGGATTATTATTATCTCATTGTATTCGAAATTTTCGGAATACGAATACGGGTATGTATATACGGTGAGGGCATTGTTGTAATTTCACAAGATATGCTTCTAGAAGGAGACGCGTCATTATTTGGATTTATCTATTTTTGGAAATAGATTAATGAGGTGGAAATTGGAGATATTTGTGGTATGGGGTGAAGCATGGCTCATTACATTTGTTTATTGGTTTGTGTTTACTATTGAAGCATGGTTGTTATTTTCAATTGGAAAATAATCCATGCTTCATGTGAGATGAGTATGAGCCATTCTCCACACTAACTAATACTTGATCATTTGCTCATTTTGTTTCTCTCTCCATTTTTTCTCTCCTTCTTTCTCAAGACCCTAATCCCTCACATGAGTTGTGAACCATAGGGTCAAGTGAGATTAAATACTCCATTTGATACTATACATCTTCTAAAATACCCAGCTTAGCAAACTAGGTACCTTAGTTACCTCGGTTTAGATGTTAGAGCTTGAAGTATAGACTCTCTGGTGGATCATCTTCGCCACGAGGAGGCCGACGATCAAGCGCGATCCGGATTTTCGAAGAGCTCAAGGAGATGAGGAGAAGAAGACCCGAAGGACTATAATCAAGGAGGTATAAATATTAATATAGTAGTTAGAACCTCCTAATAATATAGCTAGTTAATGTTTCTATAAAGATCTTGGAGTTAAAGTCAGTGCTGCGAAGTGAGAAAAATCAATTTTTGTAAATTCCGCCTTCCCGCGAACCCGCAGGGTGCGCGACATCGACTTACATATATGAATATGGGTATGTATATATGGTAGAGTGTATTCCGTATTTATACGGGGATACATTCTAGAAGGAGGACACCTCAACATGTATTTTCCATCATTTTGAAAAATGGAAATGAGGTGTAAAGAGAAAGTGAGGCGAGAATGGTGAGAACCATACTTGAATAGTATTGACAAATGAATTGTATATTCATTTGTGCAAACTATTCAAGCATGGTTGCTATATTCTTATTTGTAAAATTGATTTATACAAAACCATAGTTTATTTTTCCCTCACAAGTTTAGTTCATTCTCACCATTTTGCTTCTCTCTCCTCACTTGCTCTTATCTTGAGCTCCTCCTTCATCTTCCTCCCTACCCTCTCATGAGTTGAGAATTAAGCGTGGAAGAGATATAGAAAAATACTAGAACAACTCACTACATCTCTAGAATTCCTAGTGTAGCAAGCTAGGAACTTTAGTTGCTCCACTTGATTCTTAGTGTGGAGCTAGAGCCATGAACCATAGCTCTCGGGTGGATCATCTTCGACAGAGGAAGACCTGCGGTCAAGCTCGATCATGGAGACCCCAAAGAGCTAAGGAAGAGGGTAGAAGACCGAAGGACACTGATCATTTGGTATACCCTTCTATCATAGTAGCTAAAACCTCCTTATAGTTTTTTAGTTCATATGTTTAGTTTAGATTCTAGGTTTTGTAGTTTCTAGCGCCTCTAGATTTTTGTTTTTCATTCCACATAGGCCGCGGTTGTGGTAGACAGGGTGCTAGGAACTCTAACATGGTATCAGAGACACCCAAATGCATTAACTAGTTAGTTACGACATTTAAATTCCGCCATTTTCGTCGCGCAAATATTGCCGACAAAAACAGTCTCAAAAATCCAAGTTTTAGCATGTTTGTGTTAGTGATATGTATGCCCTATAGGCCATTACTGTACATACGATGTATATTGTAGTGGATGCTTGGACATATATATGGAGGACTTTCTTGCTCGACATGATAGTATGCTATCTGGTTACTCTTTGTCTTAACATGTACTCTGATTGTCTCTATGTTACATGTTGATAAATCCCTTAGGATGAGTACTTGACTACCAGGACTAAGATGCAGATCATACTAGTGGGGACAAAGTAGTCGCTAAGTACATCCTTCAAATGTTCCTAGTTGTAGGTGTATCGAGACAGGGCATCGATATACCAGAGTAGACTAGCGTATAGCTTCTCGACCCATGTAGATGGGCGATGGATGATCCCATATCCATTGGTGTTTGACATCAGAGACAGTATACGGGTGCTCAGTGGAGACTGGGAACACTGGACGGACTCGCCGAGAACTCCCAGATGGTATTATATCTATCGTTAGATGGTAGTTCTCTGGTGACACTGGTACAGGTTAGTCTGTAGACCCGAGATCGTCATAGAGTCTTGTGTGATTTCCACTGTGCTTTGATTTCCATCATACCACGTCCAAGAGGGCATGCAAAACGGTGGCTTTTGGGTACAGTCCCGAATCACATGGAGGCAATGAGCGATAGGAGGGGTTTCGTCTCTCCCGGTATAGGGAGTTGATGTTGCGCAGTGCTCGATTGGCTATAACAAGAAGTTTTTAGCCAAGGTAGCTTCAAAGATATACTGGTAAGTGTTATCAGTAGTTTCTCGATCCGTTATGAGCTTCATATCGACACGACTTATCGAGTTACTGGGGTCTGACGTTTACCACCCCTAGACGAGATATGCGACCTATCAGACGAAGAGACCGGACTATACGGTAGTGTTACTGACTGGATTCGCAGAAGTGTGAGCAGGCTTACTTGTTGATCTTCTGATCGCTCAATACCCGGGTGGCCGTTACGTTTAGCAGACCGCTTGCGGCTTGTGGGTGTTTGATATGATCATCACCTACTGCCGGCGTATTGAGGAGTCTTTAGAGTCTTACACAGGGGTTTCTTGACTCAAGCAAAACGGAGTAGGAGCACATATGTGATATGTGCGGGACTGAGATTAATACGATATGTGATACCGTATTCTATTCTCGCGATTCGTAACATTGATCGGTTGTATGTGATATAGCCGGGTTATCGGATCAAGTGTTGATTCGATAAGTTGGTACACATGATATTACTCGGTTATAGCCGGATTATTAAATCAAAAGTTGATTTAATAATTTAATGTTTAATTATATATTTGATATATTACATTACATTAACTAGTATTAGCTCACTTATGAATTATTTTCTCACTAGTTTGTGCACATTGTGTATATGTGATATATGCAAGTGTACAAGTAATGTGTCATGCTTGATGATACATACGAGATGGGTGTATAAGAATTATATCAAGTTTAGGTTGAGTTAGGGTTTACTTATTTCCTTAAGAATAACAAAAGAGAGGAGACTTTAGTCAAAGATATCAAGCTTGTAGAAGCTTGTATGAAACATTGACAAAGTCAACTCTTTTGTCAATCCTTAGGATATTAGTTAACTCAACTCTTAACCTCACACCTTGGTCAATTCTCTACATGAGTTAAGCATGATAGCTTAACTCACCCATGGTTACATTATAGATGAGGATTAATTCATATGATGAATTATTCTTTCTTCTTCTTCTTCATCAAGCTCCATGAAAAGATTGCTAGCTCTAATGGTAGAACGTGAAAAAGTGTGAGAAAATCAATTCTAAAGTGAGCCCACTTACTACTTCATCATCCTCTACTAATTACCATGTAGTATAGGGTGTTCTCTTCACAAACTTCATGACCTAGTGAAGGAATAGCTTGAGTTAGTGTCTCCCCGACGTAGATCATATTCGGCCTCGAAGACTTCGAAGCAAGCACGTTCGTTTCTTCAACGGAGCATCTCTAGAGTCCGGAGTTTGCGATCGCAGCGCAGTGGACTTCTAAACGGAGCTATTGAAGTGAAGGACCGGTCTACAAAGGTTGTATTCCTCGCTCTCTTTTCATATTGCAAAGTGTTTGCATATAGCTTTCCGTATATTTCTAGTAGACGATCTATGTTAGGGTTATCTAAATCGGAAAAATTTTAATTTGGCATGGACGATGCCTCCCGAAACCTTGCTGCCGCCGTAGGTAACCCTACAGTTTGCACTCCCCACGGGCTCACAGTTTGGACTGAGAAGCCGCAGAGTGTTGAATGGGTACCCTAAGGGTTGCCCCGGGGGGACGAAAGTCGGGCCTACCCTCCCCCCCCGAGGCCACCACGAGGTGGCCTTGGGTGGTAGGGACCCGAGCACTACCCCATAGGGGTAGTCTCGGGTCTGCCCACTTCCCCAGGCCACCTTTTGGTGGCCTCAGGGGGTGGGTACCCCCTAACCCCCCTGAACGACAAATAATTTTGGGTACTTCGACCCCGCGAAGGTTCGGACGATTTTCGAGTTCATTTCGACTCTCGGATTGGCTTAAAACAATGGAATTTTGGGACTTAGTGAACTGTTTTTTCCGGCTTTGGGAAAACATGCTTTGTTTGCTATTTGTGCGTGGAATTTTATTGTTGTAGTTTTCATTACTTGTTTCTATGATTCGTTTATGTGTTTTTAACGTCTTCTAATCGCTATACGTCGATTAGAAGGGGTTACACGCATCTTGTTTATCTATGATGTTGCTTATGATATCTTTGTGATGGTTTCGACGGATTGTCGTGATGGATAGCCTTTTATGCAATGTTTGTTGTACAGTTTTGAATTCATTTGTATGTTCTTTTTTACGGGGCGAGTGTCCAACATGTGGACTGTCGTTTCTGCCTGGTTGTATATTCTTCTATTGGGACACGGTCTGGTTGAGGTCGACGTCACCATTGTATATTATTTCTTTTCTGTACTAGGATTTACCCTGCGGAGGAGTGCTCAAATAGCTGGGCTCTAAAGGGAAATGGGCCTCCATCTCATGGCGTTTAGGCCGGGGTGCCTTACTATAGAATTGACAGGCTATTCTCCACACTCATAGGGCGTATAGGATGACCCACGGTGGAGTGCTCAAGTTACCGGATTCCGTGAAGCGCTAGGTGGCCCACCAACTTCGTTGATTGGGGTTGCCTCGCTTTCGGAATTGGCGGGGAACTTGCCGCACATGTTGGGGTCTTGGTTCTACATTGCACAGGCTATCCACACGACCGGGGAACGTCGAGTTTCATTTGCGGCTCAAATGAAACCGAGGCTTCTAGATTATCCGCTTTTCCATATTGCTTATCGCTTTTTTGTGATGTTGCTTATATCATGTCTGTAGGAGATAGTGCCCTCAGAGTCAATTATTGGATCACAGGCACGTGATTGCAATGATTGAGGGAGGACCTATCCCGGTACGACAGTCTTACTCGAGATGATAGTATGCTATCTGGTTTACCTTTATCATCGTGTACTGCTTTAGGTGACCTGACAGGTCGCTATTGCACGTTGATAGAGCCCCTAGGATTCTTGCTTGACTGCCGGCAGTATGAGGGCGATCATATACGTGAGAGCTGGGGTCTACAAGCATATCCTTAAAAGTCCCTAGTCGTGGGAGTTTCGAGACAGGGCATCGATTCTCCAGAGTAGACTAGTGTATACAGTCGAGACCCCGACGAGGGGCGGTGGCCGGTCTCACAGGCCACTGGTGTCAGTTGGTTCACCTAAGATGTATACAGGTGCTCATTGGGTTATGAGTACACCGGACAGGACTCGCCGGGAACATGCTAGTTGGTCTTATACCTGACGTCAGATAGCAGTTCCCCGGTGACATGTGTACAGGTTAGTTCATCGACCTGGGAATCGTCATTTGTCTCGTGTGAGTTCCCACTGTGCTTTGATTACTACCCTACCACGGCTCAAAGGAGTCGTGCAAACAGGTTTTAGTTGGGTACAGTCCCGAGCCACATGGAGGCAGTGAGCGGATCTTCAGGGGTTCGTCTCTCCCGGTATTGGGGGTGAGGTCGCGCTGTGTCTAGGAGAGCCATTACACGAAGTCCTTGGCCAAGGCAGGAGATTTACTGGTAGGTATTCCAGTAGTATCTCAGGGTGTTCTGGGCTACACTCCGACACGACTTGTACCGCTTTTGGGGGTCTGACTTTTACCCACCCCTTAGGCCCGACATGCGATGCTCATAGACGAACGGACCGGACTGTACGGATATTATCACTGACAGGCTCAGTAGGGTGTCAGGATGAGTTCGCTCATCGACGTCCCTTTTGGTCAATAGCTGGTGGCCCGTTACGTATTGGCTTATACCTCTGACGTGCTAGTGGTTAAATCCACAGCCATTGTATTGACGAGTCTTTAGAGTCCACCACACTTTCAGTTACTCAGCTTTCGGGCGAAACGCTGTAGAGGCCGTATGGAGATATGGCAGGGTCCGATCAGATACGTGCGGTATTGCACGGATCAGGATCGGACGTTTTGTACTAGAGGCCGTATAGATATATGGCAGGGTTCGATCAGATACGTGCGGTATTGCACGGATCAGGATCGAACGAATATTACTAGCCGGCTTTGGTTTAAGCCGGATCCTAGTTTAGTACAGTGTAGATTTTGTCTTTTTGCATTTGTATCCGGTCGGAATACAGATGCGAGTGTGTATGCACAGTTTCGGGGTTTTCCTGTAATTTATTACGGGACCAGTTTTCTGGAGTTGCCAGTTTGCATTCCGTTCCGGCCGGTTTTCCTTTGTTCTTTCCCGGCCGGACTTTTCCGATGGAGGGTGTTATTTGCAAGTTTGCAAATAACACATTGTGGAGGGGTTTCATGCAAATGGTTTGATAATGATAGGATTAGAATCTTTCATCCATGCTTTTGCTTTAATGAGATTTGATGTGGATGTAAGTAATAAGCATGGTTCATGTTTGTTTGTGGTCACCTCTTGATTTCTCCTACCCTCACCTCCCTTCATGATTTATTCTTTCCCTCCACCATTTTCCATAAGGAATGGCCGGCCACAATTTGTGAGAATGAGAGAAATTTCCATTCTTTGGTAGCACACATTTCATCATCTCATTCATCTAGTTTTGGAAAAATGAAAGCACCATTTTTCCATAACCTTATTCCTCCATCAAGGCAACTACAAATCCCAAATGAGACAAGCATCATCTACACTACATTCTACAGCAAATCTTGGGCACGTCGACTAGCCAGCTTCGTGCCCGAGTTGCCTCGGTATTGAGGTGGGAGCCCGTAAAAGATACAGACGATGTGGTGCCCTTCCGGCAAGGAGGCGACGACCGGAGTTTCCGCGGGAGATCGGGACGACGACGAGAAGACCGGAGGACTCGGATCACTCGGTATATCTCTTCTCCTCTTGTTGTTAGCTAGATATAGTTTAATGGCCCGATCCGGGTGTTTAGTGCGCGGTGGTGCCGGTTTGCAAAGTCCGCAAAAATTAAAGTTTATCACCGTTTCCGCATTTGGCCGTCGGTTTGACGGCCGGGGCGCCGCCGTGCACTTACAGTGGTATCAGAGCCTCGCCATTAACTTCGTCTAGCTTCGTTTGATGTGTTTTTCAGTTCCGATCGACCAAAATTCCAAAAACCCAATTTTAGCTCACATCAGTTTTTTGTCGATTTTTTCCTTGCTCTAAAAATTTTTCAGGTAGTATAAAATTGATGTACATGAAATTCTAAGAGATCTGGGAAAATTCGACAAATTGATCTGCTAAGTGGAGCGCGGAACCGCGGCAAATCCCCACCTCCGGCCGCGGTTCCGCCGCACTATGGTATGGTCAATTGGTCAAATTTCTCCAGTGGGTTTCTGGGGTGATTTTAGGGATTCTGGAATATTAATTTTGGGCCCAGAATTTCTGTGAGTGCTACAGTATTGCTTGGGGGCCCACTTGTTAATTTTTGATCGATCGGATATTTTAAACACATTATTTCACAGTATTTACATTATATCTGCGACCGTGAATGTCACTCGATCGGTAAATCCGGTCTAACTGCTATAGCCCGGTTAGACGGATTTGCGAACGTGACTTTCACGTTGATGTTCTGTGTTTTGCTGTGATGTTGCGGATCGGTCGTGGGGGATAGCCTGGATGCAATGCTAGTACAGTGTTGTTGTATTATGCACATTTGATATTGCGGGGCGAGCGTCCGACATGTGGACTGCCGTCACTGTCTGTTTGTATTATTCTTTTGGGGCACGACCTGGTTACGGTCGATGTACCCGTTGTATGTATATTTTACTTTCTGTACTAGGATTACCCCGCGGAGGGGTGCACGGATAGCCGGGTTCTAGAAGGCAATAAGCCCGCATCTCATGGTATTGGGACGGAGGGGGCTTCACTCCAGGATTGGCTGGCTATTCGCCGCACTCGTAGGGGGTATAGGATTTCATTGCACAGGCTATCCACACGACCAGGGGAACGTCGGGTTTCAGTAGTGGCTCTGTGAAACCCGGGGATCCCAGATATCTGTATTGTTCTGTGATGCTGTACATTTCTGTGATGTTGCATTTTATTCACGCCTTGAGCGAAATACTATATATTGGTATATATATTAGTAGATGTTGTATATGTTTTTCATCCGCGCTAGTCCAGTCCCCGCTCTGCCGTTAGTTAGCTAACGTAACGAGTGATGACGGGACCCGGTGGAGAATGCGGATGGCATATACGTAAGTCAGTATATTTTCGTTCTTTGTGGTGTGATCAATTGATGGGACTGCATTGATTCGGATCAATGCAAGTTAAACAAACCTATTCTGATGTTGTTGGAACACTTTTCAAAAAGCTGTTATTGCAAGGACGTTCACTTTTGTTTTGCATCGTGGTATTCATTTGGAATATCCTGCTCCTCAGTCGACGAGGCAAGGGCCGAGATCCCATCACCGGGAGTGACCCCTTGGACAAAAGTTTGCGTCAGGGCATTAACTTCACTATAGCCGATTACTTTTGCTTTGCACCATGGTATTCATTTGGAATATCCTGCACCCCATTCTACGGGGAAAGAGCCGAGATCCCTTCACCGGGAGTGACCTCTTTAGTAAAGGTTTTCGTCACTATATTTTCTAAAAAGCTATCCGTTCCTTCAACGATATCAAGTTCTTTACGTTAAAGGTTTTCGCCAGAAACCATTCGTAGCCCTCCGTCGTTTCAGACGGGTAGCACGTAGTATTCATGCTATGTTTGTTGGCCTTCGTCAAGGCATAGTGTATGGTAGCTGCTTGTTGCCTTTCTGCTGCATAGATAGATGTGTTGGTTTGGGACAGTCGTATAGCCTTGTTGACCTTCGTCAAGGGCTTGTACGGGTGGGTTCAAATTAACCTGGACAATGACGGGTAGGACTTGACATGTGACTTATGATTTGTTGACCTTCGTCAAGGTCATAAGAGCATGGGGCAGAAATCACATCGGGGGTTTCAAAAGAACTGAAACTTGCCAGATATGCGCATACCTTCTGGAGTGTGATACTGTGAGCGGATTCCGTCACGTTGTCATGCGATGATAGTTGGATCCCGATTCCCACTGATGAGTTGGTTTACTCCTCGGGTGACCCCGACTAATTCTTCTTTCAGGTTTGGAGGAGAATTTGAGGTACAGTGGGAGGTTTCCAGATTAGATAAATTGGTAACCATTCTGATCTTGGTTTGAGTGCACGCTGAGTGTTTCTTTTCTCTCTCTCTTGGCAGCGACCATTGACCCGACCCTAAGACTATGACTCAGTGACCAAGTTGACCGAACCTTCTTAACACTGGCTTTTGGATTGTCAGAGTTGCAGACCTCATTGCCACTCCTACCTTTACCCTTTTCTCCAGGACACCCCGTATTACTATGAACGTCCACTTCCATTGGACAAAACCATCGTATGGTTAGATACGAACTCGAAGGAATTTGAGGATGGTTTCCGGTTCTGGAGAAAACGGATAGGATTATTCAGTTGTCTTTTCCTTTTTGCCTTCTCTCAAGTTACGAGTACTCCTTAGTTTAGGAGATAGTACACCTATTACGCAAATTGGATAGTCTTCTTCCAAACTTTAGGCTGGTGCCGAACAGTGGGGAATGAAGAAAACCAATTAGCATAACGATGGTGTGCAGAAGGTATTAAGATTAAGACAAAGCAAGGGATTAGTAAGAGGGCAAAGTAAATTGCGACTGATATTCACGACCAAACCAAGTATTTCTTCGCCAATCCTAAATCACCTTTGTATTTCTTCAGGACACTCCGTATCATTACGAAGATCCACAGTTTATTGGATATTCCATCGTATGGTTATATACGAACTCGAAAGGAACTTGTTCCAGTTCGGGGATGGATTCTGGTTCAGGAGAAATAGGAATAAGATTTATTCAGTTGTCTTTTATCTTCACCTTCTCTCGCATTGCGAGTGCTCCTAGGACTAGGACAGTACACCCATTATGCTTATTGGATAGTCTTCTTTCAAACCATAGGCTGGTGCCGAACGGTAGGGAAGGAAGAAAACCAATTGGCCTAAAGGGGTGTGCAGAAGGTAATGACTAAAGACATAATAAAGGGATTTGGAGAGGTGGCAAAGAACTATACGGTTACAGTCGTGAATCTGGAAGAGGCATTACTAGGAATACCGGGATACCCCAACGAAACATTTCAATGTTTCAGTTTCACTGTGTACTGTTAAAAGAAAACTGATTTCCCGATTAGATACTTACTCCAGGGTATGTATTTACCAGGTTTGATTCTCACATCTGTATGGTTTTACAGATGATGAGTGGGAGTAAGTTATTGGGAATTGGGTGATCATCCTCATTATATCGGGATTCGTTGCAATCGGTGATATTTGAGAAGATCATCTGGGCTATTTGCCGGTCGGCAAATATTTGGTTTTGAATATCTGCTGTTGTGCACCAATTTCAAATTGATGTATCTGTACGTCTATTTTCATAGAGTGGGATATACCTTTTGATATTATGTCGATGACATTTACCTATATCAGTGGATGGTTAGGTAAGGAGCATCAAACAGCAGTGTAATTCTTCTTAACCATAAGTACAGTTTTCAACCTACGACACACAGTGAAAGAGTTGTCAGACTCAAGGGACTTATACAGAGTATTGTATGTTGTCCAGGGTCCATTAAGACAGAGGGGTTGGTCCTCATACTATATTCTGTTTACTTTTAACTTCTCTAGTTCTTAGACATGTGTTTCGTAGAAACACAGGGTCTAAGTTTTGAGGAGTTATAGGTATTTGAATAAAGTAGAGAACCAGGTGTAGCAAGTATCGGGATTCTTCAAAGTGATCGAAGATGTAGATACTTGTGTATGGTATTCAGTTGATAGTAATGATAAAGAGAAATTGCTTCTCTTTCAGGTTACTCATAATTGGAAGCATTCCTAAGTTGAGTAACGCTGATCGGCCTCTCTCCATTTAGTTGACATGCACTGAAGACAGCTGCATGATTTGAATCTGGTTCAATTAAATCAGTGCCTCTGGTTCTATATTGGATATAGTACAGTTCATATCTTAACATTGTTAAGGTACGGGGAGTTGTCCGGCTTATGATTAAAACCAGACTCTGGATAACTCAAGGCACGCTTCTGTAATGGCTGTTTGTGGGTTGACCCAGGCTATGACGAGGGTTGACTTTCTACCATAAGAAAGATCAATAGTGATATTGTTCTTGACTCGCCACAGTTTTATTAAAAATGGATTTTTTCAGAAAACAGTAGTGGGAGTATGGTAGAACTGGAAGTGATTCCATAACCGCAAACGATTACTGAAGATTTGATAAGGAACCTAAAGATTCAATCTGATTTGACATTCCATTGGCCACTCCGCAGATAAGGTGGGTAACTTCAGGCACCCGAGAGGTGCTCCGGTAGCCTCAAGGACGGTGACAGGGAAGTTCTTGTTTACCCACACATGCCATTATTGTTGTTCCAGGCTGCGAGACCCGGCAGGAGGATGAGTATAGCGTTGTTCTAAACTAGCTTTAGAAGTACACGTCTATATGACTCTGCCAGAGGGTTGTCGTAGTCAGTGGGAGCAGCGGAAGCATTGGAGGACATCAGGCTTATGTCTATTTATAGACTAAAGCAGATATAGCGGAGATAGATCATCTATTTCTGATGTGACAGTCATAGGTTTGACGTCATCAGAATTGGGGATGGATCTGTTAAGAAGGTAGTAGGGTGTGATGTCCTGGTTTTTGATGACATACACAAAGTAGGAAAGGAAACTCCTATACTACGATCGGTTATATTTTGGTCGTCACACAGTGGTTTCTCCACATGGGACTTGGACATTATATCAGACATACTGGTTACTAGATCTATGGTTTTAGATCTAGATTTGGGTAGTTTCCCAATCAGGGTACTTTGACACCATTCTAAGAGTATTTAGAATGGACGACTCCTGGCACGGTAGTATACCTGCAGGTGATGGAGTCACCCTCTCTAAAGGTGTCTTATAGACTAAAGTAGAAAGGGATGTGCATGATTGGCAAATCACTTGCTTAGGCAATTGAGTCAATCATGAGATGTCAAGTACCACACCAGATGTTGTTCTTGCACTAGATGCAATAAGTTGATATTGATCCAATCCTGGAGGAACAGTCGGAAGCAGTTTTAGAACATAAGTGGATGTTCTAAGGATATGATAACGACAGCCTCATTCGGGAGGCAGTTATCATTCCAGGCTTCCAAGGTGACCTGGACGACAGGGAGGTTGTCAGAGATATAGTTTTCCCTCTGACGAGGGGCAGTATTTTAGACAGGTGGTCCAAGGCAATACTGAGGGTGGCATGGCGCAGGATACTGATTAAGTTCAGTTGACGATACAGTCTAAGAAATTTGGATTTGGAGTTCATTTATGAGCTAGGTCCCATTAGGCATCCAGACATTCTAAGACAGGTATTGCTCATTTCGGGAGATGGCTTTCTCCGCGAACTTGAGATATAGAGAGACATAGAAAGGAACACCAGAGCGGATCCACTCACTGAGGCTATTCCTCGAACGCAATAGTTTCGCAAACGAGCTTTGTGAGACTGACCTGTGGAGGAGTTGGGTGTTCGGTATCACACGGGCTGTGAGTATGCGACATCGCAATAATTAGCCTTGAGTGCAAGTGGGAGATTGTTGGAGATAGTGCCCTCAGAGTCAATTATTGGATCACAGGCACGTGATTGCAATGATTGAGGGAGGACCTATCCCGGTACGACAGTCTTACTCGAGATGATAGTATGCTATCTGGTTTACCTTTATCATCGTGTACTGCTTTAGGTGACCTGACAGGTCGCTATTGCACGTTGATAGAGCCCCTAGGATTCTTGCTTGACTGCCGGCAGTATGAGGGCGATCATATACGTGAGAGCTGGGGTCTACAAGCATATCTTTAAAAGTCCCTAGTCGTGGGAGTTTCGAGACAGGGCATCGATTCTCCAGAGTAGACTAGTGTATACAGTCGAGACCCCGACGAGGGGCGGTGGCCGGTCTCACAGGCCACTGGTGTCAGTTGGTTCACCTAAGATGTATACAGGTGCTCATTGGGTTATGGGTACACAGGACAGGACTCGCCGGGAACATGCTAGTTGGTCTTATACCTGACGTCAGATAGCAGTTCCCAGGTGACATGTGTATAGGTTAGTTCATCGACCTGGGGATCATCATTTGTCTCGTGTGAGTTCCCACTGTGCTTTGATTACTACCCTACCACGGCTCAAAGGAGTCGTGCAAACAGGTTTTAGTTGGGTACAGTCCCGAGCCACATGGAGGCAGTGAGCGGATCTTCAGGGGTTCGTCTCTCCCGGTATTGGGGGTGAGGTCGCGCTGTGTCTAGGAGAGCCATTACACGAAGTCCTTGGCCAAGGCAGGAGATTTACTGGTAGGTATTCCAGAAGTATCTCAGGGTGTTCTGGGCTACACTCCGACACGACTTGTACCGCTTTTGGGGGTCTGACTTTTACCCACCCCCTAGGCCCGACATGCGATGCTCATAGACGAACGGACCGGACTGTACGGATATTGTCACTGACAGGCTCAGTAGGGTGTCAGGATGAGTTCGCTCATCGACGTCCCTTTTGGTCAATAGCTGGTGGCCCGTTACGTATTGGCTTATACCTCTGACGTGCTAGTGGTTAAATCCACAGCCATTGTATTGACGAGTCTTTAGAGTCCACCACACTTTCAGTTACTCAGCTTTCGTGCGAAACGCTGTAGAGGCCGTATGGAGATATGGCAGGGTCCGATCAGATACGTGCGGTATTGCACGGATCAGGATCGGACGTTTTGTACTAGAGGCCGTATAGATATATGGCAGGGTTCGATCAGATATGTGCGGTATTGCACGGATCAGGATCGAACGAATATTACTAGCCGGCTTTGGTTTAAGCCGGATCCTAGTATAGTACAGTGTAGATTTTGTCTTTTTGCATTTGTATCCGGTCGGAATACAGATGCGAGTGTGTATGCACAGTTTCGGGGTTTTCCTGTAATTTATTACGGGACCAGTTTTCTGGAGTTGCCAGTTTGCATTCCGTTCCGGCCGGTTTTCCTTTGTTCTTTCCCGGCCGGACTTTTCCGATGGAGGGTGTTATTTGCAAGTTTGCAAATAACACATTGTGGAGGGGTTTCATGCAAATGGTTTGCTAATGATAGGATTAGAATCTTTCATCCATGCTTTTGCTTTAATGAGATTTGATGTGGATGTAAGTAATAAGCATGGTTCATGTTTGTTTGTGGTCACCTCTTGATTTTTCTTACCCTCACCTCCCTTCATGATTTATTCTTTCCCTCCACCATTTTCCATAAGGAATGGCCGGCCACAATTTGTGAGAATGAGAGAAATTTCCATTCTTTGGTAGCACACATTTCATCATCTCATTCATCTAGTTTTGGAAAAATGAAAGCACCATTTTTCCATAACCTTATTCCTCCATCAAGGCAACTACAAATCCCAAATGAGACAAGCATCATCTACACTACATTCTACAGCAAATCTTGGGCACGTCGACTAGCCAGCTTCGTGCCCGAGTTGCCTCGGTATTGAGGTGGGAGCCCGTAAAAGATACAGGCGATGTGGTGCCCTTCCGGCAAGGAGGCGACGACCGGAGTTTCCGCGGGAGATCGGGACGACGACGAGAAGACCGGAGGACTCGGATCACTCGGTATATCTCTTCTCCTCTTGTTGTTAGCTAGATATAGTTTAATGGCCCGATCCGGGTGTTTAGTGCGCGGTGGTGCCGGTTTGCAAAGTCCGCAAAAATTAAAGTTTATCAC
Organism: Agapanthus africanus; assembly: GCA_030015575.1. Classification (NCBI taxonomy): domain Eukaryota; kingdom Viridiplantae; phylum Streptophyta; class Magnoliopsida; order Asparagales; family Amaryllidaceae; genus Agapanthus; species Agapanthus africanus. Next base: position 114,652,597 of record CM057340.1, on the reverse strand, counting down.
CGTTTCCGCATTTGGCCGTCGGTTTGACGGCCGGGGCGCCGCCGTGCACTTACAATGTCTGGGATGACTATATATTTATATATAGATAAATAAATGTTGTATATGTTTTGCATCCACGTTAGTCCAGCCCCCGTTCTGCCGTTAGTTAAGAAACCTAACGGTGCATGACGAGGCCCCGTGGCGAATGCGGATGGCATATACCTACATTCTATTTTCATTCTTTTCTAGTGTGATAGGTTTTAATTGATGGGACCGCATTAATTTTGATTAATGTAAGGAAAAATAAACCTAAAAGAAGTTGTCAGAACAAATTTTCGAAAAACTATAGCCGTATTATTTTGCTTTGCATAGTGATATTCGTTAAGGAATATCTTATACCTCATTCGAGGAAGTAAGTGCCTAGATCCCTTCACACGGAGTGATCTCTTGAGAAAAAGTTTATGATACTATAGATTACTCAGTTTTCTTCAAAACCATCAGTTTTCAAAAGCGAAGCCTAAACCACTCCTTTTCAAAGCTATTCGGTTCCTTCAACAATATCAAGTTCATTACGTTAAAGGTTTTTCACCAAAAACCAACCGTAGCCCTCCATCATTTCAGATTAGTATTGCTTAGTATTCATGCTACGTGTTTTGAACTTGTTAAAGCGTAGTGTTCGGAAGCTATGTAATGCTTTTCTATTGCATAGTGATGCGATTATCTAAGACAGTCGCACAGTCATTTTGACCTTGTCAAAGGCTCATGCAGGTGGGTTTAGATTAATCCAGGATAATGACGGGTTGAACTTGACTAGCGTCTTATGATATTTTGACCTCGTTAAGGTCATAGGCCGTCAGGGATAAAAATCACATCGGGAGTTTCAAATACACCGGAAACTTGCTAGTGTTGCATACCTTATGGAGTGTGGTGACTAGAATGGCTTCCATCTAGGTTATCACACGATGATAGTTGGGTCTTGATCCCACTGATGAGTAGGATTACTCTTGGGAGATATTTTTCACCCCACAATTTGCTAACCTATTAGGTGTCTAGAAAGGTGTTAACGAGGCTGTTAGGAATATGTATGCCCTAGAGGCCATTATTGTTGATATAGTGGATGCATAGACATATATGTAGAGGACTTTCTTGCTCGACATGATAGTATGCTATCTGGTTACATTTATCCTAACATGTAGACTGGTATCTTTATACCGTCTGTCTCTTACATGTTGATAAAGCCCTTAGGATATGTACTTGACTACCAGGATTATGATGAGATCATACTAGTGGGGCCAGGGTGGTCCAAAAGTATATCCTTTAACTGTTCCAAGTCGAAGGGATATCGAGACTAGGGTATCGATATTCCAGAGTAGACTAGTGTGTATGTTTCTTGTCCATTAGAGGGCAATGGTTGATCCCACAACCATTGGTGTATGACATCAAAGATTGTACACAGGTGCTCATTAAAGAATGGGTACACCGAACGGACTCGCCGAGGACTCTTAGTTGGTATTATAACTATCGTCAGATAGCAGTCCTCTGGTGACACTGTTACAGGTAAGTCTATAGACCCGAGATCGTCATAGAGTCTTGTGTGGCACCCAATATGCTTTGATTTCCTCCCTACCACGCTCAAGAGGAGTTGTGCAAACAGGTGGATTTTGGGTACAGACCCAAGTCACATGGAGGTAATGAGCGATAGGAGGGGTTTCGTCTTTCCCGGTATTGGGGGTTGATGTTGCGCTATGCTCGATTGGCTATAACTGGAAGTCCCTGGCCAGGGCTGCTGCTGAGATTTACTGATAAGAGTTATCGGTAGTTTCTTGAACCATTATAGGCCAGACATCGGCATATCTTATCACGTTACTGGGGTCTGACGTTCACCACCCCTAGACATGATATGCGACATATCAGACGAAGAGACCGGACTGTATGGTAGTGTTACTGATAGACTTCATGGAGAGTATGGACAAGCTTTCTTGTTGATCTTCATATCGCTCAATACCTGGGTAGCCGTTACGTCCAGCTAGTACCGCTGACGGCTTGTGTAAGTCGATGTACTACACCCCAATACTTGTGGGGAGGCGGAATTTTCAAAAACGAACTTGTTTAGTGAACGAACATCGACTAACCGTTTGAATCGAAGCTAAACTATAAATAACCAAACACAAAGTGTTTCTAAACTACTGTGTTTAGGGATTATACCTATCGAACCAAGTTCTTCGTCTTTACGATCTCCTTGTCCTCCTCGGCCTTCTCTAGGTAGTAGACGATCCACCCGAGAGCAAAACTCCAAGCTAAACCTCTAAACTTGAGGCAACTAACCTTCTTGGATTGCTAATCAAAGAAGATAGAATGAAATAGAGTGATGGTTATGGATTGTTTAGTCTAACTAATCCTAGATCTCAACACATGAGGGTGAGGATTAGTCTTTTGAAGAGAGAGAGCTTGAGGAGAGAGAATGTGTAGATGATAATGATGAATAAGTTATGAGTATCATAATAGATATGAAGCATTTTCTAATAAGAAGAAAAGAATAAAGAGTGATGAATAATCATGCTTCATAAACTATCAAGTGGTGATTCATTAGCATGAGTCATTAAGCAATAAATGTGCATTAATGAGATGAATGAATCACCACCATGACTCATATAACTCATTCAATGTATATGACACATAACCCTCCTTAGTCACCATCTTCTAGAAGCTTCTCGTACAATTATGAGAACGCCCCTCCAATCCGCAAAAATACGGAAAAACTTTAGACTGAAAAAATCCAATAACCGGATACCAGTAACTGGCTTAAACCAAAGCCGACTGGTAAAAACTGTCCAGACGACGTAAGTGTGTAAACACACATACGCGTCCGAACCCTTGTCGTAAAACCATACGACCTCTATATCGTTTCGCCTGGAATAGGAAACTCTCTGTGTGGGACTCTAGAGACTCGACTACTACGCTGGCAGTGGGTTTAACCACAGACCGCAAGCGGCACTAGCTGTACGTAACGGTCCCCAGGTAGTTGTCGATAAGAAGGCCGATGAGGAAACCCATCCGAACTCCTACTGAGTCTGATGTGACAATCTCCATACAGTCCGGTCTGTTCGTCCAAGACTATCGCATATCGGGCCTAGGGGGGCGGCAAGCGTCAGTCCCCTAATAGCGGTATAAGTCGTGTCGGAGGGAAGCCCATTACACCCTGAGAAACTACTGGAACCTACCAGCAAATCTCACTTGCCCTGGTCAGGGACTTTGCGTAATGGCTCTCTGACACAGCACGATATCTACTCCCAATACCGGGAGGGACGAATCCTGTCTAACCGCTACTGCCTCCAAGTGCTCGGGACTGCACCCAACTGCTACCTGTTTGCACGACTCATTTGAGCCGTGGTAGGGCAGCAATCTAAGAACAGTGGGACTCACTCGAGGCGAAGCAGCAGTGTCAAGTCTGCGGACTATGCTGTACTCATATCACCTGGGAACTGCTCACTGACGACTGGTATCAAACCAACCAACAGTTCCCTGTGAGTCCTGTCCGGTGTACCCGTAACCTAACGAGCACCTGCATACTATCTCCAGTACGACGTACTGACGGCTGTGGGACAGACCATCTCCCCAACTGGGATGAGAAGCGTACACACCAGTCTACTCCGGAGTATCGATGCTCTGTCTCGATAATCCAACGACCAGGGACCTGAATAAGGATGTGCTTGTAGACTACCCAGCCCCCACTAGTGTGACTGCCATCACAATGCTGGTAGACAAGCAAGATCCTAAGAGCTCTATCAATACGTACACTTACATATTAAGATAGAAAAACCAAGTAGCATACTACCATGTTTAGCAAGACTGTTATACACATGTGAATATCCCAAGCTTCCATTAAGTAATATACAAACTAGTATGATACAGTAATGGCCTTCTAGGGCATAAACACTAACAATCTCCCACTTGCACTAGGGCCATGTACTGGCATATCGTAGACCGATGATCTCGAGTAGCCTCTCGAACTGAATCTGAGGTAGGGCCTTTGTGAATGGATAAGCAATGTTCTCTTCCGAAGCAACTCTCCGAACCTCGATCTCCTGACGATCAATGATCTCCCTGATCAGGTGATACCGCCTCAAGATGTGTCTGGACTTCTGATGGGACCTTGGTTCCTTCGCTAAAGCTATAGCTCCGTTGTTGTCGCAATACAGAGGTATTGGATCAACTATGGTAGGAACCACCTGAAGTTCTGTTAGGAACTTCTTCATCCAGACTGCTTCTTTTGCGGCATCGCAAGCAGCTATATACTCCGCTTCCATCGTCGAGTCAGCAACGGTGTCCTGCTTGGAGCTCTTCCAGCACACCGCCCCTCCATTGAGGGTAAAGACATAACCCGACATGGACTTGGAATCGTCCTTATCACTCTGGAAGCCGGAATCAGCAAAGGCCTCCAACCTGAGGTCTTTTCCGCCGTAAACCAAAAACATCTCCTTAGTCCTCCTCAGGTACTTGAGAATGTTCTTTACTTCTATCCAGAGCTTCTCCCCTGGGTCTGACTGATACCGGCTTACCACGCTCAGTGCGTAAGCTACATCTGGTCTGGTGCACAACATCACATACATTATAGAGCCTACCGCAGAAGCGTAGGGTATAATAGACATGCGTTCCCTTTCCAAATCAGTCTTGGGAGACATCTCTTTAGAGAGGGTGATTCCGTGACAAGCCGGTAGATTCCCGCGCTTAGAATCTTCCATACTGAATCTTTTCAGTACAGTGTCGATATACCTGGACTGCGAAAGTCCCAACATCCTCTTGGATCTATCACGATAGATCCGGATCCCCAGAATGTACGAGGCATCACCCAGGTTTTTCATGGAGAACCTGTGTGACAAGAATCCTTTGACAGATTGTAGCATAGGAATGTCATTTCCTATCAATAGAATGTCATCCACGTACAAGACGAGGAATACGACACTTCTAGCTACAATTTTACTAAATATGCACGGTTCATCTGGATTTTTGATAAAGTCATATTCTTTGACTGTCTCATCAAAACAGATGTTCCAACTCCGCGATGCCTGCTTTAGTCCATAAATAGACTTAAGCAGCTTGCATACTTTCCCGCTGCTCCCACTCTGATTGAAACCCTCTGGCTGATCCATATAGACGCTCTCTTCTAAATTTCCATTCAGAAAAGCCGTCTTTACGTCCATCTGCCAGATTTCATAATCATGGAAGGCAGCAATAGCAAGAAGGACCCGAATGGATTTGAGCATAGCCACTGGAGAAAAGGTTTCGTCATAGTCCAAACCAGGTCTTTGACGAAAACCCTTTGCAATAAGTCTAGCCTTATAGGTTTCCACCTGTCCATCTACACCAATCTTTTTCTTGAAGATCCATTTGCATCCTATGGGTTTTACCCCATCTGGAGCAAAGTCCAAAGTCCATACTTTGTTGGTGTACATAGACTCCATCTCGGTCCGCATTGCATCTAGCCATCGTACCGAGTCGCCGCTCTGGATGGCCTGCCAGAAGTCAGTAGGTTCATCATCATCTATGATGCAATCCTCTCTATCCCCATCTATGAGAAAACCGTAGTATCTCTCAGGCGGATGAGACGGCCTACTACTCCTGCGGAGGGGTGCGGGAATGTTTTGTTCTTCTTGAACCTCTGGTTCTACCAAACTTTCAGTAACAGCTTGTGGTTCTGGAATTTCTTCCAGTTCTACTGCGCTCCCACTCTTCTGATTTTCTAAAAATTCAGTTTCTAAGAAGTGGGCATGACGAGAAACAAAAACCTTTTGTTCCTCTGCGTAATAGAAATAATATCCCTTGGAGTTCTTTGGATATCCCACAAGCTTACACAGTACTGAGCGTGCCTCGAGCTTGTCTACATGCTGCTTTTTTACAAAAGCTGGACACCCCCATGTCCTAAAATGTTTTAGACAGGGTTTCTTCCCACTCCACATCTGATATGGTGTGGTAGGCACAGTCTTGGTTGGAACCTGGTTTAAAAGATATGCCGCTGATTCTAGTGCATAACCCTAGAAAGATAGCGGTAACTCAGCATTACTCATCATGGATCGTACCATATCCAATAGGGTTTGATTCCGTCTCTCCGATACACCGTTGTGCTGTGGAGTGTATGGAGGAGTAAGCTGAGAGAGAATTCCTTTCTCTTTTAGGTAACCTAGGAACTCGGCACTTAAGTATTCTCCACCTCGATCAGATCTCAGTGTCTTAATACTTTTGCCTGTTTGGTTTTCTGCTTCACTCTTATATTCCAGGAATTTCTTAAAGGCCTCGGATTTATGCTTCATTAAGAAGACATGTCCAAACCTAGAGAAATCATCTGTAAAAGTAATGAAGTAGGAATAACCACCTCTCGCATGTGTAGACATTGGACCACATACATCACTGTATATGAGTCCTAAGAGCTTGCTCGCTCTTACTCCTTGTCCAGTAAATGGAGTCTTTGTCATCTTTCCTTTGAGACAAGATTGACAAGTGTCATAGGTTTGATATTCGAACGTGTCCAAATATCCTTCTCTATGCAACTTAGTCAACCTTCTCTCATTGATGTGACCCAGTCTACAATGCCATAAGAAAGCTTTATTTAAATCTGGAGACTTTCTTTTTAGTGTGTTCTGGACATTGAAAATTTGGAGTTGGTTTAAAACATATATGCCGTTATTTAGAGTACCGGACCCAATCAAACCATGATTAAGGTGGATGTTAACAACATCTCTTACAAACGTGAAATCATAACCTTTATTTGATAACAAGGAAACTAATATGATATTACACGTTAAGCTTGGTACAAAATAACAGTTATGCAAAACCAAAATATGTCCACTCGTCAATCCTAGGTGATAATCCCCGACGGACGCAGCTCCCACGCTAGCTCCGTTAGCAACCTTTAGGGTCATATCACCTTCCTTCAGCACTCTACGGTTTCTCAGTGCCTGCAAAGAATTGCAAATATGAGATCCTGATCCGGTATCCAATACCCAGGAAGTAGAGTTGATTGACAGACAATTCTCAATTACAAACACACCTGAAGTCGAAGCCACAGCTTGCTTCGGTTCCTGGTTCTTAGCGTTCCATGCCTTGCAATCCTTCTTCCAGTGCCCTTTCCTGTGACAATGGAACCACTCATCCTGGCCAACTACCGGTGCTGCAAACTTTTTCTTTCCCTTCCCTCCCACCTTACTAACACCTCCTCTAGGTTTGGGTGCGGCCTTCTTCTTCCTTCCTTTGGCCCTAGCCTTGGACCCGGAAGAAGATGCACCGCCAACAAACATAGCGGGTGTTTCCCTTACTTTCTGCAAGGTGCCCTCTGCACTCCTTAACATGTTCAGGAGTTCCGCAAGTTCAACTTCTTTTCCTTGAAGGTTGAAGTTGAGGATAAACTGGGCGTAGGTGGGAGGACGGGACTGGAGAATGAGGTCTGTATAGAGCTCATTATCCAAAGTCGTCCCAAGGTCTGCGAGCTCTTCAATATAGCCGATCATCTTTAGGACATGTTCACCTACTGATGACCCGACAGCCAACCTCGCTCGAAACAAGTTCTTAGAGGTCTCGTATCTTGCTATACGAGATTGCTCTCCATAAAGTTCCTTTGTATGGAGAAATATGCCATCTAGGGACATATCCTCGTGCCTCCTCTGATGTTCATTGTTCATTGAGGCAAGCACGATGCACTTGGCTTTCGCGCAATCTAAATCCCAGGTTTTGCGGATTTCGTTATCCGCATTGCTGGATTTGGGACCAGGGACAGCAGGTGCCGTAGCGGTGAGGATGTACCCCAATTTGTCATAGGTCAAAGCCATTTTGACATTCCGCAGCCAATCTTTATAGTTTGGCCCTGTCAGTATATTTTTCTCTAAAAGTAACTTAAGTCCAGTCATTTTCAGGGTCGCTGCAATTAGGAGAGAGAGAAGAAAAATCTTTAGCATGATGCTCTTGCAAGTTTAGAGTGGTTTTTAGTTTATCTAAACTGGATGGCTCCCACTGTTTCTCGAATCCTTCCTCAAACCATAAAAGAAGAATTAGCCAGGACTATTCTCACCGTACAATACTTGCTTAACCGTTCAGCCAGGCCAGTGTCGATACTTCGAGGGAGGTTTTCCAACGCTTTCGCGAAGTTCCTTAATTAAATAACCTCTTTTCTCTGGGGGCGTAACCCCGCTGACACCTTTCTGGACACCTACTTGGTTTATAGCATTGATCGTTAAGTGACGAATATCCTGATAAGTAGCATATACTCACAGTAGGATCGGGATCCAAATATCATCGTATGATAATGTTGAAGGAATCCTACCAACATTCATCAAACTCCAAATGGTATGCATCTCTTTGCAAATTTCAGTTTCTTTAGAAATTCCCGATATATATTTTTGCCCCATGTTCTTATGATCTTGACTAAGGGCCAACAAATCATAAGTCACATGTCAAGTTATGCCCATCATTATCCTGTTGATTTGAACCCATCCGTATATACTCTTGACTAAGGGCCAAACAAAGTAATACGACTGTCCCAAACCAACTCATCTATCTATGCAACAAATGAATACCCCAGCAGCTACCAATCACTATGTCTAGACTAAGGGCCAAACAAACATAGCTTGAATACTACTGACCATTCATAAGAAATGACGGAGGGCTACGACTGGTTTTGGCGAAACCGTGAACGTAGTGAACTTGATATAACCGAAGGAACCTGATAGCTTTTAAAAGGAGTGGTTAAATCTCCGCATTTAAAAATATCTGTTTTTAAAAATAACCGAGTGGTTTCTTTTAAACTGTTCCAACGATTTAAACTTTGGTTTGTTTTCTTTGCATTATAGATAATGCGTCCCATCATTAACCTATCATTGCAGAAAACAACGAAAATACAACGTCCTCTTATGCCATCCGCATTCGCCACGGGGTCCCGTCATCACCCGTTAGGTTACTTAACTAATGACAGAGCGGGGGCTGGGCTAGCGCGGGTGTAAAACATAAGTGACGTCTAAATAGCTATCATATATATAGATATTTTACATTCGTCTGACGCAATGATATACATTCCAGAACACAGATAAACAATATTGGATTTGCAAGCAATCTGTATTTCTTTTGAGCATGCAAGAAAAGACAGATTACACAGTTGTGATGAATAGCCGTTACCCCACCCTCGACCCCTACGGGTACGGCAAACTACCCGCCCGGCAGTTTGTGTACCCCACCTTGGGTCAGTCCTAGGAGCAAAAACAGTAAAATGAAATAATACAACGGTGGCTACAACCGCAACCTGGATGTGCCCCGCAAAAATAATATTACAACAAATTACATTTACAACAAATGAATTAAACAATAACCCATTGCTAAACCCAGGCTATACACCACAACAGTCCAATACAGTTCATATGCACAAACAGATATAACCATTACAGAAATGTGCAGCCCCCTGCCAACCGACATACTAGCAGTTAGGGGAGGTTTACGAACACATTTATCAATCACAGATATAATCCAACATGCAAATACTGTACAATTTCGATCAATTAAACATCTTTAATATTGCTCCAAAAACTGCTCTGTAAAACTGAAACCTGAGCAAATATTAAATATCCTAGAAAATCCCAAATTACACAGAGAAGCAGCACAGGAAATTTGAGTTCCTGACTCGGCAACTCGGCGGCGGAAGCGCGGCGGATCGGTGCTATCCGCCGCGGTTCCGCGGCCGCGTTGCCGATTCAGGAGCTCAAATTTCTTGGGTGTTCTTCTGGTATCTTTTCAAGCTCTCTGAACTTACCTGAAAAATTTTTAGACTTCATTTTAATTTCGACAGAAACTCGAGAGATTTAGGGTTTTCCGGCTTCGTTTTTCCGTTCGAAATTCGTACAAATTTGCAATAAAGTTATTTATTGTTTAGTGAGGCTCTGATACCACTGTAAGTCGATGTACTACACCCCAATACTTGTGGGGAGGCGGAATTTTCAAAAACGAACTTGTTTAGTGAACGAACATCGACTAACCGCTTGAATCGAAGCTAAACTATAAATAACCAAACACAAAGTGTTTCTAAACTACTGTGTTTAGGGATTATACCTATCGAACCAAGTCCTTCGTCTTTACGATCTCCTTGTCCTCCTCGGCCTTCTCTAGGTAGTAGACGATCCACCCGAGAGCAAAACTCCAAGCTAAACCTCTAAACTTGAGGCAACTAACCTTCTTGGATTGCTAATCAAAGAAGATAGAATGAAATAGAGTGATGGTTATGGATTGTTTAGTCTAACTAATCCTAGATCTCAACACATGAGGGTGAGGATTAGTCTTTTGAAGAGAGAGAGCTTGAGGAGAGAGAATGTGTAGATGATAATGATGAATAAGTTATGAGTATCATAATAGATATGAAGCATTTTCTAATAAGAAGAAAAGAATAAAGAGTGATGAATAATCATGCTTCATAAAATATCAAGTGGTGATTCATTAGCATGAGTCATAATGTGCATTAATGAGATGAATGAATCACCACCATGACTCATATAACTCATTCAATGTATATGACACATAACCCTCCTTAGTCACCATCTTCTAGAAGCTTCTCGTACAATTACGAGAACGCCCCTCCAATCCGCAAAAATACGGAAAAACTTTAGACTGAAAAAATCCAATAACCGGATACCAGTAACTGGCTTAAACCAAAGCCGACTGGTAAAAACTGTCCAGACGACGTAAGTGTGTAAACACACATACGCGTCCGAACCCTTGTCGTAAAACCATACGACCTCTATATCGTTTCGCCTGGAATAGGAAACTCTCTGTGTGGGACTCTAGAGACTCGACTACTACACTGGCAGTGGGTTTAACCACAGACCGCAAGCGGCACTAGCTGTACGTAACGGTCCCCAGGTAGTTGTCGATAAGAAGGCCGATGAGGAAACCCATCCGAACTCCTACTGAGTCTGATGTGACAATCTCCATACAGTCCGGTCCGTTCGTCCAAGACTATCGCATATCGGGCCTAGGGGGGCGGCAAGCGCCAGTCCCCTAATAGCGGTATAAGTCGTGTCGGAGGGAAGCCCATTACACCCTGAGAAACTACTGGAACCTACCAGCAAATCTCGCTTGCCCTGGCTAGGGACTTTGCGTAATGGCTCTCTGACACAGCACGATATCTACTCCCAATACCGGGAGGGACGAATCCTGTCTAACCGCTACTGCCTCCAAGTGCTCGGGACTGCACCCAACTGCTACCTGTTTGCACGACTCATTTGAGCCGTGGTAGGGTAGTAATCTAAGAACAGTGGGACTCACTCGAGGCGAAGCAGCAGTGTCAAGTCTGCGGACTATGCTGTACTCATGTCACCTGGGAACTGCTCACTGACGACTGGTATAAAACCAACCAACAGTTCCCTGTGAGTCCTGTCCGGTGTACCCGTAACCTAATGAGCACCTGCATACTATCTCCAGTACGACGTACTGACGGCTGTGGGACAGACCATCTCCCCAACTGGGATGAGAAGCGTACACACCAGTCTACTCCGGAGTATCGATGCTCTGTCTCGATAATCCAACGACCAGGGACCTGAATAAGGATGTGCTTGTAGACTACCCAGCCCCCACTAGTGTGACTGCCATCACAACGCTGGTAGACAAGCAAGATCCTAAGAGCTCTATCAATACGTACACTTACATATTAAGATAGAAAAACCAAGTAGCATACTACCATGTTTAGCAAGACTGTTATACACATGTGAATATCCCAAGCTTCCATTAAATAATATACAAACTAGTATGATACAGTAATGGCCTTCTAGGGCATAAACACTAACAGCTTGTAGGTGACTGATGTGATCATCACCTACTGCTGCCGTCTTGACGAGTCTACAGAGTCCCCCGCAGAATTTCCCTGGTTCAAGCGAAACGAAGTAGGAAACATATGCGATATGTGCGTGGGCCAGATTAAATACGTGTATGTGATACCGTATTGTAATCTGGCAGTTATCTGTTATCAAGTTCGGTTATATATGATATAACCAGATTATCGAATCAAGTATTGATTTGATAATATGATATACAGATTAATGATTTTATTCGGTCATATATGATATAACCGAATTATTAAATCAAGTGTTGATTTAATAATGTGATATAAATTATATTTGATATAATTATATCTTAACTAATATCATTAGCTCACTAAATATTTTCTTATATGTATTAATATATATATATATATGATATATATATATATATAAATATGATATATATATAAATATATGTGTGTGTGTGTGTGTGTGTGTGTGTGTGGCATGGCATGAATTCTATTTTTTGAAAATAGAAATGAGGTGGAAAATGGGGAGACTTTGGGAGCATGGCTGCAAGCATAGGCTTTATATTTGTTTATTCATCTTGACTCACTATTCAAGCATGGTTGCAATTTTATATTGCAATTAATCCATGCTTGAATGAGTGGGGGTCAAGGGTTTCCATTCATTCACTTGATTCATTCTTGAGTTGCTCCCATTGATGCTCTCTAGCTTCTTCATCTTCCTCATTGTTATGGTTCAAGCTCCAACCCTCACATGTGATGTGAACCATGAAGCTTGAACACAAACTTTTGAGCTTTCTTATCCCCTACTTCACCATCCTACAGTTGACTAGCGATCAAGTGTAGCGTGTTTCTTACACCAATGAGTTTAGTGTAGAGATAGCTTGAGTTGGAGGAACTTCGCATGGATCATCTTCGGCACGAAGATCATCGGGGGAAGCTCGTCCAAACCCTCAAGTGGAGTTTAGTGGAGTTGCGAGACTACTACACGGAGCTAAAGAAGACAAGGACTCGATCTATATGGTATAACAACTTTTCCTTCTCTTCGTTTTCCTTGATATCAAACCTAAAACCCTAATCAACTAGTTAAAGATCTTGTTTAGTCTGGCTTGGCACCTATAAAAATTTGAATTTGGCATGCTTGATGTCACTTGGACCTCATGGTGGTGCTAGGGTAGACTTTCATGGTATCAGAGCCAAAGTTAGAAGAACAGATGATGTAGTTAAGTTCATGAAAACGAAACGACTTCGAAACCCAAAACCCAAAATCGAGTTTTTATCAATTTTCAAATGATCTGTAACAATTATTTAAACAACTGCAGAATGTTGTATATGATGCAAATTGAACACTGGAAAAATTCGAGGCCAAAATGTTGGAGATAGTGCCCTCAGAGTCAATTATTGGATCACAGGTACGTGATTGCAATGATTGAGGGAGGACCTATCCTGGTAGGACAGTCTTACTCGAGATGATAGTATGCTATCTGGTTTACCTTTATCATCGTGTACTGTTTTAGGTGACCTGACACGTCGCTATTACACGTTGATAGAGCCCCTAGGATTCTTGCTTGACCACCAGCAGTATGAGGGCGATCATATAAGTGGGAGCTGGGGGTCTACAAGCATATCCTTAAAAGGTCCCTAGTCGTGGGAGTTTCGAGACTGGGCATCGATACTCCATTAGTAGACTAGTGTATACAGTCGAGACCCCGACGAGGGGCGGTGGCCGGTCTCACAAGCCACTGGTGTCAGTTGGATCACCTAAGATGTATACAGGTGCTCATTGGGTTATGAGTACACCGGACAGGACTCGCCGGGAACATGCTAGTTGGTCATATACCAGACGTCAGATGGCAGTTCCCTGGTGACATGTGTGCAGGTTAGTTCATCGACCTGGGGATCGTCATTTGTCTCGTGTGAGTTCCCACTGTACTTTGATTACTACCCTACCACGGCTCAAAGGAGTCGTGCAAACAGGTTTTAGTTGGGTACAGTCCCGAGCCACATGGAGGCAGTGAGCGTATCTTCAGGGGTTCGTCTCTCCCGGTATTGGGGGTGAGGTCGTGCTGTGTCTAGGAGAGCCATTACACAAAGTCCTTGGCCAAGGCAAGGAGATTTACTGGTAGGTATTCCAGTAGTATCTCAGGGTGTTCTGGGCTACACTCCGACACGACTTGTACCGCTTTTGGGGGTCTGACTTTTACCAACCCCCTAGGCCCGCCATGCGATGCTCATAGACGAACGGACCGGACTGCACGGATATTGTCACTGACAGGCTCAGTTGGGTGTCGGGGTGAGCTTCCTCATCGACGTCCCATTTGGTCAGTACCTGGTAGCCCGTCACGTATTGGCTTATACCTCTGACGTGCTAGTGGTTAAATCCACAACCAAGGTGTTGACGAGTCTTTAGAGTCCCCCACATTCAGTTACTCAGCTTTCGGGCGAAAGGTTGTAGAGGCCGTATGGAGATATGGCAAGGTCCGATCAGATACGTGCGGTATTGCACGGATCAGGATCGGACAGTTTGTACTATAGGCCGTATGGTTATATGGCAGGGTTCGATCAGATACGTGCGGTATTGCACGGATCAGGATCGAACAGATATTACTATCCGGTTTTGGTATAAGCCGGATTCTAGTATAGTACAGTGGAGATTTTGTCTCATTGCATTTGTATTTCGGTCGAAATATAAATGCGGGTGTGTATGCACAGTATCGGGGTTTTCCTGTAATTTATTACAGGACCAGTTTTTTTGGAGTTGCCAGTTTGCTTTCCGTTTCGGCCAATTTCCATTGTTCCGTTCATTGGCCGAAGATTGGTGGAGGAGGGCTTATTTGCATTGTTGCAAATAGGCAATTGTGGAGGGGGTCCTTGCATATTTCCTTGTGTCATGATGGCTCACCATACCTTGACCTTGTAGCTATCATGGTGGCTTGACTTTGTTGAGTTGATGTTGTTGATGGAGTGTGGATTTCCTTTTGATCATTTGTTTTTCTTTCATCATCACTCACTTTCCACCCACCCCCTTGTCTTTGCACTCTCTCTCCAATCACACCAAAAGGGGGGGCCGGCCATTCCCAAATGGATGATGGGATTCATTTCATTTTGGAGTGGGAAATGTTACTCTCATTTGGTATGCTACATTTTCCCCACCTCTCTTCAAGCTCTCTTTTCCTTCACCAATGGCAATTCCACAATCCCCAAAAATGAGACATGGTTCTTCACACATTCTACAGCGAATCTTGGGCACGTCGAGTAGCCGGCTTCGTGCCCGAGTTGCCTCGGCATTGAGGTGGGAGCCCGTAAACGAAGAAGGCGATGTGGTGCACTTCCGGCGACGAGGAGGAGACGGGACTTTTCCGCAGGAGATCGGGACCATGACGAGAAGACCGGAGGACTTGGATCGTCGGTATATCTCTACTCCCTTTCTTGTAGATAGCTTAGACTAGTTAATGGTTCGATCCGGAGTTTAGTGCGCGGTGGTGCCGGTTTGCAAAGTCCGCAAAATTTTAGTTATTCACCGCTTCCGCATTCCGGCGTCGGATTGACGGCCGGGGCGCCGCCGTGCACTTACAGTGGTATCAGAGCCTCGCCATTAACTTAGTCTAACTTTGTGTAATGTGTTTGCATTTCCGATCGATCAAAAAGTTCCAAAACTGCATTTTAGTTCGCATCAGTTTCTGTTGAAAATTTTTGGTCTCGAAAAATTTTTCAGGTTATAAAATATTGATGTACTGGAAAATCTAAGAGTTCTGTAAAAATTTGACGAAGTAACTCCACAGTTGGAGCGCGGAACCGCCGCGAAAACCCCATTTGTGCGGCCCTTCCGCCGCGCACTATTCACATCACTTCACCATTTTTTTACAGAGGCCTTCTGGGCTTAAAATATGGGCTTTGGAATATTAAAGTTGGGCCAATTGTTTCTGTGAGTGCTACAGTTTTCTTTGGGGCCCACTTGTTAATTGTTTGATCAATCGGAAATTTTTTAAACACATTTTTCACAGTATTTACATTATATCTGCGACCGTGAATGTCACTCGATCGGTAAATCCAGTCTAACTGCTATAGCCCGGTTAGACGGATTTGCGAACGTGACTTTCACGTTGATGTTCTATGTATTTGCTGTGATGTTGCGGATCGGTCGTGGGGGATAGCCTGGATGCAATGCTAGTACTGTGCTGTTGTATTATGTACATTTGATATTGCGGGGCGAGCGTCCGACATGTGGACTGCCGTCACTGCCTGATTGTATTATTATTTTGGGGCACGACCTGGTTGCGGTCGATGTACCCGGTGTATGTATATTTTACTTTCTGTACTAGGATTGCCCCGCGGAGGGGTGCACGGATAGCCGGGTTCTGGAGGGCAACAAGCCCGCATCTCATGGCATTGAGACGGAGGGGGCTTCACTCTAGGATTGGCGGGCTATTCGCCGCACTCGTAGGGGGTACAGGTTGACCCAGGAGGGGTGCCCAAGTTGCCGGATTCCGTGAAGTGCTGGGTGGTCCATTCACGGCGCTGAAGGGGGCTGCCTCGCTTCAGGTTTTGGCGGGTGACTTGCCGCGCCCGTAGGGGTCTAGGATTTCATTGCACAGGCTATCCACACGACCAGGGGAACGTCGGGTTTCAGCGGCTCTGTGAAACCCGGGGATCCCAGATATCTGTATTGTTTCTGTGATGCTGTACATTTCTGTGATGTTGCATTTTATTCACGCCTTGAGCGAATATAATATATTGGTATATATATTAGTAGATGTTGTATATGTTTTGCATCCGCGCTAGTCCAGTCCCCGCTCTGTCGTTAGTTAGCTAACCTAACGGGTAATGACGGGACCCAGTGGCGAATGCGGATGGCATATACGTACATCAGTATATTTTCGTTCTTTTTGGTGTGATCAATTGATGGGACTGCATTGATTCGGATCAATGCAAGTTAAAAACAAACCTAATCTGATGTTGTTGGAACACTTTTCAAAAAGCTGTTATTGCAAGGACGTTTACTTTTGTTTTGCATCGTGGTATTCATTGGAATATCCTGCTCCTCAGTCGACGAGGCAAGGGCCGAGATCCCTTCACCGGGAGTGACCCCTTGGACAGAAGTTTGCGTCAGGGCATTAACTTCACTATAGCCGATTACTTTTGCTTTGCATCGCGGTATTCAGTTGGAATATCCTGCACCTCATTCTACGGGGAAAGAGCCGAGATCCCTTCACCGGGAGTGACCTCTTTAGCAACGGTTTTCGTCACTATATTTTCAAAAAGCTATCCGTTCCTTCAACGATATCAAGTTCATTACGTTAAAGGTTTTCGCCAGAAACCATTCGTAGCCCTCCGTCGTTTCAGACGGGTAGCACGTAGTATTCATGCTATGTTTGTTGACCTTCGTCAAGGCATAGTGTATGGTAGCTGCTTGTTACCTTTCTGCTGCATAGATAGATGCGTTGGTTTGGGACAGTCGTATAGCCTTGTTGACCTTCGTCAAGGGCTTGTACGGGTGGATTCAAATTAACCTGGATAATGACGGGTAGAACTTGACATGTGACTTATGATTTGTTGACCTTCGCCAAGGTCATAAGAGCATGGGGCAGAAATCACATCGGGAGTTTCAAAAGAACTGAAACTTGCCAGATATGCGCATACCTTCTGGAGTGTGACACCGTGAGCGGATTCCGTCACGTTGTCATGCGATGAGAGTTGGATCCCGATTCCCACTGATGAGTTAGTTTACTCCTCGGGTGACCCCGACTAATTCTTCTTTCAGGTTTGGAGGAGAATTTGAGGTACAGTGGGAGGTTTCCAGATTAGATAAATTGGTGACCATTCTGATCTAGGTTAGAGTGCACGCTGAGTGTTTCTTTTCTCTCTCTCTTTGGCAACGACCATTGACCCGACCCTAGACTATGACTCCGTGACCAAGTTGACCGAACTTACTTAACACTGGCTTTTGGATTGTCAGAGTTGCAGACCTCATTGCCACTCCTACTTTTACCCTTTTCTCCGGGACACCCCGTATTGCTACGAACGTCCACTTCCATTGGACAAAACCATCGTATGGTTAGATACGAACTCGACAGATTTATTCGAGGATGGTTTCCGGTTCTGGAGAAAACGGATAGGATTATTCAGTTGTCTTTTCCTTTTACCCTCTCTCAGGTTACGAGTACTCCTTGGTTTAGGGGTAGCACACCTATTACGCAAATTGGATCGTCTTCTTCCAAACCATAGGCAGGTGCCGACCGATAGGGAATGAAGAAAACCAATTAGCATAACGATGGTGTGCAGAAGGTATTAAGTTCAGACAAAGCAAGGGATTAGTAGGAGGGCAAAGTAAATTGCAACAGATACTCACGACAAAACCAAATATTTCGTTACCACTCCCACATCACCTTTGTATTTCTCCAGGACACTCCGTATCACTACGAAGATCCACAGTTTATTTGGATATTCCATCGTATGGTTATATACGAACTCGAAAGGAACTTGTTCCAGTTCGGGGATGGATCCTGGTTCAGGAGAAATAGGAATAAAGTACATTCAGGTGTCTTTTATCTTCACCTTCTCTCGTGTTGCGAGTGTTCCTAGGATTGGGACAGTACACCCATTATGCTTATTGGATAGTCTTCTTCCAAACCATAGGCTGGTGCCGAACGGTAGGGAAGGAAGAAAACCATTTGGCCTAAAGGGGTGTGCAGAAGGTAAAGACTAAAGACATATGAAGGGATTTGGAGAGGTGGCAAAGAACTATACGGTTACAGTCGTGAATCTGGAAGAGGCATTACTAGGAATACCAGGATACCCCATCGAAACATTTCAATGTTTCAGTTTCACTGTGTACTGTTAATAGAAAACTGATTTCCCGATTAGATACTTACTCCAGGGTATGTATTTACCAGATACGATTCTCACATCTGTATGGTTTTACAGATGATGAGTGGGAGTAAGTTATTGGGAATTGGGTGATTATCCTCATTATATCGGGATTCGTTGTAATCGGTGATATTTGAGGAAATCACCTGGGCTGTTTGCCGGTCGGCAAATATTTGGTTTTGAATATCCGCTGTTATGCACCAATTTCAAGTTGATATATCTGTACGTCTATTTTCATAGAGTGAGATATACCTTTCTGAAATTATGTCTACGACATTTACCTATATCAGTGGATGGTTAGGTAAGGAGCATTAAACAGCGGTGTAATTCTTCTTAACCATAAGTACAGTTTTCAACCTACGACACACAGTAAATGAGTTATCAGACTCAAGGGACTTATACAAAGGATTGTATGTTGTCCAGGGTCCATCAGGACAGCGGGTTGGTCCTCGTACTATATTCGGTTTACTTATGACTTCTCTAGTTTTTAGACAGGTGTTTCACGGAAACACAGGGTCCAATTTTGAGAAGTTATAGGTATTTGAATAGAGTAGAGAACCAGGTATAGCAAGTATCGGGATTCTTCAAAGAGATCGAAGATGTAGATACTTGTGTATGGTATTCAGTTGATATTAATGATAAAGAGATCTTGCTTCTCTTTCAGGTTACTCATGATTGGAAGTATTCCTAAGTTAAGTAACGCTGATCGGCCTCCTTCCATTTAGTTGACATGCGCTGGGGACAGATGCATGATTTGAATCTGGTTCAATTAAATCAGTGCCTCTGTTTCTATATTGGATATAAAATAGTTCATATCTTAACGATGTTAAGGTACGGGGAGTTGTCCGGTTTATGATTAAAACCAGACACTGGACAACTCAAGGCACGTTTCTGTAATGGCTGTTTGTGGGTTGACCCAGGCTATGACGAGGGTTGACTTTCTACCATCTGGATGAACAATAGCGATATTGTTCTAGACTCGCCACAGTTTTATTAAAAATGGATTTTTTCAGAAAACAGTAGTGGGAGTATGGTAGAACTGGAAGTGATTCCAGAACCACAAACGATTACTGAAGATTTGATAAGGAACTTAAAGATTCAATCTGGATTGACATTCCATTGGCCACTCCGCAGATAAGGTGGGTAACTTCAGGCACCCGAGAGGCACTACGGTAGCCTCAAGGACGGTGACAGGGAAGTTCTTGTTTACCCACAATTGCCATTGCTGTTGTTCCAGGTTACGAGACCCGGCGGGAGGATGAGTATAGCGTCGTTCTAAACCAGTTTTAGAAGTGTACGTCTATATGACTCTGCCAAAGGGTTGTCGTAGTCAGTGGGAGCAGCGGAAGCATTGGTGGACAGGTGGCTTATGTCTATTTATAGACTAAAGCAGATGTAGCGGAGATAGATCATCTATTTCTGACGTGACAGTCATGGGTTTGACTTCATCAGAACCGGGGATGGATCTGTTGAGAAGGTAGTAGGGTGTGATGTCATGGTATTTGGATGACATACACAAAGTAGGAAAAGAAACTCCTATACTACGATCGGTTATACTTTGGTCGTCACACAGTGGTTTCTCCACAAAGGAAGTGGATTTTATATCTGACATACTGGTTACTGGATCTATGGTTTTAGATCTAGATTTGGGTGGTTTCCCAATCAGGGTACTTGACAACATTCTAAGAGTATTTAGGATGGACGACTCCTGGCACGGTAGTGTACCTGCAGGTAATGGAGTCACCCTCTCCAAAGGTGTCTTACAGACTAAAGGGGAGAGGGACGTGCATGATTGGCAGATCACTTGCTTAGGCAATTGAGTCAATCATGAGATGTCAAGTACCGCACCAGATGTTGTTCTTGCACTAGATGCAATAAGTTGACATTAATCCAATCCTGGAGAAACAGTCGGAAGCTGTTTTAGAACATAAGTGGATGTTCTAGGGATATGATAACGACAGCCTCATTCAGGAGACGGTTATCATTCCAGGCTTCCAAGGTGACATGGACGACAAGGAGGTTGTCAGAGTTATAGTTTTCCTTCTGATGAGGGGCAGTATTTTGGACAGGTGGTCCAAGGCAATACTGAGGGAGGCATGACGCGCAGGATACTGATTAAGTTCAGTTGACGATACAGTCTAAGAAGTTTGGATTTGGAGTTCATTTATGAGCTAGGTCCCATCAGACATCCAGACATATTCTGAGACAGGTATTGCTCTTTTCGGGAGATGGGTTTCTCCGCGAACTTGAGATATAGAGAGACATGGATAGAGACAACAAGGCGGATCCACTCACTGAGGCTATTCCTCGAACGCAATAGTTTCGCAAACGAGCTTTGTGAGACTGACTAGTAGAGGAGTTGGGTGTTCGGTATCACACGGGCTGTGAGTATGCGACATCGCAATAATTAGCCTTGAGTGCAAGTGGGAGATTGTTGGAGATAGTGCCCTCAGAGTCAATTATTGGATCACAGGTACGTGATTGCAATGATTGAGGGAGGACCTATCCTGGTAGGACAGTCTTACTCGAGATGATAGTATGCTATCTGGTTTACCTTTATCATCGTGTACTGTTTTAGGTGACCTGACACGTCGCTATTACACGTTGATAGAGCCCCTAGGATTCTTGCTTGACCACCAGCAGTATGAGGGCGATCATATAAGTGGGAGCTGGGGGTCTACAAGCATATCCTTAAAAGGTCCCTAGTCGTGGGAGTTTCGAGACTGGGCATCGATACTCCATTAGTAGACTAGTGTATACAGTCGAGACCCCGACGAGGGGCGGTGGCCGGTCTCACAAGCCACTGGTGTCAGTTGGATCACCTAAGATGTATACAGGTGCTCATTGGGTTATGAGTACACCGGACAGGACTCGCCGGGAACATGCTAGTTGGTCATATACCAGACGTCAGATGGCAGTTCCCTGGTGACATGTGTGCAGGTTAGTTCATCGACCTGGGGATCGTCATTTGTCTCGTGTGAGTTCCCACTGTACTTTGATTACTACCCTACCACGGCTCAAAGGAGTCGTGCAAACAGGTTTTAGTTGGGTACAGTCCCGAGCCACATGGAGGCAGTGAGCGTATCTTCAGGGGTTCGTCTCTCCCGGTATTGGGGGTGAGGTCGTGCTGTGTCTAGGAGAGCCATTACACAAAGTCCTTGGCCAAGGCAAGGAGATTTACTGGTAGGTATTCCAGTAGTATCTCAGGGTGTTCTGGGCTACACTCCGACACGACTTGTACCGCTTTTGGGGGTCTGACTTTTACCAACCCCCTAGGCCCGCCATGCGATGCTCATAGACGAACGGACCGGACTGCACGGATATTGTCACTGACAGGCTCAGTTGGGTGTCAGGGTGAGCTTCCTCATCGACGTCCCATTTGGTCAGTACCTGGTAGCCCGTCACGTATTGGCTTATACCTCTGACGTGCTAGTGGTTAAATCCACAACCAAGGTGTTGACGAGTCTTTAGAGTCCCCCACATTCAGTTATTCAGCTTTCGGGCGAAAGGTTGTAGAGGCCGTATGGAGATATGGCAAGGTCCGATCAGATACGTGCGGTATTGCACGGATCAGGATCGGACAGTTTGTACTATAGGCCGTATGGTTATATGGCAGGGTTCGATCAGATATGTGCGGTATTGCACGGATCAGGATCGAACAGATATTACTATCCGGTTTTGGTATAAGCCGGATTCTAGTATAGTACAGTGGAGATTTTGTCTCATTGCATTTGTATTTCGGTCGAAATATAAATGCGGGTGTGTATGCACAGTATCGGGGTTTTCCTGTAATTTATTACAGGACCAGTTTTTTTGGAGTTGCCAGTTTGCTTTCCGTTTCGGCCAATTTCCATTGTTCCGTTCATTGGCCGAAGATTGGTGGAGGAGGGCTTATTTGCATTGTTGCAAATAGGCAATTGTGGAGGGGGTCCTTGCATATTTCCTTGTGTCATGATGGCTCACCATACCTTGACCTTGTAGCTATCATGGTGGCTTGACTTTGTTGAGTTGATGTTGTTGATGGAGTGTGGATTTCCTTTTGATCATTTGTTTTTCTTTCATCATCACTCACTTTCCACCCACCCCCTTGTCTTTGCACTCTCTCTCCAATCACACCAAAAGGGGGGGCCGGCCATTCCCAAATGGATGATGGGATTCATTTCATTTTGGAGTGGGAAATGTTACTCTCATTTGGTATGCTACATTTTCCCCACCTCTCTTCAAGCTCTCTTTTCCTTCACCAATGGCAATTCCACAATCCCCAAAAATGAGACATGGTTCTTCACACATTCTACAGCGAATCTTGGGCACGTCGAGTAGCCGGCTTCATGCCCGAGTTGCCTCGGCATTGAGGTGGGAGCCCGTAAACGAAGAAGGCGATGTGGTGCACTTCCGGCGACGAGGAGGAGACGGGACTTTTCCGCAGGAGATCGGGACCATGACGAGAAGACCGGAGGACTTGGATCGTCGGTATATCTCTACTCCCTTTCTTGTAGATAGCTTAGACTAGTTAATGGTTCGATCCGGAGTTTAGTGCGCGGTGGTGCCGGTTTGCAAAGTCCGCAAAATTTTAGTTATTCACCGCTTCCGCATTCCGGCGTCGGATTGACGGCCGGGGCGCCGCCGTGCACTTACACAAAATACAATTTTTCACTCGGCGAAAACCCATCAAAAACTGGCCTGGCCGGTTTTCTTATGTTCTCTGGCCATGAAATTTTTTCTGTGTTCCAGTAGCTTGATTTTGGGGTTTCTGGTATTGTTTGATTAGCCCAGTTTGCATGTGATGTTAACAGATTAATTGGGGCTAATACGGAGTGTTTCGTATTCGTAATTTAACGTCGTTTCGGGTTTAATTTGATATGGATGGAATAGTTAGGATCCACATTAAATTAGTTTTGTGAAAACTAGTTTGTTTGTAAATCTAGTGTTTTAGTCTCGGATAATCGGTTGCCACGGAGTCTTGATTCGGATCAAAACTCCGTCGCAATCGCGTATTGTAGCCAATACTCGCCAAATAACTTTGCTAAGTAACCACGCCCCATTGCCCCGACCAAGTGAGTGTAGGAGAACCATGCTGCCAAAAGCATCCACTCAGGTGCTTGTGAGGAGAGGTGTTCCTCCTTAGTGCACTTCGTTGACGGCATCGGGGGTGTGGCCATCTACTAAAGTTTCCGATGAATATTCGATAATGTAGTCGGGAATCTTGTTGAATCCCCGACTATGTAATTGAAAAATGTTTTCAATTTGAGACTAAAATACAAGATTTATCTGGTTAGGAATGAAATTCGGAATATGAGATATTCCGGGTTTATGATGTCTAAGGATATGCGGATTCTAATTATTGCAGTTTTACATTTCTTTTCTGCGGCCATAAGTGTAATACGTGGGGTATCCCAAATCTCGTTGCTATATGTCGACGGAGTTTGGGATACACGTATTTACTTATATTGATGATATGTGATATTATGTGTCGCTGATATAATTTATTGGGTCACGTGATTGAATAGCCGGGGGTTTTATGTGAGATGAGAGTTTTTCAATTTTCATTCATGTAAAATTTGTATATAATATTCTTTTATTGGGGCACATCCGAGTTGAGAATGATGTCACCATTTTTGTATATTATTTACTTTTCCGCATTAGGATAGACCCAAGGTAGGGAGCACAAGTAACAGGGTTCTAGAGTCCAGTGGGAGACCATCTCAAGGAGTTGAGACCGGGTCTCCTAACTCTAGAATTGAAAGGGTTACTTGCCACTCTCGTAGGGGTCTAGGGATGTGGGTTTGGCTATTCTTCACGACCGTGGAATCCGTGTTTTACATTACTGGCTAAATTTAAAACACGGAAATCCTAGTATATCCAATATTTCATATGTTGCTTCTACTGCTTGGCTCTGTGATGTGATCATATAACTGCGTGAGACGAATGTGATATTATATATATGATATATAATAAACGTTGCTTATGTTTTGCGCCTGCGCTAGTCCAGCCCCCGCTTTGCCGGTAGTTAAGTAACCTAACGGTGCATGACGGGGCCCAGTGGCGAATGCGGATGGTATAAGCGTACGTTCTATTTTCGTTTCATTTTTCTGTAATGTTTAGGAAACATCATATGACGGGACATCATTAATGAGATTAATGAAAAGAAAGAAACATAAAGATGTTGTAGAATCAGTATTTTAAAAGCAGGTAGCTCTAGTTTTTGCTTTGCATAGTGGTATTCCTTGATGAATATCCAGCACCTCATTCGATAAGGAAAGTGCCAAGATCCCTTCACCGGGAGTGACCTCTTTAGCGAAAATAGCAAAAGCCTCAAAAACACTCCTTTTCAAAATCACTAGATTCTACAACGATGTCAAGTTCATTACACTCATGGTTTTCTTAAAAACCTGCGTAGCCCTTTGTCATTTCAGTTAAGTACTATTTAGTATTCGTGCTGTGTTTGTTGACCTTGTCAAGGCATAGTGTGCGGTAGCTGATTAGTGCTTATCTGCTAGCATGTGATGTGATTGGGTTAGGGTAGTCGTGCGGCCTTATCAAGGGTCCTGCGGGTGGGTTTAATTCAATCAAGAAATGACGGGTAGAACTTGACTAGCGCTTATGGTTTGTTGACCTTATCAAGGTCATAAGTGGCTAGGGGTAAAAACCATTATCGGGAATTTCAAGTGTTGAAATTTGCAATGAGATTACATACCTTCTATATGATAGTTAGATCCCAATACCCACTGTGAGTAAGAGTTACTCCTGGGAGAGTTTTGCACTTTACAATTAGCCAATCCAATAGGTGGCTAGAAAGGTGTCAACGGGGTATGCCTCTAGGGAAACGAGGTTTATTTTAATTATGTCCGTGCGAAAGCACGGGGAACCTCCCTCGGAGTACCGATACCTTCCTGGCCGAACGATTGGTGAACCTGTATGGTGTAATTAATCCCGGCTAATCTTACCTTTTAGGGTTTGAAGAAAGATTTGATAAAAACAGTGGGAGCCATCCTGATTAGATAAAAACCAATCTAATCTTGCAAAGATCACACGCAAAGTGATTATCCTTCTCTCTCTCCTGATAGATACCAATGAAATGGCTTAATCAAGATAATAATATGGATGTTTTGACCGAACCTACTTATTATACTGGGCTCGGTTCCGCTCTACCTTATGATTGTCATAAGTCTGAGCAAGGAATAGGGGAATATCCATATTTCCACGCCACCCAAACGAAGAATAAGTATGTTGATGCATTGTCTTCGGGTGTGTTCGTAACCAAGAACTGTTTCTCAGTTACCTCTACGTCCTAGGTATTGGATACCGGATCAGGATCCCACACTTGTAATTTGTTACATGGGCTATAGAAAGGTAGAGAACTGGAAAATGGTGATATGTCTCTAGTAGTAGAGATGGTACAATTGTTGCAGCCAAAGCAGTTGGCAAATATCACCTAGTGTTACCATCTGGTAATACAATGATTCTGAGAGACTGTTATTTTGTACCAATAATATTGTGAATATTTTCCTAAATCAAGTGTTGATTGGGTAAGGTATATTGTATAACAGTATACATGCTCTGAATCAAACCAAGGTTCCAAACGTACAGAACACACACAAGAGGAACAGTTCAGAAATGAACGAATTCTTCTTATGGCATTGTAGACTGGGTCATATCGATGAAACAAGACTAGATAAAGTTCCATAAGGATGTATATTTGAATCCGTTCGAATTTACATCTTATGAAACTTGCCAGTCATGTCTCAAAGACCAGGTGACTAAATCTTCATTTACTGGAAACGGAGAAAGAGCTACTGAACTCTTGGACATATACATAGTGATGTATGCGGTCCTATGTCTACACATGCTAGGGATGGTTCTGCATACTTTATTACATTCACCGATGTTCTCTCAAGATACGGACATGTATTCTTGTTGAAACACAAAACTGAATCTTTTGAGAATTTCAAGGAATATAAGTACGAAGTTGAGAACCAGATGGGTAAAGGTATTCAAATCCTTTGATATGATCGGGGAGGAGAATACTTGAGCAACGGAATTCCGAGACTGTTTAAAAGAGAATAGGATTCTCTCTCAGATTACTCCTCCGTATACACCACAGCACAATGGTATATTGGGGTGAAAGAATCGCACCATATTAGATATGGTGTGCTCTATGATGAGCACTGCTGAGTTACCTATTTCCTTTTAGGGATATGCACTTGAGATAGCTGCATGCCAATTGAATAGAGTTCCGACCAAATTTTTTTCCTACCACTCCATATGAAATATGGAATGGGAAGTGTCCATCTCTTAAACGAGTTAAGATATGGGGTTGTCCGGCATATGTTGAAAAGCAAAATCCAGACAAGCTTGAGGCACGGTCAGTTCTGTGCAAGTTTGTAGGATATCCCAAACATTCATAAGGGTATATCTTCTATCACACCGAGGAACAAAAGGTGTTTGTTTCTCGACATGCCACCTTTTCAAAAAAGGAATTTCTCGAAGAAAAAAATTAGTGGCTATGAGGTACAACTGGAAGAAGTTCCAGCGATACAAACTAAAACTGACGATTTGGTGGATCCGGAGGATTCAATAGTCCCCGACGAACCGCAGCCACTCAACATATCTAGTTAGGTTCTTCATCCACCTGAGAGATACTACGGTTTTATCGTAGACGGTGTGAGCGAGGACTGCATCTTGGAGATGATGACCCAACTAGTTTCGAGAAGGCCATCACAAGTGGAGACTATTTGAAATGGTTGGATGCTATTCGATCTGAGATGGAATCCATGTACACCAACAAAGTATTGAATTTGTATGTTGTTCCTGAAGGGGTAAAACCCATCGGGAATAAGAGGATCTTTGAGAAAGATAATTTGGTATAGATGGAAAAGTTGAGACTTTCAAAGCTAGACTTGTAACAAAAGGTTTTCTTCAAAGTCCAAGTGTGTACTATGACAAAATCTTTTCCCCTGTCGCTATGCTTAAATCCATGAGGATCCTACTTGCCATTGCTGCATACCATGACTATGAAATCTGGCAGACTACACATCAAAACCGCTTTTCTAAATGGTGATTTAGAAGAGAGCGTGTACATGACACTGCCAGAGGGCTTCATAGACAGTGGGAGCAGCGGAAGCATGTGCAAGCTGCTTAAATCCATCTACGAGTTAAAGCAGGCATCACAGAGATGGAACATCTGTTTTGATGAAGCTTTCAAAGAGTTTGACTTCATCAAAAAGGTAGATGAACCATGTATAAATAAGAAGGTTATAGAGAGTATGGTTGTCTTCCTCGTATTGTGCGTAGATGACATACTCTTGATAGAAAACGATGTTCCTATGATACGCTCGGTCAAGCTCCTCTTATCACACAAGTTCTCAATGAAAGATCCAACTGATGCCTCCTACATCCTGGGGATATAGATCTATAGAGATAGTGTAACATTTTGGAAAATTATAAATATTAATTTATAATTTTAAATATGAAAATAATGAGTTTACAAAAATGATATCGCTTATAAAATTGGGTATCGGAATTATATCCGTAAAAATGCAATTATACTGGTAAATATGAAGAAAATGTGTGATATATATTTTGATTGTTCTAAACATGACATGAGATGTTATTATAAGATAATGGTATTTAGGTGTTATAAAAAGTATTGTGTTTCTTTTAAAAACATGGATTTAGATATTGTGACATGAAGGGTTTAATTAAGGGAAAAAGAGTTTTCTTTAATTATTGCATTCCTTTAAATCATGGTTGGTATTTGTTAGTTAGCTTAAACCCTCACACTCAATACTTCCTCACCATGCTCAACTCTCTCCACATCCTCCTTCACATTTTTACACCTCCTCCTTCCACCCTGCCACCCCCACCTCAAAACCCTCCACCTCATGCTCTCTCTACACAACGTAACACATATGAATTTCTTAGGCTTCCTCAAACTGAACGCAACTAGTTCTCCAACTCCAACAAAAATATTCTAAGTGTTCATCAATTTTAATGAAGAAAATGCTTAATCCCTTCACCAATTTTGTTCACTTCATCAATCTAGAAGCCACTACAATACCTAAGAGCCTCCATCATACAATCTTTGAGTTGGAATTTCTTTGCTCTCATTCCATATAGGTAAATATAATCTTGATTTTAAATTTTGAAGTGATAGTGAGTTTTACTTGCTGGCTGAATATCAGTGACATGTTAGGGGTTTTGAATTTTTTTGATGACTCTCTATTGATAATTAGGTAATGGTTAAAACTAAAAAGTTGTAGATAATTGCCATATCATTTAGCCAAAAGAATTTGGTTATGTTTTACTGTAAAATAAGTTTTACTGTAAAATAAATTTTACACGAATTTTTAAAGAAGGGGTTTCCAAACTGGAAATTTCATTTCCAGTGGCTGTTTTTTACTCAAATTGTAACAATTTTCTTAATTTTTCTGTTAACAATTTGGAGAATATGAAAGTTTTAGGTTGTATATAATTTTGTGTAGATATCTCTAAAATTTTCATTTTTCTTATTCTATTTACAAAATCTACAGATATCAAATTTTTAGTGAAGATTGTTTTCTGGTTTCTGCAGATTTTCTAGAAACATGTTTTGATTTTGAATTTTATTTCATGTCCTATACATAGAAATTTGAAAAGATATTTTGTGGTATCAAAGTTAACTCCTTTAAAAATGTGTATAATTTTAGTTTCAATCTAAACATCGTGTTTACGATTTCTAGTGATTTTTCTAAGCGAGCCCAAAAACTTCCATTTTCTGAGCTAACATTTTCAAACAATATGCATCCGAGCATTGTATTTTTCTTGCTACATTTTGCTAGTAAGATAATGTTATTGAAGAACGTGTTCTTACATTTGAAGGGGTATTAGCGGAGACGTTGAAGGAGTTGAGACGAGAAAAAGTGATTGTGGATTTCGACGAGTTCGACAAGTTGGTGAGTAGATTTACATCTACGGGGGAAGCCGGGTGGATGGCGTATAGCACCCTCGCAACCATTTAACTAGGATAGTTATAATATCTAGTTAGTTATTAGTGTTAATTCAAATTAATGATACTGGAGTTATTTTGCATATAGTTTTATTCATGATTTGGTGGATATTGTACGAAGGATCATACCGTACTTGTGATGACGAGATTAGCGTGCCGAATACGGCCAAGTTCCTTTAGACTCGTGGAGTCATGTTTTATTTCGTGTTAGAACGGAATACTTGAGTGAGCTATACTCTTTTAAAAACTAATGATTCGTTTCCCTTTTAAAGAATAAATGACAAGGATGTGATGCTAATTTCTAAAACAAATATCCATTTTCAACCCAAGGCAGCTTCCTAATTTCAAAACCAACGTTTTTTTTACCTTTTCAAAGATAATGGTATAGCTCATAGCAAGTAGTTACATTTATTAGTTACGCTAAGATTTACTTTACATGTTCGCGTTATAATTATCGATGTTATACGTTTCCGTAATATGAACACTCTGATAGAACACTGCACAACTACCAATGAGTACTATGCTGCACAAGCATATACGCACATGTTACACTACACCTCATTGGTACTGCCATGTCACTGTAAGACCGTTATACTATGTAATGTGTATGTGGATATTATTATGAGTATGTTATTACACTTATAGAACACTAGCACAAATACTAATGATTGCCATGCTGCACGAGCACAGACGCATTTGCCACACTACACATCATTAGTATTTCCATGACACAGTAGGATGGTTACGTTTATTACTTGTATGATATTATTTACGTGCTTTACCTTTTTTACATGTTAATTATTGCGACTATGGGTATTCATATTGGATTCTTATGAGTTTCTGGATGTTTTACATTTGATGATATATATCAGTGGTATGGGACGCTGTTATATATGTATATATATAATATATCATCAGAATAATTAATGCAAGAATTCTTCTTCTTTACTTGTTATCTTTTGATACGATGAGTTGATGTCCACCATGAGTCGTTTTTATGTTTTGTTTTACTCCGAACCGAGTGGAGGGGGCTATACGGTTACGGATTACTACGTAAACCAGACTGAGTGGGGGGGGTATACAGTTGGATACATGGTGTACCCGGTCGAGACCGAAGGGCAGGATAGCCGCATTAGAGGCGGGGAGCCTAGCGAGGTTACTCGATACCGGAGATAGAGATGACCACGACAGATATCCAGGGGATACTGATCGGGGTTCGATTGGGCACGGTGGATATTCAGGGGATACCGACCGGGGCCAGGAATATCGGGTGGCGATCATCTGTTGAGATGGTGTCGACGATATCTGCATTTGCGTGTCGGTGATGGACACGAGAGATTTGAGGATTTGCGTGTCGGTGATGGACACAACAGATTTCTGATTTCGGGTGTCTGGACATCTAGATGTTGATATATCGCTATCATATGAGGTATACGGTTATGTTATGAGTTATTGTAGCCGACCAGAACTGATCCGGGGGACAGTACCTGCATATCTTTTATGGGCATTCGCATACATAAAATGGAATTAAAAAACGAGCTATAGTCTCGTTATTTTGACATGTCTGATATGACACTGGGATCTTGAAATTGTAAACATCTTAACATTCTTTACCAAAACTGCAGGACGTATATCTTAAATAAGATACCTATTATATTTCATACTATCACGTCTGCTTTTATGCCGTGATATATGTATTCCGCGGCTATTTTAAAGAAGAGGTTGTACATATATATTTTTGGCTACTTATGAGATTATACCTAGATACAGGTCAATTGCATTCCCTTGTGGGTTCATGTGATAGATAGAGTTGCATTTACGATACATCCGCATATTATATATTATATTAGTGCAGGTTATGATGGTAGTACTTTTATGACCAAGTTAATGTTGTGCATTTCGATTTCTACCTTGTGATGTACTTTTATTCACCGAGTTAGCAACTCACCCCCTTGTGCCACAGTTTCTTGCAGGTTTTACCGCTTGGATTATTAGCGGCTTGGGCACACATTCCTTTCGGTGATTGCTTTGGTAAGTGGGTTACTGTTGTATCGTACTCACACTCGTTTATCTATATATTCTTGTACCTAGTAAAACTCCATCAACTTAGAAATGGTATATTGTGGACTTAGAAGCGAGACTTAGAGTTTGTGTGTTGTAGTTGTCTCACTCTTGGAGTCGACTTTTCATATTGTTGATGTTGTTTCTCTTTTCTTTCCTTCGCCTTTGAGCGTCGTATATTGTTTGGTTGGTTGCTTCGCCAATTGGGCGTGGGAGCTAGCTCTCGTGGGGATGCTATTGATTATATTAAGTATGTATCGGGTTTTATGCAAAATTTACAAAGGAGGTGCTGTCGAATTTTAAAACGTCATAGAAGCTTTTCAAACATACTTAGTTAAACTCAAATGGTTATTTTAAAATGATTCCATTTGATGACTATTTCAAACTTCACCTCCAATGTTTTCAAAAAGAAAAGGGTTTATATTCCGGGCTTCGGCTCACTTGAACCGCGTCGACGTCTTTAGATGTCACATGATTTATTTGCCGGTCACGTGCCACCTTCGGGTCGTGACAGATAGATCTAATTGGATTTGGGATTGTTCCAATCCAGGTACATAGACACCATACTAAAGGGGTTTAGTATGGAAGATTCTAAGCGTGGTAATGTACCCGCTTGTTCATGAATCACTCTCTCCAAAGTGATTCTCCCAAGACTGATTTGGAGAGGGCTCGCATACAAGGGATACCCTATGTTTCGGCAGTCGGGTCAATCATGCATGCGATGTTGTGTACCAGACCGTATGTAGCTTACTCACTTGGTGTAACGAGTAAGTATCAAAAAGATCTTGGGGGAAACCACTGGAAAGCTGTGAAGAATATTCTTAAGTGTAGGGTTACTAGGCACTCTCACAAGGGTCTATAAGGCATCAACCATACCCGATTTAAAATTTAGACATGCCGAACAACCCTAACCAAGATCTTTAAACTAGAGATTAGGCGAAACAAAGCATGTTAAACACTTTAACATCTAAGAGTTTGGGATTAAAATCTTTGCAGTCCGGTCCTTCGCTTCGTAAGCTCCGTGTTGAGGTCCCTTCGCTGCGATCATCATATACCCGGACTCAAGAGAGGCTCCATGAAGAGAATGATGCAAGCTTGCTCCCGATCTTCGATAACAAAGATGATCTACCTTGAAGTTTCTTTAACACAAGCTCTCACTCACAAATGAAGCGAACACCCTAATCTAGATGGCTAAGATAGATTAGGATGATGAAGTAGGATCTTAGCTCTCATTTATTTTCATTAACTCACTCATTTTCATCACTTCATAAAAAGCTAGAAAGCTTTTCATGAAAGAAGAAGGAAGAAGAAGAACCATTTCTTTTGTGATGAATAATGAATTGTGTGTTAGGTTAGAAATGCAATCATGGTTCAAGTGAGAAGATTTAACCATTGTAGAGAGTTTACCATGGTCAAGGGTTTGGGTTGGGTTAAGGAAATATCAACAAAATATCTTTAACAAATATCTTTGCTTAAAACAAAAGCAAAACTTCTAGAAACTTCTAGAAAAGCTTAACCCAAATCAAACCCTAACCATGTTTAATCTCCACTAAACATGTTACATTAATAACCCTAACATGTTACAATATTATATATCACATATACAATATTTATTGTAACAAAATAAAATAATACAATTAACATATATCGCATATATATCAATGTATTACCCGAGTGAGAAAAAGAATCTTTTAGTGAGCTTATAGCAGTTAATGTAATTTAATATATCAAATATATAATTATACATTAAATTATCGAATCAACATTTGATCCGATAATCCGGCTATTTCACAAATAACCGACTAATATTATCTGTATCAATTCATCGAATCAACACTTGATCCGATGACCCGGCTATATCACATATACCCGGCCGATATCTCATATCGCGAGAATCTAATACGGTATCACATATACGTATTGTTCCCGGTCCCGCACATATCATATATGTGCTCCTACTCCGTTTTGCCTGAGTCAAGAAACCTCTGTGTAGGACTCTAAAGAATCGTCAATACGTCGGCAGTAGGTATTGATCATATAAAACACCAACAAGCAGCAAGCGGTCAGCTAAACGTAACAGCCACCCAGGTATTGAGCGATCAGAAGATCAACAAGCAAGCCTGTACATTCTCCTACGAATCCAATCAGTAACACTCCCGTACAGTCCGGTCTCTTCGTCTGATATGTCCCATATTTCGTCTAGGGGTGGTATACGTCAGACCCCAGTAGCTTGATAAGTCGTGTCGATATGAGGTCTATAACAGTTCGAGAAACTACTGATAACACTTACCAGTAAATCTCAGCAACCCTTGCCAGGGATTTCCAGTTATAGCCAATCGAACACAGCGCAACATCAACTCCCTATACCGAGAGAGACGAATCCCCTCCTATCGCTCATTGCCTCCATGTGATTCGGGACTGTACCCAAAAGCTACCTTTTTGCATGCCCTCTTGGACGTGGTATGATGGAAATAAAAGCACAATGGGAATCACACAAGACTCTATGACGATCTCGGGTCTACAGACTAACCTGTACCAGTGTCACCAGAGAACTACCATCTGACGTGAGGTATAATACCATCTGGGATTTCTCGGCGAGTCCGTCCAGTGTACCCAGTCTCCACTGAGCACCCGTACACCATCCTTGATGTCAAACACTGATGGATTTGGGATCATCCATCGCCCATCACATGGGTCAAGATGCGTATACACTAGTTTACTCTGGTGTATTGATGCCCTGTCTCGATACACCCTTGACTAGGAACAGTTATAGGATGTACTCGTCGACTACCGTAGCCCCACTAGTATGATCTCACCATAGTCCCAGTAGTCGAGTACATATCCTAAGGGCTTTATCAACATGTAACATAGAGACAGTCAGAGTACATGTTAAGATAAAGAGCAACCAGATAGCGTTGTATCATGTCGAGCAAGAAAGTCCTCCCTATATATGTCCAAGCATCCACTACAATATACATTGTATGTACAGTAATGGCCTCTAGGGCATACATATAACTAACAATCTCCCACTTGCACTAGGGCCATCTGTTGTAGTATATCATACCCAACAATCAGCTGTGGTTGAAGTATCTTATACTCAACCATCCCATAAAAGTCTCTACTGGGAAATAGGCCTTTGCGAGTGGATCCGCGCTGTTGTCTTCTGTGTCTACTCACCTAACATCGATCTCCCTGAATATCAACCATCTCTATGATCAGGTGATATTGCCTAAGAATTATATCTGTATTTCTGATGGGATGGGGAGTTCCTTGGCATAAGCCACAACTCCATTGTCGCACAATGGTTGGAACGAAGTTCATCCCATGAACTTATATATATCCAGACTGCCTCTTTGGTAGCATCCTTGGTAACGATGTATCTTGCCTTTAATCGTCTAGTTTGTCACGGTATCTAACTTGGAACTCTTCCAACATACCGTCCCTTCACTGAGGGTAAAGACAATGCCTGCGACTGACATTCAGTCGTCCTTATCACCCTGGAACCATTCCAGTGATTCTCCCCAGGATCGATTGATACCATCTCACTACAACTAGTAAGAATCCTAACATCCAATTTAGATCTATCTCATAGATCCAAAACCCAGGATTTAGGAGGTATCACTTTGATCCTATATAGAGAATCCTTGTGATAAGCGGAGATTGACCAAGCGTAGCATAGGAAACTCCTTCCCTATCAAGAGTATTTCATCCATGTACTCTACGAGGATCACCACCATACTCTCTACTACCTTTTTGTATATGAAAGGTTTATCTACCATTTTGATGAAGTCAAACTCTTTGACTACCTTATCAAAACAGACGTTCCAACTCCGCGATGCCTGATTTATCACATAAAACATCTTACTCACGTTTCCGCTGCTCCTACTGTCTACGAAGCCCTCTGGCTGTGTACTTATAGACGCTATCTTCCAAATCATCATTTAGAAAAGCAGTCATGACACCCAACCGCCTGATATCGTAGTCATGGTATGTAGCCGTGGCAAGTAGGATCTGGAAGGACTTAAGCATAGCTTTGAAAGTCTCAACTTTTCCATGTACACCAAGTAATCTTCTCAAGATATACTTGCTCCTGATGGGGATTTAACCCTTCAGATAAAGCAACCAAAGTCCATACTTTGTTGGTGTATAAGGATTCTATCTCAGATCGATAAGCATCCAGCCATTCTTACAGAGTCCCACTCCTGATGGCCAGCTCGAAACTAGTTGGGTCATCATCTCATGATGCAATCCTCGCTCCCACTGTCATAGAGAAAACCGAAGTATCTCTCAGGTGGGTGAGGAACCCTACTAGATCGGCGGAGAGGCTGATGTTCGTTGGAAATATTGAATCCTTTGGTTCTACCAAATCATCAGTTGCAGTCTGTATAGCTGGAACTCTTTCCAGTTCTACCTCATGACCACTAATTTCTTTACAAGAAATTCCCTTTCACAAAGGTGGCATGTTCAGAAACAAAACATCTTTTGTTCCTCGGTTAGGTAGAAGATATTCCCTTACGAATGCTTGGGATATCCAACAAACTTCTACAGAACTGACTTTGCCTCGAGCTTGTCCGGATTATGCTTTTAGACATAGGCTGGACAACCCCAAATCTTAACATACTTAAGATATGGGCTCTTCCCATTCCATATCACATATGAAGTGGGAGGCAACAGAGTTGATTGGAACCCTATTCAATAGGTATGCAGCTTCTCAAGTGCATAACTCCCAAAAGGAAATAGGAAACTCAGTAGTACTCATCATAGAGCACACCATATCACATAGGGTGTGATTGCTCCGCCCCGATACACCATCGTGCTATGGTGTATACAGAGGAGTAATGATGAGAGAGAATCTCATTCTCCTTTAGAATAGTCCAGGAATCCCGTGCTCAAGTATTCTCCTCCTTGATCTCATCAAAGGACATAATACTTATACCCGTTTTTTTTTGGTTCTCTACTTCTAACTTATATTCTGTGATTATCTCAAAAGTTTCGGACTTGTGTTTCAACAGGAACATATGTCTGAATCTTGAGAGATCATCTGTGAATATAATGAAGTACAAAAAACCGGTCTTGGCATGTGTAGACAGGGGACCTTCATACATCAGCATGTATCAATCCCAAGAGTTCACTAACTCTTTCTCTGTTTCCAATAAACGGAGTTGTGGTCATCTTATCTCTGTGACATGACCGGCAAGTTTCACAAGATGTAAATTCAAACTAATTTAAATATGTATCTATATGTAACTTCAGCTAGTCGGGTAGCATTGACATGACCTAGTCTATAATGCCTCAAGAAGGATTCGTTCATTTTTGAACTCATCCTCTTGTGTTTGTTCTGTACGTTAAGAACCGTGGTTTGATTTAGAATGTCTATGCTTTTAGATAACGCGCCTGAACCGATCGACTCTTGATATAGGAAATGTTCAAAACATTATCCAACAATACAAAATTATATCCTTCTTTACTAATAAAGAGACTGATATGATATTGTATATCAGGTTCGGTATCTAATAACATTCGTTCAGAATCAATGTATTCTGGTAATACAGGGTGATAACTACCAACAGACTTGGCTGCAACACTTGCACCGTTTCTATCTCATGAAATTTATCACCCGTTCTCAGTTCTCTACCTATCTGTAGCCTATGTAATAAATTACATATGTGGGATCCTGATCCGGTATCACATACCCAGGACGTAAAGGATATTGAGAAACAGTTCTGTGTAATGAACACACCCGAAGAAGATGCATCAACATGTACTTTCTTCGTTTGGGCGGCACGGGAATTCTGGTAATCCCCTATTTCCTGCTCTGTCTTATAACAATTATAAGTTCGAGCGGGACCAACGTTCCCTAGCGCAGTATAACAAGCGGGTTCGGTCAATACATCCGTATTATTATCTTGATTAAGGCATGACATAGTCGCAACCAGGAGAGAGAGAGAGAAGAAAACACTCAGCGTGCGCTTTTACAAGATTAGATTGGTTATCAATTTATCTAATCAGGATGTCACCCACTGTTTTAGTCAAATCTTCCTTCAAACCCTAAAAGGAAAGACTAGCCGGGATTAATTACACTCTACAAGTTCGCCAATCTTTCAGCCAGGCCAATGCCGGTACTTTGAGGGAGGTTCCCCGTGCTTTCGCACGAACCTAATTAAAATAAACCTCGTCTTCCCAGGGGCGTAACCCCGTTGACATCTTTCTAGACACCTACTTGATCGGCTAATTGTAATGTGTAAAACTCTCCCAGGAGTAACTCTTACTCGCAGCGGGTATCGGGATCCAACTATCTCATAGAAGGTATGCAATCTCATTGCAAATTTCAACACTTGAAATTCCCGATAATATTTTGCCCCTAGCAACTTAAGACCTTGGCTAAGGTCAACAAATCATAAGTGCTAGCCAAGTTTAACCCGTCATTTCCCGATTGAATTAAACCCACCCGCACGACCCTTGGCTAAGGTCAACAAAGTCGCACGACTACCCTAACTAAATCGCATCATATGCTTATACAAATAAGCGCTAATCAGCTACCGCACACTACGCCTTGGCTAAGGTCAACAAACGCAGCACGAATACTAACCAGTACTTATCTGAAATGACGAAGGGCTACGACAGGTTTTTAAGAAAACCCTTTGCGTAATGAACTTGATATCTTTGTAGAATCGAGTGATTTTAAATGGAGTGTTTTTTAGGCTTTTCTAGTTTTTCTAAATAGGTCACTCCCGGTGAAGGGATCGTCGGCTCTTTCCTCATCGAATAAGGTGCAGGATATTTCACAAATATCACTATGGGAAGCAAAAACTATAGAAACAATCAAAAGACAAACCGAGTTTGTAGCATCTGCTAGTTTCGCTAAAGAGGTCACTCCCGGTGAAGGGATCTCGGCTCTTTCCTTATCGAATAAGGTGCTGGATGTTCTATAAGGAACACCGCTATGCAAAGCAAGAACTAGAGCTACCAGTTTTTAAACAAGTTTCTACAACATTTTTAGGTTTCTTTTAATTCCATTAATCTCATTAATGAAGTCTCATTTTATTATGCTTCACAAGCATCACTTTTGAAACGAAATCTGCAATATAACATATATCTCATATATATAATATAAACTTTCGTCTCAGGCAGTAATATGATCTCATCACAGAACATTGCAGCAAAAGAACATATATGAAATATTGGATATACTAGGAGGTCCATGTTTTAGTACGTGCCTGTATAAAACACGGATTCCACGGTCGCGATGAATAGCCAAACCCACATCCCTAGACCCCTACGAGAGCGGCAAGCAACACTGGCAATTCTAGGGTTAGGAGACCCGGTCTCGACTCCTCGAGATGGTCTCCCACTGGACCCTAGAACCCGGTTGCTCGTGCTCCCCGCCTTGGGCCTACCTAATGCGGAAAAGTAAATAATATACAATGGTGATATCATCCTCAGCCCGGAAGTGCCCCAATAAAAGAATATTACATACAAATGAATTTTACATGAATGAAAATAAAAAACTCTCATCTCACATAAAACCCCCGGCTATTCAGAACACGACGATCCAATATAACATATCACATCAACACATAATATCTCATATCATCAACATAAGCAAGTATGCGTATCCCCATTGTCGTTGATGTATAGAAATGAAGCCAGTGATACACCACATACTACGCTTACGGTCGCAGAAAAGAAAGTGCAAAACTACAACAGTTGGAATCCGCAACCTCCTTAGACATCGCATGCCTAACCAAATGAATTCCTTAGATATCGCATGCCTAACAATTATAAACCCCGCATTTTAGTCTCTTTATCGAAAACTTTTTTCAATATCTAGTCAGGCAATTCAACAAGATTCCCGACATCCTGATCGAATGCTCGTCGCAAACTTTAGTAGACGGCCGCACCCCCGGATGCCGTCGACGAAGTGCACTAAGGCGGAACACCCTGCCGCGAGCACCCGAACGGAAGCTTTTGGCGACGGGGTTCTCCTACAGTCACTTGGTCGGGGCTATGGGACGTGGCTATCTATTAAGTTTACCCTGCGAGTATCCACGCACGCTATGTGATTGCGACGGAATTTTGATCACATCAAAATTCCGTGGCAACCGATCATCTGAGACTGAACTACTAGATTTATAACATTTAAATTAGTTATCTCATAACTACTTGTGGATTCAAAATATTGTATCACATTCCAGATAAATAGACAATGTTAAACTTTTCGATCGAATAAACAAACACCCAAGTTTTCCCAAATAGCTCAACACTTGAGCGGAGTTCAAAAAATATCCATCACATGCCACAGTACCAATGGTCCAGCCGTAGAAGGGTCAAGCCAACGCCTCACATGTGGCAACGCCGTACTGCCCTAAACCCTAAGGTTCAGAGGCGGTTCAGACGGTCACATAATCGATTTAAGGTTTGTGTTCTTCTAGAGGGTCCACCACGTTACTTGCACGATTTTCTGAAAGATTCAAACTCAAGAAAAAATCAAACTTTTGAAAATTTTCTAACAGGGGAAAAAGTGAGTTATTGATATCCGTTCGAACTTTTTAACACGTTCTAAAAATTATCCGGAAAAACTTAAACGAAGTTAAATTATCCGATCGAATCAATGAGTCCCCAATACATCCCAGAAAACTCAACACATGAGAAGAATTAAAAATCCCCAGAACTATGAAAAAGGACCCAAGAATTAATACCTAAAGTATCAGGGACCAACTCTAAATTATGGCCGCGGAACCGCCGCCAAACCGTTGGTTTGGCCGCGGTTCCGCGCTCACCTGATCGAGTTGGTGTACCGTACTTCACTGTAATTCTTAGATTTACCTGCTTTATTTTCTGAGTATTTTTAATACGAAAAAATCAACATTTAAAAAAATTTCCAGAGAAGAGGTTTGTGTCGGGGTTTCGGGGTTTGATCAGACTTTAAACTTCGCCTAGACTTCTCCTAAAGCTCTAGCTTGGCTCTGATACCTCTGTAGGGTTACTAGGCACTGTCACAAGGGTCTATAAGGCATCAATCATACCCGATTTAAAATTTAGACGTGCCGAACAACCCTAACCAAGATCTTTAAACTAGAGATTAGACGAAACAAAGCATGTTAAACACTTTAACATCTAAGAGTTTGGGATTACAACCTTTGTAGTCCGGTCCTTCGCTTCATAAGCTCCGTGTTGAGGTCCCTTCGCTGCGATCATCATATACCCAGACTCAAGAGAGGCTCCACGAAGAGAATGATGTAAGCTTGCTCCCGATCTTCGATAACAAAGATGATCTACCTTGAAGTTTCTTTAACACAAGCTCTCACTCACAAATGAAGCGAACACCCTAATCTAGATGGCTAAGATAGATTAGGATGATGAAGTAGGATTTTAGCTCTCATTTATTTTCATTAACTCACTCATTTTCATCACTTCATAAAAAGCTAGAAAGCTTTTCATGAAAGAAGAAGGAAGAAGAAGAACCATTTCTTTTGTGATGAATAATGAATTGTGTGTTAGGTTAGAAATGCAATCATGGTTCAAGTGAGAAGACTTAACCATTGTAGAGAGTTTACCATGGTCAAGGGTTTGGGTTGGGTTAAGGAAATATCAACAAAATATCTTTAACAAATATCTTTGCTTAAAACAAAAACAAAGCTTTTAGAAACTTCTAGAAAAACTTAAGCCAAATCAAACCCTATCCATGTTTAATCTCCACTAAACATGTTGCATTAATAATCCTAACATGTTACAATATTATATATCACATATATAATATTTATTGTAACAAAATAAAATAGTACAATTAACATATATCGTATATATATCAATGTATTACCCGAGTGAGAAAAAGAATCTTTTAGTGAGCTTATAGCAGTTAATGTAATTTAATATA
Organism: Agapanthus africanus; assembly: GCA_030015575.1. NCBI lineage: Eukaryota > Viridiplantae > Streptophyta > Magnoliopsida > Asparagales > Amaryllidaceae > Agapanthus > Agapanthus africanus. Next base: position 114,611,020 of record CM057340.1, on the reverse strand, counting down.
TCAAATATATAATTATACATTAAATTATCGAATCAATACTTGATCCGATAATCCGGCTATTTCACAAATAACCGACTAATATTATCTGTATCAGTTCATCGAATCAACACTTGATCCGATGACCCGGCTATATCACATATACTCAACCGATATCTCATATCGCGAGAATCTAATACGGTATCACATACACGTATTGTTCTCGGTCCCGCACATATCATATATGTGCTCCTACTCCGTTTTGCCTCAGTCAAGAAACCTCTGTGTAGGACTCTAAAGAATCGTCAATACGCCGGCAGTAGGTGTTGATCATATCAAACATACACAACCTGCAAGCGGTCAGCTAAACGTAACAGCCACCCAGGTATTGAGCGATCAGAAGATCAACAAGCAAGCCTGTACATTCTCCTGCGAATCCAATCAGTAATACTCCCGTACAGTCCTGTCTCTTCGTCTGATATGTCGCATATCTCGCCTAGGGGTGGTATACGTCAGACCCCAGTAGCTTGATAAGTCGTGTCGATATGAGGTCAATAACAGTTCGAGAAACTACTGATAACACTTACCAGTAAATCTCAGCAACTCTGGCCAGGGATTTCCAGTTATAGCCAATAGAACACATCGCAACATCAACTCCCAATACCGGGAGAGACGAATCCCCTCCTATCGCTCATTGAATCCATGTGATTCGGGACTGTACCCAAAAGCCACCTTTTTGCACGCCCTCTTGGACGTGGTATGAAGGAAATCAAAGCAAAGTGGGAATCACACAAGACTCTATGACGATCTCGGGTCTACAGACTAACCTGTACCAGTGTCACCAGAGAACTGCCATCTGACGTGAGGTATAATACCATCTGGGAGTTCTATGTGAGTCCGTCCAGTGTACCCAGTCTCCACTGAGCACCCGTACATCATCCTTGATGTCAAACACCGATGGATATGGGATCATCCATCGCCCATCATATGGGTCAAGATGCGTATACGCTAGTCTACTCTGGTGTATTGATGCCCTGTCTCGATACACCCTCGACTAGGAACAGTTATAGGATGTACTCGTCGACTACCGTGGCCCCACTAGTATGATCTCATCATAGTCCCAGTAGTCGAGTACATATCCTAAGGGCTTTATAAACATGTAACATAGAGACAATAAGAGTACATGTTAAGATAAAGAGCAACCATATAGCGTACTATCATGTCGAGCAAGAAAGTCCTCCCTACATATGTCCAAGCATCTACTACAATATACATCGTATGTACAGTAATGGCCACTAGGGCATACATATAACTAACATTAAGTACTTGAGAAGGACTAAAGAGATGTTCTTGGTGTATGGTAACGGTGAACTCCAGGTGGGGTCCTTTTCTGATTCGAGCTTACAGAGTGATAAGGACGACTGAAAACCAGTCTCGGGTTTTGTCTTCACCCTCAATGGAGGGACGGTATGTTGGAAGGGTTCCAAGCTATATACCGTAGCAGACTCGTTGATAAAGGCTGATTACATCGCTACCAATGATGCTGCCAAAGGGACTGTCTGGATGAATAAGTTCATAAGATGAACTTGGTTCCTACCATTGGGCATCCAGTACTTGTGTATTGTGATGACAATGGAGTTGTGGCTTTGGCCTAGGAACCCCGGTCCCGTCAGCGATCTAGACATATTCTTAGACAGTATCGCCTGATCAGGGAGATGATTGATCTCCGGGAGATCGAGGTCAGGAGAGTTGACACAGAGGATAACATAGCGGATCCACTCACCGAGGCCCTCCCATAGATGCTATTCGAGAGACTTTTGGGATGTTGGGTATGGGACACTACAACAACTGGCCTTAGTGCAAGTAGGAGATTGTTAGGAATATGTATGCTCTAGAGGCCATTATTGTTGATATAGCGGATGCCTGGACATATATATGGAGGACTTTCTTGCTCGACATGATAATATTCTATATGGTTACATTTATCTTAACATGTAGACTAATATCTTTATACTTTCTGTAAGTCCACGTTACCCTTCCCGGTTCTTTCGGGGATGCGGAAACGGTAAAAAACAATTTTTACGGTGAAGGTAACATGGACTTGAGAACAGGATCTTTGCTAAACAAACATCTAGCAACCTAACTACAAGTTTAACTACTATGTTAGGGGTTATACCTAGGTCTTGAACTCCTTCTCTTCTTGCTCCTTGGAGTGGTTGGATCGGCCTCACCTCGTCGTCTTCTTGTTGTCGAAGATGGATCCACCCGAAAGTTTCTACCTTGAGCTCCTACCTCAACCGAGAGGAAACTAAAGTCCTTGGCTTGCTAGACCTTGAACTTTAGAATTAGTAGAGAAGTGTTTTTAGGGTTTTATCTCAATAGCTCATGTTTCTCAACTCATGAGATATGAGAGCCATGAGCAAGAGGAAGAGGGAGAGCTTGGATAAGAGAGAATGAGAATGATAGAATGAGCTTGACTTTTTACAACCATGCTCTCAAAAAAGAAAATAATCATGATAATAATAATAATTAAGTATTTGTGATGGTTCATATCAATGGCCATTATCATTTCATGCATTTAATGCATTTTGTAAAGAACAATAAGCAAGCAAAAGTCATAGCCATGAAATGATGATGGTCAACAAGTCCAAAATAGTCAACCAGTCAACAAAGTCAACAAGTCAACAAAAGTCAAACTTTCAACTCAACCATGGCACAATAATACTTAATTAATACCTAATGAGAATCCTCTGCCTCTGTCTCTGTCAACCATGCATACACACCCGCATCCGTGTTCCGAGGAACACGAATACAAACGAGATAAAACAAATCCCAAAACGCATACTAGGATCTGGCTTAAACCAAAACCCGCTAGTAATAACTGCCCGGACACCAAACGTGCATAAGTACGCGGATGTGAATGAACCCTGTTGCAAAACCATGCGGCCTCTACTCTGTTTTGCCCAAAGGTGAATAGCTCTCTGTGTGGGACTCTAAAGACTCGACACTACGCTGGCAGTGGGTTTAACCACAGGCCGCAAGCGGTACTAGCTGTACGTAACGGTCCCCAGGTAGATGCCGATAAGAAGACTGATGAGGTGAACCCATCCGAACTCCTACTGAGCCTGAATGTGAAAATCTCCGTACAGTCTGATCTGCTCGTCTGAGAATATCGCATGGCGGGCCTAGGGGGGTGAACGTCAGTCCCCTAATAGCGGTACAAGTCGTGTCGGAGTGTAGCCCAGAACACCCTGAGACAACACTGGATAACCTACCAGTATATCTCGCTTGCTCTGACCAGGGACTTTATGTAATGACTCTCCTAGACACAGCGCGATATCAACCCCAAATACCGGGAGAGACGAATCCTGTCTAACCGTCACTGCCTCCAAGTGCTTCGGGACTGCACCCAACTGCTACCTGTTTGCACGAATCATTTAAGCCGTGGTAGGGTAGAAATCTAAGAACAGTGGGAACACACTCGAGGCGAAGTGACAGTGTCAAGTCAGCGGACTAAGCTGTACTCATGTCACCTGGGAACTGATAACTGACGATAGGTATAGTACCAACCAACAGTTCCCGACGAGTCCTGTCCAGTGTACTCGTAACCTAACGAACACCCGCATACTATCTCAAGTACGACGTACTGACGGCTATGGGACAGACCATCTCCCCTGCTGGGATGAGAAGCGCATACGCTAGTCTACTCTGGAGTATCGATGCCCCGTCTCGATGATCCTACGACCAGGGACCTGTATAAGGATGTGCTTGTAGATTACCCAGCCCCCACTAGTGTGACTGCCATCATAACGCTGGTAATCAAGCAAAGATCCTAAGGGCTCCACTAATGTGTATAGGCGATATGCTAAAAGAAACACATGCACACAATAAAGAAGAAACAAACCAAGTAGCATACTACCATTTCGAGCAAGATTGTCTTTACAACTGTGAATATCCCAAGCTTCCATCAAGTAATATACAAACTAGTATGATACAGTAATGGCCTCTAGGGCATATACACTAACACTTTCTGTCTCTTACATGTTGATAAAGCCCTTAGGATATGTACTTGACTACCAGGATTATGAAGAGATCATACTTGTGGGGCTAGGGTGGTCTAAAAGTACATCCTTTAACTGTTCCTAGTTGAGGGGATATCGAGACTAGGACATCGATATTCCAGAGTAGACTAGTGTTACGTTTCTTGTCCCTTAGAGGGCAATGGTTGATCCCACAACCATTGGTGTGTGACATCAAAGATTGTATACAGGTGCTCATTAAAGAATGGGTACACCGAACGGACTCGCCGAGGAATCCTAATTGGTATTATACCTATCGTCAATAGCATTCCTCTGGTAACACTAGTACATGTTAGTCTGTAGACCCGAGATCGTCATAGAGTCTTGTGTGGCTCCCAATATACTTTGATTTCCTCCCTACCAGGCTCAAGAGGAGTTGTGCAAACAGATGGATTTTGGGTACAGTCCCGAGTCACATGGAGGTAATGAGCGATAGGAGGAGTTTCGCCTCTCCCGGTATTGGGGGTTGATGTTGCGCTATGCTCGATTGGCTATAAGTGGAAGTCCCTGGCCAGGGTTGCAGCTGAGATTTACTGATAAGAGTTATTGGTAGTTTCTCGACCGTTATAGGCCAGACATCGGCATGACTTATCACGTTACTGGGGTCTGACGTTCACCACCCCTATACATGATATGCGACATATCAGACGAAGAGACCGGACTGTTTGGTAGTATTGCTGATAGGCTTCATGGAGAGTATGGACAAGCTTGCTTGTTGATCATCATATCGCTCAATACCCGGGTAGCCGTTACGTCCAGCTAGTACCGCTGATGGCTTGTAGGTGACTGATGTGATCGTCACTTACTGCTGGCGTATTGACGTGTCTTTAGAGTCCCACACAGAAGTTCCCTGGTTCAAGCGAAACGAAGTAGGATACATATGTGATATGTGCGTGGGCCATATTAAATACGTGTATGTGATACCGTATTGCAATCTGGCAGTTATCTGTTATCAAGTTCGGTTATATGTGATATAACCAGATTATCGAATCAAGTGTTGATTTGATAATGTGATATACAGATAAATGATTTTAGTCGGTCATATATGATATAACCGGATTATTAAATCAAGTGTTGATTTAATAATGTGATATAAATTATATTTGATATAATTATAACTTAACTAATATCATTAGCTCACTAAATATTTTCTTATATGTATTAATATATATATATATATATGATATATATAAATATATATATATGGCATGGCAAGAATTCTATTTTGTGAAAATAGAAATGAGGTGGAAAATGGGGAGACTTTCGGAACATGGTTGCAAGCATGGGCTTTATATTTGTTTATTCATCTTGACTCACTATTCAAGCATGGTTGCAATTTTATAATGCAATTAATCCATGCTTGAATGAGTGGGGGTCAAGGGTTGCCATTCATTCACTTGATTCATTGCATCACTTGAGCTCATTCTTGAGTTGCTCTCATTGATGCTCTCTAGCTTCTTCATCTTCCTCATTGTCATGGTTCAAGATTCAACCCTCACATGTGATGTGAACCATGAAGCTTGAACAAAAACTTATGAGCTTTCTTATTCCCTACTTCACCATCTTACACTTGACTAGCGATCATGTGTAGCGTGTTTCCTACACCAAAGAGTTTAGTGTAGAGATAGCTTGAGTTGGAGGGACTTCGCGTGGATCATCTTCGCCACGAAGGTCATCGGAGGAAGCTCGTCCAAACCCTCTAGTGGAGCCTAGTGGAGTCGCGGGACAACTACATGGAGCTAAAGAAGATAAGGACACGATCTATAGGGTATAACATCTTTTCCTTCTCTTCGTTTGTCTTGATATCAAACCTAAAACCCTAATCAACTAGTTAAAGATCTTGTTTAGTCTAGCTTAGCACCTATAAAAATTTGAATTTGGCATGCTTGATGTCACTTGGACCTCATAGTGGTTCTAGGGTAGACTTTCAGGGGCTACGCCTCTGCAGAAACGAGGTTTATTCTAATTAGGTCCGTGTAAGAGCACGAGGAACCTCCCTCAAAGTACCAATACCCACCTAGCTGAACGGTTAGCGAATTTGTAAGGTGTTAATGATTCCAACTAGTTCTCCTTTTAAAATTTGAAGGAGAATTCGAAAAAACAGTGGGAGCCATTCTGATTAGAAAAATTAAAAACTAATTTAATTTTGCAAGAGCGCGCGCTGAGTGTTTCTTTTCTCTCTCTCTCTAAATAGAAATCATGTGACACCTTAATCAAGATAATAAAATGTATGACTTGATCGGCCCGTATTCTTATTCAGGGCTGGAGAATGTCGGTTCAGCTCTAACTTATGATTAATGTCATGAGCATGAGCAAAAGAAAGAGGATTGCATGGACTTCCACATGACCCTAATGATGGAGAAGCAATCTAATGTATCTTCTTCGGGTATTCTTGTTATTGAGAACTGTTTTTCGGTCAGTCTTACCTCCTGAGTACTTGATACCGGATCAGGATCTCATATCTGTAATTTATTATAGGGACTGAGAAAAAGTAAAATGGTTGGACCTGGTGATATGTCCCTTAGAGTAGGGAACGGAGTATAAGTTGATGCTGCTGTCGTCTGTGAATATCACTTAGTATTGCCAACCGGCATTACTATGATTTTGAACAACTGCTATTATGTACTTTCCTTGCTTTGCAACATCATATCAGTTTCTTTATTTGATAAAGATGGATATAACATTGTTCTAGATAGAAATATCATGAATATTTAGTTTAATCAGGTTTTGGTTGCTGAAGGTACACTGTGTAATGGTATCTACGTTCTAAATCAAAACACGGTTTTTAATATACAAAATACACATAAGAGGAAGAGTTCAAATATGAACGAAGCCTACTTGTGATATTGTAGACTTAGTCATATCAATGAAAAAGACTATCTAAGTTACATAAAGATGGATATTTGAATCTGTTCGAATTTTCATCTTATGAAACTTGTCAGTCTTGTCTCAAAGGAAAGATGACCAAATCTCCATTCAGAGGACACGGAGAAAAAGCTACAGAGCTCTTGGGACTCATACACAGTGATGTATATAGTCCAATATCTATACATGCAAGGGGTTGATTCTCATACTTCATTACATTCACTGATGATCTCTCTACATTCGGATATATATTTCTGATGAAACACAAATCTGAAACTTTTAAGAAATTCAAAGAATATAAAAGAGAAGTAGAGAACCAGACTGGAAAAAGTATTAAAATCCTACGATATGATCGAGGAAGTGAATACTTAAGCACATAATTCCTTGATTTTCTACAAGAGAATGGTATTCACTCTTAGCTTACTCCTCCGTATACACCACAGCACAACGGTGTATCGGAGCGGAGGAATTATACCCTATTGGATATGGTTTGCTCCATGATGAGTAATTCCGAGTTATCTATTTCATTTTAGGGATATGCGCTTCAGACATCAGCATTCTTATTGAATCAAGTTCCATCCAAGTCAGTGCCTAAGACTCCATATGAACTATGGAATAGAAAGAAAACATATATTAAACATATTAAGATATGGGGTTGTCCGACCATTGTTAAAGTACAAACTTCAGGCACGATCAGTTTTATGTAAGTTTGTGGAATATCCAAAGAATTCATATGGATATCTATTCTACCGCACCGAGGAACAAAAAGTTTTTGTTTCTCAGTATGCCAAATTCTTAGAATGGCAGTTTTCTGCAAAAGAAACCAGTGGGAGCATGGTAGATCAGGAAGAAATTTCAGAAACACAAACTATAACTAAAGAATTGGTGGAACCAAAGAATTCAATAGAACCCAACGAACCTCAGCCACTCTACGGATCTAGTAGGATTTCTCGTCCGCCCGAGAGATACTATGGTTTTCTCATAGATGGGGATCGAGAGGATTGCATCTTGGAAGAAGATGTTCCTACTAGTTTCGAGCAAGTCATTACCAGTAGGGACTCTAATAAATAGCCGGATGCTATGCGATCCGAAATGGAGCCTATGTACACCAACAAAGTTTAGACCATAGATATTGCTCCTCCTGAGGTAAAACCCATTGGATGCAAATGGATCTTTAAAAAGAAGATTAGTGTTCATCACAGAAAACTGCATTTTAATACCGCTCATTCGTTATCTATTTTGTTTATATCGGTACTATTAACCAGTGTCTGCTCAGAATTAAAGATTACAGGTGTTCGTGATAAAAAAAACTGGAAACTGTTAGGTCCACGTTACCTCTCCCGGTACTTACGGGGTTGCGGAAACGGTAAATCAAAATTTTTCTAAACTTTGTAACATGGACCGTAAAAGCCGGATCTTTGCTAAACTAAACTAGCATACTTGCTAAAGAGATTTAGCTACTCGGATAGAGATGGTTATACCTAAACTTGAACTCCTTCTTCTTCAAACTTTGTGGAGGTTGATGGTTCTCTTCTCTTGTCGCCTTCTTCCGTCGAAGATGGATCCACCTCGAAGGCTCGACCTTTGGGCTCTTTCTCGAACTTGGAGTGAACTAGAATCGCCGGCTTGCCAAACCCTTGATCCTAGAGTGAGTAGAGAGAGTGTCTAAGGGTTGCTTTTGTTTTTAAAGAGAATGATTCTCAACTCATGAGAAGGTTTCTCTTTGCTAGAGGAAGAAGAAGATGAAGAGAGGAGAGAGAATGAGAATGATAGAATGAGATATCTTTTTTCTTCTTTCAACCATAATGCAAAAGAAAAATATTATCTAAATGATAATAATTGAAAATGAGAATAGTTGATGGTAGTATTTGGAATGACCACAACCATGCTTCATTTAATAAAAAGTAAGCATGAATCAAGGAAGACTTTCAAGGCATGAAAGTGGTCAATGGTCAACAAGTCAACCAAGGTCAACAAGTCAAAAAACAACCATAACATAATTCTCATTTAATTATTATTATTAATAGATAATATATAAATCCATTAGGGTTTGGAAAATGAAGACTGTCAACTGTGCATACGCACCCGTTCCGAAACCCTAATGAAAAACCTCATTCTCCGCCTCAAGCAACTGTGCATACACACCTGCATTCTCGTTCCAAAAAACAAGAATACCAAGATATAAAAGCAACCCCAAAACATATACCAGTATCTGGCTCAAACCAGAGCCTGCCAGTATAATCCGTCCGGACTCCAAACGTGCACAAGTGCGCGGATGAGAACGAACCCTGTCGCAAAACCATGCGACCTCTACTCTGTTTTGCCCAGAGGCGAATACCCTCTGTGTGGGACTCTAAAGACTCGACACTACGCTGGCAGTGGGTTTAACCACAGACCGCAAGCGGCACTAGCTGTGCGTAACGGTCCCCAGGTAGATGCCGACAAGAAGGCTGACGAGGTGAAACCTCATCTGAACTCCTACTGAGTCTGAATGTGACATTCTCCGTACAGTCCGGTCTGTTCGTCTGATACATCGCATGGCGGGCCTAGGGGGGCGGTAAACGTCAGTCCCCTAATAGCGGTACAAGTCGTGTCGGAGTGAAGCCCAATACACCCTGAGATAACACTGGAACCTACCAGTACATCTCGCTTGCCCTGGCCAGGGACTACTTGTGTAATGGCTCTCCTAGACACAGCGCGATGTCAACCCCCAATACCGGGAGAGACGAATCCTGTCTAACCGTCACTGCCTCCAAGTGCTTCGGGACTGCTCCCAACTACTACCTGTTTGCACGACTCAGTAGAGCCATGGTAGGGTAGTAATCAAAGAACAGTGGGAACACACTCGAGGCGAAGTGACAGTGTCAAGTCAGCGGACTAAGCTGTACTCATGTCACCTGGGAACTGATAACTGACGATAGGTATAATACCAACCATCAGTTCCCGACGAGTCCTGTCCAGTGTACTCGTAACCCAACGAGCACCCGCATACTATCTCAAGTACGACGTACTGACGGCTGTGGGACAGACCGTCTCCCGTGCTGGGATGAGAAGCGCATACGCTAGTCTACTCCGGAGTATCGATGCCCTATCTCGGTACTCCCACGACTAGGGACGTGTATAAGGATGTGCTTGTAGATTACCCAGCCCCCACTAGTGTGATCGCCATCACAACGCCGGTAATCAAGCAAAGATCCTAAGGGCTCTACTAATGCGTATAGGTGATATAATAAATAAACACACATGTACACATTAAAGCAGAGGCAAACCAAGTAGCATACTACTATATTGAGCAAGATTGTCTGTACAACTGTGAATATCCCAAGCTTCCATCAAGTAATATACATACTAGTATGATACAGTAATGGCCTCTAGGGCATATACACTAACAATCTCCCACTTGCACTAAGGCCATGTACTGGCGTATCGAAGACCTATCATCTCGATCAGCCGCTCGAACTGAGTCTGGGGTAAAGCCTTCGTGAATGGGTCCGCAGTGTTGTCCTTTGTGTCCACTCTCCGCACCTCGATCTCCTGTCGATCAATGATCTCCCTGATCAGGTGATACCGCCTTAAGATGTGCCTGGATTTCTGATGGGACCTTGGTTCCTTCGCTAAAGCTATAGCCCCATTGTTATCGCAATACAAAGGTATTGGGTCAACAATGGACGGAACCACCTGAAGTTCACTAATGAACTTCTTAATCCAGACCGCCTCTTTTGCGGCATCGCTTGCAGCAATGTATTCAGCCTCCATCGTCGAGTCTGCGACGGTATCCTGCTTGGAACTCCTCCAACATACTGCCCCTCCGTTGAGGGTAAACACAAAACCCGAGACAGACTTGCTGTCATCTTTGTCACTCTGGAAGCTTGAATCGGTAAAGGACTCGACCCTGAGGTCACCATTACCGTAAACCAGGAACATCTCCTTAGTCCTCCTCAGGTACTTGAGAATGTTCTTCACTGCTATCCAGTGGTCCTCCCCTGGGTCTGACTGATACCGGCTTACCGTGCTCAACGCGTAAGCTACATCTGGTCTTGTACATAGCATCGCATACATTATAGATCCTACCGCCGAAGCGTAGGGTATAGTGCTCATGCGAACCCTCTCCTCGTCAGTCTTAGGAGACATCTTCCTAGAGAGGGTAATTCCGTGCAATGCGGGTATGTTACCGCGCTTGGAACCCTCCATACTAAATCTCTTTAGTACGGTCTCTATGTACCTGGACTGTGAAAGTCCCAATAGTTTCTTGGATCTATCTCTATAGATCTTGATCCCCAGAATGTACGAGGCATCACCCAGGTCCTTCATGGAGAACCTTTGTGACAAAAACAGCTTGACCGATTGTAGCATAGGAACATCATTTCCTATCAAAAGAATGTCGTCCACGTACAAGACTAGGAACACGACAGTTCGTCCTACAATCTTCTTATACACACAGGGTTCATCTTCGTTCTTGATGAAATCAAATTCCTTGATTGCCTCATCAAAACAGATGTTCCAGCTCCGCGATGCCTGCTTTAATCCATAAATGGATTTAAGCAACTTGCACACCTTTCCGCTGCTCCCACTGTCTACGAAACCTTCTGGTTGATCCATGTAAACGCACTCTTCCAAACAACCGTTTAGGAAAGCCGTTTTAACATCCATCTGCCAGATTTCATAGTCATGGAACGCAGCAATGGCAAGTAGGATCCGAATGGATTTGAGCATAGCCACCGGAGAAAAAGTTTCATCATAGTCCAAACCAGGTCTTTGACGAAAACCTTTTGCAACGAGTCTAGCTTTATAGGTTTCCACCTGCCCATCTACACCAAGTTTCCTTTTGTAGATCCATTTGCATCCAACGGGTTTTACCCCTGGTGGAGCAATATCCATGGTCCACACTTTATTGGCGTACATGGACTCCATTTCAGATTGCATTGCTTCCTGCCACTTATCAGAGTCCCTACTGATAATGGCCTGCCTGAAACTGGTAGGGTCATCTTCTTCCAAGATGCAATCCTCTCGATCCCCGTCAATGAGAAAACCGTAGTATCTCTCGGGCGGATGAGAAACCCTACCAGATCTGCGGAGTGGCTGAGGTTCGTCTGGGGTTATTGAATCCTGAGGTTCTGTCAAACTTTCAGTTTCAGTTTGTGGTCGCTGAATTTCTTCCAATTCTACCGTGCTCCCACTAATTTCTTTTGCAAGAAACTCCGTTTCCAAGAAAACGGCATGCTGAGCAACAAACACCTTCTGTTCCTCGGTGTGGTAGAATAGATATCCATAACCATTCTTTGGATATCCCACAAACTTACATAAAACTGACCGTGCCTCCAGTTTATCCGGTTTATGCTTTTTAACATAAGCCGGACAACCCCATATCTTAGATCTTTTAAGATATGGCCTCTTTCCATTCCATATCTCGAACGGAGTCTTAGGCACAGATTTAGACGGAACATCATTCAATAGGTATGCGGCTGTCAATAGTGCATGTCCCCAAAATGAAAGAGGCAACTCGGCATTACTCATCATGGAGCGAACCATATCCAGTAGGGTACGATTCCTTCGCTCCGAAACACCGTTATGCTGTGGTGTATAAGGAGGAGTAAGCTGAGAGAGAATACCATTCTCTTTTAAGTAATCTAGGAATTCCGTGCTTAAGTACTCCCCTCCCCTGTCAGACCGGAGGATCTTGATACTTTTGCCTGTCTGGTTCTCTACTTCGTTTCTGAATTCCTTGAATTTCTCAAAAGCTTCAGATTTGTGTTTCATCAGATACACATATCCGAACCTAGAGAGATCGTCAGTGAATGTGATGAAGTACGAGAACCCACCCCTTGCATGTATAGACATCGGACCACATACATCACTATGTACGAGTCCCAAGAGCTCTGCTGCTCTTTCTCCATGTCCGGTGAACGGAGATTTGGTCATCTTTCCTTTCAGACAAGACTGACAAGTTCCATAAGATGAAAACTCGAACGCATTCAAGAGTCCATCTTTATGCAACTTACTCAGTCTTTTCTCTCCGATATGACCAAGTCTACAATGCCACAAGTAGGATTCATTCGTATCTGAATTCTTCCTCTTGCGTGTGTTTTGTATGTTGAGAACTGTATTCTGATTTAGAACGTAGATACCATTAAACAGTGTACCCTCTGCAACCAGTACCTTATCAAGGTAAATGTTCATGATATTCTTTTCAAGAACAAACTTATATCTATCTTTATCGAGTAAAGAAACTGATATGATGTTGCAAACCATAGAGGGTACATAGTAGCAATCGTTCAAAATCATAGTCTTGCCATTTGGCAATACTAGGTGATATTCACCGACGGCTGCCGCATAAACTTGTGCTCCGTTCGCTACTCTGAGCGACATATCACCCGGTGCAACTTTCCTACTTTTTCTCAGTCCTTGCAATAAATTACAAATATGAGATCCTGATCCGGTATCAAGTACCCAGGAGGTAGGGCTGACCGTAAAACAGTTCTCAATTACAAGAACACCTGAAGTAGATGCAAAACCATGCTTCTTCTTCAACTGGGTATCCTGGAAATCCATACTTTCCTCTTTCCCATTCTCATACTCATGACGGTTGTCACAAGTTAGAGCTGAACCAACTTTCCCCAGTCCCGAATAAGAATTCGGTTCGGTCAAGCGATACATTTTATTATCTTGATTAGGGCGTGAAAAGGTTGCTGCCTGGAGAGAGAGAAAAGAAACACTCAGCGTATGCTCGTGCAAGATTAGATTGGTTTATTAAATTATCTAACCAGGGTGTCTCCCACTGTTTCCTCAAATCCTTCTTAAAACCTTTTAAAAGAAGAACTAGCCGGGTTTTAATTCACGTCACAATACTTGCTTAACCTTTCAGCCAGGCTAGTGTCGGTACTTCGAGGGAGGTTTTCCAACGCTTTCGCGAAGTTCCTTAATTAAAGAACCTCTTTTCCCTGTGGGCGTAACCCCGCTAACACCTTTCTAGACACCTACTAGGTTTATAGCATTGATCGTTAAGTGAAATAATCTCCCGAGAGTAAACCAACTCATCAGTGGGATCGGGATCCAACTGTCATTGTGTGATAACCTAGATGGAATCCACTCTAGTCACCACACTCCAGAAGGTATGCTAAATCTGCAAGTTTCAGTTCTTTTGAAACTCCCGATGTGGTTTTTGCCCCTAACTGTTCATGACCTTGACTAGGTCAACAAGCCACAAACTGTTAGACAAGTTCTACCCGTCATAATCCTGATTGCATTAGACCCACCCGTACGTGCCCTTGACTAGGTCAACAAGGCCGCACGACTGTCCTAACCAATCACATTTGCAATCCACAGAAAAATATTATTTAGCTACCGTTCACTACGCCTTGACTAGGTCAACAAACGCAGCACGAATACTGAATAATATTAATCCGAAACGACGGAGGGCTACGGCTGGGTTTTTGGCGAAAAACCCGTTAACGTAATGAACTTGATATCGTTGAAGGAACCTGATTGCACCCTTTTGAAAATCATAGTGGCGAAAACTTTTGCTAAAGAGGTCACTCCCTGCGAAGGGATCTCGGCTCTTTCCTCGTCGAGTGAGGTGCTGGGTATTCATAAGATGAATACCTCGATGCAAAGCAAGAATAATCGACTATGGTGAAGTTATTACCCTGACGCAAACTTTTGTCCAAGGGGTCACTCCCGGTGAAGGGATCTCGGCCCTTGCCTCGTCGACTGAGGTGCTGGGTATTCATAACTGAATACCTCGATGCAAAACAAAAATGAGCGTCCTTGCAATAACAGCTTTTTGAAAAACTTGTTCCAACAACGTCTTATAGGTTTATTTTCTTGCATTAGTTCTTTTAATGCGTGATATTCTTGCATTAGTTCTTTTAATGCGTCCCATCAGTTAATCCTACCATTGCAGAAAACAACCAAAATATGACGTACGCTTATGCCATTCGCATTCGCCACGGGGTCCCGTCATCACTCGTTAGGTTACTTAACTAACGACAGAGCGGGGGCTGGGCTAGCGCGGCTGTAAAACATAAGCAACGCCTAAATAGTAAAGCAATGATAGACATTACAGATCACAGATGAATACATTGGATATACTAGCAATCCGCAATCCTTTCGAGCCTGGAACGAAAAGCGGATAACACGGTCGCGGTGAATAGCCAAATACCCCACCCAAGACCCCTACGGGTGCGGCAAACTACCCGCCAAGTACTCGGTAGTTTGTGCACCCCCTCCATGGGTCTATCCTAGGAGCAAAAACAGTAAAAAGAATTATACAATGACGGCTACAACCCCGACCCGGTTGTGCGGCCAAACAAATAATATTATTACATCAATTTACATTTACAATGAATGAAAGAAAAACAAAAGCTCATCTCACATCCACCCCGGCTATTCACCCGCGACAGTCCAACACATTCATATACACATTCCAATATCAAACACAGATCATGTATAACCCCGACTAATCGTCTTATAGCGATTAGCCGACGTTCAATACATGCAAACATCACAGATATAACCAACATAGCCAAAGTGTAGCGAAGTTCGAAAAAAATACGGAATTATAGGACCCCAAAAGTGAATTTTAGTTCTGGAAAATCTGGGCACATATAATATATCTGAAAAATCCCAAAATCCCACCAGAAGAACACTGCACGAAAAACGATGCAGCAAGGAAACCAACCTGCGGCGCTTCCGCGGCACATGCCTACTTCGTGCCGCGGAAGCGCGGCGACTTAAATGAATGACGTCATCGTTTTTCTTCTGTGTTCAAACAAAACCCTGAGACGATTTTACAAGTATAAAGTTTTTCATTTTGAGCCAAAAATTTTTCAACAGAAACTCAGTTTTTGTAATTTTCTGGTTTTGTGATTTTTTCGGTTCTGAACTTCGTTACACTTCACTACCAAGCTAGTTTAAGTTTAGTTAGGCTCTGATACCAGTGTTAGGTCCACGTTACCTCTCCCGGTACTTACGGGGTTGCGGAAACGGTAAATCAAAATTTTTCTAAACTTTGTAACATGGACCGTAAAAGCCGGATCTTTGCTAAACTAAACTAGCATACTTGCTAAAGAGATTTAGCTACTCGGATAGAGATGGTTATACCTAAACTTGAACTCCTTCTTCTTCAAACTTTGTGGAGGTTGATGGTTCTCTTCTCTTGTCGCCTTCTTCCGTCGAAGATGGATCCACCTCGAAGGCTCGACCTTTGGGCTCTTTCTCGAACTTGGAGTGAACTAGAATCGCCGGCTTGCCAAACCCTTGATCCTAGAGTGAGTAGAGAGAGTGTCTAAGGGTTGCTTTTGTTTTTAAAGAGAATGATTCTCAACTCATGAGAAGGTTTCTCTTTGCTAGAGGAAGAAGAAGATGAAGAGAGGAGAGAGAATGAGAATGATAGAATGAGATATCTTTTTTCTTCTTTCAACCATAATGCAAAAGAAAAATATTATCTAAATGATAATAATTGAAAATGAGAATAGTTGATGGTAGTATTTGGAATGACCACAACCATGCTTCATTTAATAAAAAGTAAGCATGAATCAAGGAAGACTTTCAAGGCATGAAAGTGGTCAATGGTCAACAAGTCAACCAAGGTCAACAAGTCAAAAAACAACCATAACATAATTCTCATTTAATTATTATTATTAATAGATAATATATAAATCCATTAGGGTTTGGAAAATGAAGACTGTCAACTGTGCATACGCACCCGTTCCGAAACCCTAATGAAAAACCTCATTCTCCGCCTCAAGCAACTGTGCATACACACCTGCATTCTCGTTCCGAAAAACAAGAATACCAAGATATAAAAGCAACCCCAAAACATATACCAGTATCTGGCTCAAACCAGAGCCTGCCAGTATAATCCGTCCGGACTCCAAACGTGCACAAGTGCGCGGATGAGAACGAACCCTGTCGCAAAACCATGCGACCTCTACTCTGTTTTGCCCAGAGGCGAATACCCTCTGTGTGGGACTCTAAAGACTCGACACTACGCTGGCAGTGGGTTTAACCACAGACCGCAAGCGGCACTAGCTGTGCGTAACGGTCCCCAGGTAGATGCCGACAAGAAGGCTGACGAGGTGAAACCTCATCTGAACTCCTACTGAGTCTGAATGTGACATTCTCCGTACAGTCCGGTCTGTTCGTCTGATACATCGCATGGCGGGCCTAGGGGGGCGGTAAACGTCAGTCCCCTAATAGCGGTACAAGTCGTGTCGGAGTGAAGCCCAATACACCCTGAGATAACACTGGAACCTACCAGTACATCTCGCTTGCCTTGGCCAGGGACTACTTGTGTAATGGCTCTCCTAGACACAGCGCGATGTCAACCCCCAATACCGGGAGAGACGAATCCTGTCTAACCGTCACTGCCTCCAAGTGCTTCGGGACTGCTCCCAACTACTACCTGTTTGCACGACTCAGTAGAGCCGTGGTAGGGTAGTAATCAAAGAACAGTGGGAACACACTCGAGGCGAAGTGCCAGTGTCAAGTCAGCGGACTAAGCTGTACTCATGTCACCTGGGAACTGATAACTGACGATAGGTATAATACCAACCATCAGTTCCCGACGAGTCCTGTCCAGTGTACTCGTAACCCAACGAGCACCCGCATACTATCTCAAGTACGACGTACTGACGGCTGTGGGACAGACCGTCTCCCGTGCTGGGATGAGAAGCGCATACGCTAGTCTACTCCGGAGTATCGATGCCCTATCTCGGTACTCCCACGACTAGGGACGTGTATAAGGATGTGCTTGTAGATTACCCAGCCCCCACTAGTGTGATCGCCATCACAACGCCGGTAATCAAGCAAAGATCCTAAGGGCTCTACTAATGCGTATAGGTGATATAATAAATAAACACACATGTACACATTAAAGCAGAGGCAAACCAAGTAGCATACTACTATATTGAGCAAGATTGTCTGTACAACTGTGAATATCCCAAGCTTCCATCAAGTAATATACATACTAGTATGATACAGTAATGGCCTCTAGGGCATATACACTAACAGAAACACACTAAGAATCACGGATATAACGTTTAGGAGCTGACACTGCAGACGGAACAGAGAAACGACCGATAACCGAAGAGCTCTTTTGTAAAATAATGTGTGCACACAATTTTGGTCCAATACATTACATGTGTGACACTGGCTCTTTGGCACTAGACCAAGATGAGGCTGCCTTGATGCAAGGCACAAGTGGGCATGGGTGTGATGTGCATTAAGTGTGCATTAAATGCATAAAGTTGTGATTTGAAGTGTGATCATTACACATACCCACTTGATCCTTCTCTATACATTACTCCAGATTACACTCAGGTGTAAATTAAAAGAAATTGCAATTACAAAGAGTTGCACAAGAGTGTAGAAGATCACAGACCAAAGATGGGCCCCTCTCTCCAAACCGAGGCCACCAATTAACTCAATTTGGCCGCAAATTGCGGCCAAGTTGGAACCATTCTGCCTCGTACAAGTTTGGTGGGTCCCTTGTTGTGTATTTAGTCCAGTGTCATATGCAACTTTTGGTTTTGGATTCTCTATACATAGCAGTTTAGTGAGCAAGGAAACTCTCCCACATTCTCACATATACCATATAGTTTTGTTTTCTTTTGTTCTTTTTGTTTAGCTTGAGGGTGAGTGAGATTCATATTGGTTTCTTCTTCTTCTTCCCTCTTGAAGCTCTCTTTGGAGAGCTTCATTAAGGAGGTTGAATAAGTTACCATAAAACTTGTATCTCTTTCTCAAGTGCTTAATATAATTGTTATTTCTTTATACTTGCTTTCTTTTTCTTATTTGCTTTTCTTATTCATGCTTAACTAATCTCTTTATTTGGTTGTGGTGTGGGTGAGGAAGTGAGATGAAAGGCTTTTCCTCCTCCACCTCTTGTTTATGTTTCATGTGCTTAAATTATTGATTCTAACTTAAATAGTGTTTATTTATTGATATGATATGGTATTTTGACACATGGTTACTTGTAACCTCCTCATATACCATATTCATTCCCTTCCCCATTTCAATGTTTAAGTTAAAATCAATTTAGTGTTATGTTTGCTAGGTTTGTATATGGTATGTTGTGATAAGGTGCTTGACAGACTCTTTGTTTCATATACTATATACCATCACAAACCCTTAGCAAACTCAACACTAAAACCATTTGCTCTCACTAACTACTTTGTGTTTTTGTTATTGCAGTATGCTTGCTAACCCTTGTGTTTAGTGTTGATACCCCAAGGCCGGACATACAAACGGTAAGTGATCAAAACGGACTCGTTTCGTGCTTTGCGGCGAATATCGGAATTTGGCGGTTTGTGCTCCGCAACCGCGTTGACAAGTCGTGCTTCATGCCGGGATCAAGGTAAGGCCGGGCAACTCATGATCAAGGGAGTGTAGAGGTAAACGTCGCGATTCGACCTTCCAAGCCAAAGCCACAACCATTCTTCCTTAACTTCTTTTCTTTCTTTTCCTTGTTTTCATTTTCTTTATATTTTTGTGACAAACAACCCATTCATTAATTTGTTGAACCTTAAATAATAATACCTAATACACAATTCCCTGCGGATCGACCCGTGCTTGCAAGCTCGCTACAAAGCATCGTGCACTTGCGGTTATTAATTTTAAAACGAGAACGATCTCGCATGCGCATTACATTTCCTTCATTTCATATCTGTTTCCATAACATACGCATTTACGCGCACGGGTTAATTGCCAACAAGTTTTTGGCGCCGTTGCCGGGGAACTGGTA
The DNA here is from genome assembly GCA_030015575.1 of Agapanthus africanus. Classification (NCBI taxonomy): domain Eukaryota; kingdom Viridiplantae; phylum Streptophyta; class Magnoliopsida; order Asparagales; family Amaryllidaceae; genus Agapanthus; species Agapanthus africanus. The sequence continues at coordinate 114,591,358 of CM057340.1, read as the reverse complement.
GTCATTAGGTATTGTTATTTCTGGTTCGTACTAACAAACTAACCACTAACTCAAAATTCTTTCAAAACTAACTTTTCTAACTTTTGTTCTGTGTCTTTTTGATCTGCTGTCACTCTGAGTTTAAGTATAATATTTTGCATATAACATTGGGACACTAATAGGACAAGAACCACACAGTGAAAAGTTAGAGCACCAACCCAAAGAGTTGGCCACCAATTAATTCAATCTGGCCGCAATTTGCGGCCCATTTGCCACCATTTGTTCTAATTGTTTGTTGTTTGCTTCTTTGTCATATTTGTGATCTATTGGTATATGCAAAAATTTCACAATTATATGTGTGCAGCTAATTGGGGCAAATATATCGCTTTTGGCACTAAATATCGTATTTTCTGACATTTTCAGGTTTTAACGGAATTACGACCAGCGATCGTGTGGAGCGAGGCTCAAATTCAATTTCAAGACGCTAGGAAAGTACAGTGCCAAAGATCCCGGTAGTTTGAGCCGCGCAAGCGAACAATCAAAGACTCGGATTACTTTCAAAGGGGTTTTTTGCCCAAATCATTTCAGTACGTAATTTCCTAACACACTCTTCTCGAATCCGACGCAGTCCAATATTTCTATCTTCTCCAGGATTCTTCACACAACTTGCCACCAATTGCACAGAGAACTAACCGTATTTTTTGCATCGCTTAAATTTAAACTGAAAAAGAATTGCTTAGATTGCTTGATTTCTTAAATTCTTTTATTGAATGCGCATTTGCATCTTAATACGGATTTTAAGGGAAAAACGACCAAACAAGATACGGTAAAGGATTTTATCACCTTTCTCCGTAGCTCACAAATGGCAAAACAACATACTTGCATACCCACAGTAATTTAAAATCAAATAGACTTTGATTTTAAGGACATCGCGCTCATTAGGAGAAGTTAACTGTGTTTAGAATACCGCTTAACGGTATATCGTTCACGGGGTGTCTAGGTAAGTGTTTAAGAGAAAGGGTTATCTAATTAAGGAACTTCGTGAAAGCGTTGTAAAACCTCCCCTTCTCTCTTGCACTTACCTGGCTTCGTGATCAGTATATCTTGATCTCGTTTCTCGACACAGTTTTATTTCGACAATCAGGTTCTTGAGCAGGTCTAGTTGACTTAGCATAACACAGACTGCTAGGGGTATGATATTTTTTATTTCTGTGACATTTGTGAATTCTTGTTGATATGGGTGACACACGATTTAATTCATTTTTTCACGATTCCAATTCTTTTGTTTATACTCAATCCCAAACTGTTTGTTCAAATTGCCAAAATTCTTCCCACATTCATGACAACTGTCCGTTTCTAGGGGGTGACCAACCGTCCCAGATTTTTGATAATGGTCACCCACCTAACACTCTTGAACCCAGTCCCACTTCAACCATAGACTAATTGATTGAACATTTAGAGAAAGAGGTCGACAGATTGACTGCTTTAGTATCACTACCGTCACAATCCCCCTTACCTGAAACAATTGAACCATCATTAGGGAATGACAGTAAGATGGATGCTAGGTTGACCGCTCTAGAGAAGGGTATTGAAGTAATGACCGCGGTCGAGAATCAAACAGCAGCTACGCTAGCCCTGTGTATACAGCAGTCTGAGCAATTATTTCTTGCTCAGGCCCAATCATTGGTTAGAATAGAGGAATAAACGAAATATTTAGCTGAGAAGATTCTAGGGACTGAACACGGTCAATCGGAACCCAATAATGCTAATATCTGTCATCTATGAAGTCACCCGGGTGATGTAAATGATCAAATGAATTTTGATGGTTTCATAGATGATGATACGATTGATTTGACTAAGTGTTATCAGGACACACAAGGAAAGCCTCTGACTGATTTGTACATTCCAATTTTAGAGGAGGAACCTTGTGAATTTGTCGGGTATGGTTTGGATAGATTGTCAGAAGTGATTAATGATCAGAAACCGACAATTTTTGTATCACCTAGTGATATTGTTTCGGAAGAAACGTTAGGCTGGGAACATACTTTTTTAGATGACATGAACCTACCCATTTGTGAATGTGATGAGGGCGATATTGTGTTGGGAGAGTTAGGAAATCATTGTGATAAGAATAGGATTGTGAAAAATTATAGGGAGGAAGACAGCATTGAAAAATATTCTTTCACATCAAGTTTTAAGGAAATTTTTGTGGATGAACTTGATATACTTGGTGAGTTTGAGTCAGGATCCATTTAGGAACATCCTAAGGACCTTTCTTTTGCCGAACTTTTTGCGGATGAACTCCAGTTGTTAAACGAACCTGACTTTGAAACTCCACATATACTTCTTGAAAATTCAATTCATTCGAACAACAATTCTTTTTCCTCTTCAAAACTTCGTCTTCACCTTCAGCATCTTCCGATCCCTACCTTCACACACCCATGCCCTTTACTAACATCTAACCATTCTTTGTATATTCTCCTTTTCTTTTTATTATACATATTCTTTTGCCAGCCATGGCACTATATCGAAAAAAATTTTGAATGGCTGGTATTAATTTCTGGACTAACCCAATCGTTTCGTTTGTATATGTTGTAATTAGTCGTAGGCTTTTCTTTTTCTGTGAATAAAAGTCTCACACCGATGTATAAGTCTAGCTACCGGATACGGGGGTAACGATGAGGACATCGTAAAACTCAGGTTTGGGGGTGAGCACCGCGTTTATCTGCATCATGTGTATATTGTATATTCTGCATTGCATACATATTAAAAACCCATAAAAATTGAAAAAATTTCCTAAAAATATAAAAACTTTGTCGTCAAGTTAGCTAGTAGGGTAACTTAGATTGTTATTTCGAAAATTTAGTTGATATATTAGAAGTAACTAAATCCTACGCTTAGGAATTGAAAACCCTAAAAATAACCCTCATTCTGCTTAACCTTGATAATTATACGTCTTTACAGTTTTTTTTGAGAAATAGGTGATCTTGAGTTCAGTTCTTTAGTTAAGTCGAGATGAAGGAAGAGTATTGAATCTTTACTGAAAGATAAGTCTAAAAAATAGTTTCTATTCTTGAGTCCAATATATACCCTACAAACTGCTCAAACACGCACCTTGAAACTTGGGATAGTAGAGGATACCTATAAATACGCTTGCCTGAAAGCCTAGTATGAAAGAAAAAACGGTATTTAAAGCTAACCACCATAAGAGCATCATTGAAAAATATATCCGGTCTTGAAAAGAAAAATAATATATATATATATATATATATATAAAGTCAAGACCTGGAAACTGCTATTTACGCTTTAAGCTCATACATTCAGTAATCGGCTATTAGTTCCTCAAGAAGCATTAATAATCGCATGAAAGATGTGTGAGCAAAACCGTCCATCAATTAATGAAAAGAAGTAGTATTAGGTATTAAGGCAAGGGTACTATAGCTTGAATTGAATTCTTAAGTGTAGGGGTGAAAATTTACATACACGTAGGGGTATACAATCAATGTTTGGAGGAAAGATATGGATGAAGTATAAGACTTATGTTTTCTGTAATGATGATAAAAAATTCTTGATTGGAGACCGCACTTTAGAAGGAAAAATCAGGAGATACCGAGATCTTTCTAAAACTGTAAAAACGTATAGGATCTGGGGTTAAATAAATTGGAGGCGTGAAACATAAGGGTTGAATATTTCTAACTTAGGTTGATAGAATTTCTAACTTAGATACTAAACTGTAGGATTAGAATCGACGTTAACTTATAAAACTAGCTTGACGAGATTTTATGGGTGTAATCCGCTGAAAACACTCAGGAAACAACACTCCTCCTACTAGGGACACCTAGAGGTTTAACGGCTTGTTGCACATGCTCAGTGCAATCGCGTTCCCTGCGAAAGTGAGGCTAGGAATTTTTGTATTGCTCGGTGTAGGGTTACTAGGCACTCTCATAAGGTTCTATAAGGCATAAACCATGCCCGATTCAACATTTAGACGTGCCGAACAACCCTAACCAAGATCTTAGACTAGAGATTAGGCGAAACAAATAGCAAGTAAACAACTTTACTTCTAAGAGTTAGGGATTACAACCTTTGTAGTCCGGTCCTTCACTTCATAAGCTCCGTGTTGTGGTCCCTTCACTACGATCATCAAGTTCCCGGACTCTAGAAAGGCTCCACGAAGAGAAAGATGCAAGCTTGCTTCCGATCTTCGATAACTAATATGATCTACCTTGAAGTTTCTTTAACACAAGCTCTCACTCACTAAATGAAGTGAACACCTTAATCTAATTGGCTAGAATAGATTAGGATGATGAAGTAGGAATTTAGCTCTCATTTGTTTTCTTAATCTCACTCATTTTCATCACCTCTCAAAAAGCTAGAAAACTTTTCAAGCAAGAAGGAAAAAGAAGAAGTAGCTAACTCTTTTGTGATGAATAATGAATAACTCAAGTGTAAGGTTAGAAAATGCAACCATGGTATAAGTGAGAAGAACTAACCCTTGTAGAGATTGAACCATGGTTAAAGGGTTGGGTTGGGTTAAGCAAATATCTATGCAAAATATCATAACAAATATCTTTGCAAGAAACAAAAGCAAAGCTTCTAGAAACTTCTAGAAAAGATTAACCCAAATCAAACCCTAACCATATTTAATCTCCACTAAATATGTTGCATTAATAACCCTAACATGTTACAATATTATATATCACATATGTTAGTGTATATGCCCTAGAGGCCATTACTGTATCATACTGGTTTGTATATTACTTAATGGAAGCTTGGGATATTCACCTTGTATATACAATCTTGCTCAAAACAGTAGTATGCTACTTGGTTTGTTTCTACTTCAATGTGTACATGTGTTTATTTTATCATATCACCTATACGCATTAGTGGAGCCCTTAGGATCTTTGCTTGATTACCAGCGTTGTGATGGCAGTCATACTAGTGGGAGCTGGGTAATCTATAAGCACATCCTTATACAGGTCCCTAGTCGCAGGACTATCGAGACAGGGCATCGATACTCCGGAGTAGACTGGCGCATGCGCTTCTCATCCCAGTGTGGGAGACGGTCTGTCCCACAGCCGTCAGTACGTCGTACTTGAGATAGTATGCGGGTGCTCGTTAGGTTACGAGTACACTGGACAGGACTCGTCGGGAACTGACAAGTTGGTATTATACCTATCGTCAGTTATCAGTTCTCAGGTGACATTAGTACAGCTTAGTCCGCTGACTTGACACTGGCACTTCGCCTCGAGTGTGTTCCCACTGTATTTTGATTACTACCCTACCACGGCTCAAAGGAGTCGTGCAAACAGGTGGTAGTTGGGTGCAGCCCCGAATCACTTGGAGGCAGTGACGGTTAGACAGGATTCGTCTCTCCCGGTATTGGGGGTTGACATCGCGCTGTGTCTAGGAGATCCATTACACGAGTAGTCCCTGGCCAGGGCAAGCGAGATATACTGGTAGGCTTCCAGTGTTATCTCAGGGTGTTTTGGGCTTCACTCCGACACGACTTGTACCGCTATTAGGGGACTGACGTTTACCGCCCCCTAGGCCCGACATGCGATGTATCAGACGAACAGACCGGACTGTACGGAGACTGTCACATTCAGACTCAGTAGGAGTTCAGATGGGGTTCACCTCGTCAGTCTTCTTATCGGCATCTACCTGGGGACCGTTACGCACAGCTAGTGCCGCTTGCGGTCTGTGGTTAAACCCACTGCCAGCGTAGTGTCGAGTCTTTAGAGTCCCACACAGAGGGCTATTCGCCTCTGGGCAAAACAGAGTAGAGGTCGCATGGTTTTGCGACAGGGTTCGTTCTCATCCGCACACTTGTGCACGTTTGGAGTCCGGACAGATATTACTAGCAGGCTCTGGTTTGAGCCAGATACTGGTATATGTTTTGGGGTTGATTTTATCTCATAGTATTCATGTTCCTCGGAACAAGAATGCGGGTGTGTATACACAGTTGATTGAGGCGGAGGAAGAGGATTTTCATTAGGGTTTCGGAACGGGTGCGTATGCACAGTTGACAGTCGTCTTTTTCCAAACCCTAATGGATTTATGATATATCAATTAATAATATTAATTAAATGAAATTGTGTCATGTTTGGGTTTGTTGACTTGTTGACCAAGGTTGACTAGTGGACCATAGTTGAAGGTTTGACCATCATCATTACATATCAAAGATGCTCTTTGATTCTAGCAAAATCATTTAATGTGTGTAATGATAATGGTCATTCCAAACCATCCATCAACTATTTCATTTACATTATTATTATTATTTTTGATAATTCATTTCTTATTATGTTATGGTTGTAAAATGAAATGCTCTCATTCGATCATAACTCTTCTCTCTCCTCTCTTCCTCTTCCTCTTCCTCTAGTTCAAGGAGCTCCCTTTTCATGTGTTGAGAATCCATCTCCTTGAGATAAAAACACCCCAAAGCCACTCTCTACTCACTCTACGGTTAGAGGTTTAGTAAGCCAAAGATCCTAGTTCACTCAAAGTTCGAGAAAGAGCCCGAAGGTTGAACCCTCAGATGGATCCATCTTTGACGGAAGAAGGCGACGAGGAAAGCACCATCTACCCCTACAAAGGTTTTAAGAAGAAGGAGTTCAAGTTAGGTATAACCTCTTTTCCGAGTAGCTAACTCTCTTTAGCTTTCTTGCTAGTTTAGTTTGGAAAAGATCCCGACTTTGTTAGTCCATGTTGCCCCATGCGCTAAAAATTTGTTTTTTATACCGTTTCCGCCTCCCCGCAAGAACCGGGGTTGGCAACATGGACTTACAGTGGTATCTGAGCCTTATTAAACTTAAACTAGCTTCGTTGTAAAGTGTATGGAAGTTCGATCGGAAAAATCGCAAAAACCGGAAAATCAAAACCCTAACTTTCTGTTGAAATTTTTTGTGCTCTAAAAATAAAATGTTTTACTCCTAAAATCGGCTCAGGGTTTTATGAAAACACCCACCAAAAACGGTCGCCTGATTCCCTCAAACCACCGTGGTTCCGCGGCGATAGGTATGCATTTGCCGCGGAACCGCCGCCGTTTGGGATCCTCTCGTGATCGGGTTTTGTGCAGTGTTCTTCTGGTAGGGTTTTGGGATTTTTCAGATGGTTTATTTGTGCCCAGGTTTTCCAGAAAAGAAATTTGTTTTTGGGGGCCTATAAATCCGTATTTTTATCGAACTTCACTACACTTTGACTATAATGATTATATCTGTGATGTTTATATGTATTGAACGTCGGCTAATCGCTATATGTCGATTAGTCGGGGTTATACATATCAGTGATCTGTGTTTGATGATGGTTTGTGTATATGAATGCGTTGGACTGTCGCAGGTGAATAGCCGGGGTGGATGTGAGATGAGTGTTTCTTTTTCTTTCATTCATTGTAAAATGTAAATTGATGTAATATTATTATTTGTATGGCCGCACAACCGGGTCGGGGTTGTAGCCGTCATTGTATAATTCTTTTTACTGTTTTTGCTCCTAGGATAGACCCATGGAGGGGTGCACAAACTACCGGGTATCTCGAAGTGCCGAGTGGCCTACTCACGGCGTTGAGGGAGGTTGCTCCACTTCGGGTACTTGGCGGGTAGTTTGCCGCACCCGTAGGGGTCTTGGGTGGGGTTTTGGCTATTCACCGCGACCGTGTAATCCGCTTTTCGTTGCAGGCTCGAAAGGATTGCGGATTCCTAGTATATCCAATGTATTCATCTGTGATCTGTAATGTCTATCATTGCTATATATTTATAACTATTTAGGCGTTGCTTATGTTTTACAGCCGCGCTAGCCCAGCCCCCGCTCTGTCGTTAGTTAAGTAACCTAACGGGTGATGACGGGGCCCCGTGGCGAATGCGAATGGCATAAGCGTACGTCATATTTTGGTTGTTTTCTGCAATGGTAGGATTAAATGATGGGACACATTAAAAGAACTAATGCAAGAATATCACGTATTAAAAGAACTAATGCAAGATAATAAACCAAGCAAAAGTTGTTGGAACACTTTCGAAAAACCACTTGGTTCTTTTCAAAAACAACTTTTAAATGCGGAGCTTGAGCCACTCCTTTTAAAAGCTATCTCGTTCCATCGATCATATCAAGTTCACTACGTTCACGGTTTAGCCAAAACCATTCGTAGCCCTCCGTCGTTTCATATGAATATTCAATAGTATTCAAGCTATGTTTGTTGACCTTCGTCAAGGCATAGTGATTGGTAGCTGTTGGGTGTTCATATGTAGCATAGATAGATGCGTTGGTTTGGGACAGTCGTATTACCTTGTTGACCTTCGTCAAGGGTATATACGGGTGGGTTCAAATTAACCTGGAAAATGACGGGAAGAACTTGACATGTGACTTATGATTTGTTGACCTTCGTCAAGGTCATAAGAGCATGGGGCAAAAATCCACATCGGGAGTTTCATAAGTATTGAAACTTGCTAGATTTGCATACCATTTGGAGTGTGATGATTATGGTAGGATTCCTTCATTTTCGTCACGCAATGATATTTGGATCCTGATCCTACTGTGAGTATATGCTACTCCTCGGGAAATTTCTCACTAAACGATCAATGCTATAAACCTAGTAGGTGTCAAGAAAGGTGTTAGCGGGGCTACGCCCCCAGGGAAAAGAGGTTCTTAAATTAAGGAACTTCGCAAAAGCGTTGGAAAACCTCCCTCGAAGTACCGACACTGGCCTGGCTGAACGGTTAAGCAAGTATTGTGCGGTGGGATTGATCCCGGCTAATTCTTCCTTTATGGTTTGAGGAAGGATTCGAGAGACAGTGGGAGCCATCCTGTTTAGACAAATTAAAAACCATTCTAAACTTGCAAGAGCATCGTGCTGAGTGTTTCTTCTCTCTCTCCTAATTGCAGCGACCAATCAACATGACTGGACTTAAGTTACTTCTAGATAAAAACATACTGACAGGGCCAAACTACAAAGATTGGCTCAGGAATGTCAAAATGGCAATCACTTACGACAAGCTGGGGTATCTTCTTACCACCAAAGCTCCCCCCGTCCCAGGTCCCACCTCCAGCGTCGCGGATAAGGAAATCCGTAAGACTCGGGAGATTGATTGCGCGAAGGCCAAGTGCCTCGTGCTTGCCTCTATGGACAACGAACATCAGAGGAGGCACGAGAATATGGACCTGGAATCCATATTTCTCCATACAAAAGAACTGTATGGAGAGCAGTCTCGTATCGCAAGACACGAAATGTCGAAGAAGTTATTTTCGGCAAGATTGGCCGTCGGATCATCAGTAGCGGAACACGTGCTTAAGATGATTGGCTACATTGAGGAGCTCGCAGAACTTGGGACCACGTTGGAGAGTGAGCTCTATACGGACTTGATTCTCCAGTCCTTTCCTTCCATTTACGCCCAGTTTATACTGAACTTCAACTTACAAGAAAAAGAAGTTGAACTTTCAGAACTCCTCAAAATGCTGAGGAGCGCAGAGGGCACCCTACAGAAAGGTAGGGAAACACCCACTTTGTTTGTAGGAGGATCTTCTTCTTCTAGGACCAAGGCGAAAGCCAAGGGAAAGAAGAAGAAAACCCCCGCCAAACCAAGGGGCGGTGTTAGTAAAGTGGATACGAAGGGAAAGGAAAAGGCAACAAAGATAGCGGGGAAGCTTGTGGGTAAAGAAGAATGCTTCTATTGTCATAAAAGTGGACACTGAAAGAAAGATTGCAGGACTTGGAAAGCCAGGACACAGGAACTGAAGCAGGTTGCGGCTTCGGCTTCAGGTGTGTATGTTATTGAAAACTGTCTTTCGATAAACTCTACTTCCTGGGTATTGGATACCGGATCAGGATCTCATATCTGTAATTCTTTGCAGGCGTTGAGAAACCGTAGGTTTTTGAAGGAAGGTGACATAACCCTCAGAGTTGCGAACGGAGCTAGCATGGATGCTAAGGCCGTGGGGGACTATCACCTGGGAATGACAGATGGGCATGTTTTGGTTTTGCGTAATTGCTTTTTTGTACCCAACGCAACTTGTAATATCATTTCTGTATCTTTGGTTTCTAAAGAAGGTTATGAATTTGCGTTTGTAAGTAATGTTGTAAACATTCACCTTAATCAAGTTCTGATTGGGTCAGGTACACAGCGCAATGGTATATACGTATTAAACCAACCACAAATTTTCAATGTCCAGAATACACACAAAAGAAAGTCTCCAGATATCAATCAGGCTTTCTTATGGCATTGTAGACTGGGTCACATCAATGAGACACGGTTGACTAAGTTACATAAAGAGGGATACTTGGATCCGTTCGAGTATCAGTCTTATGCCACTTGTGAATCTTGTCTCATGGGAAAGATGACTAAGACTCCGTTCACTGGACATGGAGAAAGAGCAAGCGAGCTCTTGGGACTCATACACAGTGACGTGTGTGGTCCAATGTCTACACATGCGCGATGCGGTTTTTCGTACTTCATTACTTTCACAGATGATTTCTCTTGGTATGGACATGTCTTCTTGTTGAAGCACAAATCCGAGGCCTTTGAGAAATTTCGCGAATACAAGAATGAAGTTGAAAACCAAACAGGCAAAAGTATTAAGATTCTAAGATCGGATCGAGGTGGAGAATACTTGAGTGCCGAGTTCCTGAACTATTTAAAAGAGAATAGAATTCTCTCTCAGCGTACTCCTCCATACACTCCGCAACATAACGGTGTATCGGAAAGGAGGAATCGAACCCTATTGGATATGGTTCGTTCCATGATGAGTAAGGCTGAGTTACCGCGATCTTTCTGGGGTTATGCACTAGAAGCAGCTGCATATCTCTTGAACAAAGCTCCCACCAAGACTGTGCCTACCACTCCATATCAGATGTGGAGTGGGAAGAAACCCTGTCTTAAGTACCTTAAGATATGGGGATGTCCAGCTTTTGTAAAAAAGCAGCATGCGGACAAGCTCGAGGCACGTTCAGTACAGTGTAAGTTTGTGGGATACCCAAAGAACTCCAGGGGGTATCTTTTCTATTCCGCTGAGGAACAAAAGGTTTTTGTTTATCAACATGCCCGCTTCTTGGAAACTGAGTTTTTGGAAACCCAGATAAGTGGGAGCACAATAGAACTGGAAGAAATTCCAGAACCACAAGCTATTACTGAAAGCTTGGAAGAGCCAGTAGTTTCAAAAGAACAGGACATTCCTACGCCACTCCGCAGGAGTAGTAGGCAGTCTCATCCGTGTTGGATATATGTATGCCCTAGAGGCCATTATGTGATAGTGGATGTATCTATACATGTATATATATTCAGTTTGCATTCTTGCTCAACATGACAGTATGCTATCTGGTACTTCTTTATCTGACATGTTTATTTGATCATGCTTCTATTCATTCATACATGCTGATAAAGCCCTAAGGATATCGGCTTGACTACTCTGATTATGATGGAGATCATACTAGTGGGACATCTGTAGTCTATAAGCATATCCTGAAATGTCCCTAGTCGAAGGTGTATCGAGACGGAGCATCGATATACCAGAGTAGACTAGCGTATATGATACTAGACCCATGTGATGGGCGATGGATGTTCCCACATTCATCGATGTTTGACATCAAGATCATATACGGGTGCTCAGTGGTGACTGGGTACACTGGACGGACTCGCCGAGAACTCCTATATGGAATTATATCTATCGTCGGATAGCAGTTCTCAGGTGACACTGGTACAGGTTAGTCTGTAGACCCGAGATCGTCATAGAGCCTTGTGTGTTCTCCCACTGTACTTTGATTGCCACCCTACCACGGCTTTACTGAGTCGTGCAAACAGGTGGCCGTTGGGTACAGTCCCGAGACACACGAAGGCAATGAGCGATAGGAGGGATTTCGTCTCTCCCGGTATTGGGAGTTGATGCTGTGCTGTGCTCGACTGGTTATAACAGCAAGTCCCTGGCCAGGGCTGCTGAGATTTGCTGGTAAGTGTTATCAGTAGTTTCTCGATCTGTTATAGACCATTCACCGACACGACTTATTGAGTTATTGGGGTCGACGTCACCATCCCTAGGCTCGATATGCAGCATATCTGACGAAGAGACCGGACTGTACGGTAGTGTTGCCGGATGGCTCGACAGGAGTTGTAACAGGTTCGCTTGTTTTCCTCTAATCGATCAATACCCGGGTGGCCGTTACGTTTAGCTGACCGCTTGCGGCTTGGGGGTGCTTGATATGATCATCACCCACTGCCGGCGTATTGACGAGTCTTAGAGTCCCACATAGGAGTTACCTAGTCCAGGCGAAAAGTTGTGGTGCGCATATGCGATATGCGCTTGGACCCGATTAAAATGCGTGTATGGGATACCGTATATTAATTGGGAGGCTTGCTAATGGTCGGGTCATATGTGATATGACCGGATTAGTGAATCAAGTGTTGATTCATCATTAGTTTCTTACTACAAATCCTATCTTGTTTATGTTGGATGTATGCATGCATGTGTGCATTCATTCTTGTTCATGCACATATGGATGTGCAAGCACACATGCATACATACATCATATATTATCATGGTTGTTTATACAATGAGAATGGTGGATGTATAAGAATTACACCATGGTTATATTTGGATAATTGTTGGATTTAAATTAAAGCAAAAGAAAATGAAAAATGGGTTAAATCACTTAAGAGTTTCTACACTCTTCTAACTCAACCATGCTCACCTAACATTTAACCCATAGTTTATTTTCTTATCATGCTTTTAATTTAAAATAAATTGATATCTAAATATCTAACCATGGTTGGTTAAGAGAGAGGAAAATATATATAGCTATTTTTCTTTTCTCTTTCACAAGATAATTCATTCTCTTCTTCTAAAATCCACCATCTTCATCAACCTCCATGCTTATGCTCTCTAGTTCTTATAAGAGAGTAAAATACTCATAAAAATAGGATTTTGAAGTGAGATCCATAGCCACAACATCATTCTAATCAAGTTTAGCCAACTTGATTAGAGTGTTCTCTTTGTTTTTCAAAGTTGCAAGCTTGGATGGGAAAACTCCGGGTGGATCGTCGTGGACGCAAGAGGACGACGAGTGAACCTTCTTCCAACACCCTAGAGCCTAAGCAGTGAAGCAAAAACGGGAGCTACAAAGGTTGTAGCCTTCAAACCCTAATCTTTACTTACTTATAGTTTGTTAACCCTAATTTCTAGGATCGATCCACTTGCATGTTAGTTTAGCACCTTAAAAATGAAAACTTTAGGTCATGTGATGCTTGAAATCTCTTCATAGGGTGCTATACTAACCTTACATTGGTATCAGAGCCAACCTAGAACATTAGGCGACCTTTTTGCGAAGTAAAAAGTCCGATCGAAACAAAATACGACTTTTAAGGGTGCTCTCTGGAAATTTTTTAAAAACTGACTTTTTTCAGAATTAAAAATTCTCAAAAAATAGAGCAGGTAAATATAAGACAATCTGGAAAATCCGACCTTATGAACAGTACTTTTGGCCACGGAAGCGCGGCATAAGCAAGCTTAGGCCGTGCATCCGCGGCCATATAAGGGGATCTTTGACCAATTTTTGCACAGTGTTTTTCTTTACCTGCTATAGTATATTTTGAGTATGTTTAATCTGAATCTGCTGTTGAAAAATTCTGGAGATATTTTTGGACCCGTGGTTTCGATCGGAATTTTCATTTCGTTTTCTTTTCCGGGTAAACTAGAAAGTATTGAAGTGTTTGAACGAATATCATTTACTCAATATTCACGGGGTTTAAATAGTTTGGAGATGCGTGCAAGTCTTTTTGCGGTGGTCCCTCTAGAAGACAACAAACCTTAACTCGATTATGTGACCGTCTCGAACTGCCCTTTGAACCCTAGGGTTTGGGGCAGTACGGCGTGCCACATGTGAGGCGTTGGCTTGACCCTTCTACGGCTGGACCGCCGCTACTGTGTCACACTCCGGATTTTTGATCCCTGCTCAAGTGTTGAGCTTTAGTGAATCTTGGGTGCTTGATAGTTCGTTCGAAAACTTTAATACTGTCTGTTTATCTGGAATGTGATACAATATGTGGAATTCATATAGTGTAGGCATGAAATACGAAATATGTGATATTTCACATTTATGATGTTTAAAGAGAATCTAGATTCCAAATATTGTAGTTTTACACTTTCTTTTCTGTGACCGTAAGTGTAGTATGTTAGATATCGCCGGTTTCGTTGCTATACATCAACGACAATCGGGATACGCATACTTACTTACGTTGATGATATGTGATATTATGTGTTGCTGAGATATGATGTGCAGGATTGTCGCGATCGAATAGCCGGGGGTTTTTGTGAGATGAGAGTTTTATATTTTCATTCATGTAAATTCAAATGTAATGTAATATTCTTTTGTTTGGGGCACTTCCAGGTTGCGGTTGTGTCACCAGTGTTGTATATTATTTACTTTTCCGCATTAGGATGGACCCAAGGAGGGGAGCACAGGTGACCGGGTTTTGGGGTTCAGTAGGAGTCCATCTCGAGGAGTTGAGACCGGGTCTCCTAAACTCCAGAATTGGTAGGGTCACTTGCCGCTCTCGTAGGGGTCCAGGGTGTGGGCTTGGCTATTCATCGCGACTGTGGAATCCGTATTTTCTATTCTGGCTAAGTACTAAATACGGACGTCCTAGGATATCCCACATTATATCTATGTTTCTGCTGCCTGTGTTCTGTGATATCTGAGACGAATGACATATTATATATATGATATATAGTAGACGCTGCTTATGTTTTACACCCGCGCTAGTCCCGTCCCGATATGCCGTTAGTTAAGTAACCTAACGGTGCATAACGGAACATTGCGGCGAATGCGGATGGCATAAGCGTACGTGTTATTTTCGTTTCTTTTCTGTGATTGGCTTTAGGACTTAAATGATGGGATTACATTAATGTGATTAATGTAAAGAAAATAAACCTAAAAAGATGTTGTAGAATCGGATTTAAAAACTACTCGGCTATTTATGAAAAAGCTACATTTCAAAACTACGGAGCTTAAGCCACTCCTTTTGAAAAACTGTTTGATTCTACAACGATATCAAGTTCAAAGCGTTAAAGATTTTCTTAAAAATCATTCGCAACCCTCCGTCATTTTAGGAAGTAGAGTACTTAGTATTCGTGCTACGTTTGTTGACTTTAGTTAAGGCGTAGTGTACGGTAGCTAAGTGATGTCTTCCTACACTGCATATGATGCAGATTAATTAGGACATTCATGCGACTTTGTTGACCATAGTTAAGGGTCATATGGGTGGGTCTAATTGATCAAGAAATGACGGGTAGAACTTGACTGGTACTTATGATTTGTTGACCATAGTTAAGGTCATAAGTACTAGGGGTAAAAATTACATCGGGAATTTCAAGTGTTGAAATTTGCAATGAGATTGCATACCTTCCATGTGATGGTTGGATCCCGATCCCACTGTGGGCAATAGTTGCTCCTAGGAGAGTTTTACAGTTTACAATTAGCTAACTCATTAGGTGTCTAGAAAGGTGTTAACGGGGCTCCGCCTCTGGAAAAACGAGGTTTACTCTAATTAGGTCCGTGCGAAAGCACGGGGAACCTCCCTCAAAGTACCGACACTGGCCTGGCTGAACGGTTAGCGAAGTTGTAGACTGTAATTAATCCTGGCTAGTTTTTCTTTTTAAGGTTTGAAAGAAAAACTTGATAAAAAGCAGTGGGAAACATCGATTAGACAAGATAATAAACCAATCTAATCTATGCAAGAGCTTTCGCTGAGTGTATTCTTTTCTCTCTCTTAATGGCAGATACCAATGACTGGACTTAAGCTTCTACTAGATAAAAACAAACTGAATGGGACCAACTATAAAGACTGGCTAAGGAATCTGAAGATCGCCTTGACTTATGATAAAGTATCATATGTCCTCACGGCTCCAGCCCCGCCCGTCCCTGGCCCAAAATCCTCTGTTGCGGACATAGAAGTCCGCAAGACATGGGACGCTGACTGTGCCACGGCCACATGCCTCGCGCTTGCATCGATGGATAACACACATCAAAAGCAGCACGAGGACATGGACATTCACGGGATACTGCTCCATACAAAGGAGTTGTATGGGGAGCAATCCCACGTATTACGATACGAAGCATCAAAGAAACTGTTTCAGATGCGAATGGCCCCTGGCACACCAGTAGGAGACCATGTGTTGAAGATGATAGCTCTTATAGAAGAGCTTGAGGACCTTGGATGGACAATGGAAAATGAACAATATATAGATATTATTCTGCAGTCCCTCCCCTCCACCTTTGCTCAGTTCATAGTGAACTTCAATATGCATGGCATGGAGAAGGACCTCCCTGAACTCCTTAATATGTTAAGGAATGCAGAGAGCACCATGAAGTCGGCAAAGACTCCCGTTATGACCATTGGACAGTCTTCTTCTTCTCGCCCAAAAGCTAAGGCCAAGGGAAAGAAAAAGAAGAAACCCACCAATCCTAAGGGCGGAGTCAAAAAGGTGAAAGGAAAGGGAAAATCCACGGCTGGAGACCCAGGGAAAGGCGAGTGTTTTCATTGCCACAAGATAGGACATTGGAAGCGCAACTGCACGGAGTACCTAAGTCTCAAGAAGAAGCATGGTGATGCTTCTGCTTCAGGTGCGTTTGTGACTGAAAACTGTTTTTCTATAAACTCTGCTTCCTGGGTATTGGATACCGGTTCAGGTTCTCACATTTGCAATTCTATGCAGGGGCTGAGAAATAGCAAGGTTTTGAGGACAGGTGACCATACTCTCCGCGTTGGAAATGGTTCCAATGTACATACAGTCGCAGTGGGAGAGTATCACTTGGGGTTGCCATCTGGATGTATTTTGATTTTGAATCCATGTTATTTTGTACCAACTATGCTATGTAATATAATATCCGTTTCTTTGTTGGACAATGAAGGGTATAATTTTGTGTTGCAGAACAATGTTATGAACATTCACCTAAATCAAATGTTGGTTGGGTATGGTACACTTAATAACGGAATATATGTCCTAAATCAACACACAGTTTTCAGTATACAACACACTAATAAAAGAAAACTTTCAGAATTAAATGAAGCTTTTCTTTGGCACTGTAGACTTGGTCATATTAACGAAACAAGACTAAACAAGTTACACAAAGATGGATATTTAAATTCTTTTGAATTTAAATCTTATGCGACTTGCCAGTCTTGTATCAAGGGTAAAATGACCAAAACTCCGTTTACCGGACACGGAGAAAGAGCTACTAAGCTCCTGGGCCTCATATATAGTGATGTATGTGGGCCTATGTCTACACAGGCTAGAGGCGGTTTTTCATACTTCATTACATTCACCGACGATTTCTCAAGATTCGGTCATGTATTTTTATTAAAACACAAGTCCGACGCTTTCGAGAAATTCGTTGAATATAAACAAGAAGTAGAAAAACAAACCGGCTTGAGTATTAAGATGCTTCGATCAGATCGAGGTGGAGAGTATCTCAGTACAGAATTTGTAAACTTCCTAAAAGAGAATGGGATTCTCTCTCAGCTCACTCCTCCTTACATACCACAGCACAACGGTGTGTCAGAACGACGGAACAGGACCCTATTGGATATGGTCCGGTCTATGATGAGTGACGCTGAGTTACCAGTCTTATTTTGGGGACATGCATTGGAGACTGCAGCGTTTCTGCTAAACAGGGTTCCAACCAAAGCCGTGTCTACCATGCCATATGAGATATGGAATGGGAAGAGACCATCTCTTAAGAGAGTTAAGATTTGGGGTTGCCCGGCCTATGTTAAAAAACAGAATCCGGACAAACTCGAGACACGGTCAGTCATGTGTAACTTTGTGGGATATTTAAAGAATTCTTATGGATATCTGTTCTACCACAAAGAGGAACAAAAAGTGTTTGTTTCTCAGTATGCCACATTCTTGGAAAAAGAGTTTTTCACAGATAAAGATGATGGCAAGGTGGTAGATCTAGAAGAGGTTCTGGAGACACAAATTACAAATGACGATTTGGTTGAACCGGCTGTTGCAACAGAAACTGAAGAACCTCGGCCACTCCGTAGGTCTGGTAGGACTTCTCGCCCACCGGAGAGGTACTACGGTTTCCTCATTGATGTTAACGGAGAAGATTGCATCATGGATGATGATGATCCTACCAGTTTTCAGCAAGCTATCACGAGTGGTGACTCTGTGAAGTGGCTGGATGCCATGAGATCCGAAATGGAGTCTATGTACACCAACAAAGTATGGACTTTGGACGTTGTACCCGCTGGGGTAAAACCTGTAGGGTGCAAATGGATCTTTAAAAGAAAGATTGGTGTGGATGGGCAGGTAGAGACCTATAAGGCAAGACTTGTGGCAAAAGGTTTTCGTCAAAGACCAGGTTTGGACTATGACGAAACTTTTTCGCCCGTAGCCATGCTTAAATCCATTCGGATCCTACTTGCGATTGCTGCTCACTACGACTATGAAATCTGGCAGATGGACGTTAAAACGGCATTTCTAAATGGAGATTTAGAAGAATGCGTTTATATGGATCAGCCAGAGGGCTTCATTGACAGTGGGAGCAGCGGGAAAGCATGTAGATTGCTTAAATCCATATATGGGTTAAAGCAGGCATCTCGGAGTTGGAACATCTGTTTCGATGATGTTATCAAAGAGTTTGATTTCATCAAAAATCCGGATGAACCTTGTGTTTATAAGAAGGCTGCAAGAAGAGCTGTCACATTTCTCGTATTGTACGTGGATGATATTCTTCTGATAGGAAATGATATTCCTATGCTACAGTCGGTCAAATCATTCTTATCACTAAGGTTCTCCATGAAGGACCTGGGTGATGCCACATACATCCTGGGCATAAGGATCTATAGGGATAGATCCAAAAAGTTATTGGGATTTTCCCAAACCAGGTACATCAACACCATCCTAAAAAGGTTTAGTATGGAAGACTCCAAGCGGGGTACCTTGCCCGCTTGCCATAGAGTCACTCTCTCCAAGGATTCTTGTCCAAAGACCGATGAAGAGAGAGCTCGCATGAGCATTATACCTTATGCTTCGGCAGTAGGATCTATAATGTATGCGATGTTATGTACACGCCCAGATGTAGCTTATGCACTTAGTGTTGTAAGCAGGTATCAATCCAACCCAGGGGAGAACCACTGGACAGCTGTGAAGAACATTCTTAAGTACTTGCGAAAGACTAAAGAATTGTTCTTGGTGTATGGTAATACAGATCTCCAAATGGAGGCCTTTACCGATTCGAGCTTCCAGAGCGATAAGGATGACAGCAAATCTATCTTAGGGTTTGTATTTACCCTCAATGGAGGGGTGGTGAGTTGGAAGAGTTCCAAACAAGATACCGTTGCAGACTCTACGATAGAAGCTGAGTACATTGCTGCAAATGATGCCGCCAAGGAAGCCGTCTGGATGAAGAAGTTCGTCTCGGAGCTAGGAGTAGTTCCAACCATTATTGATCCAATACCCTTGTATTGTGATAATAATGGGGCTATGGCGTTAGCCAAGGAGCCCAGATCCCATCAGCGGTCCAGACACATCCTGAGGCGCTTTCATTTGATCCGGGAGATTGTAGATCGCCGCGAGATCGAGATTAAGAGAGTTGACACAAAGAACAACGCCGCGGATCCATTCACCAAGGCCCTCCCTCAGCCGCAGCATGAGCGACTTTTTGAGATGTTGGGTATGAGATACGCCAATAACTGGCCTTAGTGCAAGTGGGAGATTGTAGGATATATGTATGCCCTAGAGGCCATTATGTGATAGTGGATGTATCTATACATGTATATATATTCAGTTTGCATTCTTGCTCGACATGATAGTATGCTATCTGGTACTTCTTTATCTGACATGTTTATTTGATCATGCTTCTATTCATTCATACATGCTGATAAAGCCCTAAGGATATCGGCTTGACTACTCTGATTATGATGGAGATCATACTAGTGGGACATCTGTAGTCTATAAGCATATCCTGAAATGTCCCTAGTCGGAGGTGTATCGAGACGGGGCATCGATATACCAGAGTAGACTAGCGTATATGATACTAGACCCATGTGATGGGCGATGGATGTTCCCACATTCATCGATGTTTGACATCAAGATCATATACGGGTGCTCAGTGGTGACTGGGTACACTGGACGGACTCGCCGAGAACTCCTATATGGAATTATATCTATCGTCGGATAGCAGTTCTCAGGTGACACTGGTACAGGTTAGTCTGTTGACCCGAGATCGTCATAGAGCCTTGTGTGTTCTCCCACTGTACTTTGATTGCCACCCTACCACGGCTCTACTGAGTCGTGCAAACATGTGGCCGTTGGGTACAGTCCCGAGACACACGAAGGCAATGAGCGATAAGAGGGGTTTCGTCTCTCCCGGTATTGGGAGTTGATGCTGTGCTGTGCTCGACTGGTTATAACAGCAAGTCCCTGGCCAGGGCTGCTGAGATTTGCTGCTAAGTGTTATCAGTAGTTTCTCGATCTGTTATAGACCATTCACCGACACGACTTATTGAGTTATTGGGGTCGACGTCACCATCCCTAGGCTCGATATGCAGCATATCTGACGAAGAGACCGGACTGTACGGTAGTGTTGCCAGATGGCTCGACAGGAGTTGTAACAGGTTCACTTGTTTTCCTCTAATCGATCAATACCCGGGTGGCCGTTACGTTTAGCTGACCGCTTGCGGCTTGGGGGTGCTTGATATGATCATCACCCACTGCCGGCGTATTGACGAGTCTTAGAGTCCCACATAGGAGTTACCTAGTCCAGGCGAAAAGTTGTGGTGCGCATATGCGATATGCGCTTGGACCCGATTAAAATGCGTGTATGGGATACCGTATATTAATTGGGCGGCTTGCTAATGGTCGGGTCATATGTGATATGACCGGATTAGTGAATCAAGTGTTGATTCATCATTAGTTTCTCACTACAAATCCTATCTTGTTTATGTTGGATGTATGCATGCATGTGTGCATTCATTCTTGTTCATGCACATATAGATGTGCAAGCACACATGCATACATACATCATATATTATCATGGTTGTTTATACAATGAGAATGGTGGATGTATAAGAATTACACCATGGTTATATTTGGATAATTGTTGGATTTAAATTAAAGCAAAAGAAAATGAAAAATGGGTTAAATCACTTAAGAGTTTCTACACTCTTCTAACTCAACCATGCTCACCTAACATTTAACCCATAGTTTATTTTCTTATCATGCTTTTAATTTAAAATAAAATGATATCTAAATATCTAACCATGGTTGGTTAAGAGAGAGGAAAATATATATAGCTATTTTTCTTTTCTCTTTCACAAGATAATTCATTCTCTTCTTCTAAAATCCACCATCTTCATCAACCTCCATGCTTATGCTCTCTAGTTCTTATAAGAGAGTAAAATACTCATAAAAATAGGATTTTGAAGTGAGATCCATAGCCACAACATCATTCTAATCAAGTTTAGCCAACTTGATTAGAGTGTTCTCTTTGTTTTTCAAAGTTGCAAGCTTGGACGGGAAAACTCCGGGTGGATCGTCGTGGACGCAAGAGGACGACGAGTGAACCTTCTTCCAACACCCTAGAGCCTAAGGAGTGAAGCAAAAACGGGAGCTACAAAGGTTGTAGCCTTCAAACCCTAATCTTTACTTACTTATAGTTTGTTAACCCTAATTTCTAGGATCGATCCACTTGCATGTTAGTTTAGCACCTTAAAAATGAAAACTTTAGGTCATGTGATGCTTGAAATCTCTTTATAGGGTGCTATACTAACCTTACAATCCGCCCGAGAGATACTACGGTTTTCTCATAGACGGGGATAGAGAGGATTGCATCATAGATTATGATGAGCCTACTAGCTTCCAGCAGGCCGTTCAGAGCGTTGACTCGGTAAAATAGCTGGATGCAATGCGGATCGAAATGGAGTCCATGTACACCAACAAAGTATGGACGTTGGACATTGCTCCAGATGGAGTAAAACCCGTAGGATGCAAGTGGATCTTCAAAAGGAAGATTGGTGTAGATGGACAGGTTGAGACCTATAAAGCTAGACTTATAGCAAAGGGTTTCCGTCAAAGACCTGATTTGGACTATGACGAAACCTTTTCTCCAGTGGCTATGCTGAAATCCATTCGGATTCTTCTTGCCATTGCTGCTTTCCACGATTATGAGATTTGGCAGATGGACGTAAAAACCGCTTTTCTAAATGGAAATTTAGAGGAGTGTGTCTATATGGACCAGCCAGAGGGTTTCATTCAGAGTGGGAGCAGCGGAAAGGTGTGCAAGTTGCTTAAGTCCATTTATGGACTAAAGCAGGCATCGCGGAGTTGGAACATCTGTTTTGATGAGACGGTCAAGAAATTTGGCTTTATCAAAAATCCAGATGAACCATGCATCTATAGTAGATTTGTAGCGAGAACTGTAGTATTCCTCGTTTTATACGTGGATGACATTCTCTTAATAGGAAATGACATTCTTATGCTACAATCTGTCAAGGGGTTCTTGTCGTACAGGTTCTCCATGAAAGACCTGGGGGATGCCTCATACGTCATGGGGATCCGGATCCATCGTGATAGATCCAAGAGGATATTAGGACTTTCACAGTCCAGGTACATCGACACCATACTGAAAAGATTCAGTATGGAAGATTCCAAGCACGATAACCTACCGGCTTGTCACGGGATCACCCTCTCTAAAGAGATGTCTCCCAAGACTGATTTGAAGAGGGATCGCATGTCTATTATACCCTACGCTTCTGCGGTAGGCTCTATAATGTATGCGATGTTGTGTACCAGACCGGATGTAGCTTATGCACTGAGTGTGGTAAGCCGGTATCAGTCAAACCCTGGGGAGAAACACTGGATAGCGGTAAAGAACATTCTCAAGTACCTGAGAAGGACTAAGGAGATGTTCTTGGTGTATGGCGGAAAAGACCTCCAGATCGAGGCCTTTGCTGACTCCAGCTTCCAGAGTGACAAGGATGATTCCAATTCCATGTCGGGTTTTGTCTTTACCCTCAATGGAGGGGCGGTGTGTTGGAAGAGTTCCAAACAGGAAACCATTGCAGACTCGACGATGGAAGCGGAATACATCGCTGCATCTGATGCCGCAAAAGAAGCTGTCTGGATGAGGAAGTTCTTGAAAGAACTTCAGGTGGTTCCGTCCATTGTTGACCCAATACCTCTGTATTGCGACAACAACGGGGCTATAGCTTTAGCGAAGGAACCCAGGTCCTATCAGAGATCCAGACACATCTTGAGGCGGTATCACCTGATCAGAGAGATCGTGGATCGCAAGGAGATCGAGGTTCGGAGGGTTGCTTCAGAAGAAAACACTGCAGATCCATTCACCAAGGCCCTGCCCCAGACACAGTTCGAGCGGCTGACCGAGATGATAGGTCTTCGATACGCCAGTACATGGCCTTAGTGCAAGTGGGAGATTGTTAGTGTATATGCCCTAGAGGCCATTACTGTATCATACTGGTTTGTATATTACTTAATGGAAGCTTGGGATATTCACCTTGTATATACAATCTTGCTCAAAATAGTAGTATGCTACTTGGTTTGTTTCTACTTCAATGTGTACATGTGTTTATTTTATCATATCACCTATACGCATTAGTGGAGCCCTTAGGATCTTTGCTTGATTACCAGCGTTGTGATGGCAGTCACACTAGTGGGGGCTGGGTAATCTATAAGCACATCCTTATACAGGTCCCTAGTCGCAAGACTATCGAGACAGGGCATCGATACTCCGGAGTAGACTGGCGCATGCGCTTCTCATCCCAGTGTGGGAGACGGTCTGTCCCACAGCCGTCAGTACGTCGTACTTGAGATAGTATGCGGGTGCTCGTTAGGTTACGAGTACACTGGACAGGACTCGTCGGGAACTGACAAGTTGGTATTATACCTATCGTCAGTTATCAGTTCCCAGGTGACACGAGTACAGCTTAGTCCGCTGACTTGACACTGGCACTTCGCCTTGAGTGTGTTCCCACTGTATTTTGATTACTACCCTACCACGGCTCAAAGGAGTCGTGCAAACAGGTGGTAGTTGGGTGCAGTCCCGAAGCACTTGGAGGCAGTGAAGGTTAGACAGGATTCGTCTCTCCCGGTATTGGGGGTTGACATCGCGCTGTGTCTAGGAGAGCCATTACACGAGTAGTCCCTGGCCAGGGCAAGCAAGATATACTGGTAGGCTTCCAGTGTTATCTCAGGGTATTTTGGGCTTCACTCCGACATGACTTGTACCGCTATTAGGGGACTGACGTTTACCGCCCCCCTAGGCCCGACATGCGATGTATCAGACAAACAGACCGGACTGTACGGAGACTGTCACATTCAGACTCAGTAGGAGTTCAGATGGGGTTCACCTCGTCAGTCTTCTTATCGGCATCTACCTGGGGACCGTTACACACAGCTAGTGCCGCTTGCGGTCTGTGGTTAAACCCACTGCCAGCGTAGTGTCGAGTCTTTAGAGTCCCACACAGAGGGCTATTCGCCTCTGGGCAAAACAGAGTAGAGGTCGCATGGTTTTGCGACAGGGTTCGTTCTCAACCGCGCACTTGTGCACGTTTGGAGTCCGGATAGATATTACTAGCAGGCTCTGGTTTGAGCCAGATACTGGTATATGTTTTGGGGTTGATTTTATCTCATAGTATTCATGTTCCTCGGAACAAGAATGCGGGTGTGTATACACAGTTGATTGAGGCGGAGGAAGAGGATTTTCATTAGGGTTTCGGAACGGGTGCGTATGCACAGTTGACAGTCGTCTTTTTCCAAACCCTAATGGATTTATGATATATCAATTAATAATATTAATTAAATGAAATTGTGTCATGGTTGGGTTTGTTGACTTGTTGACCAAGGTTGACTAGTGGACCATAGTTGAAGGTTTGACCATCATCATTACATATCAAAGATGCTCTTTGATTCTAGCAAAATCATTTAATGTGTGTAATGATAATGGTCATTCCAAACCATCCATCAACTATTTCATTTACATTATTATTATTATTTTTGATAATTCATTTCTTATTATGTTATGGTTGTAAAATGAAAAGCTCTCATTCGATCATAACTCTTCTCTCTCCTCTCTTCCTCTTCCTCCTCCTCTAGTTCAAGGAGCTACCTTCTCATGTGTTGAGAATCCATCTCCTTGAGATAAAAACACCCCAAAGCCACTCTCTACTCACTCTAGGGTTAGAGGTTTAGCAAGCCAAAGATCCTAGTTCACTCAAAGTTCGAGAAAGAGCCCGAAGGTTGAACCCTCAGGTGGATCCATCTTTGACGGAAGAAGGCGATGAGGAAAGCACCATCTACCCCTACAAAGGTTTCAAGAAGGAGGAGTTCAAGTTAGGTATAACCTCTTTTCCGAGTAGCTAACTCTCTTTAGCTTTCTTGCTAGTTTAGTTTGGAAAAGATCCCGACTTTGTTAGTCCATGTTGCCCCATGCGCTAAAAATTTGTTTTTTATACCGTTTCCGTCTCCCCGCAAGAACCGGGGTTGGCAACGTGGACTTACAACATATACCATATTTATTGTAACAGAATAAAATAATACAATTAACATATATCGCATATATATCAATGTATTACCTGAGTGAGAAAAAGAATCTTTTAGTGAGCTTATATTAGTTAATCTAATTTAATATATCAAATATATAATTATACATTAAATTATCGAATCAACACTTGATCCGATAATCCGGCTATTTCACAAATAACCGACTAATATAATCTGTATCAGTTCATCGAATCAACACTTGATCCGATGACCCGGCTATATCACATATACCCGGCCGATATCTCATATCGCGAGAATCTAATACGGTATCACATACACGCATCATTCTCGGTCCCGCACATATCACGTATGTGCTCCTACTCCGTTTTGCCTGAGCCAGGAAACCTCTGTGTAGGACTCTGAAGAATCGTCAATACGCCGGCAGTAGGTGATGATCATATCAAACACCCACAAGCTGCAAGCGGTCAGCTAAATGTAACAGCCACCCAGGTATTGAGCAATCAAAAGATCAACAAGCAAGCCTGTACATTCTCCCGTGAATCCAACCAGTAACACTCCCGTACAGTTCGGCCTCTTCGTCTGATATGTCGCATATCTCGCCTAGGGGTGGTAAACGTCAGACACCAGTAGCTTGATAAGTCGTGTCGATATGAGGTCCATAACAGTTCGAGAAACTAATAATAACACTTACCAGTAAATCTCAGCAACCCTGACCAGGGATTTCTAGTTATAGTCAATCAAACACAGCACAGCATCAACTCCCTATACCGGGAGAGACGAAACCCCTCCTATCGCTCATTGCCTCCATATGATTCGGGACTGTACCCAAAAGCCACCTTTTTGCACGCCCTCTTAGACGTGGTATGATGGAAATCAAAGCACAGTGGGAATCACACAAGACTCTATGACGATCTCGGGTCTACAGACTAATATTTACCAGTGTCACCAGAGAACTGCTATCTGACGTGAGGTATAATACCATTTGGGAGTTCTCGGCGTGTCCGTCCAGTGTACCCAGTCTGCACTGAGCACCCGCATACCTTCTCTGATGTCAAACACCAATGGATATGGGATCATCCATTTCCTATCATATGGGTCGAGAAGCGTATACGCTAGTCTACTCTGGTTTATCGATGCCCTGTCTCGATACACCCTCGACTAGGAACAATTGAAGGATGTACTTATCGACTACTCTGTCCCCTCTAGTATGATCTGCATCATAGTCCTTGTAGTCAAGTACTCATCCTAAGGGCTTTATCAACATGTAACATAAAGACAATTAGATTACATGTTAAGATAAAGTGTAACCAGATAGCATACTATCATGTCGAGCAAGAAAGTCCTCCCTATATATGTCCAAGCATCCACTATAATATACATCATATGTACAGTAATGGCCTCTAGGGCATACATATAACTAACAATCTCCCACTTGCACTAGGGCCATCTGTTGTGGTATCGCATACCCAACAATTAGCTGTGGTTGAAGTATCTTATACTCAACCATCCCATAAAACTCTCTACTGGGAAAAAGGCCTTTGTGAGTGGATCCGCGCTGTTGTCCTCTGTGTCTGCTCTCCTAACCTCGATCTCCCTGGAGATCAACCATCTCCATGATCAGGTGATACTGCCTAAGAATTATATCTGGATTTCTGATGGGACTGGGGTTCCTAGGCCAAAGCCATAACTCCATTCTCATACAATGGTTGGAACGAAGTTCATCTTATGAACTAAAATATATCCAGACTGCCTCTTTGGTAGCATCATTGGTAACGATGTATCTTGCCTCTAATCGTCTAGTAAGTCACGGTATCTATCTTGGAACTCTTCCAACATACCGTCCCTCCACTAAGGGTAAAGACAAAGCCTGCGACTGACATTCAGTCGTCCTTATCACCCTGGAACCTTTCCAATGATTCTCTTCAGGATCGTTTGATACCATCTCACTACAACTAATGAGATTCCTAACATCCAATTAGATCTATGCCATAGATCCATAACCCAGGATTTATGAGGTATCAACTTGATCCTTTTTGGAGAATCCTTGTGATAAGAGGAGATTGACCGAGTGTAGCATAGGAAACTCCTTTCCTATCAAGAGTATGTCATCCACGTACTCTACGAGGATCACCACTGTACTCTCTACTACCTTTTTGTATATACAAGGTTCATCTACCATTTTGATGAAGTCAAACTCTTTGACTACCACAACAAAACAGACGTTCCAACTCCGCGATGCCTGATTTATCACATAAAATATCTTGCTCATGTTTCCGCTTCTCCCACTGTCTACGAAGCCCTTTGGCTGTGTACTTATAGACGCTCTCTTCCAAATCATCATTTAGAAAAGCAGTCATGACACCCAACCACCAGATATCGTAGTCATGGTATGTAGCAGTGGCAAGTAGGATCAGGATGGACTTAAGCATAGCTTTGAAAGTCTCAACCTTTCCATGTACACCAAGTAATCTTCTCAAGATATACTTGCTCCTGATGGGGATTTAACCCTTCAGATAAAGCAACCAAAGTCCATACTTTATTGGTGTATAAGGATTCCATCTCAGATCGCTAAGCATCCAGCCATTCTTACAGAGTCCCACTCCTGATGGCCAGCTCGAAAATAGTTTGGTCATCATCTCATGATGCAATCCTCGCTCCCACTGTCATAGAGAAAACCGAAGTATCTCTCAGGTGGGTGAGGAACCCTACTAGATCGGCGGAGAGGCCGAGGTTCGTTGGAAACTATTGAATCCTTTGGTTCTACTAAATCATCAGCTGCAGTTTGTATAGCTGGAACTCTTTCCAGTTCTACCTCATGACCACTAATTTCTTCATAAGAAATTCCCTTTCACAAAGGTGGCATGCTGAGAAACAAAATATCTTTTGTTCCTCGGTTTGGTAGAAGATATTCCCTTGCGAATGCTTGGGATATCCAACAAACTTCTACAGAACTGACTTTGCCTCGAGCTTGTCCGGATTTTGCTTTCAGACATAGGCCGGACAACCCCAAATCTTAACTTACTTAAGATATGGGCTCTTCCCATTCCATATCACATATGAAGTGGTAGGTAACTGATTTGATTGGAACCCTATTCAATAGGTATGCAGCTTCACAAGTGCATAACTCCCAAAAGGAAATAGGCAACTCAGTAGTACTCATCATAGAGCACACCATATCACATAGGGTGTAATTGCTCCGCCCCGATACACCGACGTGCTGTGGTGTATTCGGAGGAGTAATGCTGAGAGAGAATCTCATTCTCCTTTAGAGTAGTCCAGGAATTTCGTGCTCAAGTATTCTCCTCCTTGATCTCATCAAAGGACATAATACTTATACCCTGTTTTTTGTTCTCTACTTCTAACTTATATTCTGTGATTATCTCAAAAGTTACGGACTTGTGTTTCTACAGGAACATATGTCTGAATCTTGAGAGATCATCAGTGAATGTAATGAAGTACAAAGAACCGGTCCTGGCATATGTAGACAGGGGACTTTCATACATCAGAATGTATCAATCCCAAGAGTTCATTAACTCTTTCTCTGTTTCCAATAAACAGAGCTGTGGTCATCTTATCTTTGTGACATGACTGGAAAGTTTTTATAAGATGTAAATCCAAACTAATTTAAATATGCATCTTTATGTAACTTCAGCTAGTCGGGTCGCATTGATCTGACCTAGTCTACAATACCTCAAAAAGGATTCGTTCATTTCTGAACTCTTCCTCCTGTGTGTGTTCTGTACATTAAGAACTGTGGTTTGATTTAGAACGTCTATGCTTTTAGAAAACGTGCCTGATCCGATCAACTCTTGATATAGGAAATGTTCAAAACATTATCCAACAATACAAAAGTATATCCTTTCTTTACTTATAAAGAGACTGATATGATGTTGTATATATGGTTCGGTATCAAATAACATTCGTTCAGAATCAATGTATTCTGGTAATACAGGGTGATAACTACCAACAGACTTGGCTGCAACACTTGCACCGTTTCTATCTCATGAAATTTATCACCCGTTCTCAGTTCTCTACCTATTTGTAGCCCATGTAACAAATTACATTTGCGGGATCCTGATCCGGTATCACATACCCTGGACGTAAAGGATACTGAGAAACAGTTCTCGGTAAGGAACACACCCGAAGAAGATGCATCAGCATTCACTTTCTTCGTTTGGGCGGCACGGGAATTTTGGTAATCCTATATTTCCTGCTCTGTCTTATAACAATTATAAGTTGGAGCAGGACCAACGTTCCCTAGCGCAGTATAACAAGCGGGTTCGGTCAATACATCCGTATTATTATTTTGATTAAGGCA
This sequence comes from Agapanthus africanus, assembly GCA_030015575.1. Classification (NCBI taxonomy): domain Eukaryota; kingdom Viridiplantae; phylum Streptophyta; class Magnoliopsida; order Asparagales; family Amaryllidaceae; genus Agapanthus; species Agapanthus africanus. Next base: position 114,561,555 of record CM057340.1, on the reverse strand, counting down.
TGATATGGTCGCTACCTGGAAGAGAGAGAGAAGAAAACACTCAGCTTATGCTGTTGCAAGATTAGATTGGTTATTTATATACCTAATCAGGATGTCTCCCACTGTTTTAGACAAATCTTCCTTCAAACCCTAAAAGGAAAGAATAGGCGGGATTAATTACACGCTACAAGTTCGCCAATCTTTCAGCCAGGCCAGTGCCGGTACTTTGAGGGAGGTTCCCCGTGCTTTCGCACGAATCTAATTAAAATAAACCTCGTTTTCCCAGGGGCGTAACCCCGTTGACACCTTTCTAGACACCTACTTGATCGGCTAATTGTAATGTGTAAAACTCTCCCTGGAGTAACTCTTACTCACAGTGGGTATCGGGATCCAACTATCTCATAGAAGGTATGCAATCTCATTGCAAATTTCAACACTTGAAATTCCCAATAATATTTTACCCCTAGCAACTTATGACCTTGGCTAAGATCAACAAATCATAAGTGCTAGCCAAGTTCAACCCGTCATTTCCCGATTGAATTAAACCCTCCCGCACGACCCTTGGCTAAGGTCAACAAAATCGCACGACTACCCTAACTCAATCGTATCATATGCTTATACAGATAAGCACTAATCAGCTACCGCACACTACGCTTTGGCTAAGGTCAACAAACGCGGCACGAATACTAACCAGTACTTATCTGAAAAGACGGAGGACTACGACAGGTTTTTAAGAAACCCCTTTGCGTAATGAACTTGATATCGTTGTAGAATCGAGTGATTTTAAATGGAATGTTTTTGAGGCATTTTCTAGTTTTGCTAAAAAGGTCACTCCAGGTGAAGGGATCGTCGGCTCTTTCCTCATCGAATAAGGTGCAGGATATTTCACAGATATCACTTTGCAAAGTAAAAACTATAGAAACAATCAAAAGACAAACCGAGTTTGTAGCATCTGCCAGTTTCGCTAAAGAGGTCACTCCCGGTGAAGGGATCTCGGCTCTTTCCTTATCGAATAAGGTGCTGAATGTTCTACAAGGAACACCGCTATGCAAAATAAGAACTAGAGCTACCTGTTTTTAAGACAAGTTTCTACAACATCTTTAGGTTTCTTTTATTTCATTAATCTCATTAATGAAGTCCTATTTTATTATGCTTCACAAGCATCACATTTGAAACGAAATTAGCAATATAACATATATCTCATATATATAATATAAACATTCGTCTCAGGCAGTAATATGATCTCATCACAGAACATTGCAGCAGAAGAACAAATATGAAATATTGGATATACTAGGAGGTCCGTGTTTTTAATACGAGCCTGTATAAAACACGGATTCCACGGTCGCGATGAATAGCCAAATCCACATCCCTAGACCCCTACGAGAGCGGCAAGCAACACTGCCAATTCTAGGGTTAGGAGACCCGGTCTCGACTCCTCGAGATGGTCTCCCACTGGACCCTAGAACCCGGTTACTTGTGCTCCCCGCCTTGGGTCTATCCTAATGCGGAAAAGTAAATAATATACAAATGTGACATCATCCTCAGCCCGGAAGTGCCCCAATAAAAGAATATTACATACAAATGAATTTTACATGAAGAAAAAGAAAAACTCTCATCTCACATAAAACCTCCGGCTATTCAGAACGCGACGATCCAATATAACATATCACAGCAACACATAATATCACATATCATCAACGTAAGTAAATATGCGTATCCTAATTGTCGTTGATGTATAGCAACGAAACCGGCGATACACCACATATTACACTTACGGTCGCAGAAAACAAAGTGTAAAACTACAACAGTTGGAATCCGCAACCTCCTTAGACATCTCATGCCTAACAAAATGAATTCCTTAGACATCGCATGCCTAACAATTATAAACCCCGCATTTTAGTCTCATAATCGAAAACTCTTTTCAATATCAAGTCGGGCAATTCAACAAGATTCCCGACATTCTGATCGAATGCTCGTCGCAAACTTTAGTAGACGGCCGCACCCCCGGATGCCGTCGACGAAGTGCACTAAGGCGGAACACCGCTGCCGCGAGCACCCGAACGAATGCTTTTGGCTACGGGGTTCTCCTACAGTCACTTGGTCGGGGCTGTGGGGCATGGCTATCTATTAATTTTACCCGGCGAGTATCCGCGTACGCTACGTGATTGCGACGGACTTTTGATCGCATCAAAATCCCGTGGCAACCGATCATCTGAGACTAAACGGCTAGATTTATAACATTCAAAATTAGTTATCTCATAACTTCTTATGGATTCCAAATATTGTATCACATTCCAGATAAATAGACAGTGTTAAACTTTCCGATCGAATAATCAAACACCCAAGATTTCCCAAATAGCTCAACACTTGAGCGAAGTTCAAAAAGTATCCATCACATGCCACAGTACCAATGGTCCAGCGGTAGAAGGGTCAAACCAACGCCTCACATGTGGCAACACCGTACTACCCCAAACCTTAAGGTTTTAAGGCAGTTCAGATGGTCACATAATCGAGTTAAGGTTTGTGTTCTTCTAGAGGGTCCACCGCGTTACTTGCACGACTAAGAACGTTCTTAAACTACGGAAAAAACCAACACTTGGAAATTTTCCGGCAGTGGAAAAAGTGAGTTATTGATATCCGTTCGAACTTTTTAACACGTTCTAAATTGCCCGGAAAAAACTTAAACGAAGTTAAACTTTCCGATCGAATCAACGAATACAAAAAGATCTCCAGAATACTCAACACTTGAGTAGAATTAAAAATTCCCAGAAGTATCAGGAAATACATACAGATGTTACTGTGCAAAACCAAAACCCTAATTCCACTGTTCTGCCGCGGAACCGCCGCGCAAGGCATGGTCATGCCGCGGTTCCGCAGTGCTTTAAGAGAATTGATGACTCGTTTTTCACAGTATTCCTTATAATTTCCTGCTTAATTTTCTGAGTATTTTTAACATGAAAAATGTCAACTTTTGAAAAATTTCCAGAGAAGGGGTGCAAATTGGGGTTTCGGGGTTCGATCGGACTTTAAACTTCGTCTAGACTTCGCCTAAAGCTCTATCTTATCTCTGATATCACTGTAGCGTTACTAGGCACTCTCACAAGGTTCTATAAGGCATCAACCATGCCCGATTCAACATTTAGACGTGCCGAACAACCCTAACCAAGATCTTAGACTAGAGATTAGGCGAAACAAATAGCAAGTAAACAAATTTACTTCTAAGAGTTAGGGATTACAACCTTTGTAGTCCGGTCCTTCACTTCATAAGCTCCGTGTTGTGGTCCCGTCGCTGCGATCATCAAGTTCCCAGACTCTAGAGAGGCTCCACGAAGAGAAAGATGCAAGCTTGCTTCCAATCTTCGATAACTAAGATGATCTACCTTGAAGTTTTTTTAACACAAGGTCTTACTCACTAAATGAAGTGAATACCTTAATCTAATTGGCAAGAATAGATTAGGATGATGAAGTAGGAATTTATCTCTCATTTGTTTTATTAATCTCAATCATTTTCATCACCTCTCAAAAAGCTAGAAAACTTTTCAAGCAAGAAGGAAGAAGAAGAAGTAGCTAACTCTTTTGTGATGAATAATGAATAACTCAAGTGTAAGGTTAGAAAATGCAACCATGGTATAAGTGAGAAGAACTAACCCTTGTAGAGATTGAACCATGGTTAAAGGGTTGGGTTGGGTTAAACAAATATCTATGCAAAATATCATAACAAATATCTTTGCAAGAAACAAAAGCAAAGCTTCTAGAAACTTCTAGAAAAGATTAACCCAAATCAAACCCTAACGATCTTTAATCTTCACTAAACATGTTGCATTAATAACCCTAACATGTAACAATATTATATATCACATATACAATATTTATTGTAACAAAATAAAATAATACAATTAACATATATCGCATATATATCAATGTATTACCCGAGTGAGAAAAAGAATCTTTTAGTGAGCTTATATTAGTTAATCTAATTTAATATATCAAATATATAATTATACATTAAATTATCGAATCAACACTTGATCCGATAATCCGGCTATTTCACAAATAACAGACTAATATAATCTGTATCAGTTCATCGAATCAACACTTGATCCGATGACCCGGCTATATCACATATACCCGGCCGATATCTCATATCGCGAGAATCTAATACGGTATCACATACATGAATCATTCTCGGTCCTGCATATATCACATATGTGCTCCTACTCCGTTTTGCCTGAGCCAGGAAACCTCTGTGTAGGACTCTAAAGAATCGCCAATACGCCGGCAGTAGGTGATGATCATATCAAACACCCACAAGCTGCAAGCAGTCAGCTAAATGTAACAGCCACCCAGGTATTGAGCAATCAAAAGATCAACAAGCAAGCCTGTACATTCTCCCGTGAATCCAACCAGTAACACTCCCGTACAGTCCGGTCTCTTCGTCTGATATGTCGCATATTTCGCCTAGGGGTGGTAAACGTCAGACCCCAGTAGCTTGATAAGTCGTGTCGATATGAGGTCCATAACAGTTCGAGAAACTAATGATAACACTTACAGTAAATCTCAGCAACCCTGGCCAGGGATTTCTAGTTATAGTCAATCGAACACAGCACAACATCAACTCCCTATACCGGGAAAGACGAAACCCCTCCTATCGCTCATTGCCTCCATGTGATTCGGGACTGTACCCAAAAGCCACCTTTTTGTACGCCCTCTTGGACGTGGTATGATGGAAATCAAAGCACAGTGGGAATCACACAAGACTCTATGACGATCTCGGGTCTACAGACTAACATTTACCAGTGTCACCAGAGAACTGCCATCTGACGTGAGGTATAATACCATTTGGGAGTTCTCGACGAGTCCGTCCAGTGTACCCAGTCTGCACTGAGCACCCGCATACCTTCTCTGATGTCAAACACCAATGGATATGGGATCATCCATTGCCTATCATATGGGTCGAGAAGCGTATACGCTAGTCTACTCTGGTATATCGATGCCCTGTCTCGATACACCCTCGACTAGGAACAATTGAAGGATGTACTTATCGACTACTCTGTCCCCACTAGTATGATCTGCATCATAATCCTTGTAGTCAAGTACTCATCCTAAGGGCTTTATCAACATGTAACATAGAGACAATCAGAGTACATGTTAAAATAAAGTGTAACCAGATAGCATACTATCATGTCGAGCAAGAAAGTCCTCCCTATATATGTCCAAGCATCCACTACAATATACATCATATGTACAGTAATGGCCTCTAGGGCATACATATAACTAACACTCGGGATGAGCAATAGATAAGTTTGGGAGTATTTTTTCATCACAGAAAACTGCATTTTAATACCGCTCATTCGTTATCTATTTTGTTTATATCGGTACTATTAACCAGTGTCTGCTCAGAATTACAGATTACAGGTGTTCGTGATAAAAAAAACTGGATACACACTCAAAATCACGGATATAACGTTTAGGAGCTGACACTACGGACGGAACAGAAAAACGACTGATAACCGAAGAGCTCTTTTGCAAAATAATGTGTGCACACAATTTTGGTCCAATACATTACATGTGTGACACTAGCTCTTTGGCACTAGACCATGATGAGGCTGCCTTGATCCAAGGCACAAGTGGGCATGGGTGTGATGTGCATTAAGTGTGCATTAAATGCATAAAGTTGTGATTTGAAGTGTGACCATTACTCCCACCCACTTGATCCTTCTCTGTACATTACTCCAGATTACACTCAGGTGTAAATTAAAAGAAATTGCAATTACAGAGAGTTGCTTAAGAGTGTAGAAGATCATAGACCAAAGATGGGCCCCACTCTTCAAACCGAGGCCGCCAATTAACTCAATTTGGCCGCAAATTGCGGCCAAGTTGGAACCATTCTGCCTCGTACAAGTTTGGTGGGTCCTTTGTTGTGTATTTAGTCTAGTGTCATATGCAACTTTTGGTTTTGGATTCTCTATAAATAGCAGTTCAGTGAGCAAGGAAACTCTCCCACATTCTCACATATACCATATAGTTTTGTTTGCTTTTGTTCTTTTTGTTTAGCTTGAGGGTGAGTGAGCTTCATATTGGTTTCTTCTTCTTCTTCCCTCTTAAATCTCTCTTTAGAGAGCTTCATTAAGGAGGTTGAATACGTTACCATAAAACTTGTATCTCTTTCTCAAGTGCTTAATATAATTGTTGTTTCTTTATACTTGCTTTCTTTTTCTTATTTTCTTTTCTTATTCATGCTTAACTAATCTCTTTATTTGGTTGTGGTGTGGGTAAGGAAGTGATATGAAAGGCTTTGCCTCCTCCACCTTTTGCTTATGTTTCATGTGCTTAAATTATTGATTCTAACTTAAATTGTGTTTATTTATTGATATGATATGGTATTTTGACACATGGTTACTTGTAACCTCCTCATATACCATATTCATTCCCTTCCCCATTTCAATGTTTAAGTTAAAATCAATTTAGTGTTAAGTTTGCTAAGTTTGGATATGGTATGTTGTGATAAGGTGCTTGACAAACTCTTTGTTTCATATACTATATACCATCACAAACTCTTAGCAAACTCAACACTAAAACCATTTGCTCGCACTAACTACTTTGTGTTTTTGTTGTTGCGGTATGCTTGCTAATCCTTGTGTTTAGTGTTGATACCCCAAGGCCAGACATACAAACGGTAAGTGATCAAAACGGACTCGTTTCGTGCTTTGCAGCGAATATCGGAATTTGACGGTTTGTGCTCCGCAACCGCGTTGACAAGTCGTGCTTCATGCCGGGATCAAGGTAAGGCCGGACAACTCATGATCAAGGGAGTGTAGAGGTAAACGTCGCGATTCGACCTTCCAAGCCAAAGCCACAACCATTCTTCCTTAACTCCTTTTCTTGCTTTCCCTTGTTTTCGTTTTCTTTATATTTTTGTGACAAACAACCCATTCATTAATTTGTTGAAGCTTAAATCATGATACCTAATACACAATTCCCTGTGGATCGACCCGTGCTTACCGGCTCGCTACAACGCGCCATACACTTGCGGTTATTAATTTTAAAACGAGAACGATCTCGCATGCGCATTCCGTTTCCTTCATTTCATATCCGTTTCCATAACATACGCGTTTGCGCGTACGGGTGAATTCCTAACAATTAGTGTAGATGGACAGGTGGAAACCTATAAGGCTAGATTTGTTGCAAAAGGTTTTCGTCAAAGGACAGGTGTGGACTATAATGAAACCTTTTCTCCATTGGCTATGCTGAAATCCATTCGGATCCTACTTGCCATTGCTGCCTTCCATGACTATGAAATCTGGCAGATGGACATAAAAATGGTTTTTCTGAATGGAGTTTGGAAGAGTGCATTTATATGGATCAGCCAGAGGGATTCATGGACAATGGGAGCAGCGGGAAGGTGTGCAAGTTGCTTAAATCCATTTATGGATTAAAGCAGGCATCGCGGAGCTAGAACATCTGTTTTGATGAGACGGTCAAGGAATTTGACTTCATCAAAAACGAGGATGAGCCTTGTATATATAAAATGATTGTAGGAAGAACTGTCTTATTCCTAGTCCTGTACGTGGACGGCATTCTCTTGATAGGAAATTATATTCCTATGCTACAGTCAGTCAAGCTATTCTTGTCACAAAGGTTCACTATGAAAGACCTGGGTGATGCCTCCTACATTCTGAGGATTAAGATCTATAGAGATAGATCCAAGAAATTGTTAGGACTTTCACAGTCCAAATACATAGAGGCCATATTAAAGAGATTTAGTATAGAAGATTCCAAGCGCTGTAATATACCCCCTTTGCATGGAATCACCCTCTCCAAAGAGATGTTTCCAAAGACTGATGAGGAGAGGGCTCGCATGAGCATTATACCCTATGCTTCGACGATATGATCTACAATATATACGATGCTATGTACCAGACCATATGTAGTTTTCGCGCTTAGCTTGGTGAGCCGGTATCATACAAACCCAGGGGAGAACCACTGGGCAGCAGTGAAGAATATTCTTAAGTATCCGAGAAGGACTAAGCAGTTGTTCTTGGTGTACAGTAATGGGGACCTCCATGTGGAGTCCTTTACTGACTCGAGCTTCTAAAGTGACAAGGATGACAACAAATCTGTCTCGGGTATTGTGTTTACCCTCAACAGAGGGGCGGTCTGTTGGAAGAGCTCTAAACAGGATACCGTCACAGACTCGACGATGGAGGCTGAATACATTGCTGCGAACGATGCCGCAAAAGATGCGGTCTGGATAAAGAAGTTCATTACTGAACGTGAGGTGATTCCGTCCATTGTTGATCCAATTCCTTTGCATTGCGACAATAATGGGGTGTTTTAGCAAAGGAACCACGGTCCCGTCAGAAATCCAGACACATCTTGAGACGGTATGACCTGATTAAGGAGATCGTAGATCGCCGGGAGATCGAGGTACGGAGAGTAGACACAAAAGAAAACACAGCGGATCCATTCACCAAGGCCCTCCCTCAAGCATAGTTCGAGAGACTATTTAAGATGTTGGGTATGCGAAACGCCAACAACTGACCCTAGAGCCGATGTTGGGTATTCGATACGCCAATATATGGCCTTAGTACAAGTGGGATATTGTTGGATATGTATTCCCTAGAGGCGATTATTGTGTGTGTGTGTATAGTGGATGCTTAGACATATGTATGTACAGGACAATCTTGCTCGATATGATAGTATACTATTTGGTTTTTCTTTATCTTAACATATGTATATATTTTACTTGTTATTACGTATCGCTAATACATATTGATAAAGCCCGCAGGATTATTGCCTGACTACCAGCGTTATGATGGTGATCATACAAGTGGGGGCTGGATAGTCCATAAGCATATCCTTAAATGTCCCTAGTCGTGGGAGTATTGAGACTGGGTATCGATATTCCAGAATAAACTGGTGTATACGTTTCTAGACCCCGAAAAGGGGTGATGGTTGGTCCTACAGCCATTAGTCTTTGGCACTTAAGATTTTATACATATGCTCACTGGGGGTGAGTACACTGGACGGACTCCCCGAGAACTTTTAGATGGTGTTATACCTATCCTCAGATAGCAGTTCTTAGGTGACATGAGTACAGGTTAGTCTTTAGACCTAAGATCGTCATTTGTCTTGTGTGAGTTCCCACTGTATTTAGATTACTACCCTACTAAGGCTCAACTGAGTTGTGCAAACAGATTTTAATTGGGTACAGTCCCGAGCTACATGGAGGAAGTGAGCGATTGTTGGGGATTCGTCTCTCCCGGTATAGGGAGTCGATATCGCACTGTGTTTGGTTGGCTAGCACCATAAGACCTTGGCCAAGACAGTTGGGATTTACTGATAATTAGATCAGTAGTTTCCCGAATTGGTACCGAGCCACAACGGCACGAATTATCGAGTTATTAGGGGTTGACATTTACCACCCCTAGACCCGATATACGATCTCTTAGACGAAGAGACCAGACTGTACGGAGATTGTCAAAGATAAGCTCACTAGGAATTCGGGTGAGCTTTCTCGTCGACCTTCCTTTCGACAGATACCCGGATATCCGTTATGTACAGCTAGTGCCGCTGACGTGCTTATGGTTATGGATTTATCCAGTAACTCACTGCCGGTGTACTGTCGAGTCTTTAGTATCCATACAGAGAGTTTTCCTGGTTCAAGAGAAATGATGTAGTGGCCGTATTTTGATACGTGCAGGGTTCCAATCAAATGAGTGTACTAGCTACCCAGACTTTTGATCGGACGGTTGATAATACTAGCCAGCTTAGGATTAAGCTGGATTATTAAATCAGGTATTGATTTAATAATTTACATATATATATATATATATATATATATATATATATCGATATGTATATTCTAGTATTATTCTATCTCTTTGGGTATTCGTATTTTGATAAGAAAACGGGTATGTATATACAGTAGAGTGTATTCCGTATTTATATGGAGATACTTTCTAGAAGGATGACACCTCATCATGTATTTTCCATCATTTTGAAAAAAAGAAATGTGGTGTAAAGAGAAAGTGAGGCGAGAATGGTGAGAACTATACTTGAATGGTATTGACAAATGAATTGTATATTCATTTATGCAAACTATTCAAGCATGGTTGCTATATTTTTATTTGTAAAATTGATTTATACAAAACCATAGTTGATTTTTCTCTCACAAGTTTAGTTCATTCTCACAATTTTACTTCTCTCACCTCACTTGCTTTTGTCTTTAGCTCCTCCTTCATCTTCCTCCCTATCCTCTCATGAGTTGAGAATCAAGGGTATAAGAGAGATAGAAAAACACTAGAACAACTCACTAAATCTCTAGACTTCCTAGTGTAGCAAGCTATGAAGTTTAGTTGCTCCACTTGATTCTTAATGTGGAGCTAGAGCCTTGAACAATATCTCTCGGGTGGATTATCTTCGACGGAGGAAGACCGACGGTCAAGCTCGATCACGGAGACCCCAAGGAGCTAAGGAATAGGGTAGAAGACCGAGGGACACGGATCATTTGGCATAACCCTTCTATCATAGTAGCTAAAACCTTCTTATAGTTTTTCTAGTTCATGTGTTTGGTTTAGATTCTAGGTTTTGTAGTTTCTAGCGCCTCTAGATTTTTGTTTTTCATTCCGCATAGGCCGTGGTTGTGGTGGTTAGGGCGCTAGGAACTCTAACAAAAATGATATGCTAATTATATAATACATGATGTCAAAAATTGGAGAGTAATAGATAGGATTTGGATGAAACTGTCGAAATTTAGTGATGATTAGAAGGTCGGCGTCGAAGAGTTTATGGAATTTGCATTGAGGGACCGATCCCGTGAAGAATTGATTTCGTTTCAGTTTAAAAAGTGCGTGAACAGTGTCGAGCTTCGTCGCGATATAGTGTATGACCGTCTACTGAATAACAAGATTTCATCTGGGTCTACAAAATGGAAGTACCATGGAGAAGCTGCACCAAGTGTCGAACTTTTTACGAGTCGTTGGATTATAAAAATTGATCTTCCCCATACGTGTTTTAGGGACACGGGTTTGAATAATATGTTGGACGAGCTCCGAACTGGCATACATCCTGATCCTGATATTATTCCCAAACATAATGTTGGAGAGGAAAATATCCGTAGTCTTCCTGATGCAAAATCGGCAAAATATATGAAGTATATGGATATTGCGAATGTACCCCCTTTCGATGGCGCAAATATCTCAAAGTTGGGTTGAACTGTCAAAATGTTTCATATCAAATGCCAGAATAATTGGACTAACAAATCTTTTGATCAGTTTCTTGAGGTGCAAAGGGAGACTTACCCTAAAGCGATATTACCGGAAAATTTCACAGAGACGAAAAAGATCTTGAAGGAGATAGATTTTGGTTATGAGAAAATTGACTCATGTCCGAACGATTGCGTGTTATACTGGACAGAGGAGGATAAGAAGTTAGAGAAATGTAAAATTTGCAAGTTATATAGGTGGATCGTCCCTCGAAGGGATAACGGTGAAGTTGAATCTACACTCAATACTCCTAGACGGATTCCGGCAAAGGTTTTGCGATATTTTTCAATCAGGTAAAGACTTCGGCGATTATTTCTATCATCAAAAACTGTTGAAATCATAACATGGCATAAACATGGTTATATTAAGGAAGGAGTCTTGCGGCATCCAGCCAATGGTGAAGAGTAGAAACGCTTTGATGCCTTGTATGAAGGTTTTGCTACGGATGCCCGTAATGTGAGGCTCGGTTTATCTTCAGATGGCATGGAACCGTTCAGCCGCGGTTCAAATCACAGTATATGGCCAATTACTCTTGTTGTTTATAAACTTCCTCCATTGATGAGTATGAAGCATTCTTACACACAAATGCCCTTATTGATCCCTGAATGTAGTTCTCCTTCAAATAACATCGATGTATGCTTGAGGCCGTTGATTATAAGCTGAAAGAGTTGTGGGAGCCAGGTATACAGGTTTACGATGCCTACAAGAAGGAGACATTTACACTTCGTGCAGTACTCTTGTGGACAATTAACGATTTTCCAGCATAGGCTGCATGGAGCACTAAAGGTTACAAAGCTTGCCCAGTATGTCTAGGGGGAACCATATGTGATCCTAAATTAGGAGCGCAGAAGATCAAGTGTTACACAGGTCACGGTCGATGGTTAGATAGAAACCATCCATATCGTCGTAATTACAGCAAGTTCAATGGTAAACAAGAGCATATGCGTGCCTCACCTGAGCCGACGGGTTTGAAGTTGTGGGAGGCCATATAAGGTTTCAGTACCGTTGTTTTCGGGAGGACGACAGAGAATACAATTCCACGCATTGCTAGAAGCCATTAGAGGAAGAATCCCATTTTCAATGAGCTAGTATATTAGCGTGATCTCAATCTGCGTAATAACTTAGAATCCATGCACATCAAAAAGAACGTTTGCAAGCTATTCCTTAACATATTATTGAATATGAAATCCAAATCTAATCATACACTTGTTAGTTATATGTGTGCCCTAGAGGCCATTATTGTACATAAGATGTATATTATAGTGGATGCTTGGACATACATAGGGAGGACTTTCTTGCTCTACATGATAGTATGCTATCTGGTTACTCTTTATCTTATCATGTACACTGATTGTCTCTCTGTTACATGTTGATAAAGCCCTTAGGATGTATACTTGACTACCTGGATTATGATGCGGATCATACTGTGGCACAAAGGTAGTCGGTAAGTACATCCTTTATTGTCCCTAGTCATGGGTGTATCGAGACGGGGCATCGATATACCAGAGTAGACTAGCGTATACCTTCTCGACCCATGTAGATAGGCGATGGATGATCCCATATCCATTGGTGTTTGACATCAGAGATGATATACGGGTGCTCAGTGGAGACTGGGTACACTGGACGGACTCGCCGAGAACTCCTAGATGGTATTATACCTCACGTTAGATGGCAGTTCTCTGGTGACACTGGTACAGGTTAGTCTGTCGACCCGAGATCGTCATAGAGTCTTGTGTGATTCCCACTGTGCTTTGATTTCCACCTTACCACGTTCAAGAGAACGTGCAAAACGGTGGTTTTTAGGTACAGTCCCGAGTCATATAGAGGCAATGAGCGATAGGAGGGAATTTCGTCTCTTCCGGTATTGGGGGTTGATGTTGCGCTGTGCTCGATTGGCCATAACTGTAAGTCCCTGGCCAGGGCTGTTTCTGAGATTTACCGGTAAGTGTTATCAGTAGTTTCTTGACCCGTTATGAGCCTCACTTCGGCACGACTTATCGAGTTATTGTGGTCTGACATTTACCGCCCCCAGACGAGATATGCGAAATATCAGACGAAGAGACCGGATTGTACGGTAGTGTTATTGTTTGGATTCCCAGGAGTATGAGAAGGCTTGCTTATTGATCTTCTGATCGCTCAATACCCGGGTGGCCGTTAGGTTTAGCAGACCGCTTGCGGCTTGTGGGTGTTTGATATGATCATCACCTACTGTCGGCGTATTGACGAGCTTTTAAAGTCCTAGACAGAGGTTTCCTGGTTCATGCGAAACGAAATAGGAGCACATATGTGATATGTGCGGGACCGAGATTAATGCGCGTATGTAATACCGCATTCTATTCTCGTGATACGTGATATCGGTCGGTTATATGTGATATAGCCGGGTTATCGGATCAAGTGTTGATTCGATAGATTGTTACATTTGATATTAATCGGTTGTATGTGATATAGCCAGATTATTAAATCAAGTGTTGATTTAATAATTTAATGTATAATTATATATTTGATATATTAACTAACATTAACTAATTCTAGCTCACTTAAGAATTCTTTTTCTCACTAGTGTATACTTGGTATATATGTGATATATATTTATGTACATCTTTTGTGTCATGCTAGATGCCACATGCTAAATGGGTATATGAGACTTGTACCATGCTTATAATAATGCAATGGTTTTATTTATTTAAAGTTAATCAAAATTATTTGGTAATTAGTCATATGGTTCAAGCTTGTAGAAACTTGTGGAACCATTGACCAAGTCCACTAATTTTGTTTTACTTGTAGATATTTATTAACCTAACCATTATTAGTTAGCCATGGTTTATTCTCTACATGAGTTAGTGTATAACACTAACTCACCCATGGTTGCTATTCTCACCTCATGAGTTCATTTCTTCATCTCATCACTTCATCTTCTTCTTCATGAGAGAAAAAGGCTTGCTACCTTTTTCTAAGGTGAGAAAATATTGTGAGAAAAAGAAAACTAAAGAGAGCCTATTTCCTACTTCATCATCCTCTACTATTAGCCATTTAGTTTAGGGTGTTTGCTTCACTAATCTACCATTAGTGAAGAGGTAGCATGAGCTTGAGTCTCCTCGACGTAGATCATCTTCGGACTCGAAGACTTCGAGCAAGCTTGTTCATTTCTCCGGGAGAACCCTTTCTAGAGTTCGGTTGTTCATGACTTGCAGCGAAGGGACTACTACACGGAGCATTAGAAGTGAAGGACCGGTCTACAAAGGTTGTATTCCTCGTTCACTTAGATGTAAAGTAGTTTACATATCGTATCGTCACATTTTCTAGTAACGATTCTAGGGTTAGGGTTAGCTAGAACGGAAAATTTTTGAAATTGGCTTGGACGATGCCTCCCGAAACCTTGCTGCCGTGCTAGGCAACCCTGCAGCGGTATCAAAAACATGCTAGAAAATTAGACGATGTTTGTTAGATTACGAAACCGAAACGACTCTAAAACTTGAAACAAAATAATCCAGTTTCTGTCGAATTTTTAAAGGGCTGTAAAATTTTTTTAAACAACTGCAGAGTGTTGTATGAGATGCAACATGAACACAGTAGAAAACTCACCCCCTTCGACGGTTTTTGGCCGACCACATTGATGCCAAAACCGGCCTGCTCGGCCAAGTTAAGAGATTTAGGGTTGAGTTTTGTAATGTGTTCCAGTCTGTGGGTTTTTGTGTTTCAGGTGTTGTTTGTTTTTGCTAAATTTGCATGTGATGTTAACTTTCTGCAAAGGCAATTCGGAGTGTTTCGTAATCGTAATTCTAACATGTATTCGGGTTATTTAGAAGATGTTAAAAAGTTTGAACGAGTATCAATAACCCAATTTTTCCCCACTGGAACTTTTCCAAGTGTTGGATATTTTCCGAGTTTAAAATCTTCAGAAAATCCTGCAAGCGATTCTGTGGACCGTCTAGAAGAACGATACCCAAACTCGACTTTTTGGATCGCGGAATCGCGGTCATACCCTAAGGTTTGCCGCAGTTCCGTGGCGACATGAGTGAGGCATGGGTCGGCCCTTCTACGGATGGTTCATAGGAGCTGTGGCAAGTTCTGGGTACTTTTTGAACTCCACTCAAGTGTTGAGCTTGTTGGGAAATTTTGGGTGCTTGCTTATTCGATCGAAAAGTTTAACTACGTCTAGCTATCTGTGATTGTGATACAATAATTGGAATCTATTTAGTTGCGTGCAAGTTTAACATTTCGGTCTCGGGTGAAATCGGGAATCTTGTTGAATTACCCGACTTCTTTTGAAAAGTGTTTTCATAGTTGATACCTAAATGTAAGATTTGCATTGTTAGGCATGAAATCCAGAATATTTGATATTCCGGGTTTATGATATCTAAGGGCAGTAACGATTCCAATTGTTGTAGTTTTTCACTTTCTTTTCTGTGACCGTAAGTGTAATATGTGGTGTATCGCCGGTTTCGTTGCTATATATCAATGACAATTGGGATACGCATATTTACTTACGTTGATGACATGTGATGTTATGTGTTGTTGTGATATGTTATATTGGATCATCGTGTTTTGAATAGCCGGGGTTTTTTTATGTGAGAAGAGAGTTTTTTATTTTCATTCATGTAAAAACTTGTATGTAATATTCTTTTATTGGGGCACTTCCGGGTTGAGAAAGATGTCACCGTTAATGTATATTATTTACTTTTCCGCATTAGGATAGAAGGAGGGGAGCACAAGTAACCGGGTTCTAGAATCCAGTGGAAGGCCATCTCGAGAAGTCGAGTCCGGGTCTCCTAACTCTAGAATTGGTAAGGTTGCTTGCCGCTCTCATTAGGGTCTGGGGATGTGGGTTTGGTTATTCATCACGACCGTGGAATCCGTGTTTTATACAGGCTTAATATAAAACCCGGAAATCTTAGTATATCCAATATTTCATATGTTGTTTTCTGCTGCTGCGATATTCTATGACGTGATCACTTTATATGATGAGATAGATACTGTATATAGTATATATGATATATTATATAGACGTTGCTTATGTTTTTAACCCGTGTTAGCCCTGCCCCGCTCTGCCGTTAGTTACCTAACCTAACGGTGCATGACGAGACATCGAGGCGAATGCGGATGGCATAAGCGTACGTTGTATTTATCTGTGATGCTTAGGTAACTTAAATGATGGGACTTCATTAATGAGATTAATGAAAGAAAATAAACCTAAAGATGTTGTGGAATCGGATTTTCAAAAACTGGTAGCTCTAGTTCTTGCTTTGCATAGCGCTATTCCTTGTAGAACATCTAGCACCTTATTCGATAAGGAAAGAGCCGAGATCCCTTTACCGGGAGTGACTTCTTTAGCAATAACTGGCAGATGCTACAACCCTCGGTTTCGTCTTTTGATTGCTTTTTTAGTTTTTGCTTTGCATAGTGGTATTGTGAATATCCTGCACCTCATTCGACGAGGAAAGAGCCGAGATCCTTCACCGGGAGTGACCTCTTTAGCAAAACTAGTAAAAGCCTCAAAAACACTCTTTTTAAAATTCACTCGATTCTACGACGATATCAAGTTCATTACGCAAAGGGTTTTCTTAAAACCCTGTCGTAGCCCTCTGTCATTTCAGATAAGTAGTATTTAGTATTCATGCTGCGTTTGTTGACCTCGTCAAGGCGTAGTGTGCGGTAGCTGATTAGTGCTTATCTGCCAGCATATGATGCGATTGGATTAGGGTAGTCGCACGACCTTGTTGACCTTGTCAAGGGTCGTGCGGGTGGGTTTAATTCAATTAAAAAATGACGGGTTGAACTTGACTTGCGGTCTATGGTTTATTGACCTTGTCAAGGTCATAGATCGCTTGGGGAAAAATTATCAGGAATTTCAAGTGTTGAAATTTGCAATGAGATTGCATACCTTTTATGAGATAGTTGGATCCCGATACCCACTGCGAGTAATAGTTACTCCTGGGTGAGTTTTGCACTTTACAATTAGCCGATCAAGTAGGTGTCTAGAAAGATGTCAACGGGGTTACGCCCGTGGGAAAACGAGGTTTTTTTTTAATTAGGTCCGTACGAAAGCACGGGGGACCTCCCTCAAAGTACCGGCACTGGCCTGGCCGAAAGATTGGCGAACTTGCAGGGTGTAATTAATCCCGGCTAGTCTTTCCTTTTAGGGTTTGAAGGAAGATTTGATAAAAAAATAGTGGGAGCCATCCTGATTAGATAAAATTAATCTTGCAAGAGTATACGCTGAGTGTTTTCTTCTCTATCTCTCCAGGTAGCGACCATGTCACGCCTTAATCAAGATAATAATATGGATGTATTGACCAAACCCACTTGTTATACTGTGCTGGGAAACATTGATCCCGCTCCAACTTATAATTGTTATAAGAGCGAGCAGGAAATAGGGGAATACCAGGATTCCCGTGCCACCCAAACAAAGAAAGTGCATGATGATGTATCTTCTTCGGGTGTATTCATTACAGAGAACTGTTTCTCAGTTTCCTTTACGTTCTGGGTATGAGATACCGGATCAGAATCCCATATATGTAATCTGTTACATGGGCTACAGATAGGTAGAAAACTGAGAATGGGTGATAAAGTTTCAAGAGTTGGAAACGGTGCAATTGTTGCAGCCAAGATGTTGGCAGTTATCACCCTGTATTACCAAATACATTGATTCTGAATGAATATTATTAGATACCGAACCTGATATGCAACATTATATCAGTCTTTTTATTTAGTAAAGAAGGATATAATTTTGTATTTGTTCTCCGCCGAAAGACGCAACCGGGACGTTGGGACGTCCGGCCTGAATTTCGAGGGCAGGTGCTATTTGGTGCTATCCGTCCATCTCTCCGAAGATGCCAAGTTGATTTATGATACCATATATCGAAGGTTTAAACGGATGCGGCCGATGTAGCAGACTTCATCAGATTCCCCCTCGTTGAGGGTTTTTGATTGTGGGGACGCTCTTCCCTGCAGGCGCAAACCCCTGCAGTTAGTTACGCTACCGCATCGCGGTAACCACTTTCTCCTTCTCCAGTTGGTCACTTCGTGTCATGTGTGTTTGTTTTGTTTTTGGTTGCCCGTAGATTGTATACGGAGGCTAATTTATGTTGTCGCCCGTAGAGCGTGGATTAGTCCAAATCCGTATCTTCTTAGATTTGGGTTTGGGGTTGGGTTTAAGGATGCGTTAGTCTCATTGGAGACTAAGATCAACTTAAGCGTTTGTTAAGGATACATTAGTCTAATTTTAGACTAAGATTAACTTAACGCGATCGTTTAGATCCAGCAAAAGAGCATTTGGGCACTATTGTTTTAGTTTAGGGACTTTGCGGTCCAAAGGTTTAAGGACGCCATAGTCCATGGAGTTTAAAGACATCATAGTCTAGTTTAGAGACATCATAGTCTGTAAAATTTAAGGACATCATAGTCCATGAGTTTAAGGACCTCACAGTCTGTGGTAGTTTAGAGACATCATAGTCTGCAAAGTTTAAGGACACTATAGTCCATGAGTTTAAGGACCCCACAGTCCGTAAAGTTTAAGGACGTCATAGTCCATGGGTTTAAGGACCCCACAGTCCATGGAATGTCTTATTGTCGGGACCCGTAACCTCTCTAAAGACATTGAAGGATTACAACGACAAATATCAGAGGAGTGAAGAAATGTACCCTTGAACCAGTATTGGTTGTGATCTGTAGTCTAATTTGGGACTAAGATAAAAGATTTATGAGCATATGGGCTCAATTAATCTGAGGTAGGGTTCTGTGGCCCACTTGGGCTCGGCCCATTCAGTTAAAATGTTAAACATTTAACAATGCTGAGCATTGGTTTGAGTTCTGACAATCCTTTTGTCTTTTATTGAATGCTGAGCATTCATTATAGCTCTGGGCTTTATTTATAGAACAATTTATGTTCTTTTAGCGCACACGTGAGGAGAACGTGGCGCGCTTGGCGCTGTGCACGAATTAATGAGCGCAATGCGTTTATTGTGAAGTAGCACACACGTGAGAAGAACGAGGCGCGCTTGGCGCTGAGCACCAGTCCAAAGAGCGCAAAACGCTTCTGTTTATGTAGCGCACACGTGGGGAGCACGTGGCGCGCTTGACGGTGAGCGCCAGTTCAAAGAGCGTAGTAGCGCACACATGAGGAGCACGTGGCGCGCTTGGCGGTGAGCGCCAGTTCAAATAGCGTAGTAGTGCACACGTGAGGAGCACGTGGCGCGCTTGGCGGTGAGCGCCAGTTCAAAGAGCGCAGTAGCGCACACATGAGGAGCACGTGGCGCGCTTGGCGTTGAGCGCCAGTTCAAAGAGTGCAGTAGCGCTAAGGCTCTGCAGCGCTATGCGCTAAATTTGGAGCGCTAAGGCGCTCTTCTTTAATTGGACCGCTAAGGCTCTTTTTAGGCAGCTTTGCGCCCTGAGAATTAAATTCTCTCTATAAGAGACTTTGTCTCATGGATTTAAGAACAAAGTTCTTATTATTTTTTTATAGGAGATGCTTCAATCTCTTATGTTTCTGATGAATGGCTCGGCCTTTATGGATCTATGGTCCTAAGAGAATTGAATTATTCTCCCCCCTTTTTATAATGAGATATTATGATCTCTGAAAGACAATTTGTCTTATAGATCTATAATCTGAAGAAGATTAAGTTCTTCCTCTTATTTTTTATGATGAGATACTTTGATCTCTTTTATGAAAAACGTTGGTCTTATAGATCTATGATCTTAGAAAAAGAAGTAAATTCTTCTTTTTATATGAGATGATTTCATCTCTCTGTTCTTTTTTACCTTGAAGAAAATTTTCTTCTTCTGAGAGCTTGCTCTTTGTCTTTGAAATTTCTCAATTTATGGAGGGGTTCCTCTATATGAGACTCGAAGTCTTGGGGCCTTTATATAGTAAAGGCTGATTTTTTCAATCGGTTAAAGAGATCTTTTCTCTAATTGATTTGGGGATTTCCCCACCGTTGGATCTTTGATCCAAGGGCTTCTGTTTTACAGAAGAAAATTTTCTTGTTTTTTAACAAGATTGGGAAATCTTTTCCCATACAGCATTTATTCTGCATTTTGGTGATTTTAATCACCATTGGATCATTGATCCTATGGTGCTCTGATTTTCAGAGCACAATCTTTCCTGTTTGAAAAAATTCTGAAGAATGTTTCCTTAACAGAATTTTATTCTGGTTAATTGATGATTTTTAATCATATTCGTTGGATCTTTGATCCAACTGTGGGGAACATTTAGTTCTAGCGCTAGCGCACTTGTACTTTGCACGTGAGCGCTGCTTCAGAGCGCTGCTTTGCACGTGGTGCGCTGCTTAGAGTGCAGCGCTCACGTGTTTTGCACGTGGTGCGCTGCTTAGAGTGCAGCGCTCTTAGCACTGGCGCTCACGTGCTTTGCATGTGGTACGCTGCTTAGAGTGCAGCGCTCTTGGCGCTGCTATGAAGCGCTGATTCATTTCAAATTTTGAAATTTTGAACAGAGCTTTGCTCTGATTGGGGGAAACAGTATTGTTGGATAATGTTTTGAGCATTTCCTATATCAAGAGTTGATCGGTTCAGTCATGTTATCTAAAAGCATATACGTTCTAAATCAAACTACAGTTCTCAACGTACAGAGCACACACAAGAGGAAGAGTTCAGAAATAAACGAATCCTTCTTTAGGCATTGTAGACTAGGTCATATCAATGCGACCCGACTAGCTAAGTTACATTAAGATGCATATTTAAATCAGTTTGAATTTACATCTTGTGAAACTTCCCAGTCATGTCACAAAGATAAAATGACCATAGCTCAGTTTACTGGAAACAGAGAAAGAGTTAGTGAACTCTTGGGACTGATACATGATGATGTATAAGGTCCCCTGTCTACATATGCCAGGGCTGATTCTTTATACTTTATTACATTCATTGATTAACTCTTAAGATCCGGACATGTGTCCCTGTTGAAACACAAGTCTAAAGATTTTGAGATATTCAAAGAATATAAGTCAGAAGTAGAAAACCAAAAAGGGTATAAGTATTATGTCCTTTGATGTGATCAGGGAGGAGAATACTTGAGCACGGAGTTCCTGGACTATTCAAAAGGAGAATGAGATTCTCTCTCAGTATTACTCCTCCGTATACACCACAGCACAACGGTGTATCGGGGCGGAGCAATTGCACCCTATTAGATATGGTGTGCTCTATGATGAGTACTACTGAGTTGCATATTTTCTTTTGGGAGTTATGCACTTGAGAAGCTGCATACCTATTGAATTGGGTTCCAATCAAATCAGTTTCCTACCACTCCATATGCGATATGGTATGGGAATAGCCTATCTCTTAAGTAAGTTAAGATTTGGGGTTGTCCGGCCTATTTCAAAAGAAAAATCCGGACAAGATCGAGGCAATGTTAGTTCTGTGGAAGTTTGTTGGATATCCCAAGCATTCGCAAGGGAATATCTTCTACCGCACCGAGGAACAAAAGGTGTTTTATTTCTCGGCATGCCACCTTTTTAGAAAAGTAATGTATTTTGGAAACAAATTTGTGGTCATGAGGTAGAACTGGAAGGAGTTCCAGCTATACAAACTACAGCTGATGATTTGGTAGAACCGGAGGATTCAATAGTTCCCAATGAATCTCAGCCTCTCCGCCGATCTGGTAGGGTTCCTCATCCCCCTGAGAGATACTTCAGCTCAATGACAGTGGGAGCGAGGATTGCATCATGAGATGATGACCTAACTAGTTTCGAGCATGCCATCAAGAGTGGGGACTTTGTAAGAATGGATGGATGTTAAGCGATCTATGATGGAATCCATATACACCAACAAAGTACGGACTTTGGTTGCTTTTTCTAAAGGGTTAAATCCCCATCAGGAGCAAGTATATCTTGAGAAGATTACTTGGTGTACATGAAAAAGTTGAGACTTTCAAAGCTAGACTTGTTATAAAAGGTTTTCGTCATCGACCAGGTATGGACAATGATGAAACCTTTTCTCCACTGGCTATGCTTAAGTCCATCCGGATCCTACTTGACATTGCTACATACCATGACTACGATATCTGGTGGTTGGGTGTCATGACTGCTTTTCTAAATACTGATTTAGAGGAGGGCGTCTAAGTACACAGCCAGAGGGCTTCGTAGACAGTGGGAGCAGCGGAAACGTGTGCAAGTTGCTTTACGAGTTAAAGCAGGCATCGCGGAGTTGGAACATCTGTTTTGATGTGCTAGTCAAAGTGTTTAACTTCATCAAAATGGTAGATGAACCTTGTATATACAAAAAGGTAGTAGAGAGTATAATGGTATTCCTCGTATTGTACGTGGATGACATACTCTTGATAGGAAAGGAGTTTCCTATGCTACGCTCGGTCAATCTCCTCTTATCACATTGATTCTCCACATGGAATCAAGGTGATACTTCCTAAATCCTGGATTTTGGATCTATGAGATAAATCTAAGTGGATGTTAAGATTCTCACTAGGTGTAGTGAGATGGTATCAATCGATCCTGGGGAGAATCACTGGATAGCTTCCAGGGTGGTAAGGTCGACTGAATGTCAGTCGCAGGCATTGTCTTTACCCTCAGTGGAGGAACGGTATATTGGAAAAGTTCCAAGCTAGATACCATGGCAAACTAGACGATAAAGGCTGGATACATCACTACCAAGGAAGCTACCTAAGAGGTAGTCTGGGTGTATATTAGTTCATGAGATGAACTTCGTTCCTACCATTGTGTGACAATGTAGGTATGGCTTAGGCCTAGGAACCCACGTTGCATCAGTGACCCAGACATTGTTAGTTATATATATGCCCTAGAGGCCATTGTTGTACATATGATGTATATTATAGTGGATGCTTGGATATATATATATAGAGGACTTTCTTGCTCGACATGATAGTATGCTATTTGGTTTCACTTTATCTTAACATGTTGACTTGTATTAGTTTACTGTCTTGCTCTCACATTTTGATAAAGCCCTTCGGATATGTACTCGACTACTGGGACTGTGATGAGATCACACTAGTGGGCCCTGGGTAGTCAAAGAGTACATCCTATAATTGTTCCTAGTCGAGGGTGTGTCGAGACAGGGCATCGATACACCAGAGTAGACTAGCGTATACGCATATTGACCCATATGATGGGCGATGGATGATCCCATATCCATCGGTGTTTGACATCAAAGATGGTGTATGGGTGCTCAGCGGAGACAGGGTGCACTGAACGGACTCGCCGACAACTCCCAGAGGGTATTATACCTATCTTCTGATAGAAGTTCTCCGGTGACACTGGTACAGGTTAGTCTGTAGACCCGAGATCGTCATAGAGTCTTGTGTGATTCCTACTGTGCTTTGATTTCTACCTTACCATGTCCAAGAGGGCATGCAAAACGGTGGCTTTTGGGTACAGTCCCGAATCACATGGAGGCAATGAGCAATAGGAGGGGTTTCGTCTCCCCCGGTATTGGGAGTTAATGTTGTGCTGTGTTCGATTGGCTATAACTGGAAGTCCCTGGACAGGGCTGATATGGAGTGCTGCTGGTAAGAGTTATCAGTAGTTTCTCGACCCATTATGAGCCTTATATCGACACGACTTATCGGTTACTGGGGTCTGACGTATACCACCCCTAGACTAGATATGCAACATATCAGACGAAGAGACCGGACTGTACGGGAGTGTTACCGATTGGATTCACAGGAGAATGTACAGGCTTGCTTGTTGATCTTCTGATCGCTCAATACCTGGGTGGCTGGTACGTTCAGCTGACCGCTTGCACCTTGTGGGTGTTTGATATGATCATCACCTACTGCCGGCGTATTGACGATTCTTTAGAGTCCTACACAAAGGTTTCTTGACTTAGGCAAAACAGAGTAGGAGCACATATGTGATATGTGCGGCACGGAGAATAATACGATATGAGATACCGTATTCTATTCTCGCGATATGAGATATCGGCCGTGTATATGTGATATATCCGGGTCATCGGATCAAGTGTTGATTCGATGAATTGGTACATGTTATATTAGTCGGTTATATGTAATATAGCCGGATTGTCGGATCAAGTGTTGATTCGATAATTTAATGTATAATTATATATGTGATATATTACATTACGTTGACTAATATAAGCTCTCTTTATTGATTCATTTTCTCACGGGATAATACATTGATATATATGCGATATATGTTAATTGTATTATTTTCTATTGTTACAAAATATATTGTATATGTGATATATAATATTGTAACATGTTAGGGTTACAAATTTAACAATGGTTTAGGGTTTAAACTTGGTTAGGGTTTGGATTAGGGTTAGCTTTTGCATGAAGCTTCCATGAAGCTTCATGAAGTTTTGACTTTGTCTTTGGCTTGATATTTTGTGAAGATATTATGTTAACCCAATCCAAACCATTAACTCAAGTTAATTCTTTACAAGGGTTAACTCCTTCATGCTTAACCCTTGGTTAGATTTGTATCCACTACAATAATTCATTGTTCATCACAAAAGGAATTATCCATTCATTCATTCTTCTTCTTCTTCAACCTTGAGCTTTGAGAAAGCTTTCTAGGTTATCATTTTGTGGTGAATAAAAGTGAGAATTTGAAAACAAAAGAGAGCAATTTTTCTACTCCATCATCCTCATCTAATCTAGCCAATTAGATTAGGGTGTTCACCTCATTAGAGAGAGAGCTTGAGTTATAGAAACTTCGAGGTTGATCATCGGAGAAAACGAAGACTACAAGCTACCATGGATCGTTCGAGTTGTGAAGCCTCTCTTGAGTATGGGAGATCATGGATCGCGGTGAAGGGACTTCTACTCGGAGCTTATGAAGCGAAGGAGCGGACTACAAAGGTTGTAATCCCTCACTTTTAGTTGTAAAGATGTTTACTTGCATGTTAAACCCTAATAAACTAGCAAAGATCCCGGCTTTGGGTTGTTTCGGCATGTCTAAATTTTTATTCGGGCATGGTTGATGCCTTATAGACCTTCATAAGCGTTCCTAGGAACCCTACAGTGGTATCAGAGCCAAGCTAGAGCATTAGGCGACGTGTATAAGAAGTTAAAACTCCGATCGAACCCCGATACGATGAAATAGACCCCCTCTCTGGAAATTTTTTAAAAATGTGATTTTTTCTGCATTAAAAATACTCAAAAAAATTCAGAAGGGAATTCTAAGAGTTACTGTGCAAAACGACACCAAAATACCACTGGAGCGCCGCGGAACCGCGGCCGTACCATGCCTTCTGCGGCGGTTCCGCGGCGGCACAGTAGTATTAGGGTTAGATTTTTAGCACAGTACATCCGTAGGTACTTGTAGCTGCTTCTGGGTATTTTTAATCTGACTCAAGTGTTGAGTTTTCTGGGGATCTTTTGGTACTCGTTGATTTGATCGGAAAAGTTAATTACGTTTTGTTTTCCTGATAATTTAGAAACTATTAAAATGTTCGAACGGATATCATTAACTCACTTTTTCCCGACACGGAAAACTTTCAAGTGTTGAATTTTTCTTGAGTTTAAATCTTTCGGAAAAATGTGCAAGTAACGCGGTGGACTCTTTAGAAGAACACAAACCTTAACTCGATTATGTGACCGTCTGAACCTCCTCTAAACCTTAGGGTTTGGGGCAGTACGGCGTGCCACATGTGAGGCGTTGGCTTGACCCTTCTACGGCTGGACCATTGCTACTGTGACATATTCTGGGATTATTTGAACTCCGCTCAAGTGTTGATCTATTAAGGAAATCTTGGGTTTTTGATTATTCGATCGGAAAGTTTAATATTGTCTATTTATCTGGAATGTGATACAATATGTGGAATTCATATAGTTAGGCATGTGTCACGACCCGAAAGAGCACGTGACTGGCCCCTGAACCATATGAAGTCTATAGGACTCCATCTGATCCAAGCCAAAAGGCCAGAAATCTAAAACCATATTAAGAGTAAAGAAACATATTTTGAAAATTATTTTCCAATGTGGCATTTTATCAAACACTTACTACGCCTAAACAAAGAGCACAACCCACACAAGCAATATAATATACAACGCTGAAGGGCGAGGATCAAACCCAAGAGAAACTCCAATAAGCAAGAAAATCACAATACTACTGAGCGCGACTCTAAGGTCGAAATAATACATCACTTGCGTCTAAGTCTGAAATAATATACAAGTTTTGGTTGATAGAATTTCTAGATACAAAGAATAATACATATACAAGGGTGGTTCTGATACAAAGAACCCACCTACCAAGAAAATCACCCGTAAAGTAAGCAATGTGCCAGAAATGCCGCTATGGAACCTGTACGGCAAAACCTGCAAGAACTGTGGCACAACGGGGGTGAGTTGCCAACTCGTGAATAGAAAATATCTACAAGCAGAAATTGGAAGCATGACATAAACCTAAGTCAAAACGATCAGATATAATATAAACCTCAAATGAATAAGTTTGAAGCATAGTAAAGTGGCAATGTAACATCTGAACATAAGTGTAGTGCCAAGTGCTCGTGCCAGTGCCTCACGTAACAATATATCATAAATATGATGTATGTATGCGGTAAAATGAAAACAGGAGATATCATGAATGAAATCATCAGAAAATCAACGTCGAGCATTGACACAAACTATATATCTCAATATCAAGTGAAACCCATATATCATGTATCCGACATGTATGCAACATTCATGAAGGTACTCTATCAGGTACTACTAATATGTGATGCAATGCATATACAATAAATGTGGGGTAGGGGAGATATAATATACCATCGACCATAAAGGCCCCGAGCACATAGGCTCCTCTCAAATCGAGCTCATAGGCTCCGAGCACATAGGCTCCTCTCACATCGAGCTCATAGGCTCCGAGCACATAGGCTCCTCTCAAATCGAGCTCATAGGCTCCGAGCACATAGGCTCCTCTCACATCGAGCTCATAGGCTCCGAGCATATTGGCTCCTCTCACATCAATCTCATAGGCTCCTCTCACATCGAGCTCATAGGCTCCGAGCATATAGGCTCCTCTCAAATCGAGCTCATAGGCTCCGAGCACATAGGCTCCTCTGACATCGAGCTCATAGGCTCCGAGCACATAGGCTCCTCTCACATCGAGCTCATAGGCTCCGAGAACATAGGCTCCTTTCATAATGCATATGTAAATTTGCATAGACCATCATGATGATATATTAAGTAGGCGTATATATATATATATATATATATATATATATATATATATATATATATCAGCGTCCTATACCACTAATATATATATACTCAATGGGTATACATATATATTCAGCGTCCCATACCACTGATATATATAAATGTAGGAGTAAAACAATCCAGAATCATCATATGCAACCATATCACAGTGCGAAATCCATGAATTATAATACTTGCAACATGAACACTAATATGAGCATGCAACTATGTAAAGGCATATGCACAAAGGAATATGAATCAATAACATATAAGCATGCAATGCAATGAGAGCCGTAGAGTAAATGGTAAATGAATAGTAATGCAGCTTGCCATTTGAAATAAGACAAATCGGGATTTTTAGTAAACTAAGGGCTACGGTGTTTTTAGGATATTCCCGATTCGTTAGTTTTTGAAATGGGTATGACTCGGGTCTAGTCTAACATCTACCATGCAAACTACAGATCTATGTATCAAGTCAACCGGGAGGGGTATGGAATCCACCTAAATCTGAGTCGATATAAATATATATAAGTATAACAGTCGGTGATCCCGCCTCAATAGTATCGCGTACGGTACAGCATATCATATGGCAATCCTCAAGTCATGAGTGCGGATCTATCATCAATATAAAACTCGTATGGTAAATCGTCATACGGCATCCCAATAGCTGGGTACGGGTCAATATCACATTCCTCTCTTCAAATATCAGGTATCATTATCATCATATCACATAATCTGGGGAACTGATTTAAGTCTAGTACAAATCGATACCATCTATATAGGTATGAATGCGGGGGTAAAATACATGCCCAAAAACCCGCTAAAATCACATGTCGTATCCCAAGTACGAATCATATCAGTTCACCAATCTCACGGCACCATGCCCAATATTATCGACTCATCCCTAATGTCATCAAATATCATCATCAACATAGAGCAAGTATAGTGAATATGCAAGGGTGCACGTGTGGGTGTAAATCTATTCTAGGGTTCGTGAATATGAACTATACTAGTTTACTTCTAACCCTAAACTATCCATAATACACCTAATACAGTAACCACGATACACTATAACTATTTTATATAATACATAGTATCAACTATGGACTACGGGGGTGCTATACGCCATCCACCCGACTTCCCCCTTTAGATATAATCTACTCACCTTGCGTCTTCATTTGTCGACGTCACCACGCGCATTGCTTGTCGTCCCGAAGTCTTCATGGGGTACCTACACATCAAAGTATCGTATATGCATATTAAAACCAAATCAAGGCTAACCCGGCACACGAAACCCAAAACAATACGATAAGGGGACTATAGATTAGAACCTATGGGCACGCCTTCAAAACCATCAATCAAACCTCGATATCGTCGTATAAACGCCAAATAGTCGAGGTAAAACACGGATACACAATTCCAGAACTAAAAATACGGAATACAGAAACAGAATCAAACAGCAACCGGAGAAAAAGGTCCCAGATTTCACCCTAGGTCAAATTAGACAAATCTATGCCTACCAAGGGTCTAATCTATGCATGTAGGGGCTACAGAACCAAAACGAACAAGTTTGGTGCAGGTATAGCCGCAAATTGCGGCCAATGGGAATAAATTGGCGGCCTGGAAAAAGAGGTAGGGGCTGGGGTCTTGTGTGGTGGTTCTAGGGTGCCTGCACATATCACTGTCCAATCAATTTTATTCCAGAATGCCCCGGGTGATAGCAGATTACAAAATACACTCCAAGATTTACAGTTTTCCCCGATATAGATTTCGTAAATCCGTATTCTGGTTTCCAGTTCAGGTTTGGGTCTAAATTAACATCACTAGGGTGTTTGTGCGGCCTCTACTAAGCTCAATTTCATCTTACAACCACAATTTCCCCAAACCCTAACTAGGTTTTCTTTAAGTCCACAAACACACACAATATCGATTCAATCTAAATATGGGGTAAAGGTAATGCATAAACTAAGCTTTAAGGTCCAGAAAATACCTCATTTGGCAACTCAAGAATTTTCTTGAGTTGCCCCCAGTAGCCAAAATCCTTGCTTTCTTGGTCTAATGTGTAGATCTTGAGCTTGTGCACACTTTTAGGGAAATGTAGATGGGGTTTTGGTGTAGTTTTCATGGAAATTTGGAGCTATTGAAGAGGGGAGGGAGAAGGAGCAGCAGCAGCTCAGAAAAGAGAAGAGGGAGAGATGATGGTGGTGAAAGGATGGGAACAAATGACATAGTCAAAGCAACCCCTCTCTTTTCTCTCTCACACCATACCTTATATTTTATTCCTTTCTCATTTCTTTTTCTTTTCCTTTCTCACAAGAATAGTAACCCCAAAATAAAACCATGGCAAGAAAAATGCAACACAAGTATAGGAAATGATATGTGCATGTTTTGCACAAAATTGCTCGAAAACTCGATTAGCGATTTTTAATCGCGATTAGCACTAAATTAGCATATAACTAATCAAAACAACTTAAGAGTGGCATAATCCTCTAAATTACCCTATTTAAAGATTTTCCATAATTTTTCCAAATTTTTCTCCATTTATTTGTATTTAATTATACCGAATTATTAAAATATTCAATAAAATAATTTTAAATTATAAATTTCCCAAAAATAATATTTTTATTATTCGAAATGTTACAATCTACCCCCCTTAAATAAATTCGGTCCCCGAATTTAAATTTAAACCCCCAACTACTAAAACATTCAGTAATAATCCAAGTTGTCAGATACGTGATAATTGAATCACAAAATCACAAATCATAAATACCGTCGTCGATAGTCCCTCCTTCAAAGTCGAGAAGGTGTCGGTGCATCCAATGCTAGCAGCGCAAGATATCCACTTGCCTCTTGCTCACGGTCTGGTGTCCTCTATCTCTGGGGTCCTTATCTTATCGGCGGATTACCTATCTCGCAATCAATCGGCTCATCGGGCCTGTCAGGTGTGCTAATGAGGACGATTCCGTTCTGGCACTTCTCTAGTCATCTCTCGGTCAATCATCACGACCACTCGTAAAGCAGCAAGTCGCTGGCATCGGCCTCTGGCTCTCTGAATGCACGTGACACATCTGATCCTGGGTGCAATTATCATTTCAGTAGTGTTCTGGAAGGAACCCGCTCAAGGTCTCTTCCGATCTTGCCTATGCCGAACTGTACGGAGGCTGGCTCTCTTGCATAATCTCTTCTCACTCGATGGACATCTGTGTCCTCAGCATAACATTTTCTCAGAAATTGATCGCATCCTAACGCCTCTGTAAGTATATCAGGTCTCTAGTCTCAATGGGAGTAATGACAGCTCGTCAGCGTCTCGCACGAACCTCTGGTTCCACTTGTCTCTATCGTCGTCCACTATGTCGTCACGCCAAGCTATCTATGCACTGCAATGTTCTCGGCCACGGTCAATCCGAAGTCTCTCGCACGGACTCGAAATCACGTACTATGTAGCTTCATCGTTCGGTAGAAGATGTGTGGCCGAACAGATCCTCGGGAATGCGTCCCAACCATCGGAGGAATACTCAATATTCGTCCTTCCTCGATCAACTCGCAACGCATCTGGGTGTGGTCCTTTATCTGAACCTGGTCAACTACCTCGTCGACGATGTCGAGCTCTGGCCTGCTGAGTGTGCTCAATATGACTCTTCTTGGGTCCTAGTCTTCTCGTATAGTATTTCAGAAAGGTCCTGTCGAGGTTTCTCTCTCAAATCTCATTCCTGCCGAATTGCCCGGAAGTCATCATCCATTGCTGAAGCTAATTCTTATTCCGGAATGGCTGCATACTTATCGCGCCTCTTTCTGGAAGATGTATCCATATACAACGCCTCTGCGTGCATATCGCATCTCTGATGTCAGCGGAGTGGGACGTCATCTCGTCGAAATCTCTTGCGAACTCTTTACTTCACTCTGCTTCAATGTCGACTGCTTCGGACTCGTCTCCTCATGGCTGCACGGACTGCGCTCCAACGGCTATCCTCGTATCAGGAGTTTCCCAAAAAATGCATCTCACCACTTAGCATCTGAAGGAAGTCGAACCATTCGATCGATTCGTCAAAACCTCTTAATCCCCCAAGAGCTCAACATCTTGGGTACAGTTTAACAGCATCGAGTACATACCACAGCACCAATGGTCCAGCCGTAGAAGGGCAAACCCAAGCCTCACTAATGGCGCCACAGAACTGCCACAAACCCTAAGGTTCAAAGGTTTTCACACGGTCATTATGTCGAGTTAGGGTTTCTTTCTTCTAGAGGGTCCATAGAATTGCCTGCATGTCTTTCCGAATACTTTAAACTTGGAATAGCAGGTTTTTGACATTCGATCGTCTCTGTCGACTTTCAACGTCTCCGCGTGAAGTCGTCTCTAGCTGGAAGCAACCTATCTGATAACCTCGCGTCGGTAAGCGAACGAACCACACGTCCTAGTCCTTCATCCTTAGTGACTAGCGACCTTCCATCATATTTCTAAGTGTATACTCATGCTGCAGTAGCTCCAATCATCTGGGCGATATCTCGTCATTTGCAGCGACAACTGGCTCATTCGTCTGTACGCTGAACAGCGCCTCAATCCTCCAGGAAAGGCAATACATTGGCGGTCATCTCTAAATCGGTCTGCTCTAAATCCAAGTAAGACCCTCCACACTGGAAATCTTTAACTCAACTGGGCCTGCTCCGGCGCATAAATCGGATGAATCACCTTCGTCTCTCAAATCGGGTAGACTAGCTATCATCTGTCTCATATCGGCCTGGAAGCTCTGGCGATCTCAGCTCGTAAGCTCCGGAAGCGACATCCTGTCAATCTCAGTAACAGCTGTTTCATCTGTCTGCACGGTAGGCAACATCATAATCTCCGAGGTATGCTGTACATCAACAGTCCTCTATCAACTGGCAGCTCTAACAATGGCCCGATCATCCGATGTAAAATCAAGCACTCTCCTCCACAAGAGGTCACAATCACCAATACTAACTCGAGATGTTCCCATGTCACCAGAAAACACAATGGCCGGCCCTTGTACCAGACGAGCTCGCACTGACCGTAACCCTAGCAGCAGCCCAAACTGTGCTCAAACATGGCGACAGGAACCTCAATCGAGTATTGAAGTGAGCAGATCAATAGCAAGAAAGAGAACAACAGATCCAGAGTGGATACATGATCATAAGAAGGAACAGCATCAATGAAGGTATGATCATGAAACTAATAGAATCGAGGATCTCAAATGGATATATAATCATGGATATAAAGAGAATCACTGATCTCGAAAATATATGCATCCTCAGGTTCCTTAAGCGGAGTAGCGTATCGTAAGTATGCCGCGGAACATACCCACGATACGTCACCCTACTTTAGTCACCTATTCCATCAACCAAGGGTCATCCTACGCGACGAAAGTTCGGGTCTAATACCCCCTCGACTAAGTCTAAGTTCCATAAGGTCAAGCCTAAGTTCCGTATATATATAGACGCCCTAGGCCCCACATAGTCAAACTTAGACTCGAACCAAGGTTAACCTAGCGCTCTGATACCAACTTTGTCACGACCCGAAACAGCACGTGACTGGCCCTTGAACCATATGAAGTTTATAGGACTCCATCTGATCCAAGTAAGCCAAAAGCCCAGAAATCTAAAACCATATTAAGAGTACAGAAACATATTTTGTAAATTATTTTCCAAAGTGTCATTTCATCAAACACTTACTACGCCTAAACAAAGAGCACAACCCACACAAGCAAAATAATATACAACGCCGAAGGGCGAGGATCAAACCCAAGAGAAACTCCAATAAGCAAGAAAATCACAATACTACTGAGCGCGACTCTAAGGTCGAAATAATACATCACTTGCGTCTAAGTCTGAAACAATATACAAGTTTTGGTTGATGGAATTTCTAGATACAAAGAATAATACATATAAAAAGATGGTTCTGATGCAAAGAACCCACCTACAAGGCAAATCACCCGCAAAGGAAGCAATGTGCCGGAAATGCCGCTATGGAACCTGTACGACAAAACCTGCAAGAACTGTGGCACAACGGGGGTGAGTTTCCAACTCGTGAATAGAAAATATCTACAAGCAGAAATTGGAAGCATGACATAAACCTAAGTCAAAATGATCAGATATAATATAAACCTCAAATGAATAAGTTTGAAGCATAGTAAAGTGGCAATGTAACATCTGAACATAAGTGTAGTGCCAAGTGCTCGTGCCAGTGCCTCACGTAACAATATATCATAAATATGATTTATGTATGCGGTAAAATGAAAACAGGAGATATCATGAATGAAATCATCAGAAAATCAACGTCGAGCATTGACACAAACTATATATCTCAATATCAAGTGAAACCCATATATCATGTATCCGACATGTATGCAACATTCATGAAGGTACTCTATCAGGTACTACTAATATGTGATGCAATGCATATACAATAAATGTGGGGTAGGGGAGATATAATATACCATCGACCATAAAGGCCCCGAGCACATAGGCTCCTCTCAAATCGAGCTCATAGGCTCTGAGCACATAGGCTCCTCTCACATCGAGCTCATAGGCTCCGAGCATATAGGCTCCTCTCAAATCGAGCTCATAGGCTCCTCTCACATCGAGCTCATAGGCTCCTCTCACATCGAGCTCATAGGCTCCGAGCACATAGGCTCCTCTCAAATCGAGCTCATAGGCTCCGAGCACATAGGCTCCTCTCACATCGAGCTCATAGGCTCCGAGCACATAGGCTCCTCTCACATCGAGCTCATAGGCTCCGAGCACATAGGCTCCTCTCATAATGCATATGTAAATTTGCAAAGACCATCATGATGATATATTAAATAGGCGTATATATATATATATATATATATATGTATATATATCAGTGTCCCATACCACTAATATATATATACTCTATGGGTATACAGATATATTTCAGCGTCCCATACTACTGATATATATATATATATATGTAGGAGTAAAACAATCCAGAATCATCATATGCAACCATATCACAGTGCGAAATCCATGAATTATAATACATGCAACATGAACACTAATATGAGCATGCAACTATGTAAAGGCATATGCACAAAGGAATATGAATCAATAACAAATAAGCATGCAATGCAATGAGAGCCGTAGAGTAAATGGTAAATGAATAGTAATGCAGCTTGCCATTTGAAATAAGACAAATCGGGATTTTTAGTAAACTAAGGGCTACGGTGTTTTTAAGATATTCACGATTCGTTAGTTTTTAAAATGGGTATGACTCGGGTCTAGTCTAACATCTACCATGCAAACTACAGATCTATGTATCAAGTCAACCAGGAGGGGTATGGAATCCACCTAAATCTGAGTCGATACAAATATATATAAGTATAATAGTCGGTGATCCCGCCTCAATAGTATCGCACACGGTACAACATATCATATGGCAATCCTCAAGTCATAAGTGCGGATCTATCATCAATATAAAACTCGTACGGTAAATCGTCGCACGGCATCCCAATAGCTGGGTACTGGTCAATATCACATTCCTCTCTTCAAATATCAGGTATCATTATCATCATATCACATAATCTGGGGAACTGATTTAAGTCTAGTACAAATCGATACCATCTATATAGGTATGAATGCGGAGGTAAAATACATGCCTAAAGGCCCGCTAAAATCACATGTCGTATCCCAAGTACGAATCATATCAGTTCACTGATCTCGCGGCACCATGCCCAATATTATCGACTCATCCCCAATGTCATCCAATATCATCATCAACACAGTGCAAGTATAGTGAATATGCAAGGGTGCGCGTGTAGGTGTAAATCTATTCTAGGGTTCGTGAATATGAACTATACTAGTTTACTTCTAACCCTAAACTATCAATAATACACGTAATACAGTAACCACGATACACTATAACTATTTTATATAATACATAGTATCAACTACGGACTACGGGGGTGCTATATGCCATCCACCCGACTTCCCCCTGTAGATATAATCTACTCACCTTGCGTCTTCATTTGTCGACGTCACCACGCGCATTGCTTGTCGTCCCGAAGTCTTCATGGGGTACCTACACATCAAAGTATCGTATATGCGTATTAAAACCAAATCAAGGCTAACCCGGCACACGAAACCCAAAACAATACGATAAGGGGCCTATAGATTAGAACCTATGGGCACGCCTTCAAAACCATCAATCAAACCTCGATATCGTCGTATAAACGCCAAATAGTCGAGGTAAAACACGGATACACAATTTCAGAACTAAAAATACGGAATACAGAAACAGAATCAAACAGCAACTGGAGAAAAGAGTCCCAGATTTCACCCTAGGTCAAATTAGACAAATCTATACATACCAGGGGTCTAATCTATGCATGTAGGGGCTACAGAACCAAAACGAGCAAGTTTGGTGCAGGTATAGCCGCAAATTGCGGCCAACGGGAATAAATTGGCGGCCTGGAAAAAGTGGTAAGGGCTGGGGTCTTGTGTGGTGGTTCTAGGGTGCCTGCACATATCACTGTCCAATCAATTTTATTCCAGAATGCCCCGGGTGATAGCAGATTACAAAATACACTCCCAGATTTATACTTTTCCCCGATATCGATTCCGTAAATCCGTATTCTGGTTTCCAGTTCAGGTTTGGGTCTAAAATAACATCACTAGGGTGTTTGTGCGGCCTCTACTAAGCTTAATTTCATCTTACAACCACAATTTCCCCAAACCTTAACTAGGTTTTCTTTAAGTCCACAAACACACACAATATCGATTCAATCTAAATATGGGGTAATGGTAATGTATAAACTAAGCTTTAAGGTCCAGAAAATACATCATTTGGCAACTCAAGAATTTTCTTGAGCTGCCCCCAGTGGCCAAAATCCTTGCTTTCTTGGTCTAATGTGTAGATCTTGAGCTTGTGCACACTTTTAGGGAAATGTAGATGGGGTTTTGGTGTAGTTTTCATGGAAATTTGGAGCTATTGAAGAGGGGAGGGAGGAGGAGCAGCAGCAGCTCAGAAAAGAGAAGAGGGAGAGATGATGGAGGTGAAGGGATGGGAACAAATGACATAGTCAAAGCAACCCCTCTCTTTTCTCTCTCACACCATACCTTATATTTTATCCCTTTCTCATTTCTTTTTCTTTTCCTTTCTCACAAGAATGGTAACCCCAAAATAAAACCATGGCAAGAAAAATGCAACACAAGTGTAGGAAATGATATGTGCATGTTTTGCACAAAATTGCTCGAAAACCCGATTAGCGATTTTTAATCGCGATTAGCACTAAATTAGCATATAACTAATCAAAACAACTTAAGAGTGGCATAATCCTCTAAATTACCCTATTTTAAGATTTTCCATAATTTTTCCAAATTTTTCTCCATTTATTTGTATTTAATTATACCGAATTATTAAAATATTCAATAAAATAATATTAAATTATAAATTTCCCAAAAATAATATTTTTATTATTCGAAATGTTACAGTATGAAATGCGAAGTATGTGATATTTCGGATTTACGATGTCAAAAGTGAATGTGGATTCCAAATGTTGTAGTTTTACACTTTCTTTTCTGTGACCGTAAGCGTAGTATGTGGGGTATCGCCGGATTCGTTGCTATACATCAACGACAATCGGGATACGCATACTTACTTACGTTGATGATATGAGATATTATGTGTTGCTGTGATATGTTATATTGGATTGTCGTGTTTTGAATAGCCGGGGGTTTTATGTGAGATGAGGGTTTTTATTTTCATTCATGTAAAATTCATTTGTATGTAATATTCTTTTATTGGGGCACTTCCGGGATGAGGTTGATGTCACCATTGTATATTATTTACTTTTCCGCATTAGGTAGACCCAAGGAGGGGAGCACAAGTAACCGGGTTCTAGGGTCCAGTAGGAGGCCATCTCGAGGAGTCGAGACCGGGTCTCCTAACCCTTGAATTGGCAGTGTTTCTTGCCGCTCTCATAGGGGTCTTGGGATGTGGGTTTGGCTATTCATCGCGACCGTGGAATCCGTGTTTTATACAGGCTCATATTAAAAACACGGACATCCTAGTATATCCAATATTTCATATATGTTCTTCTGCTGCAATGTTCTGTGATGAGATCATATTACTTCCTGAGACGAATGCTTATACTATATATATATATATGCTAATATATAAATATTACTGCTTTCGTTTCTTCTGTGATGCTTAGGAAGCATAAGCTGATGGGTTTTATTAATGAGATTAATAAAAGAAAAGAAACCTAAAAGATGTTGTAGAATCAAAACTTTATAAAAAAGGGTAGCTACAGTTTTGCTTTGCATAGCGGTATATATTGTAACGTTTTGAAAATCGTTTCGGTGAAATTTCGAAAAATCGGTAAAATAAGGGGGTTTTCTGTAAAAAGTCAAAATACAATTATCTTATTATAAAAATTAAATATATATATTCTAGCTATGTAATTGCTAGTATTTGGTGTTTATTGAGCCACTGGTGAAATTTCAAATTTTCTGAAAAAAAAATTATTTTATTATTATTTTAAGCCGCCACTAATACATTTAATTAGGGAAAATTACAAATTTGAATGAGTTGAAACAAATTTTGTGCATCATAAAACAATTTAGAAAAAAGTCAAGATTTTTATACCACACAACCCATTGATCAAACTTGAAATCTAGCCTTCAAAACTTGCTTCCAAGCTCCAAAATCCATGCTTGAATGTCCAAGGAAAAATGGGTAGGGATTAGATTTTGGAGTTGTGGGAGTTTTGATGGATTTTTGAGGCAATTTTTGATGGATTTTAGAAGAGAATGAGGGGAGGAATTTTGGAGGGCTACTGTTTGCAGCAGGGAATGGGGGGCTCGGCCTATGTGGGGAAAGGGAGAGAGAGTGGTTGTGAGTGGGTTCAGGTCAACAAAAGTCCACCTCAATTATTTACCTCCATACATCTTACATTATTCACTCTCTTTTTCTTTTCTTTTCTTTTCTTTTGCTTTTCTCTTCAAATTCAAGTGGGAAAAGGGTGGGGGTTGCTGAATTCAGCCAAGGGGAGAAGTAAATGGGGGTGTGTGAGTGTGGGTATGGGTGTGGGGTGATGAAAAATGATAAATATAACACCCCAAACATCCATTTACACTAAAAAAAAGCCTTTTTCTTCAATAATTTCTAAACCGTTTTGGTAAACGATTTCGTTTCAAAAACCACATGATAAAATTTTGTTTAATGTTTTATGATGCACAAAATTTGTTTCAACTCATTCCAATTTGTAATTTTCCCTAATTAAATGTATTAGTGACGGCTTAAAATAATAATAAAATAAAAAAAATTCAGAAAATTTGAAATTTCACCAGTGGCTCAATAAACACCAAATACTAGCAATTACATAGCTAGAATATGTATATTTAATTTTTATAATAAGATATTTATATTTTGACTTTTTACAGAAAACCCCCTTATTTTACCGATTTTTCGAAATTTCACCGAAACGATTTTCAAAACGTTACAATCTTCCCCACTTAAAGAAATTCGGTCCCCAAATTTAAATTCAAACTCCCCCAAATACAAAAACATCCAAGCAAAACCATCAAGTCGTCGGGGCTCCGAAATCATAAGTACATAAAACGCATCATAGCGCAATACATGCGCATGGGTAATGAGCAGATAACTCAAAATCAAAACTCCGTCAAGCATCCCGCAATCATCGGAGTCTAGGTGAAGACACGAATGCCAAATCTCAAGCAAGACCGATATGCTATAAATCGGAACTATACATGTAAATATCAGGAGAAAATGCATGCCAAATCCTTTAAGTTGCTGTGCAATGCACATAACACTGCACAGTGGCGGACGTCTATCATAAGAAAATAACTATATACATATATACCTTTGTTTGAAATGTACGTTCCGCCGTTTTGGGAAACAATTGAGAAGGGTTTTCTTTGTTTTAAACGTTTCGCGTCATATCAGACACGCAGGTAAATACTGAGACTATGGCTGGCTTTTTGGAATTCCCTTCAATAGCTATCAATGCATGCAAAATACATTCAGGTACTGTCCTCTGACTAGACTTGCTTAGTACAAAAACACATCGCAATTATCATAAAAAAAAACGTACTGCTCTATAAGAAATCAATCCCAAAATACGCGTATGAATACTATGTGCGTCTGGTACGCACGACAATCAAAATCCACATACGTGTCATACAAGTGCACAAAAACAAGATCTAAGTGCATTGGGTGTGCACAAAGCATCTGTCGTAGGCAACGTGTGTGCCTGACAGCAAAATCAGGTGCATCTGACATGCACGAAAAATCTCGGTTTAGTGCATCTGGTGTGCACCAAAATCACACTCAAGACATGCGCTCAACATGCGCGAAAACCCAAAACCAGGGGCATCCATCATGCACGAAATCATGAAATCCAATATCAAGCGCCGAACATGCGCAAAATCAAATCAGGTGCACAAGGTGCACAAAAGGCGTATCACTGCACTGCAAGCATATATAAACTATACAGAGTGCAGGAACCAAATCGTGTGCGTGCATACGCACAAAATCAACTCAAATGTCTAAAACCGTAAAATCACAAACATGTGAAACCAAAGCATGAAAACGATATCAAGTGCAACACTGTGCAAAGATCGTAAATCCTCAATCATCAAAATCAAATCATGCGAATAAATCACCCAAAACATCGAAATCAATAATGGCGGAATAGTACCGCTCAAGCGCATCCTCTAAGAATCTCGGGCCAACTGTCGTGGTCCCTAGTGGGACGTCTCGTCGATGATCATGAACTCTGGCCTGCTGGTGTGCGTAACAATGACCACTCCTGGGTCAAGGTCTTCACTGTGAATTACCAATCTCTCGGTCCATCGGCTCATCGGCCCTGTCAGGTGTGCTAACGGGGATGATCCCGTTCTGGCACGTCTCTTGTCATCTTCCGGTCAATCATCGCGACCACTCGTAAGACAGCATATCTCTGGCGTCGGCCTCTGGCTCTCTGAATGTACGTGACACATCTGATCCTGGATGCAAGTATCATTGCAGCAGTGTCCTGGACGGAATCCTGCTCACGGTCTCTTCCAAGTCTCGTCTCTGCCAACTGTCCGGAAGTCATCGTCCTTTCTTATATCTGCATCTTGCTCTGGAATGGCTGCATACCCATCGCGACTCCTTCTGGAAGGTATATCCAGTACTCTGCCTCAGCATGCGCATCGCATCTCTGATGTCGGCGGAGGGGATCGTCATCATATACAGATCTTGTACGAACCTCTTACTCCATTTTTCTTTAATGTCAACCGCTTCGGACTCGTCTCGTCGTGGCTGCATGGACTGAGCTCCAACGGCTATCCTCGTATCGGGAGTCTCCCAAGAAATGCATCTCACCACCTAGCATCCGAATTAAGTCGAACCATCCAATCGATTGTCAAAACCTCATAATCCCCCAAGGGCTCAACATCTTGGGAACAGTTTAATAGTATCGAGTACATACCACAGCATCGGTGGTCCAGCCGTAGAAGGGCAAACCCAAGCCTCACTAATGGCGCCGTGGAACTGCCGCAAACCCGAAGGTTCAAAGGCTTTCACACGGTCATTATGTCGAGTTAGGGTTTCATTCTTCTAGAGGGGCCATAGAATTGCCTGCATGTCTTTCCGAATACTTTAAACTTGGAATAATAGGTTTCTGACATTCGATCATCTCTGTCGACCCTCACGTCTCTGCGCGAAGTCGTCTCTAGCTGGAATCAACCTATCTGATGACCTCGCATCGGGGTAGCGAATGAACCACATGTCCTAGTCATTCATCCTCGGTGACTAGTGACCTTCTATCATCTCTTAGTACAACTCGTACTGCAATAGCTCCAACATCTGGGGCGATATCTCGTCGTTCGCAGCAATAGCTGGCTCGCTCGTCTGCACGCTGAACAGTGCCTCGACCATCATGAATAAGCAATACACCAACGGTCATCAAAATCTGCTGGCCTCTATCATTGGATCAATCTTCTAGTGTCGATCAGCACATCCGAGTAACCTCATAAAGGCGATCCGCCAAACGCTCGTGGCGCGGAAACACAGTAAAAAGACACATCTCCGCAATTGCGTGTCGCCGGAATTTCTCCCTGGTCAGTCCTCGTTCGTGACGAGCTCGTGCTGACCACAACTCTAGCTGTAGCTCTCCCTGCCCATAATCGTGGCAGCAAAACCATAACTGGTACTGATGAGGCTAGATCGGAATGAATATAATACTGAGTAAAGAAATGTACATCCTAAGGCTTCTTAAGTGGAGTAGCGTATCGTAAGTATGCCGCGGAACATACCCACGGTACGTCACTCTACTTTAGTCACCTATTCCATCAACCAAGGGTCATCCTACACTCCGAAGGTAAAACCTAACGCTCTGATACCAACTTTGTCACGGCCTGAAAGTACGGAACATGACCGGCACTTAAACTACGAAACGTCTCGAGGCGTACGTAATCTAAGTAAGCCGAAAACCCAGAAATCCAAACCAAGAAAAATAGTAGAGTGAAGGAAAACCAATTTAAAATCAAGTAGTTTTAATAGCATAAGCCGAGTTATGCGGTTTTAAAAAAACATCAAGTATTTCCTGAAAATTTCGGCAGAGTCTCCTTTGTAAATACTGGCTCCTAAACGAGATACAACATGAATAGTATACGAAATCAATAAAAAGGCATCCCCAAGCGGGAGCTAGCTCTTCGTCAATCGACGGTCACAACCACACAAGCAATATAATATACAACGCCGAGGGCGAGGATCAAAACTCAAAAGGAAACTCAAAACAGCAAGAAATCCATAGAAATACAACGCGCGACTCTAAGGTTGAAAGAATAAACATCACTGGTCTCTATCTGAGATAAATACATGTTTGGTTGATGGAACTTCTAGATACAACTGAATAATAATATACAAGATGTAATGATGGGTAGGATACAAATAAACCCACCTACTAGCAAGCCACCCGAACGAAACTGTACCCGCAAAGCCGTAAAGAAACCTGCA
Organism: Agapanthus africanus; assembly: GCA_030015575.1. Classification (NCBI taxonomy): domain Eukaryota; kingdom Viridiplantae; phylum Streptophyta; class Magnoliopsida; order Asparagales; family Amaryllidaceae; genus Agapanthus; species Agapanthus africanus. The sequence continues at coordinate 114,519,167 of CM057340.1, read as the reverse complement.
AGAAACTGGGGCATAACGGGGGTGAGTTGCCAACTCGTGAATAGAAAAACATCTACGAATAGAAATCGCATGTATGACGCAATCCTAGGTCATACGATCAATATATATCCTCAAATATGTATATAACATGCATCCTATAACAATGGCTAGGGTAATATCTAACCTAGTGTAATCTCATGGGCCCGTGTCAGTGCCTCAGGTAGCAATATATCATATGGATGATGTATGAATGCATGAAAAAGAATGCATGTACTAAAGAAAACTGCTTTCATAAATTAGTGAGATTTCTGTATTTTTAAAATGAGGTATCATAATGAATCAGCATAAAACAGTACCTAGCATCAGCACAAAACGTAATCCCAATATCTCGATATCTCTGTATCACAGTCTCTGTACCTCAATATCTCGGAATCTCAATGTCTCAATCATAATATCTAGGGCGCCGTCGGTCCAGACCGGCCCCTACCATCTATCTCAAGACCACGACGGTATCCTTCGGATATCCGACGCGTCGGGTAAAATCACCGGTAGGTAGTCTCCCCCTGCCAGGCTCATCGTCATCACCACGAGCTTCTTGCCCCGGGGTACCTTACCGAGTCCACCATGTACCCGAAACGGTTCATCCAACTCCTCGAATCGGGTCTCGAAATCCATCAGCAAACTCATGGTGGACGACTCATACATCATGGGAAAAACCGCGCTTTTCATTTAAAAAGAGAAAGAAGAATTTTGTATATGTTTTGCGGTTTTCCCCAAATCCAGAAAATCTCATGGAAATCCGAATCCAAAACCTCAATAGCACGTAAAAAGTGAATATATGCATGAGAATCCATGAATGCGACATAACAATGAATAACAGTATGCATGAAGTAGCAGGTAATAACTACAATGTCTAAACTAACATATAAGGCAGGTATACTAATATCATGTCTAAACTATTAGCTAACAGGCTATGTCAAGCAATAATATTTTCTAAGGTGTACGTGACATGGCAATTACCGATGAAGATGTGTGTGAGCCGGCAAGTAAGTGTACGTGGTACATACGCATCATCGGTAATGGTGCTGGTGTCCTAACCACAAGATATCAACAGTAGAATATGAAGCATAATATAAGCATGTGATGCGGAGCGAACAACAATAATGAGCGGGAGATGAATACTAGACGCGACGATAACTAATCTGCATTAACCTAATATAAGTCCTACAATGGTGCCTTTTGAAATAACACGAATCGTGGGGTTTTGAAAATAGGGGCTACAGTGTTTTTAAGAAAAGATACGTCTTTTGAAATATCCGTAGGAACCCTTGACTTGTCTTTTAAGATACGCACGATTCGTAAGCTTTGAAATAGGGAGGAACCGAATCTAATCTAACAACTAACTAAACTAAAGGGCTATGCTACAAGCTAGACTACAGGTAAGGAAACCGCCTAACATCTGAGTCGATACATATACATACCTGTATATATATTAGTCGGTGATCCCGCCTCAATAATATCACATCCGATACCATATCTATAACCAGACATCCCAAGTCAAGAGTGCGGATCAATCATCAAAATAGAGCTCGTACGTAAATCCGTCGTACGGCATCCCCAAATCTGGGTACGGGTCAATATCACATTCATCATACTATTCTCCTGGTATCCTCTTTATCAAATATCATGATCGGGGTACTGATCTACGTCTAATACAATACTGATACCGCCTAAGTATGCGTGGATGTGTGTGGAACACTACGTCAAGGACCCGCTACAACGTCATGTCGTATCTCAAATACGAATCCTGCCATATCACCGAATTCACAACCTCAATACAAATCTCATCGACTCATCTCAAACCCAAGTATCATCCTCAAATCCGTATGTGAACACATAGTCCCATACCCATGTGAACACATAACTATATATTCCCGTATAAGCACAAATGAAAGAAGAAAGTATGCAAGTATGGGTTGATGTGTGCATGTGTGGTGCGACCACTACTCTAGGGTTTCGCGACACTAAATATCCAAGAACACCAAATGTCCATCCTAAACATCGTTATTAATCCCAAATAACATATAATAATTGTTGGTGTGTATACGCATCCGTATACACCACCACAGACTGCGGGGGTGCTTTACGCCATCCACCCGACTTCTCCCCGTAGATATAAATCTACTCATCTGGTCCTCGCTCGCCGGTGCCGACGTCGCCACGCGCTTGCTTGTTGTCTCGAAGTCCACATGGGGGTACCTACATATCACAACGCATCGTATCGCATTAAAATCCGACTCATGACCAATCGACACACGAATCCCACATAGGTCAAAATCTATGATTGCTTTCACAAATCGACCCAAAACCCTCGACGTCGGCGTACAAATGCCAAACCATCGAGAAAGCTCCCAACACACTCATTTGTACAATTACAAGCACTAATTATAATATAAAATAGCTTAAAATTCACAAAAACCCCAATTTCACTTAAAAAGTCATTTTTCCGAAAATCTAGCAAGCACAAATCACCGTTTTTAGTACAAAACTCGATGTATAAACGAATCTAGAGGCCACAATATTCACTAAATATCTTAAATAAGTCATAAAAACGATTCCCATAATTTAATCTCATTAAATTCCAAAAACCCTAAAATTCTAGTTTACAAAATACCTCAATTTTAACAATTTTATAGCAAAAATGCGCAAACTAAAATCTAGCTTGGATTTTCATGAACTAAAAGTATTAAACCACTCAATATAATATTAATGATATGATGAAACCCTTACTATATTTTAAATTCTAAATTTTCAATTAATTACCAAAACCTAGTTTGTTAAATATATGATATACCCTGCACCTTATTCGATGAGGAAATAGCCGAGATCCCTTCACCGGGAGTGACCTCTTTAGCAAAACTGGCAGATGCTACAAACTCACGGTTTAGTTTTTGATTGCTTTTATAGTTCTTGCTTTGCACCGCGGTATATATGATATACCGTGCGCCTTATTCGATGGGGAAAGAGCCGAGATCCCTTCACCGGGAGTGACCTCTTTAGCAAAACTAGAAAAGCCTAAAAAACACTTCTTTTCAAAATCACTTGTTTCTACAACGATATCAAGTTCATTACGCTCATGGTTTTCTGAAAAACCTACGTAGCCCTCCGTCATTTCAGATAGATATTATTTAGTATTCGTGCTATGCTTGTTGACTTAGTCAAGACTTAGTGTACGGTAGCTAAATAGTGTTTATCTGCAAAAGCATGAGATGTGATTGGATTAGGGTAGTCGTACGGCCTTGTTGACTTAGTCAAGGGTCGTACGGGTGGGTTTAATTCAATCGGGAAATGTACGGGTTGAACTTGACTTGCGATTTATGGTTTGTTGACTTAGTCAAGGTCATAGATCGCTAGGGGCAAAATATTATCGGAAATTTAGAGTGTTGAAATTTACAATGAGATTGCATACCTCCTATGAGATAGTTGGATCCCGATACCCACTGCGAGTAATAGTTACTTCTGGGAGAGTTTTACACAGGACAATTAGCCGATCAAGTAGGTGTCTAGAAAAGTGTTAACGGGGTTATGCCTCTGGGAAAACGAGGTTTACTTTAATTAGGTCCGTGCGAAAGCACGGGGAACCTCCCTCAAGTACCGACACTGATCTGGCTGAAAGATTGACGAAATTGTAGGGTGTAATTAATCCCGGCTAATCTTACCTTTTAGGGTTTGAAGGAAGATTTGATAAAAACAGTGGGAGACATCCTGATTAGATAAGATAATAACCAATCTAATCTTGCAAGAGCATACGCTAAAGTGTTTTCTTCTCTCTCTCTCCATGTAGCGACCCTGTCAGGCCTTAATCAAGATAATAATATGGATGTATTGACTGAACCTGCTTATTATACTGAGCAGGGGAACGTTGGTCCCGTTCTTTCTTATAAGTGTTATAAGACTGAGCAGGAAGCAGGAGAATATCTGGATTCTCACGCCGCCCAAACGAAGAATAAGCATGCTGATGCATCTTCTTCGGGTGTGTTAGTTATTGAGAACTGATTCTCAGTTCACCCTACGTCCTGGGTATTAGATACCGGACCGGGATCCCACATATGTAAATTGTTACATGGGCTACGTAAAGGTAGAGAACTGGGAAAAGGGTGATCATTCCGTACAAGTAGGGAATGGTGCAAGTATTGCAGCCAAAGCAGTTGGCGAATATCACCTAGTATTACCAAGTCGTAATACACTGATTCTGAATTAGTGCTATTATATACCGAACATGATGTGAAACATTTATCAGTTTCTTTATTAAGTAAAGAAGGATATAATTTTGTAGTAAAGGATAATGTTATGAACATATTCCTAGATCAAAAGTTGATTGGATTTGGCTCGTTACATAATGGCATATTCATTCTCAATCAAAATACAGTCCTTAATATACAAAACACACACAAGAGGAAGAGTTCAGAAATGAACGAATCCTTCTTGTGGTATTGTAGACTTGGTCATATCAATGCGACACGGCTAGCTAAGTTATATAAGGATGGATATTTGAATTCGTTCGAATTATCATCTTATGATACATGTCATTCATGTCTCAAAGAGAAAATGACCAAAACTCCGTTTAGTGGACACGGAGAAAGAATTACGGAACTCTTAGGACTGGTACATAGTGATGTATGTGGTCCTATGTCTACGCATGCCAGGAACGGTTCTTCCTACTTCATTACATTCACTGACGATCTCTCAAGTTACGGACATGTGTTCCTGTTGAATCACAAGTCTGAAGCTTTTGAGAAATTCAGAGAATATAAGCACGAAGTAGGGAACCAAACGGGTAAAAGTATTAAGATCCTACGATCTGATCGAGGAGAAGAATACTTGAGCAATGAGTTCCTAGATTATCTAAAAGAGAATGGGATTCTCTCTCAGCTTACTCCTCCTTATACACCATAGCACAACGGTGTATCGGAGCGGAGGAATCACACCCTATTAGATATGGTACGCTCTATGATGAGTGATGCTGAATTACTTATTTCCTTCTGGGGGTATGCGCTTGAGACAGCCATATACCTATTGAATCTAGTTCCATCTAAATCTGTACCTACCACACCATATGAGATATGGAGTGGGAAGAGACCATATTTTAAACGAGTTAAGATAAGGGGTTGTCCGGCCTATGTCAAAAGGCAAAATCCGGACAAACTCGAGGCACGATCAGTTTTTTGCAAGTTTGTAGGATATCCAAAGAATTCTCAAGGATATTTTTTATGCCACGCTGAGGAACAAAAAGTGTTTGTTGCTCAACATGCTACCTTGTTGGAAAAGGAATTTCTTGCAAAAGAAATTAGTGGCAAAAAGGTAGAGCTGGAAGAGGTTCCAGCACCGCAAACTACAACTGATGATTTATTGGAACCAGAGGATTCAGTAGTACCCGACGAACCCCAGCCTCTCCGCCGATCTAGTAGGGTTTCTCGTCCACCTAAGAGATAATACGGTTTTCTCATTGATGGTGGAAGCGAGGATTGCATCATGGAAGATGATGACCCAACTAGCTTCGAGCAGGCCATCACGAGTGGTGACTCTGTGAAATGGCTGGATGCAATGCGATCTGAAATGGAATCCATGTACACCAACAAAGTATGGACTTTGGAAGTTGCTTCTGAAGGGGTAAAACCCATTGGGAGCAAGTGGATCTTTAAGAAAAAACTTGGTGTAGATGGAAAAGTGGAGACTTTCAAAGCTAGACTTGTTGCAAAGGGTTTTCGTCAACGACCAGGTGTGGATTATGACGAAACCTTTTCTCCAGTGGCTATGCTTAAGTCCATCCGGATCTTACATGCCATTGCTGCATACCATGACTACGAAATCTGGCAAATGGATGTTAAGACCGCCTTTCTAAATGGTGATTTAGAGGAGTGCGTGTACATGGATCAGCCAAAGGGCTTCGTAGATAGTACGAGCAGCGGAAAGGTGTGCAAGCTGCTTAAATCCATCTACGGGTTAAAGCAGGCATCGTGGAGTTGGAACATCTGTTTTGATGTGGTAGTCAAAGAGTTTGACTTCATCAAGAATATAGATGAACCTTGTATTTACAAGAAGGTTGTAGAGAGTAAGGTTGTCTTCCTCGTATTGTACGTCGATGACATACTCTTGATAGGAAATGATGTTCCTATGCTGCACTCAGTCAAGCTCTTCTTATCACATAGATTCTCAATGAAAGATCTAGGTGATGCCTCCTGCATATTGGGGATAAGGATCTATAGAGATAGATCCAAGAGGATACTGGGATTGTCCCAATCCAGGTACATTGACACCATACTAAAGAGGTTTCGTTGAAAGAATCCAAGCGTGGAAACCAACCCACGATCTCTGGACTCACTCTCTCCAAAGAGATGTCTCCTAAGACTGATTTGGAGAGAGCTCGCATGCAAGGGATACCCTATGCTTCGGCAGTAGGCTCTATCATGTACGTGATGCTATGTACGAGACCCGATGTAGCATACTCACTAAGTGTAGTGAGTCGGTATCATGCAGATCCTGGAGAGAGTCACTGGACAGCTGTGAAGAACAATCTTAAGTACTTGAGAAGAACTAAGGAGATGTTCTTGGTGTATGGTAACGGAGAACTCCACGTAGAGTCCTTTACCGATTCAAGCTTCCAAAATGATAAGGACGAATCTAAGTCGCAATCGGGATTTGCCTTTACCCTAAATGGAGGGGCGGTTTGTTGAAAGAGTTCTAAGCAAGAAACCATAGCAGACTCAACGATGGAGGCTGAATACATCGCTGCCAACGATGCAGCCAAAGAGGCTGTCTGGATAAAGAAGTTCATCACTGAACTTGGTGTGGTTCCTTCCATTGAACATCCAATACTATTGTATTGTGATAACAATGGAGCTGTGGCTTTGGCCAAGGAACCCAGGTCCCATCAGAAATTCAGACATATTCTGAGGCGGTATCACCTGATCTGGGAGATAGTTGATCGCCGCGAGATCGAGGTCAGGAGAGTTGACACGAAGGACAACACTACGGATCCACTCACGAAGGCCATACCCCAGATACAATTTGAGAGACTCTTCGGGATGTTGGGTATGAGATACTACAACACCTGGCCTTAGTGAAAGTGGGAGATTGTTAGTTATATATATATGCCCTAGAGGCCATTGTTGTACATATGATATATATTATAGTGGATGCTTAGATATATATAGAGAGAGGACTTTCTTGCTCGACATGATAGTATGCTATTTGGTTTCACTTTATCTTAACATGTTGACTTGTATTAGTTTACTGTCTTGCTCTCACATGTTGATAAAGCCCTTAGGATATGTACTCGACTACTGGGACTGTGATGAGATCACACTAGTGAGGCCTGGGTAGTCAAAGAGTACATCCTATAATTGTTCCTAGTCGAAGGTGTGTCGAGACAGAGCATCGACACACCAGAGTAGACTAGCGTATACGCATCTTGACCCATATGATGGGCAATGGATGATCCCATATCCATCGGTGTTTGACATCAAAGATGGTGTACGGGTGCTCAGTGGAGACTGGGTACACTGAACGGACTCACCGAGAACTCCTAGATGGTATTATACCTATCGTTAGATAGCAGTTCTCCGGTGACACTGGTACAGGTTAGTCTGTAGACCCGAGATCGTCATAGAGTCTTGTGTGATTCCCACTGTGCATTGATTTCCACCTTACCACGTCTAAGAGGGTATGCAAAACGGTGGCTTTTGGGTACAGTCCCGAATCACATGGAGGCAATGAGCGATAGGAGGGGTTTCGTCTCTCCCGGTATTGGGAGTTGATGTTGTGCTATGTTCGATTGGCTATAACTGGAAGTCCCTGGCTAGGGCTGATATGGAGTGCTGCTGGTAAGAGTTATCAGTAGTTTCTCGACCCGTTATGAGCCTTATATCGACACGACTTATCAGTCACTGCGGTCTGATGTATACCACCCCTAGACTAGATATGCAACATATCAGACGAAGAGACCGGACTGTACGGGAGTGTTACTGATTGGATTCACAGAAGAATGTACAGGCTTGCTTATTGATCTTCTGATCGCTCAATACCTGGGTGGCTGTTACGCTTAGCTGACCGCTTGCAGCTTGTGGGTGTTTGATATGATCATCACCTACTGCCGGCGTATTGACGATTCTTTAGAGTCCTACACAGAGCTTTCTTTACTCAGGCAAAACGGAGTAGGAGCACATATATGATATGTGCGGCACAGAGAATAATACGATATGAGATACCATATTCTATTCTCGCGATATGAGATATCGGCCGGGTATATGTGATATAGCCGGGTCATCGGATCAAGTGTTGATTCGATGAATTGGTACATGTTATATTAGTCGGTTATATGTAATATAGCCGGATTGTCGGATCAAGTGTTGATCCGATAATTTAATGTATAATTATATATGTGATATATTATATTACGTTGACTAATATAAGCTCTCTTTATTGATTCATTTTCTCACGGGATAATACATTGATATATATGCGATATATGTTAATTGTATTATATTCAATTGTTACAAAATATATTGTATATATGATATATAATATTGTAACATGTTAGGGTTACAAATTTAACAATGGTTTAGGGTTTAAACTTGGTTAGGGTTTGGATTAGGGTAATCTTTTGCATGAAGCTTCCATGAAGCTTCATGAAGCTTTGACTTTGTCTTTGGCTTGATATTTTGTGAAGATATTATGTTAACCCAATCCAAACCATTAACTCAAGTTAATTCTCTACAAGGGTTAACTCCTTCATGCTTAACCCTTGGTTAGATTTGTAACCACTACAATAATTCATTGTTCATCACAAAAAGAATTATCCATTCATTCATTCTTCTTCTTCTTCAACCTTGAGCTTTGAGAAAGCTTTCTAGGTTTTCATTTTGTGGTGAATAAAAGTGAGAATTTGAAAATAAAAGAGAGCAATATTCCTACTCCATCATCCTCATCTAATCTAGCCAATTATATTAGGGTGTTCACCTCATTAGAGAGAGAGCTTGAGTTATAGAAACTTCGAGGTAGATCATCGGAGAAAAGGAAGACTACAAGCTAGCATGGATCGTTCGAGTTGTGAAGCCTCTCTTGAGTCCGGGAGATCATGGATCGCGGCGAAGAGACTTCTACTCGGAGCTTATGAAGCGAAGGAGCGGATTACAAAGGTTGTAATCCCTCACTTTTAGTTGTAAAGATGTTTACTTGCATGTTAAAACTAATAAACTTGCAAAGATCCCGGCTTTGGGTTGTTTCGGCACGTCTAAATTTTTATTCGGGCATGGTTGATGCCTTATAAACCTTCTTAAGCGTGCCTAGGAACCCTACAGACATATTTTATGGCAGTATCATTTGATCAGGTAGATGGTTGATCTCCAGGGAGATCGAGATTAGGAGAGTATACTCAGAGGACAACACGGCGAATCCACTCAGAAAGGCCTTTTCCCAAGAGAGACTTTTATGGGATGGTTGAGTATGGGATATTAAAACCATTGCTATAGATGGCCCTAGTGCAAGTAGGAGATTGTTAGTTATATGTGTGCCTTAGAGGCCATTATTATACATGAGATGTATATTATAGTGGATTTTTGGACATACATAGGGAGGACTTTCTTGCTCGACATGATAATATGCTATCTGGTTACTCTTTATCTTATCATGTACACTGATTGTCTCTCTTTTACATGTTGATAAAGCCCTTAGGATGTATACTTGACTACCTGGATTATGATGCGGTTCATACTAGTGGGACAAAGGTAGTCGGTAAGTACATCCTTTATTGTTCCTAGTCGTGGGTGTATCGAGATGGGGCATCGATATACCAGAGTAGACTGGCGTATACCTTCTCGACCCATGTAGATGGGCGATGGATGGTCCCATATCCATTGGTGTTTGACATCAGAGATGATATACGGGTGCTCAGTGGAGACTAGGTACACTGGATGGACTCGCCGAGAACTCCTAGACGGTATTATACCTCACGTTAGATGGCAGTTCTCTGGTGACACTGGTACAGGTTAGTCTGTTGACCCGAGATCGTCATAGAGTCTTATGTGATTACCACTGTGATTTGATTTCCACCTTACCACGTTCAAGAGAACATGCAAAACGGTGGTTTTTGGGTACAGTCCCGAGCCACATGGAGGAAATGAGCGATAGGAGGGGATTTCGTCTCTCCCGGTATTGGGGGTTGATGTTGCGCTGTGCTCGATTGGCCATAACAGTAAGTGTCACGACCCGAAAGAGCACGTGACTGGCCCTTGAACCATATGAAGTCTATAGGACTCCATCTGATCCAAGTAAGCCAAAAGCCCAGAAATCTAAAACCATTTTAAGAATAAGTAAAGAAATTTGTTTAAAGGAGTGAAGAAAAACATGTTGGAAATCAAGGTTTTTAAATAACTAAGCCGAATATGCAATTTAAAACAGTACAGTCTTTTCTAAAAATTTCGGCAGAGTCTCTTTTGTAACATTGGCCCCGAATGGGGTACAACAAGGATAACAATATATATATGCAATGATAAAGGCATCCCCAAGCGGGAGCTAGCTCTTCGTCAATCGACGGTCACAACCACGCGATGATATAATATACAACGCCAAGTGGCGAGGATCAGAACCAAAAGAAAGCTCAAGCAACAAGAAAACCGCAATACTACTAAGCGCGACTCTATGGTCGAATAATACATCACTAGTCTAGGTCTGAAACAATATACAAGTTTTGGTTGATGGAAATTCTAGATACAATGAAATAAATAAATACAATGGTGGTTCTTGATGCGAAAGAATCCACCTACCAAAAGCAAACCACCCGCAAGAAAGTAGTGTGCCAGAAATGCCGCAATGAAACCTGTACGGCAGAACCTGCAAGAACTGTGGCACAACGGGGGTGAGTTGCCAACTCGTGAATAGAAACATCTACAAGCAGAAACCGAATGCAAGACATAAACTTAAGTCAACGATCAGTAATAATCCACAAGAGTACATCTGAGTGTGATAAGGTGGCAAGGTAACATCTAATCATGTATGTGGTGCCAGGTACTCAGGTAAAAACATGTCATCAGTATAAGGTATGTCTGCATGAAGTAAATATGAAGAAATATCAATGATATCAATACACATATATTAGCGTCCCATACCACTAATATTGGTGTAAGGGTATATATAACAGCGCCCTCATACCCTGTTATATATACAAATGGAGTATGATAAGTGTAAATCCAGTCTGTATATGATCCACATCTGTATATAATCCATGTCTGTATATGTGTGGAACCCGTCCACCCGTCACTCACTGACGATAAGCATCATGTAAGCAATGTGAGGATATAAACAAAATCATGGAAAAACATCATGAAACCCGTGCCTAGCATCGACACGTAAATCCTCCTGTATCGGGCATCCGTCATTCCGGGTCAGCCCTCTCTCAAAGTATATATATCGGGAATCCGTCCGTCCGGGTCATCCCTCTCTCAATACATCGGGCATCCGTCATTCCGGGTCAGCCCTCTCTCAGAGTATATATCGGGAATCCGTCAGTCCGGGTCATCCCTCTCTCAATACATCGGGCATCCGTCATTCCGGGTCAGCCCTCTCTCAGAGTATATATATCGGGAATCCGTCAGTCCGGGTCATCCCTCTCTCAATACATCGGGCATCCGTCATTCCGGGTCAGCCCTCTCTCTGAGTATATATCGGGAATCCGTCAGTCCGGGTCATCCCTCTCTCAATACATGCCACTAGCACCGAGAAAACACGGGACGACGCCCCAAATATCATATCAAGGGAACCGGGTTTTTCATAATAAAGCATCTTTTCTTAAATAATCCCACGGTCCTCAAAATCAGAAATCACATGAAAATCCACATCAAGAATAAATCCAATGCGATGTGCTATGCAATCAATCCATGATGTATGCGACATGTAAAGAAAGGTAATCATATCGGAAATCATGCAACATGGAATAGCAATGAACATATGCCAGCAGTGCGAATAGCATGAAAATGCAGAATCTAATAGTCAACACCACAGTGAAGTATCTACTATGCAAACTACATCTAAGTATAAGGTCGATCAGGAGGGGTAGGTGTGGAAACCACCTAAATCTGAGTCAATGTATATATATATATAGATATATAGTCGGTGATCCCGCCTCAATGTCATATCGTAAGAATCCTCGAGTTATGAGTGCGGATCTATCATCAATATCGGCTCGTACGGTAAATCATCGTACGGCATCCCCAAAAGCTGGGTACAGATCAACATCTCACTATCTCGTCACATAACATGTATCACTATCATCAGATCATATAATCTGGGGGTACTACTCTATGTCTAGTACAAATCGATACCCTCAATAAAGTATGCATGCGGGGGTAAACACATAACCCAAGCCTGCAAGAATCACAAGTCATATACCAAATATGAATCATATCAAATCACCGATCTCGTGGCACCAAGCCCACATCATCGACTCATCTCCAAAGTCATCCCATATCATCAAACACCGTGCAAGTACAAGTAATATGCAAGGGTGTGTGTGTGTAGGTGTAATTCTATCCTAGGGTTCGCGACTATGATTACATTAGTCACTTCTGACCCTACACTATCCATAATACACCTATTATCACAATAACTACATAGTAATCTATCTACGGACTGCGGGGGTGCTATACGCCATCCACCCGACTTCCCCCTGTAGATATAATCTACTCACCTTGCATCATCATTTGCGGACATCACCATGCATTTGCTTGTCGTCCCGAAGTCTTCATGGGTACCTACACAACAAAGTATCGTATATGCGCATTAAAACCAAATCCAAGCTAAAACGGCGCATGAAATCCAAAACGATACGATAAGGGGGGCCTATAGGTGAGAACCTATGGCACGCCTTCAAAACCATCAATAAATCCTCTATATCGTCGTATAAACGACAGATAGTCGAGGCAAAACACATTCCACCATTTCAGAATCAAAGATACGGAATACGGAAACACGAATCCAAAGTAGCAACTTAGGATATAAGTCCCAGATTTTACCCTAGAAAGAATCTGTCAAAACTAGAAGTACCCTGGGTCAACATTACAGGAACTGGGGCTGTGCACAGAAAACGAGGAGATTCCTCACTGGTCTGGCCGCAATTTGCGGCCAGAAAGGGGATTTCGGCGGCCTCAAGGTGGAGTGGGGAGCTAGGGTTTTGGGTGTTGCCTCTCTGGTGCCTGCACATCTCACTGTCCACTCAATATTACTTTCAGGTGTCTTGTATTATAGCAGATTCAAGTTAACCTTCACAGATTACACAAATTCCCCGATATTGGTTTCTAAAATCCGTATTCTGGTTTTAGCTTCAGGTTTTGGGTTCCAATTCAAACACTAGGGTGTTGGTAAGACCTCTACTGAGCTCAATTTCATAATACAACACAAGTTCCTCTCAAACCCTAACTAGGTTTTCACCAAGTCCATAATATCACACAATATCGATTAAACCTTAACATGGGGTTATAGGAAAGGCTATAATTAAGCTAATGGTTCAGAAATTACCTCCATTAGCAACTCAAGAAAATTCTTGAGTTGCTCCTAGTGGCCAAAATCCTTGCTTCTTTAGCTCCATGTGTAGATCTAGGGATTTTGCACAATTTTAATGAAAGGAGATTGGGGTTTTGGAGTGATTTTTGAGATGAAATGAAGAGTTGAAGAGGGGAGGAAGATGGAGGAGAGGCTGCAGCAGCAAGCATGGGAGAGGGGGAGAAAATGAGAGGGGGAAAAATGGCTAAGAGTTCAAGTCAATGGTCCATACCTCTCTCTTTCACCTACTACCAATTCTTTAATCCCTTTTCTCTTTTCTTTTCCTTTTTCTTTAATTCCAAAACCTTCTCATAAGAATAGTAGCTCCAAATAACATGAAAGAAAATGCCCAAGTGTGATAAAAATGATATGTGCAAGTTTTGCACAAAAGCCAAAAATCCGATTAGCGATTTTTAATCGCCATTAGCACTAATTTAGTGTCAAACTAATCACAAAAACTTTAAAATGTCAAAATTCTCTAATTTCCCCTATTTTAGAATTTTCCATAATTTTTCTAACATTTTTCCTATTTATTTGCATTTAATTATAGATTTAATATTAAAATAATCAATAAAATAATATTAAATTATAAAAATTCCCAAAATTAATATTTTATATTTTTGAAAATGTTACAGTAAGTCCCTGGACAGGGCTGTTTCTGAGATTTACTGGTAAGTGTTATCAATAGTTTCTTGACCCGTTATGAGCCTTACATCGGCACGACTTATCGAGTTATTGGGGTCTGACGTTTACCATCTCCAGACGAGATATGCGACATATCAGACGAAGAGACCGGACAGTACGGTAGTGTTACTGTTTGGATTCGCAGGAGTATGAGCAGGCTTACTTGTTGATCTTCTGATCGCTCAATACCCGGGTGGCCGTTACGTTTAGCAGACCGCTTGCGGCTTGTGGGTGTTTGATATGATCATCACATACTCCCGGCGTATTGACGAGTTTTTAGAGTCCTACACAGAGGTTTCCTAGTTCATGCGAAACGAAATAGGAGCACATATGTGATATGTGCGGGATCAAGATTAATGCACGTATGTGATACCGCGTTCTATTCTCGCGATATGTGATATCGGTCGGTTATATGTGATATAGCCGGGTTATCGGATCAAGTGTTGATTCGATAGATTGTTGCATTTGATATTAGTTGGTTGTATATGATATAGCCGGATTATTAAATCAAGTGTTGATTTAATAATTTAATGTATAATTATATATTTGATATATTAACTTACATTACTAATATTTGCTCACTTAAGAATTCTTTTTCTCACTAGTGTATACTTGGTATATATGTGATATATATTGATGTACATCTTTTGTGTCATACTAGATGCCACATGCTACATGGGTGTATGAGACTTACACCATGCTTATAATAATAGAATGGTTTTATTTATTTAAAGTTAATCAAAATTAGTTGGTAATTATGTAGGGTTCCTAGGCACCCTAGTGAGGTCTCACAAGGCATCGAACATGCCAATTTCAAATTTTACGGTGCCTACAAACCCTAAACTACGGATCGTTTGCTAGATGTTTAGGCGAAAAAGCTAACTAGTTAACACTTAACTAATGAGAAACGGAAATACAACCTTTGTAGATCCGGTGCTCCACCTCCATAGCTCCGCAACGAAGTCCTCTCCGCTGTCCAAAAAGAATCCGGGCTCTAGAGTCGGCTTCGTCGGAGAAAAAGCGAGCTAGGTCGTCGATGTCCATGCCGAAGATGATCTACGTCGAGGCATCGCTAGATCAAGCTCACAACTTCACCAAGTCATGAAACTTGTGAAGTAAACACACTCTACTACTTGGCAAGAGGTAGAGGATGTAGAAATAGGAAGTGGGTAGACTTTAGAAATGGATTTCTCACTCTTAATCATCAATCACCATTGATGGACTTAGGTTTTCTTCACTTGAAAAATGAAGAAGAAGAAGAATGTTATTATGATAAGTTAATTAAAAACAATAGAAAAATCAAAATTTATCATAATGTTAACTAGAGTTAAGTGTAGAGAATGAATCATGGTTAGTGGGATTGGTTAGGGTTAAGGATGAGATAAGAATGGTTGACTTGATCAAAGTTTCATGAAGCTTCAACTAAACTCCAAATTAAGCCACCATTCTTTTCTCCTCTTTTCCAAAATGAATAAACAAATAAATAAATGAATAAATAAAGGAAATGAAACCCTAACCATTCTTTTAACCATGGTTTAATTCTTTGCACTTAACCAAGTAAACATGTATCATCAAACATGATACAATCAAATGCACAAAATCATATCGCATATGTAATGCGCACACCCGAGTGAGAAAATCCATTTAAAGTGAACCGATACTAGTTAATGCAAAGTAATATATCAAATATATAATTATACATTAAATCATTAAATCAACACTTGATTCAATGATCCGGTCATGTCGCACACAACCGACTAGTATACAATGTATCGGCTTATCGAATCAACGCTTGAATCGATAACTAGGTTATATCGCATACAACCATTCGATATATACATCGCGAGAATGGAATACGGTATCACATACACGCATTATTCTCGGTCCCGCACATATCTCATATGCGCTCCTATTTCGTTTCTCTTGAGCCAGGAAACCTCTGTGTAGGACTCTAAAGACTCGTCAATACGCCGGCAGCAGGCGATGATCATATCATACACCCACAAGCCGCAAGCGGTCTGCTAAACGTAACGGCCACCCGGGTATTGAGCGATCTGAAGATCGACGAGCAAGCCCGCTCACACTCCAGTGAATCCGACCAGTAACACTACCGTACAGTCCGGTCTGATCGTCTGATATGTCGCATATCTCGCCTAGGGGTGGTAAACGTCAGACCCCAATAGCTCGATAAGTCGTGTCGATATGAGGTCTATAACTGTTCGAGAAACTACAGGTAACACTTACCAGTAAATCTCAGCAACCCTGGCCAGGGATTTCCTGTTATAGCCAATCGAACACAGCGCAACATCAACTCCCTATACCGGGAGAGACGAATCCCCTCCTATCGCTCATTGCCTCCATGTGACTCGGGACTGTACCCAAAAACCACCGTTTTGCACGCCCTCTTGGACGTGGTAAGATGGAAATCAAAGCACAGTGGGAACCACACAAGACTCTATGACGATCTCGGGTCAACAGACTACTCTGCACCAGTGTCACCAGAGAACTGCCATCTGACGTGAGGTATAATACCATCTGGGAGTTCTCGGCGAGTCCGTCCAGTGTACCCAGTCTCTACTGAGCACCCGTATATCTCCTATGATGTCAAACACCGATGGATATGGGATCATCCATCGCCCATCTGTATGGGTCGAGAAGGTATACGCTAGTCTACTCTGGTATATCGATGCCCCGTCTCGATACACCCATGACTAGGGACTTTCAAGGATGTACTTATGGACTACCATGTCCCCACTAGTATGATCCGCATCATAGTCCAGGTAGTCAAGTACAGATCCTAAGGGCTTTACCAACATGTAACAGAGAGACAATCAGTATACACGTTAAGGTAAAGTGTAACCAGATAGCATACTATCATGTCGAGCAAGAAAGTCCTCCCTATATATGTCCCAGCATCCACTACAATATACATCCTATGTACAGTAATGGCCTCTAGGGCATACATATAACTAACAATCTCCCACTTGCACTAGGGCCATCTGTAGCAGTGGTTGCAGTATCTCATACTCAACCATCCCATAAAAGTCTCCCTCTGGGAACAGGCCTTTGTGAGTGGATCCGCTGTGTTGTCCTCTGAATCTACTCTCCTAACCTCGATCTCCCTGGAGATCAATTATCTCCATGATCAAGTGATACTGCCTAAGAATATGTCTGGATCACTGATGGGACCGGCATTCCTTGGCATAAGCCACAACTCCATTGTCACACAATGGGAGGAACATAGTTCATCCCATGAACCAATATACACCCAGACTGCCTCTTTGGTAGCATCTTAAGTAGCGATGTATCCAGCCTTTATCGTCTAGTATGTCACGGTATCTAGCTTGGAACTCTTCCAACATACCGTCCCTTTACTGAGGGTAAAGACAATGCCTGCGACTGACATTCAGTCGTCTGTATCACCTTGGAACCCTTCCAGTGATTCTCCCCAGGATCGATTGATACCAACTCACTACATCTAGTGAGTATCCTAACATCCAATTACATCTATCTCATAGATTAAAACACAGGATTTAAGAGGTATCATTTTGATCCTTCACGGAGAATCTTTGTGATAAGCGGAGATTGATCGAGCGTAGCATAAGAAACTCCTTTCTTATCAAGAGTATGTCATCCACGTACTCTACGAGGATCGTCACCATACTCCCTACTACCTTTTTGTATATACAAGGTTCATCTACCATTTTGATGATGTCAAACTCTTTGCCCGCTTCATCAAAACAGATGTTCCAACTCCGCGATGCCTGCTTTATCCTATAAAACATCTTGCTCACGTTTCCGCTGCTCCCACTGTCTACGAGGCCCTCTGGCTGTGTACTTATAGACGCTCTCTTCCAAATCATCATTTAGAAAAGCAGTCAAGACACCCAACCACCAGATATCGTAGTCATGGCAAGTAGGATCTGGATGGACTTAAGCATAGATCCTTAGAAAAGGTTTCAACATAATCCACACCTGGTCAATGATGCAAACCTTTAACAAGTCTAGCTTTGAAAGTCTCAACTTTTCCATCTACACCAAGTAATCTTCTCAAGATATACTTGCTCCTGATGGGGATTTAACCCTTCAGATATAGCAACCAAAGTCCATACTTTGTTGGTGTATAAGGATTCCATCTCAGATCACTAAGCATCCAGCCATTCTTACAGAGTCTTACTCCTGATGGCCAGCTCGAAACTAGTTGGGTCATCATCTCATGATGCAATCCTCGCTCCCACTGTCATAGAGAAACCGAAGTATCTCTCAGGTGGGTGAGGAACCCTACTAGATCGGCGGAGAGGCTGAGGTTCGTTGGTATTTACTGAATCCTTTGGTTTTATCAAATCATCTTCTGTTGTTTGTATAGTTGGAACTTTTCCAGTTGTACATAACAGATCTTGCCTTGAGCTTGTCCGGATTTTGCTTTTAGACATAGGCCGGACAACCCCAAATCTTAACTATCTTAAGATATGGGCTCTTCCCTTTCCATATCACATATGAAATGGTAGGCAATTGATTTGATTGGAACCCTATTCAATAGGTATGCAGCTTCTCAAGTGCATAACTTCCAAAAAGGAATTAGGTAACTCAGTAGTACTCATCATAGAGCACACCTTATCACATAGGGTGTGATTGCTCCGTCCCGATATACCATCGTGCTATGGTGTATTCGGAGGAGTAATGCTGAGAGAGAATCTCATTCACCTTTAGAATAGTCCAGGATTTCCGTGCACAAGTATTCTCCTCCTTGATCACATCAAAGGACATAATACTTTTACCCGTTTTGGTTCTCTACTTCTAACTTATATTCTGTGAATATCTCAAAAGGTTCGGACTTGTGTTTCAACAGGAACATATGTCTGAATCTAAAGAGATTATCAGAGAATGTAATGAAGTATAAAGAACCAGTCCTGGCATATGTAGACAGGGGACCTACATACATCAACATGTATCATCCCAAGAGTTCGCTAACTCTTTCTCTGTTTCCAGTAAACGGAGCTATGGTCATCTTATCTTTGTGACATGACTGGCGAGTTTCACAAGATGTAAATTCAAACTGATTTAAATATACATCTAAATGTAACTCCAGCCAGTCGGGTTACATTGATATGACCTAGTCTACAATGCCTCAAGAAGGATTCGTTCATTTCTGAACTCTTCCTCTTATGTGTGTTCCATATACTAAGAACTGTAGTTTGATTTAGAACGTCAATGCTTTTAGATAACGTGCCTGAATCGATCAACTTTTGATATAGGAAATGTTCAAAACATTATCCAACAACACGAAATTATATCCTTTCTTTACTAATAAAGAGACTGATATGATTTTGTATATCAGGTTCGGTATCTAATAACATTCGTTCAGAATCAATGTATTGATAATACAGGGTGACAGTGACCAACAGACTTGGCTGCAACACTTGCCCCGTTTTCTGCCTCATGAAACTTATCACCCGTTCTCAGTTCTCTACCTTTCTGTAGCCCTATGTAACAGATTACATATCTGGGATCCTGATCTGGTATCACATACCCAGGACGTAAAGGATACTGAGAAACAGTTCTGTATAATGAACACACCCGAAGATGATGCATCAGCATGCACTCTCTTCGTTTGGGCGGTACGGGAATTCTGGTAATCCCCAATTTCCTGCTCTGTCTTATAACAATTATAAGGTGGAGCGGGACCAACGTTCCCCAGCTCAGTATAACAAGCGGGTTCGGTCAATATTCCGTATTATTATCTTGATTAAGGCGTGATATGGTCGCTACCTGGAGAGAGAGAGAAGAAAACACTCAGCGTGCGCTCTTGCAAGAATAGATTGGTTATTATTTTATCTAATCAGGATGGCTCCCACTGCTTTTTATCAAATCTTCCTTCAAACCCTAAAAGGAAAGACTAGCCGGGATTAATTACACACTACAAGTTCGCCAATCTTTCAGCCAGGCTAGTGTCGGTACTTTGAGGGAGGTCCCCCATGCTTTCGCACGAACCTAATTAATGTAAACCTCGTTTTCCCAGAGGCGTAACCTCGTTAACACCTTTCTAGACACCTACTTGATCGGCTAATTGTAATGTATAAAACTCTCCCAGGAGTAACACTTACTCGCAGCGGGTATCGGGATCCAACTATCTCATAGAAGGTATGCAATCTCATTGCAAATTTCAACACTTGAAATTCCCGATAATATTTTGCCCCTAACCTCCTATGACCTTGACAAAGGCCAACAAACCATAGGATGCTAGTCAAGTTCAACCCGTCATTTCCTGATTGAATTAAACCCACCCGCACGGCCCTTGACAAAGGCCAACAAGGTCGCACGACTACCCTAACTCAATCTGCATCATATGCATAAGCAGATAAGCACCAGTTAGCTACCGCACACTGCGCCTTGACAAAGGCCAACAAACGCAGCACGAATACTAACTACTACTTATCTGAAATGACGGAGGGCTACGACAGGTTTTTCTGAAAACCTATTGCGTAATGAACTTGATATCGTTGTAGGATCGAATGAATTTTGAAATGGAGTGTTTTCGAGGCTTTTCTAGTTTTGCTAAAGGAGTCACTCCCGGTGAAGGGATCGTCGGTCCTTTCCTCGTCGAATGAGGTGCTGGATATATCATATATATCACTGTGCAAAGCAAAACACTTAAAAGCAATCAAAAGACAAACCGAGTGTGTAGCATCTGCCAGTTATTGCTAAAGGAGTCACTCCCGGTGAAGGGATCTCGGTCCTTTCCTCATCGAATAAGGTGCAGGATATATCACATATACCTCTGTGCAAAGCAAGAACTGTAGCTACCTGTTTTATTTTGAAATTCGATTCTACAACATCTTAGGTTTCTTTTATTTCATTAATCACATTAATGAAGTCCCATCATTTAAGTACCTAAACATCACAGATAAATACGACGTACACTTATGCCATCCGCATTCGCCTCGATGTCCCCTCGTGCACCGTTAGGTTAGGTAACTAACGGCAGAGCGGGGCAGGGCTAGCGCGGGTGTAAAACATAAGTAACGTCTATATAATATATCATATATACTATATACTGTATCTATCACAGAACATCACATGATCACATCACAGATATCGCAGCAGAAGAATCATATGAAATATTGGATATACTAGGACGTCCGTGTTTTCAATACGAGCCAGTATAAAACACGGATTCCACGGTCGTGATGAATAGCCAAACCCACACCCCTAGACCCCTACGAGAGCAGCAAGCAACCCTACCAATTCTGGAGTTAGGAGACCCGGACCCGACTCCTCGAGTTGGTCTCCCACTGGACTCCAGAACCCGGTTACTTGTGCCCTCCTCCTTGGGTCTATCCTAGTGCGGAAAAGTAAATAATATACAAACGGTGACTACTTCCGCAACCTGGAAGCGCCCCAATAAAAGAATATTACATACAAGTTTTTACATGAATGAAAATGAAAAACAGTCATCTCACATAAAAAACCCCGGCTATTCAAACACGACGATCCAATATAACATATCCAGCAACACATAACATCACATGTCATCAACGTAAGTAAATATGCGCATCCCAATTGTCGTTGACATATAGCAACGAAATCGGCGATATCACATATTACACTTACGGTCACAGAAAAGAAAGTGTAAAACTACAACAGTTGGAATCCGCAATCTGCATAGACATCGCATGCCTAATCAAATGAATACCTTAGACATCACATGCCTAACAATTATAAACCCCGCATTTTAGTCTCATTATCGAAAACACTTTTCAATATCAAGTCGGGCAATTCAACAGGATTCCCGACATCCTGATCGAATGCTCGTCGCAAACTTTAGTAGACGGCCGCACCCCCGATACCGTCGACGAAGTGCACCAAGGCGGAACACCGCTGCCGCGAGCACCCGAACGGATGCTTTCGGCGACGGGGTTCTCCTACAGTCACTTGGTCGGGGCTATGGAGCGAGGCTGTCTATTAAGTTTATCGGCGAGTATCCGCGTACGCTACGTGATTGCGACGGACTTTTGATCACATCAAAATTCCGTGGCAACCGATCAAGTGAGACTAAATTGCTACGTTTATAACATTCATTCAGTTATCTCATAACTTTTTGTGAATTCCAATTATTGTATCCCATTCCGGATAAATAGAAAATGTCAAACTTTCCGATCGAACAATCGAACACCCAAGTTTTCCCGATACAGATCAACACATGAAATATGAGTCTAACAACATTCAGTTCGTGCCTCAGTACCAACGGTCCAGCCGTAGAAGGGTCAAGCCAACGCCTCACATGTGGCACGCCGTACTGCCCCAAACCCGAAGGTTCAAAGGGCAGTTCAAGACGGTCACATAATCGAGTTAAGGTTTGTTGTCTTCTAGAGGGACCATCGCGTTACTTGCACTACTTAGAACGTCGTTAAACTACGGAAAAATCCAACACTTGGAAATTTTCCGGCAGGGGAAAAATTGGGTATTTATATCCGGTCGAACATTTTAACAGTTTCTAAAATATCCGGAAAAACACATAGACAAAGTTTGACAATCCGATCGAATGTATGAACTCCCAATACAACCCAAAATACTCAACTCTTGATTTCAGATTAAAAATTCCCAGGAAAACCAGCACTGAAAAATAGGAGTTACTGTGCAAAATTCAATGGCAGATAAGACAAAAGTGCGGCGGAAGGGCCGCATTAGCACGCTAATGCCGCGGTTCCGCCGCACTTTAGAAAGATCATTAGGTAATTTTTGCATCTTAATTCTTATATTTACCTGCTTGTTTTTCTGCATATTTTTAATTTGCAAAAATCCACATTTTACAAAAAAGTACAGAGAGCAATTTGGAAATCGGATTTCGGTTCGATCGGACTTCAAACTCCGTCTACGCTTCGCCTAAGGCTCTAGCTAGGCCCTGATACCACTGTAGGGTTCCTAGGCACCCTAGTGAGGTCTCACAAGGCATCGAACATGCCAATTTCAAATTTTACGGTGCCTACAAACCCTAAACTACGGATCGTTTGCTAGATGTTTAGGCGAAAAAGCTAACTAGTTAACACTTAACTAATGAGAAACGGAAATACAACCTTTGTAGATCCGGTGCTCCACCTCCATAGCTCCGCAACGAAGTCCTCTCCGCTGTCCAAAAAGAATCCGGGCTCTAGAGTCGGCTTCGTCGGAGAAAAAGCGAGCTAGGTCGTCGATGTCCATGCCGAAGATGATCTACGTCGAGGCATCGCTAGATCAAGCTCACAACTTCACCAAGTCATGAAACTTGTGAAGTAAACACACTCTACTACTTGGCAAGAGGTAGAGGATGTAGAAATAGGAAGTGGGTAGACTTTAGAAATGGATTTCTCACTCTTAATCATCAATCACCATTGATGGACTTAGGTTTTCTTCACTTGAAAAATGAAGAAGAAGAAGAATGTTATTATGATAAGTTAATTAAAAACAATAGAAAAATCAAAACTTATCATAATGTTAACTAGAGTTAAGTGTAGAGAATGAATCATGGTTAGTGGGATTGGTTAGGGTTAAGGATGAGATAAGAATGGTTGACTTGATCAAAGTTTCATGAAGCTTCAACTAAACTCCAAATTAAGCCACCATTCTTTTCTCCTCTTTTCCAAAATGAATAAACAAATAAATAAATGAATAAATAAAGGAAATGAAACCCTAACCATTCTTTTAACCATGGTTTAATTCTTTGCACTTAACCAAGTAAACATGTATCATCAAACATGATACAATCAAATGCACAAAATCATATCGCATATGTAATGCGCACACCCGAGTGAGAAAATCCATTTAAAGTGAACCGATACTAGTTAATGCAAAGTAATATATCAAATATATAATTATACATTAAATCATTAAATCAACACTTGATTCAATGATCCGGTCATGTCGCACACAACCGACTAGTATACAATGTATCGGCTTATCGAATCAACGCTTGAATCGATAACTAGGTTATATCGCATACAACCATTCGATAAATACATCGCGAGAATGGAATACGGTATCACATACACGCATTATTCTCGGTCCCGCACATATCTCATATGCGCTCCTATTTCGTTTCGCTTGAGCCAGGAAACCTCTGTGTAGGACTCTAAAGACTCGTCAATACGCCGGCAGCAGGCGATGATCATATCATACACCCACAAGCCGCAAGCGGTCTGCTAAACGTAACGGCCACCCGGGTATTGAGCGATCTGAAGATCGACGAGCAAGCCCGCTCACACTCCAGTGAATCCGACCAGTAACACTACCGTACAGTCCGGTCTGATCGTCTGATATGTCGCATATCTCGCCTAGGGGTGGTAAACGTCAGACCCCAATAGCTCGATAAGTCGTGTCGATATGAGGTCTATAACTGTTCGAGAAACTACAGGTAACACTTACCAGTAAATCTCAGCAATCCTGGCCAGGGATTTCCTGTTATAGCCAATCGAACACAGCGCAACATCAACTCCCTATACCGGGAGAGACGAATCCCCTCCTATCGCTCATTGCCTCCATGTGACTCGGGACTGTACCCAAAAACCACCGTTTTGCACGCCCTCTTGGACGTGGTAAGATGGAAATCAAAGCACAGTGGGAACCACACAAGACTCTATGACGATCTCGGGTCAACAGACTACTCTGCACCAGTGTCACCAGAGAACTGCCATCTGACGTGAGGTATAATACCATCTGGGAGTTCTCAGCGAGTCCGTCCAGTGTACCCAGTCTCTACTGAGCATCCGTATATCTCCTCTGATGTCAAACACCGATGGATATGGGATCATCCATCGCCCATCTGTATGGGTCGAGAAGGTATACGCTAGTCTACTCTGGTATATCGATGCCCCGTCTCGATACACCCACGACTAGGGACTTTTAAGGATGTACTTATGGACTACCATGTCCCCACTAGTATGATCCGCATCATAGTCCAGGTAGTCAAGTACAGATCCTAAGGGCTTTACCAACATGTAACAGAGAGACAATCAGTATACACGTTAAGGTAAAGTGTAACCAGATAGCATACTATCATGTCGAGCAAGAAAGTCCTCCCTATATATGTCCCAGCATCCACTACAATATACATCCTATGTACAGTAATGGCCTCTAGGGCATACATATAACTAACAAATTAGTCACATGGTTCAAGCTTGTAGAAGCTTGTGGAACCATTGACCAAGTCCACCAATTTTGTTTTACTTGTAGATATTTATTAACCTAACTATTATTAGTTAGCCATGGTTTATTCTCTACATGAGTTAGTGTATGACACTAACTCATTCATGGTTGCTATTCTCACCTCATGAGTTCAATTCTTCATCTCATCACTTCATCTTCTTCTTCATGAGAGAAAAAGCTTGCTAGCTTTTTCTAAGGTGAGAAAATATTGTGAGAAAACGAAAACTAAAGAGAGCCTATTTCCTACTTCATCATCCTCTACTATTAGCCATTTAGTTTAGGGTGTTTGCTTCACTAATCTACCATTAGTGAAGAGGTAGCATGATCTTGAGTCTCCCCGACGTAGATCATCTTCGGCCTCGAAGACTTCGAGCAAGCTTGTTCATTTCTTCGGGAGAACCCTTTCTAGAGTTCGGTTGTTCATGACTTGCAGCGAAGGGACTACTACACGGAGCATTAAAAGTGAAGGACCAGTCTACAAAGGTTGTATTCCTCATTCACTTAGATATAAATTAGTTTACATATCGTATCGTCGCATTTTCTAGTAACGATTCTAGTGTTAGAGTTAGCTAGAATGGCAAATTTTTGAAATTGGCATGGACGATACCTCCCGAAACCTTGCTGCCGTGCTAGGCAACCCTGCAACACTTGCGGTGCGACATTGTTTCTTGAAAGAGTGGTTGCATCCTGAATTGCATCCATGAGAAGCGGGGAAAGGTAAATGGTCAATTCCTACAGTGAAGTACAAAATTTCTTCTAGCGAGAAAGTTGCTTTCCTCAGAGTTTTTGAGCAAGTAAGGGTTTCTTACGGTTGCTCATCAAATCTCTCTAAGTGTGTGGACATGAAATGTAAAAAAAATTCTCATCTTAAAAGTCACGACTGCCACATGATCATGAAATAGTTACTGCCCGTTACAATTTGGGTGTTAAAGGATAACGATGTTGTCTCGGTTGTGACATATCTTTGTCATTGCTTCCGAAATTTAAACTCTAAGGAATATAGGACAAATGATCTTAGAAATCTGGAGAATAAAGTTTCTATCATTTTCTTTAGATTAGAGATGTTATTTCCGCCTACGCTTTTCATAATCATGTTGCAGCTCATAGTTCATCTTGTAAAAGCGGCGCGTTTAGGTAGACCCTTAAATTATTGGTGGATGTATCCATTCGAGAGGTAAGCAATGGTTACATATTTAATAGTTGGTTTTAACATTCGAATAATATTTATTATACATCAATTAAACTTACCAAAATAAAATTCACATGTTTATGTTTAAGATAAAACAATATATTCGTAATAAAGCTAGACCCGAGGGGTCGATTGTCGAAGAGTTTCTCGCCGAGGAATGCATGAAATTTTGTTCTATGTACCTTAAGAGGGCCGAGACTATATTCAACAGGCTGCGCCGTAATGAGGACATCATGGATAATGAAAGAAAAGAATTAATATATGTCTTCCGTGAAAGCAGGAACATAATAAGTGCCGAGAACCATGTCACACTTCATAGTGAGGAGCTTAACACAATACATAGATATGTATTATTTAATTCTGACGAGGTCGACATATTTCAAGAGTATGTATATAGTCTGATTCATAGTATATAATATGATTTCAAACTAATATTTTTCTCAACACATAAATATGAAATTAACTTACTGTATTGTTTCATACTTAGATTATGGAAAGCTGAGTACAGACCACTGACGGGTCGATCGCTACCGAGGCATATCGATAATTCTCGAAATCGAGAATTTGCGATATGGTTTAACCATTTTGTAAGTTTAACACAAAAATTTATTTAACTATATAATTCATATCTCATCCCTTAAACTAAATGCAATTTTGAAATCTTATCTTGCCTTATTAGATCTATACAGCCGTAGATGCCAGCATAACAAAAGATATAAAAATACTTGCCTCTGAACCAGATCCAGTAGTTGAGTATTTTACTGGTTATGTTGTTAATGGATATAAATTTCACATACAAGCTAAAGATGCATGTAGAAAGTTCCAAAACTGCACCGTTTTTTTGACATCAACCACAAAAAGTTACGCATCGTCTAGAGATCTCAATCCAACTATGAGACAGCTTGACTACTACAGTGTGATGCAAGATATAGTGCATGTACGTTATCTTGCATATAGGGTTGTCCTATTTAAGTGCATATGGTATGATCTCAAGACAGAACGATGAGAATACAAATTAGAAAACAAGCTACTCCTACTAAATTCATCAAAAAAACCGTTCACGAATGAGCCTTGCATATTAGCGAGTCAAGAACATCAATATTTTTATGTCTCAGACCCTAGTGATGATGCCCGGCATGTCGCTATTAGCACAAATCCGTGAGACTATTATAACATGTGAAATCCTGATGGAAATCTTGAAATTAGCTACCCAAGCACGCCAGTCAAATCATTACAAGACGTGACTATGGATATCGACGACGTTAGCCTTTCAACGGCTGTCATCGCTCCAGAGATTGTTGTAGAGAACGGATCATCAAGATCCGTTGCCCACAAACGAAAACGAACAACACGTGAACCGGACCAATTCATCGATGACTCTGAGTAAAATTCAGCGAATGAGAGTAGTGTTATAGAGGATGATAATTACTAAATTTTACCTGTTTGTATTATTCTTAAACTTGTAGACAATTAAACACTTCAGTTTATCGCAATTTTCTTTTTCTTCTCCTTTATATACATGCAACTTTTAAATATGCAGAATTTAAATTATGTATTGAATACCTTGATTGTGATAAATTTAATTTCATCTACAACTATGTAATTTTTCTTAACTATTTCTTGAAATTGTTATTGTATATGTATGTTGCGTTAGATTTTTTTCAGGATATGAGTTCGCGACGTCGTCAAGGACGTGGAAAGTCTGAGGATGACGTGGCATCCAATTCGTCGAGTAGGGATCCTGGAAAAAGGGGCCCCACACAGGTAAAAGATATATAGGGTCGCGGGCAAGACGACCCAAAGATCGATGTGCATTTTTCAGCGACTAGGGATTTCATTGAGCCCGGGGAAAAACAGCTAAAAAATTAAGTGTCTCATCTACAACAACTAAAAACGAATGCCGTATTGCGTGAAAGTCGGTTCCAGTTATGTCGCGGTGGATTGGACAGCGAAAGCTTTGAAGCAAACGGCCTCAAATGAGATTTTGGTAAGGTTATTTAATTAAGCATTCGTTTATTACTTTTGCATATATGTGTATGATACTAATACCTTTTCGGTGTTTACTTATAGGCTCGCTTTACTGTAGTTTGGTGGATTGACAGCGCTCATGTATCTCTGCACGTCGTCTGAGATAGATTGTTTATATACATGTCGGGGAGTTGGCATGATCATAAACACTCGGTCCACAAGAAATGGAAGGATGCTCCCACCGATGCGGCGAAATGGGCGGTGAAGCCTATGAATTAGACATAAGAGTACTGGGCCGCTATGATATAACACTTCTGTTTAGATGAATTTAGGGTAACTATATTGCTTAAACTGTAAAAGTATTAGATATTAATATGTCAATTAGTATGAGATGTTATATCAAATCTAAATGGCGAGATAGGAGCGAGCGGGGAGCAGAGGCACAGAGTCATAACACTTATCATTGGTTAGACGGAGGGATGAACTCCTCCCAGTATTGAGTTGTTCATGTAAGATCAAATCGAATATTCTGAATTTTTCTATTTTGTAAACTTGATCTAAATCGAATTTTTGTCTAAATGGCAGACGAGACAAACGGGAGAAATGCCAAGCCGTGTGGACATTTATGGTATAGGGTTTGCGCGTTAGTCCAGTTTCCCCAGCTCACAAGAGGCGACTGAGCATTATATAAGTATGATCTTATACGTGTTTCTTTTAGTTATTTAAATTACTTAATTTCGTTTTCGATAATTGACTTAACTTGGTTCATACTGTAATTTCGTACAGCAATAGATGAGAAGAGATATGGATGAGCTGGTGGAGGCATTTGTCGAAGAGTATGGCCGAGATCCTACTCCCGTTGAGTTTCATGGAATCAACAAAGATGTCATTCAGCGGCACAATCTGGATCGGCACGAGAAAGTTCATCTGGATGGCCAAGGCATTTCGCCTACAATATATCATGCTTATCAGCGTCCGGAGTTGCATCCTCCTCATATATGTGTAGGGATATTCATTCAGGACCCCGCACCCCTATCTGCATCTTCGCCCATTCCGGTATTCCGTGGAGAAGGCTCATCTCCTCATACTCCCACGGGTTCTCGAGCACATGTCTTCCCGTCTATTCCTACATCTGGACCTTCATCAACTTCTGGTTCATGAAAGAGGATGACCAGAGAAGAAGTCTCTAGATCACTTATGATGATAATGCAGATCATAGATAGCTTGAAGTCTTAAGGGAAGAAAATACCGGATGTAAGTTTGATAATCCTTGGTTTCAATAAATTTTTCATACAATTATTAAAAATGTGCACTAATAATTGTCTATTGATAATACTATAGTATCTGCTCGATTTCAATGACTTTTCAGACGACGACGATGACGGGAGCGGCGAAGAGTAAGCTCGAGATGGAGATATTCGAATAATTCCATTTCGTACGTTTTAAAAAAAATGACAAATACGTTTTAAGAAGTTGTAAAATACTATTAGACACATAACATGTTAATTAATTATATTTCGTATAGGATTCTATAATTTCGTG
This sequence comes from Agapanthus africanus, assembly GCA_030015575.1. NCBI lineage: Eukaryota > Viridiplantae > Streptophyta > Magnoliopsida > Asparagales > Amaryllidaceae > Agapanthus > Agapanthus africanus. The sequence continues at coordinate 114,489,034 of CM057340.1, read as the reverse complement.
AAGTTGTATTAAGTAACGAACTTTATTTCAATACCGTATCGTATCATATTTGTGTCTATTATCTAATTTCTATGTTATGAATTGATTGTGGAATGGATTGATTTTATATGCGGTACGACTGCGTTTATTATGATGTGTATTGGTTGTTTGATGGTTATGATTTTAGTAAATGAATTGAATTTGTATCGAATTCTCGAATTAAACCAAAAAACATGCTCACTATTTTTTTTCTCTGTATCACATCTATTTCGTCGGGTAATTTCCGACGGAATAACTTATTCCGTCGGAAATTACCCGACGAAATAAGTACTTTATTCCGTCGAATGTATACCGGCGGAATAGACTACCCGTCGAAATATATTAAGCACCCGACGGAATTAACCTATTATGTCGACATTTATTCCATCGGATATCACCCAACGGAATAACGTTATTCCGTCAGGAGGTGATGATACTCATAAGTGGGAATTCCCCAGATCATGACACGTGGTAGATGACATGTCCCGGGGCTTACGGGACAGGAGCAAGAACGATACATTGAAGGCATTCCCCGGGCCTTCGCCCCGAGGATTGACCCGACCTTCGATAGCCTCCCAGAACACTCCTACGCCCTCCTTACAAATAACCACCGGCTCGCCTCCGAGCCCTCCTACACGCTGAGCTTCCTCAGCCCTCCAATTTCGCCTCTGAGCTATCACAGAACCGAGCTTCCTCGGCCTCCCGCTCGCTTCCGAGCCTCCCGCCGAGCTAAGCCACCCCGATTCTACTGAGCAACCAAGAACGCAGAGCTCAAGCGCCTCCGCCACGGCTCCGCATATCTCGCTAGAAGCGAGATATCTGCCACCCAACATCCCGCATTCCACACCGTCGGATCCCCCATTAACAAGCATATCTCATCATTAATGGAGGGATCCCATCATTCACGTAATCGTAACATCAGGGGCGTAACTGACGGTGAAGATCTCGTGCCAGCCCGCTCAATGCAACCACTATAAAAACCCCTCTCCCAGACGACTCTGGTAAGGCAATTCCAATCATAAAAGGCTGCTACTCTACTCAAATTCATCGGCTAACTTGATCGTCGGAGGGTCCACAGTGGTACAACCACCCCTGGACTTCTTTGCAGTAGCTCGACTTCATCTCAAAATCAACCCATTGAGATCCACACGTCCAAGGAGACAACTTTCAACACCAATCTCAACTCTTCATCAACGCTCGCGACAAATCAATGGAGGACAACATATGAAGGAGATCAAGGCCTCCATCAGTTAGCGCCGTCTGTGGGAAGCCAATTTTTTCCACCCATCGAAAGTTGATCTTCCGCTCTCGACTTCATGGCAAGCGAAAACCGTGACGATCCCAGCACAATCCGCCGCCTTCCCCAGAACGGAGGCGCGGACGGATCTACTCCCCCTCCAAACTCTATCCACACCCTCTCGGCAAGGATCGACAGGCTCGCGTCCATAGTGGACGCCCTTGTCTATGTCCAAACGGCAGGCCCAGCTCCCCAGGTCACTGTTCCCCCTCCCAGGGATCACGACCTCCGCAGAGGAGCGAATGACACCGCCCACGCTGGCACCACTGAATAACTCCGTGCTCACTCCGGCGACCGCGGCTTCCCCATAGAGACCGATTCAATGGCCCGCTGGGAGCCACACGGCTTCACACCGTGGTCTCGTGAAAGATCCTATCGCCCCGAGGCCCATCGCATTCCCGTCCCGCCTAAGGAGGTTTCGGTCAGCTCGCCTACTCCCTCGACGGGATCGCACGAACGACACTCGCCACGAAGACTCGATAAGGACCTCGCCAGGGGACCTGAGGAATTTGATAGAATGGAATCGGAGTCGCAGCCTGGCGCAGACCGCAAGCGGGAAGGGTCACCACTTTGACTGCGCCAAATCCTCGAGGTATCACGACCGCCTCGACGCCCTCGAAAAGAAAATCGAGGGTATACATCGGGAGGGTCATCCATCCGACGAAGGGGCCAAGTACGCCGCCGACTCACTTACGAAGCCCTTCACCGAGAAGTTGCTCGCCATACACGTCTCGTCCAGGAACAAGCCTCCCAAGGTGGCCCTCTTCGACGGGAAATCCGACCTAAAGGACCATCTGGATGCATTTACGGAAGGCATGAGCTTCCAGGATAAATCCGACGCTGCCTAATGCCGAGCATTTCCCGCCACCCTCATCTAGGATGGATGGGACTGGTTCCGAGGACTCACGCCATGCTCTATCTCTACCTTTGATGAGCTGGCCGTCCAGTTCCTCGGTCATTTCGTCGAAACAGACGACAGAAGCGGACTGTCGATTACCTCTTCGCCATAAATAGCGGGGATAAGGAATCCTTTAAGGGATACGTCACTCACTTCTACAATGCTCTTCTCGAGGTTCTCGAGCACCGGGATGAAACTATCATCACCGTCCTAAGGTCGGGTCTTAGGCACAAAGAGTGGCTCCGCTCTTTTGCATTAGCGCAACCTAAGACTATGGCCGAGGTAAAAGCTTGGACCGAGTGAGAGATCCAACTCGAATCTGAGGTGAACGCCAACCTGCCCTGGGGCGACCAAGCCGACCAAAAGAAGAGGGGCAGAGAAGAGAAGAAGAATGTCGACCGACCAAAACGATACTCCCTAAAGTTCCAGGCGTATACTCTTCTCAAAATCTCCCAGACCGAACTGTTAGAGATGGCGAAGGGCGAGCGATTCTTCAAGCTCCCGCCGATCACCCATAGAGCGGCTAAATGAACCAGGGGCCCGTACTGCGCCTTCCATACGTCGCAGGGCCACCCGATCGAGAACTATAAACAACTCCGCGACTACATCGAGGAATTGATCCGCTTTGGCCACCTGGAGAAGTACCGGCGGGACAAGCGACAGGCAGACAGGGAGCATGAGAACCAGCCCCCTCCCGATGAATTAACGATCAGCCAAATCATGGTCGTTTCCTCGGGGTTTTCCCATAGAGCCGGCGAGACTCACCGCCTCCTACCAGTCGAGGGAAAAAGCGACCCGCCCCAGAAGAAATGCAGGACCGCCAAGCCCATCATCTTCACTGATGAAGACCTCCATGGTATATCCTTGCCTCACAATGACCCTCTCGTGATTACGGCACGGATCCATTGTTACGAGGTTCTGAGGATATTGGTCGATTCCAGAAGCTCGGCAGATATCCTCTTCTATGACTGCTTCCAGCGTATGGGGCTAGGGCCGTCCGACCTACGGCCAACCTCCCATGTTCTATCAGGGTTTACCAACCACTCCATCCCGGCCGAGGGAGTGGTCACCCTCCTCCTCAACATTGGGGAAGCGGACCATACGAGGACCGTACCGGTGGAATTCATCGTCGCTAGGATCCCCTCAACCTACAACATCCTCCTGGGATGCCTGATATTAAACGCCCTCCGGGCTCAAATCTTGACCTACCACCTTGCAATAAAATTTCCATTAGATCAAGGGGAGATAGGCCGGGACTACGGGAACCAGCGAATCGCCAAGTTTTGCTTCACCGTGACATCCACCACCGGAGAGTAGAGTGAAGACCTCAAAGGCGCAAATGATTTCCAGGGGTCCTTGGAAACTCGCGATGAACAAAAAGAAATCCGAGGATCCCCGGTGGAGGTGCTAACAAAAGTCCCCCTCGTCGAGGGGAATGAGGGACGGACCGTCCAGATCAGATCCCTTTTAACGGGAGCCCGGCGTGAAGACTTGATCCGCTTTCTCCGAGGGAACTCGGACGTGTTCGCCTGGGCGCCTGATGACATGCCCGGGATCGACCCTAAAGTAATCTTGCACAAGCTCGGGGTCGACCCGATGGCCCAACCCGTCAGACAAAAGAAGCGATGTTTCGTGTCGATCAAGCAAAAGGCAATTGAGGACGAGGTCGATAGATTGCTCGCAGCCAACTTCATTCGAAATGTTGACTACTCGGATTGGCAGGCGAATGTAGTCATGGTTAAAAAGGCGAGTGGGAAGTGGCGCATATGCGTCGACTTCACAAACTTGAACAAGGCCTGCCCGAAAGACAACTATCCCCTCCCTCGAATAGACCAGCTTGTAGACAGCTCGGCAGGCCACGAATTTCTCAGCTTCATGGACGCTTTCTCCGGCTATAACCTGTTAGTTATATGTATGCCCTAGAGGCCATTACTGTACATTGGATGTATATTGTAGTGGATGCTTGGACATATATAGGGAGGACTTTCTTGCTCGACATGATAGTATGCTATCTGGTTGATCTTTACCTTAACGTGTATACTGTTTGTCTCTCTGTTACATGTTGGTAAAGCCCTTAGGATGTGTACTTGACTACCTGGACTATGATGCGGATCATACTAGGGGGACATGGTAGTCCATAAGTACATCCTTCAAAGTCCCTAGTCGAGGGTGTATCGAGACGGGGCATCGATATACCAGAGTAGACTAGCGTATACCTTCTCGACCCATACAGATGGGCGATGGATGATCCCATATCCATTGGTGTTTGACATCAGAGATGATATACGGGTGCTCAGTAGAGACTGGGTACACTGGACGGACTCGCCGAGAACTCCCAGATGGTATTATACCTCACGTCAGATGGCAGTTCTCTGGTGACACTGATACAGAGTAGTCTGTTGACCCGAGATCGTCATAGAGTCTTGTGTGGTTCCCACTGTGCTTTGATTTCCATCTTACCACGTCCAAGAGGGCGTGCAAAACGGTGGTTTTTGGGTACAGTCCCGAGTCACATGGAGGCAATGAGCGATAGGAGGGGATTTGTCTCTCCCGGTATAGGGAGTTGATGTTGCGCTGTGTTCGATTGGCTATAACAGGAAATCCCTGGCCAGGGTTGCTGAGATTTACTGGTAAGTGTTACCAGTAGTTTCTCGAATTGTTATAGACCTCATATCGACACAACTTATCGAGCTATTGGGGTCTGACGTATACCACCCCTAGGCAAGATATGCGACATATCAGACGATCAGATCAGATTGTACGGTAGTGTTACTGGTTAGATTCACTGGAGTGTGAGTGGGCTTGCTCGTCGATCTTCAGATCGCTCAATACCCGGGTGGCCGTTACGTTTAGCAGACCGCTTGCGGCTTGTGGGTGTTTGATATGATCATCATCTGCTGCCGGCGTATTGACGAGTCTTTAGAGTCCTACACAGAGGTTTCCTGGCTCAAGCGAAACGAAATAGGAGCGCATATGAGATATGTGCGGGACCGAGAATAATGCGTGTATGTGATACCGTATTTCATTCTCGCGATCAATGTGTCGGATGGTCGTTTGCAATATAACCTAGTTATCGATTCAAGCGTTGAATCGATAAGCCGATACATTGAATACTAGTCGGTTGTGTGCGACATGACCGGATCATTGAATCAAGTGTTGATTTAATGATTTAATGCATAATTATATATTTGATATATTACTTTGCATTAACTAGTATTGGTTCACTTTAAATGGATTTTCTCACTTGGATTGTGCACATTGTATATGTGATATACATTTGTACCTTTGATTGTATCATGTTTGATGATACATGATAGTTTGGTGTATGGATTAAACCATGGTTGGTCAATGGTTAGGGTTTCTTTTGCTTCATTTATTCATTTATTTATTCATTTTGTTTATTTTATCAAAAGAAAATAATGAAGAGATAATGGTGGCTTTCTTTGTTTGTTTATGAACCTTCATGAAGGTTTGACCTAAGTAACCATTTTTTGTCTTCATGTCTTAACCCAACCATTCACTAACCCTTGTTAATTCTCTACACCTAACTATGGTTTGATTATGATAAGGATGATTTTGTTTTCTATTTTAATTCTTATCATAACTTATCATCTTCTTCCTCTTCTTCTTCTTCATGAAGAAACCTTACTTCATCAATGGTGGATTGATGAAACAAGTGAGAAATCCAATTCTAAAGTCTACCCACTTCCTATTTCTTCATCCTCTACCTCTTGCCAAGTAGTAGAGTGTGTTCTCTTCATAAGTTTTTGGACTTGGTGAAGTCGGAGCTTGATTTAGCGATGCCTCGACGTAGATCATCTTCGGCATGGACATCGATGACCTAGCCCGTCCATTCTCCGATGATGCCGACGCTAGAGCCCGGGACTTGTTATGGACAGCGAGGAGACTTCATTGCGGAGCTATGGAGGTGGAGAACCGGATCTACAAAGGTTGTATTTCCGTATCTCTTAGTTAAGTGTTAACTAGTTTGCATTTTCGCCTAGACATCTAGCCGACGATCCGTAGTTTAGGGTTTCTCGGCACGTTAAAATTTGAAATTGGCATGGTTGATGCCTTGTGAGACCTCATTAGGGTGCCTAGGAACCCTACAGTGGTATCAGAGCCTAGCTAGAGCCTTAGGCGAAGTCTAGACGGAATTTGAAAGCCGGACGAACCGAAAACCCATTCCCAAAATAGCTCTCTGGACTTTTTCCAAATTCTGGTGTTTTCCCAAATTAAAAATTGCTAAAAAATTCAGCAGGAATATATAAGAGTTACTGTGAAATTCCTGGGCCCAATTCCACTATTCCACCGCGGTTCCGCGGCATGAGCAAGGCTCATGCGGCGGTTCCGCGGCCTTTCGGCCACCTTATTTAATATCTTTTACACAGTAACTCCTAAATGATAATGCTGGATTTTATGGGAATTTTTAAATTTTATTCAACAGTTGTATTTTCTGGGGTTGTTTTGGGGACTTGGTGTTTCGATCGGATTGTCAAATTTTGTCTATGTGGCTTTCCGGATAAATTTTAGAATATGTTAAAAAGTTCGACCGGATATAAATACCCAATTTTTCCCCTGTCGGGAAATTTCCAAGTGTTGGATTTTTCCGTAGTTTAACGACGTTCTAAGTAGTGCAAGTAACGCGATGGTCCCTCTAGAAGACAACAAACCTTAACTTGATTATGTGACCGTCTTGAACTGCCCTTTGAACCTTCGGGTTTGGGGCAGTACGGCGTGCCACATATGAGGCGTTGGCTTGACCCTTCTACGGCTGGACCGTTGGTACTGAGGCACGAACTGAATGTTGTTAGACTTATTTCATGTGTTGGATTGTATCGGGAAAACTTGGGTGTTCGATTGTTCGATAGAAAGCTTAACATTTTCTATTTATCTGGAATGGGATACAATAATTGGAATTCACAATGAGTTATGAGATAACTGAATGAATGTTATAAACATAGCAGTTTAGTCTCACTTGATCGGTTACCACGGAATTTTGATGTGATCAAAAGTCCGTCGCAATCACGTAGCGTACGCGGATACTCGCCGGGTAAACTTAATAGACAGCCTCACTCCATAGCCCCGACCAAGTGACTGTAGGAGAACCCCGTTGCCGAAAGCATCCGTTCGGGTGCTCGCGGTAGCGGTGTTCCGCCTTGGTGCACTTTGTCGACGGTATCGGGGGTGCGGCCGTCTACTGAAGTTTGCGACGAGCATTCGATCAGGATGTCGGGAATCTTGTTGAATTGCCCGACTTGGTATTGAAAAGTGTTTTCGATTTTGAGACTAAAATGCGGGGTTTATAATTGTTAGGCATGCGATGTCTAAGTAATTCATTTGGTCAGGCATGCGATGTCTGAGGTGGTTGCGGATTCCAACTGTTGTAGTTTTACACTTTCTTTTCTGTGACCGTAAGTGTAATATGTGATATCGCTGGTTTCGTTGCTATATGTCAACGACAATTGGGATGGACATATTTACTTACGTTGATGACATGTGATGTTATGAGTTGCTGGATATGTTATATTGGATCGTCGTGTTTGAATAGCCGGGGTTTTTTATGTGAGATGAGTGTTTTTCATTTTCATTCATGTAAAAACTTGTATGTAATATTCTTTTATTGGGGCACTTCCAGGTTGCGGAAGTTGTCACCCTTTGTATATTATTTACTTTTCCGCACTTGGATAGACCCAAGGAGGAGGGCACAAGTAACTGGGTTCTGGAGTCCAGCGGGAGACCAACTCGAGGAGTCGAGTCCGGGTCTCCTAACTCTAGAATTGGTAGGGTTGCTTGCCGCTCTCGTAGGGGTCTAGGGGTGTGGGTTTGGCTATTCATCACGACCGTGGAATCCGTGTTTTATACTGGCTCGTATTGAAAACACGGACGTCCTAGTATATCCAATATTTCATATGTTTCTTCTGCTGCGATATCTGTGATGTGATCATGTGATGTTCTGTGATAGATACAGTATATAGTATATATGATATATTATATAGGAGTTACTTATGTTTAACACCCGCGCTAGCCCTGCCCCGCTCTGTCGTTAGTTACCTAACCTAACGGTGCACGAGGGGACATCGAGGCGAATGTGGATGGCATAAGTGTACGTCGTATTTATCTGTGATGTTTAGGTATTTAAATGATGGGACTTCATTAATGTAATTAATGAAATAAAAGAAACCTAAGATGTTGTAGAATCGAATTTCAAAATAAAACAGGTAGCTACAGTTCTTGCTTTGCACAGCGGTATATACGATATATCCTGCACCTTATTCGATAAGGAAAGGACCGAGATCCCTTCACCTGGAGTGACTCCTTTAGCAATATCTGGCAGATGCTACACACTCGGTTTGTCTTTTGATTGCTTTTAAGTGTTTTTGCTTTGCACAGTGATATATATGATATATCCCGCACCTCATTCGACGAGGAAAGGACCGACGATCCCTTCACCGGGAGTGACTCCTTTAGCAAAACTAGAAAAGCCTCAAAAACACTCCATTTTAAAATTATTTGATTCTACAACGATATCAAGTTCATTACGCAATAGGTTTTCAGAAAAACCTGTCGTAGCCCTCCGTCATTTCAGATAAGTAGTAGTTAGTATTCGTGCTGCGTTTGTTGACCTCTGTCAAGGCGTAGTGTGCGGTAGCTGATTAGTGCTTATCTGTATAAGCATATGATGTGATTGATTTAGGGTAGTCGTGCGACCTTGTTGACCTCTGTCAAGGGTCGTGCGGGTGGGTTTACTTCAATCAGGAAATGACGGGTTGAACTTGACTAGCAGCCTATGGTTTGTTGACCTCTGTCAAGGTCATAGGACGCTAGGGGCAAAATATTATCGGGAATTTCAAGTGTTGAAATTTGCAATGAGATTGCATACCTTCTATGAGATAGTTGGATCCCGATACCCGCTGCGAGTAAGAGTTACTCCTGGGAGAGTTTTACACATTACAATTAGCCGATCAAGTAGGTGTCTAGAAAGGTGTTAACGAGGTTACGCCTCTGGGAAAACGAGGTTTACATTAATTAGGTTCGTGCGAAAGCACGGGGGACCTCCCTCAAAGTACCGACACTGGCCTGGCTGAAAGATTGGCGAACTTGTAGTGTGTAATTAATCCCGGCTAGTCTTTCCTTTTAGGGTTTGAAGGAAGATTTGATAAAAAGCAGTGGGAGCCATCCTGATTAGATAAAATAATAACCAATCTATTCTTGCAAGAGCGCACGCTGAGTGTTTTCTTCTCTCTCTCTCCAGCTAGCGACCATATCACGCCTTAATCAAGATAATAAAACGGATTATTGACCGAACCCACTTGTTATACTGAGCTGGGGAACGTTGGTCCCGCTCCAACTTATAAATGTTATAAGACAGAGCAGGAAATTGGGGAATACCAGATTTCCCGTGCCGCCCAAACGAAGAGAGTGCATGTTGATGCATCATCTTCGGGTGTGTTCATTATACAGAACTGTTTCTCTGTAACCTCTACGTCCTGGGTATGTGATACCGGATCAGGATCCCAGAAATGTAATCAGTTACATAGGGCTACAGAAAGGAAGAGAACTGAGAACGGGTGATAAGTTTCATGAGGCAGAAAACGGGGCAAGTGTTGCAGCCAAGTCTGTTGGTCACTGTCACCCTGTATTACAATACATTGATTCTGAACGAATGTTGTTAGATACCGAACCTGATATACAAAATCATATCAGTCTCTTTATTAGTAAAGAAATGATAAAATTTTGTATTGTTGGATAATGTTTTGAACATTTCCTATATCAAAAGTTGATCGGTTCAGGCACGTTATCTAAAAGCATTGATGTTCTAAATCAAACTACAGTTCTAAGTATACAGAACACACACAAGAGGAAGAGTTCAGAAATGAACGAATCCTTCTTGAGGTATTGTAGACTAGGTCATATCAATGCGACCCGACTGGCTGAGTTACATTTAGATGCATATTTAAATCAGTTTGAATTTACATCTTGTGAAACTCGCCAGTCATATCACAAAGATAAGATGACCATAGCTCCGTTTACTGGAAACAGAGAAAGAGTTAGTAAACTCTTGGGATGATACATGTTGATGTATAAAGGTCCCCTGTCTACATATGCCAAGAGCGGTTCTTTGTACTTCATTACATTCTCTGATAATCTCTCAAGATTCAGACATATGTTCCTGTTGAAACACAAGTCCGAACCTTTTGAGATATTCACAGAATATGATTTAGAAGTAGAGAACAAAAATACGGGTATAAGTATTATGTCCTATGATAAGATCAGGGAGGAGAATACTTGTGCATGGAATTCCTGGACTATTCTAAAGGAGAATGAGATTCTCTCTCAGCATTACTCCTCTGTATACACCATAGCACGATGGTATATCGGGGCGGAGCAGATACACCCTATTTGATATGGTGTGCTCTATGATGAGTACTACTGAGTTACCTATTTCTTTTTGGGAGTTATGCACTTGAGAAGATGCATACCTATTGAATAGGGTTCGAATCAAATCAGTTGCCTACCACTCCATATGAGATATGGAAAGGGAAGAGCCCATATCTTAAGTTAGTTAAGATTTGGGGTTGACCGGCCTATGTCTAAAAGCAAAATCCGGACAAGCTCGAGGCAAGGTCTGTAATGTAGAACTGGAAATCTTCCAGCTATACAAACAGCAGCTGATGATTTGGTAGAACCGAAGGATTCAGTAGTAACCAACGAACCTCAGCCTCTCCGCCGATCTAGTAGGGTTCCTCACCCACCTGAGAGATACTTCTCTTTCTCTATGACAGTGGGAGCGAGGATTGCATCATGAGATGATGACCCAACTAGTTTTGAGCTGGCCATCGGGGGTAAGACTTTGTAAGAATGGCTGGATGCTTAGTGATCTGAGATGGAATCCTTATACACCAACAAAGTATGAACTTTGGTTGCTATATCTGAAGGGTTAAATCCCCATCAGGAGCAGGTATATCTTGAGAAGATTACTTGGTGTACATGGAAAAGTTGAGACTTTCAAAGCTAGACTTGTTAAAGGTTTTCGTCATTGACCAGGCGTGGATAATGATGAAACCTTTTCAAGTAGCTATGCTTAAGTCCATCCAGATCCTACTTGTCATGGCTACATACCATGACTACAATATCTGGTGGTTGGGTGTCATGACTGCTTTTCTAAATGATGTTTTAGAAGAGAGCGTCTATAAGTACACAGCCAGAGGGCTTCGTAGACAGTGGGAGCAGTGGAAACGTGTGCAAGATGCTTTATAGGATTAAAGCAGGCATCGCGGAGTTGGAACATCTGTTTTGATGGATTAGTCAAAGAGTTTGACATCATCAAAATGGTAGATGAACCTTGTATAAACAAAAAGTTAGTAGGGAGTATGGAGGTGATCCTCGTAGAGTACGTGGATGACATACTCTTGATAGGGAAAGAGTTTCCTATGCTACGCTCGGTCAATCTCCGTTTATCACAATGATTCTCCATATAGGATCATAATGATACCTACTAACTCCTGGATTTTGGATTTATGAGATAGATCTAAATGGATGTTAGTATTCTCACTTGTCGAAGTGAGATGGTATCACACGATCCTGGGGAGAATCACTGGAAGGGTTCCAGGGTGATAAAGACGACTGAATGTCAGTCACAGGCATTGTCTTTACCCTCAGTGGAGGGACGGTATGTTGGAAGAGTTCCAAGCTAGATACCGTGACATACTAGACGATAAAGGCTGAATACATCGTTACCATAGAGGCAGTCTGGGTGTATAATTGGTTCATGAGATGAACTATGTTCCTCCCATTGTGTGACAATGGAGTTGTGGCTTATGCCAAGGAATGCAGGTCCCATCAGTGATCCAGCCATATTCTAAGGCAGTATCACCTGATCATGGAGATGGTTGATCTCCAGGGGATCGAGGTCAGGAGAGTAGACTCAGAGGACAACACAGCGGATCCACTCACAAAGGCCTGTTCCCAGAGAGAGACTTTTATGGGATGGTTGAGTATGAGATACTTCAAACCACTGCTACAGATGGCCCTAGTGCAAGTGGGAGATTGTTAGTTATATGTATGCCCTAGAGGCCATTACTGTACATTGGATGTATATTGTAGTGGATGCTTGGACATATATAGGGAGGACTTTCTTGCTCGACATGATAGTATGCTATCTGGTTGATCTTTACCTTAACGTGTATACTGTTTGTCTCTCTGTTACATGTTGGTAAAGCCCTTAGGATGTGTACTTGACTACCTGGACTATGATGCGGATCATACTAGTGGGGACATGGTAGTCCATAAGTACATCCTTCAAAGTCCCTAGTCGAGGGTGTATCGAGACGGGGCATCGATATACCAGAGTAGACTAGCGTATACCTTCTCGACCCATACAGATGGGCGATGGATGATCCCATATCCATTGGTGTTTGACATCAGAGATGATATACGGGTGCTCAGTAGAGACTGGGTACACTGGACGGACTCGCCGAGAACTCCCAGATGGTATTATACCTCACGTCAGATGGCAGTTCTCTGGTGACACTGGTGCAGAGTAGTCTGTTGACCCGAGATCGTCATAGAGTCTTGTGTGGTTCCCACTGTGCTTTGATTTCCATCTTACCACGTCCAAGAGGGTGTGCAAAACGGTGGTTTTTGGGTACAGTCCCGAGTCACATGGAGGCAATGAGCGATAGGAGGGGATTCGTCTCTCCCGGTATAGGGAGTTGATGTTGCGCTGTGTTCGATTGGCTATAACAGGAAATCCCTGGCCAGGGTTGCTGAGATTTACTGGTAAGTGTTCCCAGTAGTTTCTTGAATTGTTATAGACCTCATATCGACACAACTTATCGAGCTATTGGGGTCTGACGTATACCACCCCTAGGCAAGATATGCGACATATCAGACGATCAGACCGGACTGTACGGTAGTGTTACTGGTTGGATTCACTGGAGTGTGAGCGGGCTTGCTCGTCGATCTTCAGATCGCTCAATACCCGGGTGGCCGTTACGTTTAGCAGACCGCTTGCGGCTTGTGGGTGTTTGATATGATCATCATCTGCTGCCGGCATATTGACGAGTCTTTAGAGTCCTACACAGAGGTTTCCTGGCTCAAGCGAAATGAAATAGGAGCGCATATGAGATATGTGCGGGACCGAGAATAATGCGTGTATGTGATACCGTATTTCATTCTCGCGATCAATGTGTCGGATGGTTGTATGCAATATAACCTAGTTATCGATTCAAGCGTTGAATCGATAAGCCGATACATTGAATACTAGTCGGTTGTGTGCGACATGACCGGATCATTGAATCAAGTGTTGATTTAATGATTTAATGCATAATTATATATTTGATATATTACTTTGCATTAACTAGTATTGGTTCACTTTAAATGGATTTTCTCACTTGGATTGTGCACATTGTATATGTGATATACATTTGTACATTTGATTGTATCATGTTTGATGATACATGATAGTTTGGTGTATGGATTAAACCATGGTTGGTCAATGGTTAGGGTTTCTTTTGCTTCATTTATTCATTTATTTATCCATTTTGTTTATTTTAGCAAAAGAAAATAATGAAGAGATAATGGTGGCTTTCTTTGTTTGTTTATGAACCTTCATGAAGGTTTGACCTAAGTAACCATTTTTTGTCTTCATGTCTTAACCCAACCATTCACTAACCCTTTTTAATTCTCTACACCTAACTATGGTTTGATTATGATAAGGATGATTTTGTTTTCTATTTTAAATTCTTATCATAACTTATCATCTTCTTCCTCTTCTTCTTCTTCATGAAGAAACCTTACTTCATCAATGGTGGATTGATGAAACAAGTGAGAAATCCAATTCTAAAGTCTACCCACTTCCTATTTCTTCATCCTCTACCTCTTGCCAAGTAGTAGAGTGTGTTCTCTTCACAAGTTTTTGGACTTGGTGAAGTCGGAGCTTGATTTAGCGATGCCTCGACGTAGATCATCTTCGGCATGGACATCGATGACCTAGCCCGTCCATTCTCCGATGAAGCCGACGCTAGAGCCCGGGACTTGTTATGGACAGCGAGGAGACTTCATTGCGGAGCTATGGAGGTGGAGAACCGGATCTACAAAGGTTGTATTTCCGTATCTCTTAGTTAAGTGTTAACTAGTTTGCATTTTCGCCTAGACATCTAGCCGACGATCCGTAGTTTAGGGTTTCTCGGCACGTTAAAATTTGAAATTGGCATGGTTGATGCCTTGTGAGACCTCATTAGGGTGCCTAGGAACCCTACATAACCAGATCCGTATGAACCCGGCAGATGAAGAACTTACCGCGTTCACCACGGACCGGGGGGTATACTGCTACAAAGTGATGCCCTTCGGCCTCAAAAATGCTGGGGCTACATATCAGCGCCTGGTTAACAAAATATTCAAACCGCAGATCGGGAAGAACATGGAGGTTTACGTCGACGACATGCTCATGAAATCAACCTCATCAGACGAGCACGCCAAAGATCTTGGCGAGACATTCGACATCCTCGGCAAGTACAAAATGAAGCTGAATCCAGCCAAGTAAGCGTTCAGAGTCACTAGCGGGAAATTCCTCGGGTTCATGGTTACCCACCGAGTGAAGGCTTTCCTTAGCACCACTACTAGGGTTTGGTAGCATCACACATGCTATATTAAAAATTTTAGAGGGTGCTAAAGAAACTATCCTAAGGATCAAACTAGAAAAGCTAAGGTAACAATTAACTTTAACACAATCCACAAGTAGTAAAGTACTAGGTTTAGAGAATACAACCTTTGTAGCTCCCTTCGCTAGACTACTTAGCTACTTTAGAGTTGAAAGAAGCTTGCTTAAGATCCTCCAAGTCCACGACGATCCACCCGTAGTCCACTTTTTCCAAGCTCAAAGCTCCACTTGATCAAGATGATGAAGTTGAAGCTAACACTCTAAACTAGTGGGCAAGAGTAGTATAGAATGATGATGTGGTTTGTTTTCTCACTTCAAAACCCTAACTTGATCACTCTTTCACTCACTATCAAAACCTAGAGAGCAAGAGAGAGAGGAAGAAGAAGATGGCAATATGAGAGCTCAAGATAATGATAAGCTTAGGATAAAAAAATGAGAAAAAGAAAATATATATATTTTTCTCTTCTCATTCTTAACCCTAGTTAATAAATATCTAGATATTTCATTTGGAACACTAATGGCCATGGAAATATAACTCAAGGTTAACAAATGGTTTAGAGGATGAATAAAATAATCAACCATGAGTGATATTTCCATTTCCATTAATCCAAAAATAAATATCAACATATTTATAAAGGTGTGAGTCTTATATTGCCACCATCAAATGTATCAACAACCATGATACAGATGAGTATGCATGTATGTGTGCATGCACGTCCATATGAGCATCAATGTAAACATGTGCATACATGCATGCATACACCAAAAGACAAAAGGGTTTAAAGTGAAAATGCTAATGGTCAATGTTAAATCAACACATGATTTAGCAAACCGATCATATCTCATACGACCCGATCAATAGCAAACCGCCCGATTAATATACGGTATCATATACACGCACTTAATCAGGTCCCCGTGCATATCACATATGCACACCACATCGTTTCGCCTGGGCTAGGTAACTCTATTGTGGGTCTCTAAGACTCGTCAATACGGCGGCAGTGGGTGAAGATCATATCACGCACCCCCAAGCCGCAAGAGGTCAACTAAACGTAATGGCCACTCGGGTATTGAGCGATCAGAAGAAAACAAGCGAACCTGTCACAACTCCCGTCGAGCCAACCGGTAACACTACCGTACAGTCTGGTCTCTTCGTCAGATATGCTGCATATCGAGTCTAGGGATGGTAACGTCGACCCCAATAACTCAATAAGTTGTACCGATGAATGGACTATAACAGATCGAGAAACTACTGATAACACTTATCAGTAAATCTCAACAGCCTTTATTAGGGACTTACTAATATAGCCAATCGAGCACAGCACAACATCAACTCCCAATACCGGGAGAGACGAAACCCCTCCTATCGCTCATCGTCTTCATGTGTCTCGGGACTGTACCCAAAAGCCACCTGTTAGCACGACTCAATAGAGCCATGGTAGGGTGGTAATCAAAGTACAGTGGGAGAACACACAAGACTCTATGACGATCTTGGGTCTATAGACTAACCTGTACCAGTGTCACCTGAAAACTGCTATCCGACGATAGATATAATACCATATAGGAGTTCTCGGCGAGTACGTCCAGTGTACCCAGTCTCCACTGAGCACCCGCATATGATCTCGATGTCAAACATCCATGGATGTGGGAACATCCATCGCCCATTATATGGGTCTAGTATCATATACGCTAATCTACTCTGGTATATCGATGCCCCATCTCGATACACCTACGACTAGGGACATTTCAGGATATGCTTATAAACTACAGATGTCCCACTAGTATGATCTCCATCATAATCACAGTAGTCAAGCCAATATCCTCAGGGCTTTATCAACATGTGTAAATGAATAAAAGCATGATCAAGTCAACATGTCAAATAAAGAAGAACCAGATAGCATACTATCATGTCGAGCAAGAATGTCATCTGAATATATATATATACATGTATAAATACATCTGTTAGTTGTATGTATGCCCTAGAGGCCAGTATTGTACAGATGATGTATTTTATATTGGATGCTTGGACATATATAGAGATGACTTTCTTGCTCGATATGATAGTATGCTATCTGGTTGCTCTTTATCTTAACATGTATACTAATCTCTTTAAACTGTCTTATAGTTACATGTTGGTAAAGCCCTTAGGATGTGTACTTGACAACCTTGACTATGATGCAGATCATACTAGTAGGGACATGGTAGTCCATAAGTACATCCTTCAAGGTCCCTAGTCATAGGTGTATCGAGACGGGGCATCGATATACCAGTGTAGACTAGCGTATACGCTTCTCGACCCGTGAGATGGGCGATGGATGATCCCATATCCATTGGTGTTTGACATCAGAGATGGTATACGGGTGCTCAGTGGAGACTGGGTATACTGGACGGACTCGCCGAGAACTCCCAGATGGTATTATACCTCACGTCAGATGGCAGTTCTTAGGTAACACTTGTGCAGGTTAGTCTGTAGACCCGAGATCGTCATAGAGTCTTGTGTGATTCCCACTGTGCTTTAATCTCCACCTTACCACATCCATGAGAGCGTGCAAAACGGTGGTTTTTGGGTACAGTCCCGAGTCACATGGAGTAAATGAGCGATAGGAGGGGTTTCGTCTCTCCCAGTATTGGGGGTTGATGTTGCGCTGTGCTCGATTGGCCGTAACAGGGAAGTCCCTGGCCAGGGCTGATTCAGAGATTTGCTAGTAAGTGTTACCAGTAGTTTCTCGACCCGTTATGAGCCTCACATCGGCACGACTTATCGGTTATTGGGGTCTGACGTTTACCACCCCTAGACTTGATATGCGACATATCAGACAAGAGGACCGGACTGTACGGGAAGTGTTGCCGATCGGCTCGACGGGAGTTGTAGCAGGTTCGCTTGTTCTCTTCTGATCGCTCAATACCTGGGTGGCCATTACGTTTAGCTGACCGCTTGCGGCTTGGGGGTGCTTGATATGATCATCATCCACTGCCGGCGTATTGACGAGTCTCAGAGTCCCACAATGGAGTTTCCTAGTCCAGGCGAAATGTTGTGGTGCGCGTATGCGATATGCGCATGGACCCGATTAAAATGCGCGTATAGGATACCGTATATTGATCGAGCGGCTTGCTTTCGGTAGGGGTCATATGTGATATGGCCGGATTGATAAATCAAGTGTTGATTTATCATTTAACCATTAGCTTCTTACTTGAAATCCTTTCTTGAGTTAGTTGGATGTATGCATGCATGTATGCCTTCTTTTTTATTCATGCACATATGGATGTACATATACACATACATACATACATACATCTTTCATGGTTGATTATACAAGGAAATGGTGGCAATATAAGACTCACACCATGGGTTTTTTATATGGAATATTATTGTATTTAAGCTAAAAACAAAAGGAAAAAGAAATGGGTTTGTTTTGGATTGTTTCTACACTCTTCTTGACCTAACCTCACTCACCCACCATTTAACCATGGTTTACTCTTCCTTTTAGTTTTTAACTCACGTACAATAATGATTCAACCATGGTTTGAGATGAGAGATAGAAAATAAATATTGATATATTTTTTCTATTTTCTTCAAGAGTTGAACTTATCATCTTCTAAAAAGCCATCATCTTCATCAACCTCTCTCATTTTTTGCTCTCTAGTTCTTTGTAGTGAGAAATATACTCATCAAGATTGGATTTTGAAGTGAGAAAGAGAACCACAACACCATTCTACACAAGTCTAGCCCACTTGTTTAGAGTGTTAGCTTGATTTCGTTCACTTGATCGGATAAAGTTGCAAACTTGGACAAAGCGGACTCCGGGTGGATCATCGGTGACCTCGAGGAGTTCAAGCAGAGCTTTTTCAAACCCTAAGTAGCCGAGGAGTCTAGCGTAGGGAGATACAAAGGTTGTACTCTCTAAACCCTAGCTTTTCTTTTCATATGTTGATGTGAAACTTTTGAAACCCTAATTTTTCTAGGAACGATCCCATGCTTGTTAACTTTGCATCCTAAAGACTCCACCTTTGGTTCATGTGATGCTTCCAAACCCTTCATGAGGTGCTAGGCTAACCTATCATTGGTATCAGAGCCGACCTAGAACGTTAGGCGACACTTTAACGAAATTAAAACTCCGATCGAACCCGAAAATACGGTTTTTTGGTGCTCTCTGGACTTTTTTCAAAATCTGGTTATTTTCAGTATTAAAAATAAGTAAAAAATTCAGCAGGAAAATATAAGAATTACGGTGTAAAAATTATGCAATGAACAGTTAACCTTGCCGCGGAAACGCGGCCTAAACTTGCTTAAGCCGCGGTTCCGCGGCCGTACAAATCAATCACTGTGTAAATTTTATACTGTAATGTTTTGTTCTGCTTGTATATTTTTTAGAGTATTTTTAATCTGTATTTACTGCTGAAAAATTCTGGAGATGGTTTTGGACTTGTCGATTCGATCGGAATTTTCATTTTGTTGCTTTTCGGGGTAAATTAGAAAGTATTGAAGTGTTTGAACGAGTATCATTTGCTCACTTTTCACGGGGTTTAAAAGCTTTCGGAAATACGTGCAAGTTTGTTTGTGGTGGACCCTCTAGAAGACAACAAACCTTAACTCGATTATGTGACCGTCTTGAACTGCCTTTTGAACTTTAGGGTTTGGAGCAGTACGGCGTGCCACATGTGAGGCGTTGGCTTGACCCTTCTACGGCTGGACCGCTACCACTGTGTCATACTCCGGGTTTTTGAATTCCGCTCAAGTGTTGAGCTTTAGCGAATCTTGGGTATTTGATCGTTCGTTCGAAAAATTTAATACCATCTATTTATCTGGAATGTGATGCAATGTGTGGAATTCATATTATAAGACATGAAATACGAGGTATGTGATACTTCGCATTTACGATGTCTAAAGAGAATGTGGATTCCAGATATTGCAGTTTTACACTTTCTTTTCTGTGACCGTAAGTGTAGTATGTATTTACCGATTGTCGTTTCTATACGTCGACGACAATAGGTGTATGCATACTTACTTACGTTGATGATATGAGATATTATGTGTTGCTGAGATATGATGTGCAGGATTGTCGCAATTGAATAGCCGGGGGGTTTTATGTAAGATGAGAGTTTTATATTTTCATTCATGTAAATTCAAATGTAATGTAATATTCTTTTATTTGGGGCACTTCCGGGTTGAGGTTGTGTCACCAGTGTTGTATATTATTTACTTTTCCGCATTAGGATCGACCCAAGGAGGGGAGCACAGGTGACCGGGTTCTGGGGTTCAGTGGGAGGCCATCTCGAGGAGTCGAGACCGGGTCTCCTAAACTCCAGAATTGGTAGGGTCGCTTGTCGCTCTCGTAGGGGTCCAGGGTGTGGGCTTGGCTATTCATCGCGACTGTGGAATCCGTATTTTCTATTTTGGCTAAATACTAAATACGGACGTCCTAGTATATCCCACATTATATCTATGTTTCTGCTGCGATATCTGTGATGTGATCATTAGATATGTTCTGTGATGGATACAGTATATAGTATATATGATATATTATATAGGCGTTACTTATGTTTTACACCCGTGCTAGCACTGCCCTGCTCTGCCGTTAGTTACCTAACCTAACGGTGCACGAGGGGACATCGAGGCGAATGCGGATGGCATAAGCGTACGTCGTATTTATCTGTGATGTTTAGGTGACTTAAATGATGGGACTTCATTAATGTGATTAATGAAAGAAAAGAAACCTAAAAGATGTTGTAGAATCAAATTTTAAAATAAAAGGGTAGCTACTGTTAGTTATATGTATGCCCTAGAGGCCATTACTGTACATGGGATGTATATTGTAGTGGATGCTGGGACATATATAGGAAGGACTTTCTCGCTCGACATGATAGTACGCTATCTGGTTGCACTTTGTCTTAACATGTATACTTTCTGTCTCTCTGATTACATGTTGATAAAGCCCATAGGATGTGTGCTCGACTTCCAGGACTATGATGTAGATCATACTAGTGGGGCCTGGGTAGTCCATGAGTACATCCTTGAATTGTTCCTAGTCGAGGGAATATCGAGACGGGGCATCGATATTCCAGAGTAGACTAGCGCATATCTTCTCGACCCATGCGATGGGCGATGGATGATCCCATATCCATTGGTGTTTGACATCGAAGATGGTATGCGGGTGCTCAGTGGAGACTGGGTACACTGAACGGACTCGCCGAGAACTCCCAGATGGTATTATACCTCACGTCAGATGGCAGTTCTCTGGTGACACTGGTACAGCTTAGTCTGTTGACCCGAGATCGTCATAGAGTCTTGTGTGTCTCCCACTGTGCTTTGATTTCCACCCTACCACGGCTCTACTGAGTTGTGCAAACAGGTGGTTTTTGGGTACAGTCCCGATTCACATGGAGGCAATGAGCGATAGGAGGGGATTCGTCTCTCCCGGTATTGGGGGTTGATGTTGTGCTATGCTCGACTGGCCATAACAGGAAATCCCTGGCCAGGGTTGCAGTGATATACTGGTAAGAGTTATCAGTAGTTTCACGAATGTTATGGACCCTGCGTCGGCATGACTTATCGAGCTATTGGGGTCTGACGTTTACCACCCCTAAGCGAGATATGCGACATATCAGACGAACAGACCGGACTATACGGTAGTGTTACTGGTCGGATTCACTGGAGTGTGAGCGGGCTTGCTCGTCGATCTTCAGATCGCTCAATACCCGGGTGGCCGTTACGTTTAGCAGACCGCTTGCGGCTTGTGGATGTTTGATATGATCATCATCCGCTGCCGGCGTATTGACGAGTCTTTAGAGTCCTACACAGAGGTTTCCTGGCTCAAGCGAAACGAAATAGGAGCGCATATGAGATATGTGCAGGACCGAGAATAATGCGTGTATGTGATACCGTATTCTATTCTCGCGATAAATGTATCGAATGGTTGTATGCGATATAACCTAGTTATCGATTCAAGCGTTGATTCGATAAGCCGATATATTGTATACTAGTCGGTTGTGTGCGACATAACCGGATCATTGAATCAAGTGTTGATATTAATGATTTAATGCATATTTATATATATGATATATTACTTTGCATCAACTAGTATCGGTTTACTTAAGATGGATTTTCTCGCTCGGGTGTGCGCATTGCATATGCGATATGTTTATGTGCACATGGATGTATCATGTTTGATGATGCATACCACTTTGGTTAAGTGTAAAGTTTGAACCATGGTTGTATTTATGTTTAGGGTTTTATTTTCTTAATTATTCATTTTATTCTTTTTGATAAATGAATAAAAGAAATGAGAAAAGAATGGTTGCTAGTTTTGTTGTTTAGTTGAAACTTCATGAAGCTTTGACCTAAGTCCACCATTCTTATCTCATTCTTAACCCTAACCATTCAACTAACCTTGGTTAACTCTCTACACTTTACCATGGTTCACTTATGATAAGAATTGATAATTCTTTTCTTTTTGGATTAATCTTTTATTATCATTATTCTTCTTCTTCTTCATTCTTCAAGTGAAGAAGCTTGAGGTCATCAATGGTAGATTGATGTTTTGAGTGAGAAATCCAATTCCAAAGTTTACCCACATCCTATTTCTTCATCCTCTACCTCTTGCCAAGAAGTAGAGTGTGTTTCCTTCACAAGATTTTAGGGTTTGGTGAAGGTCGAGCTTGATTTAGCGATGCCTCGACGTAGATCATCTTCGGCATGGACGTCGACGACCTAGCTCGCTTTCTCTCCGACGAAGCCGACTTTAGAGCCCGGATTTCTTTTGGACAGCGGAGACGACTTCGTTGCGGAGCTATGGAGGTAGAGCACCGGATCTACAAAGGTTGTATGTCCGTTCCTTTAGTTAAATTGTTAACTAGTTTATGTTTCGCCTAAATATCTAGTAAACGATCCGTGGTCGGGTTTGTAGGCACCATATTTTTTGAAATTGCCATGGTTGATGGCTTTGGAGACCTCACTAGGGTGCCTAGGAACCCTACAGTGGTATCAGAGCCTAGCTAGAGCCTTAGGCGATCCCCGGACGGAATTAGAAACCCGATCGAACCAAAATCCCATTGCAAAATTGCTCTCTGTACTTTTTTCAAAACTGTTGATTTTTGGCAATTAAAAATATCCAGAAAAACAAGCAGGCTTTTTTAAGAATTACTGTGAAATTTGGTACCCTAATTCCACAATAGCGCGGCGGAAGCGCCGCACAAAGGGGGTTTGCGCGGAGGAAGGGCCGCCAATAAGAAGCCGACACGTGTCAAATTTCACAGTAACTCGTAAAATTCAATGCTCATTTTCCTGGAATATTTAAACTGAACTCAAGAGTTGAGTTGTTCTGAGTTGTTTTGGGAATCATTGTTTCGATCGGAAAGTCTAATTCTGTCCATGTGTTTTCCGGATAAATTTTAGAATATGTTAAAAAGTTCGACCGGATATAAATACCCGATTTTTCCCCTGTCGGGAAATTTCCAAGTGTTGGATTTTTCCGTAGTTTAACGACGTTCTAAGTAGTGCAAGTAACGCGATGGTCCCTCTAGAAGACACAAACCTTAACTCGATTATGTGACCGTCTTGAACTGCCCTTTGAACCTTCGGGTTTGGGGCAGTACGGCGTGCCACATGTGAGGCGTTGGCTTGACCCTTCTACGGCTGGATCGTTGGTACTGAGGCACGAACGGAATGTTGTTAGACTTGTTTCATGTGTTGATCTGTTTCGGGAAAACTTGGGTGTTCGATTGTTCGATCGAAAAGTTTAACATTTTCTGTTTATCTGGAATGGGATACAATAATTGGAATTCACAAAAGTTATGAGATAACTAAATGAATGTTATAAACACAGCAGTTTAGTCTCACTTGATCGGTTGCCACGGAATTTTGATGTGATCAAAAGTCCGTCGCAGTCACGTAGCGTACGCGGATACTCGCCGGGTAAACTTAATAGACAGCCTCGCTCCATAGCCCCGACCAAGTGACTGTAGGAGAACCCCGTCGCCGAAAGCATCCGTTCGGGTGCTCGCGGTGGCGGTGTTCCGCCTTGATGCACTTCGTCGACGGTATCGGGGGTGCGGCCGTCTACTGAAGTTTGCGACGAGCATTCGATCAGCATGTCGGGAATCTTGTTGAATTGCCCGACTTGATATTGAAAAGAGTTTTCGATAATGAGACTAAAATGCGGGGTTTATAATTGTTAGGCATGCGATGTCTAAGTAATTCATTTGGTCAGGCATGCGATGTCTGAGGTGGTTGCGGATTCCAACTGTTGTAGTTTTACACTTTCTTTTCTGTGACCGTAAGTGTAATGTGTGATATCGCCGGTTTCGTTGCTATATGTCAACGACAATTGGGATGCGCATATTTACTTACGTTGATGACATGAGATGTTATGTGTTGCTGGATATGTTATATTGGATCGTCGTGTTTGAATAGCCGGGGTTTTTTATGTGAGATGAGTGTTTTTCTTTTTCATTCATGTAAAAACTTGTATGTAATATTCTTTTATTTGGGGCACTTCCAGGTTGCGGAAGTAGTCACCATTTGTATATTATTTACTTTTCTGCACTAGGATAGACCCAAGGAGGGGAGCACAAGTAACCGGGTTCTGGGGTCCAGTGGGAGACCAACTCGAGGAGTCGAGTCCGGGTTTCCTAACCCTAGAATTGGCAGGGTTGCTTGCCGCTCTCGTAGGGGTCTAGGGGTGTGGGATAGGCTATTCATCACGACCGTGGAATCCGTGTTTTATACTGGCTCGTATTGAAAACACGGACGTCCTAGTATATCCAATATTTCATATGTTTCTTCTGCTGTGTTTTATCTGTGATCATGCGATGTTCTGTGTTCTGTGACAGGTATTATATATAGTATATATGATATATTATATAGACGTTGCTTATGTTTTACACCCGCGCTAGCCCTGCCTCGCTCTGGCGTTAGTTACCTAACCTAACGGTGCAGACGGGACATCGAGGCGAATGCGGATGGCATAAGCGTACGTTATATCTATCTGTGATGTTTAGGTAATATAAATGATGGGATATTCATTAATGAGATTAATGAAAGAAAATAAACCTAATTGATGTTGTGGAATCGAATTTCAAAATAAAACAGGTAGCTACAGTTCTTGCTTTGCATCGCGGTGTTCATTATAGAACATCCTGCACCTTATTCGATGAGGAAAGGACCGAGATCCCTTCACCGGGAGTGACTCCTTTAGCAATAACTGGCAGATGCTACAACCCTCGGTTTGTCTTTGATTGCTTCTATAGTTTCCGCTTTCCACAGTGATATATATGATATATCCCGCACCTCATTCGACGAGGAAAGGGCCGACGATCCCTTCACCGGGAGTGACCCCTTTAGCAAAACTAGAAAAGCTTCAAAAACATTCCATTTAAAAACCATTTGATTCCGCAACGAGATCAAGTTCAAAGCGTTAAAGGTTTTCACAAAAACCAGCCGCAACCCTCCGTCATTTTAGGAAGTAGAGTACTTAGTATTCGTGCTGTGTTTGTTGACCATAGTCAAGGCACAGTGTACGGTAGCTAAGTGATGTCTTCCTACATCGCATATGATGCGATTAGTTAGGACAGTCGCGTGACTTTGTTGACCTTAGTTAAGGGTCATGTGGGTGGGTCTAATTAATCACGAAATGACGGGTAGAACTTGACTAGTACTTATGATTTGTTGATCATAGTTAAGGTCATAGGTGCTAGGGGTAAAAACCTTTATCGGGAGTTTCAAGTGTTGAAACTTGCAATGAGATTGCATACCTTCTATGTGATAGTTGGATCCCGATACCCGCTGCGAGTAAGAGTTACTCCTGGGAGAGTTTTATACATTACAATTAGCCAATCAAGTAGGTGTCTAGAAAGGTGTCAACGGGGTTACGCCTCTGGGAAAACGAGGTTTACATTAATTAGGTTCGTGCGAAAGCACGGGGGACCTCCCTCAAAGTACCGACACTGGCCTGGCTGAAAGATTGGCGAACTTGTAGTGTGTAATTAATCCCGGCTAGTCTTTCCTTTTAGGGTTTGAAGGAAGATTTGATAAAAAGCAGTGGGAGCCATCCTGATTAGATAAAATAAAAACCAATCTATTCTTGACAGAGCGCACGCTGAGTGTTTTTCTTCTCTCTCTCTCCTGGTAGCGACCATATCACGCCTTAATCAAGATAATAATACGGATTATTGACCGAACCCGCTTGTTATACTGAGCTGGGGAACGTTGGTCCCGCTCCAACTTATAATTGTTATAAAACAGAGCAGGAAATAGGGGAATACCAGAATTCCTATGCCGCCCAAACGAAGAAAGTGCATATGATGCATCTCCTTCGGGTGTGTTCATTACAACGAACTGTTTCTCAGTATCCTCTGCATCCTGGGTATATGATACCGGATCAGGATCCCAGATATGTAATCTGTTACATAGGGCTACAAAAAGGTAGAAAAACTGAGAACGGGTGATAAGTTTCATGAGACAGAAACCGGGGCAAGTGTTGCAGCCAAGTCTGTTGGTCACTGTCACCCTGTATTACCAATACATTGATTCTGAACAAATGCTATTAGATGCCGAACCTGATATACAAAATCATATCAGTCTCTTTATTAGTAAAGAAATGATAAAATTTTGTATAGTTGGATAATGTTTTGAACATTTCCTATATCAAAAGTTGATCGGTTCAGGTGCGTTATCTAAAAGCATTGATGTTCTAAATCAAACTACAATTCTTGGTATATGAAACACACACAAGAGGAAGAGTTCAGAAATGAACGGATTCTTCTGGAGGTATTGTAGACTAGGTCAGATCAATGTGACCCGACTGGCTGAAGTTACATTTAGATGTATATTTAAATCGTTTTGAATTTACATCTTGTGCAACTTGCCAATCATGTCACAAAGATTAGATGACCATAGCTCTGTTTACTAGAAACAGAGAAAGAGTTAGTAAACTCTTGGGACCGATACATGATGATGTATGTAAGGTCTCCTGTCTACACATGCCAGGACTGGTTCTTTATACTTCATTATATTCTCTGATAATCTCTCAAGATTCAGTCGTATGTTCCTACTGAAACATAAGTCCGAAGCTTTTGAGGTATTCACAGAATATAAGTTAGAAGTAGAGAACCAATAACAGGGTATAAGTATTAAGTCCTATGATGAGATCAGAGAGGAGAATACTTGTGCATAGAATTACTGGACCTTTCTAAAGGAGAATGAGATTCTCTCTCAGTATTACTCCTCCGTATATGCCATAGCACGATGGTATATCGGGGTGGAGCAATTACACCCTATGTGATAAGGTGTGCTCTATGATGAGTACTACTGAGTTACCTTTTTCCTTTTGGGAGTTATGCACTTGAGAAGCTGCATACCTATTGAATTAGGTTTGAATCAAATCACTGCCTACCACTCCATATAAGATATGGTATGGGAAGAACCTATCTCTTAAGTAAGTTAAGATTTGGGATTGTCCGGCCTATGTCAAAAGCAAAATCCGGACAAGATCGAGGCAAGATCAGTTCTGTTGAACTGGAAAGGTTCCAGCTGTACAAAACTGCTAATGATTTGGTAGAACCAAAGAATTCAATAGTTTCCGACGAACCTCAGCCTCTCCGCCGATCTAGTAGGGTTCCTCATCCGCCTGAGAGATACCTCCGTTTCTCGATGACAGTGGGAGCAAGGATTGCATCATGAGATGATGACCCAATTAGTTTCGAGCAGGCCATCGAGAGTAGGGACTCTGTAAGAATGGCTGGATGCTTAGCGGTCTGAGATGGAATCCATATACACCAACAAAGTATGGACTTTGGTTGCTATATCTGAAGGGTTAAATCCCCATCAGGAGCAAGTATATCTTGAGAAGATTACTTGGTGTAGATGGAAAAGTTGAGACTTTCAATGCTAGGCTTGTTAAAGGTTTTAGTCATCAACCAGGCGTGGATAATGATGAAACCTTTTTCCAGTAGCTATGCTTAAGTCTATCCAGATCCTACTTACCACGGCTACATACCATGACTGTGATATCTGGTGGTTGGGTGCCATGACTACTTTTCTAAATACTGATTTAGAAGAGAACGTCTATAAGAACACAGCCAGAGGTCTTCGTAAACAGTGGGAGCAGCGGAAACGTGTGCAAGTTGCTTTACATAATGAAGCAGGCATCGCGGAGTTGGAACGTCTGTTTTGATGTGATAGTCAAAGTGTTTGACTTCATCAAAATGGTAGACAAACCTTGTATGTACAAAAGGGTAGTAGAGAGTAATGTGGTCATCTTCGTATTGTACGAAGACAACATACTCTTGATAGGAAGAAAGTTTCCTATACTACGATCGATCAATCTCCTATTATCACTAAGATTCCCCAAATAGGATCAAAATGATACCTACTAAATCCTGGATTTTGGATCTATGAGATAGATCTAAATGGATGTTAGAATACTCACTAGATGTAGTGAGATGGTATCAATCGATCCTGGGGAGAATCACTGGAAGTGTTCCAGGGTGATAAAGACGACTGAATGTCAGTCACAGGCACTGTCTTTACCCTCAGTAAAGGGACGGTATGTTGGAAGAGTTCCAAGCTCGATACCGTGGCAATCTAGACGATAAAGGCTGGTAACATCGCTATTAAAGATACTACCAAAGAGGCTGTTTGGGTGTATATTAGTTCATAAGATGAACTAGGTTCCTGCCATTGTAGGACAATGGAAGCGTGGTTTCGACCCTGGAACCCTGGTCCCATCAGTGGCCCAGACAAATTCTGAGGAAGCATCACCTGATCATAGAGATAGTTGATCTCCAGGGTGATCGAGGTTAGGAGAGAAGACTCAGAGGACAACACGGCGGATCCACTCACGAAGGCCTTTTTCCCAAAGAGAGACTTTTTAGGGGATGGTTGAGTATGTGATACTGCAACCACTGCTACAGATGGCCCTAGTGCAAGTGGGAGATTGTTAGTTATATGTATGCCCTAGAGGCCATTACTGTACATAGGATGTATATTGTAGTGGATGCTGGGACATATATAGGAAGGACTTTCTCGCTCGACATGATAGTACGCTATCTGGTTGCACTTTGTCTTAACATGTATACTTTCTGTCTCTCTGATTACATGTTGATAAAGCCCATAGGATGTGTGCTCGACTTCCAGGACTATGATGTAGATCATACTAGTGGGGCCTGGGTAGTCCATGAGTACATCCTTGAATTGTTCCTAGTCGAGGGAATATCGAGACGGGGCATCGATATTCCAGAGTAGACTAGCGCATATCTTCTCGACCCATGCGATGGGCGATGGATGATCCCATATCCATTGGTGTTTGACATCGAAGATGGTATGCGGGTGCTCAGTGGAGACTGGGTACACTGAACGGACTCGCCGAGAACTCCCAGATGGTATTATACCTCACGTCAGATGGCAGTTCTCTGGTGACACTGGTACAGCTTAGTCTGTTGACCCGAGATCGTCATAGAGTCTTGTGTGTCTCCCACTGTGCTTTGATTTCCACCCTACCACGGTTCTACTGAGTTGTGCAAACAGGTGGTTTTTGGGTACAGTCCCGATTCACATGGAGGCAATGAGCGATAGGAGGGGATTCGTCTCTCCCGGTATTGGGGGTTGATGTTGTGCTATGCTCGACTGGCCATAACAGGAAATCCCTGGCCAGGGTTGCAGTGATATACTGGTAAGAGTTATCAGTAGTTTCACGAATGTTATGGACCCTGCGTCGGCATGACTTATCGAGCTATTGGGGTCTGACGTTTACCACCCCTAGGCGAGATATGCGACATATCAGACGAACAGACCGGACTATACGGTAGTGTTACTGGTCGGATTCACTGGAGTGTGAGCGGGCTTGCTCGTCGATCTTCAGATCGCTCAATACCCGGGTGGCCGTTACGTTTAGCAGACCGCTTGCGGCTTGTGGATGTTTGATATGATCATCATCCGCTGCCGGCGTATTGACGAGTCTTTAGAGTCCTACACAGAGGTTTCCTGGCTCAAGCGAAACGAAATAGGAGCGCATATGAGATATGTGCGGGACCGAGAATAATGCGTGTATGTGATACCGTATTCTATTCTCGCGATAAATGTATCGAATGGTTGTATGCGATATAACCTAGTTATCGATTCAAGCGTTGATTCGATAAGCCGATATATTGTATACTAGTCGGTTGTGTGCGACATAACCGGATCATTGAATCAAGTGTTGATATTAATGATTTAATGCATATTTATATATATGATATATTACTTTGCATCAACTAGTATCGGTTTACTTAAGATGGATTTTCTCGCTCGGGTGTGCGCATTGCATATGCGATATGTTTATGTGCACATGGATGTATCATGTTTGATGATGCATACCACTTTGGTTAAGTGTAAAGTTTGAACCATGGTTGTATTTATGTTTAGGGTTTTATTTTCTTAATTATTCATTTTATTCTTTTTGATAAATGAATAAAAGAAATGAGAAAAGAATGGTTGCTAGTTTTGTTGTTTAGTTGAAACTTCATGAAGCTTTGACCTAAGTCCACCATTCTTATCTCATTCTTAACCCTAACCATTCAACTAACCTTGGTTAACTCTCTACACTTTACCATGGTTCACTTATGATAAGAATTGATAATTCTTTTCTTTTTGGATTAATCTTTTATTATCATTATTCTTCTTCTTCTTCATTCTTCAAGTGAAGAAGCTTGAGGTCATCAATGGTAGATTGATGTTTTGAGTGAGAAATCCAATTCCAAAGTTTACCCACATCCTATTTCTTCATCCTCTACCTCTTGCCAAGAAGTAGAGTGTGTTTCCTTCACAAGATTTTAGGGTTTGGTGAAGGTCGAGCTTGATTTAGCGATGCCTCGACGTAGATCATCTTCGGCATGGACGTCGACGACCTAGCTCGCTTTCTCTCCGACGAAGCCGACTTTAGAGCCCGGATTTCTTTTGGACAGCGGAGACGACTTCGTTGCGGAGCTATGGAGGTGGAGCACCGGATCTACAAAGGTTGTATGTCCGTTCCCTTAGTTAAATTGTTAACTAGTTTATGTTTCGCCTAAATATCTAGTAAACGATCCGTAGTCGGGTTTGTAGGCACCATATTTTTTGAAATTGCCATGGTTGATGGCTTTGGAGACCTCACTAGGGTGCCTAGGAACCCTACAGCTACAGTTTTGCTTTGCATAGCGGTATATATGATATACCCTGCACCTTATTCGATGAGGAAAGAGCCGAGATCCCTTCACCGGGAGTGACCTCTTTAGCGAAACTGGTAGATGCTACAACACTCGATTTGTCTTTTGATTGCTTCTATAGTTTCTGCTTTGCACAGTGATATATATGATATATCCCGCACCTCATTCGACGAGGAAAGGGCCGATGATCCCTTCGCCGGGAGTGACCCCTTTAGCAAAACTAGAAAAGCCTCAAAATCACTCCATTTCAAAACTTCACTTGATTCTACAACGATATCAAGTTCATTACGCAATAGGTTTTCAGAAAAACCTGTCGTAGCCCTCCGTCATTTCAGATAAGTTGTATATAGTATTCGTGCTACATTTGTTGGCTTTCGTCAAGGTGTAGTGTGCGGTAGCTATATGCTGTTTATCTGCTGCATATGATGTGACTGGATTAGGGTAGTCGTACGGCTTTGTTGGCTTTTGTCAAGGGTCGTGCGGGTGGGTTTAATTCAGTCAAGAAATGTACAGGTTGAACTTGACTAGCGGGCTGTGGTTTGTTGGCTTTCGTCAAGGTCATAGCACGTTAGGGGCAAAACATTATCGGGAATTTCAAGTGTTGAAATTTGCAATGAGATTGCATACCTTCTATGAGATAGTTGGATCCCGATACCCACTGCGAGTAATTGTTACTCCTGGGAGAGTTTTACACAGGACAATTAGCCGATCAAGTAGATGTCTATAAAGGTGTCAACGGGGTTACACCTCTGGGAAAACGAGGTTTACTTTAATTAGGTCCGTGCGAAAGCACGGGGAACCTCCCTCAAAGTACCGACACTGGCCTGGCTGAAAGATCGACGAAGTTGTAAGGTGTAATTAATCCCGGCTAGTCTTTCCTTTTAGGGTTTGAAGGAAGATTTGATAAAAACCAGTGGGAGCCATCCTGATTAGATAAGATAATAACCAATCTGATCTTGCAAGAGCATACGCTAAAATGTTTTCTTCTCTCTCTCTCCAGGTAGCGACCATGTCATGCCTTAATCAAGATAATAATATGGATGTATTGACCGAACCCGCATGTTATACTGTGCTGGGGAACGTTGGTTCCGTTCTTTCTTATAAGAGTTATAGGATTGAACAGGATATAGGGGAATACCTGGATTCCCATGCCACCCGAATGAAGAAAGTACATGTTGATGCATTTTCTTTGGGTGTGTTCGTTACAGAGAACTGTTTCTCCATTTGCCCTACGTCCTGGGTATTAGATACCGGGTCAGGATCCCATATATGTAATCAGTTACATGGGCTCAGGAAAAGTAGAGAACTTGGAGAAGGTGATAAAGACATTAGAGTTGGAAATGGTGCAATTGTTGCAGCTAAGACTGTCGGGGAATATCACCTTGCATTACCAACTGGTAATACATTGGTTCTGAACGAATGCTATTACATGCCAAACCTGATATGCAACATTATATCGGTTTCTTTGTTGAGTAAAGAGGGATATAATTTTGTATTATAAGATAATGTTATGAACATTTTCCGTAACCAAATGTTGGTTGGATCAGGCACGTTGTGCAATGGCATTTATGTTCTAAATCAATCAACAGTTCTGAGCATAACAAACACACACAAGAGGAAGAGTTCAGAACTGAATGAATCCTTCTTGTGGCATTGTAGACTGGGTCACATCAATGCGACATGACTGGCTAAGTTGCATAAGGATGGATATTTGAAACAGTTCGAATTTTCATCTTATGACACTTTCCAGTCATGTCTCAAAGGCAAGATGACCAAAACTCCGTTTACGGGACACAGAGAAAGAGTTACCGAACTCTTGGGACTGATACATAGTGATGTATGCGGTCCCATGTCTACACATGCCAGGGATGGTTCTTCGTACTTCATTACATTCACTGACGATCTCTCAAGATACGGACATGTGTTCTTAATAAGACATAAGTCTGAAACTTTTGAGAAATTTAGAGAATATAAACAAGAAGTCGAGAACCAAACCGGAAAAAGTATTAAAATCCTTCGATCTGATCGAGGAGGTGAATACTTGAGCAGTGAATTCCTGGACTTCCTAAAAGAGAATGGGATTCTCTCTCAGCTGACTCCTCCATATACACCACAGCACAACGGTGTATCAGAACGGAGGAACCGCACCCTATTAGATATGGTGCGCTCCATGATGAGCACAGCTGAGTTGCCTATTTCCTTCTGGGGGTATGCGCTTGAAACAGCCATACATCTATTGAATATGGTCCCCACCAAATCTGTGCCTACCACTCCATATGAGATATGGAAAGGGAAGAGGCCATGTCTTAACTATGTTAAGATATGGGGTTGTCCAGCCTATGTCAAACGACAAAATCTGGACAAACTCGAGGCACGGTCTGTTCTATGCAAATTTATAGGATATCCCAAGAATTCACAAGGGTATATCTTCTACCACCCTGAGGAACAAAGAGTGTTTGTTTCTCGGCATGCCACCTTTTTAGAAAAGGAATTTCTTGAAAAAGAGATTAGTGGTCATGAGGTAGAACTGGAAGAGGTTCCAGCTACAAAAGCTACAACAGAAGATCTGGTGGAACCAGAGGATTCCGTAGTTCCCAATGAACCCCAGCCACTCCGCCGATCTAGTAGGGTTCCTCGCCAACCTGAGAGATACTATGGTTTTCTCATGGATGGTGGGAGCGAGGTTGCATCATGGAGGATGATGACCCAACTAGCTTCGAGCAGGCCATCACGAGTGGGGACTCGGTGAAATGGCTGGATGCTATGCGTTCCGAGATGGAATCCATGTACACCAACAAAGTATGGACTTTGGAAGATGCTCCTGAAGGGGTAAAACCCCTTGGGAGCAAGTGGATCTTCAAGAAAAAACTTGGTGTAGATGGGAAAGTGGAGACTTTCAAAGCTAGACTTGTTGCAAAGGGTTTTCGTCAAAGACCAGGTATGGAATATGACGTAACCTTTTCTCCAGTGGCTATGCTTAAATCCATCCGGATCATGCTTGCCATCGCTGCATATCATGATTACGAAATCTGGCAAATGGATGTTAAGACCGCCTTTCTAAACGGTGATTTAGAAGAGTGCGTGTACATGACTCAGCCAGAGGACTTCGTAGACAGTGGGAGCAGCGAGAAGGTGTGCAAGCTGCTTAAATCCATTTATGGATTAAAGTAAGCATCATGGAGTTGGAACATCTGCTTTGACGTCGTTATCAAAGAGTTTGATTTCGTCAAAAACCCAGATGAACCTTGTATCTACAAGAAGGTGGCAGAGAGTAAGGTTGTCTTCCTCGTATTGTACGTGGACGACATACTCTTGATAGGAAATGATATTCCTATGCTGCAATCGGTCAAGCTCTTCTTATCACAAAGATTCTCAATGAAAGATCTTGGTGATGCCTCCTGCATATTGGGAATTAGTTTCTATAGAGATAGATCCAAACGGATATTGGGATTGTCCCAATCCAGGTAAATTGACACCATACTAAAGAGGTTTAGTATGGAAGAATCCAAGCGTGGGAACTTGCCTACGATCTCTGGAGTCACTCTCTCCAAAGAGATGTCTCCCAAGACTGATTTGGAGAGAGCTCGCATGCAAGGGATACCCTATGCTTCAGCTGTAGGCTCTATCATGTACACGATGCTGTGTACCAGACCCGATGTAGCATATTCACTAAGTGTAGTGAGCAGGTATCATGCTGATCCTGGAGAGAGTCACTGGACAGCTGTGAAGAGCATTCTCAAGTACTTACGAAGGACTAAAGAGATGATCTTGGTGTATGGTAACGGAGAACTCCAAGTGGAGTCCTTTACCGATTCGAGCTTCCAGAGTGATAAGGACGACTCTAAGTCGCAGTCGGGATTTGTCTTTACCCTTTACGGAGGGGCGGTTAGCTGGAAGAATTCCAAGCAGGAAACCGTGGCAGACTCGACGATGGAGGCTGAATACATCGCTGCCAACGATGCTGCCAAAGAGGCTGTCTGGATCAAGAAGTTCATTACTGAACTTGGAGTGCTTCCATCCATTGAGCATCCAATACCTTTGTATTGCGATAACAATGGAGCGGTGGCTTTGGCCAAGGAACCCAGGTCCCATCAGCAATCCAGGCATATTCTGAGGCGGTATCACCTGATCCGGGAGATAGTTGATCGCCGGGAGATCGAGGTCAGAAGGGTTGACACGAAGAACAACAGAGCGGATCCACTCACGAAGGCCATTCCCCAGATACAGTTTGAGAGACTCTTCGGGATGCTCGGGATGCGATACTACAGCAGTTGGCCCTAGTGCAAGTGGAAGATTGTTAGTTGTTTGTATGCCCTAGAGACCAGTATTGTACAGATGATGTATTTTATATTGGATGCTTGGACATATATAGAGATGACTTTCTTGCTCGATATGATAGTATGCTATCTGGTTGCTCTTTATCTTAACATGTATACTAATCTCTTTAAACTGTCTTATAGTTACATGTTGGTAAAGCCCTTAGGATGTGTACTTGACTACCTGGACTATGATGCGGATCATACTAGTGGGGACATGGTAGTCCATAAGTACATCCTTCAAGGTCCCTAGTCGTAGGTGTATCGAGATGGGGCATCGATATACCAGTGTAGACTAGCGTATACGCTTCTCGACCCATGAGATGGGTGATGGATGATCCCATATCCATTGGTGTTTGACATCAGAGATGGTATACGGGTGCTCAGTGGAGACTGGGTACACTGACGGACTCGCCGAGAACTCCCAGATGGTATTATACCTCACGTCAGATGGCAGTTCTCAGGTGACACTTGTGCAGGTTAGTCTGTAGACCCGAGATCGTCATAGAGCCTTGTGTGATTCCCACTGTGCTTTGATCTCCACCTTACCACGTCCATGAGGGTGTGCAAAACGGTGGTTTTTGGGTACAGTCCCGAGTCACATGGAGGCAATGAGCGATAGAAGGGGTTTCGTCTCTCCCGGTATTGGGGGTTGATGTTGCGCTGTGCTCGATTGGCCGTAACAGGGAAGTCCCTGGCCAGGGCTGATTCAGAGATTTGCTAGTAAGTGTTACCAGTAGTTTCTCGACCCGTTATAAGCCTCACATCGGCACGACTTATCCGTTATTGGGGTCTGACGTTTACCATCCCTAGACTTGATATGCGACATATCAGACGAGGGGACCAGACTGTACGGGAAGTGTTGCCGATCGGCTCGACGAGAGTTATAGCAGGTCCGCTTGTTCTCTTCTGATCGTTCAATACCCGGGTGGCCGTTACGTTTAGCTGACCGCTTGCAGCTTGGGGTGCTTGATATGATCATCACCCACTGCCGGCGTATTGACGAGTCTCAGAGACCCACAATGGAGTTTCCTAGTCCAGGCGAAACGTTGTGGTGCGCGTATGTGATATGCGCATGGACCCGATTAAAATGCGCGTATAGGATACCTTATATTGATCGGGCGGCTTGCTTTTGGTAGGGGTCATATATGATATGGCCGGATTGATAAATCAAGTGTTGATTTATCATTTAACCATTAGCTTCTCACTTGAAATCCTTTCTTGAGTTAGTTGGATGTATGCATGCATGTATGCCTTCTTTTTTATTCATGAACATATGGATGTACATATACACATACATACATACATACATCTTTCATGGTTGATTATACAAGGAAATGGTGGCAATATAAGACTCACACCATGGGTTTTTTATATGGAATATTATTGTATTTAAGCTAAAAACAAAAGGAAAAAGAAATGGGTTTGTTTTGGATTGTTTCTACACTCTTCTTGACCTAACCTCACTCACCCACCATTTAACCATGGTTTACTCTTCCTTTTAGTTTTTAACTCAAGTACAAAAATGATTCAACCATGGTTTAAGATGAGAGATAGAAAATATATATTGATATATTTTTTCTATTTTCTTCAAGAGTTGAACTTATCATCTTCTAAAAAGCCATCATCTTCATCAACCTCTCACATTTTTTGCTCTCTAGTTCTTTGTAGTGAGCAATATACTCATCAAGATTGGATTTTGAAGTGAGAAAGAGAACCACAACACCATTCTACACAAGTTTAGCCCACTTGTTTAGAGTGTTAGCTTGATTTCGTTCACTTGATTGGATAAAGTTGCAAGCTTGGACAAAGCGGACTCCGGGTGGATCATCGGTGACCTCGAAGAGTTCAAGCGGAGCTTTTTCAAACCCTAAGTAGCCGAGGAGTCTAGCGTAGAGAGCTACAAAGGTTGTACTCTCTAAACCCTAGCTTTTCTTTTCATATGTTGACGTGAAACTTTTGAAACCCTAATTTTTCTAGGAACGATCCCATGCTTGTTAACTTAGCACCCTAAAGACTCCACCTTTGGTTCATGTGATGCTTCCAAACCCTTCATGAGGTGCTAGGCTAACCTATCAACATCCACTATCATATAATGGCCTCTAGGGTATACATATATCCAACAATCTCCCACTTACACTAAGGCCAGTTATTGGCGTATCTCATACCCAACATCTCAAAAAGCCGCTCATGCTACGGCTGAGGGAGGGCCTTGGTCCGCAGTGTTATTCTTTATGTCTACTCTCCTAATCTCGATCTCTCGGCGATCTACAATCTCCCGGATCAAATGAAAACGCCTCAGGATGTGTCTGGACCGCTGATGGGACCTAGGCTCCTTGGCTAACGCCATAGCCCTATTATTATCACAATACAATGGTATTGGGTCAATAATGGTTGGAACTACTCCTAGCTCCGAGATGAACTTCCTCATCCAGACGGCTTCCTTGGCGGCATCATTCGCAGCAATGTATTTAGCTTCCATCGTAGAGTATGCAACGGTATCCTGTTTGGAACTCTTCCAACTTACCGCCCCTCCATTGAGGGTAAATACAAACCCAGAGATAGATTTGCTGTCGTCCTTATCACTATGGAAGCTCGAATTGGTAAAGGCCTCCATTTGAAGATCTCCATTACCATACACTAAGAACAATTCTTTAGTCCTTTGCAAGTACTTAAGAATGTTCTTCACAGCTATCCAGTGATTCTCCCCTGGGTTGGATTGATACCTGCTTATTACACTAAGTGCATAAGCTACATCTGGGC
Organism: Agapanthus africanus; assembly: GCA_030015575.1. NCBI lineage: Eukaryota > Viridiplantae > Streptophyta > Magnoliopsida > Asparagales > Amaryllidaceae > Agapanthus > Agapanthus africanus. The sequence continues at coordinate 114,450,902 of CM057340.1, read as the reverse complement.
GTGTACATAACATCGCATACATTATAGATCCTACTGCCAAAGAATAGGGTATAATGCTCATGCGAGCTCTCTCTTCATCGGTCTTTGGGCAAAAGTCCTTGGAGAGAGTGACTCCATGGCAAGCGGGTAAGGCATCCCGCTAGGAGTCTTCCATACTAAACCTTTTTAGGATGGTGTTGATGTACCTAGTTTGGGACAATCCCAATAACCTCTTGGATCTATCCCTATAGATCCGAATGCCCAGAATGTATGTGGCATCACCAGGTCCTTCATGGAGAACCTTAGTAATAAGAAAGATTTGACCGACTGTAGCATAGGAATATCATTTCCTATCATAAGAATGTCATCTACGTATAATACGAGGAATGTGACAGCTCTTCCTACAGTCTTCTTATGAACACAAGGTTCATCTAGATTTTTTATGAAATCAAACTCTTTGATAACATCATCAAAACAGATGTTCCAACTCCGTGATGCCTGCTTTAATCCATAAATGAATTTAAGCAATCTACATGCTTTTCCGCTGCTCCCACTATCAATGTGTTAGTTGTATGTATGCCCTAGAGGCCATTACTGTACATAGGATGTATATTGTAGTGGATGCTGGGACATATATAGGGAGGACTTTCTTGCTCGACATGATAGTATGCTATCTGGTTGCTCTTTACCTTAACGTGTATACTGATTGTCTCTCTGTTACATGTTGGTAAAGCCCTTAGGATCTGTACTTGACTACCTGGACTATGATGCGGATCATACTAGTGGGGACTTGGTAGTCCATAAGTACATCCTTCACAGTCCCTAGTCGTGGGTGTATCGAGACGGGGCATCGATATACCAGAGTAGACTAGCGTATGCCTTCTCGACCCATACAGATGGGCGATGGATGATCCCATATCCATCGGTGTTTGACATCAGAGATGATATACGGGTGCTCAGTAGAGACTGGGTACACTGGACGGACTCGCCGAGAACTCCCAGATGGTATTATACCTCACGTCAGATGGCAGTTCTCTGGTGACACTGGTACAGAGTAGTCTGTTGACCCAAGATCGTCATAGAGTCTTGTGTGGTTCCCACTGTGCTTTGATTTCCATCTTACCACGTCCAAGAGGGCGTGCAAAACGGTGGTTTTTGGGTACAGTCCCGAGTCACATGGAGGCAATGAGCGATAGGAGGGGATTCGTCTCTCCCGGTATATGGGGGTTGATGTTGCGCTGTGTTCGATTGGCTATAACAGGAAATCCCTGGCCAGGGTTGCTGAGATTTACTGGTAAGTGTTACCAGTAGTTTCTCGAACAGTTATAGACCTCATATCGACACGACTTATTGAGCTATTGGGGTCTGACGTATACCACCCCTAGGCGAGATATGCGACATATCAGACGATCAGACCGGACTGTACGGTAGTGTTACTGGTCGGATTCACTGGAGTGTGAGCGGGCTTGCTCGTCGATCTTCAGATCGCTCAATACCCGGGTGGCCGTTACGTTTAGCAGACCGCTTGCGGCTTGTGGATGCTTGATATGATCATCATCTGCTGCCGGCGTATTGACGAGTCTTTAGAGTCCTACACAGAGGTTTCCTGGCTCAAGCGAAACGAAATAGGAGCGCATATGAGATATGTGCGGGACCGAGAATAATACTGTATGCGATACTGTATTCGATTCTCGCGATGTGACATCGATCGGTTATATGCGATATAACCGGGTTATCGGATCAAGTGTTGATTCGATAAGATGTTACTAATGATACCCGTCGGTTATGTGCGTCATGACCGGGTCGTTAAATCAAGTGTTGATTTAATGATTTAATGCATAATTATATATTTGATATATTACTTTGCATTAACTAGTATCGGTTCACTTTGAATGGATTTTCTCACTCGGGTGTGCGCATTACATATGCGATATGATTTTTGTGCACTTGATTGTATCATGTTTGATGATACATATCTTTTTGTTAAGTGTAATGAATTAAACCTAGGTTAAATAAATGATTAGGGTTTTCTTTTATTCATTCATTTATATTTTCATTTGTATTTAAAAGATAAATGAGAAAAGGAAAAGAAGTCAAAAATGGTGGCTATTTTTGTTTTCAACTTGAAGCTTCATGAAGCTTTCTTCATGTCACCATTTTTGTCTCATCTCCTTTACCCTAACCATTCTTTAACCTTGGTCAATTCTCTACACTTAACTTGGGTTAAAATTATGATAAGAATAAAATTATTATTCTTTTTATAATAACTAATCATCTTCTTGCTTTCTTCTTCTTCTTCATGCTTCAAGTGAAGAAGCTTGAAGTCCATCAATGGTGATTGTTGGAAATGAGTGAGAAATCCAATTCTAAAGTCTACCCACTTCCTATTTCTTCATCCTCTACCTCTTGCCAAGTAGTAGAGTGTGTTTCCTTCACAAGTTTCATGACTTGGTGAAGGTGGAGCTTGATTCATCGATGCTTCGACGTAGATCATCTTCGGCATGGACATCGACGACCTGGCTTGCCCATTCTCCGACGAAGCCGACTCTAGAGCCCGGATTTGATTTGGACAGCGGAGACGACATCGTTGCGGAGCCGTGGAGGTGGAGCACCGGATCTACAAAGGTTGTATTTCCGTATTCTCTTTAGCTAAGTTGTTAGCTAGCTTTCTTTTCGCCTAGACATCTAGTTATCGATCCGTACACTAGGGTTTGTAGGCACCATATTTTTTGAAATTGCCATGGTTGATGGCTTGGGAGACCTCACTAGAGTGCCTAGGAACCCTGCAGTGGTATCAGAGCCTAGCTAGAGCCTTAGGCGAAGTCCAGACGGAAATTGAAGTCCGAACGAACCCGGAATTCCAAATCAAATATGCTCTCTGTACAATTTTTAAAATCTGGCATTTTTCCACATTAAAAATGTTCAGAAAAATCAGCAGGTGAATATGTGAAATACTGTGAAATTCGTGCCCCTGATTCCTCCATATTGCCGCGCTTCCGCGGCACGAGCTAGCCTCGTGCGGCGGTTGCGCGGCGGTACGGGCACTCTGTACTAGAATTTTTACACAGTATCTCATAATTATTAATTCTGGATTTTCTGGGTATTTTTAATATTTATTCCAGAGTTCAATTTTTCTGAGTTGATTTGGGGATTCGGTGTTTCGACCGGGATATCAAATTTTGTCTGTGTGGCTTTCCGGATAAATTTTAGGATATGTTAAAAAGTTTGACCGGATATAAATACCCACTTTTTCCCCTGTCGGGAAATTTCCAAGTGTTGGATTTTTCCGTAGTTTAACGACGTTCTAAGTAGTGCAAGTAACGCGATGGTCCCTCTAGAAGACACAAACCTTAACTCGATTATGTGACCGTCTTGAACTGCCCTTTGAACCTTCGGGTTTGGGGCAGTACGGCGTGCCACATGTGAGGCGTTGGCTTGACCCTTCTACGGCTGGATCGTTGGTACTGAGGCACGAACGGAATGTTGTTAGACTTGTTTCATGTGTTGATCTGTATCGGGAAAACTTGGGTGTTCGATTGTTCGATCGGAAAGTTTAACATTTTCTATTTATCTGGAATGGGATACAATAATTGGAATTCACAAAAGTTATATGATAACTGAATGAATGTTATAAACGTAGCAATTTAGTCTCACTTGATCGGTTGCCACGGAATTTTGATGTGATCAAAAGTCCGTCGCAATCACGTAGTGTACGCGGATACTCGCCGGATAAACTTAATAGACAGCTTCACTCCATAGCCCCGACCAAGTGACTGTAGGAGAACCCCGTCGCCGAAAGCATCCCTCCGGGTGCTCGCGGGTAGCGGTGTTCCGCCTTGGTGCACTTCGTCGACGGTATTGGGGGTGCGGCCGTCTACTGAAGTTTGCGACGAGCATTCGATCAGTGTGTCGGGAATCTTGTTGAATTACCCGACTTGATATTGAAAAGTGTTTTCGATAATGAGACTAAAATGCGGGGTTTATAATTATTAGGCATGCGATGTCTAAGTAATTCATTTGGTCAGGCATGCGATGTCTGAGGTGGTTGCGGATTCCAACTGTTGTAGTTTTACACTTTCTTTTCTGTGACCGTAAGTGTAATATGTGATATCGCCGGTTTCGTTGCTATATGTCAACGACAATTGGGATGCGCATATTTGCTTACGTTGATGACATATGATGTTATGTGTTGCTGGATATGTTATATTGGATCGTCGTGTTTGAATAGCCGGGGGTTTTTATGTGAGATGAGTGTTTTTCATTTTCATTCATGTAAAAACTTGTATGTAATATTCTTTTATTGGGGCGCTTCCAGGTTGCGGGAGTTGTCACCGTTTGTATATTATTTACTTTTCTGCACTAGGATAGACCCAAGGAGGAGGGCACAAGTAACCGGGTTCTGGAGTTCAGTGGGAGACCAACTCGAGGAGTCGAGTCCGGGTCTCCTAACTCCAGAATTGGTAGGGTTGCTTGCCGCTCTCGTAGGGGTCTAGGGGTGTGGGTTTGGCTATTCATAACGACCGTGGAATCCGTGTTTTATACTGGCTCGTATTGAAAACACGGACGTCCTAGTATATCCAATATTTCATATATTTCTTCTGCTGCGATATCTGTGATGAGATCATGTGATGTTTCTGTGATGGATATAGTATATAGTATATATGATATATTATATAGACGTTACTTATGTTTTACACCCGCGCTAGCCCTGCCCTGCTCTGCCGTTAGTTACCTAACCTAACGGTGCACGAGGGGACATCGAGGCGAATGCGGATGGCATAAGTGTACGTCATATCTATCTGTGATGTTTAGGTACTTAAATGATGGGACTTCATTAATATGATTAATGAATTAAAAGAAACCTAAGATGTTGTAGAATCGAATTTCAAAATAAAACAGGTAGCTACAGTTCTTGCTTTGTACAGCGGTATATGTGATATATCCTGCACCTTATTCGATGAGGAAAGGACCGAGATCCCTTCACCGGGAGTGACTCCTTTAGCAATAACTGGAAGATGCTACACACTCGGTTTGTCTTTTGATTGCTTTTAAGTGTTTTTGCTTTGCACAGTGATATATATGATATATCCCGCACCTCATTCGATGAGGAAAGGACCGACGATCCCTTCACCGGGAGTGACTCCTTTAGCAAAACTAGAAAAGCCTCAAAAGCACTCCATTTCAAATTCATTCGATCCTACAACGATATCAAGTTCATTACGCAATAGGTTTTCAGAAAAACCTGTCGTAGCCCTCCGTCATTTCAGATAAGTGCTGTTTAGTATTCGTGCTGCGTTTGTTGACCTCCGTCAAGGCGCAGTGTGCGGTAGCTAACCAGTATTTATCTGCTTATGCATATGATGCAGATTGAGTTAGGGTAGTCGTGCGGCCTTGTTGACCTCCGTCAAGGGTCGTGCGGGTGGGTTTAATTCGATCAAGAAATGACGGGTTGAACTTGACTAGTAGCCTATGGTTTGTTGACCTCCGTCAAGGTCATAGGGTGCTAGGGGCAAAACATTATCGGGAATTTCAAGTGTTGAAATTTGCAATGAGATTGCATACCTTCTATGAGATAGTTGGATCCCGATACCCGCTGCGAGTAAGTGTTACTCCTGGAAGAGTTTTATACATTACAATTAGCCGATCAAGTAGGTGTCTAGAAAGGTGTCAACGGGGTTACGCCTCTGGGAAAACGAGGTTTACAGTAATTAGGTTCGTGCGAAAGCACGGGGGACCTCCCTCAAAGTACCGACACTGGCCTGGCTGAAAGATTGGCGAACTTGTAGTGTGTAATTAATCCCGGCTAGTCTTTCCTTTTAGGGTTTGAAGGAAGATTTGATAAAAAGCAGTGGGAGCCATCCTGATTAGATAAAATAATAACCAATCTATTCTTGACAGAGCGCACGCTGAGTATTTTCTTCTCTCTCTCTCCTGGTAGCGACCATATCACGCCTTAATCAAGATAATAATACGGAATATTGACCGAACCCGCTTGTTATACTGAGCTGGGGTACGTTGGTCCCGCTCCAACTTATAATTGTTATAAGACAGAGCAGGAAATAGGGGATTACCAGAATTCCCGTGCCGCCCAAACGAAGCGAGTGCATGCTGATGCATCATCTTCGGGTGTGTTCGTTACAAAGAACTGTTTCTCTGTATCCTCTACGTCCTGGGTATGTGATACCAGATCAGGATCCCAGATATGTAATCTGTTACATAGGGCTACAGAAAGGTAGAGAACTGAGAACGGGTGATAAGTTTCATGAGGCAGAAAACGGGGCAAGGGTTGCAGCCAAGTCTGTTGGTCACTGTCACCCTGTATTACAATACATTGATTCTGAACGAATGTTATTAGATACCGAACCTGATATACAAAATCGTATCTGTCTCTTTATCAGTAAAGAAACGGTAAAATTTTGTATAGTTGGATAATGTTTTGAACATTTCCTAAATCAAAAGTTGATCGGTTCAGGCACGTTATCTAAAAGCATTGATGTTCTAAATCAAACTACAGTTCTTAGTATATGAAACACACACAAGAGGAAGAGTTCAGAAATGAACGAATCCTTCTTGAGGTATTGTAGACTAGGTCAGATCAATGCGACCTGACTGGCTAAGGTTACATATAGATGTATATTTAAATCAGTTTGAATTTACATCTTATGAAACTCGCCAGTCATGTCACAAAGATAAGATGACCACAGCTCTGTTTAATGGAAACAGAGAAAGAGTTAGTAAACTCTTGGGATGATACATGTTGATGTATGTAAGGTCCCCTGTCTACAAATACCAAGACTGGTTCTTTGTACTTCATTACATTCTCTGATGATCTCTTTCGAGTTTCAGACCTATGTTCCTGTTGAAACACAAGTCCGAACCTTTTGAGATATTCACGGAATATAAATTAGAAGTAGAGAACCAAAATGAGGGTATAAGTATTATGTCCTTTGATGTGATCAAGGAAGAGAATACTTGAGCACGGAAATCCTGGATTATTCTAAAGGAGAATGAGATTCTCTCTCAGCATTACTCCTCCGCATACACCATAGCACGATGGTATATCGGGGCGGAGCAATCACACCCTATGTGATAAGGTGTGCTCTATGATGAGTAATACTGAGTTACCTTTTTCCTTTTGGGTGTTATGCACTTGAGAAGCTGCATACCTATTGAATAGGGTTCGAATCAAATTAGTTGCCTACCATTTCATATGTGATGTGGAAAGGGAAGAGCCTATGTCTTAAGTTAGTTAAGATTTAGGGTTGTCCGGCCTATGTCTAAAAGCAAAATCCGGACAAGCTCGAGGCAAGGTCTGTTATGTAGAACTGGAAGTGTTCCAGCTATACGAACTACAGCAGATGATTTGATAGAACCAAGGGATTCAGTAGATACCAACGAACCTCAGCCTCTCCGCCGATCTAGTAGGGTTCCTCACCCACCTGAGAGATACTTCGGTTTCTCTATGACAGTGGGAGCGAGGATTACATCATGAGATGATGACCCAACTAGTTTCGAGCTGGCCATCAGGAGTAAGACTCTGTAAGAATGGCTGGATGCTTAGTGATCTGAGATGGAATCCTTATACACCAGCAAAGTATGGACTTTAGCTGCAAGATCTGAAGGGTTAAATCCCCATCAGGAGCAAGTATATCTTGAGAAGATTACTTGGTGTACATGGAAAAGTTGAGACTTTCAAAGCTAGAATTGTTAAAGGTTTTCGTCATCGACCATGCGTGGATAATGATGAAACCTTTTCCAGTAGCTATGCTTAAGTCCATCCAGATCCTACTTGTTACGGCTACATACCATGACTGCGATATCTGGTGGTTGGGTGTCTTGACTGCTTTTCTAAATGATGATTTAGAAGAGAGCGTCTATAAGTACACAGCCAGAGGGCCTCGTAGACAGTGGGAGCAGCGGAAACGTGTGCAAGATGCTTTATAGGATAAAGCAGGCATCGCGGAGTTGGAACATCTGTTTTGATGAAGCGGTCAAAGAAGTTGACATCATCAAAATGGTAGATGAACCTTGTATAAACAAGAAGGTAGTAGGGAGTATGGTAACGATCCTCGTAGAGTACGTGGATGACATACTCTTGATAGGGAAGGAGTTTCCTATGCTACGCTCGTTCAATCTCCGCTTATCGCAATGATTCTCCATATAGGATCAAAGTGATACCTACTAAATCCTGGATTTTGGATCTATGAGATAGATTTAATTGGATGTTAGGATTCTCACTAGTTGTAGTGAGATGGTATCAATCGATCCTGGGGAGAATCACTGGAAGTGTTCCAGGGTGATAAGGACGACTGAATGTCAGTCGCAGGCTTTGTCTTTACCCTCAGTAAAGGGACGGTATGTTGGAAGAGTTCCAAGCTAGATACCGTGACATACTAGACGATAAAGGCATGATACATCGCTACTTAAGATGCTACCAAAGAGGCTGTTTGGGTATATATTGGTTCATGAGATGAACTATGTTCCTACCATTGTGAGACAATGGAGTTGTGGCTTATGCCAAGGAACGCCCGTCCCATCAGTGATCCAGACATATTCTAAGGCAGTATCACTTGATCATGGAGATAGTTGTTCTCCAGGGAGATCGAGTTTTGGAGAGTAGACTCAGAGGACAACACAGCGGATCCACTCACAAAGGCCTGTTCCCAGAGAGAGACTTTTATGGGATAGTTGAGTATGAGATACTGCAACCACTGCTACAGATGGCCCTAGTGCAAGTGGGAGATTGTTAGTTGTATGTATGCCCTAGAGGCCATTACTGTACATAGGATGTATATTGTAGTGGATGCTGGGACATATATAGGGAGGACTTTCTTGCTCGACATGATAGTATGCTATCTGGTTGCTCTTTACCTTAACGTGTATACTGATTGTCTCTCTGTTACATGTTGGTAAAGCCCTTAGGATCTGTACTTGACTACCTGGACTATGATGCGGATCATACTAGTGGGGACTTGGTAGTCCATAAGTACATCCTTCACAGTCCCTAGTCGTGGGTGTATCGAGACGGGGCATCGATATACCAGAGTAGACTAGCGTATGCCTTCTCGACCCATACAGATGGGCGATGGATGATCCCATATCCATCGGTGTTTGACATCAGAGATGATATACGGGTGCTCAGTAGAGACTGGGTACACTGGACGGACTCGCCGAGAACTCCCAGATGGTATTATACCTCACGTCAGATGGCAGTTCTCTGGTGACACTGGTACAGAGTAGTCTGTTGACCCAAGATCGTCATAGAGTCTTGTGTGGTTCCCACTGTGCTTTGATTTCCATCTTACCACGTCCAAGAGGGCGTGCAAAACGGTGGTTTTTGGGTACAGTCCCGAGTCACATGGAGGCAATGAGCGATAGGAGGGGATTCGTCTCTCCCGGTATATGGGGGTTGATGTTGCGCTGTGTTCGATTGGCTATAACAGGAAATCCCTGGCCAGGGTTGCTGAGATTTACTGGTAAGTGTTACCAGTAGTTTCTCGAACAGTTATAGACCTCATATCGACACGACTTATTGAGCTATTGGGGTCTGACGTATACCACCCCTAGGCGAGATATGCGACATATCAGACGATCAGACCGGACTGTACGGTAGTGTTACTGGTCGGATTCACTGGAGTGTGAGCGGGCTTGCTCGTCGATCTTCAGATCGCTCAATACCCGGGTGGCCGTTACGTTTAGCAGACCGCTTGCGGCTTGTGGATGCTTGATATGATCATCATCTGCTGCCGGCGTATTGACGAGTCTTTAGAGTCCTACACAGAGGTTTCCTGGCTCAAGCGAAACGAAATAGGAGCGCATATGAGATATGTGCGGGACCGAGAATAATACTGTATGCGATACTGTATTCGATTCTCGCGATGTGACATCGATCGGTTATATGCGATATAACCGGGTTATCGGATCAAGTGTTGATTCGATAAGATGTTACTAATGATACCCGTCGGTTATGTGCGTCATGACCGGGTCGTTAAATCAAGTGTTGATTTAATGATTAATGCATAATTATATATTTGATATATTACTTTGCATTAACTAGTATCGGTTCACTTTGAATGGATTTTCTCACTCGGGTGTGCGCATTACATATGCGATATGATTTTTGTGCACTTGATTGTATCATGTTTGATGATACATATCTTTTTGTTAAGTGTAATGAATTAAACCTAGGTTAAATAAATGATTAGGGTTTTCTTTTATTCATTCATTTATATTTTCATTTGTATTTAAAAGATAAATGAGAAAAGGAAAAGAAGTCAAAAATGGTGGCTATTTTTGTTTTCAACTTGAAGCTTCATGAAGCTTTCTTCATGTCACCATTTTTGTCTCATCTCCTTTACCCTAACCATTCTTTAACCTTGGTCAATTCTCTACACTTAACTTGGGTTAAAATTATGATAAGAATAAAATTATTATTCTTTTTATAATAACTAATCATCTTCTTGCTTTCTTCTTCTTCTTCATGCTTCAAGTGAAGAAGCTTGAAGTCCATCAATGGTGATTGTTGGAAATGAGTGAGAAATCCAATTCTAAAGTCTACCCACTTCCTATTTCTTCATCCTCTACCTCTTGCCAAGTAGTAGAGTGTGTTTCCTTCACAAGTTTCATGACTTGGTGAAGGTGGAGCTTGATTCATCGATGCTTCGACGTAGATCATCTTCGGCATGGACATCGACGACCTGGCTTGCCCATTCTCCGACGAAGCCGACTCTAGAGCCCGGATTTGATTTGGACAGCGGAGACGACATCGTTGCGGAGCCGTGGAGGTGGAGCACCGGATCTACAAAGGTTGTATTTCCGTATTCTCTTTAGCTAAGTTGTTAGCTAGCTTTCTTTTCGCCTAGACATCTAGTTATCGATCCGTACACTAGGGTTTGTAGGCACCATATTTTTTGAAATTGCCATGGTTGATGGCTTGGGAGACCTCACTAGAGTGCCTAGGAACCCTGCACAATGAAGCCATCTGGCTGATCCATATAAACGCATTCTTCTAAATCACCATTTAGAAATGCAGTTGTAACGTCCATCTGCCAGATTTCATAGTCGTAGTGAGCAGCAATAGCAAGTAGGATCCGAATGGAATTAAGCATGGCTACGGGAGAAAAAGTTTCGTCATAGTCCAGACCTGGTCTTTGACGAAAACCTTTCGCCACAAGTCTTGCCTTATAGGTCTCTACCAGCCCATCTACACCAATCTTTCTTTTAAAGATTCATTTGCACCCCACGGGTTTTACCCCAGGGGGTACAACATCCAAAGTCCATACTTTGTTGGTGTACATAGACTCCATTTCAGATCTCATGGCATCCAGCCACTTCACAGAGTCTCCACTCGTGATAGCTTGCTGAAAACTGGTAGGATCATCATCCTCCATGATGCAGTCTTCTCTGTCACCATCAATGAGGAAACCGTAGTACCTCTCCGGTGGGCGAGAAGTCCTACCAGACCTACGGAGTGGCCGAGGTTCATCAGTTTCTGTTGCAACAGCCGGTTCAACAAGTCATCATTTGTAATTTGTGTTTCTAGAACTTCTTCTACGTCTACCACACTGCCATCTGTATCATTTGTAAAAAACACTTTTTCTAAAAATGTGGCATGCTGAGAAACAAATACCTTTTATACCTCCTTGTGGTAGAATAGATATCCATAAGAATTCTTTGGATATCCTACAAAATTACACATGACTAATCGTGTCTCGAGTTTGTCCGGATTTTGCTTTTTAACATAGGCTGGACAACCCCAAATCTTAATTCGTTTAAGAGATGGTCTCTTCCCATGCCATATCTCATATGGCGTGGTAGACACGGTTTTTGTTGGGACCCTGTTCAGAAGAAACGCTGCAGTCTCCAATGCATGCACCCAAAATGAGACGGGTAACTCAGTATCACTCATCATGGAACGAACCATATCTAATAAGGTCCGATTCCAACGTTCTAACGCACTGTTGTGCTGTGGTGTGTAAGGAGGAGTGAGCTGAGAGAGAATCCCATTCTCTTTTAGAAAGTCTGCAAACTCTGTACTGAGATACTCCCCACCTCGATTTGATCGAAACATTTTGATACTCAAGCCGGTTTGTTTTTCTACTTCAAATTTATATTCAGTGAATTTCTCGAAAGCTTCGGACTTGTGCTTTAATAAAAATACATGACCGAATCTTGAGAAATCATCAGTGAATGTAATGAAGTAAGAAAAACCGCCTCTAGCCTGTGTAGACATTGGCCCGCATACATCACTATGTATGAGGCCTAAGAGCTCATTAGCTCTTTCTCCGTGTCCGGTAAACGGAGTTTTGGTTATTTTACCCTTGATACAAGATTGGCAGGTTGCATAAGATTTATGTTCAAAAGGGTTTAAATATCCATCTTTGTGTAACTTGTTTAGTCTTGTTTCGTTAATATGACCAAGTCTACAGTGCCAAATAAAAGATTCATTTATTTCTGAAAGTTTTCTTTTATTAGTGTGTTGTATACTGAAAACTGTGTGTTGATTTAGGACGTATATCCCGTTATTAAGTGTACCATACCCAACCAACATTTGATTCAGGTTAATGTTCATAACATTGTTCTGCAATACAAAATTATATCCTTCATTGTCTAACAAAAAAATCGATATTATATTACAAAGCATACTAGCTACATAATAACATGGGTTCAAAACCAATATACATCCATACGGCAACCCCAAGTGATACTCTCCCACTGCAACTGTATGTACATTGGAACCATTTCCAACGCGGAGAGTATGGTCATCTGTCTTCAAAACCTTGCTATTTCTCAGCCCCTGCATAAAATTGCAAATGTGAGAACCTGAACCGGTATCTAATACTCAGGAAGCAGAGTTTATTGAAAAACGGTTTTCTGTCACAAACACACCTGAAGCGGAAGCATCCCCATGCTTCTTCTTGAGATCCAAGTACTCGGTGCAGTTGCACTTCCAGTGTCCTATTTTGTGGCAGTGATAACATTCCCCTTTCCCCGATTCCCCAGCCTTGGACTTGTCTTTCCCCTTAGCCTTTTTGACTCCACCCTTAGGTTTGGTGGGTTTCTTCTTCATCTTTCCCTTGGCCTTAGCCTTCGGGCGAGAGGAGGAAGATGGCCCAACACTCAAAACGGGAGTCTTCACTAACTTCATCGTGCTCTCTGCACTCCTTAACATATTAAGGAGTTCAGGTACTTCCTTCTCCATGTTGTGCATGTTGAAGTTAACTATAAATTGAGCAAAGGTGGAGGGGAGAGACTACAGAATAATATCAGTATATTGCTCATTGTCCATTGTCCACCCAAGGGCTTCAAGCTCTTCTATGAGAGCTATAATCTTAAGAACATAGTCTCCTACTGGTGTGCCAGGGGCCATCCGCGTCTGAAACAGCTTTCGTGACGCTTCGTATCGTAAGACACGAGATTTCTCCCCATACAACTCCTTTGTATGGAGAAATATGGCATGGACGTCCAAATTCTCGTGCTGCTTCTGATGTGTGTTATCCATCGATGCAAGCGCGAGGCATTTGGCCGTTGCACAGTCAGCGTCCCATGCCCTGCGGACTTCCTTATCCGCAACTGAAGATTTAAGACCTGGGACGGGCGGGGCTGGAGCCATAAGGACATATGATACCTTATCATAAGTCAAGGCAATGTTAAGGTTCCTCAGCCAGTCTTTATAATTGGTCACATTCAGTTTATTTTTATCCAGTAGAAGCTTGAGTCCCGTCATTGGTATCTGCCATTAAGAGAGAGAAAAGAATACACTCAGCGAAAACTCTTGCAAAGATCAGATTGGTTATTATCTTATCTAATCGATGTCTCCCACTGCTTTTATCAAATTTCCCTTCAAACCTTAAAAGGAAAACTAGCCAGGATTAATTACAGTCTACAACTTCGCTAACCGTTCAGCCAGGCCAGTGTCGGTACTTGAGGGAGGTTCCCCGTGCTTTCGCACAGACCTAATTAATATAAACCTCTTCTTCCCAGAGGCGTAGCCTCGTTAACACCTTTCTAGACACCTAATGGGTTAGCTAATTGTGAACTGCAAAAGTGTCCTGGGAGCAACTATTGCCCACAGTGGGATCGGGATCCAACCATCATATGGAAGGTATGCAATCTCATTACAAATTTCAACTATTGAAATTCCCGATATGATTTTTACCCCTAGCACTCATGACCTTGGCTATGGTCAACAAATCACAAGCACTAGTCAAGTTCAACCCGTCATTTCTTGATTAATTAGACCCTTTCACATGACCCTTGGCTAAGGTCAACAAAGTCACATGCCCGTCCCAATTAATCTGCATCATATGCATTGTAGAAAGACATCACTTAGCTGCCGTATACTACGCCTTGGCTAAGGTCAACAAACGTAGCAGGAACACTAAGTACTCTACTTCCTAAAATGACGGAGGGTTGCGGATGGTTTTTAAGAAAACCTTAAACGCTTTGAACTTGATATCGTCGTAGAATCAAATGGTTTTCAAAAGAAGTGGCTTAATCTCCGCAGTTTTGAAATGTAGCTTTTTCGTAAAAAGCTGAGTGGTTTTCAAATCCGATTCTACAACATCTTTTTAGGTTTATTTTTCTTCACATTAATCATATTAATGTTGTCCCATCATTTAAGTCCTTAAGCCAATCACAGAAAAGAAACGAAAATACAACGTACGCTTATGCCATCCGCATTCGCTGCAATGTTCCGTTATGCACCGTTAGGTTACTTAACTAACGGCATACCGGGACGGGACTAGCACGGGTGTAAAACATAAGCAATGTCTATTATATATCTCATATATAATATAGGATTCGTCTCAGATATATTAAGCGATCACATCACAGAATATAGGCAGCAGAAAAACAGATATGATAATATAGGATATACTAGGACGTCCGTATTTAGTATTTAGCCAACAATAGAAAATACGGATTCCACAGTCGTGATGAATAGCCAATCCCACACCCTAGACCCCTACGAGAGCGGCAAGCAACCCTACCAATTCTATAGTTAGGAGACCCGCTCCCGACTCCTCGAGATGGTCTCCCACTGGACTCTAGAACCCGGTCACTTGTGCTCTCCACCTTGGGTCTATCCTAATGCGGAAAAGTAAAAAATATATATCAATGGTGACATCAACCTCAACCCGGATGTGCCCCAAATAAAAGACTATTACATACAAATGAATTTTACATGAATGAAAAGTAAACCTCTCATCTCAAATAAAAACCCCGACTATTCGATCACGACAATCCTATACATCATAGCACAGCAACACATAACATCACATGTCATCAACGTAAGCAAGTGTACGTACCCCAATTGCCGTTGACATATAGCAACAAAATCGGCGATACACATACTACGCTTACGGTCGCAGAAACAAGTATCACATACTACTAGGCGATGTTAAACCCTTCGATCGAATTAACGAACACCCATATTCCCCAGCCAGCTCAACACTTGAGCACCGTTAAAAAATACCCAAAATCTATGCCACGGTATTTAATGGACCAGCCGTAGAAGGGCAAACCCAAGCCTCATTTGTGGTGCCACTAACTACGGTAAACCCTAAGGTTTAGTCACAGTTCTGTGGTCACATCTCGAGTTAGGGTTTCATTCTTCTAGAGGGTCCATAAGAATACCTGCATTATATATTGAGTACGTTCAACCTGGAAAATACCAGTGTTTGATAATCGTTCGACCTGTTTAACGTCGTCTAGGTTACCAATACAATACTAAAAAAATACGAACACGAAATACTCCGCAAAGATTCCATTACCAAACTTACATCACATGCAATTCTGGACTTCCAAACAATACCAGAAACCCCAGATCTTGTAATACAGAGCACTGGTGCAATACGAAAAGGAGGGGAGCACAAAAATCCGGCGTCGCCGGAAATATTACCTTGGTCGCCGGTTCGAATTCGAGCCCCACCTTCGTATTTCACCCGTGTTCTTAAAATATCCTAAATGCCACTCTGCAGTTGCTAAAATAATTTTTAGACCAATTTTTAAAAATTTTCCAGAGAGCATTTTCAAGGGTTTCTAAAACCGTATTTTTGCGGAGTTTTTTGTTTTCGGATTATCGTAACATCGTCTAGGCTTCTAGTTAGGCTCTGATACCATGAAGGCTTTCCTTAGCACCACTACTAGGGTTTGGTAGCATCACACATGCCTTATTAAAAATTTTAGAGGGTGCTAAAGCAACTATCCTAAGGATCAAACTAGAAAAGCTAGGGTAACACTTAACTTTAACACAATCCACAAGTAGTAAAGTACTAGGTTTAGAGAATACAACCTTTGTAGCTCCCTTCGCTAGACTCCTTGGCTACTTGAGAGTTGAAAAAAGATTGCTTGAAATCCTCCAAGTCCACGACGACCCACCCGGAGTCCTCTTTGTCCAAGCTCAAAGCTCCACTTGATCAAGATGATGAAGTTGAAGCTAACACTCTAAACTAGTGGGCAAGAGTAGTATAGAATGATGATGTGGTTTGTTTTCTCACTTCAAAACCTTAACTTGATCACTCTTTCACTCACTATCAAAACCTAGAGAGCAAGAGAGAGAGGAAGAAGAAGATGGCAATATGAGAGCTCAAGATAATGATAAGCTTAGGATAAAAAAATGAGAAAAAGAAAATATATATATTTTTCTCTTCTCATTCTTAACCCTAGTTAATAAATATCTAGATATTTCATTTGGAACACTAATGGCCATGGAAAGATAACTCAAGGTTAACAAATGGTTTAGTGGATAAATAAAATAATCAACCATGAGTGATATTTCCATTTCCATTAATCCAAAAATAAATATCAACATATTTATAAAGGTGTGAGTCTTATATTGCCACCATCAAATGTATCAACAACCATGATACAAATGTTAGTTATATGTATGCCCTAGAGGCCATTACTATACATAGGATGTATATTGTAGTGGATGCTTGGGCATATATAGGGAGGACTTTCTTGCTCGGCATGATAGTATGCTATCTAGTTGCTCTTTACCTTAACGTGTACACTGATTGTCTCTCTGTTACATGTTGGTAAAGCCCTTAGGATGTGTACTTGACTACCTGGACTATGATGCGGATCATACTAGTGGGGACATGGTAGTCCATAAGTACATCCTTCAAAGTCCCTAGTCGTGGGTGTATCGAGACGGGGCATCGATATACCAGAGTAGACTAGCGTATACCTTCTCGACCCATACAGATGGGCGATGGATAATCCCATATCCATTGGTGTTTGACATCAGAGATGATATACGGGTGCTCAGTAGAGACTGGGTATACTGGAAGGACTTGCCGAGAACTCCCAGATGGTATTATACCTTACGTCAGATGGCAGTTCTCTGGTGACACTGGTACAGAGTAGTCTGTTGACCCGAGATCGTCATAGAGTCTTGTGTGATTCCCACTGTACTTTGATTTCCACCTTACCACGTCCAAGAGGGCGTGCAAAACGGTGGTTTTTAGGTACAGTCCCGAATCACATGGAGGCAATGAGCGATAGGAGAAGATTCGTCTCTCCCGGTATAGGGAGTTGATGTTGCGCTATGTTCGATTGGCTATTACCGGAAATCCCTGGCCAGGGTTGCTGAGATTTACTGGTAAGTGTTACCTGTAGTTTCTCGAACTGTTATAGACCTCATATCGACACGACTTATCGAGCTATTGGTGTCTGACGTTTACCACCCCTAGGCGAGATATGCGACATATCAGACGAACAGACCGGACTGTACGGTAAGTGTTACTGGTTGGATTCACAGGAGTATGAGCGGGATTGCTCGTCGATCTTCTGATCGCTCAATACCCGGGTGGCCGTTACGTTTAGCAGACCACTTGCGGCTTGTGGGTGTTTGATATGATCATCACCTGCTGCCGGCGTATTGACAAGTCTTTATAGTCCTACACAGAGGTTTCCTGGCTCAAGCGAAAAGAAATAGGAGCGCATATGGGATATGTGCGGGACCGAGAATAATGCGTGTATGTGATACTGTATTCTATTCTCGCGATGAATGTATCGATTGGTTGTATGCGATATAACCTAGTTATCGAATCAAGGATTGATTCGATAAGCCGATATATTGGATATTAGTCGGTCATATGTAATATGACCGGATCGTTAAATCAAGTGTTGATTTAATGATTTAATGTATAATTATATATTTGATATATTACTTTTCTTTAACTAATATTTTTTCACTTTAAATGGATTTTCTCACTTGATGTGCACATTGTATATATGATATAGTTTTGTGCACTAGTTTGTATCATGTTTGATGATACATGCTAACTTGGGTGTGTATGATTAAACCATGGTTATCTTAATGGTTAGGGTTTTTATTTACTTATCTATTTATTTTTATTAATTCATTTTAAGGCAAGAATAAAATGGTGGCTAGTTTTTGTTTCTTTCATGAAACTTCATGAAGCTTTGAAGCTTTGACCATTTTGTCTCTTAGCCTTAACCTAACCATTAAACCTAATCTTAGTTTATTCTCTACACCTAACTATGGTTGCAATATGATAAGAATGAAGGGGGTTTTCTTTTTAACTTAATCCTTTTATTTCTTATCATCTTCTTTTTTTCCTTCTTCTTCTTCTTGAACAAAGAAGAAGCTTGCTACCATTAATGGCAACTTGAGAAAAAGAGTGAGAAATCCAATTCTAAAGTGAACCCACTTCCTATTTCTTCATCCTCTACCACTTGCCAAGTAGTATAGGGTGTTTTCTTCACAAGTTTCATGGCTTGGTGAAGTTGGAGCTTGATCTTGTGTTGCCTCGACGTAGATCATCTTCGGCATCGAAGTCGAGGACCTAGCCCGCCCATTTCTCCGATGAAGCCGACGCTAGAGCCCGGGATCCGATGATCTCAGCGGAGGGACTTCATCACGGAGCTATGGAGGTGGAGGACCAGATCTACAAAGGTTGTATTTCCGTTCACTTATTAGTAAAGCAGTTTACTAGTTCTAGTTTTCGCCTAAAACTCTAGTCAACGATCGCATTAGGGTTTCTCGGCACCGGAAATTTTTGATTTTGGCATGGTTGATGCCTTGTGAGACCTCGTTAGCATGCCTAGGAACCCTACAACAAATGAGTATGCATGTATGTGTGCATGCACATCCATATGTGCATCAATGTAAACATGTGCATACATGTATGCATACACCAAAAGACAAAAGGGTTTAAAGTGAAAATGCTAATAGTCAATGTTAAATTAACACTTGATTTAGCAAAACGGTCATATCTCATACGACCCGACCAATGGCAAACCGCCTGTTCATATCAGAATTTTGCATTATTATATCGCCCATTCTTAATCACATTACACATAAATAGGTGCTTTTGATCCATGTCTGCTAAATAGTTGCAGGTTACAGGTTCTCAGATCGTTACAGTGAAATTCGTGAAAAGTCGCGACAAATGTGAGACTACGACCAACAATAGATGAATCCGTATGATACTGCCTACCAGTTCAAGGAACAAATGAAATCAATGGACAGTTCAATACACAAAGCACAAAAGCGGCACAAGATTCAAGACTTCAACGCGAAGCTCAAGGCAAAAGTCTACATCATTCTGCACTGTTGGAAATCTTGAAGAAAATAGAAGAGATTCTGAGGAACCAAGTGAAGAAAACAGAAGTTAAAAGCAACATGAAGCAACCCTGAGGAATTGAACCCATGATCCTACCAATTGGCCGCGGAACCGCGGCCAAACAGGCCTTTCTGCCACGGTTCCGCGGCCGTATAATGCACGTGTCGGTGCAGGTGTCGGTGGGTGTCGGTGCTTTGACCCGGCTTTCTTAGAGTAGTTTTGTAATTTCATGTATGGATCAGAATGTAACCTAGGGTTTTTTCTATCTATAAATAGGAAAGCCAAAAGCCTAATTAGGCATGCCTCTCTTTAATTTTTATGTCTCTTTTTAATTCTTAGATTTAAAATTTTAATTCAAGTTGTAATGCATTGTTGAGAGGTCATCAATACAGTGAGTAATTTTATTTTTATCTTGCATTCTTTTTATCTGAATTTAATTACTGCAATTTTTTTTATCTGCAATTTAGATAGTCCATTAAAATAAAACAAAAATGAATTTTATTGTAACTTTCCTAATGAGTGAGTAATTCCTCACTTGTTAGGGTTAGGATAGGGAAGGTTCGAGAGAAAGAGATCTCTTTCACTCCTTTCTTTGCCTATATAAAAACTAAAATACGGACTCCCTTTAAATTAACCATACTCCGCTCACTATGACACCCTATCCTACATGATAGCGTTGATTCCCTAATTAGACCGGTTGTGGTTGAATTAACCGGAGGTTAGGACTAAGAGCCAAGAACGGACGGACAAGGACCTAAAGGAAGAAACTATGTTTCTTCCTAGTCATGCTAACCCCCGTTGTTGACTATTACCCTCACACCTATATTCTTAACAAGGGCATTGATAGAAGCGAGAAGAATTCCTTTTTCGAACTAACCTAATCCTAACCCTAGCAACCCTTTAAATCAATTTATTCTCATTCTTAGATCGTAAAACAAAACGTACCAAAGATAGGACTTAACTCGTTAGAACTTAAAGAAAAGAACACCATTTCCCTGTGGACCGACTCGTACTCAACCAGCTAGCTACCAAGCGACACCGTCTTGATTGTGGTATTCTTAAATTTAAACACGCACACAAAAGTAACACCAATCAAATGGCACTGTTGCCGGAGAGACGGTAGTCTCTGTTTTTGTGTAATTTCAGGTTAATAAAAAAAAGAAATTTTAAAAAAATTATAAAAATTGAAAAATTTTAAAATAAAAATCATCTTGTTATTTTTGAAAGGTTTTTGTGCAAGTGTGCAGGCTTGGAGCAAACTCTGTTTCGGATCTGGAGCAAAATCAGTGAACAAATCCAGAAACAGGAGATCTGAAAAAGTAGAGGAAAACCAACTCAGCATAGAGACAAAGTCAGAAGATCCAAACACACTGTTCAACCGTGGAACCGCGGCAGAAGCAAGGGTTTGACCGCGGAACCACTGTCAACTGGTGACGTCAGCACCCAATTTTCTCTGTAAGTATTTTTTTTCTCCTCTCCTCTCCTCTGCACTCCACTAAAAAAAAAATTATGCAGGTTTCTTTGCACAGATTCTCTTTCCCCCTATCCAATAAATTGTTTTTATGCAGGATTCTTTGCGCTGCCAAATAAAAAAAATTTGCAAGTGTTTTAAATTTTTGGTGTGTTACTGCTTTGCATAATTAATACGGAATCTAAGGGGCTATAACACCAATCAAGATTGGGTGGGGATTTCATTACCCTTCCTAAGACCCCAAAAATCACTAAAAGCATATGCATCACCCTTGACTTAATTAAAAAATATCTAGACTCAGCCAACTAAGGACTGTCGTGCTCATTAGGACAGAGGATGGTTCTGACCATTCAATCGTTTATCTAAACTTGATTTTGTGGTGCCTAAGCTAGACAAGTGAGAAAGGTAAATTTAAAAGTCCTGTCTCATGGTGATTCGTGAGCGGAACCCTCCTTTCTTCATTTGTGCTTACCTGGCCACAATTGGCAGTGAAGAGACGATTTTAGGGATATCTCACAACTTGTCACTTTGGAAAAGTTAGGAGCAGTCTAGTGGACTTAGAAGACCATAGCTCTAGGTTTGATTGTGCATGTTTTAACTGTGATTGTTTGAAGTAAGTCCGTATAAATTCTTGCAAAATTTTAAATAAAAAAAAACACTTTCAAAAATTTCCAAAAACAAACAATTTTTTTATATATAAATAAAAAAAAAAATAATGTAATTACAAAAAAAATTCACATTCTTTTTCTTCTCCTTTCTCTCATTACATCATGGGTACCCCACCTCGCAAAACTCTTGCCGAACTTTGGTACCACAACCAGACATTACTTCCTACAGTTCTTGATTTGGTCGAATTTCGAACGACCCCTCCATGCCCAAAATTTCTTTGAAAGATCGAATAGATGCGTCTACGACAACCAATTGGACTCCGCAATCCACCTTGTATCAACCATTAACCTTCACCACCTTCTTACGTTGATACTCCTTTTTCGAGTCCTGTTGTAACTCCGAAACCCATGTCTATTGCTGAACATATTGAACAATCTCATAACCGATCTTTCACTCTTTTCACCACTGTGAATTCTTTGGATCAACAATTCCATTCACCTTCTTATCCGTATGTTGATCCTACTCCTGTCCAACCATTCAATTCCTACCAGTCCTACCCGACTTTTGCACCTTCCCTAGACATTGCTTCTACATAGCCATTTGGGAGTTTTCCGTATCCAAACAAATTTGAATGTTTTACTGAAACTCCTTCACAACCCATTTCTAGTCTGGAACAGTCGTTGGAAGACTTTAGCGTAGCGTCATGCCAACAGATGATGGATCTGAATGCGTCCATGGCCGTCCTCATACAACCTAGTGACCCGGTAGCTGATTTCCAACTAGCTCCAAATTTTCCAATGTATGATGAGGCGGTTGGACAGATTGAGAATTTGAGTGGTGAGAGTGAGCTGTACACCCTTCCAAATCAAACCTACCCATCCCTAATTGAATCCCACAACTTCGATTTTTAATGTCTATCAAGTGTTTCAAATGATTCACCAGTTGAAGATAAAACGTTTAATGAGTTATGCGACTTTGTAGTGTTTGATTTACTTGATTGTGA
Source organism: Agapanthus africanus (assembly GCA_030015575.1). Classification (NCBI taxonomy): domain Eukaryota; kingdom Viridiplantae; phylum Streptophyta; class Magnoliopsida; order Asparagales; family Amaryllidaceae; genus Agapanthus; species Agapanthus africanus. The sequence goes on along the minus strand of CM057340.1, from coordinate 114,428,245 downwards.
AGGGTCCCTTTCGAGTGAAACCATTACCAATCCTTTTGGCCTCTACACCTCCACTCTAGAACCTAAATTGATTGATAGCCATGCTTTTGTTGAGGTGTCTGAGAAAATTAATTTTCACTTGATTAAGGATATTAACGCTGGGAATATTTTGGATGATGAACCAGCAGTTTTGGATGAGTTTTTCCTTCCAATTCATTATTCCGAGACATTAAATGTTTCTCCCGAACTTCATATGCGTCTTGATTTTGATGAGAATTGCATGGACAAGCTGAATTTTGAGGAGAATTTTGAGGATAGTATTGAGGATGAACCAGTTTTGTTTGATGAGTCGGATTTTCCAATTCATCCTATCCTTTCCACTGACTGTGTACACCCTCCTGAACCCTTAAATGTTACCCTTCCTAAATCACTTCCCTCCATCCTCGTTCCGACCTTGCAAGAAATCGTTACACTTTCATTTTCAATGTCTGGTTTACCAAGTTCGACGTACCCATGTTTCTCACGAATCTTGAGGGATTTGACCTTATTTCGCAGTGGATTGATAGATTAGCACAATCGCTTTTTACATATCGGTCATTACAAATTGTGCTAATTTATACACTCCATTTCCACTCTCAAGTTCGTATTCCACTTCTTTCTCCTACTTTCTCTGGTTCTTCTTCTAATCATAATTTTTGAAAAATCAAGTGTGTTGAATTCTGGCGCGACACTTATTGACATTGAAACGTTCAATCAGACCATCGATGAAAGTTTCAAAGATATTTTCGCTGGCGAACTCGCATTCCTAAACGACACGGATTTTGTGATTAATCAATCTCCACCTGAAGAAGTCGAACCACCACCATTTCTTCTTATCACAGACGGAATGTGAGGATTCTTCCCATTCCTAATCATCCACATTCTCGTTTCCGTTCACAATTATTGTTTCATCTCTACAAATCGAGACGTAAACCTTTTCTTTTACACCACTTATCTCTTCTCCACTTCTTCCGGGCTCCATACAACATGTTCTTTCACCAACCATACCATTATAACGATAAAATTTTTGAATGGTTGGTGCTAACTTTTGGCCTGTGTATGGCCTTGTATAGCTTGATACTGTGTTTTTCTCCCCCTAACTCTGAACTTTAACGCTTAAACAGTGGAAACACCGTTTCACTTAAGTTTGGGGAGCCTTTTTGTGTATATATATTTTGTTTTTTTGTTAATAATAATAATAATAATAATAAATTAAATTAAAAAAACAAACAGGGGAGTGCCGACAATTTTATCCCTCTTGGTGTAGACTGACAGTGAGGACACTGTCAAGTTTAAGTTTGGGGGTGTGCTCGGTAAGCTTTCTTCCTTCGCACTCATGTGTATATTTTTGCATTTGCATACATATTTTAAAACCCATAAAAATCAAAAATTTAAAAAATAAATAATTTTTTTTTAAATTTCAATTTTGGCTATATTTGACTCAAGTTCAACATGACGGATGATTAGTTAGGAAAAACTAGATCCTAAACTTAGTAAATTAAAACCCCTAAAAATAACCTTTCTTAAAGTTTAACTGTAGAAAATATACGTCCTTATAGTTTATTTAGAAATAGGCAAATTTTGAGTTCGGTTCTTAGGCTAAATCGAAATAAGAGAAGAGTATTGAAATTTTTATCTGAAGTATAAGTCTGAAAAATAATTCTGAACCTTAAGTCTAAACTCTGAAAATATATACCCTACAACTTGCACATACACGCACCTTGAAACTTAGGATAATAGAGGATACCTTGAAATGCTCTTGTCTAAAATCCTTAATATAAAGGAAAATAAAATAAAAGTATAAGTGGTGAATAAAGAGATAAAAAAATGAACACTGGTTTTGTAATTACTTAAGTCGGCATAAATAAAAAATTTAGTGAGGGTGATTTATCACCTATGTTAGTTATATGTATGCCCTAGAGGCCATTACTGTACATAGGATGTATATTGTAGTGGATGCTGGGACATATATAGGGAGGACTTTCTTGCTCGACATGATAGTATGCTATCTGGTTACCCTTTACCTTAACGTGTATGCTGATTGTCTCTCTGTTACATGTTGGTAAAGCCCTTAGGATCTGTACTTGACTACCTGGACTATGATGCGGATCATACTAGTGGGGACATGGTAGTCCATAAGTACATCCTTCAAAGTCCCTAGTCGTGGGTGTATCGAGACGGGGCATCGATATACCAGAGTAGACTAGCGTATACCTTCTCGACCCATACAGATGGGCGATGGATGATCCCATATCCATTGGTGTTTGACATCAGAGATGATATACGGGTGCTCAGTAGAGACTGGGTACACTGGACGGACTCGCCGAGAACTCCCAGATGGTATTATACCTCACGTCATATGGCAGTTCTCTGGTGACACTGGTACAGAGTAGTCTGTTGACTCGAGATCGTCATAGAGTCTTGTGTGGTTCCCACTGTGCTTTGATTTCCATCTTACCACGTCCAAGAGGGCGTGCAAAACGGTGGTTTTTGGGTACAGTCCCGAGTCACATGAAGGCAATGAGCGATAGGAGGGGATTCGTCTCTCCCGGTATAGGGGGTTGATGTTGCGCTGTGTTCGATTGGCTATAACAGGAAATCCCTGGCCAGGGTTGCTGAGATTTACTGGTAAGTGTTACCAGTAGTTTCTCGAACAGTTATAGATCTCATATCGACACCACTTATTGAGCTATTGGGGTCTGACGTTTACCACTCCTAGGCGAGATATGCGACATATCAGACGATCAGACCGGACTGTACGGTAGTGTTACTGGTCGGATTCACTGGAGTGTGAGCGGGCTTGCTCGTCGATCTTCAGATCGCTCAATACCCGGGTGGCCGTTACGTTTGGCAGACCGCTTGCGGCTTGTGGATGCTTGATATGATCATCATCTGCTGCCGGCGTATTGACGAGTCTTTAGAGTCCTACACAGAGGTTTCCTGGCTCAAGCGAAACGAAATAGGAGCGCATATGAGATATGTGCGGGACCGAGAATAATGCGTGTATGTGATACCGTATTCTATTCTCGCGATAAATATATCGAATGGTTGTATGCGATATAACCTAGTTATCGATTCAAGCGTTGATTCGATAAGCCGATATATTGTATACTAGTCGGTTGTGTACGACATAACCGGGTCATTGAATCAAGTGTTGATTTAATGATTTAATGCATATTTATATATTTGATATATTACTTTGCATCAACTTGTATCGGTTTACTTAAGATGGATTTTCTCACTCGGATGTGCGCATTATATATGTGATATGATTTTGTGCGCTTGCTTGTATCATGTTTGATGATGCATGCTCTTTGGTTAAGTGTAAAGTGTTAAACCTTAGTTAATGAAATGGTTAGGGTTTATTATTTGTTATTCATTTATCTTATTTATTTATCCATTTATTTTTGATAAATGAATAAAAGAAAATGAAATGAAAATGGTTGCTAATTTTGGATTCTAGTTGAAGCTTCTTGAAGTCTTTGACTTTGTAACCATTTTTGTCTCATGCTTAACCTAACCATTCCTTTAACCATGATTAGCTCTCTACACTTTACCATGGTTCACTTATGATAAGAATGGATAATTCTTTTCCTTTTGAATTATCTAATCTTATCATTTTCTTTCTTCTTCTTCCTTGCTTCAAGTGAAGAAGCTTGACCTCATCAATGGTGATTGATGTTTTTGAGTGAGAAATCCAATTCTAAAGTTAACCCACTTCCTATTTCTTCATCCTCTACCTCTTGCCAAGTAGTAGAGTGTGTTTCCTTCACAAGTTTTAGGGCTTGGTGAAGGTGGAGCTTGATTTAGCGATGCCTCGACGTAGATCATCTTCGGCACGGACATCGACGACCTAGCTTGCCCATTCTCCGACGAAGCCGATCCTAGAGCCCGGATTTGACTTGGACAGCGGAGAAGACTTCGTTGCGGAGCTATGGAGGTGGAGCACCGGATCTACAAAGGTTGTATTTCCGTATTCCCAATAGTTAAATCATAACTAGTTCTTGTTCGCCTAGAAATCTAGCAATCGATCCGTAGTTTAGGGTTTGTAGGCACCATAATTTTTGAAATTGCCATGGTTGATGGCTTGGGAGACCTCACTAGGGTGCCTAGGAACCCTACAAGCTAGTGCCTTAGACCAACTGGTTTGGGAGTCACTGCTGAGCCTTAGGTATTGCAAGACGAGAAATTACGCCTAAATGCGCAAGCACATTTTGTAATCGGTCGTTGAGTACCTCAAGAAGTATTAACGGTCGCATGAAGAATGTGTGAGCAATTTCATCTAAAATTCACCAACTAAAAGTATTTTGGAAGATGAACAAGAGTATGATAGCTTGAATTGAATTTCCAAGTGTAAGGGTAAATATTACACACACGTAGGGGTATATGATTGGGGTTTGGATGAGAGATAGGTGTCCCCTCTGAATCACGGAGACGCGATAAACGCCTTTCCTGAAATTCGGGACAGATGCTAATTGGTGCTATCCGTCCACCTCTCCGAAGATGCCAAGTTGATTTATGGCACCATGTATCGAAGATTTAAACGGATGCGGCTGATATAGCAGACTTCGTCAGATTCCCCTTCATCTGAGGGTTTTTTTGATTGTGGCGACGCTCTTCCCTGCAGGCGCAAGCCCCTGCAGTTAATTACGCTACCGCATCGCGGTAACCACTTTCTCCTTCCCCAGATGGTCACTTCGTGTCGTGGGTGTTTGTTTTGTTTGTGGTTGCCCGTGGATTGTATACGGAGACTAATTTATGTTGTCGCCCGTAGGACGTGGATTAGTGCAAATCCGTATCTTCTTAGATTTGGGTTTGGGGGTTTGGTTTAAGGATACGTTAGCCTCATTTGAGACTAAGATCAACTTAAACGTTTGTTAAGGATACGTTAGTCTAATTTCTAGACTAAGATCAACTTAACATGATCATTTAGATCCAACAAAAGAGCATTTAGACTCTATTGTTTAGTTTACGGACATTTTGGTCGATTACCAGTTTAAGGACATAGTGGTCCAATGTTAGTTTAAAGGCATCCCGGTCAAGGTTAAGGACATCATAGTGCGGGAGTTTAAAGACTTCACAGTCAAGGTTAAGGACATCATAGTCCTTGGATTTAAGGACCCCACAATCCAATGTTAGTTTTAAGACATCACGGTCGAGGTTAAGGACATCATAGTCCATGGATTTAAGGACCCCACAGTCCAATGTTAGTTTTAAGACATCACGGTCGAGGTTAAGGACATCATAGTCCATGAGTTTAAAGACCTCACAGTCAAGGTTAAGGATATCATAGTCCGTGGGTTTAAGGACTCCACAGTCCAATATTAGTTTTAAGACATCACGGTTGAGGTTAAGGACTTCATAGTCCATGAGTTTAAAGACCCCACAGTCCGGTTTAAAGACATCATAGTCTGTGGAATGTATGGCTGTCGGGACCCGTCACCTCTCTGAAGACGTTGAAGGATTACAACAACAAATATCAGAGGAGTTCAGAGATGTACCCTTGAACCAATGTTGGTTGGGAGATCTATAGTCAAATTTGGGACTAAAGTCTGTTTGCAGGTTTATGAGCATATAGGCTCAGTTGATATGAGTTGAACATTTTATTGTTCTGGCTATTGAGCCTTCATTTGGGCTCGGCCCTTTTAATAATGCATAGCATTTATCAGAACAAAGTATGTTCTGATAATGCGCCACGTAGCGCGCCAGGCGCTTTGCGCCAAGGAAAGAGCGCATTGCGTTTCTGTCGGGTAGCGTACACGAAGAAGACACGTGTCGCGCTAAGCGCTAGTTTGTAAGCACATTACGCTTTTAATTTATGAGCGCATTGCGCTAGTCTGTTGGCACACCAGTAAGTGACACGTGGCGCGCTTGGCGCTGAGCGCCAGCCCATGAGCGCAGTGCTCTGTTTTAGAAGCGCAAAGCGCAGATTGTGCCTCTGGTTGACACGTGGCGTGTGCTGGCGCTGTGCGCTAGTCTAAGAATTGCAAAGGCACAATTCATGAGTGCAAGGCACTTTTCAATAGCGCAAAGCGCATCTGATCAATTTTAAGATCAAAGAACAAATTTATGTTCTTCAAAGGAGGCTTTGCCTCAAGATCCAAGAACAAAAGTTCTTGTCTTTTATAAAAGGCTCTGCCTTTTATAGATCAAAGATCTATGAATGAAGTAAAATACTTCTTTTAGTTTTATCTTTTTCTGATTAGATCTTTTGATCTTTTCTTTTTATCAAAGACCTTGGTCTTTTTATAGATCTAAGATCTTTTTAGAAGATGGTTCTTCTTTTTACGAGATGGATTCATCTCTGTTATTCAAGAATATAGTTCTTTTTACCTTGAATATGAAGAAATGAGCTTCTTCTTTCCAAGAGCTTTCTCTTCTTTTTGCAGAGGGTTTTTCTCTCTCTTTTCTATATATGAAACTTTAAGTCTAGGGTCCTTTATATAAGGTCAAATGATTTGTTAAATCAGTTTTAAGATATCTTTCTCTGATTGATTCGGGAATATTTCCCACTGTTGGATCTTTGATTCTAGGGCTTCTGTTTTACAGAAAGCAATCTTCTTGTTTTTAACAAGATTGGAAAGATCTTTCCACAATAGAATTTTAATTCTGATTAATGATTTATCATTATTAGATCTTTTGATCTAATGGTGGGGAATTTTTAATTCCAGCGCTGGCGCACCCGTGCTTTGCACGTGGTGCGCTGCTCAGAGCGCAGCGCACTTTGTGCTAGCGCACCCACGTTTGACACGTGGCACGCATCGCAGAGCGCAGCGCAACTGCGCTGGCGCACCGTGTCTGACACGTGGCGCGTAGCGCGGAGCGCTGGATCTGAAGTGTTGCTTCAATTTTTACTTTTGAAATTTTAAAACAGAGCTTTGCTCTGATTGGGATGCGCTGCCTAGGGCGCAGCGCACCTGGCGCTAGCGCGTCTGCGTTTGACACGTGGCGCGCAGCGTGCAGAATCTGAAGCGTTGCTTCAATTTAAATTTTGAATTTTGAAACAGAGCCTTGCTCTGATTGGGGAAAACAGAGTTATTATTATTATTATTAATTTTTTTTTATTTTATTGTTATTATTGGGAACGGGTTTTGAGCCAAAATTTTGGCGGGAACAAATGCCCCCCACCACTTTGCCCACGTAAGTATGTACGTGGGTGAAGTAGTGCAGAGTTATGCATAGCGTATGACCAGTTTTGGGTTTGTATATAACTTTCAGAATCTTGATCTGAGAAGATAACGAGCGGACACAAGCGTCGTCATTTACCATTGACTCAAATCTCGACTCTTAAAGGATATAGTTCCAAACTCTCAGCCCCATGAGCCGCACCCTTCTATTTGTTTATGTCTTACTCTGGCGTGAAGTAGTTTATATGCTCATTAGTAACTTCTCCATTTAAGTGGCATGTAGCTTTGGCAAGTGTGGCCCATACATGGTCCATGTTGACCTCCTTATAGAGCAGCGATGGCCTAGGAGACAGGATTAGGATCCGCCACCTAAGACTTTTCAACTTTATGAGCCATGAGGGTCTCATAAAGACTTTTTCTCCCTACGAGTCGAGAGGATCCCATAGATGTATTTTCTCCCTAGGAGTCGTGAGGACTCCTAAGTGTGTATTTTCTCTTGTGAGTCGTAAGGATCTCACAAGAGAATTTTTCCCGCTTACAAGTCGAGAGGACTTGTAAGTGGTTGTTTCCCTCTTTGTCGATGTTCGACTTCGGAGAGTGTGACCCGTGAATAGTATGCAAGAGTCCATCTTGGACTGACTTGCAGGGCCCCAGTGCTTAGGAAACAGGTTTTTTAATCCCTATTGCCTAAGGCTTTGCCTTACGAGTCATGACGAATCGAGAAGTTCTCGCAAGGATGTCATAACGTCACAGTTAACCTCTGCTCTTTACGACAAAGGTCCGTTCGGGTCTGTGGCACTAGGGTTTTGCCCGTCGTACCGTCGCGTTGGCTGATGTATTCCTCAATAGGCAATCTTGCTGTTTGAGCAGCCTTGCGACTGTCGTGTCTCTGATCCCTTTGGGGGCTAGATAAGACGTCTTCAAGCAATCTTCCTAGGCAGTTTGACTGTCGGAAGAGCAAGCGTTAGAAATTTTTCCATGTCGCTTTTTACTTGAGGTTAGGCTCAGTTTGGGAGCCCCGATGAGTCATAACCACTCTGCTCTGGTGTGGGATGATCTCCGATAGTCTTTCAGGTTTTATATGCGTTGCCATCAAGACCCTGAAGCTAGTAATTTGGCCTTTGCTTCATTTGCTTTGGCATGTCCGAATCCTGTTGGAGGAAGGACGCTGTATTGACATCTCGTCTGCTGTATCGAGACGAACGTCAAGGTGGTGACCACTCTGCGCTGGTGTGGGATGATCTCCGATTGTCTTTCAGACTTTATATGCGTTGCCGTTAAAACCCTGAAGCTAGGAATATGGCCTCCGCTTCGTTTGCTTTGTCGTGTCCGAATCCTGTTGGAGGAAGGACGTTGTATTGACATCTCGTCTGCTGTATCGAGATGAACGTCAAGGTGGTGACCACTCCGCGCTGGTGTGGGAAGATCTCCGATTGTCTTTCAGGCTTTATATGAGTTGCCGTCAAGACCCTGAAGCTAGGAATTTGGCCTTCGCTTCGTTTGTTCTGGCGTTGCGTCTGCTGTATCGAGACGAATGTCGCGGTTGTCTCTAGGTTGTTGGTGAACCGTCGAGGCTTAGAACTGGGGATTTTGCCATGGCTCCGTTGTCTGATTGTCGCGTCTGAACCCTGTTGGAGGAAGAACGCTGTGGTGACATCTCGTGTGCTGTATCGAGACGAATGTCGAGGTGGTGACCACTCCATGTGGGATGATCTCCGATGGTCTTTTAGGTTTTATATGAGTTGCCGTCAAGACCCTGAAGCTAGGAATTTGGTCTTCGCTTAGTTTGTTTTAGCGTGTCCGAATCCTGTTGGAGGAAGGACGCTGTAGTGACATCTCGTCTGCTGTATCGAGACGAATGCTGAGGTGGAGCTGGAATTTTTCCGTCACTCCGCTTGGTGATGTTGCGTCCGAGTCCTGTTGGAATGAGGAGGATCACCGTTGCTGATTTTTAGGCTGTAGATATTGCCGTTAAAGTTTGGAACTGGGGATTATGCCGCGGCTCCGTTTCGTTGTGTCGCTTCCGTGCCTTGCTGGCATAAGGAGGAACGCTATTGTTGGTCTTTTAGGATGCAGATGTGACCGTCGAGACTTGGCACTCTTTCTGATGGAGCCTGATGGGATGATATGGTTCCCTTTTTGTTTGTGCCCCTGGATTGTATACAGGGATCGATGGGATCTCACCTGTAGGGAAAAAGTTTCATTTCATATGTATATTTTTTTTTTCTTTCCGCGATGCTCTATCATTTCAGCTTTTTGTATCGCGCAAGTCGCGATTGCCCAATCATTTCGGCAATTTTTCGCGGTGCCCAATCATTTTGGCTATTTTTCTTTTTACTCGCTGCTTTTTATTGCGAGTTGCCCAATCATTTCGGCTGTTTTTGTATGCATTTTACTTGCTGATTTTGTTGCAAGTTGCCCCATCATTTCGGCTATTTCGTATGCATGTGTGGCTCGCTGAATCTTTATCGCAAGTATGGAACTTGGAATCTGGTGTCAAGCTTAGCATCAGCATCGCTGCGACTGGAATATTGCCAGGAGCGAATCATCATTTGCCATAAAAGGACTTGAAATTTGATACCGATTTAGGAATCAGCATCGCTACAACTGGGATATTGCCAGGAGCGAATCATCATTTGCCTCTGTCGATGTCGAACAAAGGTGGCTTAGCAAACAGGGTTAGGATCCTGTCGACTAAGGCTTTTGACTTCATAAGCCGTAAGGTTCTCATAAAGGTATTTCACCCTGCGAGTCGTGAGGATCTCGTAGGTGCGTTTTCTCCTTAGGGATCATGAGGCTTCCTAAGTGCATGGTCCCTTATAAGTCGTAAGGATCTTACAAGAGTATTTTCTCCTTATAAGTCGAGAGGACTTACAAGGGCCGTTCACCGTGTAGACATATCCCTAGTCATGGATGGGACTTTGTTAGGGAAATGTTTATTCGCGCCCGTGAATTGTATACAAGGGTCAATATTGAACCGCTTGTAAGGCAGCATTGGAGGTTGTGGTGGCCGGTTAAGAACAGGTTCAGATCCCTGTAGCTTAAGACTTTTGAATCTTATGAGCCATGAGGGTCTCATAAAAGGGTTCTCCTTACGAGTCGTGAGGATCTCGCAAGTGTAATTTCTCCTTAAGGATCGTGGGGATGCCTAAGTGTGTTGCTCCCTTATGATTCGTAAGGATCTCACGCAGGCGGTTTCTCCTTACAAAGTCGAGAGGACCTTGCAAGTGTCTTTTAACAAGATTGCGCCCTTTCGGGTTTTCACAAAACTCGCCGGTAGCCCTGATGTTTTTGCTCACGGAGCCCTTTCGGGTTTTCATCCGTGCCCATTTTGCTTATGGACATACCGTTTTTTTTAACGAGGTTGCGCCCTTTCGGGTTTTCACAAAACTCGCCGGTAGCCCTGCTATTTTTACTTACGGAGCCCTTTCGGGTTTTCATCCGCGCCCCTTTACTTATGGACATACCGTTTTTTTTATCAGCTTTGGGATGCTATAACCCACAGTAGTTTATCGACGTTTCGGTCAACAGCCGGTTTTAGAACATAGTGGTCCATTGTTAGTTTTGGGACATTTCGGTCCGCAGCCAGTTTTAGGACATAGTGGTCCATTGTTAGTTTAAGGACGTTCCGGTCCGACACCAGTTTTAGGACATAGTGGTCCATGGGGCTTTCTCTATGAATGAGCATGATGCCCCCGGCATATCCATCTTTTTCGGAGCATGTGGTTGCGGCGGGTTCCTCTTCTAGTTTTCGGACAGCGCGAACTTGCCCTGTTGGTATTGGTCTTCAACAAAGTTTTTGAAGACATAGCAGTTTTCGATCGGATGGCCCAATACTCGGTGGTAAGGGCAGTAATTAGGATTTTTGACATCGTTCAGTTGTAGTGGGTGTTTCGGCTCCGGTAGAATGATAAGCCTGTTGCGCACTGCTAGTTCGAACAGTCTCCTTGTTTCATCCCGGGAAAATGAATAAGGACGTTTCAACTTCTCATCGAGGAGTTGTCGCTTGTTGCTTTGGCGAACAACCGGTCTCGGACCACTCGATTGTTGTTGAGCGTTGGCGACGAAGGACGTTTTTTCCTTCCCCTTATCCTTTTTGTTCGATCCTTTGTTTGCGGGTCTGAGATTCTTTCCGGGTAGCGTGCGATTGCGCGGCTGAATGTTCTCGCAACTCCTCAGTTCTTTCGTTTCAGAGATGGATTCCTTGAAGAGAGGGACGAGAACTATTTCATCGTCAGAGTTGCTCCCGAAGGTGAGCACTCGCGATCCCCCGGGATCAACCCTGTGACAATTGCCGGCAATTCTTTTACGCTCATCTGTCGCATTTTTCCGCTGTATACGAGCTTCATGCTTTATCCTCTTGAAGTGTTGCCTGTGAGCGACATACCCTTGCCACCAACACTTAAAAGAGTTGCAGCCTTCAGTAGGGTGTGCGATCTTCTGATGATACAAGCAGAAGTTAGGATGTACGTCCGCTTCATCAAGATATATACCACCAGGAGAATTTTCTCTGAAAGAAGGCAGCTTCATCCCCATCAATATGACTTTGGCGAATCGCTTCCTTGTCTTGATCCTGCTTTTATTTGCGGCGGATGTACTTTGATCTGGTAGGAGTGTTTCGACCCTTTCGTCCAGTCTCCGGCGTTTGGCCTTTTCAAATATGGCCATCTCGCACTCTCGATCAGCCTTGCTTTTAAGACGGGTTTCGTTCAGGAATGCATCAATCATTTCGTCTGATGGTCCTAGAAGTTCCGGCTCAGGATCTGCCCCCAATTTCTTTGCGTCAGGAGCTTCTTCACCATTTATTAACGAATGAGAGATCATATGGCAGCTTGCCACATAATCCTCGGGTTCATCTGACGAGTCTTCTCCATTGTCATCACCTCCGTCCTCAAGGACGTGGCTGAGGAATTCTTGGAGTGTAACTGGGGTCCGCGCCTTCTGATTATATTCTTCCAGCGCGTCAATATGTTTTTGCAGGTCCGTGCGCTTGTCGCCAGGCTTCACGGGCTTTTTGTATTTCTTCTTCTTTTTCGAAGATTTTGACGGCTGGGTGTGAGTGTTTTGGCTATCACCACTGATCTTTGGAGTTGAACGCGGTTTTAACATTCCTTCAATGATCTGGGGTTCCAGCGGATTCCTTCACCTGATCGCCGGGCATGTTTGGAGATCATTCAGCATTCTTTTGGTTTTGGCTGAAAGAGCGACCTCCCATGGGGTTTCCCTTATGAATGAGCACGATGCCCCCGGCACGTCCACTTTTTTAGGGGAGTGAGGTTGTGGTGGGCTCACCTTCCAGTTTTCAGATAATGCGAACTTTCCTTGCTGGTATTGGTCCTCAATCCAGCCTTTGAAAATGAAGCAATCTTTGATTGGATGGCTTACTGCTTGATGGTAAGGGCAGTAATTAGGATTGTTGAGATCGCCTGGCTGCAACGGACGTTTTGGATCCGGCAAATTGATGAGTCTGTTGCGCACCGCTACCTCGAACAATCTCCTTGTTTTGTTCTGGGGAAACGAATAAGGGCGTCCCGATCTCTCCTCGAGGGATGGGTGTGGATGCACGCTATTTTGGCGAACAACCGGCTTTAAGTTGCTCGTCTTTTGTTGAGTATTGGCAATGAAAGCTGCTTTTCCTTTCCCCTTTTCATTCCGAGGATCTATCTTTGAAGGAGATGGTCTATGCCCCATCTGATCCATCTGGGCTAGCTTGTCGATCAAAGCATGGAATGTGGTCGGTTTGAAGAACATCATGAACTGTGAAATAATTGCATGAGGGTCTAGGGTGCCCACGAACATGCCCACCGTTGGTGCTTCTTCGATGCGTTGTTCGCATTTCGACTACAGATTCTGCCATCGGATCGCATACTGAACCCACGTTTCGCCTGGTTTTACCCTGGCGTTGATCAATGCGGTGATCGGGGTGCGCTCGCTAGCACTTGCAAATCTCTGTGTAAACAGCAGCTCCATCTCTGAAAATGTTTTGACAGAGTCGTTAGGCAGCTCCGAATACCACTCAAATGCTGTTTCCGACAAGATGCCGACGAATTAACGGAGCAAAAGCTTATCATCGCCCCGGGTGTTGCCGCAAAGTGCCCTAAACTGAGCGACATGTTGGTGGGGATTGCATGTCCCCTTGTATAAATGGAATTTAGGGATCGTGTAGCCCGGCGGGTATTTTATCTGATCATACCAGCCTGGATACTGTCGCCCAGTTTTGGCGATTTGGCCGGCCACTTCATTTGCCTGGTGAACTCGTATTTGTTGAGCGATATAATCATCTAGGGCGGACTTGGGAATAGTTTCCTCCTTGACTGCTGAAAGAGACGGAGGTGGATTTGATGTTTCTCCTCTGTCGTCTTCGAGGATAATCAGAGGATCTTCAGTTGGAGGGTCCTGCTGGATCATCATACCCACCATGTCTTGGAATAGAAGAGCCATTTGATTTATATTGGCCGCTTGTTCCGCAGCCTCCTTTTCCTTCTTTTCGAGCATTCTCCGAAGGAATTCAGCATCAGTCTCGTGTTCGTGACGTTGTTCCGATGACGCCTCCGGGCTTTCTTTTGGCCCGGTAAGTACGGCCATTGCATTCAGCATCTCTTGAAGCTTCTGCTGTTGTTGTTCCTGAGCTCTTGTGATGGATCGGGTGAGCGGTCGATGGCCCGTAGAAGTGCGGCTGTCCTCTTTTTCGGAGGCCATGTAAATAGTATGCACCATTATGCCCCCAGACTTAGGGCATTTGGGTTCAGTAGTCTTATGATTCATCGCAGACTCAGGGATTTTCTCCGGCTTTTTCTTTTTGTGGACTGGTGACGTTGAGGGGGCCATTGCAGTGGGCACCCAAGTAGCCGTCGCCTTCTGTGGCTTAACAGGACGGTTTTCTTCTTGTCGGACCTTCAGCTTCTTCTGCCGGTGGGAATAGTCTTGATCCACCACTGACTCTCGGACTTGTCTCCAGATTTTGTAAACTTTAGAAGACAGCCGTTGAGGGGACTGCTCCAGCTTTATTTCTGTGACAGCCTCCATTGGTGGCGGAGATCTTTTCAGCATGGAGGTAGGCGAGTTCCTACGCACCTTGTTCAGCAGCTCAAAGTTGTTCCCAGTTGGAACAGCAGCATTAATTTTTACCGGTGGAGCCGGTGGAGTTAGCCCAGAGGGGGAGCTGCCCCCAGCCTTCCTTACTCGACGCCAGTGGCGACGTCGAGCGTGTCGAGCGGACGGTGTTGGTTCGGCGATAGGGATGGCATTGTCTTACCCCCTGTCCAGATGAGATGCTGCTGGTGCCATCCTCTTAAAGACTGATGTCTTTTGAGTAGCGGTATCCAATCTGTCAAAGACAGACCTTCGAGCAGGAACGGGAGCCGGAATAGTCAGTCTTGTGAAGACCGACCCTTTGGCAGGACCGCCTTGACGACTTCAGGAGCAGGGATGACTATCCTCTTCAGAATAACCTTTTCTGGTATTGCAGGCTTCTTCATGGGCCCACATGAGTTTTGGCCCAGTTTGCTCTTAGAAGGAGTTTCCGTAGGTAAAGAGGCGTTGAAGCTCATCGGCGGGATCATGGTCCCGAAGAACAGCCCTGTGGTGGCTTGAGTTACTTTCTCCACCGGAATCTTGAACAAGGAGGCCGCTTGGGGCCCGTAGGTTACACCTCTAGATGAGGCGGAACCAGAGTTGCAGTTGCAGCTGGAACATTTTGTGCAGGTAGACGCCATTGATCTTTCGTTCTCTGCACTGAGCAAGACACCAAATCTTAGTACCTCGAATCCACAGGCAACCATAGCAAACCGCGGTTCGTTCGCGATCACGACACACGAAGTGTGGAGTGGAAAGAGGAAAAGGTCCCACCGGGCGTGCCAGAATCTGTTCCCCTCCGAATCACGGAGACGCGATAAACGTCTTGCATGAAATTCGGGGCAGATGCTAATTGGTGCTATCCGTCCACCTCTCCGAAGATGCCAAGTTGATTTATGGCACAATGTATCGAAAGTTTAAACGGATGCGGCCGATGTAGCAGACTTCGTCAGATTCCCCTTCGTCTGAGGGGTTTTTTGATAGTGGGGACGCTCTTCCCTGCAGGCGCAAGCCCCTGCGGTTAATTACGCTACCGCATCGCGGTAATCACTTTCTCCTTCTCCAGATGGTCACTTCGTGTCGTGGGTGTTTGTTTTATTTATGGTTGCCCGTGGATTGTATACGGAGACTAATTTATGTTGTCGTCCGTAGGACGTGGATTAGTCCAAATCCGTATCTTCTTAGATTTGGGTTTGGGTGTTTGGTTTAAGGATACGTTAGCCTCATTTGAGACTAAGATCAACTTAAACGTTTGTTAAGGATACGTTAGTCTAATTTCTAGACTAAGATCAACTTAACAGGATCATTTAGATCCAACAAAAGAGCATTTAGACTCTATTGTTTAGTTTACAGACATTTCGGTCGATTACCAGTTTAAGGACATAGTGGTCCAATGTTAGTTTAAAGACATCTCGGTCAAGGTTAAGGACATCATAGTCCGTGAGTTTAAAAACGTCACAGTCAAGGTTAAGGACATCATAGTCCGTGGATTTAAGGACCCCACAATCCAATGTTAGTTTTAAGACATCACGGTCGAGGTTAAGGACATCATAGTCCATGGATTTAAGGACCCCACAGTCCAATGTTAGTTTTAAGACATCACGGTCGAGGTTAAGGACATTATAGTCCATGAGTTTAAAGACCTCACAGTCAAGGTTAAGGATATCATAGTCCGTGGGTTTAAGGACCCCACAGTCCAATATTAGTTTTAAGACATCACGGTCGAGGTTAAGGACATCATAGTCCATGAGTTTAAGGACCCCACAGTCCGGTTTAAAGACATCATAGTCTGTGGAATGTATGGCTGTCGGGACCCGTCACCTCTCTGAAGACGTTGAAGGATTACATCGACAAATATCAGAGGAGTTCAGAGATGTACCCTTGAACCAATGTTGGTTGGGAGATCTATAATCCAATTTGGGACTAAAGTCTGTTTGCAGGTTTATGAGCATATGGGCTTAGTTGATATGAGTTGAACATTTTATTGTTCTGGCTATTGAGCCTTCATTTGGGCTCGGACCTTTTAATAATGCATAGCATTTATCAGAACAAAGTATGTTCTGATAGTGCGCCACGTGGCGCGCCAGGCGCTTTGTGCCAAGGAAAGAGCGCATTGCGTTTCTGTCGGGTAGCACACACGAAGAGGAAACGTGTCGCGCTTAGCGCTAAGCGCTAGTTTGTTAGCGCATTGCGCTTTTAATTTATGAGCGCATTGCGCTAGTCTGTTGGCGCACCAGTGAGTGACACGTGGCGCGCTTGGCGCTGAGCGCTAGCCCATGAGCACAGTGCTCTGTTTTAGAAGCGTAAAGCGCAGATTGTGTCTCTGGTTGACACGTGGGGTGTGCTGGCGCGGCGTGCTAGTCCAAGAAGCGCAAAGGCGCAATTCATGAGTGCAAGGCACTTTTCAATAGCGTAAAGCGCATCTGATCAATTTTAATATCAAAGAACAAATTTATGTTCTTCAAAGGAGGCTTTGCCTCAAGATCCAAGAACAAAAGTTCTTGTTTTTTATAAAAGGCTCTGCCTTTTATAGATCAAAGATCTATGAATGAAGTAAAATACTTCTTTTAGTTTTATCTTTTTATGATTAGATCTTTTGATCTTTTCTTTTTATCAAAGACCTTGGTCTTTTTATAGATCTAAGATCTTTTTCGAAGATGGTTCTTCTTTTTACGAGATGGATTCATATCTGTTATTCAAGAACACAGTTCTTTTTACCTTGAATATGAAGAAATGATCTTCTTCTTTCTAAGAGCTTTCTCTTCTTTTTGCCGAGGATTTTTCTCTCCCTTTTCTATATATGAAACTTGAAGTCTAGGGTCCTTTATATAGGGCCAAATGATTTGTTAAATCAGTTTTAAGAGATCTTTCTCTGATTGATTTGGGAATATTTCCCACCGTTGGATCTTTGATCCTAGGGCTTCTGTTTTACAGAAGGCAATCTTCTTGTTTTTAACAAGATTGGAAAGAACTTTCCAGAACAGAATTTTAATTCTGATTAATGATTTATTATTATTAGATCTTTTGATCTAACGGTGGGGAATTTTTAATTCCAGCGCTGGCGCACCCGTGCTTTGCACGTGGTGCGCTGCTCAGAGCGCAGCGCACTTTGTGCTAGCGCACCCACGTTTGACACGTGGCGCGCAGCGCAGAGCACAGCGCAACTGCGCTAGCGCACCCATATATGACATGTGGCGCGCAGCGCAGAGCGCAGTGCAACTGTGCTAGCATACCGTGTCTGACACGTGGCGCGCAGCGCGGAGCGCTGGATATGAAGCGTTGCTTCAATTTTTAGTTTTGAAATTTTAAAAGAGAGCTTTGCTCTGATTGGGATGCGCTGCCTAGGGTGCAGCGCACCTAGCGCTAGCGCGTCTGCGTTTGACACGTGGCGCGCAGCACGCAGAATCTGAAGCGTTGCTTCAATTTAAATTTTGAATTTTGAGACAGAGCCTTGCTCTGATTGGGGGAAACAGAGTTTTTATTATTATTATTATTTTTTTTTTATTGTTATTATTGGGAGCGGGTTTTGAGCCAGAATTTTGGCGGGAATATTAGGAATGAAAGATAGGTCTTATATCTTCAGTAAAGATGATAAAAATTCCTGAGTTGAGATTGCACCTTAGAAGGAAAATTCAAAAGATGCTGAAAGCTTAATAAATTTGTAAAACATATACGATCTTAAGTTAAATGAAAAGTGAGTGTGAAAAATATGGGTTGATGATTTCTAAGTTGAAGATAATAAAATTTCTTGCTAGAATACTGAATTGAAGAATTAGAGTCAACAGGCCAAATTGATCAGATTTTATGGGTAGTATCCTCTGAAAACCCTCAGGAGACAACACTCCTACTAGGGACACCTTGAGATTTAACGGCTTGTTGCACGAGCTCAGTGCAATCGCGTTCCCTGCGAAAGTGAGGTTAAGAATTGTTGAGAATAAAATTGGCTTTGCTCGGGACGAGCAAAAGATAAGTTTGGGGGTAGTTGTTCATATCAGAATTTTGCATTATTATATCGCCCATTATTAATCACATTACACATAAATAAGTGCTTTTGATCCATGTCTGCTAAATATTTGCAGGTTACGGGTTCTCAGATCGTTACAATGAAATTCGTGAAAAGTCGCTACAAATGTGAGACTACGACCAACAATAGATGAATCCGTATGATACCGCCTACCAGTTCAAGGAACAAATGAAATCAGTGGACAGTTCAATACATAAAGCACAAGGGCGGCACAAGATTCAAGATTTCAACGCGAAGCTCAAGGCAAAAGTCCACATCATTATGCACTGTTGGAAATCTGGAAGAAAATAGAAGAGATTCTGAGGAACCAAGTGAAGAAAACAGAAGTTAAAAGCAACATGAAGCAACCCTGAGGAATTGAATCCATGATCCCACCAATTGGCCATGGAACCGCGGCCAAACAGGCCTTTCTGCCGCGGTTCCGCGGCCGTATGATGCACGTGTCGGTGCAGGTGTCGGTGCTTTGACCCGGCTTGTTAGTCATATGTATGCCCTAGAGGCCATTACTGTACATTGGATGTATATTGTAGTGGATGCTGGGACATATATAGGTAGGACTTTCTTGCTCGACATAATAGTACGCTATCTGGTTGCTCTTTATCTTAACATGTATACTTTCTGTCTCTCTGATTACATGTTGATAAAGCCCTTAGGATGTGTACTCGACTTCCAGGACTATGATGCAGATCATACTAGTGGGGCCTGGGTAGTCCATGAGTACATCCTTCAATGTTCCTAGTCGTGGGAATATCGAGACGGGGCATCGATATTCCAGAGTAGACTAGCGCATATCTTCTCGACCCATATGATGGGCGATGGATGATCCCATATCCATTGGTGTTTGACATCAGAGATGGTATGCGGGTGCTCAGTGGAGACTGGGTACACTGAACGGACTCGCCGAGAACTCCCAGATGGTATTATACCTCACGTCAGATGGCAGTTCTCTGGTGACACTGGTACAGCTTAGTCTGTTGACCCGAGATCGTCATAGAGTCTTATGTGTCTCCCACTGTGCTTTGATTTCCACCCTACCACGGCTCTAATGAGGCGTGCAAACAGGTGGTTTTTAGGTACAGTCCCGATTCACATGGAGGCAATGAGCGATAGGAGGGGATTCGTCTCTCCCGGTATTGGGGGTTGATGTTGCGCTATGCTCGACTGGTCATAACAGGAAATCCCTGGCCAGGGTTGCAGTGACCTACTGGTAAGTGTTATCAGTAGTTTCACACATGTCATGGACTTCACGTCAGCATGACTTATCAAGCTATTGGGGTCTGACGTTTACCACCCCTAGGCAAGACATGCGACATATCAGACGAACAGACCGGACTGTACGGTAAGTGTTACTGGTTGGATTCACAGGAGTGTGAGTGGGCTTGCTCGTCGATCTTCTGATCGCTCAATACCCGGGTGGCCGTTACATTTAGTAGACCGCTTGCGGCTTGTGGGTGTTTGATATAATCATCACCTGCTGCCGGCGTATTGACAAGTCTTTAGAGTCCTATACAGAGGTTTCCTGGCTCAAGCGAAACGAAATAGGAGCGCATATGAGATATGTGCGGGACCGAGAATAATTCGTGTATGTGATACCGTGTTCCATTCTCGCGATTAATGTATTGATTGGTTATATGCGATATAACCTAGTTATCGAATCAAGGATTGATTCGATAAGCCGATACGTAGGATACTAGTCGGTTATATACGATATGACCAGATCGTTAAATCGAGTATTGATTCAATGATTTAATGCATAATTATATATTTGATATATTACTTTGCATTAACTAGTATTGGTTCACTTTAAATGGATTTTCTCACTTGAATTTCACAAGTTGTATATGTGATATACTTTTGTGCTCTTGATTGTATCATGTTTGATGATACATGTCTACTTGGTTAAGTGTAAAGAATTAAACCATGGTTAAGTTAATGATTAGGGTTTTGTTTTTATTTGATTTACTTATTTGTTAATTTCTTTTGATTTAAGCAAAGAGAAATGGTGGTTTTCTTTTGATATTATGCTAGAAAGTTCATGAAACTTTTATAGCATCTTTGAAAAGTCCACCATTTTTGTCTTGCTCTTAACCCTAACCATTCAACAAAACCTTAGTTAGTTATCTACACTAAACCATAGTTAAAGATATGATAAGTATCATTTTATTTTATATTTTAAATATACTTATCATATTATCATCTTCATCTTCTTCTTCTTCAAGAATAAAACTATGCCACCATCAATGGCAACTTGAGAATAAGAGTGAGAAATCCAATTCTAAAGTGAACCCACTTCCTATTTCTTCATCCTCTACCTCTTGCCAAGTAGTATAGGGTGTTTTCTTCATAAGTTTCATGACTTGGTGAAGTGGGAGTTTGATCTTGTGATGCCTCGACGTAGATCATCTTCGGCATCGAAGCCGACGACCAAGCCCGCCCATTTCTCCGATGAAGACGATGCTAGAGTCCGGGATCCGATTTGGACAGCGGAGGGACATCATCGCGGAGCTTAGGAAGTGGTGGATCGGATCTACAAAGGTTGTAGCCCCTTTCCTTTTAAGTTAAAGTCGTTAACTTGCATCGCATAGCCTATAAATCTAGTTAACGATCCGTATTAGGGTTTGTAGGCACATGTAAAATTTGAATTAGCCATGTTTGATGCCTTGTGAGACTTCATTAGTGTGCCTCGGAACCCTACAGTGGTATCAGAGCCTAGCTAGAGCCTTAGGCGATGTGTAGACGGAGTTAGAAATCCGATCGAACCGAAACCCCATTGCAAAATCGCTCTCTGTACTTTTTTCAAAACTGTTGAATTTTGTGAATTAAACATATGCAGAAAAATAAGCAGGCTTTTTTATGAATTACTGTGAAGCACGTGCGCCTGATGCCACCAAAACGCGGCGGAACCGTGGCACAAGCATGGCTTGTGCGACGGTTCCGCGGCCATTTTGTCTCTTCTGCACTTGAAATTTGCACTGTAATTCCTAATTTTTAGTACTGTATTTTCTGGGAATTTTTAATTCCTACTCAAGAGTTGAGTTTTTTGGGTTGTATTGGGAATTCTTAGATTCGATCGGATTGTCAAACTTTGTCTATGTGTTTTTCCGGATATTTTTGAATATGTTAAAATGTTCGACCGGATATAAATACCCACTTTTTCCCCTGCCGGGAACTTTCCAATTGTTGGATTTTTCCGTTGCTTAAAGACATTCTAAGTAGTGCAAGTAACGCGATGGTCCCTCTAGAAGACAACAAACCTTAACTCGATTATGTGACCGTCTTGAACTGCCTTTTGAACCTTCGGGTTTAGGGCAGTACAGCGTGCCACATGTGAGGCGTTGGCTTGACCGTTCTACGGCTGGACCGTTGGTACTGAGGCACGAACTGAATGTTTTTAGACTTATTTCATGTGTTGAGCTGTATCGGGAAAACTTGGGTGTTCGATTGTTCGATCGGAAAGTTTGACATTTTCTATTTATCCGGAATGTGATACAATAATTGGAATTCACAAGTAGTTATGAGATAACTGAATGAATGTTATAAACATAGCAGTTTAGTCTCACTTGATCGGTTGCCACGGAATTTTGATGTGATCAAAAGTCCGTCGCAATCACGTAGCGTACACGAATACTCGCCGGGTAAACTTAATAGACAACCTCACTCCATAGCCCCGACCAAGTGACTGTAAGAGAACCCCGTCGCCGAAAGCATCCGTTCGGGTGCTCGCGGCAGCGGTGTTCCGCCTTGGTGCACTTTGTCTGAAAGGTTCCTAGGCACCCTATAGTGGTCTCTCAAGGCATCAACCATGCCAATTTACAAAAATTATGGTGCCGAGAAACCCTAATACGGATCGTCGGCTAGAATCCTAGGCGAAAAACGAATCTAGTTAACATATTAACTAAAGGAGAGAGGCTACAACCTTTGTAGATCTGGTTACCCTCTTCCTTGGCTCCACGAAGGCATCCTCTCACTGTTCATCTTGAATCTCGGGCTCTCGCGACGGCTTCATCGGAGAAGTGAGCGGAATAGGTCGTCGGCTTCGTGCCGAAGATGATCTACGTCGAGGTTGCACAAGTTCAAGCTCCAACTTCACCAAGTTGTGAAACTTGTGAAGAAAACACCCAAAACAACTTGGCAAGAGGTAGAGGGTGAAGAAATAGGAGGTGGGTTCACTTTAGAATTGGATTTCTCACTTTAGATCTCAAGTTGCCATTGATGGCATCAAGTTTTCTCTCTTGAAGAAGAAGGTCAAGAAGAAGAAAGAATATGATAAGTGTTGAATTAAAATGAAAATAATTCAATACTTATTATAAGCAAACCATAGTTGAGTGTAGAGAATAGACCATGGTTAGTTGGATAGGTTAGGGTTAAGCATGAAGACAAGAATGGTTAAGAAGTCAAAGCTTCATGAAGCTTCAACTAAAAACAAACTTCTCCACCATTCTTATCTCAATCCTTTCTAAATAAATAAATGAACAAATAAATAAATAAATGAATATGCAAAACCCTAATTATCAAATTAACCATGGTTTAATTCTATATACTTAACTAAATTATCAAGTATCATCAAACATGATACAAATATGTGCACAAAAGTACATCATATATACTTCTTGCACATCGAGTGAGAAAATCCATATAAAGTGAACCAATACCAGTTAATGCAAAGTAATATATCAAATATATAATTATACATTAAATCATTAAATCAACACTTGATTCAATGATCCGGTCATGTCGCACATAACCGACTAGTATCCAATGTATCGACTTATCGAATCAATCTACGATTCGATAACTAGGTCATATCGAATATAACCTATCGAAACATTTATCGCGAGAATGAAATGCGGTATCACATACACGCATTATTCTCGCTCCCGCACATATCTCATATGCGCTCCTATTTCGTTTCGCTTGAGCCAGGAAACCTCTGTGTAGGACTCTAAAGACTCGTCAATACGCCGGTAGCAGATGATGATCATATCAAGCACCTACAAGCCGCAAGCGGTCTGCTAAACGTAACGGCCATCCGGGTATTGAGCGATCAGAAGATCGACGAGCTAGCCCGCTCACACTCCTGTGAATCCAACCAGTAACACTTACCGTATAGTCCGGTCTGTTCGTCTGATACGTCGCATATCAAGTCTAGGGGTGGTAAACGTCAGACCCCAATAACCGATAAGTCGTGCCGATGTGAGGCTCATAACGGGTCGAGAAACTACTGGTAACACTTACCAGCAAATCTCTGATCAGCCCTGGCCAGGGACTTCCCTGTTACGGCCAATCGAGCACAGCGCAACATCAACCCCCAATACCGGGAGAGACGAAACCCCTCCTATCGCTCATTGCCTCCATGTGACTCGGGACTGTACCCAAAGACCACCGTTTTGCATGCCCTCATGGACGTGGTAAGGTGGAGATCAAAGCACAGTGGGAATCACACAAGACTCTATGACGATCTCGGGTCTACAGACTAACCTGTACAAGTGTCACCTGAGAACTGCCATCTGACGTAAGGTATAATACCATCTGGGAGTTCTCGGCGAGTCCGTCCAGTGTACCCAGTCTCCACTGAGCACCCGTATACCATCTCTGATTTCAAACACCAATGGATATGGGATCATCCATCGCCCATCTCATGGGTCGAGAGGCGTATACGCTAGTCTACTCTGGTATATCGATGCCCCGTCTCGATACACCCACGACTAGGGACCTTGAAGGATGTACTTATGGACTACCATGTCCCCACTAGTATGATCTGCATCATAGTCCAGGTAGTCAAGTACACATCCTAAGGGCTTTACCAACATGTAACTATAAGACAGTTTAAAAAGACAAGTGTACATATTAAGATAAAGAGTAACCAGATAGCATACTATCATATCGAGCAAGAAAGTTATCTCTATATATGTCCAAGCATCCAATATAATATACATCATCTGTACAATACTGGCCTCTAGGGTATACATACAAGTAACATTGTCGACGGCGTCGGGGGTACGGCCGCCTACTAAAGTTTGCGACGAGCATTCGATCAAGATGTCGGGAATCTTGTTGAATTACCCGACTCTATATTGAAAAGTGTTTTCGATTTTGAGACTAAAATGCGGGGTTTATGATTGTTAGGCATGCGATGTCTAAGTATTTCATTTGATTAGGCATGAGATGTCCAAAGCGGTTGCGGATTCCAACTGTTGTAGTTTTACACTTTCTTTTCTGTGACCGTAAGTGTAATATGTGATATCGCCGGTTTCGTTGCTATATGTCAACGACAATTGGGATGCGCATATTTACTTACGTTGATGACATGTGATGTTATGTGTTGCTGGATATGTTATATTGGATCGTCGTGTTCGAATAGCCGGGGTTTTTTTTATATGAGATGAGTGTTTTTCATTTACATTCATGTAAAAACTTGTATGTAATATTCTTTTATTGGGGCACTTCTAGGTAGCGGAAGATGTCACCTTTTGTATATTATTTACTTTTCTGCACTAGGATAGACCCAAGGAGGAGAGCACAAGTAACCGGGTTCTAGGGTCCAGAGGGAGACCATCTCGAGGAGTCGAGTTCGGGTCTCCTAACTCTAGAATTGGTAGGGTTACTTGCCGCTCTCGTAGGGGTCTAGGGGTGTGGGTTTGGCTATTCATCACGACCGTGGAATCCGTGTTTTATACTGGCTCGTATTGAAAACACGGACGTCCTAGTATATCCAATATTTCATATGATATTTTTCTGCTGCGTTATCTGTGATGTGATCATGTTATTTGTTCAGATGGATATTATATATAGTATATATGATATATTATATATATGTTGCTTATGTTTTACACCCGCGCTAGCCCTGCCTCGTTCTGGCGTTAGTTACCTAACCTAACGGTGCAGACGGGACATCGTGGCGAATGCGGATGGCATAAGCATACGTTATATTTATCTGTGATGTTTAGGTGGACTTAAATGATGGGATATTCATTAATGAGATTAATGAAAGAAAATAAACCTAATTGATGTTGTGGAATCGAATTTCAAAATAAAAACAGGTAGCTACAGTTCTTGCTTTGCATCGCGGTGTTCCTTGTATAACATCCTGCACCTTATTCGATGAGGAAAGGACCGAGATCCCTTCACCGGGAGTGACTCCTTTAGCAATAACTGGTAGATGCTACACACTCGGTTTGTCTTTTGATTGCTTCTATAGTTTATGCTTTGCACAGTGATATATATGATATATCCCGCACCTCAATCGACGAGGAAAGGGCCGATGATCCCTTCACCGGGAGTGACCCCTTTAGCAAAACTAGAAAAGCCTCAAAAACATTCCATTTAAAAAACCATTTGATTCCGCAACGAGATCAAGTTCAAAGCGTTAAAGGTTTTCACAAAAACCATTCGCAACCCTCCGTCATTTTAGGAAGTAGAGTACTTAGTATTCGTGCTGTGTTTGTTGACCTTAGTTAAGGCACAGTGTACGGTAGCTAAGTGATGCCTTCCTACACCGCATATGATGCGATTAGTTAGGACAGTCACGTGACTTTGTTGACCTTAGTTAAGGGTCATGTGGGTGGGTCTAATTAATCACGAAATGACGGGTAGAACTTGACTAGTGCTTATGATTTGTTGACCATAGTTAAGGTCATAAGTGCTAGGGGTAAAAATCTTTATCGGGAGTTTCAAGTGTTGAAATTTGCAATGAGATTGCATACCTTCTATGTGATAGTTGGATCCCGATACCCACTGCGAGTAATTGTTACTCCTGGGAGAGTTTTGCACTTTACAATTAGCTGATCAAGTAGGTGTCTAGAAAGGTGTCAACGGGGTTACGCCTCTGGGAAAACGAGGTTTACTGTAATTAGGTCCGTGTGAAAGCACGGGGAACCTCCCTCAAAGTACCGACACTGGCCTGGCTGAAAGATTGGCGAACTTGTAGAGTGTAATTAATCCCGGCTAGTCTTTCCTTTTAAGATTTGAAGGAAGATTTGATAAAAAATAGTGGGAGCCATCCTGATTAGATAAAATATATAACCAATCTAATCTTGCAAGAGCGCACGCAGAGTGTTTTCTTCTCTCTCTCTCCAGGTAGCGACCACATCACGCCTTAATCAAGATAATAATATGGATGTATTGACCGAACCCGCTTGTTATACTGTGCTGGGGAACGTTGGTCCCACTACAACTTATAATTGTTATAAGACAGAGCAGGAAATAGGGGAATACCAGAATCCCTATGCCGTCCAAACGAAGAAAGTGCATATGATGCATCTCCTTCGGGTGTGTTCATTATACAGAACTGTTTTCTCAGTATCCTCTGCATCCTGGGTATTTGATACTGGATCAGGATCCCAGATATGTAATCATGTTACATAGGGCTACAAAAAGGTAGAAAACTGAGAACGGGTGATAAGTTTCATGAGACAGAAAACGGGGCAAGTGTTGCAGCCAAGTCTGTTGGTCACTGTTACCCTGTATTACCAATACATTGATTCTGAACAAATGTTATTAGATGCCGAATCTGATATACAAAATCATATCTATCTCTTTATTAGTAAAGAAATGATAAAATTTTGTATTGATGGATAATGTTTTGAACATTTCCTATATCAAAAGTTGATCGGTTCAGGCACGTTATCTAAAAGCATTGACGTTCTAAATCAAACTACAGTTCCTAGTATACAGAACACACACGAGAGGAAGAGTTCAGAAATGAACGAATCCTTCTTGAGGCATTGTAGACTAGGTCATATCAATGCGACCCGACTGGCTGAAGTTACATTTTAGATGCATATTTAAATCAGTTTGAATCTACATCTTGTGAAACTTGCCAGTCATGTCACAAAGATTAGATGACCATAGCTCTGTTTATTGGAAACAGAGAAAGAGTTGATGAACTCTTGAGACTGATACATGATGATGTATGTAAGGTCTCCTGTCTACACATGCCAGGACCGGTTCTTTATACTTCATTACGTTCTCTGAAAATCTCTCAAGATTCAGACATATGTTCCTGTTGAAACATAGGCCCGAATCTTTTGAGATATTCACAGAATATAAGTTAGAAGTAGAGAACCAATAACCGAGTATAAGTTTTATGTCCTATGATAAGATCAGGGAAGAGAATACTTGTGCATGGAATCCTTGGACTATTCTAAAGGAAAATGAGATTCTCTCTCAGCATCACTCCTCCGAATACACCATAGCACGATGGTATATCGGGACGGAGCAATTGCACCGTATTCGATATGGTGCGCTCTATGATGAGTAATACTGAGTTACCTATTTCCTTATGGGGGTTGTGCACTTAAGAAGCTGCATACCTATTGAATTAGGTTCGAATCAAATCAGTGCCTACCACTCCATATGAGATATGGTGTGGGAAGAGCCTATCTCTTAAGTAAGTTAAGATTTAGGATTGTTCGACCTATGTCTAAAGCAAAATCCGGACAAGATCGAGGCAAGAACAGTTCTGTAGAACTGGAAAGGTTCCAGCTATACAAAACTGCAGCTGATGATTTGACAGAACCAAAGGATTCAATAGTTCCCGACAAACCTCAGCCTCTCCGCCGATCTGGTAGGGTTCCTCATCCGCCTGAGAGATACCTTGGTTTCTCAATGACAGTGGGAGCGAGGAATGCATCATGAGATGATGACCCAACTAGTTTCGAACAGGCAATCGAGAGTAGGGACTCTGTAAGAATGGCTGGATGCTTAACGATCTGAGATGGAATCCATGTACACCAACAAAGTATGGACTTTGGGTGCTATATCTGAAGGATTAAATCCCCATCAGGAGCAAGTATATCTTGAGAAGATTACTTGGTGTAGATGGAAAAGTTAAGACTTTCAAAGCTAGTCTTATTAAAGGTTTTAGTCATCAACCAGGCGTGGATAATGATGATACCTTTTCCAGTGGCTATGCTTAAGTCCATCCGGATCCTACTTGCCACGGCTACATACCATGACTACGATATCTGGTGGTTAGGTGCCATGACTACTTTTCTAAATAATGTTTTAGAAGAGAACGTCTATAAGAACACAGCCAGAGGGCTTCGTAAACAGTGGGAGCAGCGGAAACGTGTGCAAGATTGCTTTACAGAATAAAGCAGGCATCGCGGAGTTGGAACGTCTGTTTTGATGTAATAGTCAAAATGTTTGACTTCATCAAAATAGTAGATGAACCTTGTATATACAAAAAGGTAGTAGAGAGTAAGGTGGTCATCCTCGTATTGTGCGTGGACAACATACTCTTGATAAGAAAAGAGTTTCCTATGCTACGCACGGTTAATCTCTGCTTATCACATGGATTCTCCATATAGGATAAAGATGATACCTCCTAAATCCTGAGATTTGGGTCTATGTGATAGATCTAAATGGATGTTGGGATTCTCACTAGCTATAGTAAGATAGTATCAATCGTTCCTGGGGAGAATCACTGGAAGTGTTCCAGGGTGATAAGGACGACTGAATGTCAGTCACAGGCATTGTCTTCACCCTCAGTGGAGGGAAGGTATGTTGGAAGAGTTCCAAGCTAGATACCGTGGCAAACTAGACGATAAAGGCTGGTAACATCGCTATTAAAGATACTACCAAAGAGGCAGTTTGGGTGTATATTGGTTCATATGATGGACTAGGTTCCTACCATTGTATGACAATGGAAGTGTGGCTTTGGCCCAGGAACCCCGGTCCCATCAGCGACCCAGACATATTCTGAGGTAGTATCACCTGATCATGGAGATAGATGTTCTCCAGGGTGATAGAGGTTAGGAGAGTAGACTCAGAGGACAACACGGCGGATCCACTCACAAAGGCTTTTTCCCAGAGAGAGACTTATATGGGATGGTTGAGTATGTGATACTGCAACCACTGCTACAGATGGCCCTAGTGCAAGTGGGAGATTGTTAGTTATATGTATGCCCTAGAGGCTATTACTGTACATTGGATGTATATTGTAGTGGATGCTGGGACATATATAGGTAGGACTTTCTTGCTCGACATGATAGTACGCTATCTGGTTGCTCTTTATCTTAACATGTATACTTTCTGTCTCTCTGATTACATGTTGATAAAGCCCTTAGGATGTGTACTCGACTTTCAGGACTATGATGCAGATCATACTAGTGGGGCCAGGGTAGTCCATGAGTACATCCTTCAATGTTCCTAGTCGTGGGAATATCGAGACGGGGCATCGATATTCCAGAGTAGACTAGCGCATATCTTCTCGACCCATATGATGGGCGATGGATGCTCCCATATCCATTGGTGTTTGACATGAGAGATGGTATGCGGGTGCTCAGTGGAGACTGGGTATACTGAACGGACTCGCCGAGAACTCCCAGATGGTATTATACCTCACGTCAGATGGCAGTTCTCTGGTGACACTGGTACAGCTTAGTCTGTTGACCCGAGATCGTCATAGAGCCTTGTGTGTCTCCCACTGTGCTTTGATTTCCACCCTACCACGGCTCTAATGAGTCGTGCAAACAGGTGGTTTTTGGGTACAGTCCCGATTCACATGGAGGCAATGAGCGATAGGAGGGGATTCGTCTCTCCCGGTATTGGGGGTTGATGTTGCGCTATGCTCGACTGGCCATAACAGGAAATTCCTGGCCAGGGTTGCAGTGACCTACTGGTAAGTGTTATCAGTAGTTTCACACATGTCATGGACTTCACGTCAGCATGACTTATCAAGCTATTGGGGTCTGACGTTTACCATCCCTAGGCGAGACATGCGACATATCAGACGAACAGACCGGACTGTACGGTAAGTGTTACTGGTTGGATTCACAGGAGTGTGAGCGGGCTTGCTCGTCGATCTTCTGATCGCTCAATACCCGGGTGTCCGTTACGTTTAGCAGACCGCTTGCGGCTTGTGGGTGTTTGATATGATCATCACCTGCTGCCGGCGTATTGACGAGTCTTTAGAGTCCTACACAGAAGTTTCCTGGCTCAAGCGAAACGAAATAGGAGCGCATATGAGATATGTGCGGGACCGAGAATAATTCATGTATGTGATACCGTGTTCCATTCTCGTGATGAATGTATCGATTGGTTATATGCGATATAACCTAGTTATCGAATCAAGGATTGATTCGATAAGCCGATACGTAGGATACTAGTCGGTTATATACGATATGACCGGATCGTTAAATCAAGTATTGATTCAATGATTTAATGCATAATTATATATTTGATATATTACTTTGCATTAACTAGTATTGTTTCACTTTAAATGGATTTTCTCACTTGAATTTCACAAGTTGTATATGTGATATACTTTTGTGCTCTTGATTGTATCATGTTTGATGATACATGTCTACTTGGTTAAGTGTAAAGAATTAAACCATGGTTAAGTTAATGATTAGGGTTTTGTTTTTATTTGATTTACTTATTTGTTAATTTCTTTTGATTTAAGCAAAGAGAAATGGTGGTTTTCTTTTGATATTATGCTAGAAAGTTCATGAAACTTTTATAGCATCTTTGAAAAGTCCACCATTTTTGTCTTGCTCTTAACCCTAACCATTCAACTAAACCTTAGTTAGTTCTCTACACTAAACCATAGTTAAAGATATGATAAGTATCATTTTATTTTATATTTTAAATATACTTATCATATTATCATCTTCATCTTCTTCTTCTTCTTCAAGAATAAAACTATGCCACCATCAATGGCAACTTGAGAATAAGAGTGAGAAATCCAATTCTAAAGTGAACCCACTTCCTATTTCTTCATCCTCTACCTCTTGCCAAGTAGTATAGGGTGTTTTCTTCACAAGTTTCATGACTTGGTGAAGTGGGAGTTTGATCTTGTGATGCCTCGACGTAGATCATCTTCGGCATCGAAGCCGACGACCAAGCCCGCCCATTTCTCCGATGAAGACGATGCTAGAGTCCGGGATCCGATTTGGACAGCGGAGGGACATCATCGCGGAGCTTAGGAAGTGGTGGATCGGATCTACAAAGGTTGTAGCCCCTTTCCTTTTAAGTTAAAGTCGTTAACTTGCATCGCATAGCCTATAAATCTAGTTAACGATCCGTATTAGGGTTTGTAGGCACATGTAAAATTTGAATTAGCCATGTTTTATGCCTTGTAAGACTTCATTAGTGTGCCTAGGAACCCTACACGGCTTTCTTAAGGTAGTTTTGTAATTTCATGTATGGATCAGAATGTTACCTAGGGTTTTTTCTATCTATAAATAGGAAAGCCAAAAGCCTAATTAGGCATGTCTCTCTTTAATTTTTATGCCTCTTTTTAATTCTTAGATTTAAAATTTTAATTCAAGTTGTAATGCATTGTTGAGAGGTCATCAATAAAGTGAGTATTTTTATTTTTATCTTGCATTCTTTTTATCTGAATTTAATTCCTGCAATTTTTTTTATCTGTTCTTTTATCTGCAATTTAGATAGTCCATTAAAATAAAACAAAAATGAATTTTATTGTAACTTTTCTAATGAGTGAGTAATTCCTCACTTGTTAGGGTTACGATAGGGAAGGTTCGAGAGAAGAAGATCTCTCTCACTCCTTTCTTTGCCCATATAAAAACTAAAATATGGACACCCTTTAAATTAACCATACTTTGCTCACTACGGCACCCTATCCTACATGATAGCGGTGATTCCCTAGTTAGACCGGTTGTGGTTGAATTAACCGGAGGTTAGGACTAAGAGCCAAGAACGGACAAGGACCAAAAGGAAGAAACTATGTTTCTTCCTAGTCATGCTAATCCCCGTTGTTGACTATTATCCTAACATCTATATTCTTAACAAGGGCATTGATAGAAGCGAGAAGAATCCCTTTTTTCGAACTAACCTAATCCTAACCCTAGCAAGCCTTTAAATCAATTTATTCTCATTCTTAGATCGTAAAACAAAACGTACCAAAGATAGGACTTAACTCATTAGAACTTAAAGAAAAGAACACCATTTCCCTGTGGACCGACTCGTACTCAACCGGCTAGCTACCAAACGACACCGTCTTGATTGTGGTATTCTTAAATTTAAACACGCACACAAAAGTAACACCAATCACCGCCCGATTAATATACGGTATCATATACACGCACTTAATCGGGTCCTCGCGCATATCACATATGCACACCACATCGTTTCACCTGGGCTAGGTAACTCCATTGTGGGACTCTAAGACTCGTCAATAAGCCGGCAGTGGGTGATGATCATATCACGCACCACCAAGCCGCAAGAGGTCAGCTAAACGTAATGGCCATCCGGGTATTGAGCGATCAGAAGAAAACAAGCGAACCTGTCATAACTCCCGTCGAGCCAGCCGGTAACACTACCGTACAGTCCAGTCTCTTCATCAGATATGCTGCATATCGAGTCTAGGGATGGTAACGTCGACCCCAATAACTCAATAAGTCGTGCCGATGAATGGTCTATAACAGATCGAGAAACTACTGATAACACTTATCAACAGCCCTGGCCAGGGACTTACTGATATAGCCAATCAAGCACAGCACAGCATCAACTCCCAATACCGGGGGAGACGAAACCCCTCCTATCGCTCATCGTCTTCATGTGTCTCGGGACTTGATCAGTCGAAAATAATGTATTTTTAACACATCAATTTCCCTACCATTTGCACTCATCTAGAGGTGTTCGGTTTGAATATTGCACATATTAGCAAAACAGTTGTAAAATACCAGATTACCTGTGTTGTATACTAAAACCGGAATTTTAAGGGAAATTTTAGTGTTTATCATGGCATCGCATCATCTTTGTAGAGCGCAACACTTGTTTCGAGAATCTGTGCAGGAAATTCCAGGAGAAAAACCAAATCTGTAAAAAAAATGCTGTAAAAAATACGCCAACTCAAAGACTTGAGATCTGGCATTGATCAAGGACTAATTATAAGATTTAGCACATTAGAAAATGACCCCAAATTCAGCAGAAGAGTTACCAGAAAGTTTCATACAGTGAGGGCATCAAACTGCCGCGGATCCGTGGCCCAATACCTACTCCCGCCGTGGATCCGCGATGGGCCTGCCACGTCATCACCTCTGCTCGGCTTCAGACTGCTTCTTTCAGGGCCCACATTCATTAAATATACTCCAAACTCCAGAAATCTCCAGAGTCTTCTGCCAGATCAGCAAGCTCCTTAATCAAGCTAATCATGTTCAAGCTTCCAAAACAAGCTACTTAACAACCTAAGCCTAGAAGCTTCTCCCTAACCTCCAAGCTTACAAAGAAAGCTAAGCCTAACTAACTACCTCTAGAAGCTTCTACCTAACTACCTAGCTTACAAGGAAAGCTAACCTAAACCTAGCTTCTAAAGGAAGCCAAAGCTAGTGAAAGGTATAAAAGGAACCCTAAGGCTTCACTTCTAAGGTTGTTGATCCTTCCATCAATTCACCCACAAGTTGAGTGACACGACTTGTGCATTCAAACCCTAATCCCCAATTCAAAATTCCAAAGCCAAAATCAAGAACTTCGAGTACCAAATCAAGCATGAAGCCTTCGATCATTTAGAAAGCGACGCCGGACTTCATCGGAGCAAGTGATCCAAGGAGATCCGCGACTCAAGGAGACGAGCGAAGCTGAAATCGACGATCAAGTTCTTTTCTCTTGTAGATTGAGTGAATTGTAACAAAATTGTTGATAAATAAAGGTGAAATTTCTATATCTTGCTTTCTTTACATTCTTGCATCATGATTCGATCTCAATTCGTGATTGTGTTTGTTGTTATGATGTTTGAGTAAAACTCCGCTCGTGGAGGAATCGAGACGACCAATAGACGATGATGTTACAAATCTTGAAACGATTCTTAATTCCTATTGTAGGGTTCCTAGGCACTCTAATGGAGTCTCACAAGTGATCAAACATGGCCAATTGAAATTTTACAAGTGCCTATTAACCCTAATACGGATCGTTAACTAGATAAATAGGCGAAACGATGCAAATAAACAACTTTATCTAAATGCAAAGGAGCTACAACCTTTGTAGATCCGGTCCACCACCTCCTAGGCTCCGTGATGAAGTCCCTCCGCTGTCCAAAACGAACCCATGACTCTAGCATCGGTATCATCGAAGAATGGGCGAGCTTGATCGTCGGTTCGATGCCGAAGATGATCTACGTCGAGGTATCGCAAGAACAAGCTCCAACTTCATCAAGCTTTGAAAACTTGTGAAGGAAACACCCTATACTACTTGGCAAGAGGTAGAGGATGAAGAAATAGGAAGTGGGTTCACTTTAGAATTGGATTTCTCACTTGTTTTCTCAAGTTGCCATTGGAGTAGCAAGCTTTTTCCATGGAAGAAGAAGATGAAGAAGAAGAAGATGATATGATAAGTGTTTAATAATTAGATAAATAATTCAATACTTATCATACTATCAACTATAGTTAAGTGTAGAGAATTAACATGGGTTAGTTAAATGGTTAGGGTTAAGCAAAACAACAAAAGAGTGACTTAGTCAAAGTTTCAAGAAACTTCAACTAAAAACAAAACATACAACCATTCATTTATATTTTTCTTTTTCCAAAATGAATAAATAAGAAAAAGATAAATGAATAAATAATCAAAACCCTAATCATTAACTTAAACCATGGTTTGATTCTTTACACTTAACCAAGTAAGCATGTATCATCAAACATGATACAAACATGAGCACAAAACTATATCGCATATACAATGTGTACAATTCAAGTGAGAAAATCCTTTTAAAGTGAACCAATACTAGTTAACGCAAAGTAATATATCAAATATATAAATATGCACTAAATCATTAAATCAACACTTGATTTAATGATCCAGTCATATCGGATATAACCGACTAGTATCATATGTATCGGCTTATCGAATCAATCCTTGATTCGATAACTAGGTTATATCGCATATAACCATTCGATACATTCATCGCGAGAATAGAATACGGTATCACATACACGCATTATTCTCGGTCCCGCCCATATCTCATATGCGCTCCTATTTCGTTTCGCTTGAGCCAGGAAACCTCTGTGTAGGACTCTAAAGACTCGTCAATACGCCGGCAGCAGATGATGATCATATCAAACACCCACAAGCCGCAAGCGATCTGCTAAACGTAACGGCCACCCGGGTATTGAGCGATCAGAAGATCGACGAGCAAGCCTGCTCACACTCCTGTGAATCCAACCAGTAACACTTACCGTACAGTCCGGTCTGTTCGTCTGATATGTCGCATATCTCGCCTATGGGTGGTAAACGTCAGACCCCAGTAGCTCGATAAGTCATGCCGACTTGAGGTCCATAACATTCGTGAAACTACTGATAACTCTTACCAGTATATCACTGCAACCCTGGCCAGGGATTTCCTGTTATGGTCAGTCGTGTATTGCGCAACATTAACCCCCAATACCGAGAGAGACGAATCCCCTCCTATCGCTCATTGCCTCCATGTGAATCGGGACTGTACCCAAAAACCACCTGTTTGCACGACTCAGTAGAGCCGTGGTAGGGTGGAAATCAAAGCACAGTGGGAGACACACAAGACTCTATGACGATCTCGGGTCAACAGACTAAGCTGTACCAGTGTCACCAGAGAACTGCCATCTGACGTGAGGTATAATACCATCTGGGAGTTCTCGGCGAGTCCGTTCAGTGTACCCAGTCTCCACTGAGCACCCGCATATCATCTTCGATGTCAAACACCAATGGATATGGGATCATCCATCGCCCATCGCATGGGTCGAGAAGATATGCGCTAGTCTACTCTGGAATATCGATGCCCCGTCTCGATATTCCCACGACTAGGAAAAATGAAGGATGTACTCATTGACTACCCAGGCCCCACTAGTATGATCTGCATCATAGTCCTGGAAGTCGAGTATACATCCTAAGGGCTTTATCAACATGTAATCAGAGAGACAGAAAGTATACATGTTAAGATAAAGAGCAACCAGATAGCATACTATCATGTCGAGCAAGAAAGTCCTACCTATATATGTCCCAGCATCCACTACAATATACATCCAATGTACAGTAATGGCCTCTCGGGCATACATATAACTAACAATCTCCCACTTGCACTAGGGCCATCTGTAGCAGTGGTTGCAGTATCACATACTCAACCATCCCATAAAGTCTCTCTTTGGGAAAAGGCCTTCGTGAGTGGACCGCCGTGTTCTCCTCTGAGTCTACTCTCCTAACCTCGATCACCCTGGAGATCAACTATCTCCATGATCAGGTGATGCTGCCTCAGAATATGTCTGGGTCACTGATGGGACCAGGGTTCCAGGGTCGAAGCCACGCTTCCATTGTCATACAATGGCAGGAACCTAGTTCATCTTATGAACCAATATACACCCAAACTTCCTCTTTGGTAGTATCTTTAATAGCGATGTTACCAGCCTTTATCGTCTAGTTTGCCACGGTATCGAGCTTGGAACTCTTCCAACATACCGTCCCTTTACTGAGGGTAAAGACAGTGCCTGTGACTGACATTCAGTCGTCTTTATCACCCTGGAACACTTCCAGTGATTCTCCCCAGGATTGATTGATACCATCTCACTATACCTAGTGAGAACCCTAATATCCCTTTAGATCTATCTCATAGGTCCAAATCTCAGGATTTGGGAAGTATCATCTTTATCCTATTTGGAGAATCCTTGTGATAATAGGAGATTGACCGATCGTAGTATAGGAAACTCTTTTCCTATCAAGAGTATGTTGTCTACGTACAATACGAAGATGACCACCTTACTCTCTACTACCCTTTTGTATATACAAGGTTCGTCTACCATTTTGATGAAGTCAAACACTTTGACTATCACATCAAAACAGACGTTCCAACTCCGCGATGCCTGCTTCATTATGTAAAGCAACTTGCACACGTTTCCGCTGCTCCCACTGTTTACGAAGACCTCTGGCTGTGTTCTTATAGACGTTCTCTTCTAAATCAGTATTTAGAAAAGCAGTCATGGCACCCAACCGCCAGATATCGTAGTCATGGTATGTAGCCGTGGTAAGTAGGATCTGGATAGACTTGAGCATAGCTACTGGAAAAAGGTTTCATCATTATCCACGCTTGGTCGATGACGAAAACCTTTAACAAGTCTAGCTTTGAAAGTCTCAACTTTTCCATCTACACCAAGTAATCTTCTCAAGATATACTTGCTCCTGATGGGGATTTAACCCTTCAGATATAGCAGCTAAAGTCCATACTTTGCTGGTGTATGTGGAGTCCATCTCAGATCACTAAGCATCCAGCCATTCTTACAGAGTCCCTACTCTTGATGGCCTGCTCGAAACTGGTTGGGTCATCATCTCATGATGCAATCCTCGCTCCCACTGTCATCGAGAAACCGAGGTATCTCTCAGGTGGGTGAGGAACCCTACTAGATCGGCGGAGAGGCTGAGGTTCGTCGGAAACTATTGAATCCTTTGGTTCTACCAAATTATCTCCAGTTTTGTACAGCTGGAACCTTTCCAGTTCTACAGAACTGATCTTGCCTCGATCTTGTCCGGATTTTTCTTTTGACATAGGTCGGACAATCCCAAATCTTAACTTACTTAAGAGATAGGCTCTTCCCATACCATATCTCATATGGAATGGTAGGCACTGATTTGATTCGAACCTAATTCAATAGGTATGCAGCTTCTCAAGTGCATAACCCCAAAAGGAAATAGGTAACTCAGTAATACTCATCATAGAGCACACGATATCTAATATTGTGTGATTGCTCCGCCCCGATACACCGTTGTGCTGTGGTGTATTCAGAGGAGTAATACTGAGAGAGAATCTCATTTTCCTTTAGAATAGTCCAAGGATTCCATGCACAAGTATTCTCCTCCCTGATCTCATCATAGGACATAATACTTATACCCGGTTATAGGTTCTTTACTTCTAACTTATATTCTGTGAATACCTCAAAAGGTTCGGACTTATGTTTCAACAGGAACATATGACTGAATCTTGAGAGATTATCAGAGAATATAATGAAGTAAAAAGAACCAGTCCTGGCATGTGTAGACAGGAGACCTTACATCATCATGTATCAGTCCCAAGAGTTTACTAACTCTTTCTCTGTTTCCAGTAAACAGAGCTGGTGTCATTATATCTTTGTGACATGACTGGCAAGTTTCATAAGATGTAAATTCAAAATGATTTAAATATGCATCTAAATGTAACTTCAGCTAGTCGGGTCGCATTGATATGACCTAGTCTATAATACCTCAAGAAGAATTCGTTCATTTCTGAACTCTTCCTCTTGTGTGTGTTCTGTATACGAGGAACTGTAGTTTGATTTAGAACGTCAATGCTTTTAGATAACGTGCCTGAACCGATCAACTTTTGATATAGGAAATGTTCAAAACATTATCCATCAATACAAAATTATATCCTTTCTTTACTAATAAAGAGACTGATATGATTTTGTATATCAGGTTCGGTATCTAATAGCATTTGTTCAGAATCAATGTATTCGTAATACAGGGTGACAGTGACCAACAGACTTGGCTGCAACACTTGCCCCGTTTTCTGTCTCATGAAACTTATCACCCGTTCTCAGTTTTTCTACCTTTTTGTAGCCCTATGTAACAGATTACATATCTGGGATCCTGATCCGGTATCATATACCCAGGATGCAGAGGATACTGAGAAACAGTTCTTTGTAATGAACACACCCGAAGGAGATGCATCATATGCACTTTCTTCGTTTGGGCGGCATAGGAATTCTGGTATTCTCCTATTTCCTGCTCTGTCTTATAACAATTATAAGTTGGAGCGGGACCAACGTTCCCCAGCTCAGTATAACAAGCGGGTTCGGTCAATACATCCGTATTATTATCTTGATTAAGGCGTGATATGGTCGCTACCAGGAGAGAGAGAGAAGAAAACACTCTGCGTGCGCTCTTGCAAGATCAGATTGGTTATATATTTTATCTAATCAGGATGGCTCCCACTGTTTTTATCAAATCTTCCTTCAAACCTTAAAAGGAAAGACTAGCCGGGATTAATTGTAAGTGCACGGCGGCGCCCCGGCCGTCAATCCGACGGCCAAATGCGGAAGCGGTGATAAACTTAAATTTTTCTTGAACTGGCAAACCGCCGCGCACTAATACCCGGATCGAACCATTAACTAGTCCTAGCTAACTATAAGATGAGAAAGAGATATACCGATGATCCAAGTCCTCCGGTCTTCTCATCATCGTCCGGATCTCCTGCGGAATGTCCCGTCTCCTCCTCGTCGCCGGAAGTGCACCACATCGCCTACATCGTTTACGGGCTCCCACCTCAATGCCGAGGCAACTCGGGCACGAAGCCGGCTACTCGACGTGCCCAAGGTTCGCTGTAGAATGTGTAGTGAAGAAATCTCATTTGGGGTTCATGGAGATTGCCTTTTGTGGTGGAGGAAAAATGACTTGGAGAGAGGTGAGGAAAAATGTATCATGCAAAGAATGAGAGTCATTTTTTTCTCACTACCAAAAGAAAAGCCCCCACCCTCACTAGTGGCCGGCCAAGCATGATGGTGGTAGGTGGGAATGGAGTGAAGTCAAAATGAAAGACAAGGGAGTGGGTGAGCTACCATGCAAGGAAGAATAATGAGTGATGATCAAAACAATATCATCACAAACAAAAACAAACACTACAAAGCAACCATGATGACTCCAAATGGTCAAGCCATCATGAAGAAGTCAAGAAGTCAAGGTCAATGGAGCAACCATCATGATCCAACCAATAAGCAAAGACCCCCTCCACAAATACTTATTTGCAACAATGCAAATAAGCCCTCCTCCACCAATCTTCGGCCAATGAACGATACAAAGGAAATCGGCCGAAACGAAAAGCAAACTGGCAACTCCAGAAAACTGGTCCCGTAATAAATTACAGGAAAACCCCGATACTGTGCATACACACCCGCATTTGTATTCCGACCGAAATACAAATGCAATGAGACAAAATCTACACTGTACTATACTAGGATCCGGCTTAAACCAAAGCCGGCTAGTAATATCCGTTCGATCCTGATCCGTGCAATACCGCACGTATCTGATCGAACCCTGCCATATATCCATACGGCCTATAGTACAAACTGTCCGATCCTGATCCGTGAAATACCGCACGTATCTGATCGGACCTTGCCATATCTCCATACGGCCTCTACAACCTTTCGCCCGAAAGCTGAGTAACTGAATGTGGGGGACTCTAAAGACTCGTCAACACCTTGGTTGTGGATTTAACCACTAGCACGTTAGAGGTATAAGCCAATACATAACGGGCTACCAGGTATTGACCAAAAGGGACGTCTGTGAGCGAACTCAGCCTGACTCCCTACTGAGCCTGTCAGTGACAATATCCGTACAGTCCGGTCCGTTCGTGTATGAGCATCACATGGCGGGCCTAGGGGGTTGGTAAAAGTCAGACCCCCAAAAGCGGTACAAGTCGTGTCGGAGTGTAGCCCAGAACACCCTGAGATACTACCGGAATACCTACCAGTAAATCTCCTTGCCTCGGCCGAGGGCTTCGTGTAATGGCTCTCCTAGACACAGCACGACCTCACCCCCAATACCGGGAGAGACGAACCCCTGAAGATACGCTCACTGCCTCCATGTGGCTCGGGACTGTACCCAACTAAAACCTGTTTGCACGACTCCTTTAAGCCGTGGTAGGGTAGTAATCAAAGTACAGTGGGAACTCACACGAGACAAATGACGATCCCCAGGTCGATGAACTAACCTGCACACATGTCACCAGGGAACTGCCATCTGACGTCTGGTATATGACCAACTAGCATGTTCCCGGCGAGTCCTGTCCGGTGTACTCATAACCCAATGAGCACCTGTATACATCTTAGGTGATCCAACTGACACCAGTGGCTTGTGAGACCGGCCACCGCCCCTCGTCGGGGTCTCGACTGTATACACTAGTCTACTATGGAGAATCGATGCCCTGTCTCGAAACTCTCACGACTAGGGACCTTTTAAGGATATGCTTATAGACCCCCAGCTCCCACTTATATGATCGCCCTCATACTGCTGGTGGTCAAGCAAGAATCCTAGGGGCTCTATCAACGTGTAATAGCGACGTGTCAGGTCACTTAAAGCAGTACACGATGATAAAGGTAAACCAGATTGCATACTATCATCTCGAGTAAGACTGTCCTACCGGGATAGGTCCTCCATCAATCATTGCAATCACGTACCTGTGACCTAATAATTGACTCTGAGGGCACTATCTCCAACAATCTCCCACTTGCACTCAAGGCTAATTATTGCGATGTCGCATACTCACAGCCCGTGTGATACCGAACACCCAACTCCTCTACTAGTCAGTCTCACAAAGCCCGTTTGCGAAACTATTGCGTTCGAGGAATAGCCTTAGTGAGTGGATCCGCTTTGTTGTCTCTTTCCATGTCTCTCTATATCTCAAGTTCGCGGAGAAACCCATCTCCCGAAATGAGCAATACCTGTCTTAGAATGTGTCTGGATGTCTGATGGGACATAGCTCATAAATGAACTCCAAATCCAAACTCCTTAAACTGTATCGTCAACTGAACTTAATCAGTATCCTGCGCC
This sequence comes from Agapanthus africanus, assembly GCA_030015575.1. Classification (NCBI taxonomy): domain Eukaryota; kingdom Viridiplantae; phylum Streptophyta; class Magnoliopsida; order Asparagales; family Amaryllidaceae; genus Agapanthus; species Agapanthus africanus. Next base: position 114,386,500 of record CM057340.1, on the reverse strand, counting down.
ATGCCTCCCTCAGTATTGCCTTGGACCAACTGTCCAAAATACTGTCCCTCGTCAGAAGGAATAACTATAACTCTGACAACCTCCTTGTCGTCCGGGTCACCTTGGAAGCCTGGAATGATAACTGTCTCTCGAATGAGGCTGTCGTTATCATATCCCTAGAACATCCACTTATGTTCTAAAACTGCTTCCGACTGTTTCTCCTGGATTGGATCAATGTCAACTTATTGCATCTAGTGCAAGAACAACATCTGGTGTGGTACTTGACATCTCACGATTGACTCAATTGCCTGAGCAAGTGATCTGCCAATCATGCACGTCCCTCTCCCCTTTAGTCTGTAAGACACCTTTGGAGAGGGTGACTCCATTACCTGCAGGAACACTACCGTGCCAGGAGTCGTCCATTCTAAATACTCTTAGAATGCTGTCTAAGTACCCAGATTGGGAGACTACCCAAATCTAGATCTAAAGCCATAGATCTAGTAACCAGAATGTCTGATATAATGTCCAAGTCCCATGTGGAGAAACCACTGTGTGACGACCAAAGTATAACCGATCGTAGTATAGGAGTTTCCTTTCCTACTTTGTGTATGTCATCCAAATACCAGGATATCACACCCTACTACCTTCTCAACAGATCCATCCCCTATTCTGATGAAGTCAAACCTATGACTGTCACGTCAGAAATAGATGATCTATCTCCGCTACATCTGCTTTAGTCTATAAATAGACATAAGCTACCTGTCCACCAATGCTTCCGCTGCTCCCACTGACTACGACAACCCTCTGGCAGAGTCATATAGACGTACACTTCTAAAACTAGTTTAGAACGACGCTATACTCATCCTCCCACCGGGTCTCGCAGCCTGGAACAACAGCAATGGTAATTGTGGGTAAACAAGAACTTCCTTGTCACCGTCCTTGAGGCTACCGTAGTACCTCTCGGGTGGCTGAAGTTACCCACCTTATCTGCGGAGTGGCCAATGGAATGTCAAACCAGATTGAATCTTTAGGTTCCTTATCAAATCTTCAGTAATCGTTTGTGGTTCTGGAATCACTTCCAGTTCTACCATACTCCCAATACTGTTTTCTGAAAAAATCCATTTTTAATAAAACTGTGGCGAGTCTAGAACAATATTGCTATTGTTCATCCAGATGGTAGAAAGTCAACCCTCGTCATAGCCTGGGTCAACCCACAAACAGCCATTACAGAAACGTGCCTTGAGTTGTCCAGTGTCTGGTTTTAATCATAAGCCGGACAACTCCCCGTACCTTAACATCGTTAAGATACGAACTGTTCTATATCCAATATAGGACCAGAGGCACTGATTTAATTGAACCAGATTCAAATCATGCAGCTGTCTCCAGTGCATGTCAACTAAATGGAAGGAGGCCGATCAGCGTTACTCAACTTAGGAATGCTTCCAATTATGAGTAACCTGAAAGAGAAGCAATTTCTCTTTATCATTACTATCAACTTAATACCATACACAAGTATCTACATCTTCGATCTCTTTGAAGAATCCCGATACTTGCTACACCTGGTTCTCTACTCTATTCAAATACCTATAACTTCTCAAAATTCGGACCCTGTGTTTCCGCGAAACACTTGTCTAAAAACTAGAGAAGTCATAAGTAAACCGAATATAGTACGAAGACCAACCCCTCTGTCCTGATGGACCCTGGACAACATACAATACTCTGTATAAGTCCCTTGAGTCTGAAAACTCATTCACCGTGTGTCGTAGGTTGAAAACTGTACTTATGGTTAAGAAGAATTACACCGCTGTTTAATGCTCCTTACCTAACCATCCACTGATATAGGTAAATGTCATAGACATAATTTCAGAAAGGTATATCTCACTCTATGAAAATAGACGTACAGATATATCAATTTGAAATTGGTGCATAACTGCGGATATTCAAAACCAAATATTTGCCAACCGGCAAACAGCCCAGGTGATTTCCTCAAATATTACCGATTACAACGAATCCCGATATAATGAGGATAATCACCCAATTCCCAATAACTTACTCCCACTCATCATCTGTAAAACCATGCAGATGTGAGAATCGTACCTAGTAAATACATACCCTGGAGTAAGTATCTAATCGGGAAATCAGTTTTCTTTTAACATTACACAGTGAAACTGAAACATTGAAATGTTTCGATGGGGTATCTTGGTATTCTTAGTAATGCCTCTTCCATTATCCAGATTCACAACTGTAACCGTATAGTTCTTTGCCATCTCTCCAAATCCCTTCATATGTCTTTAGTCTTTACTTTCTGCACACCCCTTTAGGCCAAATGGTTTTCTTCCTTCCCTACCGTTCGGCACCAGCCTATGGTTTGGAAGAAGACTATCTAATAAGCATAATGGGTGTACTGTCCCAATCCTAGGAACACTCGCAATGAGAGAGGGTGAAGATAAAAGACAACCGAATAAACCTTATTCCTATTTCTCCTGGACCAGAATCCATCCCCGAACTGGAACAAGTTCCTTTCGAGTTCGTATATAACCATACGATGGAGTATCCAATAAACTGTGGATCTTCGTAGTGATACGGAGTGTCCTGGAGAAATACAAAGGTGATTTTAGGATTGGTGAAGGAATACTTGGTTTGGTCGTGAATATCTGTTGCAATTTACTTTGCCCTCTTACTAATCCCTTGCTTTGTCTGAACTTAATACCTTCTGTACACCATCGTTAGGCTAATTGGTTTTCTTCATTCCCTACCGGTCGGCACCAGCCTAAGGTTTGGAAGAAGACTATCCAATTTGCGTAATAGGTGTACTATCTCCTAAACCAAGGAGTACTCGCAACCTGAGAGAAGGTAAAAGGAAAAGACAACTGAATAATCCTATCCGTTTTCTCCAGAACCGGAAACAATCCTCGAATAAATCCCTTCGAGTTCGTATATAACCATACGATGGTTTTGTCCAATGGAAGTGGACGTTCGTAGTAATACGGGGTGTCCTGGAGAAAAGGGTAAAAGTAGGAGTGGCAATGAGGTTTGCAACTCTGACAATCCAAAAGCCAGTGTTAAAGAAGGTTCGGTCAACTTGGTCACTGAGTCATAGTCTTAGGGTCGGGTCAATGGTCGCTGCCGAAGAGAGAGAGAAAAGAAACACTCAGCGTGCACTCTAACCTAGATCAGAATGGTTACCAATTTATCTAATCAGGAAACCTCCCACTGTACCTCAAATTCTCCTCCAAACCTGAAAGAAGAATTAGTCGGGGTCACCCGAGGAGTAAACTAACTCATCAGTGGGAATCGGGATCCAACTCTCATCGCATGATAACGTGACGGAATCCGCTCACATCATCACACTCCAGAAGGTATGCGCATATCTGGCAAGTTTCAGTTCTTTTGAAACTCCCGATGTGATTTCTGCCCCATGCTCTTATGACCTTGACTTTGGCCAACAAATCATAAGTCATATGTCAAGTTCTACCCGTCATTCTCCAGGTTGATTCGAATCCACCCGCACAAGCCCTTGACTTTGGCCAACAAGGCTATACGACTGTTCCAAACCAACGCATCTATCTATGCTGCATATGAATAACCAACAGCTACCAAACACTGTGCCTTGACTTTGGCCAACAAACACAGCTTGAATACTATTGACTATCCATATGAAACGACGGAGGGCTACGAATGGTTTCTGGCGAAAACCTTTAACGTAATGAACTTGATATCGTTGAAGGAACGGATAGCTTTTTGAAAATATAGTGACGAAAACCATTTCTAAAGAGGTCACTCCCGGTGAAGGGATCTCGGCTCTTTCCCCGTAGAATGGGGTGCAGGATATTCCAACTGAATACCACGATGCAAAGCAAAAAGTAATCGGCTATAGTGAAGTTAATGCCCTGACGCAAACTTATTGTCCAAGGGGTCACTCCCGGTGAAGGGATCTCGGCCCTTGCCTCGTCGACTGAGGAGCAGGATATTCCAACTGAATATCACGATGCAAAACAAAAGTGAACGTCCTTGCAATAACAGCTTTTTGAAAAGTGTTCCAACAATATCAGATTAGGTTTGTTTTTAACTTGCATTGATCCGAATCAACGCAGTCCCATCAATTGATCACACCACAAAGAACGAAAATATACTGATGTACGTATATGCCATCCGCATTCGCCACTGGGTCCCGTCATTACCCGTTAGGTTAGCTAACTAACGACAGAGCGGGGACTGGACTAGCGCGGATGCAAAACATATACAACATCTACTAATATATATACCAATATATTATATTCGCTCAAGGCGTGAATAAAATGCAACATCACAGAGAATGAACAGCATCACAGAAACAATACAGATATCTGGGATCCCCGGGTTTCACAGAGCCACTGCTGAAACCCGACGTTCCCCTGGTCGTGTGGATAGCCTGTGTAATGAAATCCTAGACCCCTACGGGCGCGGCAAGTCACCCGCCAAAACCTGAAGCGAGGCAGCCCCCTTCAGCGCCGTGAATGGACCACCCAGCACTTCACGGAATCCGGTAACTTGGGCACCCCTCCTGGGTCAACCTGTACCCCCTACGAGTGCGGCGAATAGCCCGCCAATCCTAGAGTGAAGCCCCCTCCGTCTCAATGCCATGAGATGCGGGCTTGTTGCCCTCCAGAACCCGGCTATCCGTGCACCCCTCCGCGGGGTAATCCTAGTACAGAAAGTAAAATATACATACAACGGGTACATCGACCGCAACCTGGTCGTGCCCCAAAATAATAATACAATCAGGCAGTGACGGCAGTCCACATGTCGGACGCTCGCCCCGCAATATCAAATGTACATAATACAACCACAACAGTACTAGCATTGCATCCAGGCTATCCCCCACGACCGATCCGCAACATCACAGCAAAAACAGAACATCAACGTGAAAGTCACGTTCGCAAATCCGTCTAACCGGGCTATAGCAGTTAGACCGGATTTACCGATCGAGTGACATTCACGGTCGCAGATATAATGTAAATACTGTGAAATAATGTGTTTAAAATATCCGATCGATCAAACTTTAACAAGTGGGCCCCCAAACAATACTGTAGCACTCACAGAAATTATGGGCCCAAAATTAATATTCCAAAACCCATATTTTAAGCCCAGAAAGCCTCTGTAAAAAATTGGTGCAGGGATCCCCACAGTGTGCGGCGGAACAGCGGCGAGAAGGGGGTATTTGCGGCGGTTCCGCGCTCCCACTGTGGATTCACTTCATCGAATTTTTACAGAGCTCTTAGATTTTCCAGTACATCAATATTTTACAACCTGAAAAATTTTTCGAGACCAAAAAATTTCAACAGAAACTGATGCTAACAAAAATGTAGATTTTGGAGTTTTGGTCGATCGGAAATGCAAAACACATTAAACCAAGCTAGACTAAGTTAATGGCGAGTCTCTGATACCACTGTAAGTGCACGGCGGCGCCCCGGCCGTCAATCCGACGGCCAAATGCGGAAGCGGTGATAAACTTAAATTTTTCTTGAACTGGCAAACCGCCGCGCACTAATACCCGGATCGAACCATTAACTAGTCCTAGCTAACTATAAGATGAGAAAGAGATATACCGACGATCCAAGTCCTCCGGTCTTCTCATCATTGTCCGGATCTCCTGCGGAATGTCCCGTCTCCTCCTCGTCGCCGGAAGTGCACCACATCGCCTACATCGTTTACGGGCTCCCACCTCAATGCCGAGGCAACTCGGACACGAAGCCGGCTACTCGACGTGCCCAAGGTTCGCTGTAGAATGTGTAGTGAATAAATCTCATTTGGGGTTCATGGAGATTGCCTTTTGTGGTGGAGGAAAAATGACTTGGAGAGAGGTGAGGAAAAATGTATCATGCAAAGAATGAGAGTCATTTTTTTCTCACTACCAAAAGAAAAGCCCCCACCCTCACTAGTGGCCGGCCAAGCATGATGGTGGTAGGTGGGAATGGAGTGAAGTCAAAATGAAAGACAAGGGAGTGGGTGAGCTACCATGCAAGGAAGAATAATGAGTGATGATCAAAACAATATCATCACAAACAAAAACAAACACTCCAAAGCAACCATGATGACTCCAAATGGTCAAGCCATCATGAAGAAGTCAAGAAGTCAAGGTCAATGGAGCAACCATCATGATCCAACCAATAAGCAAAGACCCCCTCCACAAATACTTATTTGCAACAATGCAAATAAGCCCTCCTCCACCAATCTTCGGCCAATGAACGATACAAAGGAAATCGGCCGAAACGAAAAGCAAACTGGCAACTCCAGAAAACTGGTCCCGTAATAAATTACAGGAAAACCCCGATACTGTGCATACACACCCGCATTTGTATTCCGACCGAAATACAAATGCAATGAGACAAAATCTACACTGTACTATACTAGGATCCGGCTTAAACCAAAGCCGGCTAGTAATATCCGTTCGATCCTGATCCGTGCAATACCGCACGTATCTGATCGAACCCTGCCATATATCCATACGGCCTATAGTACAAACTGTCCGATCCTGATCCGTGCAATACCGCACGTATCTGACCGGACCTTGCCATATCTCCATACGGCCTCTACAACCTTTCGCCCGAAAGCTGAGTAACTGAATGTGGGGGACTCTAAAGACTCGTCAACACCTTGGTTGTGGATTTAACCACTAGCACGTTAGAGGTATAAGCCAATACATAACGGGCTACCAGGTATTGACCAAAAGGGACGTCTGTGAGCGAACTCAGCCTGACTCCCTACTGAGCCTGTCAGTGACAATATCCGTACAGTCCGGTCCGTTCGTCTATGAGCATCGCATGGCGGGCCTAGGGGGTTGGTAAAAGTCAGACCCCCAAAAGCGGTACAAGTCGTGTCGGAGTGTAGCCCAGAACACCCTGAGATACTACCGGAATACCTACCAGTAAATCTCCTTGCCTCGGCCGAGGGCTTCGTGTAATGGCTCTCCTAGACACAGCACGACCTCACCCCCAATACCGGGAAAGACGAACCCCTGAAGATACGCTCACTGCCTCCATGTGGCTCGGGACTGTACCCAACTAAAACATGTTTGCACGACTCCTTTGAGCCGTGGTAGGGTAGTAATCAAAGTACAGTGGGAACTCACACGAGACAAATGACGATCCCCAGGTCGATGAACTAACCTGCACACATGTCACCAGGGAACTGCCATCTGACGTCTGGTATATGACCAACTAGCATGTTCCCGGCGAGTCCTGTCCGGTGTACTCATAACCCAATGAGCACCTGTATACATCTTAGGTGATCCAACTGACACCAGTGGCTTGTGAGACCGGCCACCGCCCCTCGTCGGGGTCTCGACTGTATACACTAGTCTACTATGGAGAATCGATGCCCTGTCTCGAAACTCTCACGACTAGGGACCTTTTAAGGATATGCTTATAGACCCCCAGCTCCCACTTATATGATCGCCCTCATACTGCTGGTGGTCAAGCAAGAATCCTAGGGGCTCTATCAACGTGTAATAGCGACGTGTCAGGTCACTTAAAGCAGTACACGATGATAAAGGTAAACCAGATTGCATACTATCATCTCGAGTAAGACTGTCCTACCGGGATAGGTCCTCCATCAATCATTGCAATCACGTACCTGTGACCTAATAATTGACTCTGAGGGCACTATCTCCAACATTAATTACACTCTACAAGTTCGCCAACCTTTCAGCCAGGCCAGTGTCGGTACTTTGAGGGAGGTTCCCCGTGCTTTCGCACGGACCTAATTGCAGTAAACCTCGTTTTCCCAGAGGCGTAACCCCGTTGACACCTTTCTAGACACCTACTTGATCGGCTAATTGTAAAGTGCAAAACTCTCCCAGGAGTAACAATTACTCGCAGTGGGTATCGGGATCCAACTATCACATAGAAGGTATGCAATCTCATTGCAAGTTTCAACACTTGAAACTCCCGATAATGGTTTTTACCCCTAGCACCTATGACCTTGGCTAAGGTCAACAAATCATAGGTACTAGTCAAGTTCTACCCGTCATTTCGTGATTAATTAGACCCACCCACATGACCCTTGGCTAAGGTCAACAAAGCCACATGACTGTCCTAACTAATCGCATCATATGCTGTGTAGGAAGACATCACTTAGCTACCGTACACTGTGCCTTGACTATGGTCAGCAAACACAGCACGAATACTAAGTACTCTACTTCCTAAAATGACGGAGGGTTGCGAATGGTTTTTGTGAAAACCTTTAACGCTTTGAACTTGATCTCGTTGCGGAATCAAATGGTTTTTAAATGGAATGTTTTTGAAGCTTTTCTAGTTTTGCTAAAGGGGTCACTCCCGGTGAAGGGATCGTCGGCCCTTTCCTCGTCGAATGAGGTGCGGGATATATCATATATATCACTGTGCAAAGCGAAAACTATAGAAGCGATCAAAGACAAACCGAGTGTGTAACATCTGCCAGTTATTGCTAAAGGAGTCACTCCCTGTGAAGGGATCTCGGTCCTTTCCTCATCGAATAAGGTGCAGGATGTTCTATAATGAACACCGCGATGCAAAGCAAGAACTGTAGCTACCTGTTTTTATTTTAAAATTCGATTCCACAACATCAATTATGTTTATTTTCTTTCATTAATCTCATTAATGAATATCACATCATTTAAGTCCACCTAAACATCACAGATAAATATAACGTACGCTTATGCCATCCGCATTCGCCTCGATGTCCTGTCTGCATCGTTAGGTTAGGTAACTAACGGCAGAGCAGGGCAGGGCTAGCGCGGGTGTAAAACATAAGCAACGTCTATATAATATATCATATATACTATATATAATATCTGCCACAGAACATCACATGATCTCAGATAAATCACAGCAGAAGAAACATATGAAATATTGGATATACTAGGACGTCCGTGTTTTCAATACGAGCCAGTATAAAACACGGATTCCACGGTCGTGATGAATAGCCAATCCCACACCCCTAGACCCCTACGAGAGCGGCAAGCAACCCTACCAATTCTAGGGTTAGGAAACCCGGACTCGACTCCTCGAGTTGGTCTCTCACTGGACCCCAGAACCCGGTTACTTGTGCTCCCCTCCTTGGGTCTATCCTAGTGCAGAAAAGTAAATAATATACAACGGGTGACGACTTCCGCAACCTGGAAGCGCCCCAATAAAAGAATATTACATACAAGTTTTTACATGAATGAAAATGAAAAACACTCATCTCACATAAAAACCCCCCGGCTATTCAAACACGACGATCCAATATAACATATCCAGCAACACATAACATCACATGTAATCAACGTAAGTAAATATGCGCATCTCAATTGTCGTTGACATATAGCAACAAAACCGGCGATATCACATATTACACTTACGGTCACAGAAAAGAAAATGTAAAACTACAACAGTTGGAATCCGCAACCACCTCAGACATCGCATGCCTGACCAAATGAATTCCTTAGACATCGCATGCCTAACTATTATAAATCCCGCATTTTAGTCTCATTATCGAAAACTCTTTTCAATATCAAGTCGGGCAATTCAACAAGATTCCCGACATGCTGATCGAATGCTCGTCGCAAACTTCAGTAGACGGCCGCACCCCCGACGCCGTCGACGAAGTGCACCAAGGCGGAACACCGCTACCGCGAGCATCCGAACGGATGCTTTCGGCGACGGGGTTCTCCTACAGTCACTTGGTCGGGGCTATGGGGTGTAGCTGTCTATTAAGTTCACCCGGCGAGTATCCGCGTACGCTACGTGATTGCGACGGACTTTTGATCACATCAAAATTCCGTGGCAACCGATCAAGTGAGACTAAACTGCTATGTTTATAACATTCATTCAGTTATCACATAACTTATTGTGAATTCCAATTATTGTATCACATTCCAGATAAATAGAAAATGTTAAACTTTCCGATCGAACATTCAAACACCCAAGTTTTCCCGATACAGCTCAACACATGAAATAAGTCTAACAACATTCAGTTCGTGCCTCAGTACCAACGGTCCAGCCGTAGAAGGGTCAAGCCAACGCCTCACATGTGGCACGCCGTACTGCCCCAAACCCGAAGGTTCAAAGGGCAGTTCAAGACGGTCACATAATCGAGTTAAGGTTTGTTGTCTTCTAGAGGGTCCATCACGTTACTTGCACTACTTAGAACGTCGTTAAACTACGGAAAAGTCCAACACATGGAAATTTCCCGACAGGGGAAAAATTGGGTATTTATATCCGGTCGAACTTTTTAACATATTCTAAAATTTATCCGGAAAGCCACATAGACAAAATTTGATAATCCGATCGAAACACCGAATCCCCAAAACAACTGCAGAAAATTCAACTCTTGAAAAATTATTAAAAATTCCCAGAAAAATCACCACTGGAAACTAAGAATTACTGTGCAAAATGAATTAAATATTGTGGCCGTACGGCCGCGGATACGCCGCATGAGCGTTGCTCATGCCACGGAACCGCGGTGGTAAAGTGGAATTAGGTCCATGAAATTTACAGTAATTCTTAGAAAACCCTGCTTGATTTTCTGCATATTTTTAATTTGGAAAAAGACCAGATTTTTAAAAATGGACAGAGAGCAAGTTTGTGATCGGGTTTCGGGTTCGTTCGGGTTTCAAATTCCGTCTGGACTTCGCCTAAGGCTCTAGCTAGGCTCTGATACCACTGTAGGGTTCCTAGGCACTCTAATGGAGTCTTACAAGTGATCAAACATGGCCAATTGAAATTTTACAAGTGCCTATTAACCCTAATACGGATCGTTAACTAGATAAATAGGCGAAACGATGCAAATAAACAACTTTATCTAAAAGGAAAGGAGCTACAACCTTTGTAGATCCGGTCCACCACCTCCTAGGCTCCGTGATGAAGTCCCTCCGCTGTCCAAAACGAACCCATGACTCTAGCATCGGTATCATCGAAGAATGGGCGAGCTTGATCGTCGGTTCGATGCCGAAGATGATCTACGTCGAGGTATCGCAAGAACAAGCTCCAACTTCATCAAGCTTTGAAAACTTGTGAAGGAAACACCCTATACTACTTGGCAAGAGGTAGAGGATGAAGAAATAGGAAGTGGGTTCACTTTAGAATTGGATTTCTCACTTGTTTTCTCAAGTTGCCATTGGAGTAGCAAGCTTTTTCCATGGAAGAAGAAGATGAAGAAGAAGAAGATGATATGATAAGTGTTTAATAATTAGATAAATAATTCAATACTTATCATACTATCAACTATAGTTAAGTGTAGAGAATTAACATGGGTTAGTTAAATGGTTAGGGTTAAGCAAAACAACAAAAGAGTGACTTAGTCAAAGTTTCAAGAAACTTCAACTAAAAACAAAACATACAACCATTCATTTATATTTTTCTTTTTCCAAAATGAATAAATAAGAAAAAGATAAATGAATAAATAATTAAAACCCTAATCATTAACTTAAACCATGGTTTGATTCTTTACACTTAACCAAGTAAGCATGTATCATCAAACATGATACAAATATGAGCACAAAACTATATCGCATATACAATGTGTACAATTAAAGTGAGAAAATCCTTTTAAAGTGAACCAATACTAGTTAACACAAAGTAATATATCAAATATATAAATATGCACTAAATCATTAAATCAACACTTGATTTAACGATCCGGTCATATCGGATATAACCGACTAGTATCATATGTATCGGCTTATCGAATCAATCCTTGATTCGATAACTAGGTTATATCGCATATAACCATTCGATACATTCATCGTGAGAATAGAATACGGTATCACATACACGCATTATTCTCGGTCCCGCCCATATCTCATATGCGCTCCTATTTCGTTTCGCTTGAGCCAGGAAACCTCTGTGTAGGACTCTAAAGACTCGTCAATACGCCGGCAGCAGATGATGATCATATCAAACACCGACAAGCCGCAAGCGGTCTGCTAAACGTAACGGCCACCCGGGTATTGAGCGATCAGAAGATCGACGAGCAAGCCCGCTCACACTCCTGTGAATCCAACCAGTAACACTTACCGTACAGTCCGGTCTGTTCGTCTGATATGTCGCATATCTCGCCTAGGGGTGGTAAACGTCAGACCCCAGTAGCTCGATAAGTCATGCTGACTTGAGGTCCATAACATTCGTGAAACTACTGATAACTCTTACCAGTATATCACTGCAACCCTGGCCAGGGATTTCCTGTTATGGCCAGTCGTGTATTGCGCAACATCAACCCCCAATACCGGGAGAGACGAATCCCCTCCTATCGCTCATTGCCTCCATGTGAATCGGGACTGTACCCAAAAACCACCTGTTTGCACGACTCAGTAGAGCCGTGGTAGGGTGGAAATCAAAGCACAGTGGGAGACACACAAGACTCTATGACGATCTCGGGTTAACAGACTAAGCTGTACCAGTGTCACCAGAGAACTGCCATCTGACGTGAGGTATAATACCATCTGGGAGTTCTCGGCGAGTCCGTTCAGTGTACCCAGTCTCCACTGAGCACCCGCATATCATCTTCGATGTCAAACACCAATGGATATGGGATCATCCATCGCCTATCGCATGGGTCGAGAAGATATGCGCTAGTCTACTCTGGAATATCGATGCCCCGTCTCGATATTCCCACGACTAGGAATAATGAAGGATGTACTCATTGACTACCCAGGCCCCACTAGTATGATCTGCATCATAGTCCTGGAAGTCGAGTATACATCCTAAGGGCTTTATCAACATGTAATCAGAGAGACAGAAAGTATACATGTTAAGATAAAGAGCAACCAGATAGCATACTATCATATCGAGCAAGAAAGTCCTACCTATATATGTCCCAGCATCCACTACAATATACATCCAATGTACAGTAATGGCCTCTAGGGCATACATATAACTAACACCTATAAGTTTTGTAAACTCGTGTAAATTGAAGAATCGGCAACCTAGATTCGAGCGATACTTTCTTGATTGTGTTCGCTCTTAATTAGTGATCGAAGATCGATTCTTGAATTTAGTCGAGGCTAGAATTTGAATGAGATTCATCGAAAGGACAAAGGATGAGATGAAGAAACCCTAGTTTCTTCGAAAGATCCTTAAACCTCGATTAATCGTCGTCGATCTAGTATCAAATCATTAATGGATAAGAATACGTAATCAATAGATTTTATCACATCTATAGATTCGATCGATTCCTACGAGCCTCACTTCGATTCTTGATTATTGGATTGGAAATCATCAATTCTTGATTCTTGATTTTTATGTTTTCTTGATTTTAGATTTAGATCTATATGATTCTTGAATTCAACTTTAAAATCTTGAATTGAATTGTCTTTTCTTTCTTTTCTTTAATTTTCAATTCTTCTAATTCGAAATACGAACGGATCTCACTTTCCCTGTGGACGATCCGCACTCGCTAACGCGCTACAATCGACACCGTTATTGATTGCGGTCAAAATATTTTTGGTTGCGATTTCTACACATTTTCTACCGACACACAACGGAAACGAATCAATCAAATGGCGTTGTTGCCGGGGATAGTGCGCTAATTCGTTCGTTTTTGAAATTTGAGTTGAAAAGTTTATTCCATCATAATTTTGAGATCAAAATTCGTGCAAACACTAAACGATTCGTTGTGATTTGTTACAAGGAAATATGGAGTCTGCTGTGCAATTGGAAAAATATTTGCAATATTCCAGAGAACTAAGGGAGTGAACAAAAGCTCTCTGTTAAAATTTTGTGCAGTGAACAGTTCAAACCACGGCAGATCCGCGGTTTAAGGCGACATCTGCGGCGGAACCGCGGTCATACTGTAGCATCGCTGTACCATTTTTTCTCAGGTGACTTCTAGACTTTCTTATCTCCTTCCTCATTTGCTCCAATAACAAATTTGCTGCAGGTTTCTTTGCAAAATTCACAGCGCCGCAAAAAGCAATAAAAATTGTGCGTGTTTTTGATTTTTGGTTGTTTGCATATTAATACGGAATTTAAGGGGCACGGCCAAATCCAGATTAGGTAGGGAGTTCATTACCCTTCCTAAGCCCCAAAAATCACAAACTTGCATCCGCATTACCCTCATTAACTAAAAAATATCTAGACATGACTCTAAGGACTGTCGCGCTCACTTAGGACAAGAGAAGGACGTGGGTAATTCATTGCTTATCCGCGTTTCTTTTGTGGTGTCTAAGGCAAGTGTGTCTAAGACAAGTGGTTACTTAATTAGGCCCACTACTTACGTAGTGGAGAACCTCCCACTTACCTGGCACTTACCTGGCCACAGGAGAGATAAAGAGGCAGTGGAGGATTGATCCTGCGACTTGTCTTTTGGCAGTTAGGAGCGGTCTAGAGCCTTGACCTAGGTGACCACTAGACTTAGGGTTGCTTGTTGCGCTTGTTGTGATTTGCATCATTTTTTCAAAAATCCGTATATTTTTCAAAACAAACACCACTTCATTCATTTCCCCTAATTATATTAACGCTGCCACTTGTACTAAACCCTTTTAGTGCAAGATAGGCTGGACACGGGATTCTAGTGCCCGTTTAGTCCGCGTTCCCCCGATCGACTCCGAAGTCGGTATTTCTATATTTACTTCTTCTTTACCCACCACCACACCCACATCGATGGATTCTTCTCCATCGAACTTCTTTACCACTAATCTGTCGCCGTCCGCTGGTGCGCAGAATCCACCCCGCATCTCTCTTCAAGAGAGGTGCTATCCTATGCGAGGTCCTCTTTCGACCTGCTTATCCATTCCACCAGCCAACGGGGATAATTTTGAGATTAAACCCCAATACATCAACCTTCTACCCAAATACCACGGTCTCGATTCTGAAGACGCATATGTCTTTACTACAAAATTTGAAAATGTATGCGCAATGATGGGTACGTCACAACTTTCTGTAGATGCTATGCGTCTACGTCTTCTTCCATTTACCTTGTGCGATATAGCCGAGAAGTGGCTGTATAACACAACCGCACATTCCATTACGAATTGGGAAGAATTCGTTGCAGCATTCCTTAAGAAATTCTACCCTAATCACAAGACAGCTCGAGTCCGTAGCGAAATAAATCAATTCACCCAGCTTCCAAATGAACCATTTTCAAAATGTCTTGACCGCTTCAAGGATCTGTTGGTTCAATGTCCACATCACGGAATCCCTAAATGGGATCTGTGCCGAATCATATATGAGGGCATTAACCCTACCACTAAACAGAGCCTTAAAAACATGTGTCAAGGCAATTTGATAACCAAAGACGATGGGGAAGCTTGGAAATACTTAGAAGATTTCGCTGAAAAATCTTTACAGTGGGAGAGTCAATCGTTTAGGGGTGGCAATAACCAATCGGATGTTTCCATAGGAGTTAGAGCTGAAATTTCAGCTTTACACAAGAAATTTGACACTATGGAAAACAAATTTTTAGCTGCCGCCCTAAATCAAATGTCACTCTCCAAAACTGTATATGGATGTTGTTCTGATCCTTCTCATTTAACGGAAGAATGTCCATTGAATTCTCCGTTTCAAGGTCAAGAGCAAACTAATGCCGTATTTCAAAGACCTAGAAACGATCCATATTCTTCCACATACAATCCGGGTTGGAGGAATCACCCTAACTTTTCTTGGAACCAATAACAAACTTAAAACACGGTTCCAAACCAAAACAATTTCCAAAGGGCTCTTCCACTGCAACAGCAACCACTTCCACTCACTCAGCACCCCTACCAGTCACAAAATTTTCAAAACCAGGTCAACACTCCTGCAGCCTCTAATCCTTTGCAGTTGACCTGTTCTGACGAGTTCTCTTCATTCACACAAACCATGAAGTCACTCTTGTTAAATTTCATGGAAGTGTCGGCTGAGGTTAGATCTTCCGTCAGTGAGATAAAGAAAAACTCAGCGTCCCAAGCTGAGAGTATCGGATCGATGGAAGCAGAAATTGCACGACTAAAAGCCGAAATGAGTGCGAGAGAAAAAGGGAAACTTCCGTCTCAACCCCTACCGAATCCTGGGCATTACAATGTAAATACCATCACAACGTTGAGATCAGGAAGAGTGCTGAATAATCATGTTGGGGAAGAGATTGATGATACTGAAAAATCTATCAATAACACCCCGGCTGAGACCTTTCCTCACACACACACTTCTACTTCTGATCCTTGTTCTTCTAACCCACTGCCTTCTCACGAGCCTATTCTCCGCTTCCCATAAGGCTCGACACCTCAGCCCACCTCTTCTATTCCTCCATAGACGATCCCCACTCCTATTCTGGGATCACGTCTACACACACCACCTTCTCCTATGATGGACCCAGCGCTTATTGCTAAAGCTCCTTATCCGAATCGGTTAAGGGGTAACAAATCGAGTCCACATATGGAGAAGATTTTGGAAATGTGCAAACAAGTTAACATCAACATCCCTCTCCTAGATGCTATTCAACAAGTCCCCGCTTATGCGAAAATTCTTAAAGACTTGTGCACTAGGAAGAGGAAGACTCAAGTGCCAAAGAAGGTCTTCATGTCTAATAATATTAGCACTGCTTTTATCCCACAGCTACCAAAGAAACGTAAGAACCCAGGATGTCTTACGATATCGATTTCTATTGGGGGTAAAAACATCAACCGTGCTCTTCTAGACCTTGGTGCAAGTGTTAACCTACTACCAGACTCTGTTTATGAGCAGCTAGTGATTGGAGAGTTGAAACCAGCTCACTGCACTCTCCAAATGGCAGACCGTTCAATCACCAAACCTAGGGGTGAACTAGAGGATGTGTTGATAAAAGTCGGGGAATTTGTATTCCCTGTGGACTTCATTGTTCTCGATACACAACCTGTAGCAAACCCACGGAGTCAGATTCCGGTGATTTTGGTCGACCATTCCTTGCCACTTCCAATGCTGTCATTAACTGTAGAAACGGTTCAATGAACTTATCCTTTGGAAATATGACAATTGAACTGAACATCTACAAAATTGGAAGTCAGCCATCTGAACCCTCTGCTCATATACTTGATGTGTGCTCTGTCCACGAGATTGCTTCCGAAAGTTGTGGAGTAGAGGAACTTTGCTTTGAAGATCTCGACGACACTACCACATCAATGTTTGATCTTGCATATCATCTTAGTGAGGACACATTTTCAACGCTTGAGTCCGACACTCCTGACTCATCACCATCCGAGTCTGTATCTTTCACAGGCTATGAGCTTTTTTGTGACTCCGAAAATCATTCGATGATCCCACCTTCTATTATTTCTCCGCCAGCATTAGATCTCAAACTTTTACCTTCTCATCTTAAATATGCATATTTAGGTGAGAATGAGTCTTTACCGGTTATCATATCCGCTTCTCTAGCATCAGAGCAAGAGAATGCACTTTTGACGGTATTGAGATCTAATAGGCAGGCGTTTGGTTGGACCATGGCGGACATCAAAGGGATTAGTCCCTTGATTGTAGAACATCATATACACTTGATGGATGATGCCAAACCAACCCGAGAACCACAACGACGGTTGAACCATGTCATGAAGGATGCGGTGAAGAAAGAGATCGTCAAATGCCTTGACAATGGTATTATTTACCCAATCTCCGATAACCAATGGGTGAGTCCAATTCATGTCGTCCCTATAAAATCTGGCATTACTGTTATTACCAATGAGGCAAATGAGTTAATTCAGACACGCGCCCAAACTGGGTGGCGTGTATGTATTGATTACAGAAAACTCAATGCCGCTACGAGGAAAGACCACTTTCCTCTACCTTTCATTGATCAGATGCTGGAACGCTTAGCTGGACGTGAGTATTATTGCTATATGGACGGATACTCTGGCTATAATCAGGTCCCCATTGCCAAAAAGGATCAAGATAAAACCACATTTACTAATCCTTTTGGTACCTTTGCTTATAGACGCATGCCCTTTGGGTTATGCAATGCTCCCGCTACATTTCAGCGGTGTATGATGGGGATATTCTCGAACATGGTCGAGAAATTTTTGGAGATTTTCATGGACGATTTCTCGATTTTCGGAGACTCTTTTTCTGACTGCCTATCGAATCTTGACGCAGTTCTTACTCGTTGCAAAGAGAAGAACTTAACCTTGAATTGGGAAAAATGCTATTTCATGGTCCAAGAGGGAATTGTGCTTGGACATGTTATTTCACGAAAAGGCATTGAGGTTGACAGAGCTAAGATAGATGTCATTCAAAACCTTCCTCATCCCAAAAGCGTCAAGGATATCCGATCATTTCTTGGCCATGCGGGCTTTTACAGGAGATTCATTAAGGATTTTAGCAAAATTGCTATACCTTTAACTCTTCTCTTGGCCAAGGATACGACCTTCCACTTTGACTCGGATTGTGAGGCAGCATTCGACTCGCTCAAACACTACCTCACTACATCCCGCGTTTTATCGTCTCCAGATTGGGACCACCTTTTTGAGCTTATGTGTGATGCATCAGATTTTGCAGTTGGTGCAGTCTTAGGACAGCACATTGAAAAGATGCCACACGTGATCTATTATGCAAGTAAGACCCTGAACGATGCTCAAATTAACTATACAACTACCGAAAAAGAACTTTTGGCGGTTGTATTCGCATTAGAAAAATTCAGGCCTTACTTGATTGGCTCACCAATTGTTGTGTACACTGACCACTCCGCTTTGAAACATCTTTTGGCGAAGAAGGATGCTAAAGGTAGGCTAATACGTTGGATCCTTCTATTACAAGAATTTGATCTTGTTATCAAAGATAAGAAAGGATGTGAAAACGTTGTAGCCGACCATCTTTCACGCATCTCTTCTTCACCTGTGACCCTGCCGTTCAATGATTCTTTTCCGGACGAACAACTCTTGAACGTATCCGAGGAACCTTGGTTCAGGGATATTGTGAACTATCTTGCCACGGGACTGATACCCAGCGATTGGTCAAAATAGGACAAACATCGTTTTCTATCCCAAGTAAAACACTTTTACTGGGATGAACCCTATCTGTTTAAGTATTGTCCTGATCAGATCATTCCCCGGTGTGTCCCGAATGAGGAATTCAAGAGTGTTCTATCTTTTTGTCATGATCAGGCATGTGAGGGTCACTTCGGTCCTAAAAAGACGGCGGAGAAGGTTTTGCAATGCGGTTTTTATTGGCCGACCTTGTTCAAAGACGCATTTGATCATTACAAAACCTGTACACAGTATCAACACACGGGTAGGATTTCCCGGATAAATGAGATGCCACAGTAACCCATCTTAGTGGTTGAAATTTTCGATGTTTGGGGCATTGACTTTATGGGTCCCTTTCCCAACTCCTTTGGGAATCTATACATACTGCTTGTGGTTGATTACATCTCAAAGTGGGTTGAAGATATTTCTTGTCGCACTAATGACAAGAAGGTTGTCATTAAGTTCTTAAAAGAAAACATCTTTTCGCGATTTGGACACCCACACGCTATCGTTAGCGATAACGGGACACATTTCTGCAACAGGTCTTTCGAGACTTTGATGCGGAAATATGCAATCAACCACAAACTTTCTACACCCTATCATCCCTAAACGAGCGGGCAGGCTGAGATTTCGAATAGACAGATCAAACAAATCCTGGAGAAGACTGTTGCGAAAAATAGAAAAGATTGGTCGACCAAATTGACGGATGCTCTTGGAGCATTCCGAACTGCATATAAAACCGATCTAGGGATGTCTCCTTATAGGTTAGTGTTTGGGAAGGCTTGTCACTTGCCAGTCGAGATTGAGCACAAAGCAATGTGGGCTATTAAAGAAATCAACTTTGACTTGAATCAAGCTTGCAACTTTCGGAAGCTGCAATTAAATGAGCTATGCGAACTCCGCGATGAAGCTTATGATAACGCTGTAATCGTAAAGAATTGGACTAAGGTATTTTACGATAAAAACATTTTGAGGAAAACGTTTACACCTGGTCAACAAGTCCTTCTTTATGATTCACGACTATACCTTCACGCGGGTAAGCTACGATCTCGGTGGAAGGGACTTTTTATTGTGCGGTCTGTATACCCGCACGGGGCAGTTGAGATAGAAAATGTTAAAAATGGCACATTTTTCAAAGTGAATGGACATAGACTAAAGCCGTATTTTTCCACTGACCCCACGGAGGAGCTCCTGTTCTTACAGGAGCCATTTTATCTTGATTAAACTTCCTCCGTCTCACCTCCATGTCCTGTAAATTACTGTATTATCTTTTGAATGGAGGTGAGTGAAAAGAATAAGTTTGGGGGAGGATCTTCACTTAAATATTTTGCCCCCGTTAATAAATTTCCTCCCAAACTTACAGGTTTTTTGTAGATATACCGGATGGCAACAATGAGGACGCTGTTGAAAACAAGTTTGGGGGAGGTTAGGTTTGTGCTTATTTTTCGCATCATTTGCATATCATTTTGCATAAGCACAAAACATTTTTCTAAAAACCTATAAAAATTTTTAAAAAAATCAAAAAATATTTTTGTACATAAATAAGATAATAAAAGATTAGATGATAAAAATTACATCCAAAAGATTGGAAAAATTTAAGAAAACCTAGAAAATTAGAAGTTTTCATATACGAACTAGTAATAAGTAGTTATGAGCCGTTGTCCCAAGGGTTAGTAAGATGAAGGAAGTCACTAATCTGAGGATAAAAATAAGTCTGAAAAATAGTTTCTATTTTGGAAGCCAAACATTTTGAACGTTGATACCCTACTATTCGCACTTACACACGTCTTAAAACTCGGGATAGTAGAGGATACCTTGAAATGCTCTTGTCTAAAAGCCGATGTATGAAGGAAATAAAAAATATATGAATAAAATATAAAATGGTGAAGAAAAAAAAATGAACACTGGTTTCGTTATCGCCAAGGCAGCAATAAAAAAATATAACGAGGGTGCTTCATCACCTAGTACCTTAGACCAACTGGTCTGGAAGTCACTGCTAAGCCTTAGGTGGTGCAAGACGAGGAAAAACACCTAATAAGCAAGCACATGAGTAATCGGTCGGTTAGTACCTCAAGAAGTATTAACGGTCGCATGAAAATGTGTGAGCAAATCTAAATATTCATTAATTAAAAAGTACTGAGGCAGATGGACAAGAGTATGATAGCTTGAATTGAATTCTCCGGGTGTAGGGATGTTCTTTACACACACTTAGGGTTATATGATCGATGTTTGGAAGAAAGGTAGGAATGAAGAATAAAGACGATATTTTATTGAGGGATGATGTGATTTCTAACATCTTTTCATGACTATTAAGATAGGGCTCATGACAACCGAAAAGCTAGCATAGTTGGAAACCCTAATTTTCAAAGTCTTTCTTTTACAATTCTTATCTTTAAATGTAATATTCACGGTCTTCCTTTTATTATTGGATTTTATGGGTGCAATCCGCTGAAAACCATCAGGAGACAACACTCCTCCTACAAGGGACACCTAGAGGTTTAAAGGCTTGTTGCACGTGCTCAGTGCAATCGTGTTGCCTACGAAAGTGTGCTAGTTAGTTTTTCTCTTTCTTTATTTTCTCCTTCTCTTTTAAATAAAACAGTTCGCTCGAGACGACCAAAAATAAGTTTGGGGGAATTTGATCGGTCGAAAATAATGTATTTTTAACACATCAATTTCCCTACCATTTTCACTCATCTAAAGGTGTTCGGTTTGAATATTGCACATATTAGTAAAACAGTCGTAAAATACCAGATTACCTGTGTTGTATACTAAAACCGGCATTTTAAGGGAAATTGAGTGTTTATCATAACATCGCATCATCTTTGTAGAGCACAACACTTGTTTCGAGAATCTGTGCAGGAAATTCCAGGAGAAAAGCCAAATCTGTGAAAAAAATGCTGTAAAAATACGCCAACTCAAAGACTTGAGATCTGGCAGTGATCAAGGACTAATTATAAGATTCAGCACATTAGAAAATGACCCCAAAGTCAGCAGAAGAGTTACCAGAAAGTTTCATACAGTGAGGGCATCAAACTGTCGCGGATCCGCGGCCCAATACCTACTCCCGCCGCGGATCCGTGGTGGGCCTGCCACGTCATCAACTCTGCTCAGCTTCAGACTGCTTCTTTCAGGGCCCACATTCATTAAATATACTCCAAACTCCAGAAATCTCCAGAGTCTTCTGCCAGATCAGCAAGCTCCTTAATCAAGCTAATCATGTTCAAGCTTCCAAAGCAAGCTACTTAACAACCTAAGCCTAGAAGCTTCTCCCTAACCTCCAAGCTTACAAAGAAAGCTAAGCCTAACTAACTACCTCTAGAAGCTTCTACCTAACTACCTAGCTTACAAGAGAAGCTAACTTAAACCTAGCTTCTAAAGGAAGCCAAAGCTAGTGAAAGCTATAAAAAGAACCCTAAGGCTTCACTTCTAAGGTTGTTGATCCTTCCATCAATTCACCCACAAGTTGAGTGACACGACTTGTGCATTCAAACCCTAATCCCCAATTCAAAATTCCAAAGCCAAAATCAAGAACTTCGAGTACCAAATCAAGCATGAAGCCTTCGATCCTTTAGAAAGCGACGCCGGATGATTGTCAAGAATTTCTCGTTGTATATATTTGAGAAAATTGTAAAGAAATCACAACCAAAAATTATTTGACCGCAATCAACTACGGTGTCGGATGTAGATTGTAAGTGAGTGCGGATCGTCCACAGGGAAAGTGTAATCGTTCGTCTTTTGAATTAGATGAGTCGAAATTTTAAAGAAAACAAAACAAAACAATTCATGATTTGAAATTGAAGTTTAAGAATGAGAAAATATAGATCTAATAACAAGAAAAAGATAGAATCAAGAATTGATAGTTTGTTGATTTTTCCAAACCAAATCTCAAGAATCGAAATGAGGCTCGTAGGAATCGATCGGATCTATAGATGTGATGTAATCTTAGAATTACGTATTCTTATCCTTCGATGAATTGACACTAGATCGATGATGATCGATGAGAATTAGAGACTTCTTGTGAAACTAGGGTTTCATCTTATCTCTTGTTCTTTCGTCGATATCATTCATATTCTAGCCTCTAGTAAATTCAAGAAACGATCGTAGATCCCTAATTTCGAGCGATCACAATCAAGAAAGCATCGCAACGAAACTAGGTCATCGATTCTTGAATTTGCTAGGGTTTACAAAACTCGTAGGACTCAAGAATCGTTTAAAGATTTGTTACATCATCATTCTATTGATCGTCTCGACTCCTTAACGAGCGGAGTTTTACTCAAACATCATCACAAGAACTACAATCATAAATTGAGATCGAATCATGATGCAAGAATTTAAAAGAAAGCAAGATTAAAGAATTTCACCTTTTATTTATATCAACAATTTCATTACATTCGCTCAAGAACTACAAGAGGAAGAACTCGATCGTCGATTTGGCTTCGCTCGTCTCCTTGAGTCGCGGATCGGCTTGGATCACTTGCCCGATTGAAGATCGGCTCGGCTCATAAAAGGTTGAAGGCTTCTCGCTTGATTGGTACTCAAGATCTTGAATTTGGAGTGGAATTAGGGTTAGGGTTTCGCACAAGCCTTGTCACTAGACTTGTGGAAGAAGATGAAGAATTAGAATGATGAGAGAAGACTAACTAATGATGAACTAATCAACTCCTCAACCCTTAGATCTAGGTTCCTATTTATAGCCATCAAAAGCCTAGATCTAGGATTTGAATTTTAAGTTTCCCTCCAAAAGTTTGTTAGATGAAATTTGAATTTCCCTCCAAAAGTTTGTTGGATGAAATTTGAATTTCCCTCCAAAAGTTTGTTGGATGAAATTTGAATTTCCCTCCAAAAGTTTGTTAGAGGAGAAGCTTCTAGATGTGATTAGTTAGGAGGGAGCTTCTAGAAGAGGTTAGTTAGGAGCTTAATTAGGATTAGCTTTGCTTAATGATCTTTGCTAATCTGGCAGAAGACTCTGGAGAATTCTGGAATTTGACGTGTCAAAATGAGGTGTAGGCCTTGAGAAAGGAATTATGCCCAAAAATTGCAATACTGACGTGGCAGAAGAGCCGCGGAACCGCGGCGCAAGCCGGCTCCCGCCGCGGTTCCGCGGCTCTTTTGAAGCTTCAGGGCTTGGTTCTTCTGGTGCTTGTTGGGCTTGAGTTGTGGGCCTTTCTTTGATATGTTGAATTGTATTTTTCCCTCTATATTGCTACCAGATCTGAAAACATGGAGTTGGTGTATTTTTTATCAGCTTCTTTTGACTTTGCTCCTGCAATTTCCTGCAAAAATCTCGAGACAAGTGTTGCGCAAATACAGAGATGATGCGATGCCATGAAATGCGGTCAATTTCCTTAGAAATGTCGGTTTTAGAATCTAACACATGCAATCTGATATTTAACGACTGATTTGCTAATATGTGAAATATGAATGCCGAACACTTCTAGATGAGTGCAAATGATAGGGAAATTGCCGTGTTAAGAATGCAATATTTTCGACTGATCACCGGACTTCATCGGAGCAA
This sequence comes from Agapanthus africanus, assembly GCA_030015575.1. NCBI lineage: Eukaryota > Viridiplantae > Streptophyta > Magnoliopsida > Asparagales > Amaryllidaceae > Agapanthus > Agapanthus africanus. The sequence continues at coordinate 114,362,099 of CM057340.1, read as the reverse complement.
GTGATCCAAGGAGATCCGCGACTCAAGGAGACGAGCGAAGCCGAAATCGACGATCAAGTTCTTTTCTCTTGTAGATCGAGTGAATTGTAACAAAATTGTTGATAAATAAAGGTGAAATTTCTATATCTTGCTTTCTTTACATTCTTGCATTATGATTCGATCTCAATTCGTGATTGTGTTTCTTGTTATGATGTTTGAGTAAAACTCTGCTCGTGGAGGAATCGAGATGATCAATAGACGATGATGTTACAAATCTTGAAACGATTCTTAATTCCTATAAGTTTTGTAAACTCGTGTAAATTGAAGAATCGGCAACCTAGTTTCGAGCGATGCTTTCTTGATTGTGTTCGCTCTTAATTAGTGATCGACGATCGATTCTTGAATTTACTCGATGCTAGAATTTGAATGAGATTCATCGAAAGGACAAAGGATGAGATGAAGAAACCCTAGTTTCTTCGAAAGATCCTTAAACCTCGATTAATTGTCATCGATCTAGTATCAAATCATTAATGGATAAGAATACGTAATCAATAGATTTTATCACATCTATAGATTCGATCGATTCCTACGAGCCTCACTTCGATTCTTGATTATTGGATTGGAAATCATCAATTCTTGATTCTTGATTTTTATGTTTTCTTGATTTTAGATTTAGATCTAGATGATTCTTGAATTCAACTTTAAAATCTTGAATTGAATTGTCTTTTCTTTCTTTTCTTTAATTTTCAATTCATCTAATTCGAAATACGAACGGATCTCACTTTCCCTGTGGACGATCCGCACTCGCTAACGCGCTACAATCGACACCGTTATTGATTGCGGTCAAAATATTTTTGGTTGTGATTTCTACACATTTTCTACCGACACACACCAGAAACGAATCAATCAGGACTGTACCCAAAAGCCACCTGTTTGCACGACTCAATAGAGCCGTGGTAGGGTGGTAATCAAAATACAGTGGGAGAACACATAAGACTCTATGACGATCTCGGGTCTACAGACTAACCTGTACCGGTGTCACCTGAGAACTGCTATCCGACGATAGATATAATACCATATAGGAGTTCTCGGGGAGTCCGTACAGTGTACCCAGTCTCCACTGAGCACCCGCATATGATCTCGATGTCAAATATCAATGGATGTGGGAACATCCATCGCCCATCATATGGGTCTAGTATCATATACGCTAGTCTACTCTGGTATATCGATGCCCCATCTCGATACACCTACGACTAGGGACATTTTAGGATATGCTTATAAACTACAGATGTCCCACTAGTATGATCTCCATCATAATCACAGTAGTCAAGCCAATATCCTCAGGGCTTTATCAACATGTGTAAATGAATAAAAGCATGATCAAGTCAACATGTCAGATAAAGAAGAACCAGATAGCATACTATCATGTCGAGCAAGAATGCCATCTGATGATATATATATATATATATATATATATATATATATATATATACACTCACTTGTATAAATACATCCACTATCATATAATGGCCTCTAGGGCATACATATATCCAACACCGAGGAATCGAAGCTAACCCGGAAAAGATCAGGGACATTCTCAACATGGCCACACCAAAGAGCAACGTTGAGATCATGCGACTCACGGGGAGAGTGGCCGCTCTGAGTTGCTTCATGTCGAGATCCGGAGAAAAGTGCCTCCCATTCTTTAAAGCCCTGAGAAAGATCCCAAAGTTCGAATGGTCGGAAGAGTGTCAAAACACTTTCGAGCAGCTCAAAGTGCACCTGGAAACTCCCCCACTGCTCACCCGGCCAATCGAAGGAGACGAGCTATTATTGTACCTTGCGGTCTCCGATCATGCTGCCAGCTCGGTGCTCGTCCGAGAAGTCGAAAGAGTACAGAAGCCGGTCTACTACGTGAGCCATGTATTCAAAGATGCGGAAACAAGGTACCCGGCTATAAGAAATATAGTCTTGGCGCTTATCGTCGCCTCAAGGAAGCTACGGCACTACTTCCAGGTACACACCATCCTCGTCCTCACCGAGCGGCCTATAGGGACTATTCTCGCCTCCCCCGAGTCTTCTGGAGAAATAGAGGTGGAAGTTATCCCAATTCGACATCAAATACCGCCCAAGGAAAGCCATCAAAGCACAATTCCTGGCAGACTTCGTTGTCGAGTGCACTATCTCCACCAAGGAAGCAGCATCGGCACATGTCCCCGGGTCCCGACCCTCGGTCAAAGAAATACCCGACTCCGTCCCCGATTGGGTCCTCACGTGGATGGATCCTCTACCGAGGAAGGGAGCGGTTCCGGCCTTATCATTCGAGGCCCGAACGAGGCAGAGATGGGGTACTCTTTGAATCTCGGGTTCAAAGCATCAAACAACGCCGCGGAATACGAAGCCTTGTTAGCCGGGTTGCGAATCACTTCCGGGGTGGGGCTGAAGACGATCCGGATTCGCAGGGACTCCGCCCTAGTCGTCAGCCAAGTGACCGGGCGCTTCGAGCCCCGAGAGCCGCTCATGGTAAAGTACTTGGTCGAGGTGAAAAGACTGAAAAAATTTTGACGAAGTCTAAGTAGAACAGAATCCCCAGAACCTGAACGCCCAAGCCGATGCCATGAGCAAGCTTGCCTCTTCCTATACGGCCAATAATAAGAGGAATATCCTCTTCAAAGTCTTGTTATAGCCCAGCGTGGAAGACAGAGAGGAAACGCTTCAAGTATACACTGCTCAAGAGGAAGGCCAGGATTGGAGGAAGCTCCTCGTGGAGTTCCTGAAGGATGGTATACTTCCGGAAGATCGAGGGGAAGCGCGCCGCCTTCGAGCCAAAGCCTGCCATTTCATCTGGAACAATGGAAACCTTTATAAGAATTCATACACACAGCCTCTTCTCCGGTGCGTCGACCCTCACGAAGCCGACTACGTCCTGCGTGAGATACACGAAGGGGTCAGTGGAGTGCATCAAGGGGCCCGTACCTTGGTCCAGAAGACGCTGCTCAAAGGATATTATTGGCCGACAATACACCATAATGCTCAGAAGCTCGTCAGAAGATGCAAAAGATGCCAACTCCACAGTAGCATACCCTGACTTCTGGCTACCGAGCTAACGGCCCTCACCTCCCCTTGGTCGTTTGTCCAGTGGGGGATGGACATGGTGGGCCAACTCTCCACTGGTACGGGCGGACACAAGTAAATCCTCGTCGCGATAGACTATTTCACGAAGTGGATTGAGGTCGTCCCCATCAAAAAACCGAACGCCGCCACTACCATAAAGTTCCTGCAGAACAATGTAATCTCTCGATTCGAGATCCCAAGGTGCATCATTACCAACCACGGGACGAATTTCGAAAATGACAAAGTCAAAGAGTTCTGCAACGAATACCACATACTAATGAAGTTTGCCACGGTCGTGCATCCCCAATGCAACGGACAGGCCAAGGTTGCTAACTGAGACATCATCTGAGGTCTTCGAACTCATTTGGAAGGAAAGCAGGGCAGCTGGGTAGAGGAACTACCACGGGTACTATGGGCCTTACGCACATCGAAGAAAACGCCCAGGGGAGAGACCCGCTTCAGCCTCTGCTACGGTACCGAGGCAATGGTCCCAGTGGAGATCGAACTAACCAGTTACAGAGTCGAACACTTCGATGACGAAGCCAATACCTCGGCGCTCCGGACCAATTTGGACATCTTGCTAGAGAAGCGGGACCGAGCACAGATCAAAGCGGTCGCTTACCAACAACAAACTGCTCGCTACTACAACGCACGAGTTAAGCATCGCGCCTTCAAGACAGGAGATTTGGTCTTAAGGCGGAACGAATTCGTAGATCAGGGCAAACTGCACAAGTTCTTCCCAAAGTGGGACGGCCCTTTCCTCATCTCCGATGTATTGCCCGGTGGAGTCTATCGCTTACAAGACGCCGGGGGACGCAAGTTTCTTTGGCCCTACAACGCTGAAAAACTCAAACTATACAAATGAACGCATTTTCTTCTTTTCAAAGCTATGTAATTTTTCTTAAGACTTCTGAATTAGAAGTGACTTCTTCGATTCTTCTTCCTCGGTTCCGAGATCCCTAGATTCGTTTTGAGAAAATATATAAAAAATGCTAAGGGATAAAAGATGACAAAACACATCAGAAAAGAAGAATTTTATTCATTAAGAGGTATTATAGGCTCCTAACCCTACAAAAATTACAACAAATGGGGTAAGGGGTTGAGAAAGCATTGCTGATGGTACTCCGAGGAGATCTCTGCCAACCGAGCCCTAGCTTCTTCAGCCCGCTCCCTCTGATGTTGCCCGCGGACCCGAGATGCCACGGAACCACCGGAGCTCCCGCCCTCAGGGAAACAGTCCGTGATCTCCCTCTTTTGGAAACACTCCTGAAGAAAAGCCACCGATCGTTCCCGCCGGCTTTTCAAAATCAGGCCGTGGCGATGGAGCGTGTGCAACTTGTCAAGCACCTCGTCCAGCAGCTGTAAAGACAAGGTGTTATGCAGCCCCGGGGACATCCTCCAAATCGCATACATGAGCAATTGGAGGAGGGGTGACCGCCGGGGAAGCAGACGACCGAAGTGGCCCTCCACGCGCTCAATCACCGTTTGGTACGTCTCCTCGGTGCATCCCTGATCGTACAGGTACACGTCATCACGAGAGGTGATCTCTTTGATGGAGTAGATAAACCCGGCCATTTTCAGAAACGCAAGGCTAAAAGAAACCAAGCTGAAATTTGTGCCCCAACATAATCCCTAAAGGCCGAAATTTGTGCGCACGGCAACGCGAATCACGGGATATTTTCAAATTTCCCAATACAAAGCTGCCACGTGGCAACCATGCCAATCCTCATAAGCCCTTAAGCGGTCAATGGAATTTGGAACGATGCGAACCACTGAGCGTCGCGCCTCGCCTGTGCGTTTCTGTCACGTGTTGTCTACGACGGTCACTCTTCTAGATTTTACGGGTTAAGGGAGATTGAACGATGCCCCATGAAGGATGAGAGAAGTCTAAAAAGCCCTCACCAAGAGACCACCGAGCAGCTTCTCTACTCGGTCAATCCCTGACAGGTAGTTCCCTACCCACCGACGCCAAGGATCTAAAGCCCTCATTAAGAGACCACCGAGCAGCTTCCCAGCTCGGTCAATCCTTGGCGGGTAGTTTCCTTCCCACCTACGCCAAGGATCGAAGCCCTCACCAAGAGGCCACCGAGTAGCTTCCCTGCTCGGTCAATCCCTGACAGGTAGTTCCCTACCCACCGATGCCAAGGATCTAAAGCCCTCATCAAGAGGCCACCGAGCAGCTTCCCTGCTCAGTCAATCCTTGGCGGGTAGTTTCCTACCCACCTATGCCAAGGATCGAAGCCCTCATCAAGAGGCCACCAAGCATCTTCCCTACTCAGTCAATCCTTAGCGGGTAACTTCCTACCCACCTACGCTAAAGATCGAAGCCCTCACCAAGAGGCCACCGAGCAGCTTCCCTGCTCGGTCAATCCCTGGAAGGTAGTTCCGTACCCACCGACGCCAAGGATCTAAAGCCCTCATCAAAAGGCCACCGAGCAGCTTTCTTGCTCGATCAATCCTTGGCGGGTAGTTTCCAACCGACCTACACCAAGGATCGAAGCCCTCATCAAGAGGCCATCGAGCAGCTTCCCTGCTCAGTCAATCCTTAGCGGGTAACTTCCTACCTACCTACGCTAAGGATCGAAGTCCTCACCAAGAGGCCACCGAGCAGCTTCCCTGCTCGGTCAATCCTTGGCAGGTAGTTTCCTACCCATCTACGCCAAAGATCAAAGCCCTCTTCATGAGGCCACCGAGCAGCATCCCTGCTCGGTCAATCCTTAGCGGGTAACTTCCTACCCACCTACGCTAAGGATCAAAGTTCTCACCAAGAGGCCACCGAGCAGCTTCCCTGCCCGGTCTATCCCTGACGGATAGTTTCCTACCCATCTATGCCAAGGATCAAAGCCCTCCTCACGAGGCCACCGAGCAGCTTCCCCGCTCAGTCAATCCCTGGCGGGTAGTTCCCTACCCACCGACGCCAAGGATCTAAAGCCCTCATCAAGAGGCTACCGAACAGCTTCCCTACTCGGTCAATCCTTAGCGGGTAACTTCCTACCCACCTACACTAAGGATCAAAGCCCTCATCAAGAGGCCACCGAGCAGCTTCCCTGCTCGGTCCATCCTTAGTGGGTAACTTCCTACCCACCGACGCTAAGGATCGAAGCCCCACCAAGGGGAAACCGTGCAGATCCCTGCTCGGCTAACCTCTGAGTGATAAATTCCTACCATCCCAAGATGAGGGTCTAGGAACTACATCAAGGGGGAATCAGTCAACGCCAACCAATTCTAACTTGGCTATTGTTCAACTTATGCTAAGAGACGTGGTCGTCGGTCCGACTGTAAGGAATGGGCAGATACGGACCTTCCTACATTGAGGGATCTTCCGGTGTGTTCTAAGTGAACGATCGCCACCTCGACTCCGGGGGCGGGAGGGCACCGACCTTCCTGCACTTGGCGATTAATTGACATGCACTCGATGCACGATCGTTATTTAAAAGGCCAGTCATCGACCTATGGCCTAACACTTGAATCGAGGAAAAGAACGACAAGCTCAAGTACTCATGCAAGAAACACATTGTTATGCAGAGGAAAATAAACCCAATTTTATTCATGTTCTGAAAGTCTTTATAAGGTATTCTAGGCTCCTCGGCCTTATAAAAAGTGCCCGGAGGCTTACAAAATTAGAGAAAAAATAAAGGGAAAAACAAAAAGCTCAGGCTGCAGGCTCTACCCGGATTTCTCCTTGCTCGGCACCGCCCTCAGGGGCCGGAGCCGTTACTTCCGTAACCGCCCCTCCCCCGGCTCCAGCCGCTTGCAGCGTGTCCACCGAAAGCGGGACCCGAGTGCCAAGCTCACCGTCGGCAAACTCCGGCAATAACGCCTTGACGGCATCAAGAGCTTCGTGCCAGATGATGGCAGAGGCTTCACCGATGTCGGCGTAGAACTGGTCTGACGCCTTGTATATGTCCACCAACTTGCGAGCTCGGAGCTCGGAGATCTTCGCTGCCTCAAGCGTAGCCTTGGTCTCCCTCTTGATGGCGTCTCTCACCTTCTTCATTACGGCGTAGCGCTTGCCCAACTCCTCCAACTTGACCTCAACGGCTCGGTGGGACTCGCTCAGAAGTTGGTGGGACTCCTGGCACTTAGAGATCGTGAGCTCCCGTGCGGCCAACTGGGTTTCGAGGGCGGCTGTCTTCTCCTTCTCCTGCCGCAGCTGAAGACGCAGATTCTCCACCTCCGAAGAAGATTCCCCCGCCTTCCTCATGGCCGGGGCAATCTCCTCGGATTCCATGTTGACGATAAGGGCGCAATGCTGAAGGACCTAAGGAAAGCAGCAGATGGATTTATAGGTGTTCAGACCAAGAAAGGGCACTTAAAATAATACTTAAACGGATACCAACCTGAACTGTCTCCTGAGTGATGGCGGCCACTTAGGCCTTTAGGGTCCCCTGGGGAATCTTGCCCCCGGCCGACTGCTCCATGTCCGCGAGCAAGCTGTCGGCGATGGAAAGCCCCGAGGGGACCACGAAGCAGACATCCCCCTCCTGCACGGGAATCCCCTCAGGGATCTCAGTCGACGGCGTGCGGGAGACCGTCCTTTTCCTCTTGAGGGGAACCTCGGTTCCCTCCTCCTCCCTCGCCCGGGGTTCCGGGTCTCGCGCGCCCCTAGCTACCCCCGCGGCGGTCATCAGGGGCTCAGGGCGATGCGGAAGGCCTCGCCGGTGGAGATGGTCTCAGGGCCGAGCTCGGGCTAGCTCGGGAGAAGCTCACACCCCCGGCCTTCTTCTGGGACGTAGCGGCTATGGAAGCTAGGATCCTGGATCGGTCCATTTGTCCTGCAAAAGGAGAATACACAGAAATGTTAGTGATGCAAGAAGGGAAAAAGGAAATTATTCAAGTCTAAACAAATCGTCCAAGCTCCTAACTTACCCACGAAACGCGCAGGGCTGAGCCCGGCCCAGCTAGGGACCTGCTAGGAAAGCAAGACGTTGGCCCGCTGGATTGGCTCCCACATGGACACGCCCTCACCTCAGCAGAGGACGACTGCTTCGCCCGCGGGCAGTTGGCCCTGTGACACTGTATAGGCACAGGCCAATCCTCGCCCTCGGGTGGCCCGACGAATACAAACTTCTCCTTCCATTCGTGAATGGAAGAAAGAACGACTACTACTCCCGACCCGGCTGCCCCTCCCTTGAGTTTTTTGAAAGAAATATACACCCAGCTCGGCTCATCCTTGCGGGTGCCAGGGTGATTTTTGTAACAGAGGAAGGAAGTAAGAAGGGTCATGCTGAAAGGGATGTCGTCAAGTTTCAACCGGACCAGGAACCCTAGGAGAATTCTCCACGAGTTCGGCACGAGCTGGCCCGGGGCAAGTTAGAAGCAACGAAGTACCCCACATACTTCGGGTGGAAAGGGCAGACGCATTCTAGCCCAGAATGCATTCAGGTACAGGGCAATCTCCTTTCCCTGCACCTGATCTGCCCTTTCATCCTACCTAGCTAAACAAAGCGAATAGATAGGGGGAATGTGGAAGCGAGCCCGAATCTCGGTAAGCTCGTCCACGTTTCTCAAGATGGAGGGCGCATCGCGAGCGTTCCCGATGCGCACTTTAGAGGCCCTTGCCATCACCTGGCGACGAGCGGCGCGAGTAGCCCTAACTCTATGGGGGAACCCGACGCAGATGGGACAGCCGAACAGGCGGGAGAAAACACCCAGGACTCGGCTCCAACAACTGGAACCTCATCACCCGACTCGACCCTAACAACTTCTACAGACTCCTTGGAGAAAGACATCTAACCTGATTTAAAGGGAAGGTCTCGCCGAAGAAAGGCGCAGGAGATCTGATATGAAAAAAGGAGGAACGCCGAGCAATCTTTCGCAACGAAGGAAAATAATGGCGGAAGTGTTAACCCTAGGGGGATACCCCTCCTATTTATACAACTCGAGGGGAAGCATCCGACGGCTCTGATCAATTCCCGCAAAAACGAAGCGTCGCGTCTGCCAGCCGTCGAAGCCCCACATGTCGAACAACCATTGGAGACGTCCCTTCGGCCGCAGGCGACATTGACAACCTGTCGCATCCACCAATCCGCGTCGGACACGTGGCCTGCACCTCAATAGACATGCGAGCGAATCGGCGCCTCCTCTTTAATGCACGATTCTTTTCCTGATCCACTGATGTCATCAAAGATGCGCGTGGAGATCCAAGCACCCAGGATACGCCACGCGGGCTCATAAATCTGAACAACGCAACTGCTCTACACCGAGTCGCCCCAGAAATCCGCGCTGATAGATTTTTGGCAACAGGCTGCGTCTAGAAAACCGATCAGACCACTCTCGACCCGACCCATAAATAGGTCGGGACGAGAGTGGGGGACTAATGATGATACGCATAAGTGGGAATTCCCTTGATCATGACACATGGTAGATGACGTGTCCCAGGACTTACGGGATAGGAGCAAGCACGATACATTGAAGGCATTCCCCGGACCTTCGCCCCGAGGATTGACCCGACCTTCGATGGCCTCCCAGAACACTCCTATGCTCGCCTTACAAATAATCATCGGCTCTCCTCCGAGCCCTCCTACACGATGAGCTTCCTCAACCCTCCCAGCTCGCCTTCGAGCTATCACAGAACCGAGTTTTCTCGGCCTCCCGCTTGCTTCCGAGCCTCCCGCCGAGCTAAGCCGTCCCGGTTCTACCGAGCAACCAAGAACGCAGAGCCCAAGAGCCTCCGTCATGGCTCCGCATATCTCGCCAGAAGCGAGATATCCGCCACCCAACATCCCGCGTTCCACGCCGTCGTATCCTCCCACTAACGAGCGTATCTCGTCATTAATGGAGGGATCCCGTCATTCACGTAGGCGTAACGTCAGGGGCGTAACTGACGGCGAAGATCTCACGCCAGCCTGCTCCATGCGACCACTATAAAAAACCCTCTCCCAGACAACTCAGGTAAGGCAATTCCAATCCAACAAGCCGCTACTCTGCTCAAATTTCTCGGCTAACTTGATCATCGGAAGGTCCACGGTAGTACAACCATCCCGAGACTTCTTTGCAGGTGGCTCGGCTTCACCTCAAAATCAACCCATTGAGATCCACAAGTCCATAAAGACAACCTACAACACCAATCTCAACCCTTTATCAACGCTCGCGACAGATCGACGGAGGACAACATCTGAAGGAGATCAAGGCCTCCATCAGGTGGAAATTTATTTCGTCGGGCTATACCCGACGGAATATAGCTGTGTTACTTGTCGGGCAAAGCAAACTGTCACAAAAAAGAAGGGAAAGAAGAGGAATCTTACAAGAACATAATGAGAAAAGAATTACAACCCACCTGGAAAAATGTAGGTAGTTGCATTAGCTTAAACCCAGCATAATAAGCTTTGTGATCTCTTTTGTCGGATCCATACCCTTTATTGTCATATTACTAGGTCATCATTCTCCACCGATGAGTTGACAGCCTCAACTTTAAAGCACGTGCAACTTATATTTTTTACCATTTCTCGTAACTGCTCGTTTATGATCTACTATGCATCGATTCATATTTGTTAAAAACAAGAGGTTATCTTTACTGCACACACAGGTACAAAACAATGGCAGAATAAGGCGTTGGGTCCCAATGTCAGCATCCTTGTTTTGTTCCGACGCGTTCAAAAAATGTTCCTTTGCGTTCGCACAAGAACACTTGATCTTCATTCTTTTTCAATGTAATTATCCATCTTGGGTGAATTGTATCATTGAAGACCCCCATAGCTAAAACTATTAATTGCTTCCTCATCTCAATAACGCTTTCTACATTCTTTTCATGCCCTTTGGCCAATAGTTCGCCCTAATAGCACAGAAACAGCTAAATCAAAATGGTCATATTTAGCCAGATAGATATTTTGATAATTAAATATTGGCTTATTTAATAGAAACCACAAGTGGTTTACTTGAGTCCGAAACCATCCAATAGTTCAAATTCATCGAGAAAACCCCCCGAGCTTGATTCTTGACGTTGTTTTGTCCTAAATTATGTCTTAATCTTGTTATATGATCTCTTTTTTCTTTAAATTTCAATTCAATTTCAAATTGAAGTTTGTTATCCAAATACTCAAACCGAATTAGACAAATTGCCTACTAAACGGAACTAGAAATATGGTTTACCTTTAATGCATGTCGAGGATCCGTATTTTTATTACCATAAAAGGTTAATTTAGTCAAAAAAAATTAATAAATAAATGCAGGGTTTTCGTGATGCGTTTAAACTGCAGAAAGGTTTTCTAAAACTCGAGTAAATCATAAGGCGGTTTATGTGAAATAAGCCTTAAAATTTTTATAGTTAAAATTTTTATAGTTAGGGAACCTGGAATTATGAGTAGAATGCACGTAAAAGGTTTAAGGACCGTCAGTTACTGTTAATTAAACTAAAGATTCCTTGGGCATAAACATATGGATTAACTTTTCTTGGCTAATTACATAACACAAAAAATATGAGGAATAACTGCCAGGAATTGGGATAGCTGATATGTAATATTCATCTTGCAAATTGTTAAAGATTCAAATGGCATAATAAAAAAAATTATTGTCTGATACTGATGTCAAATCAGCAGCAACTAGATTCCAGCGGCGACATCCACCAAAGTATTTGTTCGAATAAATCTGAAACAGTGTGGGAAAATAAAGGAAGAGGAGAGTCATCAGATTCGCGAGTTCGTGGTTGTTAAAGCTATTGATTCGTTTCAATTTCGTGCAGTGTACCTGCTTTGTAACTTAATTTGCAAATTGTTTGGAAACCTGCCTGGTTTCGTACTCTTAATTAGGAGAATCAATACCGTGCGGCTTTGCATTTATCTGGCTCTTGTTAATATTCAGTTCCTGCCACCTGGGGGAAAGGGATTGAGTCTTAGCCTACAAGATTACATACATATAAGGTATATACTACATTCACTACAAGAAACTAGGGACTTTTTCGACTGGGCCCAAATTCGACACTGGACTCCGGTCAAATTAGACTGTTCATATTTGAAAATTTGTTGATTTTGGACAACACCTATTTTGACGGGAGTCTCCCGTCGAAATAGGTGTTAATCAAAATCCACAACCCTAGTCCAATATCAGCCCCTCCACCTTCAACCCCCAAAAAATTTACTTCCCCGATCCAAAACATTCCTCAATTTCCCCTCCTCACCATCGCCTCAGAAAAAATCGTCATCGTCGTCTCTGTCGCCGCCTATTCGCCGTTGTTGTCACCGCCTAGTCTGCCGCAGCCTCTTCGTCATTGCCGCCGCCGCCTCCTCACCGTTCCCTTAATTCGATCCCCACCGTCTCGCTGTCATCACCGTCCCCGTCACCTCTTCGTCGACCTCTTCGCATCATCCTCCTCATCATCACCATCATCAATCTCCCCTCCTCCTCGTCAACCCCGTGCCCGAGCCGATCACCCCACCTCCATTTTTTCACCGAGCACTCCCTCCTCCGACCACTACATCCAAGCTTTTCTCATCCGCCGCCATCGTCCACCGGATCTACTTCGACGTGAAATCGGTGACAAATTAGATGAATTAATTTTATTAAATTTAATTTTCAAAGTTTATTTGTTGTGTAATTTTAGTTAATGATATGTGTAGAAAATTTCAAGAAAAAGTAATTGAAAATTTTGTGTAGAAATCTCGATATACGTCGGTTTCCAGTACACCGCCTACATCTTTTAATTCTTAATTATATACTAAACCTAGATTAAGTCACCAATTAAACATTAATTAAACCGACGATATTGAAACGATAACCATCAAAACTAATCTAATTAAGTGTGTGATACTCGATGATAACAAAAAGTAAACCAATACATATCGTCATCGAGTATCTCACATTGATAAAATATCACGCCTTAGAACCGTTTATCAGTTATATGCGTACGGTTATTTTCGTGACAAAAAACTACGTATGGCTTGTCAACTTAATCGTTCTTCGTTGACAACCATCTCATATTTTATGCGACGAGAAAACTAGTCACACTATAACCGATAGATTTGTCCCGTTTTGGACAAGTCAAGAATGTATAAAACATACACTTCTCTGCAAACTTATGATTTCACTCGTTTCGAGATGAGTTTCTTCAGTAGCTTTCCGCTGGTTCTCTGTGTACAAATATAGCTGAGATGATCATTTCAATACTGATAATATTGAAATATTTATCTCTTCCATTGCAGTGTACTCAGAGAACAGTATGGAGGTGCTGTCGAAATTTTATCGAAGCGAATGAAAGCACAAGTGCAGAGGGTGTATGCAGTGTACATTCTTAATGGCATAAGATCCTTACCCCCGACAGCCCTTACCCTCGACATCTAATATAGAACCGTTAATATTGTGAACTATATTAAAATGTTTTTTTTATATAATAAATAATAGTGAACTATCTTAGGTTTTACGTACCAGACAAAAATGGATAAGACTTAGATAAATAAGAACAAGTTTGGCCCTGAATTCCGTAATTGTGTTGAAGATTTTATGCAATTCTCGTCGAGAGTGGGTGGTAGTTGTATTACATGTCCCTGTAGAAGGTGCTGTAACCGTAAAAGGGATAGTCGAGAAGCGATTCGCATGCATATACTTGCTTACGGATTCAGTCAAGGTTTCACTATCTAGCACTTATATGGAAAGTCATAAACTATAAAATCCCTGCATATCGTTAATTGCCGCTTGTTAAGGCTCCTATGAGAACCCCAACAACCACTTGTTTAAATGATATGATGGACGAGTTGTATGATGGCATGCACGATGATACTGCTTCGGATAATGCGGTTCCAGATGAAAAATCTGCAAAGTTTTTTAAGTATATGGAGAATGCTAAGAAACCTCTTTAACTATATGCAGCGTTTGGAATGCGCAATATTCTCCACCTACTAAACGACCTCGGCAATGTAATATCGATAAGGAGCGACATAAACAATTTTCCATTTGGTTGAAAACACGTGTAAGTTTAAAACTATAAAAACCTAACTATAATTCTTGTTCACACACACACACACACACACACACACACACACACACAGAACACATAAAGCGATAGAGTATGGTCCAGATGAACAAGCCGAGTACCTCTCTGGTTATGTTGTTAATAGGTTTAGATTTCACACCAAAAAACGAGATAAAAATAAAAAGTTTCAAAATTACGGCGTCTGTGTGATATCCACCGTTACTGGATATTATCTTCTAAAGATTCAAATCCAACCACGGGACAACTGGAGTATTACGGAGTACTGTAAAAAATAGTTCGGGTGCATTATCAGGAACAAACGGTTGATCTATTTAAGTACTTATGGTACGATGTCCATCATCGACAGTCTGGGTTCAAAGTTGAAAATAGCCTAATTTTACTCAATTCATCAAAACTCGCTTTTGGTGAAGAGCCTTGTATTGTGACGAATCCACAAGTCTATTTAAGCATGGATGAAAGTGTTGTTGTACATGAGATTAGTTGTCCTACAATCCCAGTTATACAAGCTGATGATATTCCCCTCGAATTCGACAACAACAGTTTATCAAGGACGGACAGAATCGGAAATAGTCTATAATATGCCATCGGCGGTTGTAGAAGCAGAGTCTAAGACTTGAATTAGAAATTCTAATATTGATTTACGTTCTTCTTAGAACCATTTCGATGTAATCTTGATATTTAACTCGCTCTTGTATGATATTCATTTCAATATTATTGCTTTGTTAGTTATCCTGACTTAAGTAATGTAAAATTTACCTCATGTGACTTCAGTATTATTTGTTTTAGCTTGCAGACCGTGGAACTTATATTTTATTGGTCCTGTATGATATTCTTTTCAATGTTATTGATCTGTTAGTTCTCCTGACTTAAGTAATGTGAAACTTATAACTAATTGCATCTTTATGATATTTTTTTAGTATTATTGCTCTGTCATCTGAACTAACTTAAGTAATATGAAACTTACATATTTGTTTCTCCTGTGAAGCTGTTTTAGATATGTCAGGTGATAATAGGACCGATAGGGATCCAGGAGATGAGGCACAGCTTTCCCAGCCATGGACACGGGGTGTAAGAAGACCCACACAAGCTACTGAGATCTGGAAAAGGATGCCAAATGCCCCCGACAAGCCGATTGTATATCTTTCATATTCAGGGAACCTTGTTCATAGGAGCTGTACTGATGCGAAGAAGATGATGTCATCTATAGTGAACAGCGAGGAATGCATGCCTCATGTGATCGAGGATGACAATGGAGAGTGGGTGGCTCTTGAGTGGGAAAGCCCAGAGTTGACGCAGAAGAAGAACATTTTTGTATGGGAGGTTATAGTGAGATTTGTTTATACTATTCAATACTGAACCATATTTTTATTGTTTAAATGATTCTACCCATACGATGATGAATTATCATGTTTTGCAGAGTCGATTTGACTTCCTGTAGTATGGAAAAGAGGCTTCCGAGGCGGTTGTCGATGAACGAGAAGTTCAAGATAAGCTGCTTAAGAATATGGAGAAGAACTGGGGATGCCATAAGAACAAGGTCTTCAAAAAACTTGAATCCACCAATACACCGAAGGAGATATATGCGATGAAGCCGGATCCAGATTGGTCCGACGACTACTGGTGTGTCATGGCCAGGCATTACATAAGCAATGAGTTTAGGGTATATCTTCTGACGATACCTTTTTATTCGTTTATAGCAACTCAATAAATAATATTTGATATAACTACAGGAGAGAAGCGTGCGAAGCAAAGCATCTCGCGCTGAGTTGCAGGATATTTAAATGGGAGAGAACAAGAGTTCCCAACAGTTTTGTGTCGAATACATAAGTTTCTACAATCAATATTTTATGTTCAAAATAAATCTTAGAAATTTATGTGTTAATTTTTTTAAATGTAATATGCAGTAAGAAAGACATGATGGAGTCCCCGTTGATTGGATCGAAGTCCTCAAGGCCATATTTGTACTGGACGATAGCAAGCCTGCACCAGTTGCGGCTATGGAGCAATATGTAAGACTCCACTAATGTCGTGTTTCTTAATTATTTTAGAATAATTATTGTGTAGCTGTTAGAACAACAGTTATATATTTCTTCTCCCAACAGAAGTTGATGGCTGCTGAGAGAGACCAGTTGATTGAGGTGATAAAGACGGAGTAAGGACATCTGCTTGATAACAGGCAGAGACTGTTCACTGCAAATATGGAATTCACTACGTATCGACCGGATAATCACAGGAGAGTCTAATGTGTGTCCACTAAAATCTCTCCCACCCAGTATAGAGTTCCTTATAGGCCGATTACGCATCCACCTCCTGCGTATCGTCGGGCACATGACGTAGAATCGGAGACGTCGCGTAGGACCAGGACCCTGATGTATTGTGGATCTCACGCTGATCGGATGCCGAATATCAGCGGTTCTTCACACCAATCGGCCCCCGATCTCGCTGGTGATCCATTTAGTGGCTTTAGCACAAGCTAGAGGCTTCTTCTTATCCGTATGTCTGCACAACTAGGGGACCCAGTACCTCCGGTAAGTTCGATAACCCTAACTTAATAATATATAAATATATAAATATTATATGTACCAAATTATGTATTTAAACTTTTAATCGCAGAGGCTTTACCCCAGATGAAGATGAATATGATATGCCTCCCTCCCCATGATCGACTTTCTCCCTCCCCGTGATCGACCTCCTCGTAGTTTAGTATTATCTAAACTTCTAACTTTCATGTGTGTGTGTGTGTATTTAAGTTTTTAATTATGATTTTGTCACGCCCGCTTCCCAGAGTACGCTAGATTGGGCACGTGACATAGCCAACCATGCTACCTGTGGGTAGGAACTATCCATCCACAGTCACATTACGGCTGTAGAGATATCAAGAACAAAATAAAACTATCTAAAATATGTCCATAATCCAGAATAACAGGAGTCAATAATAAATAAATGCGGAAGCAAATGATCCAATACAAATAACTGAAAAGTGTGTCCCATAATGCGGGCTCACATCAGGAAATAAATACAGGAAATAAAACTAACTACTACTGAACTCACAGCACAGCCTGCTGGCTGAAGTACTCCTGCTCGGACTGCAATAGCGGTACGGAATCTGGGCCATGCAAAACCCAGACGTCAGTGCGTCATGTCATCAAGTAATATAATATGAACAGTGTAGCAAGCAATGTAATATAAACATGAATACAGCAAGAATAACAATAATATGAATCATACCAGTACAGGATAGCGTGCAGTGGGTAAACTAAACTGTTCTATCAGGTTTTCTATTCTAAAGTCTTTGAAATCAATTGATAAATCATAGATGTAACTCAATAGTATCCCGTGCATGCCCGGGACCACGGTCAAGACCCTCGGGGCTGAATCCGAGACGTGCCGCTAGGCAGTAACAGGTAGCAGGATGGGCGAGTGATGTCAGCATCATCACTCCGGGGCTGGCCTAGCCCGTAAGACTGATCAGAACAGGTATCGAACTATTGAGTTACAAGTCAGGTTTCACCTTTGATTTCCCCATACCCCCAAGTTATGTATGTCAAGTCAGGTATTCAGTAGTTAAGAACTAATGCCAACACAGGATCAGGTAAAAGCAGGTTTGTCTGGATAGACAACAGGAACGGTCCATGAGGACTACATGTTATGTTTGTTGGCATTAGACACAAGATCAGGTAACAGGTAAAGCCATGGTACATCAGGTCCAGCCAGGTAATGTATAAAGGTGTCATGTCATGTCAAGAGTGTACGGTACCATGTCATGTCAAGTAGGAAGTGTAACAGGTCATGTCAGGAAGCACAAGATATCATGTGGGTGCTCATAATCAAACTAACATAAGCATGTGTATAAATAAACAAGCATGAGTACTATCAGAACAATAAACTGGAACATGTAATATGATATGCAAATAGATATAATTTCAAGGATATGGATGCATAGTTATCGATTAGGGTTACATTTATAGTTCCAATATTAATTAGGATGCAATTTATTAAACATGGAGTGTTAATATCACATTATTATATAGTAATGTGATCTATGGATGCAATTATATGTATCTTAAATGCGATGGATGCAAACGGGTATCTGAAAAGTTATAAAACTATAAAATGGTAACGTGGGATGTACAACTAAGCAATATGTGATATAAATATTGATATAATAATATTAATATGGATAGCATATTCAAAGCGATTAATAACTATAAAAGTGGTATTGATTAACCATGCACAAGAAGGTTCCGTTCAGAAATTCAGCGTCACCATAATTTGTAAAATAATTTAAAAATAACAAACGTTCTCCAAAAGGGACGTGTCTTATACCAAAACAAAGATAATTCAATAAGGTTTTCATTTTTATAAGTATAAGCATCTCAGGTTGTCCCTAAAAAAAGTTATGAACATTCGAAATTGAAAGTTTGCTGCTGGAATTTCCCTGGACAGCAGTTTGGAGACATTTTCATTTGCATTTTACGTTATTTAAACAATTTATTTTGCAAGTAAATATTTCATAGAGTTATAGTATTCTGAGTTAGCTTCGTAACGAACTAAATAACGTATACTAATGATTTTTCTATGATTTATAATGAATTTTATAAGATAAGGTGTACAGTAAATTTCAGATTTGTCATATCCGATTTTTCAACGACGTTTCATGTGTAAACTATAAGATTTTCAAATGTATAACATTATAAAATGAAGATTATAAACTAATTAAAGATAATAATAATAAATATTACGACGATATATATTTTAAATGATATGGTTGCAGTATAATGTAATCTAGTATGTCACAAGATAAGTTTTCATGATCTAGATTTAATATGATATAAACGGATGCAAACGGAACATCGAAACGTTATAAAATTAAACATGGGGCACTAGATTTAAACTATAGGTATGGTATTTATTTAAATAGGTATAAAAATGAATTATATAGCATGTAGCAAGATTAACTTGCCTCGATAGGTCGCGAATCGGGAAAACGGAACGTTAACCGTCGGCGGGGAAAACTCGCGACGGGCGTACGGTTCACGGAATGAACCCAAATGACGAATAAAGGAACCACACGGGTCGGGGTACCTCGCTGGAACGTCGAGAAGCATCATCGGCACGACGGAATTCCGGCAACAAAAGAACAGTTAAAAAAAATGAGAAACGAGACATGAAGCAAGAAGAGAAAGAATGATAAAGAGAAGTACGGGAGAATATATGAGAGAGAGAGAGAGAGAAAAAGTGGAGAGAGAGAGAGAGGGGGGGAGAGAGAGAAAGTGGAGAGATAGAGAGTGAGAGAAGTGAAAGCAAGAGAGAGAGAGAGAGCTGCAGGTGGGGGCCCACGGAATTAAAAGGAACGCGATTGGCTAAAGGGGAATCGTTACTTAGGGATAAATATTAATTAAAAATTCAAAACATTTTAAGGAACAGTAGGATATATATATAGGTTAATTTAAAGATTTAAAAGATAGGTAATGAACAGTAAGATATCAGGTTAGTTAGAAAAATATATGCGATGGTTTTAATCATGTTAAAATTTGGGATTTTGGCGCCAAATAAAACATTTCCAAATCGCGCCCGGGTCGAGTCCAAAAATTTGAAATTGAAATAATAGGATTTTAAGCGGGATCCAAATTTTAAAATTAAGTGTTTTATGATTAAAAAGCATAACCCCAAAACGGACACATGTACGCGCGCGTAGCCGTCCAAACTCGCCCGTTTCACTGAACGGGACGAGAACATAATGCTCGGACGCTACCACGAGGCTAGGGGTGTCAAGTAGGCCAAGATGAATATTTTCAATTTTATTTTAGATGCCAAAATTTGTTATATGTAGAAATGACTTTGCCGGGTAAATTTTACAGTAAGCAACAAACAAGCAACTTAAATGAAATGAGTACCACATTATGCTCAAACAGTAACTGAAAATAGTAGCATTGGGCTCGGGTGTTACATTATACCCAACTACAAAAATAATTTCGTCCTCGAAATTCCAAGAATACAAAGATAGATAACTACAAGAAAAGGTGAGAAAACTTCTGCCGGATTTCATCTTCTCGTTCCCAAGTGGACACTCCATGCGAGCGATCACCCTAAGAAACAAGCACAAGGGTGATATCCTGGTTCTTAAGAACCTTTTCCCTTCGATCCACGATTTCAATCGGTCGCTCCTCAAAAGTCAAGTCTTCTCGTACTGTTAGCTCCGAATGATCCAAAACGTGTGTTTCATCTCGAACATACTTACGGAGTTGAGATACATGAAACACATCGTGCACATTTGCCAAAGACTGCGGTAACGCCAAACGATACGCTACCTCACCAACACGCTCCACGATCTCAAGGGTCCAACGAATCGAGGACTAAGCTTTCCTCGACTTCTAAAACGAATCACCCCTCTAGTCGGTGATATCTTCAAGAATACCAAATCACCCACGGTGAACTCTAGAGGTCTTCTTGACGTATCTGCCTAACTCTTCTGTCGGTCCTGTGCTGCCTTCATATGATTTCTGACAGAGTTAACCTTCTCAACTGTCTGCACAACCAAATCTGGTCCCAATAATCTTCGTTCACCGACATCGTCCCAACAAACAGGTGAACGACATTTACGACCATACAAAGCTTCAAATGGAGCCATCTGAATAGTTGCCTGAAAACTGTTGTTGTAAGACAACTCCACCAAAAGTAGATGATCCTCCCAAGACCCCTTGAAGTCCAACATGCATGCTCTCAACATATCCTCAAGAGTTTGGATCGTTCTCTCCGACTGACCATCAGTTTGAGGATGATAAGCTGTGCTAAACTTCAATCGAGTCCCCAAACTTTCCTGTAAACTCCTCCAGAAGTGTGATAAGAACCGAGTGTCCCGATCGGACACGATGCTCACCGGTACTCCATGCAATCTTACAATCTCCTGCATGTACCGCTCTGCCAAAGTCTCTATTGATTGACCAATCCGAAAAGGAATAAAGTGAGCTGCCTTGGTCAATCGGTCAACAATTACCCATACTGCATTGTTGCCTTTTGGACTCCGCTGTAAAGCCGTCACGAAATCCATGGTTATATGTTCCCACTTCCACTGAGGAATCGGAAGTGGTTGCAATAAACCAGCAACCCTTTGATGTTCAGCCTTAACTTGCTGACACACCAAGCACTTCGCCACAAAGCGAGCAATCTCTCGCTTCATGCCCTCCCATCAGAAATGCTGTCGAATATCTCGGTACATCTTTGTGCCTCCTGGATGTACAGAATAAGCTGAACTGTGTGCCTCCTTCATAAGCTCTTCACGAACATCACCCTTTGGCACACACAAACGGCTACCATACCTCAACAAACCATCTTCGTGGATCAATAAATCTGTTCGTAGCCCGGCTTCAACCTGCTCTCGAAACTTTTGCAGTCTAGGATCCTGCGATTGAGCTGCTTTAATATTCTCGATCAAATACGAATGTACTTGCAGCTGCAATAACTGTCCCGTAGAACGCGGTAGCACAACCTCCAAGTCAAATCTTCGAAAATCTGCGACGATCTCCTTTTGCGTAGTTAACACCTGAATTACTGGTAACCGACTAAGCGCATCCGGCACAACATTAACCTTCCCCGGATGGTACTTAAGATCAAGATCGTAGTCAGCCATCAGCTCCAACCATCTACGATGCCTCATGTTAAGCTCCTTCTGTGTGAACACATACTTCAAGCTCTTATGATCTGTAAAAACTTCAACTCTTTCGCCCAAAAGGTAGTGTCTCCAAATCTTCAAAGCGAAAATCACAGCCGCAAGCTCCAAGTCATGAGTTGGATAATTCTTCACATGGGTCTTTAACTGTCTCGATGTGTATGCTACAACCTTCCCATGCTGCATCAAAACATATCCCAATCCTTTCCCAGAAGCGTCGCTGTGAATCACCAATCCTCCGGAATTGTCTGGCACTGTCAGAATAGGGGTGGTTATCAACTTCTGCTTCAACGTCTCGAAAGCTAATGCACACTTATCCGCCCATACAAAAGGTACCTCCTTGCGCGTAAGCTTGGTCAACGGCTCTGCCAGACGAGCAAAGTTCTCCACAAATCTCCTGTAGTATCCGGCTAATCCAAGGAAACTTCTTATCTCAGCAACATTCTTTGGAATAGGCCAATCTCGAACTGTTGCAATCTTTTCTGGATCGACGGCAATGCCATCGCCAGACACAACATGCCCCAAAAACCTTACTTCCTCCAGCCAAAACTTGCACTTACTCATCTTCGCATACAATTTCTCCTGTCTCAACGTCTGCAGTGCGATCTTCAAATGCTCAGCATGCTCTTCAAAACTCTTCGAGTAAACCAGAATATCGTCAATGAATACCACAATCAACTGATCCAAGAACGGTGAAAAGATTCGGTTCATCAAGTCCATGAATACTGCCGGCGCATTCGTTACTCCGAAGGGCATCACTAAGTACTCGTAATGTCCATACCGAGTTCGGAACGCCGTCTTGCAAATATCTTCTATTTTCACTCGGACCTGATGATATCCGGATCATAAATCCAACTTCGAGAATACCCTCGCGCCACTAAGCTGCTCAAAAAGTTCTCCAATGCGATGGATCGGGTACTTGTTCTTGATAGCCACCCGGTTTAATTCTCGATAGTCGATGCACATTCTTCTTGTGCCATCCTTCTTCTCTACTAGAAGAACTGGAGCTCCCCAAGACGAGTTACTGCTTCGAATCCAACCCTTTTCAAGCAATTCAGCAACCTGTTTCTTTACTTCTTCCAACTCTACTGGCGCCATTGGATAATACGCTTTAGATACTGGCGCTGCACCAGAAATAAGATCAATTGCGAACTCCACGTCTCTCCTCGGCGGTAAACCAGATATATCTTCAAACACGTCCATAGAATTACGAACAACAGCTGGCTCTTTACTTTCATCACTTCCATTGATGCAAGAATATTGTTTATCGGCCTAGCCCTAAACTCGACCGGCCTGACCGAACTGCTTCCTTAACGCAACTGCTGTCTGCTGCAAACTCCCTTTCATTCCAGATAAACTCTGCTGCTCTTGGCTGCTGCAAGTATTTGTGAGAAAGTGGTCAACCCAGGGAGACAATCTGCCTCTGGATGTCCACGTCCAGTCTGCGCATGAACCTCCGTGCCCTGTCTGCATCGTTGGCAACTAAAGGTCCAGCGAAACTACCGAGTCTCGTCCATTCTGCTACATGCACATCTACGGGTGCTCCCTTCTGCTTTAGTCCGATGAACTTCTCTTCCATTTCCTCCCGTGCAGTCCGCGGGAAGAACTTTTCCAGGAAACTCTTAGAAAAATCCGCCCACTTGATCGGCTTGGGCAAGCGGGTCTCCTCAACAAGCCACCATTCTCGGACGTAGTCCACTAGCTGAATGCGTACCACAACAACTTTTTTGTCATATGGAATCTGTGCCCCAAAAAGCAAGTTCTCTGTGTCAACTAGCCACTGCTTCACTAGCAACGGCTCCTTTAAACCAGTAAATGTAGACGGACCCAACCGCCTGAAATCTGCTACGGTCCCTACTCGGTCAACTGGTCTAGCTCCAACATTATTCACAGACTGCTGAACGATCTTCAAACCTTCCCGAAACGAGTCCGCTTGCTGCTGGATCAGCTCGGTCTGTTTCTTTGATTCTCCAGCATTCTTCTTATCACTCCAAGCATGGCGGCTTCGTCCACACGCCTCTGGTATGTCTTCAATTTCTTACCGGCCATAATCCTGAACTCAAAATACCCAACATTAGCATGATGATAGATTTTGAATATAGATCAAGGCTAGAACTCCAAGATACTTAAATAGAGTACCGCATTGTAACTATGCCGCGGTATCATAGCCATAATTACATAACTCCATCCAAGTCGCCTAAGTCCTAGAGATAACAAGGAATCAGGTTTTCGAATCGATATGCAAAGGAAGTTTGCACATCGTAAAAGATATAATCAGGAAGAATGTGATTCAAGAATGGTAAAACGGTCAAGGTGGCAGGACATGTTTCCTAAACACGGGTATTATGATTCGTGTATTGGGTACAATACCCAACTACAAAAGAATCAACCCGACTATCCTATGGCTCTGATACCAAAAGAACCATGTCACGCCCCGCTTCCCAGAGTACGCTAGATTGGGCACGTGACATAGCCAACCATGCTACCTGTGGGTAGGAAGTATCCATCCACAGTCACATTACGGCTGTAGAGATATCAAGAACAAGATAAAACTATCTAAAAAATGTCCATAATCCAGAATAACAGGAGTCAATAATAAATAAATGCGGAAGCAAAAGATCCAATACAAATAACTGAAAAGTGTGTCCCATAATGCGGGCTCACATCAGGAAATAAATGCAGGAAATAAAACTAACTACTACTGAACTCACAGCTCAGCCTGCTGGCTGAAGTACTCCTGCTCGGACTGCAACAGCGGTACGGAATCTGGGCCATGCAAAACCCAGACGTCAGCGCGTCATGTCATCAAGTAATATAATATGAACAGTGTAGCAGGCAATGTAATATAAACATGAATACAGCAAGAATAACAATAATATGAATCATACCAGTACAGGATAGCGTGCAGTGGGTAAACTAAACCGTTCTATCAGGTTTTCTATTCTAAAGTCTTTGAAATCAATTGATGAATCATCGATGTAACTCAATAGTATCCCGTGCATACCCGGGACCACGGTCAAGACCCTCGGGGCTGAATCCGAGACGTGCTGCTAGGCAGTAACAGGTAGCAGGATGGGCGAGTGATGTCAGCATCATCACTCCGGGGCTGGCCTAGCCCGTAAGACTGATCAGAACAGGTATCGAACTGTTGAGTTACAAGTCAGGTTTCACCTTTGATTTCCCCATACCCCCAAGTTATGTATGTCAAGTCAGGTATTCAGTAGTTAAGAACTAATGCCAACACAGGATCAGGTAAAAGCAGGTTTGTCTGGATAGACAACAGGAACGGTCCATGAGGACTACATGTTATGTTTGTTGGCATTAGACACAAGATCAGGTAACAGGTAAAGCCATGGTACATCAGGTCCAGCCAGGTAATGTATAAAGGTGTCATGTCATGGCAAGAGTGTACGGTACCATGTCATGTCAAGTAGGAAGTGTAACAGGTCATGTCAGGAAGCACAAGATGTCATATGGGTGCTCATAATTAAACTAACATAAGCATGTGTATAAATAAACAAGCATGAGTACTATCAGAACAATAAAATGGAACATGTAATATGATATGCAAATAGATATAATTTCAAGGATATGGATGCATAGTTATCGATTAGGGTTACATTTATAGTTCCAATATTAATTAGGATGCAATTTATTAAACATGGAGTGTTAATATCACATTATTATATAGTAATGTGATCTATGGATGCAATTATATGTATCTTAAATGCGATGGATGCAAACGGGTATCCGAAAAGTTATAAAACTATAAAATGGTAACGTGGGATGTACAACTAAGCAATATGTGATATAAATATTGATATAATAATATTAATATGGATAGCATATTCAAAGCGATTAATAACTATAAAAGTGGTATTGATTAACCATGCACAAGAAGGTTCCTTTCAGAAATTCAGCGTCACCCTAATTTGTAAAATAGCTTAAAAATAACAAACGTTCTCCAAAAGGGACATGTCATATGCCAAAACAAAGATAATTCAATAAGGTTTTTAGTTTTATAAGTATAAGCATCTCAGGTTGTCCCTACAAAAAGTTATGAACATTCGAAATTGAAAATTTGCTGCTGGAATTTCCCTGGACAGCAGTTTGGAGACATTTTCATTTGCATTTTATGTTATTTAAACAATTTATTTTGCAAGTAAATATTTCATAGAGTTATAGTATTCTGAGTTAGCTTCGTAACGAACTAAAGAACGTATACTAATGATTTTTCTATGATTTATAATGAATTTTATAAGATAAGGTGTACAGTAAATTTCAGATTTGTCATATCCGATTTTTCAACGACGTTTCATGTGTAAACTATAAGATTTTCAAATGTATAACGTTATAAAATGAAGATTATAAACTAATTAAAGATAATAATAATAAATATTACGACGATATATATTTTAAATGATATGGTTGCAGTATAATGTAATCTAGTATGTCACAAGATAAGTTTTCATGATCTAAATTTAATATGATATAAATGGATGCAAACGGAACATCGAAACGTTATAAAATTAAACATGGGGCACTAGATTTAAACTATAGGTATGGTATTTATTTAAATAGGTATAAAAATGAATTATATAGCATGTAGCAAGATTAACTTGCCTCGATAGGTCACGAATCGGGAA
This sequence comes from Agapanthus africanus, assembly GCA_030015575.1. Taxonomy (NCBI): domain Eukaryota; kingdom Viridiplantae; phylum Streptophyta; class Magnoliopsida; order Asparagales; family Amaryllidaceae; genus Agapanthus; species Agapanthus africanus. The sequence goes on along the minus strand of CM057340.1, from coordinate 114,335,767 downwards.
AACGGAACGTTAACCGTCGGCGGGGAAAACTCGCGACGGGCGCACGGTTCACGGAATGAACCCAAACGACGAACAAAGGAACCACACGGGTCGGGGTACCTCGCTGGAACGTCGAGAAGCGTCATCGACACGACGGAATTCCGGCAACAAAAAAACAGTTAAAAAAAATGAGAAACGAGACATGAAGCAAGAAGAGAAAGAATGATAAAGAGAAGTACGAGAGAATATATGAGAGAGAGAGAAAAAGTGGAGAGAGAGAGAGAGGGAGAGAGAGAAAGTGGAGAGATAGAGAGAGAGAGAAGTGAAAGCGAGCGAGAGAGAGAGAGAGAGAGCTGCAGGTGGGGGCCTACGGAATTAAAAGGAACGCGATTGGCTAAAGGGGAATCGTTAGTTAGGGATAAATATTAATTAAAGATTCAAAACATTTTAAGAAACAGTAGGATATATATATAGGTTAATTTAAAGATTTAAAAGATAGGTAATGAACAGTAAGATATCAGGTTAGTTAGAAAAATATATGCGATGGTTTTAATAATATTAAAATTTGGGATTTTGGCGCCAAATAAAACATTTCCAAATCGCGCCCGGGTCGAGTCCAAAAATTTGAAATTGAAACAATAGGATTTTAAGCGGGATCCAAATTTTAAAATTAAGTGTTTTATGATTAAAAAACATAACCCCAAAACGGACACATGTACGCGAGTGTAGCCGTCCAAACTCGCCCGTTTCACTGAACGGGACGAGAACATAATGCACGGACGCTACCACGAGGTTAGGGGTGTCAAGTAGGCCAAGATGAATATTTTCAATTTTATTTTAGATGCCAAAATTTGTTATATGTAGAAATGACTTTGCCGGGTAAATTTTACAGTAAGCAACAAACAAGCAATTTAAATGAAATGAGTACCACATTATGCTCAAACAGTAATTGAAAATAGTAGCATTGGGCTCGGGTGTTACAGATTTCATTTCTAACTTTCATGTACATATATATCGATAAATATGAATCTATGTGTTTGTACTGGTTGTTTGATTCGATTGTCAAATGATTTTATAATTGGATTGGATTGGAATTGATATTGGAACGTATTTGGATTTGGATTGGAATTGATATTGGAATGTGTTTGGATTTGGATTGGAATTTAAAATGGAATTGATTGAAATTCTATTCTCTATTTTGAAAAAAAAATCTGTTGTTTACACCTAATTCGACGGGTATTTCTCATCAAAATAAAGTCTAATTCGACAGAAAATACTCGTCGAATTAGATTTTAAAAATTATTATTATATTATTTAATAATATTTTATATGTATAAAATAAAGTCTAATTCGACGTGAGTTTCTCGTCGAAATAAATTCTAATTCGACGGGTAACTTGCGTCGAATTTAAAAAGTCTAATTCGACGGTTATTACCCATCGAATTAGGTATACAGAGACGAAATTAAACACGACATGGATCTTCCGTCGCAAATCGCATATTATTTAATAATATTCTATATGTATAAAATCAAGTCTAATTCGAGGACTACTACAGAGGGGGTCATTCGTAACGGTTAGAACCATTACCTAAACCCCTACTGGTAACGGTTCTAAACATTACACAACCGTTACGGATAGTCCCGGCACCAGAAGTTTGGTAACAGTTTCAACCGTTACGATTGACCCCATTTGGTAACAGTTGGAACTGTTACCATATAGGTGTATAAGTTAATGATATCTGAAATATATCAGATATATGCTACCTATTGATAACGATTGGAGCCCTTACCAATATGTAGCAGGATCTGATATATTTCGGATATCATTACCCTATACAAACCATTACTAACCTCTATGGTAACGGTTCTAACCGTTAATAAAGAGGAAACGGTAACGGTTAGAATAGTTACCAATATGTAGATATATATTTTTTTTAACTTGAAACACCTTGCCCGCACTGCTTTCATTTAGAACCAGCAATACAAAATAATAATATCACCAAATCTCACGCAATTATAATAGTCAACAAATAATATGAAAGAACACAAAAAACAGATAACAATATACAAATATCCATAATATACATCTCAAATAATATACGAAAATTAAATAATACAAAAAATGTTTATATCTAAGGTCATTGGGACGATCCATCTCCATTGTCGTCCCGTGACCTGAAGATATTTCCTATCTTGTCTCGTAACACCCGCCGCATGGCCTCCTCCTACTGCTGTGTCAGCCGCCTGACCCGCTCCGTAAGCGCCTGCAGCTGCTTTTGTGTCTGCTGATGAACCTCCTGCTGCTGCGCCATCTGCTCGCGGAGCGATCGAATCTCCTCTGCCGACGCTGTTGCCGCATCTTCCCGTGTCTGGGTCAAGGCGTACTTGTGAAGGGTCTCACGGTTGGAAAAGAGTCGGTAGGCCCAAAGACCAACCCCGCGCTCATACCCGCCGTGATGCCCATCGGATAGCTCATCGAGGACAAAGGCAATGGCAGTAATCAGGAGGGTCGTCCTCTCTTGGAACTGGCTCTGTAAAAAGTATATATAGATATATATAGATATTTGTTAACTTAAAATATAAAATCGACTTGATTATATGAAACTTACCTTGTACCTACCAGTGCCCTTGTGTAATGCGACCCATCCAGCGACAGGATTGTACTTGGCAGGATATTTCTTTTTCTTCGATAAAATTAGAATTTATTTTAATAAGTAATTTATGACAAAGAAAACATATATTTTTAAGCGTCGAAGCACTCATGAGAAGGTACTGTGCGCTGGCCTGCGTGCGCTTCCCTTGGAAAGGGACAACACGGGATCTCATACCGTTGTTTCGGTTCTGCGTGTTGCGAACCGACTCCGCCTTGCAAATATAAAAAAAGATTATATTATATTTCAGAATATGATTTCATGTTTTATTTTTATAATATTTAAAATTAAATTTATACATGAACATCGGTGCGAGAAAAGTACTCGACCAGCTGTGGCTAATCGGGTCTCGGGACATCCAAGGCTATCTGATCCATCATCTGCCCTTGCTGTTCCTCAGTCACCGCGACCCAGGCGTGATACTAAAGCTTCTTTACATTACATCGACGTCTTCTCTTAATATTATGCATCTCGTCTATGACCCAGGAAAAGGCGCAATGTGCATCGAACGGCACATGCACGCCATCCTCGACGGGAACGCGGATGAACCTGTAATGTCGTTGGATCTGAAATTACAAAATTATATATATATATATATATATAATTATGATTGAAATTGAAATGTTTAAAAGTATATGTGATACTGTGTCTGACTCAAAAAAAAGCCCGGGCATTAGCGGTCTGGCGCGGGTCCCACCTAAGATGGAGCGAATACCGATGGTATGTATAGACCTCATGGCCCATATAATCCCCCCACTTGGTGGCGTTGTCGCGAACAGGCACACCCTTCTTATTGAACATCAGCGTCCGGGTTCCGGTTCCATCGACTGGCCTGGAACTGGCAGGCTGAGAACGACCCCTCCTCCTAGTGCTGCTGGAACCTGCAAAAAGAGATACAGACACAATATTATAATATTCAGAGTGTATATGTGTGTGTGTCATTTGACAAATTTAAATTACAATCATTATTTAAAAGCTTTTAAGCAATAACAATTATACCTACCCATGATGTCCTTAGCGTGCTGCTAGAACCGGCACCAGATGCTATCCCGCCAGTAGAACGTGGATCTACAAACACTAAACCGTTAGATGATTCCATTGAATTTAATAGATAACAAAAAATTCAATATATAACTACATTGTAATGATATATTAAATTTTAAATGAGTAAATTATATACCAGGTGCAGGAGTAAATGGTGTGCCCGGATCTGCTGGGACGCTGGTAGGGGTAGTCGGATCTGCCGGGGTTGCTGGCACGCATGTAGGGGTAGACAGATCTGCTGGGGCTTCTGGGACACTCTCATCGATGGCCGGATCTGCTGGGGCTGGCATGGAGCTCTCGCCAAGCTTGACTAGACGTCTTTTCTTCTGACGTCCAGATCTGCCTGGGCCTGCCATCATACCGTACATATATATCTAAATATTATTTCATTACTTATAATTGTTCACCGCCGGAAGATGGACTGGGACGTCGGGACGTCCGGCCTGAATCCTAGGGGAAGATGCTATTTGTATTTATCCTTCCACCTCTCCGAAGATGCCAAGTTAATTTATGGCACCATATATCGTAGTTTTGAACGAATGCGACCGTTGTAGCAGACTTTATCAGATCCCCCTCGTTTATGAGGGGCGTTTGATTATGGGGACGCTCTTCCCTGCAGGCACAAGCCCTTGCAGTTAATTACGTTACCGCATCGCGATAACCACTTTCTCCTGCTCCGGAAATTTACTTCGTGTCGTGTGTTTTGTTTTGGTTTTGGTTACCCGTGTATTGTATATGGAGACTAGTTTCTATTATCGCCCGTAGGGCGTGGATTAGTCCAAATCTGTATATTTTTAGATTTGGGTTTGGGTTGATTTAAGGATCGTTAATCTGGTTTGAGATTAAGATCAACTTAAACATATGAGCATTTGGGCTCGATTATTTTAGTTTAAGGACATCGCGGTCCATTATCGCCATGTTTGAGGCCAAATGTTAGTTTAAGGACGTTTCGGTCTATTGTCACCGTATTTGGGGGAGAGTATTAGTTTAGGGACATTTCGGTCCAACATTCCCGTTTTGGGGACGAACGTGGACGCCATAAAGAGTGCCTAGCACTCCATATAAAGACAAAATGAGTGTTCAACACTCATTGGGCAGCGCCCAGTGCCTCATGTGCTCCCCACGTGGGCGCCGCAAAAGAGAAGAACAGAGTGCTTAGTACTTCACAGGAAGCCCAAAACGGTTGAGTGTTCAACACTCATTGGGAAGCGCTTCACGCGCTCCCCATGTGGACGCCATAAAGAGTGCCTAACACTCCATATAAAGACAAAATGAGTAAAGTGTTCAACACTTATTGGGAAATGCCCATGACTGAAAGCTCCACATGATTATATATGGGCGTCAGAACTCATATAAGTGTTCAGCACTTTTTGCATAAAAAAGTGGGACTGAATAAATAGAGCCCAAATAAGTGCTTAGCAATTTTTCAAAAAAGGAGAGACTAAGCAGACTAAATTCCAAATTGGCTAAGTTGCTAAAGTCTTGCAACTGAGTCCAAATACTCTGTTGCTGAGTCTTAAATAAAGAAGATCCTAAAATATTGTTCAGTGGATTTTAGTCTCAAATTGGACTAACGTATCCTTAACAAAAAAAATCAATCGAGTCCATATGCTTTTGATTTCCATGGTCTCAAATATTACCAAAAATTCTTGAGTCCACCACAACCCTTTTCCCTCAAATACGGGATTTGGTTTAAGAGTACATCTCATCACACCTCTGATATATGTCGTTGTAATTCCTCAACGTCTTCAGAGAGGTGGCGGGTGCCGACGACCAACAACTTCTTTCGTTGATGCACTTCCAAACTGACGTGCACGCCTCAAATCGGATCATGCCCCAAATTGGACACATTCTATATCTCCATTGTTCACTCTGCCATGTAACAAATACTCGTGCGCACAGAATGAATGATGGACCGGAATGTCCTTAAACTAATATTCGCCCCCAAATATGGCGACAAAGGACCGAAATATCCTTAAACTAATATTCGCCCCCAAATACGGCGACAACGGATCAAAATATCCTTAAACTAAAAATTCGCCTCAAATATGGTGGCATCGAACCGAAACGTTCTTAAACTAAATATTTGCCTCAAACATGGCAACACCGGACCGAGATGTCCTTAAACTATAAATTCGCCTCAAACATGGCGACCAAGGACCGAAATATTCTTAAACTAATATTCGCCCCTAAATACGGTGACAAAGCACCGAAATAGCCTTAAACTAATATTCGTCTCCAAATACGGCGACAATGGACCGAAATGTCCTTAAACTAATATTCGCCCCAAATACGGTGATAACGGACCGAAATGTCCTTAAACTAACACTAAACTACCTACATCACGTTGAATACTTAGTGGGGAGCGCGTGAGGCGCTGGGCGCTGCCCAATGAGTGTTGAGCACTCAGCTGTTTTGGGCTGCCTGTAAAGTGCTAAGCACTCTTTTCTTCTCTTTTGCGGCACCCACGTGGGGAGCACGTGAGGTGCTGGGCGCTGTCCAATGAGTGTTGAACATACAGCCGTTTGGCTCTCTCTTTTTTATGGAGTGCTGAGCACTTTATGGCGCCCTCGTGATTTTCACGTGCGGCGCTGGACGCCGGGCGCTGCCCAATGAGTGCTAAGCACTCTTCTCTTTTGTGGCGCCTGTAGGGTTCCTAGGCACACAAATGAGGTCTCACAAGGCATCAACCATGCCAATTTCAAATTTTACGGGTGCCGAGAAACCCTAATACGGATCGTTAACTAGATTTTAGGCGAGAAATGAAACTAGTTAACAACTTAACTACAAGAACGGAAATACAACCTTTGTAGATCCGGTGCTCCACCTCCATAGCTCCGCAATGAAGTCTCCTCGCTGTCCAAATAGAATCCCGGGCTCTAGCGTCAGTTTCATCGGAGAAAAAGCGGGCTAGGTCATCGACGACGATGCCGAAGATGATCTACGTCGAGGCATCACAAGATCAAGCTCCACCTTCACCAAGCCATGAAAACTTGTGAAGGAAACACCCTATACTACTTGGCAAGAGGTAGAGGATGAAGAAATAGGAGGTGGGTTCACTTTAGATTTGGATTTCTCACTCTTTTTCATAAGTTGCCATTGATGGAGGCAAGCTTCTTCTTGAAGAAGAAGAAGAAGAAGATGAAAAATGTTATGATTAGTTTATTAAAAAGGAAATGAAAAAGAATACTTATCATAATAATAACCATAGTCAAGTGTAGAGAATGAACTAGGGTTATGTGGAATGGTTAGGGTTAAGCATGAGACAAAATGGTCACTTAGTCAAAGCTTCATGAAGCTTCAAAATCAAACAAAACAAGCCACCATTTTCTTTCATTTTCTTTTCCATAAATAAATAAATAAATAAATGAATAAATACATAAAAGGAAAACCCTAACCATTACACAACCATGGTTTAATCTTTACACATGCTCAAGTAAGCATGTATCATCAAACATGATACAATCAAGTGCACAAAAGTATATCATATATACAACTTATGAACTTCAAGTGAGAAAATCCATTTAAAGTGAACAAATATTAGTTAATGCAAAGTAATATATCAAATATATAATTATACATTAAATCATTAAATCAACACTTGATTTAACGATCCGGTCATATCGCATATAACCGACTAATATCCATTGTATCGGCTTATCGAATCAATCGTTGATTCGATAACTAGGTTATATCACATACAACCATTCGATACATTCAAATCGCGAGAATATAATACGGTATCACATACACGCATTATTCTCGGTCCCGCACATATCTCATATGCGCTCCTATTTCGTTTCGCTTGAGCCAGGAAACCTCTGTGTAGGACTCTAAAGACTCGTTAATACGCCGGCAGCAGGTGATGATCATATCAAACACCCACAAGCCGCAAGCGGTCTGCTAAACGTAACGGCCACCCGGGTATTGAGCGATCAGAAGATCGACGAGCAAGCCCGCTTACACTCCTGTGAATCCAACCAGTAACACTTACCGTACAGTCCGGTCTGATCGTCTGATATGTCGCATATCTCGCCTAGGGGTGGTAAACGTCAGACCCCAATAGCTCGATAAGTCGTGTCGATATGAGGTCTATAACAATTCGAGAAACTACTGGTAACACTTACCAGTAAATCTCAGCAATCCTGGCCAGGGATTTCCGGTTATAGCCAATCGAACACAGCGCAACATCAACTCCCTATACCGGGAGAGACGAATCCCCTCCTATCGCTCATTGCCTCCATGTGATTCGGGACTGTACCCAAAAACCACCGATTTGCATGCCCTCTTGGACGTGGTAAGGTGGAAATCAAAGTACAGTGGGAACCACACAAGACTCTATGACGATCTCGGGTCAACAGACTACTCTGTACCAGTGTCACCAGAGAACTGCCATCTGACGTAAGGTATAATACCATCTGGGAGTTCTCGGCGAGTCTATCCAGTGTACCCAGTCTTCACTGAGCACCCATATATCATCTCCGATGTCAAACACCAATGGATATGGGATCATCCATCGCCCATCTGTATGGGTCGAGAAGGTATATGCTAGTCTACTCTGGTATATCGATGCCCCGTCTCGATACACCCACGACTAGGGACCTTGAAGGATGTACTTATGGACTACCATGTCCCCACTAGTATGATCCGCATCATAGTCCAGGTAGTCAAGTACACATCCTAAGGGCTTTACCAACATGTAACAGAGAGACAATCAGTGTACACGTTAAGGTAAAGAGCAACCAGATAGCATACTATCATGTTGAGCAAGAAAGTCCTCCCTATATATGTCCCAGCATCCACTACAATATACATCCTATGTACAGTAATGGCCTCTAGGGCATACATATAACTAACAATCTCCCACTTGCACTAGGGCCATCTGATAGCAGTGGTTGCAGTATCTCGTACACAACCATCCCATAAAAGTCTCTCTCTGGGAAAAGACCTTTCGTGAGTGGATCCGCCGTGTTGTCCTCTGAGTTTACTCTCCTAACCTCGATCCCCTGGAGATCAACCATCTCCACGATCAGGTGACACTGCCTTAGAATATGTCTGGATCACTGATGGGACGGACGTTCCTTGGCATAAGCCATAACTCCATTGTCACACAATGGGAGGAACTAAGTTCATCTCATGAACAAATATACACCCAAACATTCTCTTTGGTAGCATCTTAAGTAGCGATGTATCGTGCCTTTATCGTCTAGTTAGCCACGGTATCTAGCTTGGAACTCTTCCAACATACCGTCCCTTTACTGAGGGTAAAGACAATGCCTGCGGCTGACATTCAGTCGTCTTTATCACCCTGGAACCCCTCCAGTGATTCTCCCCAGGATCGATTGATACCATCTCACTACAACTAGTGAGAATCCTAACATCCATTTAGATCTATCTCATAGATCAAAAACCCAGGATTTAGTAGGTATCACTTTGATCCTATATGGAGAATGATTGTGATAAGCGGAGATTGACCGAGCGTAGCATAGGAAACTCCTTCCCTATCAAGAGCATGTCATCCACGTACTCTACGAGGATCGTCACTATACTCCCTACTACCTTTTTGTTTATACAAGGTTCATCTACCATTTTGATGATGTCAAACTCTTTGACTAACACATCAAAACAGATGTTCCAACTCCGCGATGCCTGCTTTATCCTATAAAGCATCTTGCACACGTTTCCGCTTCTCCCACTGTCTACGAGGCCTTCTGGCTGTGTACTTATAGACGCACTCTTCCAGAACATCATTTAGAAAAGCAGTCATGACACCCAACCACCAGATATCGTAGTCATGGTATGTAGCCGTGGCAAGTAGGATCTGGATGGACTTAAGCATAGCCACTTGAAAAGGTTTCATCATTATCCACGCCTGGTCGATGACGAAAACCTTTAACAAGTCTAGCTTTGAAAGTCTCAACTTTTCCATGTACACCAAGTAATCTTCTCAAGATATACTTGCTCCTGATGGGGATTTAACCCTTCAGATATAGCAACCAAAGTCCATACTTTGTTGGTGTATAAGGATTCCATCTCAGATCACTAAGCATCCAGCCATTCTTACAGAGTCCCACTCCTGATAGCCAGCTCGAAACTAGTTGGGTCATCATCTCATGATGCAATCCTCGCTCCCACTGTCATAGAGGAACCGAAGTATCTCTCAGGTGGGTGAGGAACCCTACTAGATCGGCGGAGAGGCTGAGGTTCGTTGGAATCTACTGAATCCTTTGGTTCTACCAAATCATCTGCTGTAGTTTGTATAGCTGGAACCTTTCCAGTTGTACATAACAGACCTTGCCTCGAGCTTGTCCGGATTTTGCCTTTAGACATAGGCCAGACAACCCCATATCTTAACCAACTTAAGATATGGGCCCTTCCCTTTCCATATCACATAGGAAGCGATAGGCAACAGTTTTGATTTGAACCCTATTCAATAGGTATGCAGCTTCTCAAGTGCATAACTCCTAAAAAGGAAATAGGTAACTCAGTAGTACTCATCATAGAGCACACCTTATCATATAGGGTGTGATTGCTCCATCCCGATATACCATCCTGCTATGGTGTATTCGGAGGAGTAATGCTGAGAGAGAATCTCATTTTCCTTTAGAAAAGTCCAGGAATTCCGTGCTCAAGTATTCTCCTCCTTGATCACATCAAAGGACATAATACTTATACCCGTATTGGTTCTCTACTTCTAACTTATATTCTGTGAATATCTCAAAAGGTTCGGACTTGTGTTTCAACAGGAACATATGTCTGAATCTTGAGAGATTATCAGAGAATGTAACGAAGTATAAAGAACCGTTCTTAGCATGTGTAGACAGGGGATCTTACATACATCATCATGTATCAATCCCAAGAGTCGACTAACTCTTTCTCTGTTTCCAATAAGCAGAGCTATGGTCATCTAATCTTTGTGACATGACTGGCAAGTTTCATAAGATGTAAATTCAAACTGATTTAAATATGCATCTAAAATGTAACTTCAGCTAGTCGGGTCACATTGATATGACCTAGTCTACAATACCTCAAGAAGGATTCGTTCATTTCTGAACTCTTCCTCTTGTGTGTGTTTCGTATACTAAGAACTGTAGTTTGATTTAGAACATCAACGCTTTTAGATAACGTGCCTGAACCGATCAACTTTTGATATAGGAAATGTTCAAAACATTATCCAACAATACAAAATTATATCCTTTCTTTACTAATAAAGAGACTGATATGATTTTGTATATCAGGTTCGGTATCTAATAACATTTGTTCAGAATCAATATATTTGGGATACAGGGTGACAGTGACCAACAGACTTGGCTGCAACACTTGCCCCGTTTTCTGTCTCATGAAACTTATCACCCGTTCTCAGTTCTCTTCCTATCTGTAGCCCTATGTAACAGATTACATATCTGGGATCCTGATATGGTATCACATACTCAGGACGTAAAGAATACTGAGAAACAGTTCTGTATAATGAACACACCCAAAGGAGATGCATCATATGCACTTTCTTCGTTTGGGCGGCACGGGAATTCTGGTAATCCCCAATTTCCTGCTCTGTCTTATAACAATTATAAGTTGGTGCGGGACCAACGTTCCCCAGTGTAAGTCCACGTTGCGACCCCCGGTTCTTACGGGGAGGCGGAAACGGTATAAAAATCAAATTTTTGGCGCATGGGGCAACATGGACTAACAAAGTCGGGATCTTTTCTAAACTAAACTAGCTATCATGCAAAGGAGAGTTAACTACTCGGCAAAGTGGTTATACCTAACTTGAACTCCTTCTTCTTGAAACCTAGTAGAGGTTGATGGTTCTTTCCTCGTAGCCTTCTTCCGTCAAAGATGGATCCACCTGAGGGTTCAACCTTCGGGCTCTTTCTCGAACTTAGAGTGAACTAGGATCTCCGGCTTGCTAAACCTTGAACCCTAGAGAGAGTAGAGAGTATCTATGGGGTGTTTTCTTTTCAAGGAGAGGGATTCTCATCACATGAGAAGGATTCTCCTTGAGCTTGAGGAAGAAGAAGATGAAATGAGGAGAGAGAATCAATATGATAGAATGAGCTCATTTTCCTTTTGCAACCATAACAAAAGGAAAAAGATATATCTAATTAATAATAATAATTCAAAATGAAATAGTTGATGGTTATATTTGGAATGACCACTATCATCACTTCATTAAATGAATGTAAGCTAGAATCAAGGAGTATCCTTGCAAAGTAATGATGATGGTCAAACATTCAACCATGGTCAACAAGTCAACCATGGTCAACAAGTCAACAAAACCAACCATGACACAATTTCATTTAATTACTATTATTAATTGATATTTCATAAATCCATTAGGGTTTGGAAAAAGACGACTGTCAACTGTGCATACGCACCCGTTCCGAAACCCTAATGAAAGACCTCTTCCTCCGCTTCAAACAACTGTGCATACACACCTGCATTCTCGTTCCGAGGAACAAGAATACTGAGAGATAAAAGCAACCCCAAAACATATACCAGTATCTGGCTCAAACCAGAGCCTGCTAGTATAATCCGTCCGGACTCCAAAAGTGCACAAATGCGCGGATGAGAACGAACCCTGTCGCAAAACCATGCGACCTCTACTCTGTTTTGCCCAATGGCGAATAGCCCTCTGTGTGGGACTCTAAAGACTCGACACTTACGCTGGCAGTGGGTTTAACCACAGACCGCAAGCGGCACTAGCTGTGCGTAACGGTCCCCAGGTAGATGCCGATAAGAAGACTGACGAGGTGAACCCCATCTGAACTCCTACTGAGTCTGAGTGTGACATTCTCCGTACAGTCCGGTCTGTTCGTCTGATACATCGCATGGCGGGCCTAGGGGGCGGTAAACGTCAGTCCCCTAATAGCGGTACAAGTCGTGTCGGAGTGAAGCCCAAAACACCCTGAGATAACACTGGAAGCCTACCAGTATATCTCGCTTGCCCTGGCCAGGGACTACTCGTGTAATGGCTCTCCTAGACACAGCGCGATGTCAACCCCCAATACTGGGAGAGACGAATCCTGTCTAACCGTCACTGCCTCCAAGTGCTTCAGGACTGCACCCAACCATTACCTGTTTGCACGACTCCTTTGAGCCGTGGTAGGGTAGTGATCAAAGTGCAGTGGGAACACACTCGAGGCGAAGTGCCAGTGTCAAGGCAGCGGACTAAGCTGTACTCATGTCACCTGGGAACTGATAACTGACGATAGGTATAATACCAACTGGTCAGTTCCCGACGAGTCCTGTCCAGTGTACTCGTAACCTAACGAGCACCCGTATACTATCTCCAGTACGACGTACTGATGGCTGTGGGACAGACCATCTCCCACACTGGGATGAGAAGCGCATACGCTAGTCTACTCCGGAGTATCGATGGCCTGTCTCGATAGTCCTGCGACTAGGGACCTGTATAAGGATGTGCTTATAGATTACCCAGCCCCCACTAGTGTGACTGCCATCACAACGCTGGTAATCAAGCAAAGATCCTAAGGGCTCCACTAATGTGTATAGGTGATATATAAAAATAAACACATGTACACATTGAAGTAGAAACAAACCAAGTAGCATACTACTATATTGAGCAAGATTGTTTATACAAGGTGAATATCCCAAGCTTCCATTAAGTAATATACAAACTAGTATGATACAGTAATGGCCTCTAGGGCATATACACTAACACCCAGCTCAGTATAACAAGCGGGTTCGTTCAATATTCCGTATTATTATCTTGATTAAGGCGTGATATGGTCGCTACCTGGAGAGAGAGAGAAGAAAACACTCAGCGTGTGCTCTTGGAAGAATAGATTGGTTATTATTTTATCTAATCAGGATGGCTCCCACTGCTTTTTATCAAATCTTCCTTCAAACCCTAAAAGGAAAGACTAGCCGGGATTAATTACACGTTACAAGTTCGCCAATCTTTCAGCCAGGCCAGTGTCGGTACTTTGAGGGAGGTCCCCCGTGCTTTCGCACGAACCTAATTAATGTAAACCTCGTTTTCCCAGAGGCGTAACCCCGTTGACACCTTTCTAGACACCTACTTGATCGGCTAATTGTAATATGTAAAACTCTCTCAGGAGTAACTCTTACTCGCAGCGGGTATCGGGATCCAACTATCTCATAGAAGGTATGCAATCTCATTGCAAATTTCAACACTTGAAATTCCCAATAATATTTTGCCTCTAGTGTTCTATGACCTTGACGAATGCCAAACAACCCATAGTCCACTAGTCAAGTTCAACCCGTACATTTCTTGATTGAATTAAACCCACCCGCATGACCCTTGACGCATGCCAAACAACGCCGTGCGAATACCCTAATCCAATCGCATCGTATGCTAGCAGATAAGCACTAGTTAGCTACCGTACACTACGCCTTGACGCATGCCAAACAACCGCAGCACGAATACTAACTAGTACTTATCTGAAATGACGGAGGGCTACGACAGGTTTTTCTGAAAATCTATTGCGTAATGAACTTGATATCGTTGTAGAATCAAATGATTTTGAAATGGAGTGCTTTTGAGTCTTTTCTAGTTTTGCTAAAGGAGTCACTCCCGGTGAAGGGATCGTCGGTCCTTTCCTCATCGAATAAGGTGTGGGATATATCATATATATCACTGTGCAAAGCAAAAACTCTTAAAAGCAATCAAAAGACAAACCGAGTGTGTAGCATCTGCCAGTTATTGCTAAAGGAGTCACTCCCGGAGAAGGGATCTCGGTCCTTTCCTTATCGAATAAGGTGCAGGATATATCATATATACCGCTGTGCAAAGCAAGAACTGTAGCTACCTGTTTTATTTTGAAATTCGATTCTACAACATCTTAGGTTTCTTTTATTTTCATTAATCACATTAATGAAGTCCCATCATTTAAGTACCTAAACATCACAGATAAATACGACGTACACTTATGCCATCCGCATTCGCCTCGATGTCCCCTCGTGCACCGTTAGGTTAGGTAACTAACGGCAGAGCGGGGCAGGGCTAGCGCGGGTGTAAAACATAAATAACGCCTATATAATATATCATATATACTATATACTGTATCTATCACAGAACATCACATGATCACATCACAGATATCGCAGCAGAAGAATCATATGAAATATTGGATATACTAGGACGTCCGTGTTTTCAATACGAGCCAGTATAAAACACGGATTCCACGGTCGTGATGAATAGCCAAACCCACACCCCTAGACCCCTACGAGAGCGGCAAGCAACCTTACCAATTCTGGAGTTAGGAGACCCGGAATCGACTCCTCGAGTTGGTCTCCCACTGGACTCCAGAATCCGGTTACTTGTGCCCTCCTCCTTGGGTCTATCCTAGTGCGGAAAAGTAAATAATATACAAAGGGTGACATCTTCTGCAACCTGGAAGTGCCCCAATAAAAGAATATTACATACAAGTTTTTACATGAATGAAAATGAAAAATACTCATCTCACATAAAAACCCCCGGCTATTCAAACACGACGATCCAATATAACATATCCAGCAACACATAACATCACATGTCATCAACGTAAGTAAATATGCGCATCCCAATTGTCGTTGACATATAGCAACGAAACCGGCGATATCACATATTACACTTACGGCCACAGAAAAGAAAGTGTAAAACTACAACAGTTGGAATCCGCAACCTGCATAGACATCGCATGCCTAATCGAATGAAATACTTAGACATCGCATGCCTAACAATTATAAACCCCGCATTTTAGTCTCATTTATCGAAAACTCTTTTCAATATCAAGTCGGGCAATTCAATAAGATTCCCGACATCCTGATCGAATGCTCGTCGCAAACTTTAGTAGACGGCCGCACTCCCGACGCCGTCGACGAAGTGGGGTTCCTAGGCACACAAATGAGGTCTCACAAGGCATCAACCATGCCAATTTCAAATTTTACGGGTGCTGAGAAACCCTAATACGGATCGTTAACTAGATTTTAGGCGAGAAATGAAACTAGTTAACAACTTAACTACAAGAACGAAAATACAACCTTTGTAGATCCGGTGCTCCACCTCCATAGCTCCGCAATGAAGTTTCCTCACTGTCCAAATAGAATCCCGGGCTCTAGCGTCAGTTTCATCGGAGAAAAAGCGGGCTAGGTCATCGACGACGATGCCGAAGATGATCTACGTCGAGGCATCACAAGATCAAGCTCCACCTTCACCAAGCCATGAAAACTTGTGAAGGAAACACCCTATACTACTTGGCAAGAGGTAGAGGATGAAGAAATAGGAGGTGGGTTCACTTTAGATTTGGATTTCTCACTCTTTTTCATAAGTTGCCATTGATGGAGGCAAGCTTCTTCTTGAAGAAGAAGAAGAAGATGAAAAATGTTATGATTAGTTTATTAAAAAGGAAATGAAAAAGAATACTTATCATAATAATAACCACGGTCAAGTGTAGAGAATGAACTAGGGTTATGTGGAATGGTTAGGGTTAAGCATGAGACAAAATGGTCACTTAGTCAAAGCTTCATGAAGCTTCAAAATCAAACAAAACAAGCCACCATTTTCTTTCATTTTCTTTTCCATAAATAAATAAATAAATAAATGAATAAATACATAAAAGGAAAACCCTAACCATTGCACAACCATGGTTTAATCTTTACACATGCTCAAGTAAGCATGTATCATCAAACATGATACAATCAAGTGCACAAAAGTATATCACATATACAACTTGTGAACTTCAAGTGAGAAAATCCATTTAAAGTGAACAAATATTAGTTAATGCAAAGTAATATATCAAATATATAATTATACATTAAATCATTAAATCAACACTTGATTTAACGATCCGGTCATATCGCACATAACCGACTAATATCCATTGTATCGGCTTATCGAATCAATCGTTGATTCGATAACTAGGTTATATCACATACAACCATTCGATACATTCAAATCGCGAGAATATAATACGGTATCACATACACGCATTATTCTCGGTCCCGCACATATCTCATATGCGCTCCTATTTCGTTTCGCTTGAGCCAGGAAACCTCTGTGTAGGACTCTAAAGACTCGTCAATACGCCGGCAGCAGGTGATGATCATATCAAACACCCACAAGCCGCAAGCGGTCTGCTAAACGTAACGGCCACCCGGGTATTGAGCGATCAGAAGATCGACGAGCAAGCCCGCTCACACTCCTGTGAATCCAACCAGTAACACTTACCGTACAGTCCGGTCTGATCGTCTGATATGTCGCATATCTCGCCTAGGGGTGGTAAACGTCAGACCCCAATAGCTCGATAAGTCGTGTCGATATGAGGTCTATAACAATTCGAGAAACTACTGGTAACACTTACCAGTAAATCTCAGCAACCTTGGCCAGGGATTTCCAGTTATAACCAATCGAACACAGCGCAACATCAACTCCCTATACCGGGAGAGACGAATCCCCTCCTATCGCTCATTGCCTCCATGTGATTCGGGACTGTACCCAAAAACCACCGTTTTGCATGCCCTCTTGGACGTGGTAAGATGGAAATCAAAGCACAGTGGGAACCACACAAGACTCTATGACGATCTCGGGTCAACAGACTACTCTATACCAGTGTCACCAGAGAACTGCCATCTGACGTAAGGTATAATACCATCTGGGAGTTCTCGGCGAGTCCGTCCAGTGTACCCAGTCTTCACTGAGCACCCGTATATCATCTCCGATGTCAAACACCAATGGATATGGGATCATCCATCGCCCATCTGTATGGGTCGAGAAGGTATACGCTAGTCTACTCTGATATATCGATGCCTCGTCTCGATACACCCACGACTAGGGACCTTGAAGGATGTACTTATGGACTACCATATCCCCACTAGTATGATCCGCATCATAGTCCAGGTAGTCAAGTACACATCCTAAAGGCTTTACCAACATGTAACAGAGAGATAATCAGTGTACACGTTAAGGTAAAGAGCAACCAGATAGCATACTATCATGTCGAGCAAGAAAGTCCTCCCTATATATGTCCCAGCATCCACTACAATATACATCCTATGTACAGTAATGGCCTCTAGGGCATACATATAACTAACAGCGCCTACGTGGGGAGCACGTGAGGCGCTAGGCGCTTTTAGAGGCGCCCACGTGGGAAGCCTGTGGGGAGCCGAATTCTTTTCTCCTTTGTTGATGGCATTTTTTCCCATTAATGATCACCAGGATCTTTGTTTTGAAAATCTAGGATCAAGCTTCATTTTTAAGAACTAAGTTCTTTTATAAGAACTAGGTTTCTCTTGTATGCTTTTGTTTTTGAGGAACTCAATTTCTGGTTCTTTTCTGAATCTTTGATTCTCAAGAACAAGTTCTTCTCGATGAGAATTAAATTCTTAACTTGTGGGAGACTTGCCTCGCGGATCTCAGATCCAAGGAAAGAACTAAGTTCTTTAAAAGGGTTAAACCCTTAAATAGGTAAATGAGATGTTTTGATCTCTATTTTTTTTTATTTACCTAGAGTTTTGAGGAGGGAGATCTTCTTCCTTGAGAATTTAATTCTCTGTTCCTTTTGAAGCTTTCTGTCTCTTTTTTTTTCAGAAACTTATGGGAGGGTTCCTCTATATCAGACTTGAAGTCTTGGGTCCTTTATATTGTAGAGGCAATTTGTTAATTAGCTTTGAGGAAATCTCTTATTAAGAGATTCTAATTGATTTGGGGAATTTTACCCATCATTGAATCTTTACTCCAACGGTTTCTGTTTTACAGAACATATTTTCTTGTTTTTTTAACAAGATTGGAGAAATATTTTCACATATGCAGAGTTTTATTCTGTGAAATGGTGATTTTAATCACCATTGGATTTTTAATCCAAGGTTCTCTGTTTTATAGAGGGCAATCTTTCTTATTTAGAAAGATTAAGGGAATATATCCCAAAATAGAATTTTATTCTATGATCCAACAGAAGGTATTTTTCTTATTTTTTAGAAAGATTTGGGGAATGTTTTCTCCTGACAGATTTTAATTATGCATTTTTGATGATTTATCATCTCCGTTCAATCTTTGATCCAACGGCTCTGTTTAACAGAGAGTAGAATTTAATTCTACCTGGGCGCCGGCGCTCACGTGTTGTGCACGTGAGGTGCCACCTGAGAGTTTTAACTCTTATTTAATAGATTCTTTTATGCTTTGCACACTGGCGCTCGCGTGAGGAGGACGTGCGGCGCTATATGAGAGTTTTAACTCTTATTTAATTTAATAGATTCTTTTGTGCTTTGCACACTGGCGCCTGCGTGATGAGCACGTGCGGCGCTATATGAGAGTTTTGACACTTATTTAATTTAATAGATTCTTTTGTGATTTGCACACTGGCGCCCACCTGAGGAGCACGTGCGACGCTATATGAGAGTTTTAACTCTTATTTAATTTTATAGATTTTTTGTGCTTTGCACACTGGCGCCCGCGTGAGTAGCACGTGAGGCGTCACCATAGGATTTAATCCTATGAGATTGGCTTTGGTACTGGCGCCCTTGTGGAGGGCATTTGAGGCGCAACCTCATTAATTTTGAACAGATTTTTGCTTTTTTGTTGGGGAAAACAAATGCCCCCTACCGTTGCGCTCATGTTGCTCACATGTGAGTGCAGCGGTGACACCCTTTCCACCATTTGATCTTCTGAGGAGTTGAACCGTCTTCTTATGTTTTATAAATAGGGCCTTTGGCCCTTGAGACAACTGCTATTTCCCTCATCCTCTTGAGTCTTCTTCCTTCCTTGAGAATTTAATTCTCTTTTCAGAGCCCAGATCTCTGTCCAAAGAAACTCCCCTTAGAGTTAAAACTCTGTCAAAATTTGTAAGAATCATGACCATGATTTAACTCCTGAAGAAGCTCTTGGAAGAATCTCTTCATGTTCAAGGGTTTTTTAACCCATTAACAGAGCTTTGCTCTCCTCTCTTAAAGATCTAAAACTTTTATTGAGTAGACCATAGGTCTTAAAGATCTTTAGGGTTTTACCCTGTTACTAACTTTTATTTTTGAAAATTATTTGGAATTTAATTCCATTTCCCGAGCGGATTTCTGGGATTTTATCCCATTGTTCTACAGAGCTTGGCTCTGAGAAAAATTTCTTTTAAAGAAATTCTTTTGCTAATTTTATTCCCTTTCTTATTTTCCTTTTAGCATCTTTTTTTGGCAGATTTGAAATCTGTTTGTAGAACACATTTCTCGAGGGAGTTTAACTCCATAGTTCAATGAGATTTTCTCATTAAATGAGAATCCTTATGGATTCTTACAATGAGTGCATGCCTCATCATTGGTGGGGGTATTACCTTGATTTTGTGGGGCCCCTTGTCCCTTTCCCTTTGAACTGTGGTGACTTTTACCACGCAGTACAATTCTAGGTGTAATAAAAATGTTAAAGTCTTGAACATTGTATTGATAATTAACCCCTCCTCTTTTTATGTGCAGGTACTATGGCTTCCGATTGTTCCTTCCCCTTCGTTCGCTCGAAGAGTGCTTTCGCCGACGCACCTACAGATTGGGAGGTCTTCGTACTTATTCGGGACTATGACCCAGAGCAAAAGTCTCTTCATCTGTGGGGGTCATAGTACAGTCAAATTATCTGGGGTCAACGCAATTTTACTTGCACAGCGCCTTCGGAACCGATCCCGACAATCCATTATGTTGACCCGCCGCTGGTAACTTACGCAGTAGAAGAGGTCAACTGGACCTCGGAAGGTCATCTTCAGCCTTCTATGGCATCAATACCAGTGCAGCCGCCGATGGCCCTGGACTTTTTAAGGTGACACATAAGCCAAGGAGAGTTACGTCCTTGGGGGCAAGTTTACATGATAGGAATGACTCCCCATCATTCGGCTGGCTACCTGCAGTGGGCCCAATATATCTTGTCGGCTAAGAAATCGCTGCTAGTGAAGACCGGGCTGTATCCCGCGATCTATGCGTCCTTCTTTCACTACCACACTCCTCATGTGTGGTGGATCAAATCTTTTATGGAACAATGGAACATCCCGACCCACATATTTCTCTTATCGGATCGGGAGGTTTCAATCTCATTGGAGGAGTTTACGGAGATATCTGGACTACCGTGTTTCCCTCAATCAAAGCAAAGCTCTGTTGAAAATTTGAATCTTGAACTGAGGTAGTGCCTCACATGCAAAGCACGAGAGAACTCGCGCCCAGAGCGCCAGCGCTAAGAGTCAAAGACTCTGAGGAAGCTCCTCACGTGCAAAGCACGAGAGTGCTCGCGCCAAGTGCGCCATCGCTGAGAGTCAAAGACTCTGAGGAAGCGCTTCACGTGCAAAGCACGAGAGCGCCAGCTCTAGAACTAAATGTTCTCCACCCTTGGATCAAAGATCCAACGAACATGATGATTCATCAAATTACCAGAATAAAATTCTGTTGAGGAAATACTTCTCAAATCTTTCCAAACAAGAAAGATTGTGTTCTGTAAATCAGAGCACCATTGGATCAAAGATCTAATAGTGATTAAAAATCACCAAAATACAGAATAATCTCTGTATGGGAAAACATTTTACAATCTTGTTAATAACAAGAAAGATGTCTTCTGTAAAACAGAAACCCTTGGATCAAAGATCCAATGGTGGGAAACATTCCCCAAATCAATCAGAAATCTCTCAATGGGAGATTTCCTTAACTGATTCAACAAATCAGCCTCCCTTATATAAAGGACCCAAGACTTCAAGTCTTGCACAGAAAAACCTCCCTATAAGTTTCAAGTTCTCAGAAAAGAAAAAGATAAGAGCAAGCTCTAAGAAGAAGAACCTTCTTCAAGGTAAATAAAAAGAAGAGAGATCATAACATCTCCTCCATATTTGAGAGTTCAACTCTTACATCAGAAAAACTTAGTTCTTTTTCTAGATCACAGACCTATAAGACCAAGTCTTTCACAAAAAACAGAAGAGATCAAAGCATCTCTTCACAAAAAGAAGAACTTAGTTCTTAGATCCATGATACAAAGTCTCTCTTCATAAAAAGAAGAACTTAGTTCTTAGAATCATAAGACAAAGTCTTTCATAAAAGCAAAAAGACCATAACATCTCCTCATAAAAGAAGAACTCGGTTCTCAGATCCATGAGACAACGTCTCTTATAAACCGAGAATTTAATTCTAAGAGCACAAAACTGATCAGAGCTGCTAAAGAAGTGCCTTAGCGCTCCAATTTAAAAGAAGCGCTTTAGCGCTCCAAGTTTGGCGCTCAGCGCCACGTGCTCCTCATGTAGGCGCTATTTTATAAGAAGCGCGTTAGCGCTCCAATTTAAAAGAAGCGCTTTAGCGCTCCAATTTAAAAGAAGCGCCAAGCACGCCACGTGCTCCTCACGTGGGCGCTATTTTATAAGAAGCGCCTTAGCGCTCCAATTTAAAAGAAGCGTTTTAGCGCTCCAAGTTTGGCGTCAAGCATGCCACGTGCTCCTCACATGGACGCTATTTTATAAGAAGCTCCTTAGCGCTCCAAGTCTGGCGCTCAGCGCCAAGCGTGCCACGTGCTCCTCACGTGGGCGCTATTCTATAAGAAGCGCCATAGCGCTCCAATTTAAAAGAAGCGCTTTAGCGCTCTAAGTTTGGCGTTCAGTGCCACGTGCTTCTCATGTGGGCGCTATTTTATAAGAAGCGCCTTAACGCTCCAAGTCTGGTGCTCAGCGCCAAGCGCGCCACGTGCTCCTCACGTGGGCGCTATGTTAAAAGAAGTGCTTTAGCGCTCTAAGTTTGGCGCTCAGCGCCAAGTGCTCCACGTGCTCCACACGTGGGCGCTAAGGAAATACAAAGCGCTCTGTAAATAGAGCCCCAGCACCATAAAGAGTGTTCAACACTCAGCAAAAGACAAAAAGAAAAAGGGGTGTCAGAACCCAAATCAATGCTCAGCATTGTTGAATAAAAAGGGACTGAGCCCAAATAAATGTTCAACATTTTATTCAAAACTGAGTGGGCTGAGCCCAAGTTGGACAAAAGTCCCTAATTCAGATTAATTGAGCCCATGTGCTCGCAATCTTTTTAATTGGTCTTAGTCCCAAACCTGACTACAGATCTCCCAACCAACATTGGTTCAAGGGTACATCTCTTCATACCTCTGATATATGCCGTTGTAATTTTTCAACGTCTTCAGAGAGATGGAGGGTCCCAATAACCAATAACTTTTGGTGCATCCCCAAACAGTTAAACCGAAACCTTACAGACTACGATGTCCTTAAACCAGACTATGATGTCTTTAAACCTTACAGACTATGATGTCTTTAAACCAGAATACGATGTCTTTAAACCATACAGACTATGATGTCTTTAAACCTTACGCACTAAGAGGTCCTTAAACTCATGGACTACGATGTCCTTAAACCCAATGGACCGCAATGTCCCTAAACTAAAACGATAGAGTCTAAACACTCTTTCGTCGGATCTAAACGATCCCAAAATCCTGTTGAGTAGATCTTAGTATAAAATTAGACTAACGTATACTCAACAAACATTTGAGTTGACCTTAGTATAAAACAAGACTAACGGTCCTTAAACCAACCCAAACCCAATTCTAAGAAAATACGGATTTGGACTAATCTACGCCCTACGGGCAACAACATAAATTAGTCTCCGTATACAATCCACGGGCAACCAAAAATAAAAAAAACACACATGATATGAAGTGACCTCTTTAAGCAGGAGAAAGTGGTTACCGCGATGCAGTAACATAATTAACTGCAGGGGCTTGCGCCTGCAGAGAAGAGCGTCCCCACAATCAAAAAACCCTCACAATGAGAGGGAATCTGACGAAGTCTGCTACAACGGCCGCATCCGTCTAAACCTCCGATACACGGTGTCATAAATCAACTTGGCATCTTCGGAGAGGTGGGCGGATAAAACCAAATAGCATCTTCCCCCAAGTTCGAGCAAGACATTTGTCTTCCCGGTATTCGGCGGTAAACAGATTCTTGCACGCCCAGTGGGACATTTTCCTCTTTCCACTCCACACTTCGTGTGTCGTGTTTCGCGAATGAATCGCGGTTTAATGTGGTTGCCCCTGGATTCGAGGTACTAAGATTTGGTGTCTTGCTCCCGTGCAGAGAAAATGGCTTCCAACTGCACCAGCTGCAACAACAACTCTCACTCCGTCCTCGCCGGAGGAGTGACCTATGGGCCCCAAGCGGCCTCCATCTTCGCCATGCCAGTGGAACAGGTGACTCAGGCCACCACTGGACTGTTCTTCGGGACCATGCTCTCGCCGATAAGCTTCAACGCACCAGTACCATCACAGGAAGCTCCGAAGAAGTCCGTCTTTGATCAGCTTACCGCTACCACGGCCCTTCTCAACGGGTCGTCCAAGAACAACACCTCGGTTTTTAACAGACTAGGCCAAAGCTCAAATGGGCCCATGAAGAAGCCTGCAATACCCGAAGGGGTTATCCCAAAGTGGATAGCCATTCTGGCTCAAGTAGAGGAAATCGTCAAAGCGGCTTCTCCTGCTGAAGGATCAGTCTTTGCAAGACTGACCGTTCCGACTCCCGCTTCGGGTGAAGTCACCAAGGCTGTTTTCCCTGCTAAAAAATCAGTCTTTGATAGGTTGGACGTTTCTTCTCAGCGGACGTCAGTCTTGGATAGGCTGGCACCGGCAGCAACCCTTCACCCAAACAGGGGGCATGATGAAGCTACCCCGACAACGGAGGTGATCCCACCTACAAGACGCGCTCGACGTCGCCACTGGCGCCGAGTGAGGAAAGCTGGGGGCGGTTCCCCTTCTGGACTGACTCCACCAGCTCAGATGGTGGAAATTGACGCTGATGTTCCAACCGGGAACAACTTTGAGCCGCTCAGGAGGGTGCGCAAGAACTCTCCAACTGCCGTGTTGAAAAAGTCTCCTCCGTCTGTGGAGAACGTTACAAAGTCGAAGTCAGAACAGCCTCCTCAGCGGTTGTCCTCCAAAATCCACAGGGTCTGGCGAAGGGTCCAAGACTCTGTGATTAACCAAGACTACTCCCACCGACCGAAGAAGATGAAGGCTCGGCAAGAGGATGACCATTCTTCTTCCATACCATGGAAGGTGTTTTCTGCATGGGTTCCTATCGCAACGGCCCCCTTAACTTCGACCTCCTATAAAAAGAGAAGGCCAGAGAATCAACCACCACCGCAGAGAAATTCTGAGCGTGAGGGATCCAAACGCCCCAAGTCTGGGGGCATGGTTGTGCACACCGTCTGCATGGCTTCCGGAAAAGAGGAAAACGGTGCTTCCATGGGTCATCGACCACCCACCCGATCAGTAACTAAGGCCCAAGAGCAACAACAGCAAAAGCTCCAGGAGATGCTGACAAAGTTTGTCGCGCTCACTGGGCCGAAAGAAAGCCCGGAGACATCGTCGGAGCAGCGCCAGGAGCAGGAAACCGATGCCGAATTCCTCTGAAGAATGCTCGAGAAGAAATACAAAGAGGCCGCGGAACAAGAGGCTAACATAAAGCAAATGACACTTCTGTTTCAAGATATGGTCGGGATGATGATACAGCCGGATCCTCCAGCTGAAGACCCTCCAATAATCCTTGAAGACGACAGAGGGGAGACATCAAACCCTCTTCCGGCTCTATCAGTAGACAAGAAAGAGACCATCTCCAAAGCCGCCCTTGACGACTATATAGCTCAACAGATACGAGCTCATCAGGAAAATGAAGCAACCGGCCAAGTCGTCAGAACTGGATGACCCTATCCGGGTTGGTATGATCAAATAAAGTACCCGCCATGATATACGATTCCCAAATTCCATGTGTATAAGGGGACGGGTAATCCCCATCAGCATGTCGCTCAGTTCAGGGCTCTCTGCGGCAATACCGGAGGTGACGACAAATTGCTACTTCGCCAGTTCGTCGGCAGCTTGGCGGAGACGGCCTTTGAATGGTATTCGGAGCTGCTGAATGACTCAGTCAAAACGTTTACAAAGATGGAGTTGCTATTCACTCAGCGTTTCGCAAGCGCCAGCGAATGCACCCCAATCACAGCATTGATCAATGCCAGGGTGAACCCAGGAGACACATGGGTGCAGTATGCAATCCGATGGTGGAACCTATGGTCGAGATGCGAACAATGCATAGAAGAAGCTCCTACCGTGGGCATGTTCGTAGGGACCCTCGATCCGCCGGCAACCATATCTCAGTTTATGATGTTCTTCAAGCCGACCACTTTCCAAGCCTTGATCAACAAGCTGGCCCAAATGGCCCAAATGGGCCATAGACCGCCCTCCTCGAAAACGGAGCTTCGAAATGAAAAGGGCAAAAGGAAAGCGACCTTTGTCGCCAACACTGAACAATAGCCGAGTGAGCCGAAACAAGTCGCTCGTAAGGCAACAAGTCGCGATTCCTCGACGAGAAATTAAGACGTCCTTACTCGTTCCCCTGGGATAAAACAAGAAGGTTGTTTGAACTAGCGGTGCATAATAGGCTCATCACCCTGCCGGATCCGAAATGCCCACTGTAGCCCGGTGACATCCGATCGAAGATTGCTTCGTCTTCAAAAGATGGATTGAGGACCAGCACCAGCAAGGCAAATTCGCGCTATCTGAAAACTGGAGGGTAAACCCGCCACAACCGCATGCTTCGAAAAAGATGGACACGCCGGAGGAATCATGCTCATTCATAGAGGAAGCTCCATGGGAAGTTGTTCTTTCGGCAAAAACTAAAAGAATGCTGAAAGATCTTCAAACATGTCCGGCGATCAGGTGGAAAAGCCCGCTACAGCCATAGATTATTGAGGGGATGCTGAAACCGCGCTCAACAACGGGAGTTGGTAGCGAGAGGAAAAACACCCAGGCCCAGCCATCAAAGTCTTCGAAGAAAAAGAAGAAGAACAAAAAGCCCGCGCAGCCTGATGACAAGCGCAAGGAGCTGCAAAAGTATATTGATGCGCTAGAAGAATATAACCAGAAGGCGCGAACCCCAGTCACACTCTAAGAGTTTCTCAACCACATCCTTGAGGACAGAGATGACGACAATGACGAGGGAGAAGACTCATCAGATGAACCTGAGGATTATGTGGTAAGTTGTCAAATGATCTCTCATTCACCAATAAACGACGAAGAAGCTCACTCGGCATCAGAAGATAATATAGAGGCGCCGGTGGCAGGATCAATGCCAAAATCCTTGGAACCGTCAGACGAGGTGATTGACATGCTGCTGAATGAAGCCAGTCAGAGGAGCAAAGCTGATCGAGACCGCGAAATGGCCATATTCGAAAAAGCCAAACGTCGGCGACTGGATGAAAGGGTTGAAGCACTCCAACCAGATCGAAGCACGCCCGATGCAGACAAAAGCAAGCTTAAAACGAGGAAACGGTTCGTTAAAGCCCAGTCAATGGGAATGAAGCTGCCACCTTTCAAAGGAGATACTCCTGGCGGTATATACCTTGACAAAGCGGACGTTCATCCTAACTACTGCTTATACCATCAAAGGATTGCGCACTCTACCGAAGAGTGCAATGCCTTTAAAAACTGGTGGTAGGGATATGTTGCCCGCCTATAACACTTCAAGCGATCGAAGCACAAGGCTCGTCGAGAACAGAGAAATACGACGAATGAACACAAAAGAACTGCCGGCAACTGTCACATGGTTGATTTCGGGGGATCGCAAGTTCTCACCTTCGGAAGCGATTCCGATGAAGAAATGGGCCTCGGCCCTCTCTTCAAAGAATCCACCACAGAAAATGAGGAAAAGACGAAGGACTGTGGGAATATTCAGTTGCGCAGCCGTACGTTGCGCGAAAAGAATCTCGGACCTACAAACAAGGGATCGAACAAAAAAGATAAAGGGAAGAAAAAAGTCCCTGAGGATATTGCCCTCGATGAGCTAGTCGTCGAAGAGCTAGCAGCTAAGGACCCGCCCAAGAAAAGCAATGTGGATTACAATGTCCTAGCACACCTGAGGAAGATACCCTCACAGCTAAGCATCTTGGATGCCCTTCTCCTGTCTAAAAAAGCACGAGATTCTCTGATTAAGGCACTACAAGAGCCCGAGCAGTTCCAAGCTTTCCTTACCGAAGAAAAGATGAAGGACGAGCTGGAAGAAGTGCATACAGCTGACATCACTTTCGGCGACGATGATCTACTCCTCAGAATGTGCGAGCACAATCGTCCCCTGTATGTCACCGGGTACTGCCATGACATCAAGATAGGGAATATCTTAGTTGACAACGGGTCCTCTGTCAACCTCCTAAATATGAGGGTGTTAAAAGAAATCTGCATGAGCATTCAGCACGTCGCTTGGGATAAAATCTCCGTCTCCGGGTTCGACTCCCAGTCATCATGGATGCTCGGGTCTGTGATACTGACGTTACGCTTTGGGCTGTTCGTCACTGACATCAAGTTTCATGTCATTGACGCCAAGACCTGCTACAACGCTTTGTTCGGCAGGCCTTGGTTGCACGAGTACAACATCATCCCTTCTACACAACATCAGTGTATGTAGTATTTCAAAGATGGTTTCGAGTATACCGTGACGGGAGAGCTGAACCCATTTTCCGTAAATGAAGTCCGAAAGTACGAGGATGCAAAGTATTTCCTGCCAGACTTTGAAGACACGGAAAGATGCCATAAACCGGAGAATAAGCAAAAAGCTATCACCGCTATCCCAGTCTTCGGGAGCGATACCGAGGAGGAAGAGGATATAGTCTATTCGGCGCCGCCTCAATCCAACAAGCCGGGATCATCTACCATTATTCTGGTCTTTGGCAGTGACTCTTAAGACGAAGTCAATGCAGTGTTCTCGGTCCGACCATCAATGCAGGCCTTCACTGGAAATGATCAGAGTTTGCAAATCACCATGGTTCCACGACAGCACTACAGAGAACTTGATGCGCTTGAGACATATAGTGTGCAAGAGCTGCACACATTCTACGTCCCTCCCAGGCAAAGGGGTGAAAAGGCGATCCTATTCTATCGATCCACAGAGACTAAAGTCGAAAGAGAGGTCTGGCGTGGTGCCGAACCTGCCCTCGACAGGCTCCAACCCATTCGTCTGCCCAGGTATTACACCGAGGGATTGAAAAGGTTATTAAAATGCCAAGGCGTATCATTCAAACAAACTCCTCGACAAGCTCAGTTCTACAACAGGATTTGGAACGTCTTTGGAACGTAGCGAAAATTGCCTAACGGAAAAATGGAAACGATCGGGCTCGGATATGTCCAGTCCAAGAAACGGAAGCAGTTCCATGGCTGCCATGTCATAAAGGACCTTGATGAAGAAACAGATGCTCTTTTAAAAGACGCTGACGCGGTCCTGCCATAAAAATGCCGAGTCCGTCATTTGAAGAACAAATGGACAAACTAATAAGGGAAGTGAGTCAAAAGGTTCGAAACGACTACAGTTGCGAAATGGCTATTTACGAGGAAGCCAAGACGCAACGCCTCCTTCAGCAGGCTACGGAGGATGACAATGCCCTCCGCCGTCAGCCCGCCATGCATTCCCAAGACAAGAAAAAGGCCCGACGCAGAGGCAAAAACAAATCAAAGAACGAAAAAAACGTTCGACGGCGGCAAAACGGATCCAAAAGGCCACGCGATCGAGAAAAGGCCAGCCGGAGTCCATCGCTGATGAAGAAGATGGGTCGGGAATATTCCTTCCCTCAAGACAAGACAAAGAAGATATTCGACCTTGTCATGAAACATCAAATGACGATACTCCCGGAGTCTCGGCACCCTTGAAAAGAATTCTTGATGTGTAGTATGAAAATAGTAAAGAAATCACAATCAAAAATTATTTGACCGCAATCAACTACGGTGTCGGATTGTAGATTGTAAGTGAGTGCGGATCGTCCACAGGGAAAGTGTAATCGTTCGTCTTTTGAATTATATGAGTCGAAACTTTAAAGAAAAGAAAACAAGACAATTCAAGATTTATATTTGAAGTTCAAGAATTAGAAAAAACATTGATCTAATAACAAGAAAAAGATAGAATCAAGAATTGATCGTTTGATGATTTTTCCAAACCAAATCTCAAGAATCAAAATGAGGCTCGTAGGGATCGATCGGATCTATAGATGTGATGTAATCTTACAATTACGTATTCTTATCCTTCGATGAATTGATACTAGATCGATGATGATCGACGAGAATTAGGGATTTCTTGTGAAACTAGGGTTTCATCTCATCCCTTGTTCTTTCGTCGATATCATTCACATTCTAGCCTCTATCAAATTCAAGAAACGATTGTAGATCCCTAATTTCGAGCGATCACAATCAAGAAAGCATCGCTACGAAACTAGGTCATCGATTCTTGAACTTGCTAGGGTTTACAAAACTCGTAGGACTTAAAAATCGTATAAAGATTTGTTACATCATCTTTCTACAATCGTCTCGACTCCTTTACGAGCGGAGTTTCACTCACACATCACAACAAGAGTAACAATTACAAATTGAGATCTAATCATGATGCAAGAATTAGAAGAAAGCAAGATTCAAGAATTTCACCTTTTATTTATATCAACAATTTAGTTACATTCGCTCAAGAACTACAAGAGGAAGAACTTGATCGTCGATTTGGCTTCGCTCGTCTCCGTGGATCGCGGATCGGCTTGGATCACTTGCCCGATTGAAGATCGGCTCGGCTCCTAAAAGGTTGAAGGCTTCTCACTTGATTTGGTACTCAAGATCTTGGATTTGGAGTGGAATTAGGGTTAGAGTTTCGCACAAGCCTTGTCACTAGACTTGTGGAAGAAGATGAAGAAAGAGGGATTATTTAACTAATGAAGATTAACCTCAACCCTTAGATCTAGGCTCCTATTTATAGATAACTAACCCTAGATCTAGGATTTCAAATTCTAAGTTTCCCTCCTAAAGTTTGTTGAGGAAATTCAAATTTCCCTCCAAAAGTTAGTTAGGGGAGAAGCTTCTAGATGTGATTAGTTAGGAGGGAGCTTCTAGAAGAGGATTAGTTAGGAGCTTAATTAAGATTAGCCTTGCTTAATCTTCTTTGCTGATCTGGCAGTATCTTCAAGGGTATTCTGGAACTTGACATATCAGAAAGGAATGTGGGCCCATAAATTGAGATTCTGCACTAAAAATGAAGCGATGACGTGGCATAAGAGACGCGGATCCGCGGCACAAGCCAGCTCGCGCCGCGGATCCGCGGCACCTTTGGTGAGTTGGGGCTTAGGCTCTCTGTTCTGGTCTTGGGTTGTTGTATGGGCCTTTATTGTATATGTGGAATTTAATATCTCCTTTTTTATTGCTACCAGATCTCAGGGCTTTGAGTTGGTGTATTTTTGATCAGCTCTTTTGCTTTTCTTCCGTATTTCCTACACAGACTCAAGACAAGTGTTGCGCAAATACAGAAATGATGCGATGCCATGAAATGCGGTTAATTTCCCTTAAAGTGTCGGTTTAAAAGTCTAATACATGCAATCTGGTATTTTACGATTGATTTGCTAATATGTGAAATATGAATACCGAACACTTCTAAATGTATGCAAAAGATGGGGAAATTGCCGGCTAAAATATACAATATTTTCGACTGATCAAATACCCCCAAACTTAATTTCGATCGTCTCGAGCGAATGTTTTATTAAAAAGAGAAGGAGAAAATAAAGAAAGAGAAAAACTAACTAGCACACTTTCGTAGGCAACACGATTGCACTGAGCACGTGCAACAAGCCTTTAAACCTCTAGGTGTCCCTAGTAGGAGGAGTGTTGTCTCCTGAGGGTTTTCAGCGGATTGCACCCACAAAATCCAATAATAAAAGGAAGATCATGAATATTACATTTAAAGAAAAGAATTGTAAAAGAAAAGCCTTGAAAATTAGGGTTTCCAACTAAGCTAGCTTTTCGGTTGTCATGAGCTCTATCTTAATGGTCATGAAAAGATGTTAGAAACCACGTCCTCCCTCAATAAAACATCGTCTTATTCTTCATTCCTATCTTTCTTCCAAACATCGATCATATAACCCTGCGTGTGTGTAAAATGCATCCCTACACCCGGAGAATTCAATTCAAGCTATCATACTCTTGCCCATCAGCCTCAGTACTTTTTAATCAATGAATATTTAGACGAAATTGCTCACACACTTTCATGCGACCGTTAATACTTCTTGAGATACTAACCGACCGATTACTCATGTGCTTGCTTATTTGGTGTATTTTCCTCGTCTTGCACCACCTCAGGTATAGCAGTGACTCCCAGACCAGTTGGCCATAGGCCACTAGGTGAAAAAGCACCCTCGCTATATATATTTTTATTGCCCTTGGTGATAACAAAACCAGTGTCCATTTTTATCGCCACTTTATATTTTTCTATTCATTTTTTTTTATCCTTCATACTTTTGGCTTTAAGACAAGAGCATTTCAAGGTATCCTCTACTATCCCAGGCTTTAAGACGTGTGTAAGTGCGAATAGCAGGGTATCAACGTTAAAAATGCTTGGCTTTCCAGAATAGAAACTATTTTTCAGACTTATTTTTATCCTCAGATTAGTGACTTCCTTCATCTTACTAACCCTTGAGACAACGGCTCATAACTACTTATTACTAGTTCGTATAAGAAAACTTCTAATTTTCTTAGTTTTCTTAAATTTTTCTAATCTCATGGATGTAACTTTTCACTATCTAATCTTTTATTATCTTATTTATGTACAAAAAATATTTTTATCTTTTTGAAAATTTTTAAATTTTTATAGATTTTGAAAAAAAATGTTTTGTGCTTATGCAAATGATATGCAAATGATGCGAAAATAAGCACAAACCTCCCCCAAACTTGTTTTCAACAGTGTCCTCACTGTTGCCATCTGCTAAATCTCGAAAACCTGTAAGCTTGGGAGGATTTATTAGCGGGGGCAAAATATTTAAGTGAAGAACCTCCCCCAAACTTATTTTTGGCTCATCATTTTGTAAAAAATTTCTTTTCAAGAGCCAGAAAATATACCCGCCCAAACTTATGCAATGTTAATCTTTCAAAATCATATGGGGGGGTCAAAAATCAGTGGTCGATGCCAAACTTTGCAAAGACCGAATGTTAACACCAACCATTCAAAAATTTTATCAATGCAGTGCTTGGGTTGGTGGAAGAAGAAGTGGGGAAAGGTTAAGTGGTGGAAGAGAATGTGTGTGCGTCTCATTTTGGAGAGACGATGCAGTGAATGTGATGGATTACTCGCATTCTTTTTACAGTTCAGAGGAAGGGGTGGAGGTTCAATTTCATTGATTGGGAGATGATTCATCTCAACACCCGTGTCATTCAAAAATGCGAGTTCTTCAGCGAAAATTTCCTCGAAAGTTCCATCTATACCCCGATGAATAATATCATCACAAAGTGCGGGGTGATCTTCAGACTCTAAAAGCAGTTCATAATCGGTGTTAGTTGTTGACCCGGACATCTCGGTGGAAGAGTCCGTATGTGAAAGATACATAGTTGGGTCAAACAATAACGTATGAAAAGAGTCAAGATCAATATCAGGAGGATCATCAAATTCGCTGCTGTCGACATCCATTAAGTCGACAGAACAGACCTGAGCAGTAGGTTCGGAGGGTACACTTCCCAACTTGTAAATGTTTAGTTCTATTGACCTATTCCCGAAAGATAGGGTCATAGAACCGTTACGACAGTTGATTATTGCATTGGAAGTGGCCAAAAAGGGGCGACCTAAAATCACCGGAATTTGATTCCGTGGGTTCGATACAGGCTGTGTATCAATTATAATAAAATCTACGGGGAATATAAATTCTCCGATTTTTATTAACACATCCTCCAGTTCACCCCTTGGTTTGGTGATTGATCGGTCAGCCATCTGAAGAGTGCAATTGGTTGGCTTCAACTCTCCGATTCCTAATTGCTTATAAACTGAATATGGAAGCAAGTTAACACTAGCGCCAAGGTCTAATAGAGCACGGTTAATGTGTTTTTTCCCAATAGAAACGGAAATAGTAGGATATCCTGGATCTTTACGTTTCCTCGGTAATTGTTGGGGGAAAGCCGTGTCTATTGTTTTTTCCATAAAAATCTTCTTGGGCGCTTGAGTCTTCCTCTTCCTAGTGCACAAGTTCTTAAGAGTTTTCGCATAAGACGGAACTTGTTGGATGGCATCTAGGAGAGGGATGTTGGTGTTTACTTGCTTAAAAATGTTCATAATCTTCTCCATATGTGGACTTGGTGTGTTAGCCCTTAACCGATTAGGATAAGGTGCTTTAGCAATAAGCGCTTGGTCCATCATAGGAGAAGGAAGTGGGGGTGGAACCGATCCAATAATGGAAGTGGGGATCGTCCGTGGAGGAGTAAAAGAGGTGGGCTGAAGTGGCGAGCCTTTTGGGAAACGAAGAATAGGCTCGGAAGAAGATGGTGGGGTAGAAGAACTGGGGTAAGAAGTGTGTGTGTGAGGAAAGGTCTCAGCCGGGGTGTTATTGATTGATTTATTAGTATCATCAAACTCTTCCCCAAAGTGATGGTCAAGCACTCTTCCAGATCTCAACGTGATCTCATCCACATGATGTGAATAGCTAGGATTAGGTAAAGGTTGAGCTGGAAGTTTTCCTTTCTCTTTTGCACTCATTTCAGCTTTTAAACGTGCAATTTCTTCTTCCATCGATTTAATACTCTCGCTTTGGGACGCAGAGTTTTTCTTTATATAATCGACAGAAGTCTTTATTTCAGCCGAAACTTGCATGAGATTTGTTAAGACCAAATTCATGCATTGTGCAAATGAATAGGTTTCATCAGTCCCGGTCAACTGCAAAGGACTAGATGGTGCAAAAGTGTTGACCGGATTTTGAAAATTTTGTGCTTAAAAGGGGTGCTGACTCAATTGTGGTGGTGGCTGTTGTGGTGGAGGGGCCCCTTGGAAATTGTTTTGGGTTGGAACCGTGTTTTGAAATTGGGCTTGGTTCCAATCAAAGTTAGGGTGATTCCTCCAACCCTGATCATATGTGGAGGAAGATGGATTGTTTCTAGGTCTTTGAAATGCGGCATTGGTATGCTCATGACCTTAAAACGGACATTCTTCCGTCAAGTGAGACGGATCAGAACAGCATCCACATACAGTTTTGGAGAGTGACATTTGATTTAGGGCAGCAGCTAAAAATTTATTTTCCATATTCTCGAGTTTCTTATTGATAGCTGCAATGTCAGCTCTAACTCCTATGGAAATATCATTGCCATCCCTAGACGATTTACTCACACCCTCCCACCGTAAAGATTTTTCAGCGAAATCTTCTAGAAATTCCCAGGCTTCCCCATCATCTTTAGTCATGAAGTTGCCTTGACACATGGATTCAAGGGTCTGTCTTGTGTAAGGAGTAATGCCCTCATAAATGATTCGGCATAATTCCCATTTCGGGATGCCGTGATGTGGACATTGGAGTAACAGATCCTTGAAACGTTCAAGACATTTTGAAAATGTTTAATTTGGAAGCTGGGTGAATTGATAGATTTCGCTACGGACTCGAGCTGTCTTTTGATGTGGGTAGAATTTCTTAAGGAATGCTTTGACGAATTCGTCCCAATTTGAAATGGAATGTGCGGTAGTGTTATATAGCCACTTCTCGGCTAAATCGCACAAAGTGAATGGGAGAAGACGAAGACGGAAAGCATCCACAGAAAGCTGTGAGGTACCCATCATTGCGTATACATTTTCAAATTTCGTGATAAACACGTATGCGTCTTCAGACTCGAGACCGTGGAATTTTGGTAGAAGGTTGATGTATTGGGGTTTTATTTGAAAATTTTCCCCGTTGGCTGGTGGAATGGAAAGACAAGTGGAAAGTGGGCCTCGTGTAGGATAACATCTCTCTTGGAGAGAGATGCGAGATGGATTTTGCGCACTAACGGACGGCGGCAGAGTAGTGGAAAAGAAGTTCGATGGAGGTGGATCCATCGATGTGGTTGTGGTGGTGGGTAAAGAAAAGGTAAATGTAGAAATACCGACTTTGGGTCGATGAGGGAAACGCGGACTAACGGGCACTAGAAACCCGTGTCCAGCCTATCTTGCACTAAAAAGGGTTAGTACAAGTGGCAGCGTGAATTTATAATTAGGGGAAATGATGAATGCGGTGTTTGTTTTAAAAATTGATACGGACTTTTAAAAAAATGATGCAACACAACAAATGCAACACACAAAACCACTAGAATCTAGTGGTCACCTAGGTCTGGCTCTAGACCGCTCCTAACTGCCAAAAGACAAGTCGCAGGATCAATCCTCCACTGCCTCTTTGTCCCCCTGTGGCCGGATAAGTGCCAGGTAAGTGGGAAGGTACTCCACCACGTAAGTAGTGGGCCTAATTAAAAACCACTAGCCTTAGACACACTCGCCTTAGGCACCACAAGAAAACGCGGATAAGCAATGAATTACCCACGGCCTTCTCTTGTCCTAATTGAGCGCGACGGTCCTTAGAGTCATCTCTAGATATTTTTTAATTAATGAGGGTCAATGCGGATGCAAGTTTTGCGATTTTCGGGGCCTAGGAAGGGTAATGAATTCCCCACCTAATTTGGATTTGGTCGTGCTCCTTAATTTCCGTATTAATATGCAAACAACCAAAAATAAAAAACACGCACAAATTTTATTTTGCTTTTTGCGGCGCTGCGATTATTTGCAAAGAATCCTGCACAAAATATTAGTTGGAGCTAAAAAGAGGAGAGAGGAGAAGGTAAGAAGCTTACAGAGGAAGTTTGGCACAGAGATCCCTTCAATAAAGCGCGGAACCGCCGAGGATGAGGCTATAATGCCGCGGAAGGGCGGTGGTAAGTTGGGATCAGTGCACAGAAATTTGTGCACAAGCTTCTGTTCACCTACACAGCTCTCTGGATATTTCAGAAAGATTTTTCCACAGCTCCAATGATTCCAGATTTCCTCGCAATCAAATCACAACACACGTATTAGTGTTTGCACGAATTTTGATCACAAAATTTAGATGGAATAAAATTTTCAACTCAAATTTCAAAATACGAACTATTAGCGCACTATCCCCGGCAACGGCGCCATTTGATTGAAATAGAATTCTTGATGTGTAGTATGAAAATAGTAAAGAAATCACAATCAAAAATTATTTGACTGCAATCAACTACGGTGTCGGATTGTAGATTGTAAGTGAGTGCGGATCGTCCACAGGGAAAGTGTAATCGTTCGTCTTTTGAATTATATGAGTCGAAACTTTAAAGAAAAGAAAACAAGACAATTCAAGATTTATATTTGAAGTTCAAGAATTAGAAAAAACATTGATCTAATAACAAGAAAAAGATAGAATCAAGAATTGATCGTTTGATGATTTTTCCAAACCAAATCTCAAGAATCGAAATGAGGCTCGTAGGGATCGATCGGATCTATAGATGTGATGTAATCTTACAATTACGTATTCTTATCCTTCGATGAATTGATACTAGATCGATGATGATCGACGAGAATTAGGGATTTCTTGTGAAACTAGGGTTTCATCTCATCCCTTGTTCTTTCGTCGATATCATTCACATTCTAGCCTCTATCAAATTCAAGAAACGATTGTAGATCCCTAATTTCGAGCGATCACAATCAAGAAAGCATCGCTACGAAACTAGGTCATCGATTCTTGAACTTGCTAGGGTTTACAAAACTCGTAGGACTTAAAAATCGTATAAAGATTTGTTACATCATCATTCTACAATCGTCTCGACTCCTTTACGAGCGGAGTTTCACTCACTCATCACAACAAGAGTAACAATTACAAATTGAGATCTAATCATGATGCAAGAATTAAAAGAAAGCAAGATTCAAGAATTTCACCTTTTATTTATATCAACAATTTAGTTACATTCGCTCAAGAACTACAAGAGGAAGAACTTGATCGTCGATTTGGCTTCGCTCGTCTCCGTGGATCGCGGATCGGCTTGGATCACTTGCCCGATTGAAGATCGGCTCGGCTCCTAAAAGGTTGAAGGCTTCTCACTTGATTTGGTACTCAAGATCTTGGATTTGGAGTGGAATTAGGGTTAGGGTTTCGCACAAGCCTTGTCACTAGACTTGTGGAAGAAGATGAAGAAAGAGGGATTATTTAACTAATGAAGATTAACCTCAACCCTTAGATCTAGGCTCCTATTTATAGATAACTAACCCTAGATCTAGGATTTCAAATTCTAAGTTTCCCTCCTAAAGTTTGTTGAGGAAATTCAAATTTCCCTCCAAAAGTTAGTTAGGGGAGAACCTTCTAGATGTGATTAGTTAGGAGGGAGCTTCTAGAAGAGGATTAGTTAGGAGCTTAATTAATATTAGCCTTGCTTAATCTTCTTTGCTGATCTGGCAGTATCTTCGAGGGTATTCTGGAACTTGACATATCAGAAAGGAATGTGGGCCCATAAATTGAGATTCTACACTAAAAATGAAGTGATGACGTGGCATAAGAGACGCGGATCCGCGGCACAAGCCAGCTCGCGCCGCGGATCCGCGGCGCCTTTGGTGAGTTGGGGCTTGGGCTCTCTGTTCTGGTCTTGGGTTGTTGTATGGGCCTTTATTGTATATGTGGAATTTAATATCTCCTTTTTTATTGCTACCAGATCTCAGGGCTTTGAGTTGGTGTATTTTTGATCAGCTCTTTTGCTTTTCTTCCGTATTTCCTGCACAGACTCAAGACAAGTGTTGCGCAAATACAGAAATGATGCGATGCCATGAAATGCGGTTAATTTCCCTTAAAGTGTCGGTTTAAAAGTCTAATACATGCAATCTGGTATTTTACGATTGATTTGCTAATATGTGAAATATGAATACCGAACACTTCTAAATGTATGCAAAAGATGGGGAAATTGCCGGCTAAAATATACAATATTTTCGACTGATCAGCACCCCAATCAAGCAAATGAGGTTCATCACCCGGATTGTTGTTCCTATCAACGAGCGATAGGACATCCTCTTGAAGACTACTTCACCTTCAAAAAATGGGTCGAAGACCAATATCAACTCGGCAGATTCGCTCTATCCAACAGTTGGAGGGTGGTCCCACCACAAAGGCATGTACCAAAAGCAACGTATATGGCGAGAGTAGAACCAGATCGACATCGGTCTTGGAAACGATCTCGTACCTGTCACGTGATAACGCTATCAGAAGAAGGAGAGCCCGAGAACATGGATGACCATTCTTGGTGCCTCGAAAATAAGGATGAAGAAGAATTGATCTCAGAGTTTCCACCAGCATCCAAACCCGCTACACCCAACAGTGGCTAGCTGGCCGTTCGAAATGTGGGGAAGCGACATAATTGGGCCAATCGAACCAGCGTCATCCAGAGGACATCGGTTCATATTGGCGACAACCGATTACTTCTCCAAATGGGCAGAACCGATACTGCTAAGAGAAGTGAAGAAGGAGAACATTCTCCATTTCTTCAAGATATACGTCATCTATCGGTTCGGCACTCCGCGACGGATTATCTCTGATAACGGGCCGGCCTACAAAAGTCACAAAATCAGCCGCTTCGTACAGCAGCATAATATAGACTGGAGATAATCTTCGGTCTATAATCCCCGAGCTAACGGTCTAGCTGAGGCTTTCAACAAGACCTTGATGAAGATCATAAAGAAGACGGTGTCCAGAAATAAAAAGGACTGGCATGAGAGACTGCATGAAGCTCTCTGGGCGTATCGAACTACGTTCAAAACAGCTACGAATACAACGCCATATGCGTTAGTGTTCGGCACAGAAGCAGTACTCCCTTGGAGATAGAGCTACCCTCTCTACGAGTGGCAATTCATTATGAGCTAATGTACGAAGAGAATGCTCATCTTCGGCTCAAGGAGCTCGACGCCCTCGATGAAACTCATCTCATGGCGCAGCAGAACCTAGAAGCTTACAAAGCAAGGATGATGCGCTCATACGAAAGGTTGACTAGGCCGAGAACATTCCACCAAGGCGAACTCGTGCTAGTGGTCAAGAGACCCATGATCCCCAATCGTGCGAAACGGGGGAAATTCGAGTCGAACTATAAGGGCCCATACATCATAGACAAAGTCTACCAAGGAGGGGCCTATCTACTCATGGATATGCATGGCGAAAGACCCTTCAGGCCAATAAACGGACGGTTTCTGAAAAAATACTACGCCTGACGAGTCACAGCCTAGGTCAACGATAGATGACGATGCCTATGTCCGCTCGCTATCTTCCTGAGCCCAAACTCTATAAGTAGTATCCGGCGAAACCTCGCCTCGAAAACGAACGACAGACCGAAACGTCCATAAACTAACGACAGACCGAAACGTCTTCAAACTACTACAAACCGCAGCATCCTTGGGCTGACGCAAAATAAAGGTACATCCATAAGCAAGATGGGCACGGATGAAAACCCGAAAGGGCTCCGTGAGTAAAAACAGCAGGGCTACCGGCGAGTTTGTGAAAACCCGAAAGGGCGCAGACTCGTAAAGAATTCATGCGCACTTGCGAGGTCCTCTTGACCTTGTAAGGAGAAAATACCTGCGTGAGATCCTTACGACTCACAAGGGAGCAACACACTTAGGGATCCCCACAATTCCTAAGGAGAAATTACACTTACGAGATCCTCATGACTCGTAAGGAGAATCATCTTATGAGACCCTCATGGCTCGTAAGATTCAAAAGCCTTAAGCTACAGGGATCTGACCCTGTTCTTAAGCCATCACATCTCCCAGGCTGCCCTACAAACGGTTCAATATTGACCTTTGTATACAATCCACGGGCACAAATAAACGTCTACCCCACCAAGTTCCGCCAATGGCGTGAAATCCCCCTATTTGGTGAACAACACTTGTAAATCCTCTCGACTTATAAGGAGAAAACGCACTTGTAAGATCCTTACGACTTATAAGAGAACACATACTTAAGAATCCTCATGATTCCTAAGGAGAAATCACACCTATGAGATCCTTACGACTCGTAGGGAGAAACATCTTTATGAGACCCTTACGGCTCATGAAGTTAGAAGCCTTAGTCGACAGGATCCTAACCCTGTTTGCTAAGCCACCTTTGTTCGACATCGACATAGGCAAATGATGATACGCTCCTGGCAATATCCCAGTAGTAGCAATGCTGATGCCTGAACCGGTGACAAATTCCAAGTCCTTCCACGGTAAATGATGATTCTCTCATGGCAACGTCCTAGTGGTAGCGATGCTGATGCTAAGATTGGTATCAGGTCCCAAGTTCCATACTCTCGACGAAAAGTCAGCGATGCATATGAAATAGCCGAAATGATAGGGCAACTTGCAACAAAATCAGCAAGTAAAAGATATGGATACAAAAATAGCTGAAATGATTGGGCAACTCGCAATAAAAAGCAGCGAGTAAAAACAAAAATAGCCAAAATGATTGGGCACCGTGAAAAATAGCCGAAATGATTGGGCAATTGCGAATTTCGCGATATAAAAACCTGAAATGATAGAGCATCGCGGAAAGAAATAAAAAAAAAGGAATGAAACTTTTGCCCTACAGGTGAGTCTATAATAACCCTTGTATACAATCCATGGGCATAAACAAAAAGGGAACCACATTTCCCGACAAGACTCTGTCAAAAAGAAAGTCAAGTCTCAACGACAACATCTGCATCCCAGAAGACTAACAACGGCGTTCCTCCTCATGCCAGCAAGGCACGAACGTGACACCACCAATCGGAGCCACGGCAAAGTCCCCAGTTCCAAGACTCTACCGAAAATTGTGGAGGATAGGTTGGGAGGAGAACAAGCAACCATTCCAATCGTTCACAGACAACCTAAAGTCAGCCACGACACCGCAGAAAGCGGAGCAAGTCAACCTGACCCTGTCTCGGAAATACGTCAACAAATGACCCCGTCATGGAAATACGTCATCCAATGACCCCGTCTCGGAAATACGTCATCCAATGACCCCGTCGCAGAAATACGTCAGCAAATGACCCCGTCTCAAAAATACGTCAGCCAATGACCTCCGTCGTGGATATACGTCAGCAAATGACCCCGTCGCGGAAATACGTCAGCCAATGACCCGTCATGGAAATCGTCATCCAATGACCCCATCGCAGAAATACGTCAACTAAAGACCCCGTCTCGAAAGTACGTCAGCCAATGACCCCGTCGCGGAAATACGTCATCCAATGACCCCGTCTCGGAAATACGTCAACCAATGACCTCCATCGTGGATATACGTCAGCAAATGACCCCGTCGCGGAAATACTTCATCTAATGACCTCGTCTCGGAAATACGTCAGCCAATGACCTCCGTCGCAGAAATACGTCAGCAAATGACCCTGTCGCGGATATACGTCAGCAAATGACCCCGTCACGGAAATACGTCATCCAATGACCCCGTCGCGGAAATACGTCAGCAAATGACCCCATCACTGAAATACGTCAGCCAATGACCTCCGTCGCGGAAATACGTCAGCAAATGACCCCATCGCGGAAATACGTCATCCAATGACCCCGTCTCAGAAATACGTCATCCAATGACCCCACCTCGGAAATACGTCAACCAATGACCTCCTCGTCGGAGCAGTGCTTCGACTCGGAAAAAGGTCAACTCATCAACCACTTACGAATCCTCTCGACTTGTAAGGGAAAAAATTCTCTTGTGAGATCCTTACGACTCTTAAGAGGAAACGCACTTAGGAATCCTCACGATTCCTAAGGAGAATATACACCTATGAGATCCTCTCGACTTGTTAGGAGAAAAGTCTTTATGAGACCCTCACGGCTCATAAAATTGAAAAGTCTTAGGCAGCAGACCTGAACCTATTTCCTAAGCCATCGCTACCCTACAAAGAGTTCAAGATGAATTGTTATCTATCATCTACAGGCTACACTTGCTAGAGTAACATGCCAAAGACACAGCAGAGAAAAGAAAGTGATAGTACAAGATAAAAAAAATGTATGTCTTTTATTCATGAATTCAATTGAGTACGAGATACATCATACAAAAGAATGAAAAATGAATAAAGGAATGTTATTCATGAATTACAAATTTTCGATCGATACAAAGACGGCTACTGAGAAGGAGGCGTTTTTAACAAATCAGTAAGCCGCTCTTGCACTCCTCTCAATTCCTTTTCACGATCAGCCGCTGCCGCCAACGCTGCTTCAATTTGAGCCCGTTGCTGTAAACATGATGAAAGCTTCTCGTCAATTTCCTGCTGCACGGCTTCCTGACTCTGCGTAACCTTCTCAGTGAAGTCAAGCTTTTTCCTCGGCACCAACCCATCAGAAATACATCATTGGAGGTTTTCAAAAATAGCCTTCAGCTGTGCAGCGTTCGCTTCGACCTGGGCACGCAATTGGACAGACTCGGTAGAAGTCGCCTCACATTCCTTTCGCTTTAGGGTCGCCTCTTTTTCAAAATGGCAAAGGAAAGAAGCACTTTGCTTAACCCATGCAGCCCGCTGGGAGTTCAAAGCCAGAACTTCGGGAGAAAGACGCTTGAGCTCAACTTCGTGCAAGCAAGCCTCGATCTGTCTGCAATAATTAACCTAAGATTCGACGACGCCCTCGCTATGGAAGTGCACAAGCATCGCCAACATCAGATTAACCTAAGCAGCAAAATCTGCAGCGAATGTAGGGTCCTCCGCGTCAAGCTCCTTGATAGATTCACTCAACATACGCAGGCTGGTCACAGCGCCCTTAGAAGATGGACGTCTAGAAAAGGGCCCTGCCGGCATTAGGATGCGAGACTCGAAGGGAGATGGAGCCGGTGCGATTACTGCAAAATGAATTACGGTTAAAAGCTGACTCGCGAAATAAAGAAATCACACGAGCGATGGAGTCTACTATACCAGCTGCGACAGGTGGCAAAGTTGGGAGTACCGGTGGCACGACTATTCTCTCGTCCCTTCCTTCAATTTGTAATGCTACAATCAATGCAAAGAAGAATTAGCAACGACATGGCTTCCCGTAGAAGAAAGGAAAAGATGTTTGTTAAAAACTATACTCACCGATACCAGCAGGCAGGACGATTTCTGACTGGAAGGAGAAATGTGGGTTTAACACCTGATACAGATGGTCAAAAAGGACTCCTGCAAAGTTGTGCCAATATACTGTCAGTACAAGGAGGATGATACCCACGATGAAACCGATAAGTTGCAAACCCTTACCTTCCAGCATTCCATGGGATCTAGGAGAAGGCGAGGGGACAACAATCGTCATGGCGGCGACCGGAGGTGTGTCAGATGACACAATCTCTGTAGGGTTCCTAGGCATACTAAGGAGGTCTCACAAGGCATCAACCATGCCAATTTCAAATTTTACGGGTGCCGAGAAACCCTAATACGGATCGTTAACTAGATTTTAGGCGAAAAGGAAACTAGTTAACAACTTAACTAAAAGAACGGAAATACAACCTTTGTAGATCCGGTCCTCCACCTCCATAGCTCCACAATGAAGTCTCCTCGCTGTCCAAATCGAATCCCGGGCTCTAGCGTCGGCTTCATC
Organism: Agapanthus africanus; assembly: GCA_030015575.1. Taxonomy (NCBI): domain Eukaryota; kingdom Viridiplantae; phylum Streptophyta; class Magnoliopsida; order Asparagales; family Amaryllidaceae; genus Agapanthus; species Agapanthus africanus. The sequence goes on along the minus strand of CM057340.1, from coordinate 114,291,789 downwards.
GGAAAAATGGGCGGGCTAGGTCATCGACTACGATGCCGAAGATGATCTATGTCGAGGCATCACAAGATCAAGCTCCCACTTCACCAAGTCATGAAACTTGTGAAGAAAACACCCTATACTACTTGGCAAGTGGTAGAGGATGAAGAAATAGGAAGTGGGTTCACTTTAGAATTGGATTTCTCACTCATTTTCTCAAGTTGCCATTGATGGAGGCAAGCTTCTTCTTGAAGAAGAAGAAGAAGAAGATGAAAAATGTTATGATTATCATATTCTAAAATAGAAAATAAAATGTATACTTATCATAATCCAACCATGGTCAAGTGTAGAGAATAAACTAGGGTTATGTCAATGGTTAGGGTTAAGCATGAAGACAAAAATGGTGACTTAGTCAAAACTTCATGAAGCTTCAACATGCATCCAAAGAAAGCCACCATTTTTCTTTTCTTTTGCCGAAAAGAAAAAAATAAATAAATGAATAAATAGATATGAAAAACAAAACCCTAACCATTTAAATAACCATGGTTTAATCTTTACACAAACTCAAGTAAGCATGTATCATCAAACATGATACAATAAAGTGCACAAAAGTATATCACATATACAACTTGTGAACTTCAAGTGAGAAAATCCATTTAAAGTGAACCAATACTAGTTAATGCAAAGTAATATATCAAATATATAATTATGCATTAAATCATTAAATCAACACTTGATTCAATGATCCGGTCATGTCGCACACAACCGACTAGTATACAATGTATCGTTTTATCGAATAAATCCTTGATTCGATAACTAGGTTATATTGCATACAATCATTCGACACATTCATCGCGAGAATGAAATATGGTATCACATACACGCATTATTCTCGGTCCCGCACATATCTCATATGCGCTCCTATTTCGTTTCGCTTGAGCCAGGAAACCTCTGTGTATGACTCTAAAGACTCGTCAATACGCCGGTAGCAGATGATGATCATATCAAACACCCACAAGCCGCAAGCGGTCTGCTAAACGTAACGGCCACCCAGGTATTGAGCGATCAGAAGATCGACGAGCAAGCCCGCTCACACTCCTGTGAATCCAGCCAGTAACACTTACCGTACAGTCCGGTCTCGTCGTCTGATATGTCGCATATCTCGCCTAGGGGTGGTAAACGTCAGACCCCAATAGCTCGATAAGTCGTGTCGATATGAGGTCTATAACAATTCGAGAAACTACTGGTAACACTTACCAATAAATCTCAGCAACCCTGGCCAGGGATTTCCGGTTATAGCCAATCGAACACAGCGCAACATCGACCCCCTATACCGGGAGAGACGAATCCCCTCCTATCGCTCATTGCCTCCATGTGATTCGGGACTGTACCCAAAAGCCACCGTTTTGCACGCCCTCTTGGACGTGGTAAGGTGGAAATCAAAGCATGGTGGGAACCACACAAGACTCTATGACGATCTCGGGTCAACAGACTACTCTGTACCAGTGTCACCAGAGAACTGCCATCTGACGTAAGGTATAATACCATCTGGGAGTTCTCGGCGAGTCCGTCCAGTGTACCCAGTCTCCACTGAACACCCGTATATCATCTCTGATGTCAAACACCAATGGATATGGGATCATCCATCGCCCATCTGTATGGGTCGAGAAGGTATACGCTAGTCTACTCTGGTATATCGATGCCCCGTCTCGATACACCCACGACTAGGGACCTTGAAGGATGTACTTATGGACTACCATGTCCCCACTAGTATGATCCGCATCATAGTCCAGGTAGTCAAGTACGCATCCTAAGGGCTTTACCAACATGTAACAGAGAGACAATCAGTGTACACGTTAAGGTAAAGATCAACCAGATAGCATACTATCATGTCGAGCAAGAAAGTCCTCCCTATATATGTCCCAGCATCCACTACAATATACATCCAATGTACAGTAATGGCCTCTAGGGCATACATTTAACTAACAACCTCCCACTTGCACTAGGGCCATCTGATAGCAGTGGTTGTAGTATCTCATACTCAACCATCCCATAAAAGTCTCTCTCTGGGAAAAGGCCTTTTGTGAGTGGATCCGCCGTGTTGTCCTCTGAGTCTACTCTCCTAACCTCGATCACCCTGGAGATCAACCATCTCCATGATCAGGTGATACTGCCTTAGAATATGTCTGGATCACTGATGGGACCGGCGTTCCTCGGCATAAGCCACAACTCCATTGTCACACAATGGGAGGAACTAAGTTCATCTCATGAACAAATATACATCCAGATTGCCTCTTTGGTAGCATCATAAGCAGCGATGTATCTTGCCTTTAATCGTCTAGTATGTCACGGTATCTAGCTTGGAACTCTTCCAACATACTGTCCCTCCATTGAGGGTAAAGACAATTCCTGTGACTGACATTCAGTCGTCTTTATCACCCTGGAACACTTCCAGTGATTCTCCCTATGATCGATTGATACCATCTCACTACAACTAGTGAGTATCCTAACATCCATTTAGATCTATCTCATAGATCTAAAACCCAGGATTTAGGAGGTATCACTTTGATCCTATATGGAGAATCCTTGTGATAAGCGGAGATTGACTGAGCGTATCATAGGAAACTCCTTTCTTATCAAGAGCATGACATCCACGTACTCTACGAGGATCACCACCATACTCCCTACTACCTTTTTGTATATACAAGGTTCATCTACCATTTTGATGAAGTCAAACTATTTGACTACTACATCAAAACAGATGTTCCAACTCAGCGATGCCTGCTTTATCCTATAAAGCATCTTGTACACGTTTCCGCTGCTCCCACTGTTTACGAAGCCCTCTGGCTGTGTACTTACAGACGCGCTCTTCTAAAACATCATTTTAGAAAAGCAGTCATGACACCCAAGCGCCAGATATCGTAGTCATGGTATGTAGCTGTGGCAAGTAGGATCTGGATGGACTTAAGCATAGCCACTTGAAAAGGTTTCATCATTGTCCATGCCTGGTCGATGATGAAAACCTTTAACAAGTCTAGCTTTAAAAGTCTCAACTTTTCCATCTACACCAAGTAATCTTCTCAAGATATACTTGCTTCTGATGGGGATTTAACCCTTCAGATATAGCAACCAAAGTCCATACTTTGTTGGTGTATAATGATTCCATCTCAGATCACTAAGCATCCAGCCATTCTTACAGAGTCTTACTCCTGATGGCCAGCTCGAAACTAGTTGGGTCATCATCTCATGATGCAATCCTCGCTCCCACTGTCATAGAGAAACTGAAGTATCTCTCTGGTGGGTGAGGAACCCCACTAGATCGGCGGAGAGGCTGAGGTTTGTTGGTAACTATTGAATCCTTTGGTTCTTTCAAATCATCAGCTGCATTTTGTATAGCTGGAACATTTCCAGTACTACATAACAGTCCTTGCCTCGAGCTTGTCCGGATTTTGTTTTTAGACATAGGCCGGACAACCCTAAATCTTAACTAACTTAAGATATGGGCTCTTCCCTTTCCATATCACATATGAAGTGGTAGGCAACTGATTTGATCGGAACCCTATTCAATAGGTCTGCAACTTCATAAGTGCATAACTCCCAAAAGGAAATAGGAAACACAGTAGTACTCATCATAGAGCACACCATATCACATAAGGTGCTATTGCTCCGCCCCGGTATACCATCGTGCTATGGTGTATACGGAGGAGTAATGCTGATAGAGAATCTCATTCTCCTTTAGAATAAACCAGAAATTCCGTGCTCAAGTATTCTCCTCCCTGATCTCATCACAGGGTATAATACTTATACCCTTATTTTGGTTCTCTACTTCTAACTTATATTCCGTGAATATCTCAAAAGGTTCGGACTTGTGTTTCAACAGGAACATATGTCTGAATCTTGAGAGATTATCAGAGAACGTAATGAAGTATAAAGAACCAGTCCTGGCATGTGTAGACAGGAGACCTTACATACATCATCATGTATCAGTCCCAAGAGTTCACTAACTCTTTCTTTGTTTCCAATAAACAGAGCTATGGCCATCTTATCTTTGTGACATGACTGGCAAGTTTCACAAGATGTAAATTCAAACTGATTTAAATATGCATCTTTGTGCAACTTTGCTAGTCGGGTCGCATTGATATGACCTTGTCTACAATACCTCAAGAAGGATCCGTTCATTTCTGAACTCTTTCTCTTGTGTGTGTTCCATATACTAAGAACTGTAGTTTGATTTAGAACATTAATGCTTTTAGATAACGTGCCTGAACCGATCAACTTTTGATATAGGAAATGTTCAAAACATTATCCAACAATACAAAATTTTATCATTTCTTTACTAATAAAGAGACTGACATGATTTTGTATATCAGGTTCGGTATCTAATAACATTCGTTCAGAATCAATGTATTGGTAATACAGGGTGATAGTGACCAACAGACTTGGCTGCAACATTTGCCCCGTTTTCTGCCTCATGAAACTTATCACCCGTTCTCAGTTTTTCTACCCTTTTGTAGCCCTATGTAACAGATTACATATCTGGGATCCTGATCCAGTATCATATACCCAGGATACAGAGGATACTGAGAAACAGTTCTATATAATGAACACACCCGAAGGAGATGCATCATATGCACTTTCTTCATTTGGGCGGCATAGGAATTCTGGTATTCCTCTATTTCCTGCTCTGTCTTATAACAATTATAAGTTGGAGCGGGACCAACGTTCCCCAGCTCAGTATAACAAGCGGGTTCGGTCAATAATCCGTATTATTATCTTGATTAAGGCATGATATGGTCGCTACCTGGAGAGAGAGAGAAGAAAACACTCAGCGTGCGCTCTTGCAAGAATAGATTGGTTATTATTTTATCTAATCAGGATGGCTCCCACTGCTTCTTATCAAATCTTCCTTCAAATCTTAAAAGGAAAGACTAGCCGGGATTAATTACACACTACAAGTTCGCCAATCTTTCAGCCAGGCCAGTGTCGGTATTTTGAGGGAGGTCCCCCGTACTTTCGCACGAACCTAATTAATGTAAACCTCGTTTTCCCAGAGGCGTAACCCCGTTGACACCTTTCTAGACACCTACTTGATCAGCTAATTGTAATGTGCAAAACTCTCCCAGGAGTAACTCTTACTCGCAGCGGGTATCGGGATCCAACTATCTTATAGAAGGTATGCAATCTCATTGCAAATTTCAACACTTGAAATTCCCGATAATATTTTGCCCCTAGCGTGCTATGACCTTGACGCATGCCAAACAACCCATAGTCCGCTAGTCAAGTTCAACCCGTACATTTCTTGATTGAATTAAACCCACCCGCACGACCCTTGACGCATGCCAAACAACGCCGTACGAATACCCTAATCCAATCGCATCGTATGCTAGCAGATAAGCACTAGTTAGCTACCGTAGACTACGCCTTGACGCATGCCAAACAACCGCAGCACGAATACTAACTAGTACTTATCTGAAATGACGGAGGGCTACGACAGGTTTTTCTGAAAACCTATTGCGTAATGAACTTGATATCGTTGTAGAATCAAATAATTTTAAAATGGAGTGCTTTTGAGGCTTTTCTAGTTTTGCTAAAGGAGTCACTCCCGGTGAAGGGATCGTCGGTCCTTTCCTCGTCGAATGAGGTGCGGGATATATCATATATATCACTGTGCAAAGCATAAACTGTAGAAGCAATCAAAAGACAAACCGAGGGGTGTAGCATCTGCCAGTTATTGCTAAAGGAGTCACTCCCGGTGAAGGGATCTCGGTCTTTTCCTTATCGAATAAGGTGCAGGATGTTCTACAAGGAACACCGCGATGCAAAGCAAGAACTGTAGCTACCTGTTTATTTTGAAATTCGATTCCACAACATATTAGGTTTCTTTTATTTTCATTAATCACATTAATGAAATCCCATCATTTATATACTTAAACATCACAGATAAATACGACGTACACTTATGCCATCCGCATTCGCCTCGATGTCCCCTCGTGCACCGTTAGGTTAGGTAACTAACGGCAGAGCGGGGCAGGGCTAGCACGGGTGTAAAACATAAGTAACGTCTATATAATATATCATATATACTATATACTGTATCTATCACAGAACATCACATGATCACATCACAGATATCGCAGCAGAAGAATCATATGAAATATTGGATATACTAGGACGTCCGTGTTTTCAATACGAGCCAGTACAAAACACGGATTCCACGGTCGTGATGAATAGCCAATCCCACACCCCTAGACCCCTACGAGAGCGGCAAGCAACCCTACCAATTCTAGAGTTAGGAGACCCGGACTCGACTCCTCGAGTTGGTCTCCCACTGGACTCCAGAACCCGGTTACTTGTGCTCTCCTCCTTGGGTCTATCCTAGTGCGGAAAAGTAAATAATATACAAACGGTGACATCTTCCGCAACCTGGAAGTGCTCCAATAAAAGAATATTACATATAATTTTTTACATGAATGAAAATGTAAAACACCCATCTCACATGAAAACCCCCGGCTATTCAAACACGACGATCCAATATAACATATCCAGCAACACATAACATCACATGTCATCAACGTAAGTAAACATGCGTATCCCAATTGTCGTTGACATATAGCAACGAAACCGGCGATATCACATATTACACTTACGGTCACAGAAAAGAAAGTGTAAAACTACAACAGTTGGAATCCGCAACCCTTTTAGACATCGCATGCCTAATCAATGAATTCCTTAGACATCACATGCCTAACAATTATAAACCCCGCATTTTAGCTTCATTATCGAAAACACTTTTCAATATCAAGTAGGGTAATTCAACAAGATTCCCGAGATACTGATCGAATACTCGTCGCAAACTTTAGTAGACGGCCGCACCCCCCGATACCGTCGACGAAGTGCACCAAGGCGGAACATCGCTACCGCGAGCACCCGAACGGATGCTTTCGGCGACGGGGTTCTCCTACAGTCACTTGGTCGGGGCTATGGGGCGAGGCTGTCTATTAAGTTTACCCGGTGAGTATCCGCGTACGCTACGTGATTGCGACGGACTTTTGATCACATCAAAATTCCATGGCAACCGATCAAGTGAGACTAAACCGCTAGATTTATAACATTCATTCAGTTATCTCATAACTACTTGTGAATTCCAATTATTGTATCCCATTCCAGATAAATAGAAAATGTTAAACTTTCCGATCGAACATCCAAACACCCAAGTTTTTCCGATACAGCTCAACACATGAAACAAGTCTAAAAACATTCAGTTCGTGCCTCAGTACCAACGGTCCAGCCGTAGAAAGGTCAAGCCAACGCCTCACATGTGGCACGCCGTACTGCCCCAAACCCGAAGGTTCAAAGGACAGTTCAAGACGGTCACATAATCGAGTTAAGGTTTGTTGTCTTCTAGAGGGACCATCACGTTACTTGCACTACTTAGAACGTCGTTAAACCATGGAAAGATCCAACACTTGGAAATTTCCCGACAGGGGAAAAGGTGGGTATTTATATCCGGTCGAACTTTTTAACACATTCTAAAATTACCCGGAAAGCCACATTGACAAAGTTAAATAATCCGATCGATTCATCGAGTTCCCAATACAACCCCAGAACACTCAACTGTTGAGTCAAAATAAAAATACCCATAAAATATAAATCACAGAACTAGGAATTATGGTGAAAACATAATAGCACAAACCCCCTGTACGGCCGCGGAACCGCGGCCCAAGCAGCCTATTGCCGCGGTTCCGCGGTGGAATTAAGGGTTTAGGGGTTCATTTTTCACCACAATTCTTATAATTTCCTGCTGTATTTTTCAGGTATTTTTAATTCACAAAAATCCAAATTTTCAGAAACTTTCCAGAGAGCATTTTGATATTAGGGTTTCGGTTCGATCGGACTTCTAACTCCGTCTACGCATCGCCTAAGGCTCTAGATAGGCTCTGATACCACTGTAGGGTTCCTAGGCACACTAAGGAGGTCTCACAAGGCATCAACCATGCCAATTTCAAATTTTACGGGTGCCGAGAAACCCTAATACGGATCGTTAACTAGATTTTAGGCGAAAAGGAAACTAGTTAACAACTTAACTAAAAGAACGGAAATACAACCTTTGTAGATCCGGTCCTCCACCTCCATAGCTCCTCAATGAAGTCTCCTCGCTGTCCAAATCGAATCCCGGGCTCTAGCTGTAAGGTTCCTAGGCACTCTAATGAGGTCTCACAAGGCATCAACCATGCCAATTTTAAATTTTACGGTGCCGAGAAACCCTAATACGGATCGTTAGCTAGATGAATAGGCGAAACAAAGCAACTAGTTTACAACTAAACTAAAAGAACGGAAATACAACCTTTGTAGATCCGGTCCTCCACCTCCATGGCTCCGCGATGAAGCCTCCTCGCTGTACAAATCGGATCTTGGGCTCTAGCGTCGGCTTCATCGGAGAAAAAGCGGGCTAGGTCATCGACGACGATGCCGAAGATGATCTACGTCGAGGCATCGCTAGATCAAGCTCCACCTTAACCAAGCGATGAAAACTTGTGAAGGAAACACCCTATACTACTTGGCAAGAGGTAGAGGATGAAGAAATAGGAAGTGGGTTCACTTTAGAATTGGATTTCTCACTCATTTCATCAATCCACCATTGATGAAGTCAAGCTTCTTCAAGTGAAGAAGAAGAAGATGATAGAATAATGATAAGTAGTTTAAAAATAGAAAAGAAAATGAATTCTTATCATAATTGTAACCATGGTAAAGTGTAGAGAGCTAACTATAGTTAAATGAATGGTTAGGGTTAATGAGATGAAGACAAAAGGGTTTCTTTGGTCAAAGCTTCATGAAGCTTCAACAAGCTTCATGAAAGAAACCCTTTTGTTTTTCTTTTCTCTTGTCATTTCTTTTAATCCAAATTAAAAGATAAATGAAAGAATAAATGAAAACCCTAATCATTAACTAACCATGGTTTAATCTTTACACTTGACCAAGTTAACATGTATCATCAAACATGATACAATCAAGTGCACAAAATATATCACATATACAATGTGCACATCCGAGTGAGAAAATCCATCTTAAGTGAACCGATACTAGTTAATGCAAAGTAATATATCAAATATATAAATTATGCATTAAATCATTAAATCAACACTTGATTTAATGATCCGGTCATATCGCATATAACCGACTAATATCCAATGTATCGATTTATCGAATCAATCCTTGATTCGATAACTAGGTTATATCTCATACAACCATTCGATACATTTATCGCGAGAATGGAATACGGTATCACATACACGCATTATTCTCGGTCCCGCACATATCTCATATGCGCTCCTATTTCGTTTCGCTTGAGCCAGGAAACCTCTGTGTATGACTCTAAAGACTCGTCAATACGCCGGCAGCAGGTGATGATCATATCAAACACCCACAAGCCGCAAGCGGTCTGCTAAACGTAACGGCCATCCGGGTATTGAGCGATTAGAAGATCGACGAGCAAGCCCGCTCACACTCCAGTGAATCCAACCAGTAACACTTACAGTACAGTCCGGTCTGATCGTCTGATATGTCGCATATCTCGCCTAGGGGTGGTAAACGTCAGACCCCAATAGCTTGATAAGTCGTGTCGATATGAGGTTTATAACAATTCGAGAAACTGCTGGTAACACTTACCAGTAATTCTCAGCAACCCTAGCCAGGGATTTCCTGTTATAGCCAATCGAACACAGCGCAACATCAACCCCCTATACCGGGAGAGACGAATCCCCTCCTATCGCTCATTGCCTCCATGTGATTCGGGACTGTACCCAAAAACCACCGTTTTGCATGCCCTCTTGGACGTGGTAAGGTGGAAATCAAAGCACAGTGGGAACCACACAAGACTCTATGCCGATCTCGGGTCAACAGACTACTCTGTACCAGTGTCACCAGAGAACTGCCATCTGACGTAAGGTATAATACCATCTGGGAGTTCTCGGCGAGTCCGTCCAGTGTACCCAGTCTCCACTGAGCACCCGTATATCATCTCTGATGTCAAACACCAATGGATATGGGATCATCCATCGCCCATCTGTATGGGTCGAGAAGGTATACGCTAGTCTACTCTGGTGTATCGATGCCCCGTCTCGATACACCCACGACTAGGGACTTTGAAGGATGTACTTATGGACTACCATGTCCCCACTAGTATGATCTGCATCATAGTCCAGGTAGTCAAGTACACATCCTAAGGGCTTTACCAACATGTAACAGAGAGACAATCAGTATACACGTTAAGGTAAAGAGCAACCAGATAGCATACTATCATGTTGAGCAAGAAAGTCCTCCCTATATATGTCCCAGCATCCACTACTATATACATCCTATGTACAGTAATGGCCTCTAGGGCATACATATAACTAACAATCTCCCACTTGCACTAGGGCCATCTGTAGCAGTGGTTGTAGTATCTCATACTCAACCATCCCATAAAAGTCTCTCTCTGGGAAAAGGCCTTTGTGAGTGGATCCGCCGTGCTGTCCTCTGAGTCTACTCTCCTAACCTCGATCTCCTTGGAGATCAACCATCTCCATGATGAGGTAATACTGCCTTAGAATATGTCTGGATCACTGATGGGACGGACGTTCCTTGGCATAAGCCACAACTCCATTGTCACACATTGGGAGGAACTAAGTTCATCTCATGAACTAATATACACCCAGACAGCCTCTTTGGTAGCATCATAAGTAGCGACATATTCAGCCTTTAATTGTCTAGTATGCCACGGTATCTAGCTTGGAACTCTTCCAACATACCGTCCCTTTGCTGAGGGTAAAGACAATGCCTGCGACTGACATTCAGTCGTCTTTATCATCCTGGAACCCTTCAGTGATTCTCCCCAGGATCGATTGATACCATCTCACTACAACTAGTGAGAATCCTAACATCCAATTAGATCTATCTCATAGATCCAAAACCCAGGATTTAGGAGGTATCACTTTGATCCTATATGGAGAATCATTGTGATAAGCAGAGATTGACCGAGCGTAGCATAGGAAACTTCTTTCTTATCAAGAGTATGTCATCCACGTACTCTACGAGGATCGTCACCATACTCCCTACCACCTTTTTGTTTATACAAGGTTCATCTACCATTTTGATGATGTCAACTTCTTTGACTAATCCATCAAAACAGATGTTCCAACTCCGCGATACCTGCTTTATCCTATAAAGCATCTTGTACACGTTTCCGCTGCTCCCACTGTCTACGAAGCCCTCTGGCTGTGTACTTATAGACGTTCTCTTCTAAAACATCATTTAGAAAAGCAGTCATGGCACCCAACCGCCAGATATCGTAGTCATGGTATGTAGCCGTGGCAAGTAGGATCTGGATGGACTTAAGCATAGCCACTTGAAAAGGTTTCATCATTATCCAAGCCTGGTCGATGACGAAAAGCTTTAACAAGTCTAGCTTTGAAAGTCTCAACCTTTCCATCTACACCAAGTAATCTTCTCAAGATATACTTGCTCCTGATGGGGATTTAACCCTTCAGATATAGCAACCAAAGTCCATACTTTGTTGGTGTACATGGATTCTGTTGGATATATGTATGCCCTAGAGGCCATTATGTGATAGTGGATGTATCTATACATGTATATATATATATTCAGTTTGCATTCTTGCTCGACATGATAGTATGCTATCTGGTTCTTCTTTATCTGACATGTTTATTTGATCATGCTTTTATTCATTCATACATGCTGATAAAGCCCTGAGGATACCGGCTTGACTACTCTGATTATGATGGAGATCATACTAGTGGGACATCTGTAGTCTATAAGCATATCCTGGAACGTCCCTAGTCGTAGGTATATCGAGATGGGGCATCGATATACCAGAGTAGACTAGCGTATATGATACTAGACCCATACGATGGGCGATGGATGTTCCCACATTCATCGATGTTTGACATCAAGATCATACACGGGTGCTCAGTGGTGACTGGGTACACTGGACGGACTCGCCGAGAACTCCTATATGGAATTATATCTATCGTCGGATAGCAGTTCTCAGGTGACACTGGTACAGGTTAGTCTGTAGACCCGAGATCGTCATAGAGCCTTGTGTGTTCTCCCACTGTACTTTGATTGCCACCCTACCACGGCTCTACTGAGTCGTGCAAACAGGTGGCCGTTGGGTACAGTCCCGAGACACACGAAGGCAATGAGCGATAGGAGGGGTTTCGTCTCTCCCGGTATTGGGAGTTGATGCTGTGCTGTGCTCGACTGGTTATAACAGCAAGTCCCTGGCCAGGGCTGCTGAGATTTGCTGATAAGTGTTATCAGTAGTTTCTCGATCTGTTATAGACCATTCACCGACGCGACTTATTGAGTTATTGGGGTCGACGTGACCATCCCTAGGCTCGATATGCAGCATATCTGACGAAGAGACCGGACTGTACGGTAGTGTTGCCGGATGGCTCGACGGGAGTTGTAGCAGGTTCGCTTGTTGTCTTCTGATCGTTCAATACCCGGGTGGCCGTTACGTTTAGCTGACCTCTTGCGGCTTGAGGGCACTTGATATGATCATTACCCTCTGCCGGCGTATTGACGAGTCTTAGAGTCCCACAGAGGAGTTACCCAGTCCAGGCGAAACGTTGTGGTGCGCATATGCGATATGCGCATGCACCCGATTGAAATGTGCGTATATGATATCGAATATTGATCGGGTGAACTGCTTTTGGTGGGGTCATATGAGATATGACCGGATTGATAAATCAAGTGTTGATTTATCATTTAACCATTAGTTTTCTCACTCAAAACCTTTCTAGGGTTTGATGGATGTATGCATGCGTGCATGTGTTTCTATTTTTCTTTTCTAGTTTCTTGCACATGAAGATGTGCATACATGTACACATACATACATCAAACCATCATGGTTGATTATATATGGAAATGGTGGCAATATAAGCCTCACACCATAGATTAAACAATGGATAATTATTTAATTTTGGTTTTAAAAGAAAATGAAAAAGGAAATGATAATTATGCTAGTTTCTACATACTTCTTTTAACCTAACCATTCTCACCCACCACTTAACCATGGTTATCTTTTCCTTTATCATTCTAAACCCAAGTTAAAATTAATCATCTATTATTTAATCATGGTTGGAGTCAAGAAGGAATAAATATATATTGTGATATTCATTTCTTTTTCTTCTTAACAAAAAGAGTTATCTTTTTATCTCTTGATAATATTAGCCACCATCTTCATCTTCCTTCATCTTCTCCTCTCAAGATCTTTTCTAGTGAGTGAAATACAACAAAAGAAAGGTTTTTGAAGTGAGATCCAAAGCCACAACAACATTCTACACAAGCTTAGCCGTTTCGTTTAGAGTGTTATCTTCGGTTTGACGAAGTAGCGAGCTTGGACGGATATCTCCGCGGTGGATCATCGTGGACACAAAGGGAGTTCAAGAGGACCTCGTCTCAACACTAAAGAGCCTAAGGAGCGAAGCAAAAACGGGAGCTACAAAGGTTGTAGTCTTCAAACCCTAACTTTTGTTAGCTTTAAGTTTTGTAAACCCTAATTTTCTAGGATCTATCCTTTGCATGTTAGTTTAGCACCTTAAAAATTAAAACTTTGGGTCATGTGATGCTTCAAAACTCTTCATTGGGTGCTATACTAACCTTACATTGGTATCAGAGCCGACCTAGAACATTAGGCGACGTTTTTACGAAGAGAAAACCCCGATCGGACAAAAATACCGTTTCTTTAGGTGCTCTCTGGAAATTTTCTAAAAATTGACATTTTGCAGAATTAAAAATATCTAAAAATCACAGCAGGAAAATATAAGGATTACGACGAAAAAATTATCAAATGAACAGTAAGAACCGCCGCGGAAAGGCGGCCTAAGCTTGCTTAGGCCGCGCTTCCGCGGCCATTTATATATATTATTTGTTAATTTTTCTTCTGTAATTCGTTAAACTGCTTGTATATTATTCTGGATATTTTTGATCTGTATTCAGTTTAGAAAAATTCTGGAGATATTTTTGGATTCATCGGTTCGATCGGGACTTTCATTTCGTAGCTTTTCCGGGTAAACTAGAAAGTATTGAAGTGTTTGAACGAGTATTATTTACTCACTATTCACGGGGTTTAAATAATTTGGAAATACGTGCAAGTCTTTTTGCGGTGGTCCCTCTAGAAGACAACAAACCTTAACTCGATTATGTGACCGTCTTGAACTACCCTTTGAACCCTCGGGTTTGGGGCAGTACGGCGTGCCACATGTGAGGCGTTGGCTTGACCCTTCTACGGCTGGACCGCCGCTACTGTGTCACACTCCAAATTTTTTGAACCCTGCTCAAGTGTTGAGCTTTAGTGAATCTTGGGTGCTTGATTGTTCGTTCGAAAACTTTAATACTGTCTGTTTGTCTGGAATGTGATACAATATGTGGAATTCATATGGTTTAGGTATGAAGTACGGAATATGTGATATTTCGTATCTATGATGTCTAAAGAGAATCTGGATTCCAAATATTGTAGTTTTACACTTTCTTTTCTGTGACCGTAAGTGTAGTATGTTAGATATCGCTGGTTTCGTTGCTATACATCAACGACAATCGGGGTACGCATACTTACTTACGTTGATGATATATGATATTATGTGTTGCTGAGATATGATGTGCAGGATTGTCGCGATCGAATAGCCCGGGGGTTTTTGTGAGATGAGAGTTTTGTATTTTCATTCATGTAAATTCAAATGTAATGTAATATTCTTTTATTTGGGGCACTTCCAGGTTGCGGTTGTGTCACCAGTGTTGTATATTATTTACTTTTCCGCATTAGGATGGACCCAAGGAGGAGAGCACAGGTGACCGGGTTCTGGGGTTCAGTGGGAGGCCATCTCGAGGAGTCGAGACCGGGTCTCCTAAACTCCAGGATTGGTAGGGTCACTTGCCGCTCTCGTAGGGGTCCAGGGTGTGGGCTTGGCTATTCATCGCGACTGTGGAATCCGTATTTTCTATTCTGGCTAAATACTAAATACGGACGTCCTAGTATATCCCACGTTATATCTATATTTCTGCTGCCTGTGTTCTGTGATATCTGAGACGAATGACATATTATATATATGATATATAGTAGACGTTGCTTATGTTTTACACCCGCGCTAGTCCCGTCCCGGTATGCCGTTAGTTAAGTAACCTAACGGTGCATAACGGAAATTGCGGCGAATGCGGATGGCATAAGCGTACGCGTTATTTTCGTTTCTTTTCTGTGATTGGCTTAAGGACTTAAATGATGGGATTACATTAATGTGATTAATGTAAAGAAAATAAACCTAAAAAGATGTTGTAGAATCGGATTTAAAAACTACTCGGCTATTTATGAAAAAGCTACATTTCAAAACTGCGGAGCTTAAGCCACTCCTTTTGAAAAACTGTTTGATTCTACAACGATATCAAGTTCAAAGCGTTAAAGATTTTCTTAAAAATCATTCGCAACCCTCCGTCATTTTAGGAAGTAGAGTACTTAGTATTCGTGCTACGTTTGTTGACTTTAGTTAAGGCGTAGTGTACGGTAGCTAAGTGATGTCTTCCTACACTGCATATGATGCAGATTAATTAGGACATTCATGCGACTTTGTTGACCATAGTTAAGGGTCATATGGGTGGGTCTAATTAATCAAGAAATGACGGGTAGAACTTGACTGATACTTATGATTTGTTGACCATAGTTAAGGTCATAAGTGCTAGGGGTAAAAATTACATCGGGAATTTCAAGTGTTGAAATTTGCAATGAGATTGCATACCTTCCATATGATGGTTGGATCCCGATCCCACTGTGGGCAATAGTTGCTCCTAGGAGAGTTTTGCAGTTTACAATTAGCTAACTCATTAGGTGTCTAGAAAGGTGTTAACGGGGCTCCGCCTCTGGGAAAACGAGGTTTACTCTAATTAGGTCCGTGCGAAAGCACGGGGAACCTCCCTCAAAGTACCGACACTGGCCTGGCTGAAAGGTTAGCGAAGTTGTAGACTGTAATTAATCCTGGCTAGTTTTTCTTTTTAAGGTTTGAAAGAAAAACTTGATAAAAAGCAGTGGGAAACATCGATTAGACAAGATAATAAACCAATCTAACCTATGCAAGAGCTTTCGCTGAGTGTATTCTTTTCTCTCTCTTAATGGCAGATACCAATGACTGGACTTAAGCTTCTACTAGATAAAAACAAACTGAACGGGACCAACTATAAAGACTGGCTAAGGAATCTGAAGATCGCCTTGACTTATGATAAAGTATCATATGTCCTCAAGGCTTCAGCCCCGCCCGTCCCAGGCCCAAAATCCTCAGTTGCGGACATAGAAGTCCGCAAGACATGGGACGCTGACTGTGCCACGGCCACATGCCTCGCGCTTGCATCGATGGATAACACACATCAAAAGCAGCACGAGGACATGGACATTCACGGGATACTGCTCCATACAAAGGAGTTGTATGGGGAGCAGTCCCGCGTATTACGATACGAGGCATCAAAGAAACTGTTTCACATGCGGATGGCCCCTGGCACACCAGTAGCAGACCATGTTTTGAAGATGATAGCTCTTATAGAAGAGCTTGAGGACCTCGGATGGACTATGGACAATGAACAATATATAGATATTATTCTGCAGTCCCTCCCCTCCACCTTCGCTTAGTTCATAGTGAACTTCAACATGCATGGCATGGAGAAGGACCTCCCTGAACTCCTTAATATGTTAAGGAGTGCAGAGAGCACTATGAAGTCAGCAAAGACTCCCGTTATGACGATTGGACAGTCTTCTTCTTCTCGCCCAAAAGCTAAGGCCAAGGGAAAGAAAAAGAAGAAACCCACTAATCCTAAGGGCGGAGTCAAAAAGGTGAAGGGAAAGGGAAAGTCCACGGCTGGAGACTCAGGGAAAGGCGAGTGTTTTCATTGCCACAAGACAGGACATTGGAAGCGCAACTGCACGGAGTACCTAAGTCTTAAGAAGAAGCATGGTGATGCTTCTGCTTCAGGTGCGTTTGTGACTGAAAACTGTTTTTCTATAAACTCTGCTTCCTGGGTATTGGATACCGGTTCAGGTTCTCACATTTGCAATTCTATGCAGGGGCTGAGAAATAGCAAGGTTTTGAAGACAGGTGACCATACTCTCCGCGTTGGAAATGGTTCCAATGTACATACAGTCGCAGTGGGAGAGTATCACTTGGGGTTGCCGTCTGGATGTATTTTGATTTTGAATCCATGTTATTTTGTACCTGATATGCTATGTAATATAATATCCGTATCTTTGTTGGACAATGAAGGATATAATTTTGTGTTGCAGAACAATGTTATGAACATTCACCTAAATCAAATGTTGGTTGGGTATGGTACACTTAATAACGGAATATATGTCCTAAATCAACACACAGTTTTCAGTATACAACACACTAATAAAAGAAAAATTTCAGAATTAAATGAAGCTTTTCTTTGGCACTGTAGACTTGGTCATATTAACGAAACAAGACTAAACAAGTTACATAAAGATGGATATTTAAACTCTTTTGAATATAAATCTTATGCGACTTGCCAGTCTTGTATCAAGGGTAAAATGACCAAAACTCCGTTTACTGGACACGGAGAAAGAGCTACTTAGCTCCTGGGCCTCATACATAGTGATGTATGTGGGCCAATGTCTACACAAGCTAGAGGCGGTTTTTCATACTTCATTACATTCACCGACGATTTCTCAAGATTCGGTCATGTATTTTTATTAAAGCACAAGTCCGAAGCTTTCGAGAAATTCATTGAATATAAACAAGAAGTAGAAAAACAAACCGGCTTGAGTATTAAGATGCTTCGATCAGATCGAGGTGGAGAGTATCTCAGTACAGAATTTGCAAACTTCCTAAAAGAGAATGGGATTCTCTCTCAGCTCACTCCTCCTTACACACCACAGCACAACGGTGTGTCAGAACGACGGAATAGGACCCTATTAGATATGGTCTGGTCCATGATGAGTGATGCTGAGTTACCAGTCTCGTTTTGGGGGCATGCGTTGGAGACTGCAGCGTTTCTGCTAAACAGGGTTCCGACCAAAGCCGTGTCTACCACGCCATATGAGATATGGAATGGGAAGAGACCATCTCTTAAGAGAATTAAGATTTGGGGTTGCCCGGCCTATGTTAAAAAGCAGAATCCGGACAAACTCGAGACACGGTCAGTCATGTGTAACTTTGTGGGATATCCAAAGAATTCTTATGGATATCTGTTCTACCACAAAGAGGAACAAAAGGTGTTTGTTTCTCAGTATGCCACATTCTTGGAAAAAGAGTTTTTCACAGATAAAGATGATGGCAAGGTAGTAGATCTGGAAGAGGTTCTGGAGACACAAACTACAAATGACGATTTGGTTGAACCGGCTGTTGCAACAGAAACTGAAGAACCTCGGCCACTCCGTAGGTCTGGTAGGACTTCTCGCCCACCGGAGAGGTACTACGGTTTCCTCATTGATGGTGACAGAGAAGACTGTATCATGGAAGATGATGATCCTACCAGTTTTCAGCAAGCTATCACGAGTGGTGACTCTGTGAAGTGGCTGGATGCCATGAGATCCGAAATGGAGTCTATGTACACTAACAAAGTATGGACTTTGGACGTTGTACCCCCTGGGGTAAAACCTGTAGGGTGCAAATGGATCTTTAAAAGAAAGATTGGTGTGGATGGGCAGGTAGAGACCTATAAGGCAAGACTTGTGGCGAAAGGTTTTCGTCAAAGACCAGGTTTGGACTATGACGAAACTTTTTCGCCCGTAGCCATGCTTAAATCTATTCGGATCCTACTTGCTATTGCTGCTCACTACGACTATGAAATCTGGCAGATGGACGTTAAAACAGCATTCCTAAATGGAGATTTAGAAGAATGTGTTTATATGGATCAGCCGGAGGGCTTCATTGACAGTGGGAGCAGCGAGAAAGCATGTAGATTGCTTAAATCCATATATGGGTTAAAGCAGGCATCTCGGAGTTGGAACATCTGTTTCGATGATGTTATCAAAGAGTTTGATTTCATCAAAAATCCAGATGAACCTTGTGTTTATAGGAAGGCTGTAGGAAGAGCTGTCACATTCCTCGTATTGTACGTGGATGACATTCTTCTGATAGGAAATGATATTCCTATGCTACAGTCGGTCAAATCATTCTTATCACTAAGGTTCTCCATGAAGGACCTGGGTGATGCCACATACATCCTGGGCATAAGGATCTATAGGGATAGATCCAAAAAGTTATTGGGACTGTCCCAAACCAGGTACATCAACACCATCCTAAAGAGGTTTAGTATGGAAGACTCCAAGCGGGGTGCCTTACCCGCTTGCCATGGAGTCACTCTCTCCAAGGATTCTTGTCCAAAGACCGATGAAGAGAGAGCTCGCATGAGCATTATACCTTATGCTTCGGCAGTAGGATCTATAATGTATGCGATGTTATGTACACGCCTAGATGTAGCTTATGCACTTAGTGTTGTAAGCAGGTATCAATCCAACCCAGGGGAGAACCACTGGACAGCTGTGAAGAACATTCTTAAGTACTTACGAAGGACTAAAGAATTGTTCTTGGTGTATGGTAATAAAGATCTCCAAATGGAGGCCTTTACCGATTCGAGCTTCCAGAGCGATAAGGATGACAGCAAATCTATCTCAGGGTTTGTATTTACCCTCAATGGAGGGGCGGTAAGTTGGAAGAGTTCCAAACAAGATACCGTTGCAGACTCTACGATGGAAGCTGAGTACATTGCTGCAAATGATGCCGCCAAGGAAGCTGTCTGGATGAAAAAGTTCGTCTCAGCGCTAGGAGTAGTTCCAACCATTATTGATCCAATACCTTTGTATTGTGACAATAATGGGGCAATGGCGTTAGCCAAGGAGCCCAGATCCTATCAGCGGTCCAGACATATCCTGAGGCGCTTTCATTTGATCCGGGAGATTGTAGATCGCCGCGAGATCGAGATTAAGAGAGTAGACACAAAGAACAACGCCGCGGATCCATTCACCAAGGCTCTCCCTCAGCCGCAGCATGAGCGACTTTTTGAGATGTTGGGTATGAGATACGCCAATAACTGGCCTTAGTGCAAGTGGGAGATTGTTGGATATATGTATGCCCTAGAGGCCATTATGTGATAGTGGATGTATCTATACATGTATATATATATATTCAGTTTGCATTCTTGCTCGACATGATAGTATGCTATCTGGTTCTTCTTTATCTGACATGTTTATTTGATCATGCTTTTATTCATTCATACATGCTGATAAAGCCCTGAGGATATCGGCTTGACTACTCTGATTATGATGGAGATCATACTAGTGGGACATCTGTAGTCTATAAGCATATCCTGGAACGTCCCTAGTCGTAGGTATATCGAGATGGGGCATCGATATACCAGAGTAGACTAGCGTATATGATACTAGACCCATACGATGGGCGATGGATGTTCCCACATTCATCGATGTTTGACATCAAGATCATACACGGGTGCTCAGTGGTGACTGGGTACACTGGACGGACTCGCCGATAACTCCTATATGGAATTATATCTATCGTCGGATAGCAGTTCTCAGGTGACACTGGTACAGGTTAGTCTGTAGACCCGAGATCGTCATAGAGCCTTGTGTGTTCTCCCACTGTACTTTGATTGCCACCCTACCACGGCTCTACTGAGTCGTGCAAACAGGTGGCCGTTGGGTACAGTCCCGAGACACACGAAGGCAATGAGCGATAGGAGGGGTTTCGTCTCTCCCGGTATTGGGAGTTGATGCTGTGCTGTGCTCGACTGGTTATAACAGCAAGTCCCTGGCCAGGGCTGCTGAGATTTGCTGATAAGTGTTATCAGTAGTTTCTCGATCTGTTATAGACCATTCACCGACGCGACTTATTGAGTTATTGGGGTCGACGTGACCATCCCTAGGCTCGATATGCAGCATATCTGACGAAGAGACCGGAATGTACGGTAGTGTTGCCGGATGGCTCGACGGGAGTTGTAGCAGGTTCGCTTGTTGTCTTCTGATCGTTCAATACCCGGGTGGCCGTTACGTTTAGCTGACCTCTTGCGGCTTGAGGGCACTTGATATGATCATTACCCTCTGCCGGCGTATTGACGAGTCTTAGAGTCCCACAGAGGAGTTACCCAGTCCAGGCGAAACGTTGTGGTGCGCATATGCGATATGCGCATGCACCCGATTGAAATGTGCGTATATGATATCGAACATTGATCGGGTGAACTGCTTTTGGTGGGGTCATATGAGATATGACCGGATTGATAAATCAAGTGTTGATTTATCATTTAACCATTAGTTTTCTCACTCAAAACGTTTCTAGGGTTTGATGGATGTATGCATGCATGCATGTGTTTCTATTTTTCTTTTCTAGTTTCTTACACATGAAGATGTGCATACATGTACACATACATACATCAAACCATCATGGTTGATTATATATGGAAATGGTGGCAATATAAGCCTCACACCATAGATTAAACAATGGATAATTATTTAATTTTGGTTTTAAAAGAAAATGAAAAAGGAAAGGATAATTATGCTAGTTTCTACATGCTTCTTTTAACCTAACCATTCTCACCCACCACTTAACCATGGTTATCTTTTCCTTTATCATTCTAAACCCAAGTTAAAATTAATCATCTATTATTTAATCATGGTTGGAGTCAAGAAGGAATAAATATATATTGTGATATTCATTTCTTTTTCTTCTTAACAAAAAGAGTTATCTTTTTATCTCTTGATAATATTAGCCACCATCTTCATCTTCCTTCATCTTCTCCTCTCAAGATCTTTTCTAGTGAGTGAAATACAACAAAAGAAAGGTTTTTGAAGTGAGATCCAAAGCCACAACAACATTCTACACAAGCTTAGCCGTTTCGTTTAGAGTGTTATCTTCGGTTTGACGAAGTAGCGAGCTTGGACGGATATCTCCGCGGTGGATCATCGTGGACACAAAGGGAGTTCAAGAGGACCTCGTCTCAACACTAAAGAGCCTAAGGAGCGAAGCAAAAACGGGAGCTACAAAGGTTGTAGTCTTCAAACCCTAACTTTTGTTAGCTTTAAGTTTTGTAAACCCTAATTTTCTAGGATCTATCCTTTGCATGTTAGTTTAGCACCTTAAAAATTAAAACTTTGGGTCATGTGATGCTTCAAAACTCTTCATTGGGTGCTATACTAACCTTATAGATTCCATCTCAGATCACTAAGCATCCAGCCATTCTTACAGAGTCCCACTCCTGATGGCCAGTTCGAAACTAGTTGGGTCATCATCTCATGATGCCATCCTCGTTCCCACTGTCATTGAGAAACCGAAGTATCTCTCAGGTGGGTGAGGAACCCTACTAGATCGGCGGAGAGGCTGAGGTTCGTTGGAATCTACTGAATCCTTTGGTTCTATCAAATCATCAGCTGCAGTTTGTATGGCTGGAACATTTCCAGTTCTACATAACAGACCTTGCCTCGAGTTTGTCCGGATTTTGCTTTTAGACATAGGCCGGACAACCCCAAATCTTAACTAGCTTAAGACATGGGCTCTTCCCATACCATATCACATATGAAGCGGGAGGCAATTGATTTGATTGGAACCCTATTCAATAGGTATGCAACTTCTCAATCGCATAACTCCCAAAAGGAAATAGGAAACTCAGTGGTACTCATCATAGAGCACACCTTATCACATAGGGTGCTATTGCTCCGCCCCGATATGCCATTGTGCTATGGTGTATTCGGAGGAGTAATGCTGAGAGAGAATCTCATTCTCCTTTAGAATAATCCAGGATTTCCGTGCTCAAGTATTCTCATCCTTGATCACATCAAAGGACATAATACTTATACCCATATATTGGTTCTCTACTTCTAACTTATATTCTGTGAATATCTCAAAAGGGTCGGACTTGTGTTTCAACAGGAACATATGTCTGAATCTCGAGAGATCATCAAGGAATGTAACGAAGTACAAAGAACCAGTCCTGGCATATGTAGACAGGGGACCTTACATACATCAACATGTATCATCCCAAGAGTTTACTAACTCTTTCTCTGCTTCCAGTAAACAGAGCTATGGTCATCTAATCTTTGTGACATGACTGGCAAGTTTCACAAGATGTAAATTCAAACTGATTTAAATATGCATCTAAAATGTAACTTCAGCCAGTCGGGTCGCATTGATATGACCCAGTCTACAATGTCTCAAGAAGGATTCGTTCATATCTGAACTCTTCCTCTTGTGTGTGTTCCGTATACAAAAGAACTGTAGTTTGATTTAGAACATCAATGCTTTTAGATAACGTGCCTGAACCGATCAACTTTTGATATAGGAAATGTTCAAAACATTATCCAACAATACAAAATTATATCCTTTCTTTACTAATAAAGAGACTGATATGATTTTGTATATCAGGTTCGGTATCTAATAACATTCGTTCAGAATCAATGTATTTGGAATACAGGGTGACAGTGACCAACAGACTTGGCTGCAACACTTGCCCCGTTTTCTGCCTCATGAAACTTATCACCCGTTCTCAGTTCTCTACCTAGCAGTAGCCCTATGTAACAGATTACATATCTGGGTTCCTGATCTGGTATCACATACCCAGGACGTAGAGGATACAGAGAAACAGTTCTTTGTGATGAACACACCCGAAGATGATGCATCAGCATGCACTCTCTTCGTTTGGGCGGCACGGGAATTCTGGTAATCCCCAATTTCCTGCTCTGTCTTATAACAATTATAAGGTGGAGCGGGACCAACGTTCCCCAGCTCAGTATAACAAGCGGGTTCGGTCAATATATCCGTTTTATTATCTTGATTAAGGCATGATATGGTCGCTACCTGGAGAGAGAGAGAGAAGAAAACACTCAGCGTGCGCTCTTGCAAGAATAGATTGGTTATTATTTTATCTAATCAGGATGGCTCCCACTGCTTTTTATCAAATCTTCCTTCAAACCCTAAAAGAAAAGACTAGCCGGGATTAATTACACACTACAAGTTCGCCAATCTTTCAGCCAGGCTAGTGTCGGTACTTTGAGGGAGGTCCCCCGTGCTTTCGCACGAACCTAATTAATGTAAACCTCGTTTTCCCAGAGGCGAAATCTCGTTAACACCTTTCTAGACACCTACTTGATCGGCTAATTATAATGTGTAAAACTCTCCCAGGAGTAACTCTTACTCGCAGCGGGTATCGGGATCCAACTATCTCATAGAAGGTATGCAATCTCATTGCAAATTTCAACACTTGAAATTCCCGATAATTTTTTTGCCCCTAGCGTCCTATGACCTTGACGGAGGCCAAACTACTCATAGTCCGCTAGTCAAGTTCAACCCGTACATTTCTTGATTGAATTAAACCCACCCGCACGACCCTTGACGGAGGCCAAACAACGCCGTACGAATACCCTAATCCAATCGCATCATATGCTAGCAGATAAGCACTAGTTAGCTACCGTACACTACGCCTTGACGGAGGCCAAACTACCGCAGCACGAATACTAACTAGTACTTATCTGAAATGACGGAGGGCTACGACAGGTTTTTCTGAAAACCTATTGCGTAATGAACTCGATATCGTTGTAGAATCAAATGATTTTAAAAATGGAGTGCTTTTGAGGCTTTTCTAGTTTTGCTAAAGGGGTCACTCCCGGTGAAGGGATCGTCGGCCCTTTCCTCATCGAATAAGGTGCGGGATATATCATATATATCACTGTGCAAAGCAAAACACTTAAAAGCAATCAAAAGACAAACCGAGTGTGTAGCATCTGCCAGTTATTGCTAAAGGAGTCACTCCCGGTGAAGGGATCTCGGTCCTTTCCTCATCGAATAAGGTGCAGGATATATCACATATACCGCTGTGTAAAGCAAGAACTGTAGCTACCTGTTTTATTTTGAAATTCAATTCTACAACATCTTAGGTTTCTTTTATTTCATCAATCTCATTAATGAAGTCCCATCATTTAAGTACCTAAACATCACAGATAAATACGACGTACATTTATGCCATCCGCATTCGCTTCGATGTCCCCTCGTGCACCATTAGGTTAGGTAACTAACGGCAGAGCAGGGCAGGGCTAGCGCAGGTGTAAAACATAAGTAACATCTATATAATATATCATATATACTATATACTGTATCTATCACAGAACATCACATGATCACATCACAGATATCGCAGCAGAAGAATCATATGAAATATTGGATATACTAGGACGTCCGTGTTTTCAATACGAGCCAGTATAAAACACGGATTCCACGGTCGTGATGAATAGCCAAACCCACACCCCAAGACCCCTACGAGAGCGACAAGCAACCCTACCAATTCTAGAGTTAGGAGACCCGGACTCGACTCCTCGAGTTGGTCTCCCACTGGACTCCAGAACCCGGTTACTTGTGCTCCCCTCCTTGGGTCTATCCTAGTGCGGAAAATAAAATAATATACAAACGGTGACATCTTCCGCAACCTGGAAGTGCCCCAATAAAAGAATATTACATACAAGTTTTTTTTACATGAATGAAAATGAAAAACACTCATCTCACATAAAAAAAACCCGGCTATTCAAACACGACGATCCAATATAACATATCTAGCAACACATAACATCACATGTCATCAACGTAAGTAAATATGCGCATCCCAATTGTCGTTGACATATAGCAACGAAACCGGCGATATCACATATTACACTTACGGTCACAGAAAAGAAAGTGTAAAACTACAACAGTTGGAATCCGCAACTGCTTTAGACATCGCATGCCTAGCCAAATGAAATACTTAGACATCGCATGCCTAACAATTATAAACCCCGCATTTTAGTCTCATTATCGAAAACAGTTTTCAATATCAAGTCGGGCAATTCAACAAGATTCCCGGCATCATGATCGAATGCTCGTCGCAAACTTTAGTAGGCGGCTGCACCCCTGATACCGTCGACGAAGTGCACCAAGGCGGAACACCGCTACCGTGAGCACCCAAACGGATGCTTTCGGCGTCGGGGTTCTCCTACAGTCACTTGGTCGGGGCTATGGGGCGAGGCTGTCTATTAAGTTTACCCGGCGAGTATCCGCGTACGCTACGTGATTGCGACGGACTTTTGATCACATCAAAATTCCGTGGTAACCGATCAAGTGAGACTAAAGTGCTATGTTTATAACATTCATTCGGTTATCTCATAACTAATTGTGAATTCCAATTATTGTATCCCATTCCAGATAAATAGAAAATGTTAAACTTTCCGATCGAACGTTCAAACACCCAAGTTTTCCCGATACAGATCAACTCATGAAATAAGTTCAAAGACATTCACTTCATGCCTCAGTACTAACGTTCCAGCCGTAGAAGGGTCAAGCCAACGCCTCACATGTGGCACGCCGTACTTCCCCAAACCCTAAGGTTCAAGGGGCAGTTCAAGACGGTCACATAATCGAGTTAAGGTTTGTTGTCTTCTAGAGGGACCATCGCGTTACTTGCACTACTTAGAACGTCGTTAAACAACGGAAAGATCCAACACTTGGAAATTTCCCGACAAGGGAAAAATTGGGTATTTATATCCGGTCGAACTTTTTAACATATTCAAAAATACCCGGAAAGCCACACAGACAAAATTTGATAATCCGATCGAATATACGAATCCCCAAAACAACCCCAGAAAATTCAACTCTTGAATAAAATATTAAAATTATCCAGAAAACACAGGAGTCAAATATAACAATTACTGTGCAAACAAAAGTCAAAGATTCAACATAACGGCCGCGGAACCGCCGCGCCACGTGGGGTAAGGCCGCAGTTCCGCGGCGGGTTGACGGAGTTAGGGCTCCGTTTTGCACAGTAATTCATAAAAAACCCTGCTTAATTTTCTGCATATTTTTAATATGGAAAAATCCAGATTTTTAAAAAATGGACAGAGAGCATTTTGGAAATGGGTTTCGGGTTCGTTCGGATTTCAAACGTCGTCTAGACTTCGCCTAAGACTCTAGCTAGGCTTTGATACCACTGTAGGGTTCCTAGGCACTCTATTGAGGTCTCACAAGGCATCAACCATGCTAATTTCAAATTTTACGGCGCCGAGAAACCCTAATACGGATCGTTGGCTAGATGAATAGGCGAAACAAAGCAACTAGTTTACAACTAAACTAAAAGAACGGAAATACAACCTTTGTAGATCCGGTCCTCCACCTCCATGGCTCCGCGATGAAGTCTCCTCGCTGTACAAATCGGATCTTGGGCTCTAGCGTCGGCTTCATCGGAGAAAAAGCGGGCTAGGTCATCGACGACGATGCCGAAGATGATCTACGTCGAGGCATCGCTAGATCAAGCTCCACCTTCACCAAGCGATGAAAACTTGTGAAGGAAACACCCTATACTACTTGGCAAGAGGTAGAGGATGAAGAAATAGGAAGTGGGTTCACTTTAGAATTGGATTTCTCACTCATTTCATCAATCCACCATTGATGAAGTCAAGCTTCTTCAAGTGAAGAAGAAGAAGAAGATGATGATAGAATTATGATAAGTTGTTTAAAAATAGAAAAGAAAATGAATTCTTATCATAATTGTAACCATGGTAAAGTGTAGAGAGCTAACTATAGTTAAATGAATGGTTAGGGTTAATGAGATGAAGACAAAAGGGTTTCTTTGGTCAAAGCTTCATGAAGCTTCAACAAGCTTCATGAAAGAAACCCTTTTGTTTTTCTTTTCTCTTTTCATTTCTTTTAATCCAAATTAAAAGATAAATGAAAGAATAAATGAAAACCCTAACCATTAACTAACCATGGTTTAATCTTTACACTTGACCAAGTTAACATGTATCATCAAACATGATACAATCAAGTGCACAAAATATATCACATATACAATGTGCACATCCGAGTGAGAAAATCCATCTTAAGTGAACCGATACTAGTTAATGCAAAGTAATATATCAAATATATATAATTATGCATTAAATCATTAAATCAACACTTGATTTAATGATCCAGTCATATCGCATATAACCGACTAATATCCAATGTATCGATTTATCGAATCAATCCTTGATTCGATAACTAGGTTATATCGCATACAACCATTCGATACATTTATCGCGAGAATGGAATACGGTATCACATACATGCATTATTCTCGGTCCCGCACATATCTCATATGCGCTCCTATTTCGTTTCGCTTGAGCCAGGAAACCTCTGTGTAGGACCCTAAAGACTCGTCAATACGCCGGCAGCAGGTGATGATCATATCAAACACCCACAAGCCGCAAGCGGTCTGCTAAACGTAACGGCCATCCGGGTATTGAGCGATCAGAAGATCGACGAGCAAGCCCGCTCACACTCCAGTGAATCCAACCAGTAACACTTACAGTACAGTCCGGTCTGATCGTCTGATATGTCGCATATCTCGCCTAGGGGTGGTAAACGTCAGACCCCAATAGCTTGATAAGTCGTGTCGATATGAGGTCTATAACAATTCGAGAAACTGCTGGTAACACTTATCAGTAAATCTCAGCAACCCTGGCCAGGGATTTCCTGTTATAGCCAATCGAACACAGCGCAACATCAACCCCCTATACCGGGGGAGACGAATCCCCTCCTATCGCTCATTGCCTCCATGTGATTCGGGACTGTACCCAAAAACCACCGTTTTGCATGCCCTCTTGGACGTGGTAAGGTGGAAATCAAAGCACAGTGGGAACCACACAAGACTCTATGACGATCTCGGGTCAACAGACTACTCTGTACCAGTGTCACCAGAGAACTGCCATCTGACGTAAGGTATAATACCATCTGGGAGTTCTCGGCGAGTCCGTCCAGTGTACCCAGTCTCCACTGAGCACCCGTATATCATCTCTGATGTCAAACACCAATGGATATGGGATCATCCATCGCCCATCTGTATGGGTCGAGAAGGTATACGCTAGTCTACTCTGGTGTATCGATGCCCCGTCTCGATACACCCACGACTAGGGACTTTGAAGGATGTACTTATGGACTACCATGTCCTCACTAGTATGATCTGCATCATAGTCTAGGTAGTTAAGTACACATCCTAAGGGCTTTACCAACATGTAACAGAGAGACAATCAGTATACACGTTAAGGTAAAGAGCAACCAGATAGCATACTATCATGTTGAGCAAGAAAGTCCTCCCTATATATGTCCCAGCATCCACTACTATATACATCCTATGTACAGTAATGGCCTCTACGGCATACATATAACAAACACTAGCGTCAGCTTCATCGGAAAAATGGGCGGGCTAGGTCATCGACTACGATGCCAAAGATGATCTACGTCGAGGCATCACAAGATCAAGCTCCCACTTCACCAAGTCATGAAACTTGTGAAGAAAACACCCTATACTACTTGGCAAGTGGTAGAGGATGAAGAAATAGGAAGTGGGTTCACTTTAGAATTGGATTTCTCACTCATTTTCTCAAGTTGCCATTGATGGAGGCAAGCTTCTTCTTGAAGAAGAAGAAGAAGATGAAAAATGTTATGATTATCATATTCTAAAATAGAAAATAAAATGTATACTTATCATAATCCAACCATGGTCAAGTGTAGAGAATAAACTAGGGTTAGGTCAATGGTTAGGGTTAAGCATGAAGACAAAAATGGTGACTTAGTCAAAGCTTCATGAAGCTTCAACATGCATCCAAAGAAAGCCACCATTTTTCTTTTCTTTTGCCAAAAAGAAATAAATAAATAAATGAATAAATAGATATGAAAAACAAAACCCTAACCATTTAAATAACCATGGTTTAATCTTTACACAAACTCAAGTAAGCATGTATCATCAAACATGATACAATCAAGTGCACAAAAGTATATCACATATACGACTTGTGAACTTCAAGTGAGAAAATCCATTTAAAGTGAACCAATACTAGTTAATGCAAAGTAATATATCAAATATATAATTATGTATTAAATCATTAAATCAACACTTGATTCAATGATCCGGTCATGTCGCACACAACCGACTAGTATACAATGTATCGTTTTATCGAATCAATCCTTGATTCGATAACTAGGTTATATCGCATACAACCATTCGACACATTCATCGCGAGAATGAAATACTGTATCACATACACGCATTATTCTCGGTCCCGCACATATCTCATATGCGCTCCTATTTCGTTTCGCTTGAGCCAGGAAACCTCTGTGTAGGACTCTAAAGACTCGTCAATACGCCGGTAGCAGATGATGATCATATCAAACACCCACAAGCCGCAAGCGGGCTGCTAAACGTAACGGCCACCCAGGTATTGAGCGATCAGAAGATCGACGAGCAAGCCCGCTAACACTCCTGTGAATCCAACCAGTAACACTTACCGTACAGTCCGGTCTCGTCGTCTGATATGTCGCATATCTCGCCTAGGGGTGGTAAACGTCAGACCCCAATAGCTCGATAAGTCGTGTCGATATGAGGTCTATAACAATTCGAGAAACTACTGGTAACACTTACCAGTAAATCTCAGCAACCCTGGCCAGGGATTTCCGTTTATAGCCAATCGAACACAGCGCAACATCAACCCCCTATACCGGGAGAGACGAATCCCCTCCTATCGCTCATTGCCTCCATGTGATTCGGGACTGTACCCAAAAGCCACCGTTTTGCACGCCCTCTTGGACGTGGTAAGGTGGAAATCAAAGCACAGTGGGAACCACACAAGACTCTATGACGATCTCGGGTCAACAGACTACTCTGTACTAGTGTCACCAGAGAACTGCCATCTGACGTAAGGTATAATACCATCTGGGAGTTCTCGGCGAGTCCGTCCAGTGTACCCAGTCTCCACTGAGCACCCGTATATCATCTCTGATGTCAAACACCAATGGATATGGGATCATCCATCGCCCATCTGTATGGGTCGAGAAGGTATACGCTAGTCTACTCTGGTATATCGATGCCCCGTCTCGATACACCCACGACTAGGGACCTTGAAGGATGTACTTATGGACTACCATGTCCCCACTAGTATGATCCGCATCATAGTCCAGGTAGTCAAGTACGCATCCTAAGGGCTTTACCAACATGTAACAGAGAGACAATCAGTGTACATGTTAAGGTGAAGATCAACCAGATAGCATACTATCATGTCGAGCAAGAAAGTCCTCCCTATATATGTCCCAGCATCCACTACAATATACATCCAATGTACAGTAATGGCCTCTAGGGCATACATATAACTAACAATCTCAGCGTTCTCTACACCTACAAACAAAATACCGTTAGAACGAACTGAATAAGGTTGCGAAATAAAAAGGAAGCAGCGACCCAAGACCTACCTGATGGGTTATCATCCAAAACCGCGAAGAAAGCATCACAAGGCGCAGCGGTTTCTTCGCTCTCCTTCAATGGAATAGTTTCGGCGCCTGTGGCTTTGTCCCTTGATTCAACAAGAGCCGTTATGACACTTGCGATGCCCGCCGATATCAAGGAGCCACAAGGGGAAAGAGTGGCGGTTTGGGCAGTCCTAGACTCCCGAGAGAGAGTAGCTGCTTCGAGCTCTATGGTCGCCGTCATCTCACCTGCAACCTCATCGCCAGGACTTGGCCCTGCAGGATATGGTATATAAGAATTTGAAGATCAAATTCTAATAAAAGACTCAGCGTTACGTTATCTTGGGGCGGCTTTTCGGTTTCTTCCCGAGCCGCACGCACAACCTGTCTATGCGCGGTAGACAGGGCAGCTGGAGCATCCTCTGAAGAAATAGCGACGGATGGAGTAGTGCTTGAACCTGCACCCACAGCCAAGCTAGCATCACGTTCCCTCGCCACACGCTTCATACGCTTCTTTTCGGTCTGAGTGGTGAGAAGCGATCTCCTCAAGACCTCCGTCAAAGGGAAGTCATCGTCCGAACCAAGCTCTGCCTCTAGAGCCGTTACGGCGTCCGTCATCGGCTGTTTAAGTGAAGCCTCTTGCAGTACTGGTGGGGGAGCTGGGTCTACAATAGCCGGCTCTGGAAGCGTTGCCGCATCACCGCTCGAGATCGGCACCGCACTTAGGATAACCCGCGTTAAGGTAGTCCCTGCAACAAAATAAAGGAGGGGGTCAGACTACAAATAAAGAAAAAGGGAATGAAGGCATA
Source organism: Agapanthus africanus (assembly GCA_030015575.1). Classification (NCBI taxonomy): domain Eukaryota; kingdom Viridiplantae; phylum Streptophyta; class Magnoliopsida; order Asparagales; family Amaryllidaceae; genus Agapanthus; species Agapanthus africanus. Next base: position 114,259,709 of record CM057340.1, on the reverse strand, counting down.
ATGAGCCGAATTATACCAAGGCATAATGAGCCGAAATATACCAAGGCCTAAAGAAGCACGGAGACTCTCTTCCTCTTCAAATGTTTTGAGGGAAGTCGCGAGAGCCTCTTCGGCAGAGATACCTGTTGAAGAAAAGGACATTAGTAAAAATAAGGAAGGAATGAACGCAGAAAAATATAACTGAAGTATACCTGACTGTGCGATAGTGATCAATGTTGCTTCATCGTGAACCAGTTGCTCGGAAGACACAAGGGCAGCTTGAAGATCAGTATCATCCACAGGCGCGATAAATAGACCCTCATTGGTCCCGTACTCGTACAAGCCTTCGCTGTAAGGAGCATGGGTCTCCTGGCCAAGAACGACGTCAACAGAGAAGAGCGACTTCTTTTTTTTCTGCAAGCGAGTGCCGGTAGCCAATACCAGGAGCTTGCGCTTGGCGGGCAATTTTGGGTGACGAGTCCCGATCTCCGAACCAACCCCAGACTCAGGAGACGCTGCAGCCACCGCTTCCACAGGCACACGAGGTAAAGGCTTATCAGGAAAGGCGCGCGGGACCACCGCCGCAGCAGCTTCTCTCAAGGAAGGACGAACGATGGTCCGTCGCTTTAAAGGAACGGCTGAATTACCAGCTGGGACAGCACCCTTGCGATCAAGCAATAATCGTTTTTCTTCCCTGATAACGGCACCCATCGCGTGCTGGTACCGCGCCACGTATACGTTCAGGACCTTCGGGACGCAGCTCGGCTCACTGATAAAGAAGTTAGACCCGGTGTTAAACCGCATGAAATGGTGTAGCGCATTACAGATACCTTCTTCCGTGGCAACCGGCTCAGCTAGGAAGGCCTCAAGCGGGACACCCTGATTATAGCTTGATTGTTGAGCAAAACGATGCTGGTTGTATCTCATGAACAGCTCCGAGTCGTTCTGCCTAAATACTAGAAAGCCCGGCCTAATTGAATATAAGTGAAGAATCTCTCGAACTTTCAAGGTAGAAGCTTCGTCCTTGAAGGTGTCCCGCAGCGGCTGCACCATTTTTGTAGATTCTTTGCTGATGGTTAAGACCTTATCGATGAAGGTCATGCCATCGCCGACCGTACGCGGGCGAAGAACCAAGTCCCGAGCATCTTGCTAAGTCGGTTCCAAAGCGGAAGCGTCAACTAGCCGCATAATCCGAGAAAAGTTATAACTTTCGTAGAAACGGGGCCACTTGTAGACTCCAAAAGCGCCGAGCACATGCAGCTCGAGCCACGAAGTGAAATAGTGCGTCAAGAAATTTATAGACTGCACCCCTGGTTGAGTCATGTCTGCCGCTAAACTCAGGCCATGATACAAATGAGCCAGCCGAATGACCCCGACGGCCACACGTATCCCGACAACCATTCGGTGAGCCGGGTAGAAAACGGACAACCTCATGTAGCGAGGGTGCATGGGGAGCACAAACCAGCTTAGCCATAGCCCGAGGAACCCCAAAAGAATGCCTCTTCGTCGATGCCGGAAGCTGTGAGCTCTGTGAAAGAGACGACCGGGGTGTCAGGGAGAAAGAGATTCCTCTGATCCGCCTCCATTGCCGGCTGGTTGTCCAAACCAAAGCCAAAAGGATCGTCGAGTTTGGCGAATTTCGCGGCTTCCTTCGATAGGACTTTTGGGCGGAGAAAACGGGCGATGAAATCTGTGAAGTTAACCCCGTGGCTTCCGGATTCGAGAAATAGACTCTCATAAATATTCAACACCTTAATCAGACTTGGGAATTGATGTTGAATGGCATTCTCCGGGGTAAGGCCCATCACCATTGACTTGGTGGCAAAGATGTACTCGTCAGGAGGAAGTAGTTCTTTCGTAATGTTCTCCCCTGACAGGCAAGCCGGAGATCTCCGTGAATTCCTCCAAAGAGATTGAGACTTCCCGATCTGATAGAAGAAAGGTCTGAGTCGGAATGTTCCATTGTTCGAAGAAAGCTTTGACCCAACATACAGGGGGCGTGGAATACTGGAAGAGAGACGCATAAATCGCGGGGTACAACCCGAGCTTCAGCAGCTGCGATTTCTTGGTCAACAAAATGTACCGGGCCCACTGCAAATATCCAGCTGAATGGCGAGGAGTCAAGCCAATCATATACGTCTGTCCCTAAGGGCGTGACTCACCCTGACATATGCGCCGTCCCAGAGTATCTAAAGCCATCGGCGGCTGTACGGGTATCGTAGATATAGAGGGCTGAAGGCAACCCTCCGAAGTCCAGTTGATCTCCTTTACGGTGTAGTTCACTGGGGGTGAGTCGGCATAGTGGATCGCCGAAATGGGCTCCGAAGGCACCGCACAAGAGAAGCTGCGTCGACCCCGGATGATTTGATTGTACCACGACCCCCATAGATGAAGAGATTTCCGCTCCGGGTCATGATCTTTGATGAGAGCGAATACTTCCCTATCCACGGGTGCGTCAGCAAATGCGCTCTCCGGATGAACGAACGGGAAGGAAGTGTCAAAAGACATAGTACCTGCGCGAGAAAGAACAAGGGTTAGCTGTCAATGCAACAGTCCAAATTCTAACACTTGGTACTTAAAATTTGTACCACACTGCAATGCAGTGGAAAGGGACCAAAGGGGACCCACCAAATCAAGGTGATGGCTCATCATTGATGAGACAGTCACACATTAAATAGGAAATCCTTAAAGGATTCTTATTTAATGAGAGGCCCCTCGGGCCAAGGAGTTAAACTCCCTCGAGAGCAACGCTCTGCAGAGAAGAGTGACATATGTCAACTCTAATCATGAGAGGAATAAAATTCCTTAAAATTTTTAAGAGCTATGCTCTGTGAAGACGATGGAATCATCCATCAAAACCCTAAAAAAACAAAGCTTTTACTGAGTTAAAAACTCTGAGATCTTTGAAATGAACTCTATGAGTTCTTCATTAATGGGTTGAGAATCCTTAAGAAAGATCTCTTTAGATTTATGATATAAGAAGAGCAAAGCTCTATTGAGAAACCCTAAAAATCTCTTTAGATCTATGATCTGAGAAGAGCAAGGCTCTGTTAATGGGTGAAACCCTAGATTATGAAATAATTCCTTCAAAGATTTGATCTTTACCTAAAATTTTCGACAGGGTTCTGACTCTAAGAGAGTTCTTAAGACAGAGAGCTTAGCTCTGAAGAGAGAATAAGATTCTCAGAAAACAGGAAAATAAGAAGATGAACAGCGGTCTTCTCAAAGGGCCAAAGGCCCTATTTATAGGTAGGGGAAGTCGATCTGAGTTCCAAGTTGATCTAACGGTAGAAAGGCTGCCACCGCTGCACTCACGTGTAAACCACGTGAGCGCAACGGTGGGGGGGGTATTTGTTTCCCCAAATCAGAGCAAAACTCTATTCAAAATTTGAATCTTGAACTGAGGCAGCGCCTCACGTGCAAAGCATGAGAGCGCAGCGCCCAGAGCGCCAGCGCTAAAAGTCAAAGACTCTGAGGCAGCGCCTCACGTGCAAAGCATGAGAGCGCTCGCGCCCAGAGCTCCAGCGCTAAGAGTCAAAGACTCTGAGGCAGCGCCTCACTGCAAAGAACGAGAGCGCTGGCGCACCCAAGTGCGCCAGCGCTGTGAGTCAAAGACTCTGAGGTAACGACTCACGTGCAAAGCACGAGAGCGCCAGTGCTAGAACTAAATGTTCTCCACCCTTGGATCAAAGATCCAACGAATATGATGAATCATCAAATTACCAGAATAAAATTCTGTTGAGGAAATACTCCTCAAATCTTTCCAAACAAGAAAGATTGTGCTCTATAAATCAGAGCACCGATGGATCAAAGATCCAATGGTGATTAAAAATCACCAAAATATAGAATAATCTCTGTATGGGAAAACATTTTCCAATCTTGTTAATAACAAGAAAGATGTCTTCTGTAAAACAGAAGCCCTTAGATCAAAGATCCAACGGTGGGAAACATTCACCAATTCAGTCAGAAATCTCTCAATGAGAGATTTCCTTAACTGATTCAACAAATCTGCCTCCCCTATATAAAGGACCCAAGACTTCAAGTCTTGCACAGAAAAACCTCCCTATAAGTTTCAAGTTTTCAGAAAAGAAAAGGAGAAGAGCAAGCTCTAAGAAGAAGAACCTTCTTCAAGGTAAATAAAAAGAAGAGAGATCATAACATCTCCTCCATATTTGAGAGTTCGACTCTCTCATCAGAAGAACTTAGTTCTTTTTCTAGATCACAGATCTATAAGACCAAGTCTTTCACAAAAAACAGAAGAGATCAAAGCATCTCTTCACAAAAAGAAGAACTTAGTTCTTAGATCCATGAGACAAAGTCTCTCTTCATAAAAAGAAGAACTTAGTTATCTGATTCATAAGATAAAGTCTTTCATAAAAACAAAGAGACCATAGCATCTCCTCATAAAAGAAGAACTCAGTTCTTAGATCCATGAGATAACGTCTCTTATAAACCGAGAATTTAATTCCCAGAGCACATAACTGATCAGAGCTGCCAAAGAAGCGCTTTAGCGCTCCAATTTAAAAGAAGCGGTTTAGCACTCCATGTTTGGCGCTCAGCGCCAAGCGCGCCATGTGCTCCTCACATGGGCGCTATTTTATAAGAAACGCCTTAGCGCTCCAATTTAAAAGAAGCGCTTTAGCCCTCTAAGTTTGGTGCTCAGCACTAAGCGCACCACATGCTCCTCACGTGGGCGCTATTTTATAAGAAGCGCCTTAGCGCTCCAATTTAAAAGAAGCGCTTTAGCGCTCCAAGTTTGGCACTCAGCGCCAAGCACGCCACGTGCTCCTCACGTGGGCGCTATTTTATATGAAGCGCCTTATGTAAGACTACAGTAGCGTCCCGGCCGTCTGTCCGACGCCAAAATGCGGAAACAAAAACTTTTTCAAACTGGAAACCGGCGCTATCGTATGCTTAAAACTCGGATCGAACCATTAACCTACAACTAGCAATCTAGAGAGAAGGTTGGAAAGCTATACCGATCGATCCGTGTCCTTTGGTCTTTGGCCACCATCCCAAGCTCCTCGCGGCATCTCCGGTCTTGATCTCCTCGTCGGAAAGGGCACCACATCTACTAGTCTTTTTATGGGCTCCCGCATCATCCGAAGCAACTCGGGCATGAAGTGTGCTAGCCGACGTGTCTAAGGTGTTGTAGAGAATGTTTGTGACAACTTTGTCTCTTGAGGATTTAGTGGATGCCATTGGTGAGGAGATAGAGAGCTTAAAGAAGAGGAAGAAGAAGAAGTTTCCTCATCCTTTTCTTTTTATATTGTTGCAAATGATAAAGTGAGAGAGTGAGATCAAGAAGCAAAAAATACAAGAGCTAACAACCATCATATGGCTGCCCCTCTCTCTCCTCTTATCATTTCAACTCACTAAAACATCACATAATGTGACATATGCACAAGTAAAGAGACCATGACTCATCACTTGTGCATGTGTCACATTAAATGCTCCTAATCATTATTTTGAGCTCATTATTTCCTTATGCCAAAATTAATCCAAATGTTTGCAACAATAAAAAGAGAATGGCATCTACTAAAGTAAACTTATGACGGATCACAAGAGTACCCCTCACCTGTATATACATACCTGCATCCGCATTCCGACCGAATGCGCATGCGATGAGACTAAAGTAATCCAACAAATCTAATACTAGGATCCGGCTTAAACCAAAGCCCACTAGTATGATCCGCCCGATCATGATCCGTGCACTAGTGCACGTATATGATCGAACCCTGCCATATATCATACGGCCTCTACAACGTTTCGCCCGAAACTTGAGAAACTGTCTGTGGGGACTCTAAAGACTCGTCAATATTTGGTTGTGGATTTAACCACTAGCATGTCAGAGGTACTAGCTGTACGTAACGGGCTAGTAGGTATTGACCAAAAGGGAGGTCGATGAGCGAACTCATCCTGACAACCTACTGAGCCTGTCAGTGACAATATCCATACAGTCCGGTCCGTTCGTCTATGAGCATCGCATGTCGGGCATAAGGGGTTGGTAAAGTCAGACCCCCAAAAGCGGTACAAGTCGTGTCGGAGTGTAGCCTAGAACACCCTGAGATACTACTGGAATACCTACCAGTAAATCTCCTGCGTTGGCCAAGGACTTCATATAATGGCTCTCCTAGACACAGCGCGACCTGACCCCCAATACCGGGAGAGACGAACCCCTGCCGATCCGCTCACTGCCTCCATGTGGCTCGGGACTGTACCCAACTAAAACCTGTTTACACGACTCCTTTGAGCCGTGGTAGGGTAGTAATCAAATCACAGTGGGAACTCACACGAGACAAATGACGATCTCAGGTCGATGAACTAACATGTACACATGTCACCAGGGAACTGCTATCTGACGTCAGGTATAATACCAACTAGCATGTTCCCGGCGAATCCTGTCCGGTGTACTCATAACCCAATGAGTACCTGTATACATCTTAGGTGATCCAACTGAAACCAATGGCTTGTGAGACCGGCCACCGCCCCTCGTCGAGGTCTCGACTGTATACACTAGTCTACTAATGGAGTATCGATGCCCAGTCTCGAAACTCCCATGACTAGGGACCACTTTAAGGATGTGCTTATAAACTACCCAACTCTCACGTATATGATCGCCATCATACTGCCTAGTAGTCAAGCAAGAATCCTAAGGGCTCTATCAACGTGTAATAGTGACCTGTAAGGTCACCTAAAGCTGTACACGATGATAAAGATACACCATGGTAGCATACTATTCTCTATCAACGTGTAATAGTGATCTACAATGTCACCTAAAACATGTACACGATGATAAAGGCAAACCAGATAGTATACAAACCTCTCGAGTAAGACTGTCCTACCTGTACAGGTCCTCCCTCAATCATTGCAATCACGTGCCTGCAATCCAATAATTGACTCTGAGGGCACTATATCCAACAATCTCCCACTTGCACTCAAGGCTAATTATTGCGATGTCATATACTCACAGCCCGTGTGATACCGAACACCCAACTCCTCTACTGATCAGTCTCAAAAATCCCGTTTGTGAAACTATTGCGTTCGTGGAATAGCCTCAGTTAGTAGATCCGCTCTGATGTTTCTTTCTATGTCTCTCTTTATCTCAAGTTCGCGGAGAAAGCCATCTCCCGAAATGAGCAATACCTGTCTTAGAATATGTCTGGATATCTGATGGGACCTAGTTCATAAATGAACTCCAAATCCAATCTTCTTAGACTGTATCATCAACTGAAACCAATCAGTATCCTGTGCCATGCCTCCCTCAATATTCGCTTGGACCACCTGTCTAAACAACCGCCCCTCGTCAGAGGGAAAACTATAACTCTGACAGCCACTCTGTCATCCAGGTTACCTTGGAAGCTTGGAATGATAACCGTCTCCTGAAAGAGGCTGTTGTTATCATATCCCTAGAACATCCACTTATGTTCTAAAACTGCTTCCGAATGTCTCTCTAGGATAGGATTAATATCAACTTACTGCATCTCGTGCAAAAACAATATCTGGTGTGGTACTTGACATCTCATGATTGACTCAATTGCCTAAGCAAGTGATCTGCCAATCATGCACATCCCTCTCCCCTTTAGTCTGTAAGACACCTTTAGAGAGGGTGACTCTATCACCTGTAGGTACACTACCATGCCTGGAGTCGTCCATTCTAGAACACCTGTAGAATGCTGTATAAGTACCCAGATTGGGAAACTGCCCAAATCTAGATCTAAAACCATAGATCTAGTAACCAGAATGTCTGATATGAAATCGATGTCTTTAGTGGAGAAACCACTGTGTGACAACCAAAGTATAACCGATCGTAGTATAGGAATTTCACTTCCTACTCTGTGTATGCCATCCAAATACCAGGACATCACACCCTACTACCTTCTTAACAGATCCATCTCCTATTCTGATGAAGTCAAACCTATGACTGTCACATCAGAAATAGATGATCTATCTCCGCTATATCTACTTTAGTCCATAAATAGACATAAGCTACCTGTCCACTATGCTTCCGCTGCTCCCATTGACTACGACAACCCTCTGGCAGAGTCATATACACGTATACTTCTAAAGCTAGTTTAGAATGACGCTATACTCATCCTCCTGCCGGGTCTCACAGTCTGGAACAACAGCAATGGCAGGTCTGGATAAACAAGAACCTCCCTATCACCGTCGTTGAGGCTACCAGAGTACCTTTCGGGTGCCTGATGTTACCCACCATATATGTGGAGTGGCCAATAGAATGTCAATCCAGATTGAATCTTTAGGTTCTTATCAAATTTTCAGTAATCGTTTGCGGTTCTGGAATCACTTCCAGTTCTACCATACTCCCACTACTGTTTTCTGAAAAAAATCCATTTTTATTAAAACTGTGGTGAGTCAAGAACAATATCACTATTGATCTTCCAGATGGTAGAAAGTCAACCCCCGTCATAGCCCGGGTCAACCCACAAACAACCATTACAGAAACGTGCCTTGAGTTATCCAGAGTCTGGTTTTAAGCAAAAGCCGGACAACTCCCCGTACCTTAACATTGTTAAGATATGAACTATTCTATGTCCAATATAGAAACAGAGGCACTGATTTAATTGGAACCGGATTCAAATCAAGCAGCTGTCTCCAGTGCATGTCAACTTAATGGAGAGAGGCCGATCGGCATTACTCAACTTAGGAGTACTTCCAATTATAAGCAACCTGAAAGAGAAGCAAGTTCTCTTAATCATTACTATTAACTGAATACCATACACAAGTATCTACATCTTCGATCACCTTGAAGAATCCTAATACTTGCAACGCCTAGTTCTATTTTATTCTTATACCTATAAATTCTCAAAACTTAGACCTTTCATTTCTACGAAACACATGTCTAAGAACCAGAGAAGTCACAAGTAAACAGAATATAGTACGAGTACCAACCGCTCTGTCCTCATGGATACTGGACAACATACAATACTCTGTATAAGTCCCCTGAGTCTTATAACTCATTCCCCGTGTGTCGTAGGTTGAAAACTATACTTATGGATAAGAAGAATTACACAGTTGTTTAATGCTCCTTACCTAACCATCCACTGATATAGGTAAATGTCATAGAAATAATTTCAAAAAGTTATATCGCACTTTATAAAAATAAACGTACAGATATATCAATTTGAAATTGATGTATAACAACGGATATTCAAAACCAAATATTTTCTGTCCGGCAAACAACCCAGGCGACTTCCTCAAATATCACCAATTACAATGAATCCCGATATAATGAGGATGATCGCCCAATTCCTAATAACTTACTCCCACTCATCATCTGTAAAACCATACAGATGTGAGAATCAAACCTGGTAAATACATACCCTGGAGCAAGGACTAATTGGGAAATCAGTTTTCTTTCAAAAATACACAGTGAAACTGAAACATGTAAATGTTTCGAAGGGGTATCCGGGTATTCCTAGTAATGCCTCATCCATTATCAGATTCACAACTGTAACCATATATTTCTTTTCCATCTCTCCAAATCCCTTTATATGTCTTTAGTCATTACCTTCTGTACACCCCTTTAGGCTAAATGGTTTTCTTCCTTCCCTACCGTTTGGCACCAGCTTATGGTTTGGAAGAAGACTATCCGATAAGCGTAATAGGTGTACTGTCCTAATCCAAGGAGCACTCGCAACCTGAGAGAAGGTAAAGATAAAAGACAACTGAATAAAACCTTATTCCTATTTCTCCTGAACCAGAATCCATCCCCGAACTGGAATAAGTTCCTTCGAGTTCGTATATAACCATACGATGGAGTATCCAAATAACTGTGGATCTTCGTAGTGATACGGAGTGTCCTGGAGAAATAAAAAGGTGATGTAGGATTGGCGAAGAAATACTTGGTTTGGTCGTGATCAGTAGTCGCAATTTACTTTGCCCTCTTACTAATCCCTTTATTTGTCTTTACTTAATACCTTCTGTACACCTTTTAGGCTAAATGGTTTTCTTCATGCCCTACCGTTCGGCACCTGCCTATGGTTTGGATGAAGACTATCCAATTAGCGTAACAGGTGTACCGTCCTAATCCAAGGAACACTCGCAACTTGAGAGAAGGTAAAAGGAAAAGACAACTGAATAGTCCTATTCATTTTCTCTAGAACCAGAAACCATCCTCGAATCTGGAACAAGTTCCTTCGAGTTCGTATATAACCATACGATGGTTTTATCCAATGGAAGTGGATGTTCATAGTAATACGGGGTGTTCTGGAGAAAAGGGTAAAAGTAGGAGTGGCAATGAGGTATGCAACTCAGACAATCCAAAAGCCAGTGTTTTAAAGAAAGTTCGGTTAACTTGGTCACTGAGTCATAGTCAAGGGTCGGGTCATGGTCGCTGCCAAAGAGAGAGAGAAAAGAAACACTTTGCGTGCATTCTAACCTAGATCAGAATGGTTACCAATTTGTCTGATCAGGAAACCTCCCACTATAATCTCAAATTCTCCTCCAAACCTGAAAGAAGAATTAGTCGGGATCACCCGATGAGTAAACCAACTCATCAGTAGAAATCGGGATCTAACTATCATCGCATGATAACGTGATGAAATCCACTCATGTTATCACACTCCAGAAGGTATGCGCATATCAGGCAAGTTTCAGTTTCTATAGAAACCCCCGATGTGATTTTTACCCTAAGCGGCTTATGACCTTGACTAAGTCAACAAACCATAAACCGCTAGTCAAGTTCAACCCGTCATTGTTCTGGATTGCATTAAACCCACCCGTACGTGCCCTTGACTAGGTCAATAAGGCCGCACGACTGTCCTAACCAATCCCATTTATGCAACAAACAAGTACCACATAGCTACCGAACACTACGTCTTGACTAGGTCAACAAACGCAGCACGAATACTAAATAATACCCGTAAGAAATGACGGAGGGCTACGGCTGGTTTTTGGCGAAAATCCTTTAACGTAATGAACTTGATATCATTGAAGGAACTGCATAGCTTTTTATAAAAATATAGTGGCGAAAACCTTTGCTAAAGTGGTCACTCCCGGTGAAGGGATCTCGGCTCTTTCCCCGTAGAATGAGGTGTAGGATATTCCAACCGAATACCACGATGCAAAGCAAAAAAGGCAATCGGCTATAGTGAAGTTATTTCCCTGACGCAAACTTCTGTCCAAGGGTCACTCCCGATGAAGGGATCTCGGCCCTTGCCTCGTCGACTGAGGTGCTGGATATTCATAACCGAATACCACTGTGCAAAACAAAAGAGAACGTCCATGCAATAACAGCTTTTTGAAAAATGTTCCAACAATATCAAACAGGTTTGGTTAGCTTGCATTGATCCAAATCAATGCAGTCCCATCAATTAATCACACCACGAAAAAATGAAAATATGATGTACGTATATGCCATCCGCATTCGCCACTGGGTCCCGTCATCACCCGTTAGGTTACTTAACTAACGACAGAGCGGGGACTGGACTAGCGCGAGTGTAAAACATATACAACATCTACTAGTATATATATCAATATATAATATTCGCTCATGGCATGATAAAATGCAACATCACAGAAATGTAATAAGCATCACAGAACAATACAGATAATCTGGGATCCCCGGGTTTCATAGAGCCGCTACTGAAACCCGACGTTCCCCTGGTCGTGTGGATAGCCTGTGCAATGAAATCCTAGACCTCTACGGGCGCGGCAAGTTACCCGCCAAAACCTGAAGCGAGACAGCCCCCTTCAACAACGTGAATGGACCACCCAGCACTTCACGGAATCCAGTAACTTGAGCACCCCTCCGTGGGTCAACCTGTACCCCCTACGAGTGCGGCGAATAGCCCGCTAATTCTAGAGTGAAGCCCCCTCCGTCTCAAAGCCATGAGATGCGGGCCCGTTGCCCTCTAGAACCCGGCTATCCGTGCACCCCACCGTAGGGTAATCCTAGTATAGAAAGTAAAATATACAACGGGTACATCGACCTCAGCCCGGTCGTGCCCCAAAAGAATAATATACAAACAGGCAGTGACGGCAGTCCACATGTCGGACTCTCGCCCCGCAATATCAAATGTATATATATAACCAAACTGTACTACCATTGCATCCAGGCTATCCACCACGATAAATCCGCAACATCACAGCACAACACAGAACATCAACGTGAATGTCATGTTCGCAAATCTGCCTAAAAGGGCTATAGCAATTAGATAAGATTTACCGATCAAATCACATTCACGGTCGCAGATATAATGTAAATACTGTGAACTAACATGTTTAAAATTTTCGATCGACAAAATTTCCTGAAGTGGGCCCCAAGCACAATACCCAGTACTCAAAATAATCTGGGCCCAAAATAAAATTACGAGAAACCCCTTTTCCAAGTCAGAGACCAACTGAAGAAATTTGGTGCATTTCTGCTACAGGGCAGCGGCGGAACCGCGGCCAACACGTGGGTACGGCCGCGGTTCCGCGGCGCTACAGTGGGTTTAGCTCACCAAATTTTCGCAGTTCTCTTAGAAAACCCTACCTAATTTTCTGCAGTACACTAAATAATTTTTTGACCACAGGAAAAATTCGACATAAACTGTGACTTGGAAATGCAGTTTTTAGAAAATTCATTCGATCGATGTACTAAACACATTAGAGTAAGCTAGTAAAGGTTAATGGCGTGGCTCTGATACCATGTAAGACTACGGTAGCGCCCCGGTCGTCTGTCCGAGGCCAAAATACGGAAACAAAAACTTTTTCAAACTAGAATACGGCGCTATCGTATGCTTAAAACCCGGATCGAACCATTAACCTATAACTAGCTATCTAAAAAGAGGGTTGGAAAGCTATACCGATCGATCCGTGTCCTTCGGTCTTTGGCCACCATCCCAAGCTCCTCGCGGCATCTCCGGTCTTGATCTCCTCGTCGGAAAGGGCACCACATCTACAAGTCTTTTTACGGGCTCCCGCTTCATCCGAAGCAACTCGGGCACGAAGTGTACCAGCCGATGTGTCTAAGGTGTTGTAGAGAATATTTGTGACAACTTTGTCTCTTGAGGATTTATTGGATGCCATTGGTGAGGAGATAGAGAGCTCAAAGAAGAGGAAGAAGAAGAAGTTTCCTCATCTTTTTCTTTTTATGTTGTTGCAAATGATAAAGTGAGAGAGTGAGATCAAGAAGCAAAAAATACAAGAGCTAACAACCATCATATGGCTGCCCCTCTCTCTCCTCTTATCATTTCAACTCACTAAAACATCACTTACTATGACATATGCACATGTAAAGAGACCATGACTCATCACTTGTGCATGTGTCACATTAAATGCTCCTAATCATAATTTTGAGCTCATTATTTCCTTATGCCAACATTAATCCAAATGTTTGCAACAATAAAAAGAGAATGGCATCTACTAAAGTAAACTCGTGACAGATCACAAGAGTACCCCTCACCTGTATATACATACCTACATCCGCATTCCGACCGAATGCGTATGCGATGAGACTAAAGTAATCCAACAAATCTAATACTAGGATCCGGATTAAACCAAAACCCACTAGTATGATCCGCCCGATCATGATCCTTGCACTAGTGCACATATATGATCGAACCCTGCCATATATCATACAGCCTCTACAACGTTTCGCCCGAAACTTGAGAAACTGTCTGTGGGGGACTCTAAAGACTCGTCAATACTTTGGCTGTGGATTTAACCACTAGCACGTCAGAGGTACTAGCTGTATGTAACGGGCTACCAGGTATTGACCAAAAGGGAGGTCAATGAGAGAACTCATCCTGACACCCTACTGAGCCTGTCAGTGACAATATCGTACAGTCCGGTCCGTTCGTCTATAAGCATCGCATGTCGGGCATAGGGGGTTGGTAAAAGTCAGAACCCCAAAAGCGGTACAAGTCGTGTCGGAGTGTAGCCCAGAACACCCTGAGATACTACTGGAATACCTACCAGTAAATCTCCTGCCTTGGCTAAGGACTTCGTGTAATAGCTCTCCTAGACACAGCGCGACCTCACCCCCAATACCGGGAGAGACGAACCCCTGCCAATCCGCTCACTGCCTCCATGTGACTCGGGACTGTACCCAACTAAAACCTGTTTGCACAACTCCTTTGAGCCGTGGTAGGGTAGTAATCAAAGCACTGTGTGAACTCACACGAGACAAATGACGATCTCAGGTCGATGAACTAACCTGTACACATGTCACCAGGGAACTGCTATCTGACGTCAGGTATAATACCAACTAGCATGTTCCCGGCGAGTCCTGTCTGGTGTACTCATAACCCAATGGCACTTGTATATATCTTAGGTGATCAAACTGACACCAATGGCTTGTGAGACCGGCCATCGCCCCTTGTCGGGGTCTCGACTGTATACACTAGTCTACTAATGGATTATCGCTGCCCAGTCTCGAAACTCCCACGACTAGGGACCACTTTATGGATGTGCTTATAGACTACCCAACTCTCACGTATATGATCGCCATCATACTGCTGGTAGTCAAACAAGAATCCTAAGGGCTCTATCAACGTATAATAGTGACCTATAAGGTCACCTAACGCTGTACACGATGATAAAGATAAACCATGGAAGCATACTATTCTCTATCAACGTGTAATAGTGAACTACAATGTCACCTAAAACATGTACACGATGATAAAGAAAAACCAGATAGTATACAAATCTCTCGAGTAAGACTGTCCTACCGGTACAGGTCCTCCCTCAATCATTATAATCACGTGCCTGCGATCCAATAACTGACTCTGAGGGCACTATATCCAACACCTTAGCTCTCTAAGTCTGGCGCTCAGCGCCAAGCGCGCCACGTGCTCCTCACATGGGCGCTATTTTATAAGAAGCGCCTTAGCGCCCCAAGTATGGTGCTCAACGCCAAGCGCGCCATGTGATCCTCACGTGGACGCTATTTTATAAGAAGCGCCTTAGCGCTCCAATTTAAAAGAAGCGCTTTAGCGCTCCAAGTTTGGCGCTCAGCGCCACGTGCTCCTCACGTGGGCGCTATTTTATAAGAAGCTCCTTAGTGCTCTAAGTCTGGCGCTCAGCGCCAAGCGCGCCACATGCTCCTCACGTGGGTTCTATGTTAAAAGAAGCGCTTTAGCGCTCTAAGTTTGGCGCTCAGCGCCAAGTGCTCCATGTGCTCCTCACGTGGGCGCTGAGGAAATACAAAGCGCTCTGTAAATAGAGCCCCAGCACATAAAGAGTGTTCAACACTCAGCAAAAGACAAAAAGAAAAAGGGGTGTCATAACCCAAATCAATGCTCAGCATTGTTGAATAAAAAGGGACTGAGCCCAAATAAATGTTCAACATTTTATTCAAAACTGAGTGGGCTGAGCCCAAGTTGGCCACAAGTCCCTAATTCAGATTAATTGAGCCCATGTGCTCGCAATCTTTTTAATTGGTCTTAATCCCAAACCTGACTGCAGATCTCCCAACCAACATTGGTTCAAGGGTACATCTCTTCATACCTCTGATATATGCCGTTGTAATTCTTCAACGTCTTCATAGAGATGGTGGGTCCCAATAACCAATAACTTTTGGCGCATCCCCAAACAGTTAAACCAAAACCTTACAGACTACGATGTCTTTAAACCGGACTATGATATCTTTAAACCAGACTATGATGTCTTTAAACCTTACAGACTATGACGTCTTTAAACCAGACTATGATGTCTTTAAACCTGACGGACTATGAGGTCCGTGAACTCATAGACTATGATGTCCTTAAACCCAATGGAACGCAATGTCCCTAAACTAAAACGATAAAGTCCAAACACTCTTTCGTCGGATCTAAACGATCCCAAAATCCTGTTGAGTAGATCTTAGTCTAAAATTAGACTAACGTATTCTCAATAAACGTTTGAGTTGACCTTAGTCTAAAACAAGACTAACGGTTCTTAAACCAACCCAAACCAAAATCTAAGAAAATACGGATTTTGACTAATCCACGCCCTACGGGTGACAACATAAATTAGTCTCTGTATACAATCCACGGGCAGCCAAAAATAAAACAAACACACACGATATGAAGAGACCTTCTGAAGCAGGAGAAAGTGGTTACAGTGATGCGGTAACGTAATTAACTGCAGGGGCTTGTGCCTGCAGGGAAGAGCGTCCCCATAATCAAAAACCCCTCACAATGAGGGGGAATCTGACGAAGTCTGCTACAACGGCCGCATCCGTCTAAATCTCCGATACACGGTGTCATAAATCAACTTGGCATCTTCGGAGAGGTGGACGGATAAAACCAAATAGCATCTGCCCCTAAGTTCAGGCAAGATGTTTGTCTTCCCGGTATTCGGCGGTAAACATACCCGTCAGAGGGGAACATTATGAGGAGATACTTCCTCCTGACGAGTATATCTTTGCCACCAAATCAGTGGTAATGGGTCTTACTCTGGAGAATGCCGTTCAACACCAGTTTCCAAGCTTGATCAAGGTGTTGAACATGTACGAAAGCTTATTCCTGGAGTCTGGTGGACACGGAGTTAGGTTCACAGATTTCATCACCCATTTTCGTCGTCCGGAGGCTCTGTCTAAACAAGCTGCAAAGTTAACCAAACTCGACGACCCGTTCAGATTTGGTTCGGACAACTTGCCGATCGCGGAGGCAGATCTAAAGAACTTCTTTATTCCGGATACTTCAGTCGTCCCCTTCACAGAGATTGCCGCTCCGGACATTGACAAGGAGATGTTCTTAATAGGGTTTATCGGCTTGTGGCTGAATTGGTTTGCGCTTCTAATGCACCCCCGCAATATGGGACCATCTGTCTTTTATTCAGCTCATCGTATCGCCGCGGGGACGCACATGGCCATTGGGGTCATGGGACTGGCTCATTTATATCATGGCCTGAGTTTAGAAGCCGACACTACTCAGCCGGGGGTAAAGCCCGTAAATCTCCTATTGCACTACATCACCTCATGGATCGAGATGCACGTGCTGGGTGCTTTTAGTGTTCATAAACGACCCCGATTTTTCGAAGGATACATTTTTTCCCGGGTCATGCACCTAGTCGATGCTTCTTCTCAAGACCCAACACAGCAGGAGGCTCGGTGATTGCTCATTCGCCCACGCATAGTTGGGGACAGCATGACCTTTGTCGATAAAGTCTGACCATCGACAAATAATCTTCCAAAGTGATTTAACCGTTGCATGATGTTTTCAAGGACGGGGCTTCTGTGTTGAGGGCTCGAGAGGTTATGCACATGTATTCTATCAGGCCATGTTTTTTGGTATTTAGACAGAACGCCTCGGTGCTGTTTATGAGGTATAACCCGCATCGCTTTTCCCAGCAATTAGGTTACAACCAAGGCGTTCCTCTCGAGGCGTTCCTGATTGATCCGGTTGCTACGGAAGAGGGTGTTCGCAGTGCGGTGCATCATTTCATGCGGTTAAATACGGGGTCCCATTTCCTCATCAGCAAGCCGAGTTATATTCGAAAGGCTTCGAATACTTACGTTGCTTGGTATCAGCATGCAACGGGTGCTGTCAACAAGGAGGAGACGCGGCTGCTGCTTGATTACAAGGATGTTGTCCCAGCCAGTAATCCATCGGTCCTACTAAAGCGACGGACAGTCGTGCTCCCTTCTTTGAGAGAGATCGCTACGGTTATAGCCCCGCCTAGTAAGCCTCGACCAGATGTTCCTGCGACAGCGGTAACCGTGGTGTCTCCGGAATCGGGCATTGGTTTGGAGATCGGGACCCGCCGTCCGAAGAAGCCTGTTAAGCGAAAGCTCTTATCATCGGCTGTTGGTGCCGGTTCACAGAAGAAGAAGAAATCATTATTCTCTGCTGATGTCGTATTCGGCCAGGAGCCTCATGCTCCTTATAGAGAGGGCTTGTGCAAGTATGGCACCAACGACGGTCTGTTCGATGCACTTGTGACCGATACCGATCTTCAGGCTGCCATTGAAGTTTCCAAACGACTGGCCCATGAACAAGTGGCCGATGAAGGATGCTACAGCGGATCCAGAGGCCGAGCCCGATTTGGAAGACGACGTCCCCCTGTCAGAAGTTTTGAAGAGATCGGTTCATACAGCCCAGGCTGAGAGGAAGCATAGAAAGCACACTGCGAGGGAACGTCCGGCTATCTTAGCCGTGGGCGCAGGTTCAAGTAATGCTCATCCCTCTGGCATTCCTATGATGGACATTCCTTCTGCCCTGTCCACTGCCCATAGACAGGTTGCGCGTGCGGCTCGAGAAGAAGTTGAACGGTTACTTCAAGGTAGAACAACGCACGGTCCTTAGTAACAGCCTTTTTCTTAAATCATAACACATGCATTTTTTTAACAGGGCCAAATTTAGGTGATGGCGTGACAGGTGAAGTGCCGGTGATTAAAGAGCCTGAAGTGGCAAACCTTCCTCTGGAATCTGGGATTGTTCCGACTGCCACTTCTTCTCCCTGTGGATCCTTGGTATCGGCGGGTGATGAAAGCATTACGACGACCCTTATCGAGTCAGGGGATGAAGGTGTGGATGCTGAATCCACTTTCTCAATGGAAACCGAGGAAGCCGTCACAACTGGTAACGCTTCGGGCACTGTCTCGGTTTCTTCCCTGTCAGGTACTCCTTGAGTTATTATCTTAGAGTTTTTAATCCCGCTAGGCATCTCTAATGATATCTCCTTTATTCTGAGTATAGGTGCGGTAAACTCTGATGCTGTACTGACTGAAGAATTACCGCCGGTCATTGCCCTGACTGTCACGGTTCCACCCCTCTCTTATGCATCTCCCCGAATTCTGGAAGGTGAAGATTTCTCATTTTTTTGCTTCAGTATAGATACCATTTTCTTGCATTAACCATATATTGTCGCAATCCTGCAGGAGTGCTCTTTGATCTCTTACACTAAGTGTTAAGCCTGCATTTTGCCTTCCAATCGGAATGCGTTCCCCCTTCCGGTATTGGTTAGTATATACTTCGCTTGGTGTTTCTTCTTTTCATGAGTAAGCTTTCTGTTGCTAAGCTTTCCTCATATTGACCACAGTATCACGGCTCGAGGGAGGGAGCGAAGGAATAGCCGAGCCTCCTGTGCTCCCTGTCTTGCCACTTTCAACAGCTGGTACGGTAGATCTCGTCCATCGGCTTTCTTTTTTATTTTTCAAGTTGAAATCTGACCCTTATTCGTGCGTGATTTATTTTGCAGCAGCTACACCAACTTTGGTTCCTTTTGAGTCTCGCATTCCCATGCCTATAGGGCCTTTTGCTAAGCGTCAATTTTCTAAGGGCGCGGTGACTAGCAGGCGGATGTTAAAAAAATTTATCAAAGTTCTTGATGCCGAGGCTCTCACTTCTACCGCAGATTTCGCTGACGAAGTTAACCCTATACTGGCGACGCTTGTGAATTTCCACAACGAAGATTTCGTCGGCCTTTGGGTTGATTATTGTAAGAGGATCGAGGCTTGTCTTCATGAGATCGAGCTCAAGCGTCTCAATCCCGAAGTATTGACCTTAAAGGCTCAGCGGGTTGCATGGATCGAGCAAAGCGCCGATTCCATTCAATATTTTGAACAAAAGTTGGGCCTGAAACAATAAGAGCATGAGACAGCTTCCGGCGAATCCAACCAATTGCTCCTAGATCGAAGCAAATGCCGTGCAACTGCAAGTTATTTTCGAAAACCTCCAACAATGTATTTCTAATGGGCTGTCGCTGAGGCAGAACCTCGATTTTACCGAGCGGGGTATGCAAGATTACGAGGTTGCCAAGCAGGAAATCGCTGAGAAACTTTCATCGTGCTTGCAACAGCGGGCTCAAATTGAAGCGAGGCAAGCCGCAATAGAAGCATGCGAGGAGGAGATGCACGGAGTGCGTGAGCGGGTTGCTAATTTGTTGAAAGCCACGCCTTCTTAACAATTGCAATTGTATTCCCCCCTTTTGTATTAATTGTATCTCTTAAACGTTTTGATTCGTGAATAAAGAATATACACTTTTTGCATGCGCTCATCTGTGTTTTGATGTCTTAATGTGGCGCTAATTAGTTTACTTACTCATTTCGGAGTTCGTAGTTTATTCACTCGTTTTGGAGTTTCTAGTTTATGTACTCATTTCAGAGTTTCTAGTTTATTCGCTCGTTTCGGAGTTTCTAGTTTATGTACTAATTTTGGAGTTTGTAGTTTATTCACTCATTTCGGAGTCTCTAGTTTATGTACTCATTTTGGAGTTTGTAGTTTATTCACTCGATTCGGAGTCTCTAGTTTATGAGACTCATTTCGGAGTTTATTTAGTTTACCTCCCTTAGGTTTACAGGAAAACTTTTCTTAACGTTATATATAGATAACCTCTATTCTTTACGACAGAGGTCCGTTAGGTTTTGTGGTACTAGGGTTTTGGTCCGCGGTACCGTCGTATTGGCTGATGTATTCCTTGATATGCGGTCTTTAAACCGGTTTTCGAGTAGCCCCACGACTGTCGTATTTCTGATCCCTTCGGGGGCTGGACAAGACGTCTGCAAGTAATCTCCTTAGGCTATATTACTGTCAAGAGAGCAAGAGTTGGGAATTTGACATGTCGCTTTTTACTTGAGGTTAGGCTCAATTTGGAGCCCCGATGAGTCATAACTACTCCGCACTGGTGTGGGATGATCCCCGATAGTCTTTTAGGCTTTATATGAGTTGTCGTCGATACCCGAAGCTGGGTATATACCGTTGCTTCATTTTTTGTTTTGACGATGCCGTGCTGATTCTTTGCTAAAGTATGGTAGGCATCTGTAAGACTTTTATGCTGTATGTATTGCAGTTGAAGTCCGGAGCTAGGAATATGCCATCGCCCCAATTTCGTTTGGTAGTTTCGTCCGCATCCTGCTGAAATGAGGGGGAACGTCGAGATAGTCTCTAGGTTGTACATGAACCATCGAGACTTGGAGCTAGGATTTTGCCGTGACTCCACTTTTGCTTTGACCCTTGGGTCTTTGTTGATGTCGTGTTTGCATCCTGTCGGAATGAGAAGATACATTGGGGTAGTCTTTAGGTTGTGTATGGACCATCAAGACTTGGAGTTAGGGTTTTGCCATGACTCCACTTTTGATTTGACCCTTAGGTCTTTGTTAACGTTGTGTCTACATCCTGTCGGAATGAGAAGGTACGTCGGGATGATCTCTAGGCTGTAATTATTGCCATCGAGGTCTGGCTCTCCCTTTGACGGAGCCTGATGGGAAAATATGGTTCCCTTTTCATTTGTGTCCATGGATTGTATACAGGGGTCAGTATAGACTCACCTGCAGGGCAAAGAAATTTTCCTTTTATTTTATTTTTTTTGATTTCCGTGATGCTCTATCTTTTCAGCTTTTCTTATCGCGAAAGTCGCGATTGCCCAATCATTTCTGCATTTTTATGCGCGGTGCCCAATCATTTCGGCTATTTTTTATATTTTTACTTACTGCTTTTTATTGCGAGCTGCCCAAACATTTCGGTTATTTTTTTATATATTTTTTACTCGCTGCTATTTTTATCGCGAGTTTAGAATCTGAAACCAACCTTGGCATCAGCATCGCTACGACTGGAATATTGCCAGGAGCGAATCATCATTTGCCGTGAAAGGACTTGAAGTTTGATGCCTGTTTAAGTATCATCATCGCTGCAACTGGAATATCGCCAGGAGCGACCCATCATTTGCCTTTGTTGATTTGAACAAAAGTGGCTTAGCAAACAGGACTAGGATCCTGTTGACTAAGGCTCCTTGACTTTATGAGCCGTAAGGGTCTCATAAAGGTATTTCTCCTTACGAGTCGTGAGGATCTCCTAGGCGTATTTTTTCCTTAGGAATCGTGGGGATTCCTAAGTGTGTATTCTCTTATAAGTCGTAAGGATCTTATATGAGTATTTTCTCCTTATAAGTCGAGTAGACTTGCAAGTGTCATT
Organism: Agapanthus africanus; assembly: GCA_030015575.1. Lineage (NCBI taxonomy): Eukaryota > Viridiplantae > Streptophyta > Magnoliopsida > Asparagales > Amaryllidaceae > Agapanthus > Agapanthus africanus. Next base: position 114,237,888 of record CM057340.1, on the reverse strand, counting down.
CACCATATGGGGACATTTCTCGCCATTGGTGGAACTTGGTTGGGAAACGTTTATTCGTACCCGTGGATTGTATACAAGAGTTGATATTGGACTACTTGTATGTCAAGTTGGGGGATACGATGGCTTAAGAACAGGTTTAGATCTCTGTAGCTTAAGACTTTTGAATCCTATGAGCCGTCGAGTCTCATAGGGGGAGTTCTTCTTACGAGTAGAGAGAATCTCGTAAGTGTAAAAAAAAAATTTACGAGATTGCGCCCTTCCGGGTTTTCACAAGCTCGTCGGTAATCCTGCTGCTTTTACTCACGACGCCCTTTCGCGTTTTCATCTGTGCCCATTTTTCTTGTAGACATAGCGTTTTTTATGAGATTGCGCCTTTCTGGGTTTTTACAAGCTCTCCGGTAATCCTGCAGTTCTTACTCACGGCTCCCTTTCGGTTTTTCATCCGTGCCCATTTTGCTTGTGGACATACTGGTTTTTTGTAATGATCCATCTGTTTGCCAGTGGGACTTGGGGGTGACTTCACCGCTGGAGTAGCCGTGTAGCCAGTGGGACTTGAGTTGCAGCCTTTGCCATTAGGGCTTCGATTGCAATATAGATCTCATGGGAGCATATCACCGTTTTAGAGGCGATGTGCTAGTTTAGGGACATCTCGGTCCGTTATCGCTATTTTTGAGACGAAGTTTTAGTTTAAGGACATTTCGGTCCTCTATCGCCATGTTTGAGGCAAATTTTTAGTTTAAGGACATCTCGGTCCGGTGTTGCCATGTTTGAAGAAAATTTTTATTTTAAGGGCGTTTCGGTCCGATGTCGCCATATTTGAGGCGAATTTTTAGTTTAAGGACATTTCGGTCCGGTGTTGCCATGTTTGAGGCAACGGAGCTTCTTTGTATGCTACTCTCAGATTTTTTGACTAAGGAAGATAGCGAGCGGACACGAGCGTCGTCATCTATCATTGACCTAGGTCATGACTCGTTAGGCGTAGTATTTTTCGAGGAATCAGCTGTTTATTAGCCGGAAGGGTCTTTCGCCATGCATATCCATGAGCAGGTAGGCTCCACATTGGTAGACTCTGTCTATGATATACAGGCCTTTATAGTTCGGCTCGAATTCCCCCATTTTGCACGATTGGGGATCATTGTTCTTTTGATGACTAGCACGAACTCACCTTAGCGGAATGTTCTCGGCCTAGTCAGTCTTTCGTATGACCGTGTCATCCTTGCCTTATAAGCCTCCAGATTTTGGTGTGCTATAAAGCGAGTTTCATCTCGGGCAATTTCCTCAGGGATTTTTTCCTTCCCTTTGTCTTTTTTGCTCGAAACCTTGTTTGTAAGTCTGAGATTCTTTTCAGGCAGCGTGCGGCCATGCAGCTGAATGTTCTCACAGTTCTTATCCCTCTCTTCTTTTTCGGAGGTGGAGTCTTTGAAGAGAGGGCTGAGGGTCATTTCGTCCTCAGAATCGCTCCCGAAGGTAAGAACTTGGGGTCTTTTTCCTTTCCGGACCGGTATCAAACATATGACAGTTGCCCGTCGTTTTCTCACGCGTACTTGTCGCACCTTTTTGCTGTCAACAAGCTTCGCGCTTCATCCTCTTGAAGTGTTTTTGATGGGCAACGTATCCTTGCCACCACTTCTTGAAGGCACTGCATTCTTCAGTGGGGTGGGTGACCCTCCCATGATATAGGCAGTAATTTGGATGTGAATCCTCTCCATCGAGGCGTATCACCCCGGGAGTGTTCCCTATGAGAGTTGGCAACTTCATTCCCACTGACAGGGCTTTGGCGAACCGCTTCTCTACCTTGATCCTTCTCTTATTTATGGCAGGTGTGATTCGGTTTGGTTGGAGTACTTTACGACTCATCCTCGCCACAGCTTCTTTATCCTGACGTTGACGCTTAGCCTTTTCGTATATGGCTGTTTCGCGTTCTCGGTCAGCTTTGCTTTTCCGAAAGGTTTCGTTTAACAGCCTATCGATCGGGTCTTCTTTTGGCAGCTCCGGGGATTTTAGCGCCACATCTTCACCCAGTCCTTCTGCGTTGTTTTCTGACGCTGAGGGAGCTTCTTCGCCATTTAACAACAAATGGGAGACCATGTGTCAACTTGCTACATAGTCTTCGGTTTCTTCTGATGAGCCATTTTCCTCATCGTTGTCACTATCTTCGTCCTTAAGAATATACTTAAGAAACTCTTCGAGGGTGACCAGTGTCCGCGCCTTATGGTTGTACTCCTCCAACATATCGATGTACTTTTGTATGTTTGTGCACTCGTCGTCATACTCGGCAGGCTGCACATACTTCTTGGTCTTCTTCTTTTTCTTTGAATACTTTGAAGGCTTGACTTGGGGATTTTTCCCTTTGTCAACAACTTTCGGTACGGGACGCGGTTTCAGCATCTCTTCGATGATTTCGGGTTCAAGTGGGTTTTTCCACCTGACTGCTGGACATGCCTGTAGATCCTTCATCATTCTTTTGGTCTTTGCTGAAAGAACGATTTCCTATGGAGTTTCTTCCACGAGCGAGCATGATGCCCCCGGTGCATCCGCCATTTTGGGAGTGTGCTTCTGTGGTGGGTTCACCCTCCAGTTTTCAGAAAGCGTGAACTTCCCCTGTTGATACTGATCCTCGACCCAGATCTTGAAGACGTAGCAATCCTCAGTTGGGTGGCTCAACATTCTATGATAGGAGCAGTAATTGGGGTTGTTGACGTTGCCGGGTTGCGGTGGACGCCGTGGGTCTGGCAATGTGATGAGTTTGTTACGCATTGCCAACTCAAATAGCCTCCTCGTCTTATCGCAGGGAAACGAGTAAGCACTTCCTAGCCATTCCTCCAGGGATAAGCGTGGAAGTGCATTGTTTTAGTGAACAGCCGGTTTTGGGTCGCTCGGTTGTTGTTGAGTGTTGGCGACGAAGGCCGCTTTCCCTTTAACCTTGGCATTTCGTGGGTCCATATTTATGGAGGAAGGCCCATGGCCCATCTGGTCCATTTGGGCTAGTTTATCGATCAGAGCCTGGAAGGTCGTCGGCTTGAAAAACGTCATGAACTAGGACATAGTCGTTTGCGGATCTAGGGTTCCGATGAACATGCCTACTATAGAAGATTCTTCGATGTGTTGTTCGCACTTAGACCACAGGTTCCACCACTGGATTACGTATTGAACACATGTTTCTCCTGTTTTCACCCCGGCATTGATAAGTGCCATGATTGGGATACGCTCGCTCGCGCTGGCGAACCGCTGTGTGAATGACAGCTCCATCTCTGTGAAGGTTTTTACGGAGTCATTTGGGAGCTCCGAGTACCATTCAAAAGCCGTTTCTGACAAACTGCCAACGAACTGGCGAAGCAACAATTTGTCGTTGCCTCCAATGTTGCCACACAAAGCCCTGAACTGCGCGACATGTTGGTGTGGGTCGCATGTCCCATTGTATACATGGAACTTGGGGATCGTATATCCCGGCGAGTATTTGATTTGGTCATACCAGCCTGGATACAGTCGCCCAGTTCTGATGATTTGGCCAGCCGCTTCACTAGCTTGATGAGCTCGTATTTGTTGAGCTATATAGTTATCAAGAGCAGCCTTGGAGATCGTTTCCTCCTTAGTTGTCGATAAAGCTAGAAGAGGGTTTGATGTTTCCCCTCTGTCATCCTCGATGATTATCGGCGGATCCTCGGCTGGAGGCTCTGGCTGGATCATCATTCCAACCATGTCCTGGAACAAAAGCGCCATCTGCTTTATGTTAGCAGCTTGTTCTGCGGCCTCCTTGTCTTTTCTTTCAAGCATCCTTCACAGGAACTCTGTATCGGTCTCTTGCTCTTGACGTTGTTCAGTTGCTGGAGCCAAACTTTCTTTCTATCCAGTGAGTGCTGCCATCTTGGTCGGCATTTCTTGGAGCTTCTGTTGTTGCTTATGAGCTTTTGTCAATGACCGAGTTTGCGTTCGATGACATACGGAAGCATGGCTTTCATCTTTCCCGGATGCCATGTAGACTGTATGCACGATCATGCACCCATACGTAGGGTGTTTGGGTCAAGCGCCTTTGGAATTTGCCGCAGGCGGTAGGATGTTCTCCAGCCTCACCCTTTTGTGGGAGGTTGAAGTTGAAGGATCCATTATGACAAGCACCTCTGTAGAAGAATCCCCTCGCTGTATGAAGGAGGGATGAACTTTCTTTTGCTGAGCCTTCAATTTCTTCGGTCGGTGGGAGTAGTTTTCGTCGATCACAGAGTCCTGGACATTTCGCCAGACTCTATGAATTTGGGACGAGAGTCGCTGATGGGGCCGCTCCTACTTTTGCTGCACAGGGACCTCAATAGGAGGAGGTGATTTCTTTAATACTACTGTAGGGGAGTTTTTGCGCACCCTCTTCAGCTGTTCAAAGCTGTTCCTGGTTGGAACAGCAGCATCGACTTCCACCATTGGATCTGGTGGGGTAAGTCCAAAAGGGGAGTTGCCCCCGGCTTTTCTTACTCGGCGCCAATGGCGACGTCGAGCGTGCCATGCTGAAGGGACCGTCTCGGCTTCGGATGTGGTTGCAGCTTGCCCCTGATTTTTTGAGGAGTTCCAGCAGTTGCCAGTCTGTTAAAAACCGATGTCCTTGACAAGATTTGATTAGAGACGGTCATCCTCTCGAAGACCGATCGCTTGACTGGTGAATCACTTTTGACGGCTTCATTTGCAGCAGGAATTAGGAGGGCTATCCTCTTTAGGGTAGCCCCTTCGGGAATCACGGGCTTCTTTGCGGGCCCGCTTGAGCTTTGGCTCAGCCTATTAAAGACTGAGACCCCCTTTTTGGCGTTGAGGCACCGACGCTCATTGGTGGGAGCATGGTCCCGAAGAACAATCCAGTAATGGCTTCTGTTATTTCCCCCCCCCCCCGGTATTGAAAAAATAGAGGCCGCGTTGGGCCTATAAGTCACTCCTCCAGTTGGGGCAAAGCAGGAGTTGCTGCTGCAAGTTATGCAGTTGATAGCCATTGATTTTTCTTCTTCTACACAGGAACAAGACACCAAATCTTAGTACCTTGAATCTAAGGGAAACCATAGCGAACCGCATTTTTTTTCGCGAAACACGACACATGAAATGTGGAGTGGAAAGAAGAAAAGGACCCACCGGGTGTGCCAGAATCTGTTCATCGCCTGAAGATAGACCGGGATGTCGAGACATCCGGCCTGAATCCTGGGGGCAGATGCTATTTGGATTTCTCCGTCCACCTCTACGAAGATGCCAAGTTGATTTATGGCACCGTATATCGGAGGTTTGGACAGATGCAGCCGTTGTAGCAGACTTTATCAGATTCCCCCTCGTTTGCTAGGGTTTTTTTTTATTGTGGGGACGCTCTTCCCTGCAGGCGCAAGCCCCTGCAGTTAATTACGTTACCACATCATGATAACCACTTTCTCCTACTCCGGAAGTTCACTTCGTGTCGTGTGTGTTTTTGTTTGTTTAGGTTGCCCGTGGATTGTATACGGAGACTGGTTTCTGTCGTCGCCTGTAGGGCGTGGATTAGTCCAAATCCGTATATTTTTAGATTTAGGTTTGGGTTGATTTAAGGATCGTTAATCTGGTTTGAGATTAAGATCAACTTAAACATATGAGCATTTGGGCATGATTATTTTAGTTTAAAGACATCGCGGTCTATTTTCACTATGTTTGAGGCGAAATGTTAGTTTAAGGACGTTTCGGTCCATTGTCGCCCTATTAGGGGGCGAATATTAGTTTAAGGACATTTCTGTCCATCATTCATCCGATGCGCACGTGTATTTGTTACGTGGAAAAGTGCACAATGGAGATATAGAATATGCCCAATTTAGGGAATGATCCAATTTTAGGCGTGCACGTCAGTTTAGAAGTGCATCAACAAAAGATGTTGTTGGTCATCAGAACCCGCCACCTCTCTGAAGACGTTGAGAAATTACAATGACATATATCAGAGGTGTGAAGAGATATACTCTTGAACCAAATCCCATATTTGAGGGAAAAGGGTTGTGGTGGACTCAAGAATTTTTGGTCATATTTGAGACCTTGGAAATCAAAAGCATATGGGCTCGATTGATTTTTTTGTTAAGGATACGTTAGTCCAATTTGAGACTAAAATCCACCTAACAACATTTTAGGATCTTCTTTATTTAATACCCGGCAACAGAGCATTTGGACTCAGTTCCAAGACTTTAGGAACTTAGCCAATTTAGGCTTTAGTCTGCTTAGTCTCCCTTTTTTTGAAAAAGTGCTTAGCACCTGTTTGGGCTCTGTTTATTCAGTCCCTCTTTTTTTATGCAAAAAGTACTGAGCACTTATATGAGTTCTGACCCCCATATATAACCATGTGGAGCTTTCAGTCATGGGCATTTCCCAATAAGTGTCGAACACTTTACGCATTTTGTCTTTATATAGAGTGCTAGGCACTCTTTATATCGTCTACGTGGGGAGCGCGTGAGGCGTTGGGCGCTGCCCAATGAGTGTTGAGCACTCAGCCATTTTGGGCTGCATGTAGAGTGCTAAGCACCCTTTTCTTCTCTTTTGTGGCTCCCACGTAGGGAGCACGTGAGGTGCTGGGCGCTGCACAATAAGTGTTGAGCACTCATTTTGTCTTTATATGGAGTTCTAGGCACTCTTTATGGCGTCCGCATGAGGAGCGCGTGAGGCGCTGGGCGCTGCCTAATGAGTATTGAGCACTCAGCCGTTTTGGGCTGCCTGTGGAGTGCTAAGCACTCTTTTCTTCTCTTTTTCGGCGTCCATGTGGGGAGCACGTGAGGCGCTGGGCGCTGCCCAATAAATATTGAACACTCAACCGTTTGGCTCTCTTTTTTTTATGGAGCGCTGAGCACTTTATGGCGCCCTCGTGATTTTCACGTGTGGCGCTGGACGCCGGGCACTGCCCAATGAGTGCTAAGCACTCTTCTCTTTTGCGGCGCCCACGTGGGGAGCACTAGGCGCTTTTAGAGGCACCCACATAGGAAGCACGTGGGGCGCTGAATTCTTTTCTCCTACGTTGATGGCATTTTTGCCCATTAATGATCACCATGATCTTTGTTTTGAAGATCTAGGATCAAGCTTCATTTTTAAGAACTAAGTTCTTTTATAAGAACTAGGTTTCTCTTGTATGATTTTGTTTTTGAGGAACTCAATTTCTGGTTCTTTTCTGAATTTTTGATTATCAAGAACAAGTTCATCCCGATGAGAATTAAATTCTCAACTTGTGGGAGACTTGCCTCGTAGATCTCAGATCCAGAGAAATAACAAAGTTCTTTCAAAAGGGTTAAACCCTTCAATAGGTAAATGAGATGTTTTGATCTCTATTTTTTTTATTTACCTAGAGTTTTGAGGAGGGAGATCTTCTTCATTGAGAATTTAATTCTCTGTTCCTTTTGAAGCTTTATGTCTCTTTTTTTTTCAGAAGCTTGTGGGGGTTCCTCTATATCAGACTTGAAGTCTTGGGTCCTTTATATAGTAGAGGCAATTTGTTAAGTAGTTTTGAGGACATCTCTCATTGAGAGATTCCAATTGATTTGGGGAATTTTACCCATCATTGGATCTTTGCTCCAAAGGTTTTTGTTTTACAGAACATATTTTCTTATTTTTTAACAAGATTGGGGAAATATTTTCCCATATGCAGAGTTTTATTCTGTGAAATGGTGATTTTTAATCACAATTGGATTTTTAATCCAAGGGTTCTCTGTTTTATAGAGGGCAATCTTTCTTGTTTAGAAAGATTGAGGGAATATATCCCAAAATAGAATTTTATTCTATAATCCAACCGAAGGTATCTTTCTTATTTTTAGAAAGATTTGGGGAATGTTTTCTCTCGACAGAATTTAATTATGCATTTTTGATGATTTATCATCTCCGTTGGATCTTTGATCCAACGACTTTGTTTAACAGAGAGTAGAATTTACTTCTTCCTAGTCGCCGGCGCTCACGTGTTGTGCACGTGAGGCGCCACATGAGATTTTTAACTCTTATTTAATAGATTCGTTTGTGCTTTGCATACTGGCGCCTGCGTGAGGAGCATGTGCGGCGCTATATGAGAGTTTTAACTGTTATTTAATTTAATAGATTCTTTTGTGCTTTGCACACTGGCGCCCGCGTGAAGAGCACGTGCAGCGCTATATGAGAGTTTTAACTCTTATTTAATTTAATAAATTCTTTTTTGCTTTACACACTGGCGTCCGCGTGAGGAGCACATGCGGCGCTATATGAGAGTTTTAACTCTTATTTAATTTAATCGATTCTTTAATGCTTTGCACACTGGCGCCCGCGTGAGGAGCACGTGCGACGCTATATGAGAGTTTTAACTCTTATTTAATTTAATAGATTCTATTGTTCTTTTCACAGTGGCGCCCGCGTGAGGAGAACAAGAGGCACCACCATAGGATTTAATCCCATAAAATTGGCTCTGGTGCTGGCGCCCTTATGGAGGGCACGTGAGGCACTGCCTCATTAATTTTGAACAGAGCTTTGCTCTTTTATTAGGGGAAACAATAATCATTATACAATTTACAACATTTATTTCAATTTCATTACCTAACACGTTTCTTCGGTACATTAGCCGAAGATTCCCTAGGTGGATTCACAAAATCTTAATCTAAGACAATCAATCGGCCGATATCACGTCTTACTAACGTATTGTTCGACGGCGCAGATTTGTGATCGTTGGTACTTTCAATAGAAGGACTGAGTTGTGTTAGCATATTTTCCTCATCACTCTCATCTTCAGAGACATTCAATGTCGGCACATTATAGTAATCTCTCGATTTCCAATGATAAACAATACTCCAGTCAACCTTTTGTAAGTTCCGAGAATAATATATTTGTATTTCCATTGAGGAAAAGATAAAGTTATCATATTCTTAGGATGTCGGCTGGGTGTTAACCAAAGTGAGACCGTATTCATCGATTTGCATGTAGGGTTCCCTAATGCCCGCAGCGCAGCGGAGACGCGGATGGCGAACAAAAATTTCAAGCCAACACGAAAGAACCCAGAACCTAGAATCGATCCAAACACCTAAACTAGCAAACCAAGCATGAAAAGATATGGAATACTACCTTCGACGCGTGTCTACCCAATCATGGAAGACCCCTCCAGGCTTCGTGTATGCTATCGGGGTCGTGCTTGAGTGGTGACCGCCCTTGCCAAAGAAGATCCGCCTGAGGGAAACTGATCCAAGCTCTGGCTTCACCTAGTGAAGCAACCGACGCTTCAAGCTCGCTACGAATGGAGAGTGGGGATGTAGGAATATTCTCACTATCTTTTTCTCTCTTTTCTAAGCTTAAGTAAGCTACCTAGAAGAAGGAGGAGGATGTGAAGAAGAAGGAGCCATGGAAAAAATGGCTTAACTCTTTTGTGTAGCAAAGAAAAAAATCAAGTGCAGAAAAACAATATGGCTTGGTTATTATCAACCATCCAAAACAACGAGTCACAAAAGAATGTATCACTAAAGATAATACATTATAATAACCAAGCCATGCCTCTCTACAAATATCTTCACACCTCATCCTCCACCTCATTCATGATTTCCTCATAAAAGAAATTCAATAAATGAAGTGTCCATCTTCTAGAACAAATTCCGTATAAATACGTAATACAACCTGGTATACGTATCGAAATACATATACGCGTATTCGTTCAAAAAATACAAATAGCCAAGAGAGAGAAAATTAATAGTGAACAATAATACTAGAATATACATATTAATATATATATATATATATATATATAAATTATTAAATCAAAACCTGATTTAATAATCCGGCTTAATCCTAAACCGCTAGTATTATCAACCATCCGATTAAAGTCCGTGTAGCCTGTACACGTATTTAATCGGATACCCTGTATGTACTAACATACATCATATACATCATTTCGCCCGAACCGGGAAAACCCTCTGTGTGGGACTCTAAAGACTCGACAATACGCTGGCAGTGATTTACTGGATAAATCCAAAAACCACAAGCACGTCAGCGGCACTAGCTGTACATAATGGCTGCCCAAGTATTTATCGAAAGGGAGGTCAAAAATCAAGTCCATCCGAACCCTACTGAGCCTGAATGTGACAATCTCCGTACAGTCCGGTCTCTTCGTCTAAGAGTATCGCATACTGGGTCTAGGGGTGGAAACGTCAGACCCCTAATAACTTGATAAGTCGTGTCGGAGTCAAGCTCATCAGCAACCGAGAAAATACTGAACTCATATCAGTAAATCTCATCTATCGTGGCTACGGATTTAGGGTGATAGCCAACCGAACATAGCACGACATCGACTCCTAATATCAGGAGAGAATCCCCGACAATCTGTCATGACCCGAAATGGCACGTGACTGGCACATGAATCATATGAAAGTCAATAGGACTTCATCTAATTCAAGTAAGCTAAAAGCCCAGAAATTTAAAACCATTTTAAATAATAAATGATGGAAAACTCGTTTTAAAGAAAGGGGTTTTAATAGCATAAGACGAATTATGCGTTTTTTTTAAAACATCAAGTCTTTTCTGAAAATTTCGGCAGAGTTTCCTTTGTAAATACAGGCCCTAAACGGGGTACAACATGAATAATATGAATAAAGGCTTCGCTAAGCGGGAGCTAACTCTTCGTCAATCGACGGTCACAACCACGCAAGCAATATAATATACAACGCCGAAGGGCGAGGATAAAACTCAAAAAAGAACTCAAAACATCAAGAAAACCATAATAATACAACGCGCGACTCTAAGGTCGAAAGAATTTACAATTGGTTTTCTAAGTCTGAAATAAATGTACAAGTCTGGTTGATGGAATTTTACTAGATACAACTGAAAATAAATAAGTACAATGGTGGTCACGATGCGAATGAACCCACCTACCAAAGCAATCACCCAGAATGAAGTAATGTGCCAACAAAGCCGCTAAGGAAAAACCTGTACGGCAAAACCTGCAAGAAACTGTGGCACAACGGGGGTGAGTTGCCAACTCGTGAGTAGAAAACATCACAGAGCAGAAATCTTATGTATAACTCAATCCTAGGTCAATACGATCAGTAACATATATCCTTAATATGATAAAGTATGAAGCATGATAAGGTGGCAAGGATAAGCATCTATACATCCGTGTAATACCAAGTGCTCGTGTCAGTGCCTCAGGTAGCAACATATCATAAATATGAGGTATCATCAATGTGATCATCATGAAATCAGTGTCAACTATATCATGAAATCTATAAGTATGTGGATATCATCCAACTATATAATCAATACATGTATACATGTAGATCCCGTCCACGTGTCAACTAATGACATAACAACATCATGCATGTAAAAGTCATAAAAGCATATGCATGAAAGTATGAGGATATAAATCAATGTGTGTCCCTCGCGACATATCAAAATCATGGAACCTGAGTGTCTAGCATCGACACTCGAAAACATCATGAAACCCATGCCCAGCATCGGCACATAAATCCTCATATCTCTCGGGCTCCGTCAGTCCGGATCGGCCCACGGGCTCCGTCAGTCTGGATCGGCCCATATCATCTCTCGATTCCGGTCGATATCCTCCAGATATCCACCGAGCCGAAATACTATCACCAGTAGGTAGTAGTCCTTCTGCCAGGCTCACCGTCTGTATACACAGCATCCCTTTCTTGCCCCGGGGTACCATACCGGGCCCACCATGTACCCGCAAACGGAATCATCCGCCTCCTCGAATCGGGTTTCACATATCGCACGTCTCAGAACCGAGAAATCGCATGGTGGACGCACTGAAATATCATATCAAGAGAAACCGGGTTTTTAAAATAGTACATACTTTCTTTTGAAATACCCACGGTTCTCAAATCCAGAAATCTCATGAAAACAGCATATCTCAATGTGTATAATCGTAAAGCATGATGTATGCGACATATAAAGGAAATGTAAGCATATAAGTATATCATGCAACATGGAATAGTAATATGCACATATCAAAGGAAAACCGCTCTTTCAAATGAATCCAGTTTTAAAATATATCTTGCGGTTCCCAAATCTCCCAAAATCAAGCCAGAATCATCTATGTATGTCCAACTAAGTATGTATGCAAGTATGAGTGCACAAAAATGTCTGTGTGCCAATATGGATGTACAAGTAGGTATATACACAAGTATGAGTGTACAATATGCATGTGCGCCAATATGGATGTACAAGTAGGTATATATGCAGGTATGAGTGTACAATACGCATGTGTGCCAGTATGGATGTACAAGTAGGTATATACGCAAGTATGAGTGTACAATACGCATGTGCGGCAATTTGGATGTGCAAGTAGGTATATACGCAAATGTGAGTGTACAATGTGCCTGTGCGCCAATATGGATGTACAAGTAGGTATATACGCAAATATGAGTGTACAATGTGCATGTGCGCCAATATGGATGTACAAGTAGGTATCTACGCAAATATGAGTGTACAATGTGCAAGGAGTCATATCCTGAAGCAACAGTCCTACTGTGCAGTGACATGGCAATTATCGATGATGAAGTGTGTGAGCCGGCAAGCAGGTGTACGTGGAACATACGCATCATCGATAATGATGCTGGTGTCCTGACAGCATGGGTTTAATATAACAATAAACACATTTAAACATGCAACGCGATACGAATAGCAAGAATATGCGGAAAATGATAATAAACACAACAGTGAAGAATCTACATCAAAATATATATGTCATATAGTTTTGCCATTTGAAATAAGACGAATCGTGGTGTTTAGAAAAATAAGGGCTACGGTGTTTTTAAGAAAAGATGCGTCTTTTGAAAATATCTGTAGAATCTCTTGGCCTGTCTTTAAAATACTCAGGATTCGTTAGTTTTGAAATAGGCATGACTCGGGTCTAGTCTAACATCTACAAGTAAACTACAGGACTAAACGAACAGTCTAACCGAAAGGGTAAGGGAACACCACCTAAGTCTGAGTCGATATATATAAAAATAATAGTCGGTGATCCCGCCTCAAAAGCATTATATACGATACAATATACAATATGACATTCTCGAGTCAAAAGTGCGGATCTATCATCAAATTATATAGCTCGTACTTAAATCCATCGTATGGCTTCCCAAATCTGGGTACGGGTCAATTTTCACATTAATCTCATCATTTATCTGGTATCCTTATCATCATATCTCATGAGCTGGGGTACTGATCTAAGTCTAGTATAAACAGATACCATCTATATATGTATATATGCATGTATGAAACACAAGTCTAAAGGCCCGCTAAAATCTCATGTCGTATCTCATAATACGAACCACATCATATCACCGATCTCATGGCATCATGCCTAAACTCATCGACTCATCTCCAAATACCATGTACAATCCTCATCATCTATGTATAAGTATACGTGTGTGTGTGTGTGTGTGTGTGTGTGTATAGTCCCATACCTATGTGTGTGTGTGTATATATATACGTATCCCCATATACGCATAAGTATAACAAGTAAGCATGTGGGTGCGTGTGGGTGTAAACCTTATTCTAGGGCTCATGACTAAACTAATGTAACATTCTGAAATTTATGAAATAAATAAAATTAACTAATTAAATAATAAGATGTTAAATTAAAAAGTTATTAAAACCAAATAAGAACATTTCATAAGATGTATGTAAAACAAATTAAAATAAAATTTTAGTATGCAACATAAATAAATTATAAGGGCTTTAATGTGAATTTTAGCTTCATTTTAATAAAAAGAGTGTTTTATAATAACATAAGTTGTGAAGGGTTTTTATATAAAGTTAAGGATATTGTGCGAATTGGGTTTTGTTAAGGAGTGTAAATAGAAAGAGTTTAAACAAGATTTAGTTCAGAATAAATCAAAGGATAAATCAAATTGGAAAAGAAAAATATAATTCCATATCATTCTTGCATGCACACACCCACACCGCACCTCCTCCTTGCATGAAGATGGCACCCTTTAGCCTTTGACAGATCCTCCTTCACCTTATCCTTCCATTTTCTCATATTTATAGCTTGTGTTCAGATCTGTAGCATTTTTAAAACCTGAAAATTTAAAGAAAGAAAAAGAAAACCAAAGCAAAACAAAGAAGAACAAGAGAAAGGAGAAGAAAAGAATAAGTTTAGGATTTTCCTCACCATCAAGCAAGGACAAGGAGCTTGTGCATTTTGGAGGGTGTTCTTCCAGCAAGTTAATTTAAGGTAAAGTCCTTAATCACAGTAGAGATTTAATTCTGTAACTAGCTCAAAATTTGAAATCAAAGTGTCTAGAATATCATATTTTTAGGCTAAATCGAGCCTGTTAGAATCTGTTTTAGTTTAGAGAAAAGTTAACTGAACTAAACAGGGTCTAAATGATGTATGTTGAACCTAGAGCAAACCATAGGAGCATGAACCCAGGGGCTCGGATTTTGGCCGGCGAGATTAAGGCCAAATCCGGCGTCGCCGGATTTCTAGAGGAGTTGGGTGTTTTGGGTTTTTGGGGTAGGTCTCTGTGTAGGTGTTATGGTATCTGGTATTGTTTAAGTAAATTAGTTTAACTGTATATAAAATCTGGGAGCAAATATCGGAAAAGGAATTAAAATTTCTCTAATACAACACGGTAAATTCGTAACACGTTTAAGTTTTCTGTTGTAAACAGTGAGAGGTTAAAACTCAGTTAGTATAGGTGTTAGATAGTTTAAAATAGTCGTACGTGGTATCGTTAATGCGTACCACTTGTGTTTTCATGTTTTGCTGTGTCGAAATGTAGCCGTTTTCTTATACAAGTTAATTCAATGTTAGATTTGAGTACGGGAAACTCGGAGGCCGCAAGGAAAGGAAAAGGATTGGTGATTCCTGAATAGCTACGACATATTCCGGTGAGTAGACTAAATATCTACCGGGGGATTGTGTGAAGATGGCGTGATACGCCTATATTTTGTTAACTTGAAAGATTTGACTTTATATGCAAAGTTAATAATATGCATTCATATATACCTATGGATCACTATGATTACAGATGTTAGAACACTGCACAATTATCGATGAGTTAGTCCGCAAGTGCACATCTTTACATGTTACACTACACCTCGTCGATATTAACATGTCACTTTTTACACTTAGTAATTATCCGGCTAAATATGATTCTATCATACCTTAAACATCATTAACAGTAGTACTTTGCATAAAATCCTTCATGTTTCATATTTAAATGTTCCAAGTTGATATAAGAGGAAATTGTATTATTGAGGATTTATGGTTTTGAGTTTTCCTAAACTATTGCATAAATTCAGTGATTCTTTAAAATTGATATGAGATGTCCACCATGAGATGTTATTTTTTATGATTTGGTTTATTCCGAACCGAGTGGGGGAGATATACAGTCGCGGATTTATAGGTTATCCAGACTGAGTGTGGGAGACATACAGTTGGATACATGGTGGACTCGGTCGAGACCGAGGGGCAGGATAGCCGTATTTGAGGTAGGGGAGCCTAGCGAGTGTAGGGTTCCTAGGCACATAATAGAGGTCTTACAAGGTATCAACCATGCCAATTTCAAATTTTATGGGTGCCGAGAAACCCTAATACGGATCGTCGACTAGAAATTTAGGCGAAAAGATAAGCTAGTTAACATCTTAACTAAAAGAAGGAAACTACAACCTTTGTAGATCCGGTTATCCACTTCCTTAGCTCCACGTAGTCGCTCCCTCACTGTTCATCTCGAATCCCGGACTCTCGCATCGGCTTCATCGGAGAAATGAGCGGAATAGTCGTCGGCTACGATGCCGAAGATGATCTACGTCGAGGCTTCACAAGATCAAGCTCCGACTTCACCAAGTTGTGAAACTTGTGAAGAAAACACCTAAAACCATTTTGCAAGAGGTAGAGGATGAAGAAATAGGAGGTGGGTTCACTTTAGAATTGGATTTCTCACTTTAGAACTCAAGATGCCATTAATGGAGTCTTGTTTTCTTTCTTGAAGAAGAAGGAGAAGATGAAGATAGAATATGATAAGTGTTGAAGAAAAATAGAAAAGAAAATAGATACTTATCATATACTAACTATGGTAGAGTGTAGAGAATAGACCATGGTTACTTGGAATGGTTAGGGTTAAGCAAGAAGACAAGAATGGTTACAAAGTCAAAGCTTCATGAAGCTTCAACAAGAAACAAAGAAAGCCACCATTCTCTCCAAAATCTTTTCCAAATAAATAAATAAACAAATAAATAAATAAATAAACAAAACCCTAATCATCAACTTAACCATGGTTTAATTCTATACACTTAACCAAATGAGCAAGTATCATCAAACATGATACAAACATGTGTACAAAAGTATATCACATATACAACTTGCACATCAAGTGAGAAAATCCATTTAAAGTGAACCAATACTAGTTAATGCAAAGTAATATATCAAATATATAATTATACATTAAATCATTAAATCAACACTTGATTTAATGATCCGGTCATATCGCATATAACCGACTAGTATCCTATGTATCGGCTTATCGAATCAATCCTTGATTCGATATCTAGGTTATATCGAATATAACCAATCGATACATTCATCGCGAGAATGGAATACGGTATCATATACACGCATTATTCTCGGTCCTGCACATATCTCATATGCGCTCCTATTTCGTTTCGCTTGAGCCAGGAAACCTCTGTGTAGGACTCTAAAGACTCGTCAATACGCCGGTAGCAGATGATGATCATATCAAGCACCTACAAGCCGCAAGCGGTCTGCCAAAAGTAACGGCCATCCGGGTATTGAGCGATCAGAAGATCGACGAGCTAGCCCGCTCATACTCCTGTGAATCCAACCAGTAACACTTACCGTACAGTCCGGTCTGTTCGTCTGATATGTCGCATATCAAGTCTAGGGGTGGTAAACGTCAGACCCCAATAACCGATAAGTCGTGCCGATGTGAGGCTCATAACGGGTCAAGAAACTACTGGTAACACTTACCAGCAAATCTCTTATCAGCCCTGGCCAGGGACTTCCCTGTTACGGCCAATCGAGCACTGCGCAACATCAACCCCTAATACCGGGAGAGACGAAACCCCTTCTATCGCTCATTGCCTCCATGTGACTCGGGACTGTACCCAAAGACCACCGTTTTGCATGCCCTCATGGACGTGGTAAGGTGGAGATCAAAGCACAGTGGGAATCACACAAGACTCTATGACGATCTCGGGTCTACAGACTAACCTGCACAAGTGTCACCTGAGAACTGCCATCTGACGTGAGGTATAATACCATCTGGGAGTTCTCGGCGAGTCCGTCCAGTGTACCCAGTCTCCACTGAGCACCCGTATACCATCTCTGATGTCAAACACCAATGGATATGGGATCATCCATCGCCCATCTCATGGGTCGAGAAGCGTATACGCTAGTCTACACTGGTATATTGATGCCCCGTCTCGATACACCCACGACTAGGGACCTTGAAGGATGTACTTATGGACTACCATGTCCCCACTAGTATGATCTACATTATAGTCCACGTAGTCAAGTACACATCCTAAGGGCTTTATCAACATGTAACTATAAGACAGTTTAAAGAGACTAGTAAACATGTTAAGATAAAGAGCAACCAGATAGCATACTATCATATCGAGCAAGAAAGTCATCTCTATATATGTCCAAGCATCCAATATAATAGACATCATCTGTACAATACTGGCCTCTAGAGCATACATACAACTAACAATCTCCTACTTGCACTAGGGCCAGCTGCTGTAGTATCGCATACCGAGCATCCCGAAGAGTCTCTCAAGCTGTATCTGGGGAATGGCCTTCGTGAGTGGATCCGCCGTGTTGTTCTTCGTGTCAACCCTCCTGAACTCGATCTCTCGACGATCAACTATCTCCCGGATCAGGTGATACCGCCTCAGAATATGCCTGGACCGCTGATGGGACCTGGGTTCCTTAGCCAAAGCCACCGCTCTATTGTTATCGCAATACAAAGGTATTGGATGCTCAATGGATGGAACCACTCCAAGTTCAGTAATGAACTTCTTGATTCAGACAGCCTCTTTGGCAGCATCGTTGGCAGCGATGTATTCAGCCTCCATCGTCGAGTCTGCCACGGTTTCCTGCTTGGAACTCTTCCAGCTAACCGCCCCTCCGTAAAGGGTAAAGACAAATCCCGACTGCGACTTAGAGTCGTCCTTATCACTCTGGAAGCTCGAATCGGTAAAGGACTCCATTTGGAGTTCTCCGTTACCATACACCAAGAGCATCTCTTTAGTCCTTCGCAAGTACTTGAGAATGCTCTTCACAGCTGTCCAGTGACTCTCTCCAGGATCAGCTTGATACCTGCTCACTACACTTAGTGAGTATGCTACATCGGGTCTGGTACATAGCATCGCATACATGATAGAGCCTACAGCCGAAGCATAGGGTATCCCTTGCATGCGAGCTCTCTCCAAATCAGTCTTGGGAGACATCTCTTTAGAGAGAGTGACTCCAGAGATCATGGGCAAGTTCCCACGCTTGGATTCTTCCATACTAAACCTCTTTAGTATGGTGTCAATGTACCTGGATTAGGACAATCCCAATATCCGTTTGGATCTATCTCTATAGATCCTAATTCCCAATATGCAGGAGGCATCACCAAGATCTTTCATTGAGAATCTTTGTGATAAGAAGAGCTTGACCGATTGCAGCATAGGAATATCATTTCCTATCAAGAGTATGTCGTCCACGTACAATACGAGGAAGACAACCTTACTCTCTGCCACCTTCTTGTAGATACAAGGTTCATCTGGATTTTTGACGAAATCAAACTCTTTGATAACGACGTCAAAGCAGATGTTCCAACTCCGCGATGCTTGCTTTAATCCATAAATGGATTTAAGCAGCTTGCACACCTTCCCGCTGCTCCCACTATCTACGAAGACCTCTGGCTGAGTCATGTACACGCACTCTTCTAAATCACCGTTTAGAAAGGCGGTCTTAACATCCATTTGCCAGATTTCGTAGTCATGATATGCAGCGATGGTAAGCATGATCCGGATGGATTTAAGCATAGCCACTGGAGAAAAGGTTTCGTCATAGTCCACACCTGGTCTTTGACGAAAACCCTTTGCAACAAGTCTAGCTTTGAAACTCTCCACTTTCCCATCTACACCAAGTTTCTTCATGAAGATCCACTTGCTCCCAATGGGTTTTACCCCTTCAGGAGCAACTTCCAAAGTCCATACTTTGTTGGTGTACATGGATTCCATCTCGGACCGCATAGCATCCAGCCATTTCACTGAGTCCCTACTCGTGATGGCCTGCTCGAAGCTAGTTGGGTCATCATCCTCCATGATGCAATCCTCGCTCCCACCATCCATGAGAAAACCGTAGTATCTCTCAGGTTGGTGAGGAACCCTACTAGATCGGTGGAGTGGCTGGGGTTCATTGGGAACTATTGAATCCTCTGGTTCCACCATATCTTCTGTTGTAGCTTCTGTAGCTGGAACTTCTTCCAGTTCTACCTCATGACCACTAATCTCTTTTTCAAGAAATTCCTTTTCTAAAAAGGTGGCATGCCGAGAAAAAACACTCTTTGTTCCTCAGGGTGGTAGAAGATATACCCTTGTGAATTCTTGGGATATCCTATAAATTTGCATAAAACAGACCGTGCCTCGAGTTTGTCCGGATTTTGTCGTTTGACATAGGCTGGACAACCCCATATCTTAACATAGTTAAGACATGGTCTCTTTCCTTTCCATATCTCATATGGAGTGGTAGGCACAGATTTGGTGGGGACCATATTCAATAGATGTATGGCTGTCTCAAGCGCATACCCCCAGAAGGAAATAGGTAACTCAGCTGTGCCCATCATAGAGCGCACCATATCTAATAGGGTGCGGTTCCTCCGTTCTGATACACCGTTGTGCTGTGGTGTATATGGAGGAGTCAGCTGAGAGAGAATCCCATTCTCTTTTAGGAAGTCCAGGAATTCATTGCTCAAGTATTCACCTCCTCGATCAGATCGAAGGATTTTAATACTTTTTCCTGTTTGGTTTTCGACTTCTTGTTTATATTCTCTAAATTTCTCAAAAGCTTCAGACTTGTGTCTTATCAAGTACACATGTCCGTATCTTGAGAGATCGTTAATGAATGTAATGAAGTATGAAGAACCATCCCTGGCATGTGTAGACATGGGACCACATACATCACTATGTATTAGTCCCAAGAGTTCAATAACTTTTTCTCCATGTCCCGTAAACGGAGTTTTGGTCATCTTGCCTTTGAGACATGACTGGCAAGTGTCATAAGATGAAAATTCGAATGGTTTCAAATATCCATCCTTATGCAACTTAGCTAGTCGTGTCGCATTGATGTGACCCAGTCTACAATGCCACAAGAAGGATTCGTTCAGTTCTGAACTCTTCCGCTTGTGTGTGTTTGTTATGCTCAGAACTGTTGATTGATTTCGAACATAAATGCCATTGCACAACGTGCCTGATCCAACCAACTTTTGGTTACGGAAAATGTTCATAACATTATCCTGTAATACAAATTATATCCCTCTTTACATAACAAAGAAACCGATATAATGTTGCATATCAGGTTCGGCATGTAATAGCATTCGTTCAGAACCAATGTATTACCTGTTGGTAATACAAGGTGATATTCCCCGACAGTCTTAGCTGCAACAATTGCACCATTTCCAACTCTAATGTTTTTATCTCCTTCTCCAAGTTCTCTACCTTTCCTGAGCCCATGTAACTGATTACATATATGGGATCCTGACCCGGTATCTAATACCCAGGACGTAGAGCAAATGGAGAAACAGTTCTCTATAACGAACACACCCGAAGAAAATGCATCACCATGTACTTTCTTCAATCGGGTGGCATGGGAATCCTGGTATTCCCCTATATCCTGTTCATTCCTATAACTCTTATAAGAAAGAACGGAACCAACGTTCCCCAGCACAGTAAAACATGCGGGTTCAGTCAATACATCCATATTATTATCTTTATTAGGGCATGACATGGTCGCTACCTGAGAGAGAGAGAAGAAAACACTTTAGCGTATGCTCTTGCAAGATCAGATTGGTTATTATCTTATCTAATCAGGATGGCTCCCACTGGTTTTTATCAAATCTTCCTTCAAATCTTAAAAGGAAAGACTAGCCGGGATTAATTACACACTACAAGTTCGCCAATCTTTCAGCCAGGCCAGTGTCGGTACTTTGAGGGAGGTCCCCCGTGCTTTCGCACGAACCTAATTAATATAAACCTCGTTTTCCCAGAGGCGTAACCCCGTTGACACCTTTCTAGACACCTACTTGATCAGCTAATTGCAATGTGTAAAACTCTCCCAGGAGTAACTCTTACTCGCAGTGGGTATCGGGATCCAACTATCTCATAGAAGGTATGCAATCTCATTGCAAATTTCAACACTTGAAATTCCCGATAATACTTTTGCCCCTAGCGTGCTATGACCTTGACGAAAGCCAACAAACCACAGCCCGCTAGTCAAGTTCAACCCGTACATTTCTTGACTGAATTAAACCCACCCGCACGACCCTTGATGAAAGCCAACAAAGCCGTACGACTACCCTAATCCAGTCGCATCATATGCAGCAGATAAGCAGCACATAGCTACCGCACACTACACCTTGACGAAAGCCAACAAATGTAGCACGAATACTATATGCAACTGATCTGAAATGACGGAGGGCTACGACAGGTTTTTCTGAAAACCTATTGCGTAATGAACTTGATATCGTTGTAGAATCAAATGAAGTTTTGAAATGGAGTGATTTTGAGGCTTTTCTAGTTTTGCTAAAGGGGTCACTCCCGGTGAAGGGATCGTCGGCCCTTTCCTCGTCGAATGAGGTGTGGGATATATCATATATATCACTGTGCAAAGCAGAAACTATAGAAGCAATCAAAAACAAACCGAGTGTGTAGCATCTGCCAGTTATTGCTAAAGGAGTCACTCCCGGTGAAGGGATCTCGGTCCTTTCCTCATCGAATAAGGTGCAGGATATATCAAATATACCGCTGTGCAAAGCAAGAACTGTAGCTACCTGTTTTGTTTAAAATTTGATTCTACTACATCATTTGGTTTCTTTTCTTTCATTAATCACATTAATGAAGTCCCATCATTTAAGTCACCTAAACATCACAGATAAATACGACGTACACTTATGCCATCCGCATTCGCCTCGATGTCCCCTCGTGCACCGTTAGGTTAGGTAACTAACGGCAGAGCGGGGCAGGGCTAGCGCGGGTGTAAAACATAAGTAACGTCTATATAATATATCATATATACTATATACCGTATCTATCACAGAACATCACATGATCACATCACAGATATCGCAGCAGAAAAAACATATGAAACATTGGATGTACTAGGACGTCCGTGTTTTCAATACGAGCCAGTATAAAACACGGATTCCACGGTCGTGATGAATAGCCAATCCCACACCCCTAGACCCCTACGAGAGCGGCAAGCAACCCTACCAATTCTAGGGTTAGGAGACCCGGACTCGACTCCTCGAGATGGTCTCCCACTGGACCCTAGAACCCGGTTACTTGTGCTCCTTTCCTTGGGTCTATCCTAATGCGGAAAAGTAAATAATATATAAAAGGTGACAACTTCCGCAACCTGGAAGTGCCCCAATAAAAGAATATTACATACAAGTTTTTACATGAACGAAAATGAAAAACACTCATCTCACATAAATGTAGGGTTCCTAGGCACTCTCAAGAGGTCTCACAAGGCATCAACCATGCCAATTTCAAATTTTACGGTGCCGAGAAACCCTAGACTAGATCGTTGACTAGAAATTTAGGCGAAAAACTAAACTAGTTAACAACTTAACTAAAGGAGAGAGGCTACAACCTTTGTAGATCCGGATATCCACTTCCTTGGCTCTACGTAGGCGTCCTATCGCTGTCCATCTCGAACCCCGGACTCAATCGTCGGCTTGATCGGAGAAATGGGCGGACTAGGTCGTCGGCTTCGTGCCGAAGATGATCTACGTCGAGGCATCACAAGTTCAAGCTCCGACTTCACAAATTTGTGAAACTTGTGAAGAAAACACCCAAAACAACTTGGCAAGAGGTAGAGGGTGAAGAAATAGGAGGTGGGTTCACTTTAGAATTGGATTTCTCACTTTAGAACTCAAGTTGCCATTGATGGCATCAAGCTTTCTTTCTTGAAGAAGAAGATCAAGAAGAAGGAAATGTTATGATAAGTGATTTAAAATGAAAAAGAAAAGGAATACTTATCATAATCTTAACCATAGTTAAGTGTAGAGAATGAACTAGGGTTAGTTCAAATGGTTAGGGTTAAACATGGGACAAGAATGGTGACTAAGTCAAAGCTTCATGAAGCTTCAATAAGAAACAAAGAAAGCCACCATTCTCATCTTTATCTTTTCCAAATAAATAAATGAACAAATAAATAATTAAATGAATATGCAAAACCCTAATAATCAAATTAATCATGGTTTAATTCTATACACTTAACTAAATGATCAAGTATCATCAAACATGATACAAATATGTGCACGAAAGTATATCACATATACTTCTTGCACATCAAGTGAGAAAATCCATTTAAAGTGAACTAATACTAGCTAATGCAAAGTAATATATCAAATATATAATTATACATTAAATCATTAAATCAACACTTGATTTAACGATCCGGTCATATCGCATATAACCGACTAGTATCCTATGTATCGGCTTATCGAATCAATCCTTGATTCGATATCTAGGTTATATCGAATATAACCAATCGATACATCCATCGCGAGAATGTAATACGGTATCACATACACGCATTATTCTCGGTCCTGCACATATCTCATATGCGCTCCTATTTCGTTTCGCTCGAGCCAGGAAACCTCTGTGTAGGACTCTAAAGACTCGTCAATACGCCGGAAGCAGATGATGATCATATCAAACACCTACAAGCCGCAAGCGGTCTGCTAAACGTAACGGCCACCCAGGTATTGAGCGATCAGAAGATCGACGAGCAAGCCCGCTCACACTCCTGTGAATCCAACCAGTAACACTTACCGTACAGTCCGGTCTGATCGTCTGATCTGTCGCATATCTCGCCTAGGGGTGGTAAACGTTAGACCCCAATAGCTCGATAAGTCGTGTCGATATGAGGTCTATAACAATTCGAGAAACTACTGGTAACACTTACCAGTAAATCTCAGCAACCCTGGCCAGGGATTTCTTGTTATAGCCAATCGAACACAGCACAACATCAACTCCCTATACCGGGAGAGACGAATCCCCTCCTATCGCTCATTGCCTCCATGTGATTCGGGACTGTACCCAAAAACCACCGTTTTGCACGCCCTCTTGGACGTGGTAAGGTGGAAATCAAAGCACAGGGGGAACCACACAAGACTCTATGACGATCTCGGGTCAACAGACTACTCTGTACCAGTGTCACCAGATAACTGCCATCTGACGTAAGGTATAATACCATCTGGGAGTTCTCGGCGAGTCCGTCCAGTGTACCCAGTCTCCACTGAGCACCCGTATATCATCTCTGATGTCAAACACCAATGGATATGGGATCATCCATCGCCCATCTGTATGGGTCGAGAAGGTATACGCTAGTCTACACTGGTATATCGATGCCCCGTCTCGATACACCCACGACTAGGGACTTTGAAGGATGTACTTATGGACTACCATGTCCCCACTAGTATGATCCGCATCATAGTCCAGGTAGTCAAGTACACATCCTAAGGGCCTTACCAACATGTAACAGAGAGACAACCAGTGAACATGTTAAGGTAAAGATCAACCAGATAGCATACTATCATGTCGAGCAAGAAAGTCATCCCTATATATGTCCCAGCATCCACTACAATATACATCCTATGTATAGCAATGGCCTCTAGGGCATACATATAACTAACAATCTCCCACTTGCACTAGGGCCATCTGATAGCAGTGGTTGCAGTATCTCATACTCAACCATCCCATAAAAGTCTCTCTCTGGAAAAAGGCCTTTGTGAGTGGATCCGCCGTGTTGTCCTCTGAGTCTACTCTCCTAACCTCGATCACCCTGGAGATCAACTATCTCCATGATCAGGTGATGCTGCCTCAGAATTTGTCTGGGTCACTGATGGGACCAGGGTTCCATGGCCGAAGCCACACTTCCATTGTCATACAATGGTAGGAACCTAGTTCATCCTATGAACCAATATACACCCAAACTGCCTCTTTGGTAGTATCTTTAATAGCGATGTTACCAGCCTTTATCTTCTAGTTTGTCACGGTATCTAGCTTGGAAATCTTCCAACATACCATCCCTTTACTGAGGGTAAAGACAATGCCTGTGACTGACATTCAGTCGTCCTTATCACCCTGGAACGCTTCCAGTGATTCTCCCCAGAATCAATTGATACCATCTCACTACATCTAGTGAGAATCCTAACATCCATTTAGATCTATCTCATAGATCCAAAACCCAGGATTTAGGAGGTATCATTAAATCCTATATGGAGAATCCTTGTGATGAGCGGAGATTGACCGAGCGTAGCATAGGAAACTCCTTTCTTATCAAGAGTATGACATCCACGTACTCTACGAGGATCACCACCATACTCCCTACTACCTTTTTGTTTATACAAGGTTCATCTACCATTTTGATGATGTCAAACTCTTTGACTAACACATCAAAACAGATGTTCCAACTCCGCGATACCTGCTTTATCCTATAAAGCATCTTGTACACGTTTCCGCTGCTCCCACTGTCTACGAAGCCCTCTGGCTGTGTACTTATAGACGTCCTCTTCTAAAACATCATTTAGAAAAGCAGTCATGGCACCCAACCGCCAGATATCGTAGTTATGGTATGTAGCCGTGGCAAGTAAGATCTGGATGGACTTAAGCATAGCCACTTGAAAAGGTTTCATCATTATCCACGCCTGGTCGATGGCGAAAAGCTTTAACAAGTCTAGCTTTGAAAGTCTCAACTTTTTCATCTACACCAAGTAATCTTCTCAAGATACACTTGCTCCTGATGGGGATTTAACCCTTCAGATATAGCAACCAAAGTCCATACTTTGTTGGTGTATAAGGATTCCATCTCAGATCACTAAGCATCCAGCCATTCTTACAGAGTCCCACTCCTGATGGCCAGCTCGAAACTAGTTAGGTCATTATCTCATGATGCATTCCTCGCTTCCACTGTCATAGAGAAACATAAGTATCTCTCAAGTGGGTGAGAAACCCTACTAGATCGGCGGAGAGGCTGAGGTTCGTTGGTAACTATTGAATCCTTTGGTTGTACCAAATCATTTGCTGTAGTTTGTATAGCTGAAACACTTCCAGTTCTACATAACTGACCTTGCCTCGAGTTTGTCCGGATTTGCTTTTAGACATATTTCGGACAACCCCAATTCTTAACTGACTTAAGAGATGGGCTCTTCCCTTATCATATCACATATGAAATGGTAGGCAACTGATTTGATTCGAACCCTATTCAATAGGTATGCAGCTTCTCAAGCGCATAACTCCCAAAAAGAAATAGGTAACTCAGTAGTACTCATCATAGAGCACACCATATCAAATAGGGTGTATCTGCTCCACCCCGATATACCATCGTGTTATGGTGTATTCGGAGGAGTAATGCTGAGAGAGAATCTCATTCTCCTTTAGAATAATCCAGGATTTTCGTGCTCAAGTATTCTCCTCCTCGATCAGATCGAAGCATTTTAATACTTTTTCCGGTTTGGTTCTCAACTTCTTGTTTATATTCTCTAAATTTCTCAAAAGCTTCTGATTTGTGTTTCATCAGGAACACATACCCGAACCTAGAGAGATCGTCAGTGAATGTAATGAAGTATGAAGAACCATACCTGGCATGTGTAGACACAGGACCGCATACATCACTATGTATCGGTCCTAAGAGTTCGGTAACTCTTTCTCCGTGTCCCGTAAACGGAGTTTTGGTCATCTTGCCTTTGAGACATGACTGGCAAGTGTCATAAGATGAAAATTTAAACGGATTCAAATATCCATCCTTATGCAACTTAGCCAGTCGTGTCGCATTGATGTGACCCAGTCTACAATGCCACAAGAAGGATTCGTTCAGTTCAGAACTCTTCCTCTTGTGTGTGTTTGTTATGCTCAGAACTGTTGATTGATTTAGAACATAAATGCCATTGCACAACGTGCCTGATCCAACCAACTTTTGGTTACGGAAAATGCTCATAACATTATCCTGTAATACAAAATTATATCCCTCTTTACTCAATAAAGAAACCGATATAATGTTGCATATCAGGTTCGGCATGTAATAACATTCGTTCAGAACCAATGTATTACCAGTTGGTAATACAAGGTGATATTCCCCGACAGTCTTAGCTGCAACAATTGCACCATTTCCAACTCTAATGTCTTTATCACCTTCTCCAAGTTTTCTACCTTTTCTAAGCCCATGTAACTGATTACATATATGGGATCCTGACCCGGTATCTAATACCCAGGACGTATGGCAAATGGAGAAACAGTTCTCTATAACGAACACACCTGAAGAAAATGCATCATCATGTACTTTCTTCAATCGGGTGGCATGGGAATCCTGGTATTCCCCTATATCCTGTTCATTCCTATAACTCTTATAGGAAAGAACGGAACCAACGTTCCCCAGCACAGTATAACATGCGGGTTCGGTCAATACATCCATATTATTATCTTTGTTAGGGCATGAAATGGTCGCTACCTGGAGAGAGAGAGAAGAAAACACTTTAGCGTAAGCTCGTGCAAGATCAGATTGGTTATTATCTTATCTAATCAGGATGGCTCCCACTGCTTTTTATCAAATCTTCCTTCAAACCCTAAAAGGAAAGACTAGCCAGGATTAATTACACATTACAAGTTCGCCAATCTTTCAGCCAGGCCAGTGTCGGTACTTTGAGGGAGGTCCCCCGTGCTTTCGCACGAACCTAATTAATGTAAACCTCATTTTCCCAAAGGCGTAACCTCATTAACACCTTTCTAGACACCTACTTGATTGGCTAATTGTAATGTGTAAAACTCTCCCAGGAGTAACTCTTACTCGCAGCGGGTATCGGGATCCAACTATCTCATAGAAGGTATGCAATCTCATTGCAAATTTCAATACTTGAAATTCCCGATAATTTTGCCCCTAGCGTCCTATGACCTTGACGCAGGCCAACAAACCATAGTGCGCTAGTCAAGTTCAACCCGTCATTTCCTGATTGAATTAAACCCACCCGCACGACCCTTGACGCAGGCCAACAAAGTCGCACGACTACCCTAATCCAATCTGCATCATATGCATAAGCAGATAAATACTAGTTAGCTACCGCACACTACGCCTTGACGCAGGCCAACAAACGCAGCACGAATACTAACTACCACTTATCTGAAATGACGGAGGGCTACGACAGGTTTTTCTGAACACCTATTGCGTAATGAACTTGATATCGTTGTAGAATCAAATGATTTTAAAAATGGAGTGCTTTTGAGGCTTTTCTAGTTTTGCTAAAGGAGTCACTCCCGGTGAAGGGATCGTCGGTCCTTTCCTCGTCGAATGAGGTGCAGGATATATCATATATATCACTGTGCAAAGCAAAAACACTTAAAAGCAATCAAAAGACAAACCGAGGGTTGTAGCATCTGCCAGTTATTGCTAAAGGAGTCACTCCCGGTGAAGGGATCTCGGTCCTTTCCTCATCGAATAAGGTGCAGGATATATCATATATACCGCTGTGCAAAGCAAGAACTGTAGCTACCTGTTTTATTTTGAAATTCGATTCTACAACATCTTAGGTTTCTTTTATTTCATTAATCTCATTAATGAAGTCCCATCAATTAAGTACCTAAACATCACAGAAAAATACGACGTACACTTATGCCATCCGCATTCGCCTCGATGTCCCCTCGTGCACCGTTAGGTTAGGTAACTAACGGCAGAGCAGGGCAGGGCTAGCGCGGGTGAAAAACATAAGTAACGTCTATATAATATATCATATATACTATATATACAGTATCTATCACAGAACATCACATGATCACATCACAGATATCGCAGCAGAAGAATCATATGAAATATTGGATATACTAAGACGTCCGTGTTTTCAATACGAGCCAGTATAAAACACGGATTCCACGGTTGCGATGAATAGCTAAACCCACACCCCAAGACCCCTACGAGAGCGGCAAGCAACCCTACCAATTCTGGAGTTAGGAGACCCGGACTCGACTCCTCGAGTTGGTCTCCTACTGGACTCCAGAACCCGGTTACTCGTGCTCCCTTCTTTGGGTCTATCCTAATGCGGAAAAGTAAATAATATACAAAAGGTGACAACTTCCGCAACCTGGAAGTGCCCCAAATAAAAGAATATTACATACAAGTTTTTACATGAATGAAAATGAAAAACACTCATCTCACATAAAAAAACCCCGGCTATTCAAACACGACGATCCAATATAACATATCCAGCAACACATAACATCACATGTCATCAACGTAAGTAAATATGCGCATCCCAATTGTCGTTGACATATAGCAACGAAACCGGCGATATCACATATTACACTTACGGTCACAGAAAAGAAAGTGTAAAACTACAACAGTTGGAATTCGCAACCTCTTTAGACATCACATGCCTAATCAAATGAAATACTTAGACATCACATGCCTAATAGTTATAAACCCCGCATTTTAGTCCCATTATCGAAAACTCTATTCAATATCAAATGAGACTAAACCGCTAGATTTATA
This sequence comes from Agapanthus africanus, assembly GCA_030015575.1. Taxonomy (NCBI): domain Eukaryota; kingdom Viridiplantae; phylum Streptophyta; class Magnoliopsida; order Asparagales; family Amaryllidaceae; genus Agapanthus; species Agapanthus africanus. The sequence goes on along the minus strand of CM057340.1, from coordinate 114,208,193 downwards.
ACATTCATTCAGTTATCTCATAACTGTTTGTGAATTCCAATTATTGTATCCCATTCCGGATAAATAGAATATATTAAACTTTCCGATCGAACATTCGAACACCCAAGTTTTCCCGAAACCGTTTAACACATGAAATAGGTTCAAAGACATTCACTTCATGCCTCAGTACCAACGGTCCAGCCGTAGAAGGGTCAAGCTAACGGCTCACATGTGGCACGCCGTACTGCCCCAAACCCGAAGGTTCAAAGGGCAGTTCAAGACGGTCACATAATCAAGTTAAGGTTTGTTGTCTTCTAGAGGGACCATCGCATTACTTGCACTACTTAGAACGTCCTTAAACCACACAAAAATCCAACACTTGGATATTTTCCGGCAGGGGAAAAGTTGGGTATTTATATCCGGTCGAACTTTTTAACATATTCTAAAGTCATCTGGAAATACACAAAGACGAAATTTGATAATCCGATCGAAACATCGAAGCTCTAAAACACCCCAGAAAATTCAACTCTTGAATAAATATTAAAAATACCCATAAAACTCAGCTGCTGAAATGATGAATTACTGTGCAAAGGAGGAGGGCTAACGTCATCATTAGGCCGCGGAACCGCCGCAGAAGCCATGCTTCTGCCGCGGTTCCGCCGCACAATGTACTGTTCATTGGAAAAAAATTGCACCGTAATTCTTAGAATTCCCTGCTGAATTTTTTAAGCATTTTTAATCTCGAAAAATCCCAGTTTTTAGAAAAAGTCCAGAGAGCATGATGTGTTAGGGTTTCGATGTGTATTCGGGTTTCAAACGTCGTCTAGACTTCGCCTAAGACTCTAGCTAGGCTCTGATACCACTGTAGGGTTCCTAGGCACTCTCAAGAGGTCTCACAAGGCATCAACCATGCCAATTTCAAATTTTACGGTGCCGAGAAACCCTAGACTAGATCGTTGACTAGAAATTTAGGCGAAAAACTAAACTAGTTAACAACTTAACTAAAGGAGAGAGGCTACAACCTTTGTAGATCCGGATATCCACTTCCTTGGCTCCACGTAGGCGTCCTCTCGCTGTCCATCTCGAACCCCGGACTCAATCGTCGGCTTGATCGGAGAAATGGGCGGACTAGGTCGTCGGCTTCGTGCCGAAGATGATCTACGTCGAGGCATCACAAGTTCAAGCTCCGACTTCACAAATTTGTGAAACTTGTGAAGAAAACACCCAAAACAACTTGACAAGAGGTAGAGGGTGAAGAAATAGGAGGTGGGTTCACTTTAGAATTGGATTTCTCACTTTAGAACTCAAGTTGCCATTGATGGCATCAAGCTTTCTTTCTTGAAGAAGAAGATCAAGAAGAAGGAAATGTTATGATAAGTGATTTAAAATGAAAAAGAAAATGAATACTTATCATAATCTTAACCATAGTTAAGTGTAAAGAATGAACTAGGGTTAGTTCAAATGGTTAGGGTTAAGCATGAGACAAGAATGGTGACTAAGTCAAAGCTTCATGAAGTTTCAATAAGAAACAAAGAAAGCCACCATTCTCATCTTTATCTTTTCCAAATAAATAAATGAACAAATAAATAAATAAATGAATATGAAAAACCCTAATCATCAAATTAATCATGGTTTAATTCTATACACTTAACTAAATGATCAAGTATCATCAAACATGATATAAATATGTGCACGAAAGTATATCACATATACTTCTTGCACATCAAGTGAGAAAATCCATTTAAAGTGAACTAATACTAGCTAATGCAAAGTAATATATCAAATATATAATTATACATTAAATCATTAAATCAACACTTGATTTAACGATCCGGTCATATCGCATATAACCGACTAGTATCCTATGTATCGGCTTATCGAATCAATCCTTGATTCGATATCTAGGTTATATCGAATATAACCAATCGATACATCCATCGCGAGAATGTAATACGGTATCACATACACGCATTATTCTTGGTCCTTCACATATCTCATATGCGCTCCTATTTCGTTTCTCTCGAGCCAGGAAACCTCTGTGTAGGACTCTAAAGACACGTCAATACGCCGGTAGCAGATGATGATCATATCAAACACCTACAAGCCGCAAGCGGTCTGCTAAACGTAACGGCCACCCGGGTATTGAGCGATCAGAAGATCGACGAGCAAGCCCGCTCACACTCCTGTGAATCCAACCAGTAACACTTACCGTACAGTCCGGTCTGATCGTCTGATCTGTCGCATATCTTGCCTAGGGGTGGTAAACGTCAGACCCCAATAGCTCGATAAGTCATGTCGATATGAGGTCTATAACAATTCGAGAAACTACTGGTAACACTTACCAGTAAATCTCAGCAATCCTGGCCAGGGATTTCCTGTTATAGCCAATCGAACACAGCGCAACATCAACTCCCTATACCGGGAGAGACGAATCCCCTCCTATCGCTCATTGCCTCCATGTGATTCGGGGCTGTACCTAAAAACCACCGTTTTGCACGCCCTCTTGGACGTGGTAAGGTGGAAATCAAAGCACAGTGGGAACCACACAAGACTCTATGACGATCTTGGGTCAACAGACTACTCTGTACCAGTGTCACCAGAGAACTGCCATCTGACGTAAGGTATAATACCATCTGGGAGTTCTCGGCGAGTCCGTCCAGTGTACCCAGTCTCCACTGAGCACCCGTATATCATCTCTGATGTCAAACACCAATGGATATGGGATCATCCATCGCCCATCTGTATGGGTCGAGAAGGTATACGCTAGTCTACACTGGTATATCGATGCCCCGTCTCGATACACCCACGACTAGGGACTTTGAAGGATGTACTTATGGACTACCATGTCCCCACTAGTATGATCCGCATCATAGTCCAGGTAGTCAAGTACACATCCTAAGGGCCTTACCAACATGTAACAGAGAGACAACCAGTGAACATGTTAAGGTAAAGATCAACCAGATAGCATACTATCATGTCGAGCAAGAAAGTCCTCCCTATATATGTCCCAGCATCCACTACAATATACATCCTATGTATAGCAATGGCCTCTAGGGCATACATATAACTAACAATAAAAACCCCCGGCTATTCAAACACGATAATCCAATATAACATATCCAGCAACACATAACATCACAGTCATCAACGTAAGTAAATATGCGCATCCCAATTGTCTTTGACATATAGCAACGAAACCGGCGATATCACATATTACACTTACGGTCACAGAAAAGAAAGTGTAAAACTACAACAGTTGGAATCCGCAACCTCTTTAGACATCGCATGTCTAATCAAATGAAATACTTAGACATCATATGCCTAACAATTATAAACCCCGCATTTTAGTCTCATTATCGAAAACTCTTTTCAATATCAAATGAAACTAAACCGCTAGATTTATAACATTCATTCAGTTATCTCATAACTGTTTGTGAATTCCAATTATTGTATCCCATTCCGGATAAATAGAAAATATTAAACTTTCCGATCGAACATTCGAACACCCAAGTTTTCCCGAAACCGTTTAACACATGAAATAGGTTCAAAAACATTAACTTCATGCTTCAGTACCAACGGTCCAGCCGTAGAAGGGTCAAGCCAACGCCTCACATGTGGCACGCCGTACTGCCCCAAACCCGAAGGTTCAAAGGGTAGTTCAAGACGGTCACATAATCGAGTTAAGGTTTGTTATCTTCTAGAGCAACCATTGCATTACTTGCACTACTTAGAACGTCCTTAAACCACAGAAAAATCCAACACTTGGAAATTTTCCGGCAGGGGAAAAGTTGGGTATTTATATCTGGTCGAACCTTTTAACATATTCTAAAATATCCAGAAAGCCACATAGACAAGGTTTGATAATCCGATCGAATCGTCGATTGCCAATACAACCCCAGAACACTCAACTCTTGAGTCAAATTAAAAATTCCCAGAAAATTCAGCATAATAAAATAGGAATTACTGTGCAAAAATGGACAGATAATGTCATCAGATGACCGCGGAACCGCCGCAGAGGCCAGGCTTCTGCCGCGGTTCCGCCGCGCCCTTAGCAGATCATGGGATAAATTTTGCATCGTAATTCTTAGAATTCCCTGCTAAATTTTTTAAGCATTTTTAATATGGAAAAATCCCAGATTTTAGAAAAAGTCCAGAGAGCATATCGGGAATTAGGGTTTCGGTTCGATCGGGTTTCAAACGTCGTCTAGACTTCGCCTAAGGCTCTAGGTAGGCTCTGATACCACTGTAGGGTTCCTAGGCACACAATAGAGGTCTCACAAGGCATCAACCATGCCAATTTCAAATTTTATGGGTGCCGAGAAACCCTAATACGGATATTCGACTAGAAATTTAGGCGAAAAGATAAGCTAGTTAACATCTTAACTAAAAGAAGGAAACTACAACCTTTGTAGATCCGGTTATCCACTTCCTTAGCTCCACGTAGTCGCTCCCTCGCTGTCCATCTCGAATCCCGGACTCTCGCATCGGCTTCATCGGAGAAATGAGCGGAATAGTCGTCGGCTACGATGCCGAAGATGATCTACATCGAGGCTTCACTTGATCAAGCTCCGACTTCACCAAGTTGTGAAACTTGTGAAGAAAACACCCAAAACCACTTGGCAAGAGGTAGAGGATGAAGAAATAGGAGGTGGGTTCACTTTAGAATTGGATTTCTCACTTTAGAACTCAAGATGCCATTAATGGAGTCTTGTTTTCTTTCTTGAAGAAGAAGGAGAAGATGAAGATAGAATATGATAAGTGTTGAAGAAAAATAGAAAAGAAAATAGATACTTATCATATACTAACTATGGTAGAGTGTAGAGAATAGACCATGGTTACTTGGAATGGTTAGGGTTAAGCAAGAAGACAAGAATGGTTACAAAGTCAAAGCTTCATGAAGCTTCAACTAGAAACAAAGAAAGCCACCATTCTCTCCAAAATCTTTTCCAAATAAATAAATAAACAAACAAATAAATAAATAAACAAAACCCTAATCATCAACTTAACCATGGTTTAATTCTATACACTTAACCAAATGAGCAAGTATCATCAAACATGATACAAACATGTGCACAAAAGTATATCACATATACAACTTGCACATCAAGTGAGAAAATCCATTTAAAGTGAACCAATACTAGTTAATGCAAAGTAATATATCAAATATATAATTATACATTAAATCATTAAATCAACACTTGATTTAACGATCCGGTCATATCGCATATAACCGACTAGTATCCTATGTATCAGCTTATCGAATCAATCCTTGATTCGATATCTAGGTTATATCGAATATAACCAATCGATACATTCATCGCGAGAATGGAATACGGTATCACATACACGCATTATTCTCGGTCTTGCACATATCTCATATGCGCTCCTATTTCGTTTCGCTTGAGCCAGGAAACCTCTGTGTAGGACTCTAAAGACTCGTCAATACGCCGGTAGCAGATGATGATCATATCAAGCACCTACAAGCCGCAAGCGGTCTGCCAAACGTAACGGCCATCCGGGTATTGAGTGATCAGAAGATCGACGAGCTAGCCTGCTCACACTCCTGTGAATCCAACCAGTAACACTTACCGTACAGTCCGGTCTGTTCGTCTGATATGTCGCATATCAAGTCTAGGGGTGGTAAACGTCAGACCCCAATAACCGATAAGTCGTGCCGATGTGAGGCTCATAACGGGTCGAGAAACTACTGGTAACACTTACCAGCAAATCTCTTATCAGCCCTGGCCAGGGACTTCCCTGTTACGGCCAATCGAGCACTGCGCAACATCAACCCCCAATACCGGGAGAGACGAAACCCCTCCTATCGCTCATTGCCTCCATGTGACTCGGGACTGTACCCAAAGACCACCGTTTTGCACGCCCTCATGGACATGGTAAGGTGGAGATCAAAGCACAGTGGGAATCACACAAGACTCTATGACGATCTCGGGTCTACAGACTAACCTGCACAAGTGTCACCTGAGAACTGCCATCTGACGTGAGGTATAATACCATCCGGGAGTTCTCGGCGAGTCCATCCAGTGTACCCAGTCTCCACTGAGCACCCGTATACCATCTCTGATGTCAAACACCAATGGATATGGGATCATCCATCGCCCATCTCATGGGTCGAGAAGCGTATACGCTAGTCTACACTGGTATATCGATGCCTCGTCTCGATACACCCACGACTAGGGACCTTGAAGGATGTACTTATGGACTACCATGTCCCCACTAGTATGATCTACATCATAGTCCAGGTAGTCAAGTACACATCCTAAGGGCTTTATCAACATGTAACTATAAGACAGTTTAAAGAGACTAGTAAACATGTTAAGATAAAGAGCAACCAGATAGCATACTATCATATCGAGCAAGAAAGTCATCTCTATATATGTCCAAGCATCCAATATAATATACATCATCTGTACAATACTGGCCTCTAGGGCATACATACAACTAACAGCGAGGTTACTCTATACCGGAGATAGTGGTTAAATACGGCGGATATCTAGATGATACCGACTGGTATTATTAATTACAGGATCGTTCGAGGAATGATGCCTGAGAGAAATGGAAGTTTTGTGTCGATGATTGACACGGAAAGATGAATTTTATTGGGAATAAATTATGAGATTTCAGTTTTGGTTATGTGATTTGTAGTACAGATTCATGCTTTCCATATGCTATCATACATCATACTTGCTCTCATTTCAGTTAGTTATGATCGTCATATTTACATTATCAGCCGATATATGTTAGTTTTATTCAACGAGTTGGCAACTCACCCCCGTTGTGCCACAGTTCCATGCAGGGGTAGAGTGAACGATTAGCAGCAGTGCAGATCTACTCGTTCAGCTTTTACCACATCTTTTGATAGCTGGGTTACATATGTAGTAACCTTCTCTTTTAGTATTGTATTTTGGATCTAGAATATCTCCATCAGACCCTGTATTATGACTTAGAGTGAGAGATGGTTATATGTATATTATTTGACAGATGAGATCGTTTAGTTCTATAAAATTGTTATTTCTTTTACCTATGTCTGAAATTCTTATTGATGTCATATACGTTTGGATTTTATTTCCGTTGTTGATATTGTTGATCCCAACTAGGGATGCAACCAAACTTAACACTTTGTAATTGCTTTGATTATGAATTCACTAGTGAGTTACGGTTAAGATATAAATCACCCAAAACTATGATTTTTACTTTAAAACTAAATTTTTATAAGAATTCCGCAAAAAGGATTTTGATTTTGGTTTTTGGCTTACTTAGGTTGTGTGAATATCTTTAGATATTATGCAATCTAAGTGCCGGTCACATCCAAACTTGGGTCATGATATAGTTGGTATCAAAGCCCAGGATTAACCTTACGGAATCGAGTAGTGAGTTAAGATAAGTTGACGTGAGTTCGTTACTTAGGATGACCTTTGGTTTGATGGAGTAAGTGATTTAGGATGAGTGCAGTACCGTACGTATGTTCTGCGGCATATTTACGTTACAATACTCAGCCTAACTAAGCTTAGGATGTATGTCTTGACTATCCTTCCTTTGACTCTCTTTTAGTGATTATCCTTATTCGTAAGCCTTATCAACACCCGTTTCTTGTTCCAGTTGCTATGGCTATGCGAGCTAGGCGAGCCGCAGCCAGAGATGCAGCTAGGGCGAGTCCGCCTGTGACGGTAACTGGTACACCGGACGTTCCGGCGGTGCATGAACATGTTGATCCTTCTCCTCCAGATCGCATGACTAGGATAGAGGAGGGCATGTTAGGATTGCAGTGGGTGGTAGGACAGTTGGCTGAGGCCACCCGAGTACAGAGACAGGATCCGACACCGACCATGGTAGAGTCCAATGTACAGCCCACGCAGACGGTCGCACTGGTAGATACGAGGGTGATGAAGGTATCGCATTCAGGTTTATGAGGTTGAGGCCTCCGGTATTTACAGGGACCGATGTAGCGGAGTACCCTCAGTCCTTTCTTGATAGGATGGCGAGGATTGGTAGATCATTGCGATGTTCTGATGTGATGTAAGTTGAGCTGACTAGCTTTCGTTTGGAAGGACTTGCACAGGAGTGGTGTGACTCGATGGAGAGAGGGCGAGCTACTGGTCTTCCTCCGATGTCGTGGACCGAGTTCTCCGAGGTCTTTCTTGCTAGGTTTCTTCCACAGAGTGTGAGGGACGCTAGAGCTAGCAGTTTTGAAGTGTTTTGGAAATCTGCGAGTATGTCGGTGGCAGATTATGATTTACGATTCACCCAGCTGTCGCGCTATGCTCCATATTTAGTTCCTACGGAGGAACTTCGGGTGAAGAGGTTCATAAGGAGTCTAGGCACGCAGTTGTTTCTGGATATAGGCTCCCAGCAGTTTGATACGTATGCGCAGGCCATGGATGCAGCGATACGTATTGAGGAGCGTTTGAGCGAGGCAGTGGTTATTCCAGAGCCTAAGAGGAGTAGATCGATTGGGTCGATGACTAGGCAGTTTGGCAGAGGTAGAGGCAGGTACACTCCAGGCCGCAGTTTCGGACGAGGTTGGACCCAGGGCCAGATGTTCAGTTCTTATCCGGATGATCAGAGGCCCCCATCTACATGTTTTAGTTGCGGACTTCCAGGACATTATGCGAGGGATTGTAGATCCCAGGGAGGGACCGCTGTTCCACAGGCTGCCTTACCCCCTCCACCTTCGACGTCGATGGCTTTACTTCCTCCCCCAGCTGGCCCTACACGCCAGGCAGTTGCACCACGAGGTCGAGGCTTTGCAGGACGCTCTCAGAGAGGTCGAGGATATAGAGGTAGAGGACGACAGGATGCGGGCAGGGGCCAGGCATGAGTTTTTGCGCTGACTCTACAGGATGCCCAGGCATCAAATGCAGTTGTGACAAGTACTCTTGCAGTATGTTCGTTAGATGCACATATTTTATTTGATCCCGGTTCTATACATTCTTATGTATCTACACGCTTTGCACTTTCTTTGGGGAAAGAGTCGTCATTATTAGAGTTACCATTAGTGGTGATTACTCTGGTGGGAGATTCTTTTATAGCTCGACAGGTATTCAGATCATGTTCTGTACGTATTGGTGATAGATATTCGCTAGTTGATCTGATTCTCCTGGATATGTTAGAATTTGATATGCTTCTCGGTATGCATTGGTTAGTCGCTTGTCATGCCTATGTAGATTGTCGGGAGAAAGCGGTTAGATTTTTTTTTCCAGGTGAACCGATCTTTGTTGTGCAAGGAGACTGTAATATACCTCCTGCCAATATGATTTCTGCTTTTTGTGCGGGACGACTCTTGAAGAAGGGTTGTCATGGGTTCTTAGCATTTGTTCAGGACATAATGGCCGCTGAGATTCCGTTGGACCAGGTTCCGATCGCACGAGAATTTCCGGATGTGTTTCCTGCTGAATTACCAGGATTGCCACCCGATCGTGATATTGAATTTTGCATTGACTTGATTCCGGGTGCGGGGCCTATTTCTATACCACCCTATCGGATGGCCCCGACGGAGTTGAAGGAACTCAAAAACCAGTTACAAGAGTTGTTAGATAGATGACTTGTTCGTCCCAGTGTATCGCCGTAGGGAGCTCCTGTCTTATTTGTAAAGAAGAAGGACGGTAGTATGAGACTGTGCATTGACTACCGACAGCTGAATCACATCACTGTGCGAAATAGGTATCCACTATCTCGTATCGATGACTTGTTCGATCAGTTGCAGGGAGATGACTACTTCTCGAAGATTGATTTGTGGTCAGGGTATCACCAGTTGAGGGTTCGGAAGGACGACATTCCGAAGACTGCTTTTCGCACCCGATATGGGAACTATGAGTTTCTGGTGATGTCGTTTGGACTCACCAACGCCCCAGCAGCTTTTATGGATATGATGAACCGTATCTTCAGGCCCTTCCTTGATCAGTTTATTATAGTATTCATAGATGATATTCTTGTTTATTCTCGGAGCCGAGAGGAGCACGAGCAGCATTTGCGCATCACGTTGCAGACCTTGAAGGAGCATCAACTGTTCGCTAAATTATTAAAGTGTGCTTTCTGGTTGAATAGTGTGGATTTCTTGGGACACGTAGTTACTAGAGCTGGGATACGTGTGGACCCAAGGAAGATTGAAGCGGTAGAGCAATGGCCCAGACCTGTGTCAGTTGCAAAGGTTCGGAGTTTCTTAGGTCTGGCTGGTTATTACCGACGCTTTGTGCAGGATTTTTCTCGGATCGCTGCACCGTTGACCGGGTTGACTAGGAAGGAAGTTCCATTTCTATGGACAGATGCATGTGAGCAGAGTTTTCAGCAGTTGAAGACTCGCTTGATGACTGCACCTGTCTTATCTTTACCTTCCGGGTCAGGTGGTTTCGTGGTGTATTGTGATGCCTCTAGAGTGGGTTTAGGATGTGTATTAATGCAGCACGGCAGGGTTGTAGCTTATGCTTCTCGACAGTTGAAGAAGCACGAGCAGAACTACCCCACTCATGATATGGAGATGGCTGCTATGGTATTCGCACTGAAGATTTGGAGGCATTACTTGTACGGAGAGTCATGCCAAATCTTCACAGATCATAAGAGCTTGAAGTAAATTTTTCAGCAGAGGGATCTGAACCTAAGGCAGCGTAGATAGATGGAACTAGTGAAGGATTACGATTGTGAGATCTTGTACCATCCAGGAAAGCGAATGTTGTAGAAGATGCCTTGAGTCGGAGGCCTGGAGGTAGCTTATCTCATTTGCGCACCTTGCAGAGACAGTCTTCTATAGACCGGCAGATTTTATGTAATAGTCGTGTACAGTTCGAGTTCATATCTACAGGAGGACAGTTAGCACATGTTCATAACCGTCCTCGGTTATTGGATTGTATTCGAGAGACACAGTCCACAGATGCTCGTATATCGGAGATTATGGATCAGGTTAGGCAGGGCAGAGAGTCGGAATTCGTGATGGATGACCATGGAGTATTACGTTTTGGGACTCGTCTTTGTGTGCCAGATTCTATGGATTGAGACGTGAGATCTTAGAGGAGGCTCATCGATCAACATACAGTATTCATCCTGGTTCCACCAAGATGTATCACGACTTGAGGGATGTTTATTGGTGGGAAGGACTGAAGAGGGATGTTGCGGAGTTTGTTTTGAGATGCTTGACTTGTCAGCAAGTCAAGCCAAGCACCAGAGGCTGGCGGGAGAGTTGCAGCCCTTGCCCATTCCGGAGTGGAAATGGGAACAGATTTCTATGGATTTCGTTGTGGGTCTACCCAGGACTAGTAGAGGTTATGATTCCATTTGGGTGATTGTGGATAGATTGACAAATGCAGCTCATTTTCTTCCGGTGAAGACGACGTATGGGTTTGCACAGTATGCTCAGATTTATATCGACGAGATTGTACGATTACATGGAGTTCCGACGTGCATAGTTTCAGATAGGGGTACCCAGATTACTAGCAGGCTATGGCAGAAACTTCAAGAAGCTCTTGGTATACGACTGAGTTTTAGTACAACTTTTCACCCACAGACGGAAGGTCAGTCGGAGCGGACCATTTAGACTCTAGAGGATATGCTTCGAGCGTGCAGCCTTGATTTCAGTGGCAGTTGGAATCGGCACCTACCTTGATAGAATTTTCGTACAACAATAGTTTTCAGGAGACGATCTAGATGGCACCCTTTGAAGCTTTGTATGGGAGGAAATGTCGATCACCTGTTTGCTGGACGGACTGAGCGAGAGTAGCATTTTGGGACCGTAGATAGTACAGGAGACTACGGAAAAGATTCAGCTGATACGAGACAGAATGAGAGTGGCCCAGTGCAGACATAAATCATATGCTGATCGACTCCATCGTAGACTCGAGTTTGAGGTAGGAGATCACGTGTTCTTTTTTGTATCTCCGATGAAAGGTGTGATGCGTTTTGGGAAAAAGGGGAAGCTCAGCCCCAGATATGTCGGACCTTACGAGATTCTGGAGAGAGTGGGTGCTGTAGCTTATCGTTTAGCACTTCCACCGATTTTTCCCGACGTGCATCCGGTGTTTCACATATCGATGCTTCGCAAGTACCTTCACGATCCATCTCACGCGATCCAACATCCGATCTTACAGCTTGAGCCGGATTTATCCTACACAGTGCAGCCAGTCGCTATTCTAGACAGGCAGGCAAAGAAACTAAGATCAAGGGTACTTCCATCTGTAAAGGTTCTTTGGCGAGGAACGAATCGCGAGGAGATTACTTGGGAGACCGAGGATGCGATGCGAAAAAAATTTCCCCATCTTTTTGAAGGTACATCTAGTTAAGTTTTAAATTCGGGGACCGAATTTTCTTAAGGGGCTAATATTGTAACATTCTGAAATTTTGGAAATAAATAAAATTAATTAATTAAATAATAAGATGTTAAATTAAAAAGTTATTAAAACCAAATAAGGCAATTTCATAAGATGTATGTAAAACAAATTAAATTAAAATTTTGGTATGCAACATAAATAAATTATAAGGGGTTTAATGTGAATTTTAGCTTTATTTTAATAAAAAGGGTGTTTTATAATAACATAAGTTGTGAAGAGTTTTTATATAAAGTTTAGGATATTGTGCAAATTGGTTAAGAGGTGTAAATAGAAAGAGTTTAAACAAGGTTTAGTTCAGAATAAATCAATGGATAAATCAAATTGGAAAAGAAAAATATAATGCCATATCATTCTTGCATGCACACACCCACACCACACCTTCTCTTTGTATGAAGATGGCACCCTTTAGCCTTTGACACCTCCTCCTTCACCTTATCCTTCCCTTTTCTCATATATATAGCTTGTGTTCAGATCTGTAGCATTTTTAAAACCTGAAAATTGAAAGAAAGAAAAAGAAAACCAAGGCAAAACAAAGGAGAACAAGAGAAAGGAGAAGAAAAGAAATAAGTTTAGGATTTTCCTCACCATCAAGCTAGGACAAGGAGCTTGTGCATCTTGGATGGTGTTCTTCCAGCAAGTTAATTATAGGTAAAATCCTTAATCACGGTAGGGATTTAATTCTGTAATTAGTTCAAAATTTGAAATCAAAGTGTCTGGAATATCGTATTTTTAGGCAAAATCGAGTCTGTTTGAATCTGCTTTAGTTTAGAGAAAAGTTAACTGAACTAAACAGGATCTAAATGATGTATGTTGAACTTAGAGCAAACCATAGGAGCACGAACCCAGGGGCTCGGATTTTGGCCGGCGAGATTAAGGCCAAATCCGGCGTCGCCGGATTTCTAGAGGAGTTGGGTGTTTTGGGTTTTTGGGGTAGGTCTCTGTGTCGGTGTTATGGTATCTGGTATTGTTTAAGTAAATTATTTTAACTATATATAAAATCTGGGAGCAAATATCGAAAAAGGAATTAAAATTTCTCTAATACGACACGGTAAATTCGTAACACGTTTAAGTTTTCTGTTGTAAACAGCGAGAGATTAAAACTTAGTTAGTATAGGTATTAGATAGTTTAAAATAGTCGTACGTGGTATCGTTAATACGTACCACTTGTGTTTTCATGTTTTGCCGTGTCGAAATGTAGCCGTTTTCTTATACAAGTTAATTCAATGTTAGATTTGAGTGCGGGAACCTCGGAGGTCGCAAGGAAAGGAAAAGAATTGGTGATTCCTGAATAGCTACGACATATTCCGGTGAGTAGACTAAATATCTACCGGGGGATTGTGTGAAGATGGCGTGATACGCCCATATTTTGTTAACTTGAAAGTTTTGACTTTATATGCAAAGTTAATAATATGCATTCATATATACCTATGCATCACTATGATTACAGATATTAGAACACTGCACAATTATCGACGAGTTAGGCCGCACGTGCACATCTTTACATGTTACACTACACCTCGTCGATATTAACATGTCACTTTTTACACTTAGTAATTATTCGGCTAAATATGATTCTATCATATCTTAAACATCAATAACAGTAGTACTTTGCATAAATGCCTTCATGTTTCATATTTAAATGTTCGAAGTTGATATAAGAGGAAATTGTATCATTGAGGATTTATGATTTTGAGTTTTCCTAGACTATTGCATAAATTCAGTGATTCTTTAAAATTGATATGAGATGTCCACCATGAGATATTTTTTTTAGGATTTGGTTTATTCCGGACCGAGTGGGGAAGATATACGGTCGCGGATTTATAGGTTATCCAGACTGAGTGGGGGAGACATACAGTTGGATACATGGTGGACTCGGTCGAGACCGAGGGGCAGGATAGCCGTATTTGAGGTAGGGGAGCCTAGTGAGTTTACTCGATACCGGAGATAGTGGTTAAATACGGCGGATATCTAGATGATACCGACTGGTATTATTAATTACAGGATCGTTCGAGGAATGATGCCTGAGAGAAATGGAAGTTTTGTGTCGATGATGGACAAAGAAAGATGAATTTTATTGGGAATAAATGATGAGATTTCAGTTTTGGTTATGTGATTTGTAGTACAGATTCATGCTTTCCATATGCTATCATACATCATACTTACTCTCATTTCAGTTAGTTATAATCGTCATATTTACATTATCAGCCGATATATGTTAGTTTTATTTACTGAGTTGGCAACTCACCCCCGTTATGCCACAGTTCCTTGCAGGGGTAGAGTGGACGATTAGCAGCAGTGCAGATCTACTTGTTCAGCTTTTACCACATCTTTTGATAGCTGGGTTACATATGTAGTTACCTTCTTTTTTGGTATTATATTTTGGATCTAGAATGTCTCCATCAAACCCTGTATTATGACTTAGAGTGAGAGATGGTTATATGTATATTATTTGACAGATGAGATCGTTTAGTTCTATAAAATTGTTATTTATTTTACCTATGTCTGAAATTCTTATTGATGTCATATACGCTTGGATTTTATTTCCGTTTTTGATATTGTTGATCCCAACTAGGGATGCAACCAAACTTAACACTTTATAATTGCTTTGATTATGAATTCACTAGTGAGTTACGGTTAAGATATAAATCACTTAAAACTATGATTTTTACTTTAAAACTAAATTTTTATAAAATTCCGCAAAAAGGATTTTGATTTTGGTTTTCGGCTTACTTGGGTTGTGTGAATATCTTTAGATATTATGCAATCTAAGTGCCGGTCACATCCAAACTTGGGTCGTGACAACTAACTAGCGACATCATCATCCAATTACAGTAAGTTATCGATGACTCCCAATGTCTATCTAGATAATCATAACCTCACAATACCATATAAATATATCCATATAATATATACATACCATACACTATGCTACGAACTGCGGGGGTGCTATACGCCATCCACCCGACTTCCCACGTAGATATAATCTACTCACCTTGATCCTCGCTTTCTGGAGTCGATGACGCCATGCTCTTCCTCGTCGTCTCGAAGTCCCCGTGGGGTTCCTAAATATCACATATAGCATCGTAAACGAAATCACGCACGAAAACCAAAATGTCGCACGAATCACTCATAGGTTAAAACCTATAGTTTACGCATGCAAGAATAACCAAACAACTCTCGACGATCGACGTATAAACGTGAATCAACCGAGGTAAAACAAAAATATCAAACTTAATTTCAAAAACGTCACGAAATACAAGGCATCAACTCAAGAAAATGATCCTAGATTTTACCCTAACTGAAATCGGCCAATTCTGCGTATATGGAGGGTCTACTTTACTAATGATAAAGCCTTGGAATCATCATGGACCATTTTGACCCTACCCTGGCCGCAAATTGCGGCCAGATTGATTAAATCTGCGGCCTGGCTTAAGGTATAGGGGCTGGGGTGTTAGGTGTAGGTTCTAGGTTGCCGGCACATCTCTCAGTCTTCGCTAAATATTTTTCAGGTGTCCCGGGTAATATCAGATAGCAAAATACATCACAATTTCCATAAATTCTGCCGATGTCGAGGTTTCTAAGTTTGGGTTTTGGGGTTCTATTATCTGCTTTCAGTCCATTTTACAATCCCTACTGTTAGTTATATGTATGCCCTAGAGGCCATTACTGTACATAGGATGTATATTGTAGTGGATGCTGGGACATATATAGGGAGGACTTTCTTGCTCGACATGATAGCATGCTATCTGGTTACACTTTACCTTAACGTGTATACTGATTGTCTCTCTGATTACATGTTGGTAAAGCCCTTAGGATGTGTACTTGACTACCTGGAATGTGATGCGGATCATACTAGTGGGGACATGGTAGTCCATAAGTACATCCTTCAAAGTCCCTAGTCGTGGGTGTATCGAGACGGGGCATCGATATACCAGAGTAGACCAGTGTATACCTTCTTGACCCATACAGATGGGCGATAGATGATCCCATATCCATTGGTGTTTGACATCAGAGATAATATACGGGTGCTCAGTGGAGACTGGGTACACTGGACGGACTCGCCGAGAACTCCCTGATAGTATTATACCTTACGTCAGATGGCAGTTCTCTGGTGACACTGGTACAGAGTAGTATGTTGACCCGAGATCATCATAGAGTCTTGTGCGATTCCCACTGTGCTTTGATTTCCACCTTACCACGTCCAAGAGGGCGTGCAAAATGGTGGTTTTTGGGTACAGTCCCGAATCACATGGAGGCAATGAGCGATAGGAGGGGATTCGTCTCTCCCGGTATAGGGAGTTGATGTTGCGCTGTGTTCGATTGGCTATAACCGGAAATCCCTGGCCAGGGTTGTTGAGATTTACTGGTAAGTGTTACCAGTAGTTTCTCGAACTGTTATAGACCTCATATCGACACGACTTATTGAGCTACTGGGGTCTGACGTTTACCACCCCTAGGCAAGATATGCGACATATCAGACGAACAGACCGGACTGTACGGTAAGTGTTACTGGTTGGATTCACAGGAGTATGAGCGGGCTTGCTCATCGATCTTCTGATCGCTCAATACCCGGGTGGCCGTTACGTTTAGCAGACCGCTTGCGGCTTGTGGGTGTTTGATATGATCATCACCTACTGCCGGCGTATTGACGGGTCTTTAGAGTCCTACACAGAGGTTTCCTGGCTCAAGCGAAACGAAATAGGAGCACATATGAGATATGTGCGGGACCGAGAATAATGCGTGTATGTGATACCGTATTCTATTCTCGCGAAGAATGTATCGATTGGTTGTATGCGATATAACCTAGTTATCGAATCAAGGATTGATTCGATAAGTCGATACATTGGATATTAGTCGGTCATATGCGATATGACCAGATCGTTAAATCAAGCGTTGATTTAATGATTTAATGCATAATTATATATTTGATATATTACTTTGCATTAACTAGTATTGGTTCACTTAAAATGGATTTTCTCACTTGAAGTGCACATTGTATACGTGATATATTTTTTTGTGCACTTGATTGTATCATGTTTGATGATACATGGATGTTTGGGTGTATGTTTAGTTTAAACCTTGGTTATGTAAATGGTTAAGGTTTTAATTTATTTATTCATTTATTTATTTATTTATTTTGGCAAAAAGAGAAACGGTGGCTTGCTTTGTTTTACATTGAAGCTTCATGAAGCTTTGAAAAAGTCTACCATTTTTGTTTCATGCCTAACCTAACCATTCACCTAACCTTAGTTTACTCTCTACACATAACCATGGTTGATAATATGATAAGAATCACTTATTTTCTATTATTGATTAATTCTTATCATATTATCATCATCTTCTTCTTCTTCTTCAAGAAGAAAGAAGCTTGCTAGCTTCAATGGTGAATTGAGAAAAAGAGTGAGAAATCCAATTCTAAAGTGAACCCACTTCCTATTTCTTCATTCTCTACCACTTGCCAAGTAGTATAGGGTGTTTTCTTCACAAGTTTCATGGATTGGTGAAGTTGGAGCTTGATCTTGTGTTGCCTTGACGTAGATCATCTTCGGCATTGAAGTCGACGACCTAGCCCGATCGTTTCTTCGACGAAACCAATACTAGAGTCCGGGATCCAATGATCGCAGCGGAGGGACGTCAACACGGAGCTATGGAGGTGGAGGACCGGATCTACAAAGGTTGTATTTTCCATTCACTCTTAGTTAAGTTGTTAACTAGTTGCTTGAGTCGCCTTAAACTCTAGTCAACGATCGCATTAGGGTTTCTCGGCACCGGAATTTTTTGAAATTGGCATGGTTGATGCCTTGTGAGACCTCATTAGTGTGCCTAGGAACCCTACAGTGGTATCAGAGCCTAGCTAGAGCCTTAGGCGATGTGTAGACGATGTTAGAAACCCGATCGAACCCGAAACCCTAATCCGAAACCCTTCTCTGTATATTTTTTCAAAACTGGGATTTTTCCGAATTAAAAATATGCTGAAAAATCAGCAGGCTTTTATAAGAATTAATGTGCAAAACGAGCGGCTAACTCGACCAAATGGCCGCGGGACCGCGGCAAATGTATGGCATTTGCGGCGGTTCCGCGGCCGTATAGGAGCTTCTTGTAATTTTATTTACACAGTAATTCCTATCTTTTAGTGCTGTATTTTCTGGGAATTTTTAATTTGCATTCAAGAGTTGAGTTTTCTGGGTTGTTTTGGGGAATCGATGATTCGATCGGATTGTTTAGCTTTGTCTGTGTGTTTTCCGGATAATTATTGAATATGTTAAAAAGTTCGACCGGATATAAATACCCACCTTTTCCCCGGTCGGGAAATTTCTAATTGTTGGATTTTTTCATGGTTTAAAGACGTTCTAAGTAGTGCAAGTAACGCGATGGACCCTCTAGAAGACAACAAACCTTAACTCGATTATGTGACCGTCTTGAACTGCCCTTTGAACCTTAGGGTTTGGGGCAGTACGGCGTGCCACATGTGAGGCGTTGGCTTGACCCTTCTACGGCTGGACCGTTGGTACTGAGGCACGAAGTGAATGTTTTTAAACTTATTTCATGTGTTGAGCTGTATCGGGAAAACTTGGGTGTTCGATTGTTCGATCGGAAAGTTTAACATTTCCTATCTTATCCGGAATGTGATACAATAATTGGAATTCACAAGTAGTTATGAGATAACTAATATGAATGTTTTAAACATAGCACTTTAGTCTCACTTGATCGGTTGCCACGGAATTTTGATGCGATCAAAAGTCCGTCGCAATCACGTAACGTACGCGGATACTCGCCGGATAAACTTATTAGACAGCTACATCCCTTAGCCCCGACCAAGTGACTGTAGGAGAACCCCGTCGCCGAAAGCATCCGTTCGGGTGCTCGCGGTAGCGGTGTTCCGCCTTGGTGCACTTCGTCGACGATATCGGGGGTGCGGCCGTCTACTAAAGTTTGCGACGAGCATTCGATCAGGATGTCGGGAATCTTGTTGAATTGCCCTACTTGATATTGAAAAGTGTTTTCGATAATGAGACTAAAATGCGGGGTTTATAATTGTTAGGCATGCGATGTCTAAGGAATTCATTTGATTAGGCATGCGATGTCTATGCAGGTTGCGGATTCCAACTGTTGTAGATTTACACTTTCTTTTCTGTGACCGTAAGTGTAATATGTGATACCGCCGGTTTCATTGCTTTATATCAACGACAATTGGGATGCGCATATTTACTTACGTTGATGACATGTGTTGCTGGATATGTTATATTGGATCGTCGTGTTTGAATAGCCGGGGTTTTTTTTATGTGAGATGAGTGTTTTTCATTTTCATTCATGTAAAAACTTGTATGTAATATTCTTTTATTGGGACACTTCCAGGTTGCGGAAGATGTCACCTTTTGTATATTATTTACTTTTCCGCACTAGGATAGACCCAAGGAGGGGAGCACAAGTAACCGGGTTCTGGAGTCCAGTGGAAGACCAACTCGAGGAGTCGAGTCCGGGTCTCCTAACTCTAGAATTGGTAGGGTTGCTTGCCGCTCTCGTAGGGGTCTAGGGGTGTGGGTTTGGCTATTCATCGCGACCGTGGAATCCGTGTTTTATACTGGCTCGTATTGAAAATACGGACGTCCTAGTATATCCAATGTTTCATATGTTTCTTCTGCTGCGATATCTGTGATGTGATCATGTGATGTTCTGTGATAAATATTGTATATAGTATATATGATATATTATATAGATGTTACTTATGTTTTGCACTCGCGCTAGCCCTGCCCCGCTCTGTCGTTAGTTACCTAACCTAACGGTGCACGAGGGGACATCGAGGCGAATGCGGATGGCATAAGTGTATGTCGTATTTATCTGTGATGTTTAGGTAACCTAAATGATGGGATTTCATTAATATGATTAATGAAAGAAAAATAAACCTAAAAGATGTTGTGGAATCGAATTTCAAAAACAGGTAGCTACAGTTCTTGCTTTGCATCGCGGTGTTCCTTGTAGAACATCCTGCACCTTATTCGATAAGGAAAGGACCGAGATCCCTTCACCGGGAGTGACTCCTTTAGCAATAACTGGCAGATGCTACAACACTCGGTTTGTCTTTTGATTGCTTCTATAGTTTCTGCTTTGCACAGAGATATATATGATATATCCCGTACCTCATTCGACGAGGAAAGGGCCGACGATCCCTTCACCGGGAGTGACCCCTTTAGCAAAACTAGAAAAGCCTCAAAAACACTCCATTTCAAAATTCATTCGATCCTACAACGATATCAAGTTCATTACGCAATAGGTTCAGAAAAACCTGTCGTAGCCCTCCGTCATTTCAGATAAGTACTAGTTAGTATTCGTGCTGCGGTAGTTTGGCATGCGTCAAGGCGTAGTGTACGGTAGCTAGCTAGAGTTTTATACATTACAATTAGCCGATCTAGTAGGTGTCTAGAAAGGTGTTAATGAGGTTACACCTCTGGGAAAATGAGGTTTACATTAATTAGGTTCGTGCGAAAGCACGGGGGACCTCCCTCAAAGTATCGACACTGGCCTGACTGAAAGATTGGCGAACTTGTAGTGTGTAATTAATCCCGGCTTGTCTTTCCTTATAGGGTTTGAAGGAAGATTTGATAAAAAACAGTGGGAGCCATCCTGATTAGATAAAATAATAACCAATCTATTCTTGCAAGAGCGCACGCTGAGTGTTTTCTTCTCTCTCTCTCCAGGTAGCGACCATGTCACGCCTTAATCAAGATAATAATACGGAATATTGACCGAACCCGCTTGTTATACTGAGCTGGGGAACGTTGGTCCCGCTCCAACTTATAATTGTTATGAGACAGAGCAGGAAATTGGGGAATACCAGAATTCCTATGCCGCCCAAATGAAGAAAGTGCATATGATGCATCTCCTTCGGGTGTGTTCATTACAAAGAATTGTTTCTCTGTATCCTCTACGTCCTGGGTATTAGATACCGGATCAGAATCCCAGATATGTAATCTGATACATAGGGCTACAGAAAGGTAGAGAACTGAGAACGGGTGATAAGTTTCATGAGGCAGAAAA
Source organism: Agapanthus africanus (assembly GCA_030015575.1). Taxonomy (NCBI): domain Eukaryota; kingdom Viridiplantae; phylum Streptophyta; class Magnoliopsida; order Asparagales; family Amaryllidaceae; genus Agapanthus; species Agapanthus africanus. The sequence continues at coordinate 114,186,846 of CM057340.1, read as the reverse complement.
TGGGGCAAGTGTTGCAGCCAAGTCTGTTGGTCACTGTCACCCTGTATGAACAGTACATTGATTCTGAACGAATGTTATTAGATACCGAACCTGATATAAAAAATCATATCAGTCTCTTTATTTAGATAAAGAAAGGATATAATTTTGTATTGTTGGATAATGTTTTGAACATTTCCTATATCAAAAGTTGATCGGTTCATGCACGTTATCTAAAAGCATTGATGTTCTAAATCAAACTACAGTTCTTAGTATACGGAACACACATAAGAGGAAGAGTTCAGAAATGAACTAATCCTTCTTAAGGTATTGTAGACTTGGTCATATCAATGCGACCCGGCTAGCTGAAGTTACATAAAGATATATATTTAAATCAGTTTGAATTTACATCTTGTGAAACTTGCTGGTCATATCACAGAAATAAAATGACCATAGCTCTGTTTATTGGAAACAGAGAAAGAGTTAGTAAACTCTTAGGATTGATACATGTTGATGTATGTAAGGTCCCCTGTCTACACATGCCAAGACCGGTTCTTTGTACTTCATTACATTCTCTGATGATCTCTCAAGATTCAGTCATATGTTCCTGTTGAAACACAAGTCCGAACCTTTTGAGATATTCACAGAATATAAGTTAGAAGTAGAGAACCAATAAGGGTATAAGTATTATGTCCTTTGATAAGATCAAGGAGGAGAATACTTGTGCATAGAATTCCTGGACTATTCTAAAGGAGAATGAGATTCTCTCTCAGCATTACTCCTCCGTATACACCATAGCACGATGGTATATCGGGGCGGAGCAATAACACCCTATATGATATGGTGTGCTTTATGATGAGTACTACTGAGTTACCTATTTCCTTTTGGAAGTTATGCACTTATGAAGTTGCATACCTATTGAATAGGGTTCAAATCAAATCTGTTGCCTACCACTTCATATGTGATATGGAAAGGGAAGAGCCCATATCTTAAGTTGGTTAAGATTTGGGGTTGTCCGGGCTATGTCTAAAAGAAAAATCCGGACAAGCTCGAGGCAAGGTCTGTTATATAGAACTGGAATTGTTCCAGCTATACAAACTGCAGCTGATGATTTGAAAGAACCAAATGATTCAATAGTTACCAACGAACCTCAGCCTCTCCGCCGATCTAGTAGGGTTCCTCACCCACCTAAGAGGTACTTATGTTTCTCTATGACAGTGGGAGCGAGGATTGCATCATGAGATGATGACCCAACTAGTTTCGAGCTGGCCATCAGAAGTGGGACTCTGTAAGAATGGCTGGATGCTTAGCGATCTGAGATGGAATCCTTATACACCAACAAAGTATGGACTTTTGTTGCTTTATCTGAAGGGTTAAATCCTCATCAGGAGCAAGTATATCTTGAGAAGATTACTTGGTGTACATGGAAAAGTTGAGACTTTCAATGCTAGACTTGTTAGAAGTTTGCATCATTGACCAGGTATGGATTTTGTTGAAACCTTTTCTAAATAGCTATGCTTAAGTCCATCCAGATCCTACTTGCCACGGCTACATACCATGACTACGATATCTGGTGGTTGGGTGTCATGACAGCTTTTCTAAAATGATGTTTTAGAAGAGAGCGTCTATAAGTACATAGCCAGAGGGCTTCGTAGACAATGAGAGCAGCGGAAACGTGTACAAGATGCTTTATAGGATAAAGTAGGCATCGCGGAGTTGGAACTTCTGTTTTGATGAAGTAGTCAAAAAGTTTGACTTCATCAAAATGGTAGATGAACCTTGTATATACAAAAAGGGTAGTAGGGAGTATGGTGGTGATCCTCGTAGAGTACGTGGATGACATAATCTTGATGGGGAAGGAGTTTCCTATGCTACGCTCGGTCAATCTCCGCTTATCACAAGGATTCTCCATATAGGATCAAAGTGATACCTCCTAAATCCTGAGTTTTGATCTATGAGATAGATCTAATTGGATATTAGGATACTCACTAGTTGTAGTGAGCTAGTATCAATCGATCCTGGGGAGAATCACTGGAAGTATTCCAGGGTGATAAGGACGACTGAATGTCAGTCACAGGCATTGTCTTTACCCTTAGTGAAGGGACGGTATGTTTGAAGAGTTCCAAGCTAAATACCGTGGCATACTAGACGATAAAGGCATGATACATCGCTACTTAAGATGCTACCAAAGAGGCTGTTTGGGTGTATATTGGTTCATGAGATGAACTTAGTTCCTCCCATTGTGTGACAATGGAGTTATGGCTTATGCCAAGGAACGTCCGTCCCATCAGTGATCCAGACATATTCTGAGGCAGTATCACCAGATCATGGAGATGGTTGATCTCCAAGGAGATCGAGGTTAGGAGAGCAGACTCAGAGGATAACACGACGGATCCACTCACGAAGGCCTATTCCCAGAGAGAGACTTTTATGGGATGGTTGAGTATGAGATACTACAACCGCTGCTACAGATGGCCGTAGTGCAAGTGGGAGATTGTTAGTTATATGTATGCCCTAGAGGCCATTACTGTACATAGGATGTATATTGTAGTGGATGCTGGGACATATATAGGGAGGACTTTCTTGCTCGACATGATAGTATGCTATCTGGTTACACTTTACCTTAACGTGTATACTGATTGTCTCTCTGATTACATGTTGGTAAAGCCCTTAGGATGTGTACTTGACTACCTGGACTGTGATGCGGACATACTAGTAGGGACATGGTAGTCCATAAGTACATCCTTCAAAGTCCCTAGTCATGGGTGTATCGAGACGGGGCATCGATATACCAGAGTAGACTAGCGTATACCTTCTTGACCCATACAGATGGGTGATGGATGATCCCATAACCATTGGTGTTTGACATCAGAGATGATATATGGGTGCTCAGTGGAGACTGAGTACACTGGACGAACTCGCCAAGAACTCCCAGATAGTATTATACCTTACGTCAGATGGCAGTTCTCTGGTGACACTGGTACAGAGTAGTCTGTTGACCCGAGATCGTCATAGAGTCTTGTGTGATTCGCACTGTGCTTTGATTTCCACCTTACCACGTCCAAGAGGGCGTGCAAAACGGTGGTTTTTGGGTACAGTCCCGAATCACATGGAGGCAATGAGCGATAGGAGGGGATTCGTCTCTCCCGGTATAGGGAGTTGATGTTACGCTGTGTTCGATTGGCTATAACCGGAAATCCCTGGCCAGAGTTGCTGAGATTTACTGGTAAGTGTTACCAGTAGTTTCTTGAACTGTTATAGACCTCATATCGACACGACTTATCGAGCTACTGGGGTCTGACGTTTACCACCCCTAGGCAAGATATGCGACATATCAGACGAACAGACCGGACTGTACGGTAAGTGTTACTGGTTGGATTCACAGGAGTATGAGCGGGCTTGCTCGTCGATCTTCTGATCGCTCAATACCCGGGTGGCCGTTACGTTTAGCAGACCGCTTGCGGCTTGTGGGTGTTTGATATGATCATCACCTACTGCCGGCGTATTGACGAGTCTTTAGAGTCCTACACAGAGGTTTCCTGGCTCAAGCGAAATGAAATAGGAGAACATATGAGATATGTTCGGGACCGAGAATAATGCGTGTATGTGATACCGTATTCTATTCTCGCGATGAATGTATTGATTGGTTGTATGTGATATAACCTAGTTATAGAATCAAGGATTGATTCGAAAAGTCGATACATTGGATATTAGTCGGTCATATGCGATATGACCGGGTCGTTAAATCAAGCGTTGATTTAATGATTTAATGGATAATTATATATTTGATATATTACTTTGCATTTACTAAATTGGTTCACTTAAAATGGATTTTCTCACTTGAAGTGCACATTGTATATGTGATATATTTTTTTGTGCATTTGATTGTATCATGTTTGATGATACATGCATGTTTGGGTGTATGTTTAGTTTAAACCTTGGTTAAGTAAATGGTTAGGGTTTTAATTTATTTATTCATTTATTTATTTATTTATTTTGGCAAAAAGAGAAATGGTGGATTGCTTTGTTTTACATTGAAGCTTCATGAAGCTTTGAAAAAGTCTACCATTTTTGTTTCATGCCTAACCTAACCATTCACCTAACCTTAGTTTACACTCTACACATAACCATGGTTGCTAATATGATAAGAATCACTTATTTTCTATTATTGATTAATTCTTATCATATTATCATCTTCTTCTTCTTCTTCTTCAAGAAGAAAGAAGCTTGCTAGCTTCAATGGTGAATTGAGAAAAAGAGTCATGAGAAATCCAATTCTAAAGTGAACCCACTTCCTATTTCTTCATCCTCTACCACTTGCCATGTAGTATAGGGTGTTTTCTTCACAAGTTTCATGGCTTGGTGAAGTTGGAGCTTGATCTTGTGTTGCCTCGACGTAGATCATCTTCGGCATCAAAGTCGACGACCTAGCCCGATCGTTTCTTCGACGAAACCAATACTAGAGTCCGGGATCCGATGATCGCAGCGGAGGGACGTCAACATGGAGCTATGGAGGTGGAGGACCGGATCTACAAAGGTTGTATTTTCCGTTCACTCTTAGTTAAGTTGTTAACTAGTTGCTTGTATCGCCTTAAACTCTAGTCAACGATCACATTAGGGTTTCTCGGCACCGGAATTTTTTGAAATTGGCATGGTTGATGCCTTGTGAGACCTCATTAGTGTGCCTAGGAACCCTACACCTACAGGGGTTTAAGGTCACTATTAACCCCAATTACGCTTTTGCAATCAATTCAAACCCGAATCCTTTTCTAGGAATTTCCAAACCCTACTAAATATCGCCTAATCATTTCTAAACATGCATGGAAGCTAAAGTAAACCAAATTCTACACTAATAGTTCAGAATTTACCTCATTTGGCACTCAGGAATCCCCTGGGACACCAAAATGCAAACTTTCTTGGTCCATAGTGTAGCTTGTGAGCTTGTGCAAGTTTTTTGTGAAGTGGGGATGAGCTTTGAAGTTTGTTTTGAGGTTGATTGTGATGGTGAAGAGGAGATGAAGGGAGAGGGCTGCTGCTGGAGCTGGAGCTACTGCTGATTCAAGGAGGGAAGTGAGGGGGGGAGAGAGAGAGAGAGAGAGAGAGCCAAAGTCAAGCCCCCCATGCCTAATCAATGCCCCATGCCTCTATTTCTTTATTCATTTTCTTTTCTTTCATTTTCTTTCCTTTTCTTTTCTATTCTTATCAAAACAAAACCATACATGAAAAAGGAAAACACATGATAGGAAAAATGTAACAAGTGTTTGTAAATGTGACATGATGCATATTTTGCACAAAACAAGCTTAATGCGCGATTAGCGATATTTAATCGCGATTAGCATTAAAATAGTGTATAATGAATCATAAAATTTCATAATTTGCCTAAATCACATAAAATACCCTATTTTTAGTAATTTCTATAATTTTCCAAATTTTTCCCAATTTATCGGTATTTAATTATACCGCAATATAAAAATATTTAGTATATTTATTATTTAATTATAAAAATTCCCAAAAATAATATTTTATTTTTCTGAATGTTACAATCTTCCCTCTTTAAAGAAATTCGGTCCCCGAATTTAAATTTAAACCCCTCAAATACTAAAACATTTCAGTAAAAAGCCCAAGTCGTCGGGGCTCCGAAATCATCAATACATAAAACGCATCATAGAGCAATGCATGCGCATGAACAATGAGCTGATAACTCAAAATCAAAACTCCATCAAGTATCCCACAATCATCGGAGTTATGGTTGAGACACAAATATTAAATCCAAAACGAAACCAATATGATATACATCAAATCTATACACGTAAGCATCTGAAGGAAATGCATCCCAAACCTTTCATGTTACTGTGCGATGCGCATAACACTGCACAGTGGCAGATGTCTATTGTAAGAAAATAACCATATATGTATATATCTTTTGTTTAATATGTACGTCCCGTCATTTTGAAAACAATTTAGAAGGGTTTCCTTGTTTTAAACATTTCGTGTCATATCAGATACGTAGGTAAATACTGAGACTATAGCTCTCTTTTTGGAAATTCCTTCGATAACTATCAATGCATGCAAAATATATCCAGATACTGTCCTCTGACTAGTCTTGCTCAGTACGAAAACAAATAGTAAATATCATAAAAACATACTGCTCCATAAGAAATCAATCCCAAAATGTGCATATGAATGCTACGTGCGTCTGGTGCGCACGGAAATTGAAACCCATGAATGTGCCATACATGTGCACAGAAACAACATCTAAGTGCATCAGGTGTGCACAAAACATCTGTCAAGGGCAATGGGTGGGCCTGACGGCAATATCAGGTGCATCTGATATGCACGAAGAATCTTAATTTAGTGCATCTGGTGTGCACCAAAATCGCATCTCATATCATGCGCCTATCATGCGCGAAAATCCAAATCAGGTGCATCCATCCTGCACGAAAAAATCTAAATCATGTGCATCCAACATGCACGAAATCATGAAATCCAATATCAAGCGCCGAACATGCGCCAAATCCAATCTAAGCGCGTTAAATATGCGCAAGAATCCAATCAGGTGCACAAGGTGCACAAAACAAATATTGAGTATCACAATCGAAATCGATGGTATACAACACCTTTCAATCCAAATCCAAATCAGGTATACCGTGGTATATAATCTCACAACCATGTGTATCAGCGTGCACAAAAGCAAATCAAAATACCAAAAGTGCATGAAAACTATGCCGAAAGCATAAGTCAAATCATATGCATGCCCTAGGCATGAAATCACAATCGATATCTCAAATGACATCAAAACGAAGTCAGGTGCAACTGTGGTGCACAAAATACGTATCAATACACTGCAAGCATATGTGAACTATACCGAGTGCAAAAACCAAATCGTGTGCGTACCATATGCACAAAATCAACCCAACTGTATGAAATCCATGAAATCATAAACATGAGCAGCCAAGGCACAAAATGATATCAAGTGCGATACTGTGTATAAATCATAAATCAATACAACGGTGTATAAAGCATATCTCAAGTGTAATAACTATGTAGAAAATGTAAATACCCAGTAGGTGCGGCCATGGTGCACGAAAACAAATATCATGAAACTCGGTCATCAAAACTAAATCATGCGAATAGATCGCCCAAAATACCGAAACCCAAGGTGACGGATACCTGATAATCGAATCAGCAAATCACAAATCGTAAATACTGTCGTCGATATGTCCTTCCTTCAAAGTCGAGAAGGTGCCGGTGCATCCAAAGCTAGCAGAGTAAGATGTCTACTTGCCTCCTGTTCATGGTCTGGCGCCTGGTGCCTTTAGGCACTTATCTCTCACTGCGAATTGCTAGATATATAGCTCCTCGGCTCAACGGCCCAATATGGAATGACGACGGAAACAGTCCTGCTCTGGCACATCCTCTAAAGATCTCTGGCCAACTATCATGGTCACTCATAGCATGTCTCGCCGACGATGCCGAACTCTGGCTTGCTGGGTGTGCGTAATATGACCGATCCTGGGTCAAAATCTTCTCGTATAGTATTCCAGAAAGGTCTTGTCGAGCTCTCTCTCAAATCTCGTTTCGGCCGAACTGACCGAAAGCCATCCTCTTTTACTAAATCAATTCCTTGTTCCGGAACGGCTGGATACTCATCGCGACTCCTTCTGGAAGGTATATCCATATACAACGCCTCTGTATGCGTATCACATCTCTTATGTCAGCGGAGTGGAGCGTCATCTCATCAAGATCTCGTGCGAACCGCTTACTCCACTTTTCTCAATTGTCGACTGCTTCGGACTCGTCTCTTCGTGGCTGCATGGACTGTGCTCCAACGGCTATACTCGTATCTGGAGTCTCCCAAGCAATGTATCCCATCACATGATATCCGAATGAATTCGAACCTTTCGATCGATTCGTCAACGTTCCATAATCCCCCAAGAGCTCAACATCTTGGGTACAGTTTAATAGCATTCCAGTACATGCCACAGCACATGTGGACCAACCGTAGAAGGGCAAACCCAAGCCTCACTAATGGCACCGCTGAACTGCAGCAAACCCTAAGGTTCAAAGGCGTTCCATGTTCATTACGTCGAGTTAGGGTTTCATTCTTCTAAAGGGTCCATAGCATTACTTGCATTTGTCTCTGAATACTTTAAACTTGGAAAATGGACTTCTGACATTCGATCGTCTCTATCGACTCCCAACATACCTGCGTGAAGTCGTCTCTAGCTGGAATCAATTAATCTGATGACCTCACATCGGGGTAGGCAACGTATCACATGTCCTAGTCCTTCCTCCATAAGTGACTAGAGATCTTCTATCATATCTCTAAGTACAACTCATGCGGCAATAGCTCCAAGCATCTGGGGCGATATCTCGTCATTCGCAGCAACAGCTGGCTCATTTGTCCGCACACTGAGCAGTGCCTCAATCATCAATTAATCGGTGTATCGACGGTCATCACATTCTGGTTGGCCTCTATCAGTGGCTCAATTCTCTGGTGCTGATCTGCACGTCCGAGAAATCTCGTAAAATCGATCCATCAAACGCTCACGGCGCGAAAACACAATAAAATGACACCTCTATGCAATCGTGTTTCCCTGGAATCACGCCCTGGTCAGTCCTCGTCCGTGACGATCTCGTGCTGACGCAACTCTAGCCGTAGCTCTCTCTGCCCGTATAATCGTGGCAGCAAAATCATAAACCAAAATCGATGAGAATAAATCATAGGAATGAATATAACACTGTGCAAGGAAATGTACATCCTAATGTTTCTTAAGCGGAGTAGCGTATCGTAAGTATGCCGCGGAACATACACACGGTACGTCACTCTACTGAAGTCACCTACTCCATCAACCAAGGTCAACCTACGCGACGAAAGTTCGGGTATAATACCCCCTCGACTAAGTTTAAGTTCCGTAAGGTCAAGCCTAAGTTCCGAATATATACAAACGCTCTAGGCTCCGCATAGTCAAACTTAGACTCGAACCAAGGTTAACCTAGCGCTCTGATACCAACTTTGTCACGACCCAAAATGGCACGTGACTGGCACATGAATCATATGAAAGTCTATAGGACTTCATCTAATTCAAGTAAGCCAAAATCCCAGAAATCTAAAACCATTTTAAATAATAAATGATGGAAAAATCGTTTTAAAGAAAGGGTTTTTAATAGCATAAGCCGAATTATGCGTTTTTATTAAAACATCAAGTCTTTTCTGAAAATTTCGGCAGAGTTTCTTTTGTAAATACAGGCCCCGAACGGGGTACAACATGAATAATATGAATAAAGGAATCCCCAAGCGGGAGCTAGCTCTTCGTCAATCGACGGTCACAACCACGCAAGCAATATAATATACAACGCCGAAAGGCGAGGATAAAACTCAAAAAGGAACTCAAAACATCAAGAAAACCATAATAATACAACGCGCGACTCTAAGGTCGAAAGAATATATAATTGGTTTTCTAAGTCTGAAATAAATGTACAAGTCTGGTTTATGGAATTTTACTAGATACAACTGAAAATAAATAAGTACAATGGTGGTCACGATGCGAGTGAACCCACCTACCAAAGCAATCACCCGGAATGAAGTAATGTGCCAACAAAGCCGCCAAGGAAAAACCTGTACGGTAAAACCTGCAAGAAACTGTGGTACAACGGGGGTGAGTTGCCAACTCGTGAGTAGAAAACATCACAAAGCAGAAATCGTATGTATGTCTCAATCCTAGGTCAATACGATCAGTAACATATATCTTCAATATGATAAAGTCTGAAACAAGATAAGGTGGCAAGGGTAAATATCTATACATCAGTGTAATACCAAGTGCCCGTGTCAGTGCCTCAGGTAGCAACATATCATAAATATGAGGTATCATCAATGTGATCATCATGAAATCAGTGTCAACTATATCATGAAATCTATAAGTATGTGGATATCATCCAACTATATAATCAATGCATGTATGGATGTAGATCCCTTCCACGTGTCAACCAATGACATAACAAAATCATGCATGTAAAAGTCATAAAAGCATATGCATGAAAGTATGAGGATATAAATCAACGTGTGTCCCTCGCGACATATCAAAATTATGGAACCTGAGTATCTAGCATCGACACTCGAAAACATCATGAAACCCATGCCCAGCATCGGCACGTAAATCCTCATATCTCTCGGGCTCCGTCAGTCCGGATCGGCCCACGGGTTCCGTCAGTCTGGATCGGCCCGTATCTTCTCTCGATTCCGGTCGATATCCTCCAGATATCCACCGAGCCCAAATACTATCACCAGTAGGTAGTAGTCCCTCTGCCAGGCTCACCGTCTGTATACACAGCATCCCTTTCTTGTCCCGGGGTACCATACCGGGCCCACCATGTACCCGCAAACGGAATCATCCGCCTCCTCGAATCGGGTTTCACATATCACACGTCTAAGAACCGAGAAAACGCATGGTGGACGCACTGAAATATCATATCAAGAGAAACCGGGTTTTTAAAATAGTACATACTTTCTTTTGAAATACCCACGGTTCTCAAATCCAGAAATCTCATGAAAACAGCATATCTCAATGCGTATAATCGTAAAGCATGATGTATGCGACATATAAAGGAAATGTAAGCATATCATGCAACATGGAATAGTAATATGCACATATCAAAGGAAAACCGCTCTTTCAAATGAATCCAGTTTTGAAATATATCTTGCGGTTCTAAATCTCCCAAAATCAAGCCAGAATCATCTATGTATGTGCAACTAGGTATGTATGCAAGTATGAGTGTACAAAAATGTCTGTGTGCCAATATGGATGTACAAGTAGGTATATACGCAAGTATGAGTATACAATATGCCTGTGCGCCAATATGGATGTGCAAGTAGGTATATACACAGGTATGAGTGTACAATACGCATGTGTGCCAATATGGATATACAAGTAGGTATGTACGCAAGTATGAGTGTATAATACGCATGTGCGCCAATATGGATGTACAAGTAGGTATATACGCAACTGTGAGTGTATAATGTGCCTGTGCGCCAATATGGATGTACAAGTAGGTATATACGCAAATATGAGTGTACAATGTGCCTGTGCGCCAATATGGTTGTACAAGTAGGTATATACGCAAATATGAGTGTACAATGTGCAAGGAGTCATATCCTGAAGCAATAGTCCTACTGTGTAGTGACATGGCAATTATCGATGATGAAGTGTGTGAGCCGGCAAGCAGGTGTACGTGGAACATACGCATCATCGATAATGGTGCTGGTGTCCTGACTGCATGGGTTTAATATAACAATAAACACATTTAAACATGCAACGCGATACGAATAGCAAGAATATGCGGAAAATGATAATAAACACAACAGTGAAGAATCTACATCAAAATATATATGTCATACAGTTTTGCCATTTGAAATAAGACGAATCGTGGTGTTTAGAAAAATAAGGGCTACGATATTTTTAAGAAAAGATGCGCCTTTTGAAAATATCCGTAGAATCCCTTGGCCTGTCTTTAAAATACTCACGATTCGTTAGTTTTAAAATAGGTATGACTCGGGTCTAGTCTAACATCTACAAGTAAACTACAGGACTAAACGAACAGTCTAACCGAAAGGGTAAGGGAAAACCACCTAAGTCTGAGTCGATATATATAAAAATAATAGTCGGTGATCCAGCCTCAATAGCATCACATACGATACAATATACAATATGACATCCTCGAGTCAAGAGTGCGGATCTATCATCAAATTATATAGCTCGTACGTAAATCCGTCGTACGGCTTCCCAAATCTGGGTACGGGTCAATTTTCACATTAATCTCATCATTTATCTGGTATCCTTATCATCATATCTCATGAGCTGGGGTACTGATCTAAGTGTAGTACAAACAGATACAATCTATATATGTATATATGCGTGTATGAAACACACGTCTAAAGGCCCGCTAAAATCTCATGTCGTATCTCATAATACGAACCACATCATATCACTGATCTCATGGCATCATGCCTAAACTCATCGACTCATCTCCAAATACCATGTACAATCCTCATCATCCATGTATAAGTATACGTATATATATATATAGTCCCATACCTATGTGTGTGTATAAATATAAGTATCCCCATATATGCACAAGTATAACAAGTAAGCATGTGTGTGCGTGTGGGTGTAAACCTTATTCTAGGGCTCGCGACTAAACTAACTAGCGACACCATCATCCAATTACACTAAGTTATCGATGTCTCCCAAAGTCTATCTAGATAATCATAACCTCACAATACTATATAAATATATCTATAATATATATATATACCATACACTATGCTACGAACTGCGGGGGTGCTATACGCCATCCACCCGACTTCCCCCATAAATATAATCTACTCACCTTGATCCTCGCTTTCTGGTGTCGATGATGCCATGCTCATCCTCGTCGTCTCGAAGTCCCCGTGGGTTTCTACATATCACATATAGCATCATAAACGAAATCACGCACGAAAACCAAAATGTCGTACGAATCACCCATAGGTTAAAACGTATAGTTTACGCATGCAAGAATAACCAAACAACTCTCGACGATAGACATATAAACGTGAATCGACGGATGTAAAACACAAATATCAAACTTAATTTCAAAAACGTCATGAAATACAAGGCAACAACTCAAGAAAATGGTCCCAGATTTTACCCTAACTGAAATCAGCCAATTCTGCATATATAGAGGGTCTATTTTACTGAAGATAAAGCCCTGGAATCAACATGGACCATTTTGAACCTACCTTGGCTACAAATTGCGGCTAGATTGATTAAATCTGCAGCCTGGCTTAAGGTATAGGGGCTGGGGTCTTGGGTGTAGGTTCTAGGTTGCCTGCACATCTCTCAGTCTTCGCTAAATATTTTTCAGGTGTCCCGGGTGATAGCAGATACCAAAATACATCACAATTTCCATAAATTCTACCGATGTCGAGGTTTCTAAGTTTGGGTTTTGGTGTTTTATCCTCTGGTTTCAGTCCATTTTACAATCCCTACAGGGGTTTAAGGTCACTATTAACCCCAATTACGCTTTTGCAATCAATTCAAACCCTAATCCTTTTCTAGGAATTTCCAAACCCTACTAAACATCACCTAATCATTTCAAAACATGCATGGAAGCTAAAGTAAACCAAATTCTATACTAATAGTTCAGAATTTACCTCATTTGGCACTCATGAATCCCCTAGGACACCAAAATGCAAACTTTCTTGGTCCATAGTGTAGCTTGTGAGCTTGTGCAAGTTTTTTGTGAAGTGGGGATGAGCTTTGGAGTTTGTTTTGAGGTTGATTGTGATGGTGAAGAGGAGATGAAGGCAGAGGGTTGCTGCTGGAGCTGGGGCTGCTGCTGCTTCAAGGAGGGAAGTGAGGGGGAGAGAGAGAGAGAGAGAGCCAAAGTCGAGCCCCCCATGCCTAATCAATGCCCCATGCCTCTCTTTCTTTATTCATTTTCTTTTCTTTCATTTTCTTTCCTTTTCTTTTCTATTCTTATCAAAACAAAACCATACATGAAAAAGGAAAACACATGATAGGAAAAATGTAACATGTGTTTGTAAATGTGACATGGTGCATGTTTTGCACAAAACAAGCTTAATACGCGATTAGCGATATTTAATCGTGATTAGCATTAAAATAGTGTATAATGAATCATAAAATTTCGTAATTTGCGTAAATCACATAAAACACCTTCTTTTTAGTAATTTCTATAATTTTCCAAATTTTTCGCAATTTATCGGTATTTAATTATACCGCAATATAAAAATATTCAATATATTTATTATTTAATTATAAAAATTCCCAAAAATAATATTTTATTTTTCTGAATGTTACACAATCGCACACTGCCTCCCTGTGGCTCGGGACTGTACCCAACTAAAACCTGTTTGCACGACTCCTTTGAGCCGTGGTAGGATAGTAATCAAAATACGGTGGGAACTCACACGAGACAAATGATGATATCAGGTCAAAAGACTAAGTTGTACTAATGCCACTCCAGAACTTCCATCTGACGATAGATATAATACCATCTAGAAGTTTTCAGCGAGTCCGTCCAGTGTACTCACCTCCAGTGAGCACCTGTATACTATCTTAGGTGACATAACACTAATGGCTTGTGAGACTGGCCACCGCCCCTTGTCGAGATCTCGAAACGTATACACTAGTCTACTCCGGAATATCGATGCCCAGTCTCGATACTCCCATGACTAGGGACATTTAAGGATGTGCTTATAGACTACCCAGCTCTCACGTATATGATCGCCGTCATAATAATGGTAGTCAAGTAAGAATCCTACGGGCTTCATCATTATTTATTAGCGACACTTAATAACAAGTAAAACGTGTACACATCAATGATAAAGACAAACCAGATAGCATATTATCATTTCGAGTAAGATTTTTCTACCTTTATAGGTCCTCTCTCAATTATCATAATTGCGTGCCTGCAATTATAATAATTGCCTTGAGGGCACTATATCCAACACTGCATACCCCGTTCAGACTTAGTATCATACCATCTGCAATGGAATATATAAAATGGGACATCCTTATGCATGTATGAAACCTCTATAACTTCCTCAAGAACACCGAAGTAGGGTTTTCCTTTGTCATTGATGGTTGCAACGCCACTATTTTCGGTGGCTCTAATACATTTCATCATTTCGATCTCAAATTTGTAGCCGGAAACACCGTACCTGTTGTAAAACGTAGCTGCAGTAATTGGACCGCTTAAAAAGTCGTGAACCTCTTTATCAATTTTCTCTCCATGATTAAATTGTCCGTCGACTTTTTTCTACACCAAGCGGAGAAAGTACGCCTCTGTTCCTTTTCAATTCTATCGGCTGACCACCTAGGATTTGATCGCTCAAATTTTTTTTTTGTGCGAAACGTTTGTAATTTACATAAGTTAGATCAGTTAGATTAAATTTAATTTCGGACGTTTAAATGGTTGAAATTATTACTTACTCTGCATATGTAGTAAAATATTCGTTGGTTAGCAAGATATACATATGTACACTGCTAATGAGATTGTAAGACATGTTTTTTAGTTTTCCTGCTCTAATTGGACCGTCAGGCATACGAAGCGGTTTTTTCAGTTTCGTCCTAAAGTCGCCGTTTAGGAAACGAGCACAGAAATACATGACTTCTTCGAAGAGAACCTTCCGCAATCGAACCTTTAAGATGATTCTTGTTGCGGATATTGTTTTTTAAAGTTAATTGGTATCTGTTGAAAGATTATAGATATTAATTTACCACGATGATGTTTTGCAATTTAAATAATGAATAATAAACATTTTCATACCTCTCGATTGGATACATCCAATGGTAATGCACTGGACCTCCAATCTTGACCTCAGTTGCCAGATGGATGGACAGATGAACAATAATGTCGAAAAAGGAAAGTGGAAAGATAGTTTCGACCTTGCAGAGGATCAAAGGAATATCTTGTTCGAGCTTCACTATCTCACTGATGTCTACATTTTTGGAACAAAATTATCGAAAATACGTGCAAGAGTAGTTAAGCATGAGACCAATTTCTAATTTTACTGATACTCTGAGGCATAACGGAAGAAAATGTTGCATCGGTATGTAGTAATCGTGGCTCTTAGGTCCTATGATTTTTCTGTTTTCGAATTGTGCCTGTTTGGCAATATTTGATGAGAAACTGTTGGGGACTTTCAACACCCGCAAGAACTGCCACTTCTCCTCTTTATTCAGGTTGTAGACTGCCGGTGGAATCTCGTAATAACCCAGTTTACCGGCTATAGGCCGAGATTGCAATTCTTCTTTAATGGAAAAACCCTCCAAATCCATCAAATCCCGATGAGCGTTGAGATTGCCCTTCGTTTTTCCATCCTTATACAGCAGAAGATTGATGACATGCTCAGAGACACCCTTCTCGATATGCATGATATTTAAATTGTGGCGCAACGGTAGATCGGACCTGTACAGAAAATTGAAATAAACTACTTCGCTTCTTCCAACCAGTTGGGCATGGCATTGTATCTTTATTTTGTGTCTTTCCAAATGAGATATTATGATAATCTCTCTATTGTTGCAGTATGTCATTACCAGACAATGGTTTAGGAGGCCTACCGGTCTCCATCATGCCATTGAACATTTCTTCATTCCTTCTGAATCTGTGAGGTATAAGCAAGAAATATCGGTGACCCATATACGACTCTTTTCCACTAAACTTAAAGCGTACGTGGCTCATATGAATATGACAATAAGGGCACGCAAGATTGCCTAGTGTTTTTCACCCCGACAGCATGCCATAGGCAGGAAAATAATTAATTGTCTACAACAAAGCAGAACGCATCTGAAAAAATTGTTTACCATGTGTATCATAGGTTCTCATGCCAAGTTCACACAACGACATTAACTCATCGATCTAGGGTTGAAGGTACACGTCGATGTGTTTTCCAGGTGACGAGAGATCGTCGATTAAAAGCGCCACCATAAAATAAGATTGCGTCATAGCCCTCCATGATGGCAGGTTGTATATAGTCACCACAACGGGCCAAGTACTGTGAGTACGCCGGCCGCGAACCATCCCAAATAGACTAAAACCGTTGCTCTCAATTCCCAGCCTCACGTAATGAGGGTCTACGCTGAACGTAGAATGTTTTTCATATAAAACTTTCCGTGATATTGAATCTCTATGATGACTCATTTTTCTCTCTTCACGGAGCATTTTATGGTGCCATTGTATTTGGGATGCCGTCTTCTCACACATAAATAACCATTGCAGTTTCGGTATTAGTGGAAAATGACGAATAATCTTCACAGGCACATCACTAGAATAAGAGTCTTTCATAGGTTTGAATCGATTGGTCCAGCACACGGGGTAGTTTCTGGGTGTGGCATGTTCATTCCAGAACAAAACACAGTCATTCTCGCATGCATGGATCTTATCACACTTTAGGTCGATATTTGTGATTATCTTTTATGACTCATACTAGTTCGGTGGCACTTCATTTCTATCAGGAAAAGCTTCATTCAGCAATGCTAGGAGATCAGTGAAAGACTGGTCACTCCATCTGTTCTTACACTTGATCTAAAAGAGACGTACGAAAAAGGAAAGTTTTGAAAACCCTGTGCAATTTGGATATAGCGAGATTCTTGAGTCAGTCTTGTACTTCTTCAATAACGAGGGTCCAGTGCTTTCTATAAAATTAGGAAGTCCCGCGGCATTTATAAGCCCATACATATCATCGATCGGCCCGAATACAGAATTATCTTCTTCTATGGCTTCATCTTCTTTAAACTTCCATTCATCTTCCTCCTCTTCTTCTACTATCCTTATCCTTTGCCACTCTTCGATTTTCATTTCAATGAATTCGTTTTCTATCTCTTGCACCCATGCCTCATCTTCCGTTACATTGACTCTTCTTCTCGATGAAGTACCCATATAGTGTAATCTATAACGAAATCGTCTTTCAAGTTGTGTAACTTAACTTCCCTCTTCTTGAGCAATCGCGTGTTCATACATTTAGAACAAGGACATAAGATTTCGTACTCGTTCGATAGCCCAAGATGTTTGTAGGAAAAATCGGTGAAAAAGTAAACACCATTATAGAAAAACTCATGCACTCTTAAGGGAGTATCGACATACATCCAACTCTTACTTTGGAGCTACGGAAGTGCCATATTGGAACAGTTCGGACGAAGCAAGGTTCATAAAGACAAGAGTAATAGAATTAAGATTTTTTGAAAAATACATGATAGACGGATACTAAGAAGTGTTAGTGTTAGGTTTAATTGACAATTTGGTTAAGTTTAGTTTCAATCGACAATTTAGCTATAAGATTGGCCCCGAATATGCTTTCTTTAAAGCAGAAGAAGAGAAGTCTGATAATGAAGAACAAGAAGAGGATTTACTGCAAAACGAGGATCAGAAGGAAGATTAGTCAGGACCATTCTCGATAGCTATTAAGATTATTAGGGACCGAAAGTAAATGCTCATAGCTCGGGAGTTGGATTCTTCTTCCAAGAAAGATGATGATGATATTAACGGTTCTTTATATGATGTCGAGGGTAACGGCTGTCGGAGGTAAGGATTATATCCTATTAAGAATGTATAGAGTGTTAGACTTCCTAGCGCCCTAGCCGCCACAACCACGGCCTATGCAGAATAAAAAACAAAAAATCTAGAGGCGCTAGAAACTACAAACCATAAAATCTAAACCAAATACATGAACTAGAAACCAAGAAAGAGTTTTAGCTACTATGATAGAAGGGTTATACCAAATGATCCGTGTCTTTCGGTCTTCTACCCTCTTCCTTAGCTCCTCCGGGTCTCCGTGATCGAGCTTGACCGCCGGTCTTCCTCTGCCGAAGATGATCCACCCGAGAGATTTGGTTCAAGGCTCTAGCTCCACACTAAAAATCAAGTGGAGTAACTAAAGGTCCTAACTTGCTATACAAGGATGTCTAGAGATGTAGTGGGTTGTTCTAGCATTTTTCTACCTCACTTCCACCCTTGATTATCAACACATGAGAGTGTAAGGAGAAAGAAGGAGGAGCTCAAGAAAGGGAGAGAGAAAAAGAATGGTGAAATGAATTATTCAACACTAAATGAAAAAGGCTAGCATGGTTTTGATCAAAGCAATTTTCAAATAAAAAATTGCAACCATGCTTGAATAGTGCATACAAATACAATAAACAAATACAAAACCATTTACATCACCATTCTTTCTCCATGCCTCACCTTTACACCTCATTTCCATTTTTAACAAAATAGAAAATCCATAATGAGGTGTCCAATGTCTAGAATGTGTTCTTGTATAAATACAAGAATACATTCTTGTATATACACCCGTATTCATATCAAAATACGAATACCCAAAGAGATAGAATAATACAATGAACATAATAATAGAATATACATATCGAAATATATATATATATATATATATATATATATATATATATATAAATTACTAAATCAATACTTGATTTAATAATCCGGCTTAATCCTAAGCCGGCTAATATTATCATCCACCCGATTAAAGTCTGTATAGCTAGTACACGTATTTAATCGGAACCCTGTACATATCAAAATACGGCCACTATATCATTTCACCTGAACCAGTGAAACCCTATGTATGGGACTCTAAAAACTCGACAGTACACCGGTAGTGAGTTACTGGATAAATTCATAACCACAAGCATGTTAGCGGAACTAGCTGTACGTAACGGCTATCCACATACGTATCGAAAAGGAAGGCTGACAAGCAAGCTCATCTGAACCCCTTACCGAGCCTATCTGTGACAATCTCCGTACAGTTCGGTTTCTTCATCTAAGAGTATCGCATACCGGGTCTAGGGGTAGTAAAAGTCAGACCCTAATAAGCCAATAATTCATGTCGATGTGGCTCAAGACCAATTTAAGAAACTACAGATCTAACTATCAGTAAATCTCAACCGCCTTGGCCAAGGTCTTATGGTGCTGACCAACAGAACACGGTGCAATATCGACTCCCTATACCGGGAGAGACGAATCCCCAACAATGGCCCACTGCCTCCATGTGGCTCGGGACTGTACCCAACTAAAACCTGTTTGCACGACTCAGTAGAGCTGTGGTAGGGTAGTCATCTAAGTACAGTAGGAACTCACACGAGATAAATGATGATCTTAGGTCTAAAGACTAACCTGTACTCATGTCACTTAAGAACTGCTATCTGACGATAAGTAAAGTACCATCTAAAAGTTCTCGGCAAGTCCATCCAGTGTACTCACCTGTTGGATATAGTGCCATCAAAGTCAATAATTGGATCGCAGGCACGTGCTTGCAATGATTGAGGGAGGACCTATACCGGTAGGACAGTCTTACTCGAGATGATAGTATGCTATCTGGTTTATCTTTATCATCGTGTACTGTTTTAGGTGACATGATATGTATCACTATTACATGTTGATAGAGCCTATAGGATTCTTGCTTGACTACCAGCAGTATGATGGCGATCATATACTTTAGAGTTGGGTAGTCTATAAGCACATCCTTAAATGCGGTCCCTAGTCATGGGAGTTTCGAGATAGGGCATCGATACTCTGGAGTAGACTAGTATATACAGTCGAGACCCCGATGAGGGGCGATGGCCGGTCTTACAAGCCATTGGTGTTAGTTGGTTCACCTAAGATGTATACAGGTGCTCATTGGATTATGAGTACACCGGACAGGACTCGCCGGGAATATGCTAGCTGGTTATTAAAACCTATCGTCAGATAGCAATTCCTAGGTGACATGTGTACAGGTTAGTCTATCGACCTGAGATCGTCATTTGTCTCGTGTGAGTTCCCACTATGCTTTGATTATTACCCTACCATGTGTAAGTGCACGGCAGCGCCCCGGCCGTCTATCCGAGGACAAAATGCGGAAACAGAACTTTTCTAAAAACTAGAAACCGGCGCTACCACGGACTATAAACCCGGATCGGGCCATTAACCTACTACTAGCTAATTGAAGAAAGGGTAGAAAGCTATACCGAGCGATCTGTGTCCTTCGGTCTTCGGCCTCCATCCCGATCTCCTCGCGGAATCTCCGGTCTTCATCTCCTCGTCGGAAAGGGCACCACATCGCCGGGTGCTTTCACGGGCTCCCACCTCTGGACTGAGGCAACTCGAGCACGAAGTTGGCGAGCCGACGTGTCCAAGAATGCTGTAGGCTAAGTGTTGAATGGTTAGTCTCAAGGGGTTATGTGAAGTTGCCATTTTGCTGTGTAGGTGGAGGGATGAACTTTGAAATGGTGCTATGGGATTTTGTATGAGCAAAAGAGATAAAAATCCCACTCCAAAATCTTTTTTTGGACAGCCCCCTTCCTAGTAGTGGCCGGCCATCCTCTAGAATGAGGGGAGAGTGTGAGCAAAAATAATGCAAGAGAGAGAAAAATGGTGATGATGAGAACCGATGATCACACCCAAGTCAAAACCAAAACCCATCACCAAAAGCAAGTGATGATGCACAAACTAATCATCATAAACAAGAACCATCATGAGAACCATCATGTGCCACAAAAGTCTTCTCCATTATAAATTGCACATTTGCAAATAACCCCCTCCACACCAATTTTCAGCCAAAGAAAGAAAAAAAGGAAAATGGCCGAAACGGAATGCAAGCTGGCAACTTCAAAAAGTGATCCGGTAATAAATTAGAGGAAAACCCCGTGACTGTATATACATATCTGCATTTGTATTCCGACCGAATACAAATGCAATGAGACAAAATCTACACTGTACAATACTAGGATCCGGCTAAAACCAAAGCCCGCTAGTATTATCCGTCCGATCATGATCCATGCAATACCGTACGTATATGATCAAACCCTGCCATATATCCATACGGCCTCTACAGCGTTTCGCCCGAAACTTGAGAAACTGTCTGTGGGGGACTCTAAAGACCCGTCAATACTTTGGCTGCAGATTTAACCACTAGCACGTCAGAGGTATTAGCTATACGTAACGGGCTACCAGGTATTGACCAAAAGGGACGTCGATGAGCGAACTCATCCTGACACCCTACTGATCCTGTCAGTGACAATATCCGTACAGTCCGGTCCGTTCGTCTATGAGCATCGCATGGCGGGCCTAAAGGGTTGGTAAAAGTCAGACCCCCAAAAGCGGTACAAGTCGTGTCGGAGTGTAGCCCAGAACACCCTGAGATACTACTGGAATACCTACCAGTAAATCTCCTGCCATGGCCAAGGACTTCGTGAAATGGCTCTCCTAGACACAGCGCGACCTCACCCCCAATACCGAGAAAGACGAACCCCTGCAGATCCGCTCACTGCCTCCATGTGGCTCCTGACTGTACCCAACTAAAACCTGTTTGCACGACTCCTTTGAGCCGTGGTAGGGTAGTAATCAAAGTACAGTGGGAACTCATACGAGACAAATGACGATCTCAGGTCGATGAACTAACCTGTACACATGTCACCAGGGAACTGCTATCTGACGTCAGGTATAATACCAACTAGCATGTTCCCGGCGAGTCCTGTCCGGTGTACTCATAACCCAATGAGCACCTGTATATATCTTAGGTGAAACAACTGACACCAGTGGCTTGTGAGACCGGCCACCGCCCTTCGTCGGTGTCTCGACTGTATACACTAGTCTACTCTGGAGTATCGATGCCCTGTCTCGAAACTCCTACGACTAGGGACCTTTTAAGGATGTGCTTATAGACCCCAGCTCCCACGTATATGATCGCCATCATACTGCTGGCCGTCAAGCAAGAATCCTAAGGGCTCTATCAACACGCAATAGTGACCTGTAAGGTCACCTAAAGCAGTACACGATGATAAAGATAATCCAGATAGCATACTATCATCATGAGTAAGACTGTCCTAGGTTGAAAACTAGAGAACACATATCTAAGAACTAGAGAAGTCACAGGTAAACAGAATATAGTAAGAGGACCAACCCCTCTGTCCTAATGGATACTGGACAACATACAATACTCTGTATAAGTCCCCTGAGCCAAATAACTCAAACCCTGTGCGTCGTAGGTTGAAAACTGTACTATGGTTATGAAGAATTACACCGCTGTTTAATGCTCCTTACCTAACCATCAACTGATATAGGTAAATGTGATGGACATAATTTCAAAAAGGTATATCTCACTCTATAAAAATAGACGTACAGATATATCAATTTGAAATTGGTGCATAGCAACGGATATTCAAACCAAATATTTGTCGTCCGGTAAACAGCCCAGGTGACTTCCTCAAATATCACCAATTACAGCGAATCCCGATATAATGAGGATGATCACCCAATTCCCAATAACTTACTCCCACTCAACATCTGTAAAACCATACAGATGTGAGAATCATACCTGGTAAATACATACCCTGGAGCAAGTGTCTAAATGGGAAATCAGTTTTCTATTAACAATACACAGTGAAACTGAAACATGGATATGTTTCGAAAGGGTATTCGGGTATTCCTAGTAATGCCTCTTCCATTATCCAGATTCACAACTGTAACCTTATATTTCTTTGCCATCTCTCCAAATCCCTATATATGTCTTTAGTCATTACCTTCTGTACACCCCTTTAGGCCAAATGGTTTTCTTCCTTCCCTACCGTTCGGCACCAGCCTATGGTTTGGAAGAAGACTATCCAATAAGCATAATGGGTGTACTGTCCTAATCCTAAGAGCACTCGCAACCCGAGAGAAGGTAAAGATAAAAGACACCTGAATAAACCTTATTCCTATTTTTCCTGAACCAGAATCGATCCCCGAACAGGAACAAGTTCCTTTCGAGTTCGTATATAACCATACGATGGAGCATCCAAATAACTGTGGATCTTCGTAGTAATACGGAGTGTCCTGGAGAAATACAAAGGTGAAGCAGGAGTGGCGATGAAATACTTGGTTCGGTCGTGAATATCAGTCGCAATTTAATTTGCCCTCTTTCTAATCCCTTTATTTGTCTTAACTTAATACCTTCTGTACACCACACTTAGGCTAATCGTCTTTCTTCATTCCATACCGTTCGGCACCAGCCTAAGGTTTGGAAGAAGACTATCCAATAGGCGTAACAGGTGTACTATCCCCTAATCCAGGAGCACTCTCAACCTGAGAGAAGGTAAAAGGAAAAGACAACTGAATAGTCCTATTCGTTTTCTCCAGAACCGGAAACCATCCTAGAATCTGGAACAAGTTCCTTCGAGTTCATATATAACCATACGATGGTTTTATCCAATGGAAGTGGATGTTCGTACTAATACGGGGTGTCCTGGAGAAAAAGGTAAAAGTAGGAGTGGCAATGAGGTATGCAACTCTGACAATCCAAAAGCGAGTGTTTAAGAAGGTTCGGTTAACTTGGTCACTGAGTCATAGTCAAGGGTCGGGCCATGGTCGCTGCCAAAGAGAGAGAGAGAGAAGAAACACTCAGCGTGCACTCTAACCTAGATAAGAATGGTTATCACTTTATCTAATCAGGAAACCTCCCACTGTAACCTCAAATTCTCCTCCAAACCTGAAAGAAGAATTACTCGGGATCACCCGAGGAGTAAACCAACTCATCAGTGGGAATCGGGATCCAACTATCATCGCATGATAACGTGATGTAATCCACTCACGTTATCACACTCCAGAAGGAATGCGCATATCTGGCAAGTTTCAGTTTCTTTAGAAACTCCCGATGTGATTTTTTACCCCATGCTCTTATGATCTTGACGTAGGCCAACATATCATAAGTCACATGTCAAGTTCTACCCGTCATTAACCAGGTTAATTTGAACCCACCCGTACATACCCTTGACGTAGGCCAAAATAGTAGTACGACTGTCCCAAACTAACGCATCAATCTATGCAATAGAAAAGTAACAAATAGTTACCATACACTATGCCTTGACGTAGGCCAACATACATAGCATGAATACTAAGTGCTACCCTTCTGAAATGATGGAGGGCTACGAATGGTTTTTGGCGAAAAACCATTAACGTAATGAACTTGATATCGTTGAAGGAACCGGATAGCTTTTATAAAAATATAGTGACGAAAACCTTTGCTAAAGAGGTCACTCCCGGTGAAGGGATCTCGGCTCCTTCCCCGTAGAATGAGGTGCAGGATATTCCAATTGAATACCACGATGCAAAGCAAAAGTAATCGACTATAGTGAAGTTATTGCCCTGACGCAACCTTCTGTCCAAGGGGTCACTCCCGGTGAAGGGATCTCGGCCCTTGCCTCGTCGACTGAGGTGCTGGATATTCATAACCGAATACCACTGTGCAAAACAAAAGAAAACGTCCTTGCAATAACAGCTTTTTGAAAAATGTTCCAACAACATCAGAATAAGTTTGTTTAGCTTGCATTGATCCGAATTAATGCAGTCCCATCAATTGATCACACCAATAAAGAACGAAAATACGATGTACGTATATGCCATCCGCATTCGCCACTGGGTCCCGTCATCACCCGTTAGGATACTTAACTAACGACAGAGCGGGGACTGGACTAGCGCGGATGCAAAACATATACAACATCTACTATTATATATATCAATATATAATATTCGCTCAAGGCGTGATAAAATGCAACATCACAGAAATTTAATAAGCATCACAGAACAATACAGATATCTGGGATCCCCGGGTTTCATAGAGCCGCTACTGAAACCCGACGTTCCCCTGGTCGTGTGGATAGCCTGTGCAATGAAAATCCTAGACCCCTACGGGCGCGGCAAGTCACCCGCCAAAACCTGAAGCGAGGAAACCCCCTTCAGCAACGTGAATGGCCACCCAGCACTTCACGGAATCCGGTAACTTGGGCACCCCTCCTTGGGTCAACCTGTACCCCCTACGACTGCGGCAAATAGCCCGCAAATTCTAGAGTGAAGCCCCCTCCGTCTCAATGCCATGAGATGCGGGCCCGTTGCCCTCTAGAACCCGGCTATCCATGCACCCCTCCGCGGGGTAATCCTAGTGCAGAAAGTAAAATATACATACAACGGGTACATCGACCTCAGCCCGGTCGTGCCCCAAAAGAATAATATACAAACAGGCAGTGATGGCAGTCCACATGTCAGACGCTCGCCCCGCAATATCAAATGTACATAAATAACCAAACTGTACTACCATGGCATCCAGGCTATCCACCACGACAAATCCGCAACATCACAGTACAACACAGAACATCAACGTAAATGTCACGTTCGTAAATCCGTCTAAAAGGGCTATAGCAGTTAGACAGGATTTACCGATCAAGTGACATTCACGGTCGCAGTTATAATGTAAATACTGTGAACTAACATTTTAATTTTCGATCGACAAAATCTCCCGAAGTGGGCCCCAAGCACAACTGTAGCACTCAAAATAATCTGGGCCCAAAAATAATATACCAAAAATCCAAATTTCAAATCAGAAAGCTACTGTGAAAATTTCATACAGCGTTGACATTTTCCTGCCGCGGAACCGTGACCATAACAGGGGTTTGGCCGCGGTTCCATGGTCATACTGTAGCATCACCGTATCGAATTTTCACAGAATGCTTAAAACTGCCTGCATGAATTTCTGTAACACTCAAATTAATTTTTTGAGCACAAAAAATTTCGACAGAAAACTGGACTTGAAAATGAGGTCATTGGAAAATCCGCTCGATCGAACTTGTAAACACGTTAGAGCAAGCTAGCCTACGTTAATGGCGTGGCTCTGATACCAGTGTAAGTGCACGGCAGCGCCCCGGCCATCTATCCGAGGCCAAAATGCGAAAACAGTACTTTTCTAAAAACTAGAAACCGGCGCTACCACGGACTATAAACCCGGATCGGGCCATTAACCTACTACTAGCTAATTGAAAAAAGGGTAGAAAGCTATACTGAGCGATCCGTGTCCTTCGGTCTTCGGCCTCCATCCCGATCTCCTCGCGGAATCTCCGGTCTTCATATCCTCGTCGGAAAGGGCACCACATCGCCGAGTCCTTTTACGGGCTCCCACCTCTGTACCGAGGCAACTCGGGCACGAAATTGGCGAGCCGACGTGTCCAAGAATGCTGTAGGCTAAGTGTAGAATGGTTTGTCTCAATGGGTTATGTGAAGTTGCCATTTTGATGTGTAGGTGGAGGGATGAACATGGAAATGGTGCTATGGGATTTTGTATGAGCAAAAGAGATAAAAATCCCACTCCAAAAATTTTTTTTGGACACCCCCCTTCCTAGTAGTGGCCAGCCATCCTCTAGAATGAGGGGAGAGTGTGAGCAAAAATAATGCAAGAGAGAGAAAAATGGTGATGATGAGAACCAATGATCACACCCAAGTCAAAACCAAAACCCATCACCAAAAGCAAGTGATGATGCACAAACTAATCATCATAAACATGAACCATCATGAGAACCATCATGTGCCACAAAAAGTCTTCTCCATTATAAATTGCATATTTGCAAATAACCCCCTCCACACCAATTTTCAGCCAAAGAAAGAAACAAAGGAAAATTGCCGAAACGGAATGCAAGCTGGCAACTTCAAAAAGTGATCCGGTATAAATTACAGGAAAACCCCGTGACTGTATATACATACCTGCATTTGTATTCCGACCGAATACAAATGCAATGAGACAAAATCTACTCTGTACAATACTAGGATCCGGCTTAAACCAAAGCCCGCTAGTATTATCCGTCCGATCATGATCCATGCAATACCGCACGTATATGATCAAACCCTGCCATATATCCATACGGCCTCTACAGCGTTTCGCCCGAAACTTGAGAAACTGTCTGTGGGGGGCTCTAAAGACCCGTCAATACTTTGGCTGCAGATTTAACCACTAGCACGTCAGAGGTATTAGCCATACGTAACGGGCTACCAGGTATTGACCAAAAGGGACGTCGATGAGAGAACTCATCCTGACACTCTACTGAGCCTGTCAATGACAATATCCGTACAATCCGGTCCGTTCGTCTATGAACATCGCATGGCGGGCCTAGGGGGTTGGTAAAAGTCAGACCCCCAAAAGCGGTACAAGTCGTGTCGGAGTGTAGCCCAGAGCACCCTGAGATACTACTGGAATACCTACCGGTAAATCTCCTGTCTTGGCCAAGGACTTCGTGTAATGGCTCTCCTAGACACAGCGCGACCTCACCCCCAATACCGGGAGAGACGAAACCCTGTAGATCCGCTCACTGCCTCCATGTGGCTCGGGACTGTACCCAACTAAAACCTGTTTGCACGACTCCTTTGAGCCGTGGTAGGGTAGTAATCAAAGTACAGTAGGAACTCACACGAGACAAATGACGATCTCAGGTCGATGAACTAACCTATACACTTGTCACCAGGGAACTGCTATCCGACCTCAGGTATAATACCAACTAGCATGTTCCCGGCGAGTCCTGTCCGGTGTACTCATAACCCAATGAGCACCTGTATACATCTTAGGTGAACCAACTGACACCAGTGGCTTGTGAGACCGGCCACCGCCCCTCGTCGGGGTCTTGACTGTATACACTAGTCTACTCTGGAGTATCGATGCCCTGTCTCGAAACTCCCATGACTAGGGACCTTTTAAGGATGTGCTTATAGACCCCAGCTCCCACGTATATGATCGCCATCATACTGCTGGACGTCAAGCAAGAATCCTAAGGGCTCTATCAACGCGCAATAGTGACCTGTAAGGTCACCTAAAGCAGTACACGATGATAAAGATAAACCAGATAGCATACTATCATCTTGAGTAAGACTGTCCTACCGGTATAGGTCATCCCTCAATCATTGCAATCACGTGCCTGTGATCCAATAATTGACTCTGAGAGCACTATGTCCAACACCACGGCTCAAAGGAGTCGTGCAAACAAGTTTTAGTTAGGTACAGTCCCGAGCCACAAGGAGGCAGTGAGCGGATCGGCAGGGGATTCGTCTCTCCCAACGTTGGGAGTGAGATCGTGCTTTGTCTAAGAGAGCCATTACACAAAATCCATGGCTATGGTAAGCGAGATTTACTGGTAGGTATTCCAGTAGTATCTCAGGTGTTTTAGGCTACACTCCGACATGACTTATACTGCTTTTGGGGGTCTGATGTTTACCAGTTTCCTAGGCCTGATATGCGATACTCATAGGCGAACGGACCGAACTGTACGGATATTGTCACAAATAGGCGCAGTTGGGTTCCAGGATGAGTTCGCTCATCGGACTCCGTTTCACTCAGTACATGGGCAGCCGTTACGTACAGCTAGTACCACTGACGGCTTATGGTTAAACCCACTGCCAGAGTATTGACGAGTCTTTAGAGTCCCCCATAGAAAGTTTCCCAGTTCGAGTGAAACGTTGTAGAGGCCGTATGGTTTTATGGCAGGGTTCGAACGTACACGTGCACTTGTGCATGTGTCACAGTTCGGACAGATAATACTAGTGGGCTTTGGTTTAAGCCGGATCCTAGTATTATACTGTGTAGATTTTGTCTCATTGCATTTGTATTCGGTCGGAATACAAATGCGGGTATATATAAACAGTTGTAGGGTTATCCTGTAATTAGTTACGGGATCGCTTTTTGAAGTTGCCAGTTTGATTCTTTTCTTTGGCCAAAACATCTTTTATCTTTCTTTGGCTGACTTTTGCAAAGAGGGGCTTATTTGCAAATGTTGCTTTTGTAAATGGAGGGGCTTTTGTGCGGTGCATGTGCTCCAAAATTTTCATGAAGACTCTGTAGGTTTCTAGATGGGTTTGGCTTCATTTTGTGCATTGATTGCTTTTTGGAAAAGCTAGGATATTATGTGTTGATCTTTTGGTTTGTGGTCACCTCTTGTGGATGTGCTCACCCCCACCATTCCACTGCCTTGGCCGAGCACTATTAGGCAACCCCAATTTTTGAGTGAGTGAGGATTTGATTCATTATCATTTGCACAAAATCCTTAGCACTTCCTCAAGCTCATTTTTCCATCTCCACTCCAAATGGCAACTTCGATTAACCCTCATCCATTCGATTGAGTGACTCGAGACAAAGTGTTCTACACTTATTCTACAGCAACCTTGGACATGTCGGCTAGCAAACTTCATGTCCGAGTTGCCTCGGTTCAGAGGCAGGAGCCCGTATAATGATTCGTTGATGTGGTGCAGTTTTTGGCGAGGTGGAGATCGTAGATCGAGCGAGATCGGAGAGCGAGCTTCGTCGGTGCATCCGCAACATGCTAGGGGCAGAGGTTAAAGAACGAAAGACACGTATCGATCGGTATAATCTTTAAACCTTTTTTACAGTATATTAGTTTATGGTTAATGGAACGATTCGGGATTCGGATGCGGTTAGCGCCAGTTCGTAAAAAGTTTTTGTTCCGCATTTGGCCTCGGAAAGACGGCCGGGGCACTGCCGTATCCTAACATGGTATCAGAGCCAAACTACTAACCGTCTACTAGTTGATTTAGACAATGTTAAAGTATCGAAATCGGAACAAACCCAAACGATGCCACTGGAATTCTGTTCTCTGTTATTTTTGAAATGGTCCAGAAAATTATTTAAACATGTGCAGAAGACTACTCATGAGACCACAAGAACACACCCCAAACACGGACCCAAGCTATCGGTTTTTGGACGATGCCCTTAACCCCAGGTCCGGCGTCGCCGGCCCTGTATTGGCCTTTTATGTTGGTGTTTTGGGTGTTGTTCTGGTCTCTGGAATTTTGGTTCTGTGGTGTTGATTTTGTAGCCCAATTTGGATATGGGTTTATCAGTTTGTTTGGGCTATTCGGGGGTTATTTCGGAGTCGATATTTTCTAACATTGTTTAAAGTTTTGCAGTGCTTTACATTACAATCTCTGACCGTGAATGTCATTCGATCGGTAAAACTTGTCTAATTGCTAAAGTCCTTTTTGACGGGGGTTTGTGTACGTGACATTCACGTTGATGTTCTGTGTTGTGTTGTGATGTTGCGGATTTGTCGTGGTGGATAGCTTGTGTGCAATGATAGTGCAGTTTGGATATATTTATACATTTGATATCGCGGGGTGAGTGTCCGACATGTAGACTGCCGTCACTGCCTGTTTGTATATTATTCTTTTGGGGCACGACCAGGCTGAGATTGATGTACCCGTTGTATATATTTTCTTTTCTGTACTAGGTTTACCCCGCGGTGGAGTGCACGGATAGCCGGGTTCTGGAGGGCAACGGGTCTGCATCTCAAGGCTTTAAGAGGGAGGGGACCTCACTCTAGGATTGGCGGGCTATTCGCCGCACTCGTAGGGGGTATAGGTTTTCATTGCATAGGATATCAACACGACCAGGGGAACATCGGGTTTCATTTATGGCTCTATGAAACCCGGGGATCCCAGTATATCTGTTTTGTTCTGTGATGCTTATTCCTTTTTCTATAATGTTGCATTTATTACGCCTGGAGCGATTATTGTATATTGATATATATACTAGTAGATGTTGTATATGTTTTACACTCGCGCTAGTCTTGTCCCCGCTCTGTCGTTAGTTAAGTAACCTAACGAGTGATGACGGGACCCAGTGGTGAATGCGGATGGCATATACGTATATTTTATTTTCGTTCTTTATTGATGTAATTAATTGATGGGACTGCGTTGATTTGTATCAATGCAAGGAAAACAGACCCATACAGATGTTGTTGGAACAAATTTTCAAAAAGCTGTTATTGCAAAGACGTTTATTTTTTGTTTTGCACAGTGGTATTCAGTTTAGAATATCCAGCACCTCATTCGACGAGGCAAGGGCCGAGATCCCTTCACCGGGAGTGACCCCTTGGACAGAGGTTTGCATCAGGGTAATAACTTCACTATAGCCGATTACTTTTGCTTTGCATCGTGGTATTCAGTTAGAATATCCTGCACCTCATTCTACGAGGAAAGAGCCGAGATCCCTTCACCGGGAGTGACCTCTTTAGCAAAGTTTTTCGTCACTATATTTTTTATAAAAGGCTATGCAGTTCCTTCAATGATATCAAGTTCATTACGCTAAAGGTTTTTCGCCAAAAACCAGTCGTAGCCCTCCATCATTTCTTACAAGTATTGCTTAGTATTCGGGCTGCATTTGTTGACTGTGTCAAGGCGTAGTGTGCGGTAGCTGAGTAGTTCTTGTTTGTGGCATATTAATGCGATTGGTTAGGACAGTCGTGCGTCTTTGTTGAATGTGTCAAGGGCTCGTACGGGTGGGTTTAATGCAATCCAGGATAATGACGGGTTGAACTTGACTAGGACACTTTGATTTGTTGACTGTGTCAAGGTCACTTGGGTCCTAGGGATAAAAAAACACATCGGGAGTTTCTAAAGAAACTGAAACTTGCCAGGCATGCGCATACCTTCTGGAGTGTGATAACGTGAGTGGATTCCGTCACGTTATCATGCGATGATAGTTGGATCCCGATTCCCACTAATAAGTTAGTTTACTCCTCGGGTGATCCTGACTAATTCTTCTTTTAGTTTTGGAGAAGAATTTGAGGATACAGTGGGACGTTTCGTGATTAGATAAAGTGATTACCATTTTGATCTAGCTTAGAGTGCACGCAGAGTGTTTCTTTTCTCTCTCTCTCTTTGGCAGCGACCATGGCCCGACCCTAGACTATGACTTAGTAACCAAGTTAACCGAA
Organism: Agapanthus africanus; assembly: GCA_030015575.1. NCBI lineage: Eukaryota > Viridiplantae > Streptophyta > Magnoliopsida > Asparagales > Amaryllidaceae > Agapanthus > Agapanthus africanus. Next base: position 114,154,804 of record CM057340.1, on the reverse strand, counting down.
CTTTCTTAAAACACTGGCTTTGGGATTGTCTGAGTTGCATACATCATTGTTACTCCTTCTTTTACCCTTTACATTTCTCCAGAACACCCCGTATTACTACGGACATCCACTTCCATTGGATAAATCCATCGTATGGTTATATACGAACTCCAAGGAACTTGTTCCAGAGTCGAGGATGGATTCTGGTTCTGGAGAGATTGAATAGGATTATTCAGTTGTCTTTTCCTTTTACCTTCTCTAAGGTTGTGAGGGCTCCTAGGATTAGGAGAGGGTACACCTATTACGCTTATTGGATAGTCTTCTTCCAAACCATAGGCAGGTGCCGAAAGGTAGGGAATGAAGAAAACCAATTAGCCTAACGGTAGTGTACAGAAGGTAACAAGTAAAGACAAATAAAGGGATTAGAAAGATGACAAAGTAAATTGCGACTGCTATTCACGACCAAACCAAGTATTTCATCGCCACTCCTACTTCACCTTTGTATTTCTCCAGAACACCCCGTATCACTATGAAGATCCATAGTTATTTGGATAATCCATCGTATGGTTATATACGAACTCGATGGAACTTGTTCTATTTCGGGGATGGATTCTGGTTCAGGAGAAATAGAATAAGGTTTATTCAGTTGTCTTTTATCATCACATTCTCTCAGGTTGTGAGTACTCGTAGGATTAGGAGAGTACATCTATTATGCTTATTGGATAGTCTTCTTCCAAACCATAGGCTGGTGCCGACTGGTAGGGAAGAAAGAAAACCATTAAGCCTAACGATGGTGTACAGAAGGTAACGACTAGAGACAAATAAAGGGATTTGGAGAGATGGCAAAGAAATATACGGTTATAGTCATGAATCCGGATAATGGAAGAGGTATTACTAGGAATATCTAGATACCCTTTCGAAACATATTCATGTTTAAGTTTCACTGTGTATTGTTAATAGTAAACTGATTTCCCAATTAGACCCTTGCTCCAGGGTATGTTTTTACCAGGTATGATTCTCACATCTGTATGGTTTTACAGATGATGAGTGGGAGTAAGTTATTTGGAATTAGGTGATCATCCTCATTATATCGGAATTCGTTGTAATTGGTGATATTTGAGGAAATATCCTGGATACAGTTTTCAACCTACGACGCACAGGGTTTGAGTTATTAAACTCAGGGGATTTATACAAAGTATTGTATATTGTCCAGTGTCCATTAGGACAAAGGAGTTGGTCCTCGTACTGTATTCTATTTACTTATGACTTCTCAAGTTTTAGACAAGTGTTTCGTAGAAATACAAGGTCCAAGTTTGAGAAGTTATAGGTATAAGAATAAAGTAGAGAACCAGGTGTAAAAAGTATCCGGATTCTTCAAGGTGATTGAAGATGTAGATACTTGTTTATGGTATTCAGTTGATAGTAATGTTTTAGAGAACTTGCTTCTCTTTCGGGTTACTCATAATTGGATGAACTCCTAAGTTGAGTAATGCAGATCTGCCTCTCTCCATTTAGTTGACATGCACTGGAGACAGCTGCGTGATTTGAATATGGTTCCTTTAAAATCAGTGCCTCTGTTTCTATAATGTATATAGAATGGTTCATATCTTAACGATGTTAAGGTATATGGAGTTGTCCGGCTTATACTTAAAACCAGACTCTGGATAACTCAAGGCACGTTTCTGTAATGGCAGTTTGTGGGTTGACCTTGGCTTTGACGAGGGTTGACTTTCTACCATCTGGAAGATCAATAGTAATATTGTTCTTGACTCGCCACAGTTTTAGTAAAATGGATTTTTTCAGAAAACAGTAGTGGGAGTATGGTAGAACTGGAAGAGATTCCAGAACCGCAAACGATTATGGAGAATTTAATAGGACCCAAATATTAAATCAGGTTTGACATTCCATTAGCCACTCCGCAGATATGGTGGGTAACCTCAGACACCCGAGAGGTACTCCGGTAGCCTCAAGGACGGTGAAAGGGAGGTTCTTGTTTACCCAGACTTACCATTACTTCTGTTCCAGACTGTGAGACCCGGCAGAAGGATAAGTATAGCATCGTTCTAAACTAGTTTTAGAAGTGCACGTGTATATTATTCTGCCAGAGGGTTGTCGTAGTCAGTGGGAGCAGCGGAAGCATAATGGACAAGATGCTTGTGTCTATTTATAGACTAAAGCAGATATTGCGGAGATAGATCATCTAATTTTGATGTGACAGTCATGGGCTTTGACTTCATTAGAATAGGGGATAGATCTGTTAAGAAAGTAGTAGGGTGTGATGTCCTAGTATTTGGATGACATACACAGAGTAGGAAGTAAAATTCCTATACTACGATCGGTTATACTGTGGTTGTCACACAGTGGTTTCACCACATAAGATATGGATATTATATCAGACATACTGGTTACTAGATCTATGGTTTTAGATCTAGATTTGGGTAGCTTCCCAATCTGGGTACTTAGACTGCATTATAAAGGTATTTAGAGTTGACGACTCCTGGCATGGTGGTGTACCAGCAGGTGATAGAGTCACCCTCTCTAAAAGTGTCTTACAGACTAAAGGGGAGAGGGATGTGCATGATTGGTAAATCACTTGCTTAGGCAATTGAGTTGATCATGAGATGTCAAGTACCACACCAGATGTTGTTTTTGCACTAGATGCAATAAGTTGATATTAAACCAATCCTGGAGAAACGTTCGGAAGCAGTTTTAGAACATAAGTGAATGTTCTAGGGATTTGATAACGGTAGCCTCCTTCGGGAGACAGTTATCATTCCAGGATTCCAAGGTGACCTGGATGACAGGGTGACTGTCAGAGTTATAGTTTTCCCTCCAACGAGGGGTAGAAGTTTGGACAGGTGGTCCAAGCGGATATTGAGGGAGGCATGGCGCATCATACTGATTAGGTTCAGTTGACGATACAGTCTAAGAAGTTTGGATTTGGAGTTCATTCGTGAACTAGGTCCCATCAGATATCCAGACATATTCTAAGACAGGTATTGCTCATTTCGGGAGATGGGTCTCTCCGCGAACTTGATATATAGAGAGACATAGAAAGAAACGTCAGAGTGGATCCACTCACTGAGGCTATTTCTCGAACACAATAGTTTTACAAACGAGCTTTGTGACACAGATTAGTAGAGGAGTTGGGTGTTCGGTATCACACGGGTTGTGAGTATGCGATATCGCAATAACTAGCCTTAAGTGCAAGTGGGAGATTGTTGAATATAGTGCCCTCAAAGTTAATTATTAGATCGCAGGCACGTGATTGCAATGATTGAGGGAGGACCTATACCGGTAGGACAGTCTTACTCGAGATGATAGTATGCTATCTGGTTTATCTTTATCATCGTGTACTGTTTTAGGTGACATGATATGTATCACTATTACACGTTGATAGAGCCCATAGAATTCTTGCTTGACTACCAGCAATATGATGGCGACCATATACGTGAGAGTTGGGTAGTCTATAAGCACATCCTTAAATGTGGTCCCTAGTCGTGGGAGTTTCCAGATAGGGCATCGATACTCCGGAGTAGACTAGTGTATACAGTCGAGACCCCGATGAGGGGCGATGGCTGGTCTCACAAGCCATTGGTGTTAGTTGGTTCACCTAAGATGTAGACAGGTGCTCATTGGGTTATGAGTACACCGGACAGGACTCGCCGGGAATATGCTAGCTGGTTATTAAAACCTGTCGTCAGATAGCAATTCCCAGGTGACATGTGTACAGGATAGTCTATCGACCTGAGATCGTCATTTGTCTCGTGTGAGTTCCCACTGTGCTTTGATTATTACCCTACCATGGCTCAAAGGAGTCGTGCAAACAGGTTTTAGTTTGGTACAATCCCGAGCCATATGGAAGCAGTGAGCGGATCGGCAGGGGATTCGTCTCTCCCAACGTTGGGAGTAAGATCGTGCTGTGTCTAGGAGAGCCATTACACAAAATCCATGGCCATGGTAAGCGAGATTTACTGGTAAATATTCCAGTAGTATCTCAAGTGTTTTGGGCTACACTCCGACATGACATATACCGCTTTTGGGGGTCTGACGTTTACCAGCTCCCTAGACCCGATATGTGATACTCATAAACGAACGGACCGGACTGTACGGATATTGTCACACATAGGCTCAGTAGGGTTCCAGGATGAGTTCGCTCATCGGACTCCCTTTCACTTAGTACATGGGCAGCCGTTACGTACAGCTAGTACCACTGACGGCTTGTGGTTAAACCCACTGCAAGAGTATTGACGAGTCTTTAGAGTTCCCTACAGAAAGTTTCCCAGTTCGGGCGAAACGTTGTAGAGGCCGTATGGTTTTATGGCAGGGTTTGAACGTACACGTGCACTTGTGCACGTGTCACGGTTCGGACAGATAATACTAGCAGGCTTTGGTTTAAGCCGGATCCTTGTATTATACTGTGTAGATTTTGTCTCATTGCATTTGTATTCAGTCGGAATACAAATGCGGGTATGTATATACAGTTGTGGGGTTATCCTGTAATTAGTTACGGGATCCCTTTTTGAAGTTGCCAGTTTGATTCTTTTCTTTGGCCAAAACATCCTTTATCTTTCTTTGGCTGACTTTTGCAAAGAGGGGCTTATTTGCAAATGTTGCCTTTGTAAATGGAGGGGCTTCTGTGTGGTGCATTGGCTCTAGAATTTTCATGAAGACTCTTGAGGTTTCTAGATGGGTTTGGCTTCATTTGGTGCATTGATTGCTTTTTGGAAAATCTAGGATATTATGTGTTGATTATTTGGTTTGTGGTCACCTCTTGTGGATGTGCTCACCCCTAGCATTCTACTGCCTTGGCCGAGCACTATTAGGCAGCCCCAATTTTTGAGTGAGTGAGGATTTGATTCATTATCATTTGCATAAAATCCTTAGCATTTCCTCAAGCCATTTTTCCATCTCCACTCTAAATGGCAACTTCGATTAACCGTCATCCATTCGATTGGGTGACTCGAGACAAAGTGTTCTACATTTATTCTACAGCAACCTTGGACATGTCGGCTAGAAAACTTCATGTCCGAGTTGCCTCGGTTCAGAGGCGGGAGCTCGTATAAAGATTCGTTGATGTGGCGCAGTTTTCGACGAGGAGGAGATTGTAGATCGAGCGAGATCGGAGAGCGAGCTTCGTCGGTGCATCCGTAACATGCTAGGGGCAGAGGTTAAGACCGAAGGACACGGATCGATCGGTATAATCTCTAAACCTTTTTTACAGTATACTATTTTATGGTTAATGGAACGATCCGGGATTCAGATGCGGTTAGCGCCAGTTCGTAAAAAGTTTTTGTTCCGCATTTGGTCTCGAAAAGACGGTCGGGGCGTTGCCGTATCCCAATATCACCCCCAATAAGCACCTATATACGATCTTAGGTGCTAAAGACCAATGGATGTGGGACCAACCATCGCCCCACATCGGGGTCTAGAAATATATACACCAGTCTACTTCAGAATATCGATGCCCAGTCTCGATACTCCCACGACTAGGGACTGTAAGTCCACGTTGCGACCCCCGGTTCTTACGGGGAGGCGGAAACGGTATAAAATCAAAATTTTAACGCAAGAGGCAACATGGACTAAACTAGGTCGGGATCTTTACCTAAACTAAAACTAGCATACTAAGCTAAAGATATTTAGCTACTCGGATAGAGATGGTTATACCTAAACTTGAACTCCTTCTCTTCAAGCTCCGATGGTGGTCCGATGGCTCCTTCTCGTCGTCTCCGTACGCCGAAGATAGATCCACTTGAAAGCTCCAACCTTTAGCTCCTTCTTCGTTCTTTGAAGAAACTAGTTCACTTGGTTTGCCAAACCTAGTGAACTAGAATGAGTAGAGAGGAAATAGAATGGGATTTTATCTATGGTTCTTGATTCTCAACTCATGAGACAAGAGAACTATAGATCAAGAGAGGGAGCAAGAGGTTGAGGGTGAGAGCAAGAGGAGAGCTCAAGAACAAGAGAGAGAATGAGCAAGAAAGAATGAGCAACTCTTTTGTCTTTCACCCTCTCATAATCCAAAGTGATCATAACTCATCATATCAAAAAAGTCTTATGTGATGGTTAGAAGCAACCATAAGCTTATCATGTCATGCACTCATTTTACTCAAATGAGCAAGCAAGAAAAAGTCTTTGGCATGAAATGATAACCATGGTTATCATGATGGTCAACTAGTCAAACCTAGTCAACCGGTCAACAAGTCAACAAAAGTCAACAAGTCACCAAAGTCAACAAGTCAACAAAAGTCAACAAGTCAACAACCATATCACCATAATACTTAATTAATATAATAGTTAATCACATATCATATTCTCATTAGGGTTGAGCAAAAAGTCAAAAAGTCAACGGTCAACTGTCAACAACCCTAATGAGAATCCGCTGTCTGTGCCTCCCTGTCAACTGTGCATACACACCCGCATCCGCGTTCCGAGGAACACGAATGCAAACTGGATAAATCCAATCCCATAAGGTACACTAGGATCTGGCTTAAACCAAAGCCCGCTAGTGTAAACTGTCCGGACACTGTACGTGCACAAGTGCACGGATGTGACCGAACCCTGTCGCAAAACCATGCGACCTGTCGCAATACCATGCGACCTCTACTCTTTTGCCTAAAGGCGAAAAGCTTTCTGTGTGGGACTCTAAAGACTCGACACTACGCTGGCAGTGGGTTTAACCACAGACCGCAAGCGGCACTAGCTGTGCGTAACGGTCCCCAGGTAATGCCGACAAGAAGACCGACGAGGCGAAACCCATCTGAACTCCTACTGAGCCTGAGTGTGACATTCTCCGTACAGTCCGGTCTGTTCATCTGATACATCGCATGGCGGGCCTAGGGGGCGGTAAACGTCAGTCCCCCAATAGCGGTACAAGTCGTGCCGGAGTGAAGCCCAATACACCCTGAGATAACACTGGAAACCTACCAGTATATCTCGTTTGCCCTGGCCAGGGACTACTCGTGTAATGGCTCTCCTAGACACAGCGCGATGTCAACCCCCAATACCGGGAGAGACGAATCCTGTCTAACCGTCACTGCCTCCAAGTGCTTCGGGACTGCACCCAACCACCACCTGTTTGCATGACTCCTTTGAGCCGTGGTAGGGTAGTGATCAAAGTACAGTGGGAACACACTCGAGGCGGAGTGACAGTGTCAAGTCAGCGGACTAAGCTGTACTCATGTCACCTGGGAACTGATAACTGACGATAGGTATAATACCAACTAGTCAGTTCCCGACGAGTCCTGTCCAGTGTACCCGTAACCTAACGAGCACCCGCATACTATCTCAAGTACGACGTACTGACGGTTGTGGGACAGACCGTCTCCCATACTGGGATGAGAAGCGCATGCGCTGGTCTACTCCGGAGTATCGATGCCCTGTCTCGATAGTCCTGCGACCAGGGACCTGAATAAGGATGTGCTTATAGATTACCCAGCCCCCACTAGTGTGACTGCCATCACAACGCTGGTAATCAAGCAAAGATCCTAAGGGCTCCACTAATGCGTATAAGTGATATACTGAAATAAACACAAGTACACATTGAAGTAGAAACAAACCAAGTAGCATACTACTATTTTGAGCAAGATTGTATATACAAGGTGAATATCCCAAGCATCCATTAAGTAATATACAAACTAGTATGATACAGTAATGGCCTCTAGGGCATATACACTAACAATCTCCCACTTGCACTAAGGCCATGTACTGGCGTATCGAAGACCTATCATCTCGATCAGCCGCTCGAACTGAGTCTGGGGCAAGGCCTTGGTGAATGGATCTGCAGTGTTGTCTTCTGAAGCGACTCTCCGAACCTCGATCTCCTGGCGATCCACGATCTCCCTGATCAGGTGATACCGCCTTAAGATGTGCCTGGATCTCTGATGGGACCTTGGTTCCTTCGCTAAAGCTATAGCCCCGTTGTTGTCGCAATACAGAGGTATTGGATCAACAATGGACGGAACCACCTGAAGTTCTTTCAAGAACTTCCTCATCCAGACAGCTTCTTTTGCGGCATCAGATGCAGCGATGTATTCCGCTTCCATCGTCGAGTCTGCAACGGTTTCTTGTTTGGAACTCTTCCAACACACCGCCCCTCCATTGAGGGTAAAGACAAAACCCGACATGGACTTGGAATCATCCTTGTCACTCTGGAAGCTGGAGTCAGCAAAGGCCTCGATCTGGAGGTCTTTTCCGCCATACACCAAGAACATCTCCTTAGTCCTTCTCAGGTACTTGAGAATGTTCTTTACCGCTATCCAGTGTTTCTCCCCAGGGTTAGACTGATACCGGCTTACCACACTCAGTGCATAAGCTACATCCGGTCTGGTACACAACATCGCATACATTATAGAGCCTACCGCAGAAGCGTAGGGTATAATAGACATGCGATCCCTCTCCAAATCAGTCTTGAGAGACATCTCTTTAGAGAGGGTGATCCCGTGACAAGCCGGTAGGTTACCGCGCTTGGAATCTTCCATACTGAACCTCTTCAGTATGGTGTCGATGTACCTGGACTGCGAAAGTCCTAATATCCTCTTGGATCTGTCACGGTAGATCCGGATACCCAGAATGTATGAGGCATCACCCAGGTCTTTCATGGAGAACCTGTGTGACAAGAACCCCTTGACAGATTGTAGCATAGGAATGTCATTTCCTATTAAGAGAATGTCATCCACGTATAAAACGAGGAATACTACAGTTCTCGCTACAAATCTACTATAGATGCATGGTTCATCTGGATTTTTGATAAAGCCAAATTCTTTGACCGTCTCATCAAAGCAGATGTTCCAACTCCGCGATGCCTGCTTTAGTCCATAGATGGACTTAAGCAACTTGCACACCTTACCGCTGCTCCCACTCTGAATGAAACCTTCTGGCTGGTCCATATAGACACACTCCCTTAAATTTCCATTTAGAAAAGCTGTCTTTACGTCCATTTGCCAGATCTCATAATTGTGGAAGGCAGCAATGGCAAGAAGGATCCGAATGGATTTCAGCATGGCTACTGGAGAAAAGGTTTCGTCGTAGTCCAAGCCAGGTCTTTGACGAAAACCCTTTGCTACCAGCCTAGCTTTATAGGTCTCAACCTGTCCATCTACACCAATCTTCCTTTTGAAGATCCACTTGCATCCTACGGGTTTTACCCCGTCTGGAGCAATGTCCAACGTCCATACCTTGTTGGTGTACATGGACTCCATTTCGGTCCGCATTGCATCCAGCCATTTCACTGAGTCAACGCTCTGAACGGCCTGCTGGAAGCTAGTAGGCTCATCATAATCTATGATGCAATCCTCTCTATCCCCGTCTATGAGAAAACCGTAGTATCTCTCGGGCGGATGAGACTGCCTACTACTCCTGCGGAGTGGCGCAGGAATGTCCTGTTCTGTTGAACCCTCTGGTTCCACTAAGCTTTCAGTAACAGTCTGTGGTTCTGGAACTTCTTCCAGTTCTATTGTGCTCCCACTTATCTGGGTTTCCAAAAACTCAGTTTCCAAGAAGCGGGCATGCTGAGAAACAAAAACCTTTTGTTCCTCAGCGGAATAGAAAAGATACCCCCTGGAGTTCCTTGGGTATCCCACAAACTTACACTGTACTGAACGTGCCTCAAGCTTGTCCGCATGCTGCTTTTTTACAAAAGCTGGACATCCCCATACCTTAAGATACTTTAGACAGGGTTTCTTCCCAGTCCACATCTCATATTGGGTGGTAGGCACAGTCTTGGTGGGAGCCTTGTTCAAGAGATACGCAGCTGCTTCTAGTGCATATCCCCAGAATGATCGCGGTAACTCAGCGTTACTCATCATGGACCGAACCATATCCAATAGGGTTCGGTTCCGTCTCTCCGATACACCATTATGTTGCGGAGTGTATGGAGGAGTAAGCTGAGAGAGAATACCATTCTCTTTTAAGTAATTCAGGAATTCGGCACTTAAGTATTCTCCACCTCGATCCGATCTTAGAATCTTAATACTTTTGCCGGTCTGTTTCTCTACTTCATTCTTATACTCCTGGAATTTTCCAAAGGCCTCGGACTTATGTTTCATCAAGAAGACATAACCGTACCTTGAGAAGTCATCCGTAAAAGTAATGAAGTAAGAATGTCCGCTTCGGGCATGTGTAGACATTGGACCGCACACGTCACTGTGTACGAGTCCCAAGAGCTCGCTCGCTCTTACTCCTTGTCCAGTAAACGGAGTTTTTGTCATCTTTCCTTTGAGACAAGATTGACAAGTGGCATACGATTGATATTCGAACGCATTCAAATATCCTTCTGTATGTAACTTAGTCAACCTTCTCTCATTGATGTGACCCAATCTACAATGCCACAAGAAAGTCTGATTCATTTCCGGAGACTTTCTTTTGTGTGTATTCTGGACGTTGAAAATCTGTGGTTGGTTTAACACGTATATACCATTACTCAATGTACCTGACCCAATCAAAACTTGATTAAGGTGAATGTTTACAACATTACTTACAAACGCAAATTCATAACCTTCTTTAGAAACTAAAGATACAGAAATGATATTACAAGTTGCGTTGGGTACAAAAAAGCAATTACGCAAAACCAAAACATGTCCATCTGACATTCCCAGGTGATAGTCCCCCACGGCTTTAGCATCCATGCTAGCTCCGTTTGCAACTCTGAGGGTCATGTCACCTGCTTTCAAAACACTACGGTTTCTCAACGCCTGCAAAGAATTACAGATATGAGATCCTGATCCGGTATCCAATACCCAGGAAGTAGAGTTTATTGAAAGACAGTTTTCAATAACATACACACCTGAAGCTGAAGCTGCAACCTGCTTCAATTCCTGTGTTCTGGCCTTCCAGGCCCTGCAATCATTCTTCCAGTGTCCTTTCTTATGACAATAGAAGCATTCTTCCTTATCCACAAGCTTCCCCGCTATCTTTGTTGCTTTTGCTTTTCCCTTCGTATCCACTTTACTAACACCGCCCCTTGGTTTGGCGGGGGCCTTCTTCTTCTTTCCCTTGGCTTTCGCCTTGGACCTAGAAGAAGATGATCCTCCTACAAACAAAGTGGATGTATCCCTACCTTTCTGTAGGGTGCCCTCTGCGCTCCTCAGCATGTTGAGGAGCTCTGAAAGTTCAACCTCTTTTTCTTGTAGGTTGAAGTTCAGTATGAACTGGGCGTAAGTGGAAGGAAGGGACTGGAGAACTATATCCGTATACAGCTCACTCTCCAATGTGATCCCTAGGTCAGCGAGCTCCTCAATGAAGCCGATCATCTTTAGCACGTGCTCGGCTACTGATGATCCGACGGCCATTCTTGTCGAAAATAACTTTTTCGACGCTTCGTATCTTGCGATACGTGATTGCTCTCCATACAGTTCTTTTGTATGGAGCAATATGGACTCCATGTCCATATTCTCATGCCTCCTCTGATGTTCGTTGTCCATCGAGGCAAGCAGGAGGCACTTGGCCTTTGCGCTATCAATCTCCCAAGTCTTGCGGATTTCCTTATCCGCGACACTGGAAGTTGGACCAGGGACAGGGGGAGCTTTGGTGGTAAGAAGATACCCCAGCTTGTCATAAGTGATTGCTATCTTGACATTCCTGAGCCAATCTTTGTAGTTTGGCCCTGTCAGTTTGTTTTTATCTAGGAGTAACTTAAGTCCAGTCATGTTGATTGGTCGCTGCAATTAGGAGAGAGAAGAAGAAACACTCAGCATGATGCTCTTGCAAGTTTAGAGTGGTTTTTAGTTTGTCTAAACAGGATGGCTCCCACTGTTTCTCGAATCCCTCCTCAAACCATAAAGGAAGAATTAGTCAGGATCAATCCCACCGTACAATACTTGCTTAACCGTTCAGCCAGGCCGGTGTCGGTACTTCGAGGGAGGTTTTCCAACGCTTTCGCGAAGTTCCTTAATTAAAGAACCTCTTTTCCCTGGGGGCGTAGCCCCGCTAACACCTTTCTAGGCACCTACTAGGTTTATAGCATTGATCGTTAAGTGAGAAATTTCCCGAGGAGTAGCATATACTCACAGTAGGATCGGGATCCAAATATCATCGCGTGACGAAACTGAAGGGATCCTACCAGAATCATCACACTCCAAATGGTATGCAAATCTAGCAAGTTTCAGTACTTATGAAACTCCCGATGTGGATTTTCGCCCCATGCTCTTATGACCTTGACGAAGGTCAACAAATCATAAGTCACATGTCAAGTTCTGCCCGTCATTATCCAGGTTAATTTGAATCCATCCGTATATACCCTTGACGAAGGTCAACAAGGTAATGCGAATGTCCTAAACCAACGCATCTATCTATGCTACATATGAATACCCAATAGCTACCAATCACTATGCCTTGACGAAGGTCAACAAACACAGCTTGAATACTATTGAATATTCATACGAAACAACGGAGGGCTACGAATGGTTTTGGCAAAACCGTGAACGTAGTGAACTTGATTTGGTCGATGGAACGAGATAGCTTTTAAAAGGAGTGGCTCAAGCTCCGCATTTAAAAGTTGTTTTTGAAAAGAACCGAGTGGTTTTTCGAAAGTGTTCCAACGACTTTAACTTGGTTTATTATCTTGCATTAGTTCTTTTAATGCATGATATTCTTGCATTAGTTCTTTTAATGCGTCCCATCATTTAAACCTACCATTGCAGAAAACAACCAAAATATGACGTACGCTTATGCCATTCGCATTCGCCACGGGGCCCCGTCATTACCCGTTAGGTTACTTAACTAACGACAGAGCGGGGGCTGGGCTAGCGCGTCTGTAAAACATAAGCAACGCCTAAATAATATCATATATAGATATACTGCAATGATAAACATTTCAGATCACAGATAAATACATTGGATATACTAGGAATCTGTAATTTGTACGAGCCTGTAACAAAAACAGATTACACGGTCGCGGTGAATAGCCAAAACCCCACCCAAGACCCCTACGGGTGCGGCAAACTACCCGCCAAGTACCCGAAGCATAGCAACCTCCCTCATCTCCATGAGTAGGCCACTCGACACTTCGGCATACCCGGTAGTTTGTGCACCCCTCCATGGGTCTATCCTAGGAGCAAAAACAGTAAAAAGAAATTATACAATGACGGCTACAACCCCGACCCGGTTGTGCGGCCATACAAATAATTATTACATCAATTTACAAATTTACATGAATTGCAAGAAAAGAAAACTCTCGTCTCACAACCCCCGGCTATTCACCCGCGACAATCCAACATATTTATATACACATTCCAGCACATTACAGATCATGTATAACCCTGACCAATCGGCTTATAGCGATTAGCCGACGTTCAATACATGCAAACATCACAGATATAACCATCAAAGTCAAAGTGCAGTGAAGTTCGGAAAAAAAAATACGGAATTATAGGACCCCAAAAGGAAATTTCTTTTCTGGAAAATCTGGGCACATATAATATATTCCAAAAATCCCAAAACCAACACAGACACACACTGCACGAAAAACGATGCAGAGAAGACGACAAACCGCGGCGCTTCCGCGGCACATGCCTACCTCGTGCGGCGGAAGCGCGGCGGTTTGAACGAATTAGGGCAACGTTTTTCTTGGGTGTTCACACAAAACCCTGAGCCGAATTTACAAGTGTAACGTTTTGCATTTTGAGCCAAAAAAAATTCAACAGAAACTCAGTTTTTGTAAAAGTTTGGTTTTTGGATTTTTCCGGTTCCGAACTTCGTTACACTTCACTACCAAGCTAGTTTAAGTTTAGTTAGGCTCTGATACCACTGTAAGTCCACGTTGCGACCCCCGGTTCTTACGGGGAGGCGGAAACGGTATAAAATCAAAATTTTAACGCAAGAGGCAACATGGACTAAACTAGGTCGGGATCTTTACCTAAACTAAAACTAGCATACTAAGCTAAAGATATTTAGCTACTCGGATAGAGATGGTTATACCTAAACTTGAACTCCTTCTCTTCAAGCTCCGATGGTGGTCCGATGGCTCCTTCTCGTCGTCTCCGTACGCCGAAGATAGATCCACTTGAAAGCTCCAACCTTTAGCTCCTTCTTCGTTCTTTGAAGAAACTAGTTCACTTGGTTTGCCAAACCTAGTGAACTAGAATGAGTAGAGAGGAAATAGAATGGGATTTTATCTATGGTTCTTGATTCTCAACTCATGAGACAAGAGAACCATAGATCAAGAGAGGGAGCAAGAGGTTGAGGGTGAGAGCAAGAGGAGAGCTCAAGAACAAGAGAGAGAATGAGCAAGAAAGAATGAGCAACTCTTTTGTCTTTCACCCTCTCATAATCCAAAGTGATCATAACTCATCATATCAAAAAAGTCTTATGTGATGGTTAGAAGCAACCATAAGCTTATCATGTCATGCACTCATTTTACTCAAATGAGCAAGCAAGAAAAAGTCTTTGGCATGAAATGATAACCATGGTTATCATGATGGTCAACTAGTCAAACCTAGTCAACCGGTCAACAAGTCAACAAAAGTCAACAAGTCACCAAAGTCAACAAGTCAACAAAAGTCAACAAGTCAACAACCATATCACCATAATACTTAATTAATATAATAGTTAATCACATATCATATTCTCATTAGGGTTGAGCAAAAAGTCAAAAAGTCAACGGTCAACTGTCAACAACCCTAATGAGAATCCGCTGTCTGTGCCTCCCTGTCAACTGTGCATACACACCCGCATCCGCGTTCCGAGGAACACGAATGCAAACTGGATAAATCCAATCCCATAAGGTACACTAGGATCTGGCTTAAACCAAAGCCCGCTAGTGTAAACTGTCCGGACACTGTACGTGCACAAGTGCACGGATGTGACCGAACCCTGTCGCAAAACCATGCGACCTGTCGCAATACCATGCGACCTCTACTCTTTTGCCTAAAGGCGAAAAGCTTTCTGTGTGGGACTCTAAAGACTCGACACTACGCTGGCAGTGGGTTTAACCACAGACCGCAAGCGGCACTAGCTGTGCGTAACGGTCCCCAGGTAATGCCGACAAGAAGACCGACGAGGCGAAACCCATCTGAACTTCTACTGAGCCTGAGTGTGACATTCTCCGTACAGTCCGGTCTGTTCGTCTGATACATCGCATGGCGGGCCTAGGGGGCGGTAAACGTCAGTCCCCCAATAGCGGTACAAGTCGTGCCGGAGTGAAGCCCAATACACCCTGAGATAACACTGGAAACCTACCAGTATATCTCGTTTGCCCTGGCCAGGGACTACTCGTGTAATGGCTCTCCTAGACACAGCGCGATGTCAACCCCCAATACCGGGAGAGACGAATCCAGTCTAACCGTCACTGCCTCCAAGTGCTTCGGGACTGCACCCAACCACCACCTGTTTGCACGACTCCTTTGAGCCGTGGTAGGGTAGTGATCAAAGTACAGTGGGAACACACTCGAGGCGGAGTGACAGTGTCAAGTCAGCGGACTAAGCTGTACTCATGTCACCTGGGAACTGATAACTGACGATAGGTATAATACCAACTAGTCAGTTCCCGACAAGTCCTGTCCAGTGTACCCGTAACCTAACGAGCACCCGCATACTATCTCAAGTACGACGTACTGACGGCTGTGGGACAGACCGTCTCCCACACTGGGATGAGAAGCGCATGCGCTGGTCTACTCCGGAGTATCGATGCCCTGTCTCGATAGTCCTGCGACCAGGGACCTGAATAAGGATGTGCTTATAGATTACCCAGCCCCCACTAGTGTGACTGCCATCACAACGCTGGTAATCAAGCAAAGATCCTAAGGGCTCCACTAATGCGTATAAGTGATATACTGAAATAAACACAAGTACACATTGAAGTAGAAACAAACCAAGTAGCATACTACTATTTTGAGCAAGATTGTATATACAAGGTGAATATCCCAAGCATCCATTAAGTAATATACAAACTAGTATGATACAGTAATGGCCTCTAGGGCATATACACTAACAGGGACATTTAAGGATGTGCTTATTGACTACCCAGCCCCCATATATTTGATCGCCATCGTAATGCTGGTAGTCAAGCAATAATTCTACGGGCTTTATCAACATGTATTAATGATACGTAATAACAAGTAAAATATATACATATGTTAAGATAAAAATAAACCAAATAGCATACTATCATATCGAGCAAGATTTTCCTTTACATACATATGTCTAAGCATCTACTATACACACAAATACACACACACACAATAATGGCCTCTAGGTCATACATATCCAACAGAGCATACACTCATTCACTTATGCTTTCATTCATTTCGAGAAAATTTCGGCAGCACCCACCCGTTGTTCTCTGAGTACACCGTAATAGAAATGATTATCATTTCAATGTTGTCAAACAACATTGAAATGAACATCTAATCTATCTTTGTACACGGAGAACCGGTGGAAAGGTATCGATGAAATATCTTGAAATGAATGAAAACACAAGTGAATGAACGTATTTGCTTTATACATTCCTAACTTGTCCACACTAAAAAATCTATCAGTTATCATACGAAAAATCTTCTCATCACAAAGACTACACGACGGTTGTTAACACTGAATGATACCATTCGATGTTGACAATCTTCGTGCAGTTCTATGTCACGATAAAAACGAACGTATGTTAGCCAAGAAACAGGGTCTAAGGCGCGTAATTTAGTTTCGATTGACGATTTAGTTTAGGTGTATATTTGGTTTTAGTGTTAATGTTCAATTGACGAATTTGTTAAATTTAGTTTCAATTGACGATTTAGTTTAGGGTATGTTGTTGGATATAGTGCCCTCAAGGCAATTATTGTAATTGCAGGTAGGCGATTATGATAATTGAAGAAGGACCTATACAGTTAGAACAGTCTTACTCGAGATGATAGTATACTATCTGGTTTGTCTTTGTCATTATGTGTATACGTTTTACTTGTTATTACGTGTCGCTAATACATAATGATAAAACCTGTAGGATTATTGCTTGACTACCAGCATTATGATGGCGATCATATACGTGGGAGCTGGGTGGTCCATAAGCACATCCTTAAATGTCCCTAGTCGAGGGAGTATCGAGACTGGGCATCGATACTCCGGAATAAACTGGTGTATACTTTTCGAGACCCCGATGAGGGGCGGTGGCCGGTCTCACAAACTATTGGTGTTGAGTCACCTAAAATAGTATATAGATGCTCACTGGAGGTGAGTACACCGGACGGACTCGCCGAGAACTTCTAGATGGTATTATACCTATCGTCAGATGGAAGTTCTCTTGTGGCATAAGTACAAGTTAGTCCTTTGACCTGAGATTTTCATTTATCTCGTATGAGTTCCCACAGTACTTAGATTATTACCCTACCACGGCTCAAAGAAGTCGTGCAAATAGGTTTTACTTGGGTACAGTCCCGAGCCACAATGGAGGCAGTGAACAATCATCAGGGATTCGTCTCTCCCTGTATTGGGAGTCTATGTCGCGCTATATTGGTCAGCCATCACCATAAAATCCTTGGACAAGGTGGATGAGATCTACTTATGTGATATCAGTAATTTCTCAGTAGGTGATGACCTTCAGTCTGGAACAACTTATCAGGTTAGTAAGGGTCTAATGTTATCGACCACCTAGACCCGGTATGCGATTATCTCAGACGAAAAGACCGGATTGTACGGAGATTGTCACAGACATGCTCAGTAGGGGTAAGGAAGAGTTTGTTCGTCGGCCATCCTTTCACTCGATACCTGGATAGCCATTACGTATAGCTAGTGCCGCTGACGTGCTTGTGGTTACTCACTGTCAGCATATTAACGAGTCTTTAGAGTCCCATACAGAGGGTTTTCCCAGTTTAGGCGAAATGATATAGTGGTCATATATTGATACGTGCAGGGTTCCGATTAGGTATGTATGCTAGCCAAACGAATTTTAATCGGGCGGATGATAATACTAGCCGGCTTAAAATTAAGCCGGATTATTAAATCAAGTTTTGATTTAATAATTTACATATATTTATTTCGATATGTATATTCTAATATTATGTTCATTGTATTTTTCTATCTCTTGGGTATTCGTATTTTGATACAAATACGGGCATGTATTTGCGGGGACATATTCTTGTATTCATACAAGAATACTTCTAGAAGGAGAACGTTTCATTTCTAAATTTGTCTTTTTAAAGAAATTATGAAATGAGGTGGAGAAGAGAAATGGTGGAAGGTATGACCAAATAAATTATTTATTCATTGGTTATAATATTCATGCATCGTTGCATTTTTAAAATGTGAAAATCTTTTTAACAAAAGAAAATTTGCATGCTTGATTTGATATGGGTTTTCATTCAACCATTTTAGCTTCTCTCTCCAAAAATGGCTCCTCCTTCTTCATCTTCTACCATTCTCATGTGTTGAGGGAAAAAAAAGAAAAAGAGAAAGAAAAATGTCAGTTATATGTATGCCCTAGAGGCCATTACTGTACATAGGATGTATATTGTAGTGGATGCTGGGACATATATAGGGAGGACTTTCTTGCTCGACATGATAGTATGCTATCTGGTTGAACTTTATCTTAACGTGTATACTGATTGTCTCTCTGTTACATGTTGGTAAAGCCCTTAGGATCTGTACTTGACTACCTGGACTATGATGCGGATCATACTGGTGGGGACATGGTAGTCCATAAGTACGTCCTTCAAAGTCCCTAGTCGTGGGTGTATCGAGACGGGGCATCGATATACCAGAGTAGACTAGCGTGTACCTTCTCGACCCATACAGATGGGCGATGGATGATCCCATATCCATTGGTGTTTGACATCAGAGATAATATACGGGTGCTCAGTAGAGACTGGGTACACTGGACGGACTCGCCGAGAACTCCCAGATGGTATTATACCTCACGTCAGATGGCAGTTCTCTGGTGACACTGGTACAGAGTAGTCTGTTGACCCGAGATCGTCATAGAGTCTTGTGTGGTTCCCACTGTGCTTTGATTTCCATCTTACCACGTCCAAGAGGGCGTGCAAAACGGTGGTTTTTGGGTACAGTCCCGAGTCACATGGAGGCAATGAGCGATAGGAGGGGATTCGTCTCTCCCGGTATAGGGAGTTGATGTTGCGCTGTGTTCGATTGGCTATAACAGGAAATCCCTGACCAGGGTTGCTGAGATTTACCGGTAAGTGTTACCAGTAGTTTCTCGAACAGTTATAGACCTCATATCGACATGACTTATCGAGCTATTGGGGTCTGACG
This sequence comes from Agapanthus africanus, assembly GCA_030015575.1. Taxonomy (NCBI): domain Eukaryota; kingdom Viridiplantae; phylum Streptophyta; class Magnoliopsida; order Asparagales; family Amaryllidaceae; genus Agapanthus; species Agapanthus africanus. The sequence continues at coordinate 114,135,640 of CM057340.1, read as the reverse complement.
TTTACCACCCCTAGGCAAGATATGCGACATATCAGACGATCAGACCGGACTGTACGGTAGTGTTACTGGTCGGATTCACTGGAGTGTGAGCGGGCTTGCTCGTCGATCTTCAGATCGCTCAATACCCGGGTGGCCGTTACGTTTAGCAGACCGCTTGCGGCTTGTGGGTGTTTGATATGATCATCACCTGCTGCCGGCGTATTGACGAGTCTTTAGAGTCCTACACAGAGGTTTCCCGGCTCAAGCGAAACGAAATAGGAGCGCATATGAGATATGTGCGGGACCGAGAATAATGCGTGTATGTGATACCGTATTCTATTCTCGCGATAAATGTATCGATTGGTTGTATGCGATATAACCTAGTTATCGATTCAAGCGTTGATTCGATAAGCCGATATATTGTATACTAGTCGGTTGTGTGCGACATAACCGGATCATTGAATCAAGTGTTGATTTAATGATTTAATGCATATTTATATATTTGATATATTACTTTGCATCAACTAGTATCGGTTTACTTAAGATGGATTTTCTCACTCGAATGTGCGCATTATATATGTGATATGATTTTGTGCACTTGCTTGTATCATGTTTGATGATACATGCTTTTTGGTTAAGTGTAAAGTATTAAACCTTGGTTAATGAAATGGTTAGGGTTTATTATTTGTTATTCATTTATCTTATTTAATTATCCTTTTATTTTTGATAAATGAATAAAAGAAAAGAGAAAAGAATGGTGGCTAATTTTGTTCTTTAGTTGAAGCTTCATGAAGCTTTGATCAAGTCAACCATTCTTATCTCATCCTTAACCCTAACCATTCCCACTAACCCTAGTTTAATCTCTACACTTGACCATGGTTAATTTTATGATAAGAATTCATTTTCTTTTCTTTTTCAATTAACTTATCATAACTATTAGCTTCTTCTTCTTCTTCCTTCAAGTGAAGAAAAGCTTTCTTCATCAATGGTGGATTGATGATTTGAGTGAGAAATCCAATTCTAAAGTCTACCCACTTCCTATTTCTTCATCCTCTACCTCTTGCCAAGTAGTAGAGTGTGTTTACTTCACAAGTTTCTTGACTTGGTGAAGTCGGAGCTTGATTTAGCGATGCCTCGACGTAGATCATCTTCGGCATGGACATCGACGACCTAGCTCGCTTATTCTCTGATGAAGTCGACGCTAGAGCCCGGATTTGATTTGGACAGCGGAGACGACCTCATCTCGGAGCCGTGGAGGTGGAGGACCGGATCTACAAAGGTTGTATTTCCGTATCTCTTAGTTAAGTGTTAACTAGTTAGCTTTTTCGCCTAGTTTTCTAGCAAACGATCCGTAGTTTAGGGTTTCTCGGCACGTTAAAATTTTAATTTGGCATGTTCGATGCCTTGTGTGACCTCACTAGTGTGCCTAGGAACCCTACAAAAAATACTAGAACACTCACACACATTACTAAGTATCCTAGATTAGCATCCTAGGATCTTTAGTTACTTCATTTAATGAAGTTGAAGCTTGAACTTGGTTCTCTCGGGTGGATCATCTTCAGTGAAGAAAGGTTGGCCTACAAGCTCGATCATGGAGGCTCGAGGAGCTAAGGAAGAGGATTGAAGATGAAGGAAATGACTACAAAGGTTGTAACCCCAACCGAGTAGGTAAATCCTTTCATTGTGCTTTCTAGTTTAGTGTTTGGTTAAGGTTCCAGGGTTAAGTTTCTAATGCCATCACGAAATTTTTCGTTTTTGGATTCCGCATAGGCCGCGGGTTCACGGCAAGGGCACCAAGAAATTTCAATGGTATCAGAGCCATCCAAACTCCCTAAATTAGATAGTTACGACCCCCGAATCCCACCGGTATTTGCTCCGCAAAAACATCTACAAAACCAGTGAGAAAATTCATGCTATTTTGATATTTTGACTCTCTGGGGGCTCTCTGTTTGGACCGAGAAGCCGCGGGAAGGTGCGCAGGGACCTCGGGATGCCCATGGAGGACCTAAGGAGGGCTCAGCCCTCCCCCACCCGCCGAGACCACCCTAAGGTGGCCGTAGGGAGGTGGGGACCCGAGACCTACCCAAAGGGGCAGGCTTGGGTCTGCCTATCCCTATGGCCACCTTAGGGTGGCTAAGGTGGTGGGTACCCCCTTAGGTGCCCTTCATGTCGACGTTAATTTTGTGCTGGGGCCCTCTGCGAAGTTTCGGCTCAATCCGAGCTCATTTTGGACTCCTGGAGTGGATTTTAGCATGAAATTTATTGCGGATTTTTAGCACACTAGATTTTTGGTGTTTTGGAAAATTGAAGTGTTGGCTATTTGTGTGCGGTATTCGAATGGTGTAGGCTTTATGTTGGTCACGTGTATCATAACGTTTAGTAAAACGTCATCTAATTTCTATATGTATCAATTAGACGGGGTTACGGAATTGATACTCACAAGTTTGCATGTTCTGTGATGGATGATGCTTAATGATTATGGTTGTGTTGGATTGTCGCGATAGATAGCCCGGTGTATGTAGTATTAAATTTAATTCACTGTAATTTAATGTGTATTCATTATTGTGTGACGAGCGTCCGATATGCGAACTGCCTTCATCGCGGCGTGTATTATTCTTTGGGGCGTGTCCTGGTTGCGGACATAGTCACCGTTGTATATTCAGGTTTTCATTACATGCATTAGGATTACCCCGTGGAGGAGTGCTCGAGTAGCCGGCTTCTAGAGGGCAACAGGCCTCTATCTCATGGCGTTGAGATCGGGGTGCCTCACTCTAGAATTTGCGAGCTATTCGCCGTACTCGTAGTTGGTATAGTATTGACCCGCGGAGGGGTGCCCAAGTCACCGGATTTTAGAAGTGCTGGGTGGCTCACTCACTTCGTTGATTTGGGTTGCCTCGCTTCTAGGATTGGCGGGTGGCTTGCCGCACTCGTAGGGGTCTAGGGTCTGATATTATGGGTTATCCACACGGCCGGAAAATTAAATTTCATATTTGGCTACATTGAAATGTACTTTTCCTTGATTATCCGCATTTCCATACTATGTTTGCTTCTATTGTGATGCTTCTGTGATGTTGCTTGATATCAAGCGTGAGATGAATGTTTTTATAGTATATATATATATATATATATATAGTAGACGCTATATATGTTTTGCATCCGCGCTTGTCCTATCCCCTCCCTGCTGTAAGTTAAGTAACCTTACGGTGAAGACCCGGGACCCAGTGGCGAATGCAGATGGCATATATGTGTGCCTATTTTCATTTCTTTTGGCATGATATGATTAATTGATAGGACTGTATTAATTCTGATTAATTTAAGGAAAATAAACCTAATTGATGTTGCCGGAACCAATTTTAAAACTACCCAGTTTTCTTCAAAACCATAGTCATACTCCTTTGCTTTGCATAGAGATATTCTGTTAGGAATATCATGCACCTCATTCAATGAGGAAATAGCCTTGATCCCTTCATAAGGAGTTCGCTCTTAAGCAAAGGTTTATATTACTAGCTAAAAGCGGAGCCTAAACCGCTCCTTTTTTAAAGCCACTCGAGTTCCTTCAATGATATCAAGTTCATTATGTTAAAGGTTTTTCACCAATAACCAGCCGTAGCCCTCCGTCATTTCAGATTACTAGTGTTTAGTATTTGTGCTGCATTTGTTGACCCAGTCAAGGCATAGTGTGCGGTAGCTAAGTGGTACTTTTCTGTGCATAAAGATGCGATTGGTTAGGACAGTCATGCGGCCTTGTTGACCTAGTCAAGGGATCGTGCGGATGGGTTTAATGCAATCAAGAAAATGACGGGTTGAACTTGACTAACAGTTTATGGTTTGTTTACCTACTCAAAGTCATAAGCCGTTAGGGGCAAAAACTATATCGGGAGTTTCAAACACAAAGGAAACTTGCCAAGTATGCGCATACCTTCTGGAGTGTGGTAATTTTGGTCGGCTTCCATCAAAATTATCACACAATGATAGTTGGGTTCCGATTCCCACTGATGAGAAGGTATTACTCCTCGGGAGATTTTCACTTCACAATTAGCTAACCTATTAGGTGTCTAGAAAGTGTTAACGAGATTACGCCTCTATGGAAATAGGGTTATTTAATTGGGTCCGTGCGAAAGCACGAGGGACCTCCTACGGAGTACCAACACTGGCCTAGCTGAACGGTTAGAGAACTTGTAAGGTGTATATGATCCCGACTAGTTCTCCTTTTAGGGTTTGAAGGAGAATTCGAGGAAACAGTGGGAGTCATCCTGATTAGATAAAGTGATAAACCGATCTAATCTTGATAGAGTGTACGCTGAGTGTTTTTTCTCTCTCTGTGGTTTGCGACCATGACCTATCTTAAACTAAAACTCATGAACCAAGTTAACCGAATCTTCTTACACACTTTGGCTTTTGGATTGTCATGATTCATGACAAAGTCGCATATATCCCTTCCACTCCTACTTACCTTTTGCATTTCTCCAGAACACTCCATATCACTACAGAGATCCATATTGTTTGGAATGGTCATCTTATATAGTTACATACGAACTCAAAGAAATTTATTTCAGTTCGAGGATGGCTACGGGTTCTGGAGAAATTGAATATGATTATTCGGTTGTCTCTTCCCTTTACCTTCTCTCAGGTTGCGAGAGCTCCTTGTATTAGGAGAGTACACCAGTTACTCTTATTGGATAGTCTTCTTATAAACCTTAGGCTGGTGACGATAGGTAGGGAAGGAAGAAAACCAATTATCCTAAGTATGGTGTACAGAAGGTAAGATGTAGAGACATATAAAGGAATTGAAGTGAGGGCAAAGAAATTTACGAGTACTGTCATGAATCTAGATAGTGGAAGAGATATTACTAGGAATACCCGGCCACCCCCTTGCAACATTTTCATATTTCAATTTTCCTGTGCGATGTTAATTGAAAACTGCTTTCCCAATTAGATTCTGACTCCAGGCTATGTATTCACCATACTTGATTCTCACATCTGTATGGCGTTACAGATACTGAGTGGGAGTAGAATATTGGGAATTGGGTGATTAGATCCTCAATATCAGAATTCTTTGTAATTGGTGATATTTGAGGAAATCACCTAGGTTTTGCCTAACGGCAAATATTTGGTTTTGAATTTCCGTTGTTATGCACCAATTGCAAACCGATATATCTGAACATTTATTTTATAAAGTGAGATATAACTTTTTGAAATTATGTTTATAACATTTACTTTTATCAGTTGATGATTAGGTAAGGTGTATTCAATAACGGTGTAATTATTCTTAACCATAATACAGTTTTCAACCTACGACACACATGGTTTGAGTTAGTAAAACTCTTGAGACTTATACATTATAATGTATGTTGTCCAATGTCCATTAGGAAAAAAGGTTAGTACTCATACTATATTCCGTTTACTTATGACTTCTCTGGTTTTAGACACGCATTTCGTTTAAATACAAGGTCCAAATTTAAGAAGTTATAGGTATAAGAATAAAGTAGAGAACCATGCGTTGGAAGTATCAGGATTCTTCGAAGAGATCGAAGATATAAATTCTTCTGCTAGGTATTCCGTCATAAATAATATATTTGAGAACTTTCTTCTCTCTCATGTTACTCATCCGTGGGTATGCTCCTTGATGGGTAGTGTTGTATGGCCTTCTTCCATTTAGGTGATATGCACTGGAAACGGTTGCATACCAATTGAATATGGTTCCATCTAAATTAGTGTCTTTGTTTCTATATTGGATATAGAATGGATACATATCTTAACGATGTTAAGGTATAAGAAGTTGTCTGGCTTTTGCTTAAAACCAGAATCCGGTTAAACTCAAGGCACGTTTCAATATGGTAGTTTGTGGGTTATCCCAGGGTTTGACGAGGGTTAACATTCTACCATTTGCAGGATCAATAGTTTTATTGTTCTTGACTCGCCGCCTCTTTAGTAAAATGAATTCTTTTCAGAAAAACATTAGTGGGAGTATAGTAGAACTGAATCACATAACTACAAACGGTTACAGAATATTTAGTAGAACCTAAGAATTCAATTGGATTCAACAATCCATTAGCCACTCCGCAAATTTGGTGGGTAAGCTCAACTACCTGAGAGGTACTTCGGTGGTGACAGGGAGGTTTTGATGACCCAAGCTTACCACTACTGCAGTCCTAGACTATGAGATCTGGCAGGTGGATGACTATAACGTCATTCTAAATTTTATTTAGAAGTGCATGTGTATATGACTCTGCCAGAGGATTGTTGTATTCAGTGGGAGCAGCAGAAGCACGGTGGGCCAGTAGCTTATGTATATTTATAGACTAAAGCAAGTATAGAGGAAATAGATCATCTATTTTTGATGTGACAGTCATAGAGTTTGACTTCATCAGAACAAAAGATGGACCTGGTAAGAAAGTAGTAGAGAGTGATGTCGTAGTATTTGGATGACGTGCTCTTGATAGGAAGTGATGTTCCTATACTACAATCGGTTATACAGTAGTTGTCACATGTATTTCCCCACATAGGATCTGGAAAAAATATCAGGGATTTTGGTGACTAGATCTATGGTTTTAGATCCAGTTTTGAGAACTATCCTAATTCGGGTACTTTGAAACTATTCTAAAGTGTTTTTAGAATGGACAACTCCTAGAGTGGTGGTGTATCCGCGGGTGATGGAGTCACCCCTCTCTAAGGAGATGTCTTCTAGACTGATGAGGAGATGGATTTGCAGATTGACATATCTCTTGCTTAGGCAATTGAGTCAATCATGAGATATCAAGTATCATACCAGATATTACTTTTGCACCAGGTGTAGTAAGCAAATATTAATCCAATCACGGGGAAACAAAAGGAAGCAGTTATGAACATAAGAAGATGTTCTTGGTATATGGTAACTACAGCCTCCTATAGAGGGCGGTTATCGTTTTAGGCTTCCAAAGTGACTTGGATGGCAGAGTGGTTATCAAAGTTAATAGTTTACCGACTTTTGAGGTGCAGTGTGTTGGATGGATTTTCAAGCAAGATTTTGAGGTGGTCATGGCAATGGGTGATGATTACATCAGCAATTGGATACAGCCTAAGGTGTTTGTTAGATTTGGATGTTCATTTATGAACATGGTCCCATCAACTATCCAGACAAATTCTAAGGCATATATCGCTCATTTCGGAAGATAGACGTTCTCCGTGAAGTTGGGATATAGAGAGATAAAGATAGAAACATTAGAGCGGATCCACTTACTTAGGTTATTTCTCGACCACGAATGTTTTACATGTTGGAGATAGTGCCCTCAGAGTCAATTATTAGGTCACAGGTACGTGATTGTAATGATTGAGGGAGGACCTATCCCGGTAGGACAGTCTTACTCGAGATGATAGTATGCTATCTGGTTTACCTTTATCATCGTGTACTGTTTTAGGTGACCTGACATGTCGCTATTACACGTTGATAGAGCCCCTAGGATTCTTGCTTGACCACCAGCAGTATGAGGGCGATCATATAAGTGGGAGCTGGGGGTCTACAAGCATATCCTTAAAAGGTCCCTAGTCGTGGGAGTTTCGAGACCGGGCATCGATACTCCATTAGTAGACTAGTGTATACAGTCGAGACCCCGACGAGGGGCGGTGGCCGGTCTCACAAGCCACTGGTGTCAGTTGGATCACCTAAGATGTATACAGGTGCTCATTGGGTTATGAGTACACCGGACAGGACTCGCCGGGAACATGCTAGTTGGTCATATACCAGACGTCAGATGGCAGTTCCCTGGTGACATGTGTGCAGGTTAGTTCATCGACCTGGGGATCGTCATTTGTCTCGTGTGAGTTCCCACTGTACTTTGATTACTACCCTACCACGGCTCAAAGGAGTCGTGCAAACAGGTTTTAGTTGGGTACAGTCCCGAGCCACATGGAGGCAGTGAGCGTATCTTCAGGGGTTCGTCTCTCCCGGTATTGGGGGTGAGGTCGTGCTGTGTCTAGGAGAGCCATTACACAAAGTCCTTGGCCAAGGCAAGGAGATTTACTGGTAGGTATTCCAGTAGTATCTCAGGGTGTTCTGGGCTACACTCCGACACGACTTGTACCGCTTTTGAGGGTCTGACTTTTACCAACCCCCTAGGCCCGCCATGCGATACTCATAGACGAACGGACCGGACTGCACGGATATTGTCACTGACAGGCTCAGTAGGGTGTCAGGATGAGTTCGCTCATCGACGTCCCTTTTAGTCAAATAGCTGGTGGCCCGTTACGTATTGGCTTATACCTCTGACGGGCTAGTGGTTAAATCCACAGCCATTGTATTGACGAGTCTTTAGAGTCCGCCACACTTTCAGTTACTCAAGTTTCGGGCGAAACGCTGTAGAGGCCGTATGGAGATATGGCAGGGTCCGATCAGATACGTGCGGTATTGCACGGATCAGGATCGGACGGTTTGTACTAGTAGCCGTATAGGTATATGGCAGGGTTCGATCAGATACGTGCGGTATTGCACGGATCAGGATCGAACGGATATTACTAGCCGGCTTTGGTTTAAGCCGGTCCTAGTTTAGTACAGTGTAGATTTTGTCTTTTTGCATTTGTATCCGGACGGAATACAGATGCGGGTGTGTATGCACAGTATCGGGGTTTTCCTGTAATTTATTACGGGACCAGTTTTCTGGAGTTGCCAGTTTGCATTCCGTTCCGGCCGGTTTTCCTTTGTTCTTTCCCGGCCGGACTTTTCCGATGGAGGGGGTAATTTGCAGTTTTGCAAATTATTTTTGTGGAGGGGTTTTCTTGCATAATGGTTTGATTATGATAGGTTTTGAATCTTTCATCCATGCTTGCATTTAATGTGATTTGATGAGGGTATGGTTTGATATAAAGTGAAGCATGGTTGTTGTTTGAATGTGGTCACCTCTTTTGTTATCCTACACTCACCTTCCTTCATACTAATTATTGATTCCCTCCACCTTTTCCACATATGATGGCCGGCCAAATCTTTGAGGGAGAGTGCTTCATTTGTGAGGAGATATATTTGTTCATATCATTTTGTATGCAAAAGAAATTGAGAGCTTCATTTCCCTCCAAAGCTCAATCTTCATTCCTCCATCCAAAGGCAACAAACCCCAATGAGACATAGACTCTACACTTCCTACAGCAAATCTTGGACGCGTCGATTCGCCAGCTTCGCGCCCGAGTTGCCTCGGTATTGAGGTGGGAGCCCGTAAAAGCTACAGGCGATGTGGTGCCCTTTCCGACGAGGAGGAGACAGACGGAGATCCCGCGAGGAGATCGGAGTGAAGATGAAGACCGGAGGACTCGGATCAGTCGGTACATCTCTTCCCCTCTTGTTAGTTAGCTAGACTAGTTTAATGGTTACGATCCGGAGTTTAGTGCGCGGTGGTGCCGGTTTGCAAAGTCCGCAAAATTTAAGTTTATCACCGTTTCCGCATTCCGGCGTCGGATTGACGGCCGGGGCGCCGCCGTGCACTTACAGTGGTATCAGAGCCTCGCCATTAACTTCGTCTAGCTTGGTTTAATGTGTTTTACGTTTCCGATCGAACAAAATCCCGAAACCGCATTTTTCTAGCACATCAGTTTCTGTCGAATTTTTTTTAAGTCCAAAAATTTTTCAGGTTGTCTCAGAATGATGTGCAGGGAGTTCTAAGACTACTGCAAAAATTTGGTAAAGTGATCATACCTTACGACCGCGGAAGCGCGGCCTTAGCCCCTAATTGGCCGCCCTTCCGCCGCAGGAATGAGGCTTCACTTCACCAATTTCTTTCAGTGGGCTTGTGGGCTTATTTTAGGGGTTTTGGGATATTAAATTTGGGCCCAGGTTTTCTGTGAGTGCTACAGTTTTGATTGGGGGCCCACTTGTTAAGGTTTGATCAATCGGAAAATTTTAAACACATTTTTCACAGTATTTACATTATATCTGCGACCGTGAATGTCACTCGATCGGTAAATCCGGTCTAACTGCTATAGCCCGGTTAGACGGATTTGCGAACGTGACTTTCACGTTGATGTTCTATGTTTATGCTGTGATGTTGCGGATCGGTCGTGGGGGATAGCCTGGATGCAATGCTAGTACAGTTTTTGTTGTATTATGTACATTTGTTATTGCGGGGCGAGCGTCCGACATGTGGACTGCCGTCACTGCCAGTTTGTATTATTATTTTGGGGCACGACCTGGTTGCGGTCGATGTACCCGTTGTATGTATATTTTACTTTTTGTACTAGGGTTGCCCCGCGGAGGGGTGCACGGATAGCCGGGTTCTAGAAGGCAACAAGCCCGCATCTCATGGCATTGGGACGGAAGGGGGCTTCACTCCAGGATTGGCGGGCTATTCGACGCACTCGTAGGGGGTACAGGTTGACCCAGGAGGGGTGCCCAAGTTACCGGATTCCGTGAAGTGCTGGGTGGTCCATTCACGGAGCTGAAGGGGGCTGCCTCGCTTCAGGTTTTGGCGGGTGACTTGCCGCGCCCGTAGGGGTCTAGGTTTTCATTGCACAGGCTATCCACACGACCAGGGGAACGTCGGGTTTCAGTAGTGGCTCTGTGCAACCCGGGGATCCCAGATATCTGTATTGTTCTGTGATGCTGTACATTTCTGTGATGTTGCTTTTTATTCACGCCTTGAGCGAAATACTATATATTGGTATATATATTAGTAGATGTTGTATATGTTTTTCATCCGCGCTAGTCCAGTCCCCGCTCTGCCGTTAGTTAGCTAACCTAACGGGTGATGACGGGACCCAGTGGCGAATGCGGATGGCATATACGTACGTCAGTATATTTTCGTTCTTTGTGGTGTGATCATTTGATGGGACTGCATTGATTCGGATCAATGCAAGTTAAACAAACCTAATCTGATGTTGTTGGAACACTTTTCAAAAAGCTGTTATTGCAAGGACGTTCACTTTTGTTTTGCATCGTGGTATTCATTTGGAATATCCTGCTCCTCAGTCGACGAGGCAAGGGCCGAGATCCCTTCACCGGGAGTGACCCCTTGGACGAAAGTTTGCATCAGGGCAATGACTTCACTATAGCCGATTACTTTTGCTTTGCACCGTGGTATTCATTTGGAATATCCTGCACCCCATTCTACGGGGAAAGAGCCGAGATCCCTTCACCGGGAGTGACCTCTTTAGCAAAGGTTTTCGTCACTATATTTTCAAAAAGCTATCAGTTCCTTCAACGATATCAAGTTCTTTACGTTAAAGGTTTTCGCCAGAAACCATTCGTAGCCCTCCGTCGTTTCATATGGGTAGTCAATAGTATTCAAGCTGTGTTTGTTGGCCTTAGTCAAGGCACAGTGTTTGGTAGCTATTGGGTATTCATATGCTGCATAGATAGATGCGTTGTTTTGGGACAGTCGTATAGCCTTGTTGGCCTTAGTCAAGGGCTTGTACGGGTGGGTTCAAATCAACCTGGACAATGACGGGTAGAACTTGACATGTGACTTATGATTTGTTGGCCTTAGTCAAGCTCATAAGAGCATGGGGCAGAAATCTACATCGGGAGTTTCAAAAGTACTGAAACTTGCCAGATATGCGCATACCTTCTGGAGTGTGATACCGTGAGCGGATTCCGTCACGTTATCATGCGATGAGAGTTGGATCCCGATTCCCACTGATGAGTTGGTTTACTCCTCGGGTGACCCCGACTAATTCTTCTTTCAGGTTTGGAGGAGAATTTGAGGTACAGTGGGAGGTTTCCAGATTAGATAAATTGGTAACCATTCCGATCTTGGTTAGAGTGCACGCTGAGTGTTTCTTTTCTCTCTCTCTGGCAGCGACCATTGACCCGACCCTAAGACTATGACTCAGTGACCAAGTTGACCGAACCTTCTTAAACACCGGCTTTTGGATTGTCAGAGTTGCAGACCTCATTGCCACTCCCACTTTTACCCTTTTCTCCAGGACACCCCGTATTACTACGAACGTCCACTTCCATTGGACAAAACCATCGTATGGTTAGATACGAACTCGAAGGAATTCGAGGATGGTTTCCGGTTCTGGAGAAAACGGATAGGATTATTCAGTTGTCTTTTCCTTTTACCCTCTCTCAGGTTACGAGTACTCCTTGGTTTAGGGGTAGTACACCTATTACGCAAATTGGATTGTCTTCTTCCAAACCATAGGCTGGTGCCGACTGGTAGGGAATGAAGAAAACCAGTTAGCCTAAACGGTGTACAGAAGGTATTAAGTTCAGACAAAGCAAGGGATTAGTAAGAGGGCAAAGTAAATTGCGACTGCTATTCACGACCAAACCAAGTATTTCTTCGCCAATCCTAAATCACCTTTGTATTTCTCCAGGACACTCCGTATCACTACGAAGATCCACAGTTTATTGGATACTCCATCGTATGGTTATATACGAACTCGAAAGGAACTTGTTCCAGTTCGGGGATGGATTCTGGTCCAGGAGAAATAGGAATAAGGTTTATTCGGTTGTCTTTTATCTTCACCTTCTCTCGCATTGCGAGTGCTCCTAGGACTAGGACAGTACACCCATTAAGCTTATTGGATAGTCTTCTTCCAAACCATAGGCTGGTGCCGAACGGTAGGGAAGGAAGAAAACCATTTGGCCTAAGGGGTGTGCAGAAGGTAATGACTAAAGACATATAAAGGGATTTGGAGAGGTGGCAAAGAATTATACGGTTATAGTTGTGAATCTGGATAATGGAAGAGGCATTACTAGGAATACCAGGATACCCCATCGAAACATTTCAATGTTTCAGTTCACTGTGTACTGTTAAATGAAAACTGATTTCCCGATTAGACACTTGCTCCAGGGTATGTATTTACCAGGTATGATTGTCACATCTGTATGGTTTTACAGATGATGAGTGGGAGTAAGTTATTGGAAATTGGGTGATCATCCTCATTATATCGGGATTCGTTGTAATCGGTGATATTTGAGGAGATCACCTGGGCTGTTTGCCGGTCGGCAAATGTTTGGTTTTGAATATCCGCTGTTGTGCACCAATTTCAAATTGATATATCTGTACGTCTATTTTCATAGAGTGAGATATACCTTTTGATATTATGTCGATGACATTTACCTATATCAGTGGATGGTTAGGTAAGGAGCATTAAACAGCGGTGTAATTCTTCTTAACCATAAGTACAGTTTTCAACCTACGATGCACAGTGAAAGAGTTGTTAGACTCAGCGGACTTATACAGAGTATTGTATGTTGTCCAGTTTCCATTAAGACAGAGGGGTTGGTCCTCATACTATATTCTGTTTACTTTTAACTTCTCTAGTTCTTAGACATATGTTTCGTAGAAACACAGGGTCTAAGTTTTGAGGAGTTATAGGTATTTGAATAGAGTAGAGAACCAGGTGTAGCAAGTATCGGGATTCTTCAAAGTGATCGAAGATGTAGATACTTGTGTATGGTATTCAGTTGATAGTAATGATAAAGAGAAATTGCTTCTCTTTCAGGTTACTCATAATTGGAAGCATTCCTAAGTTAAGTAACGCTGATTAGCCTCTCTCCATTTTGTTGACATGCACTGGAGACAGCTGCATGATTTGAATCTGGTTCAATTAAATCAGTGCCTCTGGTTCTATATTGGATATAGAACAGTTCATATCTTAACGTTGTTAAGGTACGGGGAGTTGTCCGGCTTATGATTAAAACCAGACTCTGGACAGCTCTAGGCACGTTTCTGTAATGGCTGTTTGTGGGTTGACCCAGGCTATGACGAGGGTTGATTTTCTACCATCTGGCAGATCAATAGAAATATTGTTCTGGACTCACCACAGTTTTAATAAAAATGGATTTTTTCAGAAAACAGTAGTGGGAGTATGGTAGAACTGGAAGCGATTCCAGAACCGCAAACGATTACTGGAGATTTGATAAGGAACCTAAAGATTCAATCTGATTTGACATTCCATTGGCCACTCCGCAGATAAGGTGGGTAACTTCAGGCACCCGAGAGGTACTCCGGTAGCCTCAAGGACGGTGACAGGGAAGTTCTTGATTACCCACACTTGCCATTGCTGTTGTTCCAGGCTGCGAGACCCGGCAAGGGGATGAGTATAGCGTCGTTCTGAACTAGTTTCAGAAGTGTACGTGTATATGACTCTGCCAGAGGGTTGTCGTAGTCAGTGGGAGCAGCGGAAGCATTGGTGGACATCAGGCTTATTTCTATTTATAGACCAAAGCAGATGTAGCGGAGATAGATCATCTATTTCTGATGTGACAGTCATGGGTTTGACGTCATCAGAATAGGGGATGGATCTGTTGAGAAGGTAGTAGGGTGTGATATCCGGGTTTTGGATGACATACACAAAGTAGGAAAAGAAACTCCTATACTACAATCGGTTATTCTTTGGTCGTCACACAGTGGTTTCTCCACAAGGAACTTGGACACAATATCAGACATACTGGTTACTAGATCTATGGTTTTGGATCAAGATTTGGGTGGTTTCCCAATCAGGGTACTTTGACAGCATTCTAAGAGTATTTAGAATGGACGACTCCTGGCACGGTAGTGTACCTGCAGGTAATGGAGTCACCCTCTCTAAAGGTGTCTTATAGACTAAAGTAGAGAGGGATGCGCATGATTGGCAGATCACTTGTTTAGGCAATTGAGTCAATCATGAGATGTCAAGTACCACACCAGATGTTGTTCTTGCACTAGATGCAATAAGTTGATATTGATCCAATCCTGGAGGAACAGTCGGAAGCAGTTTTAGAACATAAGTGGATGTTCTAGGGATATGATAACGACAGCCTTATTCGGGAGACAGTTATCATTCCAGACTTCCAAGGTGACATGGACGACAAGAAGGTTGTCAGAGCTATAGTTTTCCTTCTGATGAGGGGCAGTATTTTGGACGGGTGGTCCAAGGCAATACTGAGGGAGACATGGCGCGCAGGATACTGATTAAGTTCAGTTGACGATACAGTCTAAGAAGTTTGGATTTGGAGTTCATTTATGAGCTATGTCCCATCAGACATCCAGACACATTCTAAGACAGGTATTGCTCATTTCGGGAGATGGGTTTTCTCCGCGAACATGAGATATAGAGAGACATAGAAAGAAACAACTAAGCGGATCCACTCACTGAGGCTATTCCTCGAACGCAATAGTTCCGCAAACGAGCTTTGTGAGACTGACTAGTAGAGGAGTTGGATGTTCGGTATCACACGGGCTGTGAGTATGCGACATCGTAATAATTAGCCTTGAGTGCAAGTGGGAGATTGTTGGAGATAGTGCCCTCAGAGTCAATTATTAGGTCACAGGTACGTGATTGTAATGATTGAGGGAGGACCTATCCCGGTAGGACAGTCTTACTCGAGATGATAGTATGCTATCTGGTTTACCTTTATCATCGTGTACTGTTTTAGGTGACCTGACATGTCGCTATTACACGTTGATAGAGCCCCTAGGATTCTTGCTTGACCACCAGCAGTATGAGGGCGATCATATAAGTGGGAGCTGGGGGTCTACAAGCATATCCTTAAAAGGTCCCTAGTCGTGGGAGTTTCGAGACCGGGCATCGATACTCCATTAGTAGACTAGTGTATACAGTCGAGACCCCGACGAGGGGCGGTGGCCGGTCTCACAAGCCACTGGTGTCAGTTGGATCACCTAAGATGTATACAGGTGCTCATTGGGTTATGAGTACACCGGACAGGACTCGCCGGGAACATGCTAGTTGGTCATATACCAGACGTCAGATGGCAGTTCCCTGGTGACATGTGTGCAGGTTAGTTCATCGACCTGGGGATCGTCATTTGTCTCATGTGAGTTCCCACTGTACTTTGATTACTACCCTACCACGGCTCAAAGGAGTCGTGCAAACAGGTTTTAGTTGGGTACAGTCCCGAGCCACATGGAGGCAGTGAGCGTATCTTCAGGGGTTCGTCTCTCCCGGTATTGGGGGTGAGGTCGTGCTGTGTCTAGGAGAGCCATTACACAAAGTCCTTGGCCAAGGCAAGGAGATTTACTGGTAGGTATTCCAGTAGTATCTCAGGGTGTTCTGGGCTACACTCCGACACGACTTGTACCGCTTTTGAGGGTCTGACTTTTACCAACCCCCTAGGCCCGCCATGCGATACTCATAGACGAACGGACCGGACTGCACGGATATTGTCACTGACAGGCTCAGTAGGGTGTCAGGATGAGTTCGCTCATCGACGTCCCTTTTAGTCAAATAGCTGGTGGCCCGTTACGTATTGGCTTATACCTCTGACGGGCTAGTGGTTAAATCCACAGCCATTGTATTGACGAGTCTTTAGAGTCCGCCACACTTTCAGTTACTCAAGTTTCGGGCGAAACGCTGTAGAGGCCGTATGGAGATATGGCAGGGTCCGATCAGATACGTGCGGTATTGCACGGATCAGGATCGGACGGTTTGTACTAGTAGCCGTATAGGTATATGGCAGGGTTCGATCAGATACGTGCGGTATTGCACGGATCAGGATCGAACGGATATTACTAGCCGGCTTTGGTTTAAGCCGGTCCTAGTTTAGTACAGTGTAGATTTTGTCTTTTTGCATTTGTATCCGGACGGAATACAGATGCGGGTGTGTATGCACAGTATCGGGGTTTTCCTGTAATTTATTACGGGACCAGTTTTCTGGAGTTGCCAGTTTGCATTCCGTTCCGGCCGGTTTTCCTTTGTTCTTTCCCGGCCGGACTTTTCCGATGGAGGGGGTAATTTGCAGTTTTGCAAATTATTTTTGTGGAGGGGTTTTCTTGCATAATGGTTTGATTATGATAGGTTTTGAATCTTTCATCCATGCTTGCATTTAATGTGATTTGATGAGGGTATGGTTTGATATAAAGTGAAGCATGGTTGTTGTTTGAATGTGGTCACCTCTTTTGTTATCCTACACTCACCTTCCTTCATACTAATTATTGATTCCCTCCACCTTTTCCACATATGATGGCCGGCCAAATCTTTGAGGGAGAGTGCTTCATTTGTGAGGAGATATATTTGTTCATATCATTTTGTATGCAAAAGAAATTGAGAGCTTCATTTCCCTCCAAAGCTCAATCTTCATTCCTCCATCCAAAGGCAACAAACCCCAATGAGACATAGACTCTACACTTCCTACAGCAAATCTTGGACGCGTCGATTCGCCAGCTTCGCGCCCGAGTTGCCTCGGTATTGAGGTGGGAGCCCGTAAAAGCTACAGGCGATGTGGTGCCCTTTCCGACGAGGAGGAGACAGACGGAGATCCCGCGAGGAGATCGGAGTGAAGATGAAGACCGGAGGACTCGGATCAGTCGGTACATCTCTTCCCCTCTTGTTAGTTAGCTAGACTAGTTTAATGGTTACGATCCGGAGTTTAGTGCGCGGTGGTGCCGGTTTGCAAAGTCCGCAAAATTTAAGTTTATCACCGTTTCCGCATTCCGGCGTCGGATTGACGGCCGGGGCGCCGCCGTGCACTTACATTACAAACACGGTTTGTGAAACTAATTAGTAGAGAATTTGGTTATTCGGTAGCATGCGAGCTGTGAGTATGTGATACTACAATAATTGAATTTAAGTGCAAGTAGAAGATTGTTGGATATAGTACTCTCAAGCCAATTATTGTAATTGTAGGTAGGCGATTATGATAATTGAAGGAGAACCTATACAGGTAGAACAGTTATACTCGAGATGATATCTGGTTTGTCTTTGTCATTATATGTATACGTTTTACTTGTTATTACGTATCGCTAATACATAATGATAAAGCCCATAGGATTATTGCTTGACTACCAGCATTATGATGGCGATCATATACGCGAGAGCTGGATGGTCCATAAGCACATCCTTAAATGTCCCTAGTCGAGGGAGTATCGAGACTGAGCATCGATACTCCGGAGTAGACTAGTGTCAACTTTTCGAGACCCCGACGAGGGGCGGTGGCCGGTCTCACAAGCCATTGGTGTTGAGTCATCTAAGATAGTATACAGCTGTTCACTGGACGTGAGTGCACCGGATGGACTCGCCAAGAACTTCTAGATGGTATTATACCTATCGTCAGATGGAAGTTCTCTTATGGCATGAGTACATGTTAGTCCTTTGACCTAAGATTTTCATTTGTCTCGTGTGAGTTCCTACTGTACTTAGATTACTACCCTACCACGGCTCAAGGGAGTCGTGCAAACAGTTTTTAATTGGGTACAGTCCTAAGCCACATAGAGGCAGTAGACAATCGTCAGGGATTCGTCTCTCCCGGTATTGGGAGTCGATATCAGACTGTGTTCGGTCAACTATCACCATAAAGTACTTGGCCAAGATGGATGAGATTTACTGATGTGATATTAGTGGTTTCTCGGTGGGTGATGAGCTTCAAACCGGCACGACTTATCGGGTTAGTAGGGGTCTGACGTTATCCACCCCCTAGACCCGGTATGCGATTATCTCAGATGAAGAGACCGGACTGTACGGAGATTGTCACAGATAGGATTGGTAAAGGTACAGATGAGTTTGCTCGTCGGCCTTCCTTTCACTCAATACCTGGGTAACCATTACGTATAGATAGTGTCGCTAACGTGCTTGTGGTTAAACATACTATCAGCATATTGATGAGTCTTTAGAGTCCCACACAGATGGTTTCCCGGTTCAAGCGGAGTAATGTAGTGGTTGTATATTGATATGTGCAGGGTTCCGATTAGGTATGTATGCTAGCCACACGGACTTTAATCGGGCTGATGATAATACTAGCCGGCTTAGATTTAAACTGGATTATTAAATCAAGTTTTGATTTAATAATTTACATATATATATTTCGATATGTATATTCTAGTATTATATTCATTATATTTTTCTATCTCTTGGATATTCATATTTTGATATGAATACGGGCATGTATTTGCGGAGACGTATTATTGTATTCATACAAGAATACTTCTAGAAGGAGGACCCCTCAGTTCTTGGTTTGTCTTTTTAAAGAAATTATGAAATGAGGTGGAGAAGAGAAATGGTGGAGGGTATGGCCAAATGAATTATTTATTCATTTGGTTATACTATTCAAGTATGGTTGCATTTTTAAAATGTGAAAATCTTTTTAACAAAAGAAAAATTGCATGCTTGATTTGAAATGGGTTTTCATTCAACCATTTTAGCCTCTCTCTCAAAAAATGGCTCCTCCTCCTTCATCTTCTACCATTCTCATGTGTTGAGAAACAAGAAGAAAAAGAGAAAGAAAAATACTATAACACTCACACACATCACTAAGCATCCTAGATTGGCAAACTAGGATCTTTAGTTACTTCATTTGATGAAGTTGAAGCTTGAACTTGGTTCCCTCAGGTGGATCATCTTCGGCGAAAGAAGACCAGCCTACAAGCTCGATCATGGAGTCTCAAGGAGCTAAGGAATATGATTAAAGACGAAGGACACGACTACAAAGGTTGTAACCACAGCCGAGTAGTTAAATCCTTGCATTGTGCTTTCTAGTTTAGTGTTTGGTTAAGATTCTAGGTTAAGTTTCTAGTGCCATCACAAATTTTTTGTTTTTAGATTCCGCATCGACCGCGGTTTCGTGGCGAGGGTACTAGGAACTTTCATATGTGTATGCTAAGTAGCATGTATTAGGATACGGGACACGATACATTAAAAATTTTCCTAAACACTTTAAATTTGCTCAATTTTTCTCAATTTTATAATTACACTAAAATACCCTTAACTATTGCTATTTTTTTCACTAAACAAGATTAAAATTTTTCCTAAGCAACATATTTCTTCAATTTTACTAAATTATACTAAAATACCCTTAACTATTGTTGTTTTCACTAAACTACCTTTAAAAAAATTTACCAATAATTAAATTACTATAAATTTCACTAAAATACCCTTAACTATTGTTATTATTTCACTAAACTATTGTTATAAGTTTTACTAAAAAAAACCATTTGCTCAATTTTGCTTTTTTTACACTAAAATACCCTTAACTATTGTTACTTTTTCACTAAAATACCTTTAATTATTGTTGTTTTTTACTAAACTGCCTAAAAAGATTCACTAAATTACCCTAACCCTAATCATTAGTTTAACCTTAAACCCTAACCTCTAACCCTAACCCTAACCCGGCCCTAACCCCTAACCCTAATCCTAATCCTAACAATAGCAACAACAATAACAACAACAACAACAACAACAATCAAATTAACAAAATCCTAAATTTTAACAAATCAAACAAAAAATTTAAAATTAAACCTGAAATTACTTACCTTTTGATGACCTCAACGAGCAGAGCAAGCTTCGAGCCGTGGCGAACTGTTAGTAGACGCTCGTGCTCGTGCCGTTAACTTGCGGCAAAGGCAGAATACAAAACAAAATTTCAAAGACAAGAGCACAAACTCTACGACCTACAATCGAATACAAACACTAAACTAATCACATAGAAAGTGTTTAACTACTCAGATAGGTATTAGCTACCTTTGTAGTCATGTTCTTCATCTTCAATGCCACTTCTTTAGCTTCTAGATCTACTGGGAACGGGCTTGGGAGTCGGTCTTCCTTGTCGAAGATGATCCATCCGAGGGAACCCTAGCTTAGGCTCTACCTTCACATTATAAGCAAAGTGAAGCAACTAGTGAGAAAAACTTGCTAAGAATTGATCGCTTGGATGTAGTAGTGGCTAATCTCTAAGTGTTCTCTCTGCTTCTTTTTCCTTTCTCAATTCTAAAATCTCAAGAGAGGAGGAAGAAGAAGCTCAAGGGTGATGGTCATGGAAAAATGCAAGCATGGCTACTCCATTCTCTCTCTCTCTCTCTCTCTCTCTCTCTCTCTTCTTTTTCTCTTTAGAATTAAATTGAGTGGAATTGTAACTCATAATGGTGAGTCATAAGTCCACTACATTCTAAAGAGAACTTGAAGAAAATAGAAGAAAATTGAATGCCACCTGAAGTGTACACATATACATATGTATATATATATGTATATATATATACACACACTAATACAAGTATATGCTACAAATACATACACCCGTATTCGCATCCAAATACATATATCCGTATTCGTATAAAATACGAATACCCGTATTCGTATTAAGAATGAATAACCGTATTTATATAAATACTCGTATTCCTATAAATACCATATTCGTGTTAAAATACAAATACCGTAAAAGAGAGATACTAAAAGAGATATATAATACTAGCTCACATTCATCTAAATATGATAATTTGGCTATCTTTCAATCCGGCTAGTATTAACAAAATGTCCAATTAGAAGTACGTGTACAAAAACAAGTATTAAATCGAATCTAAGTACGTATCAAAATACGTACACCATATCGTTTCGCCTGAGTTGGGAAACCCTCTACGTCGGACTCTAAAGACTCGAAAATATGCCGGCAGTGGGTTTAACCATAAGCACATCAGCGGCACTAGTTGTACATAACGGCTATCCAGGTATTGAACGAAAGGAAGGTCGACAAGAAAACTCATCCGTATCCTTACTGAGGCTGAAAGTGACAATCTCCGTACAGTCCGGTCTTTTCGTCTAAGAGTATCGCATATCGGGTCTGAGGGATGGATAAAGTTAGACCCCTAATAATGTGATAAGTCGTTTCGGTGTGAAGCCCATCACCTACAGAGAAACAACTGATTTGAATCAGTAAATCGCGTCCATTTTGGTCAAGGATTTTTGGTGATGGTCACCCGTGCACAGTGCGACATTTTCCCCTAATACCAGGAGAGAGGAATCCCTGACGATCCGCTCACTACCTCCATATGGTTCGGGACTGTACCCAACTAAAACCTGTTTACACGACTCAGTAGAGCCATGGTAGGGTAGTAATCAAAGCACAGTGGGAACTCACACGAGACAAATGATGATCTGAGGTCGACAGACTAACCTGTACTCATATCACCGGAAAACTGCTACCTGACTAAAGGTATAATACCATCTAGCATGTTCCCGGTGAGTCCGTCCAATATAACTCATAACCCAATAAGGACATGTATACAATTTTTGGTGACTAACTAACACCAATGCCTGTGATACAAGCCATCGCACCTTGTCGAGGTCAAGAAATATATACACTAGTCTACTCTGAAATATCGATGCCCAGTCTCGATATTCCCACGACTAAGGATATTTAAGGTTTTGCTTATAAACTACCCGGCCTCACTTGTATGATCGATATCATAACCCTGGTAGTAAAGCAAGAATCTTATGGGCTCTATCAACATGTAATCGTGATCCGTAATACCACATAATATATGAACATGATGATAAAGTAAAATTAGATAACATACTATCATCTCGAGTAAAACTATTCTACCCGCATAGGTCCTCTCTCAATCATCATAATTGCCTGCCTCGATTACAATAATTGCCTTGAGGGCACTATAGCCAACACGAAGACCTTCAACGAGCTCGAGCAGCGCCTGCGGCGACGAGTTCGAGCTCGAACGGAGGCGATGCGGTGGATACAGAAATATGGAGACGACCACGGAGGCGAGGAGAGGCGACAGAGGCTTGAGATAGGGCTACACCAGAGATTTTGGCACGAAGAGAAATTTAGGGGGAAAAGAAGAGGGACCGAAGAGTTTAGGAGAAATTTATTGTTTTATCTCAACAGGGTTGTGGGGCCTACCATATATTGGCATTGGTAGCAATTGGAACTACTACCAATACCATGAAAACCGTTATGAGTAATTGATAGCGGTTTGAACCGCTACCAATGCCCCATTACTGTTGGGCACATTTGTAGTGGTGGACGCAAGTTTCTCGTCGAAATAAATTCGAATTCGACGGATAACTCGCGTCGAATTAAAAAAGTCTAATTCGACGATTATTTCCCGTCGAATTAGGTCTACAGTGAAGAAATTAAACGCGATGTGGGTCTTCCGTCGCAATTTAGAAGGTCCCATCGAAATAGACCTAATTCGACGGGTAATAACTGTCGAATTAGGCCGTGTACTCCTTTAGTGATTCTTAGTATCGTGCGGGCAGCCAATATATGCGGTTGTGGTGTTCAAATATATATGTTGTCGTATTAGATAATATATACGCTGTCATGCATGCATGTTGGAAGATTTAGGGCATGTGTTGTTGTCATGAGAGATTTGGAGAATACGATGGTGGTCAACATCTCCCTCAAAATCACAGTTGATGGGAGGTTGAGATTTTGAAAAGGAAGCTGGAGCTTGTTGTCAAAGATAGACTTTGAGACATCCGGGCTTGTCGTTGGAGATTGTTCAGTTGATAAAACTGCATATTTAATATGACATTTTTACTACTATTTCTATATAATAAAGGTGTTTATTATAATATATGATACATATGAGGGTTTATCTGTAAAAATACTATTTTCATGTGTTTATATATTATAATTAACATTATGTAGGAAAAAGTAAGCATATAATATCCATGTAACATTTGACCCATTTAAATATGCTTACCTTATTAAATACCTTTGACCAATTCTTAATGGTTAAGTTAATGTCTCAATAAAACAAACTCTACTAATATTATTTGTTGAGTTATTGTGCAGAATTTTCAGGACTGAAATCAAGGAAATCAAAGTTGGCGAAACAAACCTGCCTAATTAAGAAAGTAAACTAAAGAAATCAATTCTGGCAGTAACGAAGACAAGATTTTCAGTTTCCAGAGATGTGAAAAGATCACCACGTGTCAACAAGATAAAACCAAAGAAAAACATTGTGATGATCCCCCTACTTGGCCGCGGAACCACGGCCAAACCCACCTATTGGCCGCGGTTCCGCTACGTGTTGGACAAGTTGGGAGTTGAGATTTGTTCTGTTAGGATCTTAACCACTGGTTTCCAAATTAGGAAACTAGGGTTCTGGCTCTGGGACTATAAATAAGAACCGAGAGCCTCTTGGAAAAATCATCACACCGACGCGATCACGAAGTCCACGGCGGCTCAAGAAGCATGGTTGATCATCAACAGTTCATCTACTTCCTTAGAAGAGATCGAGAAGCAAAGTAGCATTTTGTAATCATTTTCTAAGGGAACAAAGTGTAATTGATCTTGTTGATTAATAAAGGTAGTTTTATTCTATTGCATTTTATTTTCTTCATGATTTCTATCTTTTCTTTTCCTAACATGCGCGAGAAATTCTTTGCTTTTTAGGGTTCGTAGGATTAGTGTAGATTAATGGATGATGAAGATCCTTAAACTCTTTTTACGTCCTATAAAGTTTATAAACTTTATCAAAAGAATAGTTAGCATCCTAATCGGCCGCTCTATCAATTCATTGATATTCATGACCACGACTAAAGATTAGAATAACAATTGTTTTGGTAAAGGCTAGACATGAATGGAGATCCATGTCAAAATAGGGGTTAAGAGTGGGAACCCTTTTCTCTTCAGAAACCCTAATCTACATGCATCACTGTCGATTTAGTTTTAAATCTATTAAAGGATAAAAAGAGTAATCTTTAATTAATCATCCATGACTACTAAATCTTAACGAACCCTACAAGCCCCCTTCTACTATAAAACCTACATCCGTAGTTAATCTAGATCTATATTCTACATCCGTGTTTAACGTAGATCTAGATTCTATAACTATTCTTCACTATTCTCTATTCCTCTATTCTTCCTCTTTTTCAACATTTTTAAAGTAAGATTGAAAGATTCCACATATCCCTGAGGACGACTCATACTCATCTCGGTCTAGCTACACGCGACACCGTTATTGATTGCGGTTAACTACTACTACATAAAAACAGATCAATCAAATGGCGCCGTTGCCGGGGATACATGCGTAATTTTTTATTCTTACTATTTGTGTTGAATTCTTATTCGATCTATATCATAATTAAAACAAAACTGCAATTTGTATATTTAACGAATTGTGTGTGAATTTTGCAAGGAGATCTGAAGTCACAGACTTGAGGAAACAGAAAGACAGAGACATTCATCGAGATCCAGAGGAGTACAGAAGGCCACGGAGCAAAAATTCATCAACTGATCCTTCTTCCTTACGGCGGAACCGCGGCACAAGTAGCACATTCGCGGTGGAAGCGCGGCTAAAAGGAGGAGTTAGGGGTCGTAACTTCTCTGGTAAGTTTCTCAACTCTTTCTCTCTCCTCTGAAATCTAATAAAATATCTTTTCTGCAGGATTCTTTGCAAAATTTTGCCGCTCAAAAATCTTTTTGCAAAGTTTTGTAATTGGTTTGTTAATTCATAATTAATATGGATTTTTAAGGGGCAAGACAAAAATTCAGATTAGGTAGGGATTTTATCACCCTTCCTAAGCCCCAAAAATCACAAAACGAGCGTCTGCATCACCCCTACATTAATTTAAAAAATATCTATACAAGACTCTAAGGACTGTCGCGCTCATTAAGGACAAAGGTGTGAGGTTACTAGGCACTATCACAAGACTCAACAAGGCATCAACCATGCCAAAATTAAATTTTTCAAGTGCCGAACAACCTAAAGCGAAGATCTTTGCTAGAGAATTAGGATAAACAATGCAAGTAAACAACTTTACTTCTAAGAGTTTGGGATTACAACCTTTGTAGTCCGTTACTTCGCTTCATAAGCTCCATGTTGAGGTCCCTTCGCTGCGATCATCATGAACTCTGACTCTCGAGAGGCTCCATGAAGAGAATGATGCACCTTACTTGAAGACTTCACTAATCCAAAATGATCTACCTTAAAGAATCTCAAACCCAAGCTCTTGCTTCACTAATCAAGTATTAGTAAAGAAAACACCCTAATCTAAGTGGCTAGAATAGATGAGGATGATGAAGTAGGAATTTTGCTCTCTTTTGTTTTCATATTCTCACTCATTATCATCACTTATCAAAAACCTAGTGAAGGTTTTCATCCAAGAAGAAAGAAGAAGAAGATGAAGCAAATCCTTTTATGATGAATAATGAATTATTGTTGTGATTACAAATCAACCATGAGTTAAGCATGAAGGCTAAACCCATGTAGAGAATAAACTAGGGTAAAGGGTTTGGGTTGGGTTATGAAATATCTACACAAAGAAACAAAGCAAATGACAAAAGTCAAAGCTTCATGAAGCTTCATCCAAGCTTAACCCTAATCCAAACCCTAACCATGTTTAAACTATACAAAGCATGTTGCATTTATAACCCCAACATGTTACAATATTATATATCACTTATATAATATATTTTGTAACAAAAGAAAATAATACAATTAACATATATCACATATACATCAATATATTATCCCGTGAGAAAATGAATCAACAAAGCGAGCTTATATTAGTTAATATAATGTAATATATCTCATATATAATATACATTAAATTATCGAATCAACACTTGATCCGATAACCCGGCTATAATACATATAACCGACTAATATAACATGTACCATTTCATCGAATCAACACTTGATCCGATGACCCGGCTATATCACATATACCCGGCCGATATCACATATCGCGAGAATTGAATATAGTATAACATACTCGTATTATTCTCGGTCCCGCACATATCACATATGTGCTCCTACTCCGTTTTGCCTGAGCCAGGAAACCTCTGTGTAAGACTCTAAAGAATCGTCAATACACCGACAGTATGTGTTGATCATATCAAACACCCACAAGCTGCAAACAGTCAGCTAAATGTAACAGCTACCTAGGTATTGAGCGATCAGAAGATCAACAAGCAAGCCTGTACATTCTCCTGAGAATCCAATCAGTAAAACTCCCGTACAGTCCGGCCTCTTCGTCTGATATGTCGCATATCTTGCCTAGGGGTGATAAACGTCAGACCCCATTAGCTTGATAAGTCGTGTCGATATGAGGTCCATAACATTTTGAGAAACTACTGATAACACTTACCAGTAAATCCCAGCAACCCTGACCAGGGATTTCCAGTTATAGCCAATCGAACACAGCGCAACATCAACTCCTTATACCGGGAGAGACGAAACCCCTCCTATTGCTCATTGCCTCCATGTGATTTGGGACTGTACCCAAAAGCCACCGTTTTGCACGCCCACTTGGACGTGGTATGATGGAAATCAAAGCACAGTGGGAATCACACAAGACTCTACGATGATCTCGGGTCTACAGACTAACCTGTACCAGTGTCACCAGAGAACTGCCATCTGACGTGAGGTATAATACCATCTGGGAGTTCTCGGCGAGTCCGTTCAGTGTACCCAGTCTTTACTGAGCACCCTTATACTGTCTCTGATGTCAAACACCAATGGATATGGGATCATCCATCGCCCATCTGTATGGATCGAGAAGCTATACGTTAGTCTACTCTGGTATATCGATGCCCTGTCTCGATACACCGACGACTAGGAACATTTGAAGGATGTTCTAAGCGACTACACTGTCCCCACTAGTATGATCTGCATCATAGTCCTGGTAGTCAAGTACCCATCCTAAGGGCTTTATCAACATGTAACATAGAGACAATCAGAGTACATGTTAAGATAAAGAGCAACCAGATAGCTTACTATCATGTCGAGCAAGAAAGTCTTTACTATATATGTCCAAGCATCCACTACAATATACATCGTATGTATAGTAATGGCCTCTAGGGTATACATATCACTAACAATCTTCCACTTGCACTAGGGCCATCTGTTGTGGTATCTCATACCCAACAATCAGCTGTGGTTGAAGTATCTCATACTCAACCACCCCTTAAAAGTCTCTATTGGGAAATAGGCCTTTGTGAGTGGATCCGCTGTGTTGTCCTCCGAGTCTACTCTCCTATCCTCGATCTCTCTGGAGATCAACCATCTCCATGATCAGGTGATACTGCCTAAGAATATGTCTGGATCTCAGATGGGACGGGTGTTCCTAGGCCCAAGCCATAACTCCATTGTCACATAATGGAAGGAATGATGTTCATCTCATGAACTTATATACATCCAGACTATATCTTTGGTAGTATCCTTGGTAGTAATGTATCCAGCCTTTATCATCTAGTATGTCACGGTATCTAGCTTGGAACTCTTCCAACATACCGTCCCTCCACTGAGGGTAAAGACAATGCCTGTGACTGACATTCAGTCGACCTTACTACCCTGGAAGCTATCCAGTGATTTTCCCCAGGATCGATTGATACCATCTCACTACATCTAGTGAGAATCCTAACATCCAATTAGATCTATCTCATAGATCCAAAACCCAGGATTTAGGAGGTATCATCTTGATCCTATATGGAGAATCTATATGGTAAGAGGAGATTGACCGAGCGTAGCATAGGAAACTCCTTCCCTATCAAGAGTATATCTTCCATGTACAATACGAGGAACAACACCATACTCCCTACTATCATTTTGTATATACAAGGTCCATCTACCATTTTGATGAAGTCAAACTCTTTGACTACCACATCAAAACAGATGTTCCAACTCCGCGATGCCTGATTTATCCCATAAAACAACTTGCACATGTTTCCGCTGCTCCCACTGTCTACGAAGCTCTTTGGCTGTGTACTTATAGACGCTCTCTTCTAAATCACTATTTAGAAAAGCAGTCATGACACCCAACTGCCAGATAACGTAGTCATGGTATGTAGCAATGGCAAGTAGGATCTGGATGGACTTAAGCATTGCTTTGAAAGTCTCAACTTTTCCAAATACACCAAGTAATCTTCTCAAGATATACTTTCTCCTGATGGGGATTTAACCCTTCAGATAAAGCAACCAAAGTCCATAATTTGTTGGTGTATATGGATTCCATCTCAGATCGCTAAGCATCCAGCCATTCTCACAGAGTCCCCACTCTTGATGGCCTGCTCGAAACTAGTTGGGTCATCATCTCATAATGCAATCCTCGCTCCCACTGTCATAGAGAAACCGAAGCATCTCTCAGGTGGATGAGGAACCCTACCAGATCGGCGGAGAGGCTGAGGTTCGTTGGGACCTATTGAATCCTCCGGTTCTAATCAGCTGCAGTTTGTATAGCTGGAACTCCTTCCAGTTCTACCTCATGAACACCTATTCCTTCACAAGAAATTCCCTTTTTCTCAAAAAGGTGGCATGCCGAGAAATAAAACACCTTTTGTTCCTCGGTTCGATAGAAGATATTCCCTTGCGAATGCTTGGAATATCCAACAAACTTCCACAGAACTGACCTTGCCTCGAGTTTGTCCGGATCATGCATTTAGACATAAGCCGGACAACCCCAAATCTTAACTTACTTAAGAGATGGGCTCTTCCCATACCATATCATATATGGAGTGGTAGGCACCCGATTTGATTTAAACCCTATCCAATAGGTATGCAGCTTCACAAGTGCATAACCCCTAAAAGAAAATAGGCAACTCAGTAGTACTCATCATAGAGCACACCATATCACATAGGGTGCGATTGCTCCACCCTGATGTACCGACGTGCTGTGGTGTATACGGAGGAGTAATGCTGAGAGAGAATCTCATTCTCCTTTAGAATAGTCCAGGAATTCCGTTCTCAAGTATTCTTCTCCCTGATCTCATCAAAGGACATAATACTTATACCCGTTTTTGGGTTTCTACTTCTAACTTATATTCTTTGAATATCTCAAAAGGTTCAGACTTGAGTTTCAATAGGAACATATGTCCGAATCTTGAGAGATAATCAGTGAATGTAATGAAGTACAAAGAACCGGTCCTGGCATGTGTTAGACAGGGGACCTTACATACATCATCATGTATCAATCCCAAGAGTTCACTAACTCTTTCTCTGTTTCCAATAAACAGAGCTGTGATCATCTTATCTTTGTGACATAACTGGCAAGTTTCACAAGATGTAAATTCAAACAGATTTAAATATGCATATCTATGTAATTTAGCTAGTCGGGTCACATTGATATGACCTAGTCTACAATGCCTTAAGAAGGATTTGTTCATTTCTGAACTCTTCCTCTTGTGTGTGTTCTGTACGTTAAGAACTGTAGTTTAATTTAGAACGTCTATGCTTTTAGATAACGTGCCTGAACCGATCAACTCTTGATATAGGAAATGTTCAAAACATTATCCAACAATACAAAATTATATCCTTCTTTAATAAATAAAGAGACTGATATGATGTTTGTATATCAGGTTTGGTATCTAATAACATTCGTTCAGAATCAATGTATTTGGTAATACAGGGTGATAACTGCCAATAGACTTGGCTACAACACTTGCACCATTTTCAACCCTTGAAACTTATCACCCGTTCCCAGTTCTCTACCTTTCTGTAGCCTATGTAACATATTACATATGTGGGATCCTGATCCGGTATCTCATACCCAGGACGTAAAGGATACTGAGAAACAGTTCTCAGTAATGAACACACCTGAAGAAGATGCATCATCATGTACTTTCTTAGTTTGGGCGGCACGGGAATTCTGGTAATCCCATGTTTTCTACTCTGTCTTATAACAATTATAAGTTGGAGCGGGACCAACGTTCCCTAGCGCAGTATAACAAGCGGGTTCGGTCAATACATCCGTATTATTATCTTTATTAAGGCGTGACATGGTCGCTACTTGGAGAGAGAAAGAAGGAAACACTTAGCGTATGCTCTTGCAAGATCAGATTGGTTATTAATATATCTAATCATGATGTCTCCCACTGTTTTAGTCAAATCTTCCTTCAAACCCTAAAAGGAAAGACTAGCCGGGATTAATTACACCCTACAATTTCGCCAATCTTTCAGCCAGGCCAGTGCCTGTACTTTGATGGAGGTTCCCCGTGCTTTCGCACAGACCTAATTAAAATAAACCTCGTTTTCCGAAGGGCATAACCCCGTTGACACTTTTCTAGACACCTACTTGATCGGCTAATTGTAATGTGTAAAACTCTCCCAGGAGTAACTCTGACTGGCAGCGGGTATCGGGATCCAACTATCTCATAGGAGGTATGCAATCTCATTGCAAATTTCAACACTTGAAATTCCAATAATATTTTACCCCTAGCAGCTTTATGACCTTAACATAGTCAACAAATCATAAGTGCTAGTCAAGTTCAACCCGTCATTTCCCGATTTAATTAAACCCACCCGCACGACCCTTAACATAGTCAATAAAGTCGCACGACTACCCTAATCCAATTGCATCATATGCTTATACTGATAAGCACTAATCAGCTACCGCACGCTACGCCTTAACATAGTCAACAAACGTAGCATGAATACTAACTAATACTTATCTGAAATGACGGAGGGCAACGACGGGTTTTTAAGAAAACCCTTTGCGTAATGAACTTGATATCGTTGTAGAATCGAGTGATTTTGAAAAGGAGTGTTTTTTTTGGCTTTTACTAGTTTTGCTAAAGAGATCACTCCCGGTGAAGGGATCGTCGGCTCTTTCCTTATCGAATAAGGTGCAGGATATTTTACAAATACCACTATGCAAAGCAAACACTATAGAATCCATCAAAAGACAAACCGAGTGTGTAGCATCTGCTAGTTTCGCTAAAGAGGTCACTCCCGGTGAAGGGTCTCGGCTTTTTCCTTATCGAATAAGGTGCTGGATATTCTACAAGGAATACCGCTATGCAAAGCAAGAACTAGAGCTACCAATTTTTAAAACAAGTTTCTACAACATCTTTAGGTTTCTTTTATTTCATTAATCTCATTAATGAAGTCCCATTTTATTATGCTTCCCAAGCATCAGATATGAAACGAAATCAACAATATATATAATATATATCTCATATATATAATATGAACATTCGTCTCAGGCAGTAATATGATCTCATCACAGAACATTGCAGCAGAAGAACATATATGTAATATTGGATATACTAGGAGGTCCGTGTTTTAATGCGAGCCAGTATAAAACATGGATTCCACGATCGCAATGAATAACCAATCCCACACCCCTAGACCCCTACGAGAGCGGCAAGCAACCCTACCAATTCTAGAGTTAGGAGACCCGGTCTCGAATCCTCAAGATAGTCTCCCTCTAGACCCTAGAACCCGGTTACTTGTGCTCCCCGCCTTGGGTCTATCCTAATGCGGAAAAGTAAATAATATACAATGGTGACATCATCCTCAACCCGGAAGTGCCCCAATAAAAGAATATTACATACATAGAATTTTACATGAATGAAAATGAAAAACTCTCATCTCACATAAAACCCCCGGCTATTCAAAACACGACGATCCAATATAACATATCACAGCAACACATAATATTACATGTCATCAACGTAAGTAAATATGCGTACCCCAGTTGTCGTTGACATATAGCACCGAAACCGGCGATACACCACATATTACACTTACGGTCGCAGAAAAGAAAATGAAAAACTACAACAATTGGAATCCGCAACCACCTTAGACATCATAAACCCAACGTATCACATACTTTGGATTTCATGCCCAACCAAATGAATTCCTTAGACATCGCAAGCCTAATAATTATAAACCCTGCATTTTAGTCTCAATATCGAAAACACTTTTCAATATCTAGTCAGGCAATTCAATAAGATTCCCGATAACTTGATCGAATGCTCGTCGGAAACTTTAGTAGACGGCCGCACTCCCGATGCCGTCGACGAAGTGCACTAAGGCAGAACACCGCTGCCGCGAGCACCCGATCGGATGCTTTTAGCGACGGGGTTCTCCTACAGTCACTTAGTCGGGGCTATGGGGCGTGGCTATCTATTAAGTTTACCCGGCGAGTATCCGCGTATGCTACGTGATTGCGACGGACTTTTGATCGCATCAAAATCCCGTGGCAACCGATCATTTGAGACTAAACTGCTTGATTTATAACATTCAAACTAGTTATCTCATAACTACATGTGGATTCAAAATATTGTATCACATTCCAGAAAATGTTAGACGATGTTAAACATTCCGATCGAATCAACAAACACCCAAAATTTCCCTTTTTGCTCAACACTTGAACTTAGTTTAAAAGCATTCATCGCATGCCACAGTACCAATGGTCCAGCCGTAGAAGGGTCAAACCAACGCCTCACTTGTGACACCGCTAAACCATCACAAACCTTAGGGTTTAGTGACAGTTTTGACTGTCACAAAATCGAGTTAAGGTTTTGTTCTTCTAGAGGGTCCACCGCTATACTTGCACGATATTTGAAAGTTCTTTAACTAAGGAAAAATCCAACACTTGGAAATTTTCCGGCAGGGGAAAAAGTGAGTTATTGATATCCGTTCGAACTTTTTAACACGTTCTAAATTATCCGAAAAACTAAACGATGTTAAACTTTCCGATCGAATCAACGAGTACAAAAGATCTCCAGAAAACTCAACACTTGAGTAATATTAAAAATTCCCAGAAGCATGATGTAATACCTACGGATAAGCTGTTGAAGTACGATCCCTCAATCCTCATGTTCTGCCGCGGAACCGTCGCCAATAGCTAAGTTTGGCCGCGTATCCTCGACGGCTTGATGGATTCAGTGAGTCGTACTTCACAGATATCCCTAGAATCACCTGCTTAATTTTCTGAGTATTTTTAATATGGAAAAAACCATTTTTTAAAAAAATTTCCAGAGAGGGGGTCAAATATGATGTTTCGGGGTTCGATCGGACTTTTAACTTCGCCTACACGACGCCTAATGCTCTAGCTTGGCTCTGATACCACTGTAAGGTTACCAGGCACTATCACAAGGCTCAACAAGGCATCAAACATGCCAAAATTAAATTTTTCAAGTGCCGAACAACCTAAAGCGAGGATCTTTGCTAGAGAATTAGGGTAAACAATGCAAATAAACAACTTTACTTCTAAGAGTTTGGGATTATAACCTTTGTAGTCCGTTCCTTCGCTTCATAAGCTCTGTGTTGACGTCCCTTCGCTGCGATCATCATGAACTCTGACTCTCTAGTGGCTCCATGAAGAGAATGATGCACCTTACTTGAAGACTTCACTAATCCAAGATGATCTACCTTGAAGAATCTCAAACCCAAGCTCTTGCTTCACTAATCAAGTATTAGTAAAGCAAATACCCTAATCTAAGTGGATAGAATAGATTAGGATGATGAAGTAGGAATTTTGCTCTCTTTTGTTTTCATATTCTCACTCATTATCATCACTTATCAAAAACCTAGTGAAGGTTTTCATCCAAGAAGAAAGAAGAAGAAGATGAAGCAAATCCTTTTGTGATGAATAATGAATTATTGTTGTGGTTACAAATCAACCATGAGTTAAGAATGAAGGCTTAACCCTTGTAGAGAATAAACTAGGGTAAAGGGTTTGGGTTGGGTTAAGAAATATCTACACAAAGAAACAAAGCAAATGACAAAAGTCAAAGCTTCATGAAGCTTCATAGAAGCTTCATCCAAGCTTTACCCTAATCCAAACCCTAACCATGTTTAAACTCTACAAAGCATGTTGCATTTGTAATCCTAACATGTTACAATATTATATATCACATATATAATATATTTTGTAGCAAAAGAAAATAATACAATTAACATATATCACATATAAATCAATGTATTATCCCGTGAGAAAATAAATCAATAAAGTGAGCTTATATTAGTTAATGTAATGTAATATATCTCATATATAATATACATTAAATTATCGAATCAACACTTGTTCCGATAACCCGGCTATAATAAATATAATCGACTAATATAACATGTACCATTTCATCGAATCAACACTTGATCCGATGACCCGGCTATATCACATAAACCCGGCCGATATCACATATCACGAGAATTGAATACAGTATCACATACTCGTATTATTCTTGGTCCCGTACATATCACATATGTGCTCCTACTCCGTTTTGCCTGAGCCAGGAAACCTCTGTGTAGGACTCTAAAGAATCGTCAATACGCCGGCAGTATGTGATGATCATATCAAACACCCACAAGCTGCAAGCGGTCAGCTAAACATAATAGCTACCCAGGTATTGAGTGATCAGAAGATCAACAAGCAAGCTTGTACATTCTCCTGCGAATCCAATCAGTAACACTCCCGTACAGTCTGGTCTCTTCGTCTGATATGTCGCATATCTCGCCTAAGGGTGGTAAACGTCAAACCCCATTAGCTTGATAAGTCGTGTCGATATAAGGTCCATAACATTTCGAGAAACTACTGATAACACTTACCAGTAAATCTCAGCAACCCTGGCCAGGGATTTCTAGTTATAGCCATTCGAACACAGTGCAACATCAACTCCCTATACCGGGAGAGACGAAACCCCTCCTATCGCTCTTTGCCTCCATGTGATTCGGGACTGTACCCAAAAGCCACCGTTTTGCATGCCTCTTGGACGTGGTATGATGGATATCAAAGTACAGTGGGAATCACACAAGACTCTATGACGATCTTGGGTCTACAAACTAACATTTACAAGTGTCACCAGAGAACTGCCATCTGACGTGAGGTATAATACAATCTGGGAGTTCTCGTCCAGCCCGTTCAGTGTACCCAGTCTTTACTGAGCACCCTTATACTGTCTCTGATGTCAAACACCAATGTATATGGGATCATCCATCACCCATTTGTATGGGTCGAGAAGCTATATGCTAGTCTACTCTGGTATATCGATGCCATGTCTCGATACACCTACGACTAGGAACATTTGAAGGATGTACTAAGCGACTACACTGTCCCCACTATTATGATCTGCATCATAGTCCTGATAGTCAAGTACTCATCCTAAGGGCTTTATCAACATGTAACATAGAGAAAATCAGAGTACATGTTAAGATAAAGAGCAACCAGATAGCATACTATCATGTCGAGCAAGAAAGTCCTCACTATATATGTCCAAGCATCCACTACAATATACATCGTATGTACAGTAATGGCCTCTAGGGCATACATATCACTAACAAAAGGAAGGTTGTGAGTAATTTATCGCTTATCTGCATTACTTTTGTGGTGCCTAGGCAACTGTGTCGAAGGCAAGTGGTTATTTAATTAAGGCCCGCTATTTTCGGTGATTCGTATAGTGGATACCTCCCACTTACCTGGCCACAAGAGTAGTAAAGAGGTGGTAGAGGATTGATCCTACGGCTTGTCCTTTAGAAGTCTAGGAGCGGTCTAGAGACTTGACCTAGGTAACCTTAGTTCTAGGTTTGTTTGTGCATTTTTGTGTGATTTGTCTCAAGTCCGACACATTTTTCAAAACAAACCAATTTTAAATAACACACACGCTTCTACTTGCACTAAAGCCACTTAGTGCATGCTCGGCTGCACACGGGATTCTAGTGCCCGTCTTGTCCGCGTTCCTGCTATCGACTCCGAAATCGGTGCTTCTTCATCTTCTTTTTCCCCCACCATCCACCACATCGACCGAGATGGACGGTTCTCGATCAAATTATAATACCACCCTGCCACCGCCCGTAGGTGAGCAGAATCCACCGCGCATCTCTCTCCAAGAGAGATGTTATCCTATCCGTGGTCCACTTCCTACCTGTCTATCCATTCCACGAGCCAACGGGGATAATTTTGAAATTAAACCCCACTACATCAATCTTTTACCAAAATTTCACGGTCTCGAGTCCGAAGACGCATACGTTATTATTACCAAATTTGAAAACGTATGTGCTATGATGGGTATTTCACAGCTTTCTGTGGATGCTATGAGATTACGTCTTCTCCCATTCACTTTGTGCGATTTAGCCGAGAAGTGGATTTATAACACAGCCGCACATTCTATTTCAAACTGGAATGAATTCTTCGTAGCTTTCCTTAAGAAATTCTACCCCAATCATAAAACAGCGCGAGTCCGTAGCGAAATAAATCAATTTACCCAGCTTCCCAATGAACCATTTTCGAAGTGTTTTGAACGCTTCAAGGATATGTTAGTTCAATGTCCTCATCACGGAATCCCTAGATGGGATCTGTGCAGAATCGTATATGAGGTCATTAATCCTAAAACAAAACAGATACTTGAATCCATGTGTCAAGGCACCTTCGTGTCAAGGCACTTTCGTGTCTAAAGATGATAGCGAAGCCTAGAGATTTTTAGAAGATTTCGCTGAAAAAACTTTACAGTGGGAGAGTGTAAACCAACCATCGTCTAGGGGCGGTATCCATCAACGGGATGTTTCCATAGGAGTTAGAGCTGAAATGGCAGCAATGCAAAAGAAACTCGAAGCTATGGAACATAAATTTTTAGCAGCCTCCCTAAATCAGATACTACTCTCCAAAACTGTCTGTGGATGCTGTTCTGATCCATCACATCTTACGGAAGAATGTCCTTTGAATTCTCCGTTTCAAGGTCAAGAGCACGCTAATGCTGCTTTCCAGCAAAGACCTACAAACGATCGGTATTCTTCCACCTATAATCAGGGTTGGAGGAATCACCCTAACTTTTCTTGGAACCAACAACAAACTCAAAACACGGTTCCAAACCAAAATAATTTCCAAAGGGGTCCTCCACAACAACAGCAACCACTACAATTGACTCAGCACCCCTATCAATCACAAAATTTTCAAAATCCGGTCAACACTTCTGCACCGTATAATTCTTTGCAATTGACTGGTACTGATGACTCCTCTTCACTCGCACAAACCATGAATTTGATTCTGAAAAATTTCATGCAAGTTTCGGCTGAGGTCAAGTCTTCTGTCGATGATATAAAGAAAAACTCCGCCTCCCATGCTGAGAGTATAAAATCGATGGAAGCACAAATTGCTCGATTAAATGCTGAGATGAGTGCTTGAGAGAAAGGGAAACTTCTGTCTCAACCTCTACCAAATCCTGGGCATTCACAACACTACAATGTGAATGCCATTACAACGTTGAGATCTGGAAGAGTGCTGAATAATCAAGTAGGTGAAGAGATTGATAATAACGATGAATCAATCGATGATACCCCGGCTGAGACTTTTCCTTCCACTTCTACTTATACTTCTGACCCCAGTTCGTCTACCCCACCGCTTTCTTCCAAGCCTATTCTCCGTTTTCCCCAAGGATCGAACCCTCAGCACACTTCTTCTAGTCCACCAAAGACGATCCCCACTTCTATTCTGGGATCAGTTCCACACACACCACCTTCTCCAATGTTGGACCCAGCTATTATTGCCAAAGCTCCTTATCCGAATCGGTTAAGGGGTAACAAATCGAGTCCACATATGGAGAAGATTACTGAAATCTTTAAACAGGTTAACATCAATATCCCTCTCCTAGATGCTATACAATAAGTCCCGGCTTATGCAAAAATTCTCAAGGACTTGTGCACTAGGAAGAGGAAGACTCAAGTGCCAAAAAAGGTGTTCATATCGAGTACTGTAAACACAGCTTTTCCCCAACAATTACCAATGAAACGTAAGGACCCTGGCTATCCTACAATTTCTATTTCTATTGGGGGTAAAAATATTAACCGTGCTCTACTTGACCTTGGCGCAAGTGTTAACCTGCTTCCTTACTCAATTTATGAGCAGTTAGGGATCGGAGAGTTAAAGCCCTCGAACACAACTCTCCAGATGGCCGACCGATCAATCACCAAACCTAGGGGTGAGCTTGAGGATGTATTAATAAAAGTCGGGGAATTTGTATTCCCTATGGACTTTATTGTTCTCGATACACAGCCTGTAGCAAACCCACGGAACCAAATTCCGGTGATTCTCGGTCGACCCATTTTGGCCACTTCCAATGCTGTAATCAACTGTCGCAATGGCTCTATGACCCTATCCTTCGGGAAGATGTCAATAGAGCTTAACATTTACAAGTTGGGAAATGTACCCTCCGAACCTTCTGCTCAAGCATGTTCTGTCGAATTAATGGATGTCGACAGCAGTGAATTTGATCAGCTTCATGATACTGATCTAGACTCATTTCATATGTTGTTGTTTGACCCAACTATGTATTATACACATACGGACTCTTCCATTTAGTTGTCCGGGTCAACATCTAATACTGATTATGAACCTTTCATGGAGTCTGACGATCACCCCGTCTTTTCTGATGAGATTATTCTTCAGGGTATCGATGAAAGCTTTGAGGAAATTTTCGCTGATGAACTCTCATATTTAAAAGACACGGGTGTTGAGATGAATCAACTCCAAGATAAAGAAATTGAACCTCCACCCCTTCTTCTGGACAATCACAAGAATGCGAGTAATCCATCATCACTATCATTATGTCGTCTCTCCAAATTGAGACGCAATTCTTTTCTTTTACACCACTTATCTCTTCCCCACTTCTTCCTGACTCCATACAACATGTTCTTCCACCAACCGGTGCGTTTCACCAATAAATTCTTCGAATGGTTGTTGTTGACTTTTGGTCTTTGCAAACCTTAGCATTGACCAATAACTTTGACCCTCTCTTGTGATTTTAAATGCTTAATATTGTTTAACTCAAGTTTGGAGGGGGGAATATTTTGGCTCTTGAAAGAAAATAATTTTTACTAAATTGTGAGCCAAAAATAAGTTTGGGGGAGAATTTCACTTTCATTATTTCTTGTCCCCTTTGATAACTTTTCCTCCCAAGTCTACATATTTTGAGATTTAAAAGATGCAACAATGAGGACACTGCTGCAAATAGATTTGGGGGAGGTTTGTGCTTATTTACACAATACTCTGCATTATACTATATATAAGCACAAATTTTTTTTATAATAAAAGAGTAGAAAGTGAAAAATTATATATGAAAGATAGGAATAGTTTAAGAAAAACAAAAAAGTTAGAAGTTTTCTTAAATGAAACTAGTAATAAGTAGTTATGAGCTGTTGTCCCAAGGGATAGTAAGATGAAGGAAATTGCTAATCTGAGGATAAAAATAAGTCTGAAAAATAGTCCCTATTCTTAAGACCAAACATTTGAACGTTGATACCCTACTACGCGCACTTACACACATCTTGAAACTTGGGATAGTAGAGGATACCTTGAAATGCTCTTGTCTAAAAGCCTTAGTATGAAGGAAAATAAAATAAAATATAAGTGGTGAAGAAAGAAAAAAATGAACACTGGTTTTGTAATTACCAAGGCAGTATAAAAAAAATATAGCGAGGGTGCTTTATCACCTAGTGCCTTAGACCAGTTGGTTTGGGAGCCACTTCTAAGCCTTAGGTGTTGCAAGACGAGGAATTACACCTTAATGAGCAAGCACATTTTGTAATCGGTCGGTTAGTACCTCATGAAGTATTAACGGTCGCATGAAGAATGTGTGAGCAATTTCATCTAGAATTCACCAACAAAAAAAAGTACTTTGGAAAATGGACAAGAGTATGATAGCTTGAATTGAATTCTCTAAGTGTCGGGATGTCTTTTACACACACGTAGGGGTATATGATCAATATTTGGAAGAAAGATAAGGAGGAAGACTAAAGGCGATGTTTTATTGAGGGATGATGTGATTTCTAACATCTTTTCACGACCATTAAGATAGGGCTCATGACAACCGAAAAGCTGGTATAGTTGGAAACTCTTATTTTCAAGTTCTTTATTTTATAGTTCAAATCTTTGTATGTAACTTTCACTATCTTTCTTTTATTATAGGATTTTATGGGTGTAATCCGCTGAAAACTCTCAGGAGACAACACTCCTCCTACTAGGGACACCTAGGGGTTTAACGGCTTATTGCACGTGCTCAGTGCAATCGTGTTGCCTACGAAAGTGTACTTAGCTTTCTCCTTTCTTTTTCTCCTTCTCTTGAATAAACTAGTTTGCTCGGGACGATCAAAGATAAGTTTGGAGGTATTTGTTCAGTTGATAAAACTGCACATTTAATATGACATTTTTCCTACTATTTCTATATAATAAAGGTGTTTATTATAATATATGATACATATGAGGGTTTATTTGTAAAATACTATTTTCATGTGTTTATATATTATAATTAACATTATGTAGGAAAAGGTAAGCATATAATACCCATGTAACATTTGGCCCATTTAAATATGCTTACCTTATTAAATACCTTTGACCAATTCTTAATGGTTAAGTTAATATCTCAATAAAACAAACTCTACTAATATTATTTGTTGAGTTATTGTGCAGAATTTTCAGGACTGAAATCAAGGAAATCAAAGTTGGGGAAACAAACCTGCCTAATTAAGAAAGTAAACTAAAAAAATCAATTCTGGAAGTAATGAAAAGAAGATTTTCAGTTTCCAGAGATGTGAAAAGATCACCACGTGTCATCAAGATAAAGCCCCAGAAAAACAATGTGACGATCCCCCTACTTGGCCGCGGAACCGCGGCCAAACCCACCTATTGGCCGCGGTTCCGCCGCGTGTTGGACGAGTTGGGAGTTGAGATTTGTTCTGTTAGGATCTTAACCACTGGTTTCCAAATTAGGAAACTAGGGTTCTGGCTCTGGGACTATAAATAAGGACCGAGAGCCTCTTGGAAAAATCATCACACCGACGCGATCATAAAGTCTACGACGGCTCAAGAATCCTGGTTGATCATCAACAGTTCATCTACCTCCTTAGAAAAGATCGAGAAGCAAACTAGCATTTTGTAATAATTTTCTAAGGAAACAAAGTATAATTGATCTTGTTGATTAATAAAGGTAGTTTTATTCTATTGCATTTTATTTTCTTCATAATTTCTATCTTTTCTTTTCCCAATATGAGCGAGTAATTCTTTGCTTGTTAGGGTTCGTAGGATTAGGGTAGATTAATGGATGATGAAGATCCTTAAACTCTTTTTACGTCTTATAAAGTTTATAAAATTTATCAAAAGAATAGTTAACATCCTAATCGGGCGCGCTATCAATTCATTGATATTCATGACCACGATTAGAGATTAGATTAACAATTGTTTTGGTAAAGGCTAGACATGAACGAAGATCCATGTCAAGATAGGGGTTAAGAGTGGGAACCCTTTTCCCTCCATAAACCCTAATCTACATGCATCACTTTCGATCTAGTTTTAAATCTATTAAATGATAAAAAGTGTAATCTTTAATTAATCATCCATGACTACTAAATCTTAACGAACCCTACAAGCCCTCTTCTACTATAAAACCTACATCCGTAGTTAATCTAGATCTATATTCTACATCCGTGTTTAACGTAGATCTAGATTCTATAACTATTCTTCACTATTCTCTATTCCACTATTCTTCCTCTTTTTCAACACGTCTAAACTAAGATTGAAATATTCCGCATATCCCTGAGGATGACCCGTACTCATCTCAGTCTAGCTACACGCGGCACCGTTATTGGTTGTGGTTAACTACTACTACATAAAAACAGATCAATCAGAGATGTTAGAAATCTCATCTGCCATGGCCATTAACTTATGGTATTGGCCAATCGGGCACAGCGTGACATCAACTCCCAATACCGGAAAAGACGAATCCCTTTTATCACTCACTGCCTCCAAGTGCTTCCGGACTGCACCCAACTACTACCTGTTTGCATGACTCTTTAAAGCCATGGTAAGGTAGTAATCAAAGTATAGTAGGAACATACTTGAGACAAATGATGATGTCAGGTCAACGGACTACCTGCACTCATGCCATCAGGGAACTGCTGTCACGCCCCGTTTCCCAGTATACGGGGAGAGGACGTGACGAGGCCGCTACGTATTTACTCATAAGTAAATACGCTAAGCGTAACTAAGCAATATAAAAAAAATATACACAAGAAACAAATGTAATGAACATTAACTTTATTTATTAACATTCTTTTACAGTAAATGGAAAAATAAATACATCTGAATGAAAACAATCTCTAAACAGTGGCATAACAGAAATGGAAAGTACTGAAATAAAATGTGTATAATGAATCTAAAGCTCTGGGTCGTAGGGTAGCTGGTCCAAGTCCTCGCTGGTGGGCTCGATCTCCTAAAGGTCCAGATCACCTGACAACATTCCAACGAAGAAAAAGAAGGAATGTCATCAGCGAACAATTGCTCGGTAAGTCCCAAAGATAAGGGAGAAATAGAATAGACGCAGAGAGAGAGTGTGTAGTTTTTAAAGTTGTATTATTATTGTTAACGCTGTTGTTTGTAGCTTCGTACAGAAGAGGCCAGTGTATACGAGAAGAGTCTCAGTAGACCAGAGACTAAGGTGAACGGAATGTACAAGGAACCGTTTATGCCACGGTACAACAGCAAATGAATTCAGGTTAGGTGTCTTAAATCTTGCAGTCTCATGC
The DNA here is from genome assembly GCA_030015575.1 of Agapanthus africanus. Taxonomy (NCBI): domain Eukaryota; kingdom Viridiplantae; phylum Streptophyta; class Magnoliopsida; order Asparagales; family Amaryllidaceae; genus Agapanthus; species Agapanthus africanus. Next base: position 114,092,786 of record CM057340.1, on the reverse strand, counting down.
CACTTCTAACACCTTATGTACCAATCTACCCCATAAAACCCCGCGATATCTTAATTGTATTGTTTGTATTGTATTGTAAATTGTAATGTCTTGTATAGATGAATGACTTGCCGAAACCATGATATCAGTAAATGGATGTAACTGGAGAATCATGTAGATGGAAGTATATCAATGGTTCAGTTCAGTCAATATAGATTGATTAGATTGAACAGATTGAATATCTGGATTCATATTGAATTGCAGTTTTGTAATTTTATACTTGAATCATATTCAAGTCAGATTGATTATATTGAGACTCAGTCTGAGTCAGACAATTAGAAAAGAAATTGAATCCTGAATTAGGTTTTGGTGTTATCGGTAACCGCTGCACATGGATGGCAGGAGTTGTGTTTTTTTCAAAGACGATTACCGTGTTGATAACACCATTTGTTAAGTTATCTAACTTAAATAGGCAAGCACCCATATTTCCGGCTCCCTGAGTCTCAAGAGACTGGTTCCGCTTGAACCTATATTTACTAGGATTCTTATTGTAATTTATATAACTTGAGGGGGTTTTATGTAAAAATAATTTTGTATAGTTTTCAAAATATAACTCAAATATTTAATTATCGTCTTTATGTACATACAACAATTTAATGATCAAGATAAATATGTAGACATGTTCAAATAGCATGAAATGAGTCAAGTATATTATTCAAGTAACGACCATAAACAATGCCGTTAAGAAGTGTTGTGTACGACTAATCAATCAATTCAATCAATTTCTGAATATAAACAAAAATATAGATCTAAGTGTTGTGCACATGTGAGATCCAGTCGCGCCTAAATACGACTACTGGTTTGGGAGATATACTCATTTTTGTTTTGTCGCATGGAACAGATCAGAATCTGTCCAGCACCATCGCATATTTTTAAAACACAGTTTGAGTTAATTTTCATCAGGTTTCAGGTTACGATAATTATTATAAAATTGTAGTTCTTTCGATATACTTATCCAAAACACTAATATTTGCACGATTTGAATTTCTGAAACTCTAGTTATAATCATTTTAATATCAACGTTTAAAACAGAAATTCAGATTTCTGGACAGCAACTATATGTTATATTGCAAATCCGATATCGGATTATTTTATCCATTTCTAAGTAATCTAATATACAGAAAATTATAGCTTTATCAATTATACATCTACACATCTAAATTTTTTCACGAACGGATATCAGGATTTCGAGTTATGTCCTATTTAAAAACAGTGTGCGAATCAGGACATATTCTGTCCAGATTCGTCGCTTAATATTGTAACACAGTTTTCTATATTTTACATCGGTTTACAGTATAAACTTAAAACTAAGAAAATCTATATATTTCAATTTAGATATCAAAAACACCTGATTTAGTTCAATTTGGACACCGGTATACCAAGTTATGTGTCCTAGAAGATGACCGATAATTGCAGTTTTCTGTTTTACGAACAGTGAATAAAAACGATATAATTTCTAAACCGTTAAGCGATTCGATCTAAAAATTTTACAGCGTGTACAGAAAAATATATTCTATCATATGTATATTTCCTAAAATTTCCAGAAGTAAAATTTTTTTTCTAAACTTTATTTTAAAGGTAAAGGTATTGATATATATGCTAAAATTGGCAAAAAGATTAACTAGTATTTTTTTATGCAAGCTTCTCCTTTTCTTTTAATAAGCAAACCGATTCCATGAGATATCGTAGATATATTGTGGCATGAAATTTATGTTCTCACAACTCATAATAAACATACATAGTCATGAACAAAGAATTGAAAACACTTTAATTTGAACAAGAGATAATAAGGTATTATTAAAACATATAGAACCATATATATCTAAACTTATATATATGTATATGTTTATGTTTATCTTCTCTTATGGATTATGATATGAAAAGAATAGCGTGTTCACGAGGTATGACAAGAGGAGAATAAAGAGTTGGAGGGGGAGAGAGAGAAGAGACTTACATGCACAAGCCGGTATTGTCACCGGGCTTGTCTATCTGCCGATAGCTTCGCGTTACTAGCGAGACCTTCTTGAAACTTCTTTGTGTTCTTATTCTAGGACTCTAGGTGAAGAGGGAGAAGTGAGAGATAGAAAAATGTGAGGAAGAAAAAGAAAGAGGAGGATAAATAAAGATTGTGTAATGGTGAATTATCTATCATAATATATGCATTCAACATGGGAATTAAAAAAGAAATGAAAGGTCACCATTCATTTTGGAAATGAAAGGTCTTATTTGTAGGTTATGAAAAGAATAAAAAATGATAAAAAATAATTGCAAGAATGGAAATTTGAACATGTGACTTATGGAATAACAATGTAAGGACTTAACCAATAAGCTACAAGGTTGTTCATGCACATATTTAATTAGAATTAAATATATGTTGTTGCTTGAAAATAAAGTGGGCTTTTGGGCTCATAGTTTTATAAAAGAAAATAAAAATGAGATTGGATTTGGGTTATGGGCTGGGTCAGGTCTTGCGTTTAATTTGAAATAGGTTAAGATTTAGTTTAAAGAATTAGGTTTGGAAAAAAATAGATGGAATAATAAAATAATATATATATATATAATAGAAAACAAAATTACGGAAAAATACTATGAATAAATAAATAAAATATTTTACTAAAGAAAGAAAACACGATGGTATAGTAATATTGGGATCGTTACAACTGCTATCTGACGATTTGTATAATACCAACTAGTATGTTCCCGGCAAGTCTGTCCAGTGTAACTCATAACTCAATAAGCACATGTATACAATCTTTGGTGGCTAACTTGTTGGGTATAGTGCCCTCAAGTCAATTATTAAATCGCAGGAACGCGATTGTGATAATTGAGGGAGGACCTATACCGGTAGAACAGTCTTACTCGAGATGATAGTATGCTATCTGGTTTGTCTTTATCATCATGTACAGCATTAGGTGGCATTACAGATCACTATTACATATTGATAGAGCCCATAGAATTCTTGCTTGACTACCAGCATTATGATGGCGATCATATACATGGGAGCTGGGTGGTCTATAAGAACATCCTTAAATGTCCCTAGTCATGGGAGTACCGAAACTGGGCATCGATACTCCAGAGTAGACTAGTGTATACTTATCGAGACACCGACGATGGGTGATGGACGGTCTCACAAGCTATTGGTATCAGTTAGTCACCTAAGATAGTATACAGGTGCTCATTGGGTTATGAGTACACTGGACGGACTCGCCGGGAACATGCTAGTTGGTATTATACCTATTGTCAGATAGCAGTTCCCAGGTGACATGAGTACAGGTTAGTCTGTCGACTTGAGATCGTCATTTGCCTTGTGTGAGTTCCCACTGTGCTTTGATTACTACCCTACCACGGCTCAAAGGAGTCATGCAAACAGGTTTTAGTTGGGTACAGTCTCGAGCCATATGGAGGCAGAGAGCGGATCGTCGGGGATTCGTCTCTCCCGGCATTGGGGGTTGATGTCGTGTTGTGCACGGGTGGCCATCACCAGAAATCCACAGCCGAGGTGGACGAGAATTACTGATTTGGATCAGTAGTTTCTTAGTGGGTGATGGGCTTCATACCGACATGAAATGTCGCGTTATTAGGGGTCTGAATTTATCCACCCCCTAGACTCGATATGCGATGCTCTTAGATGAACAGACCGGACTGTATGGAGATTTTCACGGACAGGCTCTGTAGGGGTTTGGATGAGATTGCTCGCCAGCCTTCCTTTCGCTCAATACCTGGGTAGCCGTTACGTACAGCTAGTGCCGCTGACGTGCTTATAGTTAAACCCACAGCCAGTGTATTGACGAGTCTTTAGAGTCCCACTCAGAGGGTTTCCCTGGTTCTGGCGAAATGATGTAGTAGCCGTATTGGATACGTGCAGGGTTCCGATCAATTGATTGTACTATATACCCGGACTTTCGATTGGACAGTTGATAATACTGGCCGGCTTGGGTTTGAGCCGATTTATTAAATCAGGTATTGATTTAATAATTTACATATATATATTTCGATATGTATATTCAAGTATTATGTTCTTTGTGTTATTCTATCTCTTTGGGTATTCATATTTCGGTACGAAAATAGGTATGTATATACAGCAGAATATAATCCGTACTTTTTCCGAAAAATATTCTAGAAGGTGGACACCTCATTTTAGGGTTTGACCATTTATTTAATTGGATAAATGAGGTGGAAAAAACTTGATGGGAGTATGGTGAGGACCATGCTTGCATAGTGTGCACAAATGAATTCTTAATTCATTTGTGCATACTATTCAAGTATGGGCACATTTTAAAAAGAAAAGAAATGTTTTTACAAAACCAAGCATGAGATTTTCTCTCTCATCGAGACTTCATTATATTTGAGATGGTTCATTCTTGAGCTCTCATCTCTCCTCACCATTGGCTTCACTCTCTTGAGTTTCTTTAGTTCTTCCACCTTCATCTTCCACCTTCTTTCAACCATCTCATGTGTTGAGAATCATGAGAGGAGATGAGATGAGATAGGTAAACTCTTAGTTCACCCACTATATCCTAAGCATTCTAGACTAGCATCCTAGAATTCCTAGTTGCTTTACTTGCATTCATTATGTGGAGCTAGAGCCATGACTACATCCCTCAGGTGGATCATCTTCGACGGAGGAAGACCGACGACCAAGTTCATTCGAGCACGCCTTAAGGAGCTTAGGAAGGTGATGGAAGACCGAAGGACATGGTTCTTTTGGTATAACCACTTCTAACCCTTTAGTTTAGCTCTTTTAGTTTGCTAGTATAGGTTTATGGTTTAGATCTTGGGCGGATTTTGTTTGAGCCAAAATTTTTAAACGCCAGTTTTTGTTCCGCATCAACCACGGTAGATGGCCAGGGCGCCGGCGAAACCCTGCAATGGTATCAGAGCCACCCATAAACCAATACTAGCTTGTTTGCACAAAGTTAGAATATTGATCGACCAAATTTTCCGAATCGTTTTTCTATTTTCATGTGCTTGCTGCCGATTTTGAAAAGTGTTCAAAAAATCTTTCTATATATCTTAAAAATCCATGTAGGCATACTTAAGGCACCACAAGAAATTTGTGGACAAGACCCCACTAAATAGCCGCGGTTCCGCGGCAATACATGCACATTGGCCGTGGAAGCGCGGCGGATTTGTGGGCGTTTTGCTCCAAATTTCTTCTGGCACTCTCTGACATGGAAATTTGATTTTTGGTATATTTAGTTTTGGCCTAGATTTGTTTAATGTGTTGTTTTGCATTTGGGGCCAATTTGGCAAAGTTTTAATCGATCAAAATTTTAAAATGTATGATTATCAGTAGATGTGATGATATCTGTGACCGTGAATATTATTGAGTGGTACAACCCGACTAGTTGCTATATATTCAATTAGACGGGTTTGCAATCGTGATATTCACGTTGATGTTCTGAGTTGTGCTGATATTGTGGTTGGACTGTTGTGGTGGATAGCCAGTGGTGCAATGATAGTTGTACAGTTCAGATTCATTCGTATATTTGTTATTGCGGGGCGAGCGTCCGACATGTGGACTGCCGTCTCTGCCAGATTATATATTCTTTTATTGGGGCACGACCGGGTTGAGGTCGATGTCGACATTGTATATATCTTTTCTTTTCTGTACTAGGATTACCCCACGGTGGAGTGCACGAATAGCCGGGTTCTAGAGGGCAATAAGCACGCATCTCATGGCATTGAAACGGAGGGGGCTTCACTCTAGAATTGGCGGGTTATTTGCCGCACTCGTAGGGGGTATAGGTGACCCACGGAGGGGCGCTCAAGTTACTGGATTCCGTGAAGTGCTGGGTGGCCCATTCACGTTGTTGATTGGGGTTGCCTTACTTCTGGGATTGGCAGGTAACTTGCCGCGCTCGTAGGGGTCCAGGTTTTCATTGCACGGGCTATCCACACGACCAGGAACATCGGGTCTCATTTGCGGCTCAAATGAAACCCGAGGCTCCAAGATTATCCACCATTCTATGTTGCTGGTTGAGATTCTGTGATGTTGCTTATATCATGCATGAGACGAATGTTATATATATTTATATATATACTAATAGATGTTGTATATATTTTGCACCCGCGCTAGTCCAGCCCCCGCTCTGTCGTTAGTTAAGTAACCTAACGGGTGATGACGGGGCCCAATGGCGAATGCGGATGGCATATACGTACATTTTATTTTCGTTCCTTTTCTGTGGTGTGATATGGATTAATTGACGGGACTGCGTTGATTCTGATTAACGCAATAAAAAATAAACCTATTTGATGTTGTTGGAACCAATTTTGAAAAACTGTTGTTGTAAGACGTTTTCTTTTGGTTTGCACAGTGGTATTTGGTTCAGAATATCTAACACCTCATTCGACGAGTCAAGAGCCGAGATCCCTTCATCGGGAGTGACCTCTTGAGAGAAATTTTGCGTATTTGTGATAACTGCTCTATAGTCGATTCTTTTGCTTTGCATCGTGGTATACAGTTTAGAATATCCTGCACCTCATTCGATGAGGAAAGAGCCAAGATCCCCTCACAGGGAGTGACCTCTTTAGCAAAAGTTTGTGCTACTATATATTTGTAAAACCACTCGGTTCCTTCAACGAGATCAAGTTCATTACGTTAAAGGTTTTCGCCAAAAACTAGCCGTAGCCCTCCGTCATTTCCTATGAGTAGTGTTTAGTATTCGTGCTGCGTTTGTTGTCTCCGTTAAGGCGTAGCGTACGGTAGCTAAGCGGTGCTTGTTTCTAGCATATTATGCGATTGGTTAGGATAGTCGTGCGGCCTTGTTGACTCCGTCAATGGCTCATGCGGGTGGGTTTAATTCAATCAAGATAATGACGGGTTGAACTTGACTGTGACTCTTTGATTTGTTGACTTCGTCAAGGTCACTTGGGTCCTAGGGGTAAAAACCACATCAGGAGTTTTAAACATACAGGAAACTTGACAGGCATGCGCATACTTTCTGGAGTGTGGTGACTTGAGTGGCTTCCATCAAGTTATCATGCGATGATAGTTGGATCCCGATTCCTACTGATGAGTATGTGTTACTCCTCGAGTGATTTTAGATGATCCCGACTAATCTCCTTTTAGGGTTTGAGGGAAAATTCGAGGAAACAGTGGGAGCTATCCAGATTAGATAAAGTGATTAACCAATCTAATCTAGATTAGAGTGCATGCTGAGTGTTTCTTTTCTCTCTCTCACTCTCTCTTTGGCAGCGACCATGACCCGACCCAAAACTAAAACTCATGAACCAAGTTAACTGAACCTTCTTAAAACACTTTAGCTTTTGGATTGTCATAGTCACATAACTCATTGCCGCTCCTACTTTTCCTTTGCATTTCTCCGAAATATTCTGTATCACTACGAAGATCCACATTTATTGGGTATGCCATCATATAGTTACATACGAACTCGATGAAACTTGTTTCAGTTCGAGGATGGTTTTCGGTTCTAGAGAAATTGAATAAGATTATTCGGTTGTCTTTTCCCTTTACCTTCTCTCAGGTTGCGAGAGCTCCTGGTATCAGGAGAGTATACCTATTATGCTTATTGGATAATCTTCTTCCAAACCTTAGGCAGGTGCCGAAGGATAGGGAAGGAAGAAAACCAATTATCCTAAATATTGTGTATAGATGGTAATAAGTAAAGACATATAAAGGGATAAGAGTGAGGGCAAAAGAAATTGCGACTGCTATCATTCATGACGAAAACGCGTATACCCCTACCACTCCTACTTCACCTTTGCTTTTCTCCGGAACACTCCGTATCACTACGAAGATCCACATTTCTTGGATATGCCATCGTATAGTTACATACGAACTCGAAGGAACTTGTTCCAGTTCGAGGATGGTTTCTGGTTCTGGAGAAATTGAATAGGACTATTCGGTTGTCTTTTCTCTTCACCTTCTCTCAGGTTGTGAGGGCTCATGGTATTAGGAGAGTACACCTATTACGCTTATTGGATAGTCTTCTTCCAAACCTTAGACTGGTGCCGAATGGTAGGAAAGGAAGAAAACCAATTTGCTTAAGTGTGGTGTACAGAAGGTAATAAGTAAAGACATATAAAGGGATTGGAGTGTGGTCAAGGAAATATACGGTTACTATCATGAATCTGGATAGTGGATGAGGCATTACTAGGAATACTCGGCTACCCTTTCGAAACATTTTCATGTTTCAGTTTGACTGTGCAATATTAATTGAAAACTGTTTTCCCAATTAGATTCTGACTCCAGGGTATGTATTTTCCAGTCTTGATTTTCATATCTGCATGGCATTACATATGCTGAGTGGGAGTAAGATATTGGGAATTAAGTGATTATATCCTCAACATATTGGAATTCTTCGTAATTGGTGATATTTGAGGAAATCACCTGGGTTTTGCCTGACGGCAAATATTTGGTTTTGAATATCCGTTATTATGCACCAATTTCAAACTGATATATCTGTACGTTTATTTTATAAAGCGAGATATAACTTTTTGAAATTATGTCTATAACATTTACCTATATCAGTTGATGGTTAGGTAAGGTGCATTCAACAGCGGTGTAATTCTTCGTAACCATAGCACAGTTTTCAACCTACAACGCACAGGGTTTGAGTTATTAAACTCAGAGGACTTATACAAAGTATTGTATGTTGTCCAGTTTCCATTAGGACAAAAGGTTTGGTACTCGTACTATATTCTATTTACTTTTGACTTCTCTAGTTTTAGACAAGTATTTTGTTAAAATACAAGGTCCAAATTTTGAGAAGTTATAGGTATATGAATAAGGTAGAGAACCATATGTTGAAAAGTATCAGTATTCTTCAAGGTGATCGAAAATGTAGATACTTATGCTAGGTATTCCGATGATAGTAATGGTTTTGAGAACTTGCTTCTCTTTTTCAGGTTATTCATATATGGATGCATTCCTTGATGAGTAATGCTGATTGGCCTTCTTCTATTTGGTTGATATGCACTGGAAACGGCTGCATGTATTTTTTGAATCTGGTTCCAATTAAATTTTTGCCTTTGTTTCTATATTGGAGATATAGAATGGATTCATAACTTAACGATGTTAAGGTATATGGAGTAGTCCGACTGATGCTTAAAACCAGAATCTGGACAAACTCTAGGCACGTTTCAGTAAGGGCAGTTTGTGGGTTATCCCGGGCTTTGACGAGGGTTAACATTCTACCATTTGAAAGATCAATAGTTATATTGTTCTTGACTCGCCACCAGTTTTAGTTAAATGGATTCTTTTCAGAAAACATTAGTAGGAGTATGGTAGAACTGGAAGATATTCTAGAACCACAAACGATTACAAAAAATTTAGTTGAACCTAAAGATTCAATTGGATTCGACAATCCATTAACCACTCCGTAGATTTGGTAGGTAACCTCAGGCACCCGAGAGGTACTTCGGTCTTCTCAGAGGCGGTGACAGAAAGGTTCTTGTTTACCCAAACTTGTCATTGTTGCTGTTCTAGACTATGAGACCCGGCAGGAGGATGAGTATAACGCCGTTCTAAAGCAGCTTTAGAAGTGCACGTGTATATGACTCTACCAGAGGGTTGTTGTAGTCAGTGCGAGCAGCGGAAGTATAGTGGGCAGGTAGCTTATGTCTATTTATAGACTAAAGCGGGTAGAGCGGAGATAGATCATCTATTTTTGATGTGACAGTCATAGAGTTTGATTTCGTCAGAATAACAGATGGATCTGGTAAGAGGGTAGTAGGAAGTGATGTACTGGTTTTTGGATGACATGCTCTTGATAGGAAGTGATATTCCTATACTACGATCGGTTATACTGTGGTTGTCACAGATGGTTTCTCGACATAGGATATGGCTAAAATATCAGAGTTTCTGGTCACTAGATCTATAGTTTTAGATCTAGATTTGGGAAGTGTCCCAATTTGGGTACTAGACACTATTCTAAAGTGTTTTAGAATGGATGACTCCTGGCGTGGTGGTGTACCCGCAGGTGATGGAGTCACCCTCTCTAAAGAGATGTCTTCTAGACTGATGAGGAAAGGGATTTGCATGATTGACATATCATTTGCATAGGCAATTGAGTTAATCATGAAATGTCAAGTACCACACCATATATTGTTTTTGCACTGGCTGCAATAAACATATATTAATCCAATCCTGGAGAAACGTTGGGAAGTAGTTATGAACACAGGTGGATGTTCTTGGTATATGGTAACGACAGCCTCTTCAGGAGGCGGTTATCATTTTAGGCTTCCAATGTGACCTGGATGACAGAGTAGCTGTCAGAGTTATAGTTTTCCCTCTTTTGAGGGACAGTACGTTGGACAGGTGGTCCAAGCGGATACTGAGGAGGACATGGCGTAGGTTACTGATTAAATTCAGTAAATGATGTAGTCTAAAAAGTTTGTTGGATTTGGAGTTCATTTGTGAACTGGGTCCCATTAGACATCGAGACAAATTCTAAAACATGTATCACTCATTTCGGGAGATAGTTTTTCTCCGCGAACTTGAGATATAGAGAGATAAAGAAAGAAACATTGTAGCGGATCCACTCACTGAGGCTATTTCTCGAATGAAAAAGTTTCGCAAACAGGATTTCCGAGACTGATTAGTAGAGAAGTTGGGTGTTAGATATGACACGGGCTGTGAGTATGCGACACTGTAATAATTAGCCTTAAGTGCAAGTGGGAGATTGTTGGCTACAGTGCCCTAAAGTCAATTATTGAATCGCAGGCACGCGATTGTGATGATTGAGGGAGTACCTATACCGGTAGAACTGTCTTACTCGAGATGATAGTATGCTATCTGGTTTGTCTTCATCATCATGTATAGTATCAGGTGGCATTACAGATCACTATTACATGTTGATAGAGCCCATAGGTTTCTTTCTTGACTACCAGCATTATGATGGCGATCATATACGTAGGAGCTGGGTGGTCTATAAGCACATCCTTAAATGTCCCTAGTCGTGGGAGTATCGAGACTGAGCATCGATATTTCGGAGTAGACTTGTGTACAAGGGGCGGTGGCCGGTCTCATAATCCATTGGTGTCAGTTAGTCATATAAGATAGTATACAGGTGCTCATTGGGTTATGAGTATACTGGACGGACTCGCCGGGAACATGCTAGTGGGTATTATACCTATTGTCAGATAGCAGTTCCTAGGTGACATAAGTACAAGTTAGTCTATCGACTTGAGATCATCATTTGTCTCGTGTGAGTTCCCACTGTGCTTTGATTACTACCCTACCACGAATCAAAGGAGTCGTGCAAATGGGTTTTAGTTGGGTACAGTCCCGAGCCACATGGAGGCAGTGAGCGGATCGTCGGGGATTCGTCTCTCCCGATATTGGGGGTTGATGTCACGTTGTGCACTGGTGGCCATCACCAGAAATCCTCGGCCGAGGTGGACAAGAATTACTGATTTGGATCAGTAGTTTCTTAGTGGGTGATGGGCTTCATACCGACACGAAATGTCTCATTATTAGGGGTCTGAATTTATCCACCCCCTTGACTCGATATGCGATACTCTTAGACGAACAGACCGGACTGTATGGAGATTGTCACGGACAGGCTCTGTAGGGGTATGGATGAGCTTGCTAGTCGGCATTCCTTTCACTCAATACCTGGATAGCCGTTACGTACAGCTAGTGCCGCTGACGTGCTTGTGGTTAAACCCGCTGCCAGTGTATTGACGAGTCTTTAGAGTCCCACACAGAGGGTTTCCCTGGTTCTGGAGAAATGATGTAGTAGCCGTATTGGATATGTGCAAGGTTCCGATCGATTGATTGTACTATATACCCGGACTTTCGATTAGACAGTTGATAATACTAGCCGGCTCGGGTTTGAGCCGGATTATTAAATCAGGGATTGATTTAATAATTTACATATATATATTTCGATATGTACATTCTAGTATTATGTTCTTTATGTTATTCTATCTCTTTGAGTATTCGTATTTCGGTATGAATATAGGTATGTATATACAGCAGAATGTAATCCGTACTTTTTCCGGAAAATATTCTAGAATGTGGACACCTCATTTTAGGGTTTGACTATGTATTTAAATGGATAAATGAGGTGGTAAAAACTTGATAGGATTATTGTGAGGACCATGCTTGCATAATGTGCACAAATGAATTCTTAATTCATTTGTGCATACTATTCAAGTATTGACACATTTTAAAAAGAAAAGAAATGTTTTTACAAAACCAAGCATGAGATTTTCTCTCTCATGGAGACTTCATTATTTTTGAGATGGTCATTCTTGAGCTCCTCTCTCTCCTCACCATTAGCTTCACTCTCTTGAGTTTCCTTAGTTCCTCCACCTTCATCTTCCACCTCTTAAGATGAGGTGCGATGAGATAGATATACACTTAGTTCACTCACTACATCCTAGCCATTCTAGACTAGCATCCTAGAATCCCTAGTTGCTTCACTTGCATTCATTATGTGGAGCTAGATCCATGACTACATCCCTCGGGTGGATCATCTTCGACGGAGGAAGATCGGCGACCAAGTTCGTTCGAGCACGCCTCAAGAAGCTTAGGAAGGTGATGGAAGACCGAAGGACTTGGTTCTTTTGGTATAACCACTTCTAACCCTTTAGTTTAGCTCTTTTAGTTTGCTAGTAAATGTTTATGGTTTAGATCTTGGGCGGGTTTTGTTTGCGCCAAAATTTTTAAACGCCAGTTTTTATTCCGCGTCAGCCACGGTAGATGGCCAGGGCACCGGAGAAACCCAGCATTACTAACATCAATGGCTGTAAGACGGGACATCGCCCCTCTTCGGAGTCAAGAAACGTATACACTAGTCTACTCTGGAATATTGATGCTCGGTCTCGATATTCCCATAATTAGGGACATTTAAGGATGTGCTTATAGACTACCCAACCCCCACAAGTATGATCGCCATCATAATGATGGTAGCCAAGCAAAAATCCTATAGGCTCTATCAACATGTAATAGCGATACGCAATACGATATAATACATGTATATGATGATGGAGACAAACCAGATAGCATAATATCATCTCGAGTAAGACTGTTCTACCTGTATAGGTTCTCCCTCAATTATCATAATCGTCTGACTGCAATTATAATAATTGCCTTGAGGGCACTACGGCCAATAATCTCCTACTTGCACTTAAGTATAATTATTGTGGTATCGCGTACCCACAGTCCATATGCTACCGAATACCCAACTTCTCTACTAATCAGTTTCGCAAACCTAATTTGACGAAACATTTGTGTTCGAAAAATAACCTCAGTGAGATAGATCCGCTCGAGTGTTTCCAACTGTATCTCTCTATATTTCAACTTCGCAGAGAACTATTACCTCACCAAATGAGCGATACCTGTTTTAGAAATTGTCTGGATAACTGATTGGACCAAGTTCATAAATGAACACCTTTATGCAAAAAACTTCTTAGACTGTATCTTCTACCGAATTTAATCAGTATCCTTGGCCATGCCTAACTCAGTATTCGCTTGGATCCCAGTTCAACATACTGCCCCTCATAAGAGGGTAAACTTATAACTCCGACAGCCACTCTGTCATCCAGGTCACCTCAAAAGCCTTAAACGATAACCGCCTCTTTCAGGAGGCTGCCGTCACCATATACTAAGAACATCCTCTTATGTTCATAACTGCTTCCAATTATTTCTTCAGGATTGGATTAATATCTGCTTACTGCAACTAGTGCAAAAGCAATATCGGTCTGGTACTTGATATCTCATGATTGACTCAATTGCCTAAGCAAGTGATATGTCATTCATGCAAATCCCTCTTCTCGTCAGTCTAGAAGACATCTCTTAGAGAGGGTGACTCCATCACCTGCGGGTACACCACCAAGCCAGGAGTTGTCCATTCTAAAATACTTTAGAATAGTGTCAAAGTATCCGGATTAGGACACTTCCCAAATCTAGATCTAAAACATAAATCTAGTCACCAGAATTCCTGATACTTTATCCAGATCTTATATGGAGAAATATAGGTGACAACCACAGTTTAACTGATCGTAGTATAGGAACATCACTTCCTATCAGGAGTATGTCATCTAAAAACCAGGACAGTACCCCCTACACAACCTTCTTACCATGTCCATATGTTCTTGATGAAGTCAAACACTATGGCTGTCACATCAAAAGTAGATGATCCATCTCCGCTATACCCGCTATGCCTGCTTTATTCTATAAATAGACATTAGCATTTTTCCCAACATGCTTTCGCTGCTCCCATTGACTATAACAACCCTTTAACAGAGTCATATACACGTGCATTTCTAAAGTCAATTTAAAACGACGTTATAGACATCCACCTGCCAGATCTCATAGTCAAGGACAGCAGCAGTGGTAAGCTAAGGTCATCATAGTCATGATACATACCTCCCTATCACCGTCTATGAGGAAACCAAAGTACCTCTCGGATGGCTGAGGTTACCCATTAAATCTGTGGAGTAGTTAATGGATTGTCGAGTCCAATTGAATTTTTAAATTCTACTAAATTTTTAGTAACCGTTTGTGGTTCTAGAGTCACTTCCAGTTCTAGAGTCACTTCCAGTTCTATTATACTCCCACTTAAGTCTTTTGAAAAGAATCCATTTTACAAAAAAATTTGGTGAGTTAAGAACAAAATAACTTTTGATCTTATGGATCGTAGAAAGTTAATCCCTCATCTATGGCTGGGATAACTCATAAACCGCCATTATTAAAATGTACCTTGAGTTTAACCGGATTCTGGTTTTAACCATAAGCCGGACAACTCTATATACCTTAACATCGTTAAGATATGAATCAATTCTATATCAAATATAGAAACAAATGCATTAATTTAGATGGAGCCAGATTCATAAGTTATGCAGCTGTTTCCAGTGCACAACCTAAGAGGAAAAAGCCATACAGCATTACTCATCAAAGAGCGTACTTACGGATGAGTAATCTAAGAGAGAATACAATTATCAAAATTACTATGACGGAATACCTAATATAAGTATTTACGTCTTCAATCACCTCGAAGAATCCTGATACTTCCAACGCATAGTTCTCTACTTTATTCTTATACCCTATGAAATTCTCAAAATCTTTAGACCTTGCGTTTTAACGATATACGTGTCTAAAATCAGAGAAGTCATAAGTAAACGGAACATAGTACGAGCACCAATCCCTTTGTCCCAATGGACACTGGGCAACATACATTATAATGTATAAATCTCAGGAGTTTACTAACTCAAGCTTTATGTATTGTTAGTTGAAAAACTGTATTTTGGTTAAAAAAAGTCCATACTGTTATTCAATACACCTTACCTTATGCTCAACCGATAAAGGTAAATGTGTGAAACACAATTTTCAAAAATTATATCCCACTTTATAAAAAATAAATATACGGATATTTCAGTTTTAAAAAATGGTGCAAAATAATGGCTATTCAAAACCAAATATTTGACGATAGGCAAAAAACCTTGTAATTTCCCTAATATCACCAATTTCATCGAATTGTGACATTGAGGATCCAATCACCCCATTCCCAATATTATACTCCCACTCATCATCTATAACGCCATACAAATGTAAGATTCAGATCTGGTATATACATACCCTGGAGTCAAAATGTAATTTCAATTACAACTGCACAAGAAAAATGAAACTGAGAATGTGTCGAGGGGTGGCCGGGTATTCCAAGTATTGCCTCTTCCAATACCAGACTCATGACAGTCATCGCAATTTCCTTTGCCCTTACCTCAACTCCTTTATATGTTTCTACTTCTTACCTTCTGTACACCATACTTAGGCTAGTTGGTTTTCTTCCTTCCCTACCTTTCAGCACCAGCCTAAGGTTTGAAAGAAGACTATCCAATAAGCATAATAGGTGTACTCTTCTAATGCAAGGAGCTCTCGCAACCTGAGAGAAGGTAAAGGGAAGAGACAACCGAATAATCCTATTCATTTTATCCAGAATCGGTGGCCATCCTCGAACTGTATCAACTTTGTTCGAGTTGGTATGTAACTATAAGAGATGGTTTTATCTTAATAAAATGGATCTTCGTAGAGATGTTCTGGGAAAAATTAAAGGGGAAGTAGGAGCGGCAGGGGATATTTGCAACTTTGTCGTGAATCTAGACGATCCCAAACCGGCTGATAAAAAGGTTTGGTTTAACTTGGTTATGAGTTTTAGTTTAAGGCGGGTCATGGTCGCAGCCAGAGAGAAGAAAAACACAGCTTGCACTCTAACCTACATTAGATTGGTTAATTACTTTATCTAATCAGGATGGCCCCCACTGTTTTCTCGAATTCTCCTTCAAATCCTAAATGGAGAACTAGTCGGGATTACCCGAATAGTAATGCCTACTCATCAGTGAGAATCAGGACCCAACTATCATCGCGTAATAACTTGATGGAAGTCACTCAAGTCACCACACTTCAGAAGGTATTTGCATACTTGGCAAGTTTCTCTTATATTTGAAGCTCCCGATATGGTTTTTGCTACTACGACCCTAGTGAACTTGACAGAGCCAACATATCAAAGGGTTCTAGTCAAGTTCAACCCGTCATTATTTTGATTGCATTAAACCCACCCGCACGAGTCTTTGATTGAACCAAAATGACCGTACGACTGAACTAACCAATCACATCTAATGCATCAAACAAGCATTACTTAGCTACCGTTCACTACGCCTTGACTGAGCCAACATACATAGCATG
Organism: Agapanthus africanus; assembly: GCA_030015575.1. Classification (NCBI taxonomy): domain Eukaryota; kingdom Viridiplantae; phylum Streptophyta; class Magnoliopsida; order Asparagales; family Amaryllidaceae; genus Agapanthus; species Agapanthus africanus. Next base: position 114,076,093 of record CM057340.1, on the reverse strand, counting down.
AATACTAAGCACTACTCGTAATAAACGACGGAGGGCTAAGGCTGGTTTTTGACGAAAAACATTTAACGTAATAAACTTGATATTATTGAAGGAACCGAGTTGTTTTCAAAAGAGTGGTTTAAGCTCCGTATTTAAAACGAGTGGTTTTGAAGAAAACCGAGTAGTTTATAGTCCCATAAACTTTTGCTTAAAATCGAATTCCCCATGAAGGGAACAAGGCTCTTCCCTCATCGAATGAGGTGTTGGATATTCTTAACTGAATACCGCTATGCAAAGCAAAAGAATACGGTTATAGTTTCTTTTTAAAATTGTTCCAACAACATCAATTATGTTTGTTTTCTCGAATTAAGCATATAATGTGGTCCCATCATCTATACTATCACACCAGGAGAAACGAAAATAATACGCACATATATGCCATCCGCATTCACCACAGGTTCCCGGGTCTTCACCGTAAGGTTACTTAACTTACGGCAGGGCAGGGACAGGAATAGCGCGGATGCAAAGCATATATAGCGTCTAATATATAAAATATATATAGCAACATTTGTCTTACGCATGATAGTATATAGCATCATCGAATCACAGCAGAAGCAAATAAATGAAAATGGAGGATATACTAGGAATTCCGTATTTCAAATTAGCCAAAACCGATACTACGGATTTCACGATCGTGCAAATAGCTAAGAACCCATACCCCTAGATCCCTACAAGTGCGGCAAGCAACCCTACCAATTATAGAATTAGGTGACCCGGTCTCGACACTGTAAGATGGCCACCCGTTGGATTCTAAAACCCGGTTACTTGAACACTCCTCCTGGATCTATCCTAGGTACATATAATGAAAAATATAATATAACGGTGACAACAACCTCAGCCCGGAAATACCCCACAAATGAATATTATACAACCCGCAGTGACGGCAGTCCACAAGTTAGACACTTGTCCCACAATATAAATACACATCAAGAATATAAAAACTTTCATCTCACAAAAAAACCCGGCAATTCACCACGACGGCCGCAACTATTCCAATCAGAACATCCATCATAGAACATCAATGCGAGTACCAATTTCATAACCCCGTATAATTAATAGCTAAAGCAATTAAACAAAGTTTTACCAAATTCTATGATACTCAAAGTCGCAGATGAAACCAAAACAATGACAACTAGAATCATAAAACCCGCGAGGCAGTAACTCGAAATTTCCAAACATTGAAATTCAAGTGCCCCCGGCAACGAAAACCCCTTCATTTTTTCAAGAAATCCAACCCGGTTAACCCCAAAAAAAAACCACACTAGTTGATGTTAGGTCCACGTTACCTCTCCCGGTTCTTTCGGGGTTGCGGAAACGGTGAAAAACAATTTTTAGGGTTTTGGTAACATGGACTAGAAAACCCGGATCTTTGCTAAACAACACACTAGCAACAACTACGAGCTTTAGCTACTCGGTCAGGGGGTTATACCTAGTCTTGAACTCCTTCTCTTCTTGTTGTTCTCCTCCTTGCTTGCTCCTTGTGGTAGTTTGAATAGCTCCTCCTCGTCGTCTCCTTTTTGTCGAAGATAGATCCACCCGAGGGTTCGAATTTGAGCTCCTACCTCAACTTAGAGGTAACTAAGGTGCTTGGTTTGCTAAACCTAGAACCCTAGAAAGAGTAGAGAGTAGTCTTGGTAATTTATCTCAAAGGAAAATGGTTCTCAACTCATGAGAGGGATTTTTCTTGAGCTAGAAGAAGAAGGAGAGCAATGGATGAGAGAGAAGATGCAAGTAAGAATGATCAATTTTACAACCATGCTCTCATATTTTAGAAAATGATAATAATAATAATAATTAACAATTTGTGATGGTGAGTTGATGAATGACCATTATCATTTCATTCATTAAATGCTTTTGCAAAGAATAAGAAGCATCTTTGAAAACAAATCATGATGGTCAACAAGTCCACTTTGGTCAACCGGTCAACTAAAGTCAACAAGTCAAAAAAAGTCAAGAATTCAACTCAACCATGGCACAATAATTGTTAACTAATATTATTAATCATATTTCCTATTCTCATTAGGGTTTGGAAAAAGACAACAGTCAACTGTGCATACACACCCGTACCATAACCCTAATGAGAATCCTCTGCCTCTGTCTCAGTCAACTGTACATACACACCCGCATCCGTGTTCCGAGGAACACGAATACAAAGAGATAAAACTAACCCCAAAACATATACTAGGATCTGGCTTAAACCAAAGCCCGCTAGTAATAACTGTCCGGACACCAAACGTGCACAAGTGCGCGGATGTGAACGAACCCTGTCGCAAAACCATGCGACCTCTACTCTGTTTTGTCCAAAGGCGAATAACCCTCTGTGTGGGACTCTAAAGACTCGACACTATGCTGGCAGTGGGGTTAACCACAGACCGCAAGCGGCACTAGCTGTACGTAACGGTCCCCAGGCAGATGCCGATAAGAAGACTGATGAGGTGAACCCATCCGAACTCCTACTGAGCCTGTATGCGACAATCTCCGTACAGTCCGGTCTGTTCGTCTGAGAATATCGCATGGCGGGCCTAGAGGGGTGGTAAACATCAGTCCCCTAATAGCGGTACAAGTCGTGCCGGAGTGTAGCCCAGAACACCCTGAGATATCACTGGAAACCTACCAGTATATCTCGTTAGCCCTGGCCAGGGACTTTGTGTAATGGCTCTCCTAGACACAGCGCGATATCAACCCCCAATACCGGGAGAGAAGAATCCTGTCTAACCGTCACTGCCTCCAAATGCTTCGGGACTGCTCCCAACTACTACCTGTTTGCACGACTAAGTAGAGCCGTGGTAGGGTAGTAATCAAAGAACAGTGGGAACACACTCGAGGTGAAGTGACAGTGTCAAGTTAGCGGACTAAGCTGTACTCATGTCACCTGGGAACTGTTAACTGACGATAGGTATAATACCAACCAACAGTTCCCGACGAGTCCTGTCCAGTGTACTCGTAACCTAACGAGCACCTGCATACTATCTCCAGTACGACGTACTGATGGCTGTGGGACAGACCATCTCCCCTGCTGGGAAGAGAAGCGTATGCACCAGTCTACTCTGGAGTATCGATGCCCTGTCTCGATAATCCTACGACTAGGGACCAGAATAAGGATGTGCTTATAGACTACCCATCCCCCACTAGTGTGATCGTCATCACAACGCCGGTAGTCAAGCAAAGATCCTAAGGGCTCCATCAATATGTTTTAGCGATATGTTAAAAGAAACATATACACATATTAAGATAGAAACAAACCAAGTAGCATACTACTATATCGAGCAAGACTGTCGTAAAACCGTATACATATATATATCCCAAGCTTCCAAAATGTATTATACAAACTAGTACTATACAATAATGGCCTCTATGGCATACATATCTAATAATCTCCCACTTGCACTAAAGGCCAATAATTGGTGTACCGCATACCCAACGTCTGCACTAGGGCCAGCTGCCGGTGTACCGCATACCCAATAGCTCAAAAAGTCGCTCGAACTGTGTTTGAGGGAGGGCCGTTGTGTATGGATCCGCCGTGTTGTCTTTTGTGTCCACTCTCCGTACCTCGATCTCCTGGCGATCAATGATCTCCCTGATCAGGTGATACCGCCTTAAGATGTGTCTGGATTTCTGATGGGACCTTGGTTCTTTTGCTAAAACTATAGCCCCATTGTTATCGCAATACAATGGTATTTGGTCAACAATGGACGGAACCACCTGAAGTTCACTAATGAACTTCTTCATCCAGACCGCCTCATTTGCGGCATCGCTTGCAGCAATGTATTCAGCCTCCATCGTCGAGTCTGCGACGGTATCCTATTTGGAAATCCTCTAACACACCGCCCCTCCATTGAGGGTAAACACAAAACCCGAGACAGATTTTCTATCATCTTTATCACTCTGGAAGCTTGAATCGGTAAAGGACTTGACCCTGAGGTCTCCATTACCATAAACCAGGAACATCTCCTTAGTCCTTCTCAGGTACTTGAGAATGTTCTTCACTGCCGTCCAGTGGTCCTCACTTGGGTCAGACTGATACCGGCTCACCACGCTCAGTGCGTAAGCTACATCTGGTCTTGTACATAGCATCGCATACATTATAGATCCTACCGCCGAAGCGTAGGGTATAGTGCTCATGCGAACCCTCTCCTCGTCAGTCTTAGGAGACATCTTCTTGGAGAGGGTAATTCCGTGCAATGTGGGTATATTACCGCGCTTGGAATCCTCCATACTAAATCTCTTTAGTACGGTCTCTATGTACCTAGACTGCGAAAGTCCCAATAGTCTCTTGGATCTATCTCTGTAGATCTTGATCCCCAGAATGTACGAGGCATCACCCAGGTCCTTCATGGAGAACCGTTGTGACAAAAATAGCTTGACCGATTGTAGTATAGGAATGTCATTTCCTATCAAAAGAATGTCGTCCATGTACAAGACTAGGAACACGACAGTTCGTCCTACAATCTTCTTATAGACACAAGGTTCATCTTCGTTCTTGATGAAATCAAATTCCTTGATTGCCTCATCAAAACAGATGTTTCAGCTCCGCGATGCCTGCTTTAATCCATAATAGGATTTAAGCAACTTGCACACCTTCCCGCTGCTCCCACTGTCTACGAAACCTTCTGGCTGATCCATGTAAACGCACTCTTCCAAACAGCCATTTAGGAAAGCCATTTTAACGTCCATCTGCCAGATTTCATAGTCATAGAAGGCAGCAATGGCAAGTAGGATCAGAATGGATTTGAGCATAGCCACCGGAGAAAAAGTTTCGTCATAGTCCACAGCAGGTCTTTGACGAAAATCTTTTGCAACGAGTCTAGCCTTATAGGTTTCCACCTGCCCATCCACACCAAGTTTCTTTTTGTAGATCCATTTGCATTCAACGGGTTTTACCCCAGATGGAGCAATATCCAAGGTCCACACTTTATTGGTGAGAAAATGGAGTCTTAGGCACTGATTGGCTGAGGTTCGTTTGGGGTTATTGAATCCTGAGGTTCTGTCAAATCTTCAGTTTCAGTTTTTGGTCGCTGAATTTCTTCCAATTCTACCGTGCTCCCACTGATTTCTTTTGCAAGAAACTCCATTTCTAAGAAAACGGCATGCTGAGCAACAAACACCTTCTGTTCCTCGGTGTGGTAGAATAGATATCCATAACCATTCTTTGGATATCCCACAAACTTACATAAAACTGACCGTGCCTCCAGTTTATCTGGTTTATGCGTTTTAACATAAGCCGGACAACCCCATATCTTAAATCTTTTAAGATATGGCCTTTTTCCATTCCATATCTCGAACGGAGTCTTAGGCACTGATTTAGACGGAACATCATTCAATAGATATGCTGCTGTCAAAAGCGCATATCCCCAAAATGAAAGAGGTAACTCGGCACTACTCATCATGGAGCGAACCATATCCAATAGGGTACGATTCCTCCGCTCCGATACACCGTTATGCTGTGGTGTATAAGGAGGAGTAAGCTGAGAGTGAATACCATTCTCTTTTAAGTAATCTAGGAATTCCGTGCTTAAGTACTCCCCTCCTCTATCAGATGGGAGGATCTTGATGCTTTTGCCAGTCTGGTTCTCTACTTCATTTCTGAATTCCTTGAATTTCTCAAAAGCTTCAGATTTGTGTTTCATCAGATACACATATCCGAACCTAGAGAGATCGTCAGTGAATGTGATGAAGTACGAGAACCCACCCCTTGCATGTATAGACATTGGACCACATACATCACTATGTATGAGTCCCAAGAGCTCTGTTGCTCTTTCTCCATGTCCGGTGAACGGAGATTTGATCATCTTCCCTTTGAGACAAGACTGACAAGTTTCATAAGATGAAAAATCGAACGTATTCAAGAGTCCATCTTTATGCAACTTACTTAGTCTTTTCTCTCTGATATGACCAAGTCTACAATGCCACAAGTAGGATTCATTCGTATCTGAATTCTTCCTCTTGCGTGTGTTTTGTACATTGAGAACTGTGTTCTGATTTAGAACGTAGATACCATTACACAGTGTACCTTCTGCAACCAGTACCTTATGAAGGTAAATGTTCATGATATTTCTATCAAGAAAAAAATTATATCCATCTTTATCTAGTAAAGATACTGATATGATGTTGCAAACCATGGAAGGTACATAGTAGCAATCGTTCAAAATCATAGTATTGCCATTTGGCAATACTAGGTGATATTCACCGACGGCTGCAGCATTATCTTGTGCTCCGTTCGCTACCCTGAGCGACATATCACCAAGTGCAACTTTCTTACTTTTTCTCAGTCCCTGCAATAAATTACAAATATGAGATCCTGATCCGGTATCAAGTACCCAGGAGGTAGGGCTGGCCGTAAAGCAGTTCTCAATTACAAGAACACCTGAAGTTGATGCAAAACCATGCTTCTTCTTCAACTGGGTATCCTTGGAATCCATATAATCCTCTTTCCCTTGCTCATACTTATGACTGTTGTCACAAGTCAGAGCCGAACCAACGTTCCCCAGTCCCGAATAAGAATTCGGATCGGTCAAGCGATACATTTTATTATCTTGATTAGGGTGTGAAATGGTTCCTACCTGGAGAGAGAGAAAAGAAACACTCAGCGTGCGCTCTTGCAAGATTAGATTGGTTTATTAGTTTATCTAACCAGGATGGCTCCCACTGTTTTCTCAAATTCTTCTTCAAACCCTAAAAGAAGAACTAGTCAGGATTAATCGCACGTCACAATACTTGCTTAATCTTTCAGCCAGGCCGGTGTTGGTACTTCGAGGGAGGTTTTTTAACGCTTTCGCGAAGTTCCTTAATTAAATAACCTCTTTTCCCTGGAGGCGTAACCCCTCTAACACCGTTCTAGACACCTATTTGGTTTATAGCATTGATTGTTAAGTGAAATAATCTTCCGAGAGTAATCCAACTCATCAGTAGGATCGGGATCCAACTATCATTGTGTGATGACCTAGATGGAATCCACTCTAGTCATCACACTCCAGAAGGTATGCTAAATCTGCAAGTTTCAGTTTCTTTAGAAACTCCCGATGTGGTTTTTGCCCCTAACGGTTTATGACCTTGACTAGGTCAACAAACCATAAACCGTTAGTCAAGTTCTACTCATCAATATCCTGATTGCATTAGACCCACCCGTACGTGCCCTTGACTAGGTCAACAAGGCCGCACGACTGTCCTAACCAATCCCATTTGCAATGCACAGAAAACTATCATCTAGCTACCGTTCACTACGCCTTGACTAGGTCAACAAACGCAGCACGAATACTAAATAATACCAATCCGAAATGACGGAGGGCTACGGCTGGGTTTTTGGCGAATAACCCGTTAACGTAATGAACTTGATATCGTTGAAGGAACATGATTGCCTTTTTGAAAATATAGTGGCGAAAACTTTTGCTAAAGAGGTCACTCCTTGTGAAGGGATCTCGGCTCTTTCCTCGTCGAATGAGGTGCAGGATATTCTAAACTGAATACCTCGATGCAAAGCAAGAATAATCGACTATAGTGAAGTTATTACCCTGACGCAAACTTTTGTCCAAGGGGTCACTCCCGATGAAGGGATCTCGGCCCTTGCCTCGTCGAATGAGGTTCTAGGCATTCATAACCGAATACCTCTATGAAAAACAAAAGTGAACGTCCTTGCAATAACAGCTTTTTGAAAATTGTTCCAACAACGCCTTTTAGGTTTATTTTCTTGCATTAATTTAATGTGTCCCATCAATTAATCCTACCATTGCAGAAAACAATGAAAATATGACGTACGCTTATGCAATCCGCATTCGCCACAGGGTCCCGTCATCACCCGTTAGGTTACTTAACTAACGACAGAGCGGGGGCTGGACTAGCGCGGATGCAAAACATAAGCAACGCCTAAATAGATATCATATATAGATATATACACATTCATCAGATGCAATGATAGCCATTCCAGATCACAGATGAACACTTTGGATATACTAGGAATCTGCATTTCGTTCGAGCCTGCAACGAAAGACAGATTACACGGTCGCGATGAATAGCCAAATACCCCACCCTAGACCCCTACGGGTGCGGCAAACTACCCGCCAAATACCCGAAGTGAAGCAACCTCCCTCAACAATGTGAGTAGGCCACTCGGCACTTCGAGGTACCCGGTAGTTTGTGCACCCCTCCTTGGGTCTATCCTAGGAGCAAAAACAGTAAAAAGAAATTATACAATGGCGGCTACAACCTCATCCCGGATGTGCGACCATACAAATAATATTACATCAATTTACATATTACATGAATTGAAAGATAAAGAAAACTCTCATCTCACAACCCCCGGCTATTCATCCGCGACAATCCAACGAATTCATATACACAAACCATCAATATTACAGATCACAGATACGTATAACCCCCACTAATCGACGTATAGCAATTAGCAGATGTTCAATATATATATCACATTACAGATATAACCCATTAGCTAAAGTTTACAGAAATTCGATCAAAATATGGACTTGTAACCATCCCAAAAACAAATTTTGTTCTCTGGAAATTCTGGGCATAAACAAACCATCCTAAAAATCACAAAACACCAATATAAGAATATTGCAAGAAGTTTGACCCACGGCCGAGTTAACTCGGCCACGGATCCACGGCAAGAGCATGCTCTTGCCGCGGTTCCGCTGTGCGTTAACTGACTCACTGGACCAAATTTCTTATGTGTTCTATAAAAACCCTGAGCCGATTTTTAGTATGTGATTTATTATTTTTTGAGCAGAAATAAAAATCGGCAAAAAGTTGATATTTTTGACGAGTTTTACGGTTTTTTGTCCGATCGAAATTCTAGATACTTTGCTAACATGCTAGTGTGTGTTTAGCTAGGCTCTGATACCACTGTTAGGTCCACGTTACCTCTCCCGGTTCTTTCGGGTTGCGGAAACGGTGAAAAACAATTTTTAGGCTTTTGGTAACATGGACTAGAAAACCCGGATCTTTGCTAAACAACACACTAGCAACAACTACGAGCTTTAGCTACTCGGTCAGGAGGTTATACCTAGTCTTGAAATCCTTCTCTTCTTGTTGTTCTCCTCCTTGCTTGCTCCTTGTGGTAGTTTGAACAGCTCCTCCTCGTCGTCTCCTCTTTGTCGAAGATAGATCCACCCGAGGGTTCGAACTTGAGCTCCTACCTCAACCTAGAGGTAACTAAGGTGCTTGGTTTGCTAAACCTAGAACCCTAGAAAGAGTAGAGAGTAGTCTTGGTGTTTTATCTCAAAGGAAAATGGTTTTCAACTCATGAGAGGGATTTTCCTTGAGCTAGAAGAAGAAGGAGAGCAATGGATGAAAGAGAAGATGCAAGTAAAAATGATCAATTTTACAACCATGCTCTCATATTTTAGAAAATGATAATAATAATAATAATTAACAATTTGTGATGGTGAGTTGATGAATGACCATTATCATTTCATTCATTAAATGCTTTTGCAAAGAATAAGAAGCATCTTTGAAAACAAATGATGATGGTCAACAAGTCCACTTTGGTCAACCGGTCATCTAAAGTCAACAAGTCAACAAAAGTCAAGAATTCAACTCAACCATGGCACAATAATTATTAACTAATATTATTAATCATATTTCCTATTCTCATTAGGGTTTGGAAAAAGACAACAGTCAACTGTGCATAGACACCCGTACCATAACCCTAATGAAAATCCTCTGCCTATGTCTCAGTCAACTGTGCATACACACCCGCATCCGTGTTCCGAGGAACACGAATACAAAGAGATAAAACTAACCCCAAAACGTATGCTAGGATCTGGCTTAAACCAAAGCCCGCTAGTAATAACTGTCCGGACACCAAACGTGCACAAGTGCGCGGATTTGAACAAACTCTGTCGCAAAACCATGCGACCTCTACTCTGTTTTGCCCAAAGGCGAATAACCCTCTGTGTGGGACTCTAAACACTCGACACTACGCTGGCAGTGGGGTTAACCACAGACCGTAAGCAGCACTAGCTGTACGTAACGGTCCCCAGGTAGATGCCGATAAGAAGACTCATGAGGTGAACCCATCCGAACTCCTACTGAGCCTGTATGCGACAATCTCCGTACAGTCCGGTCTGTTCGTCTGAGAATATCGCATGGCGGGCCTAGGGGCGGTAAACGTCAGTCCCCTAATAGCGGTACAAGTCATGCCGGAGTGTAGCCCAGAACACCCTGAGATATCACTGGAAACCTACCAGTATATCTCGCTAGCCCTGGCCAGGGACTTTGTGTAATGGCTCTCCTAGACACAGCGCGATATCAACCCCCAATACCGGGAGAGATGAATCATGTCTAACCGTCACTGCCTCCAAGTGCTTCGGGACTGCTCCCAACTACTACCTGTTTGCACGACTCAGTAGAGCCGTGGTAGGGTAGTAATCAAAGAACAGTGGGAACACACTCGAGGCGAAGTGACAGTGTCAAGTCAGCGGACTAAGCTGTACTCATGTCACCTGGGAACTGTTAACTGACGATAGGTATAATACCAACCAACAGTTCCCGACGAGTCCTGTCCAGTGTACTCGTAACCTAACGAGCACCTGCATGCTATCCCCAGTACGACGTACTGATGGCTGTGGGGCAGACCATCTCCCCTGCTGGGAAGGGAAGCGTATGCACCAGTCTACTCTGGAGTATCGATGCTCTTTCTCAATAATCCTACGACTAGGGACCAGAATAAGGATGTGCTTATAGACTACCCAGCCCCCACTAGTGTGATTGACATCACAACACCGGTAGTCAAGCAAAGATCCTAAGGGCTCCATCAATATATTTTAGCGATATGTTAAAAGAAACATATACACATATTAAGATAGAAACAAACCATGTAGCATACTACTATATCGAGCAAGACTGTTGTAAAACCGTATATATATATATATATATATATCCCAAGCTTCCAAAATGTATTATACAAACTAGTACTATACAATAATGGCCTCTAGGGCATACATATCTAACAGTTGAGCCTTGATTTGGCCGCGAAACGGGGCCAAATCGTCCCCGCATCGGGACTGAATCAACCTTGGAACAGCCCCGAAACGTGGCCGGTCCATTGGCTGATTTAGCCCCGGATACAGTGCTAAATCGGCCTCGGTTTGGCCCCGTTTCGGGGCCAAACCGAACACAAATGCGATGGGTTTGGGTGATCATTATCCTACTAGAAATCTTGGTCCAAACCAATAATCCGGTAGCTCCGGCACAAGAGAAAATGAGAGCATTTCATTCAAATTTTCAAAACAAGTTTTTGCTAAAATGGGTTTTGATAATTCTAGAGTCATCCAAACAAGTTCAAGTCTTTATTTTGGTTCCGATTGTAAGTCCATGCTACCTCTCCCGGTACTTTCGGGCAAGCGGAATTTGGTAAAAAAACAATTTTCTAGAGGTGATAACATGGACTCAAAACCCGGATCTTTGTTAAACATCTAACTAACAACCTAACTACGAGTTGCTAACTACTCGGTTAGGGGGTTATACCTTTCTTTTTCTCGAACTCCTTCGTCTTCAAGCTTCGATGGTCGTCCGAATCGGCTTCTCCCCGTCGTCTCCTTGCGCCGAAGATAGATCCACCTGAAAGCTTCAACCTTTGGCTCCTTCTTCGAACTTTGAAGAAACTAGTTCACTCGGTTTGCTAAACCTTGTGAACTAGAGTGAGTAGAGAAGAGTTTGTATGGGATTTTATCTATGGTTCTTGGTTCTAACTCATGAGACAAGTGAACCATAAAGTCAAGAGAGGGAGAGCAAGAGGAGGAAGATGAGAGCTCAAGAATAAGAGAGAGAATGAGAATGATAGAATGAGAGAAGTCTTTTCTCTCTTGGCTCTCATAATCCAAAACCATCATCACAAAAATAATAATCAAGTATTGTGTAAAATGGTTCAAGTCAAAATGGCTAAATCATTTCATGCACTCATTTCTCACAAAAGAAACAAGCAAGTAAAAAGTCTTTGCCATGAAATGATAGCCATTGTCATCATGATGGTCAACTAGTCCAACCTAGTCAACCGGTCAACAAAGTCAACAAGTCAACAAAGTCAACCCCTCAACAACCATGTCACCACAATATTTAATTAATATTATTGTTAATCATATATCATATTCTCATTAGGGTTGACCAAAAAGTTAATAGTCAACGGTCAACAACCCTAATGAGAATCCTCTGCCTCTGTCTCTCCGTCAACTGTGCATACACACCCGCATCCGTGTTCCGAGGAACACGAATACATACTGGATAAATCCAATCCCAAAACGTACACTAGGATTTGGCTTAAACCAAAGCCCGCTAGTGATAACTGTCCGGACACTGTACGTGCATAAGTGCACGGATGTGACCGAACCCTGTCGCAAAACCATGCGACCTGCCGCAAAACCATGCGACCTCTACTCTTTTACCTAAAGGCCAATAGCTTTCTGTGTGGGACTCTAAAGACTCGATACTACGCTGGCAGTGGGTTTAACCACAGACCGCAAGCGGCACTAGCTGTGCGTAACGGTCCCCAGGTAGATGCCGACAAGAAAACTGACGAGGTGAAACCCATCTGAACTCTTACTGAGCCTGAATGTGACATTCTCCGTACAGTCCGGTCTGTTCGTCTGATACATCGCATGGCGGGCCTAGGCGGCGGTAAACGTCAGTCCCCCAATAGCGGTACAAGTCGTGTCGGAGTGAAACCCAAAACACCCTGAGATAACACTGGAAGTCTAACAGTATATCTCGTTTGCCCTGGCCAGGGACTACTCGTGTAATGGCTCTCCTAGACACATCGCGATGTCAACCCCCAATACCGGGAGAGACGAATCCTGTCTAACCGTCACTGCCTCCAAGTGCTTCGGGACTGCACCCAACTACCACCTGTTTGCACGACTTCTTTGAGCCGTGGTAGGGTAGTAATCAAAGTACGGTGGGAACACACTCGAGGCGAAGTGACAGTGTCAAGTCAGCGGACTAAGCTGTACTCATGTCACCTGGGAACTGATAACTGACGATAGGTATAATACCAACTAGTCAGTTCCCGACGAGTCCTGTCCAGTATACTCGTAACCCAACGAGCACCCGCATACTATCTCAAGTACGACGTACCGACGGCTGTGGGATAGACCGTCTCCCACACTGGGATGAGAAGCGCATGCGCTAGTCTACTCCGGAGTATCGATGCCCTGTCTCGATAGTCTTGCGACCAGGGACCTGCAAAGGATGTGCTTATAGATTACCCAGCCCCACTAGTGTGACTGCCATCACAACGCTGGTAATCAAGTAAAGATCCTAAGGGCTCCACTAATGTGTATAGGCGATTTACTAAAATAAACACATGTACACATTGAAGTAGAAACAAACCAAGTAGCATACTACTATTTTGAGCAAGATTGTATATACAAGGTGAATATCCCAAGCTTCCATTAAGTAATATACAAACTAGTATGATACAGTAATGGCCTCTAGGGCATATACACTAACAATCTCCCACTTGCACTAAGGCCATGTACTGGCGTATCGAAGACCTATCATCTCGATCAGCCGCTCGAACTGAGTCTGGGGCAAGGCCTTGGTGAATGGATCTGCAGTGTTATCTTCTGAAGCGACTCTCCGAACCTCGATCTCCTGGCGATCCACGATCTCCCTGATCAGGTTCTACCGCCTCAATATGTGTCTGGATCTCTGATGGGACCTGGGTTCCTTTGCTAAAGCTATAGCCCCGTTGTTGTCGCAATACAGAGGTATTGGATCAACAATGGACGGAACCACCTGAAGCTCTTTCAAGAACTTCCTCATCCAGACAGCTTCTTTTGCGGCATCAGATGCAGCGATGTATTCCGCTTCCATCGTCGAGTCTGTAACGGTTTCCTGTTTGGAACTCTTCCAACACACCGCCCCTCCATTGAGGGTAAAGACAAAACCCGACATGGACTTGGAATCATCCTTGTCACTCTGGAAGCTGGAGTCAGCAAAGGCCTCGATCTGGAGGTCTTTTCCCCCATACACCAAGAACATCTCCTTAGTCCTTCTGAGGTACTTGAGAATGTTCTTTACTGCTATCCAGTGTTTCTCCCCAGGGTTTGACTGATACCGGCTTACCACACTCAGTGCATAAGCTACATCCGGTCTGGTACACAACATCGCATACATTATAGAGCCTACCGCAGAAGCGTAGGGTATAATAGACATGCGATCCCTCTCCAAATCAGTCTTGGGAGACATCTCTTTAGAGAGGGTGATCCCGTGACAAGCCGGTAGGTTACAGCGCTTGGAATCTTCCATACTGAATCTTTTCAGTATGGTGTCGATGTACCTGGACTGTGAAAGTCCTAATATCCTCTTGGATCTATCACGATAGATCCGGATCCCCAAGATGTATGAGGCATCACCCAGGTCTTTCATGGAGAACCTGTGTGACAAGAACCCCTTGATAGATTGTAGCATAGGAATGTCATTTCCTGTTAAGAGAATGTCATCCACGTACAAAACGAGGAATACTACAGTTCTCGCTACAAATCTACAATAGATGCATGGTTCATCTGGATTTTTGATAAAGCCAGATTCCTTGACCGTCTCATCAAAACAGATGTTCCAACTCCGCGATGCCTGCTTTAGTCCATAGATGGACTTAAGCAACTTGCACACCTTTCCGCTGCTCCCACTCTGAATGAAACCCTCTGGTTGGTCCATATAGACACACTCCTCTAAATTTCCATTTAGAAGAGCGGTTTTTACGTCCATTTGCCAGATCTCATAATCGTGGAAGGCAGCAATGGCAAGAAGGATCCGAATGGATTTCAGCATAGCCACTGGAGAAAAGGTTTCGTCATAGTCCAAGCCAGGTCTTTGACGGAAACCCTTTGCAACAAGTCTAGCTTTATAGGTCTCAACCTGTCCATCTACACCAATCATCCTTTTGAAGATCCACTTGCATCCTACGGGTTTTACCCCGTCTGGAGCAATGTCCAACGTCCATACTTTGTTGGTGTACATGGACTCCATTTCGGTCCGCATTGCATCCAGCCATTTTACTGAGTCAACGCTCTGAACGGCCTGCTGGAAGCTAGTAGGCTCATCATAATCTATGATGCAATCCTCTCTATCCCCGTCTATGAGAAAACCGTAGTATCTCTCGGGCGGATGAGACTGCCTACTACTCCTGCGGAGCGGCGTAGGAATGTCCTGTTCTTTTGAACCCTCTGGTTCCACTAAGCTTTCAGTAATAGCTCGTGGTTCTGGAATTTCTTCCAGTTCTACTGCGCTCCTAGTAATTTCCTTTTCTAAGAACTGGTGTTCTAGAAAGTAGGCATTACGAGAAACAAGGACTTTTTTGTTAGTGTATATGCCCTAGAGGCCATTACTGTATCATACTAGTTTGTATATTACTTGATGGAAGCTTGGGATATTCACCTTGTATAAACAATCTTGCTCAATATAGTAGTATGCTACTTGGTTTGTTTCTACTTCAATGTGTACTTGTGTTTATTTCAGTATATCACTTATACGCATTAGTGGAGCCCTTAGGATCTTTGCTTGATTACCAGCGTTGTGATGGCAGTCACACTAGTGGGGGCTGGGTAATCTATAAGCACATCCTTATACAGGTCCCTAGTCGCAGGACTATCGAGACAGGGCATCGATACTCCGGAGTAGACTAGCGTATGCGCTTCTCATCCCAGTGTGGGAGATGGTCTGTCCCACAGCCATCAGTACGTCGTACTGGAGATAGTATACGGGTGCTCGTTGGGTTACGAGTACACTGGACAGGACTCGTCGGGAACTGACAGGTTGGTATTATACCTATCGTCAGTTATCAGTTCCCAGGTGACATGAGTACAGCTTAGTCCGCTGACTTGACACTGGCACTTCGCCTCGAGTGTGTTCCCACTGCACTTTGATCACTACCCTACCACGGCTCAAAGGAGTCGTGCAAACAGGTGGTGGTTGGGTACAGTCCCGAAGCACTTGGAGGCAGTGACGGTTAGACAGGATTCGTCTCTCCCGGTATTGGGGGTTGACATCGCGCTGTGTCTAGGAGAGCCATTACACGAGTAGTCCCTGGCCAGGGCAAGCGAGATATACTGGTAGGTTTCCAGTGTTATCTCAGGGTGTTTTGGGCTTCACTCCGACACGACTTGTACCGCTATTGGGGGACTGACGTTTTACCGCCCCCTAGGCCCGACATGCGATGTATCAGACGAACAGACCGGACTGTACGGAGACTGTCACATTCAGACTCAGTAGGAGTTCAGATGGGGTTTCACCTCGTCAGCCTTCTTGTCGGCATCTACCTGGGGACCGTTACGCACAGCTAGTGCCGCTTGCGGTCTGTGGTTAAACCCACTGCCAGCGTAGTGTCGAGTCTTTAGAGTCCCACACAGAGGGTATTCGCCTATGGGCAAAACAGAGTAGAGGTCGCATGGTTTTGCGACAGAGTTCGTTCTCATCCGCGCACTTGTGCACGTTTGGAGTCCGGACGGATATTACTGGCTGGCTCTGGTTTGAGTCAGATACCGGTATATGTTTTGGGGTTGCTTTTATCTCAGTATTCATGTTCCTCGGAACAAGGATGCAGGTGTGTATGCACGGTTATTTGAGGAAGAGGAAGATGACTTTCATTAGGGTTTCGGAACGGGTGCGTATGCACAGTTGACAGTCGTCTTTTTCCAAACCCTAATGGATTTGTATTATATCAATTAATAATATATAATAAAATGAAATTGTGTCATGGTTGGTTTTTGTTGACTTGTTGACCATGGTTGACTTGTTGACCATGGTTGAAGTTTTGACCATCATCATTACAAAAGAAAGATGCTCTTTGATTCTAGCAAATTGATTTAATGTTTGAAATGATAATGGTCATTCTAAAACTTTCCATCAACCTTTTCATTTTCATTATTATTATTGATAATTCTTTTTCTTTTGCATTATGGTTGCAAGAAAGAAAAAGGATAGCTCATTCTATCATATTCATTCTCTCTCTTCACTTCATCTTCTTCTTCCTCTAGCTAAAGAGAAACCTTCTCATGTGTTGAGAATCCTTCTCTTTAAAAAGAAAAGCACCCCTTAGACTCTCTCTACTCATTCTAGGTTCAAGGTTTAGCAAGCCGGAAACCCTAGTTCACTCAAAGATCGAGGAAGAGCCCAAAGGTCGAACCTTCGAGGTGGATCCATCTTCGACGGAAGAAGGCGACAAGAAGAGAACCATCAACCTCTACAAAAGTTTGAAGAAGAAGGAGTTCAAGTTTAGGTATAACCATCCTCATCCGAGTAGCTAACTTTCTTTAGCTTGTATGCTAGTTTTAGTTTAGTTAAAGATCCCGACTTTGCTTAGTCCATGTTGCCCCTTGCGCTAAAAATTTGATTTTTATACCGTTTCCGCCTCCCCGTAAGAACCGGGGGTCGCAACGTGGACTTACAGTGGTATCAGAGCCTAACTAAACTTAAACTAGCTTGGTAGTGAAGTGTAACGAAGTTCGGAACCGAAAAAAATCACAAAACCGGAAAAACAAAACCCTAAGTTTCTGTTGAAATTTTTTCTGCTCTAAATGAAATACTTTACACTTGTAAATTCGGCTCAGGGTTTTGTGTGAACACCCAAGAAAAACGATGCAGTGATTCGTTCAAACCGCCGCGCTTCCGCCGCACGATGTAGGCATGTGCCGCGGAAGCGCCGCGGTTTGTCGTCTTCTGTGCATCGTTTTTCGTGCAGTGTGTGTCTGTGTTGGTTTTGGGATTTTTAAAATATATTATATGTGCCCAGATTTTCCAGAACTGAAATTCACTTTTGGGGTCCTATAATTCCGTATTTTTTTCGAACTTCACTGCACTTTGACTATGATGGTTATATCTGTGATGTTTGCATGTATTGAACGTCGGCTAATCGCTATAGGTCGATTAGTCGGGGTTATACATGATCTGTGTTTGATATTGGATTGTGTATATGAATGTGTTGGACTGTCGCGGGTGAATAGCCGGGGTGGATGTGAGATGAGCTTTTGTTTTTCTTTCATTCATTGTAAATGTAAATTGATGTAATTATTATTTGTTTGGCCGCACAACCGGGTCGGGGTTGTAGCCGTCATTGTATAATTCTTTTTACTGTTTTTGCTCCTAGGATAGACCCATGGAGGGGTGCACAAACTGCCGGGTACTTGGCAGGTAGTTTGCCGCACCCGTAGGGGTCTTGGGTGGGGTATTTGGCTATTCACCGCGACCGTGTTATCCGCTTTTCATTCCAGGCTCGAAAGGATTGCGGATTGCTAGTATATCCAATGTATTCATCTGTGATCTGTAATGTCTATCATTGCTTTCTATTTAGGCGTTGCTTATGTTTTACAGCCGCGCTAGCCCAGCCCCCGCTCTGTCGTTAGTTAAGTAACCTAACGAGTGATGACAGGACCCCGTGGCGAATGCGAATGGCATAAGCGTACGTCATATTTTGGTTGTTTTCTGCAATGGTAGGAATTAAATGATGGGACGCATTAAAAGTACTAATGCAAGAATATCACGCATTAAAAGAACTAATGCAAGATAATAAACCAAGCTAAAATCGTTGGAACACTTTCGAAAAACCACTCGGTTCTTTTCAAAACTAACTTTTAAACGCGGAGATTGAGCCACTCCTTCTAAAAGCTATCTCGTTCCATCGATTATATCAAGTTTACTACGTTCACGGTTTTACCAAAACCATTCGTAGCCCTCCGTCGTTTCACATGAATAGTCAATAGTATTCAAGCTGTGTTTGTTGGCCAAAGTCAAGGCATAGTGATTGGTAGCTATTGGGTATTCATGTGCAGCATAGATAGATGCGTTGGTTTGGAACAGTCATACTGCCTTGTTGGCCAAAGTCAAGGGTAGGTACGGGTGGATTCAAATTAACCTGGAGAACGACGGGTAGAACTTGACATGTGACTTATGATTTGTTGGCCAAAGTCAAGGTCATAAGAGCATGGGGCAAAAATCCACATCGGGAGTTTCATAAGTACTGAAACTTGCTAGATTTGCATACCATTTGGAGTGTGGTGATTCTGGTAGGATTCCTTCAGTTTCGTCACGCGATGATATTTGGATCCCGATCCTACTGTGAGTATATGCTACTCCTCGGGAAATTTCTCACTAAACGATCAATGCTATAAACCTAGTAGGTGCCTAGAAAGGTGTTAGCGGGGCTACGCCCCCAGGGAAAAGAGGTTATTTAATTAGGGAACTTCGCGAAAGCGTTGGAAAACCTCCCTCGAAGTACCGACACTGGCCTGGCTGAACGGCTAAGCAAGTATTGTGCGGTGGGATTGATCCCGGCTAATTCTTCCTTTGTGGTTTGAGGAGGGATTCGAGAGACAGTGGTAGCCATCCTGTTTAGACAAATTAAAAACCATTCTAAACTTGCAAGAGCATCGTGCTAAAGTGTTTCTTCTCTCCCCCCTGCAGCGACCAAATTCGAAATGACTGGACTTAAGTTACTTCTAGATAAAAACATATTGACAGGGCCAAACTACAAAGATTGGCTCAGGAATGTCAAATTGGCAATCTCTTACGACAAGCTGGGGTATCTTCTTACCACCAAAGCTCCCCCCGTCCCAGGTCCCACCTCCAGCGTCGCGGATAAGGAAATCCGTAAGACTTGGGAGATTGACAGCGCGAAGGCCAGATGCCTCGTACTTGCCTCGATGGACAACGACCATCAGAGGAGGCACGAGAATATGGATTTGGAATCCATATTTCTTCATACAAAAGAACTGTATGGAGAGCAGTCTCGTATCGCAAGATACGAAGTGTCGAAGAAGTTATTTTCGACAAAGTTGGCCGTCGGATCATCGGTAGCGGACCACGTGCTTAAGATGATTGGCTACACTGAGGAGCTCGCGGAACTTGGGACCACGTTGGACAGTGAACTCTATACGGATATAATTCTCCAGTCCCTTCCATCCACTTACGCCCAGTTCATACTGAATTTCAACTTGCAAGAAAAGGAAGTTGAACTTTCAGAACTCCTCAACCTGCTGAGGAGCGCAGAGGTCACCCTACAGAAGGGCAGGGATACACCCGCTTTGTTTGTAGGAGGATCTTCTTCCTCTAGGTCCAAGGCAAAAGCCAAGGGAAAGAGGAAGAAAGCCCCCGCCAAACCAAGAGGCAGTGTTAGTAAAGTGGGTACGAAGGGAAAGGAAAAGGCAACAAAGATTGCGGGGAAGCTTATTGGAAAGGAAGAGTGCTTCTATTGTCATAAGAGTGGACACTGGAAGAAAGATTGCAGGGCTTGGAAAGCCAGGACACAGGAACTGAAGCAGGTTGCAGCTTCAGCTTCAGGTGTGTATGTTATTGAAAACTGTCTTTCTATAAACTCTACCTCCTGGGTATTGGATACCGGATCAGGATCTCATATCTGTAATTCTTTGCAGGCGTTGAGAAACCGTAGTGTTTTGAAGGCAGGTGACATGACCCTCAGAGTTGCAAACGGAGCTAGCATGGACGCTAAAGCCGTGGGGGACTATCACCTGGGAATGTCAGATGGGCATGTTTTGGTTTTGCGTAATTGCTTTTTTGTACCCAACGCAACTTGTAATATCATTTCTGTATCTTTGGTTTCTAAAGAAGGTTATGAATTTGCGTTTGTAAGTAATGTTGTAAACATTCACCTTAATCAAGTTCTGATTGGGTCAGGTACACTGAGCAATGGTATATACGTATTGAACCAACCACAGATTTTCAATGTCCAGAATACACACAAAAGAAAGTCACCAGATATTAATCAGGCTTTCTTATGGCATTGTAGACTGGGTCACATCAATGAGACACGGTTGACTAAGTTACATAAAGAAGGATACTTGGATCCGTTCGAGTATCGGTCTTATGCCACTTGTGAATCTTGTCTCATGGGAAAGATGACAAAGACTCCGTTCACTGGACACGGAGAAAGAGCGAGCGAGCTCTTGGGACTCGTACACAGCGACGTGTGCGGTCCAATGTCTACACATGCGCGAAGCGGTTACTCTTACTTCATTACTTTTACGGATGATTTTTCAAGGTACGGTTATGTCTTCTTAATGAAACATAAGTCCGAGGCTTTTGAAAAGTTCCAGGAATATAAGAATGAAGTAGAGAAACAGACCGGCAAAAGTATCAAGATTCTAAGATCGGATCGAGGTGGAGAATACTTAAGTGCCGAGTTCCTAAATTACTTAAAAGAGAATGGGATTCTCTCTCAGCTTACTCCTCCATACACTCCGCAGCACAACGGTGTATCGGAGAGACGGAACCGAACCCTATTGGATATGGTACGGTCCATGATGAGTAACGCTGAGTTACCGCGATCATTCTGGGGGTATGCGCTAGAATCAGCTGCGTACCTTTTGAACCGAGTTCCTACTAAGACTGTGCCTACTACACCATATGAGATGTGGAGTGGGAAGAGACCCTATCTTAAGCACATTAAGACATGGGGATGTCCAGCTTTTGTTAAAAAGCAGCATGCGGACAAGCTCGAGGCACGCTCAGTACAGTGTAAGTTCGTGGGATATCCAAAGAACTCCAAGGGATATTTCTTCTACTGTGAAGAGGAACAAAAAGTTCTTGTTTCTCGTCATGCCTACTTCTTGGAAACTGAGTTTTTGGAAAACCAGATAAGTGGGAGCACAGTAGAACTGGAAGAAATTCCAGAACCACGAGCTATTACTGAAAGCTTAGAGGAACCAGAGGGTTCAAAAGAACAGGACATTCCTACGCCGCTCCGCAGGAGTAGTAGGCAGTCTCATCCGCCCGAGAGATACTACGGTTTTCTCATAGACGGGGATCGAGAGGATTGCATCATAGATTATGATGAGCCTACTAGCTTCCAGCAGGCCGTTCAGAGCGTTGACTCGGTAAAATGGCTGGATGCAATGCGGACCGAAATGGAGTCCATGTACACCAACAAAGTATGGACGTTGGACATTGCTCCAGACGGGGTAAAACCCGTAGGATGCAAGTGGATCTTCAAAAGGAAGATTGGTGTAGATGGACAGGTTGAGACCTATAAAGCTAGACTTGTAGCAAAGGGTTTCCGTCAAAGACCTGGCTTGGACTATGACGAAACCTTTTCTCCAGTGGCTATGCTGAAATCCATTCGGATCCTTCTTGCTATTGCTGCCTTCCACGATTATGAGATTTGGCAGATGGACGTAAAGACCGCTTTTCTGAATGGAAATTTAGAGGAGTGTGTCTATATGGATCAGCCAGAGGGTTTCATTCAGAGTGGGAGCAGCGGAAAGGTGTGCAAGTTGCTTAAGTCCATCTATGGACTAAAGCAGGCATCGTGGAGTTGGAACATCTGTTTTGATGAGACGGTCAAGGAATTTGGCTTTATCAAAAATCCGGATGAACCATGCATCTATAGTAGATTTGTAGCAAGAACTGTAGTATTCCTCGTTTTATAGGTGGATGACATTCTCTTAATAGGAAATGACATTCCTATGCTACAATCTGTCAAGGGGTTCTTGTCACACAGGTTCTCCATGAAAGACCTGGGTGATGCCTCATACATCCTGGGGATCCGGATCCATCGTGATAGATCCAAGAGGATATTAGGACTTTCACAGTCCAGGTACATCGACACCGTACTGAAAAGATTCAGTATGGAAGATTCCAAGCGCGGTAACCTACCGGCTTGTCACGGGATCACCCTCTCTAAAGAGATGTCTCCCAAGACTGATTTGGAGAGGGATCGCATGTCTATTATACCCTACGCTTCTGCGGTAGGCTCTATAATGTATGCGATGTTATGTACCAGACCGGATGTAGCTTATGCACTGAGTGTGGTAAGCCGGTATCAGTCAAACCCTGGGGAGAAACACTGGATAGCGGTAAAGAACATTCTCAAGTACCTGAGAAGGACTAAGGAGATGTTCTTGGTGTATGGCGGAAAAGACCTCCAGATCGAGGCCTTTGCTGACTCCAGCTTCCGGAGTGACAAGGATGATTCCAAGTCCATGTCGGGTTTTGTCTTTACCCTCAATGGAGGGGCGGTGTGTTGGAAGAGCTCCAAACAGGAAACCGTTGCAGACTCAACTATGGAAGCGGAATACATCGCTGCATCTGATGCCGCAAAAGAAGCTGTCTGGATAAGGAAGTTCTTAAAAGAACTTCAGGTGGTTCCGTCCATTGTTGACCCAGTACCTCTGTATTGCGACAACAACGGGGCTATAGCTTTAGCAAAGGAACCCAGGTCCCATCAGAGATCCAGGCACATCTTGAGGCGGTATCACCTGATCAGGGAGATCGTGGATCGCAAGGAGATCGAGGTTCGGAGGGTTGCTTCAGAAGAAAACACTGCAGATCCATTCACCAAGGCCTTACCCCAGACTCAGTTCGAGCGGCTGATCGAGATGATAGGTCTTCGATACGCCAGTACATGGCCTTAGTGCAAGTGGGAGATTGTTAGTGTATATGCCCTAGAGGCCATTACTGTATCATACTAGTTTGTATATTACTTGATGGAAGCTTGGGATATTCACCTTGTATAAACAATCTTGCTCAATATAGTAGTATGCTACTTGGTTTGTTTCTACTTCAATGTGTACTTGTGTTTATTTCAGTATATCACTTATACGCATTAGTGGAGCCCTTAGGATCTTTGCTTGATTACCAGCGTTGTGATGGCAGTCACACTAGTGGGGGCTGGGTAATCTATAAGCACATCCTTATACAGGTCCCTAGTCGCAGGACTATCGAGACAGGGCATCGATACTCCGGAGTAGACTAGCGTATGCGCTTCTCATCCCAGTGTGGGAGATGGTCTGTCCCACAGCCATCAGTACGTCGTACTGGAGATAGTATACGGGTGCTCGTTGGGTTACGAGTACACTGGACAGGACTCGTCGGGAACTGACAGGTTGGTATTATACCTATCGTCAGTTATCAGTTCCCAGGTGACATGAGTACAGCTTAGTCCGCTGACTTGACACTGGCACTTCGCCTCGAGTGTGTTCCCACTGCACTTTGATCACTACCCTACCACGGCTCAAAGGAGTCGTGCAAACAGGTGGTGGTTGGGTACAGTCCCGAAGCACTTGGAGGCAGTGACGGTTAGACAGGATTCGTCTCTCCCGGTATTGGGGGTTGACATCGCGCTGTGTCTAGGAGAGCCATTACACGAGTAGTCCCTGGCCAGGGCAAGCGAGATATACTGGTAGGTTTCCAGTGTTATCTCAGGGTGTTTTGGGCTTCACTCCGACACGACTTGTACCGCTATTGGGGGACTGACGTTTTACCGCCCCCTAGGCCCGACATGCGATGTATCAGACGAACAGACCGGACTGTACGGAGACTGTCACATTCAGACTCAGTAGGAGTTCAGATGGGGTTTCACCTCGTCAGCCTTCTTGTCGGCATCTACCTGGGGACCGTTACGCACAGCTAGTGCCGCTTGCGGTCTGTGGTTAAACCCACTGCCAGCGTAGTGTCGAGTCTTTAGAGTCCCACACAGAGGGTATTCGCCTATGGGCAAAACAGAGTAGAGGTCGCATGGTTTTGCGACAGAGTTCGTTCTCATCCGCGCACTTGTGCACGTTTGGAGTCCGGACGGATATTACTGGCTGGCTCTGGTTTGAGTCAGATACCGGTATATGTTTTGGGGTTGCTTTTATCTCAGTATTCATGTTCCTCGGAACAAGGATGCAGGTGTGTATGCACGGTTATTTGAGGAAGAGGAAGATGACTTTCATTAGGGTTTCGGAACGGGTGCGTATGCACAGTTGACAGTCGTCTTTTTCCAAACCCTAATGGATTTGTATTATATCAATTAATAATATATAATAAAATGAAATTGTGTCATGGTTGGTTTTTGTTGACTTGTTGACCATGGTTGACTTGTTGACCATGGTTGAAGTTTTGACCATCATCATTACAAAAGAAAGATGCTCTTTGATTCTAGCAAATTCATTTAATGTTTGAAATGATAATGGTCATTCTAAAACTTTCCATCAACCTTTTCATTTTCATTATTATTATTGATAATTCTTTTTCTTTTGCATTATGGTTGCAAGAAAGAAAAAGGATAGCTCATTCTATCATATTCATTCTCTCTCTTCACTTCATCTTCTTCTTCCTCTAGCTAAAGAGAAACCTTCTCATGTGTTGAGAATCCTTCTCTTTAAAAAGAAAAGCACCCCTTAGACTCTCTCTACTCATTCTAGGTTCAAGGTTTAGCAAGCCGGAAACCCTAGTTCACTCAAAGATCGAGGAAGAGCCCAAAGGTCGAACCTTCGAGGTGGATCCATCTTCGACGGAAGAAGGCGACAAGAAGAGAACCATCAACCTCTACAAAAGTTTGAAGAAGAAGGAGTTCAAGTTTAGGTATAACCATCCTCATCCGAGTAGCTAACTTTCTTTATCTTGTATGCTAGTTTTAGTTTAGTTAAAGATCCCGACTTTGCTTAGTCCATGTTGCCCCTTGCGCTAAAAATTTGATTTTTATACCGTTTCCGCCTCCCCGTAAGAACCGGGGGTCGCAACGTGGACTTACATTTTTGTTCCTCTGCGTGGTAGAAAAGATACCCCCTGGTGTTCTTTGGGTATCCCACAAACTTGCACAGTACTGAGCGTGCCTCGAGTTTGTCCGCATGCTGCTTTTTGACAAAAGCTGAACATCCCCAGATCTTCAGATATTGAAGATAGGGTTTCTTCCCACTCCATAACTCATAAGGTATGGTAGGCACAGTCTTAGTGGGAACTCGGTTCAAAAGGTATGCAGCTGATTCTAGCGCATACCCCCAGAATGATCGCGGTAACTCAGCGTTACTCATCATGGACCGTACCATATCCAATAGGGTTCGATTCCGTTTCTCCGATACACCGTTATGTTGTGGAGTGTATGGAGGAGTAAGCTGAGAGAGAATTCCGTTCTCTTTTAAATAGTCCAGGAACTCGGCACTCAAGTATTCACCACCTCGATCCGATCTTAGAATCTTGATACTTTTGCCGGTCTGTTTTTCTACTTCATTCTTATATTCCTGGAATTTTCCAAAGGCTTCGGACTTATGTTTCATTAAGAAGACATAACCGTACCTTGAAAAGTCATCCGTAAAAGTAATGAAGTAAGAAAAACCGCTTCGCACATGTGTAGACATTGGACAGCACACGTCGCTATGTACGAGTCCCAAGAGCTCGCTCGCTCTTACTCCGTGTCCAGTGAACGGAGACTTTGTCATCTTTCCTTTGAGACAGGATTGACAAGTGGCATACGATTGATATTCGAACGGATTCAAATATCCTTCTGTATGTAACTTTGTCAACCTTCTCTCATTGATGTGACCCAGTCTACAATGCCATAAGAAAGTCTGATTTATTTCCGGAGACTTTCTTTTGTGTGTATTCTGGACATTGAAAATCTGTGGTTGGTTTAATACGTATATACCATTGCTCAATGTACCTGACCCAATCAGAACTTGATTAAGGTGAATGTTTACAACATTGCTTACAAACGCAAATTCATAACCTTCTTTAGAAACCAAAGATACAGAAATGATATTACAAGTTGCGTTAGGTACAAAAAAGCAATTACGCAAAACCAAAACATATCCATCTGACATTCCCAGGTGATAGTCCCCCATGGCTTTAGCATCCATGCTAGCTCCATTCGCAACTCTGAGGGTCATGTCACCTGCTTTTAAAAAACTACGGTTTCTCAATGCCTGCAAAGAATTAAAGATATGAGATCCTGATTCGGTATCCAATACCCAGGAAGTAGAGTTTATTGAAAGACAGTTTTCAATAACATACACACCTGAACCTGAAGCTGCAACCTGCTTCAATTCCTGTGTTCTGGCCTTCCAGGCCCTGCAATCATTCTTCCAGTGTCCTTTCTTATGACAATAGAAGCATTCTTCCTTATCCACAAGCTTCCCCACTTTCTTTGTTGCTTTAGCTTTTCCCTTCGTATCCACTTTACTAACACCGCCTCTTGGTTTGGCGGGGGCTTTCTTCTTCTTTCCCTTGGCTTTCGCCTTGGACCTAGAAGAAGATGATCCTCCTACAAACAAAGGGGATGTTTCCCTACCTTTCTGTAGGGTGCCCTCTGCGCTCCTCAGCATGTTGAGGAGCTCTGAAAGTTCAACTTCTTTTTCTTGTAAGTTGAAGTTCAGTATAAACTGGGCGTAAGTGGAAGGAAGGGACTGGAGAACTAAGTCCGTATAGAGCTCACTCTCCAATGTGGTCCCTAGATCCGCGAGCTCCTCAATGTAGCCGATCATCTTAAGCACGTGTTCTGCTACTGATGATTCGACGGCCATCCTTGCCGAAAATAACTTTTTCGACGCTTCGTATCTTGCGATACGAGATTGCTCTCCATACAGTTCTTTTGTATGAAGAAATATGGATTCCAAGTCTATATTCTCGTGCCTCCTCTGATGTTCATTGTCCATAGAGGCAAGTACGAGGCACTTGGCCTTCACGCTATCAATCTCCCAAGTCTTACGGATTTCCTTATCCGTGACGCTGGAAGTGGGACCAGGGACAGGGGGAGCTTTGGTGGTAAGAAGGTACCCCAGCTTGTCGTAAGTGATTGCCATCTTGACATTCCTGAGCCAATCTTTGTAGTTTGGCCCTGTCAATATGTTTTTATCTAGGAGTAACTTAAGTCCAGTCATGTCGATTGGTCGCTGCAATTAGGAGAGAGAAGAAGAAACACTCAGCATGATACTCTTGCAAGTTTAGAATGGTTTTTAGTTTGTCTAAACAGGATGGCTCCCACTGTTTCTCGAATCCCTCCTCAAACCAAAA
Source organism: Agapanthus africanus (assembly GCA_030015575.1). NCBI lineage: Eukaryota > Viridiplantae > Streptophyta > Magnoliopsida > Asparagales > Amaryllidaceae > Agapanthus > Agapanthus africanus. The sequence goes on along the minus strand of CM057340.1, from coordinate 114,048,328 downwards.
AGGAAGAATTAGTCAGGATCAATCTCACCGTACAATACTTGCTTAACCGTTCAGCCAGGCCAGTGTTGGTACTTCGAGGGAGGTTTTCCAACGCTTTCGCGAAGTTCCTTAATTAAATAACCTCTTTTCCCTGTGGGCGTAGCCCCGCTAACACCTTTCTAGACACCTACTAGGTTTATAGCATTGATCGTTTAGTGAGAAATTTCCCGAGGAGTAGCATATACTCACAGTAGGATCGGGATCCAAATATCATCGCGTGACGAAACTGAAGGAATCCTACCAGAATCATCACACTCCAAATGGTATGCAACACTAGCAAGTTTCAGTTCTTTTGAAACTCCCGATGTGGATTTTTGCCCCATGCTCTTATGACCTTGGCGTGAGGTCAAAATGTCATAAGTCACATGTCAAGTTCTTCCCATCATTATCCAGGTTAATTTGAATCCACCCGTACCTACCCTTGACGTAGGCCAAAATGGTAGTACGGCTGTCCCAAACCAACGCATTCTATCTATGCAACAGATAAATATCCGGCAGCTACCAATCACTATGCCTTGGCGTGAGGTCAAAATACATAGCTTGAATACTACCGAATATTTAACTGAAATGATGGAGGGCTACGAATGGTTTTGGCAAAACCGTGAACGTAGTGAACTTGATATAATCGATGGAACGAGATAGCTTTTAAAAGGAGTGGCTCAAGCTCCGCATTTAAAAGTTAGTTTTGAAAAGAACCGAGTGGTTTTCCGAAAGTGTTCCAACGATTTTAACTTGGTTTATTTTCTTGCATTAGTTCTTTTAATGCGTGATATTCTTGCATTAGTTCTTTTAATGCGTCCCATCATTTAATCCTACCATTGCAGAAAACAACCAAAATATGACGTACGCTTATGCCATTCGCATTCGCCACGGGGCCCCGTCATTACCCGTTAGGTTACTTAACTAACGACAGAGCGGGGGATGGGCTAGCGCGGCTGTAAAACATAAGCAACGCCTAAATAATATCATATATAGATATATTGCAATGATAGCCATTTCAGATCACAGATGAACACATTGGATATACTAGGAACCCGCAATTCGTACGAGCCTGTAACGAAAAGCAGATTACACGGTCGCGGTGAATAGCCAATACCCCACCTAAGACCCCTACGGGTGCGGCAAACTACCCGCCAAGTACCCGAAGCGAAGCAACCTCCCTCAACTCCGTGAGTAGGCCACTCGGCACTTCGGCATACCCGGTAGTTTGTGCACCCCCTCCATGGATCTATCCTAGGAGCAAAAACAGTAAAAAGAAATTATACAATGACGGCTACAACCCCGACACGGTTGTGCGGCCATACAAATAATTATTACATCAATTTACAAATTTACATGAATTGAAAGAAAAGAAAACTCTCATCTCACAACCCCCGGCTATTCACCCGCGACAATCCAACATATTCATATACGCATTCCAGCAACATTACAGATCACAGATTTGTATAACCCCCACTAATCGACATATAGCGATTAGCAGACGTTCAATACAAATATCACATTACAGAAAAACCCGTCAGCTTAAGTCTTTTAGAAGTTCGATCAAAAATACGGATTTTCTGGACCCCAAAAATAAAATTTTCGTTCTGGAAAATCTGGGCAGAAAATATATATTCCAAAAATCCCAAAACAACCCCAGAAAAACACTGCACCAAACTTGGACCTCGGCCGAGTCAACTCGGCCGCGGATCTGCGGTGGGAGCGTGCTCCCGCCGCGTTTCCGCGGCGCTTTGACTCGATCGTTGGACCAAATTTGGTGGGTGATCACACAAAAGCCTGAGCCGGTTTTTAAGATAAAATTTATCAATTTTTGAACAGAAAAAAAATCGGCAGAAACTTATCATATCGGGTTCGTTTTGCGACTTTTTCTTTGATCGGTCTTCTAGCTACTTTGCTAACATGGTAGATAGAGTTTAACTAGGCTCTGATACCACTGTAAGTCCATGCTACCTCTTCCGGTACTTTCGGGCATGCGGAATTTGGTAAAAAAATAATTTTCTAGAGGTGGTAACATGGACTCAAAACCCGGATCTTTGTTAAACATCTAACTAACAACCTAACTACGAGTTGCTAACTACTCGGTTAGGGGGTTATACCTTTCTTTTTCTCGAACTCCTTCGTCTTCAAGCTTCGATGGTCGTCCGAATCGTCTTCTCCCCGTCGTCTCCTTACGCCGAAGATAGATCCACCTGAAAGCTTCAACCTTTGGCTCCTTCTTCGAACTTTGAAGAAACTAATTCACTCGGTTTGCTAAACCTTGTGAACTAGAGTGAGTAGAGAAGAGTTTGTATGGGATTTTATCTATGGTTCTTGGTTCTCAACTCATGAGACAAGTGAACCATAGAGTCAAGAGAGGGAGAGCAAGAGGAGGAAGATGAGAGCTCAAGAATAAGAGAGAGAATGAGAATGATAGAATGAGAGAAGACTTTTCTCTCTTGGCTCTCATAATCCAAAACCATCATCACAAAAATAATAATCAAGTATTGTGTAAAATGGTTCAAGTCAAAATGGCTAAATCATTTCATGCACTCATTTCTCACAAAAGAAACAAGCAAGTAAAAAGTATTTGCCATGAAATGATAGCCATTGTCATCATGATGGTCAACTAGTCCAACCTAGTCAACCGGTCAACAAAGTCAACCCCCCATCAACCATGTCACCACAATACTTAATTAATATTATTGTTAATCATATATCATATTCTCATTAGGGTTGACCAAAAAGTCAATAGTCAACAGTCAACGGTCAACAACCCTAATGAGAATCCTCTGCCTCTGTCTCTCCGTCAACTGTGCATACACACCCGCATCCGTGTTCCAAGGAACACGAATACATACTGGATAAATCCAATCCCAAAACGTACACTAGGATCTGGCTTAAACCAAAGCACGCTAGTGATAACTGTCCGGACACTGTACGTGCATAAGTGCACGGATGTGACCGAACCCTGTCGCAAAACCATGCGACCTGCCGAAAAACCATGCGACCTCTACTCTTTTGCCTAAAGGCGAATAGCTTTCTGTATGGGACTCTAAAGACTCGACACTACGCTGGCAGTGGGTTTAACCACAGACCGCAAGCGGCACTGGCTGTGCGTAACGGTCCCCAGGTAGATGCCAACAAGAAGACTGACGAGGTGAAACCCATCTGAACTCCTACTGAGCCTGAATGTGACATTCTCCATACAGTCCGGTCTGTTCGTCTGATACATCGCATGGTGGGCCTAGGGGCGGTATACATCAGTCCCCCAATAGCGGTACAAGTCGTGTCGGAGTGAAGCCCAAAACATCCTGAGATAACACTGGAAGCCTACCAGTATATCTCGTTTGCCCTGGCCAGGGACTACTCGTGTAATGGCTCTCCTAGACACAGCGTGATATCAACCCCCAATACCGGGAGAGTCGAATCCTGTCTAACCGTCACTGCCTCCAAGTACTTCGGGACTGCACCCAACTACCACCTGTTTGCACGACTCCTTTGAGCCGTGGTAGGGTAGTAATCAAAGTACGGTGGGAACACACTCGAGGCGAAGTGACAGTGTCAAGTCAGCGGACTAAGCTGTACTCATGTCACCTGGGAACTGATAACTGACTATAGGCATAATACCAACTAGTCAGTTCCTGACGAGTCCTGTCCAGTATACTCGTAACCCAACGAGCACCCGCATACTATCTCAAGTACGACGTACCGACGGCTGTAGGACAGACCGTCTCCCACACTGGGATGAGAAGCACATGCGCTAGTCTACTCCGGAGTATCGATGCCCTGTCTCGATAGTCCTGCGACCAGGGACCTGCATAAGGATGTGCTTATAGATTACCCAGCCCCACTAGTGTGACTGCCATCACAACGCTGGTAATCAAGCAAAAATCCTAAGGGCTTCACTAATATGTATAGGCGATATACTAAAATAAACACATGTACACATTGAAGTAGAAACAAACCAAGTAGCATACTACTATTTTGAGCAAGATTGTATATACAAGGTGAATATCACAAGCTTCCATTAAGTAATATACAAACTAGTATGATACAGTAATGGCCTCTAGGGCATATACACTAACACTGATACCATGAAAGTAGGTAGTGCTCTCTATCTAGTGATATATAAAACAAGCATGCATGAATTTCAAAAATTCAAGAGAGCATCTAACTACAAACTAGGATGATATCACTCAAGTATTAAACAAGCAAGCTAAACTACTAGGAGTTCCATTCAAGGTTGAGATTACAACCTTTGTAGCATCTTCAATTGCTCCAAAGTGGGTTAAACTCCTTGCTATGCTCCTAGGGGTTGATGGAACAATCTTTGTGAAGACTCCATTGGCCAAAAATGATCCACCTTGAGAAGTCCCTCTCTTTAGCTCCAAAACTTCAAGTGTGAAGTTTAACTTAGATCTTTAAATTGCTAGCTTAAAGAACTAAGTGATGTAGCTAGTCACTCTCTTTTAATCTCTAATTTTATTCTATTTTACTATTTAATTCTCTTGATTTTAAGAGGAAGAAGAGAGTGGGAGCTCAAGAGAAGAAAGAGAACGGGAGAAAAATTATGAACCATAATTCATATGGTTGCTAATTTTTGTCCCTCCTCTAATTAATCATAGACATAGGATTTGATCAAGCCTCCAAGTGTCCACGCTCTTCTCTTCCCTCCACTTATCATCCTTGGAAGAGTGAGCATGGATATGCCATACCAAAGGAACAACGTAATCTAAAGAGAATCAAAAAGAAAAAGAAATTAATTAATTACATTATACATATGTGTGTGTGTAATTAATTTCCTATTTATTAAATACATAATAGAGACATAAATAATGATAACAAAATACTAGTTAATACATATATCAATACATGTATTAATACATCAAATCGATATACGATTCAATATCCGTCTTTCCAAAAAAGACTGGCTAGTATTCCCAACCGTTAGATTACCGTCAGTGTGTCAAGCACAATATTTTTAATCGGACTTCTGCTCGTACCCTGTATGGCATCTACATCGTTTCGCCAAAATGGGAAACTTTCTGTGTGGGACTCTAAAGACTCGACAATATGCTGGCAATGACCGATGAAACCCAAAACTCACAAGCACGTCAGTGGCACTAGCTGTACGTAACGGCTACCCAGGTATCTTTCGAAAAGGATGATCGACAAGAAAGCTCGTACGAACTCTTAATGAGTCTATCGGTGACATTTACCGTGCAGTCTGGTTTGTCCGTCCAAGAGTATCGCATATCAGATCTAGGGGTGGTTAAAGTTGTTGGGTTATGCCAGTGCCCTTGCCATCTACCGTGGTCGTTTGCAGAACAAAAATTTTATAAACAGGCGCTAGAACAACCCGATAACCCGGATCTACCATAAACCTAAAGCTAGCAAACTAAAAAGGAGTTAGAATGGTTATACAGAATGATCCATGTTCTTCGGTCTTCTACCATCTTCATAAGCTCCTAGTGGTCTCCATGATCAAGCTTGATCGTCAGTCTCCCTCCATCGAAGATGATCCACCTGAGGATTTGTAGTTCGAGCTCCAACCTCATAGCCGAGGTAACTAGGGTACCTATTTCGCTAAACTAGACAGCCTAGAGGATGTAGAGACTAATGTTGGATTAATTTGTCTCTAAACACCTTAGGTTTCTCAACACATGAGAATTTTAGGGTGGAGGTAGAAGAAGAGAAGCTTGGAGGAGATGAGAGTGTAGAGCATGAAGCAACCATGAAAAATGGCTAAGTCTTGTGTGTGAAGAATAAAGCATACAATAATATCTCACAACACAAATATCAAGCATGCCACAATAGTAACTCATGAGTCACCCCATGAGTCACCAAGTGAGCCATGCTTCATTTAAAGCCAAAGAACACCTCATCCCTCCACCTCATTAACCATTTAATCCTAAATGGTTAAAACTAAATGAGATGTCTTCTTTTAGAAGTACCTTGTAATAAAATTACAATAATACCCCTCACTGTATATAAATACCCGTATTCGTATACGAACACAAAGAGACAAAAATAATCCAATAATATAATATTAGGATCTGGCTTAAACCAAATCCCACTAGTATTATCCGCCCGAGTCATGATACGTGCACAAGTGCACGTATATAATCGAACCATGCCGTAAAACCATACGGCCTCTATATCGTTTTGCCAGAAGCAGTGAAACCCTCTGTGTGGGACTCTAAAGACTTGTCAATATGCTGGCAGTGGGTTTAACCATAAGTACGTCGGCGGCACTAGCTGTATGTAACGGCTACCCAGGTATTGAGCGAAAGGAAGGCCGACGAGAAAACTCATCCAAACTGAGCCTGTCCGTGACAATCTCAGTACAGTCCGGTCTGTTCGTCTAAGAGTATAGCATATCGAGTATAAGGGGTGGATAAAGTCAGACCCCTAATAACGCGATATTGCGTGTCGGTATGAAGCCTATCACCAACTGAGAAACTACTGATCCAAATCATTAATTCCCATTTACCTTGGCCAAGGATTTCTGGTGATGGCCACCCGTGCACCTCGCAACATCAACCCCCAATACCGGGAGAGACGATTCCCCGACGATCTGCTCACTGCCTCCATGTGGCTCAGGACTGTACCCAACTAAAACCTATTTGCACGACTCCTTTAAGCCGTAGTAGGGTAGTAATCAAAGCACAGTGGGAACTCACACGAGACAAATGATGATCTCAGGTCACCAGACTAACCTGTACACATATCACCTGGGAACTGTTATCTGACAATAGGTATAATACCAACTAGCATGTGTAGGGTTCCTAGGCACTCATACAAGGGTCTATAAGGCATCAACCATGCCCGATTTAAATTTTAAACGTGCCGAACAACCCAAAGCTAGGATCTTTGCTAGATAATTAGGGTTTAACATGCAAGTAAACATCTTTACAACTAAGAGTGAGGGATTACAACCTTTATAGTAGAAGTTCCTTCGCCGCGAACCATGATCTCCCGGAGTCAAGAGAGGCTCCACAACCCGAATGATCCATGCTAGCTTGTAGTCTTCCTTTTCTCCGATGATATACCTCGAAGTTCCTTTAACTCAAGCTCTTTCTCACTAATGAGGTGAACACCCTAATCTAGTTGGCAAGATTAGATGAGGATGATGAAGTAGGATTTATGCTCTCTTTTATTATCAAATTCTCACTCTAATTCATCACAAATGTCAAAAGCTAAAAATCTTTGAAAGGAGGAAGAAGAAGAAGATGAATGAATAATCCTTTTGTGATGAATAATGAAAAAGATTATATGATTAAAAATGCAACCATGGTCAAAGATGACAAGGCAAACCATTGTAGAGAGTTAACTAGGGTTAAGGGTGTGGTTTGGGTTTACAAATATCTCACAAAAATATCAACCATAATATCTTTACAAGAAACAAAAGAAAACCTTCTAGAAGGTTCATGAAAGAACTAACCCAAATCAAACCATAACCATGTTTAATCTCTACTAATCACGTTGCATTAGTAATTATAATATGTTACAATATTATATATCATATATATAATATATTTTGTAACAAAAGAAAATAATACAATTAACATATATCGCATATAAATCAATGTATTACCCGGTGAAAAAATGAATCAATAAGGCGAGCCAATATTAGATAATCTAATACAATATATCATATATATAATTATACATTAAATTATCGAATCAACACTTAATCCGACAATCCGGCTATATCGAACATAACCGACTAATATTTCTTGTACCGATTCATTGAATCAACACTTGATCCGATGACTCAGCTCATATGAAAATATCGCGAGAATATAATACGATATCCCATATCGTATTATCCTCGGTCCTGTACACATCACATATGTGCCCCTACTCCATTTTGCCTGAGTCAAGAAACCTCTGTGTAGGACTCTAAAGAATCGTCAATACGCCGGTAGTAAGTGATGATCATATCAAACACCCACAAGCTGCAAGTGGTCAGCTAAACGTAACATCCATCCAGGTATTGAGCGATCAGAAGATCAACAAGCAAGCCTGTACTTTCTCCTGTGAATCCAAACAGTAACACTCCCGTACAGTCCGGTCTCTTCGTCTGATATGTTGCATATCTAGTATAGGGGTGGTATACGTCAGACCCCAGTAACTGATAAGTCGTGTCGATGTGAGGCCCATAACAGGTCGAGAAACTACTGGTAACACTTACCAGCAAATCTCTATATCAGCCCTGGCCAGGGACTTTCAGTTATAGCCAATCGAACACAGCACAACATCAACTCCCTATACCAGGAGAGACGAATCCCCTCCTATCGCTCATTGCCTCCATGTAATTCGGGACTGCACCCAAAAGCCACCGTTTTGCACGCCCTCTTGGACGTGGTAAGGTGGAAATCAAAGAACAGTGGGAATCACACAAGACTCTATGATGATCTCGGGTCTACAGACTACCCTGTACTAGTGTCACCGGAGAACTGCTATCTGACGTGTGGTATAATACCATCTGGGAGTACTCGGCGAGTCCGTCCAGCGTATCCAGTCTCCACTGAGCACCCGTACACCATCCTTGATGTCAAACAGCGATGGATATGGGATCATCCATCGCCCATCATATGGGTCAAGATGCGTATACGCTAGTCTACTCTGGTGTATCGATGCCCTGCCTCGATACACCCTCGACTAGGAACAGTTATAGGATGTACTCATCGACTAACGTGACCCCACTAGTATGATCTCATCATAGTCCCAGTTGTCGAGTACAGATCCTAAGGGCTTTATCAACATGTGAGAGTAAGACAGTAAACAAATACAAGTCAACATGTTAAGATAAAGTGAAACCAAATAGCATACTATCATGACGAGCAAGAAAGTCCTCTCTATATATATCCAAGCATCCATTATAATATACATCATATGTACAACAATGGCCTCTAGGGCATATACATAACTAACAATCTCCCACTTGCACTAAGGCCAGCTGCTGTAGTATCTCATACATAGCATCCCGAATAATCTCTCAAACTGTATCTGGGGAATGGCCTTCGTGAATGGATCCGCAGTGTTGTCCTTCGTATCTACTCTCCTGACCTCGATCTCCCGGCGATCAACTATCTCCCTGATTAGGTGATACCGTCTCAGAATATGTCTGGACTTCTGATGGGACCTGGGTTCCTTGGCCAAAGCCACAGCTCCATTATTATCGCAATACAGAGGTATTGGATGTTAAATGGATGGAACCACACCAAGTTCACTAATGAACTTCTTTATCCAGACAGCCTCTTTGGCAGCATCGTTGGCAGCGATGTATTTAGCCTCCTTCGTTGAGTCTGCAACGGTATCCTGTTTGGAACTCTTCAAACATACCGCCCCTCCATTGAGGGTAAAGACAAATCCCGAGTGCGACTTAGAGTCGTCCTTATCACTTTAGAAGCTGGAATCGGTAAAGGACTCCACCTGGAGATCTCCGTTACCATACACCAAGAACATATCTTTAGTCCTTCGTAAGTACTTGAGAATGTTCTTCACAGCTGTCCAGTGGCTCTCTCCAGGATCTGCTTGATACCGACTCACTACACTTAGTGAGTATGCTACATCAGGTCCGGTACGTAGCATCACATACATGATAGAGCCTACTGCCGAATCATAGGGTATCTCTTGCATGCGAGCTCTCTCCAAATTAGTCTTGGGAAACATCTCTTTGGAGAGAGTGAGTCCAGAGATCGTGAGTTGGTTCCCATGCTTGGATTCTTCCATACTAAACCTCTTTAATATGGTGTCAATGTACCTGGATTGGGACAATCCCAGTATCCGTATAGACCTATCTCTATAGATCATGATTCCCAATATGCAGGAGGCATCACCTAGATCTTTTATTAAGAATCTTTGTGATAAGAAGAGCTTGACTGATTGCAGCATAGGAACATCATGTCCTATCAAGAATATGTCATCGACGTACAATACGAGGAAGACAACCTTACTCTCTGCAACCTTCTTATAAATACAAGGTTCATCTACGTTTTTGATGAAGTCAAACTCTTTGACTACAATATCAAAGCAGATGTTCCAACTCCGCGATACTTGCTTTAACCCATAGATGGATTTAAGCAGTTTGCACACTTTTCCGCTGCTCCCACTATCTACGAAGCCCTCTGGCTGAGTCATGTACACGCATTCTTCTAAATCACCGTTTAGAAAGGCGGTCTTAACATCCATTTTCCAGATTTCGTAGTCATGGTATGCAGCAATGGAAAGTAAGATCCGGATGGACTTAAGCATAGCCACTGAAGAAAAGGTTTCGTCATAATCCACACCTGCTCGTTGACGAAAACCCTTTGCAACAAGTCTAGCTTTGAAAGTCTCAACTTTTCCATCTACACCAATTTTCTTTTTAAAGATCCACTTGCTCCTAATGGGTTTTACCCCTTCAGGAGCATTTTTCAAAGTCCATACTTTGTTGGTGTACATGGATTCCATCTCAGATCGCATTGCATCCAGCCACTTCACAGAGTCACCACTCGTGATGGCCTGCTCGAAACTAGTTGGGTCATCATCTTCCATGATGCAATCCTCGCTTCCACCATCAATAAGAAAATCGCAGTATCTCTCAGGTGGATGAGAAACCCTACTAGATCGGCGGAGAGGCTGGGGTTCGTCGGGTACTACTGAATTCTCTAGTTCCAATAAATCATCAGTTGTAGTTTTCGGTGCTGGAACCTCTTCCAGCTCTACCTCTTTGCCACTAATTTCTTTTGCAAAAAATTCCTTTTCCAAAAAGGTGGCATGTTGAGTAACAAACACTTTTTATTCCTCAGCGTGGGAGAAAAAATATCCTTGAGAATTCTTTGGATATCCCACAAACTTGCAAAGAACTGATCGTGCCTCGAGTTTGTCCAGATTTTGCCTTTTGACATAGGCCGGACAACCCCATATCTTAACTCGTTTAAAATATGGTCTCTTCCCACTCCATATCTCATATGGTGTGGTAGGTACAGATTTAGATGGAACTAGATTCAATAGGTATATGGCTGTCTCAAGCGCATACCCCGAGAAGGAAATAGGCAACTCAGCATCGCTCATCATAGAGCGCACCATATCTAATAGGGTGCGATTCCTCCGCTCCGATACACCGTTGTGCTGTGGTGTATAAGGAGGAGTGAGCTGAGAGAGAATCCCATTCTCTTTTAGATAATCTAGGAACTCATTACTAAAGTATTCTCCTTCTCGATCAGATCGAAGGATCTTAATACTTTTGCCCGTTTGGTTCTCTGCTTCGTGCTTATATTCTCTGAGTTTCTCAAAAGTTTCAAACTTGTGTTTTATCAGGAACACATGTCCGTAGCTTGAGAGATCGTCAGTGAATGTAATGAAGTAGGAAGAACCGTTCCTGGCATGCGTAGACATGGGACCGCATACATCACTATGTACCAGTCCTAAAAGTTCCTCAACTCTTGCTCCGTATCCACTAAACGGAGTTTTGATCATTTTCCCTTTGAGACATGAAGGGAAAGTATCATAAGATGATAATTCGAACGTATTTAAATATCCATCCTTATATAACTTAGCTAGCCGTGTCGCATTGATATGACCAAGTCTACAATGCCATAAGAAGGATTCGTTCATTTGTGAACTTTTCCTCTTGTGTGTGTTTTGTATATTAAGGACTGTATTTTGATTAAGAATGAATATGCCATTATGTAACGAGCCTGATCCAATCAACTTTTGATCTAGGAAGATGTTCATAACATTATCCTTTACTATAAAATTATATCCTTCTTTACTTAATAAAGAAACCGATATAATGTTGCACATCATGTTCGGTATATAATAGCACTCATTCAGAATCAATGTATTATTACTTGGTAATACAAGGTGATATTCGCCAACTGCTTTGGCTGCAATACTTGCACCATTCTCTACTTGTACGGAATGATCACCTTTTCCCAGTTCTCTACCTTTATGTAGTCCACGTAACAATTTACATATGTGGGATCCCGATCCAGTATCTAATACCCAGGACGTAAGGTGAACTGAGAAACAGTTCTCAATAACTAACACACCCGAAGAAGATGCATCAACATGCTTACTCTTTGTTTGGGCGGCGTGAGAATCCAGATTTTCTCCTGTTTCCTGTTCAGTCTTATAACTCTTATAAGAAAGAACGGGACCAACGTTCCCCTGCTCAGTATAATAAGCGGGTTCAGTCAATACATCCATATTATTATCTTGATTATGGCCTGACATGGTCGCTACCTGGAGAGAGAGAGAGAAGAAAACACTTTAGCGTGTGCTCTTACAAGATTAGATTGGTTATTATCTTATCTAATCAGGATGTCTCCCACTGTTTTTATCAACTCTTCCTTCAAACCCTAAAAGGTAAGATTAGCCGAGATTAATTACACCCTACAATTTCATCAATCTTTCAGCCAGATCAGTATCGGTACTTGAGAGAGGTTCCCCATGCTTTCGCACGGACCTAATTAAAATAAACCTCGTTTTTCCAGAGGCATAACCTCGTTAACACCTTTCTAGACACCTACTTGATCGTCTAATTATCCTGTGTAAAATTCTCGCAGGAGTAACTCTTACTCGTAGTGGGTATCGGGATCCAACTATCTCATAGGAGGTATGCAATCTCATTGCAAATTTCAACACTTGAAATTCCCGATAATGCTTTTGCCCCTAGCAATCTATGACCTTGACTAAGTCAACAAACCATAAATCGCAAGTCAAGTTCAACCCGTACATTTCCCGATTGAATTAAACCCACCCGTACAACCCTTGACTAAGTCAACAAGGCCGTACGACTACCCTAATCCAATCGTATCTCATGCTTTAACAGATAAACACTATTTAGCTACCGTACACTACGCCTTAACTAAGTCAACAAACATAGCACGAATACTAACTAGTCTCTATCTGAAATGACGGAGGGCTACGCAGGTTTTTCAGAAAACCATGAGCGTAATGAACTTGATATTGTTGTAGAAACAAGTGATTTTGAAAAGGATAGTTTTTGAGGCTTTTCTAGTTTCGCCAAAGAGGTCACTCCCGGTGAAGGGATCTCAGCTCTTTCCCCATCGAATAAGGTGCAGAATATATCATATATACCGCTGTACAAAGCAAGAACTATAGAAGCTGTCAAAAAACTAAACCGTGAGTTTGTAGCAACTGCCAGTTTCGCTAAAGAGGTCACTCCCGGTGAAGGGATCTCGGCTCTTTCCTCATCGAATAAGGTGCAGGGTATATCATATACACCGCTATGCAAAACAAAACTGTAGCTACCCTTTTTTATAAAGTTTTGATTCTACAACATCTTGTAGGTTTCTTTTCTTTTTATTAATCTCATTAATATATCCCATCAGCTTATGCTTCCTAAGCATCACAGAAGAAACGAAAGCAGTAATATTTATATATCAGCACATATACATAGTATAAACATTCGTCTCAGGCAGTAATATGATCTCATCACAGAACATTGCAGCAGAAGAACATATATGAAATATTGGATATACTAGGATGTCCGTGTTTTAATACGAGCATGTATAAAACACGGATTCCACGGTCGTGATGAATAGCCAAATCCACATCCCTAGACCCCTACGAGAGTGGCAAGTAACACTGCCAATTCTAGGGTTAGGAGACCCAGTCTCGACTCCTCTAGATGGCCTCCCACTGGACCCTAGAACCCGGTTACTTGTGCTCCCCTCCTTGGGTCTACCTAATTCGAAAAATTAAATAATATACACTGTTGACATCAACTGTAACATTTTCAAAAATATAAAATATTAATTTTGGGAATTTTTATAATTTAATATTATTTTATTGATTATTTTAATATTAAATCTATAATTAAATGCAAATAAATAGGAAAAAATTTGAGAAAAATTATGGAAAATTCTAAAATAGGGTAAATTAGTGAATTATGACATTTTTAAGTTTTTGTGATTAGTTTGACACTAATTTAGTGCTAATCGCGATTAAAATCGCTAATCGGGTTTTTTGGCAATTTTGCGCAAAACATGCACATATCACTTTTTCTCACACTTGTGCATTTTTCTTGCCATGATTTATCATTTGGGTTTACTATTCTTGTGAGAAGGTTTGGATTTAAAAGAAAAGGAAAATGAAAAAGAAAAAGAGAAAAGAAAAGGAGGGTAGGTGAGAGAGAGGCATGGGACACCATTGACCTTGAGACTTAGCCATTCTCCCATCATTTCTCCCCCTCTCTCCTATGCTTGCTGCTGCCGCCCTTCTCCATCTTCCTCCCCTCTTCAACTCCTCAAATCATCTCTAAAATCACCCCAAAACCTCACACTCATTTCATTAAAATTGTGCAAAATCCCTAGATCTACACATGGAGCTAAAGAAGCAAGGATTTTAGCCACTAGGGGCAACTCAAGAATTTTCTTGAGTTGCTAATGGAGGTAATTTCTGAACCATTAGCTTAATTATACCCTTTCCTATAACCCCATGTTAAGATTTAATCGATATTGTGTGATATTATGGACTTGATGAAAACCTAGTTAGGGTTTGAGTGAAATTGGTGTTGCATTATGAAATTAAGCTCAGTTAAGGTTATCCCAACACTTTAGTGTAGGAATTAGAACCCAAAACCTGAAGCTAGAACCAGAATACGAATTTTAGAAACCGATATCGGGGAAATTGTGAAATCTGTGAAGGTTTATTTGAATCTGCTATCATACGAGACACCTGAAAATAAAGTTGAGTGGACAGTGACATGTGCAGGCACCAGAGAACCATCACCCCAAACCCTAGCTCCCCACTCCAAAGTGAGGCCGCCGAAATCCCCATTCTGGCCACAATTTGCGGCCAGAACAGTGAGGATTTGCCTCGTTTTGCGTGTATGCCCCCATTTCCTCAATTCTTGGCCCTGGGTACTTCTAGTTTTGACAGATTCTCTATAGGGTGAAATCTGGGACATATATCCTAAGTTGCTATTTTGGATTCGTGTTTCCGTATTCCGTATTTTTGTTTCTGAAATGGTGGATTGTGTTTTGTCTCGACTATTTATCATTTATACGACGATATAGAGGATTTATTGATGGTTTTGAAGGCGTGCCATAGGTTCTCACCTATAGGCCCCCTTATCGTATCGTTTTGGATTTCATGCGCCGTTTTAGCTTGGATTTGGTTTTAATGCGCATATACGATATTTGATGTGTAGGTACCCATGAAGACTTCGGGACGACAAGCAAATGCGTGGTGACGTCCGCAAATGATGATGCGAGGTGAGTAGATTATATCTACAGGGGGAAGTCGGGTGGATGGCGTATAGCACCCCCGCAGTCCGTAGATAGAATACTATGTAGTTTATTGTGATAATAGGTGTATTATGGATAGTGTAGGGTTAGAAGTGACTAGTGTAGTTCATAGTCGCGAACCCTAGGATAGAATTACACCTACACACACACCCTTGCTTATTACTTATACTTGCACTGTGTTCGATGATATGGGATGACTTTGGAGATGAGTCGATGATGTGGGCTTGGTGCCGTGAGATCGGTGATTGGATACGATTCATATGTGGGATATGACTTGTGATTTCTTGCGGGCTTGGGATATGTGTTTACCCCCGCATGCATACTTCATTGATGGTATCGTTTGGTGCTAGACATAGAGTAGTACCCCAGACTATATGATCTGATGATAGTGATACCTGTTATGTGACGAAATAGTGAGATGTTGACCTGTACCCAGCTTTGGGGATGCCGTACGATGATTTACCGTACGAGCCGATATTGATGATAGATCCGCACTCATAATTCGAGGATATCTTACGATATGACATTGAGGCGAGATCACCGACTATATATCTATATTTATCGACTCAGATTTAGGTGGTTTCCACACCTACCCCTCCTGATTGACCTGATGCTTAGATGTAGGTTGCATAGTAGATACTTCACTGTGGTGTTGACTACTAGATTTCTGCATTTTCATGCTATTCGCATTGCTGGCATATGTTCATTGCTATATTATTATCATGCTGATAGGACACCAGCACCATTATCGATGATGCGTATGTTTTACGTACACTATTTGCCGGCTCACACACTTCATCATCGATAATTGCCATGCCACTACACTGTAGTACTGTTGCATTCATGATATGATTCTTTCTTCGACATATGCACATTACTATTCCATGTTGCATGATTTCCGATATGATTACTTTTCTTTACATGTCGCATACATCATGGATTGATTGCATAGCACATCGCATTGGATTTACTTCTTGATGTGGATTTTCATGTGATTTCTGATTTGAGGACCGTGGGATTATTTAAGAAAAGATGCTCTTTTATGAAAAAACCGGTACCTCGTGATATGATATTTCGGTGCGTCCACCACGCGTTTTCTCGGTGCTGAGACGTGTGCTTGAAACCCGATTCGAGGAGGTGATGATCCGTTTGCGGGTTCGTGGTGGGCCCGGTATGGTTCCCCTCGGCAAGATGATCGATGAGTTTGCCGATTGAGCCTGGAGGCGGGCGAGCACCTACCGGTGATTGTTTTGAGCTCGGCGGATATCTGGGGGATACCGACCGGAGACGAGAGATGGGCGTACTGCCGGGGCCGAGGGCCGATTCCGCAGACATAGCCCACGGGCCGATCCGGACTGACGGAGCCCGTTAGATGAGGATTTACGTGTCGATGCTAGGCACGGGTTTCATGATGTTTTTCCATGCTTTTGTTTATATCCTCACATTGCATACATGATGCTTATCGTCAGTGGGTGACGGGTGGACGGGTTCCACATATTTACAAATTGGGATCATATACAGACTGGATTTACACTTATCATACTTCATTTGTATATATAACAGGGTATGAGGGCGCTGTTATATATACCCTTACACCAATATTAGTGGTATGGGACGCTAATATATGTGTATTGATATCATTGATATTTCATCATATTTACTTCATGCAGACATACCTTTTATTGATGACATGTTATTACCTGAGTACCTGGCACTACATACATGATTAGATGTTACCTTGCCACCTTATAACACTCAGATGTACTCTTGTGGATTGTATTACTGATCGTTGACTTAGGATTATGTCTTGCATTCGGTTTCTGCTTGTAGATGTTTCTATTCACGAGTTGGCAACTCACCCCCGTTGTGCCACAGTTCTTGCAGGTTCTGCCGTACAGGTTTCATTGCGGCATTTCTGGCACACTACTTTCTTGCGGGTGGTTTGCTTTTGGTAGGTGGATTCTTTCGCATCAAGAACCACCATTGTATTTATTTATTTCATTGTATCTAGAATTTCCATCAACCAAAACTTGTATATTGTTTCAGACCTAGACTAGTGATGTATTATTCGACCATAGAGTCGCGCTTAGTAGTATTGCGGTTTTCTTGTTGCTTGAGCTTTCTTTTGGTTTTGATCCTCGCCACTTGGCGTTGTATATTATATCATTGCATGGTTGTGACCGTCGATTGACGAAGAGCTAGCTCCCGCTTGGGGATGCCTTTATCATTGCATATATATATATATATATTGTTATCCTTGTTGTACCCCATTCGGGGCCAATTTTACAAAAGAGACTCTGCCGAAATTTTTAGAAAAGACTGTACTGTTTTAAATTGCATATTCGGCTTAGTTATTTAAAAACCTTGATTTCAAACATGTATTTCTTCACTCCTTTAAACCAATTTCTTTACTTATTTCTTAAATGGTTTTAGATTTCTGGGCTTTTGGCTTACTTGGATCAGATGGAGTCCTATAGACTTCATATGGTTCAAGGGCCAGTCACGTGCTCTTTCGGGTCGTGACATCAACCTCATCCCGGAAATGCCCCAATAAAAGAATATTACATACAAATGAATTTTACATGAATGAAAATAAAAACCCTCATCTCACATAAAACCCCCGGCTATTCAGAACACGATGATCCAATATAACATATCACAGCAACACATAATATCTCATATCATCAACGTAAGTAAGTATGCATACACCGATTGTCGTTGATGTATAGCAACGAAAACCGGCGATACAACTACATTCTACATTTACGGTCACAGAAAAGAAAGTGTAAAACTACAACATTTGGAATCCACAATCACTTTATACATCTTAAATCCGAAATATCACATATTTCGCATTTCATGCCTAACTATATGAATTCCACATATTGTATCACATTCCAGATAAATAGACAATATTAAACTTTTCGGTCGAATAATCAAATACCCAACATTTCCTAAATAGCTTAACACTTGAGGGGAGTTCAAAAGGTCCCAGAATATGTCACAGTACCAATGGTCCAGCCGTAGAAGGGTCAAGCAAACGCCTCACATGTGGCAACGCCGTACTGCCCCAAACCCTAAGGTTCAGAGGCGGTTCAGATGGTCACATAATCGAGTTAAGGTTTGTGTTCTTCTAGAGGGTCCACCGCGTTACTTGCACGTTTTTCCGAAAGATTTAAACTCAAAAAAAAATTCAACACTTGAAAGTTTTTCGTGTCGGGAAAAAGTGAGTTAATGATATCCGTTCGAACATTTTAATGCTTTCTAAATAATCCGGAAAACAGAACGAAATTAAACTTTCCAATCGAATCAACGAATTCAAAATAATCCCCAGAATACTCAACACATGAGTAAGATTAAAAATACCCAGAAATATGCAGAAACACCTACGGATATTACTGTTCAAACATATGTCCCCAATTCACTCTTTTGGCCGCGGAACCGCCACGACAAGCATGTTCTTACCGCGGT
Source organism: Agapanthus africanus (assembly GCA_030015575.1). Taxonomy (NCBI): domain Eukaryota; kingdom Viridiplantae; phylum Streptophyta; class Magnoliopsida; order Asparagales; family Amaryllidaceae; genus Agapanthus; species Agapanthus africanus. Next base: position 114,029,570 of record CM057340.1, on the reverse strand, counting down.
TCCGCGGCACTTTGAGAGCCTTGGGGGCTCGTATTTCAGGGTTATCCTTAGAATTCCCTGCTGATTTTTTTGAGTATTTTTAATGCAGAAAAAATCAAATTTTTACAAAATTTCCAAAGAGGGGGTCATGTTCGATGTTTCGGGTTTCGATCGGAGTTTTAACTTTGTATACACGTCGCCTAATACTCTAGCTAGGCTCTGATACCATTGTAGGGTTCCTAGGCACTCATACAAGAATCTATAAGGTATCAACCATGCCCGATTTAACTTTAAGACGTGACGAACAACCCAAAGCTAGGATCTTTGCTAGATAATTAGGGTTTAACATGAAAGTAAATATCTTTACAACTAAGAGTGAGGGATTACAACCTTTGTAGTCCGCACCTTCGCTTCATAAGCTCCGACTAGAAGTCCCTTCGCCGCGATCCATGATCTCCCGGACTCAAGAGAGGCTCTACAACCCGAATGATCCATGCTAGCTTGTATTCTTCCTTTTCTCCGATGATCTACCTCGAAGTTCCTATAACTCATGCTCTTTCTCACTAATGAGGTGAACACCCTAATCTAATTGGCAAGATTAGATGAGGATGATGAAGTAGGATTTATGCTCTCTTTTATTATCAAATTCTCACTCTAATTTATCACAAATGTCAAAAGCTAGAAAGCTTTGTAAGGAGAAAGAAGAAGAAGATGAATGAATAATCCTTTTGTGATGAATAATGAAAAAGATTATATGATTACAAATGCAACCATGGTCAAAGATGACAAGGCAAACCATTGTAGAGAGTTAACTAGGGTTAAGGGTGTGATTTTGGTTTACAAATATCTCACAAAAATATCAACCATAATATCTTTGCAAGAAACAGAAGAAAACCTTTTAGAAGGTTCATGAAAGAACTAACACAAATCAAACCCTAACCATGTTTAATCTCCACTAATCATGTTGCATTAGTAATTATAATATGTTACAATATTATATATCACATATATAATATATTTTGTAACAAAAGAAAATAATACAATTAACATATATCGCATATATATCAATGTATTACCCGGTGAGAAAATGAATCAATACAACGAGCCAATATTAGATAATGTAATGAAATATATCATATATATAATTATACATTAAATTACCGAATCAACACATGATTCGACAATCCGGTTATATCGAATATAACCGACTAATATTTCATGTACCGATTCATCGAATCAACACTTGATCCGATGACCCGGCTCATATCAAAATATCACGAGAATATAATACAGTATCCCATATCGTATTATCCTCGGTCCTACACACATCGCATATGTGCCACTACTCCGTTTTTCCTGAGTCAAGAAACCTCTGTGTAGGACTCTAAAGAATCGTCAATACGCCGGTAGCAGGTGATGATCATATCAAACACCCACAAGCTGCAAGCGGTCAGCTAAAAGTAACAGCCACCCAGTTATTGAGCGATCAGAAGATCAACAAGCAAGCCTGTACTTTCTCCTGTGAATCCAAACAGTAACACTCCCGTACAGTCCGGTCTCTTCGTCTGATATGTTGCATATCTAGTCTAGGGGTGGTATACGTCAGACCCCAGTAACCGATAAGTCGTTTCGATGTGAGGCCCATAACAGGTCGAGAAACTACTGGTAACACTTACCAGCAAATCTCTATATTAGCCCTGGACAGGGACTTCCAGTTATAGCCAATCGAACACAGCACAACATCAACTCCCTATACCGGGAGAGACGAATCCCCTCCTATCGCTCATTGCCTCCATGTGATTCGGGACTGCACCCAAAAGCCACCGTTTTGCGCACCCTCTTGGACGTGGTAAGGTGGAAATCAAAGCACAGTGGGAATCACACAAGACTCTATAATGATCTCGGGTCTACAGACTACCCTGTACCAGTGTCACCGGAGAACTTCCATCTGACGTGTGGTATAATACCATCTGGGAGTTCTCGGTGAGTCCGTCCAGTGTGCCCAGTCTCCATTGAGCACTCGTACACCATCCTTGATATCAAACACCGATGGATATGGGATCATCCATCGCCCATCATATGGGTCAAGATGCGTATACGCTAGTCTACTCTGGTGTATCGATGCCCTGTCTCGATACACCCTCGACTAGGAACAGTTATAGGATGTACTCATCGACTACCGTGGCCCCACTAGTATGATCTCATCATAGTCCCAGTAGTCGAGTACAGATCCTAAGGGCTTTATCAACATGTGAGAGTAAGACAGTAAACAAATACAAGTCAACATGTTAAGATAAAGTGAAGTCAAATAGCATACTATCATGACAAGCAAGAAAGTCCTCTCTATATATATCCAAGCATCCATTATAATATACATCATATGTACAACAATGGCCTCTAGGGCATATACATAACTAACAGCATGTTCCCGGCGAGTTCGTCCAGTGTACTCATAACTCAATGAGCACCTGTATACTATCTTAGATAAGTAACTGACACCAATGGCTTGTGAGACCGGCCACCGTCCCTCGTCGGGGTCTCGATAAGTATACATTAGTCTACTCTGGAGTATTGATGCCCAGTCTCGATACTCCCTCGACTAGGGACATTTAAGGATGTGCTTATAGACCACCTAGCTCTCACGTATATGATCGCCATCATAATGTTGGTAGTCAAGAAAGAATCCTATGGACTCTATCAGCATGTAATAGTGATCTGTAATACCATATAATGCATGTACATGATGATAAAGGCAAACCAGATAGCATACTATCATTTTGAGTAAGACTGTTCTACTCATATAGGTCCTCCCCCAATCATCATAATCATCTGCTTTCGATTACAATAATTTCCTTGAGGGCAACTATAGCCAATAATCTCCCACTTGCACTTAAGGCTAATTATTGCGGTGTCGCATATTAACAGCCCGTGTTATACCGAACACCCAACTTCTCTACTAATCAGTCTCGCAAAGCTCGTTTGTGAAACTATTGCGTTTGAGAAATAGCCTCAATGAGTGGATCTGCTCCAGTATTTCTATCTTTATCTCTCTCTATATCTCAACTTCCGGGAGAAAGACTATCTCCCAAAATGAGCAATACCTATCTTAGAATTTGTCTGGATATCTGATGGGACCCAGTTCACAAATGAACTCCAAATCCAACAAACTTCTTAGACTGTATCATCCACTGAGTTTAATCGGTATCTTGCTCCATGCCTTCCTCGGTATCCTCTTGGACAACCTGTCCAACTTATTGTCCCTCAAAAGAGAGAAAACTATAACTCTGATAGTCACTCTGTCATCCAGGTCACCTTGGAAGCCTGAAATGATAGCCGCCTCCTGAAGGAGGCTGCCGTTACCATATACCAAGAACATCCACTTATGTTCATAACTGCTTCCCAATGTTTCTCCAGGATTGGATTAATATATTCTTATTGCAGCCTGTGCAAAATCAATATCCGGTGTTGTACTTGACATCTCATGATTGACTCAATTTCCTAAACAAGTGATATGCCAATCATGCAAATCCCTCTCCTCATCAGTCTAGAAGACATCTCTTTAAAGATAGTGACTCCATCACCTGCGAGTACACCACCACGCCAGGAGTCGTCCATTCTAACACACTTTAGAATAGTGTCAAGTACGCAAATTGGGACACTTCCCAAATCTAGATCTAAAACCATAGATCCAGTAACCAGAATCCCTGATATTTTATCTATATCCTATGAGGAGAAACTCCTTGTGACAACCACAGTATAACCAATCGTAGTATAGAAAGATCTCTTCCTATTAAGTGCATGTCATCCAAAAACTAGGACATCACTCCCTACTACCTTCTTACCATATCCATCTCTTATTCTGATGAAGTCAAACTCTATGATTGTCACATCAAAAATAGATGATCTATCTCTGTTGTGTCTGCTTTAGTCTATAAATAGACATAAGCTGCTTGCCCGCTATGCTTCCGCTGCTCCCACTGACTATAACAACCCTCTGCCAGAGTCATATACACGTGCACTTCTAAAGCTAGTTTAGAACAACGTTATACTCATCCTCCTACCATATCTCATAGTCTAGAACAGCAGCAGTGGCAAGTTTGGATAATCAAAAACCTCCCTGTCGCCGTCTTTGAGCGGACCGAAGTACCTCTCGGGTGCCTGAGGATACCCATCAAATATACAGAGTGGCTAATGGATCGTCGAATCCAATTGAATGTTTAGGTTCTACTAAATTTTCAGTAATCGTTTGTGGTTCTAGAATCACTTCCAGTTCTACCATACTCCCACTAATGTTTTCTGAAAAGAATCCATTTTACTAAAACTGTGGAGAGTCAAGAACAATATAACTATTGATCTTCCATATGGTAGAATGTTAACATTCATCAATGCCCGGGATAACCCACAAACTGCCATTACTGAAACGTGCCTTGAGTTTGTTCAGATTCTGGTTTTAAGCATCAGCCGGACAACTCCATATACCTTAACATCGTTAAGATATAAATCCAGTCTATAAATTCAATATAGAAACAAAGGCACTAATTTAATTGGAACCAAATTCAAAAATCTTGCAGCTGTTTCTAGTGCATATCAACCAAATGGAAGAAGGCCATACAACATTACTCATCCAGGATTATGAGTAACCTGAAAGAGAAGCAAGTTCTCAAAACTATTACTTACAAAAGAATACCAAACATAAGTATTTACATCTTTGATCACCTTAAAGAATCCTGATACTTGCAACATATAGTTCTCTACTTTATTCTTATACCTATAACTTTTAAAAATTTGGACCCTGTATTTCAACGAAATACTTGTCTAAAACCACAGAAGTCATGAGTAAACAGAAAATAGTACGAGTAACAACCCCTTTGTCTTAACGGACATCGGACAACATACAATACTTTGTATAAGTCCACTAAGTTTAACAACTCAAACTCTGTGCGTCGAAGGTTGAAAACTATACTATGGTTAAAAAGAATTACACCGTTGTTGAATGCACCTTACCTAACCATCAACTGATATAGGAAAATGTCATAGACATAATTTCAAAAATTTATATCGCACTTTATAAAATAAACGTACAGATATATCGGTTTGAAATTGGTGCATAACAACGGATATTCAAAACCAAATATTTTCCGTCAGGCAAAACCCAGGTGATTTCCTCAGATATCACCAATTACAAAGAATTCTGATATATATAGAGGTTCTAATCACCTAATTCCTAATATCTTACTCTCACTCACCATATATAATGTCATACAGATGTGAGAATTAAATCTGGTAAATACATACCCTGGAGTTAGAATCTAATTGGGAAACAGTTTTCAATTAATATCGCACAGTAAAACTGAGACATGAAAATGTTTCGATGGGGTAAGCGGGTATTCCTAGTAATGCCTCTTCCACTATCCAGATTCATGACTTTAACCGTATATTTCCTTGCTCTCACTCTAATCCCTTTATTATGTCCTTATTTATTACCTTCTGTACACCACACTTAGGCTAATTGATTTTCTTCCTTCTCTACCCTTCAGTACCAGCCTAAGCTTTGGAAGAAGACTATCCAATAAGCGCATTAGGTGTACTCTCCTAATACTAGGAGGTCTCATAACCTAAGAAAAGGTAAAGGGAAAAGTCAACTGAATAATCCTTATTCAATTTCTCTCGAACCGAAAACCATCCTCGAACTGGAACAAGTTCCTTCAAGTTCGTATGTAACTATACGATGGCATACTCAAGCAATATGGATCTTCGTAGTGATACGGAGTGTTCTGGAGAAAATGCAAAGGTGATATAGGAGGGGCAGGGGTATACGTTGTTTCATCGTGAATGATAGTAGTCGCAATTTTTTTTGCTCTTTATATAATCCCTTTATATGTCTTTACTTATTACCTTCTGTACACCACACTTAGGCTAATTGGTTTTCTTCCTTCCCTACCTTTCAGCACCTGCCTATGGTTTGGAAGAAAACTATCCAATAAGCGCAATAGGTGTAGTCTCCTAATACCAGGAGCCCTCGCAACCTGAGAGAAGGTAAAGATAAAAGACAACCGAATAATCTTATTCAATTTCTCCAGAACCAGAAACCATTCTCGAACTGGAACAAGTTTCTTCGAGTTCGTATGTAACTATACGATGGCATATCCAAGAAATATGGATCTTCGTAGTGATATGGAATGTTCTGGAGAAATGCAAAGGTGATATAGGAGCGGCTATGATATATGCGACTAAATGACAATCCAAAAGCCAAAGTGTTTTAAAAAGGTTCGGTTAACTTGGTTCATGAGTTTTAGTCTAGGGTCAGGCCATGGTCGCTGCCAAAGAGAGAGAGAAAAGAAAAACTCAGCGTGCACTCTAACCTAAATTAGATTGGTTAATCACTTTATCTAATCAGGATGGCTCCCACTGTTTCCTCGAATTCTCCTTCAAACCCAAAAAGGAGAATTAGTCGAGATCATCTAAAATCATCCGAGGAGTAATACCTACTCATCAGTGGGAATCGAGATCCAACTATCATCGCATGATAACTTGATAGAAGCCACTCAAGTCACACACTCCAGAAGGTATGCGCATGCCTGGCAAGTTTCCTGTATATTTGAAACTCCCGATGTGATTTTTACCCCTAGAACCCTAGTGACCTTGACGAAGTCAACAAATCAAAGAGTCCTGGTCAAGTTCAACCCATCATTATCTTGATTTCATTAAACCCACCCGCACGAGCCCTTGACGGAGTCAACAAGGCCGCACGACTATCCTAACCAATCGCATCGTTTGCTACAAACAAGCACCACTTAGCTACCGTACACTACGCCTTGACGGAGTCAACAAACGCAGCACGAATACCAAGTACTACTCGTAGGAAATGACGGAGGGCTACGGCTGGTTTTTGGCAAAAAAACCTTTAACGTAATGAACTTGATAACGTTGAAGGAACTGAGTGGTTTTACAAATATATAGTGGCACAAACTTTTGCTAAAGAGATCACTCCCTGTGAAAGAGATCACTCCCTGTGAAGGGATCTCGGCTCTTTCCTCATCGAAAGAAGTGCAGGATATTCCTAACTGAATACCACGATGCAAAACAAAAGAATCGACTATAGTAAAGTTATTACACTGACGTAAACTTTTGCCCAAGAGGCCACTCCCTATGAAGGGATCTCGGCTCTTGCCTCGTCGAATGAGGTGCTGGATATTCATAACCGAATACCATTGTGCAAAGCAAAAGAGAACGTCTCTAATGCCAGTTTTTTTTTAAAAACTTGGTTCCAACAACATCATATAGGTTTGTTTTCCTTGCATTAATCAAAATTAATGCAGTCCCATTGATTAATCCATATCACACCAGAAAAGAACGAAAATACAATGTATGTATATGCCAACCGCATTCGCCACGGGGTCCCGTCATGCACCGTTAGGTTACTTAACTAACGGTAGAGCGGGGGCTGGAATAGCGCGGATGCAAAACATATACAACATCTACTAGTATATATATAAATATATATAACATTCGTCCCAGACATGATATAAGAAACATCACAGAATCTCAGCAAGTAAAACAGAATGGTGAATAATCTTAGAGCCTCGGGTTTCATTTGAGCCGTAAATGAGACCCAACGTCCCCTGTCGTGTGGATAGCCTGCGCAATGAAAACCTGGACTCCTACGAGTGGGCAAGTTACCCGCCAATCCCAGAAGTGAGGCAACCCCAATCAACAAAGTGAATGGACCACCCAGCACTTCACGGAATCCGGTAACTTGAGCTCCCCTTCGTAGGTCAACCTGTACCCCCTACGAATGCGTCGAATAGCCCACCAATTCTAGAGTGAGGCCCCCTCCATCTCAATGCCATGAGATGCGGGCCCGTTGCCCTCTATGTCCCGGCTATTCGAGCACTCCACCGCGGGGTAATTCTAGTACAGAAAATGAAAATATATGTACAAGGGTGATATCGACCTCAACCCGGTCATGCCCCAAACAAATAATATACAAACTAGTAGAGACGACGGTCCACATGTCGGACGCTCGCCCCGCAATATCAAATGTACAAATGAATCTCAACTGTACTACTACCATTGCACCACTGGCTATCCACCATGACAATCCAACCATAACTTCAGCACAACACAGAACATCAATGTGAATGTCATGTTCGCAAACCCGTCTAATAGAACATATAGCAACTAGTCGGGTTATACCGCTCTAATGACATCCACGGTCGCATATAGTAATGTATGCACTGAAACTTATAAACGATGTTAAAATAGCGACTATGAAATACTCCGTATTGCCCCAATACTAAAGATAACATAATATGCAATCTGGGAAAAAACAAACAATACCAGAAACCCAATATTCAAGAGTCCAGAACACACAAAAAATTACAAAACCCAACTCCCTCACAAAACCGGTGGCGCCAAGAAAATTCCCGATCTCGCCGGCCATACAGAGGAATTTGGGGCTCGTATTTGATATGTGTTCTAGTTGTCACAAGAGTAGTCTTCTGCAATTGTTTAAAAAAAAATCAGAAGTCAAATAAAAATTGATAGAAACTTGAATAATGTCCGTATTGTTTCGGAGTTGTTTCGGTTTCGTTACTTTAAATGTCGTTTAAACTGCTAGTTTAGGGTTTATGTGTTGGCTCTGATACCATGTTGGGTTATGTCAGCGCCCTGGCTATCTACCGTGACCGTTTGCGGAACAAAAAATTTATAAACTGGCACTAAAACAAACCGATAACCCGGATCTACCATAAACCTAAAGCTAGCAAACTAAAAAGGAGTTTGAATGGTTATACCGAATGATCCGTGTCCTTCGGTATTCTACCATCTTTTTAAGCTCCTAGTGGTCTCCATGATCAAGCTTGATAATCAGTCTCTCTCTATCGAAGATAATCCAACTTAGAATTTGTAGTTCGAGCTCTAACCACATAGCCGAGGTAAATAGGGTACCTAGTTCGCTAAACTAGATAGCCTAGAGAATGTAGAGTCTAATGATGGATTAATTTGTCTCTAAACACCCTAGATTTCTCAACACATGAGAATTTTATGGTGGAGGTAGAAGAAGAGAAGCTTGGAGGAGATGAGAGTGTAGAGCATGAAGCAACCATGAAAAATGGCTAAGTCTTGTGTGTGAAGAATGAAGCATACAATAATATCTCACAACACAAATATCAAGCATGCCACAATAGTAACTCATGAGTCACCTCATGAGTCACCAAGTGAGCCATGCTTCATTTAAAGCCAAAGAACACCTCATCCCTCCACCTCATTAACCATTTAATTCTAAATGGTAAAAACTAAATGAGGTGTCTTCTTCGAGAAGCACCTTGTAATAAAATTACAAGAATATCCCTCACCGTATACACATACCTGTATTCGTATACGAATACAAAAAGACAAAAATAATCCAATAATATAATACTAGGATCCGGCTTAAACCAAAGCCCACTAGTATTATCCGTCTGAATCATGATACGTGCACAAGTGCACGTATATGATCGAACCCTGCCGTAAAACCATACGGCCTCTACAACATTTCGACCGAAGTAGGGAAACCCTCTATGTGGGACTCTAAAGACTCGTTAATACGCTGGCAGTGGGTTTAACCACAAGCACGTCGGCGGCACTAGTTGTACGTAATGGCTACCCAGGTATTGAGCGAAAGGAAGGTCGACGAGAAAACTCATCCAAAACCCATACTGAGCATGTCCGTGACAATCTCCGTACAGTCCGGTCTGTTCGTCTAAGAGTGTCGCATATCGAGTTTAGGGGGCTGGATAACGTCATGTTGGAGATAGTGCCCTCAGAGTCAATTATTAGGTCACAGGTACGTGATTGTAATGATTGAGGGAGGACCTATCCCGGTAGGACAGTCTTACTCGAGATGATAGTATGCTATCTGGTTTACCTTTATCATCGTGTACTGCTTTAAGTGACCTGACATGTCGCTATTACACGTTGATAGAGCCCCTAGGATTCTTGCTTGACCACCAGCAGTATGAGGGCGATCATATAAGTGGGAGCTGGGGGTCTACAAGCATATCCTTAAAAGGTCCCTAGTCGTGGGAGTTTCGAGACTGGGCATCGATACTCCATTAGTAGACTAGTGTATACAGTCGAGACCCCGACGAGGGGCGGTGGCCGGTCTCACAAGCCACTGGTGTCAGTTGGATCACCTAAGATGTATACAGGTGCTCATTGGGTTATGAGTACACCGGACAGGACTCGCCGGGAACATGCTAGTTGGTCATATACCAGACGTCAGATGGCAGTTCCCTGGTGACATGTGTGCAGGTTAGTTCATCGACCTGGGGATCGTCATTTGTCTCGTGTGAGTTCCCACTGTACTTTGATTACTACCCTACCACGGCTCAAAGGAGTCGTGCAAACAGGTTTTAGTTGGGTACAGTCCCGAGCCACATGGAGGCAGTGAGCGTATCTTCAGGGGTTCGTCTCTCCCGGTATTGGGGGTGAGGTCGTGCTGTGTCTAGGAGAGCCATTACACAAAGTCCTTGGCCAAGGCAAGGAGATTTACTGGTAGGTATTCCAGTAGTATCTCAGGGTGTTCTGGGCTACACTCCGACACGACTTGTACCGCTTTTGGGGGTCTGACTTTTACCAACCCCCTAGGCCCGCCATGCGATACTCATAGACGAACGGACCGGACTGCACGGATATTGTCACTGACAGGCTCAGTTGGGTGTCGGGGTGAGCTTCCTCATCGACGTCCCTTTTGGTCAATAGCTGGTGGCCCGTCACGTATTGGCATATACCTCTGACGTGCTAGTGGTTAAATCCATAGCCATAGTATTGACGAGTCTTTAGAGTCCACCACATTTACAGTTACTCAGCTTTCGGGCGAAAGGTTGTAGAGGCCGTATGGAGATATGGCAAGGTCCGATCAGATACGTGCGGTATTGCACGGATCAGGATCGGACAGTTTGTACTATAGGCCGTATGGTTATATGGCAGGGTTCGATCAGATACGTGCGGTATTGCACGGATCAGGATCGAACAGATATTACTAGCCGGCTTTGGTATAAGCCGGATCCTAGTATAGTACAGTGTAGACTTTGTCTCATTGCATTTGTATTTCGGTCGAAATACAGATGCGGGTGTGTATGCACAGTATCGGGGTTATCCTGTAATTTATTACGGGACCTGTTTTCTGGAGTTGCCAGTTTGCTTTCCGTTTCGGCCAATTTCCATTGTTCCGTTCATTGGCCGAAGATTGGTGGAGGAGGGTTTATTTGCATTGTTGCAAATAGGCATTAGTGGAGGGGGTTCTTTGCATCTTGTTGCATCATGATGGTTTTCATGATGAGCACCATCATTGACTTATTTTGACTCCATCATGGCTTGACTTTTAAGGTCATGATTGTTGATGATGTTGAGGGGTATGGTTGTTGAGTGAGGACTTTTCTTTGTGATGATTTCTTTTGAATGATAACCATTCTCTCTCTCTCTCTCTTTTTCCACCCACCCCCTTGTTGTTCTCTCTCTCTCTCCAATCACATATGAAGGAAGGGGGCCGGCCATTCATAGTAGGGGATGGGATTCATTTCTCATTTTGGTGTGGAAAATGTTACTCTTATTTTGGTATGCTACATTTTCCCCACCTCTCTCCAAGCTCTCTTTTCCTCCACCAAATGGCATCTCCACTACCCCATAAGGAGACACAAGTTCTACTACATATTCTACAACGAATCTTGGGCACGTTGACTAGCCAGCATCGTGCCCGAGTTGCCTCGGCATTGAGGTGGGAGCCCGTAAACAAAGTAGGCGATGTGGTGCCCTTCCGGCAAGGTGGCGACGGCGGGACATTCCGCAGGAGATCGGGACGATGACGAGAAGACCGGAGGACTTGGATCGTCGGTATATCTCTATTCCCATTCTTGTAGATAGCTTAGACTAGTTAATGGTTCGATCCGGAGTTTAGTGCGCGGTGGTGCCGGTTTGCAAAGTCCGCAAAATTTTAGTTATTCACCGCTTCCGCATTCCGGCGTCGGATTGACGGCCGGGGCGCCCCCGTGCACTTACAGTGGTATCAGAGCCTCCCCATTAACTTAGTCTAGCTTTGTGTAATGTGTTTTTCAGTTCCGATCGATCGAAATGTCCGAAAACCCAAATACACCCACGACAGTTTCTGTTGAATTTTTTCAGTCTCAAAAAATTTTTCAGGTTGCATAAAAGTACTGTGCTAGATGAACTAAGAGCACTGTTCAAATTCGAGGCAATGATATTCCAACCAGAGCGCGGAAGCGCGGCAAAAACCCACTTCTGGCCGCGCTTCCGCCGCAGTATGGAATAATCATTGGGCCGGATTTTTTCAGTGGGCTTCTGGGGATAAATTTGGGTTTCTGGAACATTTAAATTGGGCCCATATTTTCTGTAACTGCTGCAGTCTTGTTTTGGGGCCCACTTGTTATATTTTAATCGATCGGATATTTTAAACACATTTTTCACAGTATTTACATTATATCTGCGACCGTGAATGTCACTCGATCGGTAAATCCGGTCTAACTGCTATAGCTCGGTTAGACGGATTTGCGAACGTGACTTTCACGTTGATGTTCTATGTATTTGCTGTGTTGTTGCGGATCGGTCGTGGGGGATAGCCTGGATGCAATGCTAGTACTGTTTTGTTGTATTATGTACATTTGTTATTGCGGGGCGAGCGTCCGACATGTGGACTGCCGTCACTGCCTGATTGTATTATTCTTTTGGGGCACGACCTGGTTGCGGTCGATGTACCCGTTGTATGTATATTTTACTTTCTGTACTAGGATTACCCCGCGGAGGGGTGCACGGATAGCCGGGTTCTAGAGGGCAGCAAGCCCGCATCTCATGGCATTGGGACGGAGGGGGCTTCACTCTAGGATTGGCGGGCTATTCGCCGCACTCGTAGGGGGTACAGGTTTGACCCAGGAGGGGTGCCCAAGTTACCGGATTCCGTGAAGTGCTGGGTGGTCCATTCACGGTGCTGAAGGGGGCTGCCTCGCTTCAGGTCTTGGCGGGTGACTTGCCGCGCCCGTAGGGGTCTAGGATTCTCATTGCACAGGCTATCCACACGACCAGGGGAACGTCGGGTTTCAGTAGTGGCTCTGTGAAACCCGGGGTTCCCAGATATCTGTATTGTTTCTGTGATGCTGTTCATTCTCTGTGATGTTGCATTTTATTCACGCCTTGAGCGAATATAATATATTGGTATATATATTATTAGATGTTGTATATGTTTTGCATCCGCACTAGTCCAGTCCCCGCTCTGTCGTTAGTTAGCTAACCTAACGGGTAATGACGGGACCCAGTGGCGAATGCGGATGGCATATACGTACATCAGTATATTTTCGTTCTTTTTGGTGTGATCAATTGATGGGACTGCATTGATTCGGATCAATGCAAGTTTAAAAACAAACCTAATCTGATGTTGTTGGAACACTTTTTCAAAAAGCTGTTATTGCAAGGACGTTCACTTTTGTTTTGCATCGTGGTATTCATTTAGAATATCCAGCTCCTCAGTCGACGAGGCAAGGGCCGAGATCCCTTCACCGGGAGTGACCCCTTGGACAAAAAGTTTGCGTCAGGGCATTAACTTCACTATAGCCGATTACTTTTGCTTTGCACCGTGGTATTCAGTTGGAATATCCTGCACCTCATTCTACGGGGAAAGAGCCGAGATCCCTTCACCGGGAGTGACCTCTTTAGCAACGGTTTTCGTCACTATATTTTAAAAAGCTATCAGTTCCTTCAACGATATCAAGTTCATTACGTTAAAGGTTTTCGCCAGAAACCATTCGTAGCCCTCCGTCATTTCAGTTAAATATTCGGTAGTATTCAAGCTATGTATTTTGACCTCACGCCAAGGCATAGTGATTGGTAGCTGCCGGGTATTTATCTGTTGCATAGATAGATGCGTTGGTTTGGGACAGTCGTGCTACTATTTTGGCCTACGTCAAGGGTATGTACGGGTGGGTTCAAATTAACCTGGATAATGACGGGCAGAACTTGACATGTGACTTATGATATTTTGACCTCACGCCAAGGTCATAAGAGCATGGGGCAGAAATCACATCGGGAGTTTCAAAAGAACTGAAACTTGCCAGATATGCGCATACCTTCTGGAGTGTGATACCGTGAGCGGATTCCGTCACATTATCATGCGATGATAGTTGGATCCCGATTCCCACTGATGAGTTGGTTTACTCCTCGGGTGACCCCGACTAATTCTTCTTTCAGGTTTGGAGGAGAATTTGAGGTACAGTGGGAGGATTCCAGATTAGATAAATTGGTAACCATTCTGATCTAGGTTAGAGTGCACGCTGAGTGTTTCTTTTCTCTCTCTCTCTTTGGCAGCGACCATTGACCCGACCCTAAGACTTTGACTCAGTGACCAAGTTAACCGAACCTTCTTGACACCGGCTTTTGGATTGTCAGAGTTGCAAACCTCATTGCCACTCCTACTTTTACCCTTTTCTCCAGGACACCCCGTTTTACTACGAACGTCCACTTCCATTGGACAAAACCATCGTATGGTTAGATACGAACTCGAAAGAATTTATTCGAGGATGGTTTCCGGTTCTGGAGAAAACGGATAGGATTATTCAGTTGTCTTTTCCTTTTACCCTCTCTCAGGTTACGAGTACTCCTTGGTTTAGGGGTAGTACACCTATTACGCAAATTGGATTGTCTTCTTCCAAACCTTAGGCTGGTGCCGACCGGTAGGGAATGAAGAAAACCAATTAGCATAACGATGGTGTGCAGAAGGTATTAAGTTCAGACAAAGCAAGGGATTAGTAGGAGGGCAAAGTAAATTGCAACAGATATTCACGACCAAACCAAATATTTCGTTACCACTCCCACATCACCTTTGTATTTCTCCAGGACACTCCGTATCACTACGAAGATCCACAGTTTATTTGGATACTCCATCGTATGGTTATATACGAACTCGAATGGAACTTGTTCCAGTTCGGGGATGGATTCTGGTTCAGGAGAAATAGGAATAAGGTTTATTCGGTTGTCTTTCATCTTCACCCTCTCTCATTGCGAGTGTTCCTAGGATTGGGACAGTACACCCATTATGCTTATTGGATAGTCTTCTTCCAAACCATAGGCTGGTGCCGAACGGTAGGGAAGGAAGAAAACCATTTGGCCTAAAAGGGTGTGCAGAAGGTAATGACTAAAGACATATGAAGGGATTTGGAGAGGTGGCAAAGAACTATACGGTTACAGTCGTGATTCTGGAAGAGGCATTACTAGGAATACCGGGATATCCCATCGAAGCATTTCAATGTTTCAGTTTCACTGTGTACAGTTAAAGGAAAACTGATTTCCCGATTAGACACTTGCTCCAGGGTATGTATTTACCAAGTATGATTCTCACATCTGTATGGTTTTACAGATGATGAGTGGGAGTAAGCTATTGGGAATTAGGTGATTGTCCTCATTATATCGGGATTCGTTGTAATCGGTGATATTTGAGGAAGTCACCTGGGTTATTTGCCGGACGGCAAGTATTTGGTTTTGAATATCCGCCGTTATGCACCAATTTCAAATCGATGTATCTGTACGTCTATTTTCATAGAGTGAGATATACCTTTTTGAAATTATGTCTATGACATTTACCTATATCAGTGGATGGTTAGGTAAGGAGCATTAAACAGCGGTGTAATTCTTCTTAACCATAAGTACAGTTTTCAACCTACGACACACAGTGAATGAGTTATCAGACTCAAGGGACTTGTACAGAGTATTGTATGTTGTCCAGGGTCCATCAGGACTGAGGGGATGGTCCTCGTACTATATTCGGTTTACTTATGACTCCTCTAATTTTTAGACAGGTGTTTCGTGGAAACACAGGGTCTGAATTTGGAGAAGTTATATGTATTTGAATAGAGTAGAGAACCAGGTGTAGCAAGTATCGGGATTCTTCAAAGAGATCGAAGATGTAGATACTTGTGTATGGTATTCAGTTGATAGTAATGATAAAGAGATCTTGCTTCTCTTTCAGGTTACTCGTAATTGGAAGTATTCCTAAGTTGAGTAACGCTGATCGGCCTCCTTCCATTTAGTTGACATGCGCTGGGGACAGCTGCATGATTTGAATCTAGTTCAATTAAATCAGTGCCTCTGTTTCTATATTGGATATAGAACAGTTCATATCTTAACGATGTTAAGGTACGGGGAGTTGTCCGGTTTATGATTAAAACCAGACACTGGACAACTCAAGGCACGTTTCTGTAATGGCTGTTTGTGGGTTGACCCAGGCTATGACGCGGGTTGACTTTCTACCATCTGGATGAACAATAGCAATATTGTTCTAGACTCGCCACAGTTTTATTAAAAAATGGATTTTTTCAGAAAACAGAAGTGGGAGTATGGTAGAACTGGAAGTGATTCCAGAACCACAAACGATTACTGAAGATTTGATAAGGAACCTAAAGATTCAATCTGGATTGACATTCCATTGGCCACTCCGCAGATAAGGTGGGTAACTTCAGGCACCCGAGAGGTACTACGGTAGCCTCAAGGACGGTGACAGGGAAGTTCTTGTTTACCCACAATTACCATTGCTGTTGTTCCAGGGTGCGAGACCCAGCGGGAGGATGAGTATAGCGTTGTTCTAAACTAGTTTTAGAAGTGTACGTCTATATGACTCTGCCAGAGGGTTGTCGTAGTCAGTGGGAGCAGCGGAAGCATTGGTGGACAGGCAGCTTATGTCTATTTATAGACTAAAGCAGATGTAGCGGAGATAGATCATCTATTTCTGACATGACAGTCATAGGTTTGACTTCATCAGAATAGGGGATGGATCTGTTGAGAAGGTAGTAGGGTGTGATATCCTGGTATATGGATGATATACACAGAGTAGGAAAGGAAACTCCTACACTACGATCGGTTATAGTTTGGTCGTCACACAGTTGTTTCTCCACAAAAGAAATGGATTTTATATCGGACATACTGGTTACTAGATCTATGGTTTTAGATCTAGATTTGGGTGGTTTCCCAATCAGGGTACTTGACAGCATTCTAAGAGTATTTAGGATGGACGACTCCTGGCACGGTAGTGTACCTGCAGATAATGGAGTCACCCTCTCCAAAGGTGTCTTATAGACTAAAGTGGAGAGGGATGTGCATGATTGGCAGATCACTTGCTTAGGCAATTGAGTCAATCATGAGATGTCAAGTACCACACCAGATGTTGTTCTTGCATGAAATGCAATAAGTTGATATTGATCCAATCCTGGAGGAACAGTCGGAAGCAGTTTTAGAACATAAGAGGATGTTCTAGGGATATGATAACGACAGCCTCATTCGGGAGACAGTTATCATTCCAGGCTTCTAAGGTGACATGGACGACAAGGAGGTTGTCAGAGTTATAGTTTTCCTTCTGATGAGGGGCAGTATTTTAGACAGGTGGTCCAAGGCAATACTGAGGGAGGCATGGCGCGCAGGACACTGATTAAGTTCAGTTGTCAATACAGTCTAAGAAGTTTGGATTTGGAGTTCATTTATGAGCTACGTCCCATCAGACATCCAGACATATTCTAAGACTGATATTGCTCATTTCGGGAGATGGGTTTCTCCGCGAACTTGAGATTTAGAGAGACATGGAAAGAGACAACAAGGCGGATCCACTCACTGAGGCTATTCCTCGAACGCAATAGTTTCGCAAACGAGCTTTGTGAGACTGACTAGTAGAGGAGTTGGGTGTTCGGTATCACACGGGCTGTGAGTATGCGACATCGCAATAATTAGCCTTGAGTGCAAGTGGGAGATTGTTGGAGATAGTGCCCTCAGAGTCAATTATTAGGTCACAGGTACGTGATTGTAATGATTGAGGGAGGACCTATCCCGGTAGGACAGTCTTACTCGAGATGATAGTATGCTATCTGGTTTACCTTTATCATCGTGTACTGCTTTAAGTGACCTGACATGTCGCTATTACACGTTGATAGAGCCCCTAGGATTCTTGCTTGACCACCAGCAGTATGAGGGCGATCATATAAGTGGGAGCTGGGGGTCTACAAGCATATCCTTAAAAGGTCCCTAGTCGTGGGAGTTTCGAGACTGGGCATCGATACTCCATTAGTAGACTAGTGTATACAGTCGAGACCCCGACGAGGGGCGGTGGCCGGTCTCACAAGCCACTGGTGTCAGTTGGATCACCTAAGATGTATACAGGTGCTCATTGGGTTATGAGTACACCGGACAGGACTCGCCGGGAACATGCTAGTTGGTCATATACCAGACGTCAGATGGCAGTTCCCTGGTGACATGTGTGCAGGTTAGTTCATCGACCTGGGGATCGTCATTTGTCTCGTGTGAGTTCCCACTGTACTTTGATTACTACCCTACCACGGCTCAAAGGAGTCGTGCAAACAGGTTTTAGTTGGGTACAGTCCCGAGCCACATGGAGGCAGTGAGCGTATCTTCAGGGGTTCGTCTCTCCCGGTATTGGGGGTGAGGTCGTGCTGTGTCTAGGAGAGCCATTACACAAAGTCCTTGGCCAAGGCAAGGAGATTTACTGGTAGGTATTCCAGTAGTATCTCAGGGTGTTTTGGGCTACACTCCGACACGACTTGTACCGCTTTTGGGGGTCTGACTTTTACCAACCCCCTAGGCCCGCCATGCGATACTCATAGACGAACGGACCGGACTGCACGGATATTGTCACTGACAGGCTCAGTTGGGTGTCGGGGTGAGCTTCCTCATCGACGTCCCTTTTGGTCAATAGCTGGTGGCCCGTCACGTATTGGCATATACCTCTGACGTGCTAGTGGTTAAATCCATAGCCATAGTATTGACGAGTCTTTAGAGTCCACCACATTTACAGTTACTCAGCTTTCGGGCGAAAGGTTGTAGAGGCCGTATGGAGATATGGCAAGGTCCGATCAGATACGTGCGGTATTGCACGGATCAGGATCGGACAGTTTGTACTATAGGCCGTATGGTTATATGGCAGGGTTCGATCAGATACGTGCGGTATTGCACGGATCAGGATCGAACAGATATTACTAGCCGGCTTTGGTATAAGCCGGATCCTAGTATAGTACAGTGTAGACTTTGTCTCATTGCATTTGTATTTCGGTCGAAATACAGATGCGGGTGTGTATGCACAGTATCGGGGTTATCCTGTAATTTATTACGGGACCTGTTTTCTGGAGTTGCCAGTTTGCTTTCCGTTTCGGCCAATTTCCATTGTTCCGTTCATTGGCCGAAGATTGGTGGAGGAGGGTTTATTTGCATTGTTGCAAATAGGCATTAGTGGAGGGGGTTCTTTGCATCTTGTTGCATCATGATGGTTTTCATGATGAGCACCATCATTGACTTATTTTGACTCCATCATGGCTTGACTTTTAAGGTCATGATTGTTGATGATGTTGAGGGGTATGGTTGTTCAGTGAGGACTTTTCTTTGTGATGATTTCTTTTGAATGATAACCATTCTCTCTCTCTCTCTCTTTTTCCACCCACCCCCTTGTTGTTCTCTCTCTCTCTCCAATCACATATGAAGGAAGGGGGCCGGCCATTCATAGTAGGGGATGGGATTCATTTCTCATTTTGGTGTGGAAAATGTTACTCTCATTTTGGTATGCTACATTTTCCCCACCTCTCTCCAAGCTCTCTTTTCCTCCACCAAATGGCATCTCCACTACCCCATAAGGAGACACAAGTTCTACTACATATTCTACAACGAATCTTGGGCACGTTGACTAGCCAGCATCGTGCCCGAGTTGCCTCGGCATTGAGGTGGGAGCCCGTAAACAAAGTAGGCGATGTGGTGCCCTTCCGGCAAGGTGGCGACGGCGGGACATTCCGCAGGAGATCGGGACGATGACGAGAAGACCGGAGGACTTGGATCGTCGGTATATCTCTA
The DNA here is from genome assembly GCA_030015575.1 of Agapanthus africanus. NCBI lineage: Eukaryota > Viridiplantae > Streptophyta > Magnoliopsida > Asparagales > Amaryllidaceae > Agapanthus > Agapanthus africanus. The sequence goes on along the minus strand of CM057340.1, from coordinate 114,009,713 downwards.
TTCCCATTCTTGTAGATAGCTTAGACTAGTTAATGGTTCGATCCGGAGTTTAGTGCGCGGTGGTGCCGGTTTGCAAAGTCCGCAAAATTTTAGTTATTCACCGCTTCCGCATTCCGGCGTCGGATTGACGGCCGGGGCGCCCCCGTGCACTTACACGTCAGACCCCTAATAACACGATATTTCGTGTCGGTATGAAGCTCATCACTAACTGAGAAACTACTAATCCAAATCAGTAATTCTCGTCTACCTTGGTCAAGGATTTCTGGTGATGGCCACCCATGCACCTCGCGACATCAACCCCCAATATCGGAAGAGACGAATCCCCGACGATCCGCTCACTGCCTCCATGTGGCTCGGGACTATACCCAACTAAAACCTGTTTGCACGACTCCTTTGATCTGTGGTAGGGTAGTAATCAAAGCACAGTAGGAACTCACACGAGACAAATGATGATCTCAGGTCGACAGACTAACCTGTACACATGTCACCTGGGAACTGCTATCTTACAATAGGTATAATACAACTAGTATGTTCCCGGCGAGTCTATCCAGTGTACTCATAACCCAATGAGCACCTGTATACTATCTTAGGTGACTAACTGACACCAATGGCTTATGAGACCAGCCACCGCCCCTCGTCGGGGTCTCGATAAGTATACACTAGTCTACTCTGGAGTATTGATGCCCAGTCTCGATACTCTCTCGACTAAGGACATTTAAGGATATGCTTATAGACCACCCAGCTCTCATGTATATGATCGTCATCATAATGTTGGTAGTCAAGTAAGAATCCTATGGGCTCTATCAGCATGTAACAGTGATCTGTAATACCACATAATGCATGTACATGATGATAAAGGCAAACTAGATAGAATACTATCATTTTGAGTAAGACCGTTCTACCCGTATAGGTCCTCCCTCAATCATCAAAATCACCTGCCTGCGATTACAATAACTGCCTTGAGGGCACTATAGCCAACAAAAGTCAGACCCCTAATAACCCAATAAGTCGTGCCGATATCAAGCCTAATACCAATCGAGAAACTACTTATCTGCCTATCAGTAAATCTAATCTTCCATGGCCATAGACTTATGGTATTGGACAACCGGGCACAACGCGATATCAACTCCTAATACCATGAGAGAAGAATTCCTTCTATCACTCACTGTCTCCAAGTGCTTCGGGACTGCACCCAACTACTACCTGTTTGCACGACTCTCTAAAGTCGTGGTAGGAGAGTAATCAAAGTACAGTAGGAATACACTTGAGACAAATGATGATATCAGGTCAGCGGACTACCTGCACTCATGCCACCAGGGAAATGCTATCTGACAAAAGGTCTACGTCATGACCTAATTTAGGAACGCGACCGGTACTTAAATCACGCAATGTTTAAAGGCGTAACGTATTGCAAGTAAGCCGACAACCCAGAAATCTGAACCATTAAAAGTTAGAAAGATAAAACATTTAAAACATTTGCTGAAACATTTGAAAATCTTAAGTGATAAAATCTTAACTTAATTTATTTTCTTAAAAATTTCGGCAGCAACTCCTTTGTAAAAACTTGCCCCAAACGGGTATAAGCATAACATAAATATAAAGCATCCCAAACGGGAGCAACTCACACCAAAAGGCGGAACACAACCACAACAAGTGTATACACACACACACACACACACACACACACACACACACGACGCCGTAGCGAGGAATAAGCAATAAAGAAGTGAAACAACATCACAACATAAATAAAATAGCCGGCTCATACGAGCTCGACACCCAGAGTTACAAAATAATACAATATCGATCCTCACAAACTCGTCTCTAAGTCAATATACATGAAAGTGGTGGATGGAGAGTACTAGATACAATAAGATATACAATGAGATCATACGGATAACCGCAAAACCACCCATCTATCCAAAATCAAGACCAACAGCAGCGGTATCCGCAGAAGTAGATGAAATGAGAAGCCCTGCCGCGACTATACTGAGGGTCACGCCTGCAAAACACTGTGGCACAACGGGGGTGAGTTGCTAACTCGTGAATAGTAAATAACATCATACAGATAATCGCAAGTATGCATGAAAAGCGATAATCTGAAATATGCAATCTGATGGCATAAATATAACAATACGGATATGCAGTACAATCATGATCAAGGTACACCACCAGGGTACAACAACTACATGAAACAATGTACGTCTAATAAATCCTGAGTATGGGATAACATATAAAACCTCATTTATGAATCATCATCATGGAAAATCAATGTCCATCAACGACACCCCAAATCTCAATATCTCAACCGCCGTCACACTGATCGGCCCTCATATCCGTCACATCATGAAACCTGAGTGTCTAACATCGACACTCGAAACATTATGAAACCCGTGTCCAACATCGACACGAAAATACTCATATCTCAGGCGCCATATACTCAGATCGGCCATCATATCTATCTCAACTCATAACTCCAAAACGGTATCCTCCGGATATCCGCCGAGTTCTATACAATCACCGGTAGGTAGTACTCCCTCCGTCAGGCTCACCGCCCATCTATACGAGTCTTCTTGCCCCGGGGTACCTCACCGGGTCCACCATGTACCCACAGACAGTGCCTACCACTCCTCAAATCGGGTATACCCACATCTTAGAACCGAGAAAACTTATGGTGGACGTCTCGAAATATCATATCAAGAGAAACCGCATTTTTTTCAAGCAATATATTATATTTTCCCCTTTTAAATATAATCGCGGTTCTCAAATCCAGAAATCGCATGAAATCAGTAAATCAACGCATAGGTCCATGAAATACAAGATATGCAAATACGGAACAGTAATGTGAGCATATCAACGGAAACCCGCTCTTTTTAATTATCAAGTTTTCAAAGTTATCGTGCGGTTTCCCAAATCTACGAAAATAGAAATGCAACATCTTTTGAAGTAAATGGGCAACTATAGCAATGTATGTAGTATGCAAGCATGTATAATGCAATATATATCATCCATGGTAATTTCTATAGTATGTGTGTTATGGCAATTACTAACGGTGTGTGTGTGGCGTACAATTCAGTGCTCGTGCAACATGAGCCGTTAGTAATGGTGTAGTGTCCAATCAATACGGTGTCAATGTATATACTAACAACATAGGTTTATATCAATGAATCCAGCCCTCGACGCTTAGCGCCATACGGGCGATCCCCCGTAGATGTTAAATCTACTCACCGATGATCTCGAGCTAGGTGAATCCAACTACCTCTTTCCCTTTCCTTGTAGCGCCCGAAGTCCCTGCAATCGATCCTAATATCACACAAACATCAAGTGAAATTAGCAACTAGCGATAACACACGAATACAACGGCAACAAACAACCCGACTCCAACAAGCTACTAAGTGTTCGCTTAGCGGTTAATCATGTGCAGTGACATCCTATACCAACCCTATGGCTACCAAACGTATGAAACATTTAAATGAATATCGGATAAATCCGTATCATACGTAGCCGAAACGCTTTAATTCTAGTCAAACGGTCCCAAATTTTGCTACACAAGGAATTAGTGAAAGTTGAAGTTCCACGAGCCTACAAATAACCCCAGAGACCCCTCGACAAAGACACAAAACCCCAGTCCCCAGTCTGGCCACAAATCTCGGCCAGAAGCAATATATTTGCGGCCCAAAAGTTAGGGGTGGTCTCAGGTTTTAAGGGTAGTTTCTAGGTCTCCAAACTAGGTCTCTATGTTGGTAACTTCTCAAACAAAAACCTGGTTTGATAGCAGATTCCAACGAGACTCAAACTTAACTAAAATACGATATCTGCACAAAACCATAACTTTAGTGTTTTAAAACTGAAACTAATAAGCATACAAACTTCATTAGAGCCTAATAAGGGTATAAAGATCACTACCTCACCAAAACTTGGGAAGAACCCTAGCTTTCCAAGCTCCAAGTCATCATAATAGGCTTTAGCATGAATTGTGAAGGGTTTAGTGAGGTTGGATCAAGGTTTAGGCTTAGGATTGTGATGAAAATATATATCAAGTGGAGAATTGTGAATGAGGAGAATAACAAGAGAATTGAGAGTGTGAGGTGAGAGTTGAGAGGGAAGTTGTTAGGAAATGAGGTATAAGTGTTACGAATTGAGAGTAATGAGTTTGAGGGGTGAGTGTATGGCATACACTCAAACTCTCTCTCTTTCATGAATTAATGGCAGCCATCCCCCCTAGTCTCTAATTTCAACTATTCTCTTCTCTTCTATTCTCTTCTCTTTTATTCTCTTTTCTTTTACAAATCAATTAAAACTGTAGGGTTCCTAGGCACGCTAATGAAGTCTCACAAGGCATCAACCATGCCAATTTCAAATTTTATGAGTGCCGAGAAACCCTAATACGGATCGTTAACTAGAATTTTAGGCGACAAAAGCAACTAGTTAACAACTTAACTAAGAAGTGAACGAACATACAACCTTTGTAGATCCGTTTCTCGACCTCCATGGCTCCGCGATGAAGTCTCCTCACTGCGATCATCGGATCTCGGGCTCTAGCGTCGGCTTCATCGGAGAAATGGGCAGGCTAGGTCGTCGACTTCGATGCCGAAGATGATCTACGTTGAGGCATCACAAGATCAAGCTCCAACTTCACCAAGTCATGAAACTTGTGAAGAAAACACCCTATACTACTTGGCAAGAGGTAGAGGATGAAGAAATAGGAGGTGGGTTCACTTTAGAATTGGATTTCTCACTCTTTTTTTTAAGTTGCCATTGATGGAGGCATGCTTTCTTCCTTGAAGAAGAAGAAGAAGAAGATGATAATAATATGATGAGTTCATTATCATTCAAAAGAAAAATAATACTTATCATATATTTAACCATGGTCAAGTGTAGAGAATGAATCATGGTTAAGTGGAATGGTTAGGGTTAAGCATGAGACAAAAATGGTGGACTTGTTCAAAGCTTCATAAAGCTTCAATATACAAACAAAGAAAGCCACCATTTTCTCTTTATGCTTATTATTTTCCAAAAAGAATAAATAAATAAATAAATGAATAAGAAAACAAAACCCTAACCATTCATATAACCATGGTTCAATCTTTACACAAACCCAAGTTAGCATGCATCATCAAACATGATACAAACTTGTGCACAAAAGTATATCACATATACAACTTGTGTACATCAAGTGAGAAAATCCATTTAAAGTGAACCAATACTAGTTAATGCAAAATAATATATCAAATATATAATTATGCATTAAATCATTAAATCAACACTTGATTTAACGATCCGGTCATATCTCATACAACCGACTAATATCCAATGTATCGGCTTATCGAATCAATCCTTGATTCGATAACTAGGTTATATCGCATACAACCAATCGATACATTCATCGCGAGAATAGAATACGGTATCACATACACGCATTATTCTCGTTCCCGCACATATCTCATATGAGCTCCTATTTCGTTTCGCTTGAGCCAGGAAACCTCTGTGTAGGACTCTAAAGACTCGTCAATACGCCGGCAGCAGGTGATGATCATATCAAACACCCACAAGCCGCAAGCGGTCTGCTAAATGTAACGGCCACCCGGGTATTGAGCGATCAGAAGATCGACGAGCAAGCCCACTCACACTCCTGTGAATCCAACCAGTAACACTTACCGTACAGTCCGGTCTGTTCGTCTGATATGTCGCATATCTCGCCTAGGGGTGGTAAACGTCAGACCCCAATAGCTCGATAAGTCGTGTCGATATGAGGTCTATAACAGTTCGAGAAACTACTGGTAACACTTACCAGCAAATCTCAGCAACCCTGGCCAGGGATTTCCGGTTATAGCCAATCGAACACAGCGCAACATCAACTCCCTATACCGGGAGAGATGAATCCCCTCCTATCGCTCATTGCCTCCATGTGATTCGGGACTGTACCCAAAAGCCACCGTTTTGCACGCCCTCTTGGACGTGGTAAGGTGGAAATCAAAGCACAGTGGGAATCACACAAGACTCTATGACGATCTCGGGTCAACAGACTACTCTACACCAGTGTCACCAGAGAACTGCCATCTGACGTAAGGTATAATACCATCTGGGAGTTCTCGGCGAGTCCATCCAGTGAACCCAGTCTCCACTGAGCACCCGTATATCATCTCTGATGTCAAACACCAATGGATATGGGATCATCCATCGCCCATCTGTATTGGTCGAGAAGGTATACGCTAGTCTACTCTGGTATATCGATGCCCCGTCTCGATACACCCATGACTAGGGACCTTGAAGGATGTACTTATGGACTACCATGTCCCCACTAGTATGATCCGCATCATAGTCCAGGTAGTCAAGTACACATCCTAAGGGCTTTACCAACATGTAACAGAGAGACAATCAGTGTACACATTAAGGTAAAGAGCAACCAGATAGCATACTATCATGTCGAGCAAGAAAGTCCTCCCTATATATGTCCAAGCATCCACTATAATATACATCCTATGTATAGTAATGACCTCTAGGGCATACATATAACTAACAATCTCCCACTTGCACTAGGGCCATCTGTAGCAGTGGTTGCAGTATCTCATACTCAACCATCCCATAAAAGTCTCTTTCTGGGAATAGGCCTTTGTGAGTGGATCCGCCGTGTTGTCCTCTGAGTCTACTCTCCTAACCCTGATCACCCTGGAGATCAACCATCTCCATGATCAGGTGATACTGCCTTAGAATATGTCTGGATCACTGATGGGACGGACGTTCCTTGGCATAAGCCACAACTCCATTGTCACACAATGGGTGGAACTAAGTTCATCTCATGAACAAATATACACCCAGACAGCCACTTTGGAAGCATCTTAAGTAGCGATGTATCCAGCCTTTATCGTCTAGTATGCCACGGTATCTAGCTTGAAACTCTTCCAACATACCGTCCCTTTACTAAGGGTAAAGACAATGCATGTGACTGACTTTCAGTCGTCCTTATCACTCTGGAACCCTTCCAGTGATTCTCCCCAAGATCGATTGATACCATCTCACTACAACTAGTGAGAATCCTAACATCCAATTAGATCTATCTCATAGATCCAAAACCCAGGATTTAGGAGGTATCACTTTGATCCTTTATGGAGAATCATTGTGATAAGCGGAGATTGACCGAGCGTAGCATAGGAAACTCCTTCCCTATCAAGAGTATGTCATCCACGTACTCTACGAGGATCATCACCATACTCCCTACTACCCTTTTGTATATACAAGGTTCATCTACCATTTTAATGATGTCAAACTGTTTGACTACTACATCAAAACAGATGTTCCAACTCCGCGATGCCTGCTTTATCCTATAAAGCATCTTGTACACGTTTCCGCTGCTCCCACTGTTTACGAAGCCCTCTGACTGTGTACTTATAGACTCTCTCTTCTAAAACATCATTTAGAAAAGCAGTCATAATACCCAACTGCCAAATATCGTAGTTATGGTATGTAGCCATGGCAAGCAGGATCCGGATGGACTTAAGCATAGCCACTGGAAAAGGTTTCATCATTATCCATACCTGGTCAATGATGCAAACCTTTTAACAAGTCCAGCTTTGAAAGTCTCAACTTTTCCATCTACACCAAGTAATCTTCTCAAGATATACTTGCTCCTGATGGGGATTTAACCCTTCAGATAAAGTAACTAAAGTCCATACTTTGTTGGTGTATAAGGATTCCATCTCAGATCACTAAGCATCCAGCCATTCTTACAGAGTCCCACTCCTGATGGCCAGCTCGAAACTAGTTGGGTCATCATCTCATGATGCAATCCTCGCTCCCACTGTCATCGAGAAACCGAAGTATCTCTCAGGTGGGTGAGGAACCCTACTAGATCGGCGGAGAGGCTGAGGTTCGTTGGTAACTATTGAATCCTTTGGTTCTTTCAAATCATCTGCTGCAGTTTGTATAGCTGGAACATTTCCAGTTCTACATAACAGACCTTGCCTCGAGCTTTTCCGGATTATGCTTTTGGACATAGCCCGGACAACCCCAAATCTTAACCAACTTAAGATATGGGCTCTTCCCTTTCCATATCACATATGAAGCGGTAGGCAACTGATTTGATTGGAACCCAATTTAATTGGTATGCAGCTTCTCAAGTGCATAACTCCCAAAAGGAAAAAGATAACTCAGTAGTACTCATCATAGAGCGCACCTTATCATATAGGGTGTGATTGCTCCGTCCCGATATACCATCGTGCTACGGTGTATACGGAGGAGTAATGCTGAGAGAAAATCTCATTCTCCTTTAGAATCATCCAGGAATTCCGTGCTTAAGTATTCTCCTCCTTGATCTCATCATAGGACATAATACTTATACCCGTGTTTTGTTTTTCTACTTCTAAATCATATTCTGTGAATATCTCAAAAGGTTCGGACTTGTGTTTCAACAGGAACATATGTCTGAATCTTGAGAGATTATCAGAGAATGTAAGGAAGTATAAAGAACCAGTCCTGGCATATGTAGACAGGGGATCTACATACATCAACATGTATCATCCCAAGAGTTCACTAACTCTTTCTCTATTTCCAGTAAACGGAGCTATGGTCATCTTATCTTTGTGACATGACTGGCAAGTTTCACAAGATGTAAATTCAAACAGATTTAAATATGCATCTATGTGCAACTTAGCTAGTTAGGTCTCATTGATATGACCTAGTCTACAATACCTCAAGAAGGATCTGTTCATTTGAACTCTTCCTCTTATGTGTGTTCTGTATACTAAGAACTGTAGTTTGATTTAGAACATCAACGCTTTTAGATAACGTGCCTGAACCGATCAACTTTTGATATAGGAAATGTTCAAAACATTATCCAACAATACAAAATTATATCCTTTCTTTAATAATAAAGAGACTGATATGATTTTGTATATCAGGTTCGGTATCTAATAACATTCGTTCAGAATCAATGTATTTGGAATACAGGGTGACAGTGACCAACAGACTTGGTTGCAACTCTTGCCCCGTTTTCTGCCTCATGAAACTTATCACCCGTTCTCAGTTCTTACCTATCTGTAGCCCATGTAACATATTACATATGCGGGATCCTGATCCGGTATCATATACCCAGGACGTAAAGGACACTGAGAAACAGTTCTATATAATGAACACACCCGAAGATGATGCATCAGCATGCACTTACTTCGTTTGGGCGGCACGGGAATTCTGGTAATCCCTAATTTTCTGCTCCGTCTTATAACAATTATAAGTTGGAGCGGGACTAATGTTCCCCAGCTCAGTATAACAAGCGGGTTCGGTCAATAATCCGTATTATTATCTTGATTAAGGCGTGATATGGTCGCTATCTGGAGAGAGAGAGAAGAAAACACTCAGCGTGCGCTCTTGCAAGATCAGATTGGTTATTATTTTATCTAATCAGGATGGCTCCCACTGCTTTTATCAAATCTTCCTTCAAACCCTAAAAGGAAAGACTAGCCGGGATTAATTACACCCTACAACTTCGCCAATCTTTCAGCCAGGCCGGTGTCGGTACTTTGAGGGAGGTTCCCATGCTTTCGCACGGACCTAATTAAAGTAAACCTCGTTTTCCCAGAGGCGTAACCCCGTTGACACCTTTCTAGACACCTACTTGATCGGCTAATCGTAATGTGTAAAACTCTTCCAGGAGTAACTCTTACTCGCAGTGGGTATCGGGATCCAACTATCTCATAGAAGGTATGCAATCTCATTGCAAATTTCAACACTTGAAATTCCCGATAATATTTTGCCCCAAGCGATCTATGACCTTGACTGAGTCAACAAAGCATAGACCGCAAGTAAAGTTCAACCCATCATTTCCTGATTGAATTAAACCCACCCGCACGACCCTTGACTGAGTCAACAAGGCCGCACGACTACCCTAATCCAATCTGCATCATATGCATAAGCAGATAAATAGTAATCAGCTACCGCACACTACGCCTTGACTGAGTCAACAAACGCAGCACGAATACTAACTATTACTTATCTGAAATGACGGAGGGCTACGTCAGGTTTTTAAGAAAACCCTTTGCGTAATGAACTTTATATCGTTATAGAATCAAATATGATTTTAAAATGGAGTGTGTTTTTTTAGGCTTTTCTAGTTTTGCTAAAGGGGTCACTCCTGGTGAAGAGATCGTCGGTCCTTTCCTCGTCGAATGAGGTGCTGGATATATCATATATATCACTGTGCAAAGCAAAAACTCTTAAAAGCAATCAAAAGACAAACCGAGTGTGTAACATCTGCCAGTTATTGATAAAGGAGTCACTCCCGGTGAAAGGATCTCGGTCCTTTCCTCATCGAATAAGGTACGGGATATATCACATATACCTCTGTTCAAAGCAAGAACCGTAGCTACCTTTTTTATTTTGAAATTCGATTCTACAACATCTTTAGGTTTCTTTTACTTTCATTAATCACATTAATGAAGTCCCATCATTTAAGTACCTAAACATCACAGATAAATACGACGTACACTTATGCCATCCGCATTCGCCTCGATGTCCCCTCGTACACCGTTAGGTTAGGTAACTAACGGTAGAGCGGGGCAGGGCTAGCGCGGGTGTAAAACATAAGTAACGCCTATATAATATATCATATATACTATATAAAGTATCCATCACAGAACATATCACATGATCACATCACAGATATCGCAGCAGAAAATATCATATGAAATATTGGATATACTAGGACGTCCGTGTTTTCAATACGAGCCAGTATAAAACACGGATTCCACGGTCGCGATGAATAGCCAAACCCACACCCTTAGACCCCTACGAGAGCGGCAAGCAACCCTACCAATTCTAGAGTTAGGAGACCCGGACTCGACTCCTCGAGTTGGTCTCCCACTGGACTCCAGAACCCGGTTACTTGTGCTCTCCTCCTTGGGTCTATCCTAGTGCGGAAAATGAAATAATATACAAATGGTGACATCATCCGCAACCTGGAAGCGCCCCAATAAAAGAATATTACATACAAGTTTTTACATGAATGAAAATGAAAAACACTCATCTCACATAAAAACCCCCGGCTATTCAAACACGACGATCCAATATAACATATCCAGCAACACATAACATCACATGTCATCAACGTAAGTAAATATGCGCATCCCAATTGTCGTTGACATATAGCAACGAAACCGGCGATATCACATATTAAACTTACGGTCACAGAAAAGAAAGTGTAAAACTACAACAGTTGGAATCCGCAAACACTTTAGACATCGCATGCCTAATCAAATGAATTCCTTAGACATCACATGCCTAACAATTATAAACCCCGCATTTCAGTCTCATTATCGAAAACACTTTTCAATATCATGTCGGACAATTCAATAAGATTCCCGACATTTTGATCGAATGCTCGTCGCAAACTTTAGTAGACGACCGCACCCCCGATACCGTCGACGAAGTGCACTAAGGCGGAACACCGCTGCCCCGAGCACCCTAATGGATGATTTCGGCGACGGGGTTCTCCTACAGTCACTTGGTCGGGGCTATGGGGTGTAGCTGTCTATTAAGTTTATCCGGCGAGTATCCGCGTACGCTACGTGATTGCGACGGACTTTCGATCGCATCAAAATTCCGTGGCAACCGATCAAGTGAGACTAAACTGCTATGTTTATAACATTCATTCAGTTATCTCATAACTACTTGTGAATTCCAAATATTGTATCTCATTCCAGATAATTAGAAAATGTTAAACTTTCCGATCGAACATGCAAACACCCAAGTTTTCCCAAAACAGCTCATCACATGAAACTAGTTTAAAAACATTCACTTCGTGCCTCAGTACCAACGGTCCAGCCGTAGAAGGGTCAAGCCAACGCCTCACATGTGGCACGCCGTACTGCCCCAAACCCTAAGGTTCAAAGGGCAGTTCAAGATGGTCATATAATCGAGTTAAGGTTTGTTGTCTTCTAGAGGGACCATCGCGTTACTTGCACTACTTAGAACGTCATTAAACTTTGGAAAAATCCAACAATTGGAAATTTCCCGGCAGGGGAAAAAGTGGGTATTTATATCCGGTCGAACTTTTTTAACATATTCTAAAATTATCCGGAAAAGCACACAGACAAAATTAGACAATCCGATCGAAATACCGAGTCCCTAAGACAACCCAGAAAACTTAACTCTTGAGTGAATTTTAAAAATTCCCATAAAACTCAGCATTTAAATAAAGAAGTTACTGTGCAAAAATGGTTGACTGAAGAGACTAAATGGGCGCGGAACCGCCGCAATAGGCGGCAAATGCCGCGGTTCAACTGCGCTTTAGACAGATCATTAGGTAATTTTTGCACCGTAATTCTTAGAATTTCCTGCTGAATTTTTTAAGCATTTTTAATTTGGAAAAAACCACTTTTTCAGAAAAAGTCCAGAGAGGGTTAAAAGTTAGGGTTTCGGGGTTCGATCGGGTTTCTAACATCGTCTACGCATCGCCTAAGGCTCTAGCTAGGCTCTGATACCACTGTAGGGTTCCTAGGCACGCTAATGAAGTCTTACAAGGCATCAACCATGCCAATTTCAAATTTTATGAGTGCCGAGAAACCCTAATACGGATCGTTAACTAGAATTTTAGGCGATAAAAGCAACTAGTTAACAACTTAACTAAGAAGTGAACGAACATACAACCTTTGTAGATCTGTTTCTCCACCTCCATGGCTCCGCAATGAAGTCTCCTCGCTGCGATCATCGGATCTCGGGCTCTAGCGTCGGCTTCATCAGAGAAATGGACGGGCTAGGTCATCGACTTCGATGCCGAAGATGATCTACGTTGAGGCATCACAAGATCAAGCTCCAACTTCACCAAGTCATGAAACTTGTGAAGAAAACACCCTATACTACTTGGCAAGAGGTAGAGGATGAAGAAATAGGAGGTGGGTTCACTTTAGAATTGGATTTCTCACTCTTTTTCTTAAGTTGCCATTGATGGAGGCATGCTTTCTTCCTTGAAGAAGAAGAAGATGATGATGATGATAATATGATGAGTTCATTATCATTCAAAAGAAAAATAATACTTATCATATATTTAACCATGGTCAAGTGTAGAGAATGAATCATGGTTAAGTGGAATGGTTAGCGTTAAGCATGAGACAAAAATGGTGGACTTGTTCAAAGCTTCATGAAGCTTCAATATACAAACAAAGAAAGCCACCATTTTCTCTTTATGCTTATTATTTTCCAGAAAGAATAAATAAATAAATAAATGAATAAGAAAACAAAACCCTAACCATTCATATAACCATGGTTCAATCTTTACACAAACCCAAGTTAGCATGCATCATCAAACATGATACAAACTTGTGCACAAAAGTATATCACATATACAACTTGTGTACATCAAGTGAGAAAATCCATTTAAAGTGAACCAATACTAGTTAATGCAAAGTAATATATCAAATATATAATTATGCATTAAATCATTAAATCAACACTTGATTTAACGATCCGGTCATATCGCATACAACCGACTAATATCCTATGTATCGGCTTATCGAATCAATCCTTGATTCGATAACTAGGTTATATCGCATACAACCAATCGATACATTCATCGCGAGAATAGAATACGGTATCACATACACGCATTATTCTCGGTCCCGCACATATCTCATATGCGCTCCTATTTTATTTCGCTTGAGCCAGGAGACCTCTGTGTAGGACTCTAAAGACTCGTCAATACGCCGGCAGCAGGTGATGATCATATCAAACACCCACAAGCCGCAAGCGGTCTGCTAAACGTAACGGCCACCCGGGTATTGAGCGATCAGAAGATCGACGAGCAAGCCCGCTCACACTCCTGTGAATCCAACCAGTAACACTTACCGTACAGTCCGGTCTGTTCGTCTGATATGTCGCATATCTCGCCTAGGGGTGGTAAACGTCAGACCCCAATAGCTCGATAAGTCGTGTCGATATGAGGTCTATAACAGTTCGAGAAACTACTGGTAACATTTACCAGCAAATCTCAGCAACCCTGGCCAGGGATTTCCAGTTATAGCCAATCGAACACAGCGCAACATCAACTCCCTATACCGGGAGAGACGAATCCCCTCCTATCGCTCATTGCCTCCATGTGATTCGGGACTGTACCCAAAAGCCACCATTTTGCACGCCCTCTTGGACGTGGTAAGGTGGAAATCAAAGCACAGTGGGAATCACACAAGACTCTATGACGATCTCGGGTCAACAGACTACTCTGCACCAGTGTCACCAGAGAACTGCCATCTGACATAAGGTATAATACCATCTGGGAGTTCTCGGCGAGTCCGTCCAGTGTACCTAGTCTCCACTGAGCACCCGTATATCATCTCTGATGTCAAACACCAATGGATATGGGATCATCCATCGCCCATCTGTATGGATCGAGAAGGTATACGCTAGTATACTCTGGTATATCGATGCCCCGTCTCGATACACCCACGACTAGGGACCTTGAAGGATGTACTTATGGACTACCATGTCCCCACTAGTATGATCCGCATCATAGTCCAGGTAGTCAAGTACACATCCTAAGGGCTTTACCAACATGTAACAGAGAGACAATCAGTGTACACATTAAGGTAAAGAGCAACCAGATAGCATACTATCATGTCGAGCAAGAAAGTCCTCCCTATATATGTCCAAGCATCCACTACAATATACATCCTATGTATAGTAATGGCCTCTAGGGCATACATATAACTAACAAAAACCCCATTTATCCTTAAAACTAAATAGATATAATTGTTTAATATATAACATGATATGCTAAAAGGAATGGTTAAGTGTACCATGGCTAATATGGCATAGTTAACACATCCTTAACCCTAATTCAACATGCATATGTGTGTGCAAGTGTAAAAATAATTAAATAAATATTAATTAATTAAATAAAAGATGTTAAAAAAATAATTATTAGTCTAATTTCATTAAAACCCGCATTAACGCTTAATTACACTAACCGCATTCTAAAGTGTTACAATCTTCCCCCCTTAATAAAATTCAGTCCCCGAATTTAAAAATCTTACTATGCGTACCTAAGAAGAGATGAGAGAATTTCTTCTGCATCTCGCTCTCAGATTCCCATGTAACCTCTTCGCTGTTCGGGCCATGCCAAAGAACCTTGATAGACGGTAAGACCTTTGACCTCAGTTTCTTCGCCATCCGATCCAGAATGACCACCGGCTGCTCGGTGAAAGAAAGGTCGTGCTCCAGCTGGATTGTCTGATGCCTAATCGCGTGAGAAGGTTTATGAAGGTACTTGTGAAGCATCAATACATGAAATACGGGGTGAACATCCGGAAAACTGAGTGGATGTGCCAAACGATAAGCAACGGCACCAACTCGCTCAAGGATCTCAAAAGGACCTACAAATCAGGGACTAAGTTTCCCCTTCTTCCCAAATCTCATCACACCCTTCATCGGTGAAATCTGTAGGAATACATGATCACCCATTGCGAACTCAAGTCTGTGACGATGATGGTTGGCATAAGACTTCTACCTGCACTGGGCTGATCTCATTCTGTCCTGAATCAACTGGATCTTCTCCGCAGTCTCCTGGACTAGCTGTGGTCACAAAATCCTGCTCTCGCTGAGTTCGGTCCAACAGACTGGCGATCGACACTTTCTCCCATACAAAGCCTCAAAAGGTGTCATCTAAATCGTCTCCTGAAAACTGTTATTGTAGGAGAACTCTATCAACGGCAAGTGACGATCCCAACTGCCACCAAAATCAAGCACGCATGCACGAAGCATATCTTAGAGAGTCTGTATAGTCCGCTCTGACTGACCATTGGTCTGCGGATGGAAAGCGGTGCTAAAACTCAATCGAGTACCTAAATCTCCATGAAGTTTCTGCCAAAGACGGCTAGTAAACTGGGTTCCCCTGTCGGATACGATGCATATAGGAACGCCTTGCAAACGCACAATCTCATCAATGTACAATCGAGCATAGTGAGCAAATCTGAAAATGGTCTTCACTGGAAGGAAGTGGGCCTCTTTCGTCAACCGTTCAACAATCACCCAAATGGAGTCATACCCTCCACTGGACCTGGGTAGACCTACAATGAAATCCATGAAGATCTGCTCCCATTTCCACTCCGAAACGGGTCAAGGCTACAACTCTCCTGCCGGCCTCTGATACTCAGTCTTGACTTGCTGACAAGTCAGGCACCTCGAAACGAAATCCGAAACATCGCTCTTCATCCCTTCCCACTAGTAAACATCTCTCAAGTCACGATACATCTTGGTGGAACCGGGATGAACACTGTAAGCTGACTAATATGCCTGCTTTAGGATCTCGCGTCTCAGCCCCTCGGTATCTGGTACACACAGACGAGTCCCAAAACGTAGCACACCCTGGTCATCAATCAAGAACTCCGACTCTCTACCCTGCCGAACATGCTCAAAAATCTCAGACAAACAGGCATCGTCGGGCTGCGCCTCATAGATACAATCAAGTAGAAGTGGACGGGTGCGGACATGAGCAAGCTGTCCCCCAGTCGAGGTAAACTCAAACTGCACTCTACTATCGCACAAGATCTGCCAATCTGCAGAAAACTATTTCTGAACTGCGCTCAACTGAGACAAGCTACCTCTGGGCCTACGACTCAAAGCATCAGCTACTACATTCGCCTTGCTCGGGTGATATAGGATCTCACAATCATAATACTTCACGAGCTCCATTCAACGGCGTTGCCTCAGATTCAGATCCCGCTGCTGGAAGATGTACTTCAAGCTCTTGTGGTCCGTGAAGATCTGACACGACTCTCCGTACAAGTAGTGTCTCCAAATCTTAAGCGCAAAGACCACAGTGGCCATCTCAAGATCATGAGTGGGATAGTTCTGCTAGTACTTCTTCAGCTGCCGAGAAGCATAAGCGATAACTCTATCATGCTGCATCAATACACAACCGATGTAGGGATTCCTTAGCACCATGCCTAGGGTTTGGCTTGCATCAAACATGCTATAACAAAAAATTTAGGGGTGCTAAGCAATACCGACCATGAATCGAACTAGAAAATTAGGGTAACATGAACAGGTATCATATACTAATAGTAGTCTAACACTGAGAGGTGAGTAATACAACCTTTGTAGACCTCCTCTAGTGACTCCTTGGATCAACTCAGTGTTTGAACGGGTTCGCTTAAAACCTTCGAAGTCCACGACGATCCACCATGGAATCCCTTGGCTCAAGCTCCTAGCTTCACTTGATCTAAATAGTAGTGGAGCTAACAAGCTACACTAGTGGGCTAAACTAATATAGATTGGTGATGTGTGATTGGATCTCACTTTAAAAACCTTTCTTTTTATGTTCTTCACTCACTTGAAAAAGCTAGAGAGCTTGAATGAGGAAAAAGAAGGAGAATGGCTAAGCTTGAGCTCTTTTGATAATTCTCTGAATAAAATGAGAAAAGAAAATAAATATATGAGAGAGTCACACTCACCCACAACCATGGTTATAAAATATCTAGATATTTTTATATTGAGTCAAAGAACAAATAGAAAATAAATTATAGTTAAAAGCTAGGTCAAGTAATGAAGAGTGTAGAATATTAGCCATGATTTATTCCCATTTTCCTTTTTCTCAATAATCAAAATATATAAATATTTTACCATTTGAGTCTTTCATTGCCATCTCCATTGTATCATCAACCATGACATATGTATGCATGCATGTGTGCATTCATATAAATATATAAACATACATACATTCATGCATACATCATAATAGAAAAGGTTTTAAATAAATGAGCTAAAAGTCAATACTATTAAATCAACACTTGATTTAATAATCCGGTCATATCACATACGACCCGACCAATAGAAAACTCCCGATTAAAATACGGTATCAAATACACGCATTTAATCGATCTCTCGCGCATATCCCATATGCACCCCCACATCATTTCGCCTGAGCTAGGAAACCCCTCTGTGGGACCCTGAGACTCGTCAATACGCTAGCAGTAGACAGTGATCATATCACATACCCACAAACCGTCAGCGGCATTAGCTGTACGTAACGGCTCCCAGGTATTGAGCGATCAGAAGAAAAACAAGCGAACCTGTCAAAACTCCCGTCGAGCCAACTGGCAACACTTACCGTACAGTCCGGTCTCTTCGTCAGATATGTTGCATATCGAGTCTAGGGATGGTATCGTCGACCCTAACAACTCAATAAGTCATGCCGGTATATGGCTCATAACAGATCGAGAAACTACTAATAACACTTATCAGTAAATCTCATCAGCCCTGGCCAAGGACTTCCTGTTATAGCCAATCGAGCATAGCGCAACATCAACCCCCAATACCGGGAGAGACGAAACCCCTCCTATCGTTCATTGCCTCCATGTGCCTCGGGAATGTACCCAAAATCCATCTGTTTGCACAACACAGTAGAGCCGTGGTAGGGTAGAGATCAAAGTACAGTGGGAGGACACACAAGACTCTATGATGATCTCGGGTCTACAGACTAACCTGTACCAGTGTCACCTGAGAACTGCTATCCGACGATAGATATAATACCACATAGAAGTTCTCGGTGAGTCCGTTCAGTGTACCCAGTCACCACTGAGCACCCGTATACAATCTTTGGTGTCATCACACCAATGGATATTGGATCATCCATCGCCCATCATATGGGACAAGAAACATATACGCTAGTCTACTCTGGAATATCGATGCCCCGTCTCGATATACCCACGACTAGGAACATTTTAAGGATATACTTATAAACTACACATGTCCCACTAGTATGATCTGCATCATAGTCCTAGTAGTCAAGCAAATATCCTAAGGGCTTTATCAACATGTACCAAATGAGTAATATGCATGATCAAGTGAACATGTCAAGATAAAGAACAACCAGATAGCATACTATCATGTCGAGCAAGAATTTCCTCTGAATATATATATACACATACCGATACATCCACTATCAAATAATGGCCTCTAGGGCATACATATATCCAACAATCTCCCACTTGCACTAAGGCCAATTATTGGCGTATCTCATACCCAACATCTCAAAAAGTCGCTCATGCTGCGGCTGAGGGAGGGCCTTGGTGAGTGGATCTGTGGTGTTATTCTTTGTATCTACTCTCCAAATCTCGATCTCGAAGCGATCAACTATCTTCCGGATCAGATGATATTGCCTCAGGATATGTCTGGATCGCTGATGAGACCTAGGCTCTTTGGCCAACGCCATAGCCCCATTATTATCATAATATAATGGTATTTGATCAATAATGGTTAGAACTACTCCTAGCTCCGAGATGAACTTCTTCATCCAGACGGCTTCCTTGGCAGCATCATTTGCAGCAATATACTCAGCTTCCATCGTGGAGTCTGCAATGGAATCCTTTCGCCATAAGCCTTGCCTTATAGGTCTCCACCTGCCTATCTACACTGATCTTTCTCTTAAAGATCCATTTGAACCCTACGGGTTTTACCTGAGAGGGTACAACTTCCAAAGTCCATACTTTGTTGGTGTACATAGACTCCATTTCGGATCTCATGGCATCCAGCCACTTCACAGAGTCACCACTCGTGATAGCTTGCTGAAAACTGGTAGGGTCATCTATTGGATATAGTGCCCTCAAAGTCAATTATTGGATCGCAGGTACGTAATTGCAATGATTGAGGCAGGACCTATACCGATATGGCAGTCTTGCTCAAGATGATAATATGCTATCTGGTTTGTCTTTATCATCGTATACATGCTTTAGTTCACTATTGCATGATGATAGAGCCCATAGGATTCTTGCTTGACTGCCAGCAGTATGATGGCGATCATATACGTGGGAGCTGGGGTTTGTAAGCACATCCTTAAAGTGTCCCTAGTCGTAGGAGTTTCGAGACAGGGCATCGATACTCCAGAGTAGACTAGTGTATACAGTCGAGACCCCGACGAAGGGCGATGGCCGGTCTCATAAGCCATTGGTGTAAGTTGGTTCACCTAATATGTATACAGGTGCTCATCTCGTTATGAGTACACCGGACAGGACTCGCCGGGAACATGTTAATTGGTATTATACATATCGTCAGATAGCAGTTCCCTGGTGACATGTGTACAGGTTAGTTTGTTGACCTGAGATCGTCATTTGTCTCGTGTGAGTTCCCACTGTGCTTTGATTTCTACATTACCACGGCTCAAAGGAGTCGTGCAAACAGGTCTTTTTTTGGTACAGTCACGAGCCACATGGAGGCAGTGAGTGGATCGTCGGGGATTCGTCTCTCCCGGTATTGGGGGTTGATGTCGCGCAGTGCACGGGTGGCCATCACTAGAAATCCTCGGCCGAGGTAGTGGAGAATTACAGATTTGGATCAGTAGTTTCTCAGGTGGTGATGGGCTTCATGACCGACACGATTTATCGCGTTATTAGGGGTCTGACTTTATCCACCCTCCTAGACTCGATATGCGATACTCTTAGACGAACGGACCGGACTGTACGGATATTGTCACTGTCAGGCTCAGTAGGGTTTCTGGATGAGTTCGCTCGTCAGCTTCCCTTCCAATCAATACATAGGCAACCGTTACGTACAGCTTGTACCTCTGACGTGCTAGTGGTTATACCCAGTGCCAGTGTGTTGATGAGTCATTAGAGTCCCCCACAGACCGTTTCCCAAGTTCGGGCGAAACGTTGTAGAGGCCGTATGGTTTTATGGCAAGGTTCGGAAAATGCACGTGCGTTTTTGCACTTGTCATTTTTCGGGCAGATAATACTGGTCGGCTTTGGTTTAAGCTGGATCCGAGTATTATACTGTGTAGATATAATATATTTGTCTTGGTTGCATTTGTATTCGGTCGTAATACAAATGCGGGTATGTTTATACCATTACGGGGTTATCCTGAAATTCGTTTCAGGATCGCTTTTGGAAGTTGCCAGTTTCCAGTTTTCTATTGCCGTATTTAACATTCGGTTAAATGCGGTTTTAACTTTTCTTCGTGGGTGAGTCATGAGGGTGAGTCATGCTTCTATAAGGTTCTAGAAGTGGTGATAAGGCTTGTGAGTCATTAGTGCTTTAATGGTTCATTTAATGATATGATGACTAGCTTAAAATGATTCATTGTTTTCATTAAATGAATGTGCAAGGTGTTAGATGACACATTCTTCTCATTAATGCTAATGGTCACTCTCCCTCCTCCTACACTCACCCCCTTGCCTCTATAAGTGGCCGGCCACCTCTTGGTTGTGATCATGGTTGTTGATTTGAAAAAAGTATATGAAATTTGCCTTTTGGAAATTTCATAAGTTCATTCTCTCATTTACCCAATTCCAAAAGGAAACTTCATTAACCGTTCGTCCATAGCCTTGGACGTAACGAGACAAAGTGTTCTACTCATTCTCTACATCAATCTTGGCCATCTCTTCTAGCAAACTTGATGATCGAGTTACCTCGGTTCAGAGGCGGGAGCCCGTTTAAAGATCCGTTGACGTGGTGCCACCAGGACGAGAAGACTGGAGATTCAGGAGATCGGAGCAGCCGCAACAAAGCGTGGGATGACGGTCGAAGACCGAAAGACTCGGATCGTTCGGTATAACATTTCTACCCACTTTGTAATTTGTTAGTTTAGCTTTAATGGCAGATCCAGGTTATAGAATGCAATAGCGCCAGTCGTAATAGTTTTTGTTCCGTATTTGGCGTCTGTTAGACGGCCGGGGCGCTACCGTGGACTTATAGTGGTATCAGAGCTTCACCATTAAGCTATACTAACTTGTGCTAACGCGTTTAAAATATCGATCGAACCGAATTTCAAAATTCGCAATTTTCTGCAGAATAGTTTCTGTCGATTTTTTAAAAGGCCTAAAAATAATTTTACATATCACAGAAAATAGAGCAGGGTTTTTGAAGAGTTACGGTGAAATTTGGACACGTGTTACCACTATACCGCCGCGGATCCGCGGTCAAAGCTTGGGTTTGACCGCGGAACCGCGGCCAGTATGTGGTAACAGTGGACCAAATTTTACCAGTGTGCTCTTTATGTGAAATTGTGGTTTCTGGAATATTACTTTTGGGCACATATTTTGTTACTGTACAACAGATGTTCGTGGGGCCCACTTTAGGAAATTTTGTCGATCGAAATTTAAACATGTTAGTTTACAGTACTTACTTTATTTCTCCGACCGGGAATGTCATTCGAGCGGTAAATTGCGTCTAATTGCATAGCTCTTTTAGACGGATTTGCGAATGTGACATTCGCGTTGATGTTCTGTGTTGTGCTGTGATGTTACGGATTTGCCATGGTGGATAGCAGGGTGCAATGATAGTGCAGTTTGGATTTATTTGTACATTTGATATTGCGGGGCGAGCATCCAACATGTGGACTGCCGTCACTGCCTGTTTGTATAATATTCTTTTGGGGCACGACCGGGCTGAGGTCGATGTACCCGTTGTATATATTTTTATTTCTGTACTAGGTTTATCCCGCGATGGAGTACACGGATAGCCGGGTTCTGGAGGGCAACGAGTCCGTATCTTATGGCTTTAAGAGGCAGAGGGAGCTCACTCTAGAATTGGCAGACTATTCGCCGCACTCGTAGGGGGTACAGGTTGACCCAAGGAGGGGTGCTTAAGTTACCGGATTCCGTGAAGTGCCGGGTGGTCCATTCATTTTATTGTAGGAGGCTGCCTCGCTTCAGGTTTTGGCGGGTAACTTGCCGCACCCGTAGGGGTCTAGGTTTCATTGCACAGGCTATCCACACGACCAGGGAAACGTCGGGTTTCAGTAGCGGCTCTGTGAAACCTGGGGATCCCAGATTATCTGTATTGTTCTGTGATACTTATTACTTTTATGTAATGTTGTATATTATCATGCCTGGAGTGATTATTGTATATTGGTATATATACTATTAGATGTTGTATATGTTTTACACCCGCGCTAGTCCAGTCCCCGCTCTGTCGTTAGTTAAGTAACCTAACGGGTGATGACGGGACCCAGTGACGAATGCGGATGGCATATACGTATATTATATTTTCGTTCTTTTCCGGTGTGATTGATTGATGGCACTGTGTTGATTCTGATCAATGCAAGGATAAAACAAACATATATTTGATGTTGTTGGAACAAATTTTAAAAGGTGTTATTACAAAGATATTTCCTTTTGTTTTGCATAGCGATATTCAGTCAGAATATCCTGCACCTCATTCGACGAGGCAAGGGCCGAGATCCCTTCACCGGAAGTGACCCCTTAGGCAGAAGTTTACGTCAGGGTAATAACTTCACTATAGTCGATTACAAGTTGCTTTGCATCGAGGTATTCAGTTAGAATATCCTGCACCTCATTCCACGAGGAAAGAGCCGAGATCCCTTCACCGGGAGTGACCTCTTTAGCAAAAGGTTTTCGCCACTATATTTTTATAAAAAGCTATCAGGTTCCTTCAACAAGATCAAGTTCATTACGTTAAAGGTTTTTCGCCAAAAACCAGCCGTAGCCCTCCGCCATTTCTTATGGATAGTCAGTAGTATTCAAGCTATGTTTGTTGACTAAAGTCAAGGCATAGTGTTTAGTAGTTGCTGGGTATTCATCTGTTGCATAGATAGATGTGTTGGTTTGGGACAGTCGTATTACCTTGTTGACTAAAGTCAAGGATATATACGGGTGGGTTCAAATCAACCTGGATAATGACGGGTAGAACTTGACATGTGACTTATGATTTGTTGACTAAAGTCAAGGTCCTAAGAGCATGAGGCAAAAATCATATCGGGAGTTTCTAAAGAACTGAAACTTGCCAAGTATGCGCATACCTTTTGGAGTGTGATAACTTGAGTGGCTTCCATCAAGTTATCATGCGATGATAGTTGGATCCCGATTCTCACTGATGAGTTGGTTTACTCTTCGGGTGATCCCGACTAATTCTTCTTTCAGGTTTGGAGGAGAATTTGAGATAACAGTGGGAGGTTTCCTGATTAGATAAAGTGATAACCATTCTGATCTAGGTTAGAGTGCACGCAGAGTGTTTCCTTTCTCTCTCTCTCTTTGGCAGCGACCTTTGACCGACCCTAGACTATGACTCAGTGACCAAGTTGACCGAACCTTCTTAAAATACTAGTTTTTGGATTGTCTATAGTTGCATAAGTCATTGCCGCTCCTTCTTTTACCCTTTGTATTTCTCAGAACACCCCGTATTACTACGGACATCCACTTCCATTGGATAGATCCATCGTATGGTTATATACGAACTCGAAGGTACTACTTCGAGGATGGATCCAGGTTCAGGAGAAATAGAATTGGTTTATTCAATGATTTTTTATTATCACCTTCTCTCAGGTTGCGAGGGCTCCTTAATTTAGGAGAGTACACCTATTACGCTTATTGGATAGTTTTATTCCAAACCATAGGCTGGTGCTGAAAGGTAGGGAATGAAGAAAACCAATTAGCCTAAGTAGGGTGTATAGAAGGTAATAACTACAGACAAAATAAAAGGATTGGAAAGAGAGCAAAGTAAATTGCGACTGCTATCATTCACGACCAAACCGCGTACTTCATCGCCACTCCTATTTCACCTTTGCTTTTTTCCCCAGTTCGGGAGAAATAGAATAAGGTATTATTCTGTTGTCTTTTATCATCACCTTCTCTCAAGTTGCGAGTACTGCTTGGTTTAGGAGGGTACACCTATTATGCTTACTGGATAGTCTTCTTCTAAACCATAGGCTGGTGCCGAACGGTAGGGAAGGAAGAAAACCATTTAGCCTAACGATGGTGTACAGAAGGTAATGAATAAAGACAAATAAAGGGATTTGGAGAGGTAGCAATGAAATGTACGGTTAAAGTCATGAATTGGATTATGGAAGAGGCATTACTAGGAGTACCAGGATACCCCTACGAAACACTTTCATGTTTCAATTTCACTGTGCATTGTTAAAGGAAAACTGATTTCCCGATTAGATACTTACTCCAGGGTATGTATTTACCAGGTATGATTCTCACATCTGTATGGTTTTACAGATGATGAGTGGGAGTAAGTTATTTGGAATTAGGTGATCATCCTCATTATATCGGAATTCGTTGTAATTGGTGATATCTGAGGAAATCGCCTGGGTACAGTTTTCAACCTACGACGCACAGGTTTTGAGTTATTCAACTCTGCGGACTTATACAGAGTATTGTATGTTGTCCAGAGTCCTTCAGGACAAAGGGGTTGGTTCACGTACTCTGTTCTGTTTACTTGTAACTTCTCTAGTTTTTAGACAAGTGTTTCGTAGAAATACAATGTCTAAGTTTTGAGAAGTTGTGGGTATAGGAATAAAGTAGAGAACCAGGTATCGCAAGTATCAGGATTCTTCAAAGAAATTAAAGATGTAGATTCTTGTGATTGGTATTCAGATGATAGTAATGGTTTTGAGAAACTTGTTTCTCTTTCAGGTTACTCATAATTGAATGCATTCCTAAGTTGAGTAATACTGATTAGCCTCTCTCCATTAAGTTGATTTGCACTGGAGACAGTTGCATGGTTTGAATCTGGTTCCAGTTAAATTAGTGCCTCTATCTCTATATCATATATAGAATGGTTCATATCTTAACGATGTTAAGATACGGGGAGTTGTCCAGCTTATGCTTAAAACTAGACACTGGATAACTCTAGGCACGTTTCTGTAATGGCAGTTTGTGGGTTGACCCTGGCTTCGATGAGGGTTGATTTTCTACCATCTGGAAGATCGATAGTGATATTTTTCTTGACTCGCCACAGTTCTAGTAAAATGGATTTTTTCAGAAAACAGTAGTGGGAGTATGGTAGAACTGGAAGTGATTCCAGAACCGCAAACGATTACGGAAAATTTAATAGGACCTATATATTCAATCAGGTTTGACATTCCAATAGCCACTCCGCAGATATGGTGGGTAACCTCAGACACCCGAGAGGTACTCCGGTAGCCTCAAGGACGGTGACAGGGAGATTCTTGTTTACTCAGACTTGACACTACTGTTGTTCCAGACTATGAGACCCGGCAGGAGGATAAGTATAGCGTCGTTCTAAACTAGTTTTAGAAGTGTACGTATATATTATTCTGCCAGAGGGTTGTCGTAGTCAGTGGGAGCAGCGGAAGCATAGTGGGCAAGTAGCTTATGTCTATAGGCTTAAGCAGATATAGCGGAGATAGATCATCTAATTTTGATGTGACAGTCATGGCTTTGACTTCATCAAAATAGGGGATGGATCTGTTAAGAAGGGAGTAGGGTGTGATGTCCTGGTATTTGGATGACATACACAAAGTAGGAAGCAAAATTCCTATACTACGATCGGTTGTACTTTGGTCGTCATACAGTTGTTTCTCCACAAAGGACATAGATATAATATCAGACATTCAGGTTACTAGATCTATGGTTTTGGATCTAGATTTGGGTAGTTTCCCAATATGGGTACTTTGATAGTATTCTAAAGGTATTTAGAGTAGATGACTCCTGGCATGGTGGTGTACCTGCAGGTGATGGAGTCACCCTCTCTAAAGGTGTCTTACAGACTAAAGGGGAGAGGGACGTACATGATTGGCAGATCACTTGCTTAGGCAATTGAGTCAATCGTGAAATGTCAAGTACCACACCAGATGTTGTTCTTTGCACTAGATGCAATAAGTTTGTATTAATCCAATCCTGGAGAAACATAAGGAAGCAGTTTTGGAACATAAGTGCATGTTCTACGGATTTGATGACGGCAGCCTCCTTTGGGAGACGGTTATCATTCCATGCTTCAAAGGTGACATGGATGACAGAGTGACTGTCAGAGTTATATTTTTCCCCCTGACGAGGGACAGTATTATGGACAGGTGGTCCAAGAGGATACTGTGGGAGGTATGGTGCTGGATACTGATTAGGTTCAGTTATCGATACAGTCTAAGAAGTTTGGATTTGGAGTTCATTTATGAACTTGGTCCCATCATATATCCAGACATATTCTAAGACAGGTATTACTCGATTCGGGAGATGGCTTTCTTCGCGAACTTGAGATTAAGAGAGACATAGAAAGAAACATCAGGGCGGATCCACTCACTAAGACTATTTCTCAAACACAAGAGTTTTACAAACTAGCTTTATGAAACTGATTAGTAGAGAAGTTGGGTGTTCGGTATCACACAGGCTGTGAGTATGCGACATCGCAATAATTAACCTTAAGTGTAAATGGGAGATTGTAGGATATAGTGTCCTCAAAGTCAATTATTGGATCGCAGGTACGTGATTGCAATGATTAAAGCAGGACCTATACCGATATGACAGTCTTGCTCGAGATGATAGTATGCTATCTGGTTTGTCTTTATCATCGTAACATGCTTTAGTTCACTATTGCATGATGATAGAGCCCATAGGATTCTTGCTTGACTGCCAGCAGTATGATGGCGATCATATACGTGGGAGCTGGGGTTTGTAAGCACATCCTTAAAGTGTCCCTAGTCGTAGGAGTTTCGAGAAAGAGCATCGATACTCCAGAGTAGACTGGTGTATATAGTCGAGACCCCGACGAGGGGCGATGGCCGGTCTCACAAGCCATTGGTGTAAGTTGGTTCACCTAAGATGTATACAGGTGCTCATCTCGTTATGAGTACACCGAACAGGACTCACTGGGAACATGCTAGTTGGTATTATACATATCGTCAGATAGCAGTTCCCTGGTGACATGTGTACAGGTTAGTTTGTCGACCTGAGATCGTCATTTGTCTTTTATGAGTTCCTACTGTGCTTTGATTTCTACCTTACCACGGCTCAAAGGAGTCGTGCAAACAGGTCTTTTTTGGGTACAGTCCCGAGCCACATGGAGGCAGTGAGCTGATCGTCGGGGATTCGTCTCTCCCGGTATTGGGGGTTGATGTCGCGCAGTGCACGGGTGGCCATCACTAGAAATCCTCGGCCGAGATAGTGGAGAATTACTGATTTGGATCAGTAGTTTCTCAGGTGGTGATGGGCTTCATGACCGACACGATTTATCGCGTTATTAGGGGTCTGACTTTATCCACCCCCTAGACTCGATATGCGATACTCTTAGACAAACGGACCGGACTGTACGGATATTGTCACTGTCAGGCTCAGTAGGGTTTCTGGATGAGTTTGCTTGTCAGCTTCCCTTCCAATCAATACATAGGCAACCGTTACGTACAGCTTGTACCTCTGACGTGCTAGTGGTTATACACAGTGCCAGTGTGTTGATGAGTCATTAGAGTCCCCCACAGACCGTTTCCCAAGTTCGGGCGAAACGTTGTAGAGGCCGTATGGTTTTATGGCAAGGTTCGGAAAATGCACGTGCGTTTTCGCACGTGTCATTTTTCGGGCAGATAATACTGGTCGGCTTTGGTTTAAGCCGGATCCGAGTATTATACTGTGTAGATATAATATCTTTGTCTCAGATGCATTTGTATTCAGTCGTAATACAAATGCGGGTATGTTTATACCATTACGGGGTTATCCTGAAATTCGTTTCAGGATCGCTTTTGGAAGTTGCCAGTTTCCAGTTTTCTATTGCCGTATTTAACATTCGGTTAAATGCTGTTTTAACTTTTCTTCTTGGGTGAGTCATGAGGGTGGGTCATGCTTCTAGAAGGTTCTAGAAGTGGTGATAAGGCTTATGAGTCATTAGTGCTTTAATGGTTCATTTAATGATATGATGACTAGCTTAAAATGATTCATTGTTTTCATTAAATGAATGTGCAAGGTGTTAGATGACACATTCTTCTCATTAATGATAATGGTCACTCTCCCTCCTCCTACACTCACCCCCCTTGCCTCTATAAGTGGCCGGCCACCTCTTGGTGGTGATCATGGTTGTTGATTTGAAAAAAGTATATGAAATTTGCCTCATGGAAATTTCATAAGTTCATTCTCTCATTTACCCGATTCCAAAAGGCAACTTCATTAACTGTTCGTCCATAGCCTTGGAAGTAACGAGACAAAGTGTTCTACTCATTCTCTACATCAATATTGGTCATCTCTATTAGCAAACTTGACGATCGAGTTGCCTCGGTTCAGAGGCGGGAGCCCGTTTAAAGATCCGTCGACGTGGTGCCACCTGGACGAAAAGACTGGAGATTCAGGAGATCGGAGCAACCGCAACAAAGCGTGGGATGATGGTTGAAGACCGAAGGACTCGGATCGTTCGGTATAACATTTCTACCCACTTTGTAATTTGTTAGTTTAGCTTTAATGGCTGATCCGGGTTATAGTACGCGATAGCGCTAGTCGTAAAAGTTTTTGTTCCGCATTTGGCGTCTGTTAGACGGCCGGGGCGCTACCGTGGACTTACATCATCATCATCCATGATTCAATCTTCTCTATCACCATCAATGAGAAAACCATAGTATCTCACCGGTGGGCGAGAAGTCCTACCAGATCTACGGAGTGGCTGAGGTTCATAAGATTCTGTTGCAACATCAGGTTCAACCAAGTCGTCATTTGTAACTTGTGTCTCTAGAACCACTTCTAGATTTACCACATTGCCATCAGTATCATTTGGAAAAATATCATTTTCTAAAAATGTGGCATGTTGAGAAACAAATACCTTTTGTTCCTCCTTGTGGTAGAAAAGATATCCAAACGAATATTTTGGATATCCCACAAATATACATTTAACCGATCGCGTCTCGAGTTTGTCTGGATTCTGCTTTTTAACAAAAGCCGGACAACCCCAAATCTTAACTCATTTAAGAGATGGTCTCTTCCCATACCATATCTCGTATGGAGTGGTAGACACGGTCTTGGTTGGAACTTTGTTCAATAGAAATGCTGCAGTCTCCAATACATGCCCCCAAAAAGAGAGAGGTAACTCAGCATCACTCATCATGGATTGTACCATATCTAATAGGGTACGATTCCGCCGTTCTGACACACCGTTGTGCTGTGGTGTGTGAGGGAGAGTGAGCTGAGAGAGAATCCCATTCTCTTTTAGGAAGTTAGAAAACTTTGTACTAAGATACTCTCCACCTCGATCTGATCGAAGTATCTTGATGCTCATCCCTGTTTGTTTTTCTACTTCAAGTTTGTACTCCTTGAATTTCTCGAAAGCTTCAGACTTATGCTTTAATAAAAACACATGACCGAATATCGAGAAATCATCAGTAAAAGTTATGAAGTAAGGAAAACCGCTTTTCTATGTGTAGACATTGGCCCACATACATCACTATGTATGAGACCCAAGAGTTCTGTAGCTCTCTCTCCGTGTCTAGTAAACGGGGTTTTGGTCATTTTCCCTTTGATACAAGACTAACAAGTCGCAAAAAATTTATATTCAAAAGGATTTAAATATCCATCTTTATGAAGCTTGTTTAGTCTTGTTTCGTTAATATAATCAAGTCTACAATGCCAAAGAAAAGCTTCATTTATATCTGAAAATTTTCTTTTATTTGTGTGTTGTATGTTGAAAATTTTGTGTTGATTTAGGACGTATATCCCGTTATTAAGTGTACCATAACCAATCAACTCTTGATTCAGTTTAATGGTCATAACATTGTGCTGCAATACAAAATGATATCCTTCATTGTCTAACAAAGAAACAGATATTATATTACAAAGCATGTTAGGTACATAATAACATGGGCTCAAAACCAATATACAACCCGACGGCAACCCTAGGTGATACTCTCCCACTGAAACTGTATGTACATTGGAACCATTTCCAACTCGGAGAGTGTGATCACCGGTCTTCAAAACATTGCTATTTCTCAAGCCCTGCACAGAATTGCAGATATAAGAACCCGAACCGGTATCTAATACCCAGGAAGCAGAGTTTATAGAAAAATAGTTTTCAGTCAGGAACACACCTGAAGCAGAAGCATCACCATGCTTCTTTTTCTTGAGATCAAGGTATTCAGTACAGTTCCGCTTCCAGTGCCCCGTCTTCTTGCAGTGGAAACATTCTCCCTTTCCCGACTTCTCAACCTTGGATTTGTCTCTCCTTTGTGCCTTCTTGATTCCACCTCTCGGTTTGGTGGACTTCTTCTTATTCCTTCCCTTGGCCTTTTCTTTGGGGACGGAAGAGAAAGATTGTCCAACAATCAGAAAGGGAGACTTCGCCTTGAGCGTGCTCTCCGCACTTCTTAACATATTGAGAAGTTCGGGTAGGGACTTCTCCATGTTATGCATGTTAAAGTTCACTATGAATGGAGCAAAGGCAGGGGGAAGAGACTGTAGAACAATATCAACATACTGTTCGTTCTCCATTGTCCATCCGAGGCCCTCAATCTCTTCAATAAGAGCTATCATCTTCAAAAATTGATCACCTGCTGGTGTGCCAGGAGCCATCCGCATCTAAAACAACTTTCGAGACGCTTCGTATCGAAGGATACGAGATTGCTCCCCATACAACTCTTTTGTATGGAGAAAGATGGATTGAACATCCATCTGCTCATACTGCTTGTGTATTGTCCATTGATGCAAGCGCGAGGTATTTGGCAGTAGCACGGTCAATATCCCACGTTTTGCGGATCTCCCTATCCGCAACAGAAGATTCAAGGCCTGGGCTGGGAGGGGCTGACGTAGTGAGTACATATGATACTTTTTCCCGCCAAAAATTTCTGCGCAAAAGAGCCCAAAGTATCAAATGGCAGCGGTACGCTTAAGAAAATGTGAACCAGTATTTTCCGGGCTGTATTTTGACAAACTCCCGAAGGAGAAATAGCTAAATTCTGATGGTATCGAAAGCGTCTCGAAAATCCTTCGATTTGATATATTATGGGCCTTATAATTCATCCGGGATCAAAATTTATGAGGTATCACGTGCCCACACGTGACCGGGCATCACGTGCCCACACGTGACCGGACATCACGTGCAGACACGTGACCATTTACAGGCAAAGCCTGTAGGCACGGAATAAAATAAATAATTAAAGGGGGTCGCGTACCAACACGTGACTGGGCATCACGTGCCCACACGTGACCGGGCATCGCGTGCCCACACGTGACCATTTACAGGTAAAGCCTGTAGGCACTGAATAAAATAAATAATTAAATGGGGTCACGTGCCAACACGTGATAGGCCTTTTAAACCCACTAAAAAGAATTAAAAGTATAATAAAATAACAAAGAAAAACCCCAATGGGGCATCACGTGCTCACACATGACCAAGGGTCACGTGCTGATACGTGATAATTCCTGAGTGCTTTAAAAACAATAGAATTAAATTCTGGCTAAAAGCTTAAACAGTGGGGTCACGTGCTCACACGTGATAGGCATCTAAACCTTCTGAACTAATAGAATTAAATTCTAAATTAAGGGAAATCAAAAACCCTAATATTTATTTAGATCTTTCCAAACAAAAAAGGATTGTGCTCTGTAAAATGGAGCACTGTTGGATTAAAAATCCAATGGTGATTAAAAATCACCAATTTATGGAAAGATTCTATACAAGGAAAGATTTCGCTGAAATTCACCAAGAATAACAAACAGAATATCTTTTGGATTAAAAATCCAATGGTGAATAAAATTCACTGAGTGATCTAAAAGATCATGTTGGTTACAAAAACAACCAAAATCTTTCTATGAAAGATTCACTAAACAATTTGATTCTTTTCTTTCTCCTATAAATAAGAGCCAAGAAGAAAAGAGAAAGAATCTACTTTTTTTTGAGAGAAGAACAAAGAGAAAAAAGAGAAGAGAATTTAATTCTCAAGAGAGAAAAAAAGAGAGGAGAATTTAATTCTCAAGAGAGAGAAAAGAGAGGAGAATTTAATTCTCAAGAGAGAAAAAAAAGATTTCTTCAAAAGAGAAAAAACCCTAGGTGAGAAAAGGAAAAGAGATCTAAGCTCCATAAAACAAAAGAGAATTTAATTCTCAATTTAAGAGTTTAACTCTTCTGAACAAGAACTTAGTTCATCCTTTGGTTGAAGGTCTGCAGAAGCAGATCTCCCTACAGGTTGAGAATTTAATTCTCATCGGGAAGATTCTGCCATGCAAATCTAAAACTTAGAGGGAGAATTTAAGTTTAAGGAATTTAATTCCCCCAAATTTATACGAATTTAATTCCTCCAAAATAAAACTAGGGTTTAACCCTATATGAGAATTTAATTCTCCCAAATTCATAGGAATTTAATTCCTCTAACAGAACAGAACTAGGGTTTAACCCTATTTGAGAATTTAATTCTCCCAAATAAGAATTTAATTCTTCCACATACATAGGAATTTAATTCCTCTAAAACAGAATTAGGGTTTAACCCTACAGAGAATTTAATTCTTAAAATAAGAGACTTAAAGCTCTCCATGCACGTAAAGAACTTGGTCACGTGGTAACACGTGACCCCCCATTCTCAATGAGCAGAAAAGAGAGAACAAAACTAGCTCACGTGTTCCCATGTGACCCTTAAACAGACTCCCCAAAATGAGGAGAAAAACTTGGAGGCAATGCCTTACGTGCTCCCACGTGACCCTCATAAATGAAGAGAACAAAGCCAATGGCAGAATCGATTTTGGGCGCCCTCACGTGTCCCCACGTGACCCCTAATAAACATTTTAATAAATCGGTGCATGGGTACCCATCACATGATGGCCGTGAAGACTTAAGTTTTTAACACTTATTTGAATATTCTGAGAACCAAACAAAGGAAGACTGGTCCCCACCCTCAGTGGCCTCATATGGACCCACGTGACCAATCCAATTTTAGTGTTTGACACTATTTTTTTTAGTGTTTTGTCTTTAGTGTTTAACACTATTTTCAGCGCATCACGTGGGAACACGTGACCATCAAATATATGTTAATGTTTAACACTATATTCAAATCAAACCTAGCCTAAATTGGTTAAGTCTTTCTGAGGCAAGACTTCTCTTTTTACTGAGTCTCAAGTACATCCTTGCCTTCCAAAATTGATCATCCTATATGGCATATGAGTGCTCAGCAATCAACAAAAGATAAAATGTTGTCAGAACCCCTGTTTAGCATTGCCAAATAATGGGGGGGTTGAACTCAGACAAATGTTTAATGGTCCAACAAAGGGCCAACATTTCAAACTTAATTGGACTTAGCCCAAATTGGCCATAAGTCCTCAATTCAGATTTAACTGAGCCAATGTGCTCTTAATCCAATTAATTGAGCTTAGTTCCAAATTGGACTACAGATCTCCCAATCAACTTTGGTTCAAGGGTACATCTCTGAACTCCTCTGATATTTGTCGTTGTAATCCTTCAACGTCTTCAGAGAGGTGACGGGTCCGGACAACCATACATTTCATAGACTATGACGTCTTTAAACTGGACTGTGGGGTCCTTAAACTCATGGACTATGATGTCCTTAAACTTGACTGTGAGGTCTTTAAACTTACGGACTATGATGTCCTTAACCTTGACTGTGAGGTCTTTAAACTCACGGACTATGATGTCCTTAACCTTGGATCGAGATGTCCTTAAACTAACATGGGACCACCATGTCCTTAAACAGGCAATTGACCGCAAAGTCCCTAAACTAGAACAATAGAGCCCAAATGCTCTTTTGTTGGATCTAAATGATCCCGTTAAGTAGATCTTAGTCTAAAATTAGACTAACGTATCCTTAACAAATGGTTAAGTTGACCTTAGTTTAAAATTAGACTAACGTATCCTTAACAAACTGTTAAGTTGATCTTAGTCTAAAAATTAGACTCACGTATCCTTAACAAACGTTTAAGTTGATCTTAGTCCCAAATAAGACTAACGTATCCTTAAACACAACCCCCAAATCCAAATCTAAGAAGATACGGATTTGGACTAATCCACGTCCTACGGGTGACAACATAAATTAGTCTCCGTATACAATCCACGGGCAACCAAAAATAAAACAAACATACACGACGCGAAGTGACCATCTGGAGAAGGAGAAAGTTGTTACCGCGATGCGGTAAAGTAATTAACTGCAGGGGCTTGCGCCTGCAGGGAAGAGCGTCCCTACAATCAAAAACCCCTCACAATGAGGGGGAATCTGACGAAGTCTGCTACATCGGCCGCATCCGTTTAAACCTTCGATACACGGTGCCATAAATCAATTTGTCATCTTCGGAGAGGTGGAGGGATATCACCAATTAGCATCTACCGTCAAAGTTCAGGCCTAGACGTCCCAACGTCCCGGTCGCGTCTTCCGGCGCGGAACAGATTCTGGCATGCCCGGTGGGACCTTTTCCTCTTTCCACTCCATACTTCGTGTGTCGTGTTTCGCGAACGAATCGCAGTTTGTTATGGTTGCCTGTGGATTCAAGGTATTAAGATTTGGTGTCTTGCTCCGTACAGAAAAAGCAGAAGATCAATGGCTTCAAACTGCACTAACGGCAATAACTCTCACTCCGTCCCTGCTGGAGGAGTGACTTACGAGCCCCAAGCGGCTTCCTTTTTCAAGATGCCAGTGGAGCAGGTAACTTAAGCCACCACTGGGCTATTCTTCGGGACCATGCTCCCACCGATGAGCTTCAACGCCCCTGTACCATTGCCAGAAGCTCCGAAGAAGTCGGTCTTTGATCGGCTTGCAACTATTGCGGCCCCTCTCAATGGGTCGTCCAGCTCCAACTCCTCAGTCTTTGACCGACTGGGCCAACGCTCATTTGGGCCCATGAAGAAGCCCGCAATACCAGAAAAGGTTATCCCAAAAAGAATAGCCATTCCTACTCCCGAAATCGCCAAGGCGGTTTCTCCTGCCAAAGGGTCGGTCTTCACAGGACTGGCTATTCCGTCTCCCGCTCCAGGCGAAGTCTTCAAAGCCGCTTCCCCTGCCCAGAGGTCTGTCTTTGATAGATTGGACATTGCTTCTCAATGTACATCGGTCTTCAAGAGGCTGACGCCGGCGACAACCCTTCGCCAAAACAGGGGGCATGATGAAGCCACCTCCATAGCTGAACCAACTCCATCTGCACGACATGCTCGCCATCGTTACTGGCGTCGAGTAAGGAAGGCTGGGGGCAACTCCCCTTCTGGACTAACTCCGCCATCTCCCATGCTGGAAATCAATGCTGTTGTTCCGACCGGGAACAACTTTGAACCGCTTAGGAGGGTTCGCAAGAACGCTCCGACCGCCGTGCTGAAGAGATCTCCTCCACCTATGGAGATTACTACATAAAAGAAGCCGGAGCAGCCCCCTCAGCGGCTGGTCTCCAAAATTTATAGAGTCTGGAGACAGGTCCAGGACTCCGTGATAGATCAAGACTATCTCCGCCGACAGGAAAAGATGAAGGTTCGGCAAGAAGAAAACCATCCTGTCAAGCCACAAAAGGCGACAGCTACTTGGGTGCCCACTATAACGGCCCCCTCAACTTCGACCGCCCATAAGAGGAGAAGGCTGGAGAAAATTCCCATGTCTGCAACAAACGTCAAGAGCACTGAGCCTAAACGCCCTAAGTCTGGGGGCATGGTGGTGCATACCGTCTATATGGCATCCGGAAAAGAGGATAGCCGTATCTCCACAGGTCATCGACCGCTTACACGATCTGTAACAAAGGCCCAGGAGCAACAACAAAAGCTCCAGGAAATGTTAACACAGATGGCCGTACTCACTGAGCCAAAAGAAAGCACAGAAACTTCCTCGGAGCAACGCCGTGAGCAGGAAACTGATGCCGAGTTTCTTCGGAGAATTCTCGAAAAGAAAGACAAAGAGGCAGCGGAACAAGCTGCCAACATAAAACGAATGGCGTTCCTATTCCAAGCCATGGTCGAGATGATGTTACAGTTTGAACCTCCAACTGAAGATCTACCAATTATCCTCGAAAACGACCGAGCGGAGACGTCAAACCCCCTTCCGGCTTGTTCAGCAGCCAAGAAGGAGACCATCTCAAAAGCTGCCCTAGATGATTATATCGCTCAGTAAATACGAGTCCATCAGGCGAATGAAGCGGCTGGGCAAATTGTTAAGACTGGACGACCCTATCCGGGTTGGTACAACCAAATAAAGTACCCGCCGGGATACACGATCCCCAAATTCCACGTATATGAGGGGACGGGAAATCCGCATCAACATGTCGCTTAGTTCAGAGCTCTTTGCGGCAACACCGGAGGCGATGATAAACTGCTACTTCGCCAGTTCGTCGGTAGCTTGTCGAAGACAGCATTCGAGTGGTATTCTGAACTTCCAAACGACTCAGTCAAGACTTTTACAGAGATGGAACTGCTGTTTACGCAGCGTTTCGCGAGCGCTAGTGAACGCACCCCAATAACGGCATTGATCAATGCCAGGGTGAAACCCGGTGAAACGTGGGTTCAATACACAATACGATGGCGGAATCTGTGATCGAAATGCGAACAACGCATAGAAAAAGCGCCGGCAGTGGGCATGTTCGTGGGCACTCTGGACCCTCATGCAACTATTTCCAAATTCATGATGTTCTTCAAGCCGACCACGTTCCAAGCCTTGATCGACAAACTGGCCTAAATGGACCAGATGGTCCATAGGCGACGGAGCCTTAGAATGAAAAGGGCAAAGAGAAAGCAACCTTCGTCGCCAATACTCAACAACAGCCGAGTAACTTAAAGCTGGTTGTTCGCCAAAATAACGTGCGTCCATGCCCATCCCTCAAGGAAAGACTGGGACGTCCTTACTTGTTTCCCCAGGATAAAATGAGGAGACTGTTCGAGCT
This sequence comes from Agapanthus africanus, assembly GCA_030015575.1. Taxonomy (NCBI): domain Eukaryota; kingdom Viridiplantae; phylum Streptophyta; class Magnoliopsida; order Asparagales; family Amaryllidaceae; genus Agapanthus; species Agapanthus africanus. The sequence continues at coordinate 113,972,226 of CM057340.1, read as the reverse complement.
GGCAACGCGCAACAGACTCATCAATCTGCCGGATCCAAAACGTCCGTTGCAGCCAGGCGATGTCAACAATCCTAATTACTGCCCTTAACACCAAGCAATAAGCCATCCAATCGAAAATTGCTTCGTCTTCAAAAATTGGGTTGAAGACCAATATCAACAGGGCAAGTTCGCGTTGTCCGAAAACTAGAAGGTGAACCCGCCACAACCTCACGCCCTTAAAAAGGTGGACATGCCGGGGGCATCGTGCTCATTCATAGAGAAAGCCCCTTGGACCGAAAAGTCCGTAAACTAGAAATTCGCCTCAAATATGGCAGCGAAGGACCGTTATGTCCTAAAACCAGCTACTGACCGAAACGTCTCTAAACTAACGATGGACCGAAATGTCATTAAACTAACCATGGACCAGTATGTCCTGAAACTAGCTGTCGACCGAAACGTCGATAAACTACTACGGACCGCAGCATCCTAAGGCTGACAAAAAAAAGTGGTACGTCCATAAGCAAAATGGGCACGGATGAAAACCCGAAAGGGCTCCGTGAGTAAAAACAGCAGGGCTACCAGCGAGTTTTGTGAAAACCCGAAAGGGCGCAATCTCATTAAAAGACACTTGCAAGGTCCTCTCGACCTGGTGAGGAGAAAATACCTGTGTGAGATCCTTACGACTCACAAGGGAGCAACACACTTAGGGATCCTCACGATTCCTAAGGAGAAAAATACACTTACGGGATCCTAACGACTCGTAAGGAGAATTCCCCTTATGAGACCCTCACGGCTCATAAGATTCAAAATCCTTAAGCTACAGGGATCTGAACCTGTTCTTAAGCCATCATACACCCCAATTTTTGCCCTACAAGCGACTCAATACTGACCCTTGTATACAATCCACGAGCGCGAATAAACATTTCCCTAACAAAGTCCCATTCGTGACTAGGGATATGCTCATACAGCAAACAACACTTGTAAGTCCTCTCGACTTATAAGGAGAAAATACTCTTGTAAGATCCTTACGACTTATCAGAGAACACACACTTAGGAATCTTCCTGAGGAGAAAACGCACCTACATGATCCTCACGACTCGTATGGAGAAATACCTTTATGAGACCCTTACGGCTCATGAAGTCAAAAGCCTTAATCGACAGGATCCTAACCCTGTTCGCTAAGCCACCTTTGTTCAACATCGACAGAGGCAAATGATGATTCGCTCCTGGCAATATCCCAGTTGTAGCGATGCTGATGCCGAAATCGGTGTCCAATCCTAAACTCGCAGCGAAAAGCCAGATAGCCACAAATGCATACGAAATAGCCGAAATGGTAGGGCAACTTGCAACAAAATCAGGAAGTAAAAATGTATGCATACAAAATAGCCGAAATGGTTAGGCAACTCGCAATAAAAAGCAGCGAGTAAATAAAACAAATAGCCGAAATGATTGGGCAATCGCGACTTTCGCGATATAAAAGCTGAAATGATAGAGCATCGCGGAAAGAAAAAATATGTAAAATGAAACTCTTGCCCTACAGGTAAGATCACATCGATCCCTGTATACAATTCAGGGGTGCAAACAAAGAGGGAACCATATAATCCCACCAGGCTCCATCAGAAAGAGAGCAAAGTCTCGATGGTCACATCTGCATCCCAGAAGGCCAACAACAACGTTCCTCCTTATGCCATTAAGGCACGGAAGCGACACAACAAAACAAAGCGGGATGACGGCAAAATCCTAACTCCACCTCAGCATTCGACTCGTTACAGCAGACGCAATGTCAACAACGGCATTCCTTCGCAATCCAGCAGGATATAGATGCAACGTCAACAAAAGACCCCAAGGTCGAAACAAAGCGGAGTGACGGCAAAATCCCAGCTCCACCTCAGCATTCGTCTCGTTACAGCAGACGCAATATCAACAACGGCGTTCCTTCGCAGTCCAGCAGGATGCAGATGTAACGTCAACGAAAGACTCCATGGTCGAAATAGCGCGGAGTGATCCTAGCACCACCGTAACATTCGTCTCGATACAGCATACGCAATGCCGCCAAACGAAGCAAAGGCCAAATTCCTAGCTTCGGGGTCTTGACGGCAACTCATATAAAGCCTGAAAGACTATCGGAGATCATCCTACACCAGCGCGGAGTGGTCACCACCTCGACGTTCGTCTCGATACAGCAGACGAGATGTCACTACAGCGTCCTTCCTCCAACAGGATTCAGACATGCCAAAGCAAACGAAGCAAAGGCAAAATTCCTAGCTTCAGAGTCTTGACGGTAACTCAAATAAAACCTGAAAGACTATCGGAGATTATCCCACACCAGCGTGGAGTGGTCACCACCTCGACGTTCATCTCGATACAACAGACGCGATGTCACCCCAGCGTTCTTCCTCCAACAGGATTCGGATGCGCCAAAACAACGAAGCGAAGGCCAAATTCCTAGCTTCAGGGTCTTGACGGCAATTCATATAAAACCTGAAAGACTACCGGAGATCATCCCACACCAGCATGGAGTGATCGCCATCTCGACGTTCGTCTCGATACAGTAGACGAGATGTCACCATAGCGTTCTTTCTCCAGCAGGATCCAGACACGACAATCAAACAATGGAGCCACGGCAAAATCCCTAGTTCCAAGCCTCGACGGTTCACCCGCAACCTAGATATAACCGCGACATTCATCTCGTTACAGCAGACGCAATGCCAGCAAAATGAAGCAAAGGCCAAATTCCTAGCTTCAGGGTCTTGACGGCAACTCATATAAAACGTGAAAGACTATCGGAGATCATCCCACACCAGCGCGGAGTGGTTATGACTCATCGGGGCTCTCCAAAATAAGCCTAAGCTCAAGTAAAAAGCGGCATGGCAAAATTCCTAACGCTTGCTCTTCTGACGGTCAAACTGCCTAAGAAGATTGCTTGAAGACGTCTTGTCCAGCCCCCGAAGGGATCAGAGACACGACAATCGCAAGGCTACTCGAACAGTAAGATTGCCTATCGAGGGATACATCAGCCAACGCGACGGTACGACGGGCAAAACCCTAATACCACAGACCCTAACGGACCTCTATCGTAAAGAGCAAAGGTTAACTGTGACGTTAGGACATTCTTGCGAGAACTTCTCGATTCGTCTCGAATCGTAAGGAAAAGCCTTAGGTAGTGGGGATTAAAAAACCTGTTTCCTAAGCACTGAGGCCCTGCAAGTCGGTCCAAAATGGACTCTTGCATACTATTCACGGACCACACTCTCCAAAGTCGAATCTCGACAAGGAGGGAAACAACCACTTACGAGTCTTCTCGACTGGTAAGAGGGAAAATTCTCTTGTGAGATCCTTACGACTCTTAAGAGAAAAAACACATAGGAATCCTCACGATTCCTAAGGAGAAAAATACACCTACGAGATCCTCTCGACTCGTAGGGAGAAAAGTCTTTATGAGACCCTTACGGCTCATAAATTTGAAAAGTCTTAGGTGGCATATCCTAACCCTGTTTCCTAAGCCATCGGTGCCCTACAAGTAGGTCAAGATAGACTATCTACAGGCCACACTCTCCGAAGGCGAACATCGACAAGGAGGGAAACAATCACTTATGAGTCCTCTCGACTTGTAAGGGAGAAAATTCTCTTGTGAGATCCTTACCACTCTCAAGAGAAAATGCACTTAAGAGTCCTCACGACCCCTAAGGAGAAAATACACCTACGAGATCCTCACGACTCGTAGAGAGAAAAGTCTTTATGAGACCCTCACGGCTCATGAAGTTGGAAGTCTTAGGCAACAGATCCTAACCCTGTTTCCTAAGCCCTCGCTACCCTATAAAGAGTTCAAGATGAACTGTTATCTACCATTTATGGGCCACACTTGCCAAAGCTACATGCCACTGAAATGGAGAAGTTACTCATTAGCATATAAACTACTTCACGCCAGAGTAAGACATAAAGAAATAGAAGGGTGCTGCTCATGGGGATGAGGGTTTGGAACTATATCCCTTAAGGGTCGAGATTTGAGTCAATGATAAATGACGACGCTTGTGTCCGCTCGTTATCTTCTCAGATCAAGATTCTAAAAGTTATATACCAACCCGAAACTGGTCATACGCTATACATAACTCTGCACTACTTCACCCACATACATACTTACGTGGGCAAAGTAGTGGGGGGCATTTGTTCCCACCAAAAATTTCTTTGCAAAATAGCCCAAGGTATCAAATGGCAGCGGTACGCTTAAGAAAATGTGAACCAGTATTTTCCGGACTGTATTTTGATAAACTCCTGAAGGAGAAACAGATAAATTCTGATGGTATCGAAAGCGTCTCGAAAAATCCTTCGATTTGATATATTATGGGCCTTATAATTCATCCGGGATCAAAAGTTATGAGGTATCACGTGCCCACACGTGACCGGGCATCACGTGCCCACACGTGACCGGGCATCACGTGCAGACACATGACCATTTACAGGCAAAGCCTGTAGGCACGGAATAAAATAAATAATTAAAGGGGGTCGCATGCCAACACGTGACTGGGCATCACGTGCCCACACGTGACCGGGCATCACGTGCCCACACGTGACCATTTACAGGAAAAGCCTGTAGGCACTGAATAAAATAAATAATTAAATACGGTCACGTGCCAACACATGATAGGACTTTTAAACCAACTAAAAAGAATTAAAATGAAATAAAATAACAAAGAAAAACCCCAATGGGGCATCACGTGCTCACACGTGACCAAGGGTCACGTGCTGACACGTGATAATTCCTGAGTGCTTTAAAAACAATAGAATTAAATTCTGGCTAAAAGCTTAAACAGTGGGGCCACGTGCTCACACGTGATAGGCATCTAAACCTTCTGAACTAATAGAATTAAATTCTAAATTAAGGGAAATCAAAAACCCTAATATTTATTTTGATCTTTCCAAACAAAAAAAGATTGTGCTCTGTAAAATGGAGCACCGTTGGATTAAAAATCGAATGGTAATTAAAAATCACCAATTTATGGAAAGATTCTATACAAGGAAAGATTTTCCTGAAATTCACCAAGAATAACAAACAGAATATCTTTTGGATTAAAAATCCAATGGTGAATAAAATTCACTGAGTGATCTAAAAGATCATGTTGGTTACAAAAACAACCAAAATCTTTCAATGAAAGATTCATTAAAAAATTTGATTCTTTTCTTTCTCCTATAAATAGGATCCAAGAAGAAAAGAGAAAGAATCTACTTTTTTTGAGAGAAGAACAGAGAGAAAAAAAGAGAGGAGAATTTAATTCTCAAGAGAAAAAAAAAAGAGGAGAATTTAATTCTCAAGAGAGAGAAAAAAGATTTCTTCAAAAGGGAAAAAACCCTAGGTGAGAAAGGGGAAAGAGATCTAAGCTCCATAAAACAAAAGAGAATTTAATTCTCAATTTAAGAGTTTAACTCTTCTGAACAAGAACTTAGTTCTTCCTTTGGCTGAAGGTTTGCAGAAGCAGATCTCCCCACAGGTTGAGAATTTAATTCTCATCGGGGAGATTCTGCCAAGCAGATCCAAACCTTAGAGGGAGAATTTAAGTTTAAGGAATTTAATTCCCTCAAATTCTTAGAAATTTAATTCCTCCAAATAAAACTAGGGTTTAACCCTATATGAGAATTTAATTCTCCCAAATTCATAGGAATTTAATTCCTCTAACAGAACAGAACTAGGGATTAACCCTATTTGAGAATTTAATTCTCCCAAATAAGAATTTAATTCTTCCACATACATAGGAATTTAATTCCTCTAAAACAGAATTAGGGTTTAACCCTACAGAGAATTTAATTCTTAAAACAAGAGACTTAAAGCTCTCCATGCACATAAAGAACTTGGTCACGTGGTAACACGTGATCCCCCATTCTCAATGAGCAAAAAAGAGAGAACAAAACTAGCTCACATGTTCCCACGTGACCCTTAAACAGACTCCCCAAAATGAGGAGAAAAACTTGGAGGCGATGTCTCACGTGCTCCCACGTGACCCTCATAAATGAAGAGAACAAAGCCAACGGCAGAATCGATTTTGGGCGCCCTCATGGTCCCCACGTGACCCCTAATAAACACTTTAATAAATCAGTGCATGGGTACGCATCACGTGCCGACACGTGATGGCTGTGAAGACTTAAGTGTTTAATACTTATTTGAATATTCTGAGAACCAAACAAAGGAAGACTGGTCCCCACCCTCAGAGGCCTCACATGGCCCCACGTGACCAATCCAATTTTAGTGTTTAACCCTATTTTTTTTAGTGTTTTGTCTTTAGTGTTTAACACTATTTTCAGTGCATCACGTGGGAACATGTGACCATCAAATATATGTTAGTGTTTAACACTATATTCAAATCAAACCTAACCTAAATTGGCTAAGTCCTTCTGAGGCATGACTTCTCTTTTTACTGAGTCTCAAGTACATCCTTGCCTTCTAAAATTGATCATCTGATATGGCATATGAGTGCTCAGCACTCAACAAAAGATAAAATGTTGTCAGAACCCCTGTTTAGCATTGCCAAATAATAGGGGATTGAACCCAGACAAATGTTTAATGGTCCAACAAAGGGCCAATATTTCAAACTTAATTGTACTTATCCCAAATTGACCATAAGTCCTCAATTCAGATTTAACTGAGCCAATGTGCTCATAATCTAATTAATTGAGCTTAGTTCCAAATCAGACTACAGATCTCCCAATCAACTTTGGTTCAAGGGTACATCTCTGAACTCCTCTGATATTTGTCGTTGTAATCCTTCAACGTCTTCAGAGAGGTGACGGGTCCCGATAACCACACATTTCATAGACTATGACGTCTTTAAACTAGACTGTGGGGTCCTTAAACTCATGGACTATGATGTCCTTAACCTTGACTGTGAGGTCTTTAAACTCACGGACTATGATGTCCTTAACCTTGACTGTGAGGTCTTTAAACTCACGGACTATGATGTCCTTAACCTTGGACCGAGATGTCCTTAAACTAATATTGGACCACCATGTCCTTAAACTGGCAATTGACCGCAAAGTCCCTAAACTAGAACAATAGAGCCCAAATACTCTTTTGTTGGATCTAAATGATCCCGTTAAGTAGATCTTAGTCTAAAATTAGACTAATGTATCCTTAACAAATGGTTAAGTTGACCTTAGTTTAAAATTAGACTAACGTATTCTTAACAAACTGTTAAATTGATCTTAGTCTAAAAATTAGACTAACGTATCCTTAACAAACGTTTAAGTTGATCTTAGTCCGAAATAAGACTAACGTATCCTTAAACATAACCCCCAAATCCAAATCTAAGAAGATACGGATTTGGACTAATCCATACCCTACGGGCGACAACATAAATTAGTCTCCGTATACAATCCACGGGCAACCAAAAATAAAACAAACATACACGACGCGAAGTGACCATTTGGAGAAGGAGAAAGTTGTTACCGCGATGCGGTAGCGTAATTAACTGCAGGGACTTGTGCCTGCAGGGAAGAACGTCCCCACAATCAAAAAACCCTCACAATGAGGGGGAATCTGACGAAATCTGCTACATCGGCCGCATCCGTTTAAACCTTCGATACATGGTGCCATAAATCAATTTGGCATCTTCGGAGTGGTGGACAGATAGCACCAATTAGCATTTGCCCTCGAAGTTCAGGCCCCGACATCCCAACGTCCCGGTCGCGTCTTTCGGCGGGGAACAATACTTTATCATATGTGAGAGCAATGTTAATGTTCCTCAGCCAGTCTTTATAGCTCGGCCCGGTTAGCTTATTTTTCTCTAACAAAAGATTAAGTCCAGTCATAGTTATCTGCCATTAGGAGAGAGAAAAGAATACACTCAGCGAAAGCTCTTGCAAAAATCAGATTGGTTATTATCTTATCTAATCGATGTCTCCCACTACTTTTATCAAATTTTCCTTCAAACCTTAGAAAGAAAATTAGCCAGGATTAATTACATTCTACAACTTTGCTAACCGTTCAGTCAGGTCAGTGCCGGTACTTTGAGGGAGGTTCCCCGTGCTTTCGCACAGACCTAATTAAAATAAACCTCATTTTTCCAGAGGCGTAGCCCCGTTGACACCTTTCTAGACACCTAATGGATTAGCTAATTGTAAAGTGCAAAACTCTCCTGGGAGCAACTCTTGCTCACAGTGGGATCGGGATCCTACTATCACATAGAAGGTATGCAATCTCATTGCAAATTTCAACTCTTGAAACTCCCGATATGGTTTTTACCCCTAGCACTCATGACCTTGGCTATGGTCAACATATCATAAGCATTAGTCAAGTTCTACCCATCATTTCATGATTAATTAGACCCACCCACATGACCCTTGGCTATGGTCAACATAATCATGTGACTGTCCTAATTAATCGCATCATATGCTGTGTAGGAAGATAACACTTAGCTACCGTACACTACGCCTTGGCTATAGTCAACATACGTAGCACGAATACTAAGAAATCTACTTCCTAAAATGACGGAGGGCTGCGAATGATTTTTAAGAAAACCTTTAACGCTTTGAACTTGATATCGTTGTTGAATCTAATGGTTTTAAAAGGAGTGGCCTAATCTCCGCACTTTGAAAAGCTTGCTTTTTCATAAAAAGCCGAGTAGGTTTCAAATCTGATTCTACAACATCTTTTAGGTTTCTTTTCTTTACATTAATCTCATTAATTTAGTCCCATCATTTAAGTCCTTAAGCCATCACAGAAAAGAAACGAAAATAGAACGTACGCTTATGCCATCCGCATTCGTCACAGTGTCCCGTTATGTACCGTTATATTACTTAACTAACGGCATAGCGGGGCGGGGCTAGCGCGGATGCAAAATATAAGCAACGTTTATTATATATCATATATATAATGCACCATTCGTCTCAGCATATAAAGTAATCACATCACAGAATATCAACAGCAGAAGCACATATATGAAAATATAGGATATACTAGGAGATCCGTATTTTGTATTTAGCCAACAATAGAAAATACGGATTTCACGGTCGCGATGAATAGCCAGGCCCACACCCCTAGACCCCTACGAGAGCGGCAAATGACCCTACCAATTCTAAAGTTAGGAGACCCGGTCTCGACTCCTCGAGATGGCCTCCCACTGGACCCTACAACCCGGTCACTTGTGCTCCCCACCTTGGATCTATCCTAATGCGGAAATGTAAATAATATACAACAATGGTGACACCATCCTCAACCCGGAATTTCCCTAATAAAAGAATATTACATACAATGAATTTTACATGAATGAAAATAAAATCTCTCATCTTACATAAAACCCCCGGCCATTCAATCACGACGATCCTGTACATCGTATCACAGCAACACATAACATCATATGTCATCAACGTAAGTAAGTATGTGTACCCCAATTGTCGTTGATGTATAGCAACAAAACCGGCGATACACCACATACTATACTTACGGTCGCAGAAAAGAAAGTGAAAAACTACAACAATTGGAATCAACACTGCCTTTAGACATCATAAATCCGGAACATCACATATACTGGATTTCATGCCTAACGATGCAAATCTTACATTTGGGTCTCATCTATGAAAACACCTTTTCAAAAGAAGTCGGGTAATTCAACAAGATTCCCGATTCTACCCAAGACCAAAATGTTAGAATTACACGCAACTAATTACCTTTCACAAAACTAATTAGTGTAGATTCCAATTATTGTATCACATTCACAAAAAAATCTAAACGATGTTTAACGTTTCGATTGAATCAACAAACACCTACTTTTCCCCGAGAGCTCAACACTTGAGCAAAATTAAAATACCAAAAACGTGCCACAGTGCCTATGGACCAACCGTAGAAGGGTCAACCCTTGCCTCACCTATGGCGCCATGGAACTACAGCAAACCCTAGGGTTTGGCCGCGGTTCCGTGGTCATAGAATCGAGTTAGGGTTACGTTCTTCTAGAGGGTCCATAGGGTTACTTGCAAGAGCTTTCGAATATCTTTAACTTGGAAAATTCCAACACTTGGAAAATTTACAGCGAGAGTAATAAGGTGGTGTTTGATGTTCGTTCGAACTGTTAAATGTCGTCTAGGTTACCTGAAACAACGTTAAAATTACGACTACGAAATACTCCGAATTAGCCTCTTAACAAAATTAACATCACATGAAATTTTAGGTTAAACAAACAATACCTGAAATCCCAAAACATACAGACCAGAGCACCAAAGAAAAACGAGTCAAATTGGAGGGGGTAGGGCCGGCGAGGCTGGAATTTCTTCTCTTTTCCCCGGGTCAAAACCGGTGGAATCGCCTCGTTTTTCTCCAGCGTTCTATATGCATCATATACAAGCTCTGCAGTTGCTTAAATAATTTTAGGAGGTCATTTAAAAATCGACAGAAAGCAAAATTTTAGGGTTTCAGTTTATCGAAGTTTCGGAGTTGTTTCGGTTTCGTAATATTTCTAACATCGTCTAAGTATCTGGTGTAACAACCCTAATTTTCCTATACACTTTTCTATACAAAAAAATTTCAAAATCTATAAAGGGGTATTTTAGCTTGAGCACAAGATGTAAGTAATTATTTTGTTTTTAATTACAAGTTACAAGAATGTAATAACTCTATTTTTAGTGTACAAGAAATTACTTTAAATTTAATGTATACTTGGAGTATTTACTCTTGCTGCTATCATTTTAAGTAATTAAATAACTCCATAATTACAAGAAGGTGCTGGTAGCTCATTGGTAATACCTTGCATTGCTGAACCAAGCCACCAGAGTTCAAATTCCCTGCCCCACATTATTTTTAATATTATTTTGTTTTAAATTTTATAGAAGCCCAACAGTCCACACACAATAACTCCTAAATTTCTTACTAAACCTACTAACCTAAATACACCAGAGGCCCCACCTGACGACCCCCCACCTCCTGCCACCCTGACTCGGCCGAGTCGGCCGGTGGACCGGCCGACACAGGCCAGCGCTGCCGGCCGGACAAGGCCGGACGGCCGAGTCGCAAACTACAATATTGTGTATTTTCCTCTACCCTACCTCCCTGCACACTCCAATTTATGAGATCGGTTCCAGAAACACATTTATACCCTATTTAATCCATTTTTAATGATTTTTCACACATTTTTTACAATTTTTAATTAAAAACCCTACACCTATCCTAACCCTAGCCTAACCCTATAAATACACCCCTACCCATATCCTCTCATCCCAAAATTCTAAGCCCACTCTCCCAAAATCTCAAGAAAATCTTGTGTACTTTGAAAACGAGCGAAAGGCGAAGCTCCGATGAAATCTATGGCGAACTTCCGGTGATCGTGCTAGGAACTCGCGGTGACGAATCGACGCACCGGCGAACCCACTTCTTCCTTATCACTCTCGTGTTTGTCCAAACCCGTAAGTCCCATTCTAACTTCTCTTTTCTTTTCTAAAAATACGAATTTATAAAACCGAACGGAATCGGAACAACCCCGATTTCCGACTCGGTTTTCTTATAAACTTCACTTCTCGTTATTTCAATCATGCTTAAACACTCTCATGTTGACTATTAAACACTAATCAACTAGATTGATCAAGTTTCAGTTCATAAAATGATAGCTATTTCCATTTATCGTATTTTTCACTTAAATACCACATTGTTTCAATTATACATTTAACTCCATTAAACATGCTATACCTTTAAGTAGATCACGAGGTAACGACTTACCTATTCACACACTCATATGCAAACATAACACGATATTTCAAGAACTTAGAATACGGGAAAACAAACCTTTTCATTTAAATACCCTTTACTTTAATAAAACCATTTCTAAAAGATTTAGTATTGATACATCTTTTTAATTAAATAACTTTTGAACTCATAAAAAATATCTAAACTCAGAAAATTAAGGACCGTCGCATTCATTAGGATAGGGCTAGGCTGTGGGCATTCAGTCGTTTATCTAAACCTGACTTTGTGGTGCCTAGGCTAGACAAGTGAGAAAGGTAATTTTAAAAGGCCCGTCTCACGGTGATTTGTGAGCGGATCCCTCCTTTCTTCACTTGTACTTACCTGGCCACAATTGGCGGTGAAGAGGCGATCTTGAAAGGTATCTCACAACTTATAGCCAGCTAGGAGCAATCTAGAACATAAAATACGGAAATCGACATCTTTACAAATAAATACCATTAACTTAATAAAACCATTTTCCTTAACGATTAGTTTAAACAAATCTTTGCAAAGCGCCGCTACAACCCATTTGGGTAACCCGTTCGGGATGGTGCGGATTATCGCACATCCTCGGGCTTAGTAGTGCGAGATGCAGACCTCCGCAAGGAGCATTCGGTCTCGAAAGATTTAAATACGACATCTTAAGAAAAATGAGATTTCTAGATTATGATAAATATATAAAAATCTATTTTCATATAAATATATGTATATGTAACTCAAACATATCTATTTTGACTTATTATGAATATGCAACCTTTTTCTAAAAATGTCGCGAGAATCGGTTTACACTAAAATACCATGAATTCAATATAATCCATAATTACACAAAAATACCTTTATTTAGGGAATCAGGTTATTCTAATTAGAAATATCACTAATATAAAATCTACAATTGTTACAACTCTAAAGACGATAATAATTACTTGGGGTTTATCTTGAAAACTATATAAAAGTATTTTTACATAAAACCCCCTCAAGTTATAAAATTACACTAAGGACCCTAGTAAATATAGGACTTCGATTTAAATTTCTAATTGTCTGACTCGGGTTTGAGTCTGATTATAATCTGAGTTGAATATGATTCAAGTACAATCTACAATCTACAATATTACAATTCAACATGAACACATGAATCCATGAATCCAGTTATCAATCTATACAACTTGACTGAACCAAACCATGGATATACATTCCATTTCCATGATCTCCATTTACATGATTATACAGTTGCATCCGTTACTGATATCATGGTTTTGGTCAGTCATCCAACTATACAATCTATACAATACAATACAACAATACAATCAAAACACTACGGGGTTTAAGGGGTAGATTGGTACGGAAGGTATTAGAAGTGGCACGAGACAGTAAGATTAAGACACCTAACCTATATTCCGTTGATGTTTTACCGTGGCTTAACGGTTTCTTGTACTTTCCGTTTGCCCTGGTCTTTAGCATACTGAGACCCCTCTCGTATACACTGGCATCCTTCTGTACCAAGTTACAAACAACAGCATTAACACAATATTTTACAATATTATACAACTTTAAAAGATACCTCTTATTCTGTCTTTTCTATTTCTCCCTTATCTTTGGGACTTAACGAGCGACCTGTTCGCTAACAAAATTCTATTTCTTTCTTCTTTGAATATCGTCAGGTGATCGGGACACAGCAGAGATCGAGCCCACCAGTGAAGACTTGGATCAGTTTCTAGAAGACCCCGAGCTCTAGACATTATACCTTTTCTATTCAGTATTTTTCATTTCCTGTTATACCATTGTTTAGGCATCGCTTTTATTCCAGTTGTATTTACTTTCATGCATTGTACAAAAGAATGTTAAAAAATAAAGTTGCTGTTTCATTACATTTGTCTCTTGTGCAGTTATATTTATATTGCTTAGATACGCTTAGCGTATTTACTTCAGAGAAAATACGTAGCGGACCAGTCACGTCCTCTTCGCCGTATACCGGGAAGCGAGGTGTGACAGGTTTTGTTGGTGGCCCATGCAGGTCAGAGCTGTATGGAACACTACCATGCAGTTCTGTTCTGCGTGAGCAACCTAAGTAATATAACACAAGAACTAGCAACTAAAACATTCTTTACAATTCATGTTCCTTGAATCTTATCAATTTCATATTCCTTGAATCCTATACTTTGAATCCGTCCTAACCTAAATTTTTCATTCAAGGTTATTGATTCCCCAAACAACACCAGCACCAACTTCAACAACACTCCACCACCACTACCAATCACACCTGCCGTTCCTGCTCCACCCAACGAGCAAACGGTTCTGCTTGAGGAAATCCGAAGCCTCCTGGTTGGACTGCAGCAGCAGACTGCTATATTATTGAACCGACCAGAAGCAAAAGCAACCGCCAGGAAACGCACTGCCACCCAGATAGCAAGAGAAGCATACCCTACACAACCTTCTAAACCCAAGAGACAGAAGGAAACAATTAACCAGTCAAGTTCAGGATTTTGCTACTACTGCCATAGGAATGGACACTTGTGGAAGGACTGTAGGCGCGCAAAAGGACTGTGCCTAATTTGTGGCGCATCCGATCATAGAATTAGAAAATGACCCTATAAACGTAACCCAGCTCACATCCCCACCAACTTCACATTAGCAGCCGTAGAAGCCGAGACTGTAGGTCAAGGCAACACTGGTAAGACTCTTTCATATTTTTAAACCCTTATATCACTTTGTGATTTTTATACACTATCAGTACTTCTATCACCAAACTTTTCTTGAATCTGTTACACTTTCCTTTTACAAATTTCGAGGACGAAATTTGTATAAGGAGGGTAGAATGTAACAACCCTAATTTTCCTATACACTTTTCTATACAAAAAATTTTCAAAATCCATAAAGGGATATTTTAGCCTGAGCACAAGATATAAGTAATTATTTTGTTTTTAATTACAAGTTACAAGAATATAATAACTCCATTTTTAGTGTACAAGAAATTACTTTAAATTTAATGTATACTTGGAGTATTTACTCTTGTTGCTATCATTTTAAGTAATTAAATAACTCCATAATTACAAGAAGGAGCTTGTAGCTCATTGGTAATACCTTGCATTGCTGAACCAAGCCACCAGACTTCAAATCCCCTGCCCCACGTTATTTTTAATATTATTTTGTTTTAAATTTTATAGAAGCCCAACAGTCCACACACAGTAACTCCCAAATTTCCCACTACACCCACTAACCTAAATACACCAGAGGCCCCACCTGACAACCCCCCACCTCCTGCCATCCTGACTCGGCTGGAGTCGGCCGGCGGACCGGCCGACTCGGGCCGGCTCCGACGGCCAGACTCGGCTGGACGGCCGAGTCGCCAACTACATTATTGTGTCTTTTCCTCTACCCTACCTCCCTGCACACTCCAATCCGGCCGACTCGGGCCGGCTCCGACGGCCGGACTTGGCCGGACGGCCGAGTCGCCAACTACAACATTGTGTCTTTTCCTCTACCCTACCTCCCTGCACACTCCAATTTATGAGATCGGTTTCAGAGACACATTTATACCCTATTTAATCCATTTTTAATGATTTTTCACACATTTTTTACAATTTTTAATTAAAACCCCTATACCTACCTTAACCCTAGCCTAACCCTATAAATACACCCCTACCCCCTACCCTCTCATCCCAAAATTCTGAGCCCACACTCTTAAAATCTCAAGAAAATCTTGTGTACTTTGAAAACGAGCGAAAGGCGAAGCTCCGACGAAATCTACGGCGAACTTCCGGTGATCATGCTAGGAACTCGCGGCAACGAATCGACCACCGGCGAACCCACTTCTTCCTTATCACTCTCGTGTTTGTCCAAACCCGTAAGTCCCTTTCTAACTTCTCTTTTCTTTTATAAAAATACGAATTTACAAAACCCGACGGAATCGGAACAACTCCGATTTCCGACTCGGTTTTCTTATAAACTTCACTTCTCGTTATTTCAATCATGCTTAAACACTCTCATGTTGACTATTAAACACTAATCAACTAGATTGATCAAGTTTCAGTTCATAAAATGATAGCTATTTCCATTTATCGTATTTTTCACTTAAATACCACATTTTTCAATTATACATTTAACTCCATTAAACTTGTTATACCTTTAAGTAGATTACGAGGTAACGACCTACCTCTTCACACACTCATATGCAAATATAACACGATATTTCGAGAACTTAGAATATGGGAAAACAAACCTTTTCATTTAAATACCCTTTACTTTAATAAAACCATTTTTAAAAGATTTAGTATTGATACATCTTTTTAATTAAATAACTTTTGAACTCATAAAAAATATCTAGACTCAGCAAATTAAGGACCGTCGCATTCATTAGGATAGGGCTAGGCTGTGGGCATTCAGTCGTTTATCTAAACCTGACTTTGTGGTGCCTAGGCTAGACAAGTGAGAAAGGTAATTTTAAAAGGCTGTTCATATCAGATTTTTGCATTTTCATACCGCCCAATTTTTGTCACATTGCATATCGGTAGATACTCTTGAGCCGTGTTTGCTAGTCAATTGCAGGATACAGGTTCTCGGTTCTAAAACGGTGAAATTCATGGAAAACACGACAAAATCCGGGTTCCTGCCAACCACTGAGAAAACACGGTCTCCGCTCTTCATCCGTATGTTGCCAGATACCAGTTTAGGAAGACAAAATGGCAAATCAATGTCGTTTTCATGCATAAGGTTCAATGGCAGCACAAGATCCAAGAAATCTACGCGGAGCTCGAGGAAATCATGACAAAAACATCCACAAAAAGTCCATCTTTCCCTCAACAGAAATTCTGGAAGAAATGTGGAAGTATTTTCAGAAAATACATGTACCAAATAACAGGGGACAGCAGATCAGGGCCGTACAAGAAACACCATACCCTGACTCCATCATAGGGCCGCGGATCCGCGGCCAATAGAGGGTATTGGCGGCGGATCCGCGGCCATACTATGGAGTCAGGGCATGGGCTTTGGGGGGTATTTGGGTCTTTGTATATGTGTTCTGGTGGTTGCCCTAGATTTCCATTCTCCAGCCTATAAATAGCCAAGAACTTTGAGAAGGAAAGGGTCCATATGCTTGTATTCTCATTTTCTAGGTTTAGTTGTTTTCTTCCTCTTCTCATCTCTTCTCCATTAAAACTTGTAATGAGCTTGGTGAGTGAAGAATGGTGAATAAAGAAGATCATTTTATTTTCATGCTTGTCTTGCTCTTTCTATAATTGTTGTAATTTTCATTTGTTAACTAGTTGTTATTATTTCTTGTTGTTTCTTTCTTCTCTCTTTTTCTTTATCCTTAACACAACCATGATGCTTACGCTTGATCCTTGCCGAGGTGAGGTCGCAAATAGCTAGTTGTTATCTTCTAATCTCTTTCTTTCTATCTTCCTCTTTTTGTTTTGTTTTATTTTTCCGTATCATGATGTGTGAGTAGTTTCATACTTGTTAGGGTAGGATAAGGGAAGTTTGAGAGAAGGAAATCTCTCTCACTCTTTCCTTGCCCAACAGCTTAATTCGACTCCCGTTAATTGAACCACAATCCGCTCCTTATGGCACCCTATCCTACATGATAGCGGTGATTCCGTAGTGAGACCGGTTGTGGTTGAATTAACCGGAGGTTATGGCTAAGAGCCAAGAACGGACGGACAAGCACCAAAAGGAAGAACTTATGCGTTGGAAAGCCTAGCTTATACTCGCAAGTTCCTTCCTAGTCGTGCTAATCCCCGTTGTTGCCGATTACCGTAACACCGATATTAAGAGGGGCAACGAAAGATGTGGAGACTCCTAACTCAAACTAACCTAATCCTAACCCTAACAAGCTCTCTTTACATATCATTTTACCACTTAATTAATCACAACAAAATCTGAAAAACTGGACTTAACTCGTTAAAGCACATAGAAAAAGATTCCCATCTCCCTACGGACGACCCGTACTCAACCGGCTAGCTACAAGTGAAACCGTCTTGATTGCGGTATTTAACTAAAACTTGAACACGCAGAATCTCTAACAATCAAATGGCGCCGTTGCCGGGGAGACGGTAGTTTATTTCCTTGTGTAATTTCGGGTTAACTTGTGAATATAACCGAAAAACAAAACAAAAAAAATATACTTTGTAAAAAAAATCATCTTGTTATTTTTGATTAACTTTTGTGCAAGTGTGCAGGAAAATACGAAGTTCAAGATCAGCGCCAAAAACGTCGGATAATACGGAGTTCAAGTTCAGTGCCAAAGACGTGGGAAGATAGACCCACATTTCGCGGCTACACCGCGACGGATCAAAACGAAAAAAACGGTCTATTGAAGATTCTGGAGCAGATACAGTAAGCAAATCCAGATTCAGGAGCTCTAGACAAGAAGAGGACAGCTACAGAAGGTCACCCAAATTTTCCAGAGCCCCAACTCCCCATTACTGCCGCGGAACCGCGGCCGTTTGGTGGAGTCATTGTGCCATCTTCTCTGTAAGTTTTTCTCCTCTCTCTCCCACTCCTCTGGACTCCAATAAACTGTGTTTTCTGCAGCATTCTTTGCGCAAATTCTCTCCCCCTTCCAATAAACTGTTCTTGTGCAGGATTCTTTGCGCCGCGCTAAAAATAAAAATTGTTTGCAGTTGATTTGTTATCGCTTTGCATTCTTTAATACGGACTTAAGGGGCTTGAAACCAATTCAGATTGGGTGGGGATTTCATCACCCTTCCCAGGACCCCAAAAATCATAAAAGCATATGCATTGTCCATTGTAAATTAAAAAATACTAGACTTCAGCCCTAAGGACTTCGCGCTCATTAGGAGAAGATAAACCGTGTTTAGAACCTCGCTTAACGGTATATTGTTTACGGGGTGTCTAGGAAAGTGTTAACGGCGCAACCGCCAAAAGAGAAAGGGTTATTTAATTAAGGAACTTCGCGAAAGCGTTGGAAAACCTCCCCTTATCTCTGCACTTACCTGGCCCCGTGATCAGTGTATCTTAAGCCCGTTTCTCGACACTGTTTAACTTCGACAATCAAGTTCAGGAGCAGGTCTAGTAGACCTAGGTGACCCTAGATCTTGGTGTGATTGTGCATATCTTGTTTGTGATTGCTTAAGCCGTATATCCGTACATATTTCTGTAAATCTATTTCTACAAAAAACAAAGAAAAAAAGAAAAAAATCAAAAACTTTTATAAAAACTTTCCCTTTGTCGCCAAATCCATTTTCACCCACCACCCATCGCCTTTCTCCATTGACGTTTTCTTACCCTCACCTTCTCCGTTTTGACTATACTAAACTCGTTTAGTGTATGTCCGCTTGGACTCGGGACACTAGCGCCCGTCTAGTCCGCGTTACGTTAGTCGCTACCGACTACGCGATCGACTCCGAAGTCGATACTCCGTCCACTCCTCTTTCACCCCTTCCTTTGCCGGCCAACTCCGACGTTGACCGGAATTCTGTTCATACATCTTCACCTTCACCTTCACCAACCTCTTCTTCCGCGATGTCAGGATTTAATCCGAACATCTCTTTGACTACCCCTGGATTGGCTCCACCTCCTACGGAGACCAATATCCCACCACCACCGCCTGTTGTAGCGCCGCAGCGAATCGCGCTCCAGGATCGTTTCTATCCCATCCGTTCTGCACTTCCCACCTGCCTTTCTCTTCCTCCGGCCAATGGGGACAACTTTGAAATTAAGCCCCACTTCATCAACATGCTTCCACGTTTTCATGGGCTTGAATCTGAAGATGCCTATATCTTCATCAATAAATTTCAAAACGTCTGTGCCATGATGAAAACCACCCAGCTGTCGGACGATACTATACGTCTACGGGTCATTCTGTTCACTTTATGCGATCTTGCTGAAAAATGGCTGTATAGCACCGCTTCCCATTCCATAACCAGTTGGGACGAGTTTGTTAAAGCGTTTCTAAAGAAATTTTATCCGAATCATAAAACCGCAAGGATTCGAAATGAAATCAACCAATTCTCTCAGCTTCCTTCTGAACCCTTCTGGAAGTGCTTTGACCGATACAAAGACCTTCTTGTTCAGTGTCCTCACCACGGTATAGAGAAATGGCAACTTTGCCAAACCTTATACGAGGGCCTGAACCCAGCAACGAAGCAGTTGTTGGAAACCATCTGTCAGGGCCACTTCCTATCGAAATCTGACGAGGAAGCGTGGCAGTTCTTTGACGACCTTGCGGAGCAAACGCTACAATGGGAGATCACCAGACCGACTTCTTCTTCTTCCACCTCCACTTCTACCGGTCAGTCTAGGGTAGGAATTCACCAACTTGATGTCTCTATTGCGATAAAAGCTGAAATGGCTGCAATAACGAGAAAGCTTGAAGCGATAGAGAGCAAATTTTCTGCTCCTGCTCCTGCCCCTGTTCTCCCCCTTCGTACCATTTGCGCTTGTTGTTCCGATCCTTCCCACTTGACCGAAGAGTGTCCTTACAATCCACCCTCGCAAGGACAGGATCAGGTTAATGCTGCATTCCAGCAAAGACCGAGAAATGATCCATACTCTTCCACCTACAATCCCGGTTGGAGGAACCACCCCAATTTCACCTGGAATCAGAATCAGAATCAATTCCAAGGCAACAATTTCCAAAGGGCCCCTCCACCGCAACAACAAGCGCAACAACAAACTCAGTATCAGCAGCCCTTCCAACCCCAACCTTTCCAAAATCAGACGAACAACTTTGCACCCAACAATTATTTTCCACCAAACAACTTTGTTCCGTCGAACAACGATAAGGTTTTCCCGCTCGAACGAAGTCTGGAGGCGTTCGTTAAACAATCGACTCAATCCACCGCCAACATCCAGTCTTCCATTCAATCCTTAGTGCAACACACTGCCGCACACGGGCAAAGCATCAAGACAATCGAGGCCCAGATTGCACAGCTGAACGCGGCCTTAAGCGAGCGAGAGAAGGGGAAGCTCCCGTCCCAACCACTCCCAAATCCCGGTCACCCACATAATGCACATGTTGCTCTTGAACAACAGAACCATAATGTGAGTGCCGTGACCACATTGAGATCGGGAAGGATGCTGCAAAACAACATTGGCAAACGAATCAACGATGACACCCCGGCCGCCGCTTCTTCTTCTTCTTCTTCTTCTTCTTCTTCTTCGTCTTCTGAGCCTATTCTCCGTTCTTCACAAGGCTCTCCTTCCTCTTCTTCTGCTCTGAACGGACCCACTTCTCACTCCACGAAAACACCTGTTCTGGGATCCGTTCCAACTCCACAATCTCCTCCTCCAGCATTAGACTCAACCAATTTTCAAAATGTTCCATTTCCAAACCGGTTGAGGTCTAACAAACAAAATCCACAAATGGAGAAGATTCTGGAGTTATTTAAGCAGGTTAACATTAACATTCCTCTTTTAGATGCTGTCCAACAAGTCCCATCCTACGCGAAAATCTTAAAGGACTTGTGCACGAAAAAGAGGAAGTCTCAGGTACCCAAGAAAGTTTTCTTGGCTAGTGCTGTGAGTGATGCCCTTACCCAATCTTTACCACAAAAACGGAAGGACCCTGGCTGTCCTACGATTTCAATTACCATTGGGGATAAGAACATCAACCGCGCACTATTAGATCTTGGTGCCAGTGTTAACCTGCTTCCGTATTCAGTATACGAGCAATTAGGCGTCGGAGAGCTGAAACCCACGCACTGCACTCTCCAAATGGCCGACCGATCGATCACCCATCCTAGGGGTGAGCTAGAGGATGTGTTAATAAAAGTCGGGGACTTCATATTCCCCGTTGACTTCATTGTATTAGATACACAGCCTGTAGCTAACCCCCGGAATCAAATTCCGGTGATACTCGGTCGCCCATTTCTCGCAACCTCAAATGCTGTTATCAATTGTCGCAATGGTTCGATGAACCTCTCTTTTAGAAATATGACGATTGAACTCAACATTTTTAGGTTGGGGAATCAGCCCGCCGAACCTAATGCTCATATACTGGATGTCTGCTCGATCCAGGAGATCACCCCAGAAGAGTGTGAATTCGAGGAGTTTCTGTTTGATCACGATAATCTTGACGCCACTAGTGTGTTTCTCTTCGAACCTGCTGCTGTTTCTGCGCCCGACAACGACTACGAGTGTTTCACGTTCTCGAACGATCTTAGCCGCGCACAACCCGAGTTTGAATCCTTCGACTTTCCGGATGAGTTACCTGAACCATCTAACTCGGTTGCCTACACTCGTTTTGAACCTTTGCTGGAGTCCTTTGAGTTCGAGACCTTTGCACCAATCTTGCCTTCCATCGTTTCACCTCCAACGCTCGAACTCAAGCCTTTGCCGTCTCACCTTAAGTACGCTTACTTAGGTGAGAACGAGACCCTCCCTGTCATCATCTCGGCTTCTCTAGCTCCCGAGCAAGAGAAAGCCCTTCTCGCGGTCTTGCATAGCAACAGGCAAGCTTTTGGCTGGTCCATGGCGGACATCAAGGGGATTAGTCCCCTGATCGTTGAGCATCACATTCATCTGATGGATGATGCCAAACCAGCCCGGGATCCACAAAGACGTCTTAATCCAGTCATGAAAGAGGCTGTGAAGAAGGAAATCGTAAAATTTCTAGATAGTGGTATCATTTACCCTATCTCTGATAGCCAGTGGGTTAGCCCCATCCACGTTGTCCCCAAGAAGTCGGGCATCACGGTCATAACTAACGAGGCGAACGAGTTAATCCCTACTCGCACCCAAACTGGGTGGCGAGTATGCATTGATTACAGAAAACTCAACACCGCAACGCGGAAAGACCACTTTCCGCTACCTTTCATTGACCAGATGCTTGAACGATTGGCCGGACACGAGTACTGCTGCTTTCTTGATGGCTACTCCGGCTATAATCAAATTCCCATCGCCGAAAAAGACCAGGACAAGACCACTTTCACTTGTCCTTTCGGCACGTTTGCATATCGTCGCATGCCCTTTGGGTTATGCAATGCGCCCGCTACCTTCCAGCGGTGTATGATGGGTATCTTCTCAGACATGGTGGAAAAATTTCTGGAGATTTTCATGGATGACTTCTCCATCTTCGGCGATTCCTTCAACGAGTGTTTGCTGCATCTTGACGCTGTCCTTACCCGATGTAAGGACAAGAATCTCACTTTGAACTGGGAGAAATGCCACTTCATGGTGCGCGAAGGTATTGTCTTAGGACATATCATCTCGCAAAATGGCATAGAGGTTGACAAAGCAAAGATTGAGGTCATTTCCAATCTGCCTCCTTCCCGATGCGTCAGAGATATCCGAGCCTTCCTTGGCCATGCCGGTTTCTATAGACGGTTCATCAAGGACTTTAGCAAGATTGCTAGGCCCTTGACTCTTTTGCTGGCCAAGGACACGCCATTCGACATCAACTCGAGCTGTGTGACTGCCTTCGAGTCATTGAAAAGCTCACTCACTTCTGCTCCCGTTCTTTCTTCACCTGACTGGACACACCCATTCGAGATTATGTGCGATGCATCCGACTTTGCCATTAGTGCTGTCCTTGGACAACACATCAACAAGATGCCGCACGTAATCTATTACGCGAGCCGAACCCTGAACGACGCCCAACTCAATTATACAACAACTGAGAAGGAATTCTTGGCTGTTGTATTTGCTTTAGAAAAGTTCAGGCCCTACCTCATCGGCTCTCCAGTCATTGTCTACACAGACCATTCAGCTCTGCGCCATCATTTTGCGAAGAAAGATGCAAAATCTCGGTTACTACGTTGGATCCTCTTGCTTCAAGAGTTTGACCTTGTCATTAAGGAAAAACGAGGATGTGAAAAATGTAGTTGCCGACCATCTCTCACGACTTCCTTCTTTGACAGTATCTTGCGAACCCTGGTTCGCAGATATTGTGAACTATTTGGCCACAGGATTACTACCGACTGAATGGTCAAGTCAGGACAGACTTCGCTTCTTATCCCAAGTAAAACACTTTTACTGGGACGAACCCAATCTGTTCAAGTACTGTCCCGACCAGATTATTCGTCGGTGTGTCCCTGACGAGGAATTCAAGAGTGTGCTGTCATTTTGCCACAATCAAGCGTGTGGCGGGCATTTCGGGCCCAGAAAGACAGCTGAGAAGATCTTGCAATGTGGTTTCTACTGGCCACAACTCTTCAAAGACGCTCATGACTATTGCAAGACTTGCTCCCGGTGCCAACACATGGGCCGGATATCCCGGAGGAACGAGATGCCGCTCCAACCGATCTTGGTTGTGGAGATTTTCGATGTTTGGGGGATCGATTTCATGGGGCCGTTTTCCAGCTCTTTTGGGAACTTGTACATCCTTCTCGCTGTTGATTACATCTCTAAATGGGTCGAGGCTGTGCCCAGCCGAACTAACGACAACAAGGTTGTCGTTAGGTTCCTTAAAGAAAACATTTTCTCTCGTTTTGGGCACCCCGAGCGATCATTAGCGACAATGGAAGTCATTTCTGCAACAAGACTTTCGAGGCCTTGATGCGGAAATATTCCATCAATCATAAGCTTTCTACGCCCTACCACCCCCAAACCTGTGGGCAGGCCGAAGTTTCAAATCGGCAAATCAAGCAGATACTGGAGAAGACGGTTTCCAAGAACCGTAAGGATTGGTCGCTGAAACTCACTGATGCCCTTTGGGCATTTCGAACTGCTTATAAGACCGACCTTGGCATGTCTCCCTATCGGCTTGTGTACGGAAAAGCCTGCCACCTACCTGTCGAAATAGAGCATCGCGCATTTTGGGCAATAAAGGAGCTGAATCTGTCTCTCGAGGATGCGGGAAGCCATCGGAAGCTGCAGTTGAAAGAACTGAGCGAGCTTAGGGATGAGGCTTACGATAACGCGGTTGTCGTTAAGAACCGAACGAAGGTGTTTCACGATAAACACCTTTTGCGCAAAACCTTCGTACCTGGTCAGCAGGTACTGCTTTACGACACCCGACTTCACTTCCATCCTGGAAAGCTCAGATCTCGCTGGAAAGGGCCATATTTTGTGCGGAATGTGTATCCACAGGGCGCTGTGGATTTGGAAAATCCAAAGGACGGTTCATTTTTCAAAGTGAACGGACACCGATGCAAACCGTACCTTAGCACCGAACCAACAGAGGAGCTCATGTTCTTACAGGAGCCGGTGTACCCTGCCTGATCTTCCTCTGCCTACCACCAAACTTCGGTTATCCAGCCAAGAACAGTTGACACTGTTCCAAATAAGTTTGGGGGTATGTATAAACCATTTTGTATATATTTGTGTATATTCTTTTTCTTTTTTCTTTAAAAACAAAAACAAAAAAAAAATTTGTGTTTCGCTAACCGACAATTTTGACCCTTCAAATGATCTCTTCATGCAACGACAGTGAGGACACTGTCCAGTTTAAGTTTGGGGGTACGCTCGGTACGCATTTCTTACCTTCGCATTCATATGTATATTTTGCATCTGCATATTAAAATCCATAAAATCCATAAAAATCTGAAAATTTTCTAAAAAAATATAAAAACTTTTCTGTCAAGTTAGCTTGTGGAAGAACTCTGATTCAACATTTCGACGGTTTTTGTTGGAAAAAATAGGAATAACTAAATCTTATGTTTAGATTTTGAAAACCTGAAAGATAACTCTCCTTTGAACTTAACTATAGCTGATATACGTCTTTACATCACACTACACGTGTCGTGAGTTTTTGGGAATTAGATGACAAGTCTTTATGTTTAAAAACTTTTAAACAGATAAATGATTTTCTGAGGATCAAATAGGTTTGTTCTGAAATAAGTAATGTCAAGAATAGTTTATGAAGTAAAGCGAATATGAAGGAACGTTATTGATGCCGTAATTGGAACTAAGTCTGAAGAATAACCCATCTGAAACTTGATTGGAATGATTACACACCGAACCCACTAAACACGTCTTTTATCCAAAAAAAAATAATTGAACTACCAGTTATATCTCCGTTCGTATTAAATCATCTGATTTTCACGCCAAACTGTCTTTTGTTTTTGGACCTAGGTAACTTGAGTAATTAAGTCCGCTGGGGTGTTTCTACACCTAATGCCCTAAAATCAACTGGTTTGGGTGCATTGGCCCAAAGCTCGCTAAGAAGCCTAGAAAGTCCAGATTAAAACAAAGTCAAGCAAGTGTTCTCTCCAAGTTAAAATTCCTAACGGTTCTTTGTGTGAGAATAATCGTGATAAAAGACAGGCTTTTATAAAAAATTTTAACGGAGATATGAAGGTTTTATTCTATGATAAAGACTATTGCACGTTCACAGAGGTGTGTATGAAATGAAAACAAGAAAAAGGTGGAGTGAAAAATACGACTTAGTTTCCTGTTAAGGAAGATAGAAATTCTGAAGTTGAAACCTTACTGGAAAACGAAACTTGAAAAATGCTTAACTCTTTATAAAACTTATGTGATCCGTTTAAAATTGTTATCTGGGCTTTATTGTGCGACATTGTGACTTTAATCGATCCTTATGGTACTTAACGACACTATTTGCACTGCACGTAAAGACATATAAAATCTGTAGTTAAATAAGAAGCGAGGTGTGAAAAATAAAGGTTCGATGGTCTAGACTTAGGATTATAGAATTGTTATTTTCTAAAACAAAACTTTAGGGTTTGAATCTTAGTTATTTTACAAAAACCAACTTGACCGGATTTTATGGGTAGTATCCGCTGAAAACCCTCAGGAGACAACACTCCTCCTACTAGGGACACCTAGAGGTTTAACGGCTTGTTGCACATGCTCAGTGCAATCGCGTTCCCTGCGAAAGTGAGGTTAGGAAATTTTTTTGGCTTTGCTCGGGACGAGCAAATGATAAGTTTGGGGGTATTTGTTCATATCAGATTTTTGCATTTTCATACCGCCCAATTTTTGTCACATTGCATATCGGTAGATACTCTTGAGCCGTGTTTGCTAGTCAATTGCAGGATACAGGTTCTCGGTTCTAAAACGGTGAAATTCATGGAAAACACGACAAAATCTGGGTTCCTGCCAACCACTGAGAAAACACGGTCTCCGCTCTTCATCCGTATGTTGCCAGATACCAGTTTAGGAAGACAAAATGGCAAATCAATTTCGTTTTCATGCACAAGGCTCAATGGCAGCACAAGATCCAAGAAATCTACGCGGAGCTCGAGGAAATCATGACAAAAACATCCACAAAAAGTCCACCTTTCCCTCAACAGAAATTCTGGAAGAAATGTGGAAGTATTTTCAGAAAATACATGTACCAGACAACAGGGGACAGCAGATCAGGGCCGTACAAGAAACACCATACCCTGACTCCATCATAGGGCCGCGGATCCGCGGCCAATAGAGGGTATTGGCGGCGGATCCGCGGCCATACTGTGGAGTCAGGGCATGGGCTTTGGGGGGTATTTGGGTCTTTGTATATGTGTTCTGGTGGTTGCCCTAGATTTCCATTCTCCAGCCTATAAATAGCCCAGAACTTTGAGAAGGAAAGGGTCCATATGCTTGTATTCTCATTTTCTAGGTTTAGTTGTTTTCTTCCTCTTCTCATCTCTTCTCCATTAAAACTTGTAATGAGCTTGGTGAGTGAAGAATGGTGAATAAAGAAGATCATTTTATTTTCATGCTTGTCTTGCTCTTTCTATAATTGTTGTAATTTTCATTTGTTAACTAGTTGTTGTTATTTCTTGTTGTTTCTTTCTTCTCTCTTTTTTTTTATCCTTAACACAACCATGATGCTTATGCTTGATCCTTGCCGAGGTGAGGTCACAAATAGCTAGTTGTTATCTTCTAATCTCTTTCTTTCTATCTTCCTCTTTTGTTTTGTTTTATTTTTCCGTATCATGACGTGTGAGTAGTTTCATACTTGTTAGGGTAGGATAAGGGAAGTTTGAGAGAAGGAAATCTCTCTCACTCTTTCCTTGCCCAACAGCTTAATTCGACTCCCGTTAATTGAACCACAATCCGCTCCTTACGGCACCCTATCCTACATGATAGTGGTGATTCCGTAGTGAGACCGGTTGTGGTTGAATTAACCGGAGGTTATAGCTAAGAGCCAAGAAGGACGGACAAGCACCAAAAGGAAGAACTTATGCGTTGGAAAGCCTAGCTTATACTCGCAAGTTCCTTCCTAGTCGTGCTAATCCCCGTTGTTGCCGATTACCGTAACACCGATATTAAGAGGGGCAATGCAAGATGTGGAGACTCCTAACTCAAACTAACCTAATCATAACCCTAACAAGCTCTTTACATATCATTTTACCACTTAATTAATCATAACAAAATCTGAAAAACTGGACTTAACTCGTTAAAGCACATAGAAAAAGATTCCCATCTCCCTGCGGACGACCCGTACTCAACCGGCTAGCTACAAGCGAAACCGTCTTGATTGCGGTATTTAACTAAAACTTGAACACGCAGAATCTCTAACAATCAAAGGCCCGTCTCACGGTGATTCGTGAGCGGATCCCTCCTTTCTTCACTTGTACTTACCTGGCCATAATTGGCGGTGAAGAGGCGATCTTGAAAGGTATCTCACAACTTGTAGCCAGCTAGGAGCAATCTAGAACATAAAATACGGAAATCGACATCTTTACAAATAAATACCATTAACTTAATAAAACCGTTTTCCTTAACGATTAGTATTTAAACAAATCTTTGCAAAGCGCCGCTACAACCCATTTGGGGAACCCGTTCTAGATGGTACGGATTATCGCACATCCTCGGACTTAGTAGTGCGAGATGCAGACCTCCGCAAGGAGCATTCGGTCTCGAAAGATTTAAATACGACATCTTAAGAAAAATGAGATTTCTAGATTATGATAAATATATAAAAATCTATTTTCATATAAATATATGTATATGTAACTCAAACATATCTATTTTGACTTATTATGAATATGCAACCTTTTTCTAAAAATGTCGCGAGAATCGGTTTACACTAAAATACCATGAATTCAATATAATCCATAATTACGCATAAATACCTTTATTTAGGGAATTAGGTTATTCTAATTAGAAATATCACTAATATAAAATCTACAATTGTTACAACTCTAAAGACGATAATAATTACTTGGGGTTTATCTTGAAAACTATATAAAAGTATTTTTACATAAAAGCCCCTCAAGTTATAAAATTACACTAAGGACCCTAGTAAATATAGGACTTCGATTTAAATTTCTAATTGTCTGACTCGGGTTTGAGTCTGATTATAATCTGACTTGAATATGATTCAAGTACAATCTACAATCTACAATATTACAATTCAATATGAACACATGAATCCATGAATCCAGTTATCTATCTATACAACTTGACTAAACCAAACCATGGATATACATTCCATTTCCATGATCTCCATTTACATGATTATACAGTTGCATCTGTTACTGATATCATGGTTTTGGTCAGTCATCCAACTATACAATCTATACAATACAATACAACAATACAATCAAAACACTACGGGGTTTAAGGGGTAGATTGGTACAGAAGGTGTTAGAAATGGCACGAGACAGTAAGATTAAGACACCTAACCTATATTCCGTTGCTGTTGTACCGTGGCTTAACGGTTCCTTGTACTTTCCGTTTTCCCTGGTCTTTAGCATACTGAGACCCCTCTCGTATGCACTGGCATCCTTCTATACCAAGCTACAAACAACATCGTTAACACAATATTCGATAATATTATACAACTTTAAAAGATATCTCTTATTCTGTCTTTTCTATTTCTCCCTTATCTTTGGGACTTACCGAGCGACCTGTTCAAAGACGACATTCTATTTCTTTCTTCTTTGAATGTCGTCAGGTGATCGGGACACGGCAGAGATCGAGCCCACCAGTGAAGACTTGGATCAGTTTCTAGAAAACCCCGAGCTCTAGACATTGTACATTTTCTATTCAGTATTTTTCATTTCCTGTTATGCCATTGTTTTGGCATCGCTTTTATTCCAGTTGTATTTACTTTTCATGCATTGTAGAAAAGAATGTTAATAAATAAAGTTGTTGTTTCATTACATTTGTCTCTTGTACAGTTATATTTATATTGCTTATATACGCTTAGCGTATTTACTTCAGAGTAAATACGTAACGGACCAGTCGCGTCCCCTTCGCCGTATACCGGAAAGCGGGGCGTGACATCTAGCTTAGCTCTGATACCACTGTAGGGATTCCTTAGCACCATGCCTATGGTTTGGCTTGCATCAAACATGCTATAACAAAAAATTTAGTGGTGCTAAGCAATACCGACCATGAATCGAACTAGAAAATTAGTGTAACATGAACAAGTATCATATACTAATAGTAGTCTAACACTAAGAGGTGAGTAATACAACCTTTGTAGACCTCCTCTAGTGACTCCTTGGATCAACTCAGTGTTTGAACGGGTTCGCTTGAAACCTTCGAAGTCCACGACGATCCACCACGGAGCCCCTTGGCTCAAGCTCCTAACTTCACATGATCTAAATGGAAGTGGAGCGAACAACCTACACTAGTGGGCTAGACTAATATAGATTGGTGATGTAGGTTTGGATCTCACTTAAAAAACCTTTCTTTTTATGTTCTTCATTCACTTGAAAAATCTAGAGAGCTTGAATGAGGAAGAAGAAGGAGAATGGCTAAGCTTGAGCTCTTTTGATAATTCTCTCAATAAAATGAGAAAAGAAAATAAATATATAAGAGAGTCACACTCACCCACAATCATGGTTATAAAATATCTTGATATTTTTATATTGAGTCAAAGAACAAATAGAAAATAGATCATGGTTAAAAGCTAGGTCAAGTAATGAAGAGTGTAGAATATTAGCCATGATTTATTCCCATTTTCCTTTTTCTCAATAATCAAAATATGTAAATATTTTACCATGTGGGTCTTGCATTGCCATCTCCATTGTATCATCAACCATGACATATGTATCCATGCATGTGTGCATTCATATCAATATATATACATACATACATTCATGCATACATCATAAAAGAAAAGGTTTTAAATAAATGAGCTAAAAGTCAATACTAGTAAACCAACACTTGATTTAATAATCCGGTCATATCACATACGCCCCGACCAATAGAAAACGCCCGATTAAAATACGGTATCAAATACACGCATTTAATCGAGCTCCCGCGTATATCCCATATGCACCCCACATCATTTCGCCTGAGTTAGGAAACCCCTCTATGAGACTCTAAGACTCGTCAATACGCTAGCAGTAGGCAGTGATCATATCACATACCCACAAACCGTCAGCGGCACTAGCTGTACGTAACGGCTCCCACGTATTGAGCGATCAGAAGAAAAATAAGCGAACCTGTCAAAACTCCCGTCGAGCCAACTGGCAACACTTACCGTACAGTCCGGTCTCTTTGTCAGATATGCTGCATATCAAGTCTAGGGATGGTATCGTCGACCCTAATAACTCAATAAGTCATGTCAGTATATGGCTCATAACAGATCGAGAAACTACTGATAACACTTATCAGTAAATCTCATCAGCCCTGACCAGGGACTTCCTGTTATAGCCAATCGAGCATAGCGCAACATCAACCCCCAATACCGGGAGAGACGAAACCCCTCCTATTGCTCATTTCCTCCATGTCTCTCGGGAATGTACCCAAAATCCACCTGTTTGCACGACTCAGTAGAGCCGTGGTATGGTGGAGATCAAAGTAAAGTGGGAGGACACACAAGATTCTGTGACGATCTCGGGTCTACAGATTAACCTGTACCAGTGTCACCTGAGATCTGCTATCCGACGATAGATATAATACTGTTGGATATAGTGCCCTCAAAGTCAATTATTGGATCGCAGGTACGTGATTGCAATGATTGAGGGAGGACCTATACCGGTAGGACAGTCTTACTCGAGATGATAGTATGCTATCTGGTTTGCCTTTATCAATCGTGTACAGTTTTTGGTGACATGTTCACTATTACACGTTGATAGAGCCCATAGGATTGTGCTTGACTGCCAACAGTATGATGGCGATCATATACGTGAGAGTTGGGTAGTCCATAAGCACATCCTTAAAAGTAGTCCCTAGTCGTGGGAGTTTCGAGACAGCGCATCGATACTCCGGAGTAGACTTGTATATACAGTCGAGACCCCGACAAGGGGCGGTGGCCGGTCTCACAAGCCACAGGTGTCAGTTGGATCACCTAAGATGTATACAGATGCTCATTGGGTTATGAGCACACCGGACAGGACTCGCCGGGAACCTGCTAGTTGGTATTATACCTAGCGTCAGATAGCAGTTCCCTGGTGACATGTGTACAGGTTAGTTCATCGACCAAAGGTCGTCATTTGTCTCGTGTGAGTTCCCACTGTGCTTAGATTACTAACCAACTACGGCTCAAAAGAGTCGTGCAAACAGGTTTTAGTTGGGTACAGTCCCGATACATATGGAGGCAGTGAGCGGATCGGCAGGGGATTCGTCTCTCCCGGTATTGGGGGTGAGATCGCAATGTGTCTAGGAGAGCCATTACACCAAGTCCTTGGCTAAGGCAGGTGAGAATTACTGGTAGGTATTCCAGTAGTTTCTCAGGGTGTTCAGGGCTACCCTCCGACACGACTTATACAGCTATTGGGGGTCTGACGTTACCAGCCCCCTTGGCCCGATATGCGATGCTCATAGACGAACGGACCGGACTGTATGGATATTGTCACTGATAGGCTCAGTAGGGTTCCAGGATGAGTTCGCTCAGCAGCTTCCCTTTCTGTCAATACATGGGCAGTCGTTACGTACAGCTAGTATCACTGACGGCTTGTGGTTAAACCCACTGCTAGAGTATTGACGAGTCTTTAGAGTCCCCCACAGAAAGTTTCCCAAGTTCGGGCGAAACGTTGTAGAGGCCGTATGGTTTTATGGCAGGGTTCGAACATGCACGTGCACTTATGCACGTGTCGTGTTTCGGACAGATAATACTGATAGGCTTTGGTTTAAGCCGGATCCATGTATTATATTGAGTCGGAATATTTTAGTCTCATTGTATTCGTATTCGGTCGGAATACAGATGCAGGTATGTATATACAGGTGAGGGGTATTCTCGTAATCCGTTACGAGATTACTTTAGAAGATGCATTTGTCTTTGCTAAACATTTTTGTTTAAATGTTTAAATGTGTTTTGGAAAGTGTGACTCATTTGGATGACACATTTCTTCTAGCATGTTCACTAGTGACTCATGCTAATGAGTCACTTAGTGAGTCATGATAGAATTAATGGTGTTTTGTTTTGGGTTTGATATTTGAGGGTTGAGTTGGAGATATTTTGGTGATGGATTTTCTTTGTTTTTCCAACACAAAACCTAATATATATCACACCCATAATATTTGGACAGCCATAACAAGTTTTATGCTTGGCTTTCTTTTGCTCACTTGATTTTCTTGAGCTCACACTTACCAAACCTTAGTATCTTCTTCAACCTCCACCCTAACCCTCTCATGTGATAAGAACTCTAGGGTGTTTGAGACAAAGTATTCCACTCATTCTCTACTTCATCTTGGACATGTCGGTTAGCATACTTCATGTCCGAGTTGCCTCGGTATAGAGGCGGGAACCCGTATAAAGATCCGTTGACGTGGTGCCATCTCGACGAGGAGACAGGAGATCGGAGATGCCGCGAGGAGCGTGGGATGATGGCTAAAGACCGAAGGACACGGATCGATCGGTATAGCCTTTCTACCCTCTTTGTAGTTAGCTAGTTTAGCGTTAATGGCTAGATTCGGGGATAAAATCTATGTTAGCGCCAGTTGTAAAAGTTTTTGTTCCGCGTTTGGCCTCAGATTATTGGCCGGGGCGCTGGCGTAAACTTACATGGTATCAGAGCTACGCCATTAACCTTTATTAACTTGTTCTAACGTGTTTAAAATATCGATCGAACGAAATTTCCAAACCGCATTTTTCATGATAAAGTTTCTGTCGAATTTTTAAACTGGTCTAAAAATTATTTTGAGTATGTCAGAAAATCGTGCAGGCTTTTTTAGGACTACTGTAGAAATTTGGTAGACTGATCCCACAAAACCGCCGTAGAACCGCCGCAGAACCCATAGGTTTGCCGCGGTTCCACCGCCGTTTTGGGGCTTCAGTGCACCATTTTTCTTCCGGATGTCTTTCATGTGGAATTGTGGTTTCTGCAATATTTTGTTTGGGCCCAGATTTGTTTGAGTACTGGATTTGTACTTCACTTCAGGAAATTTTGTCGATCGGAATTTTAAATATATTAGTTTACAGTACTTACATTATATCTGCGACCGTGAATGTCATTCGAGCGGTAAATCTTGTCTAATTGCTATAGTCCTTTTAGACGGGTTTGCGAACGTGACATTCACGTTGATTTTCTGTGTTGTGTTGTGATGTTGCGGATTTGTCGTGGTGGATAGCTTGCGTGCAATGGTAGTGCAGTTTGGATTTATTTGTACATTTGATATTGCGGGGTGAGCGTCCAACATGTGGACTGCCGTCACTGCCTGTTTGTATATTATTCTTTTGAGACATGACCGGGTTGAGATTGATGTACCCGTTGTATATATTTTCATTTCTGTACTAGGTTTACCCCGCGATGGAGTGCATGGATAGCCGGGTTCTGGAGGGCAACGGGTCTGCATCTCATGGCTTTGAGTGGCAAGGGGCCTCACTCTAGAATTGGCAGACTATTTGCCGCACTCGTAGGGCATACAGGTTGACCCAAGGAGGGGTGCTCAAGTTACCGGATTCCGTGAAGTATCGGGTAGTTCATTCACTCTGCTGAAGGGGGCTGCCTCGCTTCACGTTTTGGCGGGTAACTTGCCGCACTCGTGGGTGTCTAGGTTTCATTGCACAGGCTATCCACACGACCAGGGGAACGTCGGGTTTCAGTAGCGGCTCTGTGAAACCCGGGGATCCCAGATTATCTGTATTGTTCTATGATGCTTATTATTTTTCTGTAATGTTGCATTTATCATGCCTGGAGCGATTATTGTATATTGGTATATATACTAGTAGTTGTTGTATATGTTTTGCACCTGCACTAGTCCAGTCCCCGCTCTGTCGTTAGTTAAGTAACCTAACGGGTGATGACGGGACCCAGTGACGAATGCGGATGGCATATACGTACATTTTATTTTCGTTCTTTTCTGGTGTGATTAATTGATGGGACTGCAATGATTCTGACCAATGCAAAGAAAAACAAAATTGTTTGACTGTTGGAACAATTTTCAAAAAGTGTTATTACAAGGACGTTTTCTTTTGTTTTGCACAGTGGTATTCAGTTGGAATATCCTGCACCTCATTTGACGAGACAAGGGCCGAGATCTCTTCACCGGGAGTGACTCCTTGGGCAGAGGTTTGCGTCAGGGTAATAACTTCACTATAGCCGATTACTTTTTGCTTTGCATCGTGGTATTCAGTTTGGAATATCCTGCACCTCATTCCACGAGGAAAGAGCCGAGATCCCTTCACCGGGAGTGACCTCTTTAGCAATGGTTTTCGCCACTATATTTTTGTAAAAAGCTATCAGGTTCCTTCAACGATATCAAGTTCGTTACGTTAAAGGTTTTTCGCCAAAAACCAGCCATAGCCCTCCGTCATTTCAGTTGGGTATTCAGTAGTATTCAAGCTATGTATTTTGACCAACGCCAAGGCATAGTGTTTGGTAGCTACTGGGTATTCATCTGTTGCATAGATAGATGAGTTGGTTTAGGACAGTCGTACTGCCATTTGGCCAACGTCAACGGTATGTACAGGTGGGTTCAAATTAACAAGATAATGATAGGTAGAACTTGACATGTGACTTATAACATTTTTGCCAACGTCAAGGTCATAAGAGCATGGAGCAAAAATCCATATCGGGAGTTTCTAAAGAAACTGAAACTTTCCAGCCATGCGCATACCTTCTGGAGTGTAATAACGTGAGTGGATTCCTTCACGTTATCATGCGATGATAGTTGGATCCCGATTCCCACTGATGAGTTGGTTTACTTTTCGGATGATCCCGACTAATTCTTTTTTCAGGTTTGGAGGAGAATTTGATGACACGGTGGGAAGTTTCCTGATTAGATAAAGTGATAACCATTCTGATCTAGGTTAGAGTGCACGCAGAGTGTTTCTTTTCTCTTTCTCTTTGGCAGCGACCATTGACCGACCCTAGACTATGACTCAGTGACCAAGTTGACCGAACCTTCTTAAAATACTGGCTTTTGGATTGTCTGAGTTGCATATATCATTGTCACTCCTTCTTTTACCCTTTGAATTTCTCCAGAACACCCCATATTACTACGGACATCCACTTCTATTGGATATATCCATCATATGGTTATATACGAACTCGAAGGGACTTCTTCAGGGATGGATTCAGGTTCAGGAGAAATTGAATTGGTTTATTCAGTTGTATTCTATCATCACATTCTCTCAGGTTGAGAGTACCCCTTGGTTTAGGAGACGGTACACCTATTGCGCTTATTGGATAGTCTTCTTCCAAACCATAGGCAGGTGCCGAAAGGTAGGGAAGGGAGAAAACCAATTAGCCTAAGTAGGATGTACAGAAGGTAATAAGTAAAGACATATGAAAGGATCAGAAAGAGGGCAAAGTAAAATGCGACAGGTATCATTCACGACCAAACCGCGTACATCATCACCACTCCTATTTCACCTTTGCTTTTCTCCGGTTCAGGAGGAATAGAATAAGGTATTATTCAGTTGTCTTTTATCATCACCTTCTCTCAAGTTGCGAGTACTCCTTAGTTTAGGAGGGTACACCTATTACGCTTATTGGATAGTCTTCTTCCAAACCATAGGCTGGTGC
Source organism: Agapanthus africanus (assembly GCA_030015575.1). NCBI lineage: Eukaryota > Viridiplantae > Streptophyta > Magnoliopsida > Asparagales > Amaryllidaceae > Agapanthus > Agapanthus africanus. The sequence continues at coordinate 113,935,836 of CM057340.1, read as the reverse complement.
CAAAAGGTAGGGAAGGAAGAAAACCATTAAGCCTAACGAAGGTGTACAAAAGGTAATGAATAAAGACAAATAAAGAGATTTGGAGAGATGGCAACGAAATATACGGTTATAATCATGAATCAGGATAATGGAAGAGGCATTACTATGAATACCAGAATACCCCTTTGAAACATTCTCATGTTTCAGTTTCACTGTGCGTTGTTAAAGGAAAACTGATTTCCCAATTAAATACTTACTCCAGGGTATGTATTATTGGGTTATGGGAGCGCCCCGGCCATCGAACCGTAGACAAATGCGGAACAAAAATTTCTTAAAACCCGGCGCTACCATTACCCGATTAATAAGATCGAAACCATTAGCCCTAAAACTAGCAATCTAAGAAAAGAGATAAGAATGGTTATACCTAATGAACCAAGTCCTTCGGGTCTTCAACCATCGCCAAGCTCCTAGTGATGTTGCGGATCGACTTCGGTCGCCGGTCTTCCTCCATCTCCGATGATCCACCCGAGGGATGTAATTCCGGCTCTAGTTCCACGCCAAGATGCTAGTGGAGCAACTAGGGTCTCTAGGATGCTACCCTAGAGAGCCTAGGATGTAGTGTGTATGTATACTTAGTGTTTTCTATCTCATATCATGAAGGTGGAAGCAACCATGGAAATAGAATGGAGGAGGAGACTAATGGTGAAGAAGGAGCTCATGAAAAACAAAGTGAAGGGAAAAAGCAAGCATGAATCAAAATGGGCTCTCACCTCAAAAATAATAATGCATCCATGGTTTTATTAAAAACCATTTTCCAATTTAAAAAACCCACCATGCTTGAATAGTGCACACAAATGAATTAACAATTCATTTGTGAGCACTATTCCAAGCTTGGTTCTCACCATGGCTCCATATCTATTTTCCACCTCATTTATCCATTTATAAAAATGGTCAAATCCAAAAATGAGGTGGCACCTTCTAGAATGTTATCCGGTAAAAATTATGGATTACATTCTACGGAATATACATACCTGTATCCGTACCGAAATACGAATATCAAAGAGATAGAATAACACAAAGAATATAATACTAGAATATACGTATCGAAATACATATACGCAAATTATTAAATCAAACCTGATTTAATAATCCGGCTCAAACCCGAGCAGGCTAGTATTATCAACTGTCCAATCGAAAGTCCGAGTACAAAGTACACCAATCGATCGGAACCCTGCACGTATCCAATACGGCTACTACATAATTTCGCCAGAACCAGGGAAACCCTCTATGTGGGACTCTAAAAACTCGTCAATACGCTGTCAGTGGGTTTAACCACAAGCACGTCAGCAGCACTAGCTGTACGTAACGGCTACCCAGGTATTGAGCGAAAGGAAGGCCGACGAGCAAACTCATCCAAACCCCTACTGAGCCTGTCAGTGACAATATCCGTACAGACCGGTCTGTTCGTCTAAGAGTATCACATATCGAGTCTAGGGGGTGGATAAAGTCAGACCCCTAACAACACGATAATTCTTGTCGGTATGAAACCCATCACTACCCGAGAAACTATCGATCCTGGATCGGTAATTCTCACATACGCCGGCCGAGCATTTCTAGTGATGGCCACCCGTGCACTGCGCGACATCAACCCCCAATACGGAGAGAGACGAATCCCCGACGATCCGCTCACTGCCTTCATGTGGCTCGGGACTGTGCCCAACTAAAACCTGTTTGCACGACTCCTTTTAGCCGTGGTAGGGTAGTAATCAAAGCACAGTGTGAACTCACACGAGACAAATGACGATGTCAGGTCGATAGACTAACCTGTACACATGTCACCAAGAAACTGCTATCTGACTATAGGTATAATACCAACTAGCAAGTTCCCGGCGAGTCCGTCCAGTGTACTCATAACCCAATGAGCACCTGCATACTATCTTAGGTGAACAACTAACACCAATGGCTTGTGATACCGGCCACCGCCCCTCGTAAGGGTCTAGATAAGCATACACCAGTCTATACTGGAGTATCGATGCCCGGTCTCGATACTCCCATGACTAGGGACATTTAAGGATGTGGTTATAGACCCCCAGCTCCCACGTATGTGATTTCCATCACAATGCTGGTAGTCAAGCAAGAGTCCTATGGGCTTTATCAACATATACATGATGATAAAGACAAACCATATAGCATACTATCATCTCGAGTAAGACTGTTTTATCGGTATAGGTCCTCCCTCAATCATCATGATCACCTGTCTGCGACTATGATAATTTCCTTGAGGGCACTATAGCCAACAATCTCCCACTTGCACTTAAGGCTAATTATTGCGATGTCGCATACTCACAGCCCGTGTGATACAGAACACCCAACTCCTCTACTAATCAGTTTCACAAACCCCGTTCGTAAAACTATTGCGTTCGAGAAATAGCCTCAGTGAGTGGATCCGCTCCAGTGTTTCTTTCTATGTCTCTCTTTATCTCAACTTCACGGAGAAAACTATCTCCCGAAATGAGTAATACCCATCTTAGAATATTTCTGGATATCTGATGGGACCCAGTTCAGAAATGAACTTCAAATCCAGCAAACATCTTAGACAGTATTGTCTACTGAACTTAATCAGTATGTTGCACCATGCCTTCCTCAGTATCCGCTTGGACCACCTGTCCAAACTACTGCCCCTCGTCAGAGGGAAAAACTATAAATCTGACAGTTACTTTGTCATCCAGGTCACCTTGAAAGCCTGAAATGATAACCGTCTCCAGAAGGATGCTGCCGTTATCAAATCCCTGGAACATCCACTTATGTTCATAAACTGCTTCCAATCATTTTCTCCAGTATTGGATTAATATATCAACTTTTTGCATCTAGTGCAAAAACAACATCTGGTGTGGTACTTGACATGTCATGATTGACTCAATTGCCTAAGCAAGTGATATGCCAATCATGCACATTCCTCTCCCCTTCAGTGTGTAAGACACCTTTAGAGAAGGTGACTCCATCACTTGCGGGTTCACCACCATGCCAGGAGCCGTCCATTCTAAAATACTTTTAGAATACTGTCTAAGTATTCAGATTGGGACATTTCCCAAATCTAAATCTAAAACCATAGATCTAGTAACCAGAATGCTTGATATAATATCCATATCCTATGTGGAGAAAACACTGTGTGACAACCACAGTACAACCGATCGTAGTATAGGAATTTCACTTCCTATAAAGTGCATGTCATCCTGAATACCAGAACACACACCATACTACCTTCTTAACAGATCCATCTCTTATTCTGATGAAGTCAAAAACCTATGACTGTCACATCAAAATAGATGATCTATCTCCGCTATATCCGCTTTAATCTATAAATAGACACAAGCTACTTGTCCACTACGCTTCCGCTGCTCCTACTGACTACGACAACCCTCTGGCAGAGTCATATACACGTGCACTTCTAAAGCTAGTTTATAATGACGCTATACTTATCCTCCTGCCGGGTCTCATAGTCTGGAACAACAGTAGTATCAAGTCTGGGTAAACAAGAACCTCTCTGTCACCATCCTTGAGGATACCATAGTACATCTCGGGCGCCTGAAGTTACCCACCATATCTGCGGAGTGGCTAATGGAATGTCCATCCTGATTGAATCTTTAGGTCCTATTAAATTTTCCGTAATCGTTTGTGGTTCTGGAATCACTTCCAGTTCTACCATACTCCCACTACTGTTTTCTGAAAAAGTCCATTTTACTAAAACTGTGGCGAGTCAAGAACAATATCACTATTGATCTTCCAGATGGTAGAAAGTTAACCCTCGTCAAAGCCCGGGATAACCCACAAACAGCCATTACTGAAATGTGCCCTGAGTTTATCCGGATTCTGGTTTTAAACATCAGCCGGACAACTCCCTATACCTTAACATCGTTAAGATATAAATTGATTCTATATATATGTAATATATAAACAAAAGCACTAATTTAATTGGAATCAGATTCAAATCATGCAGCTATCTCCAGTGCATGTGAACTAAATGAAGAGAGTCCGATCAGCATTACTCAACTTAGGAGTGGGTCCAATTATGAGTAACCTGAAAGAGAAACAAGTTTCTCAAAACCATTACTATCAAATGAATACCTCATACAAGTATCTACATCTTCGACCACCTTGAAGAATCCCGATACTTGCGACACCCGGTTCTCTACTTTATTCTTGTACTTATAACTTCTCAAACTTGGACCTTGTATTTCTACGAAACACTTGTCCAAAACTTGAGAAGTCACAAGTAAACAGAATATAGTACGAGGACCAACCCCTTTGTCCTAATGGACACTGGACAACATATAATACTTTGTATAAGTCCGCTGAGTTGAGTAACTCAAATCCTGTGCGTCGTAGGTTGAAAACTGTACTATGGTTATGAAGACGTACACCGCTTTTGAATGCTCCTTACCTAACCATCAACTGATATAGGTAAATATCACGGATATAATTTCAAAAAATTATATCCCACTTTATAAAAATAAATGTATAGACATATCAGTTTGAAATTGGTGCATAACAACGGATATTCAAAACCAAATACTTGCCGTCCGGAAAACAACCCAGGCAATTTCCTCAAATATCACCAATTACAACGAAATCCGATATAATGAGGATGATCACCTAATTCCTAATAACTTACTCCTACTCATCATCTGTAAAACCATACAGATGTGAGAATCAAGCCTGGTAAATACATACCCTGGAGAAAAGACCTAATTGGGAAATCAGTTTTCAATTAACAACGCATAGTGAAACTGAAACATTAAAATGTTTTGTATGGGTATCCTGGTATTCCTAGTAATGCCTCTTCCATTATCCAGATTCATGACTGAAACCATATATTTCCTTGCCATCTCTCCAAATCCCTTTATTTGTCTTTAGTCATTAACTTCTGTACACCTTCGTTAGGCTTAAATGGTTTTCTTCATTCCCTACCGTTCGGCACCAGCCTATGGTTTGGAAGAAGACTATACAATAAGCGTAATAGGTCTACTCTCCTAATCCTAGGAGTACTCGCAACCTGAGAGAAGGTAAAGATAAAAGACAACTGAATAAACCTTATTCCTATTTCTCCTGAACCAAAATCCATCCTCGAAAAAGGTTCCTTCGAGTTCGTATAAAACCATACGATGGATTTATTCAATGGAAGTGGATGTTCATAGTAATACGGGGTGTTCTGGAGAAATACAAAGGTGAAGTAGGAGTGGAGATGAAAGTTTTGGTTTGGTCGTGAACAGCGGTCGCATTTTTCTTTGCCCTCTTTCCAATCCCTTTATTTTTCTTTTACTCATTACCTTCTGTATACCCTACTTAGGCTAATTAGTTTTCTTCTTTCCCTACCTTTCGGCACCTGCCTATGGTTTGGAAGAAGACTATCCAATAAGCGTAATAGGTGTACCCTCTCCTAATCCTAGGAGCCCTCACAACCTGAGAGAAGGTAAAAGGAAAAGACAACTGAATAATCCTATTCGTTTTCTCCAGAACCAGAAACCATTCTCGAAAAAGTTCCTTCGAGTTCGTATATAACCATACGATGGTTTTATCCAATGGAATTGGATATTCGTAGTGATACGGGGTGTTCTGGAGAAAGGCAAAGGGTAAAAGAAAGAGTGGCAATGATGTATGTAACTTGGACAATCAAAAAGCTAGTGTTTTTAAGAAAGTTCGGTTAACTTGGTCACTGAGTCATAGTCTAGGGTCGGGCCATGGTCGAGGCCAAAGAGAAAGAGAAAAGAAACACTCAGCGTGCACTCTAACCTAGACCAGAATGGATAATCACTTTATCTAATCTGGATGGCTCCCACTGTTTTCTCGAATTCTCCTCCAAACCTAAAAAGAGAATTAGTCGGAATCACCCGAAGAGTAATCCTACTCATCAGTGGGAATCGGGATCCAACTATCATCACATGATAACTTGATGGAAGCCACTCAAGTCACCACACTCCAGAAGGTATGCGCATGCCTGGCAAGTTTCCTGTATGTTTGAAACTCCCGATGTGATTTCTACCCGAAGCGGTTTATGACCTTTACTAGGTCAACAAACCATAAACCGCTAGTCAAGTTCAATCCGTCATTATCCTGAATTGCATTAAACCCACCCGCACGTGCCCTTGACTAGGTCAACAAGGCCGCACGACTGTCCTAACCAATCGCATTTAAAATGCAACAAACAAGCACTACTTAGCTGTCAGACACTACGTCTTTACTAGGTCAACAAACGCAGCACGAATACTAAGCAATACTTGTAAGAAACGACAGAGGGCTACGGCTGGTTTTTGGCGAAAAACCTTTAACGTAATGAACTTGATCTCGTTGAAGGAATCCAAGTGGTTTTATAAAAATATAGTGGCGAAAACCTTTGCTAAAGAGGTCACTCCCGGTGAAGGGATCTCGGCTCTTTCCCCATAGAATAAGGTGCAGGATATTCCAAACTGAATACCACGATGCAAAGCAAAAAGTAATCGACTATAGTAAAGTTATTACGTTGGCGCAAACTTCTGCCCAAGGGGTCACTCCCGGTGAAGGGATCTCGGCCCGTGCCTCGTCGAATGAGGTGCAGGATATTCCCAATCGAATACCACTGTGCAAAACAAAAGCGTACGTCTGTAATGTCAGTTTTAAAAAACTTGGTTCCAACAACATCATATTTATATAGGTTTGTTTTCCTTGCATTGATAAGAATCAACGCAGTCCCATCAATTAATCACACCAGAAAAGAACGAAAATAAAATGTACGTATATGCCATCCGCATTCGCCACTGGGTCCTGTCATCACCGTTAGGTTACTTAACTAACGACAGAGCGGGGGCTGGGCTAGCGCAGATGCAAAACATATACAACATCTACTAGTATATATATATATATATATAATAATCGTCCCAGGCATGATAAATGCAACATCACAGAAAAGTAATAAGCATCACAGAACAATACAGATATCTGGAAGCCCCGGGTTTCCTTCGAGCCACAACTGAAAACCCGACATTCCCTTGGTCGTGTGGATAGCCTGTGCAATGAACTCCTAAACCCCTACAAGCGCGGCAAGTTACCCGCCAAAACCTGAAGCGAGGCAGCCCCCTTCAGCAAAGTGAATGGACCACCTAGCACTTCACGGAATCCGGTAACTTGAGCACCCCCCCTTGGGTCAACCTCTACCCCCTACGAGTGCGGCGAATAGCCCGCCAATTCTAGAGTGAAGCCCCCTCCGTCTCAACGCCATAAGATACGGGCCCGTTGCCCTCTAGAACCCGGCTATCCGTGCACCCCACCTTAGGGTAATTCTAGTACAGAAAAGAAAATGATATACAAGGGTGACATCGACCTCAGCCCGGTCGTGCCCCTAAAGAAAAATATACAAACAGGCAGTGACGGCAGTCCACATGTGGGACGCTCGCCCCACAATATCAAATGTACAAATAAATCCGAACTGCACTACCATTGCACACAAGCTATCCACCACGACAAATCTGCAACATCACAGCACAACACAGAACATCAACGTGAATGTCACGTTCGCAAACTCGTCTAAAAGAACATATAGCAGTTAGACGGGTTTACCGATCAAATGACATTCTCGGTCTCAGATGCTAAACTAAGTACTGATAATTACACAGTTAAAATTTCGATCGATTAAAATTTCCGTTTAGCCCTAAGTGCAAACCAGTACTCAAGAGAATCTGGGCTAAAACAAAACATCACAAAAATCATTTTTCCTTGTCAGAAAGCACCAGAAAAAATTTGGAGACATTTGGCCACAAAAGCGCGGCGGAACCGCCGCCAAATGGCATGTTGTACGAAGGTTCCGTGGCCAAAAAAAATGATTCATGCTTCCAAATTTCTTGTGGTGCTCTACAATTGCCTGCACGGATTTTTAAGCTATACAGAAAGATTTTTCGAGCAAGTTTTAAAATCGACAGAAACTTGGCAAAAAGGAAAATTGATTTGGAAATTTTGATCGATCAAGATTTTAAGCTTGTGCAAACAAACTAGTAGGGTTTAATGGGAGGCTCTAATACCATTGTTAGGTTGTGGGAGAGCCCCGACCATCGAACCGTGGCCAAATGCGGAACAAAAATTTCTTAAAAACCGGCGCTACCATTACCCGATTAATAAGATCGAAACCATTAACCCTAAAACTAGCAATCTAAGAAAAGAGATAAGAATGGTTATACCTAATGAACCAAGTCCTTCGGGTCTTCAACCATCTCCAAGCTCCTAGTGATGTTGCGGATTGACTTTGGTCGTCGGTCTTCCTCCATCTCCGATGATCCACCCGAGGGATGTAATTCCGGCTCTAGTTCCACACCAAGATGCTAGTGGAGCAACAAGGGTCTCTAGGATGCTACCCTAGAGAGCCTAGGATATAGTGTGCATGTATACTTAGTGTTTTCTATCTCATATCATGAAGGTGGAAGCAACCATGGAAATAGAATGGAGGAGGAGACTAATGGTGAGGAAGGAGCTCATGAAAAACTAAGTGAAGGGAAAAAGCAAGCATGAACCAAAATGAGATCTCACCTCAAAAATAATAATGCATCCATGGTTTTATTAAAAACCTTTTTCCAATTTAAAAAACCCACCATGCTTGAATAGTGCACACAAACGAATTAACAATTCATTTGTGAGCACTATTCCAAGCATGGTTCTCACCATGCCTCCATATCTATTTTCCACCTCATTTATCCATTTTATAAAAATGGTCAAATCCAAAAATGAGGTGGCACCTTCTAGAATGTTATCCGGTAAAAATTACGGATTACATTCTACTGAATATACATACCTGTATCCGTACCGAAATACGAATATCAAAGAGACAAAATAACTCAAAGAATATAATACTAGAATATACGTATCAAAATACATATACGCAAATTATTAAATCAATACCTGATTTAATAATCCGGCTCAAACCCAAGCCGGCTAGTATTATCAACTGTCCAATCGAAAGTCCGAGTACAAAGTACACCAATCGATCGGAACCCTGCACGTATCCAATACGGCTACTACATCATTTCTCCAGAACCAGGGAAACCCTCTGTGTGGGACTCTAAAGACTCGTCAATACGCTGGCAGTGGGTTTAACCACAAGCACGTCAGCGGCACTAGCTGTACGTAACGGCTAACCAGGTATTAAGCGAAAGGAAGGCCGACGAGCAAACTCATCCAAACCCCTACTGAGCCTGTCAGTGACAATATCCGTACAAACCGGTCTGTTCGTCTAAGAGTATCGCATATCGAGTCTAGGGGGGTGGATAAAGTCAGACCCCTAACAACGCGATAATTCGTGTCGGTATGAAACCCATCACTACCCCAGAAACTATCGATCCTGGATCGGTAATTCTCACATACCCCGGTTGAGGATTTTTAGTGATGGCCACCCATGCACTGTGCGACATCAACCCCCAATACCGGGAGAGACGAATCCCCGACGATCCGCTCATTGCCTCCATGTGGCTCGGGACTGTACCCAACTAAAACCTGTTTGCATGACTCCTTTGAGCCGTGGTAGGGAGTAATCAAAGCACAGTGGGAACTCACACGAGACAAATGACGATCTCAGGTCGATAGACTAACCTGTACACATATCACCAGGGAACTGCTATCTGACTATAGGTATAATACCAACTAGCAAGTTTCCGGCGAGTCCGTCCAGTGTACTCATAACCCAATGAGCACATGCATACTATCTTAGGTGAACAACTAACACCAATGGCTTGTGAGACCGGCCACCGCCTCTCGTCAGGGTCTAGATAAGCATACACCAGTCTACACTGGAGTTTTGATGCCCAGTCTCGATACTCCCACGACTAGGGACATTTAAGAATGTGCTTATAGACCCATAGCTCCTACGTATGTGATCGCCATCACAATGCTGGTAGTCAAGCAAGAGTCTTATGGGCTTTATCAATATATACATGATGATAAAAACAAACCAGATAGCATACTATCATCTCGAGTAGGTCCTCCCTCAATCATCATGATCACCTGTCTGCGACTATGATAATTGCCTTGAGGGCGTTATAGCCAACATGTATTTACCAGGTATGATTCTCACGTTTGTATGGTTTTACAGATGATGAGTGGGAGTAAGTTATTGGGAATTAGGTGATCATCCTCATTATATCGGAATTCGTTGTAATTGGTGATATTTGAGGAAATCGCCTGGATACAGCTTTCAACCTACGACGCACAGGGTTTGAGTTATTCAACTCAGCGGACTTATACAGAGTATTGTATGTTGTCCAGTGTCCATTAGGACAAAGGGGTTGGTCCTCTTACTATGTTCTGTTTACTTGTGACTTCTTTAGTTTTTAGACAAGTGTTTCGTAGAAATACAAGGTCTAAGTTTTGAGAAGTTATAGGTAAAAGAATAAAGTAGGGAACCAGGTGTTGCAAGTATCGGGATTCTTCAAGGTGATCGAAGATGTAGATACTTGTGTGTGGTATTCAGTTGATAGTAATGGTTTTGAGAAACTTGTTTCTCTTTTGGGTTACTCATAATTGGATGCATTCCTAAGTTGAGTAATGCTGATCGTCCTCTCTCCATTTTGTTGACATGCGCTAGAGACAGCTGCATGATTTGAATCTGGTTCCAATAAAATCAATGCCAAAGTTTCTATATTGGATATAGAACGGTTCATATCTTAACGATGTTAATGTACGGGGAGTTGTCCGGCTTATGCTTAAAACCAGACTCTGGATGACTCAAGGCATGTTTCTGTAATGGCAGTTTGTGGGTTGACCCGGGCTATGACGAGGGTTGAATTTCTACCATCTGGAAGATCAATTGTGATATTGTTCTTGACTCGCCACAGTTTTAGTAAAATGGATTTTCTCAGAAAACAGTAGTGGGAGTATAGTAGAACTGGAAGTGATTCCAGAACCGCAAACGATTACTGAAAATTTAATAGGACCTAAAGATTCAATCAGGTTGGACATTCCATTAGCCACTCCGCAGATATGGTGGGTAACCTCAGACACCCGAGAGGTACTCTGGTAGCCTCAAGGACGGTGACAGGGAGGTTCTTATTTACCCAGACTTGCCATTACTGTTGTTCCAGACTATGAGACCCGGCAGGAGGTTAAGTATAGCATCGTTCTAAACTAGCTTTCGAAGTGTACGTGTATATGATTCTGCCAGAGGGTTGTTGTAGTCAGTAGGAGCAGCGGAAGCATAGCGGACAAGTAGCTTATGTCTATTTATAGACTAAAGCAGATATAGCGGAGATAGATCATCTATTTTTGATGTGACAGTCATTGGTTTGACTTCATCAGAATAGGGGATGGATCTGTTAAGAAGGTAGTAGGGTGTGATGTCCTAGTATTTGGATGACATACACAGAGTAGGAAGTAAAATTCCTATACTACGATCGGTTATACTGTGGTTGTCACACAGTTGTTTCTCCACATGGGATATGGATTTTATATCAGACATTCTGATTACTAGATCTATGGTTTTAGATCTAGGTTTGGGTAGTTTCCCAATCTGGGTACTTAGACAGTATTCTAAAAGGTATTTTAGAATGGACGACTCCTGTCATGGTGGAGTCTCCCTCTCTAACGGTGTCTTACAGACTAAAGGGGAGAGGGATGTGCATGATTGGCATATCACTTGCATAGCCAATTGAGTCAATCATGAGGTGGCAAGTACCACACCAGATGTTATTTTTGCACTAGATGCAATAAGTTTATATTGATCCAATCCTGGAGAAACATACGGAAGCAGTTTTAGAACATAAGTGGATGTTCTAGGGATTTGATAATGGCAGCCTCCTTTGGGAGACGGTTATCATTCCTGGCTTCCAAGGTGACATGGATGACAAAGTGACTATCAGAGTTATAGTTTTCCCTCTGACGAGGGGCTGTATTATGGACAGGTGGTCCAATAGGATACTGTGGGAGGCATGGTGCAAGATACTGATTAGGTTCAGTTAACGATACAGTCTAAGAAGTTTGGATTTGGAGTTCATTTATGAAGTAGGTCCCATCAGATATCCAGACATATTCTAAGACAGGTATTACTCAATTCGTGAGATGGCTTTCTCCGCGAACTTGAGATTAAGAGAGACATAGAAAGAAACATCAGGGCGGATCCACTTACTGAGGCTATTTCTCGAACACTATAGTTTTACAAACGAGCTTTGTGAAACTGATTAGTAGAGAAGTTGGATGTTCGGTATCACACGGGCTGTGAGTATGCGACATCGCAATAATTAGCCTTAAGTGCAAGTGGGAGATAGTTGGATATAGTGTCCTCAAAGCCAATTATTGGATCGCAGGTACGTGATTGTAATGATTAAGGGAGGACCTATACCGGTAGGACAGTCTTACTCGAGATGATAGTATGCTATCTGATTTGCCTTTATCAGTCGTGTACAGTTTTTGGTGACATGTTCACTATTACACGTTGATAGAGCCCATAGGATTCTGCTTGACTGCCAATAATATGATGGCGATCATATATGTGAGAGTTGGGTAGTCCATAAGCACATCCTTAAAAGTAGTCCCTAGTCGTGGGAGTTTCGAGACAGGGCATCGATACTCCGGAGTAGACTTGTGTATAAAGTCGAGACCCCGACAAGGGGCGGTGGCCGGTCTCACAAGTTACTGGTGTCAGTTGGATCACCTAAGATATATACAGGTGCTCATTGGGTTATGAGTACACCGGACAGGACTCGCCGAGAACCTGCTAGTTGGTATTATACCTAGCGTCAGATAGCAGTTCCCTGGTGACATGTGTACAGGTTAGTTCATCGACCTGAGGTCGTCATTTTTCTAGTGTGAGTTCCCACTGTGCTTAGATTACTACCCTACCACGGCTCAAAGGAGTCGTGCAAACAGGTTTTAGTTGGGTACAGTCCCGATCCACATGGAAGCAGTGAGCGGATCGGCAGGGGATTCGTCTCTCCCGGTATTGGGGGTGAGATCGCGCTGTGTCTAGGAGAGCCATTACACCAACTCCTTGGCCAAGGCAGGTGAGAATTACTGGTAGGTATTCCAGTAGTTTCTCAGGGTGTTCAGGGCTACTCTCCGACACGACTTATACAGCTATTGGGGTCTGACGTTACCAGCCCCCTAGGCCCGATATGCGATGCTCATAGACGAACGGACCGGACTGTACGGATATTGTCACTGATAGGCTCAGTAGGGTTCCAGGATGAGTCCGCTCATCAGCTTCCCTTTCTGTCAATACATGGGCAGCCGTTACGTACAGCTAGTACCACTGCCGGCTTGTGGTTAAACCCACTGCCAGAGTATTGACGAGTCTTTAGAGTCCCCCAAAGATAGTTTCCCAAGTTCGGGCGAAACGTTGTAGAGGCCGTATGGTTTTATGGCAGGGTTCGAACATGCACGTGCACTGTGCACGTGTCGTGTTTCGGACAGATAATACTGGTAGGCTTTGGTTTAAGCCGGATCCATGTATTATATTGAGTCGGAATATTTTAGTCTCATTGTATTCGTATTCGGTCGGAATACGGATGCAGGTATGTATATACAGGTGAGGGGTATTCTCGTAATCCGTTACGAGATTACTTTAGAAGATGCATTTCTCTTTGTTAAACATTTTAGTTTAAATTTTTAAATGTGTTTTGGAAAGTGCGACTCATTTGGATGACACATTTCTTCTAGCATGTTCACTAGTGACTCATGCTAATGAGTCACTTAGTGAGTCATGATAGAATTAATGGTGTTTTGTTTTGGGTTTGATATTTGAGGGTTGAGTTGGAGATATTTTGGTGATGGATTTTCTTTGTTTTTCCAACACAAAACCTAATATATATCACACCCAAAATATTTGGACAGCCATAACAAGTTTTGTGCTTGGCTTTCTTTTGCTCACTTGATTTTCTTGAGCTCACACTTACCAAAACTTAGCATCTTCTTCAACCTCCACCCTAACCCTCTCATGTGATGAGAACCCTAAGGTGTTTGGGACAAAGTATTCCACTCATTCTCTACTTCATCTTGGACATGTCGGTTAGCATACTTCATGTCCGAGTTGCTTCGGTATAGAGGCGGGAGCCCGTATAAAGATCCATTGACATGGTGCCATCTTGACGAGGAGACAGAAGATCGGAGATGCCGCGAGGAGCGTGAGATGATGGCTAAAGACCGAAGGACACGGATCGATCGGTATAGACTTTCTACCCTCTTTGTAGTTAGCTAGTTTAGCGTTAATGGCTAGATCCGGGTTAAAATCTATGTTAGCGCCAGTTGTAAAAGTTTTTGTTCCGCGTTTGGCCTCAGATTATTCGCCGGGGCGCTGGCGTAGACTTACAAATACCATATAGAAGTTCTCGGCGAGTCCGTTCAGTGTACCCAGTCACCACTGAGCACCCGTATACAATCTTTGGTGTCATCACACCAATGGATATGTGATCATCTATCACCCATCATATAGGACAAGAAACGTATACGCTAGTCTACGCTGGAATATCGATGCCCCGTCTCAATATACCCACGACTAGGAGCATTTTAAGGATATGCTTATAAACTACACATGTCCCACTAGTATGATCTGCATCATAGTCCCAGTATTCAAGCAAATATCCTAAGGGCTTTATCAACATGTACCAAATGAGTAATATGCATGATCAAGTGAACATGTCAAGATAAAGAACAACCAGATAGCATACTATCATGTCGAGCAAGAATGCCCTCTGAATATATATATACACATACCGATACATCCACTATCAAATAATGGCCTCTAGGGCATACATATATCCAATAACCGAGCCCCACTCGAGAAGCATCACAGTAAACGACATAGCCGCCCGATTTAGAAGGCAAAGATAAAACTGGTGCAGTCGTCAACCGAGTCTTCAACTGCTGAAAACTCTGCTCGCATGCCTCAGTCCAAAGAAAAGGAACCCCCTTCCGGGTCATTCCAGTCAGCGGTGCAGCGATACTCGAGAAATCCTGCATGAAATGGCGGTAATAACCAGCTAAGCCCAAAAAGCTGCGGACCTCAGTCACCGATACAGGTCTGGGACAAAGCTGTACAGCCTCGATCTTCTTCGGGTCCACTCGAATACCGTCTCCCGTAACCACATGACCCAAGAAGTCAACACTATCAAGCCAGAATGCACACTTCGAGAATTTAGCAAACAGCTGGTGATCTATCAATGTCTGCAAGGCAATCCTCATGTGCTGCTCATGCTCCTCTCGACTTCTGGAATAGACCAGAATGTTATCAATAAACACAATAATGAACTGGTCGAGGAACGGTCTGAAAATCCGGTTCATCAAATCCATGAACATTGTTGGGGCATTAGTAAGTCCGAACGACATCACCAAAAACACATAATGCCCGTAGCATGTACGAAAAGCAGTCTTCGGAATGTCATCATTCTGAACCCGCAACTGATGATAACCCGACCTCAAATCAATCTTGGAAAAATGTCCCGCACCCTGGAGCTGATCAAACAAATCGTCAATGCGAGGTAATGGATACCTATTCCGCACCGTAACTTGGTTCAATTGACGATAATCAATGCACAATCTCAAACTGTCGTCCTTCTTCTTGACGAACAAAACAGGAGCTCCCCAAGGCAAAACACTTGGGCGCACAAGTCCTCTATCAAGCAACCCTTGCAACCAATCCTTAAGCTCTTTAAGCTCTGCCGGGGCCATCCGATAAGGCGGTATAGAAATAGGCCTCGTACCGGGGATCAAATCAATGCAAAACTCAATATCGTGCTCTGGCGGCAATCCAAGTAACTCATCGAGAAATACATCGGGAAACTCTCTCACAATAGGAACCCGGTCCAACGAATCTACTGTGGCACTGGTATCACGAATAAAAGCAAAGAATCCCAGACATCCTCTCTTCAAGAGCCGACTAGCGCAAAGGGCAAAAATCAAACTGTGAAGGGCGGCACTACGGTCCCCCTGCACAACAAGAACTGACTCGGCCGGAAAACAAAACCTGACTGCCTTCTCACAGCAGTCCACAGACGCATAGCAAGTAGCTAGCCAGTCCATGCCAAGGAGAACGTCGAAGTCCAACATATCAAGAAGGATCAAGTCGACGGACAAATCTCTTTCTCCAATACGAACGGCACACGACCGAAACACATGTCGCGCAACAAACGACTCTCCAACAGGAGTAATCAAGACAAGCGGCTGATCTAGCAAAGATGATTCTCGGCCCAATCTCGACACGAAGTGTGTGGAAACATACGAATGAGTAGACCCCGGATCAAATAAAACATGCGCATCGAAAGAACATACAGAAAGAGTACCTGACACGACTGCATTCGACGCCTTCGCGTCCTGATGAGTCAAAGAAAATACCCGAGCCTGCCCTCTACCGGAAACTGGCTGGCCTCCGCCTCTGCCACCCCGTCCTCTCTGAACAAACCCACCGCGACCACGACCTCTCTGAGCATAAGTCTGGCACGGAGCAACAACAGGTGTAAGAAGCAACGCTCTCTGCGGTGGAGAAAGTGGTAAGGTAACATGAGGAACCGCTGCCTCGCCTTGGCGTACCTCAGTTCAATCTCTGACGCGATGATGTGGACTCCCACACCCAAAACATCCCGACGGGTGCTGGCTCTGTGGGTATAAACTATATATCTGGCCCCGTCTCACGCTCCGGCTACCCGCACGGCCTATAGCGAATCCACCGCGGCCTCTGCCAAACTGCCTCTGAGCTGATACAATAGTATGAATCCTCTTCGGTCCCGGAACAACCGAAATCTCGGAAAGACGCTCCTCAACCAGTAGGGCTGCGTCCACCGCGGCTGTATATGTATCGAAATGCTGGGTGCCGATGGAGAGAAACAACTGGGTAATCAGGCCTCGTACAAATCTCTTGATCCGCCTCTCTTCAGTATCCACTAAATTCGGAGCATATACGGATAGCTGGGTAATCTGAACATCATACTCCGCCACAGTCATAACCGGAGTATGGCGCAACGACTCAAATCTGCGAGCTCGAGCATCTCTAACTCTCTGAGGGAGGAATCGAGCAAGAAACACCATCGTAAACTCAAACCAGGTCATAGGAGGAAGACCTGCGGCTCGACCTCTCTCTAAAGACTCGCACCAAGTCTGGGCAAGAATCTCTAGACGGAAACTAGCGAACTTCACCCATCTCGTATCGGAGCATCTCAACGAATGACAGATCCTAGCCATCCGATCGATGAACAACTGTGGATCCTCAACTACGTCGGTGCCTGTGAGAAACGGAGGCTTCAGCATCATGAACTCAGATAAGGACACGGTGATAACCTCCATAACAGTAGGTGCGACTGTCTGAACAGTAGGTACCATTACGGTCCCCGTAACAGATAGAACAACCTCTGATCTCTGCACCCGACTGGCCTCGACCAACGATCCTATCATCTGGCGCAAATCCTGCATACCGGCCTCAAGCCTAGTAATACGATCCGGAGAAAGTGGATCACGATCTGGAGAAGGTGGATCAATCTGCTCCTGTAAAATAGGCGTACCGCCCTGGTCAGTCCTCATCTCAGACGAGCCTGCCCTGACCTCGGCTCTCGCGGCAACTCTCTACGCCCTCGTAGTCTTCAGCGGCATAGTGGCTGGAATAAGGAAACAGGATACAATAAGAACATAGAATTCGAATCATAAGGATATATATAATCAAGGAAGGAATTCACGCAATATGTCCTAAGGTCACTTAGGCGGAGTACCGTGTCGTAAGTATGTCGCAGAACATACACACGCTACGTCACTCTGCTTAAGCTACCTACTCCATCATACCAAGGTCATCCTACACTCCGAAAGGTAAAACCGAGCGCTCTGATATCAACTTTGTAATGACCCAATGTAGGAACGCGGCCGGCACTTAAATCATGTAACGTCTAAAGGCGTAACGTAATTCAAGTAAACCAACAACCCAGAAATCTAAACCATAAAAAGTTAGAAAGATAAAACATTTGCTAAAACATTTGAAAATCTTAAGTGATAAAATATTAACTTAATTTATTTTCTTAAAAATTTCGGCAGCATCTCCTTTGTAAAAACTATTCCCAAATGGGTACAAGCATAACATAAATATAAAGCATCTCAAACGGGAGCAACTCATGCCAAAAGGCGGAACACAACCACAACAAGTGTGTGTGTGTGTGTGTACGACGCCGTAGCAAAGGAATAAGCAATAAAGAAGTGAAACAACATAACAACATAAATAAAATAGCCGGCTCATACGAGCTCGACACCCAGAGTCACAAAATAATACAATATCGATCCTCACAAACTCGTCTCTAAGTCAATATACATGAAAGTGGCGGATGGAGAATACTAGATACAATAAGATATATAATGAGATCATACGGATAACCGCAAAACCACCCACCTATCCAAAACCACGACCACCAGTAGCGGTATCCGCAGAAGTAGATGAAATGAGAAGCTCTGCCGCGACTATACTGAGGGTCAAGCCTGCAAAACACGTGGCACAACGGGGGTGAGTTGCCAACTCGTGAATAGTAAATATCATCATACAGATAATCGCAAGTATGCATGAAAAGCGATAATCGGAAATATGCAATCTGATGGTATAAATATAACAATACGGATATGCAGTAAAATCATAATCAAGGTACACCACCATGGTACAACAACTACATGAACAATGCGTGTCTAATAAATCCTGAGTATGGGATAACACATAAAATCTCATGTATGAATCATCATCATGGAAAATAGATATCCATCAACGACACCCCCAAATCCCAATATCTCAGGCGCCGTCACACTGATCGGCCCTCATATCCGTCACATCATGAAACCTGAGTGTCTAACATCGACAGTCGAAACATCATGAAACCCGTGTCCAACATCGACATGTAAATACTCATATCTCAGGCGCCGTATACTCAGATCGGCCTTCATATCTATCTCATCTCATAACTCCAAAACGGTATCCTCCAGATATCCGCCGAGTTCTATACAATCACTGGTAGGTAGTACTCCCTCCATCGGGCTCACCGCCTATCTATACGAGTCTTCTTACCCCGGGGTACCTCACCAGGTCCATCATGTACCCACAGACGGTGCCTACCGCTCCTCAAATCGGGTATACTCACATTTCATAACCGAGAAAACTCATGGTGAACGCCTCGAAATATCATATCAAGAGAAACCGCATTTTTTTCAAGCAATATATTATATTTTCCTCTTTTAAATATAATCGCGGTTCTCAAATCCAGAAATCGCATGAAATCAGTAAATCAATGCATATGTCCATGAAATACGAGATATGCAAATACGGAACAGTAATGTAAGCATATCGAGGGAAAACCGCTCTTTTTAATTATCAAGTTTTCAAAGTTATCTTGTGGTTTCCCAAATCTACGAAAATAGAAATGCAATATCTTTTGAAGTAAATGGGCAACTATAGCAATGTATGTAGTATGCAAACATGTATGATGCAATATATATCATCCATGGTAATTTCTATAGTATGTGTTTCATGGCAATTACTAACGGTGTGTGTATGGCATAAAATTCAGTGCTCGTGCAACATGAGCCGTTAGTAATGGTGTAGTGTCCAATCAATACAGTGTCAATGTATATACTAACAACATAGGTTTATATCACTGAATCCAGCCCTCGACGCTTAGCGCCATACGGGCGATCCTCCCGTAGATGTTAAATCTACTTACCGATGATCTCGAGCTAGGTGAATCCAACCACCTCTTTCCCTTTCCTTGTAACGCCCGAAGTCCCCGCAATTGATCCTAATATCACATAAACATCAAGTGAAATTAGCAACTAGCGATAACACACGAATACAATGGCAACAAACAACCCGACTTCTACAAGCTACTAAGTGTTCGCTTAGCGGCTAAACACGTGCAGCGACATCCTATACCAACCCGACGGCTACCAAACGTACGAAACATTTAAACGAATATCGGATAAATCCGTATCACACGTAGCCGAAACGCTTTAATTCTAGCCAAACGGTTCCAGATTTTGCTATACAAGGAATCAATGAAAGTTGCAAGTTCCACGAGCCTACAAATAACCCCAGAGACCCCTCGACAAAGACACAAAACCCTAGTCCCCAGTCTGGCCGCAAATTGCGGCCAGAAGCAATATATTTGCGGCCCAAAAGTTAGGGGGTGGTCTCAGGTTTTCATGGTAGCTTCTAAGTGTCCAAACTAGGTCTCTGTGATGGCAAGTACTCAAACAAAAATCTGGTTTGATAGCAGATTCCAACGAGACTCAAACTTAACCAAAATACGATATTTGCACAAAACCATAACTTTAGTGTTTTAAAACTGAAACTAATAAGCATACAAACTTCATTAGAGCCTAATAAGGGTATAAAGATTACTACCTCACCAAAACTTGGGAAAACCCTAGTTTTCCAAGCTCCAAGTCATCACAATAGGCTTTAGCATGAATTGTGAAGGGTTTAGTGAGGTTGGATCAAGGTTTAGGCTTAGGATTGTGATGGAAATATATATCAAGTGGAGAATTGTGAATGAGGAGAAGAACAAGAGAATTGAGAGTGTGAGGTGAGAGTTGAGAGGGAAGTTGTGAGGAAATGAGGTATAAGTGTTAGGAATTGAGAGTAATGAGTGTAAGGGATGAGTGTATGGCTTACACTCACTCTCTCTCTCTCTCTCTCATGAATTAATGGCAGCCATCCCCCTAGTCTCCTCTAATTTCAACTCTTCTCTTCTCTTCTCTTCTATTCTCTTTTATTCTCTTTTCTTTTACAAAACAATTAAAACCCCATTTATCCTTAAAACTAAATAGATATAATTGTTTAATATATAACATGACATGCTAAAACGAATGGTTAAGTGTGCCATGGCTAATAAGGCATGGTTAACACATCCTTAACCCTAATTCAACATGCACATGTGTGTGCAAGTGTAAAAATAATTAAATAAATATTAATTAAATAAATAAAAGATGTTAAAAAAATTAATTATTAGTTTAATTTCATAAACCCGCATTAACGCTTAATTACACTAACCGCATTCTAAAGTGTTACAGTCTAATACCAACTAGTATGTTTCCGGCGAGTCCGTCCAGTATAACTCATAACCCAATGAGCACTTATATACAATCTTTGGTGACTTACTAACACCAATGGCTGTGAGACCAGCCATCATCCCTTATCGGGGTCAAGAAACGTATACACTAATCAACTCTGGAATATCGATACTCGGTCTCGATATTCACACGACTAGGAACATTTAAGGATGTTCTTATAGACTACCCAATTCCCAAAAGTATGATCGTCGTCATAATGCTAGTAGTCAAATAAGAATCTTATGGGCTCTATCAACATAATACATGTACAGGATGATAGTGACAAACCAGATAGTATACTATCATCTCAAGTAAGAGTGTTCTACCTGTATGGGTCCTACCTCAATTATCATAATCATCTGCATGCAATTACAATAATTGCCTTGATAGCACTACCGCTAACAGTGGCAGGGACATTTCACAGGTCAAAAATGATATTTTGATGGTAAATTGGAATAAATGAAAAAAAGAAAAGAAGAACGTAATAAACTCTTCCAAGTCTAATAACTTATAACTCGTAGACGAGTTTTTTCAAGTAGGAGCGAATGTTGAAGGGGGATAGCTGAGAACAAAACTAGCCGAGCAAGGAGAATCAATCCGAGCGGAAAGATTTGATAAATATTGCAAAAAAATTTAATTCGAGTGGTTGCGGAAAGATTTGATTTAAATTTAAATTTAGATTATATTTATTTAAAATTGTTCGAATAAGTTAGGAAAGATTTTAATAGAATTGATTTAGATCTTATTGTCTCATATTATGCCTACATAAAGGGGTTGCATGTAAACCTTTGAAAAGTGGCTTTCTTTTAATAAATTTATATTTCAAGAGATTTTTTTTTTTGTTCTCTACTGTGCTGGGTTTATCTGGTCAGCAGAATGATATCTGCTCCTCCTCATCCATAGAACGATATCTACCCACATTGCTACACCAACAACGGGGAAGGATTAGAAAGAGCATGAAAACATCGTCTTGAAATCTGTTGTGATCCCAAGTGGATTGAAAAAGTTGAAAGAATTGACATTGAACTTGATTTTAGCCTCAAAGTTGTTGATTCAAAAGTTTTATAGGGTTTTCAGGGATGGATGAGACCATGAGAACCAAATAAAATATAGAGTTAGTTTTGTCAATTTCTCGGCGTAAGAAGGCCAGATGTCGATCGAAAACTATTTATCGACCTTTGGAATATTTAAAAGTCTCGAAAAAAATTCTTTTAAAATAGTGCAATTCATTGGACGGTCAATAACTGACCACCTGATAAAATATATTTTAAAATTTGTTTCCTTTGTGGCATAACGGCAGCGTGGGAGATAATTTTGGGTTTTATGTTCATGTTTATGTGACTCAAAATTTTGGTTTTGGCTTTGATCTCTTTCCTTGTGATTTTGGCTATTTGTGTTTTGTTGCTGGTTTGGGCTTAAAGGAACATTTCTTTAGTCCCATATTGGAAACCACTTCAGAAATTCTCTTGTTTAAATATTGACATCCTATATCAACAGCTAGTTGTTTGCTGGAGGAGAGTCATGGGCGTGCATGTTCACGTGTTATTTATTCCCTTCCGCTATTCGAAGTTGCGTTGTTCAAAATTTCTATGGCGAATACGCATTTTGGGGATGATGAAGTTTTATTTCAGTACGAGAGGAAATTAACTCGACGTTTATGATTTAGATCAAATTGTTGGATACTTTCATAAAATATTTTGTGGATCGTGGATGGGATATCTTGATTTACATTCATGATGACCCTTTTGCAATCAACAATTTAGTTAGGGAACTCTACACCAATCGGATCAAATGCTTTTGAGGGATACGTAATTGAAATTCATGTTAAACCTTGGCGGAAGGATTCATATCGCCACTGCCAACGTCATCTCGCAAGCCACCGGGCTACAAAGACCCCAATTGGCATGAGTAGCCGCAAGACTTAAAACTTTTATGGACATGTTATGGGTGTTGATTGGAGGATGAAGCGGCGATCCTATATTGACGGAAAACAATGTTTAATTGTTGTGTTGATGGGTCAATGAGAACATAATCATGTCATATCATACAACACTGCTTTCTTGACACCCGTCCTTCACATTGTGCATAGTTTTTCACATTGTGCATAGTTTTATGACATACGATTTAAATATTGACATTTGCATGATTTTGTTGCACACGATTGTCCGTGGGGGAGAATTAAATTTCCCACATTCCGTTCTTGTTACCCAAATATGCAGTCATCTCTTGAACACGAATGAATATTACATCCATGTTGCACGGGCTATCCCAATTAAGAAAGAAACGGCCTCCGGTTCTTACCGAGACTTGACCACCACTATTCGGAGTCCCGATGCACCCGAAGTTAAGGATTGAGTCCTCTTCCGAGAGTGACAACACCATTTCACGTGCCCTTTACATGCAAGTCAAACTATGGTAATGAAAAGGATGGTGAAAGGGATGATGCGGATGTTTAAGTTGATCGAGAAGGGTCAACAAAAGAATGATCAAAGGGTGGACCGGATCAATAGGAGATTGGATAGGATTGAGGAAGATGTTATTGCTCTTCGGAGATCGAAATCATATGGAGGTGAGGAAAGTGGATCGAAGATAGACCATCAAGGGCAGTGGGGACACTGCTTTTGATAGGTTTGGTGTCACAACCCAGAAAAGGCATGTGACGGGCACTTGAATCACGTGAAGTATATAAGACCCCACCGTAACCTAAGTAAGCCAAAAACCCGTAATCTAAACCTTTTTAAAAAAATAGTCGATAAGAAGTTTTAAAAAGAGTTACTAAATGGAATCAAGTTTCTTTTTAAAGTAAATAGTTTGTTTGAAAACATCGATGTCGTTTGAAAATTTGGGCAGCACCTCCTATGTAAATTTTGAATAAAACCGTATACAAAACATAATATATATAAAGCATCCCCCACGGAAGCTAGCTTCCACGTCCAAACGGCGGAGCAACCACGCAGTTAATATACGATGCCCAAGGCGAAGAATAGAAAGGGAAACATGAACAAAACAATATAAAGTCGACTCCAAACGAGCGCGACACCCAAAAACCCATGGTATATTTAAGTCTCGCTTCTAAGTCCACAAATATACAAATTTTGGTCGATGGAGTTTTTAACTAGATCCAAAAGAATATACATATATAATGGGTGGATATGAACCAACATGTAACCCACCTACCAAAACAATCACCGAAGTAAGAAGTGTGCCGGCAAGCCGCTACTGATCTGAGCGGTCAATTCTGTAAGAAACTGGGGCACAACAGGGGTGTGTTGCCAACTCAGTGAATAAAAAAATATCGCAAGGTGGAAATCGAAATGCATAACGATCTACCTAGATCATAACGTATAGTACTATCATATCCTATACTAAAATATGTATAATGCATAAGTACTAAAAGCGTATCAATATCGATCGCACAAATATATATATATATATATATATATATATATATATATATATATATATAGCATGCATCCATGTATAAGCCTATAAAGTAGCCGAAAGATATATGTAAAACCCTTTCAAAATAACCGTATGATACATATATCACGGCACAAGTAGCAGAAGTAGTTTTATGAAATATTATATGTGTTTTGTTTAAAATATACGTCTCGCTCTTTAGAAATGAAATTTAAGAAGGATTCCGTATTGGATATATGTATGCCCTAGAGGCCATTATTTGATATTGGATTCTTAGATATGTATATATATACAGAGGACTTTCTCGCTCGACATGATAGTATACTATCTGGTTACTCTTTATCTTAACATGTTCACTTTATTGTGTATACTATTCATTTGGTACATGTTGATAAAGCCCTTAGGATATCCGCTTGACTATCATGATTATGATGCAGATCATATTAGTGGGGCATGACTGGTCTATAAGCATATCCTTAAATGTTTCTAGTCGCGGGTGTATCGAGACGGGGGATCGATATTCCAGAGTAGACTAGCGTATACGTTTCTTAACCCATTTGATGGGCGATGGATGATCCCATATCCATTGGTGTTTGACATCAAAGATTATATACGGGTGCACAGTGGACACTGGGTACACTGAGCGGACTCGCCAAGAACTCCTATATTGTATTATATCTATCGTCGGATAACAGTTCTCAGGTGACGCTTGTACAGGTTACTCTGTAGACCCGAGATAGTCATATAATCTTGTGTATTCTCCCACTGTGCTTTGAATTCCACCCTACCATGGCTCTACTGAGTCGTGCAAACAGGTGTTTTTTGGGTACAGTCCCGAGACACATGGAGGCAATGAGCGATAGGAGGGGTTTCGACTCTCCCGGTATTGGGGGTTGATGTTGTGCTATGTGCGATTGGCTATAACTGAAAGTCCCTGGCCAGGGCTGATGAGATTTACTGATAAATGTTATCAGTAATTTCTCGATCTGTTATAGGCCACACATCGGCATAACTTATTGAGTTATTGGAATCGACGATACCATCCCTAGACTCGATATTCAACATATCTGACGAAGAGACAGGATTGTATGGTAAGTGTTGCTGGTTGGCTCTACGGGAGTTTGGACAAGTTCGCTTGTTGATCTTCTGTTCGCTCAATACCTGGGAGACGTTACGTGCAGCTCATACCGCTGACGGTTTGTGGGTATCTGATATGATCACTACCTACTGCTAGCGTATTGACGAGTCTTAGAGTCCCACAAAGGGGTTTCCGAGCTCAAGCGAAACGATGTGGGGGCGCACATGGAGATATGCGCGGGAGCTTGATTAAATACGAGTATATGATACCGTATTTTCATCTGGCGTTTTCTATTGGTCGGGTCGTATGTGATATGACCGAATTATTAAATCAAGTGTTGATTTAATATAATGTGACCATTAGCTCATTATTAAATCCTTTCTTTATTTGTATGCATGTATGTATGTATGTTTATATTGATATGTATGCATACATGCATGTATACATGTGTCATGGTTGATGATATATTAGAGATGGCTATGCTATTCTCACATGGAAACATTTATGATATTTTAATTATTGAGTTAATGAAAATTAGGAATTAATCCATGGTTGATATTTTGTTTCTACACACTTCTTATAAATATTTTTGTAACCATGGTTTCATTTCTAATCCTCCACTAACTCAACTACTAAAAATATCTAGATATTTTCATGCCTTGGTTAAGAGTGGGTGTGACTCTCTCATTTTCTCATAATTATTCGTGTGCTTATCTTTTCTTGAGCTCAAGCTAAGACATTTCCATCTCCTTCTTCCTCCAAGCTCTCTACCATTTTCTAGTGAGTAAAGAGAAAGAAAAAGAAAGGTTTTTTAGTGAGATTAATACCCACTTCATCAATCTATACTGGTCTAGCCCACTTGTATAGGTTGTTTTCATCACTTCCACTTAGGTCAAGGGAAGCAAGGAGCCTGAGTAAAGGAACTCCGTGGTGGATCATCGTGGACTTCGAACGCTTCAAGCGGACGGGTTCAAACTTCAAGTGGAACCAAGGAGTCAAGGACATCTACACGGAGCTAAAGACAAGGATGAGAGGTCTACAAAGGTTGTATTTCTTTTCTCTTAGTGTTAGACACTTACTAGTAGGTGATACTTGTTAGCTTTACACCTAATCCTCTAGTTCGATTCTATGTTCGGGTTGGTTAGCACCCAAGATTTTTAAAAGTTGCATACTTGATGCATGTTAAAACCTAGTGAGGGTGCTAAGCAAACCCCAAAAGTGGTATCAGAGCCAAGCTAGAGTATTAGGCATGACTTAGACGACGTTAAAGTGTTCGAACGAACATCGATACCCACGCATTAGATGCTCTCTGGAAATTTTTCAAAAGTTGGAATTTTTGGGTTAAAAAATATGCAGAAAATAGTGCAGGGTATTGTATGGACCCCCAAGAAAAACGACACCCTAACTCGACTTAACAACCGCGGAACCGTGGCCAAAACATGCTTTTGGCGGCGGTTCCGCGGCGTCATTGGTGAGGCCAGGGACGTGCCTTCTTGTGCTGGTCTGTATGTGTTAGTGGCACTGTCTGGGTATTTTTCAATCTGTCTCAAGTGTTGAGGTCTCTGAGAATTGTGGGTTTTGATGGATCGATTGAAATATTTAACATCGCCTAGTTTTTCTGTAAGTGATGCAATATTTGGAATCTACACTAATTAGTTTTGAGAAAATTAATTGGTTGCTTGTAAATCTAACATTTCGGTCTCGGTCGGAATCGGGAATCTTTTTGAATCACCCGATTTCTTTTGAAAATGTGTTTTCATTTTTGAGACCCAAATGTAAGATCCACATTGTTAGGCATGAAAGCCGGAATATGAGATATTTCGGGTTTGCGATGTATAAGTGTTGTGCGGATTCCAAATGTTGTAGTTTTACACTTCTTTTCTGCGACTGTAAGTGTAATATGTGCATCCCCAATTTCGTTGCTATACGTCGACGACGTTGGGAATACGCATATTTACTTACGTTGATAATCTGTGATGATTATTTTGTTGCTGTGGTGATATGGTGTATAAGATCTTCGTGAATGAATAGCCGGGGGGGTTTATGTGATATGAGAGTTTTTCTTTTCATTCATGTAAAATTCATTGTATGTAATATTCTTTTATTGGGACACTTCCAGGTTGAGGATAATGTCGCCATTGATGTATATTATTTACTTTTCTGCATTAGGATGGACCCAGGGAGGGGAGCACAAGTAACCGGGTTCTAGGGTCCAGTGGGAGATCATCTCGAGGAGTCGAGACCGGGTCTCCTAACTCTAGAATTGACAGGGCTGCTTGCCGCTCTCGTAGGGGTCTAGGGGTGTGGGTTTGGCTATTCGTCACGACCGTGAAATCCATATTTTTTATAATTGGCTTAATTTAAAATGTGGACTTCCTAGTATATCTTATGCATTCATATATCTGATTCTGCTGCGATCTTCTATGATGAGATCATATTACTGCCTAAGACAAATGTTATTATATATATGATATATAATAAACGTTGCTTATGTTTTGCATCCGCGCTAGTCTTGCCCCGCTATGCCGTTAGTTAAGTAACCTAACGGTGCATAACGGGACACTGTGGCGAATGCGGATAGCATAAGCGTACGTTCTATTTTCGTTTCTTTTTGTGATGCTTAAGGACTTAAATGATGGGACTATATTAATGAGATTAATGTAAAGGAAAAGAAACCTAAAAGTTGTTGTAGAATCGAATTTGAAACCCACTCGGCCTTTTTATGAAAAAGCAAGTTTCAAAAAATACGGAGCTTAAGCCCCTCCTTTTAAACTATTTGATTCTACAACGAGATCAAGTTCAAAGCGTTAAAGGTTTTCTTAAAAACCATCTGCAACCCTCTGTCATTTTAGGAAGTAGAGTACTTAGTATTCGTGCTACGTTTGTTGACCATAGTTAAGGCGTAGTGTACGGTAGCTAAGTGATGTCTTCCTACACAGCATATGATGCGATTAATTATGACATTTATATGACTTTGTTGACCATAATCAAGGGTCATATGAGTGGGTCTAATTAATCACGAAATGACGGGTTGAACTTGACTAGTGCTTGTGATTTGTTGACCATAGTTAAGATCATGAGTGCTAGGGGTAAAAACCACATCGGGAGTTTCAAGAGTTGGAATTTGCAATGAGATTGCATACCTTTTATATGATAGTTGGATCCCGATCCCACTGTGAGTAAAAGTTACTCCCGGGAGAGTTTTGCACTTTACAATTAGCTAATCCAGCAGGTGTCTAGAAAGGTGTCAACGGGGTTATGCCCCTGGGAAAATGAGGTTTACTTTAATTAGGTCCGTGCGAAAGCACAAGGAACCTCCCTCAAAGTAAAGACACTGGCCTGGCTGAACGATTAGCGAAGTTGTAGAATGTAATTAATCCTGGCTAATTTTCTTTTTAAAGGTTTGAAAGAAAATTTGATAAAATCAGTAGGAGACATCGATTAGATAAGATAATAACCAATCTAATCTTTGCAAGAGAATTTCGTTGAGCTTTTCCTTGTGCCATCACTTTTTTTTAGTTCCATTTTATATACCCATTTCTTGGGTATTCTTTTCTCTCTCCTAATGGCAGATACCCACGACTGGACTTAAGCTTCTATTAGAGAAAAATAAACTGACGGGACCCAATTATAAAGACTGGCTGAGGAATATAAAAATTGCCCTTGCATATGATAATGTTGCATATGTCCTCACTGCCCCAGCCCCTTCCGTCCCTGGCCCGGAATCCTCTGTTGTGGATAAGGAGATCCGCAAGATATAGGATATTGATTGTGTCACAGCCAAATGCCTCACGTTAGCTTCGATGGATAATGTACATCAGAAGCAGCATGAGAAGATGAATGTTCAATCCATCTTTCTCCATACAAAGGAATTGTATGGGGAGAAATCTCATACCCTGCGCTACGAGGCATCTAGAAAGTTGTTTCAGATGAGAATGGCTGCTGGCACATCGGTAGGTGATCATGTCTTGAAGATGATAGCTCTTATTGAAGAACTTGAGGGCTT
Source organism: Agapanthus africanus (assembly GCA_030015575.1). Taxonomy (NCBI): domain Eukaryota; kingdom Viridiplantae; phylum Streptophyta; class Magnoliopsida; order Asparagales; family Amaryllidaceae; genus Agapanthus; species Agapanthus africanus. Next base: position 113,906,293 of record CM057340.1, on the reverse strand, counting down.
GGGATGGACCATGGAGAACGAGCAGTATGTTGATATTGTTCTGCAGTCTCTCCCCCTGCCTTTGCTCAGTTTATTATGAACTTTAATATGCATAGCATGGAGAAGTCACTTCCTGAACTTCTCAATATGTTGAGAAGTGCAGAGGGCATGCTCAAAGTGAAGACTCCCTCTCTGATTGTTGGGCAATCTTCCTCTTCCATCCCAAAAGCCAAGGCTAAGGGAAGGAATAAGAAGAAACCCACCAAACCAAGAGGTCGAATCAAAAAGGCAAAAGGAAGAGACAAATCTAGGGCTAAGGAGTCGGGAAAAGGATAATGTTTCTACTGCCACAAGTCGGGACACTGGAAGCAAAATTGTGTTGAGTATCTTGCTGATCTCAAGAAGAAGAAGTATGGTGATGCTTCCGCTTCAGGTGTGTTCGTGACTGAAAACTGTTTTTCTATAAACTCTGCTTCCTGGGTATTGGATACCGGTTCGGGTTCTCACATCTGCAATTGTATGTAGGGATTGAGAAGTAGCAAATTTTTTAAGACTGGTGATCACACTCTCCGGGTTGGAAATGGTTCCAATGTACATGCAGTATCAGTGCGAGAGTATCACCTGGGGTTGCCATCGGGATGTATATTGGTTTTGAACCCGTGTTATTATTTATCTAGCATGCTGTGTAATATAATATTTGTTTCTTTGTTAGACAATGAAGGATATCATTTTGTATTGCAGAATAATGTTATGAACATTAACCTGAATCAAAAGTTGATTGGGTATGGTACACTAAATAACGGGATATACGTTCTAAATCAACACACAGTTTTCAACATACAACACACTAATAAAAGAAAATTTTCAGATATAAATGAAGCTTTTTTTTGGCATTGTAGACTTGGTCATATTAACGAAACAAGACTAAACAAGCTACATAAAGATGGATATTTAAATCCCTTTGAATATAAATCTTATACGACTTGTCAGTCTTGTATCAAGGATAAAATGACCAAAACTCCGTTTAGTGGACACGGAGAGAGAGCTACTGAACTCTTAGGCCGTATACATAGTGATGTATGCGGACCAATGTCTACACAAGCTAGAGGCAATTTTTCTTACTTCATAACTTTTACTGATGATTTCTCAAGATTCGGACACGTGTTTTTATTGAAGCATAAGTCAGAAGCTTTCGAGAAATCCAAAGAGTATAAACTTGAAGTAGAAAAACAAACCGGTTTGAGCATCAAGAAACTTCGATCGGATCAAGGTGGAGAGTACTTGAACACAGAGTTTTCGGACTTCCTAAAAGAGAATGGGATTCTCACTCAGCTCACTCCCCCTTACACACCACAGCACAACGGTGTGTCAGAGCGACGGAATCGTACCATATTAGATATAGTGTATTCCATGATGAGTGATGCTGAGTTGCCTCTCTCCTTTTTGGGGCATGCATTAGAGACTGCAGCATATCTATTGAACAGGGTTCCTGCCAAAACCGTGTCTACCACTCCATGTGAGATATGGTATGGGAAGAGACTATCTCTTAAGCGAGTTAGGATATGGGGTTGTCATGATTTTTGTGAAAAAGCAGAATCCAGACAAACTCGAGACACGGTCAGTCATGTGTACATTTGTGGGATATCCAAAACATTCGTATGTATATCTTTTCTACCACAAGAAGGAACAAAAGGTGTTTGTTTCTCAGTATGCCACATTTTTTGAAAATGATTTTTTTACAAATAATACTGATGGCAATGCGGTAGAACTAGAAGAAGTTCTAGAAACACAAGTTACCAATGACGATTTGTTCGAACCTAATGTTGCAATAGAATCTTATGAATCTCGGCCACTCCGTAGATCTAGTAGGACATCTCGCCCACCGGAGAGATACTACGGTTTCCTCATTGATGATGACAGAGAAGATTACATCATGGATGATGATGACCCTACTGGTTTTCAGCAAGCTATCACGAGTGGTGACTCTGTGAAGTGGCTGGATGCCATGAGATCTGAAACGGAGTCTATGTACACCAAAAAAGTGTGGACTTTGGAAGTTGTACCCTCTGGAGTAAAACCTGTAGAGTGCAAATGGATCTTTAAGAGAAAGATCGGTGTAGATGGACAGGTAGAGACCTATAAGGCAAGGCTTGTAACGAAAGGATTTCGTCAAAGACTGGGACTGGACTATGACGAAACTTTCTCTCCTGTAGCCATGCTTAAATCCATTCAGATCCTACTTGCATTGCTGCTCACTACGACTATGAAATCTGGCAGATGGACATTAAAACTGCATTTCTAAATGGTGATTTAGAAGAGTGCATTTATATGGATCAGCCAGAAGGCTTCGTTGATAGTGGGAGCAGCGAGAAAGTATGTAGGTTGCTTAAATCTATCTATGGATTAAACCAGGCATCACGGAGTTGGAACATCTGCTTTGATGATGCAATCAAAAAGTTTGATTTTGTCAAAAAATCCAGATGAACCTTGTATTTATAAGTAGATTGTAGAGAGTACTGTCACATTCCTCGTATTGTACGTGGATGACATTCTCTTGATAGGAAACGACATTCTTATGCTACAATCCGTCAAACTATTCTTATCACAAAGGTTCTCCATGGAGGGCCTGGGTGATAAGGATGTCAGCAAATCTATCTAACGGTGAGTATTTACCCTCAGTGGAGGGGCGGTTTATTGGAAAAGTTCCAAACAGGATACCGTTGCAGACTCAACAATGGAAGCTGAATATATTGCTGCAAAATGCTGCAGCAAAGGAAGCCGTTTGGATGTCGAACTAGGAGTAATTCCCACCATTATTGATCCAATACCATTGTATTGTAATAATAATGGGGCTATAGCATTGGCCAAAGAGCCCAGGTCCCATCAACGATCCAGACACATCCTGAGGCAATATCATTTGATCCGGGAGATAGTTGATCTCCGCGAAGTCGTGATTAGGAGAGTAGATACAGAGAATAACACCGCGGATCCACTCACTAAGGTCCTCTCACAGCCGCAGCATGAGCGACTTTTTGAGATGTTGGGTATGAGATATGCCAATAAGTGGCCTTAGTGCAAGTGGGAGATTGTTGGATATATGTATGCCCTAAAGGCTATTATTTGATATTGGATTCTTAGTTATGTATATATATGCAGAGGACTTTCTCGCTCGACATGATAGTATGCTATATGGTTACTCTTTATCTTAACATGTTCACTTTATTGTGTATACTATTCATTTGGTACATGTTGATAAAGCCCTTAGGATATCCGCTTGACTATCATGATTATGATGCAGATCATACTAGTAGGACATGACTGGTCTATAAGCGTATCCTTAAATGCTCCTAGTCGTGGGTGTATCGAGATGGGGCATCGATATTCCAGAGTAGACTAGCATATACGTTTCCTGACCCATTTGATGAGCGATGGATGATCCCATATCCATTGGTGTTTGACATCAAAGATTGTATACGGGTGCTCAGTGGAGACTGGGTATACTGAGCGGACTCGCCGAAAACTCCTATATGGTATTATATCTATCGTTGGATAGCAGTTCTCAGGTGACGCTTGTACAAGTTAGTCTGCAGACCCAAGATCGTCATAATGCCTTGTGTGTTCTCCCACTGTGTTTTGATTTCCACCCTACCACGGCTCTACTGAGTCGTGCAAACAGGTGGTTTTGGGTACAGTCCCGAGACACATGGAGGCAATGAGCGATAGTAGGGGTTTCGTCTCTCCCGGTATTAGGGGTTGATGTTGTGCTATGCGCGATTGGCTATAACTGAAAGTCCCTGGCCATGGCTGATGAGATTTACTGATAAATGTTATCAGTAGTTTCTCAATCTGTTATAGGCCACACATCGGCATGTCTTATTGAGTTATTGGGGTCGACGATACCATCCCTAGACTTGATATGCAACATATCTGACGAAGAGACCGGACTGTACGGTAAGTGTTGTTGGTTGGCTCTACGGGAGTTTGGACAAGTTCGCTTGTTGATCTTCTGTTCGCTCAATACCTGAGAGCCGTTAGGTGCAGCTGGTACCGCTGACGGTTTGTCTGATATAATCACTACCTACTGCTAGCGTATTGACGAGTCTTAGAGTCCCACAAAGGGGTTTTCGAGCTCAGCCGAAACGATGTGGGGCGCATATGGAGATATGTGCGAGAGCTTGATTAAATACGAGTATATGATACCGTATTTTCATCTGGCGTTTTCTATTGGTCGGGTTGTATGTGATATGACTGGATTATTAAATCAAGTGTTGATTTAATATAATGTGACCATTAGCTCATTGTTAAATCCTTTCTTTATTTGTATGCATGTATGTATGTATGTATGTATGTATGTTTATATTGATATGTATGCACACATGCATGTATACATGTGTCATGGTTGATGATACATTGGAGATGGTTATGCTAGACTCACATGGAAACATTTGTGATATTTTAATTATTGAGTTAATGGAAATTAGGAATTAATCCATGGTTGATATTTTGTTTCTACACACTTCTTATAAATATTTTTGTAACCATAGTTTCATTTCTAATCCTCTACTAACTCAACTACTAAAAATATCTAGATATTTTCATGTCTTGGTTAAGAGTGAGTGTGACTCTCTCATTTTCTCATAATTATTCTTGTGCTTATCTTTTCTTGAGCTCAAGCTAAGCCATTTCCATCTCCTTCTTCCTCCAAGCTCTCTACCATTTTCTAGTGAGTAAAGAGAAAGAAAAAGAAAGGTTTTTTAGTGAGATTAATACCCACTTCATCAATCTATACTAGTCTAGCCCACTTGTATAAGTTGTTTGCATCACTTCCACTTAGGTCAAGTGAAGCAAGGAGCTTGAGTAAAGGAACTCCGTGATGGATCATCGTGGACTTCGAAGGCTTCAAGCCGACGGGTTCAAACTTCGAGTGGAACTAAGGAGTCAAGGACATCTACACAGAGCTAAAGATAAGGAGGAGAGGTCTACAAAGGTTGTATTTCTTTTCTCTTAGTGTTAGACACTTACTAGTTGTTAGCTTTACGCCTAATCCTCTAGTTCGATTCTAGGTTTGGGTTGGTTAGCACCCTAGATTTTTAAAAGTTGCATACTTGATGCTTGTTAAAACCTAGTGAGGGTGCTAAGCAAACCCCAGCATTCCGTTTAAAAGATTCTTATGTCATCTTAGACACGTCAAATAGAGGATTATAACCCATTTGGAAACCCCTTTATTTGCATCTATATGTGAAAATAGTATTCAGGTACTATCCCATGGATCAGTCTGTTCGGCTACTAAATAGCATAATCTACAACAGCGCATCTCGACGGATCGAGCAAACATCAATATATGAGTGTCCAGCATCGACACTCAAAATCTCACGAGTGTCCATCATCGGCACTCAAATCATCATAAATCCAGTGTCTGTTGGCTATAGTGCCCTCAAGGCAATTATCATAGTCGCGGACTTGTGATTGTGATGATTGAGGCAGGACCTATACCGATAAAACAGTCTTACTCAAGATGATAATATGCTATCTGGTTTGTCTTTATCATCATGTACATGTTGATAGAGCCCTTAGGATTCTTGCTTGACTGCCAGCATTATGATGGCGATCATATATGTGGGAGCTGGGGTCAATAAGCACATCCTTAAATGTCCCTAGTCATAGGAGTATCGAGACCGGGTATCGATACTCCAGTGTAGACTGGTGTATACTGATCGAGACCCCGACAAGGGGCGGTGGCCAGGTATCACAAGCCATTGGTGTTAGTTTGTTCACCTAAGATAGTATACAGGTGCTCATTGGGTTATGGGTACACTGGACGGACTCACCGGGAACCTGCTAGTTGGTATTATACCTATTGTCAGATAGCAGTTCTCAGGTGACATGTGTACAGGTTAGTCTGTCGACCTGAGATCGTCATTTGTCTCGTGTGAGTTCCCACTGTGGTTTGATTACTACCTTACCACGGCTCAAAGGAGTCGTGCAAACAGGTTTTAGTTGGGTACAGTCCCGAGCCACATGGAGGCAGTGATCGGATCGTCGGGGATTCGTCTCTCCCGGTATTGGGGGTTGATGTCGCGTTGTGTATGGATGGCCATCACCATAAATCCGTGGCCACGGTGGACGAGAACTACCGATCCAGGATCGATAGTTTCTCAGGTGGTGATGGGTTTCATACCGACACTAAATATCGCGTTGTTGGGGGTCTGACTTTATCCACCCCCCTAGACTCGATATGCGATACTCTTAGACGAACAGACCGAACTGTACGGATATTGTCACTGTCAGGCTCAGTAGGGGTTCAGGATGAGTTTGCTCGTCGGCCTCCCTTTCGCTCAATACCTGGGTAGCCATTACGTACAGCTGGTGCCGCTGACGTGCTTGTGGTTAAACCCACTGCCAGCGTATTGATGAGTCTTTAGAGTCCCACACAGAGGGTTTTCACGGTTCAGGCAATATGGTGTATATGGCGTATGTTGATACATACAGGTGTCCGATTAAATATGTGCACATGCTGCGCAGACTTTAATCGGACGGTTGATAATACTAGCGACTTAGGATTAAGCCGAATTATTAAATCGGGTTTTGATTTAATAATTTATATATGTATTTGTATATACGTATTCTAGTATTATTGTTCACTATTCGTTTTCTCTCTCGGCTATTCGTATTTTGGTACGAATACGCGTATATATATTTCGATATATGTACCGGGAAGTATTCCGTATTTTATACGGAATAGCTTCTAGAAGATGCCACCTCATTTAAATGATTTTCCATTTATGGAAATTCATTTATTTTTATTAATGAGGTGGAAAAGGTGATGTGATTTGTGGCATGGGTTTGTGCATGTAGCATGGTATGGTCTCATTTGTTTAATGCAAAATATTAGAAAAAGAAAATGACATATTTTTGTGTGGAGGAGAGGGGGGGCCGGCCATATTTTTTAGGGGGGGAGGCTCATTTCATTTGATTGATGATTGCATTACTCTCTCTCTCTCATTCACACAAAAGGAGTTAGCCATTTTTCTTCCTCATGCCAAGTTTTTCATCACCTCCTTCGTCTTCTTCTTGAGTTGCTCCATGGAGCATATGGATGAGAGAAAAATTATAGTGACATTTTCATACACCCCCACTCTCCATCGCTAGCGAATTTGGAGCGTCGGTTACCTCGTTCGACGAGGTTGGAGCTTGCGCCGTTTCCCTCGGGTGGATCATCGGAGATGGAGGAAGACCGGCAACCAAACATCATCAAAGGATCACTAGGAGCTTGGAATGAAGACCGAAGGACACGGATCAACTTGGTATAACGTTTCTAACTCTTAGTTAGTTTGCTAGTTTAGGGTTTAAGGTAGATCCGGGATTCGGGTAGCGGTAGCGCCGGTTTAGAAAATTTTTGTTCCGCATTTTGGCCACGTTTCCACGGCCGGGGCGCTGCCGTGACCCAACATGGTATCAGAGCCACCCTTTAAACCCCTTACTAGCATGTTTAGACGTGCTTAAAAGATTGATCGACCAAAGTTTCCGAAATCATGATTTCATTTTTCAGGTTTCTGCCGATTTTCAAATGTGGTCTAAAAATATTTTCCAGAGGCTTAAAAATCTGTGCGGGCTTTTTTAGGAGTACACAAAAAATTTGGGCTCATGATGCCTCTAAAGAGTCGTGGAACCGTCGCATTTGACCTCTATTTGCGGCGGTTCCGCGGTCATTTAGAAGCAACAGAGCGCCAAATTTTTTCTGTAGCTCGGTTGGATGGAATTGTGATTTTTTAAATATATGTTTTTGGCCCACTTTTCTGTTTGACTGCTGGATCTGCTTTTGGGGCCAATTTGGGAAATTTAGTCGATCGATATTTTAAGTGGGCGTTTAACAGTACTTACATTTCTATCTGCGACCGTGAATGTCATTTGATCGGTAAACTGGTCTAATTGCTATATGTCTTTTAGACGGGTTTGCGAACATGACATTCACGTTGATGTTCTGTGATGTGATGTGATGTTGGTTGGATTGTCGTGGTGGATAGCTGTGGTGCAATGTTAGTACAGTATTATTTCATTTGTACATTTGATATTGCGGGGCGAGCGTCCGACATGTGGACTGCCGTCACTGCCAATTTGTATATTATTCTTTTGGGGCACGACTGGGCTGAGGTCAATGTCACCCTTGTATATTATTTTATTTTCTGTACTAGAATTACCCCGAGGTGGAGTGCACGAATAGCCGGGTTCTAGAGGGCAACTGGTCCGCATCTCAAGGCATTCAGACGGAGGGGGCCTTACTCTAGAATTGGCAGGCTATTCGCCGCACTTGTAGGGGGTATAGGTTGACCCGGGAGGGGTGCTCATGTTACCGGATTCCGTGAAGTGCTTGGTGGCCCATTCACGTTGTTGAAGGGGGCTGCCTCACTTCTGGTTTTGGCGGGTAACTTGCCGCGCTCGTAGGGGTCTAGGTTTCATTGCACAGGCTATCCACACGACAGGGAACGTCGGGTCTCATTTGCGGCTCAAATGAAACCCGGGGCTCCAGATTATCCACCATTCTGTGATGTTGCTTTATATCATGCCTGGGACGAATGTGTTATATATTTATATATATACTAGTAGATGTTGTATATGTTTTGCACCCACGCTAGCCCAATCCCCGCTCTGTCATTAGTTAAGTAACCTAACGGGTGATGACGGGACCCAGTGGCGAATGCGGATGGCATATACGTACATTTTATTTTCGTTCTTTTCTGGTGTGATTAATTGATGGGACTACATTGATTCTTATCAATGCAAGGATAAAACAAACCTATATTTGATATTGTTGGAACCAAGTTTTTAAAAACTGACATTACAGACGTTCTCTTTTGCTTTGCACAGTGGTATTCATTTGGAATATCCTGCACCTCATTCGACGAGGCAAGGGCTGAGATCCCTTCATCGGGAGTGACCACTTGGGTAAAAGTTTGCGTCAACGTAATAACTTCACTATAGTCATTTCCTTTTGCTTTGCATCGTGGTATTCAGTTTGGAATATCCTGCACCCCATTCGACGGGGAAAGAGCCGAGATCCCTTCACCGGGAGTGACCTCTTTAGCAAAAGTTTTCGCTACTATATATTTATAAAACCACTCGGTTCCTTCAACGATATCAAGTTCATTACGTTAAAGGTTTTTCGCCAAAAACCAGCCGTAGCCCTCCGTCACTTCAGATTTGCATTGCTTAGTATTCGTGCTACGTATGTCGTGCTTAGCCGACGCGTAGTGTTCAGTAGCTATGTAGTGCTTTTCTGTTGCATGGATATGCGATTGGTTAGGACAGTCGTACGGTCATTTTGGCTTAGTCAAAGACTCGTGCGGGTGGGTCTAATGCAATCAAGATAGTGACGGGTTGAACTTGACTAGGATCCTTTGATATGTTGGCTCAGTCAAGGTCACTTAGGTCCTAGGGGTAAAAACACACATCGGGAGTTTTCAAACATACAGGAAACTTGCCAGGCTTGCGCATACCTTCTGGAGTGTGGTGACTTGAGTGGCTTCCATCAAGTTATCATGCGATGATAGTTGGATCCCAATTCCCACTGATGAGTAGGACTACTTCTCGGGTAATTCCGACTAATTCTCCTTTTGGGTTTGGAGGAGAATTTGAAGAAACAGTAGGAGCCATCCAGATTAGATAAATTGATTAACCATTCTGATCTAAGTTAGAGTGCACGCTGAGTTTTTCTTCTCTCTCTCTCTCTCTGGCTGCGACTATGACCCGACCTTTGACTAAAACTCATGAAACCAAGTTAACCGAACCTTCTTAAAACACTTTGGCTTTTGGGAATATCTCGATGTCGCATACATCAATGCCACTTCTAAATTACCTTTGCATTTCTCCAGAACACACTGTATTACGAACATCCACTTCCATTGGATAAATCCATCGTATGGTTATATACGAACTCGAAGGAACTTTTTCGAGGATGGATTCTGGTTCTGGAGAGATTGAATAAGAATATTCGGTTGTCTTTTCTCTTTACCTTCTCTCAGGTTGTGAGGGCTCCTAGGATTAGGAGAGGGTACACATATTAAGCTTATTGGATAGTCTTCCTCCAGACCATAGGCAGGTGCCGAACGGTAGGGATGGAAGAAAACCAACAAGCTTAACTGTGGTGTACAGAAGGTAATAAGTAAAGACATATAAAGGGATTAGAATAATGGCAAAGGAAATTGCGACCACCATCATTCACGACAAAGACCGGGTATACCCCTGCCACTCCTACATCCACTTTGCATTTCTCTAGGACACTCCGTATCACTACGGATATCCACTTCCATTGGATAAATCCATCATATGGTTATATACGAACTCGAAGGAACTTTTTCGAGGATGGATTCTGGTTCTGGAGAGATTGGATAGGATTATTCAGATGTCTTTTCTCTTTACCTTCTCTTAGGTTGCGAGGGCTCCTAGAATTAGGAGAGTACACCTATTATGCTTATTGGATAGTTTTCTTCCAAACCTTAGGCTTGTGCCGAAGGGTAGGGAAAGAAGAAAACCAGTTAGCCTAAAGAAGGTGTACAGAAGGTAATAAGTAAAGACATAATAAAGGGATTGAAGTGAGGACAGGTATAGTATATGATTACTGTCGTGAATCAGGACAGTGGAAGAGGCATTACTAGGAATACCAGCAAACCCCTTCGAAACATTTTCATATTTCAGTTTCACTGTGCGATGTTAATTGATAACTGTTTTTCCAGTTGGAATCTAACTCTAGGGTATGTATCAGTTTCTCACATCTGCATGTTATTACAGATGGTGAGTGGGAGTAAGATATTGGGAATTGGGTGATTAGATCCTCATTATATCGGAATTCGTTGTAATTGGTGATATTTGAGGAAATCATCTGGTTTTTGCCAGATGGCAAATATATGGTTTTGAATATCCGTTGTTATGCACCAATTTCAAACTGATATATCTATAAGTTTATTTTATAAAGTGAGATATAACTTTTTGATATTATGTCTGTGACATTTACCTATATCAGTTGGTGATTAGGTAAGGTGCATTTAACAGCGGTGTAATTCTTCTTAACCATAGTATAGTTTTTCAACCTATGACGCACAGGGTTTGAGTTATTGAACTCAGGGGACTTGTACAAAGTATTGTATGTTGTCCAGTGTCCATCAGGACAATGGGGTTGGTACTCGTACTATATTCTTTTTACTTGTGACGTCTTCAGTTCTGGACAAGTATTTCATAGAAATGCAAAGTTCAGATATTGAGAAGTTATAGGTATAAGAATAAAGTAGAGAACCATTTGTTGGAAGTATCAAGATTCTTCGAGGGATTCGAAGATGTAGATACTTGTGTTTGGTATTCCGTTAATAGTAATGGTTTTGAGAACTTGCTTCTCTTTCGGGTTACTCATATATGGATGTACTCCTAGATGAGTAATGCTGAGTGGCCTTTTTTCCATTTGATTGATATGCACTGGAGACAGCTGCATGTTTTGAATCTGGTTCCAATTAAATTAGTGCTTTTGTTTCTATATCATATATATATAGAATCAATTTATATCTTGACGATGTTAAAGTATAGGGAGTTGTCCGGCTGATGCTTAAAACCAGAATCCGGATAAACTCAAGGCACGTTTCAGTAATGGTAGTTTGTGGGTTATCCCGGGCTTTGACGAGGGTTAACTTTCTACCATCAGGAAGATCAATATTTATATTGTTCTTGACTCGCCACAGTTTTAGTAAAATGATTTTTTTTCAGAAAAACAAAAGTGGGAGTATGGTAGAACTGGAAGTGATTCCAGAACCACAAACGATCACTGAAGATTTAATAGAACCTAAGGATTCAATTAGTTTCGACATTCCATTAGCCACTCCGCAGATTTGGTGGGTAACCTCAGGCACCCGAGAGGTACTTCGGTCTTCTTAAAGACGGTGACAGGGAGGTTCTTGTTTACCCAGACTTGCCATTGCTGCTGTTCTAAACTATAAGACCCGGCAAGAGGATGACTATAGCGTCGTTCTAAACTAGCTTTAGAAGTGTACGTATATATGACTCTGCCAGAGGGTTGTTGTAGTCAGTGAGAGCAGCGGAAGCATAGTAAGCAAGTAGCTTATGTCTATTTATAGACTAAAGCAGGTATAGCGGAAATAGATCATCTATTTCTGATGTGATAGTCATAGGCTTTGACTTTATCAGAATAGAAGATGGATCTGCTAAGAAGGTAGTAGAGAGTGATGTCCAGGTATTAGGATGACATGCACCTTATAGGAAGAGATATTCCTATACTACGATCGGTTATATTATGGTTGTCACACAGTTGCTTCTCTACATATGATATGGATATAATATCAGGTTTTCTGGTTACTAGATCTATGGTTTTAGATCTGGATTTGGGAAGTATCCCAATTTGGGTAATTTGACATTATTCTAAAGATATTTTAGAATATATGACTCCTGGCATGGTGGTGTACCTGCAGGTGATGGAGTCACCCTCTCTAAAGGTGTCTTACAGACTAACGGGGAGAGGGATCTGCATGATTGGCATATCACTTGCTTAGGCAATTGAGTTAATCATGAAATGTCAAGTGTCACACCAAATATTGCTTTTTGCACTAGATGCAATAAGCAGATATATTAATCCAATCCTGGAGAATCATTGGGAAGCAGTTATTGAACATAAATGAATGTTCTAGGGATATGATGACGGCAGCCTCTTTCGGGAGACGGTTATCATTCCAGGCTTCCAAAGTGACCTGGATGACAGAGTGACTGTCAGAGTTACAGTTTTTCCCTCTTTTGAGGGACAGTATGTTGGACAGGTGGTCCAAGCGGATACTGAGGAAAGGCATGGCGCAAGATACTGATTAAATTCAGTGGACGATATAGTCTAAGTAGTTTGCTGGATTTGGAGTTCATTTGTGAACTGGGTCCTATCAAATATCCAGAAAAATTCTAGGACAGGTATTGCTCATTTCAGGAGATAATTTTCTCCGCGAAGTTAGGATACAGAGAGATACAGAACGAAACATTGGAGTGGATCCACTCACTGAGGCTATTTCTCGAACGCAATCATTTTCGCAAACGCGATTTGCGAAACTGATTAGTAAAAAGTTGGGTGTTCGGTATCACACGGGCTGTGAGTATGCGACATCGCAATAATTGGCCTTAAGTGCAAGTGGGAGATTGTTGGCTATAGTGCCCTCAAGGCAATTATCATAGTCGCGGACTTGTGATTGTGATGATTGAGGCAGGACCTATACCGATAAAATAGTCTTACTCAAGATGATAGTATGCTATCTGGTTTGTCTTTATCATCATGTATATATTGATAGAGCCTTTAGGATTCTTGCTTGACTGCCAGTATTATGATGGCGATCATATATGTGGGAGCTGGGGTCTATAAGTATATCCTTAAATGTCCCTAGTCGTAGGAGTATCGAGACCGGGCATCGATACTCCAGTGTAGACTGGTGTATACTGATCGAGACCCCGACAAGGGACGGTAGCCAGGTCTCACAAGCCATTTGTCTTAGTTTGTTCACCTAAGATAGTATACAGGTGCTCATTGGGTTATGGGTACACTGGATGGACTCGCCGGGAACCTGCTAGTTGGTATTATACCTATTGTCAGATAGCAGTTCCCAGGTGACATGTGTACAGGTTAGTCTGTCGACCTGAGATCGTCATTTGTCTCGTGTGAGTTCCCACTGTGGTTTGATTACTTCCCTACCACGGCTCAAAGTAGTCGTGCAAACAGGTTTTAGTTGGGTACAGTCCCGAGCCACATAAAGGCAGTGATCGGATCGTCGGGGATTCGTCTCTTCCGGTATTGGGGGTTGATGTCGCGTTGTGTACAGATGGCCATCACCATAAATCCGTGGCCACGGTGGACGAGAACTACCGATCCAGGATCGATAGTTTCTCGGGTGGTGATGGGTTTCATACCGACACTAAATATCGTATTGTTGGGGGGTCTGACTTTATCCACCCCCTAGACTCGATATGCGATACTCTTAGACGAACAGACCGGACTGTACGGATATTGTCACTGTCAGGCTCAGTAGGGGTTCAGGATGAGTTTGCTCGTCGGCCTCTCTTTCGCTCAATACCTGGGTAGCCGTTACGTACAGCTGGTGCCGCTGACGTGCTTGTGGTTAAACCCACTGCCCGCATATTGACGAGTTTTAGAGTCCCACACAGAGGGTTTTCACGGTTCAGGCGATATGGTGTATATGGCGTATGTTGATACATACAGGTGTCCGATTAAATATGTGCACATGCTGCGCAGACTTTAATCGGACGGTTGATAATACTAGCGGCTTAGGAATAAGACGGATTATTAAATTGGGTTTTGATTTAATAATTTATATATGTATTTGTATATACGTATTCTAGTATTATTGTTCACTATTCGTTTTCTCTCTCGGCTATTCGTATTTTGGTACGAATACGCGTATATGTATTTCGATACATGTACCGGGAAGGATTCTGTATTTTATACGGAATAGCTTCTAGAAGATGCCACCTCATTTATATAATTTTCCATTTATGGAAATTCATTTGTTTTTATTAATGAAGTGGAAAAGGTATTGTGATTTGTGGCATGGGTTTGCGCATGTAGCATGGTATGGTCTCATTTGTTTAATGCAAAATGTTGGGGAAAAAATGACATATTTTTGTATGGAGGAGAGAGGGGGGCCGGCCATATTTTTGGGGGGGGTCATTTCATTTGATTGATGATTACATTACTCTCTCTCTCTCTCATTCACACAAAAGGAGTTAGCCATTTTTCTTCCTCATGCCAAGTTTTTCATCACCTCCTTCATCTTCTTCTTGAGTTGCTCCATGGAGCATATGGATGAGAGAAAAATTATAGTGACATTTTCATACACCCCCACTCTCCATCGCTAGCGACTTTGGAGCGTCGGTTACCTCGTTCGACGAGATTGGAGCTTGCGCCGTTTCCCTCGGGTGGATCATCGGAGATGGAGGAAGACCGGCAACCAAACATCATCAAAGGATCACTAGGAGCTTGGAATGAAGACCGAAGGACACGGATCAACTCGGTGTAACGTTTCTAACTCTTAGTTAGTTTGCTAGTTTAGGGTTTAAGGTAGATCCAGGATTCGGGTAGCGGTAGCGCCGGTTTAGAAAATTTTTATTCCGCATTTTGGCCGCGTTTCCACGGCCGGGGCGCTGCCGTGACCCAACAGTGTCTATCACCAACACGTAAATCCAGATATCATAGGCACGGTCTCGTCAGACCGGTCCTTTCCCGATATCACTAGCCTCGGTCGGTATCTCCCGGATATCCGCCGTGCTCTGATACTCTCTCCGGTATCGATCCACCTCGCTAGGCTCCCAGTACCTCCCTACGGACTTCCTGCCCCTCGATGTCGTACCGGGTCCACCATGTACCCGTAATTGATTAATCCCTCCCTCGATTCAGATATCTCATCATGAAAACCAAAACCCATGGTGGACGCCAAATCATCATATCACGAGAAAACCGCATTTAAAAACATTCACAAGTTTTATAAATCCCACTGCGGCTTCTTAAATCCATAGAAAACAACAATTTCCGAAGAACACATATATAATCTGTCTCAAGTTCATAAAAACATAACGCATATATCATCTTTTCCATATTGGCACAATCATATACGAATATCCATATCAATGGTACTCATTTATTAAAATCATTATAGGTATCATCACATCTATCATGGATATCTAGAACACGAGTAAACATGGCAGTCCGACTGTGTCATGGCAGTACTAATGATATGTAGTGTAGCATATGTGTCTGTGCTTGTGTCACGTGGCA
This sequence comes from Agapanthus africanus, assembly GCA_030015575.1. Taxonomy (NCBI): domain Eukaryota; kingdom Viridiplantae; phylum Streptophyta; class Magnoliopsida; order Asparagales; family Amaryllidaceae; genus Agapanthus; species Agapanthus africanus. The sequence goes on along the minus strand of CM057340.1, from coordinate 113,890,497 downwards.
ATCATTAGTATTTATGCAAGTGTTCTATCAGTGTATTCATATAAGCATGGTATCATAAACTAACTGTACGAAGTATAAATACGAATAATATAACGCAACGTAACAATAATCAATCTATGCGCGAATGTATAACGAATCGAATAATAGTAATGTAAAAAAGCGTTGTAATAGATAATTACTTATGAGCTATACAATTATAGTTGAAAATAGAACGAAACATTGTTTTGGAAATAAGGAGGTTACAGCGTTTTTGAAATAGATATTCATTTAAAATTTATAGTACATCCTTAACATTACCATTTAAAAGTAGGAAATGGATCGTTGGTTTTTAAAAAAGTATAGCTCAACAATCATAACAATATCCCAATCGGGATTTATCAAGATTTGGCGAGTCAAATACATATCGGCTGTATCCGGCAATCTATCTTCATCATAGCAATATCCCAATCGATATCATACGGATCTATAGCCGCGTACGCATATCACAATAATTATATATAAATATAGATCCACGCACATAAATATAGCCTACTAGATACAAACTATATACTAACTTTGTTATAGACTAAGTTATTTAACATAAAATTATAGCCTAGGTATATAGTATAAGTATTCTAGTTAATTGGTTGCGAGAGTGCTATACGCCATCCACCCGACTTTCCCCGTAAATATAAATCTACTCACCTAAATGCCTCGTATTTTTCGAAGCCAATGGATGCCTGCCCTTCTTCATCGTCTCGGAAGTTCCCGCGATCGTACCTACAATCGAAATCATACAAAATTGCGTAAAAACCTATATGAAAACCGATACGAAGAGTGAAGCGCACATAGGTTAGAAACTATGGTCAACGCGTGCTAAAACGACAAAATACCCCCCGACGTCGACGTACAAACGTCGAACGACCGAGTCAAAACATAGAAATCCAAAATCCAAGTTTCAAATTTTGCAAAATATTGCTAAAATCAAGTCAAAATGCTCCCAGATTTTTACTCAGATGATCTGAGACTAATTAGCATATTAAATAGGTTTAGTTATCAAGTGAGTGAGCTACAGAACAAACCCATACCCTAACTCGACAACCTGGGCCGCAATTTGCGGCCCAGGTAATTAAATTTGCGGTTTTGCTTGGGAGATTTTGGTTCGGGCTTCTACAGTGGACTTTTACTGGTCCAAATATCTCACAATATCCTCTAAATATTTTTCAGAGAACCCAAATTGCTCCAAATTCCAATCAAACATCAAAACTCAATGAAAATCTTGTTCTAAAACATCAAAACTCATTTGAACCAATGATACTTCCACTAAAACACCCTCACCTATCACTAATAACGTTGTAATCATTCACTAACCCTCTACTACACCACCACTACAAGTTGTATCCATAAAAACTCACTTTTGAAAAACTCAAGACTAAGAAACATGCACATGAGCTCTAATCTAGCGTGTGAAGACAAGTGTTATGAAAACATAGTTTAAAAAGAGCATTTTACCGCTAGATGGGGATGAAGGAAAGTTCCAAGCTTGGAAGATGGCCTTAAAGTGGAGACTTGATCACTACACCATGTTTAAGATGAGGATATGAGCATTTTTTGTGAAAGTTTTAAGGTATTTGAAAGAGGTTTTGTGATTGTAGATTGATGGTGGAAGAGTATGAGAAGGAGAAGATGATGATGAAGAAGAGAAGAAAGAATGACATGAAGAAATGAGATGGGTGAGGCAACCATAACCCCCCCCCCCCCTCTCTCTCTTTCTCTCGCCCATACTTCATTTTAAAATGCCGTCCATACTCCCATGTCACCATCTCTTTCTCTCATTTTCTTTTTCTTTTGAAAATTATAAAACCAACATTTAAAACACAAATGAAATGTTAACATGTCATGGCAACTTAAATATGGTTTAACAAAATAAAACTTGGTTTAGTGTAGTAACTAGTAAAACACTAATTAATTTTAACATTAAACTTGTATGAATATAATTATATGCTAATTTATGAAAAGCTCACTTAAATAAATATTTTCATAAATAATATTTCATTTTAAATTCCAATTATTTTCCAAAAATAGAGGTATATAATTATACCAATCTACGAAAACTCAAATCCATCCCTGGTATATATCCATAAAATCCAAAATATTATTATTTAATTTCCAAAATAATATTTGTTGTTCTTCTGAAATGTTACATTTCGGGGTATGTATCTTAGATAGGTTACATTTGCATGTCTATTTTTAGTATTGCATTATGTTTCCCTTCCTTTTTCTTTTCTTTTGCAATTTTCGTTTTCGTTTTTTGCATGTTTAATTCCGCATTGCTTCATGTTTACTTTCCTTGCATTGCATAAATATAGAAAACCCATAAAAACTAAAAACAAAAACATAAAACATAAGAATTGAAAAAAATTCGAAAATATAAAAACTTGTTTTCTAGTCAAGTTGGCTAGTGGGGTAAATTTAGATTCGAAATCCGACGATTTAGCTTGAAAAGTTACGAATAATTGAAATCTAGGATTTGAAACGAATACCTGAAAGATAACCCTTCTTGAAGTTTAACTATAACAAATATACGCCTTTTATTTACACCTACACTGTTGGATATAGTGCCCTCAGAGTCAATTATTGGATCACGGGCACGTGATTGCAATGATTGAGGGAGGACCTATGCCGGTAGGACAGTCTTACTCGAGATGATAGTATGCTATCTGGTTTATCTTTATCATCGTGTACTGCTTTAGGTGACCTGACATGTCGCTATTACACATTGATAGAGCCCCTAGGATTCTTGCTTGACTGCCAGCAGTATGAGGGCGATCATATACGTGGGAGCTGGTAGTCTATAAGCACATCCTTAAAAGGTCCCTAGTCGTGGGAGTTTCGAGACAGGGCATCGATACTCCAGAGTAGACTAGTGTATACAGTCGAGACCCCGACGAGGGGCGGTGGCCGGTCTCACAAGCCACTGGTGTCAGTTGGTTCACCTAAGATGTATACAAGTGCTCATTGGGTTATGAGTACACCGGACAGGACTCGCCGGGAACCTGCTAGTTGGGATTATACCAGACGTCAGATAGCAGTTCCCTGGTGACATGTGTACAGGTTAGTTCATCGACCTGAGGATCGTCATTTGTCTCGTGTGAGTTCCCACAGTACTTTGATTACTACCCTACCACGCTCAAAGAAGACGTGCAAACAGGTTTTAGTTGGGTACAGTCCCGAGCCACATGAAGACAGTGAGCGGATCTTCAGGGGTTTGTCTCTCCCGGTATTGGGGGTGAGGTCGCGCTGTGTCTAGGAGAGCCATTACACGAAGTCCTTGGCTAAGGCAGGAGATTTACTGGTAGGTATTCCAGTAGTATCTCAGGGTGTTCTGGGCTACACTCTGACACGACTTGTACCGCTTTTGGGGGTCTGACTTTTACCAACCCCCTAGGCCCACCATGCGATGCTCATAGACGAACGGACTGGACTGTACGGATATTGTCACTGACAGGCTCAGTAGGGTGTCAGGATGAGTTCGCTCATCGACGTCCCTTTTGGTCAATAGCTGGTAGCCCGTCATGTATGGCTTATACCTCTGACGTGCTAGTGGTTAAATCCACAGCCATAGTATTGACGAGTCTTTAGAGTACCCCACATTCAGTTGCTCAAGTTTTCGGGTGAAACGCTGTAGAGGCCGTTTAGAGATATGGCAGGGTTCGATCAGATACGTGCGGTATTGCACGGATCATGATCGGACGGTTAATACTAGCGGGCTTTGGTTTAAGCCGGATCCTAGTATTGCACAGTGTAGATTTTGTCTCATTGCATTCTTATTTCGGTCGGAATACAAATGCGGGTATGTATATACAGTAGCGGGGTTTTCCTGTAATTTATTACGGGATCAGTTTTTTGGAGTTGCCAGTTTGCTTTCCGTTTCGGCCATTTTCCTTTACATCTTTCATTGGCCGAAGATTGGTGGAGGAGGGCTTATTTGTATTTATGCAAATTAGCTATTTGGAGGGTTGTCTTTGCATACTTTTGTTTCATGATGGTTTCATGATGGAGCACCATCCCTTGACCTTCCATGCTTCATGATTGCTTGACTTTCTTTTTCATCATGGTTTACTTTTGGAGTCATCATACTTGATGATGATGTTTGGTGATGATGGTAGGTCATGGTTGTTTATGAGTGTGGTTGTGGTTATGATCATTTCTTTTGATCATAACCCTTTTCTCTCACTTGCCTTATTGGTCTCACTATCTTTTTGATAAAAACTCTCTCCCTCTCATTCTCATATGAAGGAGGCCGGCCATTTTTTGGGCTGCCCATTTTTTTGCTGTGGGGATTTTTAGCTCTCTTGATGGTTGAAAAATCCCCAAGTTCATTTACAAAATTCCACATCTCATTCCCTCCACAAAAAGGCAACTCTCTACAACCCCAAATGAGACATAGCTCACTACACGTATTCTACAGCAAACCTTAGGCACGTCGGCTCGCCAACTTCGTGCCCGAGTTGCCTCGGTATAGAGGTGGGAGCCCGTAAAAGAATCCGGCGACATGGTGCCCTTCCGGCGACGAGGTGGAGACCGGAGATTCCGCGGGGAGATCGGGACGACGATGAGTAGACCGGAGGACACGGATCACTCTCTCTACCCTTCCCATCTTGTAGTTAGCTAGGACTAGCTTAATGGCCCGATCCGGGTTGATAGTGCACGGTGGTGCCGGTTCGAAAAGTTAAAGTAAATCACCGCTTCCGCATTCCGGCGTCGGATTGACGGCCGGGGCGCCGCCGTGCACGCGCTGCCTTGGGTCGTCTGAACGCAAGCGGTGGTTGGCTGTTACCTCGTCGTTCGGCTCTTTTGAAAGTCATGCTGGGAGCAATATGGAGAGCACTTCCGGGTCTTCACGAGGCCCTACCGCTCAATGCGCTGGATCATGCCGAAGACAAGGTGCATTCAGTGTACCTGACAGGGCTGATCTCGAAGAAACGGCAGGACAGCCTCATTGACATCCTATATCAAATCTTCCAGCAGACGACGATAGTTGCTGCTTATCGAAGGCCGGGAGGGCTTGCCGAGGATCTCGACACAGAGGAGCGCGAGAGGCTGCGCATAAGAATAATTAGAAAGGCCAGAAGAACTCTGGATGACCTTACTTTTGAATTCCTCAATCCGTGCCCCGGATCTGAGGTTATACCGTTGTAATAATTTGAATATTGTCTCTTATTCATTGCTCTTATGATTGTAAGAATTTTTAGCAATATGAATGGAAACCCCCCCCCCCTTTTTTTTATTTTAGCTTGTCTTATTTCTCGTCCTAAATCTTCTGCCCATGCATAAATAAGTGCGTCTCAAACGCTTGATCAAACGTAAATCGGATGCTCTTTCTGTCATTTTCCTTTTTCTTTTATTGTTAGCAGGCTGTTTTAATAATCATGGTTGACGGATAATAGAGCACGCATCTTGACTTTCTTAAGAAATAGCGATGGCTTAGGCCGCGGGTTCGGATCTGCTGCCTAAGACTTTTCAACTCTATGAGCCGTGAGGGTCTCATAGAGATTCTTCTCCCTACGGATCGAGAGGATCTCGTAGGTGAGTTTTCTCCTTAGGAATCGTGAGGATTCCTAAGTGTGGTTTTCTCTTATAAGTCGTAAGGATCCTATAAGAGAATTTTCCCTCTTACGAGTCGAGAGGATTCGTAAGCGGTTGTTTCCCTCCTTGTCGAAACTCGACTTTGGAGAGTGAGACCCGTGAATAGTATGCAAGAGACCAATTTGGATTGACTTGCAGGGTCCCATTGTTCAGGAAGCAAGTTATTTTTTGTCCCTGCTGCCTGAGGCTTCAACTTGCAAGTTGAGACGAATCGGGAATTTTCTCGCGGAGACGCTGGTTTCTCTGCGAGCCGACGCGAATCAGGAGGCTCTCGTCAAGGATGTTTGTATCCGTGAGTCGAGGAATTTGCTAGGGATTATTTGTTTCCCAAGCGCCAAGGATTATTTGTTTCCTTGGGGTTTGAAACGAGTCGAGAATTTCCCACGGAGGCACTGGTGGCTCTGCGAGTCGACGCGGATCAGGAGACTCTCATCAAGGAGTGTTTGTATCCGTGAGTCGAGGAGTTTGCTAGGGATTATTTGTTTCCCAAGCGCCAAGGATTATCTGTTTCCTTGGGGTTTGAAATGAGTCGAGGATTTCCCACGGAGGCACTGGTGGCTCTGCGAGTCGACGCGGATCAGGAGGCTCTCGTCAAGGAGTGTTTGTATCCGTGAGTCAAGGAGTTTGCTAGGGATTAATTGTTTCCCAAGCGCCAAGGATTATTTGTTTCCTTGGGGTTTGAAACGAGTCGAGGATTTCCCACGGAGGCACTGGTGGCTCTGCGAGTCGATGCGGATCAGGAGGCTCTCGTCAAGGAGTGTTTGTATCCGTGAGTCGAGGAGTTTGCTAGGGATTATTTGTTTCCCAAGCGCCAAGGATTATTTGTTTCCTTGGGGTTTGAAACGAGCCGAGGATTTCCCACGGAGGCGCTGGTGGCTCTGCGAGTCGACGCGGATCAGGAGGCTCTCGTCAAGGAGTGTTTGTATCCGTGAGTCGAGGAGTTTGCTAGGGATTACTTGTTTCCCAAGCGCCAAGGATTATTTGTTTCCTTGGGGTTTGAAACGAGTCGAGGATTTCCCACGGAGGCACTGGTGGCTCTGCGAGTCGACGCGGATCAGGAGGCTCTCGTCAAGGAGTGTTTGTATCCGTGAGTCGAGGAGTTTGCTAGGGATTATTTGTTTCCCAAGCGCCAAGGATTATTTATTTCCTTGGGGTTTGAAACGAGTCGAGGATTTCCCACGGAGGCACTGGTGGTTCTGCGAGTCGACGCGGATCAGGAGGCTCTCGTCAAGGAGTGTTTGTATCCGTGAGTCGGGGAGTTTGCTAGGGATTTTTTGTTTCCCAAGCGCCAAGGATTATTTGTTTCCTTGGGGTTTGAAACGAGTCGAGGATTTCCCACGGAGGCGCTGGTGGCTCTGCGAGTCGACACGGATCAGGAGGCTCTCGTCAAGGAGTGTTTGTATCCGTGAGTCGAGGAGTTTGCTAGGGATTATTTGTTTCCCAAGCGCCAAGGATTATTTGTTTCCTTGGGGTTTGAAACGAGTTGAGGATTTCCCACGGAGGCACTGGTGTCTCTGCGAGTCGACGCGGATCAGGAGGCTCTCGTCAAAGAGTGTTTGTATCCGTGAGTCGAGGAGTTTGCTAGGGATTATTTGTTTCCCAAGCGCCAAGGATTATTTGTTTCCTTGGGGTTTGAAACGAGTCGAGGATTTCCCACGGAGGCGCTGGTGGCTCTGTGAGTCGACACGGATCAGGAGGCTCTCGTCAAGGAGTGTTTGTATCCGTGAGTCGAGGAGTTTGCTAGGGATTATTTGTTTCCCAAGCACCAAGGATTATTTGTTTCCTTGGGGTTTGAAACGAGTCGAGGATTTCCCACGGAGGCGCTGGTGGCTCTGCGAGTCGACGCGGATCAGGAGGCTCTCGTCAAGGAGTGTTTGTATCCGTGAGTCGAGGAGTTTGCTAGGGATTATTTGTTTTCCAAGCGCCAAGGATTATTTGTTTCCTTGGGGTTTGAAACGAGTCGAGACTTTCCCACGGAGGCACTGGTGGCTCTGCGAATCGACGCGGATCAGGAGGCTCTCGTCAAGGAGTGTTTGTATCCGTGAGTCGAGGAGTTTGCTGAAGATACTGGCTTCTTCGGAGTTGGACTGAACCGTCGAGATTTGGCTTCGTCTTCTAGCGGAGCCTGTTGGGAAAGTATGGTTCCCTCTTTGTTTACGCCCTTGGATTGTATACATGGATCGATATGATCTTAACTGTAGGGCCAAAGTTTTATCATCATTTTTTTTATCTCCGCGATGCTTTATCATTTCAGCTTCTATATCGTGAAGGTCGTGATTGCCCAATCATTTCGGCTATTTTTCGCGGTGCCCAATCATTTCGGCTATTTATTTTATTTTTACTCGCTGCTTTTTATTGCGAGTTGCCCAATCATTTCGGCTATTTTGCATGCATACATTTTTACTTGCTGCTTTTTATTGCAAGTTGCCCAATCATTTCGGCTATTCCGTATGCATGTGTGGCCTACTGGCTTTCCGCCGTAAACCTGGAATTAGACACCGATTTCGGCATCAGTATCGCTATAACTGGGATATTGCCAGGAGCGAATCATCATTTGCCTCCGTCGATGACGAACAAAGGTGGCTTAGCGAACAGGGTTAAGGCGCTGTCGACTAAGGCTTTTAACTTCATGAGCCGTAAGGGTCTCACAAAGGTATTTCTTCCTACAAGTCGTGAGGATCTTGTAGGTGTATTTTCTCCTTAGGAATCATGAGGATTCCTAGGTGCATATTCCTCTGTAAGTCGTAAGGATCCTACAGGAGGGTTTTCTCCTTGTAAATCGAGAGGACTTACAAGGGTCGCTCACCATACGAACATATCCCCAGTCACGGATGAGACTTGGTTAGGGAAATGTTTATTCGCGCCCATGGATTGTATACAAGGGTCAGTATTGAGCCACTTGTAGGGCAATATCGGGAGTTGTGGGAGTTGCTTAAGCACAGGTTTAGGTCTCTGTAACTTAAGACTTTCAAATCTTATGAGCCGTGAGGGTCCCATAAGAGAGTTCTCCTCACGAGTCGTGAGGATCTCGCGAGTGTATTTTCTCCCTAGGAATCGTGGGGATCCCTAAGTGTGTTGCTCCCTTGTGAGTCGTAAGGATCTCACGCAGGTGGTTTCTCCTTACAAGGTCGAGAGGACCCTATAAGTGTCCTTTAACGAGGTTGCGCCCTTTCAGGTTTTCACAAACACTCGCCGGTAGTCCTGCTGTTTTTACTCACGGAGCCCTTTCGGGTTTTCATCCGTGCCCATTTTACTTATGGACATACCGTTTTTTTATTCTTTTTATTTTTATATATATATATTTTTTTTACGAGGTCGCGCCCTTTCGGGTTTTCACGAACACTCGCCGGTAGCCCTGCTATTTTTACTCACGGAGCCCTTTCGGGTTTTCATCCGTGCCCTTTTTGCTTATGGACATACCGTTTTTTTTATTTTTATATGTTTTTTTTTATCTTGTCAGCCTAAAGATGCTGCGGTAGTAGCTTAAAGACGTTTCGGTCTGCTATTAGTTTAAGGACATTTCGGTCCGACTTTGAGAAGGTTGGTTACTGCTGATAGAGTTTGAGCTTAGGAAGATAGCAAGCGGACATAGTCGTCGTTGTCTATCATTGACCTAGGCTGTGGCTCATTAAGCGTAGTATCTCTTTAGGAAGCAACCATTTATTGGCCTGAAAGGCCTTTCACCGTGTATGTCCATGAGTAGATAGGCCCCACCCTGGTAGACCTTATCTATGATGTATGGGCCTTCATAGTTTGGCTCGAATTTTCCTCGCTTGGCGCGATTGGGAATCATAGGCCTTTTGACCACTAGCACAAGTTCGCCTTGGCGGAATGTCCTCGGTCGGGTCAATCTTTCATATGAGCGCGTCATCTTTACTTTATAAGCTTCCAGATTTTGCTGTGCGATGAGCCGGGTCTCATCAAGGGCGTCAAGCTCCTCAAGCCGAAGGTGAGCATTTTCTTCGTCCGTTAGCTCGTAGTGGACTGCCACTCATAGATAGGGTAATTCTATCTCGAGAGGGAGTACTGCTTCTGTACCAAATACCAACGCATATGGCGTTGCGTTCGTGGCCGTTTTAAACGTAGTTCGATACGCCCAGAGAGCTTCTTGCAGTCTTTCGTGCCAGTCTTTCTTATTTCGTGACACCGTTTTCTTCATGATCTTCGTCAAGGTCTTGTTGAAGGCTTCAGCTAGACCGTTAGCTCGCGGATTATAAATTGAGGAATATCTCCAGTCTATATTATGCTGTTGCGCGAAGCGACTGATTTTGTGGCTTCTGTAGGCTGGCCCGTTATCGGAGATGATTCGTCTTGGCGTTCCAAACCGATATATGACATGCGTCTTGAAGAAATGGAGGATATTCTCCGTTTTTACTTCCCTCAGCGGTACCGCATCTGCCCACTTAGAGAAGTAGTCAGTCGTCGCTAGGATGAAACAATGTCCTCTAGACGATGCTGGTTCGATGGGGCCGGCTATATCAGTCCCCCACATTTCGAATGGCCATCTAGCCACCGTTGGATGTAGTGGATTCGGATGTTGATAGATGAAGTCCCCATGAATTTGGCATGAATGGCATTGCTTCGCATATTCGAGACAGTCCTGGATCATTGTGGGCCAATAGTAGCCCATCCGTTCGATCTTCAACTTCATCTTTGGGCCCGCTTGGTGAGAACCGTATAGTCCGTCGTGAACCTCCTGGACGACTCTTTTCGCTTCGTCAGGTCCTAAACATCTCAGCCATAGAGAATCAAACGACCTCTTGTACAGAGTATCATTGACAAAGGCGAAAGACAGAGCTCGTTTCATAAGCTGATGTCTTGTGGACGCTTCTTCAGGCATTCGGTGGGACCTAAAGTAGTCTATAAAGACTTCTCTCCAATCCTCAGCCTTTTCCCGGTCTTTTACTTGCATGGTCGTTTGCTCAGTCGCTCCCTTCTCTTCGGATGATTTCGGAGATATTTCTGCTGGGGCAAGCACTTAACGGCTTTGTACCATGATTCTAACGTCATCGAGATTCTCGTCAGCCAGTTCTTTAGCAAATTTGGCCAATGCGTCTGCTTTGCTGTTTTCCGCGCGTGGTATGTTCTCCAAAGTATAAGAGGGAATTTGGGTCAACAATTGTTGCACCTTTTCGCCGTACCTCACCAACTCCGGTTTGCACGTTTGGTAGTCGCCGTTTACTTGACTAACGACCAGTTGAGAATCCCCATATATGAGGAGGCTTTCAATTCCCATGTCGATGGCAATCTCATGACCTGCTATCAAGGCTTCATATTCGGCTTCGTTATTCGTCCTCGGCTCTGTTAAGGAGAAAGCGAAGCGCATTATCCCTCCTTGTGGAGTCACGAAGATGAGGCCTACCCCCGATTTGATTATAGGGGTACTTTGTTTGCATTTTTCATGGAAGATGCTCCATCGAAATAAAGTTCCCATTGGGTATCACCACCATCGATCGCGTCAAATGCATGTTCGTCTGGTAAATCGCAATTCAGAAGAGAATCGGAAGGTATCGGGTGCTCAGCGATGGCCTGGCCTTTCACTGCCTTGAGAGGTTGATATGTTATTGAGAACTCCATCAAGAGCAGGGCCCATTTAGCGAGTCGACCTGTCAGTATGGCCTTTGACATTAAATACTTAAGAGGGTCCACCTTCGAAATGAGACGGACCTCATGCGCCAACGCATAGTGCATGAACTTTGTTATCGCGAAGATCAACGCCAGGCAGTGTTTTTCAATGGGGGAGTAGTAGCTTTCTGCCCCCAGCAGAACTCGACTTAAGTAATAGAGTGCTCTTTCTTTCCCTTGATCGTTCTCTTGTGCCCATAATACGCCTAAGGAACCTTCGAGAGCGGTTGTATAAAGAATGAGAGGTTTTCCCTTAACCGGAGCAGCCAACACTGGCGGGTTCTGCAGGTACTGTTTAATTTCGTCCAGCGCGCCCTGGCATTTTTGATCTCAGACGAATGGAGTTCCCTTCTTCATCAGGTGACTGTAAGGGCGGTACTTGCCAGAGAGGTTGGCTATAAATCGTCGTATATACGCGAGCTTTCCTTGGAGAGACCGCAACTGTTTGAGAGTCCTTGGCGGAGGCATTTCTATGATCGCCTTGATTTTAGACGGATCTATTTTGATACCTCGGTGTCGGACGATGAATCCCAAGAATTTGCCCGAGGAAACACCGAATGCACATTTGAGAGGGTTCATCTTCAAGTTGTATTGCCGAAGGCGTTGAAATACGGTCTTCAAATGCTCGAGATGTTCCTCGTATGATTTGCTTTTCACCACGAGGTCATCGATATAGCATTCGACGATTTCGTGTATAAGGTCATCGAAGATCTTTGTCATGACCCTTTGGTAGGTGGCAACGGCATTCTTTAAACCGAAGGGCATCACCTTATAGCAGAATATACCCAGAGGAATCCTGAAGGCAGTGTGCTTCTGGTCTTCTGGATGCATTTTTATCTGATTATATCCTGACGAGCCGTCCATAAAGGAGAAAACCTCATGAGTGGACGTATTGTCTATCATCAGTTCGGTGACTGGCACTGGGAAATCGTCTTTCGGGCAAGCTTTATTTAGATCCCGGAAATCCACGCATATGCGCACCGTCCCATTTTTCTTCATCACCGGGACGATGTTGGCGATCCATTCAGGGTATTGAACTTCCTGGATAAAGCCAGAGTCGATTAGCTTCTTGACCTCGGTGTTGATGCTCATCTCAAGCTCGAGCCGCATTCTTCTTGGCGCCTGTTTGACCGGCTTGACGTCCGGGGATATCGCCAATTTGTGCACAGCAATTTCTGGATCTAATCCCGGCATTTCGGAATAGTTCCATGCGAAGCAATCTTTATGCTACATAAGCAGGTCTTTTAATAAAGCCACATTCTCTTCAGATAGAAGCTCGCCGATGAATGTCGGTCGCGGATCGTTTGCCGTCCCCAACTCAATTTTCTTGAGGTTATCTGCAGTGGTATGAATTCCATCTTCCAGCTCTTTTGGCGCCGGTGGAAATTCTAAGATTACCTCGTCGTTGCTGTTTTCGAAGCACCAGGGAAGGTCATCCATGTTCTCGGGCTCTTCTTTTAATATTGTTATCATGTGACAAGTGCGAATCCGCTTCCAATCCCAATGTAGAGTTGGTTCTGTTCTTGTGGCTTTGGGTTCGTGCTTCTGTGGCGGCGCTACCCTCCAGTTGTCGGACAGAGCGAATTTGCTGAGCTGATACTGATCTTCGACCCAATTCTTAAAGGTGAAGCAGTCTTCGAGAGGGTGCCCTATTACTCGATGGTAAGAGCAATAATTTGCGTCAGAGGCTTCGCCTGCTTGCTCGGGGTTCTTGGACTCCGGCAGTGTAAGCATTTGATGTTTTAGAGCAAAATCAAGTATCCTCTTCGTCTTGTCCCGAGGATAAGAGTATGCTCGACCCATTTTCTTCATGAGGGATAGATCAATAACGCTCGTCTCCCGTTTGCGTGGCCTCTTACCCCGCTTTGTTGCTGTTGAACGTCTTTTTGGCCTATCGACTTATTTCTGCTTTTGCGCCGAGCCTTCTTTATAACAGGTTGACAAGGAGCGGCATTTTCATCCTTTATGGCCTGTTGGAGAAGGCGTTGCGTCTTGGCTTTCTCGTAGATGGCCGTCTCGCGGTTGTGATCATCTCGCACTTTTTGACCAGCTTTCTTTATAAGTTTGTCCATTTGTTCCTCGAACGACGGACTGGGCTCCTTTGCATCTGGAACTTTCACTGGCTTAGGATTAACGTCCTCCCATTGAGCATCCTCTTCTTCATCAAGGTCATACACGATGTAGCAGCCGGGTAGTAACTCTCATTTCTTTGACCGGATGTATCCAAGCCCTTTTGTTTCCATTCTCCCGTTAGGCAGTTTGCGTTGAGTCCCGGGGACATTCCAGACCCTGTCATAGAATTTTGCCTTTCTAACGGTCTGTTTGAAGGGTATCCCCTGGCGTTTCAGCAGCTTTTTCAAACCTTCCGTATAATATCTGGGGAGACGGATAGGCTGAAGCCTGTCGAGCGTAGAATCCGCGCCATGCCAGATTTCTTTTTCTACCTTGGTTTCTTCAGAGCGGTAAAACAGAATTGCTTTCTCGCTCTCTCGCCTGGGAGGGATATAGAATGTCCGCAACTCTTCTACACTGTAGATATTAAGTGCATCTAGTTCTTTATGGTGTTTAAGCGGCACTATGGCGACTTGCAGACTTTGCTCTTCATCAGCGAACGTTCGTATTGAAGGTCGAGCAGAGAATACAGCATGGACTTCATCTTCCGAGTCGCTGCCAAAGATCAACGTAGGAGCTGATGGTCCCGGCTTGTTGTGTTGGGGCGGACCCGAATAAACCATCTCCTCTTCCTCCTCGGTATCACTGCCGAAGACAGGGATGGTGGCGTTAGTTTTACTCTCCGGCTTGTGACACTTCTCCGTATCTTCGAAATCCGGTAAGAAGTATTTGGCATCTTCGTATTTGCGGATCTCGTTCACAGAGAACGGGTTCAGTTCTCCCGTCACGGTATACTCGAAACCATCCTTAAAATACCTCATACACTGATGTTGTGTAGAAGGGATGATGTTGTACTTGTGTAACCATGGTCGGCCGAGCAAAGCGTTGTAGCATGTCTTGGCATCTATGACGTGGAACTTAATGTCCGTGACGAGTAGCCCGAAGCGTAGCGTCAGTATCACAGATCCAAGAGTCTTTGACGATTAGGAGTCGAACCCGGAGATGGTGATCTTGTCCCGAGCAAGGTGCTGGACGCTCATGCAGATTTCCTTCAACACCCGCACGTTGAGTAGGTTAACAGACGACCCGTTATCGATCAGGATTTTGCCTATCTTTATATCATGGCAGTATCCCGAGACATAGAGAGGGCGATTGTGTTCGCACGTCCCAAGTAGAAGGTCTTCATCGCCAAAAGTAACATCGGCCGTGTGCACTTCCTCCAATTCATCTGTCACGACCCGAAAGTACGGAACATGACCGGCACTTAAACTACGAACGTCTCGAGGCGTACGTAATCTAAGTAAACCGAAAACCCAGAAATCCAAACCAAGAAAAGTAGTAGAGTGCAGGAAAAACCAACTTAAAGCAAGTAATTTCAATAGCATAAGACGAATTATGCGGTTTTTAAAACATCAAAAATTTACTGAAAATTTCGGCAGAGTCTCCTTTGTAAATACTGGCCCCCAACGGGATACAACATGAATAGTATACGAAATCAAGAAAAAGGCATCCCCAAGCGGGAGCTAGCTCTTCGTCAATCGACGGTCACAACCACACAAGCAATAAATATACAACGCCAACGGCGAGGATCAAAAACTCAAAAGGGAACTCAAAACCACCAGAAATATAACGAGCGACTCTAAGGTCGAAAGAATAAACAACACTGGTCTCTATCTCAATAAATACATGTTTGGTTGATGGAACTTCTAGATACAACAGATTAATGATATACAAGATATAAGGATGGGTGAGATACAAATAACCCACCTACTAGCAAGCCACCCGGAATGGAAATAGTGCCAGCAAAGCCGTAATGAAACCTGTACGGCAAACCTGCAAGAAACTGGGGCACAACGGGGGTGAGTTGCCAACTCATGAATAGAAAAACATCTACGCACAGAAATCGCATAAATAACGCAACCTAGGTCAATGATCATAATATATCCTCAAATATAAGTATAACAGGCAGCCTATAACAATGACTAGGGTAATATCTAACCCGAGTATAATTTCATGTGCCCGTGTCAGTGCCTCAGGTAGCAATATATCATATGAGTGAGGTATGAATGCATGAAACAGAATACATGTAAATGAAGAAACTGTTTTCATAAATTAGTGAGATTTCCTTCGTATTTTTAAACTGAGGTATCATAATGAAATCAGTATCAACAGTGTCTAGCATCGACACAAAACATAAATCTCACTGTCTCGAAATATCAATGTCTCAAGCTCAATATCTAGGGCGCCGTCAGTCCGGACCGGCCCCTACCATCCATCTCAAGACCACGACGGTATCCTCCGGATATCCGACGCGTCGGGTAATATCACCGGTAGGTAGTGCTCCCCAGCCAGGCTCAACGTCAACACCACATTTCTCTTGCCCCGGGGTACCATACCGGGCCCACCATGTACCCGTGACGGTTCCTCCACTCCTCAACACGGATCTCCAAAACCACAGCAAACTCATGGTGGACGACACTTTACATCACTAGAAAACCGCAACATTTTATATTTTAAAAGATCATAAGTTGTAAATTTTGCGGCTTTCCCCGAAATCCAGAAATATCATAAATCTCAAGAAATCATCACAAGTGCATATGTCAATGATAATGAACTAGGCATGAACAACTGAATAACAGTATGCATGAAGTGGTAGGTAATAACTACAATGTCTAATATGGCATATAAGGGAAGTACACTAATATCGTGTCAAAACTACCAGCTAACAATCTAAGTCAAGCAATTATATTCTCTAAAGTGTACGTGACATGGCAATTACCGATGAAGATGTGTGTGAGCCGGCAAGTAGGTGTACGTGGTACATACGCATCATCGGTAATAGTGCTGGTGTCCTAACAGCATGATATCAATAATGGAATATGCAGCAAAATAAATATGCGAGGCAGAGCGAACAGCAATAATGTGCGGGAGCTGAATACTAGACACAACGATAACTAATCTGCAATAATCTAATATAAGTCCTACGAATGGTGCCTTTTGAAATAACACGAATCATGGGGTTTTGAAAATAGGGGCTACGGTGTTTTTATGAAAAGATACGTCGTTTTTGAAATATCCGTAGATTCCCTAGAGCTGTCTTTAAAAATGCCCACGATTCGTTAGTTTTTGAAATAGGTAAGAAGTCTAATCCAATCTAACAACTACACTAAACTATACGGCTGAACTAACAAGCTGAACTACAGGTAAGGAAACCGCCTATCATCTGAGTCGATACATATACATACCTGTATATGTATAGTCGGTGATCCGCCTCAATAATATCATATCCGATACCATATCTATAATCAGGCATGCCAAGTCAAGAGTGCGGATCAATCATCAATATAGCTCGTACGTAAATCCGTCGTACGGCATCCCAATATGGGTACGGGTCAATATCACATTCATCATACTATTCACCTGGTATCCTCTTTATCAAATATCATGATCGGGGTACTGATCTACGTCTAGTACCATACTGATACTGTTGCGCCACGGCAGCGCCCCGGCCGTCTATCCGAGGCCAAAATGCGGAATCAAAATTTTTCTTGACTTTAAACTGGCGCTACCGCGGACAATTACCCGGATCGAAACCATTAACCTATACTAGCTAACTAGAGATGGGGTTTGAGATATACCGAGTGATCCGAGTCCTCCGGTCTTCTCATTGTCGTCCCGATCTCCCGCGGACACTCCGGTCGTCGCCTCGTTGCCGGAAGGGCACCACATCGTCTGCATCTTTTACGGGCTCCCACCTCAATACCGAGGCAACTCGGGCACGAAGCTGGCTAGTCGACGTGCCCAAGATTTGCTGTAGAATGTAGTGTAGATGATGCTTGTCTCATTTGGGGTTTGTAGTTGCCTTGATAGAGGAATAAGGTTATGGAAAAATGGTGCTTTCATATTTCCAAAACTAGAAGAATGAGATGATCAAATGTGTGCTACAACAAATGGAAATTTCTCTCATCCATTTCTCCAATGTGGCCGGCCCTTGTATATTGGAAATGGTGGAGGGATCAACTTGTAGCATGAAGGGAGGTGATTGTAGGATAAAGAGAAGAGGTGACCACATCAAAGACATCATGATATCAAAACTTACATCAAACCATACCCTTTCTAATCTCAATAAATGCAAGTGATGGAGCAAAAGAAAAGATGCTTATCATAATGAATACAAGTGCAAGAAACCCCCTCCACAAATGTAATTTGCAAAACTGCAAATTACCCCCTCCATCGGAAAAGTCCGGCCGGGAAAGAACAAAGGAAAAACCGGCCGGAACGGAATGCAAACTGGCAACTCCAGAAAACTGGTCCCGTAATAAATTACAGGAAAACCCCGATACTGTGCATACACACCCGCATCTGTATTCCGACCGGATACAAATGCAATGAGACAAAATCTACACTGTACTAAACTAGGACCGGCTTAAGCCAAAGCCGGCTAGTAAAATCCGTTCGATCCTGATCCGTGCAATACCGCACGTATCAGATCAAACCCTGCCATATAAATATACGGCCACTAGTACAAAACTGTCCGATCCTGATCCGTGCAATACCGCATGTATCTGATCGGACCCTGCCATATCTCCATACGGCCTCTACAGCGTTTCGCCCGAAAGCTGAGTAACTGAAAGTGTGGTGAACTCTAAAGACTCGTCAATACTATGGTTGTGGATTTAACCACTAGCATGTCAGAGGTATAAGCCAATACGTGACGGGCCACCAGCTATTGACCAAAAAGGACGTCGATGAGCGAACTCATCCTGACACCCTACTGAGCCTGTCAGTGACAATATCCGTACAGTCCGGTCCGTTCGTCTATGAGTATCGCATGTCGGGCCTAGGGGGTTGGTAAAAGTCAGACCCCCAAAGGCGGTACAAGTCGTGTCGGAGCGTAGCCCGGAACGCCCTGAGATACTACTGGAATACCTACCAGTAAATCTCCTGCCTCGGCCGAGGGCTTTGCGTAATGGCTCTCCTAGACACAGTGCGACCTCACCCCCAATACCGAGAGAGACGAACCCCTGCAGATCCGCTCACTTCCTCCATGTGGCTCGGGACTGTACCCAACTAAAACCTGTTTGCACGACTCCTTTGAGCCGTGATAGGGTAGTAATCAAAGCACAGTGGGAACTCACACGATACAAATGACGATCTCAGGTCGATGAACTAACCTGTACACATGTCACCTGGGAACTGCTATCTGACGTCAGGTATAAGACCAACTAGCATGTTCCCGGCGAGTCCTGTCCGGTGTACTCATAACCCAATGAGCACCTGTATACATCTTAGGTGATCCAACTGACACCAGTGGCTTGTGAGACCGGCCACCGCCCCTCGTCGGGGTCTCGACTGTATACACTAGTCTACTCTGGAGTATCGATGCCCTGTCTCGAAACTCCCACGACTAGGGACCTTTTAAGGATGTGCTTATAGACTCCAGCTCTCACTTATATGATCGCCCTCATACTGCTGGCCGTCAAGCAAGAATCCTATGGGCTCTATCAACGTGTAATAGTGACATGTAAGGTCACCTGAAGCAGTACACGATGATAAAGGTAAACCAGATAGCAAACTATCATCTCGAGTAAGACTGTCATACCGGGATAGGTCCTCCCTCAATCATTGCAATCACGTGCCTGTGATCCAATAATTGACTCTGAGGGCACTATCTCCAACAATCTCCCACTTGCACTCAAGGCTAATTATTGCGATGTCGCATACTCACAGCCCGTGTGATACCGAACACCCAACTCCTCTACTAGTCAGTCTCACAAAGCTCGTTTGCGAAACTATTGCGTTCGAGGAATAGCCTCAGTGAGTGGATCCGTTGTGATGTTTCTTTCTATGTCTCTCTATATCTCAAGTTCGCGGAGAAAGCCATCTCCCGAAATGAGCAATACCTGTCTTAGAATGTCTGGATGTCTGATGGGACCTAGCTCATAAATGAACTCCAAATCCAAACTTCTTAGACTGTATCAACAATTGAACTTAATCAGTATCCTGCGCCATGCCACCCTCAGTATTGCCTTGGACCACCTGTCCAAAATACTGCCCCTCGTCAGAAGGAAAACTATAACTCTGACA
The DNA here is from genome assembly GCA_030015575.1 of Agapanthus africanus. Lineage (NCBI taxonomy): Eukaryota > Viridiplantae > Streptophyta > Magnoliopsida > Asparagales > Amaryllidaceae > Agapanthus > Agapanthus africanus. The sequence goes on along the minus strand of CM057340.1, from coordinate 113,871,045 downwards.
ACCTCCTTGTCGTCCATGTCACCTTGGAAGCCTGGAATGATAACTGTCTCCCAAATGAGGCTGTCGTTATCATATCCCTAGAACATCCACTTATGTTCTAAAACTGCTTCCGACTGTTTTTCCAGGATTGGATCAATGTCAACTTATTGCATCTAGTGCAAGAACAACATCTGGTATGGTACTTGACATCTCATGATTGACTCAATTGCCTAAGCAAGTGATCTGCCAATCATGCACATCCCTCTCTACTTTAGTCTATAAGACACCTTTAGAGAGCGTGACTCCATTACCTGCAGGTATACTACCGTGCCAGGAGTCGTCCATTCTAAATACTCTTAGAATGCTGTCAAAATACCCTGATTGGGAAACCACCCAAATCTAGATCTAAAACCATAGATCTAGTAACCAGTATGTCTGATATTGTGTCCAAGTCCCTTGTGGAGAAACCACTGTGTGACGACCAAAGTATAACCGATCGTAGTATAGGAGTTTCTTTTCCTACTTTGTGTATACCATCCAAAACCCCGGATATTACACCCTACTACCTTCTCAACAGATCCATCCTCTATTCTGATGACGTCAAACCTATGACTGTCACATCAGAAATAGATGATCTATTTCCGCTATATATGCTTTAGTCTATAAATAGACATAAGTCTGATGTCCACCAATGCTTCCGCTGCTCCCACTGACTACGACAACCCTCTGCCAGAGTCATATAGACGTGCACTTCTAAAGCTAATTTAGAACGACGCTATACTCATCCTCCTGCCGGGTCTTGCAGCCTGGAACAACAACAATGGCAAGTGTGGGTAAACAAGAACTTCCCTGTCACCGTCCTTGAGGCTACCGGAGTACCTCTCGGGTGCCTGAAGTTACCCACCTTATCTGCGGAGTGGCCAATGGAATGTCAAATCAGATTGAATCTTTAGGTTCCTTATTAAATCTTCAGTAATCGTTTGCGGTTCTGGAATCACTTCCAGTTCTACCATACTCCCACTGCTGTTTTTGAAAAAATCCATTTTTAATAAAACTGTGGCGAGTCTAGAACAATATTTCTATTGATCTGCCAGATGGTAGAAAGTCAACCCTCGTCATAGCCTGGGTCAACCCACAAACAGCCATTACAGAAACGTGCCTTGAGTTGTCCAGTGTCTGGTTTTAATCATAAGCCGGACAACTCCCCGTACCTTAACATCGTTAAGATATGAACTGTTCTATATCCAATATAGAACCAGAGGCACTGATTTAAATGAACCAGATTCAAATCATGCAGCTATCTCCAGTGCATGTCAACTAAATGGAAGGAGGCCGATCAGCGTTACTCAACTTAGGAATGCTTCCAATTATGAGTAACCTGAAAGAGAAGCAATTTCCCTTTATCATTACTATCAACTGAATACCATACACAAGTATCTACATCTTCGATCACTTTGAAGAATCCCGATACTTGCAATACTTGGTTCTCTACTCTATTCAAATACCTATAACTCCTCAAAACTTAGACCCTGTTTTTCAACGAAATACATGTCTAAGAACTAGAGAAGTTAAAAGTAAACAGAATATAGTATGAGGACCAACCCCTCTGTCCTAATGGACACTGGACAACATACAATACTCTGTATAAGTCCGCTGAGTCTAACAACTCTTTCACTGTGCGTCGTAGGTTGAAAACTGTACTTATGGTTAAGAAGAATTACACCGCTGTTTGATGCTCCTTACCTAACCATCCACTGATATAGGTAAATGTCATCGACATAATATCAAAAGGTATATCTCACTCTATGAAAATAGACGTACAGATATATCAATTTGAAATTGGTGCACAACAGCGGATATTCAAAACAAATATTTGCCGACCGGCAAACAGCCCAGGTGATCTCCTCAAATATCACCGATTACAACGAATCCCGATATAATGAGGATGATCACCCAATTCCCAATAACTTACTCCCACTCATCATCTGTAAAACCATACAGATGCGAGAATCATACCTGGTAAATACATACCCTGGAGTAAGTGTCTAATCGGGAAATCAGTTTTCTATTAACAGTACACAGTGAAACTGAAACATTGGAATGTTTCGTTGGGGTATCCTGGTATTCCTAGTAATGCCTCTTCCATTATCCAGATTCACAACTGTAACCGTATATCTCTTTGCCATCTGTCCAAATCCCTTTATATGTCTTTAGTCATTACCTTCTGTACACCCCTTTAGGCCAATTGGTTTTCTTCCTTCCCTACCGTTCGGCACCAGCCTATGGTTTGGAAGAAGACTATCCAATAAGCATAAAAGGTGTACTGTCCTAATCCTAGGAGCACTCGCAATGCGAGAGAAGGTGAAGAGAAAAGACAACCGAATAAACCGTATTCCTATTTCTCCTGGACCAGAATCCATCCCCGAACTGGAACAAGTTCCTTTCGAGTTCGTATATAACCATACGATGAAGTATCCAATAAACTGTGGACCTTCGTAGTGATACAGAGTGTCCTGGAGAAATACAAAGGTGATTTAGGATTGGCGAAGAAATACTTGGTTTGGTCAACTTGGTCACTGAGTCATAGTCCAGGGTCGGGTCAATGGACGCTGCCAAAGAGAGAGAGAAAAGAAACACTCAGCGTGCACTCTAACCTAGATCAGAATGGTTACCAATTTATCTAATCAGGAAACCTCCCACTGTACCTCAAATTCTCCTCCAAACCTGAAAGAAGAATTAGTCGGGGTCACCCGAGGAGTAAACCAACTCATCAGTGGGAATCGGGATCCAACTATTATCGCATGATAACTTGACGGAATCCACTCAAGTCACCACACTCCAGAAGGTATGCGCATGCCTGGCAAGTTTCAGTTCTTTTGAAACTCCCGATGTGATTTTTTTTACCCCTAGGACCCAAGTGATCTTGACGAATAATCAACAAATCAAAAGGTCCTAGTCAAGTTCAACCCGTCATTATCTTGATTGCGTTAAACCCACCCGCACGACCCTTGACGAATAATCAACAAAGTCGTACGACTGTCCTAACCAATCCACATATCCATGCGACAGATTAGCACAACAAAGCTACCGCACACTACGCCTCGGCGAATAGCAACGACAAACGCAGCGCGAATACTAAGCAATACTGATCTGAAATGACGGAGGGCTACGACTGGTTTTTTTGGCGAAAAACCTTTAACGTAATGAACTTGATATCGTTGAAGGAACTGGATAACTTTTTATAAAAATATAGTGACGAAAACCTTTACTAAAGAGGTCACTCCCGGTGAAGGGAGCTCGGCTCTTTCCCCGTAGAATGAAGTGCAGGATATTCCAACTGAATACCACGATTCAAAGCAAAAGTAATCGGCTATAGTGAAGTTATTGCCCTGACGCAAACTTTTGTCCAAGGGGTCACTCCCGGTGAAGGGATCTCGGCCCTTGCCTCGTCGACTGAGGAGCAGGATATTCCAACTGAATACCACGATGCAAAACAAAAGAGAACGTCCTTACAATAACAGCTTTTTGAAAAGTGTTCCAACAACATTAGATTAGGTTTGTTTATCTTGCATTGATCCGAATCAATGCAGTCCCATCAATTGATCACACCACAAAGAACGAAAATATACTGACGTATGTATATGCCATCTGCATTCGCCACTGGGTCCCGTCATCACCCGTTAGGTTAGCTAACTAACGGCAGAGCGGGGACTGGACTAGCGCGGATGAAAAACATATACAACATCTACTAATATATATACCAATATATAGTATTTCGCTCAAGGCGTGAATAAAATGCAACATCACAAAAATGTACAGCATCACAGAACAATACAGATATCTGGAAGCCCCGGGTTTCACAGAGCCGCTGCTGAAACCCGACGTTCCCCTGGTCGTGTGGATAGCCTGTGCAATGAAAACCTAGACCCCTACGGGCGCGGCAAGTCACCCGCCAAAACCTGAAGCGAGGCAGCCCCCTCCAGCACCGTGAATGGACCACCCAGCACTTCACGGAATCCGGTAACTTGGGCACCCCTCCTGGGTCAACCTGTACCCCCTACGAGTGCGGCGAATAGCCCGCCAATCCTAGAGTGAAGCCCCCTCCGTCTCAATGCCATGAGATGCGGGCCAGTTGCCCTCTAGAACCCGGCTATCCGTGCACCCCTCCGCGGGGTAAACCTAGTACAGAAAGTAAAATATACATACACCGGGTACATCGACCGCAACCAGGTCTGCCCCAAAAGAATAATACAAACAGGCAGTGACGGCAGTCCACATGTCGGACGCTCGCCCCGCAATATCAAATGTACATAATACAACAAAAACAGTACTAGCATTGCATCCAGGCTATCCCCCACGACCGATCCGCAACAACACAGCATAAACATAGAACATCAACGTGAAAGTCACGTTCGCAAATCCGTCTAACCGGGTTATAGCAGTTAGACCGGATTTACCGATCAAGTGACATTCACGGTAGCAGATATAATGTAAATACTGTGAAATAATGTGTTTAAAAATATCCGATCGATCAAACAATTAACAAGTGGGCCCCCAAGAAAAACTGTAGCACTCACAGAGAAACTGGGCCCAAATTTAATATCCCAAAAGCCCCAAAATCAGCCCATAAGCCCACTGTAGAATTTTGACACAGCGAAGATACCAACACGCGGCGGAACCGCGGCCCAAGGGTGGTTTTGGCCGCGGTTCCGCGCTTAGGTCAACGACTGACTGAGTCGAAATTTTACAGAAGTCTTAGAATGTTTAGTACATGCGTTTTTTACAACCTGAAAAATTTTTTGAGCAAGGAAAAATTCAACAGAAAACTGATGCATGCAAAAACGTGGTTTTTGGAATTTTGGTCGATCGGATAAGCAAAACGCATTAGAATAAGCTAGGTAAGGTTAATGGCGTGGCTCTAATACCATGTTGCGCCACGGCAGCGCCCCGGCCGTCTATCCGAGGCCAAAATGCGGAATCAAAATTTTTCTTGACTTTAAACTGGCGCTACCGCGGACAATTACCCGGATCGAAACCATTAACCTATACTAGCTAACTAGAGATGGGGTTTGAGATATACCGAGTGATCCGAGTCCTCCGGTCTTCTCGTTGTCGTCCCGATCTCCCGCGGACACTCCGGTCGTCGCCTCGTTGCCGGAAGGGCACCACATCGTCTGCATCTTTTACGGGCTCCCACCTCAATACCGAGGCAACTCGGGCACGAAGCTGGCTAGTCGACGTGCCCAAGATTTGCTGTAGAATGTAGTGTAGATGATGCTTGTCTCATTTGGGGTTTGTAGTTGCCTTGATGGAGGAATAAGGTTATGGAAAAATGGTGCTTTCATATTTCCAAAACTAGAAGAATGAGATGATCAAATGTGTGCTACAACAAATGGAAATTTCTCTCATCCATTTCTCCAATGTGGCCGGCCCTTGTATATTGGAAATGGTGGAGGGATCAACTTGTAGCATGAAGGGAGGTGATTGTAGGATAAAGAGAAGAGGTGACCACATCAAAGACATCATGATATCAAAACTTACATCAAACCATACCCTTTCTAATCTCAATAAATGCAAGTGATGGAGCAAAAGAAAAGATGCTTATCATAATGAATACAAGTGCAAGAAACCCCCTCCACAAATGTAATTTGCAAAACTGCAAATTACCCCCTCCATCGGAAAAGTCCGGCCGGGAAAGAACAAAGGAAAAACCGGCCGGAACGGAATGCAAACTGGCAACTCCAGAAAACTGGTCCCGTAATAAATTACAGGAAAACCCCGATACTGTGCATACACACCCGCATCTGTATTCCGACCGGATACAAATGCAATGAGACAAAATCTACACTGTACTAAACTAGGACCGGCTTAAGCCAAAGCCGGCTAGTAAAATCTGTTCGATCCTGATCCGTGCAATACCGCACGTATCAGATCAAACCCTGCCATATAAATATACGGCCACTAGTACAAAACTGTCCGATCCTGATCCGTGCAATACCGCACGTATCTGATCGGACCCTGCCATATCTCCATACGGCTTCTACAGCGTTTCGCCCAAAAGCTGAGTAACTGAAAGTGTGGTGGACTCTAAAGACTCGTCAATACTATGGTTGTGGATTTAACCACTAGCATGTCAGAGGTATAAGCCAATACGTGACGGGCCACCAGCTATTGACCAAAAGGGACGTCGATGAGCGAACTCATCCTGACACCCTACTGAGCCTGTCAGTGACAATATCCGTACAGTCCGGTCCGTTCGTCTATGAGTATCGCATGTCGGGCCTAGGGGGTTTGTAAAAGTCAGACCCCCAAAGGCGGTACAAGTCGTGTCGGAGCGTAGCCCAGAACGCCCTGAGATACTACTGGAATACCTACCAGTAAATCTCCTGCCTCGGCCGAGGGCTTTGCGTAATGGCTCTCCTAGACACAGCGCGACCTCACCCCCAATACCGGGAGAGACGAACCCCTGCAGATCCGCTCACTGCCTCCATGTGGCTCGGGACTGTACCCAACTAAAACCTGTTTGCACGACTCCTTTGAGCCGTGGTAGGGTAGTAATCAAAGCACAGTGGGAACTCACACGAGACAAATGACGATCTCAGGTCGATGAACTAACCTGTACACATGTCACCTGGGAACTGCTATCTGACGTCAGGTATAAGACCAACTAGCATGTTCCCGGCGAGTCCTGTCCGGTGTACTCATAACCCAATGAGCACCTGTATACATCTTAGGTGATCCAACTGACACCAGTGGCTTGTGAGACCGGCCACCGCCCCTCGTCGGGGTCTCGACTGTATACACTAGTCTACTCTGGAGTATCGATGCCCTGTCTCGAAACTCCCACGACTAGGGACCTTTTAAGGATGTGCTTATAGACTCCAGCTCTCACTTATATGATCGCCCTCATACTGCTGGCCGTCAAGCAATAATCCTATGGGCTCTACCAACGTGTAATAGTGACATGTAAGGTCACCTGAAGCAGTACACGATGATAAAGGTAAACCAGATAGCAAACTATCATCTCGAGTAAGACTGTCGTACCGGGATAGGTCCTCCCTCAATCATTGCAATCACGTGCCTGTGATCCAATAATTGACTCTGAGGGCACTATCTCCAACAGATACCGTCTACGTAAGCATGGACGTGTGTGAAACACTACGTCAAGGACCCGCTACAACGTCATGTCGTATCTAAGATACGAACCCTGCTATATCACCGATCTCACGGCCTCGATCCAATCTCATCGACTCAGCTCAACCCCAAGTATCATCCTCAATCCGTATGTGAACACATAGTCCCATACCCATGTGAACACATAACTATAAAGAAGCCCATGAGCACATATCAATAGGAATGTATACAAGTATGTATGTGTGTATGTGTGTGTAACACTACCCTAGGGTTCGCAACACTAAAGTAATCCAACACACCAATATCCATCCTAAGCATCGTTATTAATCCCAAATAACATATAAAAATTGTTGGTGTGTATACGCATCCGTATACACCACCACGGACTGCGGGGGTGCTATACGCCATCCACCCGACTTCTCCCCGTAGATATAAATCTACTCACCTGGTCCTCGCTAGCCGGTGCCGACGTCGCCACGCGCTTGCTTGTCGTCTCGAAGTCCACATGGGGGTACCTACATATCATAACGCACCATATCTCATTAAAATCCGACTCATGATCAAAACGACGCACGAATCCCACATAGGTCAAAACCTATGGTTGCTTTCACAAATCAACCCAAAAACCCTCGACGTCGGCGTACAAACGCCAAACCATCGAGAAAAACCCAAATACACTCATTTGCACATTCACGAACACTAATTTTAATATAAAATAGCTTAAAATTCCCAAAAACCCCAATTTCACTTAAAAGGTCGTTTTTCCGAAAATCTAGCAAGCACAATTCGCCGTTTGCACAAACCATGATGTTTAAATGAATGTAGCGGCCAATATACTTATTAAATATCTTAAATAAGTCATAGAAAAAAAATTCCGGAATTTAATCTCATTAAATTCCAAAAACCCTAATATTCTAGTTTACAAAATACCCTTTTTACAATTTCATAGCAAAAATGCACAAACTACAATTTAGGTTGGATTTCCATGAACTAAAGTGTTAAACTACACTTAATAAAGTTAATAATATGATAAAAACCCTAACCATATTTTAATTCTCAATTTAACACAATATTTACAAAAACTAGTTTGCAATTTTAACCAATTTCGACCATTTTAGATGCAACAATTTACAAATTATCTTCTAGATTAGGTTTAACATGTCTTAACATGCTAACTACACCATGCAACCTTAAACAAGTGACAACAACCCTATTGAATTTAAAACCCTAACTTTTCAATTCAAACTCCTTCTCTTTAGATTTCCAAACTTGCAATTAAACCACATTTAAGCACCTAATAAGATACATTAAGGAATTTAACCCAACAATTGAACAATAGGTTAGGATTTATACCTTAAAACCATCTTGAGATCAACATGAAACTAGACCTCCAAATTGAAATCTTTGCACCAAGATCCATGCTTAAAGAGATAAGAGAAAATGGGTAGGGCTTTGATTTGCATTTTAGCTTTGATTTTGGATGGAAATGGGTGAATTTTTTGATGGAAAATGAGAGGAGAAGAGGGAGGGAGGGGCTGCTGTTTTGGGCTGAGAATTTTCGGCCAGAAATGGGTGAGGGGAGAGAGAGGGAGGTGAGGAAAATGCAAGGGAGGAAAGTCAAGGTCAAGGTAAGGTCAAAGTCTAATTACTTTATCTATTTTCTAATCTTTTCTTTTATTTCTTTTTCCTTTGCAAACCAAGTGGGGAAAAAGTGAGGGCTGCTGAATTTAGCTAAGGGGAGGGGTAAGTGGGGGTGTGTGGGTGTGGACACGGGTGTGGGGTGATGAAAAATGATAAATAAAATACCCCAAACATCCATTTACGCTAAAAAAAAGCCTTTTTTCTTCAATAATTTCTAAACCGTTTTGGCAAATGATTTCGTTCCAAAAACCACATGATAAATTTTTATTTAATGTTTTATGATGCACAAAATTTGTTTCAACTCATTCCAATTCGTAATTTTCCCTAATTAAATGTATTAGTGACGGCTTAAAATAATAATAAAATAATATTTTTTTCAGAAAATTTGAAATTTCACCAGCGGCTCAATAAACACCAAATAATAGCAATTACATAGCTAGAATATGTATATTTAATTTTAATAATAAGATATTTGTATTTTGACTTTTTTACAGAAAACCCCCTCATTTTACCGATTTTCCGAAATTTCACCGAAACGATTTTCAAAACGCTACAATCTTCCCCCCTTAAAGAAATTCGGTCCCCGAATTTAAATTCAAACTCCCCCAATTACTAAAACATCTAAGAAAAACCATCAAGTCGTCGGGGCTCCGAAATTGTAAATACATAAAACAAATCGTAGCGCAGCGCATGCGCTTGAAAAATGAGTATATAACTCAAATCAAAACTCCGTCAAGCATCCCGCAATCATCGGAGTCATGGAGAAGACATCAATGCCAAATCCAAATCAAAACCAATATGATATAACTCGAAACTATACATGTAAATATCGAATCTATATATGTAAGTATCTGAAGGAAATGCATGCCAAATCTCTTTAAGTCGCTGTGCACGCGTATAACACTGCACAGTGGCGGACGTCTATCATAAAGAAATAACTATATACATATATACCTTTGTTTGAAATGTACGTTCCGCCGTTTTGGAAACAATTTAGAAGGGTCTCCTTGTTTTAAACATTTCGTGTCATATCAGACACGTAGGTAAATACTGAGGCTATAGCTCGCTTTTTGGAAATCCCTTCAATAACTATCAATGCATGCCAAATATATTTAGGTACTGTCCTCTGACTAGTCCTACTCAGTACGAAAACACATAGCAATATCATAAAAACGTACTACTCTATAAGAAATCAATCCCAAAATATGCACATGAATACTACGTGCGTCTGGTGCGCACGGAAATCAAAATCCATGAATGTGCCATACATGCGCACAGAAACAACATCTAAGTGCATCGGGTGTGCACGAAACATCTGTCGTAGGCAACATGTGTGCCTGACAGCAAAATCAGGTGCATCTGACATGCATGAAAAATCTCGATTTAGTGCATCTGGTGTGCACCAAAATCGCATCTCAAGACATGCGCTCAACATGCGCGAAAATCTAAATCAGGTGCATCCATCGTGCACGAAATCATGAAATCCAATATCAAGCGCCGAACGTGCGCAAAATCAATCAGGTGCATAAGGTGCACAAAACAAATATCGAGTATCTCAATCAAAATCGAAGTCCAGTGCATCTAAGTGCACAAAAGGCGTATCACTGCACTGCAAGCATATATAACTATACCGAGTGCAGGAACGAAATCGTGTGCATGCATACGCACAAAACCAACTCAACTGTTTAAAACCGTAAAATCACAAACATGTGAAACTAAAGAACGAAAACGATATCAAGTGCAACACTGTGCAAAGATCGTAAATCCTCAATCATCAAAATCAAATCATACGAATAAATCACCCAAAACATCGGAATCAATAATGGCGGAATAGTACTGCTCCAGCGCATCCTCTAAGAATCTCGGCCAACTGTCGCGGTCACTAGTGGGACGTCTCGTCGATGATCATGAACTCTGTCCTGCTGGTGTGCGTAACCATGACCACTCCTGGGTCAAGGTCTTCACTGTGAATTACCAATCTTTCGGTCCATCGGCTCATCGGCCCTGTCGGGTGTGCTAACGGGGACGATTCCGTTCTGGCACTCCTCTGGTCATCTCTTGGTCAATCATCGCGACCACTCGTAAGACAGCATATCACTGGCGTCGGCCTCTGGCTCTTTGAATGTACATGACACCTCTGATCCTGGGTGCAAGTATCATTGCAGCAGTGTCCTGGAAGGAATCCTGCTCACGGTCTCTTCCATGTCTCGTCTCTGCCAACTGTCCGGAAGTCGTTGTCCTTTCCTATATCTGTATCTTGCTCTGGAACGACTGCATACTCATCGCGACTCCTTCTGGAAGGTAAGTCCAAGTACCATGCCTCGGCATGCGCATCGCCTCTCTGATGTTGGCGGAGTGGAACATCATCTCATCTAGATCTGGTGCGAACCTCTTACTCCACTTTTCTCTAATGTCGTCTGCTTTGGACTCGTCTCGTCGCGGCTGCATGGACTGAGTTCCAACGACTATCCTCGTATCTGGAGTCTCCCAAGAATGCGTCTCACCACCTAGCATCCGATTGAAGTCGAACCATTCGATCGATTCGTCAAAACCTCATAATCCCCTAAGAGCTTAACCTCTTGGGCACAGTTTAATAGTATCGAATACATACCACAGCATCGGTGGTCCAGCCGTAGAAGGGCAAACCCAAGCCTCACTAATGGCGCCGTAGAACTGCCGCAAACCCGAAGGTTCAAAGGCTTTCACACGGTCATTAAGTCGAGTTAGGGTTTCATTCTTCTAGAGGGACCATAGAATTGCCTGCATGTCTTTCCGACTACTTTAAACTTGGATAAATAGGTTTCTGACATTCGATCGTCTCTGTCGACTCCCAACGCCTCCACGTGAAGTCGTCTCTAGCTGGAATCCATCTATCTGATGACCTCGCATCGGGTTAGACGAACGATCCACATGTCCTAGTCATTCATCCACGATGACTAGCGACCTTCTATCATCTCTTAGTACAACTCGTTCTGCACTAACTCCAGCATCTGGGGCAATACTTCGTCGTTCGCAGCAATAACTGGCTCGCTCGTCTGCACGCCGAACAGTGCCTCAATCATCAGGAGTAAGCAACACACCAACGGTCATCAAAATCTGGCTGGCCTCTATCATTAGCTCAATCCTCTAATGTCGATCAGCACATCCGAGTAACCTCATAAAGGCGATCCGCCAAACGCTCGCGGCGCGGAAACACAGTAAAAAGACACATCTCTCCAATCGTGTGTCGCCGGAATTTCGCCTTGGTCAGTCCTCGTTCGTGACGAGCTTGTGCTGACCGCAACTCTAGCCGTAGCTCTCCCTGCCGGTAACCGTAGCAGCAAAACTAAACTGGTACCGATGGGGCTAGATCAGGAAGGAATATAATACTGAACAAGGAAATGTACATCCTAAGGCTTCATAAGTGGAGTGGCGTGTCGTAAATATGCCGCGGAACATACCAACGGTACGTCACTCTACTTTAGTCACCTATTCCATCAACCAAGGGTCATCCTACGCTCCGAAGGTTAAAACCTAACGCTCTGATACCAACTTTGTCACGACCCGAAAGTACGGAACATGACCGGAACTTAAACTACGAACGTCTCGAGGCGTACGTAATCTAAGTAAACCGAAAACCCAGAAATCCAAACCAAGAAAAGTAGTAAAGTGCAGGAAAAACCAACTTAAAGCAAGTAATTTCAATAGCATAAGCCGAATTATGCGGTTTTTAAAATATCAAAAATTTACTGAAAATTTCGGCAGAGTCTCCTTTGTAAATACTGGCCCCCAACGGGATACAACATGAATAGTATACGAAATCAAGAAAAAGGCATCCCCAAGCGGGAGCTAGCTCTTCGTCAATCGACGGTCACAACCACACAAGCAATAAATATACAACGCCAACGGCGAGGATCAAAAACTCAAAAGGGAACTCAAAACCACCAGAAATATAACGAGCGACTCTAAGGTCGAAAGAATAAACAACACTGGTCTCTATCTCAATAAATACATGTTTGGTTGATGGAACTTCTAGATACAACAGAATAATGATATACAAGATATAAGGATGGGTGAGATACAAATAACCCACCTACTAGCAAGCCACCCGGAATGGAAATAGTGCCAGCAAAGCCGTAATGAAACCTGTACGGCAAACCTGCAAGAAACTGGGGCACAACGGGGGTGAGTTGCCAACTCGTGAATAGAAAAACATCTATGCACAGAAATCGCATAAATAACGCAACCTAGGTCAATGATCATAATATATCCTCAAATATAAGTATAACAGGCAGCCTATAACAATGACTAGGGTAATATCTAACCCGAGTATAATTTCATGTGCCCGTGTCAGTGCCTCAGGTAGCAATATATCATATGAGTGAGGTATGAATGCATGAAACAGAATACATGTAAATGAAGAAACTGTTTTCATAAATTAGTGAGATTTCCTTCGTATTTTTAAACTGAGGTATCATAATGAAATCAGTATCAACAGTGTCTAGCATCGACATAAAACATAAATCTCACTGTCTCGAAATATCAATGTCTCAAGCTCAATATCTAGGGCGCCGTCAGTCCGGACCGGCCCCTACCATCCATCTCAAGACCACGATGGTATCCTCCGGATATCCGACGCGTCGGGTAATATCACCGGTAGGTAGTGCTCCCCAGCCAGGCTCAACGTCAACACCACATTCCTCTTGCCCCGGGGTACCATACCGGGCCCACCATGTACCCGTGACGGTTCCTCCACTCCTCGACACGGATCTCCAAAACCACAGCAAACTCATGGTGGACGACACTTTACATCACTAGAAAACCGCAACATTTTATATTTTAAAAGATCATAAGTTGTAAATTTTGCGGCTTTCCCCGAAATCCAGAAATATCATAAATCTCAAGAAATCATCACAAGTGCATATGTCAATGATAATGAACTAGGCATGAACAACTGAATAACAGTATGCATGAAGTGGTAGGTAATAACTACAATGTCTAATATGGCATATAAGGGAAGTACACTAATATCGTGTCAAAACTACCAGCTAACAATCTAAGTCAAGCAATTATATTCTCTAAAGTGTACGTGACATGGCAATTACCGATGAAGATGTGTGTGAGCCGGCAAGTAGGTGTACGTGGTACATACGCATCATCGGTAATAGTGCTGGTGTCCTAACAGCATGATATCAATAATGGAATATGCAGCAAAATAAATATGCGAGGCAGAGCGAACAGCAATAATGTGCGGGATCTGAATACTAGACACAACGATAACTAATCTGCAATAATCTAATATAAGTCCTACGAATGGTGCCTTTTGAAATAACACGAATCATGGGGTTTTGAAAATAGGGGCTACGGTGTTTTTATGAAAAGATACGTCGTTTTTGAAATATCCGTAGATTCCCTTGAGCTGTCTTTAAAAATGCCCACGATTCGTTAGTTTTTGAAATAGGTAAGAAGTCTAATCCAATCTAACAACTACACTAAACTATACGGCTGAACTAACAAGCTGAACTACAGGTAAGGAAACCGCCTATCATCTGAGTCGATACATATACATACCTGTATATGTATAGTCGGTGATCCGCCTCAATAATATCATATCCGATACCATATCTATAATCAGGCATGCCAAGTCAAGAGTGCGGATCAATCATCAATATAGCTCGTACGTAAATCCGTCGTACGGCATCCCAATATGGGTACGGGTCAATATCACATTCATCATACTATTCACCTGGTATCCTCTTTATCAAATATCATGATCGGGGTACTGATCTACGTCTAGTACCATACTGATACCGCCTACGTAAGCATGGACGTGTGTGAAACACTACGTCAAGGACCCGCTACAACGTCATGTCGTATCTAAGATACGAACCCTGCTATATCACCGATCTCACGGCCTCGATCCAATCTCATCGACTCAGCTCAACCCCAAGTATCATCCTCAATCCGTATGTGAACACATAGTCCCATACCCATGTGAACACATAACTATAAAGAAGCCCATGAGCACATATCAATAGGAATGTATGCAAGTATGTATGTGTGTATGTGTGTGTAACACTACCCTAGGGTTCGCAACACTAAAGTAATCCAACACACCAATATCCATCCTAAGCATCGTTATTAATCCCAAATAACATATAAAAATTGTTGGTGTGTATACGCATCCGTATACACCACCACGGACTGCGGGGGTGCTATACGCCATCCACCCGACTTCTCCCCGTAGATATAAATCTACTCACCTGGTCCTCGCTAGCCGGTGCCGACGTCGCCACGCGCTTGCTTGTCGTCTCGAAGTCCACATGGGGGTACCTACATATCATAACGCACCATATCTCATTAAAATCCGACTCATGATCAAAACGACGTACGAATCCCACATAGGTCAAAACCTATGGTTGCTTTCACAAATCAACCCAAAAACCCTCGACGTCGGCGTACAAACGCCAAACCATCGAGAAAAACCCAAATACACTCATTTGCACATTCACGAACACTAATTTTAATATAAAATAGCTTAAAATTCCCAAAAACCCCAATTTCACTTAAAATGTCGTTTTTCCGAAAATCTAGCAAGCACAATTCGCCGTTTGTACAAACCATGATATTTAAATGAATGTAGCGGCCGATATACTTATTAAATATCTTAAATAAGTCATAGAAAAAAATTTCCGGAATTTAATCTCATTAAATTCCAAAAACCCTAATATTCTAGTTTACAAAATACCCTTTTTACAATTTCATAGCAAAAATGCACAAACTACAATTTAGGTTGGATTTCCATGAACTAAAGTGTTAAACTACACTTAATAAAGTTAATAATATGATAAAAACCCTAACCATATTTTAATTCTCAATTTAACACAATATTTACAAAAACTAGTTTGCAATTTTAACCAATTTCGACCATTTTAGATGCAACAATTTACAAATTATCTTCTAGATTAGGTTTAACATGTCTTAACATGCTAACTACACCATGCAACCTTAAACAAGTGACAACAACCCTATTGAATTTAAAACCCTAACTTTTCAATTCAAACTCCTTCTCTTTAGATTTCCAAACTTGCAATTAAACCACATTTAAGCACCTAATAAGATACATTAAGGAATTTAACCCAACAATTGAACAATAGGTTAGGATTTATACCTTAAAACCATCTTGAGATCAACATGAAACTAGACCTCCAAATTGAAATCTTTGCACCAAGATCCATGCTTAAAGAGATAAGAGAAAATGGGTAGGGCTTTGATTTGCATTTTAGCTTTGATTTTGGATGGAAATGGGTGAATTTTTTGATGGAAAATGAGAGGAGAAGAGGGAGGGAGGGGCTGCTGTTTTGGGCTGAGAATTTTCGGCCAGAAATGGGTGAGGGGAGAGAGAGGGAGGTGAGGAAAATGCAAGGGAGGAAAGTCAAGGTCAAGGTAAGGTCAAAGTCTAACTACTTTATCTATTTTCTAATCTTTTCTTTTATTTCTTTTTCCTTTGCAAACCAAGTGGGGAAAAAATGAGGGCTGCTGAATTTGGCTAAGGGGAGGGGTAAGTGGGGGTGTGTGGGTGTGGGCACGGGTGTGAGGTGATGAAAAATGATAAATAAAATACCCCAAACATCCATTTACGCTAAAAAAAAAGCCTTTTTTCTTCAATAATTTCTAAACCGTTTTGGCAAATGATTTCGTTCCAAAAACTACATGATAAATTTTTATTTAATGTTTTATGATGCACAAAATTTGTTTCAACTCATTCCAATTCGTAATTTTCCCTAATTAAATGTATTAGTGAC
This sequence comes from Agapanthus africanus, assembly GCA_030015575.1. Classification (NCBI taxonomy): domain Eukaryota; kingdom Viridiplantae; phylum Streptophyta; class Magnoliopsida; order Asparagales; family Amaryllidaceae; genus Agapanthus; species Agapanthus africanus. Next base: position 113,854,507 of record CM057340.1, on the reverse strand, counting down.
GGCTTAAAATAATAATAAAATAATATTTTTTTCAGAAAATTTGAAATTTCACCAGCGGCTCAATAAAAACCAAATAATAGCAATTACATAGCTAGAATATGTATATTTAATTTTAATAATAAGATATTTGTATTTTGACTTTTTTACAGAAAACCCCCTCATTTTACCGATTTTCCGAAATTTCACCGAAACGATTTTCTAAACGCTACATCATCCTTCATCTTTTCCTCTGCCAGGCATGCTTGGATTGTTCTGGGTCTTGGAGCGCCTTAATTAACGAATCTCTCGCCTCTTTTGATAGCAAAAGGGCGTCAAGAATGCTGAGCTGTGAGGGCAGCTTCCTCAGATGTGCTAAGACGTTGTAATCCACCTTATTCTTCTTTGGTGGGTCTTTGGCAGCTAGCTCTTCCACCACTTGGTCATCTAAGATGATATCTTCAGTGGCCTTTTCTTTTCCTTTATCTTTTTTGTTCGAGGGTCCGAGGTTCTTTTCGGGCAGCGTGCGATTACGTAGCCGGATATTTTCGCAAACCTTCGGTTCTTCTTCTTTTCTCGAGGCGGACTCTTTAAAGAGAGGGGCAAGTTCTAGCTCTTCATCAGAATCACTCCCGAATGTGGGCACTTATGATCTACCGGTGTTAACCATGCAACAATCGCCAGCAGTTCTTTTAAGCCCTTCGGTCATATTTCTTTGCTCTCGACGAGTTTTACGCTTTTCCCGCTTAAAGTGTTGTCGATGAGCAACATATCCTTGCCACCATCTATCGAAAGCTTTGCACTCTTGAGTGGGGTGCGAAATCTTTTGATGATATAAGCAATAGGAGGGGTGCGTTTCCATTTCACCAGTGATGTTTCCTTCAGAGGATGGTAGCTTCATGCCCATTGATATGGCCTTAGCAAACTTTTTCCTCATCTTGAATTGGCTTTTGTCGGTAGCGGAAGTGTTTAGCTCCAGCGGGATCGTCTTAGCTCTTTCATCAAGTCGCTGGCGCTTGGCCCTTTCCAATATAGCCGTCTCGCGTTCTCGATCAGCTTTACTTTTCAATCGAGCTTCGTTGAGGAATGCGTCAATTTCCTCATCTGATGGCCCCAGAACTTTTGGTTCAGGATCTGCCCCAGCTTTTCAGTGCAAGGAGTCTCCTCCTCGTTTGTGACCGAATGGGAAATCATATGACAGCTCGCCACATATTCCTCGGATTCATCCGATGAACTTCCTTCCTCATCTTCTTCTTGAAAAACGTGATTGAGGAATTCTTGGAGCGTAATGGGAGTCCGTGCCTTTTGGTTGTATTCCTCTAGCGCGTCAATTTGTTTTTTCAGGTCCGTGCGCTTGTCGCCAGGTTTCACGGGCTTCTTAGATTTCTTCTTCTTCTTTTAGGAAGATTTTGACGGCTGGCTGCAAGTGCTTGAACCACCACCATCGGTCTTTGGAGTTGGACGTGGCTTCAACATCCCTTCAATGACCTGCGGTTCCAACGGGTTCTTCCACTTGATCGCTGGACATGTCTGAAGATCGTTTAGCATCCTCTTTGTCTTGACTGATAATACAATCTCCCAAGGAGCTTCTTCAATGACGGAGCATGTTGCCCCCGGCGTATTCGTCCCTTTAGAGGTGTGGGGCTGCGAGGAATTCACCTTCCATTTGTCAGATAATGCGAACTTGCCCTGTCGATACTGGTTTTCAAGCCAATTCTTGAAAACGTAGCAATCTTCGATCGGATGGCCTAGTACTCGATGATAAGGACAGTAGTTGGGATCGTTGACGTCACTTGGTTGTAACGGACGTTTTGGATCCGGCAGATTTATGAGTCTGTTGCGCAACACCAGCTCGAATAACCTCCTCGTTTTTTCGCGGGGAAAGGAATAAGGACGTCCCATCCTATCCTCAAAGGGTACGTACGGGCGCATATTACTTTGACGAGCAACCGGCTTCGAGTCGCTCGGTTGTTGTTGAGCCTTAGCGACGACGATCGCTTTTCCCTTCCCTTTGTCATTTCGGGAGTCCGGCCTTGGAAGAGGGGGTTTATGGCCCATTTGATCCATTTGCGCTAGTTTGTCAATCAAGGCCTGGAAGGTAGTTGGCTTGAAAAACATCATAAATTGTGAGATGGTTGCTTGCGGATCAAAGGTTCCCATAAACATACCCACCGCGGGAGCTTCTTCAATGCGCTGCTCACACTTCGACCATAAGTTCCGCCATCGTATAGCGTACTGAACCCACGTCTCGCCGGGTTTTACCCTGGCGTTAATCAGTGCTGTCATCGGGGTACGTTCACTGGCGCTTGCAAAACACTGAGTAAACAATAGCTCCATTTCCGCGAAGGTTTTGATAGAGTCGTTCGGGAGCTCAGAGTACCACTCGAACTCCGTATCCGATAAACTTCCAACAAACTGGCGAAGCAACAGCTTGTCGTCACCGCCGGTGTTGCCGCAGAGTGCCCTGAACTGGGCAACATGCTGGTGCGGATTGCCTGTCCCCTTGTAGACATGGAACTTGGGAATTGTGTAACCGGGTGGGTACTTCATTTGATCGTACGAACTTGGATATGGCCGCCCCGTTTTTATGACCTGACCGGCCGCTTCGGTCGCATGATGAACCCGTATTTGCTGGGCGATGTACTCATCCAAATCAGCTTTGGAGATTGTATCCTCCTTGGCCATCGACAGAGCTGGTGGAGGATTTGATGTTTCTCCCCTATCGTCTCCAAGGACGATCGGGGGCTCTTCAGCCAGAGGATCTTGTTGTATCATCATCCCTATCATGTCTTGGAAGAGGAGGCCCATACACAGTATGTTGGCTGCTTGTTCAGCAGCCTTTCTGTCCTTCTTCTCCAATATCCGACGAAGGAATTCGGCGTCGGTTTCTTCCTCTTGGCGTTCATCCGAGGACGTTTCAAGGTTTTCTTTTGACCCTGTAAGTGCGGCCATAGCTTTCATCATTTCTTGGAGCTTCTGCTGCTGCTTCTGAGCCTTGGTCACCGACCTCGTGTGCGGTCTATGACCTGTTGATATGCGGCTATCCTCCTTTCCCGATGCCACATAAACTGTATGAACTATCATGCCCCTGGACTTAGGGCATTTAGGCTCACCACCTCTGGCATTTGCCACGGGCGCGGGGGTTTTCTCCGGCCTTCTTCTTTTGTGGGCCGTTGAAGTTGAAGGGGCCGTTGCAGTGGGCACCCTAGCGACTGTTGTCCTCTGCTGTTTAATAGGACGGTCCTTTTCTTTTTGCACCTTCGCCTTTTTCTGTTGACGAGAGTGATTTGGGTTGATCACAGAGTCTTGAACCCTCCGCCAAACTTTATAAATTCTTGAGGACAGCCGTTGAGGGGGCTGTTCTTGTTTCGTTTCTGGAACTCTCTCCGTGGGCGGAGGAGATCTTTTCAATGTAGCGGTTGGAGAGTTCTTACGTACCCTCCTCAGTAGTTCAAAGCTGTTCCCAGTTGGAACAGCAGCGTTGACTTCCACCACTGGAGCCGGTGGAGTTAGCCCTGAGGGAGAGTTGCCCCCTGCCTTCCTCACTCGTTGCCAATGGCGACGTCGAGCATGACGAGCCGTTGGGACTGGCTCGGAGATTGAGACATCTTCTTTTTGCCCCCTGTCTGAATGAGGCGCCGTCGGTGTTAACCTCTTAAAGACTGAGGTTGTCTTTTGAGGGGTGATATTCAACCTGTCGAAGACGGATCCTCGAGCAGGGGGAGGAGCAGGAATCGTCAGCCTTGAAAAGACTGACTCTTTGACAGGGGAAGCCGCCTTGACGACTTCTGGAGCAGCAGTTATTGCCTTCTTCGGGACAGCCAATTTAGAGTTCTGATTTAGCCTGGTGAAAACAGAGGCTGTCGGTTTGGTAGTGAGCGACCCGTTGACAGGGGCCGTCGTAGCAGTGAGCCGGTCGAAGACCGACTTTTTGTTCACTTCCGGTGCAGGTATTAGCATAGGGAAGCTTGTAGGTGGGATCATGGTCCCGAAGAACAGACCAGTGGTGGCTTGGGTCACCTGGTCTACCGGCAGAGCGAGGAAGGAAGCCGCTTGGGGCCCATATACTATACCTCCTGGTGAGGTGGAGCGTTGCAGTGGCACTTCGAGCAGTTGGTGCAATTAGCGGCCATTGAATCTTGAGTTCTGCGCCAGGCAAAAGACCAAATCTTAGTAACTTGAAATCCAAAGGCAACCGTTAACAAACCGCGATTGGTTCGCGAAGACGACACACGAAGTGTGGAGTGGAAAGAGGAAAAGGTCCCACCGGGCGTGCCAGAATCTGTTCCCCTCCGAAAGACGGCGCACAAGACCGCGATGTCCTGAAGCTGAGATTCGGGGCAGATGCTATTTGGTTTTATCCGTCCACCTCTCCGAAGATGCCAAGTTGATTTATGGCACCGTGTATCGGAGGTTTAGACGGATGCGGCCGATGTAGCAGACTTCGTCAGATTCCCCCTCACTTGAGGGGTTTTTTTATTGTGGGGACGCTCTTCCCTGCAGGTGCAAGCCCCTGCAGTTAATTACGCTACCGCATCGCGGTAACAACTTTCTCCTTCTCCAGAATTTCACTTCGTGTCGTGTGTGTTTGTTTTATTTGTGGTTGCCCGTGGATTGTATACGGAGACTGAGTAATGTTGTCGCCCGTAGGACGTGGATTAGTCCAAATCCGTATTTACTTAGATTTGGGTTTGGTGTTTTTAGTTTAAGGATGCATTAGTCGCGTTGCGGCTAAGATCAACTTAAACGTTCGTTAAGGATACGATAGTCCTGTTTGAGACTAAGATCAACTTAACGTGATAATTCATTTAATATCTGGCCATCGGGACTCGTCACCTCTCTAACGTCGTTGAAGGATTACAACGGCAGATGTCAGAGGAGTTCAGAGATGTACCCTTGAACCAAGGTTGATTTGGAGTTTTATAGTCCGTTTGAATGTTTAAGGATACATTAGCCGTGTTTGGGGGCTAAGATCAACTTAAACGGGATCGTTTAGATCCGCCAAAAGAGCATTTGGAGGCTCTATTGTTCCAGTTTAGGGACGTAGTGGTCCATAGGTAGTTTAGGGACGTGGTGGTCCATATTCCAGTTTAGGGACGTGGTGGTCCGACATTAGTTTAAGGACGTTTCGGTCCAACATTAGTTTAAGGACGTTCCGGTCCACGAGTTTAAGGACCCCGCAGTCCGTATTGATGTGTGGTCGTCGGGACCCGTCACCTCTCTGACGTCGTTGAAGGATTACAACGATGGGTGTCAGAGGAGTTCGGAGATGTACTCTCGAACCGGGTATAAATTAATTTAAGAGAACAATTGTGCTCAGTCAATTTAATTTGAGGACTTACGGCCAAAATTGGGCTAGGTCCAGTTGAAAATATTCAACACCCTTATTTATTTTTGGTCTATTAGACCTGTGCTAGGGCTTTGCCCACACTTAAATAATGCATTGCATTACTTCTATCTTTTTGTTTGGGCTCTGCCCATAAAAGATGCAGAGCATCAATTTCGCTTGGGCTCTGCCCCCTTTTTATTGCTTTGCAATTTATTTTGGCCTACTAGGCCCCTCTGATTTGGGCCTGGCCCTTTAGTAAAAGAAATGCATTGCATTTGTCAGGCGCTTTGCGCCAATCACTGAGCGCAAGCGCTTGTGGTGAGAACACGTGTCATGCTCTGGTGAGTGCAAGCGCAACAGCGCAGTGCGCTGCGCTAGTGCGCTGCGCTGTTGCGCTGCTGACACGTGGCGCGCTCTGGTAAGTTGCGCCAATTCTAGAGAGCAAAGCTCTATTTCAAGAGCGCGTAGCACAAGTTGTTCTGTAGCTGACACGTGGCGCTCTCTCAAGAGCGCAACAGCGCGGTTTGGAAGTGCAAAGCACTAAGAATCTTTTAGATTCAAGAACAGAAGTGCAAAGCACTATTTGATTTCTTGATCTAATTTAGATCAAAGAAAAATAAGTTTTTTTCTTTTTTTTTCTTGATCTTAGAGAACCAATGGTTCATAAGTGCAAAGCACTATTTTTATTTTGTTTTTTTATTAAAGATCATTGATCTTGTTCTTAGATCAATGATCTATCAGAAGAAATTTTTCTATCTAAAAGGTCTTTTACCTTTCTTCTTGAGATTTCTTCAGAGTTCTCTTCTTTTTTTTAGAAAAATGTTCATGCCTTTGAATTGAGGTCTGGGGTCCTTTTTATAGTGCCCATAAATTAGTTAAATTTGTTAAAGAGATCTTTCTCTAAGTGATTTGGGGAATTTTCCCCACCGTTGGATTTTTTATCCAAGGGCCTCTGTTTTACGGAAGAAAATCTTCTTGTTTTAACAAGAACAGAAAAGATTTCTTTAGAATTTTAATTCTGTTTAGCGCAAATGCCCCAGCGCGTGACACGTGTCGTGTAGCGCAACTGCGCAAGCGCATCTGCGCTGACACGTGTCGCGCAGCACACAGCGCAGCGCAACTGCTCTAGCGCATCTGCGCTGACACGTGTCGCGCAGCGCACAGCGCAGCGCAACTGAAGCGTTGCTTCCTTTAATTTTGCTTAAAATAGAGCTTTGCTCTGATTGGGCGTACTGCCTTGGGCGCTGCGCTGATGCGTCTGCTCCAGACACGTGGCGCCCAGCGCCCAGCGCAGAGAATCTGAAGCGTTGCTTCATTTATTAAAGTTTAAATTTTCAAAGCAAAACTTTGTTTCTGATTGGGGGAAGATGAAGCGTTGCTTCATCTCCCGCTTCGGAATTTGAACAGAGCTTTGCTCTGATTGGGGTAAACAAATGCCCCCCCACCGTTGCGCTTACGTGGCCCCAAACGTGAGCGCAACGGTGGCAGAATCCCAACCGTCGCGGCAAATTTTGGAAGTTGAAGAGGCACTAGATGCCTATAAATAGGACCTTTGGTCCCCCACAGATGCTTATCATCTTTCAGATTTTTACTTTCAGAACTCAGAGCCTTGCTCTCTTGTCTAAACACTTTTAAAAGTTCAAACTTTAGAGATTTTTAGGTAAAAATATTAATTTTGATTAAATTAAATCAACTTTAAGAGCCTTGCTCTCAATAGATCCCTGATCTAAAGAAAACTCATTTAGGGTTTCACTTGGCAGAGCTTTGCTCTAAATTCCAATCAAACATCAAAACTCAATGAAAATCTTGTTCTAAAACTTCAAAACTCATTTGAACCAATGATACTTCCACTAAAACACCCTCACCTATCACTAATAACGTTGTAATCACTCACTAACCCTCTACTACACCACCACTACAAGTTGTATCCATAAAAACTCACTTTTGAAAAACTCAAGACTAAGAAACATGCACATGAGCTCTAATCTAGCGTGTGAAGACAAGTGTTATGAAAACATAGTTTAAAAAGAGCATTTTACCGCTAGATGGGGATGAAGGAAAGTTCCAAGCTTGGAAGATGGCCTTAAAGTGGAGACTTGATCACTACACCATGTTTAAGATGAGGATATGAGCATTTTTTGTGAAAGTTTTAAGGTATTTGAAAGAGGTTTTGTGATTGTAGATTGATGGTGGAAGAGTATGAGAAGGAGAAGATGATGATGAAGAAGAGAAGAAAGAATGACATGAAGAAATGAGATGGGTGAGGCAACCATAACCCCCCCTCTCTCTTTCTCTCGCCCATACTTCATTTTAAAATGCCATCCATACTCCCATGTTACCCTCTCTTTCTCTCATTTTCTTTTTCTTTTGAAAATTATAAAACCAACATTTAAAACACAAATGAAATGTTAACATGTCATAGCAACTTAAATATGGTTTAACAAAATAAAACTTGGTTTAGTGTAGTAACTAGTAAAACACTAATTAATTTTAACATTAAACTTGTATGAATATAATTATATGCTAATTTATGAAAAGCTCACTTAAATAAATATTTTCATAAATAATATTTCATTTTAAATTCCAATTATTTTCCAAAAATAGAGGTATATAATTATACCAATCTACGAAAACTCAAATCCATCCCTGGTATATATCCATAAAATCCAAAATATTATTATTTAATTTCCAAAATAATATTTGTTGTTCTTCTGAAATGTTACATTTCGGGGTATGTATCTTAGATAGGTTACATTTGCATGTCTATTTTTAGTATTGCATTATGTTTCCCTTCCTTTTTCTTTTCTTTTGCAATTTTCGTTTTCGTTTTTTGCATGTTTAATTCCGCATTGCATCATGTTTACTTTCCTTGCATTGCATAAATATAGAAAACCCATAAAAACTAAAAACAAAAACGTAAAACATAAGAATTGAAAAAAATTCGAAAATATAAAAACTTGTTTTCTAGTCAAGTTAGCTAGTGGGGTAAATTTAGATTCGAAATCCGACGATTTAGCTTGAAAAGTTACGAATAATTGAAATCTAGGATTTGAAACGAATACCTGAAAGATAACCCTTCTTGAAGTTTAACTATAACAAATATACGCCTTTTATTTACACCTACACTGTTGGATATAGTGCCCTCAGAGTCAATTATTGGATCACAGGCACGTGATTGCAATGATTGAGGGAGGACCTATGCCGGTAGGACAGTCTTACTCGAGATGATAGTATGCTATCTGGTTTATCTTTATCATCGTGTACTGTTTTAGGTGACCTGACATGTCGCTATTACACATTGATAGAGCCCCTAGGATTCTTGCTTGACTGCCAGCAGTATGAGGGCGATCATATACGTGGGAGCTGGTAGTCTATAAGCACATCCTTAAAAGGTCCCTAGTCGTGGGAGTTTCGAGACAGGGCATCGATACTCCAGAGTAGACTAGTGTATACAGTCGAGACCCCGACGAGGGGCGGTGGCCGGTCTCACAAGCCACTGGTGTCAGTTGGTTCACCTAAGATGTATACAGGTGCTCATTGGGTTATAAGTACACCGGACAAGACTCGCCGGGAACCTGCTAGTTGGGATTATACCAGACGTCAGATAGCAGTTCCCTGGTGACATGTGTACAGGTTAGTTCATCGACCTGAGGATCGTCATTTGTCTCGTGTGAGTTTCCACTGTACTTTGATTACTACCCTACCACGCTCAAAGGAGACGTGCAAACAGGTTTTAGTTGGATACAGTCCCGAGCCACATGGAGGCAGTGAGCGGATCTTCAGGGGTTCGTCTCTCCCTGTATTGGGGGTGAGGTCGCGCTGTGTCTAGGAGAGCCATTACATGAAGTCCTTGGCCAAGGCAGGAGATTTACTGGTAGGTATTCCAGTAGTATCTCAGGGTGTTCTGAGCTACACTCTGACACGACTTGTACCGCTTTTGGGGGTCTGACTTTTACCAACCCCCTAGACCCGCCATGCGATGCTCATAGACAAACGGACCGGACTGTACGGATATTGTCACTGACGGGCTCAGTAGGGTGTCAGGATGAGTTCGCTCATCGACGTCCCTTTTGGTCAATAGCTGGTCGCCCGTCATGTATGGCTTATACCTCTGACGTGCTAGTGGTTAAATCCACAGCCATAGTATTGACGACTCTTTAGAGTCCCCCACATTCAGTTGCTCAAGTTTTCGGGTGAAACGCTGTAGAGGCCGTATGGAGATATGGAAGGGTTCGATCAGATACGTGCGGTATTGCACGGATCATGATCGGACGGTTAATACTAGCGGGCTTTGGTTTAAGCCGGATCCTAGTATTGCACAGTACAGATTTTGTCTCATTGCATTCGTATTTCGGTCAGAATACAAATGCGGGTATGTAAATACAGTAGCGGGGTTTTCCTGTAATTTATTACGGGATCAGTTTTTTGGAGTTTCCAGTTTGCTTTCCGTTTCGGCCATTTTCCTTTGTATCTTTCATTGGCCGAAGATTGGTGGAGGAGGGCTTATTTGCATTTGTGCAAATTAGCTATTTGGAGGGTTGTCTTTGCATACTTTTGTTTCATGATGGTTTCATGATGGAGCACCATCCCTTGACCTTCCATGCTTCATGATTGCTTGACTTTCCTTTTCATCATGGTTTACTTTTGGAGTCATCATATTTGATGATGATGTTTGGTGATGATGGTAGGTCATGGTTGTTGATGACTGTGGTTGTGGTTATGATCATTTCTTTTGATCATAACCCTTTTCTCTCTCTTGCCTTATTGGTCTCACTATCTTTTTGATAAAAACTCTCTCCCTCTCATTCTCATATGAAGGAGGTCGGCCATTTTTTGGGCTGCCCATTTTTTTGGTGTGGGGATTTTTAGCTCTCTTGATGGTTGAAAAATCCCCAAGTTCATTTACAAAATTCCACATCTCATTCCCTCCACAAAAAGGCAACTCTCTACAACCCCAAATGAGACATAGCTCACTACACGTATTCTACAGCAAACCTTGGGCACATCGGCTCGCCAACTTCGTGCCCGAGTTGCCTCGGTATAGAGGTGGGGCCCGTAAAAGAAGCCGGCGACGTGGTGCCCTTCCGGCGACGAGGTGGAGACCGGAGATTCCGCGGGGAGATCGGGACGACGACGAGAAGACCGGAGGACACGGATCACTCGGTATATCTCTCTACCCTTCCCATCTTGTAGTTAGCTAGGACTAGCTTAATGGCCCGATCCGGGTTGATAGTGCGCGGTGGTGCCGGTTCGAAAAGTTAAAGTAAATCACCGCTTCCGCATTCCGGCGTCGGATTGACGGCCGGGGCGCCGCCGTGCACTTACATACACTACGTCTCTAGTTTTGGAAAATAAAGGATAGGCTTGAAATATCTGCAAATATAAAAATAAATAAATTAAATTAAATTAAATTAAAGAGAGGAAAATATAATAAAAGACATGATTTCTCGAGTTTCTAGGTCGTTGGGATGCTCCATCACCTAATGACCTAAAACCGTCTGGCTTGGGAGTCATTGCCGAAAGAATTTAATAAGGGAAAACCGAGTATAATCTTTGTTTTGAAAACTTGGCAACTTAAGTTCCTAGGTCGTTAGGGTGCTTCATCACCCGGTGCCTTAAAGTCGCTTGGCTTGGAAGTCATCGCCGAAAGAGCTAAAAAAATTAGAAAAAAAAAATAACAAGGAGCCAAGGGATTGAAGAAAAAATTAAAATAATGAGTCATACAGAGTAACCGGTTGATCTAGGCCTAAGCAAGCCCGGATGATCGCGCTGAAAAACTTTGTTTCATATCGCTTAAATAAAATAAATAAAGAAGGAGATATGATAGTCTTGAATTGAAATAACTTAACTAAAAGACAACTTGCACGCGTACAGAGGTGTATAGGAGCTTAAGCTAAAATTGATAGTGAGGAGTGAAAAATAGGGATTGAAGTTTCTACCCTATGCGAATAGAGTTTCTAATTCTTGATACTAATCATTATGACTAGAGTTGAAAACGAGCCCTATGAAACTAGCTTGACTTGGGATTTTGTGGGTGCGGTCCGCTGAAAACCCTCACGAGACAACACTCATACTTTAGGGTAACCTAGAGATTTAACGTCTTGTTACACATACTCAGTGCAATCGTGTTGCCTGCGGAAGTGAGCTAGGACGTTTTAGAATAACTTAACTTTGCTCTAGGGCGAGCAAGGCTTAGTTTTGGAGGTATTCATTCATCATGATTTACTGCATTATATATTACCCATTCCTACCCTATTTGTATATAAATAAGTTCTATTAACCCTTGACTGTTGCTTAAGTACAGAAAACGGGTCTAAAAGCTGAAAAGATGGATTTTGGGCTAAAAGATATACATCTGAGAAAAATACGATATACAGGATATGGTCTCTGGTGCAGCATTGCTAGTGATGTGATAAAAGGTTTCAGGGAACAAAAAGAGCATCTACTGGATAGTAAAAGACAGTGGGCCAAACACGAGACCAATTAGTTGTGGCCCGACCATGTTTCCGCGGTCCAGACAGTTCAACTCGATCACGGATCTACGGTCCAAGCGCAACCGACTAGGCTCGAATTTGGCCCACTATCTTATCATAGAGCGAAGATTTCCTAAAAGCTTCCAGAAGATCCTTGGAAAACTTATATAAGCAGCAGATCTGAAGAGAATTGGGGCTAGCTTTTAGTTTTTCTTTTATTTTTGAATTTCAATTTGTGTAATTTTCATTTTTAGGATTATCTTTCTTCTTCCTCCTCCTTTGTTAGTTTCTTCGTAGCTATCAATAGAGGTTGAACGTTAGGTTGGTTGAGTTTCTCTTTTCCGCTTCTAAATCCATAAAAGTTGTTGTTAGATTTGAGATCAAGGTTTGTATTGAAGATCATTGATGTTCTTCCCTCTTTTCTCTTTATTGCATTTAAATATCTTGTACTTTTATGATGATCTCATTCTTGATTTGTTTTTGTTTCTTTTTAATAATGATGATGTGTGAGGAGTTGCTTTTTGATAAGGAAATGAGGAGAGTGAATGGTGATTAAATGATCTATTTCTCTCTCTCTCTCTCTCTCTCTCTCGATTATATAATTGTGATGAAACTCTAGCTTGATTGTTTTAATTAATTTCAAATAGACATGTTCTCCTTTTTAGTCTGAGCCGAGAATGGCGAGAATAGATGATTATGCAATCTATGTGGAGGTTAATTAATCTTAATGAAGCTAGAGGTTCGATTAAGGCTTTAAATTGAAGATAAGGAAACTAAGTGACAGTTCTTGTGAAGGTTGGCAATGCCACCTTGCAAGTTATTCCCCTCAAGTCCCTTATTAATATCCTCAAGCATTGATTTAGCTTCATCCATCTTAAGAAAGAATTGATTTCAAATGGACAATTTGACATTCCATGTTCCATCACCCTTTGTGCTTCATGATTGATGGTTTGTACTCGGAACATTTAAATCAAGGCTAGATTGAGTCTAAACTTCACCAAAGGCAATTGGTTGGCCATTTAATAGAACATGCTCCACCTGCTTCATGGTGAGTGTTTGATGATTTATACTTTTGAAAAAAAAATGTTATTTATTGAAGCAATCAAGAGAAAAAAAGTTGATTAGATTAACTTGAGATCCATCATTCAAATCAATTTCTTAACAATTCACCTCCCTTTAATTTGCATTCTCATTATTTGCAAAACATTCACAACTCTTGAAACTTTGCATAACTCATGTTGAAAACACGGACTAAGCCTTTGATCTTTGATGGAACGACTCGTTATTCACCACTTTGTTTAAATGCAAATTTATTAATTGAGGATAAAACTACACTACATGATTCCTATCATTTCTTATCTTTCACTTCACTTTCTTCACCACTAATAAGATTTCCCGAACAAAAATTTGGCGCCGACACCAGGAATCGAGGCTCCTAGAACGTGTTATCAATTCATGTTACTCTTCTCTCTTCAAAAATTTCTTGTGAATAGTAAACTCTTTGAAAAAACCATAAAAACTGTTTTAGTTATTTTTGATGATTTTTATGCAGGTGCAGAGAATAAATCAAGTTAGGATGCTGCTGAATTTTTTCAGAGAAGCTTAAAGAACTCTATACGATGAGTAGATTGTAGTGCCAAAGACAAGGGTGGATTGCCCTTCGATCCACCTCGGAAACACGATCGAGCCAGTTCAAGTTCACCGCGGAAACGTGATCCAAAGGTGGTTGCTTAACACAATCTTCTCTGAGCACATTTCTTCCACTCTCTCCTCTCCATTAAATCTCTAATAAACTGTGTTTTGTGCAGGATTCTTAGCTTGCTCCATAAAAAGCAAAATCAAGTGGTGTGATTATTTTGGACTGTTTTGGATTTTAAAGTGTGTTGCATACATTTTTAATATGGATTAATAAGGGGCAACAACCAAATCAAGATTAGGTGGGAAGTTCATTATCCTTCATAAGCCCCATAAATCACAACCAAGTATCGAGCATCACCTAGAATTAATAAAAAAATATCTAGAATCAACTCTAAGGACTGTCGCACTCAATTAGGACAAGAGAAGTTTGCGAGTAATCTATATCTTCTCCTAATTATTCTTTTGGTGTTTAGGAAAGTGTTTCGAGTACGAAAATAAGTTCTTTAATTAAGGAACTTAGCGAAAGCTTTGGAAAACCTCCTGTTAGGCGGTGTCGCACACTCTACTATGTCAGTAGATAAGAGGAATTTTCAAAAACGATTTTTAAAACTTGCAACACCGACTAATCCCAAGATCTATCGTAAGCCTTAAATAACAAAAACTTGTAAAGGTATTAATCTACCATGAAGTGATTATACCTATATGAACCAAGTCCTTCGGGTCTTCTTTTCCTCTTCTTGAGCTCCTTGTCCGTCGAGATCGAGCTTGGTCGTCGGCTTCCTCGTATCGAAGACGACCCACCCGAGAGTCTATGGTTCAAGCTCCAACCTCAAATTTGAGGTAACTAAAGTACCTAATTTGCTAATCTAGGCAGCTTAGAAGATATAGAGTGTTAATTGAATTGGATTATCTCACAAAACCATGGATTCTCAACTCATGAGAGGGTTATGGTTCTTAGGAAAAAGAGAGCAAAGGAGGAAAGAGAAAAGCAATTGTATAATGAAACTAGCATGTGAAGATGGCTAAGTCTTGGAAAATATCAAGCATGCAATATTTCTCATAGAATATTGCAACCATACTTGAATAGTTAGAACGAATGAATAAACAAAATCAAGTAGCCATGTTTCAACCATATTTCAATACACCTCATCCCTCCACCTCATTATCTATTTAAATAAATAGATTTAAAACAAAATGAGGTGTCTTCTTCTAGAAGTATTCTAGTGAAATTACTAGAATACCCCCCACCATATATACATACCCATATTCGTACTACAAAAAATACGAATACCAAGAGATAAAGTAATCCAATAGTATAATACTAGAATGCGGCTTAATCCTAAGCCTGCTAGTATTATCTGTCCGAACAAGTAGCCTGTACACGTATATGATCGAAACCCTGCACGTAAAACCATACGGCCTCTACATCGTTTCGCTTGAACCAGGAAAACCCTCTGTGTGGGACTCTAAAGACTCGACAGTACGCTGGCAGTGGGTTTAACCACAACTACGTCAACGGCACTAGTTGTACATAATGGCTACCTAGGTACCTGTCGAAAAGAAGGCCGACGAGCAAACTCGACCGAACCCCTACTGATCCTATCCATGACAATCACTGTACAGTTCAGTATGTTCGTCTAAAAGTATCACATACTGGGTCTCGGGGGTGGAAAACGTCAGACCCCTAATAACCTGACAAGTCGTGCTGATATGGCTCAAGACCATCCGAGAATCTACAGATCTACCTATCAGTAATTCTCAATCCGCCCTTGCCAGGGAATTATGGTGTTGGCCAATCGAACACAGCGCGATATCGACTCCCTATACCGGGAGAGACGAATCCCCGACAATCGCTCACTGCCTCCATATGGCTCGGGACTGTATCCAACTAAAACCTGTTTGCATGACTCGGTAGAGCCGTGGTAGGGTAGTAATCAAAGCACAGTGGGAACTCACACGAGACAAATGACGACCTCGGGTCGATAAACTATCTGCATTCATGTCACCAGAAAACTGCTATCTGACGATTGGTATAATATCATCTAGCCAATTCTCGGTGAGTCCATCCAGTGTACTCACCCCCAGTGAGCACCTGTATTTGATCTTAGGTGCCAAAGACCAATGGCTGCGGAACCAACCGTCGCCCCTCATCGGGGTCTCGAAACGTATACATCAGTCTACTTCGGAGTATTGATGCCCTGTCTTGATACTCTCACGATTAGGGACATTTAAGGATGTTCTTATCGACTATCCAGCTCCCACAAGTATGATTGTCATCACAACGCTGGTAGTCAAGCAATAATCCTACGGGCTTTATCAACATGTATAAATGATACGTAATAACAAGTAAAACATATATACGTGTTAAGATAAAGACAAACCAAATAGTATACCATCATATCGAGTAAGATTGTCCTGTACATACATATGTCCAAGCATCCACATGTATACATATACAATAATGGCTTCTAGGACATACATATCCAACACCTCTCCCCATTCGCTTGCACTCACTTGGCTACAAGGATAGTAAAGAGAGAGAGAGGGAGGATTTATCCTTCAAAATATCTCTTGGAAATTTAGGATCGAGTTTAGGGATTGACTTAGGTGACTCTAGATTCTAGGTGATTGGTTGTTTTCCTTCTTGTGTGGTTGAGTCCTTGATCTATACATTCTTGCACCACTTTGAGTCTCACAAACTTTTCGTCACACACTTCTCACTTTTCACACATTTCTTTTCACCCTATTTCACACTCACACATTTACATTCTCTTTACAATTCATTACCCCTATTTTACCTTACACTATCTCGATTAGTGTATCCGAACGTGGGTTAGGGATACAAAATCCCGACTAGTCCGAATTCTACCTACTTCTTATGAATCTTCAACCGATTTCGATATTGGTATTTCCAAATCATAGTCTAATCTAGTGAAGTAGAAACAAAACTTGGCCATGAGATGTCAATCTAACAATGAGAAGTTAAACCCGTCCATGCAAAAGTTAGATACGATCATAGGAACTGTGATATAGCAAAGAGGTGATTTCAAGCGTGAAGGATCAAGCAATAGGAAACTTATATCTGGTCTTAAGGGATCTCATCTGACCAAGAGGAGGCAATCAAGGACATGAAGTCGACCCGGTGAGATGAAAGCCTGATCAAGGAAAGGGAGTATGATCCGACAAAAAGGAGATTGGATCAGGGGCGGAAAGCTCAATCTGGCGAAAAGGATGCCTGATCAAAGATGTGAAGTGTACTATAGAGAAGGCCGGATCGAAGAAATAATGTTGGATCAAGCAAACTTCTTACTGTTTAGACACTTGGAGCCTTGGGATTGTGGTCGTCCAAGATGCTATAATCTCAAAGGAGGGAGAAGATTCATCACAAGAGTGAGATTAGCTTTATGTCTACTTGTTGGGTGTGTGAAGTGTTAGATATGTATGTCCTAAAGGCCTGTATTGTATAGGATGCTAGGCATATATATGTAAAGAAACAATCTTTGTTTGAAATGATAGTATGCTATCTGGTTTATCTTCATCTTAACGTGTGATGTGTTGTATTTCATATCTTTGTATACATGTTAATGAAGCTCTTAGGATTATGATTGACTGCCGAGATTATGATGTAGATCATACTAGCGGGGCATGTGCAGTCTATAAGCATATCCTTTAATAGTTTCTGGTCGAGGGTATATCGAGACAAGGCATCGATATTACCAGAGTTGACTAGTGTGTACGTTTCTTGACCCTGGGGGCGATGGTTGATCCCACAACCATTGGTGTTTGACATCAAAGATTGTACACAGGTACTCATTAGAGAATGGGTACACCGAACAGGACTCGCCGAGAACTCCTAGATGGTATATATACCTATTGTCAGATAGCAGTTCTCTGGTGACACTTGTACCGGTTAGTCTGTAGACCCGAGATCGTCATAGTGTCTTGTGTGATTCCCACTGTACTTTGATTTCCTCCCTACCACGGCTCTACTGAGTCATGCAAACAGGTGAATTTTAGGTACAGTCCCGAATCACATGGAGGCAGTGAGCGATAGGAGGGGTTTCGTCTCTCCCGGTATAGGGAGTTGATGTCGCGCTATGCTTGATCGGCCATAACAGCAAATCCCTGGCCAGGGTCGTCGAGATTTACTGATAAGAGTTATCAGTAGTTTCTTGAACCGTTATGGGCCGCAAATCAACATGACTTATAAAGTTTCTGGGGTCTGATATTTACTACCCCTAGACTTCAAATGCGACGTATCAGACGAAGAGACCGGACTGTACTGTAAGTGTTGCTTACAGGCTCGTTAGGGTTGGGATGAGTTCGCTCGTCGGCCACCTTTTCGTCACGTACCTGGGTAGCCATTACGCACAGCTAGTTCCGCTGACGTGCTTGTGGTTAAACCCACTGCCAGCGTACTGTCGAGTCTTTAGAGTCTCACACAAAGGGTTCCCTAGTTCAGGCAAAAAATGTAGAGGCCATAAGCTGTTACAGCAGGGTTTCGATCATGTTCGTGTAATGGTTACAGGAATAATGATCTGAAGGATAATACTGGTTGGCTTTGGTTTAAGCCGGATACCGGTGTTATATTATTGGATTATTTGTATTCGTATTTTTCGGAATTCGGATACGGGTATATTTATATGGTATACGGTGAGGGGTATTCTTGTAATTGTACAAGAATACCATGTAGAAGGGGACACTTCATAAATGGTTTTCATTTTGTGAAAATGCAAATTATGAGGTGGAATTTGGAGAGAGTCAAAGTATGGATGAAGGAATGGCTTATATCATTTTATATTCATTTGGAGTTACTATTGAAGCATGGTGCATTATTTTGGAGAAAAATAAAACATGCTTCAATTATTTTCCTTTAGCCATATCATTTTTCCATGCTTGATTTTTTCATTGATCACTCTCACATTCTCTCTCCTCATTATCTCCTTCTTCCTCCTCCAAGCTTTACCATTCATATGAGTTGTGAATCAAAAACTTAGGGATCACTTTAATTCTCTACTTAATCTCTACATCATCTAAGTAATCATTTCTAGCACACTTGATTTCTTAGTTAACTCTTGAGAAGAGTTTGAAGCTTGTTCTATAGCTCTCAGGTGGATCATCTACGACCTAGAGGTGACCGGAGACCGAGTTTCTTTCAAGCATCCAAAGAGCCTAGGAGTTTCATCCAAAAGAAGACCCAAAGGACCGGTTCATTAGGTATAACCCTTTCATAGTAGTTAAGAACTCAAGATAGGGTTTGCTAGTTAAGGTTTAAGTACAAGATCTAGTTTTTATGTGGGTGTTGCATCAGCGGTGTATGATGGGGATATTCTCTGATATGGTAAAGAATTTTCTGGAGATCTTTATGGACGATTTCTCGATTTTTGGAGACTCTTTTTCTGATTGCCTATCGAATCTTGACGCTGTTCTTACTCGTTGCAAAGAGAAGAACTTGACATTAAACTGGGAAAAATGCCATTTTATGGTCCAAGAAGGAATTGTTCTTGGACATGTCATTTCACAGAAAGGCATTGAGGTTGACAGAGCTAAGATAGATGTCATTCAAAACCTCCCTCATCCCAAAAGCGTCAAAGATATTCGATCTTTCCTTGGCCACGCGGGCTTTTATAGGAGATTCATTAAGGACTTTAGCAAAATTGCTAGACCTTTAACTCTTCTCCTGGCCAAGGATACGACCTTCCATTTTGACTCGGACTGCGAGACAGCTTTCGACTCACTTAAACACTCACTCACTTCAGCCCCCGTTTTATCATCACCAAACTGGGACTACCCCTTTGAGCTGATGTGTGACGCATCTGATTTTGCAGTAGGTGCAGTCTTAGGACAGCACATCGAAAAGATGCCACACGTGATATACTATGCAAATAAGACCCTGAATGATGCGCAAATCAATTATACAACCACAGAAAAAGAACTCTTAGCGGTTGTATTTGCATTAGAAAAATTCAGGCCTTACTTAATTGGCTCACCTATAGTTGTGTATACTGAGCATTCCGCCTTAAAACATCTTCTGGCGAAGAAAGATGCAAAAGGTCAACTAATACGTTGGATCCTACTGTTACAAGAATTGGATCTTGTTATCAAAGATAAGAAAGGATGTGAAAACGTAGTAGCTGACCATCTTTCACGCATCTCTTCTTCCCCTGTGACCCTGCCGATCAATGATTCGTTCCCTGATGAACAACTCTTGAACGTATCCGCTGAACCATGGTTCAGGGATATTGTGAACTATCTTGTCACGGGACTTATACCGAGCGATTGGTCAAAACAGGACAAATATCGTTTTCTATCCCAAGTAAAACACTTTTACTGGGATGATCCCTATTTGTTTAAATATTGTCCTGATCAGATCATTCGCCGGTGTGTCCCGAAAGAAGAGTTCAAGAGTGTTCTTTCTTTTTGTCATGATCAGGCCTGTGGGGGTCACTTCGGTCCTAAAAAGACGGCGGAAAAGGTTTTGCAATGTGGATTTTATTGGCCGACCTTATTCAAGGACGCATTTGAGTATTGCAAAACCTGTACACAATGTCAGTACACGGGTAGAATATCCCAGAGGAATAAAATGCCTCAGCAACCCATCTTGGTTGTTGAAATATTCGATGTTTGGGGCATTGATTTTATGGGTCCCTTTCCCAACTCCTTTGGGAATTTGTACATTCTGCTGGCAGTTGATTACGTCTCAAAATGGGTAGAAGCCATTACATGTCGCACTAATGACAAGAAAGTTGTCATTAAGTTCTTGAAAGAGAATATCTTCTCGCGATTTGGACACCCACGCGCTATCATTAGCGATAATGGGACACATTTCTGCAACACGTCTTTCGAGACTCTGATGCGAAAATACTCAATCAACCACCGACTTTCTACACCCTATCATCCCCAAACAAGCGGGCAGGCTGAAATCTCAAACAGACAAATCGAACTTATCCTGGAGAAAACTGTTGCTAAAAATAGAAAAGACTGGTCGACCAAACTGACGGATGCTCTTTGGGCATTTCGAACTGCATTTAAGACCGACCTAGGAATGTCTCCATATAGGATAGTGTTTGGAAAAGCATGTCATTTACCCGTCGAGATAGAGCATAAAGCATTGTGGGCTATAAAAGAAATAAATTTTGATCTAAACCTTGCTTGCATCTTTCGGAAGCTGCAAATAAATGAGCTAAGCGAACTCCGCGATGAAGCTTATGATAACGCTGTAATCACAAAGAATAGGACTAAGGTTTTTCACGATAAAAACATTTTGAGGAAAACATTTTCACCTGGTCAACAAGTCCTTCTTTATGATTCACGATTACACCTTCACGCGGGTAAGCTCCGATCTCGATGGAAGGGACCTTTTGTTGTGCGGTCTGTATACCCGCATGGGGCAGTAGAAGTAGAAAATGTTAAAAACGGCACCTTTTTCAAAGTGAATGGACATAGACTAAAGCCGTATTTTTCCACTGACCCCACGGAGGAGCTCTTGTTCTTACAAGAGCCGGTTTATTTGGATTAAAATTCCTCCGTCTTACCTTCATGTCCAGTATATCACTGCATCATTTTTTGAATGGAGGTGAATGAAAAGAGTAAGTTTGGGGGAAGTTCTTCACTTATATATTTTGCCCCCACTAATAATTCCCCCCAGGCTTACAGTTTTTGTAGGTATAGCGGTTGGCAACAGTGAGGACACTGTTGAAAACAAGTTTGGGGGAGGTTTGTGCTTATTTTTGCATCATTTGCATATCATCTGCATAAGCACAAAACATTTCTTTAAAAATCTATAAAAATTGAAATTTTTTCAAAACCAATAAAAATTTAAAAATTTCCAAATATAAAAATAATTTTAATATTTACACTTTTTGTACATAAATAAAATAATGAAAGTTTAGATAGTGAACAATTACATCCATGAGATTGGGAAAATTTAAGAAAACTAAGAAAATTAGAAGTTTTCTTATACGAACTAGTAATAAGTAGTTATGAGCCGTTGTCCCAAGGGTTAGTAAGATGAAGGACGTCACTAATCTGAGGATAAAAATAAGTCTGAAAAATAGTTTCTATTTTGGAAGCCAAACATTTTGAACGTTGCTACCCTGCTATTCGCACTTACACACGTCTTGAAGCCTGGGATAGTAGAGGATACCTTGAAATGCTCTTGTCTTAAAGCCGATGTATGAAGGAAATAAAAAGAAAAAAAAAGTGAATAAAGAAAATATAAAGTGGTGAGAAAAATGGACACTGGTTTTGTTATCACCAAGGGCAATAAAAAATGTATAGCGAGGGTGCTTCTTCACCTAGTGCCCTAAGGCCAACTGGTCTGGGAGTCACTGCTATGCCTGAGGTGGTGCAAGACGAGAAAAATACACCAAGTAAGCAAGCACGGGAGTAATCGGTCGGTTAGTACCTCTAGAAGTATTAACGGTCGCATGAAAGTGTGTGAGCAATCTCATCTAAATATTCATTAAAAAGTACTGAGGCTGATGGGCAAGAGTATGATAGCTTGAATTGAATTCTCCGGGTATAGGGATGTCTTTACACACACGCAGGGTGATATGATCGATGTTTGGAAGAAAGATAGGAATGAAGAATAAGACGATGTTTTATTGAGGGAGGACGTGATTTCTGACATCTTTTCATGACCATTAAGATAGGGCTCATGACAACCGAAAAGCTAGCTTAGTTGGAAACCCTAATTTTCGAAGCTTTTCTTTTACAATTCTTGTCTTTAAATGTAATATTCATGACCTTTCTTTTATTATTGGATTTTGTGGGTGCAATCCGCTGAAAACCCTCAGGAGACAACACTCCTCCTACTAGGGACACCTAGAGGTTTAAAGGCTTGTTGCACGTGCTCAGTGCAATCGTGTTGCCTACGAAAGTGTGCTAGTTAGTTTTTCTCTTTTTTTATTTTCTCCTTCTCTTTTTAATAAAACAGTTCTCTCGAGACGATCGAAATTAAGTTTGGGGGAATTTGATTAGTCGAAAATATTGTATATTTTAGCCTGCAATTTCCTCATCATTTGCATCCATATAGAAGTGTTCGGCATTCATATTTTTACATATTAGCAAAACTGTCGCAAAATATCAGATTGCATGTATTAGACTCTGAAACCGACACTATAAAGGAAAATGACCGCATTTCATGGCATCGCATCATCCCTATATTGCGCAACACTTGTTTTGAGATCTGTGCAGGAAAATCCAGAAGAAAGGCCAAAATGTACAGGGTACCGATCAAACATTACGCCAACTCAATGATTTCAATTCTGGTATCAATCCAAAGGGACAAATACAAATCAACACATCAGATGAAGCCCAATATGTTAGCACAAGACCACTGTAAAAAGCCCAAGGCCCAAGCCCCACAAAGTGCCGCGGATCCGCGGCAGGAGCCTGCTTGCGCCGCGGATCCGCGGTGGGTCCAAGGAGTTACCTCCACAAATTCAGTGCATTATCTCTCTCTCAGGGTCAACACTACATCAAGACATGACAAATTCCAGAATGTTCCAGAAGCTTCCGCCAGATCAGCAAACTAGGGTTTTCTAAGCTTAATTAATCCTAGCTTAAAACCTAAGGTAGCTCCTAACAAACTTTTGGAGGGAATTGTAATTTCAAACCTAGACCTAGGGTTTGAGAAGTCTATAAATAAGACCCTAGTCTCATTTGTAAAAGGGGATTCAATCTTGGAAAAAATCAATCCATTAGTTCATTTTAGCCATTCACTCTCTTCATCTTCTTCCACAAGTCTAGTGAGAGGATTTATGTGAAACCCTAACCCTAATTCCAATCAAAATCAAAGATCCCGAGTACCCATCAAGCAAGAAGCCTTGCAACCTTTTATGAGCCGAGCCGATCTTCAACAGAGCAAGTGGTCCAAGCCGATCCGCGACTCACGGAGCCGAGCGACGCCAATTCAACAATTTAGTTCTTCCTCTTGTAGTTCTTGAGCGACTGTAATCAAATTGTTGATATAAATAAAAGGTGATATTCTTTTATCTTGTTTTCTTTAAATTCTTGCATCATGTTATCTTTTCAATTCTTGAATGCTTTCTGTGCAATGATGTTTGAGTAATACTCCGCTCGTCAAGGAGTCGAGACGATCAATAGAATGATGATGTAACAAATCTTAAATCTATTCTTGAATCCTACGAGTTTTGTAAACCCTAGCAAGTTCAAGAATCGACAACCCAATTCGTTGCGATGCTTTCTTGATTGATATCGCTCGAGATTGGGGAGTTACGATCGTTTCTTGAAATTTCTAGAGGCTAGAATGTGAATGATATCTACGAAAGAATAAGGGTTAAACGATGAAACCCTAGTTTCATCAAGAAAGCCTAAACTCTCGTCGATCATCATCGATCTAGTATCAATCCTTCGAAGGACAAGAACACGAAATCTTGAAATTACATCACGTCTATAGATCCGATCGATTCCTACGAGCCTCATTTAGATTCTTGACATTTTGGTTGGAAATATCATCGAAACACCGATTCTTGATTTGTTTATCAGTTTCTTGATTCTTGACTAAACATCGTGACACATGAATCAATCGATAAATTCTTGAATCATGTTTTCTATTCTTTTCGATTAACTTTTCGATTCAAACAAATCAAATATAAAAACGAATCGCACAATCCCTGTGGACGATCCGCACTCGATTACGATCTACAACTGACACCGTAGTTGATTGCGGTCAAATATAATTCTTTGGTTGCGATTTCTTTATACAATTTTCTAAATACCGATACAAGATACTGTAATCAATCAAATGAAACCGTTATCAGGAAACAATTGATTCGATACTTGCTTTTACATCCAATCGAGAAAAATAAAACAATCAAAATGACGCCGTTGCCGGGGATCGCGCGCTAATTCGTTTTATATTATAGTTTGAATTGAAAGAATTATTCCATTGTTATTTTGAGATCAAAATTCGTGCAAACCCTAAACGATTTGTTGTGGTTCATTGCAAGGAAACCTGGAGCTGTTTGGCAATTGAAGAAAATTTTTAGAAAATACCAGAGAGTTAAGGGAGTCTACAGAAGCTCCCTGAAAAAGTTTGGTGCAGTGTTCTCACCACCCTACCGCGGAAGCGCGGCATAAGGAGGGATTCACGGCGGAACCGCGGCATCTTAGGGGGATCTCTGTACAATTTTTCTTCAGATGATTTCTTACCTTCTCCTCTCTCCTCTTTTTAGCTCCAACTGATAATTTTCTGCAGGATTCTTTGCAAATAATCGCAGTGCCGCAAAAAGCAAATTAAATTTGTGCGTGATTTTGTTCCTTAGTTGTTTGCATTCTAATACGGATATTAAAGGGCACGGCCAAATCCAAATTAGGTGGGGATTTCATTACCCTTCCTAGGCCCCGAAAACCGCAAAACTTGCATCCGCATTGACCCTCATTAACTAAAAGAAATCTAGAGAAGACTCTAAGGACTGTCGCGCTCAATTAGGACAAGAGAAGGCCGTGGGTAATTCATTGCTTATCCGCGTTTTCTTGTGGTGCCTAAGGCGAGTGTGTCTAAGGCTAGTGGTTTTTAATTAGGCCCACTACTTACGTAGTGGAGTACCTTCCCACTTACCTGGCACTTATCCGGCCACAGGGGGACAAAGAGGCAGTGGAGGATTCTATCCTACGACCTGTCTTTTGGCAATTAGGAGCGGTCTAGAGCCGGACCTAGGTGACCACTAGATTCTAGGGTTTGTGTGCTGCATTTGTTTTGTCGCATCATTTTTTCAAAAATCCGTCCCTTTTTCAAAGCAAGCACCGCATTCATTCATTACCCCTAATTATAAGCCAACGCTGCCACTTGTACTAACCCTTTTTAGTACAAGATAGGCTGGACACGGGATTCTAGTGCCCGTTTAGTCCGCGTACCCTTTATCGACTCCGAAGTCGATATTTCTCCATTTACCTTTTCTTTACCCACTATCACACCCACACCGATGGATCCAAATCCATCAAACTTCTTTAACCCTAATCTGCTGTCGTCCGTTGGTGCGCAGAATCCACCCCGCATCTTTCTCCAGGAGAGGTGCTACCTATTCGAGGTCCTCTTTCGACCTGCTTATCCACACCACCAGCCAATGGGGATAACTTTGAGATTAAACCCCAGTATATAATTCTTTTACCCAAATTCCACGGACTTGAGACTGAGGACGCTTACGTTTTCATTACCAAATTTGAAAACGTATGCGCAATGATGGGTACGTCACAACTTTCAGTGGATGCTATGCGTCTATGACTTCTTCCATTTACATTGTGCGATATAGCCGAGAAGTGGCTATATAACACTACCGCACACTCTATTACGAATTGGGAAGAATTCGTCGCTGCATTCCTTAAGAAATTTTACCCAATACAAAAGACAGCTCGAATCCGTAGCGAACTGAATCAATTTGCCCAGCTCCCTGCTGAACCATTTTCAAAATGCTTTGAACGTTTCGAGGATCTATTGGTTCAGTGTCCTCATCACGGCATCCCGAGATGGGAATTGTGCTGAATCATTTATGAGGCCATTAACCCAAACACTAAACAGAGCCTTGAAAACATGTGTCAAGGTACTTTTATGACCAAAGATGATGGGGAAGCTTGGAAGTATTTAGAAGAGTTCGCTGAAAAATCACTACAGTAGGAGAGTGGAACCCAACCATTGAATAGGGGTGGCGTACACCAAATAGATGTGTCCATAGGTGTTCGAGCTGAGATGGAAGCAATGCAAAAGAAGCTCGACGCTATGGAACACAAATTTGCAGCAGCCTCCCTAAACCCAGTGTCGCTCCCCAAAACTGTTTGTGGGTGCTGTTCTGATCCGTCTCATTTAACGGAAGAATGTCCATTAAACTCTGCGTTTCAAGGTCATGAGCATTTTAATGCCGTATTTCAAAGACCTCGAAACGATCTATATTCTTCCACGTACAATCAGGGTTGGAGGAATCACCCGAATTTCGCTTGGAACCAAAACCAATCTCAAAACACGGTTCCAAACACGAATAATTTTCAAAGGGCTCTTCCTCCACCACAACAGCAACCCCTTCAACTCACTCAGCACCCCTACCAGTCACAAAATTTCCAAAATCAGGTCAACACTCCTGCACAGTCTAATCCTATGACCTGTTCTGACGAGTTCTCCAATTCACTCAAACCATGAAATCACTTTTGTCAAATTTCATAGCGGTTTCGACTGAGGTTAGATCTTCCGTCAGTGAGATAAAGAAAAACTCAGCGTCCCAAGCTGAGAGTATCAAAACGATGGAAGCTGAAATCGCACGCCTAAAAGCCGAAATGAGTGCGAGAGAAAAAGGGAAACTTCCCTCTCAACCCCTACAGAATCCTGGGCATTACAATGTAAATGCCGTCACAACATTGAGATCGGGAAGAGTGCTGAACAATCATGTCGGGGAAGGTATTGATGATACTGAAAATCATATCAACACCCCGGCTGAGACCTTTCCACACACACACACTTCTCCTTCTAATCCTTCTTCTTCTACCACACCATCTTCTCGAGAGCCTATTCTCCATTTCCCATTAGGCTCGACACCTGAACCCAACCCTTATAGTTCTCCACAGACGGTCCCCACACCTCTTTTGGGACCGTGTCTACCCCCTCTTCCTTCTCCTGTGATGGACCCTGCGCTTATTGCGAAAGCTCCTTATCCGAATCGGTTAAGGGGTAATAGAACGAGTCCTCATATGGAGAAAATTTTGGAAATGTTCAAACAGGTTAACATCAATATCCCTCTCCTAGATGCGATTCAACAAGTCCCCGCTTATGCGAAAATTCTTAAGGACTTGTGCACTAGGAAGAGGAAGACTCAAGTACCGAAGAAGGTCTTTATGGCTAATAATATCAGCACTGCTTTTATTCCCCAGCTACCAAAGAAACGAAAGGACCCAGGATGTCCTACAATATCGATTTCGATTGGGGGTAAAAACATAAATCGTGCTCTTTTAGACCTTGGCGCAAGTGTTAACCTCCTTCCATATTCTGTCTATGAGCAATTAGGGATTGGAGAGTTGAAACCTGCTCATTGCACTCTCCAGATGGCAGACCGATCTATCACCAAACCAAGGGGTGAATTAGAGGATGTGTTAATAAAGGTCGGGGAATTTGTTTTCCCTGTAGACTTCATTGTACTCGACACACAGCCTGTAGCAAACCCCCGGAGCCAAATTCCGGTGATTCTGGGTCGTCCTTTTCTTGCCACTTCCAACGCTGTTATAAACTGTAGAAACGGTTCAATGAATTTATCATTTGGAAATATGACCATTGAACTAAATATCTACAAAGTTGGAAGTCAGCCATCAGAACCCTCTGCTCATATTTTAGATGTGTGCTCTGTCCATGAGATTGCTCCCGATAGTTATGGAGCTGAGGAACTTTGCTTTACTGATCTCGATGACATTACCACATCTCTGTTTGATCTTACACATGATCTTAGTGAGGACACTTTCTCTACACTTGAGTCCTGCACTTCTGACTTTTCTCCACCCGAGTCTGTATCTTTCACATGCTCTGAGCTTCTTTGTAAATCCAAAAATCACTCAATGATCCCTCCTTCTATCATTTCTCCGCCTGAGTTAGATCTCAAAATTTTACCTTCTCACCTGAAATATGCATATCTAGGTGAGAATGAGTCTTTACCGGTTATCATATCCGCTTCTCTTGCATCAGAGCAAGAGAATACACTTTTATCGGTATTGAGATCTAACAAAGAGGCGTTCGGTTGGAGTATGGCGTACATCAAAGGGATTAGTCCCTTGATTGTTGAACATCATATACATGTGATGGATGATGCCAGACCGA
This sequence comes from Agapanthus africanus, assembly GCA_030015575.1. Lineage (NCBI taxonomy): Eukaryota > Viridiplantae > Streptophyta > Magnoliopsida > Asparagales > Amaryllidaceae > Agapanthus > Agapanthus africanus. The sequence continues at coordinate 113,826,276 of CM057340.1, read as the reverse complement.
CCCGAGAACCACAGAGACGGTTGAATCCCGTCATGAAGGAAGCTGTCATGAAAGAGATCGTCAAATGCTTAGATAATGGTATTATATACCCCATCTCCAATAGCCAGTGGGTGAGTCTTATACATGTCGTTCCTAAGAAATCCGGCATCACTGTTATAACCAATGAGGTAAATGAGTTGATTCAGACACGCGCCCAAACTGGATGGCGTGTATGTATTGATTATAGAAAACTCAATGCTGCCACGAGGAAAGACCACTTTCCTCTACCATTCATTGATCAGATGCTGGAACGCTTAGCGGGACGAAAGTATTATTGTTTTATGGACGGATACTCAGGCTATAATTAGGTCCCCATCGCCAAAAAGGATCAAGATAAAACCACTTTTACTTGTTATTTTGGTACCTTTGCTTACAGTCGCATGCCCTTTGGGTTATGCAATGCTCCCGCTACCTTTCAGCGGTGTATGATGGGGATATTCTCTGATATGGTAGAGAATTTTCTGGAGATCTTTATGGACGATTTCTCGATTTTTGGAGACTCTTTTTCTGATTGCCTATCGAATCTTGACGCTGTTCTTACTCGTTGCAAAGAGAAGAACTTGACATTAAACTGGGAAAAATGCCATTTTATGGTCCAAGAAGGAATTGTTCTTGGACATGTCATTTCACAGAAAGGCATTGAGGTTGACAGAGCTAAGATAGATGTCATTCAAAACCTCCCTCATCCCAAAAGCGTCAAAGATATTCGATCTTTCCTTGGCCACGCGGGCTTTTATAGGAGATTCATTAAGGACTTTAGCAAAATTGCTAGACCTTTAACTCTTCTCCTGGCCAAGGATACGACCTTCCATTTTGACTCGGACTGCGAGACAGCTTTCGACTCACTTAAACACTCACTCACTTCAGCCCCCGTTTTATCATCACCAAACTGGGACTACCCCTTTGAGCTGATGTGTGACGCATCTGATTTTGCAGTAGGTGCAGTCTTAGGACAGCATATCGAAAAGATGCCACACGTGATATACTATGCAAATAAGACCCTGAATGATGCGCAAATCAATTATACAACCACAGAAAAAGAACTCTTAGCGGTTGTATTTGCATTAGAAAAATTCAGGCCTTACTTAATTGGCTCACCTATAGTTGTGTATACTGACCATTCCGCCTTAAAACATCTTCTGGCGAAGAAAGATGCAAAAGGTCGACTAATACGTTGGATCCTACTGTTACAAGAATTTGATCTTGTTATCAAAGATAAGAAAGGATGTGAAAACGTAGTAGCTGACCATCTTTCACGCATCTTTTCTTCCCCTGTGACCCTGCCGATCAATGATTCGTTCACTGATGAACAACTCTTGAACGTATCCGCTGAACCATGGTTCAGGGATATTGTGAACTATCTTGTCACGGGACTTATACCGAGCGATTGATCAAAACAGGGCAAATATCGTTTTCTATCCCAAGTAAAACACTTTTACTGGGATGATCCCTATTTGTTTAAATATTGTCCTGATCAGATCATTTGCCGGTGTGTCCCGAAAGAAGAGTTCAAGAGTGCTCTTTCTTTTTGTCATGATCAGGCCTGTGGGAGTCACTTCGGTCCTAAAAAGACGGCGGAAAAGGTTTTGCAATGTGGATTTTATTGGCCGACCTTATTCAAGGACGCATTTGAGTATTGCAAAACCTGTACACAATGTCAGTACACGGGTAGAATATCCCAGAGGAATGAAATGCCTCAGCAACCCATCTTGGTTGTTGAAATATTCGATGTTTGGGGCATTGATTTTATGGGTCCCTTTCCCAACTCCTTTGGGAATTTGTACATTCTGCTGGCAGTTGATTACGTCTCAAAATGGGTAGAAGCCATTCCATGTCGCACTAATGACAAGAAAGTTGTCATTAAGTTCTTGAAAGAGAATATCTTCTCGCGATTTGGACACCCACGCGCTATCAATAGCGATAATGGGACACATTTCTGCAACAGGTCTTTCGAGACTCTGATGAGAAAATACTCAATCAACCACCGACTTTCTACACCCTATCATCCCCAAACAAGCGGGCAGGCTGAAATCTCAAACAGACAAATCGAACTTATTCTGGAGAAAACTGTTGCTAAAAATAGAAAAGACTGGTCGACCAAACTGACGGATGCTCTTTGGGTATTTCGAACTGCATTTAAGACCGACCTAGGAATGTCTCCATATAGGATAGTGTTTGGAAAAGCATGTCATTTACCCGTCGAGATAGAGCATAAAGCATTGTGGGCTATAAAAGAAATAAATTTTGATCTAAACCTTGCTTGCATCTTTCGGAAGCTGCAAATAAATGAGCTAAGCGAACTCCGCGATGAAGCTTATGATAACGCTGTAATCACAAAGAATAGGACTAAGGTTTTTCACGATAAAAACATTTTGAGGAAAACATTTTCACCTGGTCAACAAGTCCTTCTTTATGATTCACGATTACACCTTCACGCGGGTAAGCTCCGATCTCGATGGAAGGGACCTTTTGTTGTGCGGTCTGTATACCCGCACGGGGCAGTAGAAGTAGAAAATGTTAAAAACGGCACCTTTTTCAAAGTGAATGGACATAGACTAAAGCCGTATTTTTCCACTGACCCCACGGAGGAGCTCTTGTTCTTACAAGAGCCAGTTTATTTGGATTAAAATTCCTCCGTCTCACCTTCATGTCCAGTATAACACTGCATCATTTTTTGAATGGAGGTGAGTGAAAAGAGTAAGTTTGGGGGAAGTTCTTCACTTATATATTTTGCCCCCACTAATAATTCCCCCCAGGCTTACAGTTTTTGTAGGTATAGCGGTTGGCAACAGTGAGGACACTGTTGAAAACAAGTTTGGGGGAGGTTTGTGCTTATTTTTGCATCATTTGCATATCATCTGCATAAGCACAAAACATTTCTTTAAAAATCTATAAAAATTGAAATTTTTCCAAAACCAATAAAAATTTAAAAATTTCCAAATATAAAAATAATTTTAATATTTACACTTTTTGTACATAAATAAAATAATGAAAGTTTAGATAGTGAACAATTACATCCATGAGATTGGGAAAATTTAAGAAAACTAAGAAAATTAGAAGTTTTCTTATACGAACTAGTAATAAGTAGTTATGAGCCGTTGTCCCAAGGGTTAGTAAGATGAAGGACGTCACTAATCTGAGGATAAAAATAAGTCTGAAAAATAGTTTCTATTCTGGAAGCCAAACATTTTGAACGTTGCTACCCTGCTATTCGCACTTACACACGTCTTGAAGCCTGGGATAGTAGAGGATACCTTGAAATGCTCTTGTCTTAAAGCCGATGTATGAAGGAAATAAAAAGAAAAAAAAAGTGAATAAAGAAAATATAAAGTGGTGAGAAAAATGGACATTGGTTTTGTTATCACCAAGGGCAATAAAAAATGTATAGCGAGGGTGCTTCTTCACCTAGTGCCCTAAGGCCAACTGGTCTGGGAGTCACTGCTATGCCTGAGGTGGTGCAAGATGAGGAAAATACACCAAGTAAGCAAGCACGGGAGTAATCGGTCGGTTAGTACCTCAAGAAGTATTAACGGTCGCATGAAAGTGTGTGAGCAATCTCATCTAAATATTCATTAAAAAGTACTGAGGCTGATGGGCAAGAGTATGATAACTTGAATTGAATTCTCCGGGTGTAGGGATGTCTTTACACACACGCAGGGTGATATGATCGATGTTTGGAAGAAAGATAGGAATGAAGAATAAGACGATGTTTTATTGAGGGAGGACGTGATTTCTGACATCTTTTCATGACCATTAAGATAGGGCTCATGACAACCGAAAAGCTAGCTTAGTTGGAAACCCTAATTTTCGAAGCTTTTCTTTTACAATTCTTGTCTTTAAATGTAATATTCATGATCTTTCTTTTATTATTGGATTTTGTGGGTGCAATCCGCTGAAAACCCTCAGGAGACAACACTCCTCCTACTAGGGACACCTAGAGGTTTAAAGGCTTGTTGCACGTGCTCAGTGCAATCGTGTTGCCTACGAAAGTGTGCTAGTTAGTTTTTCTCTTTCTTTATTTTCTCCTTCTCTTTTTAATAAAACAGTTCGCTCGAGACGATCGAAATTAAGTTTGGGGGAATTTGATTAGTCGAAAATATTGTATATTTTAGCCGGCAATTTCCTCATCATTTGCATCCATATAGAAGTGTTCGGCATTCATATTTTTACATATTAGCAAAACTGTCGCAAAATATCAGATTGCATGTATTAGACTCTGAAACCGACACTATAAAGGAAAATGACCGCATTTCATGGCATCGCATCATCCCTATATTGCGCAACACTTGTTTTGAGATCTGTGCAGGAAAATCCAGAAGAAAGGCCAAAATGTACAGGGTACCGATCAAACATTACGCCAACTCAATGATTTCAATTCTGGTATCAATCCAAAGGGACAAATACAAATCAACACATCAGATGAAGCCCAATATGTTAGCACAAGACCACTGTAAAAAGCCCAAGGCCCAAGCCCCACAAAGTGCCGCGGATCCGCGGCAGGAGCCTGCTTGCGCTGCGGATCCGCGGTGGGTCCAAGGAGTTACCTCCTCAAATTCAATGCATTATCTCTCTCTCAGGGTCAACACTACATCAAGACATGACAAATTCCAGAATGTTCCAGAAGCTTCCGCCAGATCAGCAAACTAAAGTTTTCTAAGCTTAATTAATCCTAGCTTAAAACCTAAGCTAGCTCCTAACAAACTTTTGGAGGGAATTGTAACTTCAAACCTAGACCTAGGGTTTGAGAAGTCTATAAATAAGACCCTAGTCTCACTTGTAAAAGGGGATTCAATCTTGGAAAAAATCAATCCATTAGTTCATTTTAGCCATTCACTCTCTTCATCTTTTTCCACAAGTCTAGTGAGAGGACTTGTGTGAAACCCTAACCCTAATTCCAATCAAAAGCCAAGATCCCGAGTACCCATCAAGCAAGAAGCCTTGCAACCTTTTATGAGCCGAGCCGATCTTCAACAAAGCAAGTGGTCAAAGCCGATCCGCGACTCACGGAGCCGAGCGACGCCAATTCAACAATTTAGTTCTTCCTCTTGTAGTTCTTGAGCGACTGTAATCAAATTGTTGATATAAATAAAAGGTGATATTCTTTTATCTTGTTTTCTTTAAATTCTTGCATCATGTTATCTTTTCAATTCTTGAATGCTTTCTGTGCAATGATGTTTGAGTAATACTCCGCTCGTCAAGGAGTCGAGACGATCAATAGAATAATGATGTAACAAATCTTAAATCTAATCTTGAATCCTACGAGTTTTGTAAACCCTAGCAAGTTCAAGAATCGACGACTCAATTCGTTGCGATACTTTCTTGATTGATATCGCTCGAGATTGGGGAGTTACGATCGTTTCTTGAAATTGCTAGAGGCTAGAATGTGACTGATATCTACGAAAGAACAAGGGTTAAACGATGAAACCCTAGTTTCATCAAGAAAGCCCTAACTCTCGTCGATCATCATCGATCTAGTATCAATCCTTCGAAGGACAAGAACACGAAATCTTGAAATTACATCACGTCTATAGATCCGATCGATTCCTACGAGCCTTATTTAGATTCTTGACATTTTGGTTGGAAATATCATCGAAACACCGATTCTTGATTTGTTTATCAGTTTCTTGATTCTTGACTAAATATCGTGACACATGAATCAATCGATAAATTCTTGAATCATGTTTTCTATTCTTTTCGATTAACTTTTCGATTCAAACAAATCAAATATAAAAACGAATCGCACAATCCCTGTGGACGATCCGCACTCGCTTACGATCTACAACTGACACCGTAGTTGATTGCGGTCAAATATAATTCTTTGGTTGTGATTTCTTTATACAATTTTCTAAATACCGATACAAGATACTGTAATCAATCAAATGAAACCGTTATCGGGAAACAATTGATTCGATACTTGCTTTTACATCCAATCGAGAAAAATAAAACAATTAGTGGCCTTGGGGGTGGGTGACCCGAGAGCACCCCATATGGGTGCTCTCGGGTCTGCCTTCCCCTAGGGGCCACCTAGAGGTGGACCCCGGGGGTGGGTACCCCCCTGAGTCCCTCCATTCGATAGTTAATTTTTGAGTCTTCGCCTTCGCGAAGATTCGGGCGGGTTTCGAGTTCATTTCGACTCCCGGATTGGCTTAAAACTACCGGTTTTGGAACTTTAGCTCACTGGATTTTTTCAAGTGTTGGAAAATTGGTTTAGTTTGCTAATTGCTTGCGGAATTCTAATGTCGCGGTTTTTTTACAAGCTTTGTGATGTGTATTTGTATTTGGAAACGTCGACTAATTGCTATACGTCTATTAGTCGGGGTTGCAGACATCTGTAATGATATCATGTAATGCTATGTGTATATGAATATATTGGATCGTCGTGGATGAATAGCCGGGTGATGTGAAAAGAGCGCTTTTCTTTTCTTTCATTCATGTAATTTGTAAAAAGCGATGTAATATTATTTTGCGGGGCACATCCAGGTTGAGGTTGTAGCCACCGTTGTATATTTTCTTTTTACTGGTTTTGCTCCTAGGATAGACCCAAGGTGGAGTGCACAAACTACAGGGTTCTCGAAGTGCCGAGTGGCCTATTCACTTTGTTGAGGGAGGTTGCTTCACTTCGGGAATTTGGCGGGTAGTTTGCCGCACCCATATGGGTCTAGGGTGGGGTTTGGCTATTCATCACGACCGTGGAACCCGTCTTTTGTTAAGGGCTTAAATGAAATACAGAATTCCCAGTATATCTAATGTGTTCATCTGTGATCTTGAATGTTTATAAATGTGTGCGACGTATGCCTATTTATATATGAGATATATAATAAATATTGCTTATGTTTTGCACCCACGCTAGTCTAGCCCCCGCTCTGCCATTAGTTAAGTAACATAACGGTGCATAACGGGGCCCCGTAGCAAATGCGGATGGCATAAGCATACGTTCTATTTTCGTTTCTTTTCTGTGATCTTTAGGAAACGTAAATGATGGGACAATATTAATGTGATTAATGTTAAGAAAAAGAAACCTAAAGATGTTGTAGAATCAAACTTTTTAAAATGGGTAATTCTAGTTTTTGCTTTGCATAGTGGTATTCCTTGATGAATATCCAGCACTTCATTCGATGAGGAAAGGGCCGAGACCCCTTTACTGGGAGTGACCCCTTTAGCGAAGCTAGCAAATGTTACAATACACTCGATTGTTTTTTATAGTTGATCTAACTTTTGCTTTGCGTCGTGGTATTCATGAATATCTAGCACTTCATTCGATGAGGAAAGAGCCAAGATCCCTTCACCGGGAGTGACCTCTTTAGCAAAATTAGAAAGATACTACAAAACCATTCGACTTTTAAAACTGGAGCTTAAACCACTCCTTTCACAAGATTCTACAACGATATCAAGTTCAAAGCGTTAAAGGTTTTCATCAAAATCATCCGTTGCCCTCCGCCATTTTAGGAAGCAGAGTACTTAGTATTCGTACCACGTTTGTTGACTATAGTTAAGGCGTGGTGTACGGTAGCTAAGTGATGTATTTCTACAAAGCATATGATGCGATCGATTAGGACATTCGCATGACCTTGTTGACCATAGTTAAGGGTTATGCGGGTGGATCTAAATCAATCACGAAATAGCGAGTAGAACTTGATTAGTGCTTATGATTTGTTGACCATAGTTAAGGTCATAAGACACTAGGGGTAAAAACCATATCGGGAATTTCAAGAGTTGAAATTTGCAATGAGATTGCATACCTTCCATTTGATAGTTGGATCCCTATCCCACTGTGAGTAAAAGTTACTCCCGGGAAAGTTTTGTACTTTACAATTAGCTAATCCAGTAGGTGTTTAGAAAGGTTACAACGGGGTTATGCCTATAGAAAAACGAGATTTATTTTAATTAGGTCCGTGCGAAAGCATGGGGAAACTCCCTCAGAGTACCGACACTGGCCTGGCCGACCGGTTAGCGAACTTGTAGATTGCAATTAATCCTGGCTAATTTTCTTTTTAAGGTTTGAAGGAAAATTTGATACAAGCAGTGGGAGACATCGATTAGATAAGATTAATAACCAATATAATTATGCAAGAGCAATCGCTGAGTGATTTCTTTTCTCTCTCCTAATGGCAGATACCTATGACGGAACTTAAGCTTTTATTAGACAAGAATAAACTCACGGAACCGAACTACAAAGATTGGCTAAGGAACATAAATATTGCCCTGACCCATGATAAGGTCGGATACGTCCTGACTACTCTAGCCCCTCCTAGCCCAGGCCCTGATTCTTCAGTTGCGGATAAGGAAATCCGCAAGACATGGGATATAGACTGTACAACAACCAAGTGCCTCGCGCTTGCTTCTATGAACAATGAACATCAAAAGCAGCATGAGAAGATGGATATACAATCCATCTTTCTCCATACAAAGGAGTTGTATGGAGAGCAATCTCATACTCTCGGATACGAGGCATCTCGAAAGTTGTTTCAGATGCGGATGGCTGCAGGCACGTCTGTAGGTGACCATGTATTGAAGATGATTGGATTTATCGAAGAACTAGAGGACCTGGGTTGGACCATGGAGAACGAACAATATGTTGATATTGTTCTACTGTCCCTCCCCCCTGTCTTTGCTCAGTTCATTGTAAACTTCAACATGCACAACATGGAGAAGTGTAATACCTAGTTCCACTATAAATATCTTCCGTATTTTAAATAAATAATTTCCCCAAAAATTTCTATTCCAAACTTTTACAACTATTATTTTCCTAAATTTTCTAAATTTAATTTCCTAACTTAAATCTTAAACTCTAACTTTTAAACCCTAACCCTTCTATTTTTCCAAATTATTTTCCTAATCTACCCCAGCCCAGCCCATACCCGACCCGGCCCGTTCCCCTAACACCCGACCCGACCCGATTCCCCAACATCCCTCCCCTTCTTCTTCTTATCTTTCTCTTCTCTTTTTCCCACCTCTCACGCGATGCCTCCCCACTTCCGCATGACCCGCTCCCCTCAAAAACCCACGACCCCTCTTCCTTCGCCAACCGCCTGCGAGCCCGATCCCCCTCGCCTCCCTCGTCCTCGCGCCGCTCCGCGAAGACCGCGCCCATCTCCATGACGACGAAGCCATGGGCCTAACAACCCCTGCACACCCACACTTCCCCACGACGAGCTCCTCCATCTACCTCGACCTTCCACATTCACCCTCCCTCTCTCCATCTCACTCTTTCAGTTTCTCTTTCCCCCACTGCCCCGTCTCGACGACATCGCCACCAACCGAATCCCAACGTCCCTGCCTCTACGAAGACGGTGCCACCAACACCTCGCACAGAGCTTCATCAAACCCATACCCATCACCTTACTGCTACCGTCGCCGACGAACTCCCCCGACGTGGACCCGAGCCCGAGCTCCATCTCCCCACTGCAACCTCTCCCCTCCACGCACCAAACTCCCAAAACCCGAACCCAACCCCTTCCTCCATCTTCGGCGACAACACCTCCTTCACGATCCGTCACCGACAAGCCCTAGCGCTGCCGATGAGCCTCCCCTGCCCCTCCTCATTCCGTTTACCTCAACCCAGCACCACCGTTAGCCACCTACTCCCATCCCCATCTCGGCCCAACTCCCCAGCTCCACCATCACCGAAGCCTTATACCTCCAGCACCCACTGCTACCATCGACGGAGCTCCATCGCCGTCTCCGACCATCATGAATTTCTCCCCTGCTCACCCCCCTCAAGCACCAACCCCAAGCCACTGCACCGATCACCTCATCACCGACGAACCCATCTTCATCGCCCCCATCGACTCCACTGCACACCCGAGCCCTCATCTTCGTCATCCACCATCGTCGCCTTCGCCACCTCCAAGCTGCAAACTCCGAGCACCCCAACACAGATCCCTGCACCCACTACCTCGAGCCGCCACTAGGCCCAGCAACGAGCCACCCCATGCCCTGTGCCCGTGCCACGCAGTGCCCACCTCCATGCCACGACTGCACCATGCTATGCCCACTACTGTGCCCGGTCCAGTGCCCGCCTCCATGCCACCGCGTACCCACACGTGTCGCGTCCCATACCCACTCCCCATGCCACATCATACCCAGTCCCCGTGCCACGTCGTGCCAGCCCCATGCCACACCGTACCCGATCCAGTGCTCGCGCCGTGCCATACCCGCACCACACACCGAGTCAAGACCGTGTCCAGTACCAGGTCACCGCGCATCGCGCCCGCGTCGCACACGTGTCCAGCATCGCATCGACTCGAGTGACGAGACGGATCCCGCACGTGGTGTCGCTTCTATATCAAGCGACCGAAGGCAAGTGAAACTCCTCACTTGCTACTCATGCTATCGTATTATATTACAACTAGTAATCTAAAGTATGAACATTTTTATATACTTTTGTCGTAAAGCCGTTACATTTCAATTACACTCGTAATTATGATGGTTGGAACGTGATTGAGTGGACAATGAGTATTGTTATTGTGTAGAGCGCAGAAGAATTACTTACCGTTGTTGGATTAAAAGAAAACGAAGTATCGATCGTGACATAATTGTATTAGACAACTGTTCGATACACTACCCTAATGAAAACCTGGTTTCAAAATGGCTGAATTTATGGGGCATAAAACCCTTTACTGATAATAAATGACGTATAAGAATTTGAGATGAAAATATTGATGCTGTCACTACGAAATGATACCTCCGTCTAGCTACGTCAAATCTGAAATTTTACCGTGCATGTTGTTCATTAAAATCATTGTAAATTAAATAAAGATTGGAATGGGGGGTTCTACAGCTCATATCGAAGCCGACTCGATAATCTAGAACCATATATAGTTTATTTTTCGATATCAATAGATTCCGGCAACGAGAGTTGACCGGGAACGCAACTCTGGACTGCAGTCCGGGGCGGCATTCTACGGGGGAAATCTGAATTTAAGCACCTGTACATACCTGTATAAAACTGAAAATGCACGGAGCCCTATATGGAAGCTTAGACAACTTAATTGGATAACACATGAATCTGGTCCCATGCATTTTTACCGTCGATTGATATATAAATTGTATTTTAGAGTGTCGCTGTGTTCTGCAGTTTCTGCCGTAATATTCCTTACACTGTCATATTAAACTGAACATAACTTCTAATATAGAGATGCTATTGATAATCCTTTTGATGCATTAGAAACTTAACTGACAGAACTAGATTTTATTCAACTAGGACAATGCCTGAATCTGAACATAATCACTGATAAAACGTGCGCGAAGTTGGGCTTCCAGTTCTGAAACTGGAATTTCAGCAAGCGATCGCTACCTTCAAATGATGATAATTCCTTAACCTGAATTCCGATTGACATGAAATAAATTTTACTGTTTATATAATCAAGTGTACTTCGTACGCCTTCTATATTATTTTGGTCTATTCCATACGAGTGTTTTATCGTAAATTTTACAAGTTATATGGAATTGGTCGTCATTGAAATAGTGAATACATGTTCAGTGCATTTCTGCATATTTTCGTGTTTGCTTTATACCTGTTGCTTAGTGATCATTCACGTTGAAACCTAGCGACTGATTTGCATTGTCGATATAGTGGTGTTAGTGATTGCGTTGTGGCAAATACGACAGTGATATTGATAAGTGGAAAAGTGATTGAAAGTGACAGTGCTACGTATTTGTTCACAACCTATCTGATACCTGAATGTATACTATAACCTGGAGAATAGGGAAATCAAGGTGGAATTGAACTCGTACTTAGCGAGCTACAGTGATTTAGAGGATGATCATTCGCTATCAGTGATATATATATATATATACACACACACACACTTTAGGTCGTGGGCCTAGCGGCATGACTGACAGGGTTATGTCCCGGGCACAGTGGACCGTAGTCTCGGGCATGCACGAGACCCTTGTTAAACACGAGCATACTTTCCACAATTGATTTCATTAACTTAGTCACCGATAAGTAGTGACATACATATGGCCTAGTTTATTGACATCATACCTACATGGCACCATTCATATTCAATCAATGTTTGTTTTACTCATGTTCTGCAATTCATTGTACTCCTCATGTTTAATAATATTGCATGCCCATTATATATATGTTTATTGCTATATGTGTCACCCTGACGACCTGAGTGTGCATGCTCAGAGGACGAGTGGATCCAACCCAGGAGTAGGACCTGCCTTATATCGAGGATAGTGCGGACATCCAGATCAGCGACGCCAGCGCTATCTTTCCCTGATCTCTATCTGGTATATCTTTTATCTGTTTTGATAGAATTAGTGGCTGCATTTCTAATTACCTGTGCTACAATTATTGATTACCACGTAATGCTAGAAGCCGAAGTGTGACTACGGCAGAATATTTCCTTGACCGTAGGAGCATGGCTGGCCTTGTCACCCTCGTATTCCGTATTTTGGGAAGCGGGGCATGACAAGAAGTCACTACCTGAACTTCTCAATATGTTGAGGAGTGCAGAGAGCAGGCTAAAGGTAGCGAAAACTCCCGCTCTAATTGTTGGGCCATCTTCCTCTACCGTCCCGAAATCCAAGGCCAAGAGAAAGAAGAAGAAGAATCCCATCAAGCCGAGAGGAGGAGTGAAAAAGGCACCAGGAAAGGACAGGATAGGGGCTGCTGCATCAGGAAGAGGGGAATGCTTCCACTGCCATAAGACTGGGCACTGGAAGAGAAACTGCGTTGGATACCTTGCCGGCCCCAAGAAGAAGAAGCATGATGATGCTTCCACTTCAGGTGTGTTTGTAACAGAAAACTATTTTTCAATTAACTCTGCTTCCTGGGTATTAGATACCGAGTCAGGATCTCACATCTGGAATTGTGTGCAGGGGCTGAGAAATAGCAGGTTTTTGAAGAAAGGTGATCACACTCTCCGAGTTGGGAATGGTTCCTCTGTACATGCTGTAGTAGTGGGAGAGTATCACCTTGGTTTGCTGTCGGGTTGTATATTGGTTTTGAACCCATGTTATTTTGTACCTTCGATGTTATGTAATATTATATCAATATCGTTGTTGGACAATGAAGGAACATTAACCTTAATCAAGAGTTAATTGGGTCCGGTACATTAAATAACGGGATATACGTCCTAAATCAACATACAGTTTTCAATATACAACACACAAACAAAAGGAAGATTTCAGACATAAATGAAATTTTCATTTGGCATTGTAGACTTGGTCATATTAATGAAACAAGACTAACCAAGCTACATAAAGATGGATATTTAAACCCGTTTTAATATAAATCTTATACGACTTGCCAGTCTTGTATCAAAGGTAAAATGACCAAAACTCCGTTTACTGGACACGAAGAGAGAGCTACTGAACTCTTAGGCCTCATACATAGTGATGTATGTGGACCAATGTCTACACATGCGAGAGGTGATTTTTCGTACTTCATAACTTTTACTGATGATTTCTCGAGATTCGGACACGTGTTCTTGTTGAAACATAAGTCCGAAGCCTTCAAAAAGTTCAAGGAGTATAAATCTGAAGTAGCAAAACAAACAGGCTTGAGTATCAAGAAACTTCGATCGGATCGAGGAGGAGAGTATCTAAGCTCAGAGTTTCTAGATTTCCTAAAAGAGAATGGGATTCTCTCTTAGCTCACTCCTCCGTACACACCATAGCATAACGGTGTGTCGGAACGGAGGAATCGTACCCTATTAGATATGGTACGATCAATGATGAGTGATGCTGAGTTACCACTTTCATTATGGGGGCACACATTGGAGACTGCGATATATCTATTGAATAGGGTTCCGACCAAAACCGATTCTACCACTCCATATGAGATATGGTATGGGAAGAGACCATCTCTTAAACGAGTTAGGATATGGGGTTGTCCGGCTTATGTGAAAAAGCAGAATACGGACAAACTCGAGACACAATCGGTTTTGTGTAAATTTGTGGGATATCCAAAACACTTGTATGGATATCTTTTCTACCACAAGGAGGAAAAAAGTGTGTTTGTTTCTCAGTATGCCACAATTTTAGAAAATGAATTTTTTACAAATGATACCGTTGGCAATGCGGTAGAACTGGAAGAAATTCCAGATCCACAAACAAATACCGATGATTTGGTTGAACCCGAGGTTTCAATAGAACCTGACGAGCCTCAGCGACTCCATCGATCTAGTAGGACTTCTCGCCCACCTGATAGATACTACGGTTTTCAAATTGATGGTGATAGAGAAGATTACATCATGGATGATGATGATCCTACTATTTTTCAGCAGGCTATCACGAGTGGTGACTCAGTGAAGTGGCCGGATGCCATGAGATCCGAAATGGAATCCATGGACACCAACAAAGTATGAACTTTGGAGGTTGCACCTTCTGGAGTAAAACCCATAGGGTGCAAATGGGGTTAGTGTATAAGCCCTAGAGGCCATTACTGTATCATACTAGCTTGTATATTACTTAATGGAAGCTTGGGATATTCACAGTTGTATTGACAGTCTTGCTCAAAATGGTAGTATGCTACTTGGTTTGTCTCTACTTCAATAGGTGCATGTGTTTCTTTTATCATATCGCTTATATACATATTAGTAGAGCCCTTAGGATCTTTGCTTGATTACCAGCGTTGTGATGGCAGTCATACTCGTGGGAGCTGGGTAATCCATAAGCACATCCTTATACAGGTCCCTAGTCGTAGGACTATCGAGACAGGGCATCGATACTCCGGAGTAGACTAGCGTATGCGCTTCTCATCCCAGCGGGGGAGACGGTCTGTCCCACAGCCGTCAGTACGTCGTACTTGAGATAGTATGCGGGTGCTCGTTAGGTTACGAGTACACTAGACAGGACTCATCGGGAACTGTTGGTTGGTATTATACCTATCGTCAGTTATCAGTTCCTAGGTGACATGAGTACAGCTTAGTCCGCCGACTTGACACTGTCACTTCGCCTCGAGTGTGTTCCCACTGTACTTAGATTACTACCCTACCACGGCTCAAAGGAGTCGTGCAAACAGGTAGTAGTTGGGTGCGGTCCTGAAGCACTTGGAGGCAGTGACGGTTAGACAGGATTCGTCTCTCCCGGTATTGGGGGTTGACATCGCGCTGTGTCTAGGAGAGCCATTACACGAGTAGTCCCTGGCTAGGGCAAGCCAGGTATACTGGTAGGTTTCCAGTGTTATCTCAGGGTGTTCTGGGCTTCACTCCGACACGACTTGTACCGCTACTAGGGGACTGACGTTTACCGCCCCCCTAGGCCCGCCATGCGATGTATCACACGAACAGACCGGACTGTACGGAGATTGTCACATACAGGCTCAGTAGGAGTTCGGATGGGTTTATCTCATCGGCCTTCTTATCGACATCTACCTGGGGACCGTTACGTACAGCTAGTGCCGCTTGCGGTCTGTGGTTAAACCTACTGCCAGCGTAGTGTCGAGTCTTTAGAGTCCCACACAGAGAGTTTCCCTGCACTGAGCGAAATGTGTAGAGGCCGTATGGTTTTACGGCAGGGCTGCGATCACTTGCATGCACTTGTGTGCGTATGCTGTTCGGGCAGGCAATACTAGTGGGCTTTGTTTTAAGCCGGATTCTAGTATTGCACAGATGGATTTGTTTTGTCTTCTGTTCATTTGCATTCTACGGAATGCGGATGCGGGTGTGTATGCACAGATTTGCGGAGTGGAGAAGGAGGAGGTGCCTCATTAGGGTTTTGACAGTTGGTTCGGTCAAAACCATTATGAGCCGGGGACATTATTTACTAATCCTTTTATTGATAATTATGTTATGGCTAATTACATTGACCATTTGACCATCTTGACTTTGTTGACCGTTTGACCAAAGTTGACTAGGATCTTCTTGAAAGGTCTAAAGAATTCTTTGGTTTTCTTTTTTCTTTTTGTTATGAAAATGGTCATGTCATTAGTTCCATCAACTTTATCATGATAGGATTAGTAATGATGAAATTGAGTATTATTGCAACCATGGTTGTGTTTTCTCTTGGTTATGCTTTTCATTTGTTCATTCTCATTCTCTCTCTTAGAAAAGAAATAAGAAATATTTCCATGGTTGCTCCTCCTTCTTCCTCCTCTTAATTCTTCCTTTAATCTCATGTGTTGAGAGAAAAAGGATTCCACTTGACAAAACCATCCCTCTACAACTTCTACACAACCTAGGGCTTCTAGACTAGCGATCTCGTCGCCCTAGTTGCCTCGGCTCGAGGTGGAGCTCGGTGTACAGCTCTCGGGTGGATCGTCTTCGACTCAAGAAGGCCGCGGAGGTGCCCAAGGTCCAGATCGACACTTGGAGCTTGGATGGACGAGCGGGATAGCGGAATGAAGACCCGAAGGACCGGTTTCGTGAGGTATACTTTCTACAGCATAGTAGTTATAGCCTCTAGTTGTTTACTAGTTTCTAGTTTAGCAAAGATCCGTGCTTTAAGTCCATGTTGCCTTGCGCCAAATTATTGTTTTTCGCCGTTTCCGCCTCCCCGTAAGAACCGGGATGAGCAATGTGGACTTACAGTGGTATCAGAGCCTAGCTAAACATAAACTAGTAAGTTGGCAAAGTGTTTAGAATATCGATCGGAAAAAAGTCGCAAAACACGTCCGCAAAACCTCAAGTTTCTGTCGATTTTCATACTGCTCAAAAAGTGATTTAAAATATATGAAAAATCGTCTCAGGATTTTGTGAAAACACTGCAGAAAAACGATCCAGTGAATCGATCAAACGACCGCGGTTCCGCGGCAATGACATGCTCATTGCCGCGGTTCCGCCGCCGTTTTGACTCGACACTGGATCGGGTTTTGTGCAGTGTTTTAGTTTGGCTGTTTTGGGATTTTTAATACATGATTTTTCTACCCAGATTTTCCAGAGAGCAAATTGACTTTTGGGGTAGTCAAAAATCCGTATTTTGATCGGTATTTTGTACACTTTGGCTAATGGATATTATCTGTGATGTGATATATGTATTGAACGTCCGCTAATCGCTTTACGTCGATTAGTGGGGGTTATACATATCTGTGATCTGTAATGTTGATGGTTTGTGTATATGAACTCAGTGGATTGTCACGGATGAATAGCCGGGAATGGGTGTGAGATGAGAGTTTCTTTTTTCTTTCATTCATTATAATATTTGTAAATTGATGTAATATTATTTGTTTGACCGCACAACCAGGTCGGGGTTGTAGCCATCATTGTATAATTTCTTTTTACTGTTTTTGCTCCTAAGATAGACCCAAGGTGGGGTGCACAAACTACCGGGTATCTCGAAGTGCCGAGTGGCCTACTCACGGTGTTGAGGGAGGTTGCTTCGTTTCGAGTACTTGGCGGATAGTTTGCCGCACCCGTAGGGGTCTAGGGTGGGGTTTGGCTATTCATCGCGACCGTGTAATCCGCTCTTCGTTGCAGGCTCGAACGAATCATGGATTCCTAGTATATCCAAAGTGTTCATCTGTGATCTGTAATGGCTATTATTGTTATATATCTATGTACGATATCTATTTAGGCGTTGCTTATGTTTTCAGCCGCGCTAGCCCAGCCCCCGCTCTGTCATTAGTTAAGTTACCTAACGGGTGATGACGGGGCCCCGTGGCGAATGTGAATGGCATAAGCGTACGTCATATTTTGGTTGTTTTCTGCAATGTTAGGATTAAATGATGGGACGCATTAAAAGAGCTAATGCAAGAAAAATAAACCAACTAAAAGTCGTTGGAACACTTTGAAAACCACTCGGTTCTTTTCAAAAACCAGCATTTTAAACGCGGAGCTTGAACCACTTCTTTTAAAAGCTATCTCGTTCCATCGATTATATCAAGTTCACTACGTTCACGGTTTCACCAAAACCATTCGTAGCCCTCCGTCGTTTCGTATGGATAGTCAATAGTATTCAAGCTGTGTTTGTGGGCCAAAGTCAAGGCACAGTGTTTGGTAGCTATTAAGTATTCATATGTAGTATAGATAGATGCGTTGGTTTGGGACAGTCGTACTGCCTTGTTGGCCAAAGTCAAGGGTATGTGCGGGTGGGTTTAAATTAACCTGGATAATGACGGGTAGAACTTGACATGTGACTTATGATTTGTTGGCCAAAGTCAAGGTCATAAGAGCATTGGGCAAAAATCCACATCGGGAGTTTCAAAAGCACTGAAACTTGCTAGCGCTGCATACCATTTGGAGTGTGATGATTCTAGTAGGATTCCTTCAGTTTTGTCACGCGATGATATTTGGATCCCGATCCTACTGTGAGTATATGCTACTCCTCGGGAACTTTCTCACTTAACGATCAATGTTATAAACCTAGTAGGTGTCTAGAAAGGTGTTAGCGGGGCTACGCCCACAGGGAAAAGAGGTTACTTAATTAAGGAACTTCGTGAAAGCGTTGGAAAACCTCCCTCGAAGTACCGACACTGGCCTGGCTGAACGGTTAAGCAAGTATTGTACGGTGAGATTGATCCCGACTAATTCTTCCTTTATGGTTTGAGGAGGGATTCGAGAGATAGTGGGAGCCATCCTGTTTAGATAAATTAAAAACCAATCTAAACTTGCAAGAGCATCATGCTAAGTGTTTTCTTCTCTCTCTCTTAATTGCAGCGACCCAGTGACCGCACCTAGGTTACATCTAGATAATAAAATGATTGAATCTGACAGTTATGACTGGCAAAGGTCTGTCCAAATGTCCATTGCCCATGACAAGCTGGGACAGCCCTTAACTAATCCAACCCCTGCCGTCTCAGGTCCAGCTTCCCCTGTCACGGATATTCATATCCATAGGACATCGGAAAAAGACCGTGTGAAAGCCAAGTGCCTCGTGTTAGCCTCAGTTGATGGTACATACCAGAGGCAGCACGAGAAGATGGACTCAGTTTCTATCTTCCTCCATAACAAGGATTTATATGGAAAGCAATCTCGTATCGCAAGATATGAGACCTCGAACGAATTGCTTCCAGCGAGGTTGGCTATCGGGTCATCTGTAAGGGGCAACGTCCTTATAGAGACCAGCTCTTTTGAGCTCACGGACCTGAAGACCACGTTGAAGAACGGGTCAGATGCTAACTTAGTTCAACAGTCCCTACCTACTTCCCTGAAGGAAACCAGGGAAGTAGAAAGAAAGGGAAGGGCAGAAGTTTCGGGACAGGATGTAGTAAAAGAGGAACGTTCCTATTGTTACAGGAATGAACATTGGCAGAAGGATTGCAGGGCTTGCAAAGCCAGTAGCCAGAATTCGAAGCATGTTGTGGCTTCGGCTTCGGGTGTGTTTGTAATAGAGAACTGTATGTCAGTTAACCCTACTTCCTGGGTATTGGATACCGGATCAGGATCTCATATCTGTAATTCATTACAGGCTCTGAGAAACCGTAGGGTTATCAGGAAAGGTGATATGACTCTCAGGGTTGCTAACGGAATGAGCATGTATGCTGAATCCGTAGGGGAATATCATCTAGGACTGACAACTGGGTAGATATTGATTCTGCGTGACTGTTTTTATATACCAGGTGCGACTTGTAATATCATATCTATATCCTTACTTTCTAAGGAAGGATATGATTTTACTTTTATAAGCGATGTAGTAAACATCCACCTAAATCAAGTTCTGATTGGGTCAGGTACATTGAAATATGGTATATATGTTTTGAATCAAGCTCAGGTCTTCAATGTCTAAAACACACTTAAAAGAAAGTCTCCGGATTTAAATCAGACTTTCTTATGGCATTGTAAACTGGGTCACATTAATGAGACAAGGTTAACAAAGTTACATAAAGAAGGATACTTGGATCCGTTCGAGTATCAGTCTTATGCCACTTGTGAATCTTGTCTCATGGGAAAGATGACAAAGACTCTGTTCACTGGACACGGAGAAAGAGCGAGCGAGCTCTTGGGACTCATACACAGTGATGTGTGTCGTCCATTGTCTACACATGCGCGAAGTGGTTATTCATACTTCATTACTTTCACAGATGATTTCTCTAGGTATGGGTATGTCTTCTTGATGAAGCACAAATCCGAGGCCTTTGAGAAATTTCAGGAATACAAGAATGAAGTTGAAAAACAAACAGGCAAAAGTATCAAGACACTGAGATCTGATCGAGGTGGTGAATACTTGAGTGCCGAGTTTCTGGGCTTCTTAAAAGAGAATGGAATTCTCTCTCAGCTTACTCCTCCATACACACCACAACACAACGGTGTATCGGAAAGGCAGAATTGAACCCTATTGGATATGGTTCGATCCATGATGAGTAAGGCTGAGTTACCGCGATCCTTCTGGGGTTATACACTAGAATCAGCTGCATACCTTTTGAACCGAGTTTCAACTAAGACTGTGCCTACTACACCATATCAGATGTGGTGTGGGAAGAAACCCTATCTTAATCACATTAAGACATGGGGATGTCCAGCTTTTGTCAAAAAGCAGCATGCGGACAAGCTCGAGGCACGTTCAGTACAGTGTAAGTTTGTGGGATACCCAAAGAACTCCAAGGGGTATCTTTTCTATTACGCAGAGGAACAAAAGGTTTTTGTTTCTCGTCATGCCCGCTTCTTGGAAACTGAGTTTTTAGAAAATCAGATAAGTGGGAGCGCAATAGAACTGGAAGAAATTCCAGAACCACAAGCTATTACTGAAAGCTTAGTAGAACCAGAAGGTTCGAAAGAACAGGACATTCCTACGCCACTCCGCAGGAGTAGTAGGCAGTCTCATACGCCTGAGTGATACTACGGTTTTCTCATTGACGGGGATAGAAGGGATTGCACCATGGATTATAGTGAGCCGACTAGCTTCCAGCAAGCCATTCAGAGCGGTGACTCGGTAAAATGGCTGGATGCAATGCGGACCGAGATGGAGTCTATGTACACCAACAAAGTTTGGACTTTGGACTTTGCTCCAGAAGGGGTAAAACCCGTAGGATGCAAATGGATCTTCAGAAAGAAGATTGGTGTAGATGGGCAGGTTGAAACCTATAAAGCTAGATTTGTTGTAAAGGGTTTTCGTCAAAGACCTGGTTTGGACTATGACGAGACCTTTTCTCCAGTGGCTATGCTGAAATCCATTCGGATCCTTCCTGCCATTGCTGCTTTCCACGATTATGAAATCTGGCAGATGGACGTAAAGACGGCTTTCCTAAATAGAAATTTAGAAGAGTGCGTCTATATGGATCAGCCGGAGGGATTCATTCAGAGTGGGAGCAGCGGTAGAGTGTGAAAGTTGCTAAAGTCCATCTATGGACTTAACCAAGCATCGCGGAGTTAGAACATCTGCTTTGATGATACTGTCAAGGAATTCGACTTTATCAAAAACCCAGATGAACCATGCATTTACAGTAAGATTGTAGGAAGAACTGTGGTATTCCTCGTCTTGTACGTGGATGACATTCTCCTAATAGGAAATGATATTCCTATGTTACAGTCAGTCAAAGGATTCTTGTCGCAGAGGTTCTCCATGAAGGACCTGGGCGATGCCAACTACATTCTGGGGATCCAGATCTATTGTGATAGATCTAAGAGGATGTTGGGACTTTCACAGTCCAGGTACATTGACACCATATTGAAAAGATTCAGTATGGAGGATTCAAAGCGCGGTAATCTACGGCTTGTCACGGAATCACCCTCTCCAAAGAGATGTCTCCCAAGACTGATTTGGAAAAGGATCGCATGTCTATTATACCCTACGCTTCTGTGGTAGGCTCTATAATGTATGAGATGTTATGTACCAGACCAGATGTAGCATACGCATTGAGCGTTGTAAGCCGGTATCAGTCGGACCCAGGGGAGAAACACTGGATAGCGGTAAAGAACATTCTCAAGTACCTGAGAAGGACTAAGGAGATGTTCTTGGTGTATGGCGGAAAAGACCTCCAGATCGAGGCCTTTGCTGACTCCAGCTTCCAGAGTGACAAGGATGACTCCAAGTCCATGTCGGGTTATGTCTTTACCCTCAATGGAAGGACGGTTTGCTGGAAGAGTTCCAAGCAGGAGACCGTTGCTGACTCAACTATGGAAGTGGAGTACATAGCTGCTTGCGATGCCGCAAAGGAAGCTGTCTGGATGAAGAAGTTCCTAACGGAGCTTCAGGTGGTTCCTACCATTGTTGATCCAATACCGATGTATTGCGACAACAACGGAGCTATAGCTTTAGCGAAGGAACCCAGGTCCCATCAGAAGTCCAGGCACATTTTGAGGCGGTACCACCTGATCAGGGAGATCGTAGATCGCCGGGAGATCGAGGTGAAGAGAGTAAATTCGGAGAATAACACTGCAGATCCACTCACGAAGGCCCTAACCCAGACTCAGTTCGAGCAGCTGATCGAGATGACAGGTCTTCGATACGCCAGTACATGGCCTTAGTGCAAGTGGGAGATTGTTAGTGTATATACCCTAGAGCCCATTACTGTATCATACTAGCTTGTATATTACTTAATGGAAGCTTGGGATATTCACAGTTGTATTGACATTCTTGCTCAAAATGGTAGTATGCTACTTGGTTTGTCTCTACTTCAATATGTGCATGTGTTTCTTTTAGCATATCGCTTATATACATATTAGTAGAGCCCTTAGGATCTTTGCTTGATTACCAGCGTTGTGATGGCAGTCATACTCGTGGGAGCTGGGTAATCCATAAGCACATCCTTATACAGGTCCCTAGTCGTAGGACTATCGAGACAGGGCGTCGATACTCCGGAGTAGACTAGCGTATGCGCTTCTCATCCCAGCGGGGGAGACGGTCTGTCCCACAGCCGTCAGTACGTCGTACTTGAGATACTATACGGGTGCTCGTTAGGTTACAGGTACACTGGACAAGACTCGTCGGGAACTGTTGGTTGGTATTATACCTATCGTCAGTTATCAGTTCCCCGGTGAAATGAGTACAGCTTAGTCCGCCGACTTGACACTGTCACTTCGCCTCGAGTGTGTTCCCACTGTACTTAGATTACTACCCTACCACGGCTCAAAGGAGTCGTGCAAACAGGTAGTAGTTGGGTGCAGTCCCGAAGCACTTGGAGGCAGTGACGGTTAGACAGGATTCGTCTCTCCCGGTATTGGGGGTTGACATCGCGCTGTGTCTAGGAGAGCCATTATACGAGTAGTCCCTGGCCAGGGCAAGCGAGGTATACTGGTAGGTTTCCAGTGTTATCTCAGGGTGTTCTGGGCTTCACTCCGACACGACTTGTACCGCTATTAGGGGACTGACGTTTACCGCCCCCTAGGCCCGCCATGCGATGTATCAGACGAACAGACTGGACTGTACGGAGATTGTCACATACAGGCTCAGTAGGAGTTCGGATGGGTTTATCTCATCGGCTTTCTTATCGATATCTACCTGGGAACCGTTACGTACAGCTAGTGCCGCTTGCGGTCTGTGGTTAAACCCACTGCCAGCGTAGTGTCGAGCCTTTAGAGTCCCACACAGAGAGTTTCCTGCACTGAGCGAAACGTGTAGAGGCCGTATGGTTTTACGGCAGGGATGCGATCACTTGCATGCACTTGTGTGCGTATGCTGTTCGGGCAGGCAATACTAGTGGGCTTTGTTTTAAGCCGGATTCTAGTATTGCACAGATGGATTTGTTTTGTCTTCTGTGCATTCGCATTCTACGGAATGCGGATGCGGGTGTGTATGCACAAATTTGCGGAGTGGAGAAGGAGGAGGTGCCTCATTAGGGTTTTGACAGTTGGTTCGGTCAAAACCATTATGAGCCGGGGACATTATTTACTAATCCTTTTATTGATAATTATGTTATGGCTAATTACATTGACCATTTGACCATCTTGACTTTGTTGACCGTTTGACCAAAGTTGACTAGGATCTTCTTGAAAGGTCTAAAGAATTCTTTGGTTTTCTTTTTCCTTTTTGTTATGAAAATGGTCATGTCATTAGTGCCATCAACTTTATCATGATAGGATTAGTAATGATGAAATTGAGTATTATTGCAACCATGGTTGTGTTTTCTCTTGGTTATGCTTTTCATTTGTTCATTCTCATTCTCTCTCTTAGAAAAGAAATAAGAAACATTTCCATGGTTGCTCCTCCTTCTTCCTCCTCTTGATTCTTCTTTTAATCTCATGTGTTGAGAGAAAAAGGATTCCACTTGACAAAACCATCCCTCTACAACTTCTACACAACCTAGGGCTTCTAGACTAGCGATCTCGTCGCCCTAGTTGCCTCGGCTCGAGGTGGAGCTCGGTGTACAGCTCTCGGGTGGATCGTCTTCGACTCAAGAAGGCCGCGGAGGTGCCCAAGGTCCGGATCGACACTTGGAGCTTGGATGGACGAGCGGGATAACGGAATGAAGACCCGAAGGACCGGTTTCGTGAGGTATACTTTCTACAGCATAGTAGTTATAGCCTCTAGTTGTTTACTAGTTTCTAGTTTAGCAAAAATCCGTGCTTTAAGTCCTTGTTGCCTTGCGCCAAATTATTGTTTTTCGCCGTTTCCGCCTCCCCGTAAGAACCGGGATGAGCAACGTGGACTTACAAATGGATCTTTAAGAGAAAGATCGGTGTAGATGGTCAGGTGGAGACCTATAAAGCTTGGATCGTTGCAAAAGGATTTTGTCAAAGACCAGGCTTGGACTATGATAAAACCTTTTCACCAGTCGCGATGCTCAAATCCATTCGGATCCTGCTTGCTATAGCTACTCACTATGACTATGAGATCTGGCAGATGGATGTTAAAACGGCATTTCTAAATGGTGATTTAGAAGAATGCGTTTTTATGGATCAGCTAAAAGGCTTTATTGATAGTGGGAGCAGCGGAAAAGTATGCAGGTTGCTTAAATCCATCTATGGATTAAAGCAGGCATCACGAAGTTGGAACATCTGCTTTGATGATACAATCAAAGAGTTTGGTTTTATAAAAAATGTAGATGAACCATGTATTTATAAAAGTATTGTAGAGAGTACTGTTTCATTCCTCGTATTATACGTGGACGACATTCTCTTGATAGGAAATGATGTTCCTATGCTATAATCGGTCAAACTATTCTTATCGCAGAGGTTCTCCATGAAAGACCTGGGTGATGCCCCGTACATTCTGGAAATTAAGATCTATAGAGATAGATCTAAGAAATTATTGGGATTGTCCTAATTAAGATACATTGACACCATACTAAAGAGATTTAGTATGGAAGATTCCAAGCGAGGTAATTTACCCGCTTGTCACGGGATCACCCTCTCCAAAGAGATGTCTCCAAAGACTGATGAGGAGAGAGCTCGCATGAGCATTATACCCTACGCTTCGGCAGTAGGATCTATAATGTATGCGATGTTGTGTACTCGCCCAGATGTAGCTTATGCACTGAGTGCAGTAAGCAGGTATCAATCCATTCCAGGGGAAAAACACTAGACTGCTGTGAAGAACATTCTAAAGTACTTGAGAAGAAATAATGAAATGTTCTTGGTGTATGGTAACGGAGATCTCCAAATGGAGGGCTTTACCGACTCCAGCTTCCAGAGCGACAAGGATGATAGTAAGTCCATCTCAGGGTTTGTATTTACCCTAAATGGTGTTAGTTATATGTATGCCGTAGAGGCCATTACTGTACATGTGATGTATATTGTAGTGGATGCTTGAACATATATAGGGAGGACTTTCTTGCTCGACATGATAGTAGGCTATCAGGTTGCTCTTTATTTTAACATGTACACTTATTGTCTCTCTATTACATGTTGATAAAGCCCTTAGGATGAGTACTTGACTATCAGGACTATGATGCGGATCATACTAGTGGGGCAGCGGTAGTCGGTAAGTACATCCTTCAAATGTTCCTAGTCGTAGGAGTATCAAGACAGGGCATCGATACTCCAGAGCAGACTAGCGTATACGCTTCTCGACCCATATGATGGGCGATGGATGATCCCGTATCCATTGGTGTTTGACATCAGAGAAGGTATACGGGTGCTCAATGGAGACTGGGTACACAGGATGGACTCACCGAGAACTCCTAGATGGTATTATACCTATCGTCAGATAGCAGTTCTCTGGTGACGCTGGTACAGGTTAGTCTGTCGACCCGAGATCGTCATAGAGTCTTGTGTAATTCCCACTGTGCTTTGATTTCCACCATACCACGGTCAAGAGATCGTGCAAAAAATTGGTTTTTGGGTACAATCCCGAGTCACATGGAGGCAATGATCGATAGGAGGGGATTCGTCTCTCCCGGTATTGGGGGTTGATGTTGCGCTATGCTCGATTGGCCATAACAGGAAATTCCTGGCCAGGGTTGCAGAGATCTACTGGTAAGTGTTATCAGTAGTTTCTCGAACAGTTATGGACCTTGCATCGGTATGACTTATCAGGCTATTGGGGTCTGACGTTATACCACCCCCAGGCTGTGATATGAGACATATCAGACAAAGAGACCGGATTGTACGGTAGTGTCACTGATTAGATTCGTAGGAGTATGAGCAGGCTTGCTTATTGATCTTCTGGTCGCTCAATACCCGGGTGGCCGTTACGTTTAGCAGACCGCTTTCGGCTTGTGGGTGTTTGATATGATCATCACCTACTACCGGCGTATTGACGAGTCTTTAGAGTCCTACACAGAGGTTTCCTGGTTCATACGAAATGAAGTAGGAGCACATATATGATATGTGCGGGACCGAGATTAATGCGCATATGTGATACCGCTTTCTATTCTCGCGATATGTGATATCGGTCAGTTATATGTGATATAGGGTTATCGGATCAAGTGTTAATTCGATAGATTGTTACATTTGATATTAGTCGGTTATATGTGATATAGCTGGATTATTAAACCAAGTGTTGATTTAATAATTTAATGTATAATTATATATATTTGATATATTAAATTGCATTAACTAATATTAGCTCACTTAAGCATTTCTTTTTCACACTTATGATACATTAATATATATGTGATATATGTTAATTGTATTATTTTCGTTTATGCACACACATATATATATGCGATATATATTAGTGTGTCATGCTAGGTTACACATGATACAAGGGTGTATGAGACTCACACCATGCTAGGTTAATGTTAAGGTTTTATTTATTATTAAGTAATTCAAAATCATTTGGAATTAGTCATGGTTGAGCTTAGAAGAAGCTTGTAGAACTTTGGCTTAGTCTAGTTGCCTTTTTGTCTTGCTTAAGATATTTATTAACCTAACCATTATCCTATGCCATGGTTAAGTCTCT
This sequence comes from Agapanthus africanus, assembly GCA_030015575.1. Taxonomy (NCBI): domain Eukaryota; kingdom Viridiplantae; phylum Streptophyta; class Magnoliopsida; order Asparagales; family Amaryllidaceae; genus Agapanthus; species Agapanthus africanus. The sequence continues at coordinate 113,799,123 of CM057340.1, read as the reverse complement.
ACAATGGTTAGTGTATGACATAAACTCACCATGGTTGCAATTCTAACCTCATGAGATTTATTCTCTTCATCACTTCATCTTCTTCTTCCTCTTGAAAAAAGCTTTCTAGGGTTTGAAATGGTGATGAAATATTGTGAGAAAATTAAATCTAAAGTGAGCTCATTTCCTACTTCATCATCCTCTACTATATTAGCCATTTAGTTTAGGGTATTTGCTTCACTAATCTACCATAAGTGAAGAGATAGCATGAGCTTGAGTCTCCTCGACGTAGATCATCTTCGGCCTCGAAGACTTCGAGCAAGCTTGTTTATTTCTTCATGTAAACCCTTACTAGAGTTCGGGAGTTCACTACTAGGAGCGAAGGGACTACTACACGGAGCTTTAGAAGTGAAGGAACGGTCTACAAAGGTTGTATTCCTCATTCACTTAGATGTTAAGATGTTAACATTGCTAGTTTGTTTAATTCTCTAGTTAAGATTCTAGGGTTAGGGTTCTTTAGAACGGCAAAAAAATTGAAAACGGCATGGATGATGCCTCCCGAAACCTTGCTGCCGCGCTACATAACCCTACAGTGGTATCAGAGCCAAGCTAGAGATTTAAACGATGTTTGTTAGATTACGAAACCGAAACTACTCCGAAACTTGAAACACACAAATCTAGTTTCTATCGAATTTTTAAAGGTGTCCAAAAAAATTTTTAGCAACTGCAGAATGTTGTATGAGATGCAACATGAACAAAGTAGAAAATTCACCCCCCCTCACCGGATTTTGGCCGGCCACTTTTCTCTTAAAACCGGTGTGCTCGATTTTCTGGAGGCTTTCAGGGTTGAATTTTGTAGTGTGTTCCAGGCTCTGGGTTTTGGTGTTTCAGATGTTGCTAGTTTTTGCTAAATTAGCATGTAATGATAACTTTCTGCAAAGGCAATTCGGAGTGTTTCGTAATCGTAATTCTAACATGTATTCGGGTTATTTAGACGACGTTAAAAAGTTCGAACGGATATCAATAACCCATATTTTCTCTCGCTGGAAATTTTCAGGAGTTGGATTTTTTCCGGGTTTAAAATTTTCAGAAAATCATGCAAGCGATTCTATGGACCGTCTAGAAGAACGATACCCAAACTCGACTTTTTTGGATCACGGAACCGCGGTTATACCCTAGGGTTTGCCGCAGTTCTATGGCGACATGAGTGAGGCATGGGTCGGCCCTTCTACGGATGGTTCATAGGAGCTGTGGCAGTTTCTGGATACCTTTTGAACTCCGCTCAAGTGTTGAGCTTTTCGGGAAATTTTAGGTGTTTGTTTATTCGATCAAAAAGTTTAACTTCGTCTAGCTATCTGTGATTGTGATACAATATTTTGAATCCACATTTAGTTATGTGATAACTAGTTTGAATTTTATAAATCTAGTAAGTTAGTCTCATTTGATCGGTTGCCACGGAATTTTGATGTGGATCAAAAGTCTGTCACAATTACGTAGTGTACGCGGATACTCGCCAGGTAACCTTACTATATTGTCACGCCCCATAGCCCTGACCAAGTGACTGTAGGAGAACCCTGTCGCCAAAAGCATCCGTTGGGGTGCTCACGGCCGTGGTGTTCCGCCTTAGTACACTTCGTCGACGACATCGGGGGTGCGGCCGTCTACTAAAGTTTCCAACGAGCATTCGATCAGGTTGTCGAGAATCTTGTTGAATTACCCGACTGGTTATTGGAAAGTGTTTTCAATATCGAGACTAAAATGCGGGGTTTATAATTGTTAGGCATGTGATGTCTAAGGAATTCATTTTGTTAGGCATGAAATCAAAAGTATGAGATACATTGGGTTTATGATGTCTAAGGTAGTTGCGGATTCCAATTGTTGTAGTTTTTCACTTTCTTTTCTGCGGCCGTAAGTGTAATATATGGTGTGTCACCGGTTTCGTTGCTATATGTCAACGACAATTGGGATACGCATATTTACTTACGTTGATGACATGTGATGTTATGTGTTGCTGTGATATGTTATATTGGATCGTCGTGTTTTGAATAGCCGGGGGGTTTTATGTGAGATGAGAGTTTTTCATTTTCATTTATGTAAAAGCTTGTATGTAATATTATTTTATTAGGGCACTTCCGGGTTGAGGATGATGTCACCGTTGAAGTATATTATTTACTTTTCCGCATTAGGGTAGACCCAAGGCGGGGAGCACAAGTAACCGGGTTCTAGAGTCCAGTAGGAGACCATCTCGAGGAGTCGAGATCGGATCACCTAACTCTAGAATTGGTAGGGTTGCTTGCCGCTTTCGTAGGGGTCTAGAGATGTGGGTTTGGCTATTCATCGCGACCGTGGAATCCATGTTTTATACTGGCTTAATTTAAAACACGGAATTCCTAGCATATCCAATATTTCATATATGTTCTTCTGCTGCTGATATTTTGTGATGTGATCACTTGATATGTTCTGAGATGAATACTTATATTATATATATGATATATAATAACTATTGCTGCTTTCGTTTCTTCTATGTGCTTAGGAAGCATAAATTGATGGGACTTCATTAATGAGATTAATGAAATAAAAGAAACCTAAAGATGTTGTAGAAACTTGTTTAAAAACTGGTAGCACTAGTTCTTGCTTTGCATAGCGGTATTCCTTGTAGAATATCCAGCACCTTATTCGATAAGGAAAGAGTCGAGATCCCTTCACCGGGAGTGACCTCTTTAGAGAAACTAGCAGATGCTAAAACCCACTCGGTTTGTCTTTTAATTGCTTCTATAGTTTTTGCTTTGCATAGTGGTATTTGTGAAATATCCTGCACCTCATTAGATGAGCAAAGAGCCGAGATCCCTTCACCAGGAGTGACCTCTTTAGCAAAACTAGTAAAAGCCTCAAAAACACTCCTTTTTCGAAATCACTCGATTCTACAACGATATCAAGTTCATTACGCAAAGGGTTTTCTTAAAAACCTGTCGTAGCCCTCTGTCATTTCAGATAAGTAGTATTTAGTATTCGTGCTGCGTTTGTTGACCTTGTCAAGGCATAGTGTGCGGTTGCTGATTCGTGCTTATCTGCTAGCATATGATGCGATTGGATTAGGGTAGTCTGTGGCCTTGTTGACCTTGTCAAGGGTCGTGCGGGTGGATTTAATTCAATCAGGAAATGACGGGTTGAACTTGACTTGCGGTCTATGGTTTGTTGATCTTGTCAAGATCATAGATCGCTCGAAGCAGAATATTATCGGCAATTTCAAGTGTTGAAATTTGCAATGAGATTGCATACCTTCTATGAGATAGTTGGATCCCGATACCCACTGCGAGTAAAAGTTACTCCTGGGAGAGTTTTACACATAACAATTAGCCGATCAAGTAGGTGTCAAGAAAGGTGTTAATGGGGTTACGCCTCTGGGAAATGAGGTTTATTTTAATTAGGTCCGTGTGAAAGCACGGGGAACCTCCTTCAAAGTACCGACACTGGCATGGCCGAAAGATTAGCGAACTTGTAGGGTGTAATTAATCCCGGCTAGTCTTATCTTTTAGGGTTTGAAGGAATATTTGATAAAAACAGTGGAAGCCATCCTGATTAGACAAAATAATAACCAATCTAATCTTGCAAGAGCGCACGCAGAGTGTTTTCTTCTCTCTCTCTCTCTCTCCTGGTAGCAACCATGTCACGCCTTAATCAAGATAAAAATATGGATGCATTGACCGAACCTGCTTATTATACTGTGCTGGGGAACGTTGGTTCCGCTCTATCTTATAATTGTTATAAGTCCGAGCAGGAAATAGGGGAATATCTGGATTCCTATGCTGCCCATTCGAGGAATGTGCATGTTGATGCATCTTCTTCGGGTGTGTTCATTACCAAGAACTGTTTCTCAGTATCCTCTGCGTCCTAGGTATGAGATACCGGATTAGGATCCCACATATGTAATCTGTCACATGGGCTACAGACAGGTAGAGAACAGAGATTGGGTAATATGTCTCTAAGTTTTATAGAATGGTGCAATTATTGCAGCCAAGTCAGTTGGCAAATATCACCTTGTATTAATACATTAATTCTGAACGAATGTTATTACATACTGAACCTGATATACAACATTACATCAGTTTCTTTATTCAGTTAAAGAAGGATATAATTCTGTATTGGAGGATAATTTTGTGAACATTTTCCTGAATCAAGAGTTGATTGGATCAGGCACGTTATTTAATAGCATATACATTCCAAATCAAACCACAGTTCAAAGTATATAAAACACACACAAGAGGAGTAGTTCAGAAATGAACGAATCCTTCTTGTGGCATTGTAGACTAGGTCATATCAATGCGACACGACCAGCTAAGTTACATAAGGATGAATATAAGAATCTGTTCGAATTTTCATCTTATGCTACTTGCCAGTCTTGTCTCAAACGTAAAGTGACCAATACTCCGTTTACTGTAAACAGAGAAAGAGTTACAGAACTCTTTGGAGGGATACATGATGATGTATACAGTCCTATGTCTACAAATGCCAAGGTTGGTTCTTGGTACTTCATTATATTCATCGACTATCTCTCAAGATTCGGACATGTTTTCCTGTTGAAACACGAGTCTGAAACTTTTGAGAAATTCAAGGAATATAGACTTGAACTTGAGAACCAGACGGGTAGAAGTATTAAAATACTTCGATGTGAACGAGGAGGAGAATACTTGCGCATGGAGTTCCTGGAGTTTCTAAAAAGGGAATGTGATTCTCTCTCAGCTTACTCCTTCGTATACACCACAGCACAACGGTGTATCAGGGCGGAAGTATCGCGCCCTATGAGATATAGTGTGCTCTATGATGAGTATTGCTGAGTTACCTATTTCCTTTTGGAGTTATGCACTTGAGAAGCTGCATACCTATTGAATGGGGTTCCATCCAAATCAGTGCCTACCACTACATATGAGATATGCAATGGGAAGAGACCATGTCTTAAACGAGTTAAGATATAGGGTTGTTCGGGCTATGTTGAAAAGCAAAATCCGGACAAGCTCGAGGCAAGGTCAGTTATGTATAAGTTTGTTAGGATATCCCAAACATTTGCGAGGGAATATCTTCTACCACACTGAGGAGTAAAAGGTTTTTTGTTTCTCAGCATGCCACCTTTTTAGAAAATGAAATTTTTGTGAAGAAATTTATGGTCATAAGGTAGAACTGGAAGGAGTTCCAGCTAGACAAACTAACAGTTGATGATTTGGTAAAACCAAAGGATTCAATAGTCTCCAACGAACCTCAGCCTCTCCGCAAATTTGGTAGGGTTCCTCATCCACTTGAGAGATACTACGGTCTTCTCGGTGACAGTGGGAGCGAGGATTGCATCATGGTAGATGATGGCCCAACTAGGTTCAAGCAGGCCATCATGAGTAGTGACTCTGTGAAAAGGCTGGATGCTATGCGATCAAAGATGGAATCCTTATACACCAACAAAGTATGACTTTGCATGTTGCATGTTGCATCAACTTTTCCATCTACACCATGATTCGCGAATTTGGTGTAGATGGAAAAGTTGAGACTTTCAAAGCTATGCTTAAATCCATCAGGATCAATGCAAGCATCGCGGAGTTGGAACATCTGTTTTGATGTGACATTCAAAGAGTTTGACTTCATCAAAATGGTAGATGAACCTTGTATATACAAGAAGGTTGTAGAGAGTAAGGTTGTCTTACACGTATTGTACGTAGATAACATACTCTTGATAGGAAATGGTTTCCTATGCTACACTCGGTCAAGCTCCACTTATCACGGGGATTCTCCATAGAAGATCTGGATGATACCTACTATATCTTGTTTATGATCTATGGTGATAGATCTAAGTGGATGTTGGGAGTGTCCCAAATCCAAGTACATTAACACCATACTAAAGGGGTTTAGTATGGAAGATTCTAAGCGTGGTGGTTCGCCCACTTACTCATGGATCACTCTCTCCAAAAAGATGTCTCCAAAGACTGATTTGGAGAGAGCTCGCGTGCAAGAGATACCCTATGCTTCGGCAATAGGCTCTATCATGTGTGCGATGTTATATACCAGACCAGATGTAGATCACTCACTAGGTTTAGTGATCAGGAATCAATTGGATCTTGGGAGAATCACTGGACAGCTGTGGAGGACGTTCTTAAGTACTTAAGAAGCACTAAATGAATGTTCTTAGTTCGAGCTTCCAGAGTGATAAGGTCGATTGAGAGTCAGTCACAGGCATTGTCTTTACCCTCAATGGAAGGACGGTATGTTGGAAGAGTTCCAAGCTAGATACCGTGGCATACTAGACGATAAAGGCTGAATACATTGCTAACAACGATGCTCCTAAAGTGGCTGTCTGGGCATTTCTTGTTCATGAGATGAACATGGTTCCTACCATTGAACGTCCAATAATTGTTATTGTGACAACAATGGAGTTGTGGTTTTGACCTAGGAACACCGGTCCCATCAGCGTTCCAGACATATTCTGAGGCAAGTATCACCTGATCAGGGAGATGGTTGATCTCCAAGGGATCGAGGTTAGGAGAGTAGACCCGAAGAGCAACACAGCGGATTCACTCACAAAGGCCTTACCCTAGAGAGACTTCTATAGGACGTTGAGTATGAGATACTGCAACAAATGGCCTTAGTGCAAGTGGGAGATTGTTAGTTATATGTATGCCCTAGAGGCCATTACTGTACATATGATGTATATTGTAGTGGATGCTTGGACATATATAGGGAGGACTTTCTTGCTCGACATGATAATATGCGATCTGGTTGCACGTTATCTTAACATGTAAACTTATTATCTCTCTATTACATGTTGATAAAGCCCTTAGGATGAGTACTTGACTACCAGGACTATGATGCAGATCATACTAGTGTGGCAGCGGTAGTCGGTAAGTACATCCTTCAAATGTTCCTAGTCGTGGGAGTATCGAGACAGGGCATCGATACTCCAGAGTAGACTAGCGTATACGCTTCTCGACCCATATAATGGGCGATGGATGATCCCATATCCATTGGTGTTTGACATCAGAGAAGGTAAACGGGTGCTCAGTGGAGACTGGGTACACTGGACGGACTCGCCGAGAACTCCTAGATGGTATTATACCTATCGTCAGATAGCAGTTCTCTGGTGACGCTGCTATAGGTTAGTCTGTCGACCCGAGATCGTCATAGAGTCTTGTGTGATTCCCATTGTGCTTTGATTTCCACCATTCCACGGTCAAGAGATCATGCAAAAAGGTGGTTTTTGGGTACAGTCTCGAGTCACATGGAGGCAATGAGCGATAGGAGGGGATTCGTCTCTCCCGGTATTGGGGGTTGATGTTGCGCTATGCTCGATTGGCCATAACAGGAAATTCCTGGCCAGGGTTGCAGAGATCTACTGGTAAGTGTTATTAGTAGTTTCTCAAACGGTTTTGGAGCTTGCATCGGCATGATTTATCAAGCTATTGGGGTCTGACGTTATACCACCCCCAGGCTGTGATATGTGACATATCAGACGAAGAGACCGGACTGTACGGTAATGTCAATGATTGGATTCGCAGGAGTATGAGCAGCCTTGCTTGTTGATCTTATGATCGCTCAATACCCGGGTGGTCGTTACATTTAGCAGACCGCTTGCAGCTTGTGGGTGTTTGATATGATCATCACCTACTGCCGGCGTATTGACGAGTCTTTAGAGTCCTACACAGAGATTTCCTGGTTCATGTGAAACGAAGTAGGAGCACATATGTGATAAGTGCGGGATCGATATTAATGCGCGTATGTGATACCGCATTCTATTCTCACGATATGTGATATCGGTCGGTTGTATGTGATATAGCCAGGTTATCGGATCAAGTGTTGATTCGATGGATTGTTACATTTGATATTAGTCGGTTATATGTGATATAGCCAGATTATTAAATCAAGTGTTGATTTAATAATTTAATGTATAATTATATATATTTGATATATTAAATTTCATTAACTAATATTAGCTCACTTAAGTATTTCATTTTCTCACTTATGATACATTAATATATATGTGATATTGTTAGTGATATGTATGCCCTAGAGGCCATCACTGTGCATTGGATGTATATTGTAATGGATGCTGGGACATATATAGGTAGGACTTTCTTGCTCGACATGATAGTACGCTATCTGGTTGTTCTTTATCTTAACATGTATACTTTTTGTCTCTCTGTTACATGTTGATAAAGCCCTTAGGATGTGTACTCGACTTCCGGGACTATGATGCAGATCATACTAGTGGGGCCTGGGTAGTCCATGAGTACATCCTTCAATGTTCCTAATCGTGGGAATATCGAGACGGGGAATCGATATTCCAGAGTAGACTATCGTATATCTTCTCGACCCATGTGATGGGCGATGGATGATCCCATATCCATTGATGTTTGACATCAGAGATGGTATGTGGGTGCTCAGTGGAGACTGGGTACACTAAACGGACTCGCCGAGAACTCCCAGATGGTATTATACCTCACGTCAGATGGCAGTTCTCTGGTGACACTGATACAGCTTAGTCTGTTGACCCGAGATCGTCATAGAGTCTTGTGTGTCTCCCACTGTGCTTTGATTTCCACCCTACCACGGCTCTACTGAGTCGTGCAAAAAGGTGGTTTTTGGGTACAGTCCCGATTCACATGGAGGCAATGAGCGATAGGAGGGGATTCGTCTCTCCCGGTATTGGGGGTTGATGTTGCGCTATGCTCGACTGGCCAAAACAGGAAATCCCTGGCCAGGGTTGCAGTGATATACTGGTAAGAGTTATAAGTAGTCTCACGATTGTTATGGACCTCACGTCGGCATGACTTATCAAGCTACTGGGGTCTGACGTTTACCACCCCTAGGCGAGATATGCGACATATCAAACGAACAGACTGGACTGTACGGTAAGTGTTACTGGTTGGATTCACAGGAGTGTGAGCGGGCTTGCTTGTCGATCTTCTGATCGCTCAATACCCGGGTGGCCGTTACGTTTAGCAGATCGCTTGCGGCTTATGGGTGCTTGATATGATCATCATCTGCTGCCGGCATATTGACGAGTCTTTAGAGTCCTACACAGAGGTTTCCTGGCTCAAGCGAAATGAAATAGGAGCGCATATGAGATATGTGCGGGACCGAGAATAATGCGTGTATGTGATACCGTATTCCATTTTCGCGATGAATGTATCGATTGGTTGTATGCGATATAACCTAGTTATCGAATCGAGGATTGATTCGATAAGCCGATACATTGGATATTAGTCGGTTATATGCGATATGACCGGATCGTTAAATCAAGTATTGATTTAATGATTTAATGCATAATTATATATTTGGTATATTACTTTGCATTAACTAGTATTGGTTCACTTAAATTGGATTTTCTCACTTGATATACACAAGTTGTATATGCGATATACTTTTGTGCACTTGTTTGTATCATGTTTGATGATACATGCAAACTTGGGTTTGTGTAAAGAATTAAACCATGGTTATGTTAATGGTTAGGGTTTTGATTTACTTATCTTTTCATTTATTTATTTATTCATTTTTGAAAGATAAATAAATCATGGTGGCTTTCTTTGTTTGCTAGTTGAAACTTCATGAAGTTTTGAAGCTTTCACCATTTTGTCTCTTAGCCTTAACCCTAACCATTCAACCTAACCTTAGTTAATTCTCTACACCTAACTATGGTTGAGATTATGATAAGTATCATATTATTTTCTTTTTGAAAAACAACTTATCATATTCTTTCTTCTTCTTCTTCTTCTTCAACAAAGAAGAAACCTTGCCTCCATCAATGGCAACATGAGAAAAAGAGTGAGAAATCAAATTCTAAAGTGAACCCACTTCTTATTTCTTCATCCTCTACCACTTGCCAAGTAGTATAGGGTGTTTTCTTCACAAGTTTCATGGCTTGGTGAAATTGGAGCCTGATCTTGTGTTGCCTCGACGTAGATCATCTTCGGCATCGAAGTCGACGACCTAGCCCGCCCATTTCTCCGATGAAACCGACGCTAGAGCCCGGGACCCGATGATCGCAGCGAGGGGACTTCATCACGGAGCTATGGAGGTAGAGGACCGGATCTACAAAGGTTGTATGTCCGTTCACTCTTAGTTAAAACCGTTAACTTGCTTGCATCGCCTCATTATCTAGTTAACGATCCGTATTAAGGTTTGTAGGCACATGATAAATTTGAATTGGGCATGTTTGATCTGTTGTGAGACTTCATTAGTGTGCCTAGGAACCCTACAGTGGTATCAGAGCCTAGCTAGAGCCTTAGGCGATGCGTAGACGGAGTTAGAAGTCCGATCGAACCGAAACCCTAACACAAATTTGCTCTCTGTACATTTTTTAAAAACTGGATTTTTTGAGAATTAAAAATATGCATAAAACTCAGCAGGAGTTTCTACGAATTACTGTACAAAACGGAACCTCTAATTCGATCAAATAGCCGCGGAACCGCGGCAAAAGCGTGCCTAATGCGGCGGTTCCGCGGCCGTACGGTCGTTTCTTACATTAGTTTTTGCACAGTAACTCCTATCTATTAGTGCTGTATTTTCTGGGAATTTTTAAATTATACTCAAGAGTTGAGTTTTCTGGGTTGTATTGGGAGTTCGTAGATTCGATCGGATTATCAAACTTTGTCCATGTGTTTTTCCGGGTAATTTTAGAATATGTTAAAAAGTTCGACCGGATATAAATACCCACTTTTCCCCTGCTGGGAAATTTCCAATTGTTGGATTTTTCCGTTGTTTAATGACGTTCTAAGTAGTGCAAGTAATGCGATGGTCCCTCTAGAAGACAACAAATCTTAACTCGATTATGTGACCGTCTTGAACTGCTCTTTGAACCTTAGGGTTTGGGGCAGTACGGCATGCCACATGTGAGGCGTTGGCTTGACCCTTCTACGGCTGGACCGTTGGTACTGAAGCATGAAGTGAATGTTTTTAAACTTGTTTCATGTGTTGAGCTGTTTCGGGAAAACTTGGGTGTTCGATTGTTCGATCGGAAAGTTTGACATTTTCTATTTATCCGGAATGTGATACAATAATTGGAATTCATAAATAGTTATGAGATAACTAAATGAATGTTATAAATCAAGCACTTTAGTCTCACTTGATCGGTTGCCACGGAATTTTGATATGATCAAAAGTCCGTCGCAATCACGTAGCGTACGCGGATACTCGCCGGGTAAACTTAATAGACAGCCTCACCCCATAGCCCTGACCAAGTGACTGTAGGAGAACCCCGTCGCCGAAAGCATCCGTTTGGGTGCTCGCGGCAGCGATGTTTCACCTTAGTGCACTTCGTCGACGGTATTGGGGGTGCGGCCGTCTACTAAAGTCTGCGACGAGCATTCGATCAGAATGTCGGGAATCCTGTTGAATTGCCCGACTTTATATTGAAAAGTGTTTTCGATTTTGAGACTAAAATGCGGGGTTTATAATTGTTAGGCATGCGATGTCTAAGTATTTTATTTGATTAGGCATGCGATGTCTAAAGAGGTTGCGGATTCCAACTGTTGTAGTTTTACACTTTCTTTTCTGTGACCGTAAGTGTAATATGTGATATCGCCGGTTTCGTTGCTATATGTCAACGACAATTGGGATGCGCATATTTACTTACGTTGATGACATGTGATGTTATGTGTTGCTGGATATGTTATATTGGATCGTCGTGTTTGAATAGCCGGGGGGGTTTTATGTGAGATGAGTGTTTTTCATTTTCATTCATGTAAAAACTTGTATGTAATATTCTTTTATTGGGGCACTTCCAAGTTGTGGATGATGTCACCATTTGTATATTATTTACTTTTCTGCACTAGGATAGACCCAAGGAGGAGGGCACAAGTAACCGGGTTCTAGGGTCTAGTGGGAGACCAACTCGAGGAGTCGAGTCCGGGTCTCCTAACCCTAGAATTGGTAGGGTTGCTTGCCGCTATCGTAGGGGTCTAGGGGTGTGGGATTGGCTATTCATCACGACCGTGGAATCCGTGTTTTATACTGGCTCGTATTGAAAACACGGACGTCCTAGTATATCCAATATTTCATATGATATTTTTTGCTGCGTTATCTGTGATGTGATCATTTGATTTGTTCAGATAGATATAGTATATAGTATATATGATATATTATATAGACGTTGCTTATGTTTTGCACCCGCACTAGCCCTGCCTCGCTCTGGCGTTAGTTACCTAACCTAACGGTGCAGACGGGACATCGAGGCGAATGCGGATGGCATAAGCGTACGTTATATTTATCTGCGATGTTTAGGTGGACTTAAATGATGGGATATTCATTAATGAGATTAATGAAACAAAATAAACCTAATTGATGTTGTGGAATCGAATTTCAAAAATAAAACAGGTAGCTACAGTTCTTGCTTTGCACAGCTGTATATATGATATATTCTGCACCTTATTCGATGAGGAAAGGACCGAGATCCCTTCACCGGGAGTGACTCCTTTAGCAATAACCGGCAGATGCTCCAACCCTCGGTTTGTTTTTTGATTGCTTCTATAGTTTCTGCTTTGCACAGAGATATATATGATATATCCCGCACCTCATTCGACGAGGAAAGGGCCAACGATCCCTTCACCGGGAGTGACCCCTTTAGCAAAACTAGAAAAGCCTAAAAAACAATCCATTTAAAAACCATTTGATTCCGCAACGAGATCAAGTTCGAAGCTTTAAAGGTTTTCACAAAAACCATTCGCAACCCTCCGTCATTTTAGGAAGTAGAGTACTTAATATTCGTGTTGTGTTTGTTGACCTTAGTTAAGGCACAGTGTACGGTAGCTAAGTGATGTCTTCCTACACCGCATATGATGCGATTAGTTAGGACAGTCGCGTGACTTTGTTGACCTTAGTTAAGGGTCATGTGGGTGGGTCTAATTAATCACGAAATGACGGGTAGAACTTGACTAGTACTTATGATTTGTTGACCATAGTTAAGGTCATAAGTGCTAGGGGTAAAAATCATTATCGGGAGTTTCAAGTGTTGAAATTTGCAATGAGATTGCATTCCTTCTATATGATAGTTGGATCCCGATACCCACTGCGAGTAATTGTTACTCCTAGGAGAGTTTTGCACTTTGCAATTAGCCGATCAAGTAGGTGTCTAGAAAGGTGTCAACGGGGCTACGCCTCTGGGAAAATGAGGTTTACTGTAATTAGGTCTGTGCGAAAGCACGGGGAACCTCCCTCAAAGTACCGACACTGGCCTGGCTGAAAGATTGGCGAACTTGTAGAGTGTAATTAATCCCGGCTAATCTTTCCTTTTAGGGTTTGAAGGAAGATTTGATAAAAACAGTGGAAGCCATCCTGATTAGATAAAATATAGAACCAATCTAATCTTGCAAGAGCGCACGCAGAGTGTTTTCTTCTCTCTCTCTCCAGGTAGCGACCATATCACGTTTTAATCAAGATAATAATATGGATGTATTGACCGAACCCGCTTGTTATACTGAGCTGGGGAACGTTAGTCCCGCTCCAACTTATAATTGTTATAAGACAGAGCAGGAAATAGGGGAATATCAGAATTCCTATGCTGCCCAAACGAAGAAAGTGTATATGATGCATCTCCTTCGGGTGTATTCATTACAAAGAACTGTTTCTCAGTATCCTCTGCATCCTGGGTATTTGATACCGGATCAGGATCCCAGATATGTAATCTGTTACATAGGGCTACAGAAAGGTAGAAAACTGAGAACGGGTGATAAGTTTCATGAGACAGAAAATGGGGCAAGTGTTGCAGCCAAGTCTGTTGGTCACTGTCACCATGTATTACCAATACATTGATTCTGAACGAATGTTATTAGATACCGAACCTGATATACAAAATCATATCAGTTTCTTTATTAGTAAAGAAGGATACAATTTTGTATTGTTGGATATTGTTTTGAACATTTCCTATTTCAAAAGTTGATCAGTTCAGGCACGTTATCTAAAAGCATTGACGTTCTAAATCAAACTACAGTTCCTCGTATACAGAACACACACAAGAGGAAGAGTTCAGAAATGAACGAATCATTCTTGAGGTATTGTAGACTAGGTCATATCAATGCGACCCGACTGGCTGAAGTTACATTTTAGATGCATATTTAAATCAGTTTGAATTTACATCTTGTGAAACTTGCCAGTCATGTCACAGAGATAAGATGACCATAGCTCTGTATATTGGAAACAGAGAAAGAGTTAGTAAACTCTTGGGACTGATACATTATGATGTATGTAAGGTCTCCTGTCTACATATGCCAGGACTGGTTCTTTATACTTCATTACGTTCTCTGATAATCTCTCAAGATTCAGACATATGTTCCTGTTGAAACACAAGTCCGAACCTTTTGAGATATTCATAGAATATAAGCTAGAAGTAGAGAACCAATACGGGTATAAGTATTATGTCCTATGATAAGATCAGGGAGGAGAATACTTGTGCATGGAATTCCTGGACTATTCTAAAGGAGAATGAGATTCTCTCTCAGCATTACTCCTCCGTATACACCATAGCACGATGGTATATCGGGACGGAGCAATTGCACCCTATTCGATATGGTGCGCTCTATGATAAGTACTACTGAGTTTCCTATTTCCTTTTAGGGAGTTTTGCACTTATGAAGTTGCATACCTATTGAATAGGGTTCGATTCAAATCAGTGCCTACCACTCCATATAAGATATGGTATGGGAAGAGCCTATCTCTTAAGTAAGTTAAGATTTGGGATTGTCCGGCCTGTGTCAAAAGCAAATCCGGACAAGATCGAGGCAAGGTCAGTTCTGTAGAACTGGAAAGGTTCCAGCTATACAAAACTGCAGCTGATGATTTGACAGAACCAGAGGATTCAATAGTCCCCGACGAACCTCAGACTCTCCGCCGAACTAGCAGGGTTCCTCATCCGCTTGAGAGATACTTCGGTTTCTCGATGACAGTGGGAGCAAGGATTGCATCATGAGATGATGACCCAACTAGATTCGAGCAGGCCATCGAGAGTAGGGACTCTGTAAGAATGGCTGGATACTTAGCGATCTGAGATGGAATCCATGTACACCAACAAAGTATGGACTTTGGGTGCTATATCTGAAGGGTTAAATTCCCATCAGGAGCAAGTATATCTTGAGAAGATTACTTGGTGTAGATGGAAAAGTTGAGACTTTCAAAGCTAGACTTGTTAAAGGTTTTAGTCATCAACCAGGTGTGGATAATGATGAAACCTTTTCTAGGGACTATGCTTAAGTCCATCCAGATCCTACTTGCCATTGCTACATACCATGACTACGATATCTGGTGGTTGGGTGCTATGACTACTTTTCTAAATAGTGATTTAGAAGAGAACGTCTATAAGAACACAGCCAGAGGGCTTCGTAAACAGTGGGAGCAGCGGAAACATGTGCAAGTTGCTTTACAGGATGAAACAGGCATCGCGGAGTTGGAACATCTGTTTTGATGTGGTAGTCAAAGAGTTTGACTTCATCAAAATGGTAGATGAACCTTGTATATACAAAAAGATAGTAGAGAGTAAGGTGGTCATCCTCGTATTGTACGTGGACAACATACTCTTGATAAGAAAAGAGTTTCCTATGCTACGCTCGGTCAATCTCCGCTTATCACAAGGATTCTCCAATAGGATCAAGGTGATACCTCCTAAATACTGAGTTTTCATCTATGAGATAGATGTAATTGGATGCTAGGATTCTCACTAGATGTAGTGAGATGGTATCAATCGATCCTGGGGAGAATCACTGGAAGTGTTCCAGGGTGATAAGGACGACTGAATGTCAGTCACAGGCATTGTCTTCACCCTCAGTGGAGGGACGGTATGTTGGAAGAGTTCCAAGCTAGATACCGTGGCAAACTAGACGATAAAGGCTGGTAACATCGCTATTAAAGATACTACCAAAGAGGCAATTTGGGTGTATATTGGTTCATGAGATGAACTAGGTTCCTACCATTGTATGACAATGGAAATGAGGCTTCGGCCCAGGAACCCTGGTCCTATCAGTGACCCAGACATATTCTGAGGCAGCATCACCTGATCATGGAGATAGATGATCTCCAGGGTGATCGAGGTTAGGAGAGTAGACTCAGAGGACAACACGGCGGATCCACTCACAAAGGCTTTTTCCCAGAGAGAGACTTATATGGGATGGTTGAGTATGTGATACTGCAACCACTGCTACAGATGGCCCTACTGCAAGTGGGAGATTGTTAGTTATATGTATGCCCTAGAGGCCATCACTGTGCATTGGATGTATATTGTAATGGATGCTGGGACATATATAGGTAGGACTTTCTTGCTCGACATGATAGTACGCTATCTGGTTGTTCTTTATCTTAACATGTATACTTTTTGTCTCTCTGTTACATGTTGATAAAGCCCTTAGGATGTGTACTCGACTTCCGGGACTATGATGCAGATCATACTAGTGGGGCCTGGGTAGTCCATGAGTACATCCTTCAATGTTCCTAGTCGTGGGAATATCGAGACGGGGCATCGATATTCCAGAGTAGACTAGCGTATATCTTCTCGACCCATGTGATGGGGGATGGATGATCCCATATCCATTGATGTTTGACATCAGAGATGGTATGCGGGTGCTCAGTGGAGACTGGGTACACTGAACGGACTCGCCGAGAACTCCCAGATGGTATTATACCTCGCGTCAGATGGCAGTTCTCTGGTGACACTGGTACAGCTTAGTCTGTTGACCCGAGATCATCATAGAGTCTTGTGTGTCTCCCACTGTGCTTTGATTTCCACCCTACCACGGCTCTACTGAGTCGTGCAAAAAGGTGGTTTTTGGGTACAGTCCCGATTCATATGGAGGCAATGAACGATAGGAGGGGATTCGTCTCTCCCGGTATTGGGGGTTGATGTTGCGCTATGCTCGACTGGCCATAACAGGAAATCCCTGGCCAGGGTTGCAGTGATATACTGGTAAGGGTTATCAGTAGTTTCACGATTGTTATGGACCTCACGTCGGCATGACTTATCAAGCTACTGGGGTCTGGCATTTACCACCCCTAGGCGAGATATGCGACATATCAGACGAACAGACCGGACTGTACGGTAAGTGTTACTGGTTGGATTCACAGGAGTGTGAGCGGGCTTGCTCGTCGATCTTCTGATCGCTCAATACCCGGGTGGCCGTTATGTTTAGCAGACCGCTTGCGGCTTGTGAGTGCTTGATATGATCATCATCTGCTGCCGACGTATTGACGAGTCTTTAGAGTCCTACACAGAGGTTTCCTGGCTCAAGCGAAACGAAATAGGAGCGCATATGAGATATGTGCGGGACCGAGAATAATGCGTGTATGTGATACCGTATTCCATTCTCGCGATGAATGTATCGATTGGTTGTATGCGATATAACCTAGTTATTGAATCGATGATTGATTCGATAAGCCGATACATTGGATATTAGTCGGTTATATGCGATATGACCGGATCGTTAAATCAAGTATTGATTTAATGATTTAATGCATAATTATATATTTGATATATTATTTTGCATTAACTAGTATTGGTTCACTTAAATTGGATTTTCTCACTTGGTATACACAAGTTGTATATGCGATATACTTTTGTGCACTTGTTTGTATCATGTTTGATGATTCATGCAAACTTGGGTTTGTGTAAAGAATTAAACCATGGTTATGTTAATGGTTAGGGTTTTGATTTACTTATCTTTTCATTTATTTATTTATTCATTTTTGAAAGATAAATAAATCCTGGTGGCTTTCTTTGTTTGCTAGTTGAAACTTCATGAAGTTTTGAAGCTTTCACCATTTTGTCTCTTAGCCTTAACCCTAACCATTCAACCTAACCTTAGTTAATTCTCTAAACCTAACTATGGTTGAGATTATGATAAGTATCATATTATTTTCTTTTTTAAAAACAACTTATCATATTCTTTCTTCTTCTTCTTCTTCTTCAACAAAGAAGAAACCTTGCCTCCATCAATGGCAACATGAGAAAAAGAGTGAGAAATCCAATTCTAAAGTGAACCCACTTCCTATTTCTTCATCCTCTACCACTTGCCAAGTAGTATAGGGTGTTTTCTTCACAAGTTTCATGGCTTGGTGAAATTGGAGCTTGATCTTGTGTTGCCTCGACGTAGATCATCCTCGGTATCGAAGTCGACGACCTAGCCCGCCCATTTCTCCGATGAAGCCGACGCTAGAGCCCGGGACCCGATGATCGCAGCGAGGGGACTTCATCACGGAGCTATGGAGGTGGAGGACCGGATCTACAAAGGTTGTATGTTCGTTCACTCTTAGTTAAAGCCGTTAACTTGCTTGCATCGCCTCATTATCTAGTTAACGATCCGTATTCGGGTTTGTAGGCACATGATAAATTTGAATTGGGCATGTTTGATCTGTTGTGAGACTTCATTAGTGTGCCTAGGAACCCTACAAATATATGTTAATTGTATTATTTTCATTTATGTACACATATATATATGTGATATATATTAGTGTGTCATGCTAGGTTATACATGCAACAAGGGTGAATGAGATTCACACCATGCTAGATTAATGTTAAGGTTTTATTTATTATTAAGTAATTCAAAATCATTTGGAATTAGTCATGGTTGAGCTTGGAAGAAGCTTGTAGAACTTTGACTTAGTCCACTTGCCTTTTGGTCTTGCTTAAGATATTTATTAACCTAACCATTATCCTATGCCATGGTTAAGTCTCTACAATGGTTAGTGTATGACATAAACTCACCATGGTTGCATTTCTAACCTCATGAGATTTATTCTCTTCATCACTTCATCTTCTTCTTCCTCTTGAAAAAAGCTTTCTAGGGTTTGAATTGGTGATGAAATATTGTGAGAAAATTAAATCTAAAGTGAGCCCATTTCCTACTTCATCATCCTCTACTATATTAGTCATTTAGTTTAGGGTGTTTGCTTCACTAATCTACCATTAGTGAAGAGGTAGCATGAGCTTGAGTCTCCTCGACGTAGATCATCTTCGGCCTCGAAGGCTTCGAGCAAGCTTGTTTATTTCTTCCTGTGAACCCTTACTAAAGTTCGGGAGTTCACTACTAGGAGCGAAGGGACTACTACATGGAGCTTTAGAAGTGAAGGACCGGTCTACAAAGGTTGTATTCCTCATTCACTTAGATGTTAAGATGTTAACATTGCTAGTTTGTTTAATTCTCTAGTTAAGATTCTAGGGTTAGGGTTCTTTAGAACGGCAAAAAATTTGAAAACGGCATGGACGATCCCTCACGAAACCTTGCTGCCGCACTACATAACCCTACAAATGGATGGGCGGTATGTTGGAAGAGTTCCAAGCAAGATACCGTCGCTGACTCCATGATGGAAGCTGAGTATATTGCTGCTAATGATGCCGCAAAAGAGGCAGTCTGGATGAGGAAGTTCATTTCTGAACTTTAGGTGGTTCCATCCATTGCTAATCCAATACCTCTGTATTGCGATAACAACGGAACCATGGCTTTAGCAAAGGAACCGCGGTCCTATCAGAAATCCAGACATATCTTGAGACGGTATCACCTCATCAGGGAGATAGTAGATCGTCAGGACATCGAGATACGGAGAGTAGACACGAAAGACAACACAGCAGATCCATTCACCAAGGCCATCCCTCAAGTCTAGTTTAAGAAACTGTTCAAGCTGTTGAGCATGCGGTAAACCGGCAACTGGTTCTAGTATAGACAGTGGGTACTTATTGCACCAACTACAGGCCATAGTGCAAGTGGGAGATTATTAGATATGTATGCCCAAGAGGCCTGTATTGTATAGGATGCTGGGTGATTGATTTAAAGATTCCGTCGTTTGATATGAAAAGTATAATCACAATCAAAGAATTTATAGCCGCAATCAATAACGGTGTTGTTGTAGTTCGTTAATGCGTACGGGTCGTCCACTGAGATTCGTGTATTTATTCGTTCTTGCTTTAGTTGAGGCGAAAGAAAATAGTAAAGAAAATTCAAGAAAATGAATCAAGATTTATTAGATGAAATATTTTCAAGAAAAAATCAAGAAAGAGTTTAAGATTTAGTAATCAAGAAAGTGTCCAAAATCAATTTTAGTTATCAAGAAAATGAAGAATAGCTTATAGAATTCAATAGGAATTAGTAGCAATGATGAATACTAAAAATGACTCATCTTATCTATTGATGAATTATAGCTAGAACGATGGCGATGAATGAAGATTAGGGATCTTTTGAAGAAACTAAGCTTTCTCCTTCATTATCCCTTGTCTTTTCATTGATCACCATTCAAATCTAGCCTTTAGCAAAGAAAATCATCAATCATTTAATCCAAAATTGCAACGAAATTATCAAGAACGGTGATCTCGCTCCAAATTTGGTCGTTGACGATTCTTTTTCCTAAATTTCATAATTCTCATAAGACTTAAGATGAGTTTAGGATTTCCTCACCATTTGATCTACGAAATTCCTTCAAATCCTTAGCAAGCGGAGATTTACTCACGCATCATGAAAATGGATGAATCAACAATTAGAAATTTCATAATGCGAAAATTTAAAGAAAGCGAGAATTAACAAATGATCACCTTTATTAAATCAACTTCTAATTACACTTTCCTTCAATCCGAGGTTACAAGAATTGCTCACGATCGCTCCCTTGAAGAGGTAACTAGTCCGTCGAATTTCGCTTTGCTCGATCTCCGTGAGGCTTGGACCTGTCGAGGATCTCGTGCTCTTGATGACGATCGGCTTCGCGTAAAAGATCTTGAATGTCGTCGCTAGATGTTGTTCTCAACGAATCTTGATTTTAGATCTTGATTTGGAATTGAATTAGATTTGGCTTTGGATTGTGTACTAGAAATCACCACCATCAACAACCTTATTAATGTAGGCTTAGGTCCCTTTTTATAGCCCTTCACCAATCTTCCACTAGAAACTAGGTCAATCTTCCCCAAGAAGCTAGGTAGTTGTAGGGAAACTTCTAGAATAAGGTTATTACAATGGAGCGTCTTCAACAAACTAGGCTGTTGGAATGAAGATTCTGGGGAATTTTCGTCACCGGAGCCCCCAACTCGGCCGCGGATCCGCGGCGGATCGGCCTGATTCGACCGCGGATCCGCGGCCGTTTGGTGAGTTTATGTCTTCAAACTTCTTCTGTCTTCTTGTGTTGATCTCTGGGTTTATATTTGATATCTGGAATCCTTTTATCTCTTCTGAATCTTTGCCAGAATTTAACTCTTTGATTTGCTGCGTTTTGTCGGTGAATTTGCGATTCCAATATCTGTCCTGAAATAATTTTCTGCACAAAATCTCAATGAAGAATGTTGAGATATACAATATCTTACGCGAAATAATAAACACACAATTTCCTTCCAAAATGTTGATTATAATATATAACACGTGGTAATTGATATTTTCCAAACGAACTTGTAATCCGTGTTATATTTATAACAAACATCCTTAGATGATTAGAAAAGTGAGGAAATTGTTATGTTAAAGATTGCAATATTTTCGACTGAACAAATTCCCCCAAACTTGACTTTGATCGTCCCGAGCAAACTTCTTTTATTTAGGAGAAGGAGAAAAACTAACTAGCACACTTTCGTAGGCAACACGATTGCACTGAACACGTGCAACAAGCCTTTAAACCTCTACGTGTCCCTAGTAAGATGAGTGTTGTCTCATGAGGGTTTTCAACGGATTACACCCACAAAATCCTATAATAAAAGGAATACTATGAAAGTTACATATAAAGATAAGAACTGTAAAAGAAAGAACTTGAAAATCAGAGTTTCCAACTACACTAGCTTTCGGTTGTCATGAGCCTTATCTTAATAGTCATGAAAAGATATTAGAAATCACATCATCCCTCAATAAAACATCGCCTTTATTCTTCATCCCTGCCTTTCTTCCAAACACCGATCATATACCCCTACGTGTGTGTAAAAGACATCCCTACACTCGGAGAATTCAATTCAAGCTATCATACTCTTGTCCATCTACCTCAGTACATTTAAGTCGGTGAATATTTTAGATGGAATTGCTCACATATTCTTCATGCGACCGTTAAAACTTCTTGAGGTACTAACCGACCGACTACTCAATGTGCTCACATATTAGGCATAATTAGCAAGTTCCTCGTCTTGCAACACCTAAGGCTTAGCAGTGACTCCCAAACCAGTTGGTCTAAGGCACTAGGTGATGAATCACCCTCGCTATATTTTTTTATGCTGCCTTGGTGATTACAAAACCAGTGTTCATTTTTCTTCACCATTTTATACCTTTATGCTTCATTTTTATTTTCTTCGTACTTTGGATTTTAGACAAGAGCATTTCAAGGTATCCTCTACTGTCCCGAGTTTCAAGACGTGTGTAAGTGTGTATAGTAGGGTATCAACATTCAAATGTTTAGCTTCCAAAATAGGAACTATTTTTCAGACTTATTTTTATCCTCAAATTAGTCACTTCCTTCATCTTACTAACCCTTGGGACAACGGCTCATAACTACTTATTACTAGTTTCGTTTAAGAAAACATCTAACTTTCTTGGTTTTTTTAAACTATTCCAATCTTTTAAATGTAATTTTTCACTTTCTAATCTTTCATTATAACAGAAGAAAGTTTTGAAATTTTTGTGCTTATGCAAAGTGATACGTAAATAAGCACAAACCTCCCCCAAACATATTTACAGCAGTGTCCTCACTGTTGTCTCTTTTAAATCTCAAAAACCTGTAGGCTTGAGAGGAAAAGTTATTAATGGGGACAAGAATAAATGAACGTGAAAATCCTCCCCCAAACTTATTTTTGGCTTACAATTTTGTGTACAAATTTTATTTTCAAGAGCCAAAAATATAACCCCCCCAACCCCAAACTTGAGTTAAACAATATTAAGCATTTTAAGAGGGGGTAAAGTTATTGGTCAATCCCAAGCTTTGCAAAGACCAAAAGTTAATACCAACCATTCAAAGATTTTATCAGTGTAATGTACCGGTTGGTGGAAGAACATGTTATGTAGAGCCAAGAAGAAGTGGGGAAGAAACAAGAAGGGGTATGGAATGGATTTGCGTCTCGATTTGGAGAGACAACACAATGATAATGATGGATTACTCGCATTCTTGTTATTGATAAGAAGAAGGGGTGGTGGTTCATCTTCTTTGTTTTAGGGTTGATTCATCACAACTCCTGTGTCGGCTAAGAATGCGAGTTCATCAGCGAAAATTTCTTCAAAGCTTTCATCGATACCCCAAAGAATATTCTCATTTGAAAGAACGGGATGATACTCAGACTCCATAACAGGTTCATAATAAGTGTTAGATGTTGACCCGGACAACTCGAAAGAAGGGTTCGTATGTGTATAATACATCACTGGGTCAAACAACAACGTACTAAGGGAGTCTGGATCTGTATCGTGAAGCTGTCCTAATTCGCTGCTGTCGACATCTATTAATTCGACAGAACATACTCGAGCATGAGGTTCGGAGGGTTGACTTCGCAACTTGTAAATGTTAAGCTCAATTGACCTATTCCCGAAGGATAGGTTCATAGAGCCGTTTCGACAGTTGATTACAGCGTTAGAAGTAGCCAAAAAGGGTCGACCGAGAATCACCAGAATTTGGTTCCATGGGTTCTCTACAGGCTGTGTATCTATAACAATAAAGTCCACAGGGAATATAAATTCCCCGACTTTTATCAACACATCCTCAAGCTCACCCCTAGGTTTGGTGATAGATTGATCGGCCATCTGTAGAGTTGTGTGTGCGGGCTTTAACTCTTCGATACCTAATTGCTCATAGACAGAATATGGAAGCAAATTAACACTAGTGCCTAAATCGAGTAAAGCGCGATTGATATTTTTACCCCCAATAGAAATAGAGATTGTAGGACAGCCAGGGTCCTTACGTTCTTGGGCAATTGCTGTGTAAAAGCTGTACTTACATTACTCGACATGAATACCTTTTTGGGCACTTGAGTTTTTCTCTTCCTAGTGCACAAGTTCTAGAGTATTTTCGCATAAGGCGGAACTTGTTGTATAGCATGTAGGAGAGGGATATTTATATTAACTTTCTTAAACATTTCCATAATCTTCTCCATTTGTGCGTTAGGTTTGTTGGGCCTCAACCTATCTGAAAATGGAGCTTTATCAATAAGTGTTTGATCCAACATTTGTGGAGAAGTTTTTGGGGGTGGAATCAATCCTAGAATTGGAATAGGGATCATCTTATGTTGACTCGAGGAGGTAGGCAGAGGGTTCGAGCCTTGGGGAAAACGGAGAATAGGCTCGAAAGAAGAAAGTAAACTAGACGAAATAGGGTAAGAAGTAGAAGTGGAAGCCGGGGTGTCATTGATTATTTCATCATTATCAGTATTAATCTGTTCACGCACATGATTATTCAACACTCTTCCAGATCTCAACGTGATAATAGCATTCACATTATAATGCAAATAGCCAGGATTAGGTAGTGGTTGAGCTGGAAGTTTCCCTTTCTCTCTAGCACCCATTTCGGCGTTTAATCATGCAATTTGTGCTTCCATCGATTTAATACTCTCACCGTGAGAGGCGGAGTCTTTCTTTATGGTATCAATAAAAGACCTTATATCAGTTGACATTTGTATGGAATGTTTTATAAATAAATCAAAGGTCCGTTCGAGTGAAGAGGAATTATCGGTACAGGCCAATTGCAAAGAATTATTTTACGGTGTAAAAGTGTTGGCCGGATTTTGAAAAGTTTGCGATTGAAAAGGGTGCTGACTCAGTTGTGGCGGTTGTTGTTGCTATGGAGGAACCCTTTGAAAGTTATTTTGGTTTAGAACCGTATTTTGAGTTTGGTGTTGGTTCCAAGCGAAATTAGGGTAATTCCTCCAACCCTGATTGTATGTGAAAGAATAAGGATCGTTTCTAGGTCGTTGCTGAAAGCAGCATTAGTGTGTTCTTTACCTTGAACGGAGAATTTAAAGGACATTCTTCCGTCAAATGCGATGGGTTGGAACAGCAACCACACACGGTTTTGGGAAGCGTGTATTGGTTTAAGGAGGCTGAAGAGATTCTGTTTTCTATAGCGTCGAGTTTCCTTTATATCGCGGCTATTTCGGCTTTCATTGCGATGGAAACATCGAGCTGATTGATACCTTCCCAATACGAAGGGTGACTAACACTTTCCCACTGCATAGTGTTTTCAGCAAAATTTTCCAAGAATTTCCAAGCTTCACCATCGTCTTTAGACAGGAACTTGCCTTGACACATGATTTCAAGCATCTACTTTGTTGTTGGATTAATGCCCTCATATATAATGCGGCAAAGATCCCATCTACTGATTCCGTAATGAGGACATTGGATAAGCAGATCCTTAAATCGTTCAAAGTATTTCCAAAATGGTTTATTGGGAAGTTGGGTAAATTGGAAGATCTCGCTTCGAACGCGGACGGTCTTATGATTGGGATAAAATTTCTTAAGAAATGCTCCAACGAATTCATCCCATTTTGAAATAGAATGTGCGGGTGTGTTATAAAGCCACTTTCGGCTAAATCGCACAAAGTGAACGAGAGAAGACGTAAACGCACAGCATCCACAGAAAGTTGTGACGTGCCAATCATTGCACATACGTTTTCAAATTTGTTTATAAAAATGTATGCGTCTTCCGACTCAAGCCCGTGAAATTTGGGTAACAGTTTGATAAATTGGGGTTTGATTTCAAAATTATCCCCATTGGCTGATGGAATAGAAAGACAAGTAGGAAGGGGACCACGTGAAGGATAGCATCTCTCCTGGAGAGAAATGCGCGGTGGATTCTGCACACCTGCGGACGGTGGCAGAGTGGTGTTATTAAAATTCGATGGATAACCGTCCATCTCGGTCAATGTGGTGGGTGGTGGGGAAAAAGAAAATGAAGAAATACCGACTTCGGAGTCGATAGAAGAAACGCGGACAAGACGGGCACTAGAATCCCGTGTCCAGCCGAGCATGCACTAAGTGGGTTTAGCACAAGTGGTAGCGTATGTGATAATTAGAGAAAGTGGTTTGTTTTATGGTTTGTTTTCGAAAAAGACGGATTTTGAAAAATCACACAAAAAATGCACAACCAACCCTAGATCTACGGTCACCTAGGTCAAGTCACTAGACCGCTCCTAGACTTCCAGGGGACAAATCGCAGGATAAATCCTCTACTACCTCTTTATCCCTCTTGTGGCCAGGTAAGTGCTAGGTAAGTAGAAGGTATCCTCTACATAAGTAGCGAGCCTAATTAAGTAACCACTTGCCTTAGACACACTTGCCTAGACACCACAAAAGAAATGCGGATAAGCAGTAGATTACCCACGACCTTCCTCTGTCCTAATTAAGCACGACGGTCCTTAGAGTCTTATCTAGATATTTTTTTAGTTAATGAAGGGTGATGTGGATGCTAGTTTTGTGATTTTTGGGGCTTAGGAAGGATAATGAAATCCCCACCTAATCTGAATTTGGTCTTTGCCCCTTAATTTCTGTATTAAAATATGCACGAACAACCAATATCAAAACACGCAACAAGATTTTTTTTTTAAGCGCAGCGAATTTTTGCAAAGAATCCTGCAGAGAAGTATTATTGGACAAGATCAGAGAAGAGATAAGAAAGTAGAGAATATACCAGAGAAATTTGAAGCAGTGAATCACCAACTCAACGGCGGTGACCTTGAATCCGCCGCGGTTCCGCGGTGGATCGTACAAGTTAGGTGATTTACTTTTTACTGTAGCTTCCTTTGCTCCTCTAGAATCTTTAGGATGTCTCTGAATCTTGATCTCTCTGCTACAATGATGCCAGATTCCCTTGCAAAAATTCAAACACTAATCGTTAAGCACACGATGCGATTTTGATTTAAAATTTTAATAGAATAATAATAATTCAACTCAAATAGCAAGAACGAACAAATTACGCACGCATCCCCGGCAACGGCGCCTTTTGATTGATTAAAGATTTCGTTGTTTGATTTGAAAAGTAAAATCACAATCAAAGAATTTATAGCCGCAATCAATAACGGTGTTGTTGTAGTTCGTTAATGAGTACGGGTCGTCCACTGAGATTCGTGTATTTATTCGTTCTTTCTTTAGTTGAGTCGAAAGAAAATAGTAAAGAAAATTCAAGAAAATGAATCAAGATTTATTAAATGAAATATTTTCAAGAAAAAATCAAGAAAGAGTTTAAGATTTAGTAATCAAGAAAGTGTCCAAAATCAATTTTAGTTATCAAGAAAATGAAGAATAGCTTGTAGAATTCGATAGGAATTAGTAGCAATGATGAATACTAAAAATGACTTATCTTATATATTGATGAATTATATCCAGAACGATGGCGATGAATGAAGATTAGGGATCTTTTGAAGAAACTAAGCTTTTTCCTTCACTATCCCTTGTCTTTTCATTGATCACCATTCAAATCTAGCCTTTAGCAAAGAAAATTATCAATCATTTAATCCAAAATTGCAACGAAATTATCAAGAACGGTGATCTCGCTCCAAATTTGATCATTAACGATTCTTTTTCCTAAAGTTCATAATTCTCATAAGAATTAAGATGAGTTTAGGATTTTCTCACCATTTGATCTACCAAATTTCTTCGAATCCTTAGCAAGCGGAGATTTACTCACGCATCATGAAAATGGATGAATCAATAATTAGAAATTTCATAATGCGAAAATTTAAAGAAAGCGAGAATTAACAAATGATCACCTTTATTAAATCAACTTCTAATTACACTTTCCTTCAATCCGAGCTTACAAAAATTGCTCTCGATCGCTCCCTTGAAGAGGTAACTAGTCCGTCGAATTTCGCTTTGCTCGTTCTCCGTGAGGCTTGGACCTGTCGAGGATCTCGTGCTCTTGATGACGATCGGCTTCGCGTAAAGGATTTTGAATGTCGTCGCTAGATGTTGTTCTCAACAAATCTTGATTTTAGATCTTGATTTGGAATTGAATTGGATTTGGCTTTGGATTGTGTACTAGAAATCACCTACCATCAACAATCTTATTAATGTAGGCTTAGGTCTATTTTTATAGCCCTTCACCAATCTTCCACTAGAAACTTGGTCAATCTTACCCAAGAAGCTATGTAGTTGTAGGGAAACTTCTAGAATAAGGTTGTTACAATGGAGCGTCTTCAACAAGCTAGGCTGTTGGAATGAAGCTTCTGGAGAATTGTCGTCACCGGAGCCCCCAACTCGGCCGCGGATCCGCGGCCGTTTGGTGAGTTTGTGTCTTCAAACTTCTTCTGTCTTCTTGTGTTGATCTCTGGGTTTATATTTGATATCTGGAATCCTTTTATCTCTTCTGAATCTCTGCCAGAATTTAACTCTTTGATTTTGCTGCGTTTTGTCGGTAAATTTGCGATTCCGATATCTGTCCTAAAATAATTTTCTGCACAAAATCTCAATGAAGAATGTTGAGATATACAATATCATGCGTGAAATAATAAACACACAATTTCCTTCCAAAATGTTGATTATAATGTATAACAAGTGGTAATTGATATTTTCCAGACGAACTTGTAATCTGTGTTATATTTATAACAAACATCCTTAGATGATTAGAAAAGTGAGGAAATTGTTATGTTAAAGATTGCAATATTTTCGACTGAACACTAGGCATGTATATGTACAAAAACAGTCTTTGCTCGAAATGATAGTACGCTATCTGGTTTATCTTCATCTTAACATGTGATGTGTTGTATTTCATATCTTTGTATACATGTTGATGAAGCGCTTAGGATTATGCTTGACTGCCGGGATTATGATGTAGATCATACTAGTGGGGCTCGGGCAGTCTATAAGCATATCCTTTAATAGTTCCTAGTCGAGGGTATATCGAGACAGGGCATCGATATTATCAGAGTAGACTAGTGTGTACGTTTCTTAACCCTGGGGGCGATGGTTGATCCCACAACCATTGGTGTTTGACATCAAAGATTGTACACAGGTGCTCATTGGAAAATGAGTACACCAAACAGGACTCGCCGAGAATTCCTAGATGGTATATATACCTATTGTCAGATAGCAGTTCTCTGGTGACACTTGTACAGGTTAGTCTGTAGACCCGAGATCATCATAGTGTCTTGTGTGATTCCCACTGTACTTTGATTTTCTCCCTACCACGGCTCTACTGAGTCGTGCAAACAGGTGAATTTTGGGTACAGTCCTGAATCACATGGAGGCAGTGAGTGATAGGAGGGGTTTCGTCTCTCCCGGTATAGGGAGTTGAAGTCGCGCTATACTTGATCGGCCATAACAGCAAATCCCTGGCCAGGGTTGTCAAGATTTACTGATAAGAGTTATCAGTAGTTTCTCTAACCGTTATGGGCCGCAAATCAGCATGACTTATAAAGTTTCTGGGGTCTGACATTTACCACCCCTAGACTTCATATGCGACGTATCAGATGAAGAGACCGGACTGTACGGTAAGTGTTGCTTACAGGCTCGTTAGGGTTGGGATGAGTTCGCTAGTCGGCCACCTTTTCGTCACGTACCTAGGTAGCCGTTACGCACAGCTAGTGCCACTGACTTACTTGTGGTTAAACCCACTGCCGGCGTATTGTCGAGTCTTTAGAGTCCCACACAGAGGGTTCCCTGGTTCAGGCAAAAGATGTAGAGGCCGTAAGCTATTACGGTAGGGTTTCGATCATGTTCATGTAATGGTTACAGGAATAATGATCGGAAGGATAATACTGGTTGGTTTTGGTTTAAGCCGGATACCGGTATTATATTATTGGATTATTTGTATTCGTGTTTTTCGGAATTCGGATACGGGTATACTTATACGGTATACGGTGAGGGGTATTCTTGTAATTGTACAAGAATACCTTGTAGAAGGGGACACCTCATAAATGGTTTTCATTTTGTGAAAATGGAAATTATGAGGTGGAATTTGGAGAGAGTCAAAGCATGGATGAAGGAATGGTTTATATCATTTTATATTCATTTGGAGTTACTATTGAAGCATGGTGCATTATTTTGGAGAAAAATAATGCATGCTTCAATTATTTTCCTTTAGCCATATCATTTTTTCATGCTTGATTTTTTCATTGACCACTCTCACATTCACTCTCCTCATTATCTCCTTCTTCCTCCTCCAAACTTTATCCTTCACATGATTTGTGAATCAAAACCTTAGAGATCATTTTAATCCTCTACTTAATCTCTACATCATCTAAGTAATCATTTCTAGCACACTTGATTTCATAGTTAACTCTTGAGAAGAGTTTGAAACTTGTTCTATAGCTCTCGGGTGGATCATCTATAACCTAGAGGTGACCGGAGACCGAGTTCCTTTCAAGGATCCAAAAGGCCTAAGAGTTGCATCCAAAAGAAGACCAGAAGGAACGGTTCATTAGGTATAACCCTTTCATAGTAGTTAAGAACTCTAGATAAGGTTTGCTAGTTAAGGTTTAAGCACAAGATCTAGTTTTTATGTGGGTGTTACATGCAAGAAATTTTTCGTTTGTTACTTCCGCCTCCTCACAAGTGTTGTGAGGGTGTGCAACATCCACTAACATGAAGTCTTATATTGTTAGCACTATGATCTAATGACTATCTTTTAGTTTTTCTTTTATTTTCGACATGGCTCTTTTCCTAGATTTTGTCACATTACTGAAGGCCATGAAAGGCCAAGCTATTGAAGTTGGAAGTACAACTTGCTGTTTAGCATACATGTCATTTAACAATTATGTTAGTAGGCGTAATTCCTTCCACCTGATTCTACAGAAAAATAATCCTTTTAGACGAAAGGGAAGTTTTGGAAATGGTTTACAATCAACACATAAAATTCTAATCTGATAGCTGTTGACGTCAAAAAGTTGACGCTCGAAGAAAATCCGCTAATAAACTAAATGGCCGCCAGAATAAGCCACTTCGGATTTTGGGGGTCCCGCATCCCGGTTAGCGAGTAGTCCCCAAGCGAGTATTTTTTTACTACTACCAGTGTTGGAGCATCATGAGCGGATACCCACAAGCAAGTAGTCCCCAAGTGAATACCTAAAGTGGGTAGTCCTCAGGCTAATACCCCTAAACTGTACATCTGGGGGATACCCCCGGGTTAGATACCCCCAAGCGGGTACCTTTAAATCGGATATTTTATTGTAGCTACCCGCTTCAATTGAAGCAACAACGGTTATCTCAAAAAGAAGTATCGAACATGGGCTTCTAGCCCATGCCCTAGGAATGGGTGCCCATGCCTTCACCTGCTCCTCTGTAAGTACGGAAACGGTCTCTTGACTGTTCCCCCGCCATTATAAAATCGCTTCAAAGGGGCAGAAATGAAGGAGGCTAGATCATTATTATAAGAAAAGAAAAATCTTCATTTTCTTCATCATCCTCAACAAGAAGAAAGAAAGCAAAAGGTGAGAACTCGAAACCAAGTTCTTCTTCTCCTTCTCCTCCTATCTTTATGGGCCGAGAGGACCACTTGAGGAATTTTAACAAGTTCCTAACATAAGTGTCTTCCTCATGGCCTGCATGTGAATTGTGACATAGGATTTCTATGTTACTTTGACATTGAGGAAACTCTGTTTCTCAAACTTGAAAATTAAGAAAACCTCGCTTTCTCATGTGAACTGAAATAGAGGAAAAACCCAATTTTCCGTGAACAAAATTTGAGAATAGAGAAAACATTATTCTCCGCATGTAAAACTTAAGAATAGAAACCTACCTATTCTCTCAAAATCAAAATGAAACATGTTTCTCAACAAGTTAGTGAACATAATACATATAATTGTGTTTCATAACAACTTTGAAAATAATACAAACAAGTGTTATTTTTCACCAAAAAGGTCAACTTTGGATACCCCAAATGAGGTATCCGTCCCAACTTCGGATACGTTAAATAAGCTATCCACCGCTACTTGGCTCAAGCAGCAACTCCAAGAAAAGTTTCCGTTTTGAAAACTAATTTTGAATATCTTAAATAAGATATCCGTCCCCACTTTGCTTAAGCGGGAACCTCAAGAGAAGTTCCCGCTTTGCGAGCCTAAGTCAGATACCTCAAAAGAGGTATCCGCCCCCACTTTGCTTGGATGGGACCCCAAGAATAGTTACCAATTTGCTAACCTAAGTCGGATACCTCAAAAGAGATATCCGTCCATCATTGTAATCAAGTTGGGCCCCACTTACGATATCCGTCCATGGTCCAAATTGCACTAGGTCCCATGTCAGGGTATCCTCCCATGCTCAAAAGAGCATAACTCTTGGGTCCCGAAAAGGGAAGCACCTGCCTATGCTTTGTTTAATGTCAATTTGACATTTAAACCCCTCCATCCCTTGAATCATTACCCTAATCACCACTGTTCTAGGCTTCGAGTATTTGATTTTCTCTTTGTACAATTTGATTAAATACATTGTATCCAAATTGTATCCAAAATCAATACATCATAATAATATCCTTCTAAATAAACTTTATGATATTTCTCTCTCTGCAATGTGATCTCCCCTCTCTATGATGTGATTTAGAGCGATCGTCCAGATATGAACATGAGACGAAAGGATGTAATTAACCATAAATGCTTGTGATTATGGAAAGTCACGAACTCAGGACCTTCTAGTCAAACTAAAATAAATTATGTGTTTTGTTCCGTCCCTGCTTGTTTTAAACGTTCCGCTCATTAGAGGTTCCAAAAAGATATCTACAACAGCCTTATATTTCCTTGCATGATATTTGTCATGCCCCGCTTTCCAAAATATGGAATACGAGGGGTTGACAAGGCCAGCCATGCTTCTACGGTCAAGGAAATATCCTGTCGTAATCACACTTCGGCTTCTAGCATTAAGTGGTAATCAGTAATCAATGCACAGATAATGAGAAATGCAGTCACTAAATCAAAACAGATATAAAACTAACCAGATAGAGTCAAAGGAAAGATAGAGCTGAAGTCGTTGATCTAGATGTCCGCAATATCCTCGAGGTATGACAGGTCCTGATCCGAGCTAAGTCCACTTCTCACTCTGAGCATGCATACTCAGGTCGTCAGAGCGACACAATAGCACTATATATATATATATATATATATATATATATATAAACATATATAAACACGTGTAATGATGATGAACATGAAATAGTAAACATGGAGTGATGACATGAGCATGAAATAATCAGTACAGGTAAACGGTAAAGCACGTATATCGAATCAAAAATCAATACATGTCTATGTCACTAAACCTATCAGTCTCTAAACCTCACTGTCCAGGTCGCTAAACCTATCGTCAGTCCAAATGTGAGTGTCAACCACGCAGGAGTATCCCCAACCCAAGGGTAGGACCCCAGGGGCAAGGGAACACGGGCCCGAATCACGCACGATAATAATCAGTAACACCATCCATACAACTCCCAAAATCACGGTATATGCCAGCAATGGGACTCCCGAGATTCCGTTGAATTCACACTCAAACTACCCCACACCCCATGGTCTACATCAAACCCCGACTATAAACCCAAATACTAGTCGGTCCATGGCAAGTCTACGCGAGAACTGGAAACAGGATCTCCATCAAGCATGTCTCGACTGGTATCCAAGATAAATGGACAGTGTTTGATGCCTTAGCTATGACACTAATATAAGTGCTCCATAACCGTCCCATTCCAGTTATAGTTACACTTATAGATGTCCCATAGACGTCGACAATGCAATAAATTAACTAGGTCCGCTGATTGTGTACAAGTACGTGTCACTTTCACTATTCAATCATGCTTTAACACTAACGTACTTACCACAATCCAATCACTAATATCTAACACTGGGTAATGTACACGATCATTAGGTTGTCAATACTTCATGACCACCATTCAATGAGGATATACCGCTACATGATATGATGAGAATGCAATTATTCATGACACAAATAGAATATAGCAGCCCGTGTCGTACAACTTGCAAAATTTATTATAAATCAGATGTGCAGAATTAAGCAAAACAATATAAAAGGGGTAAGTAGTATGTTTAATTATCTATTCATAAAAATTGGTTTCGCATCAATCGGGTTTCAGGTTCACTAGTTATGGCCATTTCATTTTAAGTGTTCACTTCTGGAAATCCAATTTCTGAACTTGAAGTCCGTTTCGTAACACGTTTTACTCTTAGTTGAGAACATAATTAGGCGACGCTACAGTTAAATAATATGTAGATTTTTCTGTTATATTTCCAACACATCAAACGGATTATCAATAGAAGTTATGTATTAAAAGTTTTGTCCTATCTAGTGTAGCTATGCAAGAGGAGTCACTGCAGAAACTGCAGGACACCTAGGTACATTAAAATGCAAATTAAATATCAAATGACAGTGAAACAGCACGGGACTAGATTTAGGTGTTAGCTAACTAAATTATCTACGCGACCATATGGGGCTCCATGCATTTCAGTTTAAAGAAGGGGTATACAGGTGTTCCAAAGTCAAGTATCCAAAACTAAACGTTGCCCCGGACTGCAGTTCAGAGCCGCGAATCGCCTCGGTATTCATCGTTACAACTTATCAAAATACAAAGATAAACTATGGGGTGCTGTAGGTTTATATGTTGTCTTCGATACGAGCCATAGAAGATCGGCATTTCGATTTGTATTTAATTTACTATTAATATTACAACATGATATGTACGAGGATTTCCAGATTTAGCGTCGGTTCTCGGGGATATTATTTCAATATAGAAACTTTAACTTTTAGATCCCAACATATTGTTAATTATCAGTGCACGATCTATATATCACGAAACGGAAGTTTTAATTGACCGGAACACACACACACACACACACACACACACACACACATATATAAATAAATAAATATATATATATATATATACACACACACATACATACATACATATATACATACATACATATGTATATCAAAAGATGATTATCGAGTTTTAATAATCATAACTATGGGTTTTTATAATCATAACTATGGGTTTTTAAATTGATTTATCACATACACATGCATAAGTATATTTGAGTATATATAGCATGATAGCAAGTTCAGAAAATTGCCTGGCAACGGCGCAACGACGGCGATCGCATGGACACGAACACGGCGGAGGCACGACCACAAGCACGGCACGGCACAGGCAGCGGCGACGGCAGCGAGCTCGGGTGGCGGCTGGAGGCAGTGGGCTCTGGCTCTGGCGAGGTCGGCTGAGGTAGGCGGCTGGGTGCTCGTCGCGGCAAGGTCGGCGAGGCGTGGAGGCGACGGCGGTCGGAGCTCAGGTGAGGGTACAGGGAACGAGGGTGTTGGGTTCGGTGTTGGGTGCTTGGAGCTCGCAGCTCGGAGGTGGGGAGCAGAGGAGGAAAGGAGACGGGGATCGAGCTCGTCGGCGGGGGTCACGCTGATGGTGGCCGCGGTGATGGCCCGAGCTCGGGAGAAGTTCGGCGGTGCAGCGGAGTCGTCGGTGGATGTCGTGGGGACTTGGTGCGGGGGCTCGGGGTGCAGTGGGGGTCGGAGAAGAGCTGGAGAGGAGACTCGTCGGCGTCACGAGATGGTGGTGGTCGATGTGAGCTTCGGTGGTGGGTGGTTGCAGGCGTCGGCAATGGTTCATGGGTGTTGGAATGATGGGTTCGGGTATGTCGTTGGAGTTGTAGTCGGTGGAGGGTTACTAGTGGCTGGGAGTTCGGCGGTGTGGTGGGGGGTGGTCGCTGGTGAGGGAGAGGAGCTCGTGGTTCGAGTCGGAGGAGGTGAAGTGAGCTCGAGGGTAAGAGAGAAAGAGAGGGAATAGAGAGAGAGAGAGAGACGTAAGGAGAGAGAGGAGCGAGAGAGGAACGGTGGTGGTCAGGGGAAAGTGGGCACGGCCGTTGGGGCATGGGCGCGGGTCGTGGGGCATGGACGCGGGGGTCGTGGGGACAAGGACGTAGTCGCGGGAGCGCGGGTCGTGGGGGTTCGGCGGCGGAGGCGAGGTCGCGGGGTCAGTTGGTGGAGGACCGTTGCGAGGAGGGAGCAAGTCGTGCGGGGGGAGGGCGCGAGGAGCGGGTGAACGGGCACGGGTTGTGGGGACGCAGGGGAAACGAGCGGGAAAAGGAAGTGAAAAGAAGAAGAGAGAGTTGGGAGCGGGTCGGGTCTCTAGGGTTCAGGTAGGGTTCTTGGGCCGGGGGGGTTCTTGGGCCAGGCCATGAAGAAAAATATTAAAAGAGAGAGAGGGAAGGAATGGGCTGGGTTGTGGGTTAGGAAAGTGAAAAAGGTTTAGGGTGTGGGTTTAAAGTTTAGGTTAGTAAAATAAAATTAGAATTATTTAAATTGGGAAAAATATAGGAAATATTCATTTATAAATACGGAAAAATACTTTTAAGGAAACTGGGTATTACATCATACCCCACTTATATAAAATTTCGTCCTCGAAATTTAAAATACGATACGCTAAAAATACAATACGAAAGCAACAAAAAATCAACTACTATTATATAGCGATTTACGCAAAAGCAACTATATGAAAATCAAAGGTCTATATACGTATAAGAAATAGCGCAACTAAAAGAATAGACATAAGTAAACATAAGGCATAACCGTCTATAATAATAAACTATATATATAATATAAGGAAAAATAGAATAACAATAATAAACAATGGTGAAAGATTGGCTGATAAGCTTTAAGAATTGAAACTACTTTGGTGAAACTACCATTTAAACAAGTACAAAATAACTTTAGAATACGTATAAGGTAAAAGTGTCAAAAAGTAAAACGAAGAATAAACGAGCTAGTAATGAAAATAACAAAAGTGACGTGTAAACTGTAAGCATTAGTATGAAAAATTCACAAAAAAATATATAATATATAATGTAAATCAAAACGATTTCAAAGCTTAGAAATAGTAAAGAAATTCGGGAAAATAAGTAAAACTAAAAATACTTATTCACACATAATGGAAACCTAACTTATTATAAATAGGCAAAACTCTAAAATTTTAAAATAGTAAACATACTGATTATAATTATATCAACGGAAAGTAATACTGGTAATATACAGTATACTAGCCGGGGACTGGATTGCGAAATATATAATGAAGATCAATGCCGTGAGCAAGCACCCGAATGGAAGGGATGTGAGAAGGAATTGGGTTGTCTAGAATGATATAAAGATAAGAGGATGAAATCGGATTCAAAATCAGGGAGAGACATAAGTTAACAAGGAGTTTAGGATTTCATAAATTTTAGACAAGGGTATGCGGCAAGATACAACCTAATCGAAAAGAGAGTCAGGGGGTGCGGTGATGAACCATGATGTCGACTAAGCTTAGGGTCTAAATATAGTGAATCAATAAAAGTAGTTAGTCACAATCCACAACTTTGTTACATACAAGATAAGAAGTTCAACGGATACAAGATTTTAAACGAAAAGAAACAACTACTAGATAGGGTAACAATATCTTTATTGAAAGCAGGAAAGGTGATAATTCTGCGTCGATATCTAAATCTCTACAATCTCGTAAGGCAAGTCTGAATCTTGTGCTGGGTCCGTGCCGTCCTTGAAATTAAAGTACGAAAACAACTAAGTCGCATTAAGCAGATTTGGAGAGCGTTGACGAATCTCCACCTTGCAGCTCCTTCCTTCTAGGGCAACCATTGACAAGAAGTTTGGCGGATCCACAAATCATCATTGTCCTTTAGCCTGGCGACGGTCTCTCTAAAGTTGTCCTGGTCTCTTGCAATAACCACAACGTTGAGCTCTCCGCTGCTTCCGTTGCTAAGGAACAAATGGGTGCTTCATCTTCACATCTCTTCTTTGTTTAACAGGGATTCCCTTACGATTGAGGACTTGAGCCATTCACCTTCTTAGTCCTCAGCTAAGAGATCTTCCGTTCGCTCCTGGGCTTCCATCAAATCTTGCAGTACACCCAAAATCTCGACGGTCTGACTCTGGATAGTGGAGGAGGACGGGGAGTTGTTGGAAGTCAAGTTTCAGCTTTCGTTGGGCGACTCTGGGCGATGCTGATATGAACTTAAAGGTATGCAACACGATACGATAACCTTGAAGAACGAAGACATGAGAATGCAACGTGTCCAATAAGAAACGTAAGCAGGTGTAGGATCAATAGGAAAGTGCAAGGATGAAAATGTAAAATAGATTTGAAAACTCGGGAATGATATAAGATATAACGGAGATAGAGATTTGACGATCAAAACAAGATTATGCGGTAAGGTAATACTCAATCGAGAAGGGAATCAAAGGTAGAACCCCAAATCACTCAAACAGAGTACAGTATTGTAACTATACTGCAGTTCATAATTACAGTCACATAACTCTACTAAGTCACCCAAAACTCTACCGGATAAAATCAAAATGTGTAGCAGGACACGCTATCTGAATCAAGGTCAAGAACAAAAGTTTACAGTCTAGACCGAAAGGGTGACTTAAATTGTCAAGCCCTAGTCAGAAACCGTAATCCCATTCTAAACCTGGCTCTGATACCAACAAAACCATGTCACGTCCCGCTTCCCAAAATACGGAATACGAGGGGTTGATATGGCTAGCCATGCTCCTACGGTCAAGGAAATATCCTGCCGTAGTCACACTTCGGCTTCTAGCATTACGTGGTAATCAGTAATCAATGCACGGGTAATGAGAAATGCAGTTACTAAATCAAAACAGATATAAAACTAACCAGATAGAGTTAAAGGAAAGATAGCGCTGGCGTCGCTGATCTAGATGTCCGCAATATCCTCAAGGTATAACAGGTCCTGATCCGAACTAAGTCCACTTCTCACTCTGAGCATGCATACTCAGGTCGTCAGAGCGACACAATAGCAATATATATATATATATATATATATATATAAACATATGTAAACATGTGCAACGATGATGAACATGAAACAGTAAACATGGAGTGATGACATGAGCATGAAATAATCAGTACAGGTAAACAGTAAAGCAGGTAAATCGAATCAGTAATCAATGCATGTCCATGTCACTAAACCTATCAGTCTCTAAGCCTCACTGTCCAGGTCGCTAAACCTATCGTCAGTCCAAGTGTGAGTGTCAACCACGCAGGAGTATCCCCAACCCAAGGGTAGGGCCCTAGGGACAAGGGAACATGGGCCCGAATCACGCACGATAATAATCAGTAACACCATCCATACAACTCCCAAAATCACGGTATATGCCGGCAATGGGACTCCCGAGATTCCGTTGAACTCACACTCAAACTACCCCATACCCCGTGGTCTACATCAAACCCCGACCATAAACCCAAATACTAGTCGGTCCATGACAAGTCTACGCGAGAACTGGAGACAGGATCTCCATCAAGCATGTCTCGACTGGTATCCAAGATAAATGGACAGTGTTTGACGCCTTACCTATGACACTAATATAAGTGCTCCATAACCGTCTCATTCCAGTTATAGTTACACTTATAGATGTCCCATAGACGTCGACAATGCAATAAATTAACTGGGTCCGCTGATTGTGTACAGTACACGTCACTTTCACTATTCAATCACGCTTTAACACTAACGTACTTACCACAATCCAATCACTAATATCTAACACTGGGTAATGTACACGATCATTAGGTTATCAATACTTCATGACCACCATTCAATGAGGATATACCGCTACATGATATGATGAGAATGCAATTATTCATGACACAAATAGAATATAGCAGCCCGTGTCGTACAACTTGCAAAATTTACTATAAATCATATGTGCAGAATTAAGCAAAACAATATAAAAGGGGTAAGCATTATGTTTAATTATCTATTCATAAAAATTAGTTTTGCGTCAATCGAGTTTCAGGTTCACTAGTTATGGCCATTTCATTTTAAGTGTTCACTTCTGGAAATCCAATTTCTGAACTTGAAGTCTGTTTCGTAACACGTTTTACTACCAGTTGAGAGCATAATTAGGCGATGCTACAGTTAAATAATATGTATATTTTTCTGTTATGTTTCCAACGCATCAAACGGATTATCAGTAGCAGTTCTTTATTAAAAGTTGTGTCATGTCTAGTGTAGCTATGCAAGAGGAGTCACTGCAGAAACTGCAGGACACCTAGGTACGTTAAAATGCAAATTAAATATCAAATGACAGTGAAACAGCACGGGACCAGATTCAGGTGTTAGATAACTAAATTATCTACGCGACCATATGGGGTTCCGTGTATTTTCAGTTTAAAGAAAGGGTATACAGGTGTTCCAAAGTCAGGTATCCAAAACTAAACGCTGTCCCGGACTGCAGTTCAGGGCCGCGAATCACCTCAGTATTCATCGTTACAACTTATCAAAATGCAAAGATAAACTATGAGGTGCTGTAGGTTTATTTGTTGGTTTTGATACGAGCCATAGAAGATCGCATTTTGATTTGTATTTAATTTACTATTAATATTACAACGTGATATGTACGGGGATTTCCAGATTTAGTGTCGGTTCTCGGGAATATTATTTCAATATAGAAACTTTAACTTTTAGATCCCAACATGTAGTTAATTATCAGTGCATGATCTATATATCACGAAACGGGAGTTTTAATTGACCGGAACATATATATATATATATATATATATATATATATATATATATATATATCAAAAGATGATTATCGAGTTTTAATAATCATAACTATGGGTTTTTATATTGATTTATCACATACACATGCATAAGTATATTTGAGTATATGTAGCATGATAGCAAGTTCAGAAAATTGCCTGGTGACGGCGCAACGACAGCGATCGCACGGACACGAACACGGCGGAGGCACAACCACAAGCACGGCACAGCATAGGTAGCGGCGACGGCAGCGAGCTCGGGTGGCGGCTGGAGGCAGTGGGCTCTGGCTCTGGCAAGGTCGGCTGAGGTAGGCGGCTGGGTGCTCGTTTCGGCGAGGTCGGCAAGGCGCGGAGGCGACGGGGGTCGGAGCTCAGGTGAAGGTACAGGGAACGAGGGTGTTTGGTTCTGTGTTGTGTGCTTGGAGCTCGCAGCTCGGAGGTGGGGAGCAGAGGAGGAAAGGAGATGGGGATCGAGCTCGTCGGCAGGAGTCAAGCTAGTGGTGGCCGCGGTGATGGCCCGAGCTCGGGAGAAGTTCGGCGGTGCAGTGGAGTCGTCGGTGGATGTCGTGGGGACTTGGTGCGGGGGCTCGGGGTGCAGTGGGGGTCGGAGAAGAGCTGGAGAGGAGACTCGTCGGCGTCTCGAGACGGGGGTGGTCGATGTGAGCTCCGGTGGTGGGTGGTTGCAGGCGTCGGCAACGGTTCGTGGGTGTTGGAATGATGGGTCGGGTATGTCATTGGAGTTGTGGTCGGTGGAGGGTTGCTAGTGGCTGGGATTTCGCCGGTGTGGTGGGAGGTGGTCGCTGGTGAGGGAGAGGAGCTCGTGGTTCGAGTTGGAGGAGGTGAAGTGAGCTCGAGGGAGAGGAAGTGAGCTCGAGGGAGAGAAAGACGTGGGGGGAGAGAGGAGCGAGAGAGGAGCGGTGGTGGTCATGGGAAAGCGGGCGCGGCCGTTGGGGCATGGGCGCGGGTCGTAGGGCATGGGCGCGGGGGTCGTGTGGACGAGGACGTGGTCGCGGGAGCGCGGGTCTTGGGATTCGGCGGCGGAGGCGAGGTCGCGGGATCAGTTGGTGGAGGACCGTTGCGAGGAGGGAGCGAGTCGTGCGGGGGGAAGAGGAGCGGGTGAACGGACGCGGGTCGTGGGGACGCAGGGGAAACGAGCGGGAATAGAAAGTGAAGAGAAGAAGAAGAGAGAGTGGGGAGCGGGTCGGGTCGCTAGGGTTCGGGTAGGGTTCGTGGGCCGGGGTGTTCTTGGGCCAGGCCATGAAGAAAAATATTAAAAGAGAGAGAGGGAAGGAATGGGCTGGGTTGTGGGTTAGGAAAGCGAAAAAGGTTTAGGGTGTGGGTTTAAAGTTTAGGTTAGTAAAATAAAATTAGAATTATTTAAATTGGAAAAAATATAGGAAATATTCATTTATAAATACGGAAAAATACTTTTAAGGAAACTGGGTATTACAATATTCCCCAACGATCGTTTACCATCTTATTCCACGTTCATTCATCAATTTTTAATAGTGTATTAGGATATCATTGGCTATTTCAATTGGCGTCCTTTGAAGGGTTTCATCTTCATCTTGGCCAGTTTCATCTTTTTCAATCCTCGGCAGATAACTTATTAAGCAGTAAACGAAAACAGAATGGATCAAAAAACTGGAAAGCAAACAAATAATAAGCTTATTAAAACTAAATTGAATAGGGAGCCACATCCTTTGACCACCCTCCATTATTTTGGATCATTATTATTATGAAATTAATCACATAATTACATTGTGATACTAAAATATTGCATGAAATCTGTTATTGATCAAGGGTCTTATTCGTTAATAAACAACTGATTTGGAAGAGGAAAAGAGAGGAGACGGGGCTATTGAGAGTGTTGTGTATTTGATAGTGGGCTTCTTCAAAAGGGACACGTGGCATTGTCCCTTTGGAGTTCCCATTCCCTGGCTACACATTATGAGAGGGAGCCAGAAACAAAGTTTTTTGATGAGAGGGAGGAATGTTGGACCGAAAAAGGCTAGTGCCATTTTAGAGAGGGATTTTCTATTATAGAGAGAGAGACTCTCTCTCTCTCTCTCTCTCTCTCTTCATTTTGTCTTGTTTTGCTTGTCTTGTTGCTTGTTTTGTCGTGCAGTGGGAATCTCATGTGGAATCTATGATGAACGAAGGGGCATAATCCCTCAAATTTGGCTTTGTGACGACTGTTGGCTTAGCCATATATATGCCCTTAGCTTTGTGTCGGTGATTTGGTCTTTAGAGCACTTGACTCGGTCTCCCTTAGGTTAGGTTTGATGCAATTTCTAGCTAGTGAGTATCTTTGTGGATGCTAATATAGCCTTGGATATCATAGAGAAAGGTGTGTGGTCAAAAGCCTAGAAGAAAGAACTCTCCTCCACGTTCAGAACGACGACGTCACTGAATCAGTTTATTTTAATGATCGGGACCGTTCATTTTGATCAACATATTCTAAAACATACACACATAAATAGTTATATGATTTCAATACTTCTCCGCATCGAACATCGCAAGTGTAATGGCTCGCCGATAATATTAGAACATTTTCCATATCGCAAGTGTAACGGCTCGCCGATAATATTAGAACATTTTCCATAATCAAATCAATGATCGAAGAAAATCAAAATCATATGAAAATTGAAAATTGATGTCCTTACGCTTTAGGCCAAGACAATCAAGATGGATGATGCTGATCATCGTAAAAATATTGACTTTTGACCAATCTTGAAGAGAAATTCTTTCATAGACCATTAACCCCCACATTTTTCTTAGAAAGGTCATATACAATAGACATTGCAAACATCTAAGAGGAACATGTCCGTAAATTCGATCCTACCTTTATCTCTCTTCTGACCGGATGAATTCCCGTAACACCGAATATCTTTTGAAGATCGAAAGGCTAATGATATTAATAAGACTTAATTAGTTGTCTAACTCAAATACATATTCAAAATATTTGGTTTAATAACCATCTTTTGGAATTTTGCTTTTCTTAGGACTTGTTAAGTAGGGGTACAAGTGAGGTCGGGTTTAGCCTAAATCCAACCAATATATTGGAGGTTTCAAACCTTGTTTGTGTCGGTCCGAACCTGAACATGTGGGTATCAATTCCATTATAAAATAATATGTTTTGGTAATCTATTGTGATATCAATGGCTCAAACACGAAACACCCGTAATAACTCGATCTTCCCAAATAAAACCCATCTGAACCTGTCCATACCCCTCACCTCATTTAAGGATTCGTGTACATAACATGATACACCTGTTAGGTCAAATGTATATCGGGTTTAGGGTATGGTTATGGGAGGTAAATAAATTGTCAAAAACTACGTGGACCCGATTGCACCCCTATCGGCAAGTGTTGAATTGTTAGCATAATCAAAATAAAATTTATAAATATTAACCAACTTCACCAGGAGCTGCACAAAGTTTCCTACAACTTTCAGTAAAGGTTCTAGAGTTACTTCTCACATGTTTAGTGCAATAAGAGCTTTGCTAACATCCTTTTTTTCATGTCATTTTCCAAATTCTTTTCAGGAGAAGAAACAAATGGACTAAATCATTTTTACAATCACACTCACTATTCTCTTTGCCAAGGAGATTAGCCTCATCACACCGTTCTTTTTCAGTCACTCGTTCTCGATCGGCTGCAAAGATGTTTACTTCATCAAACTCACCGCTTCCTTCTCTTTTCTACTTTATTGATAGATTGCTCCATATTAGCATTTCGCCATGAGTTTCAAATTGCAATTCAATAATCCTATGTCCTAAGGCAACTCAGTAGGGTGTTAGAACTAAAAACCTTTTGAACTTCCATTGTTCGTTTTATCTTTTAAACATCGATGTTAACTGGGTTAATCTAACTACGGATACATAACAGTAGGCAGGGATGCTAAACGGGCCAGACTCGAGTGAGCCAGGGTCAGCTCGAGTTGGGCTTGTTTAACTCTGGCCCGGGTCAGGTTCAACTCGAGCTGGGAGAAGCTGGCTCGAGTTCGTTTGTCTTACCTAACTCAAGCTCGAGTTCATTTCAATAATAGCTCGTTCGCTAAACAAGCTGAACTCTTAACGAGCTCTTAACGAGCCAACTGGCACTAACGAGCTA
This sequence comes from Agapanthus africanus, assembly GCA_030015575.1. Taxonomy (NCBI): domain Eukaryota; kingdom Viridiplantae; phylum Streptophyta; class Magnoliopsida; order Asparagales; family Amaryllidaceae; genus Agapanthus; species Agapanthus africanus. The sequence goes on along the minus strand of CM057340.1, from coordinate 113,754,606 downwards.
TCCAGCTCAATAGCTCGTTTGTGAGCTAGGCTCATTTGGATATTTGGGTTATTATTTATTGTGTTATTGGATTTGGAATTAAAGCCTATAAATCTATTTATATTGGGTATTCGGTATAAAGCCCAAAACATATGATATTGCTAAACAAACCGAACTCATCAAACTGATAGCTTACAGTCTAGGATAAGACCAAATTCGGTGCGTTAACTAAACGAACTGGGTTTTTAGTCCAAGTTTGATTCATTAGTAAAGGAACCCAGCTCGAAAGGGCCATTACCAAGCCAAACTCGAGCCAGCTTGGTTCGTTTAGCAACCCAAACAGTAGGGTATGCAAACGGGGTTTAATACTCAGTCTTGCTCAATTGCAAGAGAGCTTTACCACCATACACCCGCATTCAATCATCATATTGAATAAACAATTATTGACTTCGTCTAATCGCATGGGCTTACGGTTACACACGCGACACTTAAGCTTGAACTTTCTAATCATAGTTCATATTTTAAGCATGAATCCTTTTCTAGTTCACCCTTGTTCTTGCTCTACCTTTTTTAGCGCAAACACCAAATAATATTAGGGTCTATCCCCTTCTCCACACACAAACTTTTGATGCTTCAGCGATCCATTATTAATATTGAACTTCATGCATGACAAAACTGTTGTCCTTCAAAAGGGCCCTAAAAGCAAATCCTTCACCCTCTCCACTTTCATCTTTTGCATGAATCAATCAACATGTGTTGAGCACAAGAGATCCCAACCTTAGAATCCCATTGCAAATCCTCTCAACAAAACAAGTTTCAAAGTTGTGGTCAAAGATTCATTGAGAAAATACCTCAGAGTAGGGGATCTTTATGTTCAATCAATGCCACTTAAGTGAGAGCTTTAGAGCTTTTCTTTTGCTTGTGGCTAAAAAGCCCAAGCTTTTCTTGGAAAGCTAGAGCCATTCAATGGCTATCTATGTAGTAATCCACCAACCCTAATCATGAATGGCAATGGCTTTGCTTTTCAGAAAGAAAAGAAGAAGCCAACCTTCTCTCAAATGCTAAGGCCATCTTTCCTTTACAAGTACCATTAGTGCCTATTCTATTGTCTTTGTTTACAGCAAGATTGAAGCCATGGATGTTTGCTTCAACGGTGAGAAATCCACGACAATGATGAGAAAAAGAAGGATATATGCACGACTTCGATTCAAAGACTAATGCATTATAGCTCAAGGATTCCAGGACCAAAGAATAATGCATCCCATAAAAAGCAATAGTACTGCATCTCTATATAATATGAGCTACAGATCTTTGCTTAAATTTTTATAGGATTTTTCTAAGTCTATGCATGAGGATTAAGAAATAACAATTCAATCACATGCAAATTTGAAGGCTGGTTATATAAAACTAACTCACACTTGGATGAATCGGAAATGGGTTATTTGTAGGTCAAACCGATCGCTATAGATCTCCAACTGGACCTGCAAGATAACTATCTTTCGTCGTTCATTTGTCAGCATGCTTTCATCGATGTGAATACAGCACAGTTCCAATTTTGTTTCATCGACCTCTATTTAATAAAAATTATGTAATTCAGAAAATTAAGATAACTAAATAATTTTCAAAACAACAGGTCTGAGTTGCCAAGAATACATGAATTAATAGCAGGATAAACCAACCTTAAAGGGGAAATTCTACTCTCAAGTGCAAATAAGAGTTTTCTTTCATTTAAATTTCTTATATGCAACAGTTGAAATGAACAGGAGTTATCATGTATTCCATACATTCTCCTAATAAGTAACAAATACTCTCTACTTCAGTATCAAACCAAAAAAATAAGCTATCAAGCACTACACAGTTTGCTGTAAAGTAACTTGCACATTCACAAACTTTAGGTTTTGATTCAGTTCATGTAGCTGCTGATAAAGCACCACAGCAAAAAAAAACTTTTAAAAAAAACTGATACACTAGATGAATTAGTCTAAGCAAAGGAATAAATCTTTCTTCTTATTATAAACTAAAACAAAGCAATATTAACCATAATTAAGTGGGATACCCAGCTTTCTAAGATAAACTCGAACCCGTAAGTGCTGAACGATTAGCACAAAACAAGACGCATCTCATGAAAAGGAACAGAAAAGTTTACTTTATGTAAAGATGATTTTTTTTTTAAACATGAAAAAGGAAGAATGAGGTCATTCTCTCAAATTGATGGGTTTTCTATGACAGCTGCATGTAAGCTTAATTGCCCACACTTCATTTGCTCAAGACAAATATGTTATATTTTCTGGCATGCAACACAAATCATTCCATATGTATAATATCTCAATGGATGCTTTAGGAAGTAGTTTATTAATTACAAGTGTACTAGGAAATGAACACTACATATTCTGCGACCAGTTAACGTCCAACAGAAGTAGGCAAAGCCCCTAGAATTACTTTTACCCCTCCTATGGGAAATATACAGGCTAGGCTAAAGCACGATAACAGAAGTGATTTAACAACTGGGCATAACTAAAGTGATGGATACTGATCTAGATGGGCACATATTCTTCATTCACTTACCCATGGGATTGACATAGATAAGTAATTGCAGTATATAAAATAAAATGGAATCAGCTGCTCATGACTATGAATTTAATGGCATTGTTTAATATGATGGTTTCTTCGGAACTCATGCATTTAACAATCGAGAAATCATTCATCAGGGTCACATCGAATGAATAAAGGCATACAATTGCTATAAGAAGATACTCTAGTGCAATATATGAAATGCTTAATTAAAGATGCATTGTTTAGCACATAACTGGATATGATTAGGCCATAGGTCATCTAAACGTCACTAGATTGGTTGTGCCTTCAGGATCCATCTATTAAGGTCTATATGCTGTTGCTTACAGGCTCATTCATATGATATCTTCTGAATAATATGTTTCCCCCCTTTTTTGGCATAGATTAAATGATCCAATAAGTTCAGTTGTATAAGGTTGGGTATTTCTGAACCAACAATAAAACCAGATATTTCTCTTCAAATTGAGGATTGCCTTGTTGCAATGGAAAATTCTTTAATTCAAAAAGTATATTACCAGTAGAGTAAGTCTCAACTTTGGTTCAATCCTAAACAGCTTGTCTTATCAGCCGCATTAGTTCAGGCCAATTTGAGTTTATCAATCACAAATTTCAGGCAACCTGATGAGATGTTTTAGCCATTGTTGCAATGGAAAAAATTCTAACCAAAACTTACCCAAATTCCCTAAACCTACATGTCTAAGTTTCAATCTTGATGGATATCTCCATTTTCAATATATTAGAGTGTAGGTTAGTAAGGCTAGTACATCTTCATTTTAAGAGTATATCTCAATTTCTATCACAAAGCTTATAATGATCTTAAGGGCTTGTTTGGTACATGGGAAGATTTTCAGAATTCAGGACTGTGATTTTCAGATATCCAATTGTTTTGTACATGGGACGAAAGATTATCAGAATTCAGGACCATGATTTTCAGACATCCAATTTTAAGGAATGTTCCAGTACTATCAATGTTTTAAAAGTGAAAAAACGCAGAGAGGCAAATTGACTGAACACTTCAACGCATAAGCAGCCAGTCAATGATTATCCTTCTCTAATCTAACTGCCTATTAGTTTGTTTTCATGTTGGTTTCTTTAAAACATCTAATTGTTATTGCTTTCTAATTTTTCAATGCTCCTTTCATTCATTGATGAGTAATGTCTTTTAAGGCAGAAAAATATTAATAATGGCAAGATCAAGAGTACTGATTATTGCTAGAGCCTTCAATTAAAAGAACGAATAGAGGGGGGAAAAGTAAATTAATAAGGAAGAATGAAAAGAACAAAAGAGTAAACAAGGAACCTAGAAAAACAATTAAAAATAATTATTGTTTGTCCGCCAGATTAGCTAAAGGCAGCGTTGTCGTTGACAACAAGTGAAGAAAGACTGGGTAACGAAAAGAAAGAGAGCCGGCAAATATATCAGCTGGGGTTGATATATGATTTTATATTCTAACACCAACACTATTTCAGACATACACTTTACCATATTAAGTAATTTACGATGATTAATATCAGTCTATATATCCTTTAATGTATGCCTTCTCTAAGATATAAAAGGAGTGGACTTTACAATCAAAGCGCAGGCAGGTTAAGCGGGCCTAGGTGAAGTTACAACAGCATGAAACAGTTTAAGCGGACATGTATCCATCTATGAGGCGACTTTTTAAAATGCTGCAAAGTCAGTAAATTATTCCCACACCCTCTAATACTTTCCAAGTAAAATAGGCCGATTACTAGCACCACAAGCAACGCTTCAATAATGAAATACACACATTATTCAGAACTTAAAATCTCACTCTGCGCTTCATTTCACTAGGGAAGCAAATTGCATTGTGGTGCAAATTTCTATTTTCATTTATTGACGACAGGTTCTATGTTCATAATTGCACATAGTTCTCTCTTCCTTGCTGGACAAGGCCTAAGGGATTATCTTCAGCAAGTTTACAAGTTTCATATATATAATTATAACGGAAATTATTCAACATTCCACCAACTAGGACATTAGAAATCATCCTAAGCATGTGAAACTGTTTTTTTGTTCGAGTAAGAAGTTAGGAATCATAAGTTTGTCTCTCCATTAAGAGAGAATGCAATTCACTAAAAATAAAATAAAAAAATAAAAAAATTGGCAAATTATGTCGCCACCTCCAAGACTTTAATTAATCTAAAGAACTTGGAAGATCCCTTCTTGCTCCCCAAGCTCATAGTGCATAAGCAATAATATGCATTTTCCTGACAACTAATATTCTAGCAAACATTTTTTTCTCCATAGTTTCGTTGGATCGGAACATGGCACCAAGTTAGAAGGTTGACAACAGGTCGACCATTGGTCGTAAAATCTTTTGCTGAAATTGTCATATAGCCGACTTCATTTTGATGATATCAGAAAGGCTTAGATCATAATGATGATGATACTGGTACTATAAATCAAAAGTTGTTTTGACACCCGCCGTGTTAGCAATTAGTGGTACTTGTATTAGGCATGAGGAAAATGACGCAATAATGAGATCTACAATTATGTGCGGTTGTACTATTTAAAATTCTACAATATCAGAAAACTAGGAGAGCTACATCTAACAATTAATTATAATAATCTGTTTGGTGAAGGAAATGCTCATACTGCGTCCCGTTCAGTGACTTGTAGACATCCTCACAGTTACGAACTTGCTCTGAAGGAGGTCATGTGTATATCTTTACTTGCCTGCTTTCCAACTTTCTCGCATGAAGTCCCAAAAATTCTTGAACATGTGCTAATACCTGGGGGACGTCACAAGTATGTCAAAATTAAATGATGCAACACAAAATAGAACCAGTTGTACATCATTTTTCCTTTATGTTTTGGTTGTTGATGATATCCTCATAATACAAGATGATGTGGCGAGTGCTGTTGAAGAGCTGCGCGCAAGCATTATGTCGTTGTCCTCTCAATATGGCTAAGGTTGGCTATCAAAATTGCGGTGTTGATTTTGGGCTTGAATCGTACGAGAATCTCAGCCTGAAACAAGTGATTGGAGCATAATATTAGAATAATATGGTTATTATGGTACCCATTTGCAAAACTTGTGGTAATAGCCAAAGAAACTCAAGGACTCCTTAAACCAAAACATCAAGCATCATTAATATTAGACAATTATCTGGCTGATGCAGGCTCAATTGGCCAGTATTACATACTATGCAATATAATCAACATAAGGACCGAGGAAATCACACTACCCAGATAATAATTTGATGATCTTATTGACTTTCAGCATCTCCAAACCTATAGTTTCTAATAGTAGATTCTTTTAAGCTTCTAACAACTTAATAGTTGATACCCAAATCACCAACTGAAAGTTTCAGATTATGCAATTATATAGCAGTGACAGATGTGACATATGCATGACAAGTGTTTCAAGTTTGCTTATAAGGAGGAGATCTGCAAAATAAATAAATGAATACAACTGAGCTTTTTTCCAAGCGTATGTGGTAGGCTACATGAACCAACACGAGAATCACGCTGGGTCAACCACATGAATCCTCCGTCTCCATTCACTCCTATCGAACAATATACTTTGATTAAGACCTTTGGCATCCATATCTTTTCGTATCGTCTCCATTCACGTTTTCTTCGGTCTCCCTTTCGCTCTTTTGACTTGGCTTAAATCGAAAATATTCATCATCGAACTAGTGCTTTTGTAGGTCAATGTCACATATGACCAAACCATCTTAGACAGTTTTCCCGTATCTTCTCCTCCACGGGTGCTACACCAACCTTTGCACGTCGTCATTTCGCACATTATCCTTTCTAGTGTTACCACACATCCAACGAAGCATGCGCATCTCCGCTACATGCATCTTTTGTGCATGATGTTTCTTAGGAGCCTAGCATTCCGTACCATATAATAAGGCACGCCGAATAACACTTCGATAAAACTTCCCTTTTAAGCTTAACGAAAAGTTACGATCGCATAAAAACCCCGTTGCTCTCCTCCATTTCAACCAACCAACTTGAATCCTTTGGCTGACATCGCTATCGATCTCCATATCCTTTTGGATGATGGAACCTAGATATCTAAACTGATCGATTGGTGATATTTCTTGTCCATCCAGTGTTATAACACTGTGATCTCGACTTCTCTGTTTACTAAATTTGCATTGCATATATAATATCCTTGATCTACTCAATCTTACCCCCCGAGATTCCAACATTTGCCTCCATAACTCTAATTTGGTATAAACCCCTGCTTTCGTTATATTTACCAAAATAATATCATCAGTGAATAACATATACCAAGATACCTAATCCTAGATAGTTTTAGTAAGCTCATCCATCACTATGGCAAACAAAAATGGACTTAATGCAGATTCTTGATGCAAGCCAATGGTGATCGGAAAATCTCTCGTTAGGCCGTCGCATGTCCTTATATTTGCCACTACTCTATCATACATGTTCAGATGTTCTTGATTATGTCAATGTACCTGATTGGAACTCTCTTCTTTATCATTGTCCGGCATAATACCTCTAGGTACTGTCGTAAGCTCTCTAAGTCAAAAAATACCATATGCAAATCACTTCTCTTTCGAAAACGTTCGATAAATTGACAAAGCAAATGAATAGTCTCTGTCGTCGATCGTCCAGATATAAACCCAAAAGAAATAAATGAATATAAAACATTTAATTAAATTCACTAGGCGCAACATTTTTTTGGTTAAATTTATAGCATGCACGAGACATTCACTTCTACTGCTTAACAAACAAAATGAATCCAGCAAGTTCTACAATAAGAAACATCTCATACATTCCTAGCTGGGTCTATCAATGGGCCGGGTCTAGACCCAGATCTATTGTTAAAATTCAGGTCTGGTATAGGTCTATCTGGACCCTGACCCATTTAATGGCTTAATAAATCATTCGGGTTTGGATCTCATTAGTTCGAACCTATTAGACCTGGACCCATTTAATTAAGAAAAATAAGTAATGATTTTTTCTAATCCTAATCAAGATAGCAATCACTGATTTTTTAGGTTGGCTGGTTTGGAGAGAATTAAAAGATATCTAGTACTCGTGGGCTTTAGTTCATTATCTTTTTAGCTATGGTTCTACTTATGAGCTTTTTTTACATGTGGATTATAGCTTTCAAGTTACCATGGTTGCAAATTTCAAAAATAAGATATATAACGGTTAGTTAATTTTTTTTATATTTGTGTTAGGTTCTTCTACTAGTAAACTTTTAAGTTATAATGATGCATTTATACCATTATATAGAACTTGATGGAATTAACGTGATCTTTATTTATTTTATAGAATAAAAGATAGATAAATGAAGCTGGGGTAAACTGGTTTGATCCAATTATTAATGGGTCCGGATCCAAACTGTATAAGCATGTTGGGTAAATGGGCGGGTTTCGGTCAACAAAAGATAAATGGGGCTGAGTTTGGTATATGCAAGAACCGGCCTACCCATTTACAGGCCTATTCCCAGCAACAGACTCGTTGTAAAATATCGAGAAGACGTCACTTCATTATATGTTCAAGAGTTTGGATTTAGAAATCAAAATAACTTGCAAGGTGTTTATAATGTTCCCTCGACAGATCCTCTTTAGACTGCTTAATATGCATTGTTTTAAATGTTCCTGACATGTTGGAGTCTTGGACATATCACCTGTAGTGTCTTTTTCAGCACTGAACACCATGACGGCCACAAAAAATATAGTTTTGGCACTTTCGGTTTAATGTCCCTGCATGTCACGTTAAACTAACATATCACGCTAAGTATTGTGTGATAGAGTCACATGTCTCCTCATGAATATATGAGCAAGAATTAAAATATTTTTCATTGATCGTGCTTTTTCTTTTGTTTTATTATGTTGCTTCATAGCCATGCAAACCACCACCTAAAGAAACAACCATCCAATAGTACATCTAAATTATTTTATTTGTAGCCTGATTAGCATCATTATAACATTCTAAAACATGTGAACTACATTTATAATATAAACCATAGTTCATAATATGCTTTAGTTATAGTAAGAAGGTGGTTAGTGAAGGAATAAATCGATTTCAGAAAACCAATTCTTTATATTAAGTTATAGCTATAATATTTATAATACAAAACTTTGTTGTCCAATATTTAGAAAATATCACCCGATATATCACGATATCCGCTTTTCAATATAAAAATCTTTAGACTGATACGATACCGATATTCAATATTTAGAACATTGACCGAATAGGGAATACGACCATCAAAGTGCGTTATATGCAAAAACAGTCACGGTTGCCGAGTTCCTTAAAATTTGTGGTCATGCGGTCTATAAATCTAGCCTCAATCCATCAAGAAAGACCATCACAAGTGATGTCTTATGCATCTCTTCATCTCTGCAACATTTTCGGTGATAGGCTCTATCTCTATCAATTCCTCGGCCATTTTTTGAAATCTAAGAAAATATTGGTGGAGAAAGCCGCTGCGCTGCTAATCCTATAGAAATTTTGTGATAGGTCGAAAGCATGAAATTGTCGAAACAAATTTCTCTGCCTGAATATAGATCCCCAAAAAATCTCACTCCTCATTTATAGTGTAAAACGTTGATCACAAGCTCCACAACTGATCTATCCATGGTACCTAGCACTTGATGACAAAATTGTGCATCCTCTGTTTCCTGCTCCAAAGTCATAGGTAGAGGTGATTTAGTCGTGTCCACCTTTGCCTCTTCCATCGATATACATCTCAACCATCCTCTTCCAACCATGAGAGTTCTCCTCAGTCACCATAAACTCAACCATTTTAGCGGACACAACTTCCGCGGACACAACTTCCATGGACACAACAGGTTTCTTCTCCATCTGCACAACCAACCACTACAATCTCCATAAAACTAATAATACTAAATATTCAACCTCCTCTGAGATCTGATCAACATTCACACCACTAAATAATATTAACCAAATCAAACAAAGGTAAAGGATCTCCCAAGATCCACTCACAATAATCAACAATGATTATAATTGATCTCCTAAGATCTAATCACAAAGATCAATTCCAATAGTTTCTAAACATATATTTGAACTCAAGTTGATGTCTAATGATCCCATCGCCACGATAGCACAAACCATAGCAAAAGTAATGCTAATGTCACTTTGATTCATCCTTTTCATCAATGAAATTGCACAGAAAATGGCCAATAAAACCTGAAGATTCTCTGAATCCATCTAAATAGATCAAAATGACCAAAAGACTGGTTTTGAGGAGATTTACTATTCAGATTGGCTACAGATTAGATCTGAGCTCAAAGGTGAGGTTTCAGGACGATTGTGACGTCAATGATATGTTTCAAGCAAGCCTTGGTGTCACCGATGAAGATCAAAGATAGATCCAAGGTAAGCGGTGAACATAAAGGCTGTCTCTCCATTCTTTATATATATTGCAAACTTACATCGTGTTCTGATATCCGAAATTGAGGTGATCAAGGGTTGTATCCAAAGTTGAAGCGAGCTTTGTAGGCGTGATCAAAATCGGAGGTGAAGTCAGTGAGTGGAGTCGAGGTTAGTGGTGAGTTCACAGATTGGAGTCGAAGTTGGCTGTGAGGTTACAAAGTGAAGTCAAACTCAACGGTGAGATATGAAACGGGTTAGGAGTGGGTTTGAAATTAAAACTGAGGCGGGATAAGCGATGAATGGGCTCGTGTGTTGTATGAAAGGGAGAGAAAAGAGTGATTATATGGGGAAAACCCTTATATCGTGTTCCGATACCATATTGCAACACACTAGAGTTAGGGTTTAAAAATGAAGATCTGGGGTGAAATATTACGTATACAAATTGCTCTCTCTCCATTCTTTATATATATGTATATTGCAAACTTACATATTAACCCCTCTCGTATGACATTGCATATTCCAACAGATGTAATGTACAAGGCCTCCAAGAAAGTTCCAAACGCTGACCTCAATGATAATTTTTCGATGATAAAAAACACTTGATACACAAAATTCAATAGCATAAAGAAGTTGTAGGAATGCAGAATAACAGTTGGAAACATAGGCGAAAAGAACTTTGACTAGATGTGGTTAAACATTGCATCTTTAAGGCGTTCACAACAGCTTAACATGAACAACTTCTGGCATCTAAATAAGTGGTTAAGAGAAATTTATGAAGGCTGTTGTGTGGTAAAATTTGTTTGATGCCTATAATGCCTTTTACAGGTGATTACATTAGGAAGGCTGGTTACTCAATTCCAGACTGTTAGTTTCTTATAATAAACCAAACCTCAATTTTACTATATGGATGTGCAATTAATATAAACTTTAAAATAAAGGGAGTGCATGCATAATAGAGATGGAAGTACCGGTTCGACGAATGGATACTCTCGATATAGGCAATGTCAAAAGGGAGAAAGGGAGACCGAAGAAAATATGGATGGAGGTGATACGAAAAGATATGGTTGCCAAAGGCCTCAATGAAAGTATATTGTTCGATAGGAGTGAGTGGAGGCGGAGGATTCATGTGCTGGACCCGGCGTGATTCTCATGTTGGTTCATGTAGCCTACCCTATATGCTTGGGATAAAAGGTTGTTGTTTTTGCATGCATAATAGAGAAACCACTTCCTTAGAATGAACATGGGACTTGTGAATGCCATTTAGCAGCTTTGCATGTCTGTCATAATTATTTGCCAGCACAGAGATGAAGTTACGTAAGAGATTCCTTCGGAAAAGAAATATAACAGAGACCCCCTTGGACTTGAAGTATTCAAGTATCTCTTGGTGATGATTCATGAGCCCTTGTATAATAAGGCAACTGATCATATTAGAAGAAAGTTCAGGAAGTAAATAGCCTCAAGAGGGGAGGAGGGGGGGCTGGGAGGCAGCTGCCCCAGCATTTCCAAGAAAGTATAACTGGCATGCCTACCATGACAATAAATACCTACAAATTATTAGAGATTAATAGCTTGGCCCCCACCTACATTGCTAAATTATAAACTTACTATATAACTAATTACCCCAAAATAAATATGATCTCACAAGATTTGTAAATCTGAATAATTCTTACAGATTTAATTTGGTTTTATATTGTATTTAATAGATAAGATTATTTTAATTAACCAATTATAAAACCTTGCAACTTTTTTTTGGCTCTCGCTCACGTCGCTCTCTCCCAACAAATTTTTTTTCCTTTCCTTTGCATAGTTACACCAGGAAAAATGAAATTGAAAGAGAGAGAAAATTTTAAAAATTTATTGAGGTCCTCTTTTGCTTCATTATTTATTTTTTGCTTTTATTATTTTGCTTTTTACTTCTAAACTTTTAACGAATTTGCATGAGATGGGAATTTTTCCGGATGTTGACATGACTTGCTTTCCTTGACTTCTCAAACGGTAATTGAAAAGAAAACTCAATTTTCAGACAAAAATTATTCATTTTATTTTTTTATAAACAGCTTCATCTGTTCATATTAAAGTTGAGCCCTGCTTATGATAAATCCTGGCTCCACCAAATAGGGATAAAATATTTAAATTATTATCATATCTTATATGCTTAGAGAGGTAAATGGATGAAATAAGTAACCCAACTACCATCTGTCTTCAAATTAACATAATTGATAGAAAAACATATACACCTGATGGTACATGCAAAACCATGCTATTTTCAAACTTTGATATAAATACAATTGCTAATCTGCTAGCATCCGCCTAGACCTCAAGATATATAAACGAGAATAATAAGAAGATTGTTGCCTGAACACAAAAAACGGAAAAATGAGATGGAAAAACACATAAAAGTTGTTGAAGCATAAATGAGATAAGAAAACTACAGAAAAGATCAATAAAGAGCGTTCGATTTCTCATCTTAGAAGAAAATTTTGCAAAACAGTAATATAAATATGTTGTTGAGCATAATGAGGCTTAACCTCCTTGAGAAGCTTTTTTCTGCCTCAGTAACGTATTATTAATTTGAGGAACAATCAGAGAATACCATTAGCACGATTGTTTGAATATGCGGCAATCTACATGATACATGAACACTACGAAGATTATACGATTGCAGAAAAATAGGAAATATAAATCAACAGCAAAAAGGAAATGGACTGGCCTGGTTCAGCATCCACTTAAATCCAACTGCCGCCACACATTCATTTTTTGCAGCACTGCTTAACCTTTGCGGTAGAAAATTGTGTATTTTCTTGATATTTTTGCAGGGAAATCTGCTTCAAGCAAACAGTGCACACATACACACCAAATACTGCAAGAAAGAAGAGAAGAACTACCCTTAATGGGAACGGTTACCACTTTGAAGTCTTAAACGAGTATGTGCTATGCAAATATGTCATCAACAGTTAAATTACATATAAACTATATTGAAAACAGTTCAGAAAAACAATTAGATGTGGAAGTCTAACTGGTAATTATCATGCCTCGTTTCAGATCAACGAGGAGTGACTATGTAATCAAAATATTCATCTTTTTCTGCATATAATTTCAAATCAGCTACTGTGATGCTCTTCAGAAATTTCATCAGTAAGCTTCAATATATGCACTGTATTGCATTACCAGGGCACAGCTGTAACATTATACCACAATGAGAATTTATCTTTTGAAATAATAATATAAGATGAAAACTAAAGAAATGATCATGTTATGACGATCTTAAAAGATTCTCAACACAAGGATAATGATGTTGAGGATAAAAATACAGTTGGTATTATTACCTAAGGCCATGCTATGGCATGGAAGAGGAGCTGTAGGTCCTAAGTAAAGAGCAATGTAAAAAATACCATGCATAGTAGCGCAAAATAGCATGCCATGATGAGAAAGTAGCTCCTTTTTATGTAGTGCTCTGGATAGCACATATTCTGTTTACCGTAGTGTTAGATTAAGAGTGCATGCCAAGTTGTGTTTGCAAAGCATACCACATACCGTAGACCGTAGTGTGCTCTACATGGTAATAGGAAATTGGGTATCTGCCATCAGGTTGGGTATCTGCTATCTGATCGGTTGAGCCAAAAAAAATCCACCAGTCCTCATCTCTCTCTAATTTGGTTCTTCCTCCGCTTCACTTTCTTCTTCCTCTTTAGAACCACAACTTCTTCGTCTCAACTTCATCTTCAAAAGCCACAGTGGTTCTCCTATACCTATAATTTTCCTCGTGAAATGCCAGTCATTCTCCACTTCTTCGTTCCATCACCATCTCTACTTCTAAGCCACTCTTCACTACTCATCGAACATCCAACTTCGAAGCCATGCTCTTTCATCTCTCACCGAGCGTCAATTGTGCTTCTTCGTTTGTTGACTTCTCGAGTTCGAAGCATAAGCACGGAGCAGTCTCAGTCTCGTCTTGAATTCATCTCGACTTCAACAGTGACACATTCGTCATCGTCTTCTCCACCATCACGAGTTCTCTTATTTCGTTTTTTACTGATATTACAAAGTATTTAGTCACTGATTGTAGAATGTCTTAGAAGATGTAGTAATAGATTTTGCCTTTTCGTTAATCGATATAGTTACTTATAAATAGTAGTTAATATTAACCTTATTAATTGTTGATTAGTGGAATAGCTTATCTAGGTACTGTTTATTGAATATATAAAGTTACTTCTTTATTATTTGAATACAATATTATGGTCCCAATTTAATTTATTGGGAACAACGTTTTTAATATGTTCCATTTCACTCTTGACTATATTTATGCCTTAGAGTTGAACATAATTCCATATAATAAATATATGGACTTTTCCCCTTCTTTTAGACATATCCATAGTCTATGAAAATTTGGAGGATCCTACCTTCTCACCTAAAACTTTGACAAGCCTCTTTCTTGTCATAGTTTTCTGAATCGGGAATTCGGCACTTATTTAGAGAGTGTTGATGTGAGGTCGACAGCCGATCGTAAAAATTTGTCGGATCATTTACTAGAGCTTTACTTCATAGCTGGCCCAATTTTGATGGGAAAATGCTAAGATGATGGTGATGACGATATTTTTTAATTTAAAAAAAAATTACAGAGTCGCGTAGCTTACACTTTACAGATTCCAATTTGCTCCCTTAACTTTATGGGGATGATACACTATGCTCTACACTATTGTTGTTTTTCAAAATTGGTAAAGACAGTGTCACGACCCACCCCAAAACACAGATGGTATTGTCCGCTCTGGCCGAAACCACACGATTTTGTCCCTTTGAATTAACCCGGGGCTACTTCCCAGTAGGTTACCCATCCCAGAATTTCTCTGGCTCAAGCACGCTTAACTACGGAGTTTTTCAAACTCCAGAGTTCCGATTCATCCAAAAGGCGCCTCTGTGTTATAAGAATGGTATCATTCCATTTATAGTTCAGATTGTGCTCTCTTTCGGAATGGAATTCGATACTCTCCATTGTTCTGGTGGGTCCCCGTGTGCATCCGTATCGGTTACATCCCCACCTTGATACCGGATAACATCTCACTTCTCACGGGGTAGGTGGTATTCAGCCCCAACTCCACCTGGGGTATACATCCCCCACTCAGAACAATGGTTCGTCCTCGAACCACAGACCTACTTTTGAGGGACCGACTCTGATACCAACTTTGTCACGAACCACCCCCAAACACAGATGGTATTGTCCGCTCTGGCCGAAACCACACGGTTTTTTAACAATCGAGCCCAATGCTACTGGTTTCTGTTACCGTATGAACGGAGTGTGGCACTTATTTCATTTATCTTGCTTGATTGTTACTTATTGTAATTTTACCCCGTCAATTCATTTCTGCTTATAACAATTTAAGGCATCTAAAATAAAATTAAAAATATTTGTCATGGCATGCTCGACACCCCTAACCCCGTGGTAGCGTCCCTACATCGTGTCCTCGTCCCGTTCAGTGAAACGGACGTGTTTGGACGGCTACGCGCACGTACGTGCGTCCGTTTTGGGGTATGCTTTTTGATCATAAAATACTTCATTTTAAATTTTGAATCCCTCCTAAAATTTTCGTATTTCAATTTCAAATTTTTGAACCCGACCCGGACGCAATTTGGAAATACTTTACATTTGCGCCAAAATCCCAATTTCTAAATTTTCTTAACCGTCGAGTATATTTAATTTAACCCTTATAATAATTTTTCCTATTTTCTTAAATCTTTAAAAGATTTCTTTCCCTAACTTAACCCCCACAAATCTTTCAGCCAATCACCTCCTTTCTTTAACCCCCGTGGGCCCCACCATTTTTCTACGTCTTTCTCCCCGTGTAACATTTTCAAAAATATAAAATATTAATTTTGGGAATTTTTATAATTTAATATTATTTTATTGATTATTTTAATATTAAATGCAAATAAATAGGAAAAATGTTAGAAAAAATTATGAAAAATTATGGAAAATTCTAAAATAGGGTAAATTAGTGGATTATGGCATTTTTAAGTTTTTGTGATTAGTTTGACAATAATTTAGTGCTAATCGCGATTAAAATCGCTAATCGGGTTTTTTGGCAATTTTGTGCAAAACTTACACGTATCACTTTTTCTACACTTGTGCATTTTTCTAGCCATGGTTTTCTTTTGGGATTACTATTGATGTGAGAAGGTTTGGATTTTTAAAAGAAAAGGAAAAGAAAGGAAAATATAATGATGAGGGTAGGTGAGAGAGAGAGGTGGACTTTGACTTAGCATACTTAGCCATTCTCCTCGTTTTCTGTGCACAGCCCCTGTTCCTCTAGTGTTGACCCAGGGTACTTCTAGTTTTGACAGATTCTATCTAGGGTGAAATCTGGGACATATATCCTAAGTTGCTATTTTGGATTCGTGTTTCCGTATTCCGTATTTTTGATTCTGAAATGGTGGAATGTGTTTTGCCTCGACTAATTGTCGTTTATACGACGATGTAGAGGATTTATTGATGGTTTTGAAGGCGTGCCATAGGTTCTCACCTATAGGCCCCTTATCGTATCGTTTTGGATTTCGTGCGCCGTTTTAGATTGGATTTGGTTTTAATGCGCATATACGATATTTTGATGTGTAGGTACCCATGAAGACTTCGGGACGACAAGCAAATACGTGGTGACGTCCGCAATTGGTGATGCAAGGTGAGTAGATTATATCTACAGGGGGAAGTCGGGTGGATGGCGTATAGCACCCCCGCAGTCCGTAGATAGATTACTATGTAGTTTATTGTGATATTAGGTGTATTGTGGATAATGTAGGGTTAGAAGTGACTAGTGTAGTTCATAGTCGCGAACCCTAGGGTAGAATTACACCTACACACACCCTTGCTTATCACTTGTACTTGCACTGTGATTGATGATATGTGATGACTTTGGAGATGAGTCGATGATGTGGGCTGGGTGCCCTGGGATCGGTGATTTTATACGATTCATATGTGGGATATGACTTGTGATTCTTGCGGGCTTGGGATATGTGTTTACCCCCGCATGCATACTTACTGAGGTTACCGTTTTGTACTAGACATAGAGTAGTACTCCAGACTATATGATCTGACGATGGTGATATCTGTTATGTGATGAGACAGTGAGATACTGACCCCTACCCAGCTATGGGGATGCTGTACGATGATTTACCGTACGAGCCGATATTGATGATAGATCCGCACTCATAACTCGAGGATATCTTATGATATGACATTGAGGCGAGATCACCGACTATATACTTTTATACATGTATCGACTCAGATTTAGGTGGTTTCCACACCTACCCCTCCTGATTGACCGGATACTTAGATGTAGTTTGCATAGTAGATACTTCACTGTGGTGTTGACTACTAGATATCTGCATTTTCCTGCTATTCGCATTGCTGGCATATGTTCATTGTTATATTATTATCATGCTGTTAGGACACCAGCACCATTATCGATGATGCGTATGTTTCACGTACACTATTTGCCGGCTCACACACTTCATCATCGATAATTGCCATGTCACTACACTGTAGTACTGTTGCATTCATGATATGATTACTGCTTGGCATATTGTACACATGTACCTGTACACAAACATAGATGATTCTGACTTGATTGAGATTGAGGACCGCAAGATATTCTTTAAACTGATTCATTCTAAAGGAGCGGTTCCTCCCGACATATGTACATTACTATTCCATGTTGCATGATTTCCGATATGATTATCTCTCTTTACATGTCGCATACATCATGGATTGATTGCATAGCACATTGCATTGGATTTACTTCTTGATGTGGATTTTCATGTGATTTCTGATTTTGAGGACCGTGGGATTATTTAAGAAAAGATGTTCTTTTATGAAAACCCGGTACCTCGTGATATGATATTTGGGTGCGTCCACCACGCGTTTTCTCGGTGCTGAGACGTGTGCTTGAAACCCGATTCGAGGAGGTGATGTACCGTTTGCGGGTTCGTGGTGGGCCCGGTATGGTTCCCCTCGGCGAGATGATCGATGGGTTATGCCGATTGAGCCTGGAGGCGGGCGAGTACCTACCGGTGATTTTACCTGAGCTCGGCGGATATCCGGGGGATACCGCCTGGAGCCGAGAGATGGGCATACTGCCGGGGCCGACGGGCCGATATCCGCAGACGGAGCCCAGAGATGGACATGGGTTGACTCGTGCTGCCGGGGCCGAGGGCCGATACCGCAGACGGAGCCCCATATGGATGAGGATTTACGTGTCGATGCTTGGCACGGGTTTCATGATGTTTTCCATGATATTGTTTATATCCTCATACTTGCATACATGATGCTTACTGTCAGTGGGTGACAGGTGGACGGGTTCCACATATATACAGACATGGATCATATACAGACTGGATTTACACTTGTCATACTTCATTTGTATATATAACAGGGTATGAGGGCGCTGTTATATATACCCTTACACCAATATTAGTGGTATGTGACGCTAATATATGTGTATTGATATCATTGATATTTCATCATACTTACCTCATGCAGGCATACCTTACACTGATGACATGTTATTACCTGAGTACCTGGCACTACATACATGATTAGATGTTACCTTGCCATCTTATTACACTCAGATGCACTCTTGTGGATTGTATTACTGATCGTTGACTTAGGTTTATGTCTTGCATTCGGTTTCTGCTTGTAGATGTTTCTATTCACGAGTTGGCAACTCACCCCCGTTGTGCCACAGTTCTTGCAGGTTATGTCGTACAGGTTCTATTGCGGCATTTCTGGCACACTTCCTTCTTGCGGGTGATTTGCTTTTGGTAGGTGGATTCTTTTGCATCAAGAATCCCCAGTTTGTATTTATTTTATTCATTGTATCTAGAAATTGTCCATCAACCCAAAAACTTGTATATTCTTTCAGACTTAGAGACAGTGTGGTATTATTCGACCTTAGAGTCGCGCTTAGTAGTATTGCGGTTTTCTTGCTGCTTTTTGAGCTTTCCTTGATTTTGATCCTCGCCACTTGGCGTTGTATATTATCATATCATCGTGTGGTTGTGACCGTCGATTGACGAAGAGCTAGCTCCCGCTTGGGGATGCCTTTATCATTTTATATATTGTTATTCATGTTGTACCCCATTCGGGGCCAGTTTTACAAGAGAAACTCTGCCGAAAATTTTAGAAAAGACTGTACGGTTTTCAAATGCACATTCGGCTTAGTTATTTAAAAACCTTGATTTCAAACATGTTTTTCTACACTTCTTTAAACCAGTTTTCTTTACTTATTCTCAAAAATGGTTTTAGATTTCTGGGCTTTTGGCTTACTTGGATCAGATGGAGTCCTATAGACTTCATATGGTTCAAGGGCCAGTCACGTGCTCTTTCGGGTCGTGACAAAGTTGGTATCAGAGCGCTAGGTTGACCTTGGTTCGAGTCTAAGTTTGACTATGTGGAGCCTAGGGAGTTGTTTATATACGGAACTTAGGCTTGACCTTACGGAACTTAGACTTGGTCGAGGGGGTGTAAACCCGAACTTTCGTCGTTTTAGGATGACCCTTGGTTGATGGATTTGGTGACTAAAGTAGAGTGACGTACCGTTGGTATGTTCCGCGGCATACTTACGACACGCCACTCCGCTTAAGGAACCTTAGGATGTACATACTTTCGAGATCAGTGATTCTCTTTATATCCAGGATTATTCATCCATTTGAGATCCCCGATTCTATTAGTTTCATGATCATACCTTCATTGATACTGTTCCTTCCTATGATCATGTATCCACTTTGGATCTGTTGTTTCCCTTCTTGCCACTGATGTGCTCTCTTTGATACTCGATTGAGATTCCTGTCACCGTGTTTGAGCGCAGTTTGGGCTGCTGCTAGGGTTACGGCCGGTGTGAGCTCGTTTGGTACGAGGGCCGACCTTTGTGTTTTCTGGTGACATGGGAACGTCTCGAGTTAGTGTTGGTGATTGTGACCTCTAGTGGAGGCGAGTGCTTGGTCTTGCACCGGATGATCGGGCCTTTGTTAGAGTTGCCAGTTGAGAGAGGACTGTTGATGTACAGCATACCTCAGAGATGGTGATGTCGCCTACCGTGCAGACAGATGGACCAGCTGTCGCTGAGATTGACAGGGTGTTGCTTTCGGAGCTTACGAGCTGAGATTGCCGGAGCTTTCAGGCAGTTATGCGACAGATGATAGCTAGTCTACCCGATTTGAGAGACGAAGGTGATTCGTCCGATTTTGCGCCAGAGCGGGCCCAGTTGAGTTGAAGATTTCCAGTGTGGAGAGTCTTACTCAGATCTAGAGCAGGCTGATTCAGAGATGACCGTTTATGTATTGCCTTTCCTGGAGGATTGAGGCGTTGTTCGGCGTACAGGCATATGAGCCAGTTGTTGCTGCAAATGATGAGATATCGCCCAGATGATTGGAGCTACTGCAGCATGAGCATGTTCTTAGAGAGATGATAGCGAGTTGCTAGTCACCGAGGATGGATGACTAGGACGCGTGGTGAGTTCGCTTACCCCGATGCGAGGTCATCAGGTGGATTGATTCCAGCTAGAGACGACTTCACGCAGATTCGTTGAGAGTCGATTGAGACGATCGAATGTCAGGAGCCTATTTTCCAAGTTTAAAGTATACGGAAAGACATGCAGGTGATTCTATGGACCCTCTAGAAGAATGAAACCCTAACTCGACTTAATGACCGTGTGACAGCCTTGGAACCTTAGGGTTTACGGCGGTTCCGCGGCGCCATTAGTGAGGCTTGGGTTTGCCCTTCTACGGCTGGACCACCGACGCTGTGGCATGTACTCGATACTATTAAACTGTACCCGAGATGTGAGCTCTTGGGGGATTATGAGGATCTGACGAGTCGATCGGATGGTTCGACATCTTTCGGATATCGTGATGGGACACTGCTTGGGAGACTCCAGGTGCGAGCATAGCCGTCGGAGCGCAGTTCGTGCAGCCATGATGAGACGAGTCCGAATCAGTCGACACTGATGCAGAGTGAAGAAAAGATTTCGCAAGATATTTCGACGAGATGACGTCCCACTCCGCCGACATCAGAGATGTTATACGCACCCAGAGGCGTGGTATATGGATATACCTTCCAGAAAGAAGCGCGATAGGTATGCAGCCGTTCCGGAATAAGCTTTAGCTTCAGCATTGGATGATGACTTCCGGGCATTTCGGCAGGATTGAGATTTGAGAAAGGAACCTCGGCAGGACCTTTCTGGAGTACGATACGAGAAGACCTGGACCAGGAGTGGTCGTGTTGCGCACACCCAGCAGGCCAGAGTTCGGCATTGTCGACGAGGTAGTTGACCAAGTTCGGATAGAGGAGCTTAACCAGATGCGTTGCGAATTGATCAAGGATGGACGAGTGACGAGTATTCCTCCGATAGTTGGGACGTGTTTCCGAGGACCAGTTCGGCCTGACATATGCTACAGAGTGATGAAGCTACAGAATACGTGATTCGAGTCCGTGTGAGAGACTTCAGATTGACCGTGGCCGAGACAGTGCAGTGCATAGTAGCTTGGCGTGACGTCATAGTGGACGACGATGGAGACAAGTGGAACCAGAGGTTCGTGTGAGACACTGACGAGCTGTCATTGCTTCCCGTCGAAACTAGAGACCTGATATGCTTACAGAAACGTTGGGATGTGACCAATTTCCGAGAAATGTTGTGCTGAGGACACAGATGTCTTTCCAGCGAGAAGAGATAGTACAAGAGAGCCAGCCTCTGTACAGATCGGCATAGGCATGATTGGAAGAGACCTTGAGCAGGATTCCTTCCAGGACATTGCTGCAATGATGTTTGCACCCAGGATCAGATGTGTGACGTGCATTCAGATAGCCAGAGACCGACGTCAGTGATATGCTGCCTTACGAGTGGTCGTGAGGTTTGACCGAGAGGTGACCAGAAAAGTGCCAGAACGGAATCGTCCCCGTTAGCACACCTGACAGGGCCGATGAGCCGATTGACCGCGTGATAGGTAATCCGCAGAGAAGATAAGGACCTAGAGAGTCAGAAGACGCCAGACCGTGAGCAAGAGGCAGGTAGATATCCTGCGCTGCTAGCAGTGGATTACACTGACTCCTTCTCGACCTTGAAGGAGAAACTACCGAAGACGGTATTTATGATTTGTGATTTTGTGATTCGATTATCACGTATCCGTCATTTTGGATTTCAGTATTTCGGGCGTTCTATTTGCACGATCTAGTTTTGGTGACTGAGTTTCATGATATTGGTTTCATGCACCCACTGGATATTTATATATTTTGCGCAGAGTTTTCATGCATTTTAGTGTTAGGCTTTGATTCGTGCACGCTGATGCACACGGTTGTGAGATTTTCCTTGCGGTACCCTGATTTTGGTTTGAGCCGCATTATATCGTTGATTTTGACCCGGATTTTGATGGTTGATTTTTGCACTCCGTGCTGGCGATGTGCTTTACGCCTGTTCGGTGTTTGCTATTGGATTTCGTGATTTCCGTGCATGTTGAGTGCGCAGGGTTTAGATTTTCATTCGTGCACGATGGATGCACCGGTTTGGATTTTCGCGCATGTTGGGCGCATGTTTTTAGATACGATTTTGGTGCACGCCAGATGCACTAAATCGAGATTCTTCGTGCATGTCAGATGCACTGGATTTTTGACTGCCAGGCACACACGTTGCCTATGACAGATGCTTCGTGCACACCCGTTGCACTTGGATGTTGTTTTGTGCACCTGTTTAGCACATATATGGATTTTTTTTTGATTTCAGTACGCACCAGACGCACAGGATGGTGTTATGTTTAGATTGGATGTCTACATGTGTAGTTCCGATCCATATCATATCGGTTTTGTATTGGATTTGACATTGTGTTTTTTTTTTACATTGACTCCGATGATTGCAGGATGCTTGACGGAGTTTTGTTTTCGAGTTATCTGCTCAGTACCCTTGCGCATGCATTGCGCTGTGACGTTCTATGTGTTGATGATTTCGGAGCCCCGACGACTTTGGTTTATTACTGAGATGTTTTTGTATCTGGGGGTTTAAATTTAAAATTCGGGGACCGAATTTCTTTAAGGGGGGTAGATTGTAACATTTTCAAAAATATAAAATATTAATTTTGGGAATTTTTATAATTTAATATTATTTTATTGATTATTTTAATATTAAATGCAAATAAATAGGAAAAATGTTAGAAAAAATTATGAAAAATTATGGAAAATTCTAAAATAGGGTAAATTAGTGGATTATGGCATTTTTAAGTTTTTGTGATTAGTTTGACAATAATTTAGTGCTAATCGCGATTAAAATCGCTAATCGGGTTTTTTGGCAATTTTGTGCAAAACTTACACGTATCACTTTTTCTACACTTGTGCATTTTTCTAGCCATGGTTTTCTTTTGGGATTACTATTGATGTGAGAAGGTTTGGATTTTTAAAAGAAAAGGAAAAGAAAGGAAAATATAATGATGAGGGTAGGTGAGAGAGAGAGGTGGACTTTGACTTAGCATACTTAGCCATTCTCCTCGTTTTCTGTGCACAGCCCCTGTTCCTCTAGTGTTGACCCAGGGTACTTCTAGTTTTGACAGATTCTATCTAGGGTGAAATCTGGGACATATATCCTAAGTTGCTATTTTGGATTCGTGTTTCCGTATTCCGTATTTTTGATTCTGAAATGGTGGAATGTGTTTTGCCTCGACTAATTGTCGTTTATACGACGATGTAGAGGATTTATTGATGGTTTTGAAGGCGTGCCATAGGTTCTCACCTATAGGCCCCTTATCGTATCGTTTTGGATTTCGTGCGCCGTTTTAGATTGGATTTGGTTTTAATGCGCATATACGATATTTTGATGTGTAGGTACCCATGAAGACTTCGGGACGACAAGCAAATACGTGGTGACGTCCGCAATTGGTGATGCAAGGTGAGTAGATTATATCTACAGGGGGAAGTCGGGTGGATGGCGTATAGCACCCCCGCAGTCCGTAGATAGATTACTATGTAGTTTATTGTGATATTAGGTGTATTGTGGATAATGTAGGGTTAGAAGTGACTAGTGTAGTTCATAGTCGCGAACCCTAGGGTAGAATTACACCTACACACACCCTTGCTTATCACTTGTACTTGCACTGTGATTGATGATATGTGATGACTTTGGAGATGAGTCGATGATGTGGGCTGGGTGCCCTGGGATCGGTGATTTTATACGATTCATATGTGGGATATGACTTGTGATTCTTGCGGGCTTGGGATATGTGTTTACCCCCGCATGCATACTTACTGAGGTTACCGTTTTGTACTAGACATAGAGTAGTACTCCAGACTATATGATCTGACGATGGTGATATCTGTTATGTGATGAGACAGTGAGATACTGACCCCTACCCAGCTATGGGGATGCTGTACGATGATTTACCGTACGAGCCGATATTGATGATAGATCCGCACTCATAACTCGAGGATATCTTATGATATGACATTGAGGCGAGATCACCGACTATATACTTTTATACATGTATCGACTCAGATTTAGGTGGTTTCCACACCTACCCCTCCTGATTGACCGGATACTTAGATGTAGTTTGCATAGTAGATACTTCACTGTGGTGTTGACTACTAGATATCTGCATTTTCCTGCTATTCGCATTGCTGGCATATGTTCATTGTTATATTATTATCATGCTGTTAGGACACCAGCACCATTATCGATGATGCGTATGTTTCACGTACACTATTTGCCGGCTCACACACTTCATCATCGATAATTGCCATGTCACTACACTGTAGTACTGTTGCATTCATGATATGATTACTGCTTGGCATATTGTACACATGTACCTGTACACAAACATAGATGATTCTGACTTGATTGAGATTGAGGACCGCAAGATATTCTTTAAACTGATTCATTCTAAAGGAGCGGTTCCTCCCGACATATGTACATTACTATTCCATGTTGCATGATTTCCGATATGATTATCTCTCTTTACATGTCGCATACATCATGGATTGATTGCATAGCACATTGCATTGGATTTACTTCTTGATGTGGATTTTCATGTGATTTCTGATTTTGAGGACCGTGGGATTATTTAAGAAAAGATGTTCTTTTATGAAAACCCGGTACCTCGTGATATGATATTTGGGTGCGTCCACCACGCGTTTTCTCGGTGCTGAGACGTGTGCTTGAAACCCGATTCGAGGAGGTGATGTACCGTTTGCGGGTTCGTGGTGGGCCCGGTATGGTTCCCCTCGGCGAGATGATCGATGGGTTATGCCGATTGAGCCTGGAGGCGGGCGAGTACCTACCGGTGATTTTACCTGAGCTCGGCGGATATCCGGGGGATACCGCCTGGAGCCGAGAGATGGGCATACTGCCGGGGCCGACGGGCCGATATCCGCAGACGGAGCCCAGAGATGGACATGGGTTGACTCGTGCTGCCGGGGCCGAGGGCCGATACCGCAGACGGAGCCCCATATGGATGAGGATTTACGTGTCGATGCTTGGCACGGGTTTCATGATGTTTTCCATGATATTGTTTATATCCTCATACTTGCATACATGATGCTTACTGTCAGTGGGTGACAGGTGGACGGGTTCCACATATATACAGACATGGATCATATACAGACTGGATTTACACTTGTCATACTTCATTTGTATATATAACAGGGTATGAGGGCGCTGTTATATATACCCTTACACCAATATTAGTGGTATGTGACGCTAATATATGTGTATTGATATCATTGATATTTCATCATACTTACCTCATGCAGGCATACCTTACACTGATGACATGTTATTACCTGAGTACCTGGCACTACATACATGATTAGATGTTACCTTGCCATCTTATTACACTCAGATGCACTCTTGTGGATTGTATTACTGATCGTTGACTTAGGTTTATGTCTTGCATTCGGTTTCTGCTTGTAGATGTTTCTATTCACGAGTTGGCAACTCACCCCCGTTGTGCCACAGTTCTTGCAGGTTATGTCGTACAGGTTCTATTGCGGCATTTCTGGCACACTTCCTTCTTGCGGGTGATTTGCTTTTGGTAGGTGGATTCTTTTGCATCAAGAATCCCCAGTTTGTATTTATTTTATTCATTGTATCTAGAAATTGTCCATCAACCCAAAAACTTGTATATTCTTTCAGACTTAGAGACAGTGTGGTATTATTCGACCTTAGAGTCGCGCTTAGTAGTATTGCGGTTTTCTTGCTGCTTTTTGAGCTTTCCTTGATTTTGATCCTCGCCACTTGGCGTTGTATATTATCATATCATCGTGTGGTTGTGACCGTCGATTGACGAAGAGCTAGCTCCCGCTTGGGGATGCCTTTATCATTTTATATATTGTTATTCATGTTGTACCCCATTCGGGGCCAGTTTTACAAGAGAAACTCTGCCGAAAATTTTAGAAAAGACTGTACGGTTTTCAAATGCACATTCGGCTTAGTTATTTAAAAACCTTGATTTCAAACATGTTTTTCTACACTTCTTTAAACCAGTTTTCTTTACTTATTCTCAAAAATGGTTTTAGATTTCTGGGCTTTTGGCTTACTTGGATCAGATGGAGTCCTATAGACTTCATATGGTTCAAGGGCCAGTCACGTGCTCTTTCGGGTCGTGACACCCCGTCTCTCTCTCTTTCTCCCCTATATAATTCTCTCTTCCTCCTCTTTTTCTTCCTTTCACATAACGCGAACCCACCCTCGAGAAAACCTAGCCGCCTCGTTCTCCCTCGTCGTCGCCCCAACGCCGACGCCCTCATCGCCGGCCTCCTCGCCCTCGTCATCTCCACCGCATCTCCTTCCTCCTTTCTCCTCCTTCCCGAGTACCCTGCACGCCGGCTGCACCCTGCGATTGATTCCCACCGTGAACCTGAAGCCTCCGGTCGTCGCCAACGCCTCTGGTCGACGCCGACGATCACCCGACCACCGCAGAACACCCCTGTAAGTGCTTTCTCCATCTCATCCTTCCTCTCTTCTTTCCCGCAACTGAAAACCTTTGCTGGATAGGTTCTGCAGATCGTCGGAGAACGTCGTTCTCGCCGCCGTCAATCTCGCCGTCGTTGCTAGTGCCCTCTGAGACCCAGTAAGTATCCCTCATCCTCTTTCTTCTTCTCCTTTCTCTGTTCCTTTCTTTCTTTCTCTAGATCTACACCTTTTAGAAACCCTATTCACCGTTTTTGTACCTCGCCGGAATCCGGCCGTGCCGGCGACGTGTCTCGACGATCCAGCGAGATACCCTGACCTGTGTGGTTCCACTGTTCGTCGTTTGGGTTCATTTCGTGAACCGTGCGCCCGTCGCGAGTTTCCCCACCGACGTTTTACGTTTCGTTTTCCCGATTCGCGACCCGTCGAGGCAAGTACCCCTTGCTACATGCTAAACAATATTTATATATACATTGATGACACCCTAAACCTATAGTTTAACTTTAGCACGATAATTTCCTATTTTCGTGTTCAATATTGTTATATATCATTTTATCTTTCAAACTTGGAACCTACCGTCTGAAATTACTCTATTGAACCTAATAACCACATTTGCATGTTTTAATCACACTTTCACTATTGACGTAGCCCATGGCACTTTCTCTATAGTTTTACTTCATTCGGACACTCGTGTACATTTAACCTGTATTAACTGTGACTTCATCCATTGAATCTATATATATATATATATATATATATATATATATATATATAACATTGCATCCATAAAATTCTTAAACTTGTTAACATGATTTAATGGCCCTAACTGCCATATTGTATTCTTATAATGTTGATAACACCTCTGAAACACAATTGATAACTGTGCTGCTAATTAATCGAAGCTTCTTTATTGTTTAACTCGTTGCTTAAATTTATGTTGTTGATGACCATGCTTGATTATGTAACTGAGTATGAGCACACCCATGATATCGTTTATATCTTGACCTGACTTGCTACATACATATTGATTGAGCCGACATGGTACCGTATACTGCTTGACTTGACCTGTTGTACCATAACTTGACTCGTTACCTGATCTTGTGTCTAATGCCAACAAACCTGATATGTAGTCCTCACGGACCGTTCCTGTTGTCTATCCAAACAAACCTGCTTACCTGATCCTGTGTTGGTATTAGTTCTTGATTACGGGATACCTGACTTGATATACACATATAATTTGGGGGTATGGGGAAATCAAAGGTGAAACCTGACTTGTAACTCAACAGTTCGCTACTTGTTCTGATCAGTTTAGAGGCTAGGCCAGCCTTGGAATGATGCTGCTGGCATCATTCATCTGTACACATTCCTGTTTAGTGCCTAGCGGCATGTCTCGGTTTCAGCCCGAGAATCTGGACCGTGGTCCCGGGTATGTACGGGATACTATTAAGTTACATCGATGATGCATCAATTTGGTTTCAAAGACTTTAGAACAGAAAACCTGATAGAACGGTTAGTTTACCCACTGCACACTACCCTGCACTGCCCTGATGTATATTGTTGTTACCCTTGCTTTATTCATGTTTATATTCGCATTGCCTGTTACCCTGTTTTTATTTTATTACTTGATGTCATGACGCGCTGACGTCTGGGTTTTGCATGGCCCAGATTCAGTACCGCTGTTGCAGTCCGAGCAGGAGTACTTTAGCCAACAGGCTGAGCTGTGAGTGTCAGCAGTAGTTAGTTTTCTTTCCTGCATTTATTTCCTGATGTGAGCCCGCATTATGGAACATACATTCCAGTTATCTTGTATTGGATCTTTCGCTTCCGCATTTTATTATTCTTGACTCATGTTATCTTGGATTATGGACATGTTTTAGATAGTTTTATTTTGTTCTTGATATCTCTACAGCAGTAATGTGACTGTGGATGGATACTCCCTACCCACAGGTAGCATGGTTGGCTATGTCACGTGCCCATTTTAGCGTACTCTGGGAAGCGGGGCGTGACAGTTTTGTCCCTTTGAATTAATCCAGGGCTACTTCCCAGTAGGTCACACATCCCAGAATTTCTTTGGCTCAAGCACGCTTAACTACGGAGTTTTTCAAACTTCAGAGTTACGATTCATCCAAAAGACGCCTCTGTGTTATAAGAGTGGTATCATTCCATTTATAGTTCAGATTGTGCCCTCTTTCGGAATGGAATTCGATACTCTCCATTGTTCTGGTGGGTCCCCGTGTGCATCCGTATCGGTTACATCCCCACCACGATACCGGATAACATCTCACTTCTCGCGGGGTAGCTGATGTTTTGAGTCGTAGGCCCGGGAGTAGCTTGTCCCAGTTGAGCGCAGTTCAGCGACAGTCTTATGCAGATTGGCAGATCTTGTGCGATGGTAGAGTACAGTTTGAGTTCACTTCCACTGGGGAACAGCTTGCTCACGCCCGCGCCAGTCCACTTCTACTTGATCGTATCCATGAGGCGCAGCGCAGTGATGCCCGTTTGTCTGAGATTCTTGAGCTTGTTCGGCAGGGAACAGATTCGGAGTTCTTGGTTGATGACCAGGGTGTGCTACGTTACGGGACTCGTTTGTGTGTATCAGACATTGAAACGCGAGATCCTAGAGCAGGCAAATCAGTCGGCCTTTAGCGTTCATCCAGGTTCCACCAAAATGTACGTGACTTGAGAGACATTTACTGGTGAGCAGGGATGAAGAGTGATATTTCGGACTTTGTTTCGAGATGCCTGACTTGTCAGCAAGTCAAGGCTGAGCATCAGAGGCCAGCAGGAGAGTTGCAGTCTTTACCCGTTGCATAGTGGAAATGGGAGCAGATTTCCATGGATTTCGTTGTGGGTCTACCCAGGGCCAGTCGAGAGTATGACTCCATTTGGGTGATTATTGATCGGTTGACGAGAGCGGCTTACTTTCTTCCAGTGAAGACCACTTTCGGTTATGCTCAATTGTACATAGATGAGATTGTGCGTTTGCACGGCGTTCCCACATGCATCGTATCCGACAGGGGCACCCAGTTTACTAGTCGTCTTTGGCAGAAACTTTAGAAAGTTTTGGGTACCCGATTGAGTTTTAGCACCGCTTTCCATCCGCAGACCGATGTTCAGTCGGAGCGGACTATACAGATTTTGGAGGATATGCTTCGTGCGTGTGTGCTTGATTTTGGTGGCAGTTGGGATCGTCACTTGCCGTTGATTGAGTTCTTCTACAACAATAGCTTTCAAGAGACTATTCAGATGGCACCTTTTGAGGCTTTGTATGGTAGAAAGTGTCGATCGCCAGTCTGTTGGACCGAACTCAGTGAGAGTAGGATTTTGGGACCCCAGCTAGTTCAGGAGACTACGGAGAAGATCCAGCTGATTCAGGACAGAATGAGAGCAGCCCAGTGCAGGCAAAAGTCTTATACCGACCGTCGTCATCGTAGGCTTGAGTTCACAGTGGGGGATCATGTATTCCTGCGGATTTCTCCGATGAAGGGGTGATGAGATTTGGGAAGAAGGGGAAGCTCAGTCCCAGACTTATGGGTCCTTTCGAGATCCTTGAGCGAGTTTGTGCCGTTGCCTATCGTTTGGCACTTCCGCCCAGTTTTCCGGATGTTCACCCCGTTTTCCATGTGTCGATACTTCGTAAATACCTTCATGATTCTTCTCACATGATTCAGCACCAGACCGTTCAGCTAAAGCGCGATCTTTCGTTCACCGAGCAGCCGGTAGTTATATTGAATCGGCAGGTGAAGAAACTTCGGCCAAACGTCTTGCCATCTGTGAAGGTTCTTTAGCATGGCCATACTAGTGAAGAGATCACTTGGGAGACCGAGGGCGAGATACGGAAGAAATTCCCTCATCTCTTCGAAAGTACGCGTAATTAAAATTGTAAATTCGGGAACCGAATTTCTTTAAGGGGGAAAATTGTAACGTTTTAGAAATCGTTATGCGAATTTTTTTCCGTTAATAGGTAAAATAAACTTTGTTTTCCGTAAAAACCTAGAAGTGATCATTTTTCAGTATAAACTTAACTGCACCTAGTTTAACTAGGAAATTGCTAGTTTGCGAATTTTAGTTGTCACTTGGAAATTTTAGTTCACTTTAATATTTTTCCTTCACTAAAATATTATTATAAACTTTTAATTATGCATTTAATTAGTGGTAATTACAATTTTTGATTGGGTTAATTATGCTAAAGTGAATTTATGCTAACTTAATCACAAGATTAAGCATTAAACCATCTTTTGAAAATATCCTAGAAAATATTTAGATATTTTGGTGAATTAAAAGAAAACTTTAATTAGAAAAGAAAAGGTTTAAGAGGTGGCATGGATGGGAGAGGTATTAATGAGCTTTAATGATGTTTTTAGACTAGAAATTTCCACGATATATATTGTGTTGTGAATGCGCGATCGGTACGATCGAGGTCTAGACTGGATGGTTGTGTAGTTTAGCGATCCTAGCTAGGGTTGTGCCGATGCCGTACGCGTTTTGTGCACTAGGTGCACAGTGTGTATATCTTGTGGACATTATCCTTGCATTTCGTTGTCTTTGTGTCGGCGCATTATATTTAGCCTTATGTGTTGTGTTTGTGAAATTTTAGGATCGCAAGCGGAGACTTCGGACGCTGCAAAGAAAGGGAAGCGGGTGGTCATATTTTATTAGCTTGAGATTATCGGTGAGTAGATTTAACATCTACGGGGAAATCGCCCGTATGGCGTTATGCGTCAGGGCTGGATATGATATTATAGCTGTATATTTATAAGCATATGAGTTGATTGCACATGAGCATCATTGCATATTATTACCTGTTGTGCCTTGACTTGGTACCTATTGGACACTGCACCATTACTGACGGTTCATGTTACACGAGCACTAAATTGTATGCTACACCCACACCGTTGGTAATTGCCATGACACGTGCAACACATATATTGCTATAGTTACATATACCCCCATGTGGTATTATATTGTCATTGACATTGAGACGTGGATTTTGTGCTATTGCGCATATGAAATATAGCATACATGCATACCTACATGCTTACACATATACCTTGCTATAGCTACATGTTCACTTTATATGACGTTGCGTTGGATTTGGATAATTGGGAACGCGTGATATATTTAATAACTTAATGCAATTAAATAGCGGATTTTCCCTTGATATGCTTATATTGTTATTCTATGTTGCATACATCATATTACATGGATTTACACATTGATATATAGATTTCATGTGATTTTCTGGATTTGAGAACCGCATGGATATTTCAAGAAATGTGTATTGTTTTGAAAACCCGATTTCTCTTGATATGTGGATTGCGAGTGTCGAGATTGGACACTCAGGTTCCATAGATTGCGAGTGTCGGGTTGGACATTCAGGTTCCGTGAGATGTATGGATATGTGGATTGCGAGTGTCGAGATTGGACACTCAGGTTTCGTGGATTACGAGTGTCGGGTTGGACACTCAGATTCCGTGAGATGAACAGATACGGTATGTGGATTTACGTGTTGATGTTGAATATGAGTATTTCATGATATTTTCGAGTGCCAATATTGGGCACTCAGGTTCCATGTGATTTACAGGATATGAAGGCCAGTCCTGATGACGGCGCTTGAGGATTTTGGGATTTGGAGTGTCGTTGATAGACACCAGGTTTTTTCCATACTGATGTTTTGTGCATGAGGTTTATTATTTATCCCACACACAGGATTTATTTGATATGCGTTTGATTCATGTAGATATAATACCCTGGTGGTGTATCTTGATCATGATAATATTCATATTGACATACTTATACTATCAGATTACTTGTAATAGATTATCGCTGTTAGTGCATACTTGCGATTACAGTATGATATTATTTACTATTTACGAGTTGGCAACTCACCCCCATTGTGCCACAGTGTTTTGCAGGATTTACCATCAGAGTAGTCGCGATAGGACTTCTTATTATCTCTACTTTTGCGGATACCGCTACGGTTGGCTGTAAGGCCTTTTGCTATAGGTGGGTCTGCGGTTATCCGATGATGTTCATTATTTATTTTTTGTATCTAGTACTCTCCATCTACCACTTCATGTATTTGACTTAGAGACGAGTTGTGAGGATCGATGTTGTATAATTTTTGTGACTCTGGATGCCGTGCTCGTGGGAGCCGGCCTTGTTATAAAGTTTTACCTCCTTATGCTGTTTTTCATTTATATTTCTTCGTTACAGCGTCGTATATATGTTAGTGGTGGTTGTTTCCGCCGTTGGGCGTGATTTGCTCCCGTTTGGGGATGCTTTATTTTTATTCTATGTTGTACCCGTTTTCGGGGCTAGTTTATACAAAGGAGTTACGGCCGAAAGTTTTAAGAAAGTAAACTTAAATTTAAAGATTTTTACTTGAGATTCCGAAGGTTTTTAACTATGTTTTCTCCACTTATCCCTTTTTGGGGTGGTTTAGATTTCTGGATTTCGGCTTATTTAAATTGCGTACGCCTGTTGACGTCATGTGGTTTAAGTGCCGGTCACGTGCCTAAATTTAGTTCGTGACAAAGTTTCACGATCCGAAATATTAGCTCGTAACTGGCATTTAAATCACGCAACGTCTACAGGCGTAACGTAACTTAAGTAAGCCGAAGCCCAACAATCTAAACCACCAAAAGGAATAAGTAAAGATACATTGTTAAAAACCTTCGGGAAACTCAAAGTAAAAATCTTTAAATTTACATTTACTTTCTTAAAAATTTCGGCAGCACCTCCTTTGTAAAAACTAGCCCCAAAACGGGTAAAACATAGAATATAAATAAAGCATCCTCAAACGGAAGCAAATCACGCCCAACGGCGTTAACAACCACCACAAGCATATATATATATATATACACGACGTCCATCGGCGAAGATCAACACAAGGAATAATGTAAAGCAAGACACCAAACCCACCAAGCGAACATATAACCCATCGCTCTAAGTCTCGCAACTACAAGTCTTGCTAAGTCTTATTACTTATACAAATACTAATTTCTGATTTTATGGAGTAACTAGATACAACAGGAATAATAATACGAGAGTGGCACGATCCAATATGTACCACCTACCCAAAGCAAATCACCCGAAAGCAGCTGTGAGCCAGCGATGCCGCTATTGATCCATGCGGTCAACCTGCAAGAACTGTGGCACAACGGGGGTAAGTTGCCAACTCGTGAGTATAAAACATCATCAGGTAGAAATCGAATTAAACAACGATTTCTAGGTCAACTATATCATAAAGGTAATACTATGATATCTAAAGTGACCGTATCTGCATATATGCCGACAATAAAATCAATGCCTATCAGAAAGTGGATCTCATCCAACCAAATAATCAATGCTTGTATGCATGTGGATCTCATCTAAGTGTCAACCAATGACACAACAATATCATGCATGTAACTATCATAAAAGCATATGCAGGTAAATATGGGGATATAAATCAAAGTGTGTCCCTCGCGACACATAAAAATCTTGGAACCTGAGTGTCCAACATCGACACTCGAAACATCATGAAAACCCGTATCCAGCATCGACACATAAATACTCATCTCTCAGGCGCCGTCATCAGAACCGGTCCTCATATCCATACATCTCACGGAACCTGAATGTCCAACATCGACACTCGCAATCCACGGAACCTGAGTGTCCAACATCGACACTCGCAATCCACATATCTATACATCTCATGGAATCTGAGTGTCCAACATCGACATTCGCAATCCACGGAACCTGAGTGTCCAATCTCGACACTCGCAATCCACATATCCATATCGGATTTCCAACCCAAGTCTTAGAACCGAGAAAACTCATGATGGACGCATCGAAATATCATATTAAGAGAAACCGGATTTTCAAAACAATGTATACTTTCGTGAAATATCCCCACGGTTCTCAAATCCATAAATCACATGAAATCCGTATCTCAATGCGTAAATTCATGAAACATAATATATGCAACATAGAACGGTAATATGAGCATATAAAGAAAAAACCGATATTTAAATGCATCAAGTTATTAAATATATCATGCGGTTCCCATTTTATCCAAAATCCATCGCATCATATGAAGCTGAACATGTAGCTATAGCCAGGTATGTGAGTGTAAGCATGTAGGTATGCGACATATAACAGAATGTAAGCATATCCGTATATCATGCAACGTGGAACGGTGATATGAACATAGCAAGTATATCATGGCATGATATAACAGTTCTACTGTGTAGTGATATAGCAATTATCGATGATAAAGGGGTGTGAGCCGGCAATCTGTGTAAGTGTAACATACGCATCATCGATAATGGTGTAGGTGTACTAGCATAGGTACATATATAATGCAATGAGAATATTATAAACATAGCATAAGGTACGTCGTATGCGAAATGCTATCAGGTATACGTATCTACAATATATCCGAGTCGGTGAATCTATCAATCGACATCCAGCCTCATAACATCACGCACGGTATAATCTATCGTACGGCATATCACTCAAGATTCACAACATCATATATGTCTATATACCTATATCTCAGGTCATATCTGTATCAATCTCATATCATGGACCGACAAAGGTATCAACTATCTTATATCGACTCGCATCCATATAACGACATATCACACTAAGTCATCATATCACATCGTATACTTGTTCTTTTCACTTCGTACCTATCATAATTCACTCATCATTTCATATTCTCATATGTCACTATATTCATTAGGATCAACTTTTATCATATTATCGTTATTAAATCCTATAATCATGTCCGTTGCATATCATTTATCAGGATATAATGATCAAATGATATTCCATATCAATATTTGTGGGGGTGCTATACGGCATCCACCCGACTTTCCCCGTAGATATAAATCTACGCACCTGCTAAGCTCATCGCTTAGCCGTAGTCGATGTGTTTCGTCGTCTCGGAATCCACGCGAAAGTACCTACAATATCAACACGTATCGCAATACCATTAAAATTAAGTTCCGAAATCCAATACGGCACGCGGTACGCTCATAGGTTAGAACCTATAGTTTACGCATGCAAAACAATCAAACAACCCTTGTCATTGACGTACAAATATCCAACGACCAAATACAATATCAAATCTCAAAACCAAGAATCCCAATACCGGAAAACATAGCCAAAAACTCTAACTAGGGTCGCTATTCGTGAAAACCCCAATCGTACCAATCGCTCATTCACACCACAATATATATCGTAGAAAATAATATATATATCATCACAACGTCCATTAGAAACCCACGCCTAATTTTTACCGAAAACCTAGTAAGCATCTTTTAAACATTTTAGCTCAAAACTATAAGTTTAAACAATTCTAGCGATTACAATCATCACATAGTAGCTTGATTAAGCCACCCAAACCTTTACTACAATTTTAATCTCACCCATATAAGATTTAGTAAAAGTTAGTTTGCGATTAAGCCTAATTAGACAATTAGGAAAAATATCATTTAACAATCTCACAACTAGGTTAAGTTTTTCAAGTCTAAACTTCTCCATTAACTATTTCAAACAAACAAAATCCTAACTTGAATCTTCATAACCTTTTCTTGAATTCCAAAATATGCTAATTAAAGCCATATTTAAACATCTAATAACTAGATTAAGGTATTTAAAACAGCAACTAAAACTTAGAGTTGGGATTTATATCTCACACTAGATTCACAAACTTGCAACTAGACTTCCAAATTAGCCTCCAAAATGCTAACTTTCATGAAGATCCAAACTTGATTAGGGCTAAAGAATAATGGGTATGGATTAGTTTTTGAGTTTATAGGATTATTTGATAATTTTTGATGAATTATTGAAGCTTGAAAAAGTGGAAATGGGATGAGAAAGGAAATGGGGCAGCAAGGGGAGGGGTCGGCCAAGTTAGGAAGAAAATGGGGTTATTTTGGATGTGTGTAGAAATATCTAAGTTAAAAATATCATTAAAGTTAATAATAAACACTTTACTTTATGCCACATATTAATTCCTTTAATTAAAACTTACTAAACATCAAAATATCTAGATATTTTCCAAGATATTTTGGAAACAAGACAAAGTGCTTAATCTTGTGATTAGTTTGACATGGATTCACATTAGCATAATTAACCCAATCCAAATTGTAATTACCACTAATTAAGTGCATAATTAAAAACTTATAATAATATTTTAATTAAGGAAAAAGGTTATAATAATATTTTAATTAAGGAAAAAAATTTAAGTGAACTAAATTTTCCAAGTGACCAATAATACCGCGAACTATCAATTTCCTAGTTAAACTAGGTGCAGTTAAGTTTATACTGAAAAATGATCACTTTTAGGTTTTTACGGAAAAACCCAACTTATTTACCGATTAACGGAAAATTTGTCTAAACGATTTCAGAAACGTTACACAAAGGTACATATACAAACAAAAGAATATAGTGGAATCCGATCAGTAATTTAGAGGAATACATTTTGACTAAAATGACCCTCCCAATCAAGGGATGTCTTTAACCTGATTAAGTCAAGTCAGTTGCATGACCCATTCATGTTAAAAATTGCAATAACCTAAAACCGACAATTACGATTATTACTACTAAGGTTTTTGCAAGTTCACATACACATGACGCTTTTTCTATTTTCAATAGTTCGTTTGTTTATTATCACTGTACATTGTTAGCCCACAACCCAATAGCTTAAGCTTCTGGATAAAATGGCACTTAACTGGCATCAAAGCACCGGGTTACAAGAAGTTGTGGGTTCAAAAGTATATTTATAGAACCAAATAGCCATTGTTAACCAAACGTGAGGGGAGTGTTAGTGGTATGTTAGCTCAATATAGATTGCTAGCACAGGACCAAAAGGCTTAAGCTTTTGGTTCAAATGGTTCTTAACAATCACAACATGAAATGTATAAAACAAACACATCCAATTTCATCTCTAAACGCTATTGCTATAAACGATCTTCCAAAGTTCCAGCTAAGTGTAATCCGATTTGCTATATATCAGATGAGGGTCCGATCGATACTCCAATGAGCTTCGACAACATTTCTATTCAATGAAATTTCCACCTTAAATCTACAACTAAATCAATACCATCATCGCTAGCTATATATAAAAAGAAATTGAAATAGTAAGCAAGATTAACAAAATAGCGATAACAAACCTTCAGTCCCAAAACAAAAAAATCAAATCGTCGCTATCGATTAGATAATCTGAAGAGGAGAGAAGAGATCGCGCATTGGATATGAGAGCAGAAACCGTAGAAATCTCCAGCTGTAGGAGTTGGGGCCTGACGTGGCAGCAAGAGGAGGGAGGGAGATGGATCCAAGGCGAAGAGGAGAAACGGACGAGGAATTTCCTCTTCTTCTTCTTCTTTTTTTTTAATTTATTTTTTTGGTTTTTGAAAATGGGAGTTCGAGAATTGAAGAAGGGTTTTTTTGGGGGGAGGGTGCGGTGGGTTTGGGGTGGGGTTTGGTAATAAAAATAGGAAAGAGGGGAAAAACTACTCCAGAGCAAGCCCTTCTACAGCCTTGGATGTGGATGGTCTTGCATGGCTTGCATATGGGGAAAGCCCATTTAAGACTTATGCAAGGACTTGCAACATGTAAACCCTTACATAGTAGTTTTTATCCGGAAAGGGGAAGCAGAGAAGTGTGGAATGGTCAAAGCAAAAGCCTCACGCGGACGATCCACAAAAGTGAGCTGAGCGGCATTCTAGATTGCTCTCGGTTTTGGTTCTTTTTCACGTGACTAATATTGAGTAAATTACACAAAAACACTCGCAAGTTTGGCTGTTTTTAGTAAAATATCTTAAACTACGGTCCACTTTTTAACTAAAATATATTAGTATGCACGTGTTCAAATAAAAATTATGTTAAAATATTTTAACTTGAATTCAAAATTATTAAAGAAGATTAAAACTTACATTGTGGATGGAAGGAGTGGTTAATTTGTTTTCAAAATAATTCACAATAATTCTATTAGTTATTTAAGATCGATGATTTATAATTATAACTGATTCGATTGATGATTATAGCTATTAAATAGGTTTATTTACCAAAAACTAGCCTGAAGTTTCCATCTTTTTCAGAAAACTAACCTGAAGTTTCAAAATGAACCTGAAGTTTCAAAATGAATGATATCTAGATCAACCTCTAAAGTTGTTAATTTTGACCATTTTACCCTTGTACCTAAATATAATTAATTAAGTTAAATATATGTTAGTTAAATTATTATTATTATATGATTTTGGGTTTTGGTCATGGGGGAAGGTGGGGGCGTCTCCCAGGCGGAGGCGATGGGGCGGTGAGCAGGGGGAGGAGATGGACCGGCGGGGATGGGGGTGATGATGGGATCGGGAAAAGAGGTGGGCCGACGGGAGATGAAGAAGATAATAATGAAGGTGATGGTGATGATTCTGATGGTGGTGGTGGTGGTGGTGATGGGGCGGCGGCGGCGGCGGCAAAAGGGAAGGGGTGGAAGGAGGGTGGAGGCATGAAGAAGGGACGGGATGGTGGTGGGCGGGTGTGATGGCGAAGGTGGGGATGAAGAAGATGGCGGTGGTTATGATTTTGATGATGAAAATGGTGATGATCCTAGGGTGTGGCGGCAAAGGAGAAGGGATGGAAGAGGGGAGGTCGGGTGAGAGGTAGGCGAG
The DNA here is from genome assembly GCA_030015575.1 of Agapanthus africanus. Lineage (NCBI taxonomy): Eukaryota > Viridiplantae > Streptophyta > Magnoliopsida > Asparagales > Amaryllidaceae > Agapanthus > Agapanthus africanus. Next base: position 113,715,112 of record CM057340.1, on the reverse strand, counting down.
TGAAGAGGGGAGGGGCGGTGGGGTGATGGTGGTGGTGATTAGTGAAGAGGCGGGGAGATGAGGAAAATGATGGTGGTGGTGGTGGTGGTGATGCTCATGGTGATGGAAGGAGGGATGATGGTGATGATAAAGGTGGTGGTGATCGGGGGATAGAGGAGGTCGAGGAGATGTGGCAGATGATGAAGAAGAAGAAGATGGGTAGGGCTAGTGTCTGGGGCAGATGAAGTTAGAGGTATTTTGGAGATTTTTTTGTTTTTTATGAGATGGCAAAATACCCACGTGACGCCGTTAAGGATAGTTATACTTCATTTTGAAACTTAGAAAAGTTTCTAGTGGAAACTTTAGGGTAAATTTTGGTAAATACGCCTATTAAATATTTGTTAAAAGATTCTGTATTTAATTTTTTACATGATGTGGTTCTATTTGAGGTTATGTCAGACCATCAAATTAAAATCAATTTGGGACTCTCAAGTTTTGTGGTTATTAGTATCTTGCGCGCACGTGTCCAAATGAAAATTATGTTTAATTTTTTTAAATTTAGATTCAAAAGAAATTAGATATGATTAAAACTTACATGGTGAGAGTGGTTAATTTGTTTACAAAATAATTCACAATGATTCTAGTAGTTATTTAAGATCGGTAGAGATGATTGTATAGTTATAACTGAATCGGTTGATTATCGTATTTATTAAATATTTGTTAAAAAAATCTATATTTAATTTTTTTGCAGCTGATATGGCATTATTTAAACCTGCGTTGGATCATCAAATTGAAATCAATTTGGAGACGCTCAAGTTTTGTGATTATAATAGTAGAGATAGATGCTGCTAGTCTTGTCCATTTGATTATTCTTTTGTGCGCAAGCATTTTTTAGGAAAAAAACATCATTACTTAAAAATTGATATAAGCATTCCTCCCTTCTATCATCAACCTCCCTTCTATCATCCACTCCACCCTCATCTTTCCTTTTTCTCTACCATTTCTTTCCTCATTCCCCATCCTTCTCCTCCACAACTCCACTTCTACCATTTTGCCGCTTCTCTGTCTTGTTCGTTTCTTCTCAACCGTCACCGTCTTCTCCTCTTCCATCTCTTCGACATCGTCCTTTTCAACTTCTTGACATATCATTTTAACCAAAATCCCCCGTCTCTCCTCCTTGCATCTCACCTCATCTCTCCTTCTCGCTCTTCCATCTCGTGGGAAGGAAATTTGACGGGAAAAAGAGCAAAAGGGTAAAAGAGATTCTCCGTTAGTGTAACATAATAAGTTCAATGATTTTAGCCTAATTAAAACTGTTTTACGCAGTTTAGTAAGAAACCGTGATAGTTGAGGGTATTTTAGTGTAATTTAAACAATTAAGGAATAAACATCCCAAGATTTCTTTTTCTTTTTATTTTTGTTAGATAGATTTTTTTATTATAGGCTGTTAAATCTAGACAGTATGGTTAAGAAATAAACATCAAACTTGGAGTTTTTTCCAATGAATCCAAAAATTATTTGCTAATCTGATGTAACTTTATTGTTCTTGAACATTCTCCACACACTTTAAGCTTTTAAAAAAAATAAAAAAAAAAAAACCATGCCATTGATTTAACTTTAACATTAATTAAAAAGGACTCCCCTTCTCTATCTTGTTCGTCTCTTCTCAACCGCCACCATCTCCTTTCCCACTTCTGCCATATCGTCCTTCCCAACTCCTTGATATGCCTTTTCAAAGCAAGTTGTCTCACCCTCTCCCCCTGCATCTCACCTCAACTCTCCGTCTCTCTCTTCTATCTCGTGAGAAGGATATTTGATGGGAAGAACAAAAAGGTACAGGAGATTCCCCGTTAACACTAACTTCCAGGGCATATTAGTGTAACATAATAACTTCAACTATTTTAGTGTAACTAAAATTGTTTTTAGTAGTTAGTAAAAACCAACAAGATAGTTGAGAGTATCTAAGTGTAATTTAAACAATTAAGGAATAAACATCCCAACATTTTTTTTTATTCTTTTCTTTTTTCAGATTTTTATTTTTATTTTAGGCTATTAAGTCTTTAGACATTATTGTTGTAGGGTTTTTTCTTTATGTACCCAAAAATTATTTTCTAATTTGATGTACTTTTATTGTTCTTGAATATTCTCCAAACACTCTAAGCTTTTAAATTTTTTAAAAAGTACCCAGTCATTGATTTAACTTCAACATTAAATTGAGAGTAAAGTTATAGCATGATAAAACCTAGCCAGTTGTAGTTGAGCAAGAAATCTAGTTTGCCTCATGATATGGCTTATTATTTAAAAAGACAAAGAAATTTAAAATATATATATAATTTTTAATTCAAAAACCACCAAAATATCCTCTTCAGTACAGTTAGCTCTAGATATTTTCAACATGAAGGTTAGCGTCCGACGATATTTCTAATCTTTAAAGGAACGCATGTCTTTCAAAAATAAATGTAAGGGAGAAGGAAAGAACTCTTATCGAGTTTCCCCTTGTCTTATTACCTGCTGACTAGACATGCTTAAGGCAAGTATAAAAGCAATCCAACGAGCAATTTATAAACACAATAATTAAAAGAAAACATAGCAAGTCAACATTTTTATGGGTCATCAGCTAAAACAGATGTTTTACAACCATTTTACAGATATCGACCATTATTATGGTTGCTGCATTACATCATTTTATATGTTCTTACAAGATAGGCACATGTTACAAATATGTCAATCAATGGTCTCGAATTCATAATTAAGCACAATAAACAAGAGGCATTGGCCGACCGAATTAGACATTTAAGCTATAAATGGTGACCATGCCACAAGTTGGTACCAAGGCGCAACTATTGGTCGGTAGGTTGTTAGCCGGGGCTTATTATTAATTCTCTCTGTAGGGAATTGCACTATACGGGGATCAATTTGCAGATATTCATATTTTCCGAGCCACACATGATCATACAAACCTTTAGCACCCTCACCCTCTTCTCGTCTGGATCCTGAATAGAGGGATTCATGTTGTACACCCAAAAACCAGCTTTAGAAAGAACTTGGATGCAACTGTCTGCCGAAGACAAAGCCATACCGGTGAGGGATTCACAATCTACTCACACAAATTCCACTCGTGTCCGACGCTATCATCTTTGGTATGGATAGTATCATGTAGCTATCAATGATGGTGTGAGTTATCTAACGGTGAGGGATTCGCTCTCTAATCCGGCACGTCTTCCGATTGCACGGTCTTTTATATATGCTACTCCTAATCATAACGTATGAAAGTTTGATCAATCAGAGAGTTGGTCTTGAGCTCTTTCATACCCTCCTCATGTTCTCTTTTGAATGTTGTCATGACTGCTCTACGTATCAACCCATGTTCTTGCGCACATTTGCCTAGCCATGACTGATGATGCTCGATATCGGTGATCTCCCAGATCAGGACACATGGCAGATGACGTGTCCCAGGGCTCACAAGAAAGGACCTACAGTGGTCGACCAGACCACTCCTGTGCTCATCCTACAAGCAAATGCTGGCTCGCCTCCGAGCCCCCAGCACAATTGGCCTCCTCGGCCCCACAGCTCGTCTCCGAGCTATCACAGGCCCGAGCCTCCTCGGCCCTCCCAGCTCGCCTCCAGGCTCGAGCAGAACCAAGATACCTCGGCTCTCCCGCTCCTCCGCGAGCTCTCCCGCCGAGGTCATCTTCCTCGGTCTCATCGACCGATCAACAGCACCGCTTGCAGGCGTAACCGCCATCCTGCGAATCTCGCCATGCACGAGATCTCCGCCGGCTACATCCCACGTTCCACGCCACCACGATCCCCCATTAACGAGCCTGTCTCGCCATTAATGGGAGGTCCCGCTCATCATGCGGGCATGACGCCGGGAGTGTAACGGCCGGCGTGATTCTCGCGCCTGCCTCACCTGCCGCTACCGCTATATAAACCCCTTCTTCAGACGGTTCAAGTAAGCCATTTTAACTCCACTAAGCCGTTACTCTGCTCGGAATTTCTCTCTAACTTGACCGTCGGAAGGTCTTTTGTGGTACAACCACCCCGGGACTTCCTTGCAGGTAGCTCGACAACCACAACCTCAAACCCATTGAGATCCATACGCTTTAGGAGCGACAGCCTCCAGATCCAATCTCAGCCATCCATCGCCGCCATCAGCAGATCAACGGGAAGCAACGTCTGAAGGAGATTCACGCCTCCATCAGCTGGCGCCGTCTGCGGGAACGAATTGATTCCACAAAAACAAAAGTTCACCTCCCGATCTCAATCTAATGGCGAGCAATCATCACGACGATCCAAGCACTAGCTACCGCCTCCCCCTCAACGGAGGCGCGGATGAACCTCCTCCACCGAATGCCATCAACGCCCTTGCCGGCCGGATAGACCGACTCGCGTATGTTGTGTTGGATATAGTGCCCTCAAAGTCAATTATTGGATTGCAGGCACGTGATTGCAATGATTGAGGGTGGACCTATACCGGTAGAACAGTCTTACTCGAGATGATAGTATGCTATCTGGTTTATCTTTATCAAACGTGTATTGCTTTAGGTGACATGATATATTACTATTGCAAGTTAATAGAGCCCATAGGATTCTTGCTTGACTACCAACGGTATGATGGCGATCATATACGTGAGAGTTGGGTAGTCTATAAGCACATCCTTAAAAGTGGTCCCTGGTCGCGGGAGTTTCAAGACAGGGCATCGATACTCCGGAGTAGACTAGTGTATACAGTCGAGACCCTGACGAGGGGCGGTGGCCGGTCTCACAAGCCATTGGTGTCAGTTGGTTCACCTAAGATGTATACAGGTGCTCATTAGGTTATGAGTACACCGGACAGGACTCGCCGGGAACATGCTAGCTGGTTTTTGAAACCTGTCGTCAGATAGCAATTCCCAGGTGACAAGTGTACAGGTTAGTCTATCGACCTGAGATCGTCATTTGTCTCGTATGAGTTCCCACTGTGCTTTGATTATTACCCTACCACGACTCAAAGGAGTCGTGCAAACAAGTTTTAGTTGGGTACAGTCCCGAGCCACATGGAGGCAGTGATCGGATCGGCAGGGGATTCGTCTCTCCCAATGTTGAGGGTGAGATCGCGTTGTGTTTAGGAAAGCCATTACACGAAGTCCATGGCCATGGCAAACAAGATTTACTGGTAGGTATTCCAGTATTATCTCAGAGTGTTTTGGGCTACACTCCGACACGACTTATACCACTATTGGGGGTCTAAAGTTTACCGGCTCCCTAGGCCCGATATGCGATACTCATAGAAGAACGGACCGGACTGTACGGATATTATCACACATAGGCTCAGTAGGGTCCAGGATGAGTTTGCTCATCGGTTTCCCTTTTACTCAATACATGGGCAGCCGTTACGTACAGCTAGTACCACTGACGGCTTGTGGTTAAACCCACTGCCAGAGTATTAACAAGTCTTTAGAGTCCCCCACAGAAAATTTCCCAGTTCGGGCAAAATATTGTAGAGGCCGTATGATTTTATGGCAGGGTCCGAACATGACACGTGCATGGTTCTGATAGATAATATTAGTGGGTTTTGTTTTAAGCCGGATCCTAGTATTATATCTTGTAAGGATATTTTTGTCTCATTACATTTGTATTCGGTCGAAATACAAATGCGGGTATGTATATACAGTTGCGGGGTCATCCTGTAATTTTGTTACGGGATCGCTTTTTGAAGTTGCCAGTTTGCATTCTTTTCTCCATGGCTGAATTCTAGTTCTTCTTTGCTAAATGTCTGTGAGGGGGGGGGGGTCCTTGCAAATTTTGAAATTAGTAAAGGAGGGGGTTTTCTGTGGCGCAGGGGCTCCAGCAGCCACTTGAACGTTCTAGGATGAGCATGACTTTATTTGTTGCATTATTGTTTTGCATTAATGGCTTTTAGATTGAAAAAGATATTTGGATGAGATATTTTTTTCCTTGTGGTCACCTCTTCCTCTTTTTTGGTCACGTCCCCCCTCAATTTCCAGTAAGCTATTTATTTGTAGCCGGCCACACAAAATGTGTGTGTTTTGAGGATTAGAGATTCATTTTCATTGCAAAGAAAAATCCTCAAGCTCATTTACAAAGCAAAATTCCATCATAACTCCTTTTGGCAACTTCGATTAACCCTCACCCAATCGCTTGGGTGACTCGAGAAAAAGTATTTTACACTTACTCTACTTCAACCTTGGACACGTCGGCTAGCAAACTTCGTGTCCGAGTTGCCTCGGTTCAGAGGCGGGAGCCCGTATAAAAATTCGATGATGTGGTGCAACCTTCAGCGAGGAGGAGACCGTAGATCGAGCAAGATCGTAGATCGAGCAAGATCGGAGAGCGAGCTTCGTCGGTGCATCCGCAACATGCTAGGGGCAGAGGTTAAAGACCGAAGGACACGGATCGATCGGTATAATCTCTAAACCCATTTTTACAGAATACTAGTTTACGGTTAATAGAACGATCCGGGTTTTAAGTTTTCGTTAGCGCCAGTTCGAAAAAGTTTTTTGTTCTGCATTTGGGCTCGGAAAGACGGCTGGGGCGCTACCCGTAGACTTACATGGTATCAGAGCCAAACTATTAACCGTTTACTAGTTGGTTTAGACAATGTTAAAGTATCGAAACCGAAACAAAACCCAAACGATGCCACTGTTGGGGTAAAAATTTACACCCCGGTTGACCGAGTCAAAGTCAAGGTCAACCCCCAAGCTAGGTGGGCCTAAGCCCAGGTCAAGCGGGCCCTTGCCCAAGTCGAGCACGCGGCCAGCCTCTCTCATGCCAACAACAAAATCATGTCATAAATAATTTTTATGTAATTTTTTATGCATGAATGTAAACAAAATGGGCATAAAGCCAATATTTTGTAAGCCCATGGCTTATGTGCAAAAATGAAATGGCACATGAGCCATGGGATGGCTAAAATGCCATTTTTGTAAAGCCCAAGGGGCTATATGTAAATATGTAAGCCTATATAAGGCAACATAATGATGAATAAACATACACTTTTTCACTTCCCCAAAAATTAGGGCTCGTGCCTCTTTCTCCTTCTTCAAGGTTCTAAAAACCTTCTTCTTTCTTTTGAATTAAATCAAGAGTTTAACTCTTTCTTTCTCAAAAATAAATAGTTTTTCACCACAAAACCCACAAAGGGGAGCTCGGATCTCCAGTCAGATCTCGAAAAGGGGAGACTTTTAAGTCTCACCCCCTTTTCTCCAAGATCCCGCCGATCAAGAGCGGGAAGAAGAAGACCCATCTCCAAAAATCTAACTTTGGACAGATCCAAGGCTCAAAAGAAAAGCCAAAAATTCCTAGGAGTTTAACTCCTTTTTAGATCTGTTGGAGTTTAACTCCATAAATTAAATTTCTGCTAGGAGTTTGACTCCAAAAATCCCATTTGGGAGTTCAACTCCCCAACCTAGGGGCTCAGTCCCTTCCCGCGGGTGCTTCCCGCGGTCACGTGTGTGCCATGTAACCCCGGGCGCCAAGGCGTCGTTCGGTCGTGTGTGCCCACGTGACCCCGGGGCGCCAAGGCGTCGTTCGGTCGTGTGTGCCCACGTGACCCCGGGGCGCCAAGGCGCCCATCGGTCACGTGTGCCCACGTGACCCCAGGCGCTGAGGCGCCTAATGGTCACGTGTGCCCATGTGACCCCAGGCGCTGAGGCGCCTAATGGTCACGTGTGCGCCACGTGACCCCGGGCACCAAGGCGCCCTTCGGTCACGTGTGCCCACGTGACCCCGGGCGCTGAGGCGCCCAATGGTCACGCGTGCCCACTTGACCCCGGGCGCTGAGGCGCCCTTCGGTCATGCGTGACCCCGGGCGCTGAGGCGCCCAATGGTCACGCGTGCCCACGTGACCCCGGGCGTTGAGGCGCCCATCGGTCACGTGTGCCCACGTGACCCCGGGGCGCCTAGGCGCCCATCGGTCACGTGTGCCCACGTGACCCTGGGCGCTGAGGCGCCCAATGGTCACGTGTGCGCCACGTGACCTCGGGCGCTGGGGCGGCCAATAGTCATGCGCGCGCACGTGACCCCGGGCACTAAAGAGCCCATGCGCGTGCACGTGACCCCGGGCACTAAAGAGCCCATGCGCGCGCACGTGACCCCGGGCACCATGCCCCACGTGTCATGCACGCGTCTTTGAGACGCTTTCCCCCATTTATATACACACACACACATACTCCACACTGAATATGCCTCCCCCGTTAGAAAAAAATTCTAACGGGACGCTGCCCCGCACCCCGCAAGGGGGCTGCTAGCCCCCTTGACCCCCAGCCCGCTATCTGGGTAGCGGGACCCCCGTAAAAACTCTGCGGGGCCCCCAATATATCCAAAACACAACACTGCACATTGAGTTTGCATGACCAGTTTAATCCGTCAAATCGGAGGTTCCTTCGCTCCAAATGCGAGGGGTAATTAACGGCAGCTTAATCCGCGGCTGCCGGAGATTCGGATCCCCACAATCAATAAACCCCGGCCTACCCTAGGCAGGGGGAATCTGTAATGCGCCTGACAAGCGCGCGAGTATTCCCATCTCAATGGGGTGACGAAAAACACCCTACAGATTCTGGCACGCCCGGTGGGACCAATCTCTCCTCCCATATTTCGGGTTAAGCGTTCATGCGAACTCAATCATTATACATACCTGTATTTATACTAAAATAATGCTCTTTCATGCAGGATCTTCAAGCAATCACCTTTCAACAATGTCTCCAAAGATGAACTCAGCTCTCAGCACGACTCCCGTCTCCTACACGATGAAGATAGACTCCATGACGGTTCTTCCGGCCAGTCTCGGGCGACAATGGGAGGAGCCGCTGCTACCATTCGGCTCTATTGTGTTCATACCAGTTGGCGCCATCCCAGCTCCTCGAGCCCCGGTGGCAGACAAACCGGCCTCGAAAGGCAAGAGGCTAAATGTGGTGGTCTCGAGGGCGCCCCAACCCAAACGCAAATCGGTGTCTGGACGGCTTTCCATGGCACCAACTGGGGGCAAAGCCATCGAAACAAAAGAAGTTGCCAGACGTTGTGGACAAGCCCAGGCGATACCTTCAACGGACACGCGGGCAGATGTCTTCTCAAGCATCCCCATCACTCGGCCTATGGCGGCTTCCCGAAGAGCAGAAGCCTGCCAAGCGCTTAAGGCAAAGAAGCTGAGGCAGAAACGGCTCAGAAATAAAGCCAATAAAAAGGTTAGGGCTCTAGCCATGCTAAAATTTATGAATTTCCAAAGCCCGGACCGCCCCGCGAAACTAGCTGCCGGTGATGAAAGAATGGCTGAATGTGTTATCCACACTGTCTACATGGCCGGACATGAAGAAACGAATCCTCCTCTTCTTCACAGCCATGGTGATGATATGGTTGACGCTACCTAGCATCGGCTCGATCTAAATGATGAAGAGCCCGCTCAGGCCGATAAGCCAGAGGAGCCCATGGTTCCTACGGAATAGAGCTCAGGCAATAAAGATTACCCGGTTGTCATAGCCGGAACTACAGAACAAGCATTATTCCAATGGCTTCAAAGGCAATTTCAGGACAGGGATGAGAAGGTGGCCGAGGTCTATTCCAAAGTCGACGAGCTGGCAAACGTCGTGGCAAATCTCGCGACCCAAGTCGCCCGATTGCAATTACAGCAGAATCAAATTTTGGTTCATGAGCCAGGGATTGATACCCGGAGGCAGCCAACTGATATCCCCTTCAACCTAACAGCGGAGCGCCTTCGTGAAAAACGGCCGCAATCAGCCACCAGTCCCTCCGATATATACGCCGGGAGGGATCGCCTCTGAAAGAGAAGCTGGAAAAGGTCTATTCCTTCAAAAGGGAAAAGGTCCACAAGATATTCAGGGACGTCCTAAGAAGCGGTCTACAACTGCCAGAATCAAAGAGACCGCAAGAAGAGAATATGACCGACGACCCCAAATACTGCCCCTATCACAGAGTGATAGGTCATGCCATTGAGGACTGTTTCGTCTTCAAAGATTGGGTCGAAAAGCAATACAAGGCGGGAGAGATAGAACTGTCTAAAGGCGTGTTAGCAAACAGTCAAGCTACGATCGCCGATTTCATGCAAATGGAGACCGAAGCCTTTCGGGAACCTAATCCTCCCAGACATGTGCCTCGAGGACCAGCATCAGTAAAGGAACCTACTCCAATGGAGAGAAAGAACAAAGTATACTCCTTCAGGAGGGATGAAGTCCGCAAAATATTCATGGACGTCTTGAACAACGGTCTGCAACTGCCTGTTCCAAAGAGGCCACAAGAAATGAACATGACCGGCAATCCCATATACTGCCCATATCATAGAGTGGTGGGTCATGCCATCAAAGACTGCTATATTTTCAAAGATTGGGCAGAGGACCAATATAAGCTTGGAAAAACCTCGCAATCCTCGGATGTATCGGCAAGCCACAGATCTAGGTCATCAACACAGCTCCGCCAAGATCAAAGTTCAAGGAGCTGGGATAAGCGAAAAGGACCACCACGTCGTTAAACTGGGAACACCTGAGGACCACCACGTCGTTAAACTGGGAAACAATCGACCTCTAAGTCGTTAAACTGGGAATGTAAAAAAAAATGTAAATAAAAAAAGTGTAAATAAAAGAAAAATAAAGAAAAGCTGAAATGATGGGGCAACTCGCAATAAAAATCAGCGAGTAAAAATGAAAATGAAAATAAAGCCGAAATGATGGGGCAACCGTGAATAAATAGCCGAAATGATAGGGCAATCGCGACCTTCACGAAAAGAAAAGCTGAAATGATAGAGCAATCGCGGTAAAAAAACAAAAAAAAACAACAAAAACAAAAAACAACGGCGAATGATGAGTCGCTCCTGGTACCATATTCCAGTGCAGCGATGCAGACGCCAACAAAAATTCAAATTTCCAAAATTCTTCCGGCCCTACGGCTAGCCCCCAAATTGACTACCGTATATAATCCACGGGCTCAAATAATTCTCATCATACCCATATCCCACCGCAACCACCAGTTACGCGGCTGGTCTCCGCCTTTGGAATTATGCTCCATTAAGAAGACCTACTCATGTGTCCTCACGATACACGAGGAGAACAAACCTTTGTGGGATCCTTACGACTCACGAAGGAAAAACACACTTAGGAGTCCCCACGACTCTTAGGAGAAAATACACCCGCGAGATCCTTACGACTCGCAGGGAGAAAATGCTTTTATGGGACCCTCACGGCCCATAAAATTGAAAAGCCTTAGGTGATAGGGATCTAAACCTGTCTCCTAAGCCATCGCTCCCCAATCCCCAAGTGGCGAATGATGAGTCGCTGTTGGTACTACATTCCAGTACAGCGATGCAGACGCCAACCAAATTCCAACTCCCATACCCCAACGGCGAATGATGAGTCGCTGCTGGTACTACATTCCAGTGCAGCGATGCAGACGCCAACCAAATTCCAACTCCCATATCCCAAAGGCGAATGATGAGTCGCTCCTGGTACCATATTCCAGTGCAGCGATGCAGACACCAACCAAATTCTAAATCCCATGCCCCAACGGCGAATGATGAGTCGCTCCTGGTACCATATTCCAGTGCAGCGATACAGACGCCAACAAAGTCCCAAAATTTTTACGGCCCTACGATCTGGATCATACATCCTGTAAAATTGTATACAATCCACGGGCGTAAAACGATCCCAATCTTTCCTAAGTCCTACCGGCGAGACCACATTCAAAGTCCCACCGGCAGGGAAGATTCCAAAAAAAAAAGGAAGGAAAAAAAATAAAAAAAAGAGAAAAAAAAGGAAAACAAAAAATAGAAGAACGGTATGTCCACAAACAAAATGGGCACGGATGAAAACCCGAAAGGGCTCCGTGAGTAAAAACAGCAGGACTGCCGGCAAGTTTGTGAAAACCCGAAAGGGTGCAAACTCGTAAAAAAAGGAAGAAATGAAATGCACTCGCAAAGTCCTCTCGACTTTGTGAGGAGAAAATTCCCGCGTGAGATCTTTACGACTCACAAAGGAGCAATACACTTAGGAGTCCCCACGATTCCTAAGGAGAAAATACACCTACGAGATCCTTACGACCCGTAGGGAGAAAATGCTTTGTGAGACCCTTACGGCTCACAAAATGGAAAAGCCTTAGGTGACAGGGATCTAAACTTGTCTCCTAAGCCACCAATTCCCAAATCCTCCCGAGGCAAATGATGAGTTGCTCCTGGCATTATTCCAGTGCAGCAATGCAGATGCCAAACAAACCAAATCCAAATCCTCCCGGGGCAAATGATGAGTTGCTCCTGGCATTATTCCAGTGCAGCAATGCAGATGCCAAACAAACCAAATCCAAATCCTCTCGGGGCACATGATGAGTTGCTCCTGGCATTATTCCAGTGCAGCAATGCAGATGCTAAAAAAACCAAATCCAAATCCTCTCGAGGCACATGATGAGTTGCTCCTGGCATTATTCCAGTGCAGCAATGCAGATGCCAAACGAAAAAAAAACCAAATCCAAATCCTCCCGGGGCAAATGATGAGTTGCTCCTGGCATTATTCCAGTGCAGCAATGCAGATGCTAACAAAAATACCAATCCCAAAATTCTCTCATGACATATGATGATTCGTTCCTGGTACCATATTCCAGTATAGCGATGCTGATGTCAACTCAAGTTAAACAAATCAAACCAACCAATTCCAACATCGACCTTTGCGTCAAACAGCGACACTCCGCCTCGGGGAAACGTCAAGCAGACACTCCGTGCCGGGGGCACATCGACAGCAGACACTCCGCCTCGGGGAAACGTCAACCAGTGACACTCCGTGCCAGGGGCACGTCTACCAAATCGCTTCGTAACAGAGCATCGACCGTCTATGTCGCAAAAAGGGCAGTGCAGGCTCCCGCAAATTGGGAACCTAAATCGCTCCGGATCAGAGCGTCGACCGTCTATGTCGCAAAAAGGGCAGTGCAGGCTCCCACAAACTGGGAACCCAAATCGCTTCGTAACAGAGCGTCGACCGTCTATGTCGCAAAAAGGGCAGTGCAGGCTCCCGCAAATTGGGAACCCAAATCGCTCCGAATCAAAGCGTCAACCGTCTATGTCGCAAAAAGGGCAGTGCAGGCTCCCGCAAACTGGGAACCCAAATCGCTTCGTAATAGAGCGTCGACCGTCTATGTCGCAAAAAGGGCAGTGCAGGCTCCCGCAAATTGGGAACCCAAATCGCTCCGGATCAGAGCGTCGACCGTCTATGTCGCAAAAAGGGCAGTGCAGGCTCCCACAAATTGGGAACCCAAATCGCTCTGGATCAGAGCGTCGACCGTCTATGTCGCAAAAAGGGCAGTGCAGGCTCCTGCAAATTGGGAACCCAAATCGCTTCGTAACAGAGCGTCGACCGTCTAAGTCACAAAAAGGGCAGTGCAGGCTCCCGCAAATTGGGAACCCAAATCGCTCCGGATCAGAGCGTCGACCGTCTATGTCGCAAAAAGGGCAGTGTAGGCTCCCGCAAATTGGGAACCCAAATCGCTTCGTAACAGAGCGTCGACCGTCTATGTCTCAAAAAGGGCAGTGCAGGCTCCCGCAAATTGGGAACCCAAATCGCTTCGGATCAGAGCGTCGACCGTCTATGTCGCAAAAAGGGCAGTGCAGGCTCCCGCAAATTGGGAACCCAAATCGCTATGTCGCAAAAAGGGCAGTGCAAGCTCTCGCAAATTGGGAACCCAAATCGCTTCGTAACAGAGCGTCGACCGTCTATGTCGCAAAAAGGGCAGTGCAGGCTCCCGCAAATTGGGAACCCAAATCGCTTCGGATCAAAGCGTCGACCGTCTATGTCGCAAAAAGGGCAGTGCAGGCTCCCGCAAATTGGGAACCCAAATCGCTTCGTAACAGAGCGTCGACCGTCTATGTCGCAAAAAGGGCAGTGCACGCTCCCGCAAATTGGGAACCCAAATCGCTCCGGATCAGAGCGTCGACCGTCTATGTCGCAAAAAGGGCAGTGCAGGCTCCCGCAAACTGGGAGCCCAAATCTCTTCGTAACAGAGCGTCGACCGTCTATGTCGCAAAAAGGGCAGTGCAGGCTCCCGCAAATTGGGAACCCAAATCGCTCCGGATTAGAGCGTCGACCGTCTATGTCGCAAAAAGGGCAGTGCAGGCTCCCGCAAACTGGGAACCCAAATCGCTTCGTAACAGAGCGTCGACCGTCTATGTCGCAAAAAGGGCAGTGCAGGCTCCCGCAAATTGGGAACCCAAATCGCTTCATAACAGAGCGTCGACCGTCCATGTCGTAAAAAGGGCAGTGCAGGCTTCCTACAAAGCAGGAACCGGATCGCTCCGGGCAAGGGAAACGTCTACCACGAATACTCTGTCTCGGAGACGCGTCAAGCGTCGACCGTCCACGTCGTAAAAAGGGCAGTGCATCCCAAAAAGTGGGAACCAAAGCAAGTCGTCTCCACGTGAAAGAAGATCCATCAATTTCATGCACACGACCCACATGTGCGGTGTGCATTTATTGATGGGGGGCAATTTGTTGGGGTAAAAATTTACACCCCGGTTGACCGAGTCAAAGTCAAGGTCAACCCCCAAGCTAGGTGGGCCCAAGCACAAGTCAAGCGGGCCCTTGCCCAAGTCGAGCCCGCGGCCAGCCTCTCTCATGCCAACAACAAAATCATGTCATAAATAATTTTTATGTAATTTTTTATGCATGAATGTAAACAAAATGGGCATAAAGCCAATATTTTGTAAGCCCATGGCTTATGTGCCAAAATGAAATGGCACATGAGCCATGGGATGGCTAAAATGCCATTTTTGTAAAGCCCAAGAGGCTATATGTAAATATGTAAGCCTATATAAGGCAACATAATGATGAATAAACATACACTTTTTCATTTCCCCAAAAATTAGGGCTTGTGCCTCTTTCTCCTTCTTCAAGGTTCTAAAAACCTTCTTCTTTCTTTTGAATTAAATCAAGAGTTTAACTCTTTCTTTCTTAAAAATAAATAGTTTTTCATCACAAAACCCACAAAGGGGAGCTCGGATCTCCAGTTAGATCTCGAAAAGGGGAGACTTTTAAGTCTCACCCCCTTTTCTCCAAGATCCCGCCGATCAAGAGCAGGAAGAAGAAGACCCATCTCCAAAAATCTAACTTTGGACAGATCCAAGGCTCAAAAGAAAAGCCATAGATTCCTAGGAGTTTAACTCCTTTTTAGATCTGTTGGAGTTTAACTCCATAAATTAAATTTCTGCTAGGAGTTTGACTCCAAAAATCCCATTTGGGAGTTCAACTCCCCAACCTAGGGGCTCAGTCCCTTCCCACGGGTGCTTCCCGCGGTCACGTGTGTGCCACGTGACCCTGGGCGCCAAGGCGTCATTCGGTCACGTGTTCCCACGTGACCCCGGGGCGCCAAGGCGCCCATCGGTCACGTATGCCCACGTGACCCCGGGCGCTGAGGCGGCTAATGGTCACGTGTGCGCCACGTGACCCCGGGCACCAAGGCGCCCTTCGGTCACGTGTGCCCACGTGACCCCGGGCGCTGAGGCGCCCAATGGTCACGCGTGCCCACGTGACCCCGGGGCACTGAGGCGCCCATCGGTCACGCGTGCCCACGTGACCCCGGGGCGCCTAGGCGCCCATCGGTCACGTGTGCCCACGTGACCCCGGGCGCTGAGGCGCCCAATGGTCACGTGTGCACCACGTGACCTCGGGCGCTGGGGCGGCTAATGGTCACGTGCGCGCACGTGACCCCGGGCACTAAAAAGCCCATGCGCGCGCACGTGACCCCGGGCACCATGCCCCACGCGCCATGCACGCGTTTTTGAGACGCTTTCCCCCATTTATATATATATATATATACACACACACATACATACTCCACACTGAATATGCCTCCCCCGTTAGAAAAAATTTCTAACGGGGCGCTGCCCCGCACCCCGCAAGGGGGCTGCTAGCCCCCTTGACCCCCAGCCCGCTATCTGGGTAGCGGGACCCCCGTAAAAACTCTGCGGGGCCCCCAATATATCCAAAACCCTTCCAAAACACAACACTGCACATTGAGTTTGCATGACCAGTTTAACCCGTCAAATCGGAGGTTCCTTCGCTCCAAATGCGAGGGGTAATTAACGGCAGCTTAGTCCGCTGCGGCCGGAGATTCGGATCCCCACAATCAATAAACCCCGGCCTACCCTAGGCAGGGGGAATCTGTAATGCGCCTGACAAGCGCGCGAGTATTCTCATCTCAATGGGGTGACAAAAAACACCCTACAGCCACTGGATTTCTATTCTCTGTTGTTTTTCAAAAGGTCCAGAAAAATTATTTAAACATGTGCAGAAGACTACTCAGGAGGACACAAGAACACACCCCAAACACGGACCCCAACCCTCGGATTTTTGCCGATCCCTAGCCTGGGATTTCCAGCGTCGCCGGCTCTGTGTAGGCCTATGGGGTTGGTGTTTTGGGTGTTGCTCTGGTCTCTGGAAGTTGATTCAGTGGTGTTGTTTATTTGGCCCATTTTGGATATGGTTTTTATCATTGTTTGGGCTATTCGGGGGTTATTTCGAAGTCGATATTTTTAACATTGTTTAAAGTTTTGCAGTGCATTACATTATTATCTGTGACCGTGAATGTCATTCGATCGGTAAATCTTGTCTAATTGCTATAGCTCTTTTAGACGGGTTTGCGAACGTGACATTCACATTGATGTTCTGTGTTGCACTGTGATGTTGCGGATTTGTCATAGTGGATAGCTTGTATGCAATGGTAGTGCAGTTTCGATATATTTGTACATTTGATATTGCGAGACGAGCGTCCGACATGTGGACTGTCGTCACTGCATGTTTGTATATCATTCTTTTGGGGCACGACCGGGTTGAGGTTGATGTACCCGTTGCATATATTTTCTTTTCTATACTAGGATTACCCCACGGTGGAGTGTACGGATAGCCGGGTTCTGGAGGGCAACGGGTCCACATCTCATGGCTTTGAGAGGGAGGGGACCTCACTCTAGGATTAGCGGGCTATTCGCCACACTCGTAGAGGGTACAGGTTGACCCAAGGTGGGGTGCTCAAGTTACCGGATTCCGTGAAGTGCTGGGTGGTCCATTCACGATGCTGAAGGGGGCTGCCTCGCATCTGGTTTTGGTGGATAACTTGCCGCACTCGTAGGGGTCTAGGTTTTCATTGCACAGGCTATCCACACGACCAGGGGAACGTCGGGTTTCATTTGCGGCTCTATGAAATCTGGGGATTTCAGATTATCTGTATTGTTATGCGATGCTTATTACTTTTCTGTAATGTTGCATTTATCACGCTTGGAGCGATTATTGTATATTGTTATATATACTAGTAGATGTTGTATATGTTTTACACCCGCGCTAGTCCAGTTCCCGCTCTGTCGTCAGTTAAGTAACCTAATGGGTGATGACGGGACCCAGTGGCGAATGCGGATGGTATATACGTACATTTTATTTTCATTCTTTATTGGTGTGATTAATTGATGAGACTGCATTGATTCAGATCAATGCAAAAGAAAACAGACCTTTACAGATGTTGTTGGAATATTTTTCAAAAAGCTGTTATTGCAAGGACGTTCTCTTTTGTTTTGCATAGTGGTATTCGGTTATGAATATCCAGCACCTCATTCGACGAGGCAAGGGCCGAAATCCCTTCATCGGGAGTGACCCCGTGGACAGAGGTTTGCGTCAGGGTAATAACTTCACTATAGTCGATTACTTTTTGCTTTGCATCGCGGTATTCAGTTGGAATATCCTGCACCTCATTCTACGGGGAAAGAGCCGAGATCCCTTCACCGGGAGTGACCTCTTTAGCAAAGGTTTTTGCCACTATATATTTGTAAAAGCTATCCGGTTCCTTCAACGATATCAAGTTCATTACGTTAAAGGTTTTTCGCCAAAAACTATTCGTAGACCTCCGTCATTTTAGACGGGTAGCACTTAGTATTCATGCTATGTATGTTGGCCTTCGTCAAGACATAGTGTATGGTAGCTATTTGTTACTTTTCTGTTGCATAGATAGATGCGTTGGTTTGGGACAGTTGTACTACCATTTTGGCCTTCGTCAAGGGTATGTACGGGTAGGTTCAAATTAACCTGGATAATAACGGGAAGAACTTGACATGTGACTTATGATATGTTGGCCTTCGTCAAGGTCATACGAGTTTGGAGTAAAAATCACATCGGGAGTTTCTAAAGAAACTGAAACTTGCCAGGCATGCGCATACCTTCTGGAGTATGATAACATGAGTGGATTCCATCACGTTATCATGCGATGATAGTGGATCCCAATTCCCACTGATGAGTTGGTTTACTCCTCGGGTGATCCCGACTAATTCTTCTTTCAGGTTTGGAGAAGAATTTGAGGATTCAGTAGGAGGTTACCTGATTAGATAAAGTGATAACCATTCTGATCTAGATTTGGAGAAGAATTTGAGGATTCAGTAGGAGTTTTCCTGATTAGATAAAGTGATAACCATTCTGATCTAGGTTAGAGTGCATGCAGAGTATTTCTTTTCTCTCTCTCTTTGGCAGCGACCATGACCCGATCCTAGACTATGACTCAGTAACAAAGTTAACTGAACTTTCTTAAAACACTGGCTTTTGGATTGTCTGAGTTGCATACATTATTGCCACTCCTTCTTTTACCCTTTGCATTTCTCTATAACACATCGTATTACTACGAACGTCCACTTCCATTGGATAAATCCATCGTATGGTTATATACGAACTCAAAGGAACTTGTTCCAGATTCGAGGATGGATTCTGGTTCTGGAGAGATTGAATAGGATTATTCAGTTGTTTCTTCCTTTTACCTTCTCTCAAGTTGTGAGGCCTCCTAGGTGTAGGGTTTCTAGGCACCCTAATGAGGTCTCACAAGGCATCAACCATGCCAATTTCAAAATTTAACGGTGCCGAGAAACCCTAATACGGATCGTTGGCTAGATGTCTAGGCGAAAAAGAAACTAGTTTACATCTAAACTGAAAGAACGGAAATACAACTTTTGTAGATCCGGTCCTCCACCTCCACGGCTCCGTGATGAAGTCCTCTCCGCTGTCCAAATCAAAATCCGGGCTCTAGCGTCGGCTTCATCGGAGAAAAGGGCGGGCAAGGTCGTCGGCTTCGTGCCGAAGATGATCTACGTCGAAGCATCACAAGATCAAGCTCCCACTTCACCAAGTCATGAAACTTGTGAAGAAAACACACTCTATTACTTGGCAAGAGGTAGAGGATGAAGAAATAGGAAGTGGGTTCACTTTAGAATTGGATTTCTCACTCACTTTCATCAATCACCATTGATGAAGTCAAGGTTTCTTCTTTGAAGAAGATGAAGAAGAAGAAGATAATATTATAATAGAATAAAAAGATTAACTTGAAAAGATAATCACATTCATTCTTATCATAATAGTTACCATGGTTAAGTGTAGAGAATGAACCAAGGTTGAGTGAATGGTTAGGTTAGGCATGAAACAAAAATGGTGGACTTTTTCAAAGCTTCATGAAGCTTCAATGTAAAACAAAGCAAGCCACCATTTCTTTTCTTTTGCCAAAATGAATGAATAAATGAATAAATAGATAATGAGTGAATAAACAAAACCCTAACCACTCTCACAACCATGGTTTAATCTTTACACAAATCCAAGTTAACATGTATCATCAAACATGACACAATCAAGTGCACAAAAGTATATCACATATACAACTTGTGCAATCCAAGTGAGAAAATCCATATAAAGTGAACCAATACTAGTTAATGCAAAGTAATATATCTAATATATAATTATACATTAAATCATTAAATCAACACTTGATTTAACGATCCGGTCATATCGCATATAACCGACTAATATCCAATGTATCCATTTATCGAATCAATCCATGATTCGATAACTAGGTTATATCGCATACAACCATTCGACACATTCATCGCGAGAATATAACACGGTATCATATACACGCATTATTCTCGGTCCCGCACATATCTCATATGCGCTCCTATTTCGTTTCGCTTGAGCCAGGAAACCTCTGTGTAGGACTCTAAAGACTCGTCAATACGCCGGCAGCAGGCGATGATCATATCAAACACCCACAAGCCGCAAGCGGTTTGCTAAACGTAACGGCCACCCGGGTATTGAGCGATCTGAAGATCGACGAGCAAGCCCGCTCACACTCTAGTGAATTCAGCCAGTAACACTACCGTACAGTCCGGTCTGATCGTCTGATATGTCGCATATCTCGCCTAGGGGTGGTAAACGTCAGACCCCAATAGCTCGATAAGTCGTGTCGATATGAGGTCTATAACAATTCGAGAAACTACTGGTAACACTTACCAGTAAATCTCAGCAACCCTGGCCAGGGATTTCCGGTTATAGCCAATCGAACACAGCGCAACATCAACTCTCTATACCGGGAGAGACGAATCCCCTCCTATCGCTCATTGCCTCCATGTGATTCGGGACTGTACCCAAAAACCACCGTTTTGCATGCCCTCTTAGACGTGGTAAGATGGAAATCAAAGCACAGTGGGAACCACACAAGACTCTATGACGATCTCGGGTCAACAGACTACTCTGTACCAGTGTCACCAGAGAACTGCCATCTGACGTAAGGTATAATACCATCTGGGAGTTCTCGGCGAGTCCGTCCAGTGTACCCAGTCTCTACTGAGCACCCGTATATCATCTCTGATGTCAAACACCAATGGATATGGGATCATCCATCGCCCATCTGTATGGGTCGAGAAGGTATACGCTATTCTACTCTGGTATATCGATGCCCCGTCTCGATACACCCACGACTAGGGACCTTGAAGGATGTACTTATGGACTACCATGTCCCCACTAGTATGATCCGCATCATAGTCCAGATAGTCAAGTACACATCCTAAGGGCTTTACCAACATGTAACAGAGAGACAATCAGTATACACGTTAAGGTAAAGAGTAACCAGATAACATACTATCATGTTGAGCAAGAAAGTCCTCCCTATATATGTCCCAGCATCCACTACAATATACATCCAATGTACAGTAATGGCCTCTAGGGCATACATATAACTAACAATCTCCCACTTGCACTAGGGCCATCTGATAGCAGTGGTTGTAGTATCTCATACTCAACCATCCCATAAAAGTCTCTCTCTGGGAACAGGCCTTTATGAGTGGATCCGCTGTGCTGTCCTCTGAGTCTACTCTCCTAACCTCGATCCCTTGGAGATCAAGCATCACCATGATTAGGTGACACTTCCTTAGAATATGTATGGATCACTGATGAGACCGGCGTTCCTTGGCATAAGCCACAACTCCATTGTCTCACAATGGTTGGAACGTAGTTCATCTCATGAACCAATATACACCCAAAAAGCCTCTTTGGTAGTATCTTAAGTAGCGATGTATCCTGCCTTTATCGTCTAGTATGTCACGGTATCTAGCTTGGAACTCTTCCAACATATCGTCCCTTTACTGAGGGTAAAGACAATGCCTGTGACTGACATTCAGTCGTCTTTATCACCCTGGAACCATTCCAGTGATTCTCCCCAGGGTCGATTGATACCATCTCACTACAACTATTGAGTATCCTAACATCCATTTAGATCTATCTCATAGATCCAAAATCCAGGATTTAGGAGGTATCCAAAATCCATATGGAGAATCAATGTGATAAGCGGAGATTGACCGAGCGCAGCATAAGAAACTCCTTTCTTATTAAGAGTATGTCATCCACGTACTCTACGAGGATCATTACCATACTCCCTACTACCTTTTTGTATATACAAGGTTCATCTACCATTTTGATGATGTCAAACTCTTTGACTAATTCATCAAAACAGATGTTCCAACTCCGCGATGCCTGCTTTATCCTATAAAGCATCTTGCACACGTTTCTGCTGCTCCCACTGTCTATGAGGCCCTCTGGCTGTGTACTTATAGACGCTCTCTTCTAAAACATTATTTAGAAAAGCTGTCATGACACCCAACCACCAGATATCGTAGTCATGGTATGTAGCCGTGGCAAGTAGGATCTGGATGGACTTAAGCATAGATACTGGAAAAAGGTTTCATCATTATCCACGCCTGGTTGATGACGAAAACCTTTAACAAGTCTAGCTTTGAAAGTCTCAACTTTTCCATGTACACCAAGTAATCTTCTCAAGATATACTTGCTCCTGATGGGGATTTAACCCTTCAGATATAGCAACCAAAGTCCATACTTTGTTGGTGTATAAGGATTCCATCTCAGATCGATAAACATCCAGCCATTCTTACAGAGTCTCACTCCTGATGGCCAGCTCGAAACTAGTTGGGTCATCATCTCATGATGCAATCCTCGCTCCCACTGTCATAGAGAAACCGAAGTATCTCTCAGGTGTGTGAGGAACCCTACTAGATCGGCGGAGAGGCTGAGGTTCGTTGGTTTCTACTGAATCCTTTGGTTCTATCAAATCATCAGCTGCAGTTTGTATAGCTGGAACCTTTCCAGTTCTACATTACAGACTTTGCCTCGAGCTTTTCCGGATTTTGCTTTTAGACATTAGCCGGACAACCCCAAATCTTAACTAGCTTAAGAGATGGGCTCTTCCCTTTCCATATCACATATGAAGTGGTAGGCCACTGATTTGATCGGGACCCTATTCAATAAGTATGCAGCTTCTCAAGCGCATAACTCCCAAAGGTAAAAGGTAACTCAGTAGTACTCATCATAGAGCACACCATATCAAATAGGGTGTAATTGCTCCGCCCCGATATACCATCGTGCTATGGTGTATACGGAGGAGTAATTCTGAGAGAGAATCTCATTCTTCTTTAGAATAGTCCAGGAATTCCGTGCTCAAGTATTCTCCTCCTCGATCACATCAAAGGATATAATACTTATACCCATATTTTGGTTCTCTACTTCTTAATCATATTCTGTGAATATCTCAAAAGGTTCGGACTTGTGTTTCAACAGGAACATAGGTCTGAATCTCGAAAGATCATCAGAGAATGTAATGAAGTACAAAGAACCAATCTTGGCATGTGTAGACAGGGGACCTACATATATCAACATGTATCATCCCAAGAGTTCACTAACTCTTTCTCTGTTTCCAATAAACAGAGCTGGTGCCATTATATCTTTATGACATGACTGGGAAGTTTCACAAGATGTAAATTCAAACTGATTTAAATATGCATCTATATGTAACTTCAGCTAGTCGGGTCACATTGATATGACCTAGTCTACAACCCCTCAAGAAGGATCCGTTCATTTCTGAACTCTTCCTCTTGTGTGTGTTCTGCATACTTAAAAACTGTAGTTTGATTTAGAACTTCGATGCTTTTAGATAACGTGCCTGAACCGATCAACTTTTGATATAGGAAATGTTCAAAACATTATCCATCAATATAGAATTCTATCATTTCTTTACTAATAAAGAGAGTGATATGATTTTGTATATCAGGTTCGGTATCTAATAACATTCGTTCAGAATCAATGTATTCTGGTAATACAGGGTGACAGTGACTAACAGACTTGGCTGCAACTCTTGCCCCGTTTTCTGTCTCATGAAACTTATCACCCGTTCTCAGTTTTTCTACCCTTTTGTAGCCCTATGTAACAGATTACATATCTGGGATCCTGATCCGGTATCATATACTCAGGATGCGGAGGATACTGAGAAACAGTTCTTTATAATGAACACACCCGAAGATGATGCATCATATGCACTTTCTTCGTTTGGGCGGCACGGGAAATCTGGTATTCCCCAATTTCCTGCTCTGTCTTATAACAATTATAAGTTAGAGCGGGACCAACGTTCCCCAGCTCAGTATAACAAGCGGGTTCGGTCAATAATCCGTATTATTATCTTGATTAAGGCGTGATATGGTCGCTACCTGGAGAGAGAGAGAAGAAAACACTCAGCGTGCGCTCTTGCAAGAAAAGATTGGTTATTATTTTATCTAATCAGGATGGCTCCCACTGCTTTTTATCAAATCTTCCTTCAAACCCTAGAAGGAAAGACTAGCCGGGATTAATTACACACTACAAGTTCGCCAATCTTTCAGCCAGGCCAGTGTCGGTACTTTGAGGGAGGTCCCCCATGCTTTCGCACGAACCTAATTAATGTAAACCTCGTTTTCCCAGAGGCGTAACCCCGTTAACACCTTTCTAGACACCTACTTGATCGGCTAATTGTAATGTATAAAACTCTCCCAGGAGTAACTCTTACTCGCAGCGGGTATCGGGATCCAACTATCTCATCGAAGGTATGCAATCTCATTGCAAATTTCAACACTTGAAATTCCCGATAATATTTTGCCCATAGCGTCCTATGACCTTGACGGAGGCCAAACAACCCATAGTCCGCTAGTCAAGTTCAACCCGTCATTTCCTGATTGAATTAAACCCACCCGCACGACCCTTGACGGAGGCCAAACAACGCCGTACGAATACCCTAATCCAATCGCATCATATGCTAGCAGATAAGCACTAGTTAGCTACCGTACACTACGCCTTGACGGAGGCCAAACAACCGCAGCACGAATACTAACTAGTACGTATCTGAAAAAACGGAGGGCTACGACAGGTTTTTCTGAAAACCTACTGCGTAATGAACTTGATATCGTTGTAGAATCAAATAATTTTAAAATGGAGTGCTTTTGAGGCTTTTCTAGTTTTGCTAAAGGAGTCATTCCCGGTGAAGGGATCGTCGGTCCTTTCCTCGTCGAATGAGGTGCGGGATATATCATATATATCACTGTGCAAAGCAAAAACACTTAAAAGCAATCAAAAGACAAACCGAGTGTGTAGCATCTGCCAGTTATTGCTAAAGGAGTCACTCCCGGTGAAGGGATCTCGGTCCTTTCCTCATCGAATAAGGTGCAGGATATATCATATATACCTCTGTGCAAAGCAAGAACTGTAGCTACCTGTTTTATTTTTGAAATTCGATTCTACAACATTTTAGGTTTCTTTTATTTCATTAATCACATTAATGAAGTCCCATCATTTAAGTACCTAAACATCACAGATAAATACGACGTACACTTATGCCATCCGCATTCGCCTCGATGTCCCCTCGTGCACCGTTAGGTTAGGTAACTAACGGCAGAGCAGGGCAGGGCTAGCGCGGGTGTAAAACATAAGTAACGCCTATATAATATATCATATATACTATATACAGTATCTATCACAGAACATCACATAATCACATCACAGATATCGCAGCAGCAGAAACATATGAAATATTGGATATACTAGGACGTCCGTGTTTTCAATACGAGCCAGTATAAAACACGGATTCCACGGTCGCGATGAATAGCCAAACCCACACTCCTAGACCCCTACGAGAGCGGCAAGCAACCCTACCAATTCTAGGGTTAGGAGACCCGGACTCGACTCCTCGAGATGGTCTCCCACTGGACCCTAGAACCCGGTTACTTGTGCTCCCCTCCTTGGGTCTATCCTAGTGCGGAAAAGTAAATAATATACAAACGGTGACATCTTCTGCAACCTGGAAGTGCCCCAATAAAAGAATATTACATACAAGTTTTTACATGAATGAAAATGAAAAACACTCATCTCACATAAAAACCCCCGGCTATTCAAACACGACAATCCAATATAATATATCGAGCAACACATAACATCACATGTCATCAACGTAAGTAAATATGCGCATCCCAATTGTCGTTGACATATAGCAAAGAAACCGGCGATATCACATATTACACTTACGGTCACAGAAAAGAAAGTGTAAAACTACAACAGTTGGAATCCGCAACCACCTCAGACATCACATGCCTGACCAAATGAATTCCTTAGACATCGCATGCCTAACAATTATAAACCCTGCATTTTAGTCTCATTATCGAAAACACTTTTCAATATCAAGTCGGGCAATTCAACAAGATTCCCGACATCCTGATCGAATGCTCGTCGCAAACTTTAGTAGACGGCCGCACCCCCGACGCCGTCGACGAAGTGCACCAAGGCGGAACACCGCCACCGCGAGCACCCGAACGGATGCTTTCGGCGACGGGGTTCTCCTACAGTCACTTGGTCGGGGCTATGGAGTGAGGCTGTCTATTAAGTTTACCCGGCGAGTATCCGCGTACGCTACGTGATTGCGACGGACTTTTGATCGCATCAAAATTCCGTGGCAACCGATCAAGTGAGACTAAAGTGCTATGTTTATAACATTCATTCAGTTATCTCATAACTTCTTGTGAATTCCAATTATTGTATCACATTCCAGATAAATAGAAAATGTTAAACTTTTCGATCGAACATTCAAACACCCAAGTTTTCCCGATACTGATCAACGCATGAAACAAGTCTAAAAACATTCAGTTCGTGCCTCAGTACCAACGGTCCAGCCGTAGAAGGGTCAAGCCAACGCCTCACATGTGGCACGCCGTACTGCCCCAAACCCTAAGGTTCAAAGGGCAGTTCAAGACGGTCATATAATCGAGTTAAGGTTTGTTGTCTTCTAGAGGGTCCATCGCGTTACTTGCACTACTTAGAACGTCGTTAAACTACGGAAAAATCCAACACTTGGAAATTTCCCGACAGGGAAAAAATTGGGTATTTATATCTGGTCGAACTTTTTAACATATTCTAAAATTTATCCGGAAAGCCACATAGACAAAATCTGATACTCCGATCGAAACACTGAATCCCCAAAACAACCCCAGAAAATTCAACTCTTGAATAAATATTAAAAATTCCCAGAAAACTCAGCTCTTTGATACAAGAATTACTGTGCAAGACACGTGACCTAAATCACCAACATGGCCGTGGAACCGCCGCGAAACCCAGGGTGGGGCCGCGGTTCCGCGGCTCTTTGATCGATTTAGAGTCACGTGCTTCACAGTAACTCATAGGATTCCCTGCTGAATTTTTTGGCAATTTTTAATTCACAAAAATCCCTGTTTTTGAAAAAAGTCCAGAGAGCTTGTTTCGAGTTCGGGTTTTGGTTCGATCGGACTTCAAATTGCGTCTAGACTTCGCCTAAGGCTCTAGCTAGGCTCTGATATCACTGTAGGGTTCCTAGGCACCCTAATGAGGTCTCACAAGGCATCAACCATGCCAATTTCAAAATTTAACGGTGCTGAGAAACCCTAATACGGATCGTTGGCTAGATGTCTAGGCGAAAAAGAAACTAGTTTACATCTAAACTAAAAGAACGGAAATACAACCTTTGTAGATCCGGTCCTCCACCTCCACGGCTCCGTGATGAAGTCCTCTCCGCTGTCCAAATCAAAATCCGGGCTCTAGCGTCGGCTTCATCGGAGAAAAGGGCGGGCAAGGTCGTCGGCTTCGTGCCGAAGATGATCTACGTCGAAGCATCACAAGATCAAGCTCCCACTTCACCAAGTCATGAAACTTGTGAAGAAAACACACTCTACTACTTGGCAAGAGGTAGAGGATGAAGAAATAGGAAGTGTGTTCACTTTAGAATTGGATTTCTCACTCACTTTCATCAATCACCATTGATGAAGTCAAGGTTTCTTCTTTGAAGAAGATGAAGAAGAAGAAGAAGATAATATTATGATAGAATAAAAAGATTAACTTGAAAAGATAATCACATTCATTCTTATCATAATAGTTACCATGGTTAAGTGTAGAGAATGAACCAAGGTTGAGTGAATGGTTAGGTTAGGCATGAAACAAAAATGGTGGACTTTTTCAAAGCTTCATGAAGCTTCAATGTAAAACAAAGCAAGCCACCATTTCTTTTCTTTTGCCAAAATGAATGAATAAATGAATAAATAGATAATGAGTGAATAAACAAAATCCTAACCACTCTCACAACCATGGTTTAATCTTTACACAAATCCAAGTTAACATGTATCATCAAACATGACACAATCAAGTGCACAAAAGTATATCACATATACAACTTGTGCAATCCAAGTGAGCATATAAAGTGAACCAATACTAGTTAATGCAAAGTAATATATCTAATATATAATTATACATTAAATCATTAAATCAACACTTGATTTAACGATCCGGTCATATCGCATATAACCGACTAATATCCAATGTATCGATTTATCGAATCAATCCATAATTCGATAACTAGGTTATATCGCATACAACCATTCGACACATTCATCGCGAGAATATAACACGGTATCACATACACGCATTATTCTCGGTCCCGCATATATCTCATATGCGCTCCTATTTCGTTTCGCTTGAACCAGGAAACCTCTGTGTAGGACTCTAAAGACTCGTCAATACGCCGGCAGCAGGCGATGATCATATCAAACACCCACAAGCCGCAAGCGGTTTGCTAAACGTAACGGCCACCCGGGTATTGAGCGATCTGAAGATCGACGAGCAAGCCCGCTCACACTCCAGTGAATCCAGCCAGTAACACTACCGTACAGTCCGGTCTGATCGTCTGATATGTCGCATATCTCGCCTAGGGGTGGTAAACGTCAGACCCCAATAGCTCGATAAGTCATGTCGATATGAGGTCTATAACAATTCGAGAAACTACTGGTAACACTTACCAGTAAATCTCAGCAACCCTGGCCAGGGATTTCCGGTTATAGCCAATCGAACACAGTGCAACATCAACTCTCTATACCGGGAGAGACGAATCCCCTCCTATCGCTCATTGCCTCCATGTGATTCGGGACTGTACCCAAAAACCACCGTTTTGCACGCCCTCTTGGACGTGGTAAGATGGAAATCAAAGCACAGTGGGAACCACACAAGACTCTATGACGATCTCGGGTCAACAGATTACTCTGTACCAGTGTCACCAGAGAACTGCCATCTGACGTAAGGTATAATACCATCTGGGAGTTCTCGGCGAGTCCGTCCAGTGTACCCAGTCTCTACTGAGCACCCGTATATCATCTCTGATGTCAAACACCAATGGATATGGGATCATCCATCGCCCATCTGTATGGGTCGAGAAGGTATACGCTAGTCTACTCTGGTATATCGATGCCCCGTCTCGATACACCCACGACTAGGGACCTTGAAGGATGTACTTATGGACTACCATGTCCCCACTAGTATGATCCGCATCATAGTCCAGATAGTCAAGTACACATCCTAAGGGCTTTACCAACATGTAACAGAGAGACAATCAGTATACACGTTAAGGTAAAGAGTAACCAGATAGCATACTATCATGTTGAGCAAGAAAGTCCTCCCTATATATGTCCCAGCATCCACTACAATATACATCCAATGTACAGTAATGGCCTCTAGGGCATACATATAACTAACACTAGGATTAGGAGAGGGTGCAACCTATTACGCTTATTGGATAGTCTTCTTCCCAACCATAGGCAGGTGTCGAAAGGTAGGGAATGAAGAAAACCAATTAGCCTAACAGTGGTGTACAGAAGGTAATAAGTAAAGACATATGAAGGGATTAGAAAGAGAGCAAAGTAAATTGTGACTGCTATTCACGACCAAACCAAGTATTTCATCACCACTCCTACTTCACCTTTGTATTTCTCCAGAACACCCCGTATTACTATGAAGATCCACAGTTATTTGGATAATCCATCGTATGGTTATATACGAACTCGATGGAACTTGTTCCAGTTCGGGAATGGATTCTGGTTCAGGAGAAATAGAATAAGGTTTATTCAGTTGTCTTTTATCATCAGCTTCTCTCATATTGCGAGTACTCCTAGGATTAGGAGAGTACACCTATTATGCTTATTGGATAGTCTTCTTCCAAACCATAGGCTGGTGCCGAACGGTAGGGAAGTAAGAAAACCATTAAGCTTAACGATGGTGTACAGAAGGTAATGACTAAAGACAAATAAAGGGATTTCGAGAGATGGCAAGGAAATATACGGTAATAGTCATGAATCTGGATAATGGAAGATGCATTACTAGGAATACCCGGATACCCCTTTGAAACATATTCATGTTTCAGTTTCACTGTGTATTGTTAATAGAAAACCGATTTCCCAATTAGTCCTTACTCCTGGGTATGTATTTACCAGGTATGATTCTCACATCTGTATGGTTTTACAGATGATGAGTGAGAGTAAGTTATTGGGAATTAGGTGATCATCCTCATCATATCGGAATTCGTTGTAATTGGTGATATTTGAGGAAATCGCCTGGGTACAGTTTTCAACCTACGGCGCACAGGGTTTGAGTTACTAAACTCAGGGGATTTATACAAAGTATTGTATGTTGTCCAGTGTCCATTAGAACAAAGGGGTAGGTCTTCGTACTATATTCTGTTTACTTGTGACTTCTCTAGTTTTGGACACGTGTTTCATAGAAATACAAGGTCCAAGTCTTGAGAAGTTATAGGTACAAGAATAAATTAGAGAACCAGGTGATGCAATTATCGGGATTCTTCAAGGTGATCAAAGATGTAGATACTTGTGGTTGGTATTCAGTTGATAGTAATGTTTTAGAGAACTTGCTTCTCTTTCAGGTTACTCATAATTGGATAAACTCCTAAGTTGAGTAATGCTGATCGGTCTCTCTCAATTTAGTTGACATGCACTGGGGACAGCTGCATGATTTGAATCTGGTTCCAATTAAATCAGTGCCTCTGTTTCTATATTGTATATAGAATGGATCATATCTTAACGATCTTATGGTATATAGAGTTGTCCGGCTTATGCTTAAAACCAGACTCTGGATAACTCAAGGCACGTTTCTGTAATGGCATTTTTTGGGTTGACCTTGGCTTTGACAAGGGTTAATATTCTAACGTCTGGAAGATCAATGGTGATATTGTTCTTGACTCGCCACAGTTTCAGTAAAATGGACTTTTTCAGAAAACGGTAGTGGGAGTATGGTAGAACTGGAAGTGATTCTATAACCGCAAACAATTATGGAAAATTTAATAGAACCTAAAGATTCAATCAGGTTTGACATTCCATTAGCCACTCCACAGATATGGTGGGTAACCTCAGGCACCCGAGAGATACTCCGGTAGCCTCAAGGATGGTGACAGGGAGGTTCTTGTTTACCCAGACTTGTCATTACTGCTGTTCCAAACTATGAGACCCGGCAGGATGATAAGTATAGCGTCGTTCTAAACTAGTTTTAGAAGTGCACGTATATATTATTCTGCCAAAGGGTTGTCGTAGTCAGTGGGAGCAGCGGAAGCATAGTGGACAAGAAGCTTGTGTCTATTTATAGACTAAAACAGATATAGCGGAGATAGATCATCTATTTTTGATGTGACAGTCATGAGCTTTGACTTCATCAGAATAGAGGATGGATCTGTTAAGAAAGCAGTAGGGTGTGATGTCCTGGTATTTGGACGACATAAACAGAGTAGGAAGTAAAATTCCTATACTGCGATCGGTTATACTGTGGTTGTCACACAGTATTTTCTCCACACAGGATATGGATATTATATCAGATATTCTGGTTACTAGATCTATGGTTTTAGATCTAGATTTGGGTAGTTTCCCAATCTGGGTACTTAGGACGACTCCTGGTATGATGGTGTACTAGCAGGTGATGGAGTCACCTCTCTAAAGGTGTCTTACAGACTGAAGAGGAGAGGGATGTGTATGATTGGCAGATCACTTGCTTAGGCAATTGAGTTGATCATGAGATGTCAAGTACCACACCAGATATTGTTTTTGCACTAGATGCAATAAGTTGATATTGATCCAGTCCTGTAGGAACGTTCGGAGGCAGTTTTAGAACATAAGTGGATGTTCTAGGGATTTGACAACGGTAGCCTCCTTTGGGAGACAGTTATCATTCCAGGCTTCCAAGGTGACCTGGATGACAAAGTGACTGTCAGAGTTATAGTTTTCCCTCTGACGAGGGGCAGTAGTTTGGACAGGTGGTCCAAGCGGATAATGAGGGAGGTATGGCGCATGATACTGATTACAGTTGACGATACAGTCTAAGAAGTTTGGATTTGGAGTTCATTTGTGAACTAGGTCCCATCGGATATCCAGACATATTCTAAGACAGGTATTACTCATTTCAAGAGATGGGTTTCTCCGCGAACTTGAGATATAGAGAGACATAGAAAGAAACATCAGAGCGGATCCACTCACTGAGGCTATTTCTCGAACACAATAGTTTTACAAACAAACTTTGTGAGACTGATCAGTAGAGGAGTTGAGTGTTCGGTATCACACGGGCTGTGAGTATGCGACATCGCAATAATTAGCCTTAAGTGCAAGTGGGAGATTTGTCATGACCCAAAGTTCGGCCCGTGACCGGCACTTGACCACGCAACGTCTACAGGCGTAACGCGATTAAGTAATCCGAAACCCAGAAATCAAAACCATTAAAATAGCGAGTGAAGAAAATATTAGTTAAAAACATTTTAGAAAACCTTGAGTAAAAATCTTTAAAGTTTAAATTATTTTCTTAAAAATTTCGACAGCACCTCCTTTGTAAAAACTAGCCCCAAAATGGGTACAACACATAATGTAAGTAAAATAACTGATAACAAGAATAAAGCATCCCCAAACGGGAGCAATCACGCCCAACGGAGGAAACAAGCACCACAAGAATAATATACGATGCCGTAGCGAAGAAATGAACAATATAAGTGAAAAACAGCATGAAAGGTAAAACTGCATAAATAAAGCCGGCTCACACGAGCTCGACATCCAAAGTACAAAATAATATATATCGTCCTCATAACTGGTCTCTAAGTCTATACATGAAATGGTAGATGGAGAATACTAAATACAATAGAGTGTACAAATGGAAAATAAACGGATACCGCAAAACCCACCTATAAGCAAAAGGCTCACACGCCAACTGCAGTGGTATCCGTAGCAAAAAGATACAAGGAAGTAGCCCTGCCGCAACTACTCTGAGGGGCAAACTGCAAACACCGTGGCACAACGGGGGTGAGTTGCCAACTTGTGAATAGTAAATAACATATAAAGGTAATTGCAAGTATGCACGTACTGCGATACTCTAACATGTGCAATCTGATAACATCTATATGATGAACTGGGTATGCAATAATCATGCAAGGTACTCTATCAGGTACTACGACTACATGATGCAATGCATAACAATGAATTCTGAGCATGGGATAAAATATCATCTACGCGAATCATCATCGTGGAAAAAAAACTCGGTGTCTATCAGAAACACCCTAAAATCCCGATAACTCAGGCGCCGTCACTCTATCCGACCCTCAATCCTGTACATCTCATAAAAACGGGGTGCCCAACATTGGCACCCGAAAACATCATGAAACACTCGTGTCCAGCATCGACACGCAAATCCTCATATATCGGGCTCTGTCGGTCCGGATCGGCCCACGGGCTCCGTCTACGGAATCGGCCCTCGGCCCCGGCAGTACGGGTCATCCTGTATCCATCTCTCGACTCTGGTCAGTATCCTCTGGATAACCGCCAGGTCCAACCAATCACCGGTAGGTAGTAGTCTCTCTGCCAGGATCATCGTCTACAACACAACAATCCGTTCTCGCTCCGGGGTACCATACCGGGTCCACCATGTACCCGCAATCGGCCTCATCCAGCTCCTCGACTCAGGTTTCACATGTCACACGTCTCAGAACTGAGAAAACGCATGGTGGACGTATTGAAATATCATATCAAAAGTAACCGGGTTTTTAAAACAGTACATGCTTTCTTTTAAAATAACCACGGTTCTCAAATCCAGAAATCTCATGAAAACAGCATATCTCAATGCGTAAAATCATAAAGCATGATGTACACTGCATATGATAAAAAATGTAAGCATAGCCGAATATCATGCAACATGGAACAGTGATTAGACATATTAAGGGAAAACCCGTTCTTTTAAATGGATCTAGTTTGAAAATATCTCATGCGGTCCCCAATTCTCCAAAACCAAAGCCAGCATCTTCTATGTATGTGCAATAAGTATGTATGAAGATATGGATGCGCCAGTGGTATATACGCATGTATGAGTGTACACTATGTATGTGCACCAATATGAATGTACAAATGTATATGTGCGCAAGTATAAGTGTACAATGAGCAATGTGCACCAATATGGATATACAGATGTGTATGTGCGCAAGTATAAGTGTACAATGAGCAATGTACGCCAATATGGATATGCAGATGTGTATGTGCGCAAGTATAAGTGTACAATGAGCAATGTGCGCCAATATGGATATGCAGATGTGTATGTGCGCAAGTATAAGTGTACAATGAGCAATGTGCGCCAATATGGATATGCAGATGTGTATGTGCGCAAGTATAAGTGTACAATGAGCAATGTGCGCGAATATGGATATGCAGATGTGTATGTGCGCAAGTATAAGTGTACAATGAGCAATGTGCGCAAATATGGATATACAGATGTGTATGTTTGCAGATATGAATGTACACAAAGGAACAAAATCGTGTCTAATCATTAATGATGAGATAGTCTAAACAATGTATGTGTAACGTTTTAAAAATAATTAATTAAATAATTAAATGAATAAAATTGTTTAAGTGAATTTTATGATTTTCGGCAAAGTAAAATGTATTTTTCGTAAAACTAAACCGTGATTGTTTTTCATTATAATTTCAAAAATACCTATTTTAATTATGTAATTACTAGTAAATGGTGTTTATTTAGCCACTTATAAATTTTTAGTTTAATTAAATATTTTTCCTAAATTAATTATTTTAAATATTAACATAAGCTTTATTTTTAAACTAAATTAGTGTAAATTACAAATTTGAATGGTTTTAATTTGTAAAAGTGAGCCATGACATATTATAATTTAGTGAGTATCATGTAAAATTCATTTGCAAATTTTTCCAATTTTCTAGAGTTTTCTTGAGTTGCTATAGTAAAGAATTAAAAGAAAATTTAATAAAAGCATGGAAAGACATAATGATATGATATTTTGGTGGAACTTTCTACATGTTTCTTTACTTTTCTCATTCTCCACCCCCTCTTCCTAATTGTGGCCGACCTCAACACCCCCATGGCAGCCCCCCCATTTCCACTTCATTTTTTGTTCAAAATTCATCAAAAATTCAATAAAAAAATCCACAAAATCCTATTTATTTCCTACCCTTTATTCTCTACTCTTCTTTACATGGATTTTTGAGTGGGAAAGCATGCATTTTTGAGGCTCATTTTCATGTTTGGACTTGAGGTTGTGGAGATACCCCTCACGTGGACTGCGGGCGATGAAGAGGAGGATGGCGACACCGTCTTCGACAGATATGGACCAGGTGAGTAGATGTATATCTACGGGGGGAAGTCGGGTGGATGGCGTTTTAGCACCCCCGCAACGTAGAATAGGGATAGTACTTATTGACATTAGAAAACAAGATGTGACCCTAGATTCTTAATGAGTAGGACCCTAGTAATGACCCTAGGCTGGACTAGACTGATTTAGGAAGACATATCAGAAGATGAATACCTTGGAAGAGGTTCGTAGGTTTCAGGTAGAAACACACACACGCACACACTGAAACACGACAGGGTGTATACGTGCATGTGTATATATATAGGACGAGGTATAGGTATATATATATATATATACAACACGTATATGGGATACATTGATGTGATATGATATCCGAGGTATGATGAAACAGTGTAACTGGGCTTGATGCCGTGATTCTTGGCTATACAGTCGTATTAAGTGTTAGCGGATCATTAGAGAATGGGATAATGAACATGTATACATAAATTATAATGGGTGGTGATGATATTGAGGTACAT
Organism: Agapanthus africanus; assembly: GCA_030015575.1. Lineage (NCBI taxonomy): Eukaryota > Viridiplantae > Streptophyta > Magnoliopsida > Asparagales > Amaryllidaceae > Agapanthus > Agapanthus africanus. The sequence goes on along the minus strand of CM057340.1, from coordinate 113,679,536 downwards.
GGGACTCTAAAATAGTACCCGGATTGTAACTTGTGATTGATCACGATATGGGATATGTATGACTTGATTACGACATCATATAGGTGTGACCTGATGTCGATATCATAGAGGTGTGACTTGAGGACGATATGATATCAGTATGACTTAATCACAATATGATACATATGACATGATATTTCTGAGGATAAACTAATGACGCTTATTATGATGGCAATGATATATGATTGATGTATGCGATCACAGTTTAGCACCTTGATCATGAGTTGTGTTGATGATGACATTATACTAATGATGAGACACCTAGGAAATACTTGACCCGTACCCTGATATTGGGATGCCGTACGATGGATTTTACCGTACGAGGCATAGATATGATGATTGATCCGCACTCTTGATTCGAGGAAGCCATACTACGTACGTGATGCTATTGAGGCTGGATCGCCGACTATTAGAGATATTGATTCAGACCTAGGTAGACTCTTGTTTCTTAATGACTGGTTTCTTAGGTTTAGTTCCTTAGGAGGTTAGATGGACACTAGGTTAGGTTCGAGTCATATAGTGGTAGTGATAATTGTATATCAAATGAGTGGATAACACACATCCGTCTTTACTTTCACACTGTAATCATCATGTTGCATGTTCATACATATGTTGCTATAATCAGTATAAACTGTACCTGTTAGGACACCAGCACCATTACCGATGATGCGCATATTCCACGCACACTTATTTGCCGGCTCACACACATCATCATCGGTAATTGCTATGTCACGTACACTTTAGATTATATTATCTTTTATTGACAGAATCAGTTAACAACTAGATCGATATAATCTTGGGATTACTTTCAGATGTTAGTCTAGACATGACATTTATTACTTAGACATTCATGCATTCATATTTTCATGTTATCATGCAGTATCATGGGCATATGCCGACACTTATCATATACTTACTCATAATTTTAAGATTTGGATTTCTATGAGATTTCTGGATTTTTGGGGAAAACCGTAAGAATATATAAAAACTTCTCTCTCTCTCCTCTTCTCTTTTTAAAATAAGATGCGGTTTTCTCGTGATGTATGTGTCGTCCACCATGAGATTTCATGTTTTCTGTTGAATTTCGAGACCCGATTCGAGGAGTGGATGAACCGTCTCGGGTACATGGTGGGCCCGGTATGGTACTCCGGGGCAAGAAGATTGAGTTGTAGACGATGAACCTGGCAGGGGAAGGCTACCTACCGGTGATGTCTAACGCGGCGGATATCCGGAGGATACCGACCGTTGTCATGAGATTTGATGATATGGGCCGATCCGGACCGACGGAGCCCGAGGTATTGAGACTATGAGACTTGAGATTTACATGTTTGTGTCGATGCTTGACACGGATTTCCATGGATTTCATTGTTGAGATTTCAGATTCCTATACACATTTTACTATGATAACAGTTAAAGATTTCTTATACAGATATATCTGGATTTCAGGATTGATTATTTTATATTCATGGTGCATGCATATCTATTCATATGACATAGTATTATACGAGGCACTGACACGAGCACGGAGTATCTGCACTTACATGTAGTATTACCCTGCTATTACTAGATGATTGGGACTTAGTAGTGTATTATTATGACCTAAGATAGCGTCGTGCATTCGATTTCTTTTCATAGATGTCTTCTACTTACGAGCTGGCAACTCACCCCCGTTGTGCCAAATTTTATTACAGGTTCGATGTACAGGTTTCCCTGGCAGCTTGCTGGCATATCTTTTCTTCAGGGTGATTTGCACGGTAGGTTGGTTCACTTGTATCTGAACCACCATTGTATTTTTATTCTTTCATTTGTATCTAATAAGCTCCATCAACCATACTTGTATTACTTGATAAGTTTATTGGACCAGTCTTTTATTTCGACCTTAGAGTCGCGCATGTATTATTCTGATTTGGTGGATTTGTTTTCTTTTGAGTTTTGAGCCTCGCCCTTTGGCGTTGTATATTATTGTGTTTGTTGTGGTTGTTTCCGCTTGTTGGCGTTGAGCTAGCTCCCGTTTAGGGATGCTTTTTATTGTTTATGTATATTATACTTGTTGTACCCGTTTGGGGGCCAGTTTTTACAGAGGAGACTCTGCCGAAATTTTTGGGAAATTTGCTGATGCTTTTAAACTTGTTTTCTTTTCCTTCTTCTTCTTCTTTTATGGTTTAGATTTCTGGGCTTCGGCTTACTTAGGTTACGTGGCGCCTCTAGACGCTTCGTAATCTAAGCGCAGGTCACGTTCCGTACTTTCGGGTCGTGACAGTATGGTTCATAGCAATTCTATAGTGCGAGTGTCTAGTAACTACTATGTCCATAAGCAACAAGAGAGGGGTATGCAACAGTGGTACCTATATATATATACATGCGACTACAATACCCTATCAAGCTCTGACGCATAACGCCATACGGGCGATTTCCCTGTAGATGTTAAATCTACTCACCGTGATCTCGATCTACGCGTATCCGATCACCTGCTTTCCTTTCTTCGCGGCGTCCGACGTCCCCGCCCGCGAACCTAGAATTTACGCAAATAACGCACATAAGGCAAAATCCTGCCCGATACGCTGTGACACACAGCAACACACTGTGACACACAACAACACAAAACCCACTTACATAACGTACGAGTCGCGTAAGTCACAAAATACAAAATAAGGGTAAATGGTCCCAGATTCTTACCTGGAACACAACTAAGAAAATAAACATTACCAAACATAGACAACACACACAGACACCCCCCGCACAACACCAACCCCAAATTCCCTTAGGAGGCCGGCGAGCTCAGATTTGGGAGGGTCCTCGCCGGATTTTGGGTAGGGAGACAGGCTCTAAATCCTACACAATAATCTAAAAATCCTGCACATCATTCTGTATATCTGCAAAACAAGAATAAAATCATAGATATAGCAGATTTACCGTATCCTGTAATTTTGATTAGAAACGTTTTAAAAACACTAATTTGGTACATTAGGGTACATTTGAGTAATCAAGTGAAAATGCTTTGATTGAGTAACACCAACAACACATAATATAGTTAATCTAACCATAAAATCCCTAATTTAACAGAATTTCCACCTAAACCACCAAATCATCACAACACCCTCAAAACACTAAAATTAGCTAAACAATCCCAGATTTTGCCCACCGTAAAAACACAAAAACCAAACAATACCAAAAGACCCCAAACCACAGCAGACACCTACCCTAAAAGTTTCAACTCCCAGCTCACCCTAAAAACCGATCTCGCCAGAATTTCCTCTCTCTTCGCCGGCCAAAACCGCTCAGGTCCCTCTTTAGCTTTGGGTGTCTACTCAAGTCAGTTAGCACTACACTACTACATTGTTTGGGTTTATCAAGAAGTCTCGGGTTAACAGCAGGTCACAAGTATCAAAACACGACACCAAAATACGATGTTCGGACAAAAACTGAAACTTTAAGGTTCAAGAACAGAACTACAATGTAAAACTACACCATAACTAACTAATTATCAGTTAGAGTGTTATACCTAAACAAGTTGCTCCAAAAAACCAAGCTTTCCTAGCTCCATGGGTTAACTTGGGGTGTATGATCAATTTTTGTGAAAGAAGTGATGAACCTTGATGAGGTGAGGTGGGGATCTTGAAGAAATGGGTGAGGGTTTAGTGAAGAGGCTGAAGTGTTCAGTTTAGGGAGAGAGGTGAGCAAAATGAGAGAAGAAATGGATAGAAAAAGAATAGAGAGAGTGAGAGGGGGATTATGGGACAAAGCAAGGCACATTCTCTCTCCTCAATTAATGCCAAGCGTGCTTTGTCTCCGCTCTCTCTCTCTTCCTCCTTCTCTAAGTCAACCCCAAAAGGAAATTTAAAAGTTTTTTTTTTTTGAAATAAAACACTTAATTTAAATACCTAATTTATCTAAAGAAATGGTTAAGGCACCATGACTAATAAGTATGGTTCAACCCAAAATTAGCCCTAGGTTAACATGCACATGTATATGCAAGCCCAAATAAATTCTAATAAAATATTCATTAATTTTTATAAAATATTTGAAAACCGTTTTGGTAAACTTTTTACCAAAAACCATATTTTCGCTTAATTAACCACTAAACGCATTCTAAGATGTTACAAGATTGTTGAATATAGTGCCCTCAAAGTCAATTATTGGATCGCAGGCACGTGATTGCAATGATTGAGGGTGGACCTATACCGGTAGGACAGTCTCACTCGTGATGATAGTATGCTATCTGATTTATTTTTATCAAACGTGTACTGCTTTAGGTGACATGATATATCACTATTGCACGTTGATAGAGCCCATAGGATTCTTGCTTAACTACCAACAGTATGATGGCGATCATATACGTGAGAGTTGGGTAGTTTATAAGCACATCCTTAAAAGTGGTCCCTAGTCGTGGGAATTTCGAAACAGGGCATCGATAATCCGGAGTAGACTAGTGTATACAGTCGAGACCCCGACGAGGGGCGGTGGCCAGTCTCACAAGCCATTGGTGTCAGTTGGTTCACCTAAGAAGTATACAGGTGCTCATTAGGTTATAAGTATACTGGATAGGACTCGCCGGGAACATGCTAGCTGGTTTTTAAAACCTGTCGTCAGATAGCAATTCCCAGGTGACATGTGTACAGGTTAGTCTATCGACCTGAGATCATCATTTGTCTCGTGTGAGTTCCCAATGTGCTTTGATTATTACCCTACCACGGCTCAAAGGAGTCGTGCAAACAGGTTTTAGTTGGGTACAGTCCCGAGCCACATGGAGGCAGTGATCAGATCGGCAGGGGATTCGTCTCTCCCAATGTTGGGGGTGAGATCGCGCTGTGTTTAGGAAGTCTATGGCCATGGCAAGCGAGATTTACTGGTAGGTATTCCAGTAGTATCTCAGGGTGTTTTGGGCTACACTCCGACACGACTTATACCGCTATTAGGGGTCTGACGTTTAACAGCTCGCTAGGCCCGATATGCGATACTCATAGAAGAACGGACCGGACTGTACGGATATTGTCACACATAGGCTCAGTAGGGTTCCAGGATGAGTTCGCTCATCGGTTTCCCTTTCACTCAATACATGGGCAGCCGTTATGTACAGCTAGTACCACTGACGGCTTGTGGTTAAAACCACTGCCAGAGTATTGACAAGTCTTTAAAGTCCCCCACAGAAAGTTTCCCAGTTCGGGCGAAACGTTGTAGAGGCCGTATGATTTTATGGCAGGGTCCGAACATGACACGTGCATGGTTCTGATAGATAATACTAGTGGGCTTTGATTTAAGCCGGATCCTAGTATTATATCTTGTAAGGATATTTTTGTCTCATTGCATTTGTATTCGGTCGAAATACAAATGCGGGTATGTATGTACAGTTGCGGGGTCATCCTGTAATTTTGTTACGGGATCGCTTTTTGAAGTTGCCAGTTTGCATTCTTTTCTCCATGGCTGAATTCTAGTTCTTCTTTGCCAAGTGTCTGTGAGGAAGGGGTCCTTGCAAATTTTGAAATTAGTAAAGAAGGGGGTTTTCTGTGGCGTAGGGGCTCCAGCAGCCACTTGAACGTTCTAGGATGAGCATGACTTTATTTGTTGCATTATTGTTTTGCATTAATGGCTTTTGGATTGAAAAAGATATTTGGTTGAGATATTTTTTTCCTTGTGGTCACCTCTTCCTCTCTTTTGGTCACCTCCCCCCTCAATTTCCAGTAAGCTATTTATTTGTGGCCGGCCACACAAAATGTGTGCGTTTTGAGGATTTGAGATTCATTTTCATTGCAAAGAAAAATCCTCAAGCTCATTTCCAAAGCAAAATTCCATCACAACTCCTTTTGGCAACTTCGATTAACCCTCACCCAATCGCTTGGGTGACTCGAGACAAAGTATTCTACACTTACTCTACTTCAACCTTGGACACGTCGGCTAGCAAACTTCATATCTGAGTTACCTCGGTTCAGAGGCTGGAGCCCGTATAAAGATTCGATGATGTGGCGCAACCTTCGGCGAGGAGGAGACCGTAGATCGAGCGAGATCGGAGAGCGAGCTTCGTCGGTGCATCCGCAACATGCTAGGGGCAGAGCTTAAAGACCGAAGGACACGGATCGATCGGCATAATCTCTAAACCCTTTTTTTTATAGAATACTAGTTTACGGTTAATAGAACGATCCGGGTTTTAAGTTTTCGTTAGCGCCAGTTCGAAAAAGATTTTTGTTCCGCATTTGGCCTCGGAAAGACGGCCGGGGTGCTACCGTAGACTTACATGTTGTGGAGGCACTGATCCGTGTCCAAACAGTGGGGCAAGATCACCAAGTCGCCGCTCCCCCGCCTCGTGGCTAGGACCCCTACAGGGGGAGAGAAGGCTCCGTCCGTGTCGGAACTGCCGACCACCGCCTCGCTACTTCCTATGGCCGCGGATATCTCGAGCCAATTCGTTCTGAGACCCGCTGGGCGCCCCACAGTTCGACACCAAGGTCCGTCACCAGAGCACCTTGCCCCGAGATCCTCTGCGCGCCTGTCCCTCCCGAGGAGATGTCTTTCAGCTCGCATGTTACCAGGCATGACCGACACCCCCTCCCTCGATGGGGTCGTGCGGACGGAACTCGCCACGGCGGCTCGAGGGCTACCTCGCTCGGGGATCTAAGGAACCTCATTGAGAGGAACCGGAGCCGCGGCCAGACGCAGGCCTCCAACAGCAGAGTCCGGGGATCAGAATGCTCCGAGTCGTTGGGATACCACGACCGACTCGACGCCCTCGAGAAGAAGATCGAGGGTATGCACCGGGAAGGACACCGCTCGAGTGACAGGGCTAAGTATGCCGCCGACTCGCTCACCAAACCGTTCACCAAGGGGCTGCTCGCCGTCCACGTCTCCTCCCGCAACAAGCCCCTAAAGGTCTCCCTCTTCGACGGAAAATCTGACCCGAAGGACCACTTGGTTGCATTCACCGCGGGAATGAGCTTCCAAGACCACTCTGATGCCGCCCAGTGCCGAGCTTTCCTGGCCACTCTCATCCGCTCTAGGCGAGACTGGTTCCGAGGACTCGAGCCGCGCTCGATCTCAACCCTTGACGAGCTGGCCACACAATTCCTCGGCCACTTCGTCGGGAACAGGCGGCAGAAGCGCACAGTCGACCATCTTTTTACGATCAAGAGCAGGGACAAGGAGACGTTTAAACCATACGTCACCCTCTTATACAATGCCCTTCTCGAGGTCCCAGAGTATCGAGATGAGACGGTCATCACAGCTCTGAGGTCTGGTCTCAGGCACAAGGAGTGGTTACGCTCCTTTGCATTAGCTCAACCTAAGACCATGGCCGAGGTAAAGGCCTGGACCGAGCACGAGGTCTAGCTTGAATCCGAGGTGAATGCGAACCTCCCCCGGGCCGAGCAAACTGACCAAAAGAAGAGGGCAAGAGAGGAGAGAAGGGGACCTGAGCGGCAAAAACCTTACCTCCCAAAATTCTAAGAATACACCCCGCTCAACGTCTCCCAGGCGGTGCTACTAGAGGAGACCAAGGGCGAGGGGTTTTTCAAGCTTCCCCCAGTCCCACGAATGGCCTCAAAGCGAACCCGGGGCCCATACTGCGGCTTTCATAGGTTGCTGGGCCACTCAACGAAGAGCTGCAAACAACTCTGAGACTATATTGAAGAGCTCATCTGTTCGGGGCACCTCGCAGCGTACCTGAGGTACAAGCGGCAAGCTGACCGCGAGCAGGCGCAGCATTCCCCTCTAGCTGAGCTGACCATTGGCCAGATCATGGTAGTGTCAGAGGAGGATATGTCCGGTACCCACGAAGCTCGGTACCCTATGCCGGGCATAGATGCCAATTGACATCCGGGGGGCTCGAGCTGCATGAATAAGAACATCTACTAGCATGTATTTTCTTTTCAGAGTAATGTACATCTTTCTTGAGATCTTTTGTTTATATAATAAAGGGATCAATAGAGCATTGCAGAAAAGAAAAAGAGTTTTATTCGTTCAAGAGGTACTACAGGCTCCTCAGCCGTACATAAAAACAGGGAAAAAAACAAGATTACAATAGCGGGGGAACAGGGTGCAGAGAACACTGCTCGTGGTACTCTGACGATATTTCTGCTAGCCGAGCCCTCGCAGCATCCAGCCTCTGCCTTCGATCCCCCCCGCGAGCATCGGCATTGCTCCTCAATTGGTAGCACTCACGGACGAGCGCTTCCGAGCGGTCTAGCCGACCCGCAGAGATCAGGCCGAAGCGCCTCAGAGACCTTAGCTTGCCTATGGCCTCGTCGAACAGCATTTCGGATAAGGGGTTGTAAAGCTCCGGCGACGCCCTCCAGATGGAGTACATCAGCAGCTGAAGGAGGGAGGACCGCCGGGGGAGCAATCGGCCGAAGTGGTCCTCGATCCTTCCTATTACCAACTGCACTGTGTCCTCAGTGCAGTACGGGTCGTAGAGGTAGACATCCTCGAAGTTTATGATATCTTCGATGGTGAAAGGGAAGTTCTGCATTTTTGCGTTCCGGCTGTGAGGAAGGGAGTAAAACAATTACCCCATCAGTTTTATAGCCTCCAACGCCCTCCGGAGTTCAACGGTCGCCCACAACTATGCCCTTTGGGCATTCCGAACTGCTACCCTTTGAAATTAACTGATATCCTTTGGGCATTCCGAACTTCTTACAAGACTGATCTTGGCATGTCTCCTTATTGACTTGTGTACGGAAAGGCTTGCCACCTCCCTGTTGAGATCGAGCATTGCGTATTGTGGGTGATCAAAGGGCCGAAATTCAATCTTAACCATGCAGGCAGCTATCAGAAGCTGCAAATTAACGGATTGAACGAGCTCCGGGATGAAGCTTACGAAAATGCGATTGTTGTAAATAACTAAACGAAGGTGTTTCATGATAAACACCTTTTGCGCAAAACTTTCACTCCTGGACAGCAGGTACTTCTTTACGACATCAAACTCCATTTCCATCCCAATAAGCTCAGATCTCGCTGGACGGGACCTTTTCTTGTGCGGTGTGTATACCCGCACGGTGCGGTGGATTTGGAAAATCCAAGGGACGGTTCGGTTTTCAAAGTAAACAAACACAGATTGAAATCGTTCTTTAACGCAGAAATATCGGAGGAGCTTCAATTGCTGCAGGAGCCTGTTTATAATGGGTAATGTTCCTTCGTTTACCACCAAACTTCAGTTATCCAGCCTTAAATAATGGAAACACTGTTTCAAATAAGTTTGAGGTATGTATATACAGATCTTTTTGTAAATAGTTATCCTTATCTTGTGAATATTTATTTTCTTTTTTGGAAAATTTCTTGTCTGGTGAAATTCCTTTCTTAAAAAAAGCTCTCCAACATGTTTTTGTTGCCTCTATAATTTTGATTTTGATAGCATGACAGCGAGGACGCTGTACGATTTAAGTTTGGATGTGTGCTCTGTAAGCATCTCTATCTTTTGCACTCATTTGTGTATTTTGCATTTGCATACATATTCGAAAACTCATAAAAATCAGAAAAAATTCCAAAAACATAAAAACTTTTATCGCCAAGTTAGCTAGTGGGAGAACTTAGATTCGAAATTCCAACGTTTTAGTTTAATAAGATATGAATAACTAAATCCTATTTTTAGAGATAAAAACCTGAAAGGTAACCCTTCTTTGAATTTAATCTTAGCTAATATATGTCTTTTACATCATACTACACGTGTCGTGAGTTTTTTGAAAATTAGATGACAAGTATAATATGTGTGTACAAACTTTTAAAAATTGATAAATTTCAGGATCAAAAAGGTTTGTTTTGAAATAAGTAATATCAAGAATAGTTTATAAAGCGAAGTGAATATGAAAGGATGGTATTGATGTTTTAATAGGAATTAAGTCTGAAAAATAACCTATCTCAAACTTGATTGGAGTGATTGCACATCTTATCTACACAAACACGTCTTTTATCTTGAAAAGAATTGAACAGCTGCCTATATCTCCATTCACATTAAATTGTCATGATTTTCTCGCCAAAATAAGTCTTTTGTTTTAGGGCCTAGGTGACTTGGGCAATTAAGTCCGCTGGGGTTTCTCTAAACCTAATGACTTAAAACCAACTGGTTTGGGAACATTGGCCCAAAACTCACTAAGAAATATAGAAAGTTCACTTTAAAACAAAGTCAAGCAAATGTTCTCTCCGAATTAAAATTCCTCATGGTTCTTTGTGTAAGAATAATCTTAGCTAAAGACGAGTTTGTATAAAAAGATTTTTAATGGAAATATGAAGGTTTTATCCAATGATAAAGACTATTTCACGTCCACGAAGGTGTGTAAGAACGAAAATAAGTAAAAGGTGGAGTGAAGAATAAGACCTAGTTTTCTGTTAAAAACGATAGAAATCCTGAATATGAAACCTAACCGAAGAACGAAACTTAAGAAAAGCTTAACTCTTTACAAACTCGCCTGATCCTTTGAAATTTTATCCGGTCCGTACTTTATGACATAAACGACTCCAATAGAAGTTTTTGAAATGTAACGACGCTGTTTTGCACTGCACGTAAAGACGTATAGGATTTTAAATTAAATAAGAAGAGAGGTGTGAAAAATAAGGGTTTAATATTACTAATTTAGGATAATAGAATTTCTACCTTGATACTAAATCTTAGGGTTAGAATCGACTGTGATTTCGCAAAACTAGCTTGACGGGATTTTGTGGGTGAAATTCGTTGAAAACCCTCAGGTGACAACACTCCTCCTACTTGGGACACCTAGCGGTTTTAACGGCTTGTTGCACGGGCTCAGTGCAATCGCGTTCCCTGCGAAATAAGGTTACGCTTGGGGTATTTGTTCATCACGAAAAAATGTATTTTAATACCGCTCATTCGTTATCATTTTTGTAAATATCGGTGCTATTAACCCGTGTCTGGTCAATAAGTATATGATACAGGTATTCATGATAGAAACACTGGAAACACACTCAAAATGTACGGATACAACATTTGTGAGCCGATACGGAAACCGAAATAAAAAACCAGTCAAGACATAAAAGATTTTTGCAACAAATCAAAGTGCACAACATTTTTTAGCCAAATGGTCCAACATGATGTAAGTTTAATAAGTGAACTCATTCTTAGATGCATGAACCAGCCATGTCTTGGTGTGAACACTCCATCAAGTGGTGTAAGTTGGCATACAAGTGGACTAGCAAGTGGGCACAAGAGATGATTGTTTTTAAAAGCTTTGATGTGATTGTAATCTTTTTCCTCCAAAATCTCCAGATAACACCCACTTGATAATTTGAAGAAATTGCAAGTACAGAGAGATGATATTGAAGAATGAAGACTACACTGATAAGATGGAGCCCACCACTCAAACTATGGCCACAATTTTATTCAATATGGCCACAAAAAGCGGTCCAACCCCTCCATACTGGCTCATTTTTCTTCTGTGGGTCCCACCTTGTCATGTCAGCACAATTGTATACTCTATTTTTACACTTGGATTGGCTATAAATAGCAGATAAGATTTCAAGCCAACGGTCCATGTTTTAAACCACTTTGTTAGATATTTTTTTTCAATTTTCATTTGTAAATTTGATTTTTTGCCCTTTCTCTTAACCTTGTAGCTTCTTAGTTGAACTTACAAGCTTAAATTTTAGGTTCTTGAACTCAATTAGTTTGTATCTTCGTTCACAAATCAATACAAAGTTTGTTTGTTTTTGCACAATTTTCATGTTATACTTGCCTTCACTTTTAATTTAGTAAGATCTTTTTTTTTTTTTATCTTGCAATATCTTAAGTGAGCTTGCAAATTTAAAGTTTAGTATTTGATTTCATAGTGATATTTGGACTTCAAGGATAATTGAAGATTTCATTTTGCACACATTGGTTCTTAGTATTCCTTACCTCTTGCATTACTTTTCTTGCTATTTAATTATGTATTCTTTTCTTTCTTTTGTTTTATTTGTTTTTGTGAATATGTGTGAGTAGTTAAATCACTTGTTAAGGGTGGGAGGGGGTAGTTTGACTAAGATAAATGCTTTGATAAACTCCTTTAAAATCGATAATTTATAGATTGGACTCCGACCAAACGAATCACACTCCGCTCCGTTAGGCATCCTATCCTACCACGATAGCGGTGATTCCTAATTATGACCGGTTGCGATTGGTTTGCCGGAGGCAAGGGTTAAGTGACAAGAACGGATGGACAAGGGCCGAAAAGTACGGATTTAGTGGACAATCGCAAATTCTGCACTTAAGCGCCCTAATCCATGTTGTTGCCGATTACTTTAGCGTCAAATATCAAGTTAGATTCATAAGAAAATTGCAAACACTATCCTAGCTCAAACTATTCTAAACCTACCTCTAACAAGTATCTTCTTTTGAACATATTGTTTGCAACACTTAGTATAACAACCAAATCAAACTCTATGGACTTAACTCGTTAAAATAAGTTTAAAAACTTACCATCTCCCTGCAGACGACCCGTACTTATCTCAACTCACTACACGCGACACCGTTTTGATTGCGGTACTTTTTAACTTACTACGACATGATAACCCCACAATAAAAAAAACCCTCATATATGAGAGGGGATTTGATAAGTCATGCTACAACGGTCGCGTCTATCTAAACTTCCGTTACACGGTGTCATAAATCAACTTGGCATCTCCAGAGAGGTGGATGGGTATGTTCCAAATAGTATCTGCCCTCGTATTCAGGCTGGACACGCTCCCCACATCTCAGACCCGTCTCCGGCGGTAAACATATACATAAAACCATATATATGCATAGATGTGATTACAAAATACTTTGTTGACTTTTTTTAAATTTATATTTTTCCTAATTCTTTTTCATGACCATGAATACTTAACACTAGTTAAGAGAACAAAAATATCGTGTCATAATCTTATGATGTCACTCGGAATCCGTTTGCAATATCGTTTCATAATCTTATGATGTCACTTGGAATCCATTTTCTTATAAAACAACAAGAAATGAAATCTTATTTACTCTTTATGTTATACTTCATCTAACTCTATATTTCTCTAAAATGAATTTTGATATTGTTAAACTCTAGTTGTAGTGCACGGGGCAATGACCTACCCCACACATACACACTTTTAAATCAAGATACACTCACATGTTCGTAGATATATTACTAAGATTTAGCCTTGCACTAAAATACCCTTAAAATAGATTATTAGTTCCTTTTCCTTTGCATGTTTGTCACACCCCGCTTCCCAATATACGGGCAGAGGACGCGACTGGCCGCTACGTATTTACTCTGAAGTAAATACGCTAAGCGTATCTAAGCAATATAAAAGAAATGTACACAAGAGATAAATGTAATGAACAACAACTTTATTTATTAACATTATTTGTACAATGCATGGAAAAGTAAATACATCTGAATGAAAGCAATGCCTAAACAGTGGCATAACAGAAAAGGAAATACAGAATGTAAAAGAAAAAGTACAAGTGAAACTACAGCTTGGGATCTTTAGTATATTAGTCCAAGTCTTCGGCGCTGGGCTCGATCTCTAGAAGGTCCGAAACACCTGACGACATTCAAAGAAGAAGGAAGAGAATGTCGTCAGCGAACAAATCGCTCGGTAAGTCCCAAAGATAAGGGAGAAGTAGAATAGACAGAGAGTAAAAGAGAGAGTGTAGTTTTTAAAGTTGTATTTAGTGTTAACGCTGTTGTTTGTAACTTGGTACAGAAGGATGCCAGTATATAGGAGAGGAGTCTCTATATGCCAGAGACTAAAGGTAAATAGAATACAAGGCTCCGTTAGAATTCCCGGAACAACGGCAATTGTATTCAGGTTAGGTGTCTTAAATCTTGCAGTCCCGTGCCACTTCTAACACCTTCCGTACCAATCTACCCCGTAAACCCCGCGAAGTATTGTTTGTATTGTATTTCAACTTGTAATATCTTGTAATATAGATTGTATAATTGGATGACTTGCCGAAATCATGATATCAGTAAATGGATGTAACTGGAGAATCATGGATATAACTGGAGAATCATGTAAATGGAAATATATCCATGGTTCGGTTCGGTCAATATAGATTGAATAGTTTGCACAGATTGAATATATGGATTCATATGTTATATTGTAAATTGTACTTGAATCATATTCAAGTCAGATTGATTATATTGAGACTCAGTCTGAGTCAGACAATTAGAAAAGAAATTGAATGCTGAATTAAGTTTTGATGTTATCGGTAACCGCTGCACATGGGCGGCAGGATTTGTGTCTTTTTCAAAGACGATTACCGTGTTGATAACACCGTTATTAAGTTGTCTACCTTAGGCAAGCACCCACTTCTCCGGCTCCCTGAGGCTCAAGAGATTGGTCCCGCTTAAACCTATGTTTACTAGGGTCCTTAGGGTAATTTATAGAACTTGAGGGGTTTTATATAAAAATACTTTTGTATAATTTTCAAAATACACCCCAAGTATTTAATTATCGTCTTTAGGGTTTTCATAAATATAGATTTTATATATGTGACATGTCTAGTGAGTAAAACCCATTTTTCATAATATAGGGTATTTATCTGTAATATTGAACTTGTATGGAATTGCATGGTATTTTCATGTAAAATGATTCTTGTGATTTAGAAAAGTTGGAATATTTATATTATCACAAAAATAGAAATTTTGATGATACATACATACATACATACATACTACATAAATACATATATATATATATATATATATATATATATATAATAATTTTAATTTATTTATTTTTTCTAGAAATCTCATTTTCTAAAGATATTTGTATTTTTAAATCTTTCGAGACCGAATGCTCCTTGTGGAGATCTGCATCTCGCACTACTAAGCCCGATAATGTGCGATAATCCGCACCATCCCGAATGGGTTCCCCAAAATGGGTTGTAACGGCGCTTTGCAAATACTTGTTTAAAATACATAATCTTGTGAAAATGGTTTTTATAAGTTAAAGGTGGTTTTATGTAAAACGGTATTTCCCGAATCTATATTTCCCAAAAAGGTTTTGTGCTATGTTGCATATGAGTGTTGTGAGGAGGTAGGTCATTACCCCGTGATCTATTTAAAGGTATATCAAGATTAATGATGTTTTAAAGTCGAAACTAAACTACATGGTATTTTACTGAAAAAGTGAGATAAAAATTGAAATATACATTCTTTTGAAATGGAATGTGTTCCATATATTTTGTTAATAATTAATAGTCAAGATGTAAGAGTTTTGTATGGTTGTGTTAAGGAAAATTGAACTTTACAAAGAAAACCGAATCGGAAGTTGGATTTAACTCCGCTTCCGTCGGGTTTTAGTAAAAGAAGTTTTAAGAATAGATTAGTGAAGAGGGAGATTTAACTCCGCTTCCATTGGGTTTTAGTAAAAGAAGTTTTAAGAATAGATTAGTGAAGAGTGAGGTGGGACTTACAGGCTTTGAGGTTAGAGATGAGAAAGAGGAGAAAGTAGGAGTTGCCGGTGCGTCGTTTCGTTGCCGGGAACTCCTAGAGTCGTCGTCAGAATTTCGTCGGAGCTTCACCCTTCGCTAACTTCACTTGTACACAAAAATTCTAGAGAGTTTTCTTGAGAGTTTGGATAGAATTTATGAGTGAGGAGGGTGTGTTTAGGGGTGATATTTATAGGGTAAAACTAGGGTTAGCGTGGGTGAAAGGGTAAGAAGAAAATGTATTAAATTTTTGTATTAAAAATGGTTTAATGGGTTTTAAATCTCTCTGTTAATGTGCAGAGGAATTAAACTATTCAGGGGTTATAAAAAGACCAAGGGGCACAATTCACCAGAATACCAACTCGGATTTGGAACCGAGTTGGCCGGCCTCACCGGTCGATCCAGGCTCCCCGCCGGCCGATCCAGGCCGGGTCAGCCACTTCCTTGCCGCCACGTGTCCAGTGTCTCTTGGTGTAGCTCCTGGGTCAGTTTGTTTTATTTATGACTTTTGGTTTTACGGGTTTAGCACGTGTAGACTCTTGGAATTCTAAAAATATTAAAAGAAATCAATATAAAAAATAATATGGGTGATGGGATTTGAACTCTGGTGCTTTGGTTCAGCAGTGCAAGGTCTTACTAATGAGCTACAAGCTCCTCTTGCTATTAAAAAGCAAAACAAATTTATAACTTGTGCTCAGGCAAAATTACCCCTTTCTGTATTTTTTGAAAAATTTGTACAGAAAGTTGTACAGAAAGTTTAGGGTTGTTACAATGTTTGCCTCCACAACTCTTTTTAAGAGAATCTTGTTGCTGATGGTGCTGGTTATAGTATATCTTGGGTTTTTTGGAGTGAGATGCAGAGCTCTTTACGGAACGCGGTCTCGAAAGGAAATAAAACGAAAATAAAACAATTTCAACAATATTAAAATAATGAATTAATTATCATACATATAACTTAAATAAAACAAAGTTGCAAATTAGATTTTTAACAAAATACCCTAAGTTTAAAAGGTTAAGTTTCTATTAAAATACCTTAAGTTTTCAAAAGATAGATTTTTTCACTAAAATATCTTAAACTTCTACAAATTAGGATTTGTCACTAAAATATCATAAAATCTAAAGTATATTTTTATTAAAAACTCTTGACATTTTAATTAACACATTCTTACCAAAACACTATCGAGGTTCTAAAATAAAGCGTTTTACATAAAAAAAAAAAACTCGAGCTTTTAATAGACCATTTTACATAAATGCCTTAAAATTGTCAAATGATATATTTTCACATAAACAGCAAAATCTATAAAACTAGTAGCTAACAAGTATGTAGGTAGTAAATGAGTTTAAGTGACCTATTCTCTCTTAAGCCTCGGGGAGCCGGAAATAATTAGTGTTATCACTTGTCTATCTCCCTATATGTATATAGATCATATCTTTACGAAAATAAAATTACATGAGTATTAAATCATACATAACCAACACATGATATCCTACATGATTTAACACGGATACTTGAACTTGACATGAATACTTGAACCCAATATGTACACCTGAACTGACTTGATTCGAAGCATGAATACAACTTGACACGAATACTTGAATATTACATAAACTTGATACGAATACATGCAATTGCCACGAACTCAACTTGTACTCTCTCATTTGTATTCATAGATTCGGGTAAAATTGTAACTTTAATTATATTCTAATATACGTGGGTGTTGGGGCAGTTTGAGTTGTGAGTCCAACAGAATCTCAAGAGTCACATGCTAAATATCATGAATACTAACATCATGAATACTAACGTCATGAATACTAACACTATCATGAGAGCCCGTGGTTTCTTATCCCTGGATTACAACCTGTTGGATTCGAAAACACTCTTGAAACTTGGTTGATACTCATATCTTAAATTTACGTTAGTTAGATTACCTTGTAGAGATCTTTTAGGATACATTGACATTCACTTCATATTCACCACTTCACACTTATTACATGCTCACGTTGACTAATATATGCTATACTATATTGCCATACTCACATATCATTTAGACTGCCATGTACATTACCATATCATATTTATTCATATCTTCTATTTTCTATTCCTACCATACTACATATCACCTTACACCTTAATCATATAATTCACACCTATCTTGGGAACTTACCGAGCGCAAGTTCACTAACGGGCATTCCATCAACTCTTTGTTTTCTTAGAATGTTCTTCAAGTGATCTAGGGACTGAGGAGATCGAACCGAGTCAGGAGGATTATTCTCAGCTTGCTGTTAGTGTATATGCCTTAGGGGCCATTATTGTATCATGCTAGCTTGTATATTACATAATGGAAGCTTGGGATATTCACGGTTATATTAACAGTCTTGCTAAACATGGTAGTATCTTACTTGGTTTATATCTATCTTAATATGTGTATACGTATTGATAGAGCCATTAGGATCTTGCTTGACTACCAGCGTTGTGATGGCAGTCACACTAGTGGGGGCTGGGTAGTCTACAAGCACATCCTTTTTCAGGTCCCTAGTCGTAGGATTATCGAGACAGGGCATCGATACTCCGGAGTAGACTAGTGTGTACGCTTCTCATCCCAGTTGGGGAGATGGTCTGTCCCACATCCATCAGTACGTTGTACTGGAGATAGTATACAGGTGCTCGTTGGGTTACGGGTACACCGGACAGGACTCGCAGGGAACTGTTGGTTGGTATTATACCCGTCGTCAGTTAACAGTTCCCAGGTGACATGAGTACAGCATAGTCCGCAGACTTGACACTGCTGCTTCGCCTTGAGTGTGTTCCCACTGTTCTTAGATTGCTACCCTACCATGGCTCAAAGGAGTCGTGCAAACAGGTAGCAGTTGGGTGCAGTCCCGAAGCACTTGGAGGCAGTGGCGATTAGACAGGATTCGTCTCTCCCGGTATTGGGAGTTGATATCACGCTGTGTCTGGATAGCCATTATGCAAAGTCCCTGGCTAGGGCAAGCGAAATTTACTGGTAGGTTTTCTAGTAGTTTCTTAAGGTGTAATAGGCTTCGCTCCGACACGACTTATACCGCTTTTAAGGGACTGACGTTTGCCGCCCCTAGGCCCGATATGCGATAGTCCTAGACGAACAGACCGGACTATACGGAGATTGTCACATCATGCTCAGTAGGAGTTCGGATGGGTTTCCTCATCGGCCTTCTTATCGACATCTACCTAGGGACCGTTACGTACAGCTAGTGCCACTTGCGGTCTGTGGTTAAACCCACTGCCAGCGTAGTAGTCGAGTCTTTAGAGTCCCACACAGAGAGTTTTCCTGCTTCGGGCGAAACGATATAGAGGTCGTATGGTTTTACGACAGGGTTCGGACGCATACGTGTTTTTACGCACGTGCGATGTTCGGACAGTTTTTACTAGCGGGCTTTGGTTTAAGCCAGATTCTAGTATCGGATTATTGGATTTATACAGTCTCAGTATTTCCATGTTTTCACGGATAGGAGGGGCATTCTCGTAAATTCTAGAGAAGCTTCTAGAAGGTTGATGACATGAAGACTAAGGTGGCATTTTCATTAAATGATTTAATGACTCATGGTGTGATTCATACAAAGGAGTTAATGATGCATTTAATGATTAATAACTCATGAGATGAATCACACAAAGTGAATAAATGAAGCATGGTTGATATTATCATTTGATTATTCATTTAATAATTATTATGCTTCATATATTCTAAATGAGATATTATTTTATTTCATTCTCATTCTCACCTTCTCTTTCCTCAAGCTCTCTCTCTTCAAACCCTAACCCTAACCTCTCATGTGTTGAGATCAAGGGTTAGCAACACTAATTGATCCCTAATCCCACTCTATATCTCCTAAGTTGCTTTGATTAGCACTTTTAGTAACCTAGTTAGCTCAAGTTAGAGGTCAAGCTTGGAGTAGTAGCTCTCGGGTAGATCTTCTATCACAAAGAGGAGGCCGACGAGAAGTATTAGTTATGTATATGCCCTAGAGGCCATTATTGTACATATGATGTATATTATGATGGATGCTTGGATATATACAGAGAGGACTTTCTTGCTCGTCATGATAGTATGCTATTTGGTTTCACTTTATCTTAACATGTTGACTTGTATTGGTTTACTGTCTTACTCTCACATGTTGATAAAGCCCTTAGGATCTGTACTCGACTACTGGGACTATGATGAGATCATACTAGTGGGGCTATAGTAGTCGATGAGTACATCCTATAACTGTTCCTAGTCGAGGGTATATCGAGATAGGGCATCGATACACCAGAGTAGACTAGCGTATACGCATCTTGACCCATATGATGGACGATGGATGATCCCATATCCATCGGTGTTTGACATCAGAGATGGTGTACGGGTGCTCAGTGGAGAATGGGTACACTGGACGGACTCGCCGAGAACTCCCAGATGGTGATATACCACACGTCAGATGGCAGTTCTCCGGTGACACTGGTACATGGTAGTCTGTAGACCTGAGATCGTCATAGAGTCTTGTGTGATTCCCACTGTGCTTTGATTTCCACCTTACCACGTCCAAAAGGGCGTGCAAAATGGTGGCTTTTGGGTACAGTCCCGAATCACATGGAGGCAATGAGCGATAGGAAGGGATTCGTTTCTCCCGGTATAGGGAGTTGATGTTGCGCTGTGTTCGATTGGCTATAACTGGAAGTCCCTGGCCAGGGCTGATATAGAGATTTACTGGTAAGTGTTACCAGTAGTTTCTCGACCTGTTATAAGCCTCACATCGACACGACTTATCGGTTACTGGGGTCTGACGTATACCACCCCTAGACTTGATATGCGACATATTAGACGAACAGACCGGACTGTACGGGAGTGTTACTGATTGGATTCACAGGAGAACGGACAGGCTAGCTTGTTGATCTTCTGATCGCTCAATACCTGGGTGGCTGTTACGTTTAGCTGACCTCTTGCAGTTTGTGGGTGTTTGATATGATCATCACCTGCTACCGGCGTATTGACGATTCTTTAGAGTCCTACACAGAGGTTTCTTGGCTCAGGCAAAACGGAGTAGAGACACATATGTGATATGTGCAGGACCGAGGATAATGCGATAAGAGATACCGTATTATATTCTCGCGATATTTAGATATGAACCGGGACATCGAATCAAGTGTTATTCGATGAATCGGTACATGATATATTAGTCGGTTATATTCGATATAGCCGGATCGTCGGATCAAGTGTTGATTCGATGATTTAATGTATAATGATATATATGATATATTGTATTACATTATCTAATATTGGCTCGCTTTATTATTTCATTTTCTCACCGGATTAATACATTGATATATATGCGATATATGTTAATTGTATTATTTTCTTTCGTTGCAAATATATAATATATATGTGATATATATTATTGTGACATGATATGATTTATTATGAAACATGTTTAAGGATGATAAAAAAGGATTAGGGTTTGATTAGGGCTAGCTCCTTCTTGTTCATTCTAGAAGGATTCTCTTTTGTCTTGGTTAAGATATTATGGTTGATCCTTATCCTTAACCTAACCAAACCCTAACTTTAGTTTATTCTCTACAAAGTTTTAGCCTCTCATCCTTGACCATGGTTCCATAATCAATCATATACTCTAATCTACTATTCATCACAAAAGGAATTATCTCATTATTCTTTTGATTCCTCATCTTCTTCTCACTTAAGTTTGAGAGAGAGTTCACTTGAGTTTTCTTTTGTGATGAGTTATTGTGAGAAAATGATATAAAAAGAAAGCATAAATACTACTCCATCATCCTCATCTAATCTAGCCCATTATATTAGGGAGTTCACCTCATTAGAGTGAGAGAAAGCTTGAGCTATTGCAACTTCGACGTAGATCATCGGAGAAAAGGAATACGACAAGCTATCATGGATCGTTCGAGTCGTGGAGACTCTCTTGAGTCCGGAAGATCATGGATCGCGGCGAAGGGACTTCTACTCGGAGCTTGTGAAGCGAAGGAGCGGACTACAAAGGTTGTAATCCCTCACACTTAGGTTTAAAGATGTTATCTTGCATGTTAAACCCTAATAATCTAGCAAAGATCCCAGCTTTGGGTTGTTCGGCACATCTAAAATTTTATTCGGACATGTTTGATGCTTTATGAACCTTCACAAGAGTGCCTAGGAACCCTACAGTGGTATCAGAGCCTAGCTAGAGCATTAGGCGACGTGTTTACGAAGTTAAAACTCCGATCGAACCCGAACCGACGAAAATGAACCCCTCTCTGGATATTTTTCAAAAATGCGATTTTTTCTGAATTAAAAATACCTGAAAAATACCTCAGACAAAAATAAGAATAACAGTGAAATACGTGCCATTGATCCGTACAAACAACCGCAGAATCGTGGCCGTACCCTGATTGGGCCGTGATTCCGCGGCAGTACTGCTTGATGGGACAATTTTAATTTCACAGTAATTTTTGTTTTTGATTCTTATACAGTTTCTGGTATTTTTATTTTGGCTCAAGGGTTGAGAGTTCTGGGGTTTATTTTGTAATCGTAGATTCGATCGGAAAATTTATTCGTTATTATTTCCGGATATTTAGAATCTGCTAAAATGTTCGAACGGATATCATTAACTCAATTTTTCCCGACACGAAAATTTTCAAGTGTTGAATCTTTTCTCGAGTTTAAATCTTTCGCAAATGCGTGCAAGTTTTGTGGTGGACCCTCTAGAAGACAACAAACCTTAACTCGATTATGTGACCGTCTTGAACTGCCTTTTTAACCTTCGGGTTTGGGGCAGTACGGCATGCCACATGTGAGGCGTTGGCTTGACCCTTCTACGGCTGGACCGCTACTACTGTGACACATTCCGGATTATTTGAACTCCGCTCAAGTGTTGAGCAATTTAGGAAATTTTGGGTATTTGATTATCTGTTCGAAAAGTTTAATACTGTCTATTTATCTGGAATGTGATACAATATGTGGAATTCATTGAGTTAGGCATGAAATGCGAAGTATGTGATATTTCGGATTTACGATGTCTAAAGTGATTGTGGATTCCAAATATTGTAGTTTTACAATTTCTTTTTTGTGACCATAAGTGTAGTATGTAGTTGTATTGCCGATTGTCGTTGCTATACATGGACGACGATCGGTGTATGCATACTTACTTACGTTGATGATATGAGATATTATGTGTTGCTGAGATATGATGTGCAGGAGTGTCGCGATTGAATAGCCGGGGGTTTTATGTGAGATGAGAGTTTTATATTTTCATTCATGTAAATTCAAATGTAATGTAATATTCTTTTATTTGGGACACTTCCGGGTTGAGGTTGATGCCACCAGTGTTGTATATTATTTACTTTTCAGCATTATGATGGACCCAAGGAGGGGAGCACAGGTGACCGGGTTCTGGGGTTCAGTGGGAGGCCATCTCGAGGAGTCGAGACCGGGTCTCCTAAACTCCAGAATTGGTAGGGTCGCTTGCCGCTCTCGTAGGGGTCCAGGGTGTGGGGTTGGCTATTCATCACGACTGTGGAATCCGTATTTTCTATTGTTGGCTAAATACTAAATATGGGTGTCCTAGTATATCCCACATTATATCTATGTTTCAGCTGCGATATCTGTGATGTGATCATTTGATATGTTGTGATGGATACAGTATATAGTATATATGATATATTATATAGACGTTACTTATGTTTTACACCCGCACTAGCCCTGCCCTGCTCTGTCGTTAGTTACCTAAGCTAACGGTGCACCAGGGGACATCGAGGCGAATGCGAATGGCATAAGTGTACGTCGTATTTATCTGGGATGCTTAGGAAGCATAAGCTGATGGGATTTTTTATTAATGAGATTAATAAAAAGAAAAGAAACCTAAAAGATATTGTAGAATCAAAACTTTATAAAAATGGTAGCTACAATTTTGCTTTGCATAGTGGTATATATGATATACCCTGCACCTTATTCGATGAGGAAAGAGCCGAGATCTCTTCACCGGGAGTGACCACTTTAGCGAAACTGGCAGATACTACAAAACTCGGTTTGTCTTTTGATTGCTTTTAGAGTTTTGCTTTGCACAGTGATATATACGATATGTCCTGCACCTTATTCGATGAGGAAAGAGCCGAGAGCCCTTCACCGGGAGTGACCTCTTTAGCAAAACCAATGAAAGCCTCAAAAACACTCCATTTCAAAATTTCACATGATTCTACGACGATATCAAGTTCATTACGCTCATGGTTTTCTGAAAAACCTGCGTAGCCCTCCGTCATTTCAGATAAGTACTACTTAGTATTCGTGTTGCGGTAGTTTGGTCTCTGTCAAGGCGTAGTGTACGGTAGATAACTAGTGCTTATCTGCTAGCATATGATGCGATTGGATTATGGTATTCGTACGGCGTAGTTTGGCCTCCGTCAAGGGTCGTACGGGTGGGTTTAATTCAATCAAGAAATGACGGGTTGAACTTGACTAGCGCCCTATGGGTAGTTTGGCCTCCGTCAAGGTCATGGGACGCTAGGGGTAAAAGCATTATCGGGAATTTCAAGTGTTGAAATTTGCAATGAGATTGCATACCTTCTATGAGTTGGATCTCGATACCCACTGCGAGTAAGAGTTACTCCTGGGAGAGTTTTACACAGGACAATTATTCGATCAAGTAGCTGTCTAGAAAAGTGTTAACGGAGTTACGTCTCTGGGAAAACAAGGTTTACTTTAATTAGGTCCGTGCGAAAGCATGGGGAACCTCCTTCAAGTACCGACACTGATCTGGCTGAAAGATTGACGAAATTATAGGGTGTAATTAATCCCGGCTAATCTTACCTTTTAGGGTTTGAAGGTAGATTTGATAAAAACAGTGGGAGACATCCTGATTAGATAAGATAATAACCAATCTAATCTTGCAAGAGCATACGCTAAAGTGTTTTCTTCTCTCTCTCTCCAGGTAGCGACCATGTCAGGCCATAATCAAGATAATAATATGGATGTATTGACTGAACCCGCTTATTATACTGAGCAGGGGAACGTTGGACCCATTTTTTCTTATAAGAGTTATAAGAATGAACAGGAAATAGGAGAATATCTGAATTCTCACGCCGCCCAAAAGAATATGCATGTTGATGCATCTTTTTCAGGTGTGTTAGTTATTGAGAACTGTTTCTCAGTTTACCCTACGTCCTGGGTATTAGATACCGGATCAGGATCCCACATATGTAAATTGTTACATGGGCTACGAAAAGGTAGAGAATGTAGGGTTCCAAGGCACCCTAATGAGGTCTCACAAGGCATCAACCATGCCGATTTCAAATTTAAACGGTGCCGAGAAACCCTAGAACGGATCGTTGGCTAGATTTCTAGGCGAAACAAAACTAGTTAACAACTTAACTAAAGTTTAAACGGAAATACAACCTTTGTAGATCCGGTGCTCTACCTCCATAGCTCCGCAATGAAGTCCTCTCGCTGTCCAAAATAAATCCCGGGCTCTAGCGTCGGTTTCATCGGAGAATAGGCGAGCTAGGTCGTCGATGTCCATGCCGAAGATGATCTACGTCGAAGCATCGCAAGATCAAGCTCTCACTTCACCAAGTCATGAAACTTGTGAAGAAAACACACTCTACTACTTGGCAAGAGGTAGAGGATGAAGAAATAGGAAGTGGGTTCACTTTAGAATTGGATTTCTCACTCATTTTCACATTCCACCATTGTTGGTAGAAAGCTTTCTTCAAGGTTGAAGATGAAGAAGAAGAAGATAATATTATGATAGAATAAAAGAATTTTTTTTTTGAAAAGATAATTGCATTCATTCTTATCATAATAGTTACCATGGTTAAGTGTAGAGAATGAACCAAGGTTAAATAGAGTGGTTAGGGTTAAGCATGAGACAAAATGGTCACTTTGGTCAAAGCTTCATGAAGCTTCAACTAAACTACAAATAAAGCCACCATTCTTTCTCTTTATGCTTATTTATTTCAAAATGAATAAATGAAATAAATAAATGAGAAAAGGAAATGAAACCCTAACCACTTAAGTAACCATGGTTTAATTCTTTACACAAACCCAAACTAGCATGCATCATCAAACATGATACAATCTTGTGTACAAAAGTATATCACATATACAATGTGCACAAACCAAGTGAGAAAATCCTTTTAAAGTGAACCAATACTAGTTAACGCAAAGTAATATATCAAATATATAATTATGCATTAAATCATTAAATCAACACTTGATTTAACGATCCGGTCATATCGCATATAACCGACTAGTATACAATGTATCGGCTTATCGAATCAACCCTCGATTCGATAACTAGGTTATATCGCATATAACCATTCGACACATTCATCGCGAGAATGAAATACGGTATCACATACACGCATTATTCTCGGTCCCGCACATATCTCATATGCGCTCCTATTTCGTTTTGCTTGAGCCAGGAAACCTCTGTGTAGGACTCTAAAGACTCGTCAATACGCCGGCAGCAGGTGATGATCATATCAAACACCCACAAGCCGCAAGCGGTCTGCTAAACGTAACGGCCACCCGGGTATTGAGCGATCTGAAGATCGACGAGCAAGCCCGCTCACACTCCAGTGAATCCAACCAGTAACACTACCGTACAGTCCGGTCTGATCGTCTGATATGTCGCATATCTCGCCTAGGGGTGGTAAACGTCAGACCCCAATAGCTCGATAAGTCGTGTCGATATGAGGTCTATAACAATTCGAGAAACTACTGGTAACACTTACCAGTAAATCTCAACAACCCTGGCCAGGGATTTCCTGTTATAGCCAATCGAACACAGCGCAACATCAACCCCCTATACCGGGAGAGACGAATCCCCTCCTATCGCTCATTGTCTCCATGTGACTCGGGACTGTACCCAAAAACCACCGTTTTGCACGCCCTCTTGGACGTGGTAAGATGGAAATTAAAGCACAGTGCGAATCACACAAGACTCTATGACGATCTCGGGTCAACAGACTACTCTGTACCAGTGTCACCAGAGAACTGCCATCTGACGTGAGGTATAATACCATCTGGGAGTTCTCGGCGAGTCCGTCCAGTGTACCCAGTCTCCACTGAGCACCCGTATATCATCTCTGATGTCAAACACCAATGGATATGGGATCATCCATCGCCCATCTGTATGGGTCGAGAAGGTACACGCTAGTCTACTCTGGTATATCGATGCCCCGTCTCGATACACCCACGACTAGGGACTTTGAAGGATGTACTTATGGACTACCATGTCCCCACTAGTATGATCCGCATCATAGTCCAGGTAGTCAAGTACAGATCCTAAGGGCTTTACCAACATGTAACAGAGAGACAATCAGTATACACGTTAAGGTAAAGAGTAACCAGATAGCATACTATCATGTCGAGCGAGAAAGTCCTCCCTATATATGTCCCAGCATCCACTACAATATACATCCTATGTATAGTAATGGCCTCTAGGGCATACATATAACTAACAATCTCCCACTTGTACTAGGGCCATCTGTAGCAGTGGTTGTAGTATCTCATACTCAACCATCCCATAAAAGTCTCTCTCTGGGAATAGGCCTTCGTGAGTGGATCCGCCGTGCTGTCCTCTGAGTCTACTCTCCTAATCTCGATCCCTTAGAGATCAACCATCTCCATGATCAGGTGATACTGCCTTAGAATATGTCTGGATCACTGATGGGACCTGCGTTCCTTGGCATAAGCCACAACTCCATTGTCACACAATGGGAGGAACATAGTTCATCTCATGAACCAATATATACCCAAACAGCCTCTTTGGTAGCATCTTAAGTAGCGATGTATCCAGCCTTTATCGTCTAGTATGTCACGGTATCTAGCTTGGAATTCTTCCAACATACCGTCCCTTTGCTTAGGGTAAAGACAATGCCTGTGACTGACATTCAGTCGTCTTTATCACCCTGGAACCCTTCCAGTGATTCTCCCCAGGATCGATTGATACCACCTCACTACAACTAGTGAGAATCCTAACATCCAATTAAATCTATCTCATAGATCCAAAACTCAGGATTTAGGAGGTATCATTTTGATCCTATATGGAGAATCATAGTGATAAGCGGAGATTGATCGAGCGTAGCATAGGAAACTCCTTCCCTATCAAGAGTATGTCATCCACGTACTCTACGAGGATCGTCACCATAATCCCTACTACCCTTTTTGTTTATACAAGGTTCATCTACCATTTTGATGATGTCAACTTCTTTGACTAATCCATCAAAACAGATGTTCCAACTCCGCGATGCCTGCTTTATCCTATAAAACATCTTGCACACGTTTCCGCTGCTCCCACTGTCTACGAGGCCCTATGGCTGTGTACTTATAGACGCACTCTTCTAAAACATCATTTAGAAAAGCAGTCATGGCACCCAACCGCCAGATATCGTTGTTATGGTATGTAGCCGTGGCAAGTAGGATCTGGATGGACTTAAGCATAGCTACTTAGAAAAGGTTTCATCATCATCCACACCTGGTCAATGATGTAGACCTTTAACAAGTCTAGCTTTGAAAGTCTCAACTCTTCCATGTACACCAAGTAATCTTCTCAAGATATACTTGCTCCTGATGGGGATTTAACCCTTCAGATATAGCAACCAAAGTCCATACTTTGTTGGTGTATATGGATTCCATCTCAGATCACTAAGCATCCAGCCATTCTTACAGAGTCTTACTCCTGATGGCCAGCTCGAAACTAGTTGGGTCATCATCTCATGATGTAATCCTCGCTCCCACTGTCATAGAGAAACCGAAGTATCTCTCAGGTGGGTGAGGAACCCTACTAGATCGGCGGAGAGGCTGAGGTTCATTGGAATCTACTGAATCCTTTGGCTCTATCAAATCATCTACTGTAGTTTGTATAGCTGGAACCTTTCCAGTTCTACATAACAGACTTTGCCTCGAGCTTGTCCAGATTTTGCTTTTAGACATAGGCCGGACAACCCCAAATCTTAACTGGCTTAAGACATGGGCTCTTCCCATACCATATCACATATGAAGTGGTAGGCAACTGATTTGATTCGAACCTAATTCAATAGGTATGCAGCTTCTCAAGTGCATAACTCCCAAAAGGAAAAAGGTAACTCAGTAGTACTCATCATAGAGCACACCTTATCATATAGGGTGTGATTGCTCCGTCCCGATACACCAACGTGCTATGGTGTATTCGGAGGAGTAATGCTGAGAGAGAATCTCATTCTCCTTTAGAATAATTCAGGATTTCCGTGCTCAAGTATTCTCCTCCTTGATCTCATCACAAGACATAATACTTATACTTTATTGGTTCTCTACTTTTAACTTATATTCTGTGAATATCTCAAAAGGTTCGGACTTGTGTTTCAACAGGAACATATGTCTGAATCTCGAGAGATTATCAGAGAATGTAATGAAGTACAAAGAACCGGTCTTGGCATGTGTAGACGGGGACCTACATACATCAACATGTATCATCCCAAGAGTTCACTAACTCTTTCTCTGTTTCCAGTAAACGGAGCTATGGTCATCTTATCTTTGTGACATGACTGGCGAGTTTCGCAAGATGTAAGTTCAAACTAATTTAAATATGCATCTTTATGTAACTCTAGCCAGTCGGGTCGCATTGATCTGACCTAGTCTACAATACCTCAAGAAGGATTCGTTCATTTCTGAACTCTTCCTCTTGTGTGTGTTCCATATACTAAGAACTGTAGTTTGATTTAGAACATCAATGCTTTTTGATAACGTGCCTGAACCGATCAACTTTTGATATAGGAAATGTTCAAAACATTATCCATCAATACAAAATTATATCATTTCTTTTCTAACAAAGAGAGTGATATGATTTGGTATATCAGGTTCGGTATCTAATAACATTCGTTCAGAATCAATGTATTTGTAATACAGGGTGACAGTGACCGACAGATTTGGCTGCAACCCTTGCCCCGTTTTCTGCCTCATGAAACTTATCACCCGTTCTCAGTTCTCTACATTTCTGTAGCCTTATGTAACAGATTACATATTTGGGATCCTGATCTGGTATCACATACCCAGGACGTAGAGGATACAGAGAAACAGTTCTTTGTAATGAACACACCCGAAGATGATGCATCAACATGCACTCTCTTCGTTTGGGCGGCACGGGAAATCTGGTATTCCCCAATTTCCTGCTCTGTCTTATAACAATTATAAGTTGGAGCGGGACCAACGTTCCCCAGCTCAGTCTAACAAGCGGGTTCGGTCAATTATCCGTATTATTATCTTGATTAAGACGTGATATGGTCGCTACCTGGAGAGAGAGAGAAGAAAACGCTCAGCGTGCGCTCTTGCAAGAATAGATTGGTTATTATTTTATCTAATCAGGATGGCTCCCACTGCTTTTTATCAAATCTTCCTTCAAACCCTAAAAAGAAAGACTAGCCGGGATTAATTACACACTACAAGTTCGCCAATCTTTCAGCCAGGCCAGTATCGGTACTTTGAGGGAGATCCCCCGTGCTTTCGCACGAACCTAATTAATGTAAATCTCGTTTTCCCAGAGGCGTAACCTCGTTAACACCTTTCTAGACACCTACTTGATCGGCTAATTGTAATGTATAAAACTCTCCCAGGAGTAACTCTTACTCGCAGCGGGTATCGGGATCCAACTATCTCATAGAAGGTATGCAATCTCATTGCAAATTTCAACACTTGAAATTCCCGATAATATTTTGCCCCTAACGTGCTATGACCTTGACGAAAGCCAACAAACCATAGCCCGCTAGTCAAGTTCAACCCGTACATTTCTTGATCGAATTAAACCCACCCGCACGACCCTTGACGAAAGCCAACAAAGCCGCACGACTACCCTAATCCAATCGCATCGTATGCTGGCAGATAAGCAGCATATAGCTACCGCACACTGCACCTTGACGAAAGCCAACAAATGCAGCACGAATACTATATACTACTTATCTGAAATGACGGAGGGCTACGACAGGTTTTTCTGAAAACCTATTGCGTAATGAACTTGATATCGTTGTAGAATCAAATGATTTTGAAATGGAGTGCTTTTGAGGCTTTTCTAGTTTTGCTAAAGGAGTCACTCCCGGTGAAGGGATCGTCGGTCCTTTCCTCATCGAATAAGGTGCAGGATATATCACATATACCTCTGTGCAAAGCAAAAACTCTTAAAAGCAATCAAAAGACAAACCGAGTGTGTAGCATCTGCCAGTTATTGCTAAAGGAGTCACTCCCGGTGAAGGGATCTCGGTCCTTTCCTCATCGAATAAGGTGCAGGATATATCACATATACCTCTGTGCAAAGCAAGAACTGTAGCTACCTGTTTTAATTTTGAAATTCGATTCTACAACATCTTAGGTTTCTTTTATTTCATTAATCACATTAATGAAGTCCCATCATTTAAGTACCTAAACATCACAGATAAATACGACGTACACTTATGCCATCCGCATTCGCCTCGATGTCCCCTCGTGCACCGTTAGGTTAGGTAACTAACGGCAGAGCGGGGCAGGGCTAGCGCGGGTGTAAAACATAAGTAACGCCTATATAATATATCATATATACTATATACTGTATCTATCACAGAACATCACATAATCACGTCACAGATATCGCAGCAGAAGAAACATATGAAATATTGGATATCCTAGGACGTCCGTGTTTTCAATACGAGCCAGTATAAAACACGGATTCCACGGTCGTGATGAATAGCCAAACCCACACCCCTAGACCCCTACGAGAGCGGCAAGCAACCCTACCAATTCTAGAGTTAGGAGACCCGGACTCGACTCCTCGAGTTGGTCTCCCACTGGACTCCAGAACCCGGTTACTTGTGCTCCCCTTCTTGGGTCTATCCTAGTGCAGAAAAGTAAATAATATACATCAACGGTGACAACTTCCGCAACCTGGAAGTGCCCCAAATAAAAGAATATTACATACAAGTTTTTACATGAATGAAAATGAAAAACACTCATCTCACATAAAAACCCCCGGCTATTCAAACACGACGATCCAATATAACATATCCAGCAACACATAACATCACATGTCATCAACTTAAGTAAATATGTGCATCCCAATTGTCGTTGATATATAGCAACGAAACCGGCGATATCACATATTACACTTACGGTCACAGAAAAGAAAGTGTAAAACTACAACAGTTGGAATCCGCAACCACCTCAGACATCACATGCCTGACTAAATGAATTACTTAGACATCGCATGCCTAACAATTATAAACCCCGCATTTTATTCTCAAAATCGAAAACTCTTTTCAATATCAAGTCGGGCAATTCAACAGGATTCCCGACATCATGATCGAATGCTCGTCGCAAACTTCAGTAGGCGGCCGCACCCCCGATACCGTCAACGAAGTGCACCAAGGCGGAACACCGCTACCGCGAGCACCCGAACGGATGCTTTCGGCGACGGGGTTCTCCTACAGTCACTTGGTCGGGGCTATGGAGTGAGGCTGTCTATTAAGTTTACCCGGCGAGTATCCGCGTACGCTACGTGATTGCGACGGACTTTTGATCACATCAAAATTCCGTGGCAACCGATCAAGTGAGACTAAACTGCTATGTTTATAACATTCATTCAGTTATCTCATAATTTCTTGTGAATTCCAATTATTGTATCCCATTCCGGATAAATAGAAAATGTCAAACTTTCCGATCGAACAATCGAACACCCAAGTTTTCCCGATACAGATCAACACATGAAATATGAGTCTAACAATATTCAGTTCGTGCCTCAGTACCAACGGTCCAGCCGTAGAAGGGTCAAGCCAACGCCTCACATGTGGCACGCCGTACTGCCCCAAACCCGAAGGTTCAAAGGGCAGTTCAAGACGGTCACATAATCGAGTTAAGGTTTGTTGTCTTCTAGAGGGACCATCGCGTTACTTGCACTACTTAGAACGTCGTTAAACTACGGAAAAATCCAACACTTGGAAATTTCCCGACAGGGGAAAAATTGGGTATTTATATCCGGTCGAACTTTTTAACATATTCTAATATTTATCCGGAAAGCCACATAGACAAAATTTGATACTCCGATCGAAACACCGAATCCCCAAAACAACCCCAGAAAATTCAACTCTTGAATTAATATTAAAAATTCCCAGAAAACCCAGCATATTAAAATAGGAATTACTGTGCAACAATTGGAAGGTGACGTCATCACCTAGCCGTGGAACCGCCGCAGAAGCTGGGCTTCTGCCGCGGTTCCGCGCTCTGTTGGATGAATCATGGGTCTAATTTTGCGCCGTAACTCATATATTTCCCTGCTGAATTTTTTAGCAATTTTTAATTTGGAAAAATCCACGTTTTCAGAAAAAGTCCAGAGAGCGTGGAAATTTTGGGGTTTCGGTTTCGTTTGGACTTCAAACTCCGTCTAGACTTCGCCTAAGGCTCTAGCTAGGCTCTGATACCACTGTAGGGTTCCTAGGTACCCTAATGAGGTCGCACAAGGCATCAACCATGCCGATTTCAAATTTAAACGGTGTCGAGAAACCCTAGAACGGATCGTTGGCTAGATTTCTAGGCGAAACAAAACTAGTTAACAACTTAACTAAAGTTTAAACGGAAATACAACCTTTGTAGATCCGGTGTTCCACCTCCATAGCTCCGCAATGAAGTCCTCTCGCTGTCCAAAATAAATCCCGGGCTCTAGCGTCGGTTTCATCGGAGAATAGGCGAGCTAGGTCGTCGATGTCCATGCCGAAGATGATCTACGTCGAAGCATCGCAAGATCAAGCTCTCACTTCACCAAGTCATGAAACTTGTGAAGAAAACACACTCTACTACTTGGCAAGAGGTAGATGATGAAGAAATAGGAAGTGGGTTCACTTTAGAATTGGATTTCTCACTCATTTTCACATTCCACCATTGTTGGTAGAAAGCTTTCTTCAAGGTTGAAGATGAAGAAGAAGAAGATAATATTATGATAGAATAAAAGAATTTTTTTTTTGAAAAGATAATTGCATTCATTCTTATCATAATAGTTACCATGGTTAAGTGTAGAGAATGAACCAAGGTTAAATAGAGTGGTTAGGGTTAAGCATGAGACAAAATGGTCACTTTGGTCAAAACTTCATGAAGCTTCAACTAAACTACAAATAAAGCCACCATTCTTTCTCTTTATGCTTATTTATTTCAAAATGAATAAATGAAATAAATAAATGAGAAAAGGAAATGAAACCCTAACCACTTAAGTAACCATGGTTTAATTCTTTACACAAACCCAAACTAGCATGCATCATCAAACATGATACAATCTTGTGTACAAAAGTATATCACATATACAATGTGCACAAACCAAGTGAGAAAATCCTTTTAAAGTGAACCAATACTAGTTAACGCAAAGTAATATATCAAATATATAATTATGCATTAAATCATTAAATCAACACTTGATTTAACGATCCGGTCATATCGCATATAACCGACTAGTATCCAATGTATCGGCTTATCGAATCAACCCTCGATTCGATAACTAGGTTATATCGCATATAACCATTCGACACATTCATCGCGAGAATGAAATACGATATCACATACACGCATTATTCTCGGTCCCGCACATATCTCATATGCGCTCCTATTTCGTTTTGCTTGAGCCAGGAAACCTCTGTGTAGGACTCTAGAGACTCGTCAATACGCCGGCAGCAGGTGATGATCATATCAAACACCCACAAGCCGCAAGCGGTCTGCTAAACGTTACGGCCACCCGGGTATTGAGCGATCTGAAGATCGACGAGCAAGCCCGCTCACACTCCAGTGAATCCAACCAGTAACACTACCGTACAGTCCGGTCTGATCGTCTGATATGTCGCATATCTCGCCTAGGGGTGGTAAACGTCAGACCCCAATAGCTCGATAAGTCGTGTCGATATGAGGTCTATAACAATTCGAGAAACTACTGGTAACACTTACCAGTAAATCTCAACAACCCTGGCCAGGGATTTCCTGTTATAGCCAATCGAACACAGCGCAACATCAACCCCTATACCGGGAGAGACGAATCCCCTCCTATCGCTCATTGTCTCCATGTGACTCGGGACTGTACCCAAAAACCACCGTTTTGCACGCCCTCTTGGACGTGGTAAGATGGAAATCAAAGCACAGTGGGAACCACACAAGACTCTATGACGATCTCGGGTCAACAGACTACTCTGTACCAGTGTCACCAGAGAACTGCCATCTGACGTGAGGTATAATACCATCTGGGAGTTCTCGGCGAGTCCGTCCAGTGTACCCAGTCTCCACTGAGCACCCGTATATCATCTCTGATGTCAAACACCAATGGATATGGGATCATCCATCGCCCATCTGTATGGGTCGAGAAGGTACACGCTAGTCTACTCTGGTATATCGATGCCCCGTTTCGATACACCCACGACTAGGGACTTTGAAGGATGTACTTATGGACTACCATGTCCCCACTAGTATGATCCGCATCATAGTCCAGGTAGTCAAGTACAGATCCTAAGGGCTTTACCAACATGTAACAGAGAGACAATCAGTATACACGTTAAGGTAAAGAGTAACCAGATAGCATACTATCATGTCGAGCGAGAAAGTCCTCCCTATATATGTCCCAGCATCCACTACAATATACATCCTATATATAGTAATGGCCTCTAGGGCATACATATAACTAACAGAGAACTGAGAAAAGGTGATCATTCCGTTCAAGTAGGGAACGGTGCAAATGTTGCAGCCAAAGCAGTTGGCGAATATCACCTAGTGTTACCAAGTGGTGATACACTGATTCTGAATGAGTGCTATTATATACCGAACATGATGTGCAACATTATATCGGTTTCTTTATTAAGTAAAGAAGGATATAATTTTGTAGTACAGGATAATGTTATGAACATATTCCTAGATCAAAAGTTGATTGCATCAGGCTCGTTATATAATGGCATATTCATTCTAAATCAGAATACAGTTCTCAATATACAAAACATACACAAGAGGAAAAGTTCAGAAATGAACGAATCCTTCTTGTGGTATTGTAGACTTGGTCATATCAATGCGACACGACTGGCTAAGTTACATAAGGATGGTTATTTGAATCCTTTCGAATTATCATCTTATGATACTTGCCATTCATGTCTCAAAGGAAAAATGACCAAAGCTCCGTTTAGTGGACACGGAGAAAGAGTTACTGAACTCTTAGGACTGGTACATAGTGATGTATGCGGTCCCATGTCTACGCATGCCGGGAACGGTTCTTCCTACTTCATTACATTCACTGACGATCTCTCAAGATTCGGATATGTATTCCTGATGAAACACAAGTCTGAAGCTTTTGAGAAATTCAGAGAATATAAGCACGAAGTAGAGAATCAAACGGGCAAGAGTATTAAGATTCTTTGATCTGATCAAGGAGGTGAATACTTAAGCAATGAATTCCTAGATTATCTAAAAGAGAATGAGATTCTCTCTCAACTTACTCCTCCTTATACACCACAGCACAACGGTGTATCGGAACGAAAAAATCGCACTCTATTAGATATGGTGCGATCTATGATGAGCACTGCTGAGTTACCTATTTCCTTCTGGGGATATGCACTGGAGACAGCTGCATACCTATTGAATAGAGTTCCAACCAAATCAGTGTTTACCACTCCATATGAGATATGGAATGGTAAGAAACCATGTCTTAATTTTATTCAGATATGGGGTTGTCCGGCCTATGTTAAAACACACAATCCGGACAAGCTCGAGGCAAGGTCTGTCCTATATAAGTTTATTGGATATCCCAAACATTCATGAGGGTATATCTTCTACCACTCCGAGGAACAAAAGGTGTTTGTTTCTCGACATGCCACTTTCTTAGAAAAATGTTTTCTTATGAAACAGATTAGTGGCATTGAGGTAAAACTGGAAGAAGTTCCAGCAGAACAAACTACAACAGATGATTTGGTAGAACCAGAGGATTCAGTAGTACCGGACAAACCCCAGCCTCTCCGCCGATCTAGCAGGGTTTCTCATCCACCTGAGAGATACTACGGTTTTCTCATTGATGGTGGAAGCGAGGATTGCATCATGGAAGATGATGACCCGACTAGTTTCGAGCAGGCCATCACGAGTGGTGACTCTATGAAATGGCTGGATGCAATGCGATCTGAGATGGAATCCATGTACACCAATAAAGTATGGATTTTAGAAAATGCTCCTGAAGGGGTAAAACCCATTGGGAGCAAGTGGATTTTTAAAAAGAAATTTGGTGTAGATGGAAAAGTTGAGACTTTCAAAACTAGACTTGTAGCAAAAGGATTTCGTCAACGATCAGGTGTGGATTATGACGAAACCTTTTCTCCAGTGGCTATGCTTAAGTCCATCCGGATCTTACTTGCCATTGCTGCATACCATGACTACGAAATCTGGCAAATGGATGTTAAGACCGCCTTTCTAAATGGTGATTTAGAAGAGTGCGTGTACATGACTCAGCCAGAGGGCTTCGTAGATAGTGGGAGCAGCGGAAAGATGTGCAAACTGCTTAAATCCATTTATGGGTTAAAGCAAGCATCGCGGAGTTGGAACATCTGTTTTGATGTAGTAGTCAAAGAGTTTGACTTCATCAAAAACATAGATGAACCTTGTATCTATAAGAAGGTAGCAGAGAGTAAGGTTGTCTTCCTCGTATTGTACGTGGATGACATACTCTTGATAGGAAATGATATTCCTATGCTGCAATCAGTCAAGCTCTTCTTATCACAAAGATTCTCAATGAAAGATCTAGGTGATGCCTCCTGTATATTGGGGATTAGGATCTATAGAGATAGATCCAAAAGGATACTGGGATTGTCCCAATCCAGGTACATTGACACCATGCTAAAGAGGTTTAGTATGGAAGAATCCAAGCGTGGGAACCAACCCATGATCTCTGGACCCACTCTCTCCAAAGAGATGTCTCCCAAGACTGATTTGGAGAGAGCTCGCATGCAAGGGATACCCTATGCTTCGGCAGTAGGCTCTATCATGTATGCGATGCTATGTACCAGACCCGATGTAGCATACTCACTAAGTGTAGTGAGTCGGTATCAAGCAGATCCTGGAGAGAGTCACTGGATAGCTGTGAAGAACATTCTCAAGTACTTGCGAAGGACTAGAGACATGTTCTTGGTGTATGGTAACGGAGAACTCCGAGTAGAGTCCTTTACCGATTCCAGCTTCCAAAGTGATAAGGACGACTCTAAGGCGCACTCGGGATTTGTCTTTACCCTCAATGGAGGGGCGGTATGTTGGAAGAGTTCCAAACAGGATACCGTTGCAGACTCGACGATGGAGGCTGAATACATCGCTGCCAACGGTGCTGCCAAAGAGGCTGTCTGGGTTAAGAAGTTCATTAGTGAACTTGGTGTGGTTCCATCTATTATTGAGCATCCAATACCTCTGTATTGCGATAACAATGGAGCTGTGGCTTTGGCCAAGGAACCCAGATCCCATCAGAAGTCCAGACATATTCTGAGGCGGTATCACCTGATCAGGGAGATAGTTGATCACCGGGAGATCGAGATCAGGAGAGTAGATACGAAGGAAAACACTGCGGATCCACTCACGAAGGCCATTCCCCAGATACAATTTGAGAGATTATTCGGGATGCTAGGTATGAGATACTACAGCAGCTGGCCTTAGTGCAAGTGGGAGATTGTTAGTTATGTATATGCCCTAGAGGCCATTGTTGTACATATGATGTATATTATGATGGATGCTTGGATATATACAGAGAGGACTTTCTTGCTCGTCATGATAGTATGCTATTTGGTTTCACTTTATCTTAACATGTTGACTTGTATTGGTTTACTGTCTTACTCTCACATGTTGATAAAGCCCTTAGGATCTGTACTCGACTACTGGGACTATGATGAGATCATACTAGTGGGGCCATAGTAGTCGATGAGTACATTCTATAACTTTTCCTAGTCGAGGGTATATCGAGACAGGGCATCGATACACCAGAGTAGACTAGCGTATACGCATCTTGACCCATATGATGGGCGATGGATGATCCCATATCCATCGGTGTTTGACATCAGAGATGGTGTACGGGTGCTCAGTGGAGACTGGGTACACTGGACGGACTCGCCGAGAACTCCCAGATGGTGATATACCACACGTCAGATGGCAGTTCTCCGGTGACACTGGTACATGGTAGTCTGTAGACCCGAGATCGTCATAGAGTCTTGTATGATTCCCACTGTGCTTTGATTTCCACCTTACCACGTCCAAAAGGGCGTGCAAAACGGTGGCTTTTGGGTACAGTCCCGAATCACATGGAGGCAATGAGCGATAGGAGAGGATTCGTCTCTCCCGGTATAGGGAGTTGATGTTGCGCTGTGTTCGATTGGCTATAACTGGAAGTCCCTGGCCAGGGCTGGTATAGAGATTTACTGGTAAGTGTTACCAGTAGTTTCTCGACCTGTTATAATCCTCACATCGACACGACTTATCGGTTACTGGGGTCTGACGTATACCACCCCTAGACTTGATATGCGACATATTAGACGAACAGACCGGACTGTACGGGAGTGTTACTGATTGGATTCACAGGAGAACGGACAGGCTAGCTTGTTGATCTTCTGATCGCTCAATACCTGGGTGGCTGTTACGTTTAGCTGACCGCTTGCAGCTTGTGGGTGTTTGATATGAT
This sequence comes from Agapanthus africanus, assembly GCA_030015575.1. Lineage (NCBI taxonomy): Eukaryota > Viridiplantae > Streptophyta > Magnoliopsida > Asparagales > Amaryllidaceae > Agapanthus > Agapanthus africanus. Next base: position 113,640,457 of record CM057340.1, on the reverse strand, counting down.
TATCACCTGCTATCGGCGTATTGACGATTCTTTAGAGTCCTACACAGAGGTTTCTTGGCTCAGGAAAAATGGAGTAGAGGCAAATATGTGATATGTGCAGGACCGAGGATAATGCGATATGAGATACCATATTATATTCTCACGATATTTAGATATGAACCGGGACATCGAATCAAGTGTTGATTCGATGAATCGGTACATGATATATTAGTCAGTTATATTCGATATAGCCGGATCGTCGGATCAAGTGTTGATTCGATAATTTAATGTATAATGATATATATGATATATTGTATTACATTATCTAATATTGGCTCGCTTTATTATTTCATTTTCTCACCGGATTAATACATTGATATATATGTGATATATGTTAATTGTATTATTTTCTTTCATTGCAAATATATAATATATATTATTGTGACATGATATGATTTATTATGAAACATGTTTAAGGATGATAAAAAGAGATTAGGGTTTGATTAGGACTAGCTCCTTCTTGTTCATTCTAGAAGGATTCTCTTTTGTCTTGGTTAAGATATTATGGTTGATCCTTATCCTTAACCTAACCAAACCCTAACTCTAGTTTATTCTCTACAAAGTTTTAGCCTCTCATCCTTAACCATGGTTCCATAATCAATCATTTACTCTAATCTACTATTCATCACAAAAGGAATTATCTCATTATTCTTTTGATTCTTCATCTTCTTCTCACTTGAGTTTGAGAGAGAGTTCACTTGAGTTTTCTTTTGTGATGAGTTATTGTGAGAAAATGATATAAAAAGAAAGCATAAATACTACTCCATCATCCTCATCTAATCTAGCCCATTAGATTATGGTGTTCACCTCATTAGAGTGAGAGAAAGCTTGAGCTATTGCAAGTTCGATGTAGATCATCGGAGAAAAGGAATACGACAAGCTATCATGGATCGTTCGAGTCGCGGAGACTCTCTTGAGTCCGGGAGATCATGGATCGCGGCATAGGGACTTCTACTCGGAGCTTGTGAAGCGAAGGAGCGGACTATAAAGGTTGTAATCCCTCACACTTAGGTTTAAAGATGTTATCTGTTGGATATATATGCCCTAGAGGCCTACATTGTATAGGATGCTTGGGATATGTATGTACATGACAGTCTTGCTTGATATGATAGTACGCTATTTGGTTTGACTTTGTCTTAACGTATAATATATTTTACTTGGTATTTATATATATATGTTGATAAAGCCCATAGGGTGTTTGTCTGACTACCGGCGTTGTGATGGCAGTCATACTAGTGGGAGCTGGATAGTCAATAGGCACACCCTTAGATGTCCCTGGTCGCAGGAGTATCGAGATTGGGCATCGATGCTCCGGAGTAGACTAGTGTATACATATCTAGACCCTGACAAGGGGCAATGGATTGGTCCCGCAACCATTGGTGGTGTTCACCTAAGATTGTATACAGATGCTCACTGGGTGTGAGTACACCGGACAGGACTCGCCGAGAACTGACTGGATGGTATTATACCCAACGTCAGATAGCAGTTCTCAGGTGACATGTGTGCAGATAGTCCGTTGACTTAAGGTCATCATTTGTCTCGTGTGAGTTCCCACTGTGCTTTGATTATTACCCTACCACGGCTCAAAGGAGTCGTGCAAACAGGTTTCAGTTGGGCACAGTCCCGAGCCACGTGGAGGCAGTGAGTGACTGTTAGGGATTCGTCTCTCCCGGTATAGGAAGTTGATATCGCACGGTGATCGGTTGGTCATTACCATAAGTCCCTGGCCAGGGCTGATTGAGAATTACTGATAGGTTGATCAGTAGATTCTCGGATGGTGATAAAGCCATACCGACACGACTTGTACGGTTATTAGGGGTCTGACGTCCACCACCTCCCTAGACCATACATGCGATACTCTTAGACGAACAGACCGGACTGCGCGGATATTGTCACAGACAGGCTCAGTAGGATTTCAGATGGGTTACCTCATCAGCTTTCTTATCGACAACTACCTGGGGACCGTTACGTACAGCTAGTGCCGCTTGCGGTCTGTGGTTAAACCCACTGCCAGCATAGTAGTCGAGTCTTTAGAGTCCCACACAGAGATTTTCCAAACCCAGGCGAAAAGATATAGAGGTCGTATGGTTTTACGACAAAGGTTCGGACGCATACGTGTTTGATCGCACGTACGACATTCGGACAGTTTTTACTAGCCGGCTTTGGTTTAAGCCAGATTCTAGTATCAGGTTATTGGATGTATACAGTCTAAAGTTTTCCGTGTTTTCACGGATGAGAGGGGCGTTCTCGTAATTTTCCGAGAAGCTTCTAGAAGGATGTGACATAAAGAGAGAGGTGGCATTTTCATTTAATGAATTAGTGACTCATTGTGAATGATTCATCATATCATTAATGCATTATTAAATGCTTAATGACTCATGTAATGAATCACCCACTTGCATTAATGAAACATGATGAATAATCTCTTATTATTCTTTTCTTTTCAATTCATTATGTTTCATATATCAAGTGAGAAGCTTTTTCATTTCATATATTATTATCATTATCATCTTCTCACTCTCTCTCTTCAAGTTCTCTCTCTTTCACCAAGCCTAATCCTACCCCTCATGAGTTGAGAACAAGGATTAGGAAAGACTAATTACTCCATAACCTATCTCTACATCACCTTAGCTACTCTATTTAGCAACTAGAGAAACTAAGTAACCTCAAGTTTAGAGGTTATAGCTTGGATTAGGGTTCTCGGGTGGATCGTCTATCACGGAAGAAAGCCGAAGAGGACGTGAAGATCCAAAGAGGCCGTAGACAACATCAAGACGAAGGACTAGAACTGTTTGGTATAATATCTTGGCATAGTAGTTTAAAACTCTATAGCTTTTGTTAAAACTTGTTTAGCAAACGATTCATACGGTTAATCGATATTTGATCATAGAACTTGATTGTTATTCATATTTCCGCCTCCCCACAAGTATTGGGGTGTTGAACATCGACTTACAGTGGTATCAGAGCCTAGCTAAACAAGATTTAACTTAATTGCAAATTTGTACGAATTTCGAACGGAAAAACGAAGCCGGAAAACCCCAAAAACATCAAGTTTCTGTCGAAATTTAAATGAAGTCCAAAAATTTTTCAGGCATGTTCAGAAAGCTTGTAATGACAGCAGAAGAACACCCAAGAAAATTGGGGTCATGATTCGACCAAACGGTCGCGGATCCGCGGCGGATCCCACACGATCCGCTGCGGTTCCGCCGCTGAGTTGGTGAGTCATGAACCCAAATTTCTTGGGTGGGTTCTCTGTAATATTTGGAATTTTCTGGAATATTTAATATTTGCTCAGGTTTCAGTTTTACAGAGCAGTTTTTGGAGCAATATTAAAGATGTTTAATCGATCGAAATTGTACAGTATTTGCATATTGGATTATATCTGTGATTGTATAATGTGTTCGTAAACCTCCCCTAACTGCTAGTATGTCAGTTGGCAGGGGGTTGCACATTTCTGAAATGGATTTTAACTGTTTGTGTATATAAACTGTATTGGACTGTTGTGGTGATTAGCCGGGTTTTGTGATGGGTTATTGTTTTAATTCATTTGATGTAAATGTAACAAGTTGTAATATTTTTTTTTGCGGGGCACATCCAGGTTGCGGTTGTAGCCACCGTTGTATTATTTCTTTTTACTGTTTTTTCTCCTAGGACAGATCCAAGGTGGGGTACACAAACTGCCGGGCGGGTAGTTTGCCGTACCCGTAGGGATCTTGGGTGGGGTAACGGCTATTCATCATAACTTTGTAATCTGTCTTTTCTTGCAGGCTCAAAAGAAATACAGATTGCTTGCAAATCCAATATTGTTTATCTGTGTTCTGGAATGTATATCATTGCGTCAGACGAATGTAAAATATCTATATATATGATAGCTATTTAGACGTCGCTTATGTTTTACACCCGCGCTAGCCCAGCCCCCGCTCTGTCGTTAGTTAAGTAACCTAACGGGTGATGACGGGACCCCGTGGCGAATGCGAATGGTATAAGAGGACGTCATATTTTCGTTGTTATCTGTAATGATAGGTTAAAGATGGGACGCATTATCATTAATGCAAAGAAAATAAAACCTAAACTGAATCGTTGGAACAATTTCTAAAAACCACTCGGTTTTCTTGAAAAAACAAATTTTAAATGCGGAGCTTAAACCACTCCTTTTAATAAAAGCTATCATGGTTCCTTCGATCAAATCAAGTTCACTACGTTAACGGTTTTTTGCCAAAAACCAGCCGTAACCCTCCGTCGTTTCAGATAGACAGCACATCGTATTCATGCTATGCTTGTTGGCCTACGTCAAGGCATAGTGTATGGTAGCAGTGTGTGTGCCTATTTGTTGCATAGATAGATGCATTAGTTTAATACAGACGTACACCTTGTTGGCCTACGTCAAGGGCTTGTACGATGTATTTAAATTGATCAGGACAACGACGGGTAGAACTTGACTTGCGTCTTATGACTTGTTGGCCTACGTCAAGGTCTATAAGAGCTTGGGGTAAAAATCACATCGGGAGTTTCAAACATAAAGGAAACTTGCAGTTTTAGCTTACCTTCTGGAGTGTGGTGACTAGAGTGGCTTCCATCTAGGGCATCATACAATGATAGTTAGATCCCGATCCCACTGATGAGTAGGATTACTCTCGGGAATTTCTCTCACTTAACAATCAATGCTATAAACCAAGTAGGTGCCTAGAAAGGTGTTAGAGGGGCTACGCCTCCAGGGAAAAGAGGTTCTTTAATTAAGGAACTTTGCGAAAGCGTTGGAAAACCTCCCTCGAAGTACCAACACCAGCCTGGCTGAAAGGTTAAGCAAGAATTGTGACGTGTGATTAAATCCTGACTAGTTCTTCTTTTAGGTTTTGAAGAAGGATTTGAGGAAACAGTGGGAGCCATCCTGTTTAGATAAATTAATAAACCAATCTAAACTTGCAAGAGCATATGCTGAGTGTTTTCTTTTCTCTCTCTCTGGCAGCTACCATGACTGGACTAAAACTATTACTTGAAAAGAATATACTGACCGGGCAGAACTATAAAGATTGGCTAAGAAACGTCAATATTGCGCTGACTTATGACAAAGTTGCATATGTTACCACCGATGTTCCTCCCCTTATCCCAGGACCAGATTCCTCAGTTGCGGACAAGGAAGTTCGTAAAACCTGGGATCTAGACTGTGAGCGAGCTAAGTGTATCGTGCTGGCGTCCATGAATAATGAGCTCCAGAAACAGCACGAGAGTATGGATATTGCATCCATATTCCTCCATTGCAAGGAATTGTATGGTGAACACTCCCGTATCGCGAGGTACGAAACCTCAAGGAAACTCTTCCAGATGAGGTTAGCTCCAGGATCGCCTGTTGGAGAGCACGTCCTCAAAATGATCACCCTCATTGAGGAACTCGCAAACCTGGGATGCGTGCTAGAGAATGATTTGTATATCAACTTGATTTTGCAGTCCCTTCCCCACACCTTCTCTCAGTTCATGCTGAACTTCAACATGCACGAAATGGAAGCGGATCTTCCAAAGCTCCTCAATATGTTGAGGGGAGCAGAGACCTCCTTGAAAAAGGAGAAGACCCCCGTTCTGTATGTTGGCCAATCATCTTCTTCTAAATCTAAAGCGAAAGCAAAAGGGAAGAAGAAGATGAAAGCCACCAAACCGAAGGGTGGGGTCAAGAAGGTGCAGGGAACGAACAAGACAGGAAGGGTGAAGGCAGAAAAGAATGAATGCTTCTATTGTCACAAGCAGGGGCACTGGAAGAAGGATTGTCAGGCCTTCAAAGCCAAGGACATGAAGCAAGCAGTTGCTTCTACTTCAGGTGTGTTCGTAATCGAAAATTGTCTTTCAGTAAACTCTACTTCATGGGTACTTGATACCGGTTCTGGTTCTCACATCTGTAATTCTTTGCAGGATCTGAAAAATAGTAGAGTACTTGGGGCAGGTGATATGACTCTCCGGATGGGCAATGGAATGCATGTAGATGCAGTTGCAATAGGGGAATATCACCTAGGGTTGAATAGTGGAAACATTTTGGTATTGTATAACTGTTTTTGTATTCCCAGTATGTTGTGTAATATTATATCAGTATCTTTATTGTCTAATAAAGGATATAATTTTGTGCTTGAAAGAAATGTCATGAACATTCTCCTAAATCAAGAACTGATTGGGTTTGGCACACTGGAAAACGGCATATACATACTTAATCAACCACAAATTTTCAATATTCAAAACACGCGTAAAAGAAAGGCTCCAGATTCGAATCAAGCCTTCCTATGGCATTGTAGACTTGGTCATATAAATGAAACAAGGTTGACTAAGTTACATAAAGATGGATATCTAGATCCGTTTGAATATTCATCATATGCAACTTGTCAATCATGTATCAAAGGAAAAATGACCAAATCTCCGTTCATCGGACACGGAGAAAGAGCCACTGAACTCTTGGGACTAGTACACAGTGATGTATGTGGTCCGATGTCTATACATGCACGAAGTGGTCACTCCTACTTCATCACTTTTACTGATGACTTCTCTAGGTATGGACATGTGTTCTTAATAAAACATAAATCCGAGGCTTTTGAGAAGTTTAAGGAGTATAAAAATGAAGTAGAGAAACAAACTGGTAAAAGCATCAAGACACTTCGATCTGATCGAGGTGGAGAATACTTAAGTACCAGTTTCCTTGAATACTTGAAAGCAAATGGAATACTCTCTCAGCTTACTCCACCTTATACACCTCAGCATAATGGTGTATCAGAAAGAAGGAATCGCACGCTATTAGATATGGTGCGATCAATGATGAGTAGTGCTGAGTTACCACTTTCCTTCTGGGGATTTGCTCTAGAATCAGCCGCATATCTATTAAATAGAGTTCCAACTAAGTCTGTACCTACCACTCCATATGAAATGTGGTGTGGGAAGAGACCATATCTCAAGTATATCAAGATATGGGGGTGTCCGGTATATGTTAAAAAGCATAATCCGGACAAGCTCGAAGCACGATCGGTTTTATGCAAGTTTGTAGGATACCCCAAGCATTCAAGGGGGTACATCGTCTACCACACTGAAGAACAAAAGGTGTTTGTCGCTCGTCACATTGTCTTCTTAGAAAGCGAATTTCTTGCAAAAGAAATTAGTGGGAGCGCGGTAGAACTGGAAGAAATTCCAGAACCTCAAACTGCAACCGAGGACTTAGAAGAATCTCAGATTTCAATAGAACATGACGAACCAACGCCACTCCGCAGATCTAGTAGGCTTTCTCATCCTCCTGAAAGATACTATGGTTTTCTTCTTGATGGGGATCGAGAGGATTGCATCATCGATGATGATGAGCCTACTAGTTTTCAGCAGGCTATCACAAGTAGCGACTCAGTAAAGTGGCTGGATGCAATGAGATCCGAAATGGAATCCATGTATACCAATAAAGTATGGACTTTAGAAGTTGCTCCTCATGGGGTAAAACCAGTTGGGTGCAAATGGATCTTCAAAAAGAAGATTGGTACATTTGGACAAGTGGAAACGTGCAAAGCTAGACTAGTAGCAAAAGGTTTTCGTCAAAGACCAGGATTGGACTATGATGAAACTTTTTCGCCAGTAGCTATGATTAAATCCATTCGGATCATGCTTGCCATTGCTGCCTTCCATGACTATGAAATCTGGCAAATGGATGTAAAAACAGCTTTTCTAAATGGACATCTAGAAGAGAGTGTTTACATGGATCAACCAGAAGGTTTCTTAGACAGTTGGAGCAGCGGAAGAGTGTGCAAATTGCTTAAATCCATTTATGGGTTAAAGCAAGCATCGCGGAGTTGGAACATCTGCTTTGATGAAACAGTCAAGGAATTTGACTTTATCAAAAATATAGATGAACCATGTGTTTATAGGAAGATTGTAGAAGAAGCAGTAGTCTTCCTCGTTTTATACGTCGACGACATACTACTGATAGGGAATGATATCCCTATACTACAATCAGTAAAGCTCTTCTTGTCACAGAAATTCTCTATGAAAGACTTGGGAGATGCATCATACATTCTGGGCATTAAGATCTATCGAGATAGATCTAATAGAATATTGGGACTTTCACAGTCCATGTATATAGACACTATACTAAAGAGATTTAGTATGGAAGATTCCAAGCGCGGCAATATGCCCGCTTGTCATGGAATCACCCTCTTCAAAGAGATGTCTCCAAAGACTGATGAAGAGAGGGCTCGCATGGGCATTATACCCTACGCTTCGGCGGTAGGCTCAATAATGTATGCGATGTTATGTACCAGACCAGATGTAGCTTACGCACTTAGTGTGGTAAGCAGGTATCAATCGGACCCAGGTGAGAAACATTGGATAGCGGTGAAGAACATTCTCAAGTACCTGAGAAGGACTAAGGAGATGTTCTTGATTTACGGCAATAAGGACCTCCAGGTAGAGGCTTTTACCGACTCCGGCTTTCAAAGTGACAAGGATGATTCTAAATCTATTTCGGGTTTTGTGTTTACCCTCAATGGAGGGGCGGTAAGTTGGAAGAGTTCCAAACAAGATACCGTCGCAGACTCAACTATGGAGGCTGAGTATATAGCTGCTAGTGAAGCCGCAAAAGAGGCTGTCTGGATAAGAAAGTTCATTTCTGAACTTCAGGTGGTTCCGTCCATTGCCAATCCAATACCTTTGTATTGCGATAACAATGGCGCTGTAGCTTTAGCGAAGGAACCAAGGTCCCATCAGAAATCCAGGCATATCTTAAGGCGGTTTCACCTGATCAGGGAGATCGTGGATCGTCGGGAGATCGAGATACGGAGAGTAGACACAAAAGACAACACGGCAGATCCATTCACCAAGGCCATTCCTCAAGTACAGTTCGAGAGGCTTTTTGAGATGTTGGGCATGCGGTACGTAAGCAACTGGATCTGGTAGAGACAGTGGGTACTCATTGCGCCAATTATAGGCCTTAGTGCAAGTGGGAGATTGTTGGATATATATGCCCTAGAGGCCTACATTGTATAGGATGCTTGGGATATGTATGTACATGACAGTCTTGCTTGATATGATAGTACGCTATTTGGTTTGACTTTGTCTTAACGTATAATATATTTTACTTGGTATTTATATATATATGTTGATAAAGCCCATAGGGTGTTTGTCTGACTACCGGTGTTGTGATGGCAGTCATACTAGTGGGAGCTGGATAGTCAATAGGCACACCCTTAGATGTCCCTGGTCCCAGGAGTATCGAGATTGGGCATCGATGCTCCAGAGTAGACCAGTGTATACATATCTAGACCCTGACGAGGGGCAATGGATTGGTCCCGCAACCATTGGTGGTGTTCACCTAAGATTGTATACAGATGCTCACTGGGTGTGAGTACACCGGACAGGACTCGCCGAGAACTGACTGGATGGTATTATACCTAACGTCAGATAGCAGTTCTCAGGTGACATGTGTGCAGATAGTCCGTTGACTTAAGGTCATCATATGTCTCGTGTGAGTTCCCACTGTGCTTTGATTATTACCCTACCACGGCTCAAAGGAGTCGTGCAAACAGGTTTCAGTTGGGCACAGTCCCGAGCCACGTGGAGGCAGTGAGTGACTGTTAGGGATTCGTCTCTCCCGGTATAGGGAGTTGATATCGCACGGTGATCGGTTGGTCATTACCATAAGTCCCTGTCCAGGGCTGATTGAGAATTACTGATAGGTTGATCAGTAGATTCTCGGATGGTGATAAAGCCATACCGACACGACTTGTACGGTTATTAGGGGTCTGACGTCCACCACTTCCCTAGACCATACATGCGATACTCTTAGACGAACAGACCGGACTGCGCGGATATTGTCACAGACAGACTCAGTAGGATTTCAGATGGGTTACCTCATCAGCTTTCTTATCGACAACTACCTGGGGACCGTTACGTACAGCTAGTGCCGCTTGCGGTTTGTGGTTAAACCCACTGCCAGCGTAGTAGTCGAGTCTTTAGAGTCCCACACAGATATTTCCCAAACCCAGGCGAAAAGATATAGAGGTCGTATGGTTTTACGACAAAGGTTCGGACGCATACGTGTTTGATCGCACGTACGACATTCGGACAGTTTTTACTAGCCGGCTTTGGTTTAAGCCAGATTCTAGTATCAGGTTATTGGATTTATACAGTCTAAAGTTTTTCCGTGTTTTCACGGATGAGAGGGGCGTTCTCGTAATTTTCCGAGAAGTTTCTAGAAGGATGTGACATAAAGAGAGAGGTGGCATTTTCATTTAATGAATTAGTGACTCATTGTGAATGATTCATTATATCATTAATGCATTATTAAATGCTTAATGACTCATGTAATGAATCACCCACTTTCATTAATGAAACATGATGAATAATCTCTTATTATTCTTTTCTTTTCAATTCATTATGTTTCATATATCAAGTGAGAAGCTTTTTCATTTCATATATTATTATCATTATCATCTTCTCACTCTCTCTCTTCAAGTTCTCTCTCCTTCACCAAGCCTAATCCTACCCCTCATGAGTTGAGAACAAGGATTAGGAAAGACTAATTACTCCATAACCTATCTCTACATCACCTTAGCTACTCTATTTAGCAACTAGAGAAACTAAGTAACCTCAAGTTTAGAGGTTATAGCTTGGATTAGGGTTCTCGGGTGGATCGTCTATCACGGAAGAAAGCCAAAGAGGACGTGGAGATCCAAAGAGGCCGTAGACAACATCAAGACGAAGGACTAGAACCGTTTGGTATAATCTCTTGGCATAGTAGTTTAAAACTCTATAGCTTTTGTTAAAACTTGTTTAGCAAACGATTCATACGGTTAATCGATATTTGATCATAGAACTTGATTGTTATTCATATTTCCGCCTACCCACAAGTATTGGGGTGTTGAACATCGACTTACATTATCTTGCATGTTAAACCCTAATAATCTAGCAAAGATCCCGGCTTTAGGTTGTTCGGCACATCTAAAATTTTATTCGGGCATGTTTGATGCTTTATGAACCTTCACAAGAGTGCCTAGGAACCCTACAAGAAGGTGGTAAATGAGAAGAAGAAGGACTTGGTTCATTAGGTATAATCTTCTTTCATAGTAGCTAATCCCTCCTATGATGTTGTTAGTTAGGGTTTGACAAAGATCCGTAAGTTAGTCGATGTTAGTTTGAACAAAAAAAATTGTTTTACCTATTCCGCCTCCCCGCAACTCGTGGGGTATCTGATATCAACTTACAGTGGTATCAGAGCCTTGCTAAACCATAACTAACTTGTTTGCAAAGTCGTTAGAAATTCGATCATGAAACGAACCGGAAAAATCATCATTTTCACATAGTTTCTGTCGATTTTAAAACGGGGTCTAAAAATTTTTCAGGGACCCTTAAAAATACATGCAGGGAATTATAAGGTTACTGGAGAATTTTGGGGTCCTAACTCGGCCAAACCGCCGCGGATCTGCAGCCGAGTTGAAGCCGAGTCGGCCCAAAATTCCCCGGTAACTCTTCTGTGTTAATTTTGGTTTTTCTGGAATATTTTGTTTCTGCTCAAGTCTCAGGTGCACAGAGAAGTTTTTGGAGTAGAATCATTTGCGTTTGCTCGATCGAAATTCTACGATGTTTGGCTAATTAGATTATATCTGTGATTTGTATAATGTGTTCGTAAACCTCCCCTAACTGCTAGTATGTCGGTTGGCAGGGGGTTGCACATTTCTGTAATGATTTTACTGTTTGTGTTTGTGGACTTGTTGGATTGTCGTGAATGGATAGCCGGGGATGTGAGACGAGCGTTTATTTCATTCAAATGTAATTTGTAAATTGTTGTAATATTCTTTTGCGGGGCACTTCCGGGTTGAGGTTGTAGCCACCGTTGTATTATTTCATTTACTGATTTTTGCTCCTAGGATAGACCCAAGGTGGGGTGCACAAACTACCGGGTACTTTGAAGTGTTTAGTGGCCTACTCACGTTGTTAAGGGAGACCGCTTCACTTCGGGTACTTGGCGGGTAGTTTGCCGTACCCGTAGGGGTCTAGGGTGGGGTTTTGGCTATTCATCATGACTGTGTAATCCGTTTTTCTTTGCAGGCTCAAAAAGAAATGCGGATTCGTAGAAAATCCAATATGTTCATCTGTGATCTGGAATGCCTATTATTGCGTCCAACGAATGTACAATATCTATATATGATAGCTATTTAGACGTCACTTATGTTTTACACCCGCGCTAGCCCAGCCCCCGCTCTGTCATTAGTTAAGTAACCTAACGGGTGAATGCCGGGACTCAATGGCGAATGCGGATAGCATAAGAGGACGTTGTATTTTCGTTGTTTTCTGCAATGATAGGTTAATGATGGGACGCATTATATTAATGCAAAGAAAATTAACCAAAGTTGAATCGTTGGAACAGTTTAAAAGAAACCACTCGGTTATTTTTAAAACAGAAGATATTTTTAATTACGGAGCTTTAACCACTCCTTTTAAAAGCTATCAGGTTCCTTCGGTCATATCAAGTTCACTACGTTCACGGTTTCGCCAAAACCATTCGTAGCCCTCCGTCATTTCATTTGGGTATTCAGTAGTATTCAAGCTATGTATTTTGAGCAACACCAAAGCATAGTGTTTGGTAGCTGCTGGGTATTCATTTGTTGCATAGATAGATAAGTTAGTTTGGGACAGTCGTATTATCATTTGACCAACGTCAGGGGTATATACGGATGGGTTCAAATTAACAAGATAATGATGGGTAGAACTTGACATGTGACTTATGACATTTTGACCAACGCCAAGGCCATAAGAGCATGGGGCAGAAATTTATATCGGGAATTTCTAAAGAAACTGAAATTTGCAAAGAGATGCATACCATTTGGAGTGTGATAATTTTGGTAGGATTCCTTCAGCTTTATCACACGATGATATTTGGATCACGATCCTACTGTGAGTATCCGCTACTCATCAGGAGATTCGTCACTTAACGATCAATGCTATAAACCAAGTAGGTGCCGAGAAAGGTGTCAGCGGGGCTACGTCCCTAGAGAAAAGAGGTTATTTAATTAAGGAACTTTGCGAAAGCGTTGGAAAACCTCCCTCGAAGTACTGACACCGGGCTGGCTGAACAGTTAAGCAAGTATTGTACGGTGAGAATAGTCCTGGCTAGTTCTTCCTTTTTGGTTTGAGGAGGGATTCAAGAAACAGTGGGAGCCATCCAGTTTAGATAAACTAAAAACCACTCTAAACTTGCAAGAGCATCATGCTAAAGTGTTCTCTCTCTCTCCTAATTGCAGCGACCCAGAACATGACAGGCCTTAAGTTATTATTAGAAAAAATATACTGACAGGGCCAAACTATAAATATTGGCTGCGGAATGTCAAAATGGCTTTGACTTACGACAAATTGGGGTATGTCCTTACTACTAAGGCACCTGCTGTCCCTGGTCCAAAATCCAGTAATGCGGATAAAGAAATCCACAAGACCTGGGAGTTAGATGGCGCGAAGGCCAAATGCATCGTGCTTGCCTCTATGAATAATGAACATCAGAGGAGGCACGGGGATATGGATCTTGAATCCATATTTCTCCATACAAAGGATCTGTATGGAGAGCAATCTCGTATAGCAAGATACGAGACCTCGAAGAACTTGTTTCAGTCGAGGCTGGCCGTCGGATCATCTGTAGGAGAACATGTCCTAAAGATGATTGGCTATATAGAAGAGCTCGCGAACCTCGGGACGACTTTGGAGAACGAGCTCTATACAGACTTGATTCTTCAGTCCCTTCCTTCCACCTACGCCCAGTTTATTCTGAATTTCAACATTCAAAGAAAAGAAGTTGAACTTCCAGAACTCCTTAACATGTTGAGGAGTGCAGAGGGCACCTTGCAGAAGGCAAGAGAAACACCCGCTATGTTTGTTCGCGGTGCTTCTTCTTCCGGGTCCAAGGCTAGGGCCAAAGGAAGGAAGAAGAAGGCCGCCACCAAACCTAGAGGAGGTGTTGGTAAGGTGGGAGTCAAGGGAAAGACAAAGGTTGTGGTACCAGTAGTGGCAAAGGATGAGTGCTTCCACTGTCGTAGGAAAGGGCACTGGAAAAAAAATTGCAAAGCTTGGATTGCCAAGAACCAGGAACCGAAGCAAGCTGTAGCTTCGACTTCAGGTGTGTTTGTAATTGAAAAATGTCTATCAATCAACTCTACTTCCTGGGTATTGGATACCGGATCAGGATCCCATATATGCAATTCATTGCAGGCACTGAAAAACCGTAGAGTGCTGAAGGTTGGTGATATGACCCTCCAGGTTGCTAACGGAGCTAGCGTGGGTGTTGTGTCCCTAGGGGATTATCACCTTGGATTGACGAGTGGACATATTTTAGTTTTGCATAACAGTTTTTTTGTACCTAGTTTACGTGTAATATCATATCAGTTTCGTTGTTATCAACAGAAGGTTATGATTTCACATTTGTAAGCGATGTTGTTAACATCTACCTTAATCATGGTTTGATTGGGTCCGGTACACTAGATAACGGTATATATATGTTAAACCAATTACAGATTTTCAATGTCCAGAACACACTAAAAAGAAAGTCTCCAGATTTAAATAAGGCTTTCTTATGGCATTGTAGACTAGGTCACATCAATGAGACAAGATTAACTAAGTTACATAGAGAAGGATATTTGGATTCGTTCGAATATCAATCTTATGCCACTTGTCAATCATGTCTCAAAGGAAAGATGACAAAGACTCCATTTACTGGACATGGAGTAAGAGCGAGCGAGCTCTTAGGACTCATACACAGCGATGTATGTGGTCCAATGTCTACACATGCAAGAGGTGGTTTTTCATATTTCATTAATTTTATGGATGATTACTCTAGGTAAGGATTCATTTTCTTGATGAAAAATAAATCCGAGGCTTTTGAGAAATTCCAAAAGTATAAGAATGAAGTAGAAAACCAAACCGGCAAAAGTATCAAGACACTGAGATCCGATCGAGGTGATGAATACTTAAGTACCGAGTTCCTAGGTTACCTAAAAGAGAAAGGAATTATCTCGTAGCTTACTCCTCCATACACTCCACAGCATAATGGTGTATCGGAGAGATGGAATCGAACCCTATTGAATATGGTACGTTCCATGATGAGTAATGCTGAGTTACCGCGATCTTTCTGGGGTTATGCGCTAGAATCAGCGACATATCTTTTGAACAGGGCTCCTACCAAGACTGTGCCTACCACACCATATCAGATGTGGAGTGGGAAGAAACCCTATCTTCAGTATCTGAAAATATATGGATGTCCAGCTTTTGTTAAAAAGCAGCATGTGGACAAACTCGAGGCACGATCAGTACAGTGTAAGTTTGTGGGATATCCAAAGAACTCCAAGGGGTATTTCTTCTATTACGCAGAGGAACAAAAGGTTTTTGTTTCTCGTCATGCCCATTTTCTAGAATAGCAGTTTTTAGAAAAGGAAACAAGTGGGAGCGCAATAGAACTGGAAGAAATTCCAGAACCACAAACTACTACTGAAAGTTTGGTAGAACCAGTAGTTCAAGAAGAACAAGACATTCCCGCACCCCTCCACAGGAGTAGTAGGCCGTCTCATCCGCCTGAGAGATACTACGGTTTTCTCATAGATGGGGATAGAGAGGATTGCGTCATTGATGATGATGAACCTACTAGCTTCCAGCAAGCCATCCAGAGCGGTGACTGGGTACGATGGCTGGATGCAATACGGACCGAAATGGAGTCCATGTACACCAACAAAGTATGGACTTTGGACTTTGCTCCAGATGGGGTAAAACCCATAGGATGCAAATGGATCTTCAAGAAAAAGATTGGTGTACATGGACAGGTGGAAACCTATAAGGCTAGACTTGTTGCAAAGGGTTTTCGTCAAAGACCTGGTTTAGACTATGACGAAACTTTTTCTCCAGTGGCTATGATCAAATCCATTCGGATCCTTCTTGCCATTGCTGCCTTCCATGATTATGAAATCTGGCAGATGGACGTAAAGACGGCTTTTCTGAATGGTAATTTAGAAGAGTGCGTCTATATGGATCAGCCAGAAGGTTTCAATCAGAGTGGGAGCAGCGGGAAAGTGTGCAAGTTGCTTAAGTCCATTTATAGACTAAAGCAGGCATCGTGGAGTTGGAACATCTGTTTTGATGAAACGGTCAAAGAATATGACTTTATCAAAAATCCAGATAAACCATGTATATATAGTAAAATTGTAGCAAGAACTGTCGTATTCCTCGTCTTGTACGTGGATGACATTCTCTTAATAGGAAATGACATTCCTATGCTACAATTTGTCAAAGGATTCTTGTCACACAGGTCCTCCATGAAAGACCTGGGTGATGCTTCTTACATTTTGGGGATCCGGATCTATCGTGATAGATCCAAGAGGATGTTGGGACTTTCCCAGTCCAGGTATATCAACACTATACTGAAAAGATTCAGTATGGAAGATTTTAAGCGCGGTAGTTTACCAGCTTGTCACGGAATCACCCTCTCCAAAGAGATGTCTCCCAAGACTGATTTGGAAAGGGATCGCATGTCTATTATACCCTATGCTTCTGCGATAGGCTCTATAATGTTTGCGATGTTGTGCACCAGACCAGATGTAGCTTACGCACTGAGCGTGGTAAGCAGGTATCAGTCAGACCCAGGGGAGAAGTACTGGATAGCAGTAAAGAACATTCTCAAGTACCTGAGAAGGACCAAGGAGATGTTCTTAGTTTACGGCGGAAAAGACCTCAAGATCGAGGCCTTTGCTGATTCCAGCTAGTGATAAGGATGATTCCAAGTCCATGTCAGGTTATGTCTTTACCCTCAATGGAGGGGCGGTGTGCTGGAAGAGTTCCAAGCAGGACACCGTTGCCGACTCGACGATGGAAGCGAAGTATATTGCTGCTTGCGATGCCGCAAAAGAAGCGGTCTGGATGAAGAAGTTCCTAACAGAACTTCAGGTGGTTCCTACCATTGTTGATCCAATACCTCTGTATTGCGACAACAACGGAGCTATAGCTTTAGCAAAGGAACCCAGGCCCCATTAGAAGTCCAGACATATCTTAAGGCGGTATCACCTGATCAGGGAGATCATAGATCGCCGGGAGATCGAGGTCCGGAGAGTTGCTACAGAGGAGAACACTGCTGATCCATTTACAAAGGCCTTACCTCATATTCAGTTCGAGAGGCTACTCGAGATGATCGGTCTTCGATATGCCAGTACATGGCCCTAGTGCAAGTGGGAGATTGTTAGTGTATATGCCTTAGGGGCCATTATTGTATCATACTAGCTTGTATATTACTTAATGGAAGCTTGAGATATTCACGGTTATATTAACAGTCTTGTTAAACATGGTAGTATCCTACTTGGTTTATATCTATCTTAATATGTGTATACGTATTGATAGAGCCCTTAGGATCTTGCTTGACTACCAGCGTTGTGATGGCAGTCACACTAGTGGGGGCTGGGTAGTCTACAAGCACATCCTTTTTCAGGTCCCTAGTCGTAGGATTATCGAGACAGGGCATCGATACTCTGGAGTAGACTAGTGTGTACGCTTCTCATCCCAGTTGGGGAGATGGTCTGTCCCACAGCCATCAGTACGTTGTACTGGAGATAGTATACAGGTGCTCGTTGGGTTACGGGTACACCGGACATGACTCGCAGGGAACTGTTGGTTGGTATTATACCCGTCGTCAGTTAACAGATCCCAGGTGACATGAGTACAGCATAGTCCGTAGACTTGACACTGCTGCTTCGCCTCGAGTGTGTTCCCACTGTTCTTAGATTGCTACCCTACCACAGCTCAAAGGAGTCGTGCAAACAGGTAGCAGTTGGGTGCAGTCCCGAAGCACTTGGAGGCAGCGGCGGTTAGACATGATTCGTCTCTCCCGGTATTGGGAGTTGATATCGCGCTGTGTCTGGAGAGCCATTACGCAAAGTCCCTGGCCAGGGCAAGCGAGATTTACTGGTAGGTTTTTCAGTAGTTTCTCAAGGTGTAATGGGCTTCGCTCCGACACGACTTATACCGCTTTTAGGGGACTGACGCTTGCCGCCCCCTAGGCCCGATATGCGATAGTTCTAGACGAACAGACCGGACTATACAGAGATTGTCACATCAGGCTCAGTAGGAGTTCGGATGGGTTTCCTCATCGGCCTTCTTATCGACATCTACCTAGGGACCGTTACGTACAGCTAGTGCCGCTTGCGGTCTGTGGTTAAACCCACTGCCAGCGTAGTAGTCGAGTCTTTAGAGTCCCACACAGAGAGTTTCCCTGCTTCGGGCGAAACGATATTGAGGTCGTATGGTTTTACGACAGGGTTCGGACGCATACGTGTTTTTACGCACATGCGATGTTCGGACAGTTTTTACGAGCGGGCTTTGGTTTAAACCAGATTCTAGTATCGGATTATTGGATTTATACAGTCTCAGTATTTCCATGTTTTCACGGATAGGAGGGGCGTTCTTGTAAATTCTCGAGAAGCTTCGAGAAGGTTGATGACATGGAGACTAAGGTGGCATTTGCATTAAATGATTTAATGACTCATGGTGTGATTCATACAAAGGAGTTAATGATGCAGTTAATGATTAATGACTCATGAGATGAATCACACAAAGTGAATAAATGAAGCATGGTTGATATTATCATTTGATTATTCATTTAATAATATTATGCTTCATATATTCTAAATGAGATATTATTTCATTTCATTCTCACTCTCACCTTCTCTTTCCTCAAGCTCTCTCTCTCTCTCTCTCTCTCTTCAAACACTAACCCTAACTTCTCATGTGTTGAGATCAAGGGTTAGTAAGACTAATTGATTCCTAATCCCACTCTATATCCCCTAGGTTGCTTGATTAGCACTTTTAGTAACCTAGTTAGCTCAAGTTAGAGGTCAAGCTTGGAGTAGTAGCTCTCGGGTGGATCTTCTATCACAAAGAGGAGGCCGACGAGGAGGTGGTCAACGAGAAGAAGAAGGACTTGGTTCATTAGGTATAATCTTCTTTCATAGTAGCTAATCCCTCCTATGATGTTGTTAGTTAGGGTTTGGCAAAGATCCGTAAGTTAGTCGATGTTAGTTTGAACAAAAAAGATTGTTTTACCTATTCCGCCTCCCCGCAACTCGTGGGGTGTCTAACGTCGACTTACACTTGCAACGCAAACCGACTGCTAGTTTTATTCAGTATTTTATTTTTCAGTATGCCACCTGTTTAGGCACTTTCATTTTATGTTTCTTGTTCAGACATCTTGTATCAGTTGAAATCTTATGGAACCTTGAATGTAATAAATCAACTTGTTGTATTTTATTTTATTTGTCATGTTCTTATTACATTTTATACTGCTTACTTTACGCTTAACATATTTGTTTCGAGAAAAGACTTTCTCGGAACAAATACGTCGCGGGCTTGTCACGTACCTGTTACCGCTTTTTTAGGAAGTGGGACGCGGCATGTTTTATTGGTGGTCCATGCGGGTCGGTTCTGCATGAAGTAGTAAGCAATATATTACAAGAATTATGAGATTCAACAACTTTTACATTCTTTTAATTTCAAATTTCTTTGAATCTATTCTAATCATTCTTTTCTCCATCAAGATGATGGAGTCTCTTAACCACACCAACATCAACGGCGAGACCCCACCACCACCTCCTCCTATTGTCCTAACTCCACTCACTGAAAAGACGGTTCTTCTCGAGGGTATCAAAAGCCTACGCGAAGGCCAGCAGGCTTAAGGCGCAATTCAGCATGAGCATACTGCTCTCCTTCAACAGGGTTTTGTCTGCTCTAAAGTAGAAATATCAGGAGTGAAGCAATTCAGAGTATTACACCCAAAGAAATTCTCAGGGAAAGAGAGAACTTTAGAAGCTAAAAAATGAGCTCAAAGTATCGAATATGATTTGGCAGCAGCCCAAGTTCTACAAGTGGCTTGGGTTCGAATGGTAAAACTCCAGCTTACAGATAATGCCAGGGTCTGGTGGAAGGCTAAAGAGAGTGTCTTACACAACCTATTGAGTGGAAGATATTTCGTGAAATTTTTGACACTAAGTACTTTCCTAAGACTGTTCGTTTTGAGATGGAGCAACGGTTTGTCCACCTACAACAAGAATACATGTGGGACAAGTCAGTAGATGAATACGATACCGATTTCACTATACTCGATAGTTTCGCTGCCTGCCTAATTCCTACTGTCGACATCCGTGCTAGACGTTTTCATCAGGGCCTAGACCTCGAACTTGGGCCCGACTTGGGCCCACTTGATGTGGGTTCGGGCTTGGGCTCACTTAACTCGGGTTAGGGCCCACTTGACTCGGGTTGGGCCCGGCCTTCAGATGACTTTGACTTTTGACTTCGACTTTTTTAACTTTGGTCGAAAGGGTGTAATTTTTGGTTCTAACGTCACCTTCTCTCTCAATACCTTACTGTGTAAACCCGCTTTGACATTTTTCAAGGAAATTTTATCCCAACCATATACCATCGACTTGGCGAACCGTCCATACTCTGAGGTCAACGAACAAACTAGAATCATCGCCCGATCCTCATTTTCTATCTTCACCTCCTCGTTCCTAAAGTTTATCATGATCTGGTTGAGTTCGTCTAAGTGATATTTGACAGATGTCCCCTCTTTCTTTAACATGTATAATCGTTGTTGAGGTAGAGGTAATTTGTGAGAGATTTCTTCATGTATAAGGACTTTAACTTACTCCATAATGCCGATGTCGTAGTCTCTTGCTTGACCTTGCATCAAACTTAATCAGCTGAGTGAAGTTGTATCGCATTGAATCTTTTGTCCTCCATCTCTTCTTTTTTATCCTCCGTGATCGTCTTCGGAATACTGTCTTTTGTAAAGACAATTTTGTGAACCATGCTCCTTGAGAATAGCCTTCATCTCCTCCAAAGACTGAAATTGTTCCGTCCATCAAACTTGACCACCTTGTAATGCATAGATTCAATCTCTCCAAATAATTCAAAAATATCGAATCTGATGCTCTGATACTATTTATTATAATTTCTATACCCGTGATTCTCGAAGGATTTACAAACCACACCAAGAGTCGCAGCGGAAAAATCTATCAAGATAGTATGCAAACAAACTATTTGAAAAAAACTAACCGGGCAATCTACCAAAACAATGCAAATTATCAGAAGCACACACAAAAAAACACGAACACAGGATTTTACCCAGGTTCGGCGTAACCTACACATAATTCTGCAATCCGCGACAAGAACTACCACTATCAAAAAAGAATTACACGAGAGCGCCCTTTCCGACCACCGTCTAAAATACAAATAAATCTCTCTCTCTCTCTCTCTCTCAAACCCTCTTTCTCTCTACAAACCCCCTCTCGGTTTCAAGAGCCTCCGATTTCCCTTTTCTTTTCCTTTCCCGCATGGAGACAAATGTGCATGCTGTGAATAATAATTCACCTTGGGCTTTTAAACAACATATATAGAGGTGGCCTTAATCAGAGATAAGCTTAAATAATTAGACTCGGATTTAAACTCTAGATTTATTCAGATACCTAATCTCAATCAACAGCCGCCTCTCTCGTCAATCCTGTGATGATTAGAATCGAAACCCCGTGTATCACACGTGTTCAATTAATGGGCTTCTTGCTGGGACTTTGATCTTGGGCAATCAAAATCAACAGGTTGCCGCATCAAAATATATGAATCTTGGGACAGTGTTAGTTGTGGGTTCAGTGGGGGGATGCGACCTTCGTGCTCCTTTGTGCATCTTTTTGTTGGGTCGAGCTTATTCTTGTTTTGGCTCTGACTTTAGGGTGTTGTATAGATCATGTTGTTTTAATACGGGAAATCATCCATATCGTATAGCAAGCAAGCGGGGTGAGAAATGTCTATACTGTTATAACCAGGTCACAAAGTTATTAGTACACATGGTTATGAGGAAAAAATTCAAGTAAAGATTTTGAAGAAGCAACCACCATAACCTCTCCCGCCATGAGCCGTAGCAATGGTCTCCTGGCAGCAAGCGAAGCCAGCAGCAGCAGCAGCAGCAGCAGCAGCATCTCCTTCTACTTCCACCTCCTCCAGTCCTCCCCCACCCGCCGCCACCTCCGCCACCTCCACGGCCGCCTCCTCCGAACCGGCCTCCACCAGAACATCATCCTGTCGACGAAGCTCCTCCTCTCCTACTCCTCTCCTCGCCACCGCCTCCACCTCTCCTCCCTCCGCCTATACCTCCACCTCATCCCAAACCCAAACTCCTTCACCCACAACTCCATCATCTCCTCCCTCTCCCTCTCCCCCTCCCCACACCTCTCCCTCCTCCTCTTCCTCTCCCTCCTCCGCCGCCGCTCCCTTCCCGACCAATTCACCCTCCCTCCCATCCTCCGCTCCTGCGCCGCCATCCCCTCCCTCCCCGCCGGTCTCTCCCTTCACTCCATGTCCGCAAAGCTCGGCCTCGGCCGCAGCCCCTTCGTGGCCTCGGCATTGGTCTCCTTCTACTCCGCCCTGTCCCGCCTCGACGACGCCCGCAAGGTGTTCGATGAAATCACCTATCGGGACTACGTGCTGTGGACCTCCATGGTCTCGGGCTATGCTCAGGGCGCGGAACCCGAGCGGGCGCTGAGGCTGTTCCCGGAGATGATGCGGGAGCAGGGGAACGCCACGGCCGATGGCGTCATGGCCATCAGCCTTCTGCTGGCGTGCTGCCGGCTGGGTTCGCTGCGGCAAGGGAGGAGCGTGCATGGGTTCTGCATGCGGAGGCGGTTCGGGTTGCCGCTGGCCTTGGGGAACGCGCTCGTGGACATGTACGTGAAGTGCGGGGCGTGTGGTTCGGCCGGAAGGGTGTTTGACCGGATGCCTGTCAGGGACGTGATCTCTTGGAGCACGTTGATTCTCGGGCATGGGTTGAATGGGAACGCGGATGCGGCTTTTGGTCTGTTTGAGAGGATGCGAGAGGAAGAGGTGATGCCGAATGCGGTCACGTTCCTTGGGGTGCTGTCTGCGTGCGCGCACTTGGGGATGGTGGATAGAGCCTGGGGGATCTTGTACATGATGAAGGAGAACAAGGTGGAGCCGGAGCTGAAGCACCATGCGTGCATTGTTGATGCTTTGGCAAGAGCGGGACAAGTGGTGGAGGCGGAGGAGTTTGTGGAGAAGATGCCTGTGGAGCCCGATGAGGCGGTTTTGGGAGCTTTGCTGTTGGGATGTAGAGGGCATGGCAATGTGGATGTAGGGGAGAGAGTTGCAAGAAGGTTGATGGCGATGAGGCCGGACAAGAGTGGTTACTATGCGATGCTGGCGAATATGTATTCGGATGCGGGCAGGTTTGATGATGCTGTCAGGGTTAGGAGTTTCATGACAGAAATGAATGTAGGGAAGTTGCCTGGCTGTAGTTTGATTGAATTGGGTGGCTTTTCGTCTCAATCACAGCCCACATAAACAAATTTCAACCTTGTACTGTAAATCGAGTCACGATTAACGTGAAGCAGAGATTCTGGGTAAAAACAGTCGAAATCAGAATGAGTGAATGGATATCACTGGATGATGAATAAGATTGTATCATATCAACGATCTGATTTGGCTTATTAGAAGGTGCATTTGCGCAGGTGGAGCCTACTATCAGTATTTTGTATAGAATCTACTCGGAGGACCATGGTTCATCAGTAAATCTCCAGAAAGATTTTCCGTAATATACTTTTGGTTCTTGTGAATGATACTCCAGCGAAGAGAATATCTAAAGCACTTCCCATGATTTTCACGAATTGAGCTTTTAACTGGAGATCGACAAGTGTATATGTGTGAAATGGGTGACATGTTAAAGTA
The DNA here is from genome assembly GCA_030015575.1 of Agapanthus africanus. NCBI lineage: Eukaryota > Viridiplantae > Streptophyta > Magnoliopsida > Asparagales > Amaryllidaceae > Agapanthus > Agapanthus africanus. The sequence continues at coordinate 113,616,670 of CM057340.1, read as the reverse complement.
TGGTGAGGAAGTGTATAGGAAGAGATTAAGGAGATCGTTCGAACTGCCCTCCGACCATAATGTCTCCAATCCAGGTAAAAGTAGGAGGATGTGTTCTGAAATAAAACAGGAAATCACTTCTTACAAAAAAAAATTGCTTTTAAGTTTAGCATTATTTATTACAAGTGTTCTATCTTGATTCTAGAAATTGATCGCCATGATTATTATGCTACATGACATTTCGATTACTTGCATAGCTTATGGATACACCTAGCCATACTACTTTATAGCCATCAGTTTTATTCCTGGAATATAGTCATATACCTTATCATAGATTCTTAACACGACGAGCACTGTGTGAGCAGTGCACCATTTCGGATTCTTAAAGATTTATGATTGATCTTAGTTATTCCACTCCACTACCATGTTCGATCCATACAGGATTAATAACAGTCAACGCCTAGGCTGGCCTAGACGCCGTACCTGCTTGGTGAGGGGTGAAACATTATTTATTTGTACTTTTCACAATGTCCATCGTTTTACCGCAAGTTTAGAAAGAGAAAGGAGCAAATACTATCTCTCAGGAGACGCACATTGATACATGAGACTAGTCTAGAATAGCTCTACACCGATGTACATAAATATTAATGCAATAAGTTAACCAGTGAATGAAATTACAAAGGAATGAGACACTGCAAAGAATTCAAGGCGAAAATGAGTATAAAGAGTAGGAAATTTTGGATCACCTTAAAGTTATCGTGCAACATACACTTGCAGAAGATGAAGGAAATGATAAAGAAATCGCCACAACTGGTGTGATTTCTTGCATCTTCCTCTCAAGTGTTTGCATCACTTTCTTTATAGTTGTCGAACTCTAATCCTAGAAGATTATGCCATATAATTTCTAATTCTAATTCGATTAGCATGTGATACCGGCCATGATTAAAGGGGTTTTCTTGTATTTTTTTTGGTGAGTGGGTGTGGGGGGGGGGGGGGGTTTCCTTATTCCTTGATGGTTTTTGTCTCATCATTTGGACAGTTGGGAATTGCATGTCTATATGGTTTTGGAATGATAAATGCTAAATGGCTTCAAATATTTTCTTACTTGAGTAAAATATAATGTTATCGGAGATTCGGTTATAAGAAATCATAAAAGTTCACATGAAGAAAAGATATGAGGACCTTCTTTTTATTTAGGCTTAAATCCACTAATCTACCAAATAGTTTCACTATTTGGCAACCAACTACGGAATACTTTTAAAAGAATAACTACCATAAGTGACAGCCATTGACTAACACCGTTAACTAGGTGGTTGAAATGACTTTACTGCCCTTAACGCACCTGAGTAGGGCGCAAGCATGTGATTTTGAGAAAGATAGTTTTTTTCCTCTCTCTCGGTGTCTTCTTTCTTTCTGTAATCTTGCTGCCTTTCAACCCTAAAAACAACAGTAATCCATCTGATGGAGCTTCTTTTCGGGCCTCCGTCAGATGTTGTCTTCCGTTGATCTCGCGATGAACTTGACTGATTATCTTTCGTTGCGTATGGGTCTCAATGGGTTTTTGGAGGAAGAGGTGTGGTGAGGAAGCTGTTGCCGAGTACCTATAAGGAAGTCCCGGGATGGTTTGGTACCACCGAGGACCCTCCGACGCTCAAGTTAAAGGGGAAATCCGAGCAGAGTAACTGTAACATTTTGAAAATTTGGAAATAAATAAAATTATTTAATTAAATAATAAAGTGTTAAATTAAAAGGTTATTAAAACCAAATAAGACAATATCATAAGTTTTATGTAAAACAAATTAAATTTTAGTTTTAGTATGGAATATAAATAAATTATAAGGGTTTTAGTGATAAATTTAGTTTCATTTTAATAAAATGATGATTATATAATAACATAAGTTGTGAGGGGTTGTTATGTAAAGCTTAGGATTTTGTGCAAATTGAAAGTTGTTAAGGGTGTAAATGAAAGGAGATGGGATAAGATTTAGTTCAGAATTTCATCATAAAGAAAATCAAATTGAAAAAGAAATTCATTGCCAACACCTCCTCTCATGCACAACACACTCCCCACACCTTCTCCTTGCATGAAACCACCACATCTTGTATGGTGACACCTCCTCCTACACCTCACCCTTCCCTTCATCCTTTTATCTTATATGTTCAGATCAGTTTAACTAGCTAAACATTCAGAAAAAAATTCAAAAGTTAAAGAAAAATGAAGAACAAGAAAAGAAAAATAAAAGAAAAGAGAAGTGAGAGAGAGAAAATGGCTAAGGAGTTCCAATATCAAGGTAGGAGCTAAGGAATGAGGTGTCTTGAAGGAAGCCTTTCAACTATCCTCAGTAGGTATAAATGTTTAAACTCAGTAGGCTTTAGCTCTGTAATTGTAAGAAAATTTGGAATCGAATGTCTATAATATCGTATTTTAGTAAAACGGAACTCTGTTAAAATCTGCTTTAGCTTAAACAAAAATCAGATTAGCAAAACAGTGCCAGAATGATGTATGTGGGACCTAGAACAACCCATATAAACACGAACCAAGGGGATCGGTTTTGGGCCGGCGACATAAGGGCGGATTCCGGCGTCGCCGGATTTGTAAGAGACTTGAGTGTTTTGGCTTTTTGGGTAGATCTCTGTGTAGAATTATGGTTAATCTGGTATTGTTTAATCAATTTAGTTTAACTGTATATAAAATCTGGGAACAAATATCGGAAATAGGTATCTAAAACCCATAATACGACTCGGGAAATTCGTAACGCGTTCTGTTTCTGTTACGAAACAGCGTTAGGTTAATTTCCAGTAAAATTGAGTGTTAGATCATATGCAATAGTCAGATGTGGTATAACTAGAATGTACAACTTGTGTTTTCATGATTTTGTCGTGTCGGAATAGCCGTTTTCTTATACAAGTTATTGCTATGTTAGATTCAAGTACGGAGACTTTGGAGGCTGCGAGGAAAGGAAAAAAATGATCGGCGATTCCTGAGAAGATACGATGTATTTCCAGTGAGTAGATTTATATCTACGGAGGAAGTCGGGTGGATGACGTATAACATCCCCGCAACCTTATGATTATTATTATGATATTTACTTAAGTTTAGCTTTTCGTTAAAGCATTGATATGGTATTGCATCTTGTATATCCTCCATTTTTATAAAGTTTCGTTTATGGTTCTTAAATGAGATATATGTGATATTTGATTCGTACAACATGGGTATGATTTGATGAGTTTGTACGAGAGATCATGCCGTACTTAAGTTGATATGGATATAGCAATATGATGAGCTATAATACAAGTATTTATACGTATCAGAAATGATGAATTTCGTATGCCGAATAACGGCCAATTTTATTCTTTGACTCGTAGAGATAGCTTATGCTCTGATTTAGGATGTAATACTGGTATAAGCTATTTTATTTTAAAAACCACGGTTCGTTACATTTTAAATAAACCACCTGGATGCGTGCCAGTTTCTAAAACAAACACCTCTTTTAAAGCTAAGGCAGCTTTCTTAATTCAAACTTAACGTTCCGATCATTTCTAAAGATAATGGTATAGTTCATAACAAGTAATTACAGTAAGTACGTTTAGATTACTTATAGGTTTGCATTATGTATTCTATGTTATATATTTTCGCGTTATGCACACTCTGGTAGAATACTGCACAAATACCAATGAGTACTATACTGCACAAGCACTTAAATATATATTACACTACACCTCATTGGTACTGCCATGTCACTGTAGAATCGTTCTGATATATATGTGTTAATATATAGATCGTTACACCGTAGAACACTTGCACAAATACTAATGATTTCCATGTTGCACGAGCACAGACGCATATGCTACACTACACATCATTAGTAGTGCCATGACACATTAGAATTGAAATCATTATGCTATGTGATAGGATTTCGTAGTCTTTTCCTATTTATGTTGTAGTACTGTAGATGCTATATTTGATTCTTGGGATTTCTGAGTATTTTACTCCTGATGATATATATATATCGGTGGTATGGGACACTGTTATATATATATACATATATAGTATATCATCAATACAAACTATGCAATTATTCTTATTCCTTGATATTTGATATGATGAGAAAAACGTCCACCATGAGTTGTGTTTTTTTGTTTTGTTCCGGACCGAGTGGGGGAGATATACGGTCGTGGATTTTTACGCTATCCAGACTGAGTGGGGGAGATATACAGTTGGATACATGGTGGACCCGGTCGAGACCGAGGGACAGGATAGCCGCATTGAGGCGGGGGAGCCTAGCAAGGATACTCGATACCGGAGATAGAATTGAGCACGGCAGATATCCAGGGGATGCTGACCGGAGATTGAGATGAGCGCGGTAGCTATCCAGGGATACTGACTGGGGTTCGATTAGGTACGGCAGATATCCAGGGGATACTGATCGTAGCCAGGATATCGGGTGGCGATCATCTGTTGAGATGGTGTCGACGGTATCTGTATTTACGTGTCGATGCTGGAGACGAGAGATTTCGGATTTTGATGTCGATTCTGGGCATCTATTTGTATATTGATACGATCATTATTATGAGGTACATCGTTAGATATGTATTTATTGGATTCCATCAGGATTGATCCAGGGGACAGTACCTACATATATTTGTACAGACATTCATAGACAAAAAAGGGAATTCCAATAGGGATAATAGATTCATGATTTTGATTCATATGATATTGAGATATTATCCCTGTGATTACATGATAGCCAGTGTTGTAACTTTGCATGTCATATAGTATATCGATACAGATTATAATAGTACTATACTTATGACCTAGGTAATCGTCATGCATTTTGATTTCTACCTTTAGATACACTTTTATTCACTGAGTTGGCAACTCATCCCCGTTGTGCCATAGTTTCTTGCAGGTTTTACCGCTTGGATTATCAGCGGTTTGGGCACACATTCTTTTGGGGATTGATGGGTAAGTGAGTTTTTATTGTATCCTACACACTTTTGATTATTTATATATTCTTGTATCTAGTGGAAACTCCATCAACTTAGAAATGGCATATTATGGACTTAGAATCGAGAATTAGAGTTGTGTTTTGATTGTCGCACTCGTTAGAGTCGACTACTGCTTTAGATTAATTGGTTGCTCCATTGTTTGGACATGGGGACTAGCTTCCGTTGGGATGTTATTTTATTATGTTGTATCGGGTTTTATAAAAAAATGCAAAGGAGGTGATGACAAGCTTCAAAACGTCATAAATGCTTTTCAACATACTTAGTTAAATTTAGATGTTATTTTAACTTGATTTTATTAGATGATTATTTAAACCTCACCCCAATAATTTCAAAAAGGGTTAAGATTCCGGGTTTCGGCTTACTTGGATTGCGTTGATATCTTTAGATGTCATGTGATTTAAGTGCCGGTCACGTGCTACATTTGGGTCGTGACAGTAACAGCATAAAAGTGTAAAAAATGGCTTACTTGACCCCTCTGTGATAGGGGTTTATATAGCGGTGGAGCACGTAGCAGTGGGCTCGAGAATCTCGCCGACAGTTACGCCCCCCTAACGTCATGCCCGTGTAGGAAGCGGATCGCCCATTAATGGGGATTGATGGCGTGGATCGTAGGATGTTGCAGGCATGAAGTCTGCACGTGGCGAGATTTGCGGAGCGGTGGTTACGCCAGTGAGTGGTGGAGTTGGTCGGAGGTCCGAGGAAGACGGCCTCGGCCAGGAGCTCGGGGTCGAGCGAGGAGGCCGAGGGGTCTTGGTCTAGTGGCAGCTCGGGGCGAGCTGAGGGGCCGAGGAGGCCAATTTGCAGGGGCCCCGAGGGGGGCCAGCCTGTGCTTGCAGGTCGGGCACGGGGTGGCCTGGTCGGCCCCTACGGGCCCTTTCTTCCGGGTTCCGGGACACGTCATCTGCCACGCGTCATCATCTTGGGGATCGCCAATATCGAGCACTATCATTAGCCCCCACTCTTGTCCCGACCAGCTAGTGGTCGGGTCAGGAGTGGACTGGGTCTCCCGAGGTGAGATCCTTTCTATGGTTTCGTCGGGACGGGTCCTCGGGCCGTCGGTTGTCTTTCCCGCTAGCGAATCAGGGTAAGATCTTTGCATTTAAAGAAGGTGCGCCGGTTCGTGCACTCTGCAGTCGAAGTGACGGCCCACGTGTCAAGTGTCGATTAGCCGATGCGACGTGTGCAGGTCTACGGCGTCTGATGGGACTTGGTCCAGTGCTGGGCCGCCACGTGGAACGATCGGAGCCGCTGGGCGCGAGGAGCCCTTTCGGCGGGAGACGATGGGCGCCGTTGGATGCGGCAATAAATACGGGTGGGGTCCGCCCTAGGGCCCTTACTCTTTCATATTTTCCTCTCTCAAGCCCCAACTGCTCGGCGCTCGTCTCCCCTATTTCGTTTTCAACCTTCGAAGAGTTCCTTTTCCCAGGTTGGATGTCTTTCTCTGTAGAATCAGTAGATGTTGTAGGGGTAGATGCTAGGGTTCCTTTAGATGTGTCTGAGTCTTCTCGGGGAGCAGGGGTTGGGCCCTCTTCCTGGGGCCGTGAGGTGGGGGCCGCCTCCAGGGAGGAGGTGGCAGATGTGGCCCCCAGCACCTCGTGCTGGGTGACGCATGTGGACGAGCTTGCCAGCGCTCGGGCTCGCTTCCATATTCCCCTGCGCTATACGCTCCGTCTGGCCGAGGAGGGAGAGAGGGCAAACCAGGTACGGGGTAGGGAGATTGCCCTGTATTTAGAAGCTTTTTGGGGCGGAATGCGTCTGCCCTTCTCTCATGAAGTCATCGCCGCTCTGAATTTCTTCGGTTTGGCCCCCGGCCAGTTAGTGCCGAACGCGTGGAGGATTCTCCTTGGGTTCTTGATCCGTCTGAGGCTGCAGGCGGTTCCTTTCAGTCTCTCCCTTCTCGATTCCTCCCTCGTTTTCAAGAGTCACCCTGGCGGTCGAGCTGGCGACCCGAGATGGGTTTATTTTACTTTTAGGAAGCGGCCGGGGGTCGCTGCTGGGACCGGGGTCGTGGCCTTGCCCTCTTCCATTCATGATTGGAAAAAGAAAATTTTTCTTCGTTTCTCCTCCCGAGGGCGAGGACTGGCCGGTGCCCACCAAGTGATCGAGGGAGAAGTGTCTGCCGAGGAACCTGTCCGATGACCCCGCCGCGGTGAGAGTGGCGTCATGGGAGCCCGTCCCTCGACATGACGTGCTGCTGTCCGAGAGGGTTTTGAGCTGGGCCGGGCTTAGCCCCGTCGAGTTCGTTGGTAAGTTAGGCTTGCTTTTTGGGTTTACATTTTACTCGTGTTGCTGATCTGTTGGGTGTTTGTTTCATGCAGGATCCATGGACTTCGGCGTTCTCCGAGATGCTATGCGCTAGCCGAGGCAGCCTACTAGGGCCGGGGGCGCCAGCTCTTCTCGGGCGTAGCCCGCTCCGGCCCCTACTGCCCCGGTGGTGGCTCCCCGAGGACGCTCGGCGGCGGATCCCGCCCCAGGCCCCAGCAGAGCATCGGGTTGGGAGCGGGCCCTGATTCTGGAGGACACGGCTTCGGAGGAGGAGATCGGCTCTCCCTCGGAGCTGCTCAAGAGGAGTTCCTGGAGACCCTCCCAGGGCCGGTCCTCGCCGACCGTAGTGGAGGAAGGGGGCTCCGGTTCGCGGTGCCGTCGGGGCTGTCGGTCGCGGACAGCCTCCTGCACGAAATAGAGACCTTGGCCGGGGGTCGAGTTCCTGGAGGGACCCTCAGGGCCCAGCTGGCGTCGATCGCCCAGGAGTCTGTGCAGGTAATGGCCCCGGTTCATCGCGAGATTTGGTGCCCTTTGCTTTTCCTGATCTTTTTTATGTCTTCCCAGGTCCTCCAGCATGTGGCCCTCGCCCTTCGCATGGAGACTGAGGTGGTAGCCCCGGCGGTGGAGGCCGCGGGCCAGCTCGCCGCGCTGCAAGAGAGCTCCAGACGAGAGCAGGAGGCGATGTCGGCGAAGATCGCCGCCCTGGAGGGTGAGGTGGATGCCGGGAGAGGGAGGCCGCCCAGCATCGCAAGGCCGCCGTGATCGCCGAGGGCAAGCTCGAGGACTCCCAGGTGCTCGCCGGGACCCTGAAGAAGACGGTGAAGGCCCTCCGAAAGGAGCTGGGGGCGGCGGCCGAGGCGTTTAAGTCGGCTAAATCGAGGGCCGTGGCGAGCTATAAGGGGTCGAGAGATTTTTATAACGACCTGGCCGTGGCCATGACTCGCATTTGGCACAACGCCCTCGATGCCGTTAAGTCTCGGATGCCAGGGTTCGACGACACGGACCTCCGGGCTGAGTTCCCCCTCGTGGGCGCCGACGAGCAAGGGGAAGAAGGTCCCGACGAGGAGGTGGCCGGGGACCCAGCGCCCCAAGTGGTGGAGGTCGAGGACCTCGAGGTCGTGCCCGGCCCCGAGGTGTAGAGCCCCCGTTCTCCTATCTTCATTTTGTTTTCCTTTTGAATTTTGTAAGGCCGGGGAGCCAAAAAATACCCTTTGTTAAAAAACTTTTGTCTTTGGCAGTAGTAATAAAGTTTTTTAGCTCCATAGAATTGCGCTCTGCCATCTGCTGAAGAATGTTCGTGAGATATTTTTTGCTTGTACCGTTGTGCTTTTACGACAGGTCGGCCATCTGTCTAACGATCGCTCGTCGAGTTGACTGCAATCACTTGCCGACCGACGAGCGTTTCCGAGGAGGTATCTCCCTGGGCCTCGGAGTCGGGGGGAGATCGTTTCGACCTGGACAGACTGGACGCCCCTCACTGTGGTCTCGGTTAGTCCGCAGGCCATAGAGCATCTCTGATTTAGAGCATTGGCCACCATCCGGGGGTGACTGGGCAGGGCAGCTGTACCGTCACCCCCTGCAAAGGCTTTAAGCTTCCTGGCATGGTGGCAGGGGAGTCTCCCGCCAGGGATGGCCGAGCAGGGTAGCTGCTCGGTTGCCTCTTGCGAGGGCTTGGGTCTTCAGCGTCTGAGGGGCTGTAAGAAGCCCACTAGGGATGTCCGGTTAGCGAAGCCGCGCGGCTGCCTCTTGGCGAGGGCTTTGGCCTCTGGCGTCGTGGGTAGGCAACCACTGGCCTGGGACGACTGGGCGGGGCAGCCGCTTCTGTCCCGGCGTCGCGGGTGGGGAGCTACCAGCCGGAGTTTTTACCGAGCAGGGTAGCTGCTCGGTTGCCTCTTGCGAGGGCTTTGATCTTTCAGGACGGGGACCGAGCAGGGTTACTGCTCAGTGCCTCTTAACGAGGACTTTGATCCCTGTCAGTTGTGGTAGGAAGCTACCAGCCAGGGATAGCCGAGCGAGGGCCCGACTGCCTCTGGGAGGACTTTAGTCCGTGGCGCGAGAAGAGCTATAAGGCTGTAAGAAGCCTACCAAGGACCCTTGGCCGGGTAGGGTTGCTGCCCAGTGCCTCTTGGCGAGGGCTTTTGTCCTGAAAGATAGCCGGGCGAGGGAACCTCGGGCTCGACTGCCTCTGAGAGGGCTTTTTGATCTCCGGCGTTGTGGCAGGGAAGCTGCCCGCTGGGGATAGCCGAGCGAGGGAATCTCGGGCTCGACTGCCTCTGAGAGGGCTTTATGATCCCCGGCGTTGTGGAAGGGAAGCTGCCCGCTGGGGATAGCCGAGCGAGGGGACCTCGGGCTCGACTGCCTCTGGGAGGGCTTTTTGATCCCCGGCGTCGCGGCAGGGAAGCTGCCCGCTGGGGATAGCGGAGCGAGGGGACCTCGGGATCGACTGCCTCTGGGAGGGCTTTTTGATCCCCGGCGTCGCGCAGGGAAGCTGCTCGCTGGGGATAGCCGAGCGAGGGGACCTCGGGCTCGACTGCCTCTGGGAGGGCTTTTTGATCCCCGGCGTCGCGGCAGGGAAGCTGTTGGGCTGACTCTTGCCGTGGTGTATCCCGACCGTTCAGCTGCAGGTAGAGGGAATGAGAACGGTCGGGGCAACGACGCGCGTAGCTAGCCTATCGAATACGGGGGAAGGCGAAGCGTCAGGGGAAGGCGAAGCGCTAGGGGCGCGTCGCTTCGATTCCACCGGAGAAGACTTGATGGTTGCCGCGTGGCAGCGATTCCCTGGGCGAAAGGGTGCGACGGTTGGGCTGCGCATTGGGCTATATAAGGCTGAAGGAGTACTGGTCTTTTCATCCTTCATAAACAGATTGCCGAGAATGCAGGACTTCCCGTTCACCATCCCCGACATCGTCCGTTTCGAAGACGTGTACCTCTACGACCTGTACTGCACCGAGGACACGGTGCAGCTGGTCTACGGGAGCATCGAGGACCATTTTGGCCGGCTGCTCCCCCGACGCTCCTCCTTGCTGTAGTTGCTGATGTACTCCATCTGGAGGGCATCGCCGGGGCTTTACACCCCCCAGTCTAAGCTGCTTTTTGACGAGGCCGTGGGCAAGCTGCGGTCTTTGAGGCGCTTCGGCTTAATCTCCGCGAACCGGCTGGCCCATTCAGAGGCGCTCGTTCGTGAATGCTATGAGCTGAGGCTCGGGGTCGATGCCCGCAGGGAGGGGAACCGGGGACAGAGGCTAGAACTGACGAGGCCCCGGTTGGCGGAGATTTTTACCGAGTACCACGAGCAGTGCTCGCTGCACCCCCTTCCCCCACTATTGGAATTTTCTTTTCTTTTGCATGTACGGCTGAGGAGCCCATAATACCCTTTGAATAAACAAAGCTTTTCTTTCTTTTTCACAACGCTCTATTGATCTTTATTAAATTAACAATAGATCCTAGAAAGAATTTACATTGCTTTAAAAGAAGGGTACAGGCTAGAAGATGACTTTATTGGCTGGGGCCGAGCTCCCTGAAGGGCTGTCTGCCCCCGCGCTTGGTATAGGGCATGGGGCTCCCTGAGCTCCGGGCTGGCCGTCCGCTGAAGCAAGCATGATCTGACCGATGGTCAGGTCGGCGGGAGGGCGATGCTGCTCCTGCTCGCGGTCGGTCTGCCGTTTGTCCCTCAGGTAGGCGGCGAGGTGCCCAGACCGGATGAGCTCTTCGATGTAGTCCCTCAGTTATTTGCAGTCTTCCGTGGCGTAGCCCAGTACCCGGTGGAAAGCGCAATAGGGGCCCCGGGTTCGCTTCGCGGCCTGACGCGGAACCGGAGGGAAGTTGAAGAACCCCTCGTTCCGGGCCTCCTCCAGCAACACCGCGAGGGAGACGTTGAGGGGGGTATACTCCTGGAACTTCGGGTGGTAGGGCTGCTGACGCTCCGGCCTCTCCTCCCGAGCCCTCTTCTTCTGGTCGGGCCGTTCTGCCCGGGGAAGGTTAGCAATCACCTCGGATTCCAGCTGGACCTCGCGCTCGGTCCACGCCTTGACCTCGGCCATGTCTTAGATTGCGCCAGCGCGAAGGAGCGCAACCATTCCTTGTGCCTCAGACCAGATCTGAGTGCCGTTATGACGGTTTCTTCTCGGTGCTCGGGCACCTCGAGAAGGGCGTTGTAGAAACGGGTAATGTATGCCTTGAACGTTTCTTTGTCTCCACTCTTAACCGTGAAGAGGTAGTCGACTGTGCGTTTCTGTCGACGGTTCCCCATGAAATGGCCGAGGAACTGAGTAGCCAGCTCGTCGAAGGTCGAAATCGAGCGGGGTTCGAGCCCCCGGAACCAATCCCGACCTGCGCGGATGAGGGTGGCCGGGAAGGCTCTGCACTGGGCGGCGTCGGAATGATCCTGGAAGCTCATCCCCGCGGTGAAAGCGTCCAAGTGGTCCTTCGGGTTGGTTTTCCCGTCAAACAGAGAGACCTTTGGGGGCTTGTTGCGCGAGGAGACGTGGACGACGACCAGTTCCTCGGTGAACGGCTTCGTGAGCGAGTCGGAGGCGTACTTAGCTTCGTCGCTCGAGAGGTGAGCTTCTCGGCGCATGCCCTCGATCTTCTTCTCGAGGGTGTCGAGCCGACCGTGGTATCCCGGGGAGTCGGCGCCTCGGGATCTCTGGCCCCTGCTGTAGGTGATGTGCGTCTGGGAGCGTCCCCGGTTCTTCTCAATGAGGTGCCTCAGGTCCTGGGGTGAGGTAGCTCTTGAGCCGCCTGGGCGGACCTTTTCTGTGTGGCCCCGCCGATGGTGGTGGGGTCGACCACGCCCGTGGACAGACGAGATGACTGACACCTCCTCAGGGTATAGGGGTCACGAGGAGGCTCGAGGCGAGGCGCCCTGGCGGCGGATCTCGGTGTCGAGCCCTGGGGCGCCCAACGGGCCCCAGGCAGCACCGGTTCGAGAGACCGGCGGCCAGGGGACGCGGCCTGTTGGTGATCCGCCGTCCAGACAGGGACAAAGCCTTCTGGAGGCGGTGGAATGGCGATCTGGGGCCCGGGCGCGGTCGTTTGGGCGCGGACGAGGGCCTCCACGAGGGATTGCAGGCGATCTATCCGTCCTGCGAGGGCGTTGATGACCGTCATGGGGGGAGGTTCATCCCCGCCTTCAGTGAGTGGAGGACGGCGGCTGGTGCCGGAATCCCCAGGATGGTCGTCTACCATGTGGGTGGAGATAGGAAGGCCAACTTTGTATTTTGTGGAGTTAGTTCCCACAGATGGCGCCAACTGATGGAGCTCCTTTTTGGGCCTCCGTCAGATGTTGTCTTCCGTTGATCTCGCGATGAACTTGACTGATTATCCTTCGTTGCGTGTGGGTCTTAATAGGTTTTTGGAGGAAGAGGTGTGGTGAAGAAGCTGTTGCCGAGTACTTACAAGGAAGTCCCGGGTGGTTTGGTACCACCGAGGACCCTTCGACGCTCAAGTTAGAGGGGAAATCCGAGGAGAGTAACGGCATAAAAGTGTAAAAAATGGCTTACTTGACCCCTCTGTGATAGGGGTTTATATAGCGGTGGAGCACGTAGCAGTAGGCCCAAGAATCTCGCCGGCGGTTACGCCCCCCCGACGTCATGCCCGCGTAGGAAGCGGATCGCCCATTAATGGGGATTGATGGCGTCGATCGTGGGATGTTGCAGGCTTGAAGTCTGCGCGTGGCGAGATTTGCGGAGCGGTGGTTACGCCAGTGAGCGGTGGAGTTGGTCGGAGGTCCGAGGAAGACGGCCTCGGCCAGGGGCTCGGGGTCGAGTGAGGAAGCCGAGGGGTCTTGGTCTGGTGGCAGCTCGGGGCGAGCTGAGGGGCCGAGGAGGCCAATTTGCAGGGGCCCCGAGGGGGGCTAGCCTGTGCTTGCAGGTCGGGCACGGGGTGGCCTGGTCGGCCCCTGCGGCCCTTTCTTTCGGGTTCCGGGACACGTCATCTGTCACGCGTCATCATCTTGGGGATCACCAATATCGAGCACTATCACCATCTCTATCTCGATTTCAAGGATCTCGATCTCGATTTCAAAGAATTGCAGCAGCATAGTCTTATTTGGATGAGAGGATCATCATAATTTGAAGGTTTCCTGAACTCTAGGAAGCACTTCTCCCAAATGTAAGTACACTTTCTCAATCTAAGTTGTTTATTGAACAAAATAGTACCTTTTTGTTGTTTTCCAACTAATTTAAAGGTCAAAAACATTTTTTGAATAGAAATTTATTGGTCCCAGGTTTGCTTTCATTATTATAGTTGTGATTGGATTTATGTTTTCTCCCCATGTATAGTGCAAACTCAAATTTATAATCAAATATCAGTGGTCTCAGTTCAGTTTGATTACTTTAGTAAAATAGTACCCTGATTTACATTACTTTCTTGATACACTAGCATTGTACCCGCGCTACGCGCGGGGATAGCATGAATCAAAGAAAAATGAGACGATGAAGTAGTTTTCAAGTAAAAATTTAAATTCTATTTAGTCTCTCGTGCTCTCAACTTATCTTGGTTATACTCAATGATTAATAGATACTTAAGAGACTATAAATTATATTTATATTTTAAATAAGAATTAAGAATGTGTTTTTTTGTTTCTCTGAATTGAAAAGACATGCAAGGCATTAATGGATGATAGCATAATAAGGTACATGATATTTATTAGTCATCCATTTCATTGAAATAGACATATAATATAAGCAAAAATTCATGTCCTAAGTATTCATAAAGTACATCACCATATCCGTATTACATAAAAAAAATAAAACAACACTAAATAACAAACTGAAAAAACTTACAATCTCACAGCGGCCTAATATAATGGAATACTTGGAAAATGAATAAAGTGACCTTATATAGAAGAGTAAGAGTTCAAAAAGTAATAGCAAAATAAAATATTAATAAATATATCATTTTAGTTTGTTAATAATGTGTTACTTTTTGAACTCTTACTCTTATCATAATTCACTCTGTATTTGAACGGTTTTCAATAAAGTAGATTTGACAAAACATAACTTGACTGATTTGATAGCATTGTAACTTGAGTAAATTAAATAAAAATATTTGAAAAAGATAATATTTGATGTTGTTTAGTGATGAAGAACACAACAAAAAATGAATAGCGCCAATATTTCCGATTTCAATGTTTTCTGCTGAGACTATTATCATTCAACAGCAAACTAAAACCGGTTACGATATGAAAATTATATTTAGCAACAAAAGGAGATGTTGGTTTCTTACTTACAAAAACGAACAATTGCAAAGTGATCACAGATTTCAACATCCTACCCAGCAAATATGACACATACTTCTGAAACCTAAAAATTGAAAAAAAAAATCGAAAACACAATCAGTTAAGAGATGGTAGCAATGTTTCCATTGGCATTAATTTCCAAAGAATTTATAGCACTCGTCCATCCATCGACAAAACTGACCGCAAAATGCCCTCGGAAGTAGATCATTATCAACCCAGTAGCCATCACTTTTTTCCTTCACAACCCTTCCACACAGCTTATCCTTGCAGGGAGATCTCGGTTTCATCTTCAACATCATCCTCGTCCAACTTTTATTCGTAATCTGCAAAGCATCTCTTCTGCATCTGTTTATTATCGGATTTCCCGATCTCATGCACTCTTTAACTTCATGACCAGTGTATAAAAGATCGCCACAAGAAACCTTGTTCAGAATTTCCATAGCGTGTGCCCGTGTATATGCATCAAAAAACAGTATGATCCCGACCACATATGCCGCTGCAAAGTGGCCACCAGTCATCGCTGTCTTGAGATGCTCCATACCCAAAGTCATCCTTCCTAAATTGTATATCTCTTCCTATAGGTTTAAAGAAAAACCCAACATCGATGAATTAGACAATTTATATATATATAGGAAGATATGTATTAAATCAAATTATTTACCAGTCCAAGAATAAAGTTGGCATCAAGATTGCCGCTATTTGCACAGTTTCGAAGCAAAATTAGACATGCACCTTTTTCCCACCAATACATCCTCAAGTACTCCTTAATCACCGAGATTGAACGCCTAACCTTTTTATCTTTGGAGGCACGGTAAAAACTCTTACATCTAAAATGCATACAAAACGGTATTAGATAATTTATATGTAGGTTCTGAAATTATAAAAAGTAATAAATGCTTACGTTGCACGTAGGTTTTTAATATCATCGAGAGGAGACGAGGACTTGGAGACGACTTGCATGGCTATTTCGATGAGAATATCTTGTGGGAGAGGTCACGGTCGACGTCTTACTTTTTTTATGGCCTTTCTTCATTACCGACGGACTAAGCTTAAGCTTCATCATGGACAACTTGAGTATTTGAAATAGTCAGGCACAAGTGTTTGTGAGAAAATGCATGATCATGGTTTATATATATATATATATATATATATATATATATATATAAGAGTCACCAAGTCAGTTTGAAATTTAAAATTAGCAAGTAGCGAATGCAATTATGGTGAATTGGAAATGTATAGCTGCATGTGGTCTTATCATGTATTTTTTTCATTTTAATGTCATATCATATATAAATATGCATGAAGAAATACACATAATTGGATGGATGAAATATATGCATTTATAGCTCATATCATAATTGCACTATACATGTGAAAAATTCTCAATAAAATGTATTCTGATAAAATATAATTTGACTGGTTTGATAGCATCGTAAGTTGAGTAAATTAAATAAAAATATTTGGAAAAGACATTACTTTATGTTGTCTGGTGACAGAAAAGACAACAAAAAGTGCTTCAGGCGCGATATATATATATATATATATATATATATGCAAAAACGCATGATTGGACGGATGAAGTATATGTATTTATAGATCATATCATAATTGCACTATACATGCGAAAGATTTTCAATAAAGTATATTCTGGTAAATGTATAATTTGACTGATTTGATAGCATCGTAACTTGAGTAAATCAAATAAAAATATTTGGAAAAGATAATACTTGATGTTGTCTAATAGTAGAGAAGACAATCAAATGCGTATCAACCACAAAAATAGGGAATGCAATTATGGTGAATTAGAAATGCTGGATTCATCTATCCCATCATTCATTTTTCTTCATATATCTATATATGATATTGTACAAACAATCATCTGTCCAATCAATGTTATACTTTCTATTCAGTATTTAATTTAATATTTAGAATAAATGAATACATATTGTTTGGCTTATTGATTTTTATTTTCTTTTAGACTTATTATTTTTAATTTCTTATTAACAACAAATATTATATAGCAAGTAAGGTATCATAAGTATAATGATTGCAAGAATTTATAAAATATTCATATAACTAAAGTTTACATAATTGTATAAAAATAACTTATAACTGATATGATCAAAAATGATAGATAAATATCACTTAAACTCTGCGATATTACATCTTGATTTTAGAATTTCATTATACATAGCAAAATACTTTTACATCAAGGATAATCTCCACGCATTAAAGAAGCGACAGTTATTGCATGCTCGAACACTTCATAAGACGGAATGATAAATGTGCAATGATGGTCATTCTTACGAACATCACTTTCACGATATATTCAGACCGGACAGGTTCCTTGATAGCAATAAAACATGCAGAAGACATCAAGATCCGATCGCAAAGAAACATAACTATGATTTTCAGACAACTGATAATATATCCCATCTAAACTAAATCCAACTGGATGGTATCCATTGGTTATGAAATCACGAAACATAAAGCATAATATACTAAAATTGACAATATCAACTCTCGCTGTCCATTTAGCAGTATATTTTTCTGTAATGCACAATTCCAATTGCATTCTGAGTACATCCTTATGCCCATCCTGAAATTAAAAATTTGAAGTTATATATATTTAAGATTTTTTTTGTTATTAAATTTTTTTCTCTTTCTAGTAGAAATTTTAATATAATAAAGTTGAGCTTAACATATTTCATGATTTTTATAAAAATAGTATTAGAAAATTATAGAATAATACAGAAATTGTTAATTATACTCTACCGTTATACAATTCTATATATAGAAGAGAACTTACATTTCCGGTTGATGGAGATGACATTCCAGGAAGCCCAATGGTTAGATCCATTCAATGCAATACTAATCGTATATCTGAATCCATATCATTGTATTAATATTCCATTAAACTGATTTTAGATATTGCTATGTAGTTGAAATCATATACATATATATAGTATTGATTTATTATTGTTCTTCGTTTCATCAAGTATACTCAACTAAGTAAATATTGTTACCTCAAAGAAATAAAAATGAGTTGTATAGGCAAATAACAAAAAAATATCAAAATGGATATTACTTCAAAGAAATTAAATGAACGATATAAAAAAACAACACAAAGTACCATACATGAACTTAAATAAAAACATTTAAATAAGCATAATGTTTTTATAATATCAAAATTGAATTCTAGAAGAAAAAAACTATGCATCCAAAGTCAGTGGGATATTTTTTTATGAAACTTAAGAGAATTTTAAACTCTTCATTTCAAACTCTTGCATAGAGATATAATCGACTAAGAAGGCAGTCGAGTAAAAAATTTAAAAAAACCTTTAAATTTTATTCAAGTATAATAAAAATTGACTTACAATAATATCCGTTAAGTTGTTGAACTTTGAAGTGGTAATAACTAAAATTACCTCCCATATATATTGATAGAAGTATAACTATAGCACAGAAAGAGTTGGTCCTATTTGTTAATAGGAATCTTTGAAAAAGTAGAGTTATTTTAAAACGACTTTCTAGGTAACTCATAAAAGTTACATTAACTTATAATATTACGATACCCAGTTTATGATTTATATGAACTCTCTGATATGTAATATTTTTATCTTATATCTTATAAATCGAAAAATCAAGTATGGATAGTCCCGACAACTTTTTATCCAACACTTATGTGTTTTCTTTATGCATTAGCTGTTTTTGCTCTACTTATGATAACCTCTCTATGTTGAGGATGGTTTTCAATAAAATATAAATAGGCATAAAAAATTAATGCATTCTCTGTTAAAAAGAGAAAAGAAAACCGAAATATGCTCTAGTATAAACGACTATTTTCGATATCATATCATGTATAAATAGGCATAAAGAAAAAATGCTTGATTAGACGGATGAAATATATGCATTCAACTCATATCATTAATACACTCTGTATATAAACGGTTTTCAATAAAATATATTTTGACAAATGTATGATTTGTCTGATTTGATAGTATCGTAATTTGAGTAAAAAAATATTTAGAAAAGATAATCCTTGATATTGCCTAATGATAAAGAAGAGAACCAAACGTGCCTCAACCGTGAAATCAGGGAATGCAATTATGGTGAACTGAAAATGCATAGCTTTATCTGTCCCATCATGCATTTTTCTTCATATTTCTTTTTATGATATTATACAAATAATTATCTGTCCAATCATGCATTATCTATCTAATCGTTGTCTCCAACATCGCTTTCACAATCTATTCGAAGTTGGACGGCTTTCTCGATAGTAATAAAATATTCAGTATACATCAAAATCTGATTCCAGAAAAGCAAGTATTATTTGTCATAGCAACCAAGTGGTGAATTTTGCAACAAAGTTCTTTTGAATACATGAGGTAATAAGGGAATAAAGAGATAAAAACAATTAATTAATGCATTCTCTGTTAAAAAGAAAAATTAAAGTCCAGTTATGCTTTAGTCTAAATGACTATTTCGATGTCATATCATGTATAAACAGGAATGAAGAAAAAATACATGATTGGACAGATGAAATATATACATTTATAGCTCATATCATTATTGCACTCTGCATATAAACAGTTTTCAATAAGACATATTTTGACAAATGTATGGTTTGACTGATTTAATGGCATCGTAATTTGAGTAAATTAAATAAAAAATATTTGGAAAAGACAATCCTTGATATTGTCTAGTGAAAAAGAAGACAACCAAACATGCTTCAACCGTGAAAACAGAAAATGCAATTATAGTGCATTGGAAATACATAGCTCCATCTATCTCATCATACATTTTTCTTCATATTTCTATATATGATATTATACAAACAATCATCTGATCAATCACGCATCATCATAACTATATCACAGAAAGAATTGATTGTATTTGTTAATAAGAATCTTCGAAAAAGTAGAGTTATTTTAAAATGACATTTTAGGTAACTCATAAAAGTTACATCAAGTTATAATATTACGATACCCAGTTTATGATTTATATGAACTTTCTAGCATGTAATACTTTTATCTTATATCTTATAAATCGAAAAATCAAGTATGGATAGTCCCGACAACTTTTTATCCAACACTTATGTGTTTTCTCTATGCATTAGTTGTTTTTGCTCTACTTATGATAACCTCTCTATGTTTAGGACGGTTTTCAATAAAATATAAATAGGCGTCAAGAATTAATGCATTCTCCGTTAAAAAGAGAAAAGAAAACCGAAATATGCTCTAGTCTAAACGACTATTTTCGATGTCATATCATATATAAATAGGTATAAAGAAAAAATGCTTGATTAGACGGATGCAATTTATGCATTCAACTCATATCATTAATACACTCTGTATATAAACGGTTTTCAATAAAATATATTTTGACAAATGTATGATTTGTCTGATTTGATAGTATCGTAATTTGAGTAAATTATATAAAAATATTTAGAAAAGATAATCCTTGATATTGCCTAATGATAAAGAAAAGAACCAAACGTGCTTCAACCGTGAAATCAGGGAATGCAATTATGGTGAATTGGAAATGCATAGCTTTATCTGTCCCATCATGCATGTTTCTTCATATTTCTATTTATGATATTATACAAACAATTATCTGTCCAATCATGCATTATCTATCCAATCGTTGTCTCCAACATCGCTTTCACAATCTATTCGAAGTTGGACAGATTTCTCGATAGTAATAAAATATGCAGTATACATCAAAATCTGATTCTAGAAAAACAAGTATTATTTGTCATAGCAACCAAGTGGTGAATTTTCCAACAAAGTTCTTTTGACTACATGAGGTGATAAAGGAATAAAGAGATAAAAACAATTAATGCATTCTCTGTTAAAAAGAAAAATTAAAGTCGAGTTATGCTTTAGTCTAAATGACTATTTCGATGTCATATCATGTATAAACAGGAATGAAGAAAAATACATGATTGGACAGATGAAATATATACATTTACAGCTCATATCATTATTGCACTCTGTATATAAACAGTTTTCAATAAGGTATATTTTGACAAATGTATGATTTGACTGATTTAATAGCATCGTAATTTGAGTAAATTAAATAAAAAAATATTTGGAAAAGACAATCCTTGATATTGTCTAGTGAAAAAGAAGACAACCAAATATGCTTCAACCATGAAAACAGAAAATGCAATTATGGTGCATTGGAAATACATTGCTCCATCTATCCCATCATACATTTTTCTTCATATTTCTATATATGATATTATACAAACAATCATCTGATCAATCACGCATCATCATAACTATATCACAGAAAGAGTTGGTTGTATTTGTTAATAGGAATCTTTGAAAAATTAGAGTTATTTTAAAATGACTTTCTAGGTAACTCATAAAATTTACATCAAGTTATAATATTACGATACCCAGTTTATGATTTATATGAACTTTCTAACATGTAATAGTTTTATCTTATATCTTATAAATCGAAAAATCAAGTATGGATAGTCCCGACAACTTTTTATCCAACACTTATGTGTTTTCTCTATGCATTAGTTGTTTTTGCTCTACTTATGATAATCTCTTTATGTTAGGACGATTTTTAATAAAATATAAATAGGCGTCATGAATTAATGCATTCTCCGTTAAAAAGAGAAAAGAAAACCGAAATATGCTCTAGTCTAAACGACTATTTTCGATGTCATATCATGTATAAATAGGCATAAAGAAAAAATGCATGATTAGACGGATGAAATATATGCATTCAACTCATATCATTAATAAACTCTGTATATAAACGGTTTTCAATAAAACATATTTTGACAAATGTATGATTTGACTGATTTGATAGTATCGTAATTTGAGCAAATTAAATAAAAATATTTAGAAAAGATAATCCTTGATATTGCCTAGTGATAAAGAAGAGAACCAAACGTGCTTCAACCGTGAAAGCAGGGAATGCAATTATGGTGAATTAGAAATGCATAGCTTTATCTGTCCCATCATGCATTTTTCTTCATATTTCTATTTATGATATTATACAAACAATTATCTGTCCAATCATGCATTATCTATCCAATCGTTGTCTCCAACATCGCTTTCACGGTCTATTTGAAGTTGGACAGATTTCTCGATAGTAATAAAATATACAGTATACATCAAAATCTGATTCCAGAAAAGCAAGAATTATTTGTCATAGCAACCAAGTGGTGAATTTTGCAATAAAGTCCTTTTGACTACATGAGGTGATAAGGGAATAAAGAGATAAAAACAATTAATGCATTCTCTGTTAAAAAGAAAAATTAAAGTCGAGTTATGTTTTAGTCTAAATGACTATTTCGATATCATATCATGTATAAACAGGAATGAAGAAAAAATACATGATTGGAAAGATGAAATATATACATTTACAGCTCATATCATTATTGCACTCTGCATATTAACAGTTTTCAATAAGGTATATTTTGACAAATGTATGATTTGACTGATTTAATAGCATCGTAATTTGAGTAAATTAAATAAAAAATATTTTGAAAAGACAATCCTTGATATTGTCTAGTGAAAAAGAAGACAACCAAACATGCTTCAACCGTGAAAGCAGGAAATGCAATTATGGTGCATTGGAAATACATAGCTCCATCTATCCCATCATACAATTTTCTTCATATTTCTTTATATGATATTATACAGACAATCATCTGATCAATCACGCATCATCTATCCAATCGTTGTCCTGAACAACGCTTTCACAATCTATTCGGAGTTGGACAAATTCCTCGATAACAATAAAATATGCAGTATACATTAAGATCTGACTGCAGAGATGCACAAGTATGACCCTTTCCAGATAGCTGATAACATAACTCATCTAAACTAAACACAACAGAATGGTACCCGTTTGTTATGAAGGCATGAAGCTGCAAAATATGTTGAATCTTATAAGTCAATATCTCTTTTGGAAAAATGATAAGCGAGAACGCATCAAGTAAACCTAGTTAGTGATAAATCTAAAATTTGTTTAAAAGTGTAAAGTTCGATTAAGAGTTTTCAAGATGATTTTGAAATTTTGGAATCTAAATTTTTTGAGTAAACAAATAAATTGGGCGAGAGGGGGTTCTCATGGAAATAGAATTCTAAATCATATATTTCTATAGATTTTTACTTAGTAACTAAAAAGATCCTTTATATGCATAGGCAATGTGTAACATAAACCAATTTAAAATTAATCTGAGGCATGCTAATAATTTGTTTCATTCAGCAATTAAGAATTATTGTTTTCCTAGAAGAAGACATGCACAAAAACCTAGTAAAACACAATTTAAACATGAATGTACAACTGCTTTACCAAAACCCTAAATTTAAATGCAAACGACATTTAGAACTCTACTGTTCTTAGTTAAGAACCATAAAAATTTGTTCATATGCTAATACTATACCAAAACTTTAGCCTTTCAACTATACCAAATATTCGATCATCTAACAAAACCATAATCTAAATTAATGCAATCCACATCATCACTTATATATTGAAGATTTTTCTATATTTCAACTAAGACACATTTACATAAGAAAACCCCAATCTAAATTACTGTATATTCTACTTTGTAGCCTATATATAGATTGATCACCTCATAATCCTTACCATCTTCACTCTCATATCCGGTAGCCAAATGGAAGATCGTCTCTCACAAATGCAACTTCCCAATCAAAACCAACCACAGAGAAGAACAACCCGAGGCTCCACCGGACACTTAGGCGTCCGCAAACGTAATTGGGGATGATATTCAGCAGAAATCCGAAACCCACACACCAAAAAAAGGCACTGGTTAGGCACATTCGACACGGCTGAGGGTGTCGCTATAGCTTACGATCTCTATTCGATATCGTTCAGTGGGCCTGAATGGGCAAGGAGCAATTTTGTTCATTACTCGGGTTTTTCCAATTCCCATGCTTCTTATTCACCGCCTCCTCCACCGCCGCCATCGGAGGAGTTGATCGTGAATGACAGTCTCTCTTCGATATCGTTCAATGGATCTGAAGGGACGAGAAACAATTTTCATTATCTGGGTTTTTCCAATGACCGTGTTTCTTATTCACCGCCTCCTCCACCGCCACCGTCGCCAGAATCAATGGAGATTTATGGAGATTTAGATGAGAAGAAAGACGATGAATCTATGACCATTGCGGCTATCTTGCAGACCTTTGGACAATCAAAACATATTTCTTCTTTTTATATATGAAGAACTTAATGATTATTGTTTGACAACTTTGTATTGAAGAACCCACACCACTCAATGATTGAGTGTTCTAGTTATTGGTGGTGTTGCTGATATCTTATCTATAATATGAATTTTCTTTCTATCTCATTTTACTTTTTTGGGGATATTGCAATCATAAGTTTTTAAGTATATTTTATGCATGGAACATATTTTCAGATCCATTTATCATAAGTACATGATTTGTTTTAAAATGTTAAGATGAATTAGCTTTATTTTAGCGATTACTTAATGGAATCCTAAGTATAAGATAGTTATGTTATTAATGATAATGTATTTTGATGAATTGAGGGGTTCAAGCTAGTAAACTAAGGTTCTAATTTGAACTATAGAATTTTTTTTCAAAAAGTATATTGATAAATACCGAGAAGTTTCCTTCACAGACAAAAGAGGACAACAATCGTTTGGAGATAAGGTAACTTTTAAGGCACAAAAACACACGATATCAAAAATATTGTTTAATGGATTTGTTACAAATTTTTTCAAATGGAAAATTTAACAGAACAAACACAATTTCAAAATATTTCATGATTTTCATTAAAAAAATGTGTTAGAAGATTTTAGAATAATAAAGGAACTATTAACCATATTTTATTGTCATACAATTTTATATATTTTTGATTGGACAAAATGAAATTCCAGAAATACCAATACTTAGATCCATTTACTGTATTTATGTTTTTCAGTGTTTGTTATCTTTACTCTACTTGTAATAATTTCTCTGTGCTGATCTCTTGTTAAATTCTGTTACTTTTTCTTTCCTTATTTGTATAGACTATTGAAACTTTCTAGGCTTATTATAATGTAACGGTTGTTAGTTGTATATAACAACCATTCGGAGATAAGACAACTCTGAAGACACAAAAACACACTTCAAAGATATTGTTTAAGTGGAGATATAGAGTTACGAATTAATTCTAGTTTGCATACGCCATTAGGTATCTATTATAACTAATTGTTTAATTGAGGGTTTTGGAATATGATATTGTGTAATTATATTCTCCCATAATACAGAGTTTTAAATGCATTCTGATAGAACTTTATGCTCATCCTGAAATTAAAAACTCAGAGTCGCATGCTATTGTTGATTAAAAAGTATATTATAAATTATCATCACCCTATATGCCCGCAATATGAATAAAAGCAAGTATAATTTTGCCCAGACTGCACCATTATACTTCGCTTGTATTTAGAATATATATAACATAGTTTATCGAGAAACATGTAAGAAACTGTGGTATTAACTATAAAATCCAGAACCGATATAGAATTATAGAGTTTTTAATCTTAATAAGTTTCCTCTTCACTTTTTTGGCATTTTTTTAACGAAACTGGGAAAGCCCGGTTATTTTATTAAAAAATAATAGATTTTGTGAGCCAGGCCCAATACATCAACGCCCAAATATGGGTTATACATACATATGAAGAGAGTTGGGGTTTATTAAATAGATCGAGAGAGGCGGAAGAGAGAAAAATATCCGCTCTCTCTATTTCTCACTTTTTCTCTTAAATGAAAAAATAACCCAATATCTCAATTTTCTTCTTCTTTCCACCATTTTATTTGTAAATCATTGCAATCTTCACTTTCTTGCCATTAAAAAGGTTTTAACCAAAATTTTGATAAATAAAGAAGCTCTTTTTTTCTCAAACGGTCTTCCAATTTATATTTTTTTAAAATTAAATCGGGAGTAGACCCAGCTGAATTTTATTAAGAAAAATATTAAGTGGGCTTTAGCCCATACACTATGACCCTTAAAAGGGATATATATACATCGCGGGAATTAGGGTTCCCGTAGAGAAATCTAGAGGCAGAAAATATCTCCATCTATCTTTTTCTTTATGGTCTTCGCCCCATTCCAACTCCAAAGTTTATAAATTTCCACCAGTCTTCAAAAATCTTTTTAGTAGATCTGATCTCTCCACACCGATATCACTCATCTCTCCTTTTCTTTGTTCGTTTCGTCTCACTCCAACTTCAGATCTTAAAATTTTTCATTATTTTTCAGGAGTATTTTGAGATATCTGAGCTTTTCAATCTTGGTAACTATATAGGTAAGCATAAAATGGGCAAAAACACTTGGCTTGCTAAACTTTTTTTCGTTTCCAGTATTGTGATTATCAGATCCAGTCTCTACTCTTAACGATCTCTCTTCTAAGCAACCAAATTACAAAATTCCACCCGTCTTCGAAAATATTTTTAGTAGATCTGATCTCTCCACACCGATATCATTCATCTCTCCTTTTCTTCGTCCGTTTCGCCTCACCCCAACCTCAGATCTTAAAATTTTTCATTATTTTTCAAGAGTATTTTTAGAGATCTGAGCTTTTCAACCTTGGGAACTATATAGGTAAGCATAAAATGAGCAAAAACACTCGGCTTGCTAAATTTATTTTCGTCTCTAATATTGTGATTATCAGATCTAGTCTCTACTCTTAACGATCTCTCTTCTAAGCAACCAAATGTCCAACCTTGAGGCTTTTTGTGATTTCTCCTACTTTATAAATCATTAGATCTGTACTTTTTCGCAACAATTTTTTGACGC
The DNA here is from genome assembly GCA_030015575.1 of Agapanthus africanus. Lineage (NCBI taxonomy): Eukaryota > Viridiplantae > Streptophyta > Magnoliopsida > Asparagales > Amaryllidaceae > Agapanthus > Agapanthus africanus. The sequence goes on along the minus strand of CM057340.1, from coordinate 113,590,377 downwards.
TAAAATCAAAAATGCAAACTTAAACTTCAGAATTTCAGAATCCGCAAAGAAAATCCTCAAAGCTAACATTTTTGACTCTAAGAACTAATTTTTATTCTCCTCGGCTTAATAAAACTTGATTTTTGATTTTTGCAGCATTCTTCGTGCTACCCAGTTTCCTAATCAAAGAAAAAAAGAAACTCTTTGCTTCATTCTTCTCAATCTCGGCAGGTGAGATAAATCCAACTTTATAAATATTTTTATCTCCTCTAGAAAAGGTAAGTAATTATTTAGAATTTTCAAATCATGTCTACTCTAGTTTTTTTGATTCTTCATTGTTTGTCCCTTTCTTTTATTGTTGGGATACTGATGATACTTGTTTTTGGATTAATCTTTCTTTGGATTACTCGTAATGATGGTAAGCGTAGTGATGCTCATCGCAAGGATAGTAAAAAAAAGTTAATAATTATTATTTGCTTGCTAGATGAGAGGATGTGGTTTAAAGGATTGGTTTTGATTTCTCACAATTCTTTGATCCAACTTTTTAGAGAATCGAACTTGAATTCGGTCATGGCCAAGATAATCGCATGGGTTTCCAAATTACTTCGTCAATCTGTATTTATATATTTTTCAATGTTTATTGTCTTTACTCTACTTGTAATAATTTCTATGTGTTGAGAATTGCTTATAAATTTCTGTTACTCTTTCTTTCTTTATTGGGATATACCATTGGAACTTTCTAAGCTTATAATAATGCAACAGCTGCTAAATGTGATTGATGACAAAAGATTCTCATAAACACCCTTATAATAACCACAACTCCACACATAATTATACAATATCATACTGAAATACCGGAAGCAATAATACTTAATTAAACATCATTATATAAATACCCAAATCTTAGTACTAATCTTTACCATCATCTTCTCCAGTTGGCTCCAAAGCTGGGGCTTTATAAAATTGGCGGACAACCCTTTCCAGACTATTGACGGTAAATCCTCCACTTTGGATAAATTTATGATTATTATTAGTCACTCTTAACTTTATTTTATATGTAATAGATGCTCACTTATCAAGATGTTTCTCATAGTCATACGAATCTTTACTCTGTATCAACGAAAAAAATTGTTAGACATACATTGATTATTATGTTGCATTTGAAATTATTTTAACAATCTATGTCATACCGATGAATAAAGTTGCATCATATCATCCAATGGATAATGGAGAAGTGTCTGAGCATGCTGATCAAAAGCTACAATATTTGTTTCATCAGTTTTGTCCTTAATTCTTGCTTTAATTCGGTACCTACAATATGTATGTATTGATCAAATAATATGTATTAATTTTATTCAGCAACCTATAAGGTTTTCTTTAAAAAATACCTTTTCCTAGAATCCGACCCCATATGCCCACAATCCGAATAAATGCAAGTATAATTTTGCCCAGGCTGAACCTTTACACTTCGCTTGCATTGAGAACATACATCATAGCATGGTTCATCGGGAAAGATGTAAATAATTGTGGCATTAACCATAAAATCCAGAACCTATATAGAAAAATAGAGATAAACAAACCCTTTTAATAAAACAAAAATATAAAAATATAACTTACTTTAGATTATATGCTAAATACATGTTAATATTAAATTATATATCATATATATTACATATAAATTATCATTTCATACCGTATTAGGTGGAGGACAAATTCTTGTTTCATTGATTAGATGTTCAATGGTACACGTTTCTACCATCTGATTTGCATTATTGCTGCTGCTTCCTACTTGTCTCGAATACCCAATTTGCTTTGTTGGCAGATCAAATCGAACCCTAAAAGCATGACACTCTTATCAACATTGCCTTTAACAAATGTAAAAATATATACTCGAAATATAATAAATATATGATATACTACCATCTCATCAGCCGTTCTGCTTCGGGATACCATCGGCTTTAAATCTCATTTTCGTAAAGCTTGTTGTTTCTAACATGTAACTTCCTATAATTGTATCATTTACCATATTAATAATGCTACACTTGTAAAAACTTAATAACTATTGATAACCACTAAACTTTAATTTTATTTTTAAAATAACAAAAATTATATGGGTGCAAGTAAAAAATTTACCTCTGAATTCTTTTGCACGCACACCTATCGCGGCAATTAAGAAACTATCAGTGTATCCTTTCCCAAAAATACCCATGTGCTTTGTCAGAAAATTCTCCCAGATCGTTAAAGTGACCGGTTTCTCGTAACAACCATCATCAATGAGTGATACTTCAACTAATTTACTTGTACCTCCAGACTTTAAAGAGATTATACGTTCATGGCTCACATCAACGACATATCCTACTATATCTGCAATTCACATAATGAATATAAAAGGTCATGAATATATAAATGTTGTAATGACTTATAGTAAAAATTAAAAAGCTTAACGGTTATGAGTACACATTATCTTACCATAAACACATTCAGGCTTACGCGCAAGATCGCGTATTTTGCACAACTTTTTAAAATGGTAAGTACGGCCAGCCGATATTTCTTTCACAGAAACTTCATCAACCTCTGATTGTCTTGTCAATGATAATTGCCATCTGTTTTCCAAAACTTTAATAGATTTACCGGTTATCAAAGTTACAACATTTTTTATCACGTATACTTTATCAACGAATATTATGTTTTTCCATTTGTCAGCATATAGATCATCAACTAACACCTCTCGTTCAGCGCCCTGCATAAAGCCGTAAAATTAATATTTAAATAATAAATTTTACGTTGAAAAGATAACTGCTGTTGTAAACAACAACTCACTTGTTCGTCTCTAGCCACAAATGTAAGCGAGTTTGATGACTTTGCATTCAATCGACCATATCACAATCGCGTGATACGTACCTTAATATTATACAATTTACCTCGTTCTACAATTTTTTCAAAAGCGGTGATCTCTAAAGGTGTAGGTAGCATTTTCTTCTTACTTTCTGGATAAGATTCGTCAGAAATCAAAGTCGATAGATTCTTCTCTTTCTTTCTTTTGCTTTCATGTTGGCTACTGGTTTCTTCATCTTTTAGTATAAGAAAATACGTTAGTAAAATTAGAACGAAGCTTTTTTTACAATAAATAAAACAAATAATCGGTATACACATACCGTTTTTATAATCCTTCTTTAAAGGAGTCACAGGACCAATTTCTTTTTTACTATTTTCACTTTGTCTTCATGATCCTTTTGCTCTCTTACTTGCAAATTTTCCTTTGTTTTCACCTGCACAATGAGCTTGAATATTATCAATATCACAGTCGTCACGATCCTCCAAATCTGAAACTGACATGCACAATAAAATATAAGTAATTTATTAAAATTCAAATATAATAAAATATAAAATTTGAAATAATATTATAGGAGCTCATACCTTTTTTTGACTTATGAACCGGTTTAATTTTTTTCCCACGTTTATTCAATGTTTTCTCTCCTTTTAAAACGTCATGCTCTCTTTTCCGAGATTTCTTATCATTGATACATTTATTTTTTATTTCCCCAATGGTAAGATTAACACCATCACTGTCATCCCCACCTTCATTACTACTGTATTGATAATTGATCTCATCTTCAAAATTTTCAAAAAGAACAGACTCTTCATTTAAGAATATATTTCCATCACAATCATTTGAATTATTTTTTTTATCCTACACAGAAAATAGATAAAAAAACAATAACAATAAACATCACGATATAAAAAATCTGACAAAAATAAATAGATCAAGTGAATGCATATATTATATAAAATTTAATGTAAGAACTACATATATACAATAAATGAAATCGAGTATTAATTCAATATTGGAAAGCAACACTCTGATTTAAAAATAAATTTATTGTAAAAGTATATTTAAATCAAAGCGATACTTTCCAATATTGGGATTAATACTCGATTTCATTTGTTGCGTATATAGTTCTTATGTATCTTTATCTTTGTGAGAACGCTCTGTAGAACTTCTTTATAAACAACATTTTGTGTACAATCTTTTGGAATGTCAATTTGTTCTTCTAGAAAAACTTTTAAGGATGAAGCGGATCTAGCTCTTGAGAATGCAACATACAATTGCTCATGACAAAAAACTGGTGTACGTAGATATAGTCCAACTTTTCCCAAGGTTTGTCCTTGACTTTTGTTTATAGTCATAGCATAAGCAACACGAATGGGAAATTGACGCCGTTTAAGAACGAAAGGGAGATCTTCATTATCACATGACATAATTATTCTTGGGATTGCCACACATTTTTCAATATTTGTACCAGTCATGATTTCTGCTTTTATGACCCTTTCACCTAACTGTTTAATAATAAGACGTGTGCCATTACATAAACCAATACTTTGATCTAAATTACGAAGTAGCATAATCGGTGTATTTACTTTAAGCTCAAGCGAATGAGAAGGCAATCCAGAGCATATCAACGAATTTAAAAATTCCGTTGTATGTAAAAAATCATTGCAAGCAGAATCATCAGCAACAGAAACCTTCGTGTCTGCACTCAAGTAAATCCGACTTTCTTCACTAATTTGAGATATGACTTTCCTATTAATTTCATCAACTTCTTCATTTCTACATGCAAGTATTGCTCTTGATTCCAAATACCGCGGATTTTGATAATTATCATTTAAATCTGTATATATTTCATTTATTAATCCACTAATACCAAGTCTGTGATTAGATAACATTGAATCCGGAATCTCTATCCAATTATTATCACAATCGTTGCCCATTTGAATTCCTTTAACATCACCATTACCAATATCGATTAGCCATTTTGCAAAATTTTCGCTGTCTTCTTCCGACCTCGTATTCGTATGAACACGCATATTTTTTGTCAGTATAAACAGCTCACATTGATCCCATAGATATGATTTATGTAATGTAGCGGACACAATTTGTTGTCTCCTACCTTTACGGACGACTGCTAAAATCTGTCGAAAATCACCACCAAGAACAACAGTCTTTTCACCAAATGGTTTATTCTCAAGTTGTGGATTAATATTAGATAGAATATCTTTGAAAGTTCGATCTACGGCTTCAAATGCAAAGCGATTTATCATCGGAGCTTCATCCCAAATAATCAGTGTTGTTTCTTTGATTAGAGAATAAAGATTATATTGGCGAGATATTGCGCAAGATGAAAACTCATGAAGATCGATATGAATTTTGAATCTTGAATGTGCTGTACGTCCTCCCGGTAGTAACAAAGAAGCAATGCCAGAAGATGCAACTGCAAGAACGATTTGTTTCTTACTACGCAACTTCGCTAAAATTGCATTCCATAAGTATGTTTTGCCAGTTCCACCACCTCCATATACAAAAAATAGCCTTCCAATATTTTTTTCGCACGAATTTATAACCGCATCAAAGATTTTTCTTTGTTCATCATTTAAACCACATTCTAATTTAATAGATTTTTTCGACAACTCAAAAGTATCATAATTTAGTTCCTCAAATATCAATCTATTGTTCTTGTTTAAATTGCTAGGAGAGGGTATCGGCATAAATGGAAAATCTCTCAAGCTTTTATTATTATATGACAAAATCACATCTATATCATGAAGCGCAAAATCTCTTAATTGTTCGTTACCGAGTACAATTTTTAAATCAGGATGCAAATTTTCCAAACGTCTTTCATAATCATCACTCATGGCCTCCCAATGTAAATCCTATAGTTCTCGAGGATTCATAACTTCGTGAAAAAGTAACATCGTACAAAACATGTGACGAAGTTGATTAGTCGTAGCCCACTTAGACGCTTCTTGGAGTGCTATGTTCCATTCATTATCATTATCAAGAAGTCTAAGTGCTATACATGCTGCCTTATAAGTTTCATGTTCAACACCATCAATTGTTCTCATATCAATAAAATTAATCATTCCTTTCACTATTGTCAACAACATCCTGAAATAATATCTTTCACCAGCGGCAGGATGTGCATAAGGTAATCTACCTATCGCTTTCCTTCTTTTTCGTTGCTTCCAACATAAGTTTTTTTTGTTCCAAACAAAATGATTTGGAAACTCAACATAAGTATAGTTTCTTGCATGAGGAAATTTAAGATTCATGGTAAACCATTCAGTTAACATTGTTTTATTAGCTCGCTCAGACTCCATTATTTCTTGAACGGTTCCATCTTCTCTAAAAAAACCATTTGTTCACCGAAAAGATGATACTGCAACCGTTCAACGGCAGGATGATGTTTATTTATTTTAAATTCAAAAAGCCTCCATGAAGCTTCAGATGCTGCAATATATCTAGAATCTAAATATAATTTGACCTCGTCATATCTTTCGACCACATTTTGATGAATGATAGCTGTTGCAAAATCAGATCCTATATTCACATATTTAAATAAATATTTTATTGCTCGTCTATGATTGCATATTTCAACATTAATATGTGATTGATATTTCAGTAGCAGATTTGCATTATAAGGCACAACCCAACTGTTGTCAATATCCTTTCCATCTACCGTGTAGGATCTTGATTTGCGTCTCCGGTAAATTGCATATCCCTTTTCATCAATAATAGTATGGTCATTGAATATTTTAGGGAATTTTTTTGAGCATTTATTATTTTTCATGCAAACACATTTTGGATTATGTGTACCACATGGTCCATGAATCATATGGGTAACTACCAAATCATGAAGTAAAGGTTCCATTTTAATGTCAGGAAGCTCAGCTCTAATTAAATTATCAATATCCTTTGCGAGTTTTATTTTTTTTGAACTTTCCAATGTAATAAGGATATGAGAATGTGGTAATCCTCGTTTTTGAAATTCTACCACAGGTAGATCTACAAATGGAAAAATCAAACTTTTAAATAGAAACATATAACAATATACAAAACATATATCAACAAATAATGACAATAACCTACTAGAAATTACTCGTCCAAAATATTTATGTTTAATCAAATCATCAAGAAGCTGCATAAGTTTTAAGTGAAAAACTCTGGCAACAATATCAGGCCTATCAGATGCACTTTGACCACCAGCAATCAATAAAAAATCATGTATTTCTTTCCAATTAGGATTGCATGTAAAAGTAATGAATAAATTCGGAGGCTCGGCCCATGCACAAATTGCCATAGCATCTTGATAGTTTTGAATCATGTATCGTGGACCTCCAGTAAAGGATGAAGGCAAAATGATTTTTTTACCAATTGTGTAAGCATCATTATCACCATCGTCAACAGCATCCTGCAAGCCTTGATATAACTCACATCGTAAAGTTTTTTGATTATTACGAATCCATCCAAGACGATTCCCTTCAACAGACGCATAAGCATCAACTATATATTGCTGTAATAATTTTCCACCTCTCAACAGCGTTGTTCCTTCATGACAACGCTGTTGTAACCTAAATGCGTAAAAGTCCTTCATTGAAACTTTATTCCTTTTTCTTTTCGTATTATTACCTTCAATATAATTATGCCAACTATCTTCTCCATATGGGAATAATAAGGGATATTGCAATGGCATGTATGCTGGATGAATCTCACTAATTCTTTGATATCCCTTTTTTCGATCGTTGACAATAACATCTCGAGTAGATGAAGGAAAAAATTCATCATCAATCATCAGAGCAGCTATTTCTGTTGAATTTGGTTTATTATATTGTTGACCCTTATGATTTCTATCCTCAAGAATGCGCAAACTAAACTCTTTATCCTTATTGTTCTCATACCAATCACGTACGCATCGAAATTTCCTAACATATTTGTTGTATTTATCCAACATTTCCTTTAAACTTTTCACAGTTTCTGAATCATATTCCGTAGCATTACAATTATCTCCAATAGATGCAATTCGATTTTCAATTTCATGCTCGGTATCATATATATAAAGCTGTGCATATTTAGATCTACTTCCGATAGCCGATAGCAATGAACCTATTCTATGATAGTTTTGTCCATGAATTCGAAATGTATATGGTCCCCTTCCTTTCAAAATTTGATAATATATCTTTGCACCAATAGATGTAAAAGCAAACATAGAGTTGAACGAACAAATTTATCCCGAAATTGTTTAGCTTGTTCAGAAACATTTTGATAGTTCAATAAAGAGTCCAGCATTTCAGGTGTCTTCTCAAGAAGAGGCAGAGAAACTTTTCCACTCTTACAACAAAGTGAATAATTTATTTTTTTCTTATCATTAGTTCTAATCATTTCTTCTTTCTATACAATTGTATCACATCTAGAACATTTTTCAGTAGGAGGTCCCAAATAATGGAAACGACTACGCCAATCTGTTAAATAATTATCGTTAAAACTTTCTTATCATGTATCATTATAAGACATACATTAGAATTTAATCAGCAATAAGAAAATGTAATATATTATATTATTATATTTATAGAGGGTTTTATTTAAAATAATCTTATATCTTTTAAAACATGTAAAATATTTGTAAATCAAAAAAATTAAAAAAATTTAAGTTTTTTGAGTAATATGTTCTTTAAATATAATTAATATCAAACATTCAAGTAAAATTAGATAAAACTTTGTGTTTTATAAGAATATATAATGAGAATGAAGCGTGCTCTTACTATCATTATCGTTTTTTTGACTGCATGACAAATCTTGATGAATATCTTTATTAACTATATGATGATCATTCAAAAAGCCCACTTCCGTAGAATGATACAAAACGGTATCATCTTCCATCAAAGATGTGTTGCATTCAACATTGGTAGAAAAATTAGGAATTTGTTCTAATGGTCTTTTGAAGTGCGGGATACCAAAATCAAATGCCTCTCGCTTTCGCTTAAAAGAAATTTCATCATTTTTAGTATTAGTGTTGGATGACTGTTTTTTTTTGATATCTTATTCTTTCACGTTCACGTTTACGTTGTTTTTGTGCTTCTGATAACGGTTTGCGAGTGTGTTTTGATTTATTCCCATGCATAGCTAAATAAAAGACAAAAGATAATATCACAATAGAAACAATTATAGAGATCAACATAAATGATTAACTAACAACAATAAATATGTCACATCATTTATTAATAATTTAAATGGAAAACTGTACAGATACCAATAGGAATTTAAATTTAGAGAACAAATAATTTACTTGTACATATAAGCATAAATAAATAAAAATCTTAAATATTGAATTTTTCGAAAAATAGATTTTTTGTTACCTTAGTTTTTACTCCAATTTTGTTGTTGACCAAATCAAACGAACGCTTTCCTGCAAATGGAAAAAAATATCAATTCAAGTCGAGTATTGCATTAATAATGACAACTTTTAAAAATATTCCCATCAGTTAAAAAAATACTAAATGAAGAATGAAAAATAATACGTTGAAAAAGAAAAGTTTAGTTATGGAAAAAAAAGTTTAGAGCAAACCATCCTGATTGATGATCATATATGTTGAAGAAGAAAACAAAGAAAGACATAAAAATACTTACTGAAAATATGGTGCTTTGAAACGATCCAAGCCAAGGATTTAAGTTTCAAAAGTGTTGGAAAATTCAGAATTTGGTAAGAATGAGATCTCTCTTTTTCTCTATTTTATCTTTTTTCAATATTTTCCCTTTTTCTTCAAGTGAGAAAGAAGATGAAAAACGCTGGATTAAATAGGGGAAAGAGATGACGAGGCATGGCGTCAATAGGAGGTGGAGACAAAAACAAATTCAATCATTTTTATTTTTTTAAATTTCTGATAAAATATTTTGGTTTTATCATATGAATTTATTTTATTTACTATGTCTCATCATTACTAACGTTTTTATTTTTCTACCGCCCTTTTACATCTGGTAACGTGTCTCTCTTCTTCATTAAATCAGCACTATTTTTCTACAGTCGATCGTGACTGATTTCTTTTTCTGTCAAATCATTTTCTGTCAAATCACGGTCAATATTAACGTCACTGTTGTTCTGCAGTCCGATGTCCTTTTTCTGTCAAATCACGGCCAATATTAACGCCACTGTTGATCTGCAGTCCGTCATGACTGATGTCCTTTTGCTGTCAAATCATGAATAACGTTGACATCACTGTTATTCTGCAGTCCGTCATGGCTGATGTCTCTTTCCTGTCAAATCATGAATAACGTTAACGTTACTGTTGTTCTACAGTCCGTCATGACTAATGTCATTTTTCTGTCATATCGTTACCAATGTTCAGGTTACTTTTTTTCTACAGTTCGTCATGACTATTGTCCTTTTTCTGTCGTCAACACTATTTTGCTACAGTCCATCATAACTAATGTACGTTTTCTGTCAAATCATGAATAACGTTGACGTTACTGTTCTTCTACAGTCCGTCATAACTAATGTCCTTTTTTGTCAAATCGTTACCAATGTTCAGGTTACTATTTTTCTACAGTCCGTCATGACTATTGTCCTTTTTCTGTCTTCTACAGTCCATCATGACTAATGTACTTTTTCTATCAAATCATGTCAAATGTCAACGTCACTATTTTTCTACAGTCTGTCATGATTATTGTCCTTTTTCTGTTATCGGCACTATTTTTCTACAGTCGATCGTGACTGATGTCCTTTTTCTGTCAAATCATTATCAATGTTCAGGTGACTATTTTTCTACAGTCCGTCATGACTATTGTCCTTTTTCTGTCTTCAGCACTATTTTTCTACAGTCTATCATGACTGATGTCATTTTCCTGTCAAATCATGAATAACGTTAACGTCACTGTTGTTCTACAGTCCGTCATGACCACTGTCCTTTTTCTGTCAAATCACTACCAATATTCAGGTCACTATTTTTCTATAGTCCGTCATTACTAATGTCCTTTTTCTGTCGTTACCTTTTTATGTCAAATCACTATCAATGTTAACGTCACTATTTTCTACAGTCTATCGTGACAAATGTTTTTTTTTGTCAAATCAAGACTAATGTTAAGTTCACTATTTTCGTATCGTTAACACTATTTTTCTTCCATCGTGACCAATGTTCATTGTCAAATCATGAATAACATTAACGTCACTGTTGTTCTGCAGTCCTTCATGACTGATGTCCTTTTTCTGTCAAATCATGAATAACGTTAACGCCATTGTTGTTCTGCAGTCCTTCATGACTACTGTCCTTTTTCTGTCAAATCATGAATAACGTTAACGTCACTGTTGTTCTACAGTCCGTCATGACTACTGTCCTTTTTCTGTCAAATCACTACCAATATTCAGGTCACTATTTTTCTACAGTCCGTCATTACTAATGTCCTTTTTCTGTCGTTACCTTTTTATGTCAAATCACTATCAATGTTAACGTCACTATTTTCTACAGTCTATCGTGACCAATTTTTTTCTGTTAAATCAAGACTAATGTTAAGTTCACTATTTTCGTATCGTTAACACTATTTTTCTTCCATCGTGACCAATGTTCATTTTCTGTCCTGTCTGTACCTGATAACGTTTTTCCTCATATACGTACTCAATTGGATGCACATGCACGCGAGCCTTTGTCCTTTATCAATTTATGCGCTAGTATTATGCCTCATTGATGCACGTCACGTTTAGTTCAACCCGAAAATTCCGAAGTTGGTTTTATGCCTTATTTTTAGCAATTTTTTTTTCTATTTTTAGCCGTTCTTCTTTTATTAGAAAATTAGTTATGATTTACATTTTGCAATTATAAGAGGCAAATTTTAATTAAATAAAACCCTAGTTTGGTGAAATTGACATTGTCATCTTTCTTTTCTTTCAATTTCTCCTAAATCTGTTTAGAAGCGCTGCATCCCAAAGCAGAGCTGCACCACTTACCAATTAAAAAAGAGCATCATGACTAATGTGTTTTTCTGTTTAATAATACTTAATTATGATTGTTACGAATTATGATTATAACATGCATGTTTTCCAACCAAAGAAGTATCCGTTGAAACCAATTGGTGATATCATTATTCCTTTTTATTTGAGTTTTTCTATACCTAGACGCTGTCACCTTCTCAATTTTTTGTCCTTTGTCAAAATTGATTGCAAAAATACGACCGAGTTAGAAAATTAAGTAATTTATACTATATATCCAAATACATCATATGATCATCATATTAAATATATTAAACCATTGAAAATATTTGAAAACACAATTAGAACTTGTGAACATTGTTCATCCCTTCTTCGAAACTTACATGCCAAAATAACAGAAATAACAGAAGGTTGACCAACAAAGAAAAACTAAAATTAACATCCTAATCTATTTTACATGGGTTCTCATATCGACATAGCGGACATGAGTTATTGTTAAACAACCAAGGAACAATGTAATTCATATGGAATGCATGGTCACAACACAACTGCACTCCTTCGAACAAATCACCATTGATATTCTTCTCAATTTCTTCGAAGCACACCGCACAAACAATATCGTCAATCCCGTCCTTCAACTCGTCTCTTTCGCTTACGTGATCTTTTAATTATCACAGTCTTATCAACGCTAGTATAAACATATATCTTGATATGAAATTTAGCATTTGCTACCTCCACAGCTTCATGGACGAATTTGCTGATCTCCGTTTCAAGATACATGCGATGCTGATCTTGGATGGGGCATTTACGATGCACCACCCAGCCAGCGAAGCTACGACAGTTCTCGGGCGAACGTAATTTAGAGGCTACATATTTGCGATGCTTAAAAGATGGCATTTCGTCCAAAATACACTTTGTACCATCACGAGGGCCAACGGGGGAGGGAATGATCACTTGGACGGAGTCTTCAATATACCCGTGAGTCCAAACGGAAGGATCAACACCGTCGGCATCCGACGACATGGGCGTCAGCTTTGCATGGAGTAGGAGAAACAACGACGGTTTGTTATACTCTTTGACTATTGAGAGAGGCAATGGCTGTCCTACATCAAGATTTTGTGCCATTAAGAGATGCAAAATATTTCTGGCTTACCCTCTCTTTTGTAAGGATCGAAAATGAAGTGCCTTGGTTTAAATAGAGTAGAGGTGGGGATAGGTGCCAATAAGAGATGGGACATGTGGCAATAGGAGGTGGATATGACTAATGTCCTTTTTCTGTCAAATCATGACCAATGCTAACGTCATTTTTTTTCTACAGCCCGTCATGACTAATGTCCTTTTTCCGTCAAACGATAGCCAATGCCAACGTCACTATTTTTCTACAGTCCATCATGACCAATGTCCTTTTCTGTCAAATCATGCCTAATGTCTTTTTTCTGGCCGTCATGACTAATGTCTTTTTCTTTTTCTGTCAAATTATGACTAATATTAACGTCACTATTTTGCGACCGCATGCACTTGCACGTGGGCCTTTGTACCCTCTCAGTATATGCGCTGATATTATGCCTTATTGACGCAACCCTAGCCTACTTGGAGTTGCTCGACCGATCCAAAACACGTCGGGTCTGGTTCAACCCGAGAATCGCAAACTGTCAAATCTTGTCCGATTCGTGCGTTCCACCAGCCAAATCGAAGATCTCGCAAAATCGTCTGGGTCAATGGATTGCTATAGATATTACATTGACGTCTCCCGGAATCGCGAAAACCCATCATTTAAGGCCCCGAAATCGCGGTCAAAGATTTGCTCCGAACTTTGACTTTCGAATTAGGAGTGAAATTAGCACCCGAATCAGTTAAGATTCGACAGGAAGTATCGGGAATCAATTTGGGACGCAATCAAATAATTAGTTTTTCGTTCTAACAACTTTTATTTTTAGCAGTTTTCTAATTTTAGCAGTTTTTCTTTTGATCTATTCCGTCCGACTTGTCATTTCTGTCCTATTTCTATCTAATAACGTCCCTATTTTTTTACAGTCTTTTTGGAAATGGTAACTTCTTTCTCTTTTTTCATGACTACTGTCTTTTTCGGTTTAATAATTCTTACTTATGCTTGTTACGAATTATGATTATAAACCCGTTGTTCCTAACAAAGAAGTACCCATTAAAACCAATTGGCAATCTTATTGTTTTTTTCATTTGAGTTTTTTCTACACTTGCATGCTGGCATCTTCTCAATTTTTTTCTTCTTTTCCGTCATTTGCCAAATTTAATTGCAAAAACACGACCGAGTTAGAAAATTAAATGATTTATACCATATATCCATAAAATGTATCATTTGATCATCGTATTAACCATATTAAACCAATTGAAAATATTATAAAACACAATCAGAACTTGTTAACATTGTTTATTCTTCTTCGAATTTTACATGTCAAAATAACAGAAACAACAGACGATCGATCAATAAAGAAAAACCAACAGTGACATCTTAACTTATTTGACGCGGCTTCTCACATCGGCATAGTGAGCATGAGTTTTTCTTGAACAACCAAGAAACAATACACTTCATGTGGAATGTATGATCACAACACAACTGCACTCGTTCGACTAAATCACCTTTGCTATCCATCTCAATTTCTTCAAGACACACAGCACAAATATTGCCATTCTCGTCCTTCAACCCTGAATGCAAAATAGGAAAAGAAGATCGGTAGAGTTTTAAAGGTCTTTCTCTCTCCACTCTCTCAACTTTTTTTTATTTTTGGTTTTTCTCTTTTGAGTAGAGAATGGGGATGAAGTGCTCCATCTTAAATAGAGCAGGAGGTGGGCACGGGCGCCACTAGGAGATGGGACATGTGGCAATAGGAAGTGAAAATACCAAAATTTGTAAGGGCAAAATTGGCATTTTGAAAATTCTGCCACCTCTCTATACCTTTACATTATGTATATAGGACTGGATCTCTCCCGATTGTAATTCCATGGCTCTCAGTGATGCTGCCATCTCCAAATCCAGATACACTACCAATATACCTCCCTCCTCTACCAGATACAACATTGACAGTTCCTACATCCCCTCTCCCTCCCTCCACCTCTAATCCCTTTATCAGCAGCAGACTCATTAACAGATCTGATATCAAAATTCATTGCACTTGAACCCCCCAACATCAGCAATTGATACAAGACACTTTGGCCTACCCTACTCACTGCTCCTTTAGGTCTTGGCTCATCAGCGCCTCTTTTTCTCTTCTTTGGTGGTCTACCGGGTAGTCTTTTTAGGTTTGGAGGCAGTATAGGCAAATAATCTTGTCTAGGCCATGACTTTTTTGGATCAGGAATTGGAGAAATGATACCTTTCATAGGCTTCTAAGTACAAAGATTTTTAGCATAGCACAGCACATATCTATATGCTTCTCAGGATCTGCTCTCAAGTATCTTATTGCAGACAAGGCATGCTTGCATGGTATTCTACACAGCATCCATTGTCTGCAGTCACAAGTTTTGTCTGTCAAGTTCAATATGTTGAGAGCCTTTCTCTAACAATTCAAACGTCAAATGTCCAGCTAACAAAGCTTGGCAATACCTGCAATCTTCAGCCCTTGCCTTCATTTTCTCAATGATCTTTGGACATATCGTATCCTTCCACTTTGCACCCCTCTTCTCTCTTCAATTGAAACCTTGTCATTAGACTTCTTCTGATTTGCTCAAGCATTGTAATAATTGGTCTGTCCCTAACTTCATTTATATACTTGTTCCAAGCCTCACAAATAGTTACAGAGTAAGTCAGCACTTTAGGCCCTATGGGGAAATGACTTCTAGTCCACATGTCCTCACCAATCTTATTCAAATAATCCCATGCATCCCTCATCCAAATCTTTCAACTTTTGCATTGCAGCTTCATTGTCACATATTTCTGTATCACTAGCAGCTTCCCAAAGCAAATTCTTGAGCTTCAACCCTTCGTGCTTCAAACAGAAATTGGCATATATATGCCTCACACAATATCTCATGAATGATGTGGGACAAAAGTCTTCAAACTTTCAACCGCTATGTAAAAGGAATAAAAAACATATGTGAATATATGTTAATGAAAATATATGTCAAATTTTAAGAAAGAAACAAACACATACAAATTTAGAACAATTATTACCTTTTGCCTATCACTTATGAAAGTCCTCCCTCTCAAATTAGCAATTCCTATTGCTTCCAACATATGTATAATGAACCGTGCCCAAGTTTCTCTGTTTTCAACCTCTACTACAGCATAAGCCAAAGGGACCATCTGATTATTTGGGTCTCTAGAGACAGCACTGAGCAGTATCCCTCCAAATGTGCTCTTCAAATGACAGCCATCCAGCCCAATGATTGGCCTACGGCCTTTAAGCAATCCCTTGATGCATGCTGAAAATGAGATAAAAATTGACTCAAATCCAACTGCATCTTGAACACCAGCCAGCTGCTTTGCCTTGATCACAATATGACTACCAGGATTTTTGTCTAACAAAACTGCTGCATAATCCCTAAGTTTCCTGAACTGCTCTAGATGTTTACCCTCAATCTCATCTAATGCAATTCTTTTGGCTCTATAGCAGTTGGATTGGGAAATTTCTACAGCTAAATCTTTCAGCACCGTGTTTTTAAACACATTCCATCTCATTGTTGCATCTATTCTAAAGCTCTCTACATATTTCTTTGCAAGCCATCTAGCTGTAACTTGCCTGTTGTGAAGAGCTCTTGTGCAAGTGTGCTCTGTCTTCATAGTCTTTAAGATGAAGCTGGATTTTTCTTGATTCCAAGTTGCATACACCCTGAACTCAGAATCAGCAGCCGCATTCGCCTCAGAATCATCATCTGCATTCTTCTCAGAATCAGCAGCCGCATTCGCCTCAGAATCATCATCTGCATTCTTCTCAGAATCACTAGTTTCTAAACTTTCATCCCTGATTATTTTTTCATCCAATTCCTTCTTTTTTCTTGCTGCTTCTCTCTTTTTAATATCATCCAATCTGAATTTATCCAAGGCATCATCTATTCTTTTTGCTCTTTCAAGATCTAGTTGAATTAACCTTCTTCTCTGTTCTTCTTTTCTTTTCTTAGCAGCCTCTATTTCTTCTTTTTTCTGAGCATTCTCTATTTCTTCATTCCTTTTCTTCAAAGTTTCTTCTCTTCTATTCCTTGACCTTTGTTCTAATTGTTTCTTCTTCAGTTCAAATTCCTGTTTATTCTTAGCAACCTTTTCTAGTTTAACCGCTTTCAATTTGTTTACTTATTTTATTTTTTTAATTTATTTTTGACGACTTCAAAGCTGTATTGTCTTCAATTTTATCTGATACAAAAAAAATGTCATGAACATCTTAAAATTAGCAACCATGAACTTGTAAATTTTCTATCAATATTATAAATAATATAATATTACTCACCATTTTTCCTCCTAGGAGACTGTATTTCAGCTTCCTCTTCTTTCTTATTTGTTGCTTTTCTAACTGAGTCAACAAAATAAACCACATCACAGAATAAATCAACTCATTAAACGGCATGGAACAATGAATCCAATAAGCTGATTACTCACCATATTTTCTTCATTGAGATTATATTTCAGCTTCCTCTTCTTTCTTGTTTGTTACTTTCCTAATTGATTCAACAAATTAATTCATATCAGAGAATAAATCCACAAATTAATTCATATCAGATAATAAATGAACAAATTAAAGGGCATCGATAAATTTAGTTATCCAATATGCTGATTACGCACCATATTTTCTTCTTGGAGAACCCATTTCATCTTGTTCATTCATGTTGTTTGTTACTTTCCTCACAGTGTCAACAAATAACTTATGTTAAATAGATCAGAGATTTAAGAGTGATGAACAATCGATATTATGGAATATTTTGATTACTCACCAGTTTTTCTCCTTGGAGACTGGATTTGCCCTTGATTCTCTGTGTTGTTTATTGCTTTTGTCAATGAGCCAACAAAATAATTAATTCGTATCATATAATTCAATCTTTTAATCCAACAATTTAAGTTATATATGTTGTTTACTCACCCTTTTTCTTTTTGGGAGTTTGGATTTTAACCTTTACTGGATCATAAGCTCTACATTTCTTAGGTAATAATTCCTCTGCATCACTTCTATGATCCAAATGTTCAATGTATAACTCTATGTTTGCGTCAAAATCTAGAAATTTCATCATCTCCAACACCCCAATATCACTGTCTATGACAACAAGCCCTTTGTGCATGGGCTGATTTGGCAACAGCTGAAGGATTAGATAGTTCTCAACTATTCCTATATGCTCCTTCAACAGGACTCTCGACTGAAACCAACCCATCTAATCACTGTCAAAGTCATCAATTACAGTACAACTCCCTCCCTCATATATTTTCCCAGTTCCAATTTCTTTAAAAACCCCACCATAATGAACTTCTATATGCATGGCCAAATAACTGATGAACAAAGAAAGTTAATCAACTGTGGGGTTCACCCAAAAAATTACGAACACTTCCCCCGAGGACTAGGATCATTCCAGCTAGGTGCATGGATATTGCATCTACCAGTGTTCATATTGAATCTCAAAGCTCAAGGAATGAGAATGTTGGTGATGGTTGAAGAATCATGATATTATTCTTCTTTTTGGTGTTTTGTTATTTTGTTGTTTGGTGGATTAAATAGAGTAATGACGGTTGTTTGATGAATATGTAGATTCATGTAGGTTTCCATGAACTCATATATTTGTTATGAACTATATAATCTTATCTGTGATGTGTTGATGCAGTTGTTTTGACTCAAAAATATATATGTATTTTGTGTTGATGCAGTTGGCATATATATGATCCAAGCTCAGTAATATATATGTATCTGTGATGTGTTGATTCTATGATCCAAATTCAGTTTATCCAAGTTCAGTATTTGATATCAATTTATATATGTGTGATGAAAGATAAAATGTATCAACTTGTATTTGTGTATTGCAAATTTTGTTCAATTTATCATGCACAATTTCTGGATCTGTGTGATGCAAATTATGGCCAATTTATCATGTATATGTGTGATGTAGTTTAAGTTTCAAATGGTAATCTGGTGCTTTTCTATTCTTGATCTAAGTAGGTAGATTATTGCTGATAGATTCCAAACTATTTGATACTTTTATGATATTTTTTCAAACAAGTTTAGTAGTTATATGTATATTTCTCAAACTACTTAGGTAGTTTTCTCTCAAACAAGAACCGCTACGATATATCAAGCTGAACATGAAAATGAACAAAATTTCACAAGAGAGCACTCATTTCCAAACATTAAATTTAACATTGCTTAATCCATTACAACATACAATAATACGTTGTTAGTGTGTGATGCTAGTGTCCCAACACTTGCGGACCGCGGCGGAATACTGAACAAAATTTTCAAGAGCATAGCACCAGACATAAATCCCAAAATCATCCAAATACTACATGTTGTATAAAACTAGAGAGCTAAAAATAGGGTTTAATAGTGCAATAACTATTGTAGTGTGTCCCATAGTCACAAATTCGTCGTTCGTGTATAATTCGGCGATGTCGAAAATTCGGATTCGGAGAACTATTCGGAAAAAATCGGCAGGTATTCGGAAAAGATTCGGTAAGTGTTCGGGAAATGTTCGTGAAGGATTTCGAGTGAGAAATTAATATATGAGATGTTAGGTTTTGATTTTGTGAATTATTTGCCGTTTTTTGAATTATTCGCTATTTTTTCACATAATTCGGGAATAATTCGCGAATAATTCGCGAATTATTCGGCCCATTCGGTAATGCCGATTAACTCGGAGATTAAATCGTCTGATCAAAAATTCGCGAATTATTCACGAATTCGGCGAATAAGTCGCAAATTATGTGACTATGGCGTGTCTACTCTTCTAGTGGAAGAAACAAGCTAGTCTCCACGTCTTATGGATCGAGCTTGCAAGCGGACCTCCCTACCGAAGATGATTCACTTCGAAGAAACCCCAACCCAAGTTTCAAACTCACCAAAGAATACTTCTTTGTGAAGCTTGCTCTCATAATTTGCTAGAAAATAAAAAGAAGAAGATGTAGAAATCACACGCTCTCTTTCTCTTTTTCTCTCTTTAGCCCTCACAAAATGAGGAGAGAGAAATTCCATGAAGGAATGAGCTAGAAAATCAAGAGACAACCATGCTAGTATATGCAAGAATAGTTTATCATATCAAATATAATAATGCCCACTCCGAGCAACCATACCTCTCTGCAACATTACTCATTTTTTTATTAATCAATAAAGAAATGAGGTATCCCTTCTAGTTGCATACATGTATTCTAGTGTGTGTGTGTGTATACATATATATAAGGTATCCCTTCTAGTTGTATACATGTATTCTAGTGTGTGTGTGTATATATACACTTGTATCACATACAAATAGCAAATGATTCTAACAGGCTATGTGTAATACACAAAAATATTAGTATATGTATCATATACATATACATGTATTTGTATCACATACAAATAGCAAATTTGAGAGAGAGAGAGACTCGACAATCGCTGGCACTAGATTAAGATTATATCTGATTGAATCTGAAACACTTTCAGATCAATCCCCTCATAAGTTAACCCAGATACACGTCAGTGGTACCAGCTGCATATAATGGCTATCCAGGTATTGATCAAAAGGTAGGTCGAAAAGAAAATTCATCCATACCCAACAGAGCATATCAGTAACAATCACCGTACAATCCGGTCTCTTAGTCAAAGAGTGTCGCATACCTTGTCTGGGGGGTGGATACAGTCAGACCCCCCAATAACCCAATAACTCTGTTGGGGTCAAAAATTACACCCCGGTTGACCAAGTCAAAGTCAACCCTAAGCCTAGGCCAAGTGGGCCCATGCCCCAGTCGAGCCCCGCGGCCAGCCCCCCATATGAAAATTATGTAATATAGAATTTTGATATAATTTTCATAAATGAATGTAAAATAATAGGCAAAAAGACAAATTTTTGTGAAGCCCATGGCTCATGTGCAAAAAGAAATGAGCACATAAGACATGAGATGGGCAAAATACCATTTTGTAAAGCCCAATGGGCTATGTGTAAATTTGTAAGCCTATAAAATGCAATATGATAATGAAATAAGAAAGATATAATTCATTCTCCCCAAAAATTAGGGGGTGTGTCTCTAAAACCTTATTTACCTTTTTGAATTAAATCAAGAGTTTAACTCTTTTTTTTTCCAAAAATAATAGTTTTTCACCATAAAATCCTTGAAGGGGAGCTCGGATCTGCAATCAAATTCTTAAAAGGGGAGATTTTAAGTCTCACCTCACATTTCCCCCCCAAGATCCAGCCAATGGAGAGGAAGAAGAAAGATACCCATCTCTAAAAATCCCATTCCAGAAGGATCCGAAGATCCAAATATTTCTAGGAGTTTAACACTATTCAAGATCTGTTGGAGTTTAACTCCATAAATCAACCCCTTTTTAGGAGTTTAACTCCAAATCTATACATAATCTCTGTTAGGAGTTCAACTCCAAACCCCCTTGGGAGTTCCAACCCCTAACCCAGGGGCTAAGCCCCTTTTCTGCTGGTGTTTCCAGCGGTCGCGTGCCGCGCGCGTGACCCGTGGGCGTTCAGCGGTCGCGTGCAGGACACGTGACCCGTGGGCGCTAAGCGTCCACGTGCGCCTCACGCGACCCGCTGGTGTCCAGCGGCAGCGTGCTGCGCACGTGACCCGTTGGCATCCCGCAGACGCCCAGCGCCCACATGCCTGGCACGCGTCTTTAAGACACTCCTCACCCCTCATTTTTCGTGCACTCCACACCAGAAACACGTCCCTCGTTAGGAAATTTTTTCTAATGGGGCGTTGCCCCGCACCCCGCACCCCGCACCCCGCAAGGGGGTTGCTAGCCCCCTTGACCCCCAGCCCGCTATCCGGGTAGTGGGCCCCCCTGTAAAACTCTGCGGGCCCTCCGATATATCCAAAACCCTTTCAAAATATACGTACACTATACATCGAGTTCGCATAACCAGTTTGACCCGTCAATCGGTGGTTCTCTCGCTCCAAAGGTAAAGGGTAATTAACGGCAGCTTAGTCCGCGGCTGCCGGAGATTCGGATCCCCACAATTAATAAACCCCCGCCTACCCTAGACAGGGGGAATCTGTAGTATGCCTGACAAGCGGTGCGTATTCTCATCTCAATGGGGTGACGAAAAACACCATACAAAATCTGGCATGCCCGGCGGGACCATCCCTCATTCTATATTTCGGGTTAAACGTTCATGCCAACTCAATCAACATTTACATTGATTTCCTGTACTGAAATCATGCTTCTTTGTGCAGGTTAACAATTTCTGATTGCAATTCTCGGACGCAACAAAATGTCTCCAAGGACAATCTCAGCCTTCGGCACAACTCCCATCTCCTACACGATGAAGATGGATGCCAGGACGGTCCTCCCGGCCAGTCTCGGGTGACAGTGGAAGGAGCCGCCGCTACCATTTGGCTCTATTCTGTTCGTGCCAGCTAGCGCCGTCCCAGCTTCTCAAGCTCCAGTAACAGACAGACCGGCCTCGAAAGGCAGGAGGCGAAATGCGGTGATCTCGAGGGCACCACTATCCAAATGCAAGTCGGTGTTTGAACGACTTTCCTTGGCCCCAGCTGGGGGCAAGGCCATCAATGCCAACAAAGCAATAAGGCGTCTCGGCCAAGCTCCAGCGGTGCCCCTGACAACCGCTCGATCGGGTGCCTTCTCTAAGCTCCCCGCCAATCGACTCATAATGGCTTCCTGGATAACGGATGCCCGCCAAGCCCTCAAAATCGAAAAGCTAAGACAGAAAATGCTCAGATATATAGCCAATAAAAGGGCTAGGGCTTCTGCTCGGGTGAACTTCATAAGGTTCGAAGAACAGGGTTACTTCGCCAAAGAAAAAGAGACGGCTGGATATGTGGTCCACACTATCTACATGGTAGGCACGCGCTGCAAGAGCAAGGACGGGGCCACCACATCTCAAATCCAATCCGGCATGAATGTGGCTGCCACTTTCTAAGACAAGCCTCCTCTGGAAGGTAATGAAAACCCTTCCAGTGAGGCTGATAAGCAGAGGGATCCCTCGGTTCATGAGGAGTCGGGCTCGGAAAGAGAAGATGAGCCAATCTTCTGTCCTAAGAACGCAGAGCAGCAACTTCTCCAAGAGCTCCGAAAACAGCTCAGAAGTAAAGACAGGGAGATGGCCAAACTTTACTCCAAAATTGACGACTTGAAGAATGTCGTGATGCAGCTCACGGCCCAAGTTGCTTCTCAGCTATCCAATCAAGTGCAGGGTTCTGCTTATGAATCGGGAAACGGTGTCCCGAGACAGCCGATGCCTATTCCCTCAAATCCAAAAGGTGGGCGAACCGCATAAGAGTTGGTCGCATCCTATCTCAGGAAATGTTTTTGCTACCGATGATAGCAACCCGCTAACGCAAGATCATGTTAGTTATATGTATGCCCTAGAGTCCATTACTGTACATGCGATGTATATTGTAGTGGATGCTTGGACATATATAAGGAGGACTTTCTTTCTCGACATGATAGTATGTGTTCATCACAAAAAACTGCATTTCAATACCGCTTATTCGTTATCTGTTTTGTTATATATCGGTACTATTAACCAGTGTTTGCTCAGTAATACAGATTACAGGTATCTGTGACAAAATACTAGAAATACATTCAGAATCATGGATATATCATTTGTGAGCCGACACTGTAGCCAGAACCGCAAACCGACCGATATCCCAAGAGTTATTTTGCAAACTAGTGTGCGCACAATATTTTGGTCCAACATATAACATGTGTACACACTAAACTCTTGGAGCTTGAACCATGGACCTAGGGGGCAGCCATGAATCATGGCTAGTGCAAGTGGGCATGGTGTGATGTGCATTAATGGTGCATTTAATGCAAAAGAGTTGATGTGATTTGAAGCTACAAGTTCCCTCCAAAACCTGGGTGCATCCAAAGCCTTTATAGAGAAAATAAATAACACCAAAGTGACACTGGGGACAACAAAAGACCACACACCAAGTTCTAGACCAGGCCCTCGGATTTTGGCCGAGCCCCTTCCTCTTTGAGCCGAGCAGGCCGGCCCCACCACTTCCTGTGGGCCCCATTCTTCTACTGGCTCCTCCTTGCTGCCTTGTTATCATTTTGTTATTGTTTATTTATTTAGTTTTTGAGCCTAAAAATACAGAACATAGGGCAAAGGAGTGGGATACCTTTTGTTTAGTTTTGTATCAAAACTCTTGTAATTTGTAAGCTTGCTTTCCTTTGTAATTCTTGATCTCTTGCCCCTTTGCCTTGACCTTGCAATTTCTTCATTGAACTTGCAAGCTTAAGGTTTAGGTTCTTGATTTCAAGATTAGTGTAACTTGTTTGTGATTCAATAAAAAGTTCTCATTTTTTATTACCATATCTTGTTTTATATTTACATATTTGAACTTGTGAAATTCTCGCTTTACTTTGATCTTGCAACCTCTTAAGTGAGCTTGCAACCTTAAAATTTTGTGTTTGGATTTCACACTTCACCGGGCTTACGAACACTTGGTGATATTCGCACTTGGATTCATCGGTTCTCTCTTTATCTTTCTTTTCTTGCATCGTTCATTATGTTTCTTATTCTTATCTCTTTTCTTTATTTTTACTTTGTGAATATGTATGAGTAATCTACTTACTTATTAAGGGTGGAATATGGTTAGATTGTATTTGAAGATGTTCTTTGCTAAAACTTTAAAAGCTTAAACCTTGCAATTGAAACTCCGTGCAAACCACTCGCAATTCCGCTCCGCTAGGCATCCTATCCTACCACGATAGCGATGATTCCTAATCGTGACCGGATTGCTAGTGGTTTGCCGAAGGCTAAAATCAAGAGATAACAATGGATGGACAAGGGACAAGGAAGACAGATTTAGCGAAATACCGCAAATACCGTATTTCAAGTTCCCTAATCCGCGTTGTTACCTATTGCTTTAGTGTCAATACCAAAGTTGGGGCTATAAGGAATCGACAAACATCACCTTCATACAATCTAACCTATTACTACCCTTAACAAGTCTTTTTATTATACATATTCTCGTTACGACATTTAGTTTAACCGACAAATCAAAACACGTTGTTAACTTGTTAAAACAAGCGTAAAAACTTACCATCTCCCTGCGGACGACCCGAACTCATCGCGGCTTGCTACTCCCGACACCGTTTTGATTGCGGTAATTTCAAAACTCTCTTTTAATACAACACGGTAAAAACGTAACAATCAAATGGTGCTGTTGCCGGAGACGGTAACGTTTTTATACTTGTAGTCTCGGGTTAATTTGTGCATATTTTGTATAAAAATTAACTTTCTAACACATTTAAACGGATAAAACCATTATTTTTCAAAACCAACACAAATACAAAAATATTTTTTTCTTCTTCTCTGGATTTGTAATCTGCTAACACTTTGAGGTTTAAAGAAAAAATCAAGTTATAAAAATAGAATGACATTACTTCACTGAGGAAACACACAAAGTTTTAGCCCATTCCCACACAAAAAAACCGGCGACGCACCCTGAAAATCCGAGGTCGCCGGCCTGGTGGGGACATTTCTACTTTTGGTTTTTTGTGTTGCTTTCAGTATTCTAATTGCATCCCATTTTTATTGTATGATTTTCTTAATTATTTGTTTTCAGAATTTTGGCTATCCATTTCGCTTTTTAGCTCAAATATCCATATTTTTCCGACATTTGCAGATTTGACGGATTGTGAGCAGCGATCGTGCGGAACTAGGGGACATTTTCAAGAACAAGAGGAGTGAACACTTAGTGCCAAAGATCCGAGTAGTTGGCCCCACGCAAGCGAACCATTCGACCTCTCGGAGGCAATATCGACACGAGTTTTCTTAAACTCGACACTTTTGGTACGTATTTCTCTAAACACTTCATCATCTCAAACCCGACGCTCCAATATCCTTTTCTTTGCAGGATTCTTAGCAACATCGCCTCAAAAAGCCAAAGAAAAGACTAACCATATTTGTTGCAGCGCCACATTTAAAGTAAAAAATGAATTGATTGTTTGAAAACAAAACTTTGTTGATTTGCGCATTGCATCATTTAATACGGATTTAAGGGGCTCTAACACCAATCCAGATTGGGTGGGGATTTTATCACCCTTCCTAAGACCCCGGAAATCACTAATTGCATAAGTGTCACTTCAAGCTTAATAAAAAATATCTAGACTCAGCTAATTAAGGACTTGTCGCGCTCAATAGGACAAAGGAAGATTGTGGGCATTCGGTCGTTTATCTAAACATGACTTTTGTGCTGCTTAGGGTAGACAAGTGAGGAGGTAATTTTAAAAGGCCCATCTTACGGTGATTCGTTAGCGGAACCGTCTTTACCTCACTTGTGCTTACCTGGCCACAACTGGCTGTGAAGAGGCGATTTGAGGGCTATCTCACAGTTTGTCGCTTTGGAACAGTTAGGAGCAGCTCTAGTAGACTTAGAGGACCCTAGTCTAGGTGTTGATTGTGCATTTGTGACTGTGCATTTGTGATTCTGTTTATTGAACTATCTTGTCATTTTCCCATTCTTTTGAAACAAACACAAATTTGCCATTTTTACCACTCGATTTTTCTCCACTTTCGTTTTCTTACCCTCACATTCTACGCTTTGATTACACTAAACTCGTTTAGTGTATGTCCACTTGGACTAGGGACCCTAGTGCCCATTTAGTTCGCGTTTCGTTAGTCCCTACGGACTACGCGATCGACACCTCAGTCGAAACTCCTTCCACGCCTCTTTCACCCCTACCTTTACCGGCCAACTCCGACATGATAGTATGTATGCCCTAGAGGCCATTACTGTACATACGATGTATATTGTAATGGATGCTTGGACATATATAGGGAGGACTTTCTTGCTCGACATAATAGTATGATATCTGGTTGTACTTTATCTTAACATGTACTCTGTTTGTCTCTATATTACATGTTGATAAAGCCCTTAGGATATGTACTCGACTACTGGGACTATGATGAGATCATACTAGTGGGGCCACGGTAGTCGACGAGTACATCCTATAACTGTCCTAGTCGAGAGTGTATTAAGACAGGGCATCGATACACCAGAGTAAACTAGCGTATACGCATCTTGACCCATATGATGGGCGATGGATGATCCCATATCCATCGGTGTTTGACATCAAGGATGGTGTACGGTGCTCAGTAGAGACTGGGTACACTGGACGGACTCGCCGAGAACTCCCAGATGGTACTATACCTCACGTCAGATGGCATTATACCTCACGTCAGATGGCAGTTCTCTGGTGACACTGGTACATGTTAGTCTGTAGACCCGAGATCGTCATAGAGTTTTGTGTGATTCCCACTGTACTTTGATTTCCATCATACCACGTCCAAGAGAGCGTGCAAAAAGGTGGCTTTTAGGTACAATCCCGAATCACATGGAGGCAATGAGCGATAGGAGGGGATTCGTCTCTCCCGGTATAGGGAGTTGATGTTGTGCTGTGTTCGATTGGCTATAACTAGAAATCCCTGGCCAGGGTTGTTGAAATTTACTGATAAGTGTTATCAGTAGTTTCTCGAACTGTTATAGACCTCATATCGACACGACTTATCAAGCTACTGGGGTCTGACGTTTACCACCCCTAGGCGAGATATGCGACATATCAGACGGAGAGACCGGACTGTACGGGAGTGTTACTGATTGGATTCGCAGGAGAATGTACATGGTTGCTTGTTGATCTTCTGATCGCTCAATACCCGGGTGGCTGTTACGTTTAGCTGACCGCTTGCAGCTTGTGGGTGTTTGATATGATCATCACCTACTATCGGCGAATTGACGATTCTTTAGAGTCCTACATAGAGGTTTCTTGGCTCAGGCAAAACGGAGTAGAAGCACATATATGATATGTGCGGGACCGAGAACAATACGTGTATGTGATACCGTATTAGATTCTCGCGATATGAGATATCGGCCGGGTATATGTGATATAGCCGGGTCATCAGATCAAGTGTTGATTCGATGAACTGATAAAGATTATATTAGTCGGTTATTTGTGAAATAGCCGGATTATCGGATCAAGTGTTGATTCGATAATTTAATGTATAATTATATATTTGATATATTAAATTGCATTAACTAATATAAGCTCACTAAAAGATTCTTTTTCTCACTCGGGTAATACATTGATATATATGCGATATATGTTAATTGTATTATTTTATTTTGTTACAAATATATATTATATACGTGATATATAATATTGTAACATGATATGATTACTAATGCAATATGTTTTGTGGAGATTAAACAAGGTTAGGGTTTGATTTGGGTTAGTTCTTTCTAGAAGCTTCTAGAAGCTTTCTTTTTGTTTTTGCAAAGATATTTTGCAAGATATTTACTTAACCCAACCCACACCCTTTACTATGGTTAGATCTCTACAATGGTTAAGTTTTTTTTGATTTAACCATGGTTGCATAAGTAATTATGATCACTTTTCATTATTCATCACAAAAGGATTATTATTCATTCTTCTTTCTTCTTCTTTCATGGAAAAGCTTACTAGCTTTTTCATTAGTGATGAAAATGAGTGAGATTAAGAAAACAAATGAGAGCTAAAATCCTACTTCATCATCCTAATCTATCCTAGTCATTTAGATTAGGGTGTTCACTTCATTTAGTGAGTGAGAGCTTGTGTTAAAGAAACATCAAGGTAGATCATCTTTGTTATCGAAGATCGGAAGTAAGCTTGCATCTTTCTCTTCGTGGAGCCTCTCTAGAGTCCGGATACTCGATGATCGCAGCGAAGGGACCTCAACACGGAGCTTTAGAAGTGAAGGACCGGATTACAAAGGTTGTAATCCCAAACTCTTAGTGTTAAAGTGTTTAACATGCTTTGTTTCGCCTAATCTCTAGTTTAAAGATCTTGGTTAGGGTTGTTCGGCACGTTTAAATTTTAAATCGGGCATGGTTGATACCTTACAGACCTTTGAGAGAGTGCCTAGCATCCCTGCAGTGGTATCAGAGCCAAGCTAGAGCTTTAGGCGAAGTCTAGACGAAGTTTAAAGTCCGATCGAACTCCGAATACCCGTAAAACCCTAGTTTCTGGAAATTTTTCTAAAGGTTAACATTTTTCATATTAAAAATACTCAAAAAAATCAGCAATGAATTTTATGGGGAACTGTGAAAAACGACCCCCTTAATCAATTAATGCGCTGCGGAACCGCGGCCAAACCAGGGTATTGGCGGCGGTTCCGCGGCCAGTACTGTAGATTGAGGGATAGTTTTTATACAGTTACAACCGTAGATACTTCCTGATTCTTCTGGGAATTTTTAATTATACTCAAGTGTTGAGTTTTCTGGGTTGTATTGGGGAGTCGTTGATTCGATCGGATAATTTAACTTCGTTTAAATTTTTCCGGATAATTTTAGAACCTGGTAAAAATTTCGAATGGATATCAATAACTCACATTTTCCCCTGTCGGAAAATTTTCAAAAGTTGGATTTTTTCTCGAGTTTGAAACTTTCGGAAAATCATGCAAGTAATGCGGTGGACCCTCTAGAAGAACACAAACCTTAACTCGATTATGTGACCGTCTGAACCACCCTTAAACCTTAGGGTTTGGGGCAGTACGGCGTTGCCACATGTGAGGCGTTGGCTTGACCCTTCTACGGATGGACCATTGGTACTGTGGCATGTGATGGATACCTTTTTTGAACTCCGCTCAAGTGTTGAGCTATTTGGGAAAACTTGGGTGTTTGATTATTAGATCGGAAAGTTTAACATTGTCTATTTATCTGGAATGTGATTTAATATTTGGAATTCACAAGTAGTTATGAGATAACTAATTTGAATGTTATGAATCTAGCAGTTCAGTCTCAGATGATCGATTGCCACGGGATTTTGATGCGATCAAAAGTCCGTCGCAATCACGCAGCGTACGCGGATACTTGCCGGGTAAACTTAATAGACAGCCACGCCCCATAGCCCCGATCAAGTGACTGTAGGAGAACCCCGTTGCCAAAAGCATCCGTTCGGATGCTCGCGGCAGCGGTGTTCCGCCTTAGTGCACTTCGTCGACGGCATCTGGGGGTGCGCCCGTCTACTAAAGTTTGCAACGAGAATTCGATCAGGTTGTCGGGAATCTTGTTGAATTGCCCGACTAGATATTGAAAAGAGTTTTCGATAATGAGACTAAAATGCGGGGTTTATAATTGTTAGGCATGCGATGTCTAAGGAATTTATTTGGTTAGGCATGCAATGTCTAAGGAGGTTGCGGATTCCAACTGTTGTAGTTTTACACTTTCTTTTCTGTGACCGTAAGTGTAGTATGTAGTTGTATCGCCGGTTTTCGTTGCTATACATAAACAACAATCGGTGTATGCATACTTACTTACGTTGATGATATGAGATATTATGTGTTGCTGTGATATGTTATATTGGATCGTCGTGTTCTGAATAGCCGGGGGTTTTATGTGAGATGAGAGTTTTTCATTTTCATTCATGTAAAATTCATTTGTATGTAATATTCTTGTATTGGGGCACTTCCGGGCTGAGGATGATGTCACCATTGTATATTATTTACTTTTCCGCATTAGGTAGACCCAAGGTGGGGAGCACAAGTAACCGGGTTCTAGGGTCCAGTGGGAGACCATCTCGAGGAGTCGAGACCGGGTCTCCTAACCCTAGAATTGGCAGTGTTGCTTGCCGCTCTCGTAGGGGTCTAGGGATGTGGGTTTGGCTATTCATCGCGACCGTGGAATCCGTGTTTTATACAGGCTCGTACTAAAACACGGACGTCCTAGTATATCCAATATTTCATATATGTTCTTCTACTGCAATGTTTTGTGATGAGATCATATTACTGCCTGAGACGAATGTTTATATTATATATATGAGATATATGTTATATTGCAGATTTCGTTTCAAATGTGATGCTTGTGAAGCATAATAAAATGGGACTTCATTAATGAGATTAATGAAACTAAAAGAAACCTAAAGATGTTGTAGAAAGTTGTCTCAAAAAATGGTAGCTCTAGTTCTTGCTTTGCATAGCGGTGTTTCTTGTAGAATATCCAGCACCTTATTCGATAAGGAAAGAGCCGAGATCCCTTCACCGAGAGTGACCTCTTTAGCGAAACTAGCAGATGCTACAAACTCGGTTTGTCTTTTGATTGTTTTTATAGTTTCTGCTTTGCATAGTGATATTTGTGAAATATCCTGCACCTTATTCGATGAGGAAAGAGCCGACGATCCCTTCACCGGGAGTGACCTCTTTAGCAAAACTAGAAAAGGCCTAAAAAACATTCCATTCAAAATCACTCGATTCTACAACGATATCAAGTTCATTACGTAAAGGGTTTTCTTAAAAACCTGTCGTAGCCCTCCGTCATTTCAGATAAGTCCTACTCAGTATTCGTGCTACGTTTGTTGACCTTCATCAAGGCGTAGTGTGCGGTAGCTAACTAGTATTTATCTGTTTATGCATATGATGCAGATTGTTTTAGGGTAGTCGTGCGGCCTTGTTGACCTCCGTCAAGGGTCGTGCGGGTGGGTTTAATTCAATCAGGAAATGACGGGTAGAACTTGACTAGCAGCCTATGGTTTGTTGACCTCCATCAAGGTCATAGGACGCTAGGGGTAAAATATTATTGGGAATTTCAAGAGTTGAAATTTGCAATGAGATTACATAGCTTCTATGAGATAGTTGGATCTCGATACCCCCTGCGAGTAAGAGTTACTCCTTGGAGAGTTTTACACATTACAATTAGCCGATCAAGTAGGTGTCTAGAAAGGTGTCAACGGGGTTATGCCTCTGGGAAAATGAGGTTTACTTTAATTAGGTCCGTGCGAAAGCACGGGGAACCTCCCTCAAAGTACCGACACTGGCCTGGCTGAAAGATTGGCGAACTTGTAGGGTGTAATTAATCCCGGCTAGTCTTTCCTTTTAGGGTTTGAAGGAAGATTTGACTAAAACAGTGGGAGACATCCCGATTAGATAAATTGATAACCAATCTAATCTTGTAAAAGCGCACGCTGAGTGTTTTCTTCTCTCTCTCTCTCCTGGTTACGACTATGTCATTCCTTAATCAAGATAATAATACGGATGTATTGACCGAACCCGCTTGTTATACTGCACTAAGGAACGTTGGTCCCGCTCCAACTTATAATTGTTATAAGACAGAGCAGGAAATAGGGGATTACCAGAATTCCCGTGCCGCCCAAACGAAGAAAGTGCATGCTGATGCATCTTCTTCGGGTGTGTTCATTACACAGGACTGAGAACGGGTGATAAATTTCATGAGATAGAAACGGTGCAAGTGTTGCAGCCAAGTCTGTTGGTAGTTATCACCCTGTATTAACAAATACATTGATTCTGAACGAATGTTATTAGATACCGAACCTGATATACAACATCATAGCAGTCTCTTTATTAGTAAAGAAGGATATAATTTTGTATTGTTGGATAATGTTTTGAACATTTCCTATATCAAGAGTTGATCGGTTCAGGCACATTATCTAAAAGCATAGACATTCTAAATCAAACCACAGTTCTTAACGTACAGAACACACACAAGAGGAAGAGTTCAGAAATGAACGAATCCTTCTTGAGGCATTGTAGACTAGGTCATATCAATGCGACCCGACTAGCTGAAGTTACATATAGATGCATATTTAAATTAGTTTGAATTTACATCTTGTGAAACTTGCCGGTCATGTCACAGAGATAAGATGACCATAGCTCCGTTTATTGGAAACAGAGAAGGAGTTAGTGAACTCTTGGGATTGATACATGCTGATGTATGAAAGTCCCCTGTCTACACATGCCAAGACCGGTTCTTTGTACTTCAATACATTCTCTAATGATCTCTCAAGATTCAGACATATGTTCCTGTTGAAACACAAGTCCGAAGCTTTTGAGATATTCACAGAATATAAGTTAGAAGTAAAGAACCAAAATACGGGTATAAGTATTTTGTCCTTTGATGAGATCAAGGAGGAGAATACTTGAGCACGGGATTTCTGGACTATTCTAAAGGAGAATGAGATTCTCACTCAGCATTACTCCTCCGTATACACCATAGCACGATGGTATATCGGGGTGGAGCAATAGCACCCTATGTGATATGGTGCGCTCTATGATGAGTACTACTGAGTTTCCTATTTCCTTTTAGGAGTTATGCACTTGAGAACCTGCATACCTATTGAATAAGGTTCAAATCAAATCAGTTGCCTACCACTTCATATGTGATATTGAAAGGGAAGAGCCCATATCTTAAGTTTGTTAAGATTTGGGTTGTCCGACCTATGTCTAAAAAGCATAATCCGGACAAGCTCGAGGCAAAGTCAGATCTGTGGAAGTTTGTTGGATATCCCAAGCATTCGCAAGGAAATATCTTCTACCAAACTGAGGAACAAAAGATGTTTTGTTTCTCAGCATGCCACCTTTGTGAAAGGGAATTTCTTGTGAAGAAATTATTGGTCATGAGGTAGAACTGGAAAGAGTTCCAGCTATACAAACTGCAGCTGATGATTTGGTAGAACCAAAGGATTCAATAGTTTCCAACGAATCTCAACCTCTCCGCCGATCTAGTAGGGTTCCTCACCTACCTGAGAGATACTTTGGTTTTCTCTATGACAGTGGGAGTGAGGATTGCATCATGAGATGATGACCCAACTAGTTTCGAGCAGGCCATCAGGAGTAGGACTCTGTAAGAATGGCTGGATGCTTAGCGATCTGAGATGGAATCCTTATACACCAACAAAGTATGGACTTTGGTTGCTTTATCTAAAGGGTTAAATCCCCATCAGGAGCAAGTATATCTTGAGAAGATTACTTGGTGTACATGGAAAAGTTAAGACTTTCAAAGCTATGCTTAAGTCCATCCAGATCCTTTGCCACTGCTATATACCATGACTACGATATCTGATGGTTGGGTGTCATGACTGCATTTCTAAATGATGTTTTGGAAGAGAGTGTCTGTAAGTACACAGCCAGAGAGCTTCGTAGATAGTGGGAGCAGCGGAAACGTGTGCAATATGTTTTATGTGATAAAACAGGCATCACGGAGTTGGAACGTCTGTTTTGATGTGGTAGTCAAAGAGTTTGACTTCATCAAAATGGTAGATGAAGCTTGTATATACAAAAGGTAGTAGGGAGTATGGTGGTGATCCTCGTAGAGTACTTGGATGACATACTCTTGATAGGGAAGGAGTTTCCTATGCTACGCTCGGTCAATCTCCGCTTATCACAAGGATTCTCCGTATAGGATCAAGGTGATACCTCCTAAATCATGGGTTTTGGATCTATAAGATAGATCTAATTGGATGTTAGGATTATCACTAGTTGTAGTGAGATGGTATCAATTGATCCTGGGGAGAATCACTGGAAAGGTTCCAGGGTGATAAGGACGACTGAATGTCAGTCGCAGGTATTGTCTTTACCCTCAGTGGAGGGATGGTATGTTGGAAGAGTTCCAAGATAGATACCGTGACTTACTAGACAATTAAAGGCAAGATACATCGTTACCAAGGATGCTACCAAAGAGGTAGTCTGTATATAGATAATAGTTCATGAGATGAACTTAGTTCCTGCTATTGTGTGACAATGGAGTTGTGACTTTAGCCAAGGAACCACCGTCCCATCAGAAATCCAGATATAATTCTTAGGCAATATCACTTGAACATGGAGATGGTTGATCTCCAGGGAGATTGAGGTTAGGAGAGTAGACACAGAGGACAACAGCGCGGATCCACTCATAAAGGCCTATTTCCCAGTAGAGACTTTTATGGGATGGTTGAGTATGAGATACTTCAACCACAGCTGATTGTTGGGTATGCGATACCACAACAGATAGCCCTAGTGAAAGTGGGAGATTATTAGTTATATGTATGCCCTAGAGGCCATTACTGTACATACGATGTATATTGTAATGGATGCTTGGACATATATAGGGAGGACTTTCTTGCTCGATATGATAGTATGCTATTTGGTTGTACATTATCTTAACATGTACTCTGATTGTCTCTATGTTACATGTTGATAAAGCCCTTAGGATATGTACTCGACTACTGGGACTATGATGAGATCATACTAGTGGGGCCACGGTAGTCGATGAATACATCCTATAACCGTTCTTATTCGAGGGTGTATCGAGACAGGGCATCGATACACCAGAGTAGACTAGCGTATACGCATCTTGACCCATATGATGGGTGATGGATGATACCATATCCATCGGTGATTGACATCAAAGATGGTGTACCGGTGCTCAGTAGAGACTGGGTACACTGGACGGACTCGCCGAGAACTCCCAGATGGTATTATACCTCACGTCAGATGGCAGTTCTCTGGTGACACTGGTACAGGTTAGTCTGTAAACCCGAGATCGTCATAGAGTCTTGTGTGATTCCCACTGTACTTTGATTTCCATCATACCACGTTCAAGAAGGCGTGCAAAAAGGTGGCTTTTAGGTACAGTCCCGAATCACATGGAGGCAATGAGCGATAGGAGGGGATTCGTCTCTCCCGGTATAGGGAGTTGATGTTGTGCTGTGTTCGATTGGTTATAACTGGAAATCCCTGGTCAGGGTTGCTGAGATTTACTGATAAGTGTTATCAGTGGTTTCTCGAACTGTTATAGACCTCATATCGACACGACTTATCAAGCTACTGGGGTCTGACGTTTACCACCCCTAGGCGAGATATGCGACATATCAGACGGAGAGACCGGACTGTACGGGAGTGTTACTGATTGGATTCACAGGAGAATGTACAGGCTTTCTTGTTGATCTTCTGATTGCTCAATATCTGGGTTGCTGTTACGTTTAGCTGACCGCTTGCAGCTTGTGGGTGTTTGATATGATCATCACCTACTGCCGGCGTATTGACGATTCTTTAGAGTCCTACACAGAGCTTTCTTGCCTCAGGCAAAACGGAGTAGGAGCACATATATGATATGTGCGGGACCGAGAAAAATACGTGTATGTGATACCGTATTAGATTCTCATGATATGAGATATCGGCCGGGTATATGTGATATAGCCGGGTCATCGGATCAAGTGTTGATTCGATGAACTGATAAAAATTATATTAGTCGGTTATTTATGAAATAGCCGGATTATCGGATCAACTGTTGATTCGATAATTTAATGTATAATTATATATTTGATATATTAAATTGCATTAACTAATATAAGCTCACTACATGATTCTTTTTCTCACTCGGGTAATACATTGATATATATGCGATATATGTTAATTGTATTATTTTATTTTGTTACAAATATATATTATATATGCGATATATAATATTGTAACATGATATGATTACTAATGCAACATGTTTTGTGGAGATTAAACAAGGTTAGGGTTTGATTTGGGTTAGTTCTTTCTAGAAGCTTCTAGAAGCTTTCATTTTGTTTTCGCAAAGATATTTTGCAAGATATTTACTTAACCCAACCCACACCCTTTACTATGGTTAGATCTCTACAATGGTTAAGTTTTTTCTTGACTTAACCATGGTTGCATAAGTCATTATGATCACTTTTCATTATTTATCACAAAAAGATTATTATTCATTCTTCCATCTTCTTCTTTCATGGAAAACCTTACTAGCTTTTTCATTAGTGATGAAAATGAGTGAGATTAAGAAAACAAATGAGAGCTAAAATCCTACTTCATCATCCTAATCTATCCTAACCATTTAGATTAGGGTGTTCACTTCATTTAGTGAGTAGGAGCTTGTGTTAAAGAAACTTCAAGGTAGATCATCTTTGTTATCGAAGATCGGAAGCAAGCTTGCATCTTTCTCTTCGTAGAGCCTCTCTAGAGTCCGGATACTCGATGATCGCAGCGAAGGGACCTCAACACGGAGCTTTAGAAGTGAAGGACTGGACTACAAAGGTTGTAATTCCAAACTCTTAGTGTTAAAGTGTTTAACATGCTTTGTTTCGCATAATCTTTAGTTTAAAGATCTTGGTTTGGGTTGTTCGGCATGTCTAAATTTTAAATCGGGCATGGTTGATGCCTTATAGACCCTTGTGAGAGTGCCTAACATCCCTGCACATCCTCACCTTCACTATCACCAAATTCTTCTTCTGAGATGTCAGGATTTCCTCCTAACATCCCTTTACCTCCCCCGGGACTGATTCTACCTCACTTGGGTGCGAATAACCCGCAACCACCTCCTGTTGCAGCGCCACAAAGAATCGCGCTCGAGGATCGTTTCTAACCTACCCGCTCTGCACTTCCGACCTATCTTTCACTTCCGCCATCCAATGGGAATAATTTCGAAATTAAGCCCCACTTCATCAACATGTTGCCCAAATTTCATGGGCTAGAATCTGAAGATGCCTACATCTTCATCAACTAGTTCCAGAATGTCTGTGCAATGATGAAGACAACCCAACTGTCCGACGATGCTATACGGCTACGAGTCATTCCTTTCACTCTGTGTGACCTTGCTGAGAAGTGGTTGTATAGCACCGCGTTACATTCCATAACCAGTTGGGATGAGTTTGTAAAAGCGTTTTTGAAATTTTTTTACCCAAATCACAAAACTGTGAGAATCCGAAACGAAATCAACCAATTTTCCCAGCTTCTTACCGAACCTTTTTGGATGTTCTTTGAACGATACAAGGACCTTCTGGTTCAGTGCCCTCATCATAGTATTGAGAGATGGCAACTTTGCCAAACCTTATACGAAGGCCTGAACCCAGCAACGAAGCAGTTGTTTGAAACCATTTGTCAAGGCCACTTCCTATCCAAATCTGACGAGGAAGCTTGGCGATTCTTCGACGATCTTGCGGAACAGACGCTTTAGTGGGAGAGCACCAGACCGAGTACTTCTTCTTCTTCTTCTTCTTCCACTTCTCCCGATCAGTCTAGGGAAGGCATTCATCAACTCGATATCTCAATTGCAATGAAGGCCGAGATGGCAGCTATCACACGGAAACTGGAAGTAATTGAGAGAAAATTCTCGTCTCCTTCTCCTGCCCCCGCTCTTCCCCCTCGTACCATCTGCGCTTGTTGTTCTGATCCATCCCATTTGACCGAAGAGTGTTCTTACAACCCACATACTCAAGGACAGGATCAGGTCAATGCTGCATTTCAGCAAAGACCAAGAAATGATCCATACTCTTCCACTTAGAACCCCGGCTGGAGGAACCACCCCAATTTCGCATGGAATCAGAACCGGTATCAATTCCAAAGCAACAATTTCCAGAGCCCCCTTCCTCTGCAACAACAAGCTCAGCAACAAACTCAACATCAATTTCAGCAGCCCTTCTAACCCCAACCTTTTCAAAATCAGACGAACAATTTTGCACCCAACAATTCTTTTCCTTAAAACAACTTTGTTCTGTCAAACAACGATAAGGTTTCCTCGCTAGAACGGAGTCTGGAGGCGTTTGTAAAGCAATCGACTCAATCCACCGCCAACATCCAGCCTTCCATTCAGTCTTTGGTGCAACACACTGCTGCACACAGGCAAAGCATCAAGACCATCGAAGCCCAGATTGCACAGCTGAATGTGGCCTTAAGCGAGCGAGAGAAGGAGAAGCTTCCATCTCAACCACTTCCAAATCCTGGTTACCCACATAATGTACATGTTGCTCTAGAACAACAGAACCATAATGTGAGTGCCGTGACTACATTGAGATCTGGAAGGATGCTGCACAACAACATTGGGATGCGGATAGATGATGACACCCGGCCGCTTCTTCTTCTTCTTCATCTTCTGAGCCTATTCTCCCTTCTTAAAAAGGCTCTTCTTCTTCTTCTTCTGCTCTGAATGGACCCACTTCTCACTCCACGACAACTCCAGCTCTGGGATCTGTTCCTACTCCACAATTTCCTCCACAAGCATTGGACTCAACCAATTTTAAAAATATTCCATTTCCAAACCGGTTGAGGTCCAATAAACAAAATCCACAAATGGAGAAGATTCTGGAGTTGTTTAAGCAGGTTAACATCAACATTCCCCTTTTAGATGCTGCCCAACAAGTCCTTTCCTACCTAAAAATCTTGAAGGACTTGTGCACGAAAAAGAGGAAATCTCAGGTACCCAAGAAAGTTTTCTTAGCTAGTGCCATGAGTGATGCTCTTACCCAATCTTTACCTCAAAAACGGAAGGACCCTGGCTGTCCTACGATTTCAATCACCATTGGGGATAAGAACATCAACCGCGCATTTTTGGATCTTGGTGCCAGTGTTAACCTATTTCCGTACTCAGTATATGAACAACTAGGTGTAGGAGAGCTGAAACCCACACATTGTACTCTCCAAATGGCCGACCGATCTATCACCCATCCTAGGGGTGAGTTAGAGGATGTGTTAATCAAGGTTGGGGACTTCATATTCCCCGTTGACTTCATTGTTTTAGACACACAGCCTGTAGCTAACCCCCGGAATCAAATTCCTGTGATACTCGGACGTCCATTCCTTACAGCCTCTAATGTTGTGATCAATTGTCGAAATGGTTCGATGAACCTATCTTTTGAAAACATGACAATTGAACTCAACATTTTCATGTTGAGGAATCAGCCCTCTGAACCTAATGCTCATATACTAGACGTTTGTTCGATCTAGGAGATCACCCAAGAGGACTGTGAATTCGAGGAGTTTTTGTTCGATCATAGCAATCTTGACGCCACTAGTGCGTTCCTCTTCGAATCTGCTGCTGCTTCTGCTCCCGACTGTGATTACGAGTGTTTCACTTTCTCGAACGATCTTGGCCAGTCACCACCCGAGTTTGAATCCTTTGAATTTCCGGATGAGTTAGCTGAACCATCCAACTCGGTTGCTTACACTCATTTTGAACCTCTACCGGAATCCTTTGAGTTCGAGACCTTTTCACCAATCTTGCCTTCAATCGTTTCACCGCCAATGCTCGAACTCAAGCCATTGCCATCTCACCTTAAGTACGCTTACTTGGGTGAGAACGAGACCCTCCCTGTTATCTGTAGGGTTCCTAGACACTGTCACAAGGGTCTACAAGGCATCAACCATGACCGATTAAAAAAATTAGATGTGCCGAACAACCCTAACCAAGATCGTATACCAGAGATTATATGAAAACTAGCAAGTAAACAACTTTAACACTAAGTGAAAGGGATTACAACCTTTGTAGATCCGGTCCTTCACTTCTAAAGCTCCGTGTTGACGTCCCTTCGCTGCGATCATCGTGATCCCGGACTCTAGTGATGGTTTCCTCGGAGAAATGAGCGGGCTAGGTCGTTGGCTTTGAGGCCGAAGATGATCTACGTCGAGGAGACTCAAACTCAAGCTCCATCTTTATTAGGTCATGAACTTTGTGAAGAGAACACCCTAAACTAAATGGCAAGTAGTAGAGGATGATGAAATAGGAAGTGGGTTCACTTTGGATTTGGATTTCTCACTCTATTTCTTCACTTGAAAATTTTCTAGCAAGCTTTTCTTCTAAGAAGAAGAAGAAAGAAAAGAAAAAGAATTATATAAAAAGAATAATCAAGTGAAGTCTATCATAATGCAACCATGGGTGAGCAAACCTTTATAGAGACTAAACCATAGTTAATTATAATGGTTTGGTTAATGAATATCTTAATCAAGACAAAATGAGTGGACTTTGTCAAAGTTGCTTCAAACTTCATGAAGCTTCAAGCCATGACAAAAGAAGCTACCATTTTGAATAATTAAGATAAATAAAAACCTAAATTATAATTAACATGGTGTATGTCACCCACCCACCCATGTTTGCATGTATCATCAATCATGATGCAAACTAGTGCACAAACATATATCACATATACAACTTGTGCATATCAAGTGAGAAAGTCAATCTTAAGTGAACCAATACTAGTTAATGTAAAGTAATATATCAAATATATAATTATATATTAAATCATTAAATCAACACTTGATTTAATGATCCGGTCATATCGCATATAACCGACTAATATCTAGTGTATCAATATATCGAATCAACACTTGATTCGGTAACCCGGCTATATCACATATAACTGAGCGATGATACAAATCGCGAGAATAGAATACAGTATCACATACTGGTATTATTCTCGGTCCCGCACATATCTCATATGTGCTCCTATTTCGTTTCGCTTGAGCCAGGAAACCTCTGTGTAGGACTCTAAAGACTCGTCAATACGCCGGCAGTAGGTGGTGATCATATCAATCACCCACAAGCCGCAAGCGGTCTGCTAAACGTAACGGCCACCCGGGTATTGAGCGATCAGAAGATCAAGGAGCAAGCCTGCTCACACTCCTGTGAATCCAATTAATAACACTTACCGCACAGTCCAGTCTGTTCGTCTGATATGTCGCATATCTCGCCTAGGGGTGGTAAACGTCAGACCCTAGTAGCTTGATAAGTCATGCCGATGTAATGTCCATAACAAGCGTGAAACTACTGATAACACTTACCAGTAAATCACAGCAACCCTGGCGAGGGATTTCCAGTTATGGCCAGTCGAGCATAGCGCAACATCAACCCCGTAATACCGGGAGAGACGAATCCCCTCCTATCGCTCATTGCCTCCATGTGAATCGGAACTGTACCCAAAAACCACCTGTTTGCACGACTCAGTAGAGCCGTGGTAGGGTGGAAATCAAAGCACAGTGGGAGACACACAAGACTCTATGACGATCTCGGGTCAACAGACTAAGCTGTACCAGTGTCACCAGAGAACTGCCATCTGACGTGAGGTATATTACCATCTGGGAGTTCTCGGCGAGTCTGTTCAGTGTACCCAGTCTCCATTGAGCACCCGCATACCATCTCTGATGTCAAACACCAATGGATATGGGATCATCCATCGCCCATCACATGGGTCTAGAAGATATACGCTAGTCTACTCTGGAATATCGATGCCCTGTCTCGATATTCCCATGACTAGGAACATTGAAGGATGTACTCATGGACTACCCAGGCCCCACTAGTATGATCTGCATCATAGTCCTGCAAGTCGAGTACACATCCTAAGGGCTTTATCAACATGTAATAGAGAGACAGCAAGTATACATGTTAAGATAAAGAGCAACTAGATAGCGTACTATCATGTCGAGCAAGAAAGTCCTACCTTTATATGTCCCAGCATCCACTACAATATACATCTCATGTACAGTAATGGCCTCTAGGGCATAGATATAACTAACATTATCATCTCGGCTTCTCTAGCTCCAGAGCAAGAGAAAGCCCTTCTTATGGTCTTGCACACCAATAGGCAAGCTTTTGGCTGGTCAATGGCGGACATCAAGGGGATCAGTCCCCTCATCGTTGAACATCACATTCATTTGATGGATGATGCCAAACCAGCTAGGGATCCACAAAGGCGACTCAACCCAGTCATGAAGGAGGCTGTAAAAAAGGAGATCGTAAAGTGTCTAGATAGTGGTATCATTTACCCTATCTCTGATAGCCAGTGGGTTAGCCCCATTCACGTTGTCCCCAAAAAGTCGGGCATAACGGTGATAACCAATGAGGCGAACGAGTTAATCTCTACTCGCACCCAGACTGAGTGGCGAGTATGCATCGATTATAGAAAACTCAACGCCGCAATGTGGAAAGACCACTTTCCGCTACCTTTCATTGACCAAATGCTTGAACGATTGGCTGGACACGAGTACTACTGCTTTCTGGATGGCTACTCCGGCTATAATCAGATTCCCATCGCCGAAAAAGACTAGGACAAGACCACATTCACCTGTCCTTTCGGCACGTTTGCATATCGTCGCATGCCCTTTGGGTTATGCAATGCGCCCGCTACCTTCCAGCGGTGTATGATCGGAATCTTCTCAGATATGGTGGAAAAATTCTTGGAGATCTTCATGGATGATTTCTCCATTTTCGGCTATTCTTTTGATGAGTGTTTGCTGCATCTTGACGCTGTCCTTACCCGGTGTAAGGATAAGAACCTCACTTTAAACTGGGAGAAGTGCCACTTCATGGTACGCGAAGGTATTGTCCTAGGACATATCATTCGCAAAATGGCATTGAGGTAGATAAAGCAAAGATTGAAGTCATTTCCAATCTCCCTCCTCCCAAAAACGTCAGAGACATTCGAGCCTTCCTTGGCCATGCCGATTTCTATAGACGGTTCATTAAGGACTTTAGTAAGATTGCTATGCCCTTAACTCTTTTTCTAGCCAAGGACACGACATTTGACTTCAACTCGAGCTGTGCGACTGCGTTCGAGTCATTAAAAAGATCACCCACTTCTGCTCCCGTTCTTTCTTCTCTTGACTGGACGTATCCATTTGAGATTATGTGCGATGCATCTGACTTTGCCATCGGTGCGGTCCTTGGACAGCACATCGATAAGATGCCACACGTAATCTATTATGCTAGCCGAATCCTGAATGATGCCCAACAGAACTACACAACAATCGAGAAAGAATTCTTGGCTGTTGTGTTCGCTTTAGAAAAGTTCAGGCCTTACTAGATCGGCTCTCCAGTCATCGTCTATACGGACCATTCAACTCTTCGCCATCTTTTTGTAAAGAAGGATGCAAAATCTCGGCTGATACGTTGGATCCTCTTACTGCAAGAGTTTGACCTTGTCATCAAGGACAAAAGAGGATGTGAAAACGTAGTCGCCGACTATCTTTCATGACTCCCTTCTTCGCCAACGCTTCAACTTCCGATCAACGACGTTTTTCCGGATGAACAGCTCTTGAAAGTATCTTGTGAACCCTGGTTCGCAGATATTGTGAACTATTTGGCCACAGGATTACTACCGACTGAATGGTCAAGTCAGGACAGACTTCGATTCTTATTCCAAGTAAAACACTTTTACTGGGACGAACCCTATCTGTTCAAGTACTGTCCCGACCAGATTATTCATCGGTGTGTCCCTGACAATGAATTCAAGAGTGTGCTGTCGTTTTGCCACGATCAAGCATGTGGTGGGCACTTTGGCCCCAGAAAGACAGCCGAGAAGATCTTGCAGTGTGGTTTCTACTGGCCACAACTCTTCAAAGACGCTCATGACTACTGCAAGATTTTCTCCCGGTGCCAACACTTAGGTTGGATATCCAGGAGAAACGAGATGCCACTCCAACCAATCTTGGTTGTGGAGATTTTCGATGTTTGGGGGATTGATTTTATAGGCCGTTTCCCAGCACTTTTGGGAACTTGTACATTCTTCTCGCTGTTGATTATGTCTCTAAGTGGATCGAGACTGTGCCTAGCCAGACTAACGACAACAAGGTTGTCGTTAGATTTCTAAAGGAAAACATCTTTTCCCGGTTTGGACACCCCCGCGCGATCATTAGTAACAATGGAACTCATTTCTGTAATAGGACTTTCGAGGCCTTGATGCGGAAATATTCCATTAATCATAAGCTATCAACGCTCTACCTTCCCCAAACATATGGGCAAGCTAAAGTTTCAAATCGACAGATCAAGCAGATATTGGAGAAGACGGTTTCCAAGAACCGTAAGGATTGGTCTTTAAAACTCACTGATGCCCTTTGGGAATTTCGAACTGCTTATAAGATCGATCTTGGCATGTCTCCCTATCGGCTTGTTTACGGAAAGT
The DNA here is from genome assembly GCA_030015575.1 of Agapanthus africanus. Classification (NCBI taxonomy): domain Eukaryota; kingdom Viridiplantae; phylum Streptophyta; class Magnoliopsida; order Asparagales; family Amaryllidaceae; genus Agapanthus; species Agapanthus africanus. Next base: position 113,546,087 of record CM057340.1, on the reverse strand, counting down.
CTTGCCACCTTCCAGTAGAAATAGAGCATCGCGCATTTTGGGCGATAAAGGAGCTGAATCTATCTCTCGAAGATGCGGGCAGCCATCGGAAGCTGCAGTTAAACGAATTGAGCGAGCTTCGGGATGAGGCTTACGAAAACACAGTTGTCATTAAGAACCGAACGAAGGTGTTTCACGATAAACACCTTTTGTGCAAAACTTTCGCACCTGGTCAACATGTACTGCTTTACGACACCCGTCTACATTTCTATCCAGGTAAGCTCAGATCTCTCTGGAAAGGCCTATTTTTTGTGCGGAATGTGTACCCGCAAGGCGTTGTGGATTTGGAAAATCCAAAGGACTGTTCGTTTTTCAAAGTAAACGGCCACAGACTGAAACCGTACCTTAGCGCTGAACCAACAGAGGAGCTCCTGGTCTTACAGGAGCTGGTTTACCCTGCATTATCTTTCTCTGCCTACCACCAAACATCGGTTATCCAGCCAAACAGTGGACACTATTTCAAATAAGTTTGGGGGTATGTATATATTATTTTGTATATATATATGGATATTCTTGTCCGGTGCATATTCATTTTTGACAAGCAATCTTGTCTGGTGATGCTCATTTCCAAAAAAAAAATTTGTGTATATCTAGCCGACAATTTTGACCCTTCAATAATTTTTAATCCAATGACAGTGAGGGCACTGTCCAGTTTAAGTTTAGGGGTACGCTCGGTACACATTTCTAACATTCGCATTCATGTGTATATTTTTGCATCTGCATACTTATTAAAACCCATAAAAATTAGAAAATTTTCTAAAAACATAAAAACCTTGTTGTCAAGTTAGCTAGTGGGAGAACTTAGATTCAATATTTCGACGGTTTTGTTTAATAAGATAGGAACAACTAAATCCTATTTTTAAATTTGAAAACCTGAAAGATAACTCTCCTTTGATGTTAACTATAGCTAATATACGTCTTTACATCACACTACACGTATCGTGAGTTTTGAAAATTAGATTACAGGTCTTGTATGTCTAAAAACTTTTAAATTGATAAACTATTTTCTGAGGATCAAATAGATTTGTTCTGAAATAAGTAATATCAAGACGAGTTTATAAAGAAAGGTGGATATGAAGGGATAACCTTAATAAGAACTAATTTTGAAGAATAACCCATCTGAAACTTGATTGAAGTGATTACACACCTAAACCACTAAACACGTCTTTTATCCAAAAAAATATTTGAACAACCAGTTATATCTCCGTTCATATTAAATCATCATGATTTTCACGCCAAAATTGGTCTTTTGTTTTAGGGCCTAGGTAAATTGAGCAATTAAGTCCGCCGGGGTGTCTTTACACCTAATGCCCTAAAACCAACTGGTTTGGGTGCATTGGCCCAAAATTCGCTAAGAAGCCTAGAAAGTCCAGATTAAAATAAAGTGAAGCAAGTGTTCTCCCCGAGTTAAAATTCCTAACGGTTCTTTGTGTGAGAATAATCTTGACAAAAGACAGGTTTTTATAAAAATATTTCTAGCGGAGGTATGAAGGTTTTATTCTATGATAAAGACTATTGCACGTTCACAGAGTTCCAACTCCTAACCCAGGGGCTAAGCCCTTTTTCCGCTGGTGTTTCCAACGGTCGCGTGCCGCGCACGTGATCCGCGGGCGTCCAGCGGTCGCGTGCAGGACACGTGACCCGCGGGCGCTAAGCGTCCACATGCGCCTCACGCGACCCGCGGGCGCCCTGTGGTCACATGCAGCTCACGTAACCCGCTGGCGCCCAGCGGCAGCAAGCTGCGCACGTGACCCGCTGGCACCCTACGGACGCCCAGCGCCCACGTGCCTGGCACGCATCTTTAAGACGCTCCTCACCCCTCATTTTTCGTGCACTCCACACCAGAAACACGTCCTCCTTTAGGAAATTTTTTTAACGGGGCACTGCCCCGCACCCCGCATGCCGCAAGGGGGATGCTAGCCCTCTTGACCCCCAGCTCGCTGTCCGGGTAGCGGGCCCCCCGTAAAACTCCGCGGAGCCCCCGATATATCCAAAGGTAAGGGGTAATTAACGGCAGCTTAGTCCGCGGCTGCCGGAGATTCGGATCCCCAAAATTAATAAACCCCCACCTATCCTAGACATGGGGAATCTGTAGTACGCCGGACAAGCGACGCGTATTCCCATCTCAATGGGGTGACGAAAAACACCATACAGAATCTGGCATGCCCGGTGGGACCATCTCTCCTTCTATATTTCGGGTTAAACGTTCATGCCAACTCAATCAACATATACATTGATTGCCTGTACTTAAATCATGCTTCTTTGTGCAGGTTAACAATTTCTTATTGCAATTATCGGACGCAACACAATGTCTCCAAGGACAATCTCAGCCCTCGGCACAACTCCCATCTCTTACACGATGAAGATGGACGCCAGAACGGTCCTCCCGGCCAGTCTCGGGTGACAGTAGAAGGAGCCGCCGCTACCATTTGGCTCTATTCTGTTTGTGCCAGCAAGCATCGTCCCAGCTTCTCAAGCTCCAGTAACAGACAGACCGGCCTCGAAAGGATGGAGGCCAAATGTGGTGATCTCGAGGGCACCACTATCCAAACGCAAGTCAGTGTTTGAACGACTTTCCTTGGCCCCAGCTGGGGGCAAGGCCATCAACACCAACAAAGCAATAAGGCGTCTTGGCCAAGCTCCAGCGGTGCCCCTGACAACTGCTCGATCGGGTGCCTTCTCTAAGCTCCCCGCCAATCGACTCAGAATGGCTTCCTGGATAACGGATGCCCGCCAAGCCCTCAAAATCGAGAAGCTAAGACAGAAAATGCTCAGATACATAGCCAATAAAAGGGCTAGGGCTCCTGCTCGGCTGAACTTCATGAGGTTCGAAGAATATGGTTACCTCGCCAAAGATAAAGAGACGGCTGGATATGTGGTCCACACTATCTACATGGTGGGCACGCACAGCAAGAGCAAGGACGGGGCCACCACATCTCAAATCCAATCCGGTATGAATGTGGCTGCCACTTTCCAAGACCAGCCTCCTCTGGAAGGTAATGAAAACCCTTCCAGTGAGGCTGATAAGTAGAGGGATCCCTCGGTTCATGAGGAGTCGTGATGGGAAAGCGAAGATGGGCCAATCTTCCATCCCAAGAACGCAGAGCAGCAACTTCTCCAAGAGCTCCGAAAACAGCTCAGAAGTAAAGACAGGGAGATGGCCAAACTTTACTCCAAAATTGACGACTTGAAGAATGTTGTGATGCAGCTTACGGCCTAAGTTGCCTCTCAGCCGTCCAATCAAGTGCAGGGTTCTGCTCATGAATCGGGAAACGGTGTCCCGAGACAGCCGACGCCTATTTCCTCAAATCCAAAGGTGGGCGAACCGCATGAGAGTTGGTTGCATCCTATCTCAGGAAATGTTTTGGCTACCGATGATAGCAACCCGCTAACGCAAGATCATGTTAGTTATATGTATGCCTAGAGGCCATTACTGTACATGCGATGTATATTGTAGTGGATGCTTGGACATATATAAGGACTTTCTTGCTCGACATGATAGTATGTGTTCATAACAAAATAATGCATTACAATACCACTCATTCGTTATCTGTTTTGTTATATATCGGTACTATTAACCGGTGTTTGCTCAGTAATACAAATTACAGGTGTCTATGACAAAATACTAGAAATACATCTAGAATCACGGATATATCATTTGTGAACCGACACTGCAGCCAGAACCGGAAACCGACCGACATCCCAAGAGTTATTTTAAAAACTAGTGTGTGCACAATATTTTGGTCCAACACATAACATGTGTACACACTAAACTCTTGGAGCTTGAACCATGGACCTAGGGGGCAGCCATGAATCATGGCTAGTGTAAGTGGGCATGGTGTGATGTGCATTAATGGTGCATTTAATACAAAAAGAGTTGATGTGATTTGAAGCTACAAGTTCTCCCCAAAACCTGGGTGCATCCTAAGCCTTTACAGAGAAAATAAACAACACCAAAGTGACACTGGGGAAAACAAAAGACCACACACCAAGTTCCAGACCAGGCCCTCGGATTTTGGCCGAGCCCCTTCCTCTTTGAGCCGAGCAGGCCGGCCCCACCACCTCCTTTGGGCCCCATTCTTCTACTGGCCCCTCCTTCCTACCTTGTCATCATTTTGTTATTGTTTATTTATTTAGTTTTGAGCCTATGAATATAGAATAGAGGGAAAAGGAGTGGGAAACCTTTTGTTTAGTTTTGTATCAAAACTCTTGTAATTTGTAAGCTTGCTTTCCTTTGTAATTCTTGAGCTCTTACCCCTTTGCCTTGACCTTGCAACTTCTTCATTGAACTTGCAAGCTTAAGGTTTAGGTTCTTGACTTCAAGATTATTGTAACTTATTTGTGATTCAATAAAAAGTTCTCATTTTATTACCATGTCTTGTTCTATGTTTACATATTTGAACTTGTGAAATTCTCGCTTTATTTTGATCTTGCAACCTCTTATGTGAGCTTGCAACCTTAAAGTTTTGTGTTTGGATTTTACACTTCACCGGGCTTATGAACACTTGGAAATATTCTCACTTGGATTCATTGGTCTCTCTTTATCTTTATTTTCTTGCTCGTTCATTATGTTTCTTATTCTTGTCTCTTTTCTTTATTTTTACTTTGTGAATATATGTGAGTAATCTACTTACTTGTTAAGGGTGGAATATGGTTAGATTGTATTTGAAGATTTTATTTGCTAAAACTTTAAAACCTTAAACCTTGCAATTGAAACTCCATGCAAACCACTCGCAATTCCGCTCTGCTAGGCATCCTATCCTACCATGATAGCGATGATTCCTAATCATGACCGGATTGCTCGTGGTTTGCCGAAGGCTAAAATCAAGAGATAACAATGGAAGGACAAGGGAAAAGGAAGACGGATTGAGCGAAATGCCGCAAATACTGTATTTCAAGTTCCCTAATCCGCGTTGTTACCTATTGCTTTAGTGCCAATACCAAAGTTGGGGCTATAAGGAATCGGCAAACATCACTTTCATACAATCTAACTTATTACTACCCTTAACAAGTCTTTTTATTATACATATCCTCGTTACGACATTTAGTTTAACCGAAAAATCAAAACACGTTGTTAACTTGTTAAAACAAGCGTAAAAACTTACCATCTCCCTGCGAACGACCCGTACTCATCGCGGGTCACTACCCGCGACACCGTTTTGATTGCGGTAATTTCAAAACTCTCTTTTAATACTATACGGTAAAAACGTAACAATCAGTATGCTATCTGGTTGCTCTTTATTTTAACATGTACACTTATTTACTCTCTATTATATGTTGATAAAACCCTTAAAATGAGTGCTTGACTATCAGGATTATGACGCAGATCATACTAGTGGGGACCAGGGTAGTCGGAAAGTACATCCTTCAAATTTTCCTAGTCGTGAGAGTATCGAGACATGGCATCGATATTCCAGAGTAAACTAGCGTATACGCTTCTCAACCCATATGATGGGCGATGGATGATCCCATATCCATTGGTGTTTGACATCAGAGATGGTATACGGGTGCTCAGTGGAGACTGTGTACACTGAACGGACTCGCCGAGAACTCCTAGATGGTATTATACCTATCGTCAGATAGCAGTTCTCTGGTGACACTGGTACAGATTAGTCTGTCGACCCGAGATCGTCATAGAGTATTGTGTGATTCCCACTGTGCTTTGATTTCCACCTTGCCCCGTTCAAGAGATCGTGCAAAATGGTGGTTTTTGGGTACAGTCCCGAGTCACATGGAGGCAATGAGAGATAGGAGGGGATTTCCTCTCTCCCGGTATTGGGGGTTGATGTTGTACTATGCTCGATTGGCCATAACAGGAAATCCTTGGCCAGGGTTGCTGAGATCTAGTGGTAAGTTTATCAGTAGTTTCTTGAACCGTTATGGACCTCACATCGGCATGACTTATCAGGCTATTGGGGTCTGACATTATACCACCCCCAGGTTGTAATATGCGACACATCAGACGAAAAGACCGATCTGTACGGTAGTGTTACTGATTGGATTCATAGGAGTATGAGCAGGCTTGCTTGTTGATCTTCTGATCGCTCAATACCCGGATGGCCGTTACGTTTAGCAGACCGCTTGCATCTTGTGGGTGACTGATATGATCACCACCTACTGCCGGCATATTGACGAGTCTTTAGAGTCATACACAGAGATTTCCTGGCTCAAGCGAAACGAAGTAAGAGCATATATGTGATATGTGCGGGACCGAGATTAATACGTGTATGTGATACCATATTCTATTCTCGCGATATGTGATATCGGACGGTTATATGTGATATAGCCGGGTTATCGGATCAAGTGTTGATTCGATAGGTTCTTACATTTGATATTAGCCGGTTGTATGTGATATAGCCGGATTATTAAATCAAGTGTTGATTTAATAATTTAATGTATAATTATATATTTGATATATTGATTTACATTAACTAATATTAGCTCACTTAAATATTTTTTTTCTCACTTGTGTGCATATAGTATATATGTGATATATATTAATGTACATTTTTTGTATCATGCTTGATGCCACATACTTCATGGGTGTATGAGACTTACACTACACTTAATATAATATTAGGGTTTTTATTTATCCAAGTAATTCAAAATTGATGGAAATTTGTCATGGTTGGAATCTTGGAGAAGTTTATGCTAACCATTGACTTAGTCCACTAACTTTGTTTTACATGAGATATTTATTAATCTAACCATTATCCTTAGCTATAGTTTAGTCTTTACATGAGTTAGTATATAATACAAACTCACCCATGGTTTCTATTCTCACCTCATGAGTTTCATTCTCATCTTCTTCTTCATCAAGAGAAAGCTTTCTAGCTTTTCTCAAAGTGAAGAAATATTGTGAGAAAAATAAATCTAAAGTGAGCAAAATTCCTATTTCATCATCCTCTACGATACTAGCCATTTAGTTTAGGGTGTTTTCTTCACTAAACCCTATTTAGTGAAGAGGTAGCTTGATTTGGTGTCTCCTCGACGTAGATCATTTTCGGCCTCGAAGACTTAAAGCAAGCATGCTCCATTCATCTTGTGGAGCTTTTCTAGAGTCCGGAAGTTCACTATTTGGAGCGAAGGGACTACTACACGGAGATATTGAAGTGAAGGACCAGTCTACAAAGGTTGTATTCTTTGTTCACTTAGATGTAAAGTTATTTACATTGTTGATTCGTCTAGATCTCTAGTTAAGATTCTATGTTTGGGTTCTTTAGCGCGGCAAAATTTGGAAAACGACATGGTCGATACCTCCTGAAATCTTACTGCCGCCGTAGAGAACCCTGCAGTGGTTTCAAAGCCATGCTAGAGAATTAGACGACATTTCTTAGATTACGAAACCGAAACTACTCTAAAACATGCAACACTAAAACCTAGTTTCTGTCGATTTTTAAATGGCCTCTAAATTTTTTTAAGAAAGAATGTTGTATGTGATATAACATGAACACCACGAAATTTAGAGCACTTGGCCAGATTTTGGCTTGCGACATCAAGGTAAAATCCGAGCTCGCCGGATTTTTAGTAGGTTTTAGGCTTCAAATTTTGGTGGTGTTCCAGTCTTTGGGTTTTGGTGTTTCAGGTGTTGCTTGTTTTTTCTAAGATTGCATGTGATGTGGTCTTACTGTTTAGGCAATTCAGAGTATTTCATATTTGTAATTTTAACATTGTTTCAGGATATTTAGACGATGTTAAAAAGTTCGAACGGATATCAATAACCCATATTTTCCCTCGCTGGAAATTTTCCAAGAGTTGGATTTTTCCAAGTTTAAAATCTTCAGAAAATCATGCAGGTGATTCTGTGGACCCTCTAGAAGAACGAAACCCTAACTCGATTCCGTGACCATCTGAACCGCCACCAAACCCTAGGGTTTGTGGTAGTTCCACGGCGCCATAGGTGAGGCAGGGTTGACCCTTCTACGGCTGGTCCATAAGTGCTGTCGCATGTTCTGGGTACTTTTTAAACTCCGCTCAAGTGTTGAGTTCTTTGGGAAATTTTGGGTGTTTGTTTATTCGATCGAAAAGTTTAACATCGTCTGGCTATCTGTGATTGTGATACAATACTTAGAATCCACAATAATTAGTTATGTGATAACTAGTTTGAATTTTATAAATCTAGCAATTTAGTCTCATTTGATCAGTTGCCATGGGATTTTGATGTGGATCAAAAGTCCGTCGCAATCACGTAGCGTATGCGGATACTCGCCGGGTAACCTTACTAGATAGCCACGCCGTATAGCCCTGAATAAGTGACTGTAGGAGAACCCCGTTGCCAAAAGTATCCTTCCGGGTGCTCGCGGCCATGGTGTTCCGCCTAAGTGCACTTCATTGACGGTATCGAGGGTGCGGTCGTCTACTAAAGTTTCCGACAAGCATTCGATCAGGTTATCGGGAATTTTGTTGAATTACCCGACAGGATATTGGAAAGTATTTTCAATATCGAGACTAAAATGCGGGGTTTATAATTGTTAGGCATGTGATGTCTAAGGAAATCATTTGGTTGGACATGAAATCCAAAGTATGTGATACATTGGGTTTATGATGTCTAAGGTGGTTGCGGATTCCAATTGTTGTAGTTTTTCACTTTCTTTTCTGCGACCGTAAGTGTAATATGTGGTGTATCGCCAGTTTCGTTACTATATGTCAATGACAATTAGGATATGCATATTCACTTACGTTGATGAAATGCGATATTATGTGTTGCTGTGATATGTTATATTGGATCGTCGTGTTTTGAATAGCCGGGGTGTTTTATGTGAGATGAGAGTTTTTCATTTTCATTCATGTAAAACCTTGTATGTAATATTCTTTTATTGGGACACTTCCGGGGTGAGGATGATGTCACCATTGATGTATATTATTTACTTCTCCGCATTAGGATAGACCCAAGGAGGAGAGCACAAGCAACCGGGTTCTAGGGTCCAGTGGGAGACCATCTCGAGGAGTCGAGACCGGATCTCCTAACTCTAGAATTGATAGGGTTGCTTTCCACTCTCGTAGGGGTCTAGGGATGTGGGTTTGGCTATTCATCATGACCGTGGAATCCGCGTTTTTTATTTGGCTTAATTAAAGCACGAAATTCCTAGTATATCCAATATTTCATATATGTTCTTCTGCTGCTGATATTCTGTGATGTGATCACTTTATATGTTGAGACGAATACTTATATTATATATATGATATATAATAAATATTGCTGCTTTCGTTTCTTCTGTGATTCATAAGAAGCATAATTGATGGGACTTCATTAATGAGATTAATGAAATAAAAGAAACCTAAAGATGTTGTAGAAACTTGTTTTGAAAACTGGTAGCTCTAGTTCTAGCTTTGCATAGCGGTATTTCTTGTAGAATATGCAGCATCTTATTCTATAAGGAAAGAGCCGAGATCCCTTCATCGGGAGTGACCTCTTTAGCCAAACTAGCAGATGCTACAACCTACTCGGTTTTGTTTTGATTGTCTTTTTAGTTCATGCTTTGCATAGAGGTATTTGTGAAATATCCATCACCTTATTCGATAAGGAAAGAGCCAAGATCTCTTTACCGGGAGTGGCCTCTTTAGCAAAACTAGTAAAAGCTTCAAAAACACTCATTTTCAAAATCACTCAATTCTACAACGATATCAAGTTCATTACGCAAAGGGTTTTCTTAAAAACCTGTCGTAGCCCTCCGTCATTTCAGATAAGTAGTATTTAGTATTCATGCTGCGTTTGTTGACCTTGTCAAGGTGTAGTGTGCGGTTGTAACAACCTTAAACTTTCTGTACAACTTTCTATACAAATTTTTCAAAAAATACAGAAAGGGGTATTTTTTCCTGAGCACAAGATATAAGTTTGATTTGCTTTTTAATAGCAAGAAGGAGCTTGTAGCTCATTGTAATACCTTGCACTGCTGAACCAAGCCACCAGAGTTCAAATCCCATAACCCACATTATTTTTAATATTGTTTTATTTTGAATTTTTAGAATACCAAGGGTTTACACATGCATAATTCACAAAAACCCCACTACACATGAAAACCTAACTAGACCAGAGGGATAATAAAATGACAAGGCACGCTCCGACTACCGGACTCGGCTGGGATCGGCCGGCAACTCGACAGACTCGGCCGACACCGCCGGCCGTACTCGGCCGGACCACCGAGCCTCCAACATGAAAAAGTTGGCTTTTCACATTCCCTGCACATCTGTATACTTTAAATTCTTGGGCCAGTACCAGAGCCTCTTTAAAACCCTAATTACCTAATTTTAATATAATTTATCATATTTTTTCATTTCAACCTTTCACCTACCATAACCCTAGCCTTACCATATAAATACAACCCTAAACACCCCCCCTCACTCCAAAATTCTGAGCAAAACTCTTAAGAAATTTCCTAGAACCTTAGTGTACTTTTGAACTAGCGAAAGGCGATTTTTCCGGCGACAACCCTAGGAGTTCCCGACTAAGAAACGACGCACCGGCGAAGTCTACCGTTCTCTCTTTCTCTCCTATAAGTTTGAAACCAGTAAGTCCCACTTCCCCCTTTCTATACTCTTTTCTAAAATACATATTTCTAAAACCCGACGGAATCAGAGCAAATTCGATTTCCGATTCGGTTCTTCCTAAAAATCTCACTTTTCTTTAATACAATCATGTTAAACCATTACATGTTGACTATTAAACATTAACAAACATGTTAAACAAGTTTCGTGACAATATATTTCATTTTGTAACTTTTACCGCTCTTTTTCATTAAAATACCATGTAGTTTCATTTCGACATTTAAACGATCACAATCTTGCTATACCTTTAATTAGATCACGAGGTAATGACCTACCTCCTTACAACACTCATATGCAACATAGCACAAAACTTTTGGGAACATAGAATACGGGAAAACGAAACCTTTCAAATAAATACCAATTATTATCAAAAACCGTTTTCTAAAATATTAAGTATTTTACAAATCTTTGCAAAGCGCCGCTACAAGCCATTTGGGGAACCCGTTCGGGATGGTGCGGATTATCGCACATCCTCGGGCTTAGTAGTGTGAGATGTAGACCTCCGCAAGGAGCATTCGGTCTCGAGAGATTTAAAATACGAACATCTAAAGAAAATGAGATTTCTAGAAATATAATATATATATTAAAAATTATTTTTATATAAATATATATATATATGTAACATCAAAATATCTATTTTATGATATTATAAATATTCCAACTCTTTCTAAAATCATAAGAAGCACTTTACATTAAAATATCATGAATTCCACACAAGTTCAATATTACAAATAAATACCCTATATTATGAAATTAGGTTATTTCTCACTAGAAATATCACAAATATAAAATCTACAACTATGAAAACTCTAAAGACGATAAATAAATACTTGGGGTGTATTTTGAAAAGTATACAAACTATTTTACATAAACCCCCTTAAGTTCTATAAATTACCATAAGGATCCTAGTAAATATAGGTTTAAGCGGGACCAATCTCTTGAGCCTCAGGGAGCCGGAGAAGTGGGTGCTTTCCTATTTAAGGTAGATAACTTAACAACGGTGTTATCAACACGGTAATCGTCTTTGAAAAAGACACAAATCCTGTCGCCCATGTACAGCGGTTACCGATAACATCAAAACAATCAGGACTTCAATTTCTTTTCTAATTGTCTGATTCAGACCGAGTCTCATTAATAATCTGACTTGAATATGATTCAAGTATGAAATTACAATATTACAATTCAACATGAATCCATGAATCCATATATTCAATCTATTCAATCTATATTGAGTGAACCGAACCATGGATATACTTCCATTTACATGATTCTCCAGTACATCCATTTACCGATATCATGGTTTCGACAAGTCATCCAATTATACAATCTATATTACAAGACAATACAAGTACAATACAACACAAACAATATGAAAAAGACATCAAGGGGTTTAAGGGGTAGATTGGTACGGAAGGTGTTAGAAGTGGCACGAGACTGCAAGATTAAGACACCTAACCTGAATCCAATTGCCGTTATTCCGGTTTGTATAACGGAGCCTTGTACATTCCGTTTGCCCCAGTCTCTAGCATATAGAGACTCCTCTCGTATACACTGACATCTTTCTGTACCATGCTACAAACAACATCGTTAACACTTAATACAACAATATAACAATATAATACAACTGTAAAATCTACACTCTCTCTCTTACTCTCTGTCTTTTCTATTTCTCCCTTATCTTTGGGACTTACCGAGCAATTGTTCGCTGAAAACATTCCTTTTCTTTCTTCATTGGAATGTTGTCAGGTGATCTGGACACTCAGGAGATCGAGCCTACCAGTGAGGACTTGGACCGGCTTGCATACGATCCAGAGCTCTAGCTACATTGTACACTTTTATTTCAGTACCTTTCTTTTCTATTATGCCACTGTTTATGCATTGATTTCATCAGATGTATTTACTTTTCATGCATTGTACAAAAGAATGTGAATAAATAAAGTTGATGTTTTATTATATCTTTTCTTTTTTGCATTTATACTTATATTGCTTAGATACACTTAGCGTATTTTGTCATGCCTCGCTTCCCAGAGTGTGCTAAGATAGGCACGTGACAGATCTAATCATACTACCTGTGGATAGGAAACAACCCTCCACAGTCACATTACGGCTGTCTAGAGATATCAAGAACAATAGAAATAAAATAAACTATCTAGTACTTGTCCATGAGCCAGAATAAACGAGTCCAGAAATAATATGCGGAAGCAATAGATCCAATGAGCAATAACATCTGAAAAGTAAACATAACTAAACTGGATACTAACTGGATCCTCACTGCTCGGCCTGATGGCGGAAATACTCTTGATCAGCCTGCGACAAGGGTAGCGGATCTGGGCCATGCAAACCCCAGACGTCAGTGCGTCATAATATCAACAATAATATAATTAGAGGGTAACAAGTCATGCAGGTATGAGTATGAACAGTAACAAGTATCAGTAACAAGTAAACAGTAACATGAATATAGATCAGTGAACATGATATAAATAGGTGAAGTGCAGAGAGTAGTCTAAACTGCGCTATAGGGTTATCTACTCTAAAATTATTCGAAATCAATTAATGTAATTCCCATCGTAACCCGTCGGTCTATGCCCCGTTCAACCCCACGGGACCACGGTAACAAGATATAATAGACTGTGAGTCTATGTCCCGTTCAACCCCACGGGACCACGGTAACATGATGTAATAGCCCTTTGAGTTACGTTCGGCTACATTCTTGATTTCCCCATACCCCCAAGTTACGTGTGTAAGTCAGGTATTGAATAATCTGGAGCTAATGCCAACACAGGATCAAGCAGGTACTGGTTTGTCTGTATAGACAACAGGATATTTCCGTAGGGACAACAGGTCAAGATTGTCAGCGTTAGTAACAAGATTAGGTATCAGGTCAAGCAGTAGTATATCAGGTAATGTCAGGTAGTGCACAGGTATCAAGTGGATACTCACAATCAACTGTAGTAAGTATTGGTGCACAAAATCAAGTTTGGAGTACTAATATAACAATGAAATGAAATAATATGACATGGTATGCGAATAAATATAAGATTAATGGTATGGATGCACAAATATCGATTGGGGGTTACATTTACAGTTCCAATACGAATTAGGATGCACTTTGTTAAGCATGAGTGTTACTACAACAGTAACATGAAATAATATGGTCTCGGCGTGCAACTAGATATATAATAAACCGTACGGATACAGACTGATACTATAAAACTGTAAATCGGTAAAATTTGCTGAATATTAAAACACAAGCACTATTATTTATTAAATAGATATTTATATAATAATATTAATATAGATAACATATTCAAACCGATTAATAACTATAAAAGTGGTATTGATTAACCATGCACAAGAAAGTTCCGTTCAGAAATTCAGCGTCACCCTGATTTGTAAAATAGCTTAAAAATAACAAACGTTCTCTAAAAGGGACATGTCTTATATCAAAACAAAGATAATTCAATAAAGTTTTCATTTTTATAATTATAAGTATCTCTGGTTGTTCCTACAAAAATCTATGAACATTCGAAATTGAAACTTTGCTGCTGGAATTTTCCTGGACAGCAGTTAGAGATATTTTCATTTGCATTTTACGTTATTTAAAAAATTTATTTTGCAAGTAAATATTTCATAGAGTTATAGTATTCTGAGTTATCTTCGTAACGAACTAAAGAACGTATACTAATGATTTTTCTATGATTAATAATGAATTTTATAAGGTAAGGTGTACAGTAAATTTCAGATTTGTCGTATCCGCTTTGCAACGACGTTTCATGTGTAAACTATAATATTTTCAAACTATATTTTGTATAACATTATAAAATACAAATAATTAAAGATAATAATAAGAAATATTACGACGATATATATTTTAAATGATATGGATGCAAACGGGTATCCGAAAACAGTAAAACTTTAGTATGGATGTACAATGGGATGAACGGGTAACATTTTACTCATATGGATGCAAACGGGTATCCGAAAACAGTAACATTTTACTCTCGGATCGTCCGCGACGAGCACGGCTCCGGCGGTGATCACCGGAATCAAGAAACAAGATCAAGAAAAAGAAAGAAGAAGAAGAAGTAAGAAGAAGAGGCTGTGTATTAAATAAGGAAATAAAAAAATTAAATAAATAAAATTTATATAAATATATATATGCAGAGGAGAAAGAGAGAGAGAAAGGGGTTGTTAGTTTGTTAGGAAATTAGCTTAGATTTAAATTTAAAAAAAATCTTTTATTAGTTAACTAAATTTTAATTTGTATCAGTTTATAAAATTAATATTATATAAATAAAATTTGATATTTTGGTAAATACAAACTTAGTCCAAACACGCCCGGGTCGGGTCTAAAGATTCAGTTTTAAAATACGAAAAATATATGCAACGACTAAAATTAAAAATGAATGTACGGATAACGAAAATGCATACCCCCAAGAACGGATGCACGTACGTGTGCGTAGCCATCCAAACAAGTCCGTTTCACTGAACGGGATGAGAACAAGATGCGCGGATGCTACCACGGAGTTAGGGGTATCATGCAGGCCATGCAATATATTTTTAAAATATTTTATGTGATTTAAAATGTTATATTGTAAAATGCAAATGCCCGATAACATGCCAGTATGTAATGTACAAATAAATGAATGTGTACGAGTCTATGTAACAGGTCAGGATAAATCATAAATATGAATCAAGACAGGTTTCAAGCATGCGGGTCGGGTCGGATGCTAATACAGATTTCAGAACACTATCCGCACCCAAAACGCAGTAAAACAGGAAAATACCATAAATAAAGAAATACTTGACTAGACTGGTATAAATGAACTAGGGTGTTACATTATACCCAACTACAAAAAGAATTTCGTTCTCGAAATTCCCAAGACAAGAAAAGATAAACAATCAAGAATCTATAAGAATACGTGTGGAAACTTCTGTCGAATCTCGTCTTCTCGTTCCCAAGTCGATTCTCCGGGCGAGAGATTTCCCCAAGAAACAAGTACGAGAGGGATAACCTTGTTCTTAAGGACATTTTCTCTTCGATCAACAATCGACATCGGTCATTCCTCAAAGATTAAATCCTCCCTTACAGTCAGCTCCGAATGATCCAGCACGTGTGTTTCATCTCGAACATACTTACGGAGTTGAGATACATGAAACACATCATGAACATTCGCTAAAGATTATGGTAATGCTAATCGATAAACCACTTCCCCAACACGCTCCATAATCTCGAAAGGCCCTACGAATCGAGGATTGAGCTTGCCTCGACTCCCGAAACGAATCACTTCTTTAGTAGGTGATATCTTTAAGAACACAAGATCACCAACAGCGAATTCTAGAGGTCTTCTCAATGTATCGGCCCAACTCTTCTGTCGATCTTGGGCCGTCTTCATATGATTCCAGATAGTATTAACTTTCTCAATGGTTTGCACGATCAAATTCGGTCCCAACAATTTTCGCTCTCCAACATCATCCCAACAAACTGGTGAGCGACACTTGCGACTATACAATGCTTCGAATGGAGCCATCTGAATAGTCGCCTGAAAACTGTTGTTGTACGAAAACTCTACCAAGTGTAGATGATCTTCTCACGAACCCTTGAAGTCTAACATGCAAGCTCTCAACATGTCTTCAAGAGTTTAGATCGTTCTCTCCGACTGGCCATCTGTCTGAGGATGATAAGCTGTGTTAAACATCAATCGCGTCCCTAAACTTTCCTGTAAACTCCTCCAGAAGTGTGATAAGAAACGGGTGTTACGGTCGGACACGATGCTCACCGGTACTCTATGCAATCTTACGATCTCCTGCATGTACCGTTCCGCCAACACTTCCATTGATTGACCAACTCGAAATGGTATGAAATGAGCTGCCTTGGTCAATCGATCAACAATCACCCAAACTGCATTGTTGCCCTTTGGACTCCGCGGTAAAGCTGTCACGAAATCCATGGTTATATGTTCTTACTTCCATTGAGGAATCGGAAGTGGTTGCAATAAACCAGCAATCCTTTGATGTTCAGCCTTAACTTGCTGGCACACCAAGCACTTTGCTACAAAGCGAGCAATCTCCCTTTTCATGCCTTCCCACCAGAAATGCTGTCGTAGATCACGGTACATCTTCGTGCCTCCTGGATATACGGAATACGCGGAACTGTGTGCCTCATTCAAAACTTCTTCGCGAATATCTCCTTTTGGCACAAACAAACAGCTACCATATCGCAATGAACCATCTTCATGAATCAACAAGTCCGTTCGATGTCCAGCTTCAACCTGTTCTCGAAACTTCTGCAATCTTGGGTCCTGAGACTGCGCTGCTTTAATACTCTCGATCAATGACGATTGTACTTGCAGCTGCATCAACTGTCCCGAAGAATGCAGTAGCACGATCTCCAACTCGAATCTCCGAAAGTCTTCGATAAGTTCCTTCTGTACAGTCAACATCCGAATTGCTGGCAACCGACTAAGCGCATCCGGCACAATATTAACTTTCCCCGGATGGTATTTAAGATCAAGATCGTAGTCAGCCATCAGCCCCAACCATCTACGCTGCCTCATGTTAAGCTCTTTCTGTGTGAACACATATTTTAGGCTTTTGTGATCGGTGAATACTTCGCCCCTTTCGCCCAATAAGTAGTGTCTCCAAATCTTCAAAGCGAAAATCACAGCTGCAAGCTCCAAATCATTAGTTGGGTAATTCTTCTCATGGGTCTTCAACTGTCTCGATGCGTAAGCTATAACTTTTCTATTCTGCATCAAAACACATCCCAAACCTTTCCCAGATGCATCGCTGTAAATTACCAATCCTCCGGAATTGTCTGGTACAGTCAAAATAGGAGCGGTTATCAACTTTTACTTCAACGCCTCAAAAGCTGACGCACACCTATCCATCCAAACGAATGGTACTTCCTTCCGTGTAAGCTTGGTCAAAGGCTCAGCCAAACGAGCAAAATTTTCCACGAACCTTCTGTAATACCCGGCAAGTCCAAAAAAACTTCTGATCTCTGCTATGTTCTTCGGAATCGGCCAATCTTGAACTGCGGTGATTCCATCTCTGGATACAACATGCCCCAAAAACTTCACTTCTTCAAGAAAAAGCTCACACTTGCTCATCTTCGCATATAATCTTTCTTGCCTCAATGTCTGCAGTGCGATCTTCAAGTGTTCTGCATGCTCTTCTATACTCCTCGAGTAGAACAGAATATCATCAATGAACACCACTATAAACTGGTCCAAGAACGGAGAAAAGATTCGGTTCATCAAGTCCATAAATATCGCCGGTGCATTCGTGACCCCGAACGGCATCACTAAATACTCGTAATGTCCATACCAAGTTCAGAACGCAGTCTTGCAAATATCCTCTGATTTAACTCGGACCTGATGATATTCGGATCGCAAATCCAGCTTCGAGAATACCCTCGCGCCACTGAGTTGCTCAAATAATTCGCCAATGCGAGAGATCAGGTACTTGTTCTTAATAGTCACCCGGTTTAATTCTCGATAATCGATGCACATCCTCCTTGTACCATCTTTCTTCTTGACTAGAAGAACTGGAGCTCCCCAAGGTGAATTGCTGCTGTGAATCCAACCCTTCTCAAGTAATTCAGTAACTTGCTTCTTGATTTCTTCCAACTCCACTGGTGCCATTGGATAGTACGCCTTTGAGATTGGCGCTGCACCAGGAATAAGATCGATCGTGAACTCCACATCTCGTTTTGGCGGTAAACCCGAGATGTCCTCGAACACGTCTATGAACTCTCGAACTACAGCTGGCGCTTCCTCCTTATCAACTTCCATTGATGAAAGAACACTACTTGTCGGCCTAGCCCTAAACTCGACTGGCCCGACAGAACTGCTATCTCCAGCAAAAACAAACTCCGGATTTCCGGGAATCTGGAAAATCACTTCCTTTGCCCTACAATCAATGTGAGAGTGGAAAGTGTCGATAAAATCAATTCCCAAGACAACATCATAGCTGCCGGTATCAATCACCAAGAAATCTGCAAAACATGAACTGGTAAGCAATGAAACTAAGAGAACCAAGGAAATTTCACGACCATGAATCAAGAAAATGAATCAAGACCAGGACTCTAAGTTACTTAAATAGAGTACCGCATTGTAACCATGCTGCAGTTCATGGCTACAATCACATAATTCCGTTCAAGTCGCCCAAATCCTTGTATCAGAATAGAAAGAAACAATAGGGAACCAGAAGGTTTGAAGTCGAGATGCAAAGTTGTTTTCATATCGTCAAGACAAAGGATCAAGAGAAAGATAAGATTCAAGAATCATGAGAACAAGGTGGCAGGACATGTTCCTAATTACAAGTTTTCCGATTCGTGTATTAGGTCCAATACCCAACTACAAAAGAATTAAACCCGATTAATCTAAATCCTATGGCTCTAATACCAAACAAACTCTGTCACGCCCCGCTTCCTAGAGTGCGCTAAGATAGGTACGTGACAGAGCCAACCATGCTACCTGTGGATAGGAAACATCCCTCCACAGTCACATTACGGCTGTCTAGAGATATCAAGAACAATAGAAATAAAATAAACTATCTAGTACATGTCCATGAGCCAGAATAAACGAGTCAAGAAATAATATGCGGAAGCAATAAATCCAATGAGCAATAACATCTGGAAAGTAAACATAACTAAACAGGATACTAACTGGATCCTCACTGCTCGGCCTGATGGCGGAAATACTCCTGATCAGCCTGCGATAAGGGTAGCGGATCTGGGCCATGCAAACCCCAGACGTCAGTGCGTCATAATATCAACAATAATATAATTAGGGGGTAACAAGTCATGCAGGCATGAGTATGAACAGTAACAAGTATCAGTAACAAGTAAACAGTAACATGAATATAGATCAGTGAAAAGGATATAAACAGGTGAAGTGCAGTGAGTAGTCTAAACTGCGCTATAGGGTTATCTACTCTAAAATTATTCGAAATCAATTAATGTAATCCTCATCGTAACCCATCGGTCTATGCTCCGTTCAACCCCACGGGACCACGGTAATAAGATATAATAGACTGTGAGTCTATGTCCCGTTCAACCCCACGGGACCACGGTAACATGATGTAATAGCCCTTTGAGTTACGTTCGGCTACATTCTTGATTTCCCGTCGATATGATTTCGCTTAGCGCATTCCATTGATAGGCTCGGGTTCGTTCAAAAGAGGTATAAAGACAAGGACTTGACTTATTGCCATCGGTTCCAAGTTATGTGTGTAAGTTAGGTATTGAATAATCTGGAGCTAATGCCAACACAGGGTCAAGCAGGTACAGGTTTGTCTGTATAGACAACAGGATATGTCCGTAGGGACAACAGGTCAAGATTGTCGGCATTAGTAACAAGATCAGGTATCAAGTCAAGCAGTAGTATATCATGTCATGTCAGATAGTGCACAGGTATCAAGTGGATACTCACAATCAACTGTAGTAAGTATGGGTGCACAAAATCAAGTATAGAGTACTAATATAACAATAAAATGAAATAATATGACATGGTATGCAAATAAATATAAGATTAATGGTATGGATGCACAAATATCGATTAGGGGTTACATTTACAGTTCCAATACTAATTAGGATGCACATTGTTAAGCATGAGTGTTACTACAACAGTAACATGAAATAATATGGTCTCGGCGTGCAACTGGATATGTAATAAACCGTACGGATACAGACGGATACTATAAAACTGTAAATCGGTAAAATTTGTTGAATATTAAAACACAAGCACTATTATTTTTTAAATAGATATTTATATAATAATATTAACATGGATAATATATTCAAACCGATTAATAACTATAAAAGTGGTATTGATTAACTATGCACAAGAAAGTTTCGTTCAGAAATTCAGCGTCACCCTGATTTGTAAAATAGCTTAAAAATAACAAACGTTCTCCAAAAGGGACGTGTCTTATACCAAAACAAAGAAAATTCAATAAGGTTTTCATTTTTATAAGTAGAAGTATCTCCGGTTATTCCTACAAAAATCTATGAACATTCGAAATTGAAAGTTTGCTGCTGGAATTTCCCTGGACAGCAGTTAGAGATATTTTCATTTTCATTTTACGTTATTTAAAAAATTTATTTTGCAAGTAAATATTTCATAGAGTTATATTATTCTGAGTTAGCTTCGTAAAGAATTAAAGAATGTATACTAATGATTTTTCTATGATTTGTAATGAATTTTATAAGGTAAGGTGTACAGTAAATTTTAGATTTGTCGTATCCGCTTTGCAACGACGTTTCATGTGTAAACTATAATATTTTCAAACTATATTTTGTATAACATTATAAAATACAGATTATATACTAATTAAAGATAATAATAAGAAATATTACGACGATATATATTTTAAATGACATGGATGCAAACGGGTATCCGAAAACAGTAAAACTTTAGTATAGATGTACAATGGGATGAACGGGTAACATTTTACTCTTATGGATGCATAATACTATATCTAGCATGTGGCAAGATGATTTAGCATGCGAATAATTATGTAAATACTGATATGGATGCATACGGATGTCATATAACTGTAAAATGATAAACTGGTAAATGTGGGATGTACAATTAAACAATATGAAATGTTATTATTCAATTGAGTGCAGTATATTGTAGTATAGCATGTATCAAGGTAAATTTGCATGCACTAGATATGAAATAACTTGTACGGATGCATACGGATATCCGAAAACGGTGAAATATGCAAAATGATAATGTGAGATGCATGATTTAAAATACAAGTGCTATATTTATTCAAATAGATGTAAATACAGTAACATAGCATGTAGCAAGATAAACTTGCCTCGATCGAATCACGTGACGGATACTCACGGCACGTCCGACGTCGTTAAATCGTCGCAACGCACACGCGGCACGCTGGACGGGTCCAGGCAAGGCAAGAGGGTGATCACACAGGTAAGGTACGTTCACTGGATCACTCGGATCGTCAGCGACGAGCACGGCTCCGGCGGTGATCACCGAAATCAAGAAACAAGATCAAGAAAAAGAAAGAAGAAGAAGAAGTAAGAAGAAGAGGCTGTGTATTAAATAAGAAAAGAAAAAAAATTAAATAAATAAAATATATATAAATATATATATACAGAGGAGAGAGAGGGAGAGGGGTTGTTAGTTTGTTAGGAAATTAGTTTAGATTTAAATTTAAAAAAAAATATTTTATTAGTTAACTAAATTTTAATTTGTATAAGTTTATAAAATTAATATTATATAAATAAAATTTGATATTTTGGTAAATACAAACTTAGTCCAAACACGCCCGGGTCGGGTCTAAAGATTCAGTTTTAAAATACGAAAAATATATGCAACAACTAAAATTAAAAATGAATGTCCGGATAACGAAAATGCATACCCCAAAGAACGGATGCACGTATGTGTGCGTAGCCATCCAAACCAGTCCGTTTCACTGAACGGGACGAGAACAAGATGCGTGGATGCTACCACGGGGTTAGGGGTATCATGCAGGCTATGCAATGTATTTTAAAAATATTTTATATACTTAAAATGTTATATTGTAAAATGCAAATGCCGGATAACATGCCAGTATGCAATGTACAAATAAATGAAAGTGCACGAGTCCATGTAACAGGTCAGGATAAATCATAAACATGAATCAAGACAGGTTTCAAACATACGGGTCGGGTCGGATGCTAATACAGATTTCAGAACACTATCCGCACCCAAAACACAGCAAAACAGGAAAATACCATAAATAAAGAAATACTTGACTAGAACTGGTATAAATGAACTGGGGTGTTACATATTTACTTCACAATAAATACGTAGCGGCCTCGTCGTGTCTTGCTGCCCGTATACCGGGAAGCGGGGCGTGACAGGTTTTGTTGGCGGCCCATGCTCGTCAGTACTGCATGAAACCCTCCCAAGCAGGTCAGAGCTATATGAAACTCTATCACGCAGTTCTGTTCTGCGTGAACAACCTAAGCAATATAACACAAGAACCAGCAACTAAAACATTCTTTACAATTCATGTTCCTTGAATCTTATAATGTCATATACTTTGAATCTGTCCTAACCCAAATTTTTCATCAAGGTTATGGATTCCCCAAAAAACACCAGCACCAACTTCAAAAACACTCCACCTCCACTACCAATCATACCTGTCGTTCCTGTTTCACCCAACGAGCAAACGGTTTTGCTTGAGGCGATCCGCAGCCTCCTAGAGGGACAGCAGCAGCTCTTGAACCTGTTAGTTATATGTATGCCCTAGAGGCCATTACTATACATAGGATGTATATTGTAGTGGATGCTGGGACATATATAGGGAGGAATTTCTTGCTCGACATGATAGTATGCTATCTGGTTGCTCTTTACCTTAACGTGTACACTGATTGTCTCTCTGTTACATGTTGGTAAAGCCCTTAGGATGTGTACTTGACTACCGGACTATGATGCGTATCATACTAGTGGGGACATGATAGTCCATAAGTACATCCTTCAAGGTCCCTAGTCGTGGGTGTATCGAGACGGGGCATCGATATACCAGAGTAGACTAGCGTATACCTTCTCGACCCATACAGATGGGCGATGGATGATCCCATATCCATTGGTGTTTGACATCAGAGATGATATACGGGTGCTCAGTGGAGACTGGGTACACTGGACGGACTCGCCGAGAACTCCCAGATGGTATTATACCTTACGTCAGATTGCAGTTCTCTGGTGACACTGGTACATGTTAGTCTGTAGACCCGAGATCGTTATAGAGTCTTGTGTGATTCCCACTGTGCTTTGATTTCCATCATACCACGTTCAAGAGGGCGTGCAAAAAGGTGGCTTTTGGGTACAGTCCCGAATCACATGGAGGCAATGAGCGATAGGAGGGGATTCGTCTCTCCCGGTATAAGGAGTTGATGTTGTGCTGTGTTCGATTGGCTATAATCGGAAATCCCTGGCCAGGGTTGCTGAGATTTACTGGTAAGTGTTACCAGTAGTTTCTCGAACTGTTATAGACCTCATATCGACATGACTTATCGAGCTACTGGGGTCTGACGTTTACCACCCCTAGGCGAGATATGCGACATATCAGACGACGAGACCGGACTGTACGGTAAGTGTTACTGGTTGGATTCACAGGAGTGTGAGCGGGCTTGCTCGTTGATCTTCTGATCGCTCAATACCCGGGTGGCCGTTACGTTTAGCAGACCGCTTGCGGCTTGTGGGTGATTGATATGATCACCACCTACTGCCGGCGTATTGACGAGTCTTTAGAGTCCTACACAGGGGTTTTCTGACTCAAGCGAAACGAAATAGGAGCGCATATGAGATATGTGCGGGACCGAGAATAATACCAGTATATGATACTGTATTCTATTCTCGCGATTTGTATCATCGGACGGTTATATATGTGATATAGCCGGGTTACCGAATCAAGTGTTGATTCGATACAATGATACACTAGATATTAGTCGGTTATATGCGATATGACCGGATCATTAAATAAAGTTTTGATTTAATGATTTAATGTATAATTATATATTTGATATATCACTTTACATTAACTAGTATTGGTTCACTTAAGATTGATTTTCTCACTTGATGTGCACAAGTTGTATATGTGATATATTTTTGTGCACAAGATTGTATCATGTTTGATGATACATGCAAACTTGGGTGTGTGTATGGATTATACCATGTTTAGGTTAAAGGTTTAGTTTTTATTTTAATTTATGTAAAATAAAATGGTGGCTTACTTTGTCTTTGCTTGAAGCTTCATGAAGCTTTCAAGTATCTTTGACAAAGTCCACCATTTTGTTTTACATAAGATTTTCCTTAACCTATCCTTTAACTTAAACTTTAGTTTAGTCTCTACATAGGTTAATCTCACCCATGGTTGCAATATGATAAGTATCACTTGATTTATTATTTTCTATAATTCTTTTTCTTTTGCTTCTTCTTTATCTTCTTCATGAGGTGAAGAAAACTTACTAGAAAAATTCAAGTGATAAAATTAAGTGAGAAATCCAAATCCAAAGTGAACCCACTTCCTATTTCTTCATCTTCTACCACTTGCCGTGTTGTATAGGGTGTTATCTTCACATGTTGCATAACCTAGTGAAGGTGGAGCTTAAGTTTGAGTCGCCTCGACATAGATTATCTTCGGCACCGAAGTCAACGATCTAGCCCGATCATTACTTCGACGAAACCATCGCTAGAGTCCGGGATCCCGTTGATCGCAGCGGAGGGACGTCAACACGGAGCTAAAAAAGTGGAGGACCAGATCTACAAAGGTTGTAATCCCTTTCACTTTGTAGCAAAGTAGTTTGCTTGCTTGCTTTTCGCTTAATCTCTAGTTAACGATCTTGCATTAGGGTTTCTCGGCACATGAAAAATTTGATTTTGGCATGGTTGATGCCTTGTGGAACCTCATGAGTGTGCCTAGGAACCCTACAGTGGTATCAGAGCCTAGCTAGAGCTTTAGGCGAAGTGTAGACGAAGTTAGAAACCCGATCGAACCCCGAAACCCTAAACAAAACCCTTCTCTGTACATTTTCTGAAAATGTGGATTTTTGTGAATTAAAAATATCCAGAAAATTCAGCAGGGTTTTGTAGGAGTTACTGTTAAGAACGTGCCCCTAACTCAATAAATGCGCCGCAGAACCGCGGCCCCACCGTGGCTTTCGCGGCGGTTCCGCGGCCATAATATTGAATTGAGACACGTGGCTTGCACAGTAACCCCCGTAAGTAATGCCTCTGTTTTCTGGGAATTTTTAATCTATACTCTACAGTTGAGTTTTCTGGGTTGTATTGGAAGTTCGTCGATTCGATTGGGAAGTTTAACTTTGCCTGTGTTTTTCCGGGTATTTTAGAACATGTTGAAAAGTTCGACCGGATATAAATACTCATTTTTCCCGACCCGGTTAATTTCCAAATGTTGGATTTTTCCGTCGTTTAAGAACGTTCGAAGTAGTGCAAGTAACGCGATGGACCCTCTAGAAGAAAACAAACCTTAACTCGATTATGTGACCGTCTTGAACTGCCCTTTGAACTTTAGGGTTTGGGGCAGTACAGCGTGCCACATGTGAGGCGTTGGCTTGACCCTTCTACGGCTGGACCGTCGGTACTGTGGCATGAAGTGAATGTTTTTAAACTTATTTCATATGTTGAGCTGTTTCGGAAAAACTTGGGTGTTTGATTGTTCAATCGGAAAGTTTAACATTTTCTGTTTATCTGGAATGTGATACAATATTTGGAATCTACAAGTAGTTATGAGATAACTGATTTGGATGTTATAAACATAGCAGTTTAGTCTCAAATGATCGGTTGCCACAGAATTTTGATGTGATCAAAAGTCCGTCGCAATCGCGTAGCGTACGCGGATACTCGCCGGTAAACTTAATAGATAGCCACGCCCCATAGCCCCGACCAAGTGACTGTAGGAGAACCCCGTCACTGAAAGAATCCGTTTGGGTGCTCGCGGCAGCGGTGTTCCGCCTTAGTGCACTTCGTCGACGGTATCGGGGGTATGGCCGTCTACTAAAGTTTGCGACGAGCATTCGTTCTGGATGTCGGGAATCTTGTTGAATTGCCCGACTTGATATTGAAAAGTGTTTTCGATAATGAGACTAAAATGCGGGGTTTATAATTGTTAGGCATGCGATGTCTAAGGAATCATTTGATTAGGCATGCGATGTCTAAAAGAGTTTGCGGATTCCAACTGTTGTAGTTTTACACTTTCTTTTCTGTGACCGTAAGTGTAATATGTGATATCGCCGGTTTCGTTGCTATATGTCAACGACAATTGGGATGGGCATATTTACTTACGTTGATGACATGTGATGTTATGTGTTGCTGGATATGTTATATTGGATCGTCGCGTTTTGAATAGCCGGGTTTTTTTTATGTGAGATGAGTGTTTTTCATTTTCATTCATGTAAAAACTTGTATGTAATATTCTTTTATTGGGGCACTTCCAGGTTACGGAAGATGTCACCATTTGTATATTATTTACTTTTCCGCACTAGGATAGACCCAAGGAGGAGAGCACAAGTAACCGGGTTCTAGAGTTCAGTGGGAGACCAACTCGAGGAGTCGAGTCCGGGTCTCCCAACCCTAGAATTGGTAGGGTTGCTTGCCGCTCTCGTAGGGGTCTAGGGGTGTGGGATTGGCTATTCATCACGACCGTGGAATCCGTGTTTTATAGAGGCTCAAAATAAAACACGGACGTCCTACTATATCCAATATTTCATATGATATTTTCTGCTGCGTTATCTGTGATGTGATCATGTGATATGTTCAGATTGATACTGTATATAGTGTATATGATATATTATATAGACGTTGCTTATGTTTTACACCCGCGCTAGCCCTGCCTCGCTCTGGCGTTAGTTACCTAACCTAACGGTGCAGACGGGACATCGAGGCGAATGCGGATGGCATAAGTGTACGTCGTATTTATCTGTGATGTTTAGGTGACTTAAATGATGGGACTTCATTAATATGATTAATGAAAATAAAAGAAACCTAAAGATGTTGTGGAATCGAATTTTCAAAAACAGGCAGCTACAGTTCTTGCTTTGCATCGTGGTGTTCCTTGTAGAACATTCTGCACCTCATTCGACAAGGAAAGGGCTGACGATCCCTTCACTGGGAGTGACCCCTTTAGCAATAACTGGCAGATACTACAACACCCGATTTGTCTTTTGATTGCTTCTATAGTTCTTGCTTTGCATAGTGGTATATATGATATATCCTGCACCTTATTCGATGAGGAAAGGGCCGACGATCCCTTCACCGGGAGTGACCCCTTTAGCAAAACTAGAAAAGCCTAAAAAACACTCCATTTCAAAAATCATTTGATTCTACAACGATATCAAGTTCATTACGCAATAGGTTTTCAGAAAAACCTGTCGTAGCCCTCCGTCATTTCAGATAAGTCCTACTGAGTATTCGTGCTACGTTTGTTGACCTCCGTCAAGGCGTAGTGTGCGGTAGCTAACTAGTATTTATCTGCTTATGCATATGATGTAGATTGGATTAGGGTAGTCGTGCGACCTTGTTGACCTCCATCAAGGGTCGTGCTGGTAGGTTTGATTCAATCAAGAAATGACGGGTTGAACTTGACTAGTAGCCTATGGTTTGTTGACCTCCGTCAAGGTCATAGGGTGCTAGAGGAAAAATTATCGGGAATTTCAAGTGTTGAAATTTGCAATGAGATTGCATACCTTCTATGAGATAGTTGGATCCTGATACCCGCTGCGAGTAAGAGTTACTCCTGGGAGAGTTTTATACATTACAATTAGCCGATCAAGTAGATATCTAGAAAGGTGTTGTTTCCTGATTTAAAATCAGGAAAGCCTACGGAAAAGGGCTTCAGAAAAGGGTCACGCGCTTACACGTGACCAGCAGTCACGTGTTGGCACGTGACATCTAAAAGCATCGGCAAGGCAAATTCAGTTTTCCAACTACATCGAAGAAAAAGGCTTCAGAAAGGGTCACGTGCTCCCACGTGACCAGGGTCACGTGTTGGCACGTGACACTCAAAAGCGGCAGACACAATTCCCTGATTGAATCAAGAAAAAGGCTCCAGACGAGGGTCACGTGCTCACACGTGACCAGGGGTCACGTGGTGGCACGTGACAGCTAAGCAGCGACCAGAAAGCAGAGCGCAGAAAGAAAGAAGAGGGCTCGTTCCAAGGGGGTCTTGTGCCCACACGTGACCAAGGGTCACGTGGCCACACGTGACCAGCTTTCAAAGCCTATCTGTTAACAGAATTAAATTCTGAGAAAAGACCTCTTAAATCTTTCCAAAGCAACCGATTGAATTAAAGATTTAAAGGTGATTAAATATCATCTATCTATGGGAAAATCTCGAATTTGGAAAGATTTCCCCGTAAAATCCAACCTAAATAACAAAGGAGAATCTCTGGATTTAAAATCCAATGATGAATAAAATTCACCTAATAATCCAAAGGTCCAAAAGGAATGATGGATACAAATCAAATATCTCAATGAAAGATTCATCAAAAACTAATTGACTCGGCTGCTTCTCCTATAAATAGGAGCCAAGAGACACACAAAAAGGATATATGCAGAGGGAAGAAAAGAGAGAGAGTCTTGATACTTTGGAGGAATTTGGATCTTCTGCAAAAGAAAACCCTAGGTAAGAAAGGGAAGGCTTTTTGAAAGAAAAGAGAATTTAATTCTCAACAGAGTTTAACTCTGATATAAAAACAGAAGAACATAGTTCTCTCTTTGGCGGAGGATCTGTAAAGTGCACATCTCCTCTTGAGTTGAGAATTTAATTCTCAATGGGTTGAGATCCTGCCATGAAGATCCAAAGCATAGAGAGGGAATGGAAGTACGAGAATTTAATTCTCACAGAACTATAGGAATTTAATTCCTTTAAAATAAAATTAGGGTTGACCCTGTGTTATGGGAATTTAATTCCTTCAGAATGAAAAGAATCAGGGTTTAACCCGGGTTAAGAACTTAGTTCTGTTAAAACAACGGGAATTTAATTCCCTCAATCTCATTCCCCAGAATAATTCTTTAACAAAGAGTGGGAGTTTAACTCCTTAAAGCTTTTATTAGGGTTTAACCCTATTCAGTTCTTCACATATATGAGGAATTTAATTCCTACAGAAAACTCAGAGTTCAACTCTATTCCAGAATATGAACCTTCAAAAGGAAGTAGGAGTTTAATTCCTCTGAAATTATTGCCAGGGTTCAACCCTACGAGGAATTTAATTCCTGAAAGGGATTAACAGATCTTCTAAAAAAGAACATACATAGAGGCAGGTCACGTGTCACCACGTGACCCCCAGAAAGATCTACAGAAAAGCCCATTTGAGGCAGTGCCTCACGTGACCCACATGACCCTTGGCAGAGACTTTAACATACTCCATTTAAACACCTGTAACGTGATGGCACGTGATTCTCCAAAAGATGTGATATTCTCAGCAGAACAAATGAAGGGAGGGCGCCCTCACGTGACCCCTCTTGCCTTAGCGTCTAACGATAAATTGGAACCCCTGAATCCAGTGTTAAAACACTGTTTGGACTTAGTGTTCAACACTAATCATAGAGCTTTATTTGCAGTGTTCAACACTGATTACCTTAGTGTTTAACACTAATTTGAGATCTCTGCTGCCAGTGTTTTGATCTGTTTTAGTGTTTAACACTAATTTAAAAGCCTTGTTGCTGGTGTTTAACACCAACTATCTTTTAGTGTTAAATACTAACTTATCAATCTCATTCCCAGTTTTCAACACTGATTGGTCTTTAGTGTTTAACACTAGGCATTGGCCCAATTGGCTAAACGGCCAGAGGCAAAGCCTCTCCTTCAATGGACCAACAAGGGCCAATATTTTGGACTTAGCCCAAACTGGCCATAAGTCCTCAAATCATCATTGAACAGAGCACATCTGCTCTTTCAACCCACTCATTGGTTCAAGGGTACATCTCTGAACTCCTCTGATATTTGTCGTTGTAATCCTTCAATGTCTTCAGAGAGGTGACGGGTCCCGACAACCACACATCAACATGGACTGTGGGGTCTTTAAACCCATGGACTTATGCGTCCTTAAACTATAAATGGACCACCACGTCCTTAAACTGGCGATGGACCACCACGTCCTTAAACTGGCGATGGACCACCATGTCCCTAAACTGGTAATGGACCACTATGTCCTTAAAAGTGGTAATGGACCACTACATCCCTAAACTGGAACAATAGAGCCCAAACGCTCTTTTGTCGGATCTAAACGATCCCATTGAGTCGATCTTAGTCCCAAACTGGACTAACGTATCCTTAACAAACGTTTAAGTTGATCTTAGCCTCAAATATGGCTAACGTATCTTTAAACCTTCAAACAGACTGGACTATGAATCCCTCCAATCAACTTTGGTTCAAGGGTACATCTCGGAACTCCTTTGACACCTGTCGTTGTAATCCTTCAACGCCGTCAGAGAGGTGACGGGTCCCGACGGCCATACAAGCAATGGACCACTATGTCCCTAAACTGGAACAATGGAGCCCAAATGCTCTTTTGTAGAATCTAAACGATCCCGTTAAGTTGATCTTAGTCTCAAGTTAGACTAACGTATCCTTAACAAACGTTTGAGTTGATCTTAGCCTCAAATATGGCTAACGTATCCTTAAACCAAACCCCCAAACCCAAATCTAAGATAATACGGATTTGGACTAGTCCACGCCCTACGGGCGACGACATAACTCGGTCTCCGTAAACAATCCACGGGCAACAAAACATAAAATAGACACACACGACACGAAGTGACCATCTGGAGAAGGAGAAAGTTGTTACCGCGATGCGGTAGCGTAATTAACTGCAGGGGCTTACGCCTGCAGGGAAGAGCGTCCCCACAATCAAAAACCCCTCAAGCGAGGGGGAATCTGACGAAGTCTGCTACGTCGGCCGCATCCGTTCAAACCTTCGATGTATGGTGCCATAAATTAACTTGGCATCTTCGGAGAGGTGAACGGATAGCACCAATTAGCATCTGCCCCGAATCTCAGTGCCAAGACACCGCAGTCTTGCGCGCCGTCTTTCGGAGGGGAACAGATTCTGGCACGCCCGGTGGGACCTTTTTCTCTTTCCACTCCACACTTCGTGTGTCGTGATTCGTGAACCAATCGCGGTTCGCTAATGGTTGCCCTTGGGTTTCAAGATACTAAGACTCGGCGTCTGGCTAATTGCAGAAAGCAAAGAATCGATGGCTTCTACTTGTGTGAAATGCCCCAACTGCTTGAACTGCAAATGCAACCGACGCTTCGCCTCACCTGGAGGTGTAGCATATGGACCGCAGGCTACTTCCCTATTCACTATGCCTGTGGAGAAAGTGACCCGAGCTACTACCGGTCTATTCTTTGGGACCATGCTCCCACCAACAAGCTTCACCGCGCCGGTGCTGACAGAGGAAGCTCCCAAGAAGTCGATCTTTGATCGTCTTACCCCTGCCGCGGCCCCTCTCAATGGGTCGCCCAACACCAGCGCCTCGGTCTTCTCTAGATTGGGCCAAGACTCCTGTGGACCCACAATAAGGCCTACAATCCCAGAGAAGGCTTCTTCTAAGAAAGTGACCGGTCCTGCTCCTGAAGTTGTCAAAGCGGCTTCCCCTGCCACAAAGTCGGTCTTTACAATATTGACGGCTCCAGCTCCCGCTCCTGCTATCCAAAGGACGCCGATCTTTGACAGGCTAACACCAGCAACGACCCCCCACTTACACAGGGGGCAAGACGAAACTATTCTCACCGCTGAACCAACGCCGTCCGCTCAACACGCTCGACGTCGCCACTGGCGCCGAGTAAGGAAGGCTGGGGGCAACTCCCCCTCTGGGCTAACTCCACCAGCCCCGATGGCAGAAGTTAATGCTGCTGTTCCAACTGGGAACAGCTTTGAGATGCTAAATAAGGTGCATAGGAATTCTCCTACCGCGATGCTAAAGAGGTCTCCTCCTCCACTAAAAAAGGTTGCGGAAATAAAGCCAGAACAGACCCGATCCCCGCAACGGCTGTCTTCCAGGATCTATAAGGTTTGGCGGCAGGCCCGAGACTCGATGATCGATCCAAACTTCTCCCGCCAACACAAGAAGCTGAAAATCCAACAGGAAGCCAGTCACCAGGCTAAACCACGAAACACTGTCTGGGTGCCTGCCTCAACGGTCCCCTCAACTGCTACTGCTCATAAAAGGAGGAAGCCAGAGAAGATCCCCCAGCTTGCAACGACAGCTAAAGGCACTAAGCCCAGACGCCCTAAGTTTAGGGGCATGATGGTCCATACCGTATACATGGCGTCAGGAAAGGAAGACAGCCGTGCGTCTACGGGTCATAGACCGCTTACACGATCGGTGACCAAAGCTCAGGAGCAACATCAAAAGCTCCAGGAAATGATGAACGCTATGGCCGCACTTACCGGGCCAACAGAAAACCCAGAAACGTCCTCAGACGAACGCCAGGAGGAAGAAACCGACGCTGAGTTCCTTCGCCGAATATTGGAGAAGAAGGACAAAGAGGCTGCTGAACAAGCAGCCAACATACAGCGTATGGGCCTTCTCTTCCAAGATATGATAGGAATGATGATCCAACAAGACCCACCCGCTGAGGATCCCCCGATCGTCCTTGAAGACGACATGGGGGAAACGTCAAATCTACCACCGGCCCTCTCAACGGCCAAGGAGGAGACAATCTCTAAGGCTGATTTGGTCGACTATATAGCCCAGCAAATCCGGGTTCATCACGCGACTGAGGCAGCTGGTCAAGTCGTAAAAACGGGCCGGCCGTATCCAAGCTGGTATGACCAAATCAGGTACCCGCCGGGTTACACAATTCCCAAGTTCCACGTTTACAAAGGGACCGGCAATCCCCACCAACATGTCGTCTAGTTCAGGGCCCTTTGCGGTAACACCGGAGGTGATGATAAACTGTTGCTTCGCCAGTTCGTAGGCAGCCTATCAGAAACAGCGTTCGAATGGTATTCGGAACTCCCGAACGATTCTATCAAGACGTTCGCTGAAATGGAGTTGCTATTCACTCAGCGATTCGCAAGCGCCAGCGAACGCACTCCAATAACGACATTGATTAACGCCAGGGTAAAACCAGGAGAAACTTGGGTTCAGTATGCTATACGCTGGCGGAATTTGTGGTCGAAATGCGAGCAGCGCATTGAGGAAGCGCCCGCGGTGGGCATGTTCGTAAGAACCCCAGACCCTCACGCAACTATCTCCCAGTTCATGATGTTCTTTAAGCCAACCACATTCCAGGCTTTAATCGACAAGTTGGCTCAGATGGACCAGATGGGTCATAGACCACCTCCCCCGAAGTCGGAACCTCGGAATGACAAGGGTAAAGGAAGGGCAACCTTCGTCGCGAATGCTCAGCAGCAACCCAATGCCCCAAAGCCGACGGATCAACTGGAAGAAAGACGCCGGTATTATAATGAGAAGATGAAGCGTCCCTACTCGTTCCCACGGGACAAGACGAAGCGGCTATTCGAGCTGGCAGTACGCAACAGACTTATAAACCTACCAAATCCAAGGCGACCGCCACAACCCACTGAGGTGAATAACCCTAATTATTGCCCTTACCTTCAAACGGTAAGTCATCTGATTGAGGATTGCTTCATCTTCAAAGGGTGGATTGAAGATCAATACCTCAAGGGGAAGTTTGCACTGTCCGAAAAGTGGAAGGTGAACCCACCACAGCCGCATACTCCTAAGAAAGCAGATACACCGGGGGCAACCTGTTCCTTTATTGAAGAAGCTCCATGGGAGGTCGTGCTAAAACCAAAAGAATGCTGAGGGACCTTCATGCGTGCCCTGCGATCGAATGGAAGAGCCCTCTTGAACATCAAATTATTGAAGGAATACTGAGGCTGCGCCCAACTACAAAATGCGGTGGTGATGGCCCAAATACTCACGCCCAACCGTCGAAATCTTCGAAGAAAAAGAAGAAGAAATCCAAGAAACCCGTGAAGTCTGGAGACAAGCGCACGAACTTGCAGAAGCAAATCGACGCGATGGAAGAGTACAATCAAAAGGCGCGAACTCCTGTCACGCTGCAAGAGTTCCTCAACCGCATCTTTCGAGAGGAAGATGATGGAGAGAGTTCGTCGGATGAATCCGAGGGATACGTGGCGAGTTGTAACGTAATCTCCCGCTCGTTTACTGACGATGAAAAAACACCTAGGACTAAGAAACTGGGGGTAAAGCCTGAACCAGAGCGTGTGTGGCCAACAGATGAAATGATCGACGCCTTTCTAGACGAGATTCGTCTAAGGAGTAAAGCGGATCAGGAGCGTGAGATGGACGCATCGGAAGGAGCTAAATGCAGGCGACTGAACGAAAGAGTTAAAGTACCCCCGCCAGATCGAAAGGCATCCGAGGCAGACAAGAAGATATTCAAGACGAGGAAAAGATTTGCCAAAGCCATGTCAATGGGAATGAAGCTACCACCCTCGGAAGAAAACACGCTCAATGGGGCGGAGAGGCACCCTGATTATTGCGCATATCATCGGAAAATTTCACACCCCACGAAGGAGTACGACGCCTTTAGGATATGGTGGCAAGGATATGTTGCTCATCGGCAACATTTTAAGCGCATGAAACGCAAGACTCGTCGGGAACGAGGAAGTACTGCCGACGGGCACAACAGGACCATTGGCAACTGTTACATGGTTAACGTCGGAGGGTCATGAGTTCTCACCTTTGGGAGCGACTCTGACGAAGAAATGGCTCTGGGCCCTCTCTTTAAAGAATCCGTTTTAGGGAAAGAGGAGGAATCGGAGGCCTGCGAGAACATTCAGCTGCGCAATCGCACGCTCCCAGAAAAGAATCTCGGGCCCGTAAATAGAAAAGATAAGGGAAAGGAAAAGGTCACTGAAGATATCGCCTTAGATGACCAAGTCATGAAAGAGCTGACTACCAAAGAGCCTCCCAGGAAGGGTAAGGTGGACTACAATATCCTGGCACACCTAAGGAAGCTACCTTCTCAGCTTAGCATTCTCGATGCCCTCCTATTATCAAAAGAAGCGCGAGAGTCACTGATTAAGGCGTTACAACAACCTGAGCAATTCCAAGCCTTCCTCGCCACTGAAAGGATGAAGGATGAACTGGAGGAAGTGCATACGGCCGACATCACTTTCGGGGACGAAGACCTCCTTCTCGGGACGTGCGACCACAACCGTCCCCTATATGTCTCTGGATACTGCCATGATATCAAGATAAGCAAGATCCTAGTGGATAATGGATCCTCCGTCAATCTCCTTAACGTTCGGGTGTTAAAGGAAATTTGCATGAGTGTGCAACACCTCACTCGTGACAAAATTACCATCTCCGGTTTCGATTCACAATCGTCACGGACTCTCGGATCTGTAATACTAACAATACGCTTCGGACTACTTATCACAGACATCAAATTCCATGTCATTGACGCCAAGACCTGCTACAACGCCTTGCTCGGTCGTCCTTGGCTACACGAGTACAACATCATCCCCTCTACACAACATCAGTGTATGAAGTACTTTAAGGATGGTTTCGAGTATACCATAACAGGTGAGCTGAACCAATTTTTCGTGAACGAAGTCCGCAAATACGAAGACGCGAAGTACTTTTTGCCAGATTTCGAGGATACAGAAAGGTGTCGCAAGCCGGAGAACAAAGCCGCCGCCACCATCCCTGTTTTCGGGAGCGACACCGAAGAAGAAGAAGAGGTAGTTTATGCTGGGCCATCTCAACGCAACAACCCAGGGACGTCCGCCCCCATGTTGGTCTTCGGAAATGACTCGGAAGATGAGGTTAATGCCGTGTTCTCCAATCGGCTGTCAATACAAGCACCCCCTAGCGATGATCAGAGTTTGCAAATCACCATGGTGCCGCGAGAACACTACAAGGATCTCGACACACTTCAAGCTTACAATGTGCAGGACCTGCAAACGTTTTATGTCCCTCCCAAGAAAAAGGGTGAGAAGGTGATCCTATTCTACCGATCCTCAGAGTCGAAAGTAGAGAAAGAGATTTGGCATGGCGCGGATGCTACATTCGACAGGCTCCAACCCATCCGTCTGCCCAGATACTATACAAATGGATTAAAGAGGCTATTGAAGCGCCAAGGAGTACCCTTAAAACAGACTGTTCCATAAACTCGGTTCTACAATAGGATTTGGGATGTCCCTGGGACTCAACGCAAATTGCCCAACGGGAAAATGGAAACACTTGGGCTTGGATACGTGAGAGCCGGAAAATGGGAACGGGCCCACAGTAGCTACGCTATATATACCTTTGATGAAGAAGAGGACG
The DNA here is from genome assembly GCA_030015575.1 of Agapanthus africanus. Taxonomy (NCBI): domain Eukaryota; kingdom Viridiplantae; phylum Streptophyta; class Magnoliopsida; order Asparagales; family Amaryllidaceae; genus Agapanthus; species Agapanthus africanus. The sequence continues at coordinate 113,509,686 of CM057340.1, read as the reverse complement.
CCCTGTCAGGAAATGCCAACCCCTCATCAAAACTAGATCCCGCGATTGAAGTGCCGAGTCCGTCGTTTGAATAACGAATGGGCAAGCTTATCAGGAAAGTGGGTCAAAAAGTTCGGGAAGACCACAACCGCGAGATAGCCATCTACGAGAATGCCAGGACGCAACGTCTGTTTCAACAGGCTGCAAAAGACAAAGATGCTCATCCTTGTCAACCCGTTGAACGAAAGGCCCGACGCAGAGGCAGAAATAAATCAAGAAGCGGAAAGAGGAGCCGACGACAACGACGCAGGATTAGAGAGTTACATGATCGGGTATTGCGCGGCTCGTATTTGTCCCTCATGAAGAAGATGAGTCGAGCGTACTCCTTCCCCCGAGACAAGATGGAGAGGTTACTCAAGCTCGCTATAAAACATCAACTGATCGCGCTTCTAGAGTCTAGACACCCTAAGCAAGCTAACAAGGCTTCTCATCTGAGCTATTGCTCTTATCACCGAGCCATAGGACATCCTACCGAAGACTGCTTCATCTTCAAGAACTGGGTCGAGGACCAGTACCAATAGGGCAGATTCGCTTTATCCGACGGCTGGAGGGTAACGCCGCCACAAAAGCATGAACCCAAAGCCGCAAAAGCGGAACCGGATCCACCTCAGCCCTGGAAGCGGATTCGCACCTGTTACACGGTTACGATATTAAAAGAAGAGCCCAAGAACATGGATGACCTTCCCTGGTGCATCGAGAACAGCGATGATGAGGTGATCTCAGAATTTCCGCCAGCTCCGAAAGAACTGGAAGACGGCATACATACTACTGCAGATAATCTCAAGAAGATTGAGTTGGAATCGGCAGATAACCCGCGACCGACATTTGTCAGCGAGCTGCTATCTGAAGAAAGGGTGGCCGCGTTAAAGAACGTGCTTCTACGGCATAAAGACTGCTTCGCGTGGAACTATGCCGAAATGCCAGGATTGGATCCGGAGATTGCTGTGCATAAATTAGCAATATCCCCAGATATCAAGCCAGTCAAGCAGGCGCCAAGATGGATGCGACTCGAGCTTGAAATGAGCATCAACGCCGAAGTCAAGAAGCTGATCGATTCTGGATTTATCCAAGAAGTCCAGTATCCCGACTGGATCGCCAATATCGTCCCGGTAATGAAGAAAAATGGGACGGTACGCATATGCGTGGATTTCAGGGATCTCAATAAAGCCTGTCCAAAGGACGATTTCCCAGTACTAGTAACCGAGCTAATGATAGATAACATATCCACTCACGAGGTTTTCTCCTTTATGGACGGTTCATCAGGGTACAATCAGATATAGATGCATCCCGAAGACCAGAAGCACACCGCTTTCCGGACCCCTTTGGGTATATTCTGCTACAGGGTTATGCCCTTTGGTCTAAAGAACACCGGTGCTACCTATCAAAGGGCCATGACAAAGATCTTCGACGACCTCATACATGACATCGTCGAGTGCTATATCGATGACCTTATAGTAAAGAGCATGTCATATGAAGAGCATTTAAAGCATCTGGAGACTGTATTTCAACGCCTTCGGCAATATAATTTGAAGATGAATCCCCTCAAATGCGCGTTTGGAGTCTCCTCGGGTAAATTCCTGGGATTCATCATCCGACACCGAGGTATCGAAATAGATCCATCTAAGATCAAGGCGATCATGGAAATGCCTCCGCCAAGAACCCTCAAACAGTTGCGGTCTCTCCAAGGGAAGCTCGCATACATCCGGCGGTTTATCGCCAATCTTTCAGGCAAATGCCGTCCTTACAGCCACCTGATGAAGAAGGGAACTCCATTCGTTTGGGATCACAAATGCCAAGGTGCACTAGACAAGATCAAGCAGTACCTACAGAACCCTCCGGTGTTGGCTGCGCCGGTCAAGGGAAAACCCCTCATTCTTTATACAACCGCCCTCGAAGGTTCCTTAGGCGCATTGTGGGCACAAGAGAACGATCAAGGAAAAGAGAGAGCACTCTACTACTTAAGTCGAGTTCTGCTGGGGGCAGAAAACAATTACTCTCCCATTGAAAAACACTGCTTGGCGTTAATCTTCGCGATAACAAAACTCAGGCACTATGCGTTGGCGCACGAAGTCCGTCTCATCTCGAAGGTGGACCCTCTTAAATATCTGATGTCAAAGGCTATATTGACGGGTCGACTCGCTAAATGGGCTCTACTCTTGATGGAGTTCTCGATAACGTATCGACCTCTCAAGGCAGTGAAAGGCCAGGCCATTGCCGACTTCCTTGCTGAGCATCCAGTACCTGCCGGCTCTCCTCTGAACTGCGATTTGCCGGATGAACATGCATTCGATGCGATCGGCGGCGGTAATACCCGATGGGAACTCTATTTTGACGGGGCATCTTCCATGAAGAAGCGCAAACAATGTACCCCCATAATCAAATCGGGAATAGGCCTCATCTTCGTAACCCCACAAGGAGGGATAATGTGCTTTGCTTTCTCCTTAACTAAATCGAGGACGAACAATGAAGCCGAATACGAAGCTTTGATAGCGGGCCTCGAGATCGCCATTGACATGGGAATTGAAGACCTCTCTATATACGGGGATTCTCAACTGGTCGTTAGTCAAGTAAACGGCGACTACCAAACGTGCAAACCGGAGTTGGTGAGGTACGGCGAAAAGGTGCAACAATTGTTGACCCAAATTCCCTCTTATTCTTTGGAGAACATACCACATGCAGAAAACAGCAAAGCAGACGCGCTGGCCAAACTTGCTAAAGAACTAGCTGATGAGAACCTCGATGACGTCAAAATTATGGTGCAAAGCCGTCGAGTGCTCGCCCCGGCAGAAATATCTCCGGAATCATGCAAAGAAAAGGGAGCGACTGAGCAGACAATCCTTCAAATAAAAGACCGTAAGAAGGCTGAGGACTGGAGGGAAGTCTTCATAGACTACTTTAAGTCCCACCGAATGCCCGAAGGAGCGTCCTCAAGACATCAGCTCATGAAACGAGCTCTATCTTTCGCTTTCGTTAATGATACTCTGTATAAGAGGTCATTTGATTCTCTGTGGCTGAGATGCTTAGGACCTGACGAAGCAGAAAGAGTCGTTCAGGAAGTTCACGACAGACTCTGCGGTTCTCACCAAGCAGGCCCGAAGATGAAATTGAAGATCAAACGAATGGGTTATTATTGGCCCACGATGGTCCAGGACTGCCTCGATTATGCGAAGCAATGCCACTCATGCCAGATTCATGGAGACTTTATCCATCAACATCCGAATCCACTACACCCAACGGTGGCTAGCTGGCCATTCGAAATGTGGGGGACTGACATAGTCGGCCCCATCGAGCCAGCATCGTCCCGGGGACATCGTTTCATCCTGGCGACAACTGACTACTTCTCCAAATGGGCAGAAGCAGTACCGCTGAGGGAAGTGAAGACGGAGAATATCCTCCACTTCTTCAAGATGCACGTCATCTATCGGTTTGGAACCCCACGGCGGATTATCTCCGATAACGGGCCAGCCTACAGAAGCCATAAGATTAGCCGCTTCGCGCAGCAGCACAATATAGACTGGAGATATTCTTCAGTTTACAATCCGCGAGCTAACGGTCTGGCCGAGGCCTTCAATAAGACCTTGACAAAGATCATAAAAAAGACGGTGTCCCGAAATAAGAAAGACTGGCATGAGAGACTGCAAGAGGCTCTTTGGGCATATCGAACTACGTGCAAGACGGCCACGAACACGACGCCATACGCACTGGTATTCGGTACGGAAGCGGTACTCCCCCTCGAGATAGAGCTGCCTTCTCTACGAGTGGTAGTCCACCACGGATTGACAAACGAAGAAAATGCTCACCTTCGCGCTTGAGGAGCTTGATGCCCTCGATGAAACCCGGCTCATAGCGCAACAAAATCTGGTGGCCTATAAAGCAAAGATGACGCGCTCGTATGAAAGATTGACCAGGCCGAGAACATTCCGCCAAGGCGAACTCGTGCTAGTGGTCAAAAGACCGATGATCCCCAATCGCGCCAAGCGGGGAAAATTCGAGCCAAACTATGAAGGCCCGTACATCATAGATAAGGTCTACCAGGGTGGGGCCTATCTACTCGAGGACATGCATGGTGAAAGGCCTTTCAGGCCAATAAACGGCCGCTTCCTAAAGAAATACTACGCTTAAGGAGCCACAGCCTAGGTCAATGATAGGTGACGACGACTATGTCCGCTCGCTATCTTTCTAAAGCTCAAATCTCTATAAGTAGTTGCCGGCTCTCTCCACGACGGACCGAAATGTCCTTAAACTAACGACGGACCGAAATGTCCTTAAACTAATAGCAGACCGAAACGTCCTTAAACTAATACCGCAGCATCCTTAGGCTGACGAGAAAAAAAAAATAAAAAAATATAATAAATAAAAACGGTATGTCCATAAGCAAAAAGGGCATGGATGAAAACCCGAAAGGGCTCCGTGAGTAAAAACAGCAGGGCTACCGGCGAGTGTTCGTGAAAACCCGAAAGGGCGCGACCTTGTAAAAAAAAAGAGAGAATAATAATAAAAAAAAAACGGTATGTCCATAAGCAAAATGGGCATGGACGAAAACCCGAAAGGGCTCCGTGAGTAAAAACAGCAGGGCTACCGGCGAGTGTTTGTGAAAACCCGAAAGGGCGCAACCTCGTTAAAAGACACTTATAGGGTCCTCTCGACCTTGTAAGGAGAAACCACCCGCGTGAGATCCTTACGACTCACAAAGGAGCAACACACTTTGGGATCCCCACGATTCCTAAGGAGAAAATACACTTGCGAAATCCTCACGACTCGTAAGGAGAATTCTCTTATGGGACCCTCACGGCTCATAAGATTTGAAAGTCTTAAGTTACAGAAACCTAAACCTGTTCTTAAGAAAGTCCCCCACAACCTTCGATACTGCCCTACAAGCTGCTCAATACTGACCCTTGTATACAATCCACGGGCGCGAATAAACATTTCCCCAGCAAAGTCCCACCCGTGACTAGGGATATGTCCATATAATGAGCAACCCTTGTAGGTCCTCTCGACCCATAAGGAGAAAACCCTCTTGTAGGATCCTTACGACTTACAGAGGAACATACACTTAGGGATCCTCACGATTCCTAGGGAGAAAATACACCTACAAGATCCTCACGACTTGTAGGGAGAAATACCTTGGTGAGACCCTTACGGCTCATGAAGTCAAAAGCCTTGGTCGACAGGACCCTTAACCCTGTTTGCTAAGCCACCTTTGTTCAACATCGACAGAGGCAAATGATGATTTGCTCCTGGCAACATCCCAGTTGTAGCGGTGCTGATGCTGAAATCGGTGTCTAAAATCCAAGCTTGCGGCGAAAAAGCTAGCAAGCCACGCATGCATACGAAATAGCCGAAATGATGGGGCAACTTGCAATAAAAAGCAGCAAGTAAAAATGTATGCACGAAAAATAGCCGAAATGATGGGGCAACTCGCAATAAAAAACAGCGAGTAGAAAATAAATAAATAGCCGAAATGATTGGGCACCGTGAAAAATAGCCGAAATGATGGGGCAATCGCGACCTTCGCGATATAAAAGCTAAAATGATAGAGCATCGCGGAAAAAGAAATAAATATAAATAAAAAAAAGAGTTTCAATTTATGCCCTACAGGTGATGTTCCATCACACCCTGTACAAAATCCAAGGGCGTAAACAAAATGGATCATACTTCTCCCCCAGGTTTCATCAGAAGAAGAAGCCAAGCCTCGACGGGCCAAAGGAGACCTGGAGATCGTTTCAACACTCGTCTCGTAACAACGGACACAACTCTAAGATAAGCGGAACAGCGGCAACTCCCAGTTCCATGGCTCGGTGGTATACATATCGCCAACAGTCAAACCTCCATCCCGTGAAATGCGGATACAATCAGCAAAATTTCCTGGTTACGTGGAACGCGGATAACGTCACTCTTTGACCCCGTGGAAAATGTCCAGAGCGGATCCTGGTCCTCGCAGAGCACGGCAGTGAACCCGTGTGAAGCATTCAGAGCGGAGCCTAGTCCTCGCCAAGCACGGCAGTGAACCCGTGTGAAGCATCTAGTGCAAAATTCCTGGTTATGTGGAACGCGGATAACGTCACTCTTTGACCCCGTGGAAAACATCCAGAGCAGATCCTGGTCCTCGCAGAGCACGGCAGTGAACCCATGTGAAGCATCCAGAGCGGAGCCTAGTTCTCGCCAAGCACGGCAGTGAACCCGTGTGAAGCATCTAGTGCAAAATTCCTGGTTACGTGGAACGCGGATAACGTCACTCTTTGACCCCGTGGGAAACGTCCAGAGCGGATCCTGGTCCTCGCGGAGCACGGCAGTGAACCTGTATGAAGCATCCAGAGCGGAGCTTAGTCCTCGCCAAGCACGGCAGTGAACCCGTGTGAAGCATCTAGTGCAAAATTCCTGGTTACGTGGAACGCGGATAACGTCACTCTTTGACCCCGTGGAAAACGTCCAGAGCGGATCCTGGTCCTCGCAAAGCACGGCAGTGAACCCGTATGAAGCATCCAGAGCGGAGCCTAGTCCTCGCCGAGCAGGCAGCGAACTCGTGTGAAGCATCTAGTGCAAAATTCTTGGTTACGTGGAACGCGGATAACGTCACTCTTTGTCCCCGTGGAAAACGTCCAGAGCGGATCCTGGTCCTCGCAAAGCACGGTAGTGAACCCGTGTGAAGCATCCAAAGCGGAGCCTAGTCCTCGCCGAGCACGGCAGTGAACCCGTGTGAAGCATCTAGTGCAAAATTCCTGGTTACGTGGAACACGGATAACGTCACTCTTTGACCCCGTGGAAAACGTCCAGAGCGGATCCTGGTCCTCGCAGAGCACGGCAGTGAACCCGTGTGAAGCATCCAGAGCAGAGCCTAGTCCTCGCCGAGCATGGCAGTGAACCCGTGTGAAGCATCTAGTGCAAAATTCCTGGTTACATGGAACGCGGATAACGTCACTCTTTGACCCCGCGGAAAACACCCAGAGCGAAGCCTGGTCCTCGCCAAGCACGGCAGTGAACCCGTGTGAAGCATCCAGAGCAATTACCGGACTGTGGAGTCCTTAAAATCCACGGACTATGATGTCCTTAACCTCGACCGTGATGTCTTAATACTAACGATCAACCACCCCGATTCCCTACGGATTCTGCCTTGGTTTAAGGGTACATCTCTTCACTCCTTTGATATGTGGCGTTGTAATTCCTCAACGTCTTCAAAGAGGTGACGGGTCCCTGCAACTAAACATCGGACTGTGGAGTCCCTAAATCCACGGACTATGAGGTCCTTAACCTTGACCGCGACGTCTTTAAATTACGATACCTGGAGCAGCCCCCTGGCCCTGTGAAATACGGACAAGGGCGACCACATCCAGCACTTGCAGGCCCTCACAGCCTGTAAGGAAGAAAACTCTCTTGTGAGATCCTTACGACTCTCAAGGGAAAACCCGCTTAAGAATCTTCACGATTCTTAAGAAGTACTTACACCTATGGGATCCTCTCGACCTGTAGGGAGAAAAACTCTTTATAAGACCCTCATGGCTCATAAAATGCAAAAGTCTTAGGAAGCAGATCTTAACCCTGAATCCTAAGCCATCACTGTCCTGCAAGGAGATCAAGATAGAATATCCGCAGAATACATTCAATAAAAAGGGGACACACCATTGAGAAGAAAAATGTATCTTTTATTCATAAACCAAAATGGATACAAAGTACAATTCATGAAAGAAACAAAAAAAGAAAGATACTCTCATCCATGAGTACGTACAAAAAGGGGGAAAAGATACAAGTCCTCAAGCCGGCGGGCGGTGCAGTAATTTTACCAGCTCATCATTCTGTTGCTGAGCCACGGCTTCATGACGCAAGATCTCCAAAAGACGAGCCTCCGCCTGAGCTTGCTGAGCCTGATACGAAGCAAGCCGAGCTTCGAGTTCTTTCTCGGTGGCTTTATGAGCCTCGACCTTCTCACGAGTGAACGTAGCAGCTTTATCAAGAGTCACCACCTCCCTGATAGACTCTTGAAGCACCCGCCAGAGTTCATACGCTTTGTTGGCCTTGGCGGTAAGATTGGCTTGAAGCTCGCTCAGCGCTTTAGAAGCCAGCTCCCTCTCCGAGAATTTGCGGCTAAGCCTCCTCTCGCATGATGTCATGTTTGCCGCGCACCGTGCTATCAGCCCCCGCAAGTCCGCCTTTGCAGCCACAACCTCCGAGGAAAGAGGGGAACATTCAAGTGCGTGCAAGCAAGCCTCCACCTGCCGACAGAACTCCACCCAGACTCGCACCACCTCTTCGCTATGGTAGGTGGCAAGAAAAGGAAGAGAACCGTTAGCCTCGACAGCAAATGCTTCAGCTGTGGTTGCACTGCCAGCACGAAGCTCCTTGATCAAAGACGACAGGGAGACAAGGCTTAATTGGGCCAAGCGTTCTGAAGCCCGCAAAGCATAAGGGCCGGGCGGCATCATGATGCGCGATTCCAACGCCATGGATGGCAGGGCTGTTCAAATTTGAAAGATGTAAATAAAATTCTGAAGCACAGAACAAACAGGATTATGATGAAATGTCGCTTACCGACAGTCATGCAAGTAGGAGCTGAAGGTTCCCCTGGCCCTTCAATGACCTCGACCTCGTCATCAGCTTCCAAAACTATATAAGAGACATCAACGTCATTTCGCAAAATAAAAAAAAATGGCGACAATGCTATAATAAAAAAAATGGCGAATGACGCTAACCCTGCCCAGAGGAAAGAACAATGCGCTGAGGGGAGATCGCCTGCGGAGCTGCCATCTCCAATAAACATTGAAATGACTGTCGAGGCGACAGATCAGCGATAGTGGCCGCCAAACCGCGCAATTCTGGGAAAGATAGAAGAGCTTAGACCATGGAAGGGTTACTAATTTAAAATGCAGAGGGTTACCTTCAACACTTCTCCCGTTCTGAGTCGGGGGGATAGCGGCTTCGACAGCCTCTGCCGGAACCTCCTCGGGCTCCAACAAAGACAGGGTAGTCCCCACTACCTCTATCTCAGCCTCTGGGCTGCCTTCGGGAAGAGCCGTTGGAGCAGCAGCCTCCAAAGGAGCCTCCCCCAAAGGGGCAAGCACTCCCTGATCAAGAACCGCCGCTGGAGGCTCTACCATGAGAGGAGCAGCCTCATCAGTCCCCTCCACATCAAGCGAGGCTTCATCGAGAATTTCGGCGGGCTTTAGCTTTAATGAGCCCGTAGGGAGCTCCCCCAGCGTCGAAGATTCTGCACGATTCAAATAAGAATAAGGATACATATGCACGGGCATAAATGATCTGAAGAACTACGAAAAGAACCACAACGTACCGATGCGCAAAGAAGCCCTCAATATGGCTTCTTCAAGCCGCTGCTTCTTCTCAAGGAGGTGGGCTCGCCGGGGTTCGAGAGTGGACTCATGGCCGCCGGTCCATAAAGAAAGCGCGTCCGCCGCGTCCTCTGAAGCGGCCTGCTTCAGAGTCCCTTCCCCCCATTCCTCCAAAGGACCGATAAATAGCCGCCGAATCCACGAAGGGTCTTCGTAAAAGATTACAGCGGGATAGGACTTCTTCGGAACCCGGGCGTTATGAGACACGTCTTTGGAACGCCGTATGGCCTTAGCCAACTGTGCGGCCTCCTCATCGACCGAACTCGGGAAAGGAAGTCTAGCGTCTGACTCTTGCAGCGCCAACGGTTTGTCTTCAAGAGTAGGCTTAGACTCCGCCAAAGAATCGAGCAAATTGGTGGCCGCTTTCCTCCGCCGCTTTGACCCAGAGCCGGTCGCCGAGGATGACCGTTTCCTCCCCCGCGAAGCCTTAGGGCGGCGCTGACCCACATCGCCTACGACGCCCTTATATCTATTACCCTCGCCTGGTGCCACGACCGAGGATGACACTGTCATTGTCAATGCCACGGGGGGCGGTGCTGCCACAGGCGGTGGTGCTACTACTGGGGCCCTTCCACCTGGCGAGCGGGAACCCAGGGGCATACCGACCGTTAGAGTAAGGTTTACCTCCGATTCTCCTGGGACGAGTGCAGTGCCGGTATCCCTTAGAGGGAAGCGGACCGGAGCCCTCGGTCGCAGCTTAGCTCCTGGAACCAGAGGAGGGGCATCGTGGCCAAGAAGCACCCTCCTTTCCTCAAGAATGATTGGGTTGACTCGATGAAGATACCAACCTGTAAACACGCCCACGCACCGGGGCAGGTATTCAGCTTCAGGGACCATGAAGTGGGAGCCGGTGTTTAGCCTCATGAAATGATGAGCGGCATCGCGAACGGCGTCGAGCGAAGGGATTGGGGCGACTATAAAAGCCTCAAAAGGAACACCCTGGTCGTATCCAAGTTGTCGGGCGAATCGATGCGGATTGTATCGCATGAGAAGAGCTGCACTGTCCTGGCGAAACACCAAGTAGCCCGGTCTAATTGTATACAAGTGCGCGGCCTCCCGGGGCTTCAAAGAAGGTGCGTTGTCTTTTGACAGGTCCCAGGGTTGTTGAACTGGACCTGAGGGAGTAGACAAGACCCGATCATTAAAAACCATCCCGCCAGCGGCAGCGTAAGGAGAAATCAGCACCCGAATAGCCCCGAACTGAGTCGGGTCGGCGGCAGAAGCATCCACTAATCGCATAAGTCGTGGGAAGGGGCAGGCATCGTAAAATGAGGGCCTCTGATGCATGGCAAAAGCCCCCAACACGTGCATTTCGATCCAGGACGTGAAATAGTGAAGCGAAAAGTTTACTACATCCACGCCAGGAGTAGAGGTATTAGCTGCGGTGCCCAACCCATGATAAAGATGCGCCAACGCCGGGATGCCGATAGCCAATCGCGTCCCCTCAGCAATACGATGAGCCGGCTAGATAACCGAGGCTCTCATGAAGCGGCGATGCATGGGGATAACGAACCAACTGAGCCAGACACTGACAAACCCTACGAAGAACGTCTCCTCGTCAATACCGGGTGCCGCAATAGACTCAAAATACATCGGCGACATGATGGGGATATAGTATTGAGGTAGATCCGATTCAGTGGTCGGCAGCTTCTTCGGACCAAACCCAAAGGGGTCTTTAATGTTGGCGAACTTCGTAGCTGTCTTCGACACGACGTCCTCACGAAGGAAACAAGCGATGAAGCTCTTGAAAGTAACACCCTGCTCTTCGGATTCAGTGAATAATCGGTCGAAGATACCTAGCACCTTGATCAAACTGGGACGCTTGTGGCGAATGGCGTTCTCAACAGACAAGCCGTCAGCCGGTGCAGACTCGGGCTCGAAGACATACTCGTCAGGAGGCAACAACTCCTCATACAGTGCACCCCTGATTGGCAATCCCGAGATTTCATAAAATTCGGCCAGAGAGATCGAAACCTCGCGATCTCCTAGAATGAAAGTGTTGGTGGGAAGATTCCATTGGTTCAAAAACGCCTTGACCCACCAGACATGCGGGGACTTATAATGGAAGAGTGACGCGTATATTGCCTGATAAGGCCCGACCTTCTGCAACCGCGCACGATGGGCAGAAAGGATGTAGCGAGCCCAGAGAAGGTAGCCCGTAGGGTGTCGAGGAGTAAGCCCTATCTTATAAATTTGCCCCCACGGGTGGGCCTCACCCTGGTAGATACGCCGCCCCATGATGTCTATGGCCGAGATCGGATGGTTCGGAATACCGGTCGTCGAAGGCTCGAGCCTCCCCGTTGGAGTCCAGTTGGGCATTTCCACAGCAAAAACAGTCCTCGGAGGGTCCATCGGTAAGAATAGGAAAGTGGGCTCCGTCGGTACCGCGCAAAGAAAACTCCGGCGACCCTGAATAATCTGACTATACCAAGATCCCCATTGAAGAAGGTTGGTGCAGTTCGGGTCATGGGCCCAGATCATCGCCATCGCTTCCTCATCAGATGGTGACTGAGGAAAAGCAGCCTCCGAGTGAGAAAAGGGAAAGCACGGAACAGAAGCCATCGCACCTGGAATCCAATAAAAGAAGACCGTTAAAAGCAAAATCAGCAATATATATCCATGCATGAACATGAAGACTAGTTAAAGAAAGCAACAACAGAGTTTCTGGGACCATTGGTTACAAAACACATGGGCCCTACAGAATCAGGATGACGGCTCATTAATAATGAGACCAAATAGTTACAATAAAACAAAAGGAACATCCTCATTAAATAAAGAATGGTAACCCTACACATTCCCCCAACAGGATCTGTCTCGGGCTCTACAATGGATCCAACAAGATCAAAGGAATTAAATTCCCACAGAAGACATCATTACAAAGCTCCTGTTTCATTAATTGCAGAAGGACAACTTCGGGTCAAGAGACCCCAAGAAGCCTCCGTGTGAAGAAACTGAGTTCTTCGTTGGAATTAAATTCCTTATTAAGAGAAGGGAATTAAATTCCCAGAAACATTTTTGGATGGAATTAAATTCCATGGAGTTGAAACGCCATCATCATCTCCCCAAAGATCATCTAAACCCCAACAGATCTACAGTTCGAAGGTTAGGTGGTTTCCTGTTCTTATAGAAAAACTTGAAGAAAAATGGGTTCCTTATTGAAAAAGAGTAAAAACCCTTGTTTTGGGATTTAAAATCCAAAGGAATGTGAAAATTTACTGTTTGTCCAAGAACATTACCTGAGGAAAAAGGGTCACCTGAACAGAGTTAAACTCTGAAGATTGTTTCAAGATAGAGAACTAAGCTCTGGAAGCGAGAATTAAATTCTCAAGGGAAAAAGTTCTCAAAAGAAGAAGATGAACAAAGTGAAGGCTCTTCTGAAGAAACATGAGTATTTATAGGAGGTGATGGAAACGTTTCATCTCCCCAAATCCCTAGAGGAATCCAACGGTCACAAAAGAAGGTGACAGCGTTGCACTCACGTGCGGACACGTGAGAACAACGCTGTGGGGGCATTTGTTTCCTGATTTAAAATCAGGAAAGCCTACGGAAAAGGGCTTCAGAAAAGGGTCACGTGTTTACACGTGACCAGCAGTCACGTGTTGGCACGTGACATCTAAAAGCATCGGCAAGGCAAATTCAGTTTCCCAACTACATCGAAGAAAAAGGCTTCAGAAAGGGTCAGGTGGTCTCACGTGACCAGGGTCACGTGTTGGCACGTGACACTTAAAAGCGGCAGACTCAATTCCCTGATTGAATCAAGAAAAAGGCTCCAGACGAGGGTCACGTGCTCACACGTGACCAGGGGTCATGTGGTGGCACGTGACAGCTAAGCAGCGACCAGAAAGCAGAGCGCAGAAAGAAAGAAGAGGGCTCGTTCCAAGGGGGTCACGTGCTCACACGTGACCAAGGGTCACATGGCCACACGTGACCAGCTTTCAAAGCCTATCTGTTAACAGAATTAAATTCTGAGAAAAGACCTCTTAAATCTTTCCAAAGCAACTGATTGAATTAAAGATTTAAAGGTGATTAAATATCATCTATCTATGGGAAAATCTCGAATTTGGAAAGATTTCCCCGTAAAATCCAACCTAAATAACAAAGGAGAATCTCTGGATTTAAAATCCAATGGTGAATAAAATTCACCTAATAATTCAAAGGTCCAAAACGAATGATGGATACAAATCAAATCTCTCAATGAAAGATTCATCAAAAACTAATTAACTCGGCTGCTTCTCCTATAAATAGGAGCCAAGAGACACACAAAAAGGATATATGCAGAGGGAAGAAAAGAGAGAGAGTCTTGATACTTTTGAGGAATTTGGATCTTCTGCAAAAGAAAACCCTAGGTAAGAAAGGGAAGGCTTTTTGAAAGAAAAGAGAATTTAATTCTCAACAGAGTTTAACTCTGATATAAAAACAGAAGAACATAGTTCTCTCTTTGGTGGAGTATCTGTAAAGTGCACATCTTCCCTTGAGTTGAGAATTTAATTCTCAATGGGTTGAGATCCTGCCATGCAGATCCAAAGCATAGAGAGGGAATGGAAGCACGAGAATTTAATTCTCACAGAACTATAGGAATTTAATTCCTTTAAAATAAAATTACGGTTGACCCTGTGTTATGGGAATTTAATTCCTTCAGAATGAAAAGAATCAGGGTTTAACCCGGGTTAAGAACTTAGTTCTGTTAAAACAACAGGAATTTAATTCCCTCAATCTCATTCCCCAGAATAATTCTTTAACAGAGAGTGGGAGTTTAACTCCTTAAAGCTTTTATTAGGGTTTAACCCTATTCAGTTCTTCACATATATGAGGAATTTAATTCCTATAGAAAATTCAGAGTTCAACTCTATTCCAGAATATCAAACCTTCAAAAGGAAGTAGGAGTTTAATTCGTTTGAAATTATTGCCAGGGTTTAACCCTACGAGGAATTTAATTCCTGAAAGGGATTAACAGATCTTCTAAAAAAGAACATACATAGAGGCAGGGTCACGTGTCACCACGTGACCCTCAGAAAGATCTACAGAAAATCCCCTTTGAGGCAGTGCCTTACGTGACCCACATGACCCTTGGCAGAGGCTTTAACATACTCCATTTAAACACCTGTCACGTGATGGCACGCGATGCTCCAAAAAATGCGATATTCTCAGCAGAAGAAATGAAGGGAGGGCGCCCTCACATGCTACCACGTGACCCCTCTTGCCTTAGCGTCTAACGCTAAATTGGAACCCCTGAATCCAGTGTTAAAACACTGTTTGGCCTTAGTGTTCAACACTAATCAAAGAGCTTTATTTGCAGTGTTCAACACTGATTACCTTAGTGTTTAACACTAATTTGAGATCTCTGCTGCCAGTGTTTTGATCTGTTTTAGTGTTTAACACTAATTTAAAAGCCTTGTTGCTGGTGTTTAACACTAACTATCTTTTAGTGTTAAATACTAACTTATCAATCTCATTCCCAGTGTTCAAAACTGATTGGTCTTTAGTGTTTAACACTAGGCATTGGCCCAATTGGCTAAACGGCCAGAGGCAAAGCCTCTCCTTCAATGGACCAACAAAGGGACAATATTTTGGACTTAGCCCAAACTGGCCATAAGTCCTCAAATCATCATTGAACTGAGTACATCTGCTCTTTCAACCCACTCATTGGTTCAAGGGTACATCTCTGAACTCCTCTGATATTTGTCGTTGTAATCCTTCAACGTCTTCAGAGAGGTGACGGGTCCCGACAACCACACATCAACATGGACTGTGGGGTCCTTAAACCCATGGACTTATGCGTCCTTAAACTACAAATGGACCACCACGTCCTTAAACTGGCGATGGACCACCACGTCCTTAAACTGGCGATGGACCACTATGTCCCTAAAACTGGTAATGGACCACTACGTCCCTAAACTGGAACAATAGAGCCCAAACGCTCTTTTGTCGGATCTAAATGATCCCGTTAAGTCGATCTTAGTCCCAAACTGGACTAACGTATCCTTAACAAACGTTTAAGTTGATCTTAGCCTCAAATATGGCTAACGTATCCTTAAACCTTCAAAAAGACTGGACTATGAATCCCTCCAATCAACTTTGGTTCAAGGGTACATCTCGGAACTCCTTTGACACCTGTCGTTGTAATCCTTCAACGCCGTCAGAGAGGTGACGGGTCCCGACGGCCATACAAGCAATGGACCACTATGTCCCTAAACTGGAACAATGGAGCCCAAATGCTCTTTTGTCGGATCTAAACGATCCCGTTAAGTTGATCTTAGTCTCAAGTTAGACTAACGTATCCTTAACAAACGTTTGAGTTGATCTTAGCCTCAAATATGGCTAACGTAACCTCAAACCAAACCCCCAAACCCAAATCTAAGATAATACGGATTTGGACTAGTCCACGCCCTACGGGCGACGACATAACTCGGTCTCCGTAAACAATCCACGGGCAACAAAACATAAAATAGACACACACGATACGAAGTGACCATCTGGAGAAGGAGAAAGTTGTTACCGCGATGCGGTAGCATAATTAACTGCAGGGGCTTGCGCCTGCAGGGAAGAGCGTCCCCACAATCAAAAACCCTTCAAGCGAGGGGGAATCTGACGAAGTCTGCTACATCGGCTGCATCCGTTCAAACCTTCGATGTAAGGTGCCATAAATCAACTTGGCATCTTCGGAGAGGTGAACGGATAGCACCAATTAGCATCTGCCCCGAATCTCAGTGCCAAGACACCGCAGTCTTGCGCGCCGTCTTTCGGAGGGGAACAGGTGTTAACGAGGTTACGCCTCTGGGAAAACGAGGTTTACATTAATTAGGTTCGTGCGAAAGTACGGGGGACCTCCCTCAAAGTACTAACACTGGCCTGGCTGAAAGATTGGCGAACTTGTAGCGTGTAATTAATCCCGGCTAGTCTTTCCTTTTAGGGTTTGAAGGAAGATTTGATAAAAACAGTGGGAGCCATCCTGATTAGATAAAATAATAACCAATCTGATCTTGCAAGAGCATACGCTGAGTGTTTTCTTCTCTCTCTCTCCAGGTAGCGACCATATCACGCCTTAATCAAGATAAAAATACGGATATATTGACCGAACCCGCTTGTTATACTGAGCTAGGGAACGTTGGTCCCGCTCCAACTTATAATTGTTATAAGACAGAGCAGGAAATTGGGGAATACCAGATTTTCCGTGCCGCCCAAACGAAGAAAGTGCATGCTGATGCATCATCTTCGGGTGTGTTCATTACAGAGAACTGTTTCTCAGTAACCTTTACGTCCTGGGTATGAGATACCGGATCAGGATCCCGCATATGTAATCTGTTACATGGGCTACATATAGGTAGAGAACTGAGGACGGGTGATAAGTTTCATGAGACAGAAAACGGTGCAAGTGTTGCAGCCAAGTCTGTTGGTCACTGTCACCCTGTATTA
Organism: Agapanthus africanus; assembly: GCA_030015575.1. Taxonomy (NCBI): domain Eukaryota; kingdom Viridiplantae; phylum Streptophyta; class Magnoliopsida; order Asparagales; family Amaryllidaceae; genus Agapanthus; species Agapanthus africanus. Next base: position 113,492,896 of record CM057340.1, on the reverse strand, counting down.
CAAAAATACATTGATTCTGAACAAATGTTATTAGATACCGAACCTGATGTACAAAATCATATCAGTCTCTTTATTAGTAAAGAAGGATATAATTTTGTATAGTTGGATAATGTTTTGAACATTTCCTATTTCAAAAGTTGATCGGTTCAGGCACGTTATCTAAAAGTATTGACGTTCTAAATCAAACTACAGTTCTTAGTATACAGAACACACACAAGAGGAAGAGTTCAGAAATGAACAGATCCTTCTTGAGGTATTGTAGACTAGATCATATCAATGTGACCCGACTAGCTTAAGTTACATTTTAGATGCATATTTAAATCAGTTTGAATTTACATCTTGTGAAACTTGCCAGTCATGTCACAAAGATAAGATGACCACAGCTCTGTTTATTGGAAACAGAGAAAGAGTTAGTAAACTCTTGGGACTGATACATGTTGATGTATAAAGGTCCCCTGTCTACACATGCCAAGACCGGTTCTTTGTACTTCATTACATTCTCTGATGATCTCTCAAGATTCAGACATATGTTCCTGTTGAAACATAAGTCCGAAGCTTTTGAGATATTCATAAGAATATAAGTTAGAAATAGAGAACCAAAACGGGTATAAGTATTATGTCCTTTGATATGATCAGGGAGGAGAATACTTGAGCACGGAATTCCTGAATTATTCTAAAGGAGAATGAGATTCTCTCTCAGCATTACTCCTCCGTATACACCACAGTACGTCGGTGTATCGGGGTGGAGCAATCACACCCTATATGATAAGGTGTGCTCTATGATGAGTACTACTGAGTTACCTATTTCCTTTTGGGGAGTTATGCACTTATGAAGTTGCATACCTATTGAAAAGGGTTCAAATCAAATCAGTTGCCTACCACTTCATATGTGATATGGAAAGGGAAGAGCCCATTTCTTAAATTAGTTAAGATTTGGGGTTGTCCGGCCTATGTCTAAAAGCAAAATCCGGACAAGCTCGAGGCAAGGTCTGTTATGTAGAACTGGAAAGGTTCCAGCTATACAAACTACATCAGATGATTTGGTAGAACCAAAGGATTCAGTAGATTCCAACGTACCTCAGCCTCTCCGCCGATCTAGTAGAATTCCTCACCCACCTGAGAGATACTCGGTTTCTCTATGACAGTAGGAGCGAGGATTGCATCATGAGATGATGACCTAACTAGTTTCGAGCAGGCCATCAGGAGTAGGACTCTGTAAGAATGGCTGGATGCTTAGCGATCTGAGATGGAATCCTTATACACCAACAAAGTATGGACTTTGGTTGCTTTAACTGAAGGGTTAAATCCCCATCAGCAGTAAGTATATCTTGAGAAGATTACTTGGTGTACATGGAAAAGTTGAGACTTTCAAAGCTAGACTTGTTAAAAGTTTTCGTCATTGACCAGGCGTGGATAATGATGAAACCTTTTCCAGTGGCTATGCTTAAGTCTATCCGGATCCTACTTGCCACGGCTACATACCATGACTACGATATCTGGTTGTTGGGTGTCATGACTGCTTTTCTAAAATGATGATTCAGAAGAGAGAGTCTGTAAGTACACAGTCAGAGGGCTTCGTAGACAGTGGGAGTAGCAGAAACGTGTACAAGATGTTTTATGTGATAAAGCAGGCATCGCGGAGTTGGAACGTCTCTTTTGATGTGTTAGTCAAAGAGTTTGACATCATCAAAATGGTAGATGAACCTTGTATATACAAAAATGGTAGTAGGGAGTATGGTGGTGATCCTCATAGAGTCCGTGGATGACATACTCTTGATAGGAAAGGAGTTTCCTATGCTACGCTCGGTCAATCTCCGCTTATCACAAGGATTCTCCATACAGGATCAAAGCGATACCTCCTAAATCCTGGGTTTTGGATCTATGAGATAGATCTAAATGGATGTTAGGATTCTCACTAAGTGTAGTAAGATAGTATCAATCGATCCAGGGGAGAATCACTGGAAAAGTTCCAGAGTGATAAGGACGACTGAATGTCAGTCACAGGCATTGTCTTTATCCTTAGTAAAGGGACGGTATGTTGGAAGAGTTCCAAGATAGAGACCGTGGCATACTAGACGATAAAGGCTGGATACATCGCTACTTAAGATGCTACCAAAGAGGCTGTCTGGGTGTATATTAGTTCATGAGATGAACCAAGTTCCTCCCGTTGTGTGACAATGGAGTTGTGGCTTATGCCAAGGAACGTCTGTCCCATCAATGATCCAGACATATTCTAAGGCAGTATCACCTGATCATGGAGATGGTTGATCTCCAAGGAGATCGAGGTTAGGAGAGTAGACTCAGAGGACAACACGGCGGATCCACTCACAAAGGCCTTTTCTCAGAGAGAGACTTTTATGGGATGGTTGAGTATTAGATACTGCAACCACTGCTACAGATGGCCCTAGTGCAAGTGGGAGATTGTTAGTTATATGTATGCCCTAGAGGCCATTACTATACATAGGATGTATATTGTAGTGGATGCTTGGACATATATAGGGAGGACTTTCTTGCTCGACATGATAGTATGCTATCTGGTTGCTCTTTACCTTAACGTGTTCACTGATTGTCTCTCTGTTACATGTTGGTAAAGCCCTTAGGATGTGCACTTGACTACCTGGACTATGATGCGGATCGTACTAGTGGGGACATAGTAGTCCATAAGTACATCCTTCAAGGTCCTTAGTCGTGGGTGTATCTAGACGGGGCATCGATATACCAGAGTAGACTAGCGTATACCTTCTCGACCCATACAGATGGGCGATGGATGATCCCATATCCATTGGTGTTTGACATCAGAGATGATATACGGGTGCTCAGTGGAGACTGGGTACATTGGACGGACTCGCTGAGAACTCCCAGATGGTATTATACCTTATGTCAGATGGCAGTTCTCTGGTGACACCGGTACAGGTTAGTCTGTAGACCCGAGATCGTCATAGAGTCTTGTGTGATTCCCACTGTGCTTTGATTTCCACCTTACCACGTCCAAGAGGGCGTGCAAAACGGTGGTTTTTGGGTACAGTCCCGAATCACATGGAGGCAATGAGCGATAGGAGGGGATTCGTCTCTCCCGGTATAGGGAGTTGATGATGTGCTGTGTTCGATTGGCTATAACCGGAAATCCCTGGCCAGGGTTGCTGAGATTTACTGGTAAGTGTTACCAGTAGTTTCTCGAACTGTTATAGACCTCATATCGACACGACTTATCGAGCTACTGGGGTCTGACATTTACCACCCCTAGGCGAGATATGCGACATATCAGACGACGAGACCGGACTGTACGGTAAGTGTTACTGGTTGGATTCACAGGAGTGTGAGCGGGCTTGCTCGTTGATCTTCTGATCGCTTAATACCCGGATGGCCGTTACGTTTAGCGGACCGCTTGCGGCTTGTGGGTGATTGATATGATCACCACCTACTGCCGGCGTATTGACGAGTCTTCAGAGTCCTACACAGGGGTTTCCTGACTCAAGCGAAACGAAATAGGAGCGCATATGAGATATGTGCGGGACCGAGAATAATACCAGTATGTGATACTGTATTCTATTCTCGCGATTTGTATCATCGGACGGTTATATATGTAATATAGCCGGGTTACCGAATCAAGTGTTGATTCGATACAATGATACACTAGATATTAGTCCGTTATATGCGATATGACCGGATCATTAAATAAAGTATTGATTTAATGATTTAATGTATAATTATATATTTGATATATCACTTTACATTAACTAGTATTGATTCACTTAAGATTGATTTTCTCACTTGATGTGCATAAGTTGTATATGTGATATATTTTTGTGCACAAGATTATATCATGTTTGATGATACATGCAAACTTGGGTGTGTGTATGGATTATACCATGTTTAGGTTAAAGGTTTAGTTTTTATTTTAATTTATGTAAAATAAAATGGTGGCTTACTTTGTCTTTGCTTGAAGCTTCATGAAGCTTTCAAGCATCTTTGACAAAGTCCACCATTTTGTTTTACATAAGATTTTCCTTAACCTAACCTAACCTTTAACTTAAACTTTAGTTTAGTCTCTACATAGGTTAATCTCACCCATGGTTGCAATATGATAAGTATCACTTGATTTATTATTTTCTATAATTCTTTTTCTTTTGCTTCTTCTTCATCTTCTTCATGAGGTGAAGAAAACTTACTAGAAAAATTCAAGTGATAAAATCAAGTGAGAAATCCAAATCTAAAGTGAACCTACTTCCTATTTCTTCATCCTCTACCACTTTCCATGTTGTATAGGGTGTTATCTTCACAAGTTTCATAACCTAGTGAAGGTGGAGCTTGAGTTTGAGTCGCCTCGATGTAGATCATCTTCGGCACCGAAGTCAACGATCTAGCCCGATCATTTCTTCGACGAAACCATCGCTAGAGTCTGGGATCCTGTTGATCGCAGCGGAGGGACGTCAACACGGAGCTAAAGAAGTGGAGGACCGGTTCTACAAAGGTCGTAATCCCTTTCACTTTGTAGCAAAGTAGTTTGCTTGCTTGCTTTTCGCTTAATCTCTAGTTAACCATCTTGCATTAGGGTTTCTCGGCACATGAAAAATTTGATTTTGGCATGGTTGATGCCTTGTGGAACCTCATGAGTGTGCCTAGGAATCCTACAGAACCATCTCGAGGCTGAAGCACCTGGGGTGAAGCAATTCAGAGTTTTGCATCCCAAACAGTTCTCAGGAAAGGGAAGCCCACTGGAAGTCGAAGAATGGGCTCAGAGTATAGAAGATGATCTGGCAGCGGCACAAGTGCCAGATATACCTTGGGTCCATGTTACAAAACTGCAGCTGACGTACAATGCACGGAGCTGGTGGAAGGCGGAAGAAAGCCGTCTTGAACAACCCATTGAATGGAAAACTTTCCATGATATGTTCGACGCGAAGTACTTCCCTGAGACTGCCAGGTTCGACATGGAACAACAGTTCATCCATCTGCAACAAGATTCGATGTGGACCAAGTCAGTAGATGAATATGACGCCGAATTCACCATCCTCAGTCGGTTTGCGGCCCATCTCATACCGACTGCTGAGATCAAAGCAAGAAGATTTCAGCAAGGTTGGACCCAGAAATCCAAGCTGCTTAGCTACAGGGGATTTCCTAACCTATGATTTGGCTTTGAAAGCTGCCCGAAGATAAGAGGCAGTGGTGAAGAAGAAGGGCAGAGCTCAATCTGCCGGAGTGAAGCGCTCTACCAATCAGATGGAAGGAAGAGCCTTTTCAAGGATAACGATTGAACCCCGAAGACCGGAAGAAATTAGTAACCAACCAAGTCCAGACTTTTGCTACTACTGCCATAGAAAGGGACACTTGTGGAAGGACTGCAGGCGCGCAAAAGGCTTGTGCCTAATTTGTGGCGCGTCCAATCAAAGAATTGAGACCTGTCTATATAGATACAACTCAGCTCATACACCCACCAACTACCCGCAGCGGCTAGCTATCCAAGCTCCAGCAACTCGTCCTGCACTCCCAGCATAACCTTTACGTGGATTTCCTGCACAGCCAAATCGCCAATTCCATCAGGCAATGAGGAACATGCCTCGAGGGCAAAGAGATATGCCCCAAGGACAGAGGAATGTGCCTCCAGCTAGAAGAAATGTGCCATGGCGACAGGCTTACACCTTAGCAGCCGTAGAACCTGAGACTGTGAACCAAGGTAACCCTGGTAACTCCCTCACATTCCTTTCAACTTTGACCAAAACTTTTACAATCTTTCTTTCTTCTAAATATTTTCATACACTACCAATAGTTCTGTCACCAAACTTTCTTTGAATCTGTTACACTTTCCTCTTACAAATTTCGAGGACGAAATTTTTATAAGGAGGGTAGAATGTAACAACCTTAAACTTTCTGTACAACTTTCTGTACAAATTTTTCAAAAAATATAGAAAGGGGTATTTTTCCTGAGCACAAGATATAAGTTTGATTTGCTTTTTAATAGCAAGAAGGAGCTTGTAGCTCATTGGTAATACCTTGCATTGCTGAACCAAGCCACCAGAGTTCAAATCCCACACCCCACATTATTTTTAATATTGTTTTATTTTGAATTTTTAGAATACCAAGGGTTTACACGTGCATAATTCACAAAAACCCCACTACACATGAAAACCTAACTGGACCAGAGGGATAATGAAACGACAAGGCACGCTCCGACCACCGGACTCGGCTGGGATCGGCCGAATCGGCCGGACCGCCGAGTCCCCAACATGAAAAAGTTTGCTTTTCACATTCCCTGCACATATGTATACTTTAAATTCTTGGATCAGTACCAGACCCTCTTTAAAACCCTAATTACCCCATTTTAATACAATTTATCATATTTTTTCATTTCAACCTTTCACCTACCCTAACCCTAGCCTTACCCTATAAATACAACCCTAAACACCCCCCTCACTCCAAAATTCTGAGCAAAACTCTCAAGAAATTTCCTAGAACCTTAGTGTACTTTTGAAGTAGCTAAAGGCGAAGCTCCGGCGATTTTTCCGGCGACAACCCTAGGAGTTCCTGGCAAAGAAACGACGGACCGGCGAAGTCTAACATTCCCTCTTTCTTTCCTCTAAGTTTGAAACCCATAAGTCCCACTTCCCCCATTTTATACTCTTTTCTAAAATACGTATTTCTAAAACCCGACGGAATCGGAGCAAATCCGATTTCCTATTCGGTTCTTCCTAAAACTCTCACTTTTCTTTAATACAATCATGTTAAACCATTACATGTTGACTATTAAACATTAACAAACATGTTGAACAAGTTTCATGACAATATATTTCATTTTGTAACTTTTACCGCTCTTTTTCATTAAAATACCATGTAGTTTCATTTCGACATTTAAACGATCACAATCTTGATATACTTTTAATTAGATCACGAGGTAATGACCTACCTCCTCACAATACTCATATGCAATATAGCACAAAACTTTCGGGAACATAGAATACGGGAAAACGAAACCTTTCAAATAAATACCAATTATTATCAAAAACCGTTTTCTAAAATATTAAGTATTTTACAAATCTTTGCAAAGCGCCGCTACAACCCATTTGGGGAACCCATTCGGGATGGTGCAGATTATCTCACATTCTCGGGCTTAGTAGTGCGAGATGCAGACCTCCGCAAGGAGCATTCGGTCTCGAGAGATTTAAAATACGAACATCTAAAGAAAATGAGATTTCTAGAAATATAATATATATATTAAAAATTATATATATATATATATATATATATATATATATATATATATATATATATATATATAACATCAAAATATCTATTTTATGATATTATAAATATTCTAACTCTTTCTAAAATCACAAGAAGCCCTTTACATTAAAATATCATGAATTCCACACAAGTTTAATATTACAAATAAATACCCTATATTATGAAATTAGGTTATTTCTCACTAGAAATATCACAAATATAAAATCTACAACTATGAAAACTCTAAAGACGATAAATAAATACTTGGGGTGTATTTTGAAAAGTATACAAACTATTTTACATAAAACCCCCTCAAGTTCTATAAATTACCCTAAGGACCCTAGTAAATATAGGTTTAAGCGGGACCAATCTCTTGAGCCTCAGGGAGCCGGAGAAGTGGGTGCTTGCCTATTTAAGGTAGACAACTTAACAACGGTGTTATCAACACGGTAATCGTCTTTGAAAAATACACAAATCCTGCCGCCCATGTGCAGCGGTTACCGATAATTTCAAAACAATCAGGACTTCAATTTCTTTTCTAATTGTCAGACTCAGACTGAGTCTCATTAATAATCTGACTTGAATATGGTTCAAGTATGAAATTACAATATTACAATTCAACATGAATCCATGAATCCATATATTCAATCTATTCAATCTATATTGACCGAACCGAACCATGGATATACTTCCATTTACATGATTCTCCAGTAAATCCATTTACTGATATCATGGTTTCGACAAGTCATCCAATTATACAATCTATATTATAAGACAATACAAGTACAATACAACACAAACAATATGAAAAAGACATCACAGGGTTTAAGGGGTAGATTGGTACGGAAGGTGTTAGAAGTGGCACGAGACTGCAAGATTAAGACACCTAACCTGAATCCAATTGCCGTTATTCCAGTTTGTATAACGGAGCCTTGTACATTCCGTTTGCCCCAGTCTCTAGCATATAGAGACTCCTCTCGTATACAGTGACATCCTTCTGTACCAAGTTACAAACAACATCGTTAACACTTAATACAACAATATAACAATATAATACAACTGTAAAATCTACACACTCTCTCTTACTCTCTGTCTTTTCTATTTCTCCCTTATCTTTGGGACTTACCGAGCAATTGTTCGCTGATAACATTCCTTTTCTTTCTTCTTTGGAATGTTGTCAGGTGATCTGGACACTCAGGAGATTGAGCCTACCAGTGAGGACTTGGACCAGCTTGCATACGATCCAGAGCTCTAGCTACATTGTACACTTTTATTTCAGTACCTTTCTTTTCTGTTATGCCACTGTTTAGGCATTGCTTTCATCAGATGTATTTACTTTTCATGCATTGTACAAAAGAATGTGAATAAATAAAGTTGCTGTTTTATTATCTTGTCTCTTGTGCATTTATATTTATATTGCTTAGATACGCTTAGCGTATTTACTTCACAGTAAATACGTAGCGGCCTCGTCGCGTCCTCTGTCCGTATACCGGGAAGCGGGGCGTCACAGCGGTAGCTGATTAGTGCTTATCTGCATAGCATATGATGCGATTGGATTATGGTAGTCGTGCGGCCATATTGACCTTGTTAAGGGTCGTGCCGGTGGGTTTAATTCAATCATGAAATGTACGGGTTGAACTTGACTTGCGATTTATGGTTTGTTGACTTTGTCAAGGTCATAGATCGCTTGGGGAAAAATATTATCGAGAATTTCAAGTGTTGAAATTTGCAATGAGATTGCATACCTTCTATGAGATAGTTGGATCCCGATACCCACTGCGAGTAAGAGTTACTCCTGGGAGAGTTTTACACATTAAAATTAGCTGATCAATTAGGTGTCTAGAAAGGTGTTAACGGGGTTACGCCCCTGGGAAAACGAGGTTTATTTTAATTAGGTCCGTGCGAAAGCACGGGGAACCTCCCTCAAAATATCGACACTGGCCTGGCCGAAAGATTGGCGAACTTATAGGGTGTAATTAATTCCGGCTAGTCTTACCTTTTAGGGTTTGAAGGAAGATTTGATAAAAATAGTGGGAGCCATCCTAGGAACACCATGCGCAAATATTCCGGCTAGTCTTACCTTTTAGCCGAATCATGTGCCCAATTTTCTTGGGTGTTCTTCTACTGTCTTTTTAAGCTTTCTGAACCTCCCTGAAAAATTTTAGGACTTCATTTAAAAATCGACAGAAACTTAAGTTTTCGGGCTTTTCCGGTTTCGTTTTTTCCGTTCGAAATTCATACAAATTTGCAAGTAAGTTATTTATTGTTTAGCGAGGCTCTGATACCACTGTAAGTCGATGTACAACACCCCAATACTTGTGGGGAGACGGAATTTTCAAAAACGAACTTGTTTAGTGAACTAACATCGACTAACCGCTTGAATCGAAGCTAAACGATAACTAACTTAAAACATAGAGTTTCTATGCTACTATGTTTAGGGATTATATCTAACGAATCGTGTCCTTCGTCTTTGTGAACTCCTCCTCCTCCTCGGCCTTCTCGAAGTAGTAGACGATCCACCCGAGAGCTTTACTCCAAGCTTAGCCTCTAAACTTGAGGCAACTAAACTTCTTTAAGTGCTAATCAAAGAAGCTAGGTGAAATATAGAGAGGGTTATGGATTAAGTAGTCTTACTAATCCTTGTACTCAACTCATGAGAGGGGAGGATTAGTGTTTGAAGAGGGAGAGCTTGAGGAGAGAGAAGATGATAAAGATAATGATATGAGAATAGTGGGATAACATGATATATATCAAGCATTTCTTTTTTCAAGAAAAGAATAAGAAATGAATTTAGCAACCATGCTTGATAATATCTAGTGATGATTCACTCCATGAGTCATTAAGCATTTATCATGCATTAATGACATGGATGAATCATCCATATGACTCACTAATCACATTCATTGCATATGCCACCTAAACCTTCTTAGTCACCATCTTCTAGAAGCTTCTCGCGCAATTACGAGAACGCCCCTCCTTTCCGCAAAAATACGGAAAAACTTTAGACTGTATAAATCCAATAACCGAATACCAGTAACTGGCTTAAACCAAAGCCGACTGGTAAAAACTGTCCGAAAGTCGTACGCGCGTAAACGCACGTATGCGTCCGAACCCTTGTCGTAAAACCATACGACCTCTATATCGTTTCGCCTGGAGTAGGGAAACTCTCTGTGTGGGACTCTAGAGACTCGACTACTACGCTGGCAGTGGGTTTAACCACAGACCGCAAGCGGCACTAGCTGTACGTAATGGTCCCCAGGTAGATGTCGATAAGAAGGCCGATGAGGGAACCCATCCGAACTCCTACTGAGTCTGATGTGACAATCTCCATACAGTCCGGTCCGTTCGTCCAAGACTATCGCATATCGGGCCTAGGGGGCGGCAAGCGTCAGTCCCCTAATAGCGGTATAAGTCGTGTCGGAGGGAAGCCCATTACACCCTGAGAAACTACTGGAACCTACCAGCAAATCTCGCTTGCCCTGGCCAGGGACTTTGCGTAATGGCTCTCTGACACAGCGTGATATCAACTCCCAATACCGGGAGAGACGAATCCTGTCTAACCGCCACTGCCTCCAAGTGCTCGGGACTGCACCCAACTGCTACCTGTTTGCACGACTCCTTTGAGCCGTGGTAGGGTAGCAATCTAAGAACAGTGGGACATACTCGAGGCGAAGTAGCAGTGTCAAGTCTGCGAACTATGCTGTACTCATGTCACCTGGGAACTGTTCACTGACGACTGGTATAAAACCAACCAACAGTTCCCTGTGAGTCCTGTCCGGTGTACCCGTAACCTAACGAGCACCTGCATACTATCTCCAGTACGACGTACTGACGGCTGTGGGACAGACCATCTCCCCAACTGGGATGAGAAGCGTACACACTAGTCTACTCCGGAGTATCGATGCTCTGTCTCGATAATCCAACGACTAGGGACCTGAATAAGGATGTGCTTATAGACTACCCAGCCCCCACTAATGTGACTGCCATCACAACGCTGGTAGTCAAGCAAGATCCTAAGAGCTCTATCAATACGTATACTCACATATTAAGATAGAAAAACCAAGTAGCATACTACCATGTTTAGCAAGACTGTTATATACATGTGAATATCCCAAGCTTCCATTAAGTAATATACAAACTAGTATGATACAGTAATGGCCTTCTAGGGCATAAACACTAACAATCTCCTACTTGCACTAGGGCCATGTACTGGCATATCGAAGACCAATGATCTCGAGTAGCCTCTCGAACTGAATCTGAGGTAGGGCCTTCGTGAATGGATCAGCAATGTTCTCTTCAGAAGCAACTCTCCGAACCTCGATCTCCTGACGATCAATGATCTCCCTGATCAGGTGATACTGCCTCAAGATGTGTCTGGACTTCTGATGGGACCTTGGTTCCTTCGCTAAAGCTATAGCTCCGTTGTTGTCGCAATACAGAGGTATTGGATCAACTATGGTAGGAACCACCTGAAGTTCTGTTAGGAACTTCTTCATCCAGACTGCTTCTTTTGCGGCATCGCAAGCAGCTATATACTCCGCTTCCATCGTCGAGTCAGCAACAGTGTCCTGCTTGGAGCTCTTCCAGCACACCGCCCCTCCATTGAGGGTAAAGACATAACCCGACATGGATTTGGAATCGTCCTTATCACTCTGGAAGCCGGAATCAGCAAAGGCCTCCAACCTGAGGTCTTTTCCGCCGTAAACCAAGAACATCTCCTTAGTCCTTCTCAGGTACTTGAGAATGTTCTTTACTGCTATCCAGTGCTTCTCCCCTGGGTCTGACTGATACCGGCTTACCACGCTTAGTGCGTAAGCTACATCTGGTCTGGTGCACAACATCGCATACATTATAGAGCCTACCGCAGAAGCGTAGGGTATAATAGACATGCGTTCCCTTTCCAAATTAGTCTTGGGAGACATCTCTTTGGAGAGGGTGATTTCGTGACAAGCCGGTAGATTACCGCGCTTAGAATCTTCCATACTGAATCTTTTCAGTACAGTGTCGATATACCTGGACTGCGAAAGTCCCAACATTCTTTTGGATCTATCACGATAGATCCGGATCCCCAGAATGTAAGAGGCATCACCCAGGTCTTTTATGGAGAACCTGTGTGACAAGAATCCTTTGACAGATTGTAGCATAGGAATGTCATTTCCTATCAATAAAATGTCATCCACGTACAAGACGAGGAATACGACACTTCTAGCTACAACTTTACTATATATGCACGGTTCATCTGGATTTTTGATAAAGTCATATTCTTTGACTGTCTAATCAAAACAGATGTTCCAACTCCGCGATGCCTGCTTTAGTCCATAAATGGACTTAAGCAGCTTGCATACTTTCCCGCTGCTCCCACTCTGATTGAAACCCTCTGGCTGATCCATATAGACACACTCTTCTAAATTTCCATTCAGAAAAGCCGTCTTTACGTCCATCTGCCAGATTTCATAATCATAGAAGGCAGCAATAGCAAGAAGGACCTGAATGGATTTGAGCATTGATCAGTCGAAAATATTGCATATTTTAACCGGCAATTTCCATATCATCTGCATACAATTAGAAGTGTTCAACATTCATATTCTACATATTAGCAAATCAGTCGCAAAATATCAGATTACATGTATTCGACCTTAAAACCGGCATTTCTAGGGAAATTGACTGCATTTCATTACATGGCATATTTTCTATATATCGCAACCCTTGTTTCGAAGTCTGTGCAGGAAAAGAGAAGCTTGCTCGATCATTACAGTGCTCGACCATTACAATCGCTCGTAAACTCACTGAACTCAAATCTGGTATCAACACAGAAGGGAAACTGAAATTCTAAACATCAAAGAAAGGCCCAAACAGCAGCACCAAGCAACACAAGAAAGCCCAAGGCCCAAGCCCATCAATGCGCGGCGGAAGAGCGGCCTAAGGTACCTCGTGCGGCGGTTGCGCGGTGGGCCCAGTGACTCAGCTCCTCAAATTTCACCAAAACTCCTGTTTCAGTGGATACAGCTCAGAAATGCACACAAAATTCCAGAAAACTCCAGATACTTCCACCAGATCAGCAAACACCTAAACTAGCCTAATACTTCTAGAACTTTCCCTAAACCCTAGCTTAAACCCTAAGCTAACTCCTAACAAACTCCTTCTAGAAAATCTTCAACAAACTTTGGGAGGGAAAGTTCTAATTCAAACCTAAACCTAGGGTTTGGGAGCTCTATAAATAAGACCCTAGGCTCATTATTCAACCAATTATTCAACCTTGGGAATTATTCATCCAATTAGTGAATCTATCCCCAATCTATCTCCTCTCTTCATCTTCTTCCTCCTCAAGTTTAGTGAGAGAGCTTGTAGGAAACCCTAACCCTAAATCCAACCACAATTCAAGATCTTGAGTGCAAGCCAAGCAAGATGCCTTCAACCCTTTTATGAGCCGAGCCGATCTTCAATCGGGCAAGAGATCAAAGTAGATCCACGATCCACGGAGACGAGCGAAGCCAAGTCGACGATCGAATTCTTCCTCTTGTAGTTCTTGAGCGAATGTAATGAAATTGTTGATATAAATAAAAGGTGAAATTCTTTAATCTTGCTTTCTTTTAATTCTTGCATCATGATTAGATCTCAATTTGTAATTGTTGTTCTTGTTGTGATGTTTGAGTAAAACTCCGCTCGTAAAGGAGTCGGGACGATCGTAGAATGATGATGTAACAAATCTTTATACGATTTTTAAGTCCTACGAGTTTTGTAAACCCTAGCAAGTTCAAGAATCGATGACCTAGTTTCGTAGCGATACTTTCTTGATTGTGATCGCTTGAAATTAGGGATCTACGATCGTTTCTTGAATTTACTAGAGGCTAGAATATGAATGATATCAATGAAAGAACAAGAGATAAGATGAAACCCTAGTTTCACAAGAAGTCTCTAATTCTCATCGATCATCATCGATCTAGTATCAATTCATCGAAGGATAAGAATACGTAATTGTAAGATTACATCACATCTATAGATCCGATCGATTCCTACGAGCCTCATTTCAATTCTTGAGATTTGGTTTGGAAAAATCATCAAACTATCAATTCTTGATTCTATCTTTTTAATGCTTTCTTAGATCTAGATATTTTCTTTTTCTTGAAATACAATTTTAAATCATGAATTGTTTTCTTTTGTTTTCATTAAAGTTTCGACTCATCTAATTCAAAAGACGAACGATTACACTTTCCCTGAGGACGATCCGCACTCACTTACAATCTACAATCCGACACCGTAGTTGATTGCGGTCAAATATTTTTGGTTGTGATTTCTTTACAATTTCATACTACACATCAAGAATTCTATTCAATCAAATGGCGCCGTTGCCGGGGATAGTGCGCTAATAGTTCGTATTTTGAAATTTGAGTTGAACAATTTATTCCATTATAATTTTTAGATCAAAATTCGTGCAAACACTAATACGTGTGTTGTGATTTGATTGCGAGAAAATCTGGAATCATTGGAGCTGGGATAAAATTTTTCTGAGTATTCCAGAGAGCTGTGTAGGTGAACAGGAGCTTGTGCACAAATTTCTGTGCACTGATCCCAACATAGGACCGCTCTTCCGCGGCAAGAACCCATAATCCGCGGCGGATCCGCGCCTGTAGTGACTGTTCACTGCACCAATTTTGCTCTGTAAGTCCCTCACTTTCTTATCTCTTACCTCATCTGCTCCAATAACAATTTTTGCTGCAGGTTTCTTTGCAAATAAATCGCAGCGCGCAAAAGCAAAATTAAAATTTTGTGTGATTTTGATTTCTTGGTTGTTTGCATTCTAATACGGAAATTTAAGGGGCACGGCCAAATCCAAATTAGGTGGGGATTTCATTACCCTTCCTAGGCCCCGAAAATCGTCAAACTTGCATCCGCATTACCTCCATTAACTAAAAGAAATCTAGAGAAGACTCTAAGGACTGTCGCGCTCAATAGGACAAGAGAAGGTCGTGGGTAATTCATTGCTTATCCGCGTTTTCTTGTGGTGCCTAAGGCGAGTGTGTCTAAGGCTAGTGGTTATTAATTAGGTCCACTGTAGTGGTGGTTCCTTCCCACTTACCTGGCACTTATCCGGCCACAGGGGGACAAAGAGGCAGTGGAGGATTCTATCCTGCGGCTTGTCTTTTGGCAGTTAGGAGCGGTCTAGAGATCAGACCTAGGTGACCATTAGATTCTAGGGTTGTGTGCTGCATTTGTTTTGTCGCATCATTTTTTTTCAAAATCCGTCCCTTTTTCAAAAGCAAATACCGCATTCATTTTACCCCTAATTATAAGTCAACGCTGCCACTTGTACTAACCTTTTTTAGTACAAGATAGGCTGGACACGGGATTCTAGTGCCCGTTTAGTCCGCGTACCCTTTATCGACTCCGAAGTCGATAATTCTCCATTTACCTTTCCTTTACCCACTACCACACCCACACCGATGGACCCGAATCCATCGAACTTCATTGACCCTAATCTGCCACCGTCCGTTGGTGCGCAGAATCCTACTCCATCCCACATTTCTCTCCAGGAAAGATGCTATCCACTTAGAGGTCCTCTTTCGACCTGCTTATCCACACCACCAGCCAATGGGGATAACTTCGAGATTAAGCCCCAGTATATCAATCTTTTACCCAAATACCATGGACTCGAGACCGAGGACGCTTACGTTTTCATTACCAAATTTGAAAACGTATGCGCAATGATGGGTACGTCATAACTTTCAGTGGATGCGATGCGTCTACGACTTCTTCCATTTACTTTGTGCGATATAGCCGAGAAGTGGCTATACAACACTACCGCACACTCTATTACGAATTGGGAAGAATTCGTCGCTGCATTCCTTAAGAAATTTTACCCAATCCAAAAGACGGCTCGAATCCGTAGCGAACTGAACCAATTTGCCCAGCTCCCTGCCGAACCATTTTCAAAATACTTTGAACGTTTCAAGGATCTATTGGTTCAATGTCCTCACCACGGCATCCCGAGATGGGAGCTTTGCCGAATCATATATGAGGGCAGTAACCCTAGCACTAAACAGAGCCTTGAAAACATGTGTCAAGGTACTTTTATGACCAAAGATGATGGGGAAGCCTGGCGATACTTAGAAGAGTTCGCTGAAAAATCACTAATTTGGGAGAGTGGAACACAACCATTGAATAGGGGTGGCGTACACCAAATAGATGTGTCCATAGGTGTTCGAGCTGAAATGGCAGCAATGCAAATGAAGCTCGACGCTATGGAACACAAATTTGCAGCAGCCTCCCTAAACCCAATGTCACTCCCTAAAACTGTATGTAGCTGCTGTTCTGATCCGTCTCACTTGACGGAAGAATGTCCGTTTCAAGGTCGTGAGCATACCAATGCCGCATTTCAAAGACCGAGAAACGATCCTTTTTCTTCCACATATAATCAGGGATGGAGGAATCACCCCAATTTTTCTTGGAACCAATCACAATCACAAAACACGGTTCCAAATCAAAACAATTTTCAAAGGGTCCCTCCACCACAACAGCAGCCACAACTTCAATTAAGTCAGCACCCCTTTCAAGCACATAATTCTCAAAATACGGTCAACACACCTGCACTGTCTAGTCCTATACAGTTGACCGGGACTGATGAATCCTCTTCTTTTGCACAATACATGAATTTGCTCTTGACAAATATCATGCAAGTTTCGGCTGAAATGAAATCTTCCGTCGATGACATGAAGAAAAACTCTGCGTCCCAAAACGAGAGTATTAAATCGATGGAAGAAGAAATTGCAAGATTAAAAGCCGAACTAAGTGCAAGAGAGAAAGGGAAACTTCCAGCTCAACCCTTACCCAATCCTGGGTATTCACATCACGTGAATGCAATCACCACGTTGAGATCTGGAAGAGTGCTTGACAATCATGTTGGGGAAGAAGTTGATGATACTGAAAATTCTATCAACGCCCCGGCTGAGATCTTTCCTCACACACACACTTCTGACCCTACTTCTTCTACCCCACCACCCTCTTCCGAGCCTATTCTCCATTTCCCAAAAGGCTCGCCATTACAGTCCACCTCTTTTACCCCTCCACGGACGATCCCCACTTCTATACTGGGATTGGTTCCACACACACTTTCTTCTCCTATGATGGACCCAGCGCTTATTGCTAAAGCACCTTACCCTAATCGGTTAAGGGCTAACACACCAAGTCCACAAATGGAGAAGATCACTGAGATGTTTAAACAGGTTAACATCAATATCCCTCTTCTAGATGCAATTCAACAAGTCCCTGCATATGCTAAAGTTCTTAAAGATTTTTGCACTAGAAAGAGGAAGAAACAAATGCCCAAGAAGATATTCATGGCTAAGACAGTAGACACAGCTTTCCCCCAGCAATTATCGAGGAAACGTAAGGATCCTGGATATCCTACGATTTCCATCTCTATTGGGGAGAAACACATTAACCGTGCTCTACTAGATCTTGGGGCAAGTGTTAACCTGCTTCCTTTCTCAGTTTATGAGCAGTTAGGAATCGGAGAGTTGAAACCATCTCCTTGCACTCTCCAGATGGCTGACCGATCAATCACCAGACCTAGGAGTGAACTAGAGGATGTGTTAATAAAAATCGGGGAATTTATTTTCCCTGTGGACTTTATTGTAATTGATACAGAACCTGTAGCGAACTCACGGAATCAAATTCCGGTGATTTTAGGTCGCCCCTTTTTGGCCACTTCCAATGCTATCATCAATTGTCGTAACGGTTCCATGACCCTATCCTTTGGAAACAGGACAATTGAGATGAACATTTATAAGTTAGGAAGTGTACCCTCCGAACCTACTGTTCAGGTCTGTTCTGTCGACTTAATGGATGTCGACAGCAGCGAATTAGATAATCCTCCTGATACCGATCTAGACTCTTTTCATACGTTATTGTTTGACCCAACTATGTATCATACACATACGGACTCTTCCACCAAGATATCCGGGTCTACAATTAACACGGATTATGAACTGATCTTAGAGTCTGAAGATCACCCCGCACCTTGTGATGACATTATTCTTCGGGGTATAGATGAAACTTTTGAGGAGATCTTCGCTGATGAACTCGCATTTCTAAAAAGCACGGGTGTTGAGATGAATCATCTTCCAATCACTGAAATTGAACCTCCACCCCTTCTTCTGAAATGTAAGAAGAATGCGAGTAATCCATCATATACACTGCATCGTCTCTCCAAAATGAGACGCACACACATTCTCTTCCACCACTTACCTTTTCCCCACTTTTTCTTCCACCAACCCGAGCACTGCATTGATAAAATTTTTGAATGGTTGGTGTTAACCTTCGGTCTTTGCAAAGCTTGGCATCGACCAATGATTTTTGACCCCCTCATATGATTTTCAAAGATTAACATTGCATAATTCAAGTTTGGGGGGGGGGTATTATTTTTTCTGGCTCCTGAAAAGAAAATTTTTACAAAATTTTGAGCCAAAAATAAGTTTGGGGGAGGATCTTCACTTAAATATTTTGCCCCCACTAATAAATTCCTCCCAAGCTTACAGGTTTTTCGAGATTTAGCAGAAGGCAACAGTGAGGACACTGTTGAAAACAAGTTTGGGGGAGGTTTGTGCTTATTTCTGCATCATTTGCATATCATCTGCATAAGCACAAAACATTTCTTTAAAAATCTATAAAAATTGAAAAATTTTCAAAACCCATAAAAATTTAAAAATTTTCAAATATAAAAATAATTTTAATAGTTACATTTTTTTTGTATATAAATAAGATAATGAAAGTTTAGAAAGTGAAAAGTTACATCCATGATATTAGAAAAATTTTAGAAAACTAAGAAAATTAGAAGTTTTCTTATACGAACTAGTAATAAGTAGTTATGAGCCGTTGTCCCAAGGGTTAGTAAGATGAAGGACGTCACTAATCTGAGGATAATAATAAGTCTGAAAAATAGTTTCTATTCTGGAAGCCAAACATTTTTGAACGTTGATACCCTGCTATTCGCACTTACACACGTCTTGAAGCCTGGGATAGTAGAGAATACCTTGAAATGCTCTTGTCTTAAAGCCAAAAGTATGAAGGAAATAAAAAGAAAAAAAATGAATAAAGAAAATATAAAGTGGTGAGAAAAATGAACACTGGTTTTGTTATCACCAAAGGCAATAAAAAATGTATAGCGAGGGTGCTTCTTCACCTAGTGCCCTAAGGCCAACTGGTCTGGGAGTCACTGCTATGCCTGAGGTGGTGCAAGACGAGGAAAATACACCAAGTAAGCAAGCACAGGAGTAATCGGTCGGTTAGTACCTTATGAAGTATTAACGGTCGCATGAAAGTGTGTGAGCAATCTCATCTAAATATTCATTAATTAAAAAGTACTGAGGCTGATGGGCAAGAGTATGATAGCTTGAATTGAATTCTCCGGGTGTAGGGATGTCCTTTACACACACGCAGGGTGATATGATCGATGTTTGGAAGAAAGATAGGAATGAAGAATAAGACGATGTTTTATTGAGGGAGGACGTGATTTCTAATATCTTTTCATGACCATTAAGATAGGGCTCATGACAACCGAAAAGCTAGCTTAGTTGGAAACCCTAATTCTCAAAGCTTTTCTTTTACGATTCTTTTCTTTAAATGTAATATTCATGATCTTGCTTTTATTATTGGATTTTGTGGGTGCAATCCGCTGAAAACCCTCAGGAGACAACACTCCTCCTACTAGGGACACCTAGAGGTTTAAAGGCTTGTTGCACGTGCTCAGTGCAATCGTGTTGCCTACGAAAGTGTGCTAGTTAGTTTTTCTCTTTCTTTATTTTCTCCTTCTCTCTTTTTAATAAAACATTCGCTCGAGACGATCGAAATTAAGTTTGGGGGTATTTGATCAGTCGAAAATATTGCATATTTTAACCGGCAATTTCCATATCATCTGCATACAATTAGAAGTGTTCAACATTCATATTCTACATATTAGCAAATCAGTCGCAAAATATCAGATTACATGTATTCGACCTTAAAACCGGCATTTCTAGGGAAATTGACTGCATTTCATTACATGGCATATTTTCTATATATCGCAACCCTTGTTTCGAAGTCTGTGCAGGAAAAGAGAAGCTTGCTCGATCATTACAGTGCTCGACCATTACAATCGCTCGTAAACTCACTAAACTCAAATCTGGTATCAACACAGAAGGGAAACTGAAATTCTAAACATCAAAGAAAGGCCCAAACAGCAGTACCAAGCAACACAAGAAAGCCCAAGGCCCAAGCCCATCAATGCGCGGCGGAAGAGCGGCTTAAAGGTACCTCGTGCGGCGGTTGCGCGGTGGGCCCAGTGACTCAGCTCCTCAAATTTCACCAAAACTCCTGTTTCAGTGGATACAGCTCAGAAATGCACACAAAATTCCAGAAAACTCCAGATACTTCCACCAGATCAGCAAACACCTAAACTAGCCTAATACTTCTAGAACTTTCCCTAAACCCTAGCTTAAACCCTAAGCTAACTCCTAACAAACTCCTTCTAGAAACTCTTCAACAAACTTTGGGAGGGAAAGTTCTAATTCAAACCTAAACCTAGGGTTTGGGAGCTCTATAAATAAGACCCTAGGCTCATTATTCAACCAATTATTCAACCTTGGGAATTATTCATCCAATTAGTGAATCTATCCCCAATCTATCTCCTCTCTTCATCTTCTTCCTCCTCAAGTTTAGTGAGAGAGCTTGTAGGAAACCCTAACCCTAAATCCAACCACAATTCAAGATCTTAAGTGCAAGCCAAGCAAGATGCCTTCAACCCTTTTATGAGCCGAGCCGATCTTCAATCGGGCAAGAGATCAAAGTAGATCCACGATCCACGGAGACGAGCGAAGCCAAGTCGACGATCGAATTCTTCCTCTTGTAGTTCTTGAGCGAATGTAATGAAATTGTTGATATAAATAAAAGGTGAAATTCTTTAATCTTGCTTTCTTTTAATTCTTGCATCATGATTAGATCTCAATTTGTAATTGTTGTTCTTGTTGTGATGTTTGAGTAAAACTCCGCTCGTAAAGGAGTCGAGATGATCGTAGAATGATGATGTAACAAATCTTTATACGATTTTTAAGTCCTACGAGTTTTGTAAACCCTAGCAAGTTCAAGAATCGATGACCTAGTTTCGTAGCGATGCTTTCTTGATTGTGATCGCTCGAAATTAGGGATCTACGATCGTTTCTTGAATTTACTAGAGGCTAGAATATGAATGATATCAATGAAAGAACAAGAGATAAGATGAAACCCTAGTTTCACAAGAAGTCTCTAATTCTCATCGATCATCATCGATCTAGTATCAATTCATCGAAGGATAAGAATACGTAATTGTAAGATTACATCACATCTATAGATCCGATCGATTCCTACGAGCCTCATTTCAATTCTTGAGATTTGGTTTGGAAAAATCATCAAACTATCAATTCTTGATTCTATCTTTTTAATGCTTTCTTAGATCTAGATATTTTCTTTTTCTTGAAATACAATTTTAAATCATGAATTGTTTTCTTTTGTTTTCATTAAAGTTTCGACTCATCTAATTCAAAAGACGAACGATTACACTTTCCCTGAGGACGATCCGCACTCACTTACAATCTACAATCCGACACCGTAGTTGATTGCGGTCAAATATTTTTGGTTGTGATTTCTTTACAATTTCATACTACACATCAAGAATTCTATTCAATCAAGCATAGCCACTGGAGAAAAAGTTTCGTCATAGTCCAAACCAGGTCTTTGACGAAAACCCTTTGCAACAAGTCTAGCCTTGTAGGTTTCCACCTGTCCATCTACACCAATCTTTTTCTTGAAGATCCATTTGCATCCTATGGGTTTTACCCCATCTGGAGCAAAGTCCAAAGTCCATACTTTGTTGGTGTACATGGACTCCATTTCGGTCCGCATTGCATCTAGCCATCGTACCGAGTTGCCGCTCTGGATGGCCTGCTGGAAGTCAGTAGGTTCATCATCATCTATGATGCAATCCTCTCTATCCCCATCTATGAGAAAACCGTAGTATCTCTCAGGCGGATGAGACGGCCTGCTACTCCTGCGGAGGGGTGCGGGAATGTCCTGTACTTCTTGAACTTTTGGTTCTACCAAACTTTCAGTAGCAGTTTGTGGTTCTGGAATTTCTTCCAGTTCTATTTCGCTCCCACTTATTTCCTTTTCTAAAAACTGATTTTCCAGAAAATGGGCATTACGAGAAACAAAAACCTTTTGTTCCTCTGCGTAATAGAAATAATATCCCTTGGAGTTCTTTGGATATCCCACAAACATACATTTTACTGATCGTGCCTCGAGCTTGTCCACATGCTGCTTTTTAACAAAAGCTGGACATCCCCAAATCTTCATATGTTGAAGATGGGGTTTCTTCCCAGTCCACATCTGATATGGAGTGGTAGGCACAGTCTTGGTAGGAGCCCTGTTCAAAAGATATGCCACTGATTCTAGCGCATAACCCCAGAAAGATCGCGGTAACTCAGCATTACTCATCATGGATCGTACCATATCCAATAGGGTTCGATTCCGTCTCTCCGATACACCATTATGCTGTGGAGTGTATGGAGGAGTAAGCTGAGAGAGAATTCCTTTCTCTTTTAGGTAACCAAGGAACTCGGCACTCAAGTATTCACCACCTCGATCAGATCTATGTGTCTTGATACTTTTGCCGGTTTGGTTTTCTACTTCATTCTTATACTCTTGGAATTTCTCAAAAGCCTCGGATTTATGTTTCATCAGATAAATGAATCCGTATCTTGAGTAATCATCCGTGAAAGTAATGAAATAGGAAAAACCGCCTCTTGCATGTGTAGATATTGGACCGCATACATCGCTGTGTATGAGTCCTAAGAGCTCGCTCGCTCTTACTCCTTGTCCAGTAAATGGAGTCTTTGTCATCTTTCCTTTGAGACAAGATTGATAAGTGTCATAGGTTTGATATTCAAACGAGTCCAAATATCCTTCTCTATGCAACTTAGTCAACCTTCTCTCATTGATGTGACCCAGTCTACAATGCCATAAGAAAGCTTTATTTAAATCTGGAGACTTTCTTTTTGGTGTGTTCTGGACATTGAAAATTTGGAGTTGGTTTAAAACATATATACCGTTATTTAGTGTACCGGACCCAATCAAACCATGATTAAGGTGGATGTTGACAACATCTCTTACAAACGTGAAATCATAACCTTTATTTGATAACAAGGAAACTGATATGATATTACACGTTAAGCTTGGTACAAAATAACAGTTATGTAAAACCAAAATGTGTCCACTCGTCAATCCTAGGTGATAATCCCCGACGGACGTAGCTCCCACGCTAGCTCCGTCAGCAACCTTTAGGGTCATATCACCTTCCTTCAGCACTCTACGGTTTCTCAGTGCCTGCAATGAATTGCAAATATGAGATCCTGATCCGGTATCCAATACCCAGGAAGTAGAGTTGATCGACAGACAATTCTCAATTACAAACACACCTGAAGTCGAAGCCACAGCTTGCTTCGGTTCCTGGTTCTTGGCGTTCCACGCCTTGCAATCCTTCTTCCAGTGCCCTTTCCTGCAACAATGGAAGCACTCATCCTGGCCAACTACCGGTACCGCAAACTTTTTCTTTCCCTTCCCTCCCACCTTACTAACACCTCCTCGAGGTTTGTTGGCGGCCTTCTTCTTCCTTCCTTTGGCCCTAGCCTTGGACCTGGAAGAAGATGCACCGCTAACAAACATAGCGGGTGTTTCCCTTGCTTTCTGCAAGGTGCCCTCTGCACTCCTTAACATGTTCAGGAGTTCCGGAAGTTCAACTTCTTTTCTTTGAAGGTTGAAGTTCAGGATAAACTGGGCGTAGGTGTGAGGAAGGGACTGGAGAATAAGGTCTGTATAGAGCTCATTATCCAAAGTCGTCCCAAGGTCTGCGAGCTCTTCAATATAGCCGATCATCTTTAGGACATGTTCTCCCACTGATGACCCGACAGCCAACCTCGCTCGAAACAAGTTCTTAGAGGTCTCGTATCTTGCTATACGAGATTGCTCTCCATAAAGTTCCTTTGTATGGAGAAATATGCCATCTAGGGTCATATCCTCGTGCCTCTTCTGATGTTCATTGTTCATTGAGGCAAGCACGATGCACTTGGCTTTCGCACAATCTAAATCCTAGGTTTTGCGGATTTCCTTATCCGCATTGCTGGATTTGGGACCAGGGACAGCAGGTGCCGTAGCGGTGAGGATGTACCCCAATTTGTCATAGGTCAAAGCCATTTTGACATTCCGCAGCCAATCTTTATAGTTTGGCCCTGTCAGTATATTTTTCTCTAAAAGTAACTTAAGTCCAGTCATTTTCAGGGTCGCTGCAATTAGGAGAGAGAGAAGAAAACTCTTTAGCATGATGCTCTTGCAAATTTAGAGTGGTTTTTAGTTTATCTAAACTGGATGGCTCCCACTGTTTTTCGAATCCTTCCTCAAACCATAAAAGAAGAATTAGCCAGGACTATTCTCACTGTACAATACTTGCTTAACCGTTCAGCCAGGCTGGTGTCGGTACTTCGAGGGAGGTTTTCCAACGCTTTCGCGAAGTTCCTTAATTAAATAACCTCTTTTCTCTGGGGGCGTAACCCCGCTGACACTTTTCTGGACACCTACTAGGTTTATAGCATTGATCGTTAAGTAACGAATATCCTGATAAGTAGCATATACTCACAGTAGGATCGGGATCCAAATATCATCGTATGATAATGTTGAAGGAGTGCTACCAACATTCATCAAACTCCAAATGGTATGCATCTCTTTGCAAATTTCAGTTTCTTTAGAAATTCCCGATATAAGTTTTTGCCCCATGCTCTTATGACCTTGGCTTTGGTCAAAATGTCATAAGTCACATGTCAAGTTCTACCCGTCATTATGTTGTCAATTTGAACCCATCCGTATATACCCCTGACTTTGGTCAAATGGTAATACGACTGTCCGAAACCAACTCAGCTATCTTATGCAACAAATGAAAACCCAGTAGCTACCAAACACTATGCCTTGACTTTGGCCAAAATGCATAACTTGAATACTATTGAATACCCAAATGAAATGACGGAGGGCTACGAATGGTTTTGGCGAAACCGTGAACGTAGTGAACTTGATATAACCGAAGGAACCTGATAGCTTTTAAAAGGAGTGGTTAAGTCTCCGCATTTAAAAATATCTGTTTTAAAATTAACCGAGTGGTTTCTTTTAAATTGTTCCAACGATTTAAACTTTGGTTTGTTTTTCTTTGCATTATAGATAATGCGTCCCATCATTAACCTATCATTGCAGAAAACAACGAAAATACAACGTCCTCTTATGCCATCCGCATTCGCCACGGGGTCCCGTCATCACCCGTTAGGTTACTTAACTAACGACAGAGCGGGGGCTGGGCTAGCGCGGGTGTAAAACATAAGTGACGTCTAAATAGCTATTATATATAGATATTGTACATTCGTCAGACGCAATAATAGGCATTCCAGATCACAGATGAACTTTATTGGATTTGCAAGTAATCCGTGTTTGTTTCGAGCCTTCAACAAAAGACGGATTACACAGTTGTGATGAATAGCCATTACCCCACCCAAGACCCCAATGGGTACGGCAAACTACCTGCCCGGCAGTTTGTGCACCCCACCTTGGGTCTGTCCTAGGAGCAAAAACAGTAAAATGAAATAATACAACGGTGGCTACAACCGCAACCTGGATGTGCCCCGCAAAATAATATTACAACAAATTACATTTACATCAAATGAATTAAATAATAACCCATCACATAACCTCGGCTATACATCACAACAGTCCAACACAGTTCATATGCACAAACAGATAAAATCCATTTCAGAAATGTGCAACCCCCTGCCAACTGACATACTAGCAGTTAGGGGAGGTTTACGAACACATTATACAATCACAGATATAATCCAACAAGCAAATACTGTATAATTTCGATCGATTAAACACTTTTAATTTTGCTCCAATACTGCTCTGCAAATCTGAAACCTGAGCAAAAATTAAATATTCCAGAAAATCCCAAATATCACACAGAACCAACAGAGGAAAATTGGGTTCATGACTCGGCAACTCGGCGGCGGAACCGCGGCGGATCGGTGGGATCCGCCGCGTTTCCGCGGCTCTTTAGCCGAATTATGTACCCAATTTCCTTGGGTGTTCTTCTACTGTCTTTTTAAGCTTTCTGAACCTCCCTGAAAAATTTTAGGACTTCATTTAAAAATCGACAGAAACTGAAGTTTTCGGGCTTTTCCGGTTTCGTTTTTTCCGTTCGAAATTCATACAAATTTGCAAGTAAGTTATTTAATGTTTAACGAGGCTCTGATACCACTGTAAGTCGATGTACAACACCCCAATACTTGTGGGGAGGCGGAATTTTCAAAAACGAACTTGTTTAGTGAACTAACATCGACTAACCGCTTGAATCGAAGCTAAACGATAACTAACTTAAAACATAGAGTTTCTATGCTACTATGTTTAGGGATTATACCTAACGAATCAT
The DNA here is from genome assembly GCA_030015575.1 of Agapanthus africanus. NCBI lineage: Eukaryota > Viridiplantae > Streptophyta > Magnoliopsida > Asparagales > Amaryllidaceae > Agapanthus > Agapanthus africanus. Next base: position 113,466,156 of record CM057340.1, on the reverse strand, counting down.
GTCCTTCGTCTTTGTGAACTCCTCCTCCTCCTCGGCCTTCTCGAAGTAGTAGACGATCCACCCGAGAGCTTTACTCCAAGCTTAGCCTCTAAACTTGAGGCAACTAAACTTCTTTAAGTGCTAATCAAAGAAGCTAGGTGAAATATAGAGAGGGTTATGGATTAAGTAGTCTTACTAATCCTTGTACTCAACTCATGAGAGGGGAGGATTAGTGTTTGAAGAGGGAGAGCTTGAGGAGAGAGAAGATGATAAAGATAATGATATGAGAATAGTGAGATAACATGATATATATCAAGCATTTCTTTTCTCAAGAAAAGAATAAGAAATGAATTTAGCAACCATGCTTGATAATATCTAGTGATGATTCACTCCATGAGTCATTAAGCATTTATCATGCATTAATGACATGGATGAATCATCCATATGACTCACTAATCACATTCATTGCATATGCCACCTAAACCTCCTTAGTCACCATCTTCTAGAAGCTTCTCGCGCAATTACGAGAACGCCCCTCCTTTCCGCAAAAATACGGAAAAACTTTAGACTGTATAAATCCAATAACCGGATACCAGTAACTGGCTTAAACCAAAGCCGACTGGTAAAAACTGTCCGAAAGTCGTACGCGCGTAAACGCACGTATGCGTCCGAACCCTTGTCGTAAAACCATACGACCTCTATATCGTTTCGCCTGGAGTAGGGAAACTCTCTGTGTGGGACTCTAGAGACTCGACTACTACGCTGGCAGTGGGTTTAACCACAGACCGCAAGCGGCACTAGCTGTACGTAACGGTCCCCAGGTAGATGTCGATAAGAAGGCCGATGAGAGAACCCATCCGAACTCCTACTGAGTCTGATGTGACAATCTCCATACAGTCCGGTCCGTTCGTCCAAGACTATCGCATATCGGGCCTAGGGGGTGGCAAGCGTCAGTCCCCTAATAGCGGTATAAGTCGTGTCGGAGGGAAGCCCATTACACCCTGAGAAACTACTGGAACCTACCAGCAAATCTTGCTTGCCCTGGCCAGGGACTTTGCGTAATGGCTCTCTGACACAGCGCGATATCAACTCCCAATACCGGGAGAGACGAATCCTGTCTAACCGCCACTGCCTCCAAGTGCTCGGGACTGCACCCAACTGCTACCTGTTTGCACGACTCCTTTGAGCCGTAGTAGAGTAGCAATCTAAGAACAGTGGGACACACCCGAGGCGAAGTAGCAGTGTCAAGTCTGCGGACTATGCTGTACTCATGTCACCTGGGAACTGTTCACTGACGACTGGTATAAAACCAACCAACAGTTCCCTGTGAGTCCTGTCCGGTGTACCCGTAACCTAACGAGCACCTGCATACTATCTCCAGTACGACGTACTGACGGCTGTGGGACAGACCATCTCCCCAACTGGGATGAGAAGCGTACACACTAGTCTACTCCGGAGTATCGATGCTCTGTCTCGATAATCCAACGACCAGGGACCTGAATAAGGATGTGCTTGTAGACTACCCAGCCCCCACTAGTGTGACTGCCATCACAACGCTGGTAGTCAAGCAAGATCCTAAGAGCTCTATCAATACGTATACTCACATATTAAGATAGAAAAACCAAGTAGCATACTACCATGTTTAGCAAGACTGTTATATACATGTGAATATCCCAAGCTTCCATTAAGTAATATACAAACTAGTATGATACAGTAATGGCCTTCTAGGGCATAAACACTAACACTTTTAGGTTTATTTTCTTTCATTAATCTCATTAATGAATGTCCCATCATTTAAGTCCACCTAAACATCACAGATAAATATAAAGTACGCTTATGCCATCCGCATTCGCCTCGATGTCCCGTCTGCACCGTTAGGTTAGGTAACTAATGCCAGAGCAAGGCAGGGCTAGCGCGGGTGTAAAACATAAGCAACGTCTATATAATATATCATATATACTATATACAATATCCATATGAACAAATCACATGATCAAATCACAGATAACGCAGCAGAAAATAACATATGAAATATTGGATATACTAGGACGTCCGTGTTTTATTTTGAGCCTGTATAAAACACGGATTCCACGGTCGTGATGAATAGCCAATCCCATACCCCTAGACCCCTACGAGAGCGGCAAGAAACCCTACCAATTCTAGAGTTAGGAGACCCGGACTCGACTCCTCGAGATGGTCTCCCACTGGACCCTAGAACCCGGTTACTTGTTCTCCCCTCCTTGGGTCTATCCTAATGCGGAAAAGTAAATAATATACAAATAGTGACATCTTCCGTAACTTGGAAGTGCCCCAATAAAAGAATATTACATACAAGTTTTTACATAAATGAAAATGAAAAACACTCATCTCACATAAAAAAACCCCGGCTATTCAAATACGATGATCCAATATTACATATCCAGCAATACATAACATCACATGTCATCAACGTAAGTAAATATGCTCATCCCAATTGTCGTTGACATATAGCAACGAAACCGGCGATATCACATATTACACTTACGGTCACAGAAAAGAAAGTGTAAAACTACAACAGTTGGAATCCGCAACCTCTTTAGACATCGCATGCTTAACCAAATGAATTCCTTAGACATCGCATGCCTAACAATTATAAACCCCGCATTTTAGTCTCATCATCGAAAACTCTTTTCAAATCAAGTCGGGCAATTCAACAAGATTCCCGACATCCAGAACGAATGCTCGTCGCAAACTTTAGTAGATGACCGCACCCCCGATACCGTCGACGAAGTGCACCAAGGTGGAACAACGCTGCCGCGAGCACCCGAACGGATGCTTTCAGCGACGGGGTTCTCCTACAGTCACTTGGTCGGGGCTATGGGGTGAGGCTGTCTATTAAGTTTACCGGCGAGTATTCCCGTACGCAACGTGATTGCGACGGACTTTTGATCACATCAAAATTTCGTGGCAACCGATCAAGTGAGACTAAACTGCTAGATTTATAACATTCATATTAGTTATCACATAACTACTTGTGGATTCCAATTATTGTATCACATTCCAGATAAATAGAAAATGTTAAACTTTCCGATTGAACAATCAAACACCCAAGTTTTCCCGAAACAGCTCAACACTTAAAATAAGTTTAAAAACATCCATTTCATGCCATAGTACCAACGGTCCAGCCGTAGAAGGGTCAAGCCAACGCCTCACATGTGGCACGCCGTACTGCCCCAAACCCTAAGGTTCAAAGGGCAGTTCAAGACGGTCACATAATCGAGTTAAGGTTTGTTGTCTTCTAGAGGGTCTATCGCGTTACTTACACTACTTAGAACGTTCTTAAACCACGGAAAAATCCAACACTTGGAAATTTCCCGGCAGGGCTGTAAGTCTACGGTAGCGCCCCGGCCGTCAACAGATGCCAAATGCGGAACAAAAACTTTTTAACTGGCGCTATCGTATACTTTAACCCGGATCTGCCATTATTGCTAAACTAACATACTGTAAAGAGTGTAGAAAGGTTATAACGAACGATCTGAGTCCTTCGTTCTTCAACCATCATCCCACGCTCCGTTGCGGCTGCTCCGATCTCGTCGATCTCCGATGTGCTCATCCAGGTGGCACCACATCAACGATTCTTTAAACGGGCTCCCGCCTCTGACTCGAGGCAACTCGGTCGTCAAGTTTGCTAAAAGAGACGACCAAGATTGATGTAGAGAATGAGTAGAAGACTTTGTCTCGTTCCGTCTAAAGCTATGGACGAACGGTTAATGAAGTTGCCACTCGAATCGGGTGATGGAATGAAATGAGCTGTGAAATTCCATGCACCCCAAATACTATCATAATCTTTTAACAAATGAATCGAGCGAGCGAGCGAGCGAGAGTGAGGAGAGGGGGCCGGCCATATATAGGAGGAGGAGGGTGAGTGTAGGAGAAGGGGGGTGACCACAAGAAGCTTCTCACAAAAATATCAAGAAGATAATATCTTAAGCTTAACAAAAAGCATTAATGAAAACAATGACTCATATCCTTAGTCATCCTTTCATTAAATGCAACCAATGAAAACACAACACCAATTAACCTAGTCACCTTATCTAGATTCTTCTAGAAACTTTCACACTCATCTCAAGAAAAGATAAATCCGTCTTTAACCGAATGTTAAAAGACGGCTGATAGAAAACTGGAAACTGGCAACTTCCAAAAGTGATCCTGAAACGACTTTCAGGATAACCCCGTAACTGTATAAATATACCCGCATTTGTATTACAACCGAATACAAATGCAACTGAGACAAAGATATTATATCTACTTAATATAATACTTGGATCCGGCTTAAACCAAAGCCGACCAGTATCATCTGTCCGAAATCTGACACGTGCGTAAACGCACGTGCATTTTCCGAACCCTGCCATAAAACCATACGGCCTCTACAACGTTTCGCCCGAACTTGGGAAACTGTCTGTGGGGGACTCTAATGACTTGTCAGTACCCTGGCAGTGGGTTTAACCACAAACCGTCAGCGGCACTAGCAATGCGTAACGGCTGCCCATGGACTGACCTCAAGGGAGGCCGATGAGCGAACTCATCCGGAAACCCTACTGAGCCTAACAGTGACAATGTATATACAGTTCGGTCCGTTCGTCAATGAGTATCGCATATCTGCCTAGGGGGCTAGTAACGTCAGACTCCCAATAGCAGTATAAGTCGTGTCGGAGTGAAGCCCAATAACACCCTGAGATACTACTGGAGTACCTACCAGTAAATCTCCTGCCACGGCCGTGGGCTATGTGTAATGGCTCTCCTAGACACAGCACGATCTCGCCCCCAATACCGGGAGAGACGAATCCCCTGCCGATCCGCTCACGTGCCTCCATATGGCTCGGGACTGTACCCAAAAACTACCTGTTTGCACGACTCCTTTGAGCAGTGGTAGGGTAGAAATCAAAGCACAGTAGGAACTCACACGAGACAAATGACGACCTCAGGTCGATGAACTAACCTGTACACATGTCACCGGGGAACTGCTATCTGACGATATGTATAATACCAACTAACAGGTTCCCTGCGAGTCCTGTCGTGTGTACTCATAACCCAATAAGCACCTGTATACATCTTAGGTGATCCAACTGACATCAGTGGCTTATGAGACCGGCCACCGCCCCTCGTCGGGGTCTCGACTGTATACACTAGTCTACTCCGGAGTATCGATGCCCTGTCTCGAAACTCCCACGACTAGGGACCACAATTAAGGATATGCGTATAAACTACCCAACTCTCACGTATATGATCGCCATCATACAGTTGGTAGTAAAGCAAGATCCTAAGAGCTCTATCAAAGTGTAACATGTAATCAGTCACCTGAACATGTACACGACTGATAAAGGCAAACCAGATAGCATACTATCATCTCGAGTAAGACTGTCCTACCGGTATAGATCCTCCGCAATCATTGCAATCACGTACCTGCGATCCAATAATTGACTCTGAGGGCACTATCTCCAACAATCTCCCACTTGCACTCAAGGCTAATTATTGCAATGTCGACTACTTACAGCCCGTGTGAAACCGAATATCTAGCTCCTCTACTAATCAGTTTCACAAAGCCCGTTTGTAAAACTATTGTGTTCGAGAAATAGCCTTAGTGAGTGGATCCGCCTAGAAGTTTCTTTCTATATCTCTCTTAATCTCAAATTCGCGGAGAAAGCCATCTCCCAGATTGAGTAATACCTGTCTTAGAATATGTCTGGATATCTGATGGGACCTAGTTCATAAATGAACTCCAAATCCAAACTTCTTAGACTGTATCGATCACTGAACCTAATCAGTATCCTGCACCAAGTCTCCCACTGTATCCTCTTGGACCACCTGTCCATAATGCTGTCCCTCATCAGAGGGAAAACTACAACTCTGACAATCACTCTGTCATCCATGTCACCTTTGAAGCCTGGAATGATAATCGTCTCCCGAAGGAGGCTGCCGTTATCAAATCCGTAGAACATGTACTTATGTTCTAAAACTGCTTCCTTATGTTTCTCCAGGATTGGATTAACACAAACTTATTGCATTTAGTGCAAAAACAACATCTGGTGTGGTACTTGACATCTCATGATTGACTCAATTGCCTAAGCAAGTGATCTGCCAATCATGCCCATCCCTCTCCCCTTTAGTCTGTAAGACACCTTTAGAGAGGGCGACTCCATCACCTGCAGGTACACCACCATGCTAGGAGTCATCTATTCTAAAAACCATTAGAATACTGTCAAAGTACCTACATTGGGAAACTACCCAAATCCAGATCTAAAACCATAGATCCAGAAACCAGAATGTCAAATATTATATCCATATCCTGTCTGGAGAAACAACTGTGTGACGACCACAGTACAACCGATCGTAGTATAGGAATTTTACTTCCTACTCTGTGTATGTCATCCAGATACCATGACATCACACCCTACTACCTTCTTAACAGATCCATCCCCTATTCTGATTGAAGTCAAACCCATGACTGTCACATCAAAAATAGATGATATATCTCCGCTATAACTGCTCAAGTCTATAAATAGACATAAGCATCTTGCTCACTATACTTCCGATGCTCCCACTGACTACGACAACCCTCCTACCGGGTCTCATAGCCTGGAACAACAGTAGTGTCAAGTCTGGGTAGATAAGAACCTCCCTCTCATCGTCCTTGAGGCTACCGGAGTACCTCTCGGGTGTCTGAGGTTACCCACTATATCTGCGGAGTGGCTAATGGAATGTCAAATCTGATTGAATATATAGGTCCTATTAAATTTTCCGTAATCGTTTGCGGTTCTGGAATCACTTCCAGTTCTACCATACTCCCACTACTGTTTTCTGAAAAAGTCCATTTTACTAAAACTGTGGCGAGTCAAGAACAATATCACTATTGATCTTCCAAATGGTAGAATATCAACCCTCGTCATAGCCAGGGTCAAACCACAAGCAGCCATCATAGAAACGTGCCCTGAGTTATCCAGAGTCTGGTTTTAAGCATAAGCTGGACAACTCCCCGTACCTTAACATCTTTTAAGGTACGAACTATTCTATATCCAATATAGAAACTTTGGCACTTTATTTAATTGGAACCAGATTCAAATCATGCAGCTGTCTCCAGTGCATATCACCTTAATGGAAAGAGGCTAATCAGCATTACTCAACTTAGGAATCCATCCAATTATGAGTAACCTGAAAGAGAAATATGTTTCTCAAAACCATTACTATCATCTGAATACCAATCATAAGAATCTACATCTTCGATCTCTTTGAAGAATCTCGATACTTGTGATACCTGGTTCTCTACTTTATTCTTATACCCACAACTTCTCAAAACTTAGACCATGTATTTCTACGAAACACTTGTCTAAAAACTAGAGAAGTTATAAGTAAACAGAACATAGTACGAGGACCTACCCCTTTGTCCTGAAGGACACTTGGACAACATACAATACTCTGCATAAGTCCGCTGAGTTAAACAACTCATAACCTGTGCGTCGTAGGTTGAAAAACTGTACCCTGGCGATTTCCTCAAGTATCACCAATTACAACGAATTCCGATATAATGAGGATGATCACCTAATTCCCAATAACTTACTCCCTCTCATCATCTGTAAAATCATACAGATATGAGAATGAAACCTGGTAAATACATACCCTTGGATTAAGTATCTAATCGGGAAAACAGTTTTCTTTTAACAATGCACTGAAACATGAAAATGTTTCGTAGGGGTAACCTGGTATTCATAGCAATGCCTCTTCCATAATCCAATTCATGACTATAACCGTATATTTCTTTGCCTTCTCTCCAAATCCCTTTATTTGTCTTTAGTCGTTACCTTCTGTACACCATTGTTAGGCTAAATGGTTTTCTTCCTTCCTTACCGTTCGGCACCAGCCTATGGTTTGGAAGAAGACTATCCAGTAAGCATAATAGGTGTACCCTCCTAAACCAAGGAGTACTCGCATCTTGAGAGAAGGTGATGATAAAAGACAACTGAATAATACCTTATTCCTTTAAAGGTGAAATAGGAGTGGCGATGAAGTACGCGTTTTGTCACGCCCCGCTTCCCAGTGTACGGCGAAGTGGACGCGACGAGGTCCGCTACGTATGTACTCAGAAGTACATACGCTAAGCGTAGCTAAGCAATATAAAATATTACACAAGAGACAAGAGTATAAAAAGAACAGCAACTTTTATTTATTAACATTCTTTGTACAATACATGAAAAGAAATACAACTGAAATAAAAGATGCCTAAACAGTGGCATAACAGGAAATGAAAAGTACAGAAAGGAAAAGTGTACAATGAAACTACAGTGCAGGGTCTTCAGTAAACTGCTCCAAGTCTTCTTGGCGATGGCTCAATCTCGGCCGTGTCCAAAACACCTGACGACATTCAAAGAAGAGAGAAACAGAATGTCGTCAGCGAACAGGTCGCTCGGTAAGTCCCAAAGATAAGAGAGGAATAGACAGAGAGCAAGAGAGGGAGAGTGTAGCTTTTAATGTTGTATTATAATATTGTAATGTTGTATTGACGCTGTTGTTTGTAGCCTGGTACAGAAGATGCCAGTGTATACGAGGGGAGTCCCACTTACACCGGGGACTTTGGTAACCTGTAGTACAAGGCTCCGTCGATAATACCACGGAACAACGGCATGGATGTAATTACGTCTTAAGTGACCACCTCGTGCCACCTTGAACATATTCCGTACCAGTCTACCCCTTAAACCCCGCGATGTCTTGTTTGTATTGTTATCTTGTAAAATTGTGTTGATTGTTTGCGTGATTAACTGACTGACCGAAATCATGATATCAGGAAACGGTTATAACCATAGAGTCATGTAAATGGAATACTGGGAATCATGTAAAAAGAATATCCATGGTTCGGTTCAGTCAAGTTATATAGATTGTTAACTGGATTCTGGAATTCATGTATTCATCTTGAGTTGAAATATAAAGAATATAGATTGACTTGAATTATATTCAAGTCAGAAATAGTCAGACTCTAACCCGAGTCAGACTAGAGAAGATAATTTGAAGTTCTTCATTTGTTAGGGGCCTTATTGTAATTTATAAAACTTGAGGGGGTTTATTGTAAAAATACTATTGTATATTTTTCAAAATACAACTCAAGTATTTAATTATCGTCTTTATGTATATACAACAATTTAATGATCATGCTAAATATGTATACATGTTCGAATAACATGAAATGAGTCAAGTATATTATTCGAGTAACTACCATAAACAATGCTGTAAAGAAATATTATGTACGACTAATTAATCAAGTCAAACGAATGCGAGAACATAAACAAAAATATGGCTCTAAGTGTTTTCCATGTGTGAGTTCCAGTTTCACCTAAATACGACTACCGGTTTAAGAGATATATATGTTTTCGTATCGTCGCGTAAAACAGATCAGAATCTATTCGGCACCGTCACATATTTTTAAAACGCAGTTTGAGTTAATTTCTATCGGTTTTCAGGTTATGAAAATTATTAGAAAATTGTAGGTATTTTGATGAAATTATCGAAAACACCAAGATTCACATGATTTGGATTACTAAAACTCTAGTTATGATCATTTTAATATCAGCGTTTAAAACAGAAATTCAGATTTCTGGACAGCAACTATATATTCTATTGCAAAGCCTATAACAGCTTGTTTCATGCATTCCTAAGTAATATAATATACAGAAAATTATATTTCTATCAATGGTGTATCTACACATCTAAATTTTGTCACAAACGGACATCGGGTGTTCGAGTTATGTCCAATTTAAAAACAGTGTGCGAATCGGAACAGATTCTGTCCAGATCCGTCACTTAATATTGTAATGCAGTTTTCTTTATCTTAGATAGGTTTTCAGTAAAACTATAAAACTAAGAAAATCTAGATCATTCGATATAGATATCAAAAACACCTGAGTTTGCTCAATTTGGATACCGGTATACCAAGTTATGTGTCCTAGAAATTGACCGATAACTGCAGTATTCTGTTTTACAATCAGTGAATAAATACGATGTAATTCCTAAACCGTTATGCGGATCGATCTAACATTTTTACAGCGTATACAAAATAATATATTCTATCATATGTAAATTTCCTGAAATTTTCAGAGTTAAAAATTAATTTATAAAAATTATTTTAAAACTAAAGGTATTGATGTGTATACTAAAATCGGCAGAAAGATTAACTAGTATTTTATGCAGGCTTCTATTTTTCTTTTAATAAACAAACCGATTTCATGTGACATTATAGATATATTGTGGCATGAAATTTGTGTTCTCACAAGTTGTAATAAACATTCCTAGCCATGAACAAAGAATTAAAAATACTTTAATTTGAACAAGAGATAATAAGATATTATTAAACCATATAGAATCATATATATCTAAACTTATGTATATGTATATGTATATGTTTATGTGTATCTTCTCTTATGGATTATGATATGAAAAGAATAGAGGGTTCACGATGCATGACAAGAGGAAAATAAGAGGTGGGGGAAAAGGAGAGAGAAGGGACTTACATGCACAAGCCGGTATTGTCACCGGGCTTGTCTATCCGCCGATTACCTCGTGTTACTAGCGAGACTTTCTTGAAGACTTCTTCATGTTCTTCTTCTTGTCATCTTGGTGAAGAGGAAGAAGTGAGAGATAGAAAAATATGAGGAAGGAAAAGATGGAGGAGGACAAATAAAGATGTTGTAATGGTGAATAATAATATATGCATTTAACATGAGAATTAAAAGGGAAATGAAAGGTCACCATTCATTTTGGAAATGAAAGGTCTCATTTGTAGGTTATGGGAAGAATAAAAAATGATAAAAAATAATTGCAAGAATGGGGATTTGAACATGTGACTTATGGAATAACAATGCAAGGACTTAACCAATGAGCTATAAGGTTGTTCATGCATATATTTAATTAGAATTAAATATATCATATTGCTTAAAAAGAAAATGGGCTTTTTAGATGGGCTGTAGAGAATTAGAATAATGGATTTGGGTTAAATATTTATGAAAGGAAAAATAAGAATGAGAAGTTAAAAACTTAAATATAAGAAAATGAAATTGTACCTAGAAAAAAATACATAATAGATTGAGGAATAAAATAATAATAAATTTAATAGAAAAAGGAAAATACCAAGTACAAATAAATGCGGTATATTATTGAAGAGGGATAATACAAATGTATAAAGATTTTGGGGTCATTACACGTTTTTGGTCGTGAATGATAACAGTCGCAATTTACTTTGCCCTCTTTCTAATCCCTTTATTTTATCTTTAGTTATTACCTTCTGCACACCCTACTTAGGCTAATTGGTTTTCTTCATTCCCTACCTTTCGGCACCTGCCTATGGTTTGGAATAAGACTATCCAATAAGCGTAATAGGTGTACTCTCCTAAACCAAGGAGCCCTCGCAACCTGAGAGAAGGTGATAATAAAAAAAACAACTGAATAAACCAATTCTATTTCTCCTGAACCTTGATCCATCCTCGAAGAAGTCCCTCCGAGTTCGTATATAACCATACGATGGATCTATCCAATGGAAGTGGATGTCCGTAGTAATACGGGGTGTTCTGAGAAATTCAAAGGGTAAAAGAATGAGTGGCAATGACTTATGCAACTAAGACAATCCAAAAGCCAGTATTTTAAGAAGGTTCGGTCAACTTGGTCACTGAGTCATAGTCTAGGGTCGGTCAAAGGTCGCTGCCAAAGAGAGAGAGAAAAGAAACACTCTGCGTGCACTCTATCCTAGATCAGAATGGTTATCACTTTTTCTAATCCGGAAACCTCCCACTGTCCTGTCAAATTCTCCCCCAAACCTGAAAGAAGAATCAATCGGGATCACCCGAAGAGTAAACCAACTCATCAGTGGGAATCGGGATCCAACTCTCATCGCATGATAACGTGATGGAATGCATCCACGTTACTCATACTCCAGAAGGTATGCTCATACTTGGCAAGTTTCAGTTTCTTTAGAAACTCCCGATATGATTTTTGCCCCATGCTCTTATAACCTTGGCTTTGGTCAAAATGTCATAAGTCACATGCCAAGTTCTACCCGTCACTATCTTGTCAATTTGAACCCACCCGCACATGCCCCTGACTTTGGCCAATCGGCAGAACGACTGTCCCAAACTAACTCATCTATCTATGCAACAAATGAATACCCAGCAGCTACCAAACACTATGCCTTAACTTTGGCTAAAATGCATAGCTTGAATACTACTGAATACCCAAAAGAAGTGACAGAGGGCTAAGGCTGGTTTTTGGCAAAAAACCTTTAACGTAACGAACTTGATATCACTGAAGGAACCTGATAGCTTTTTAAAATATAGTGGCGAAAACCTTTTGCTAAAGAGGTCATTCCCGATGAAGGGATCTCGGCTCTTTCCTCGTGGAATGAGGTGCAGGATATTCCACTGAATACCGCTATGCAAAGCAACTTGTAATCGACTATAGTGAAGTTATTACCCTGACGCAAAACTTCTGCCCAAGGGGTTAGTCCCGGTGAAGGGATATCGGCCCTTGCCCCGTCGAATGAGGTGCAGGATATTCCACTGAATACCTCTATGCAAAACAAAAGGAAATATCTTTCCAATAACACTTTTTAAATTGTTCCAACAACATCAAACAGGTTTGTTTTACTTTGCATTGATCAGAATCAACGCAGTCCCATCAATCAATCACACCAGAAAAGAACGAAAATAAAATGTACGTATATGCCATCCGCATTCGTCACTGGGTCCCGTCATCACCCGTTAGGTTACTTAACTAACGACAGAGCGGGGACTGGACTAGCGCGGGTGTAAAACATATACAACATCTAATAGTATATAAACCAATATACAATAATCGCTCCAGGCGTGATAATATGCAACATTACAGAAAAGTAATAAGCATCACAGAACAATACAGATAATCTGGGATCCTCGGGTTTCACAGAGCCGCTGCTGAAACCCGACGTTCCCCTGTCGTGTGGATAGCCTGTGCAATGAAACCTAGACCCCTACGAGTGCGGCAAGTCATCCGCCAAAACCTGAAGCGAGGCAGCCCCCTACAGCAAAGTGAATGGACCACCCTGCACTTCACGGAATCCGGTAGCTTGAGCACCCTTCCTTGGGTCAACCTGTACCCCCTACGAGTGCGGCGAATAGTCTGCCAATTCTAGAGTGAGGCCCCTCTGCTTCTCAAAGCCATGAGATGCGGACCCGTTGCCCCCCAGAACCCGGCTATCCGTGCACTCCGTCGCGGGGCAAAACCTAGTACAGTAATAAATAATAGTACAACAGGTACATCGACCGCAACCTGGTCGTGCCCCAAAAGAATATTATACAACAGGTAGTGACGACAGTCCACATGTTGGACGCTCGTCCCGCAATATAAAATGTACAAATAAATCCAAACTGCACTACCATTGCACACTGCTTTCCACCACGACAAATCCGCAACATCATAGCACAACACATAACATCAACGCGAATGTCACGTTCGCAAACCCGTCTAAAAGAACTATAGCAATCAGACGCGGTTTACCGATCAAATGACATTCCCGGTCGGAGATATAATGCAAGTACTGTAAACTAACATGTTTAAATTTCGATCGACTAAATATCACAAAGTGGGCCCCACGAACAACTGGTGAACAGTAACAAAATCTGGGCCCAAAAGATATATACCAAAAACCCCAAATTCCAACAGAGAAGACACTGTGCAAATTTGGTGCACCGATTCAATAGAACGGTCGCGGATGTGCGGCCAAACCATGGGTTTGGCCGCGATTCCGTGGCAGTTTGGTGGAATCACGTGCTCAAATTTGGTCGGTGTGCTTCTAAAACCCTGCACAACTTTCTGTGATATGTAGAATAATTTTAGGACATCATTTAAAATCGACAGAAACTGTGAAGTTGAATTTTGCAGTTTTTGATTTCCGGTTCGATCGATATTTTAAACGCGTTAGCACAAGTTAGTATAGCAAAATGGTGAGGCTCTGATACCACTGTAAGTCTACGGTAGCGTCCCGGCCGTCAACAGACGCCAATGCGGAACAAAAACTTTTTAACTGGCGCTATCGTATACTTTAACCTGGATCTGCCATTATTGCTAAACTAACATACTGTAAAGAGTGTAGAAAGGTTATACCGAACGATCCGAGTCCTTCGTTCTTCAACCATCATCCCACGCTCCGTTGCGGCTGCTCCGATCTCATCGATCTCCAATGTGCTCGTCCAGGTGGCACCACATCAACGATTCTTTAAACGGGCTCCCGCCTCTGACTCGAGGCAACTCGGTTGTCAAGTTTGCTAAAAGAGACGACCAAGATTGATGTAGAGAATGAGTAGAAGACTTTGTCTCGTTCCGTCCAAAGCTATGGACGAACGGTTAATGAAGTTGCCACTCGAATCGGGTGGTGGAATGAAATGAGCTGTGAAATTCCATGCACCCCAAATACTATCATAATCTTTTAACAAATGAATCAAGCGAGCGAGCGAGCGAGAGTGAGGAGAGGGGACCGGCCATATATAGGAGGAGGAGGGTGAGTGTAGGAGAAGGGGGGTGACCACAAGAAGCTTCTCACAAAAATATCAAGAAGATAATATCTTAAGCTTAACAAAAAGCATTAATGAAAACAATGACTCATATCCTTAGTCATCCTTTCATTAAATGCAACCAATGAAAACACAACACCAATTAACCTAGTCACCTTATCTAGATTCTTCTAGAAACTTCCACACTCATCTCAAGAAAAGATAAATCCGTTTTTAACCGAATGTTAAAAGACGGCTGATAGAAAACTGGAAACTGGCAACTTCCAAAAGTGATCCTGAAACGACTTTCAGGATAACCCCGTAACTGTATAAATATACCCGCATTTGTATTACAACCGAATACAAATGCAACTGAGACAAAGATATTATATCTACTCAATATAATACTTGGATCCGGCTTAAACCAAAGCCGACCAGTATCATCTGTCCGAAATCTGACACGTGCATAAACGCACGTGCATTTTCCGAACCCTGCCATAAAACCATACGGCCTCTATAACGTTTCGCCCGAACTTGGGAAACTGTCTGTGGGGTACTCTAATGACACGTCAGTACCCTGGCAGTGGGTTTAACCACAAACCGTCAGCGGCACTAGCAATGCCTAACGGCTGCCCATGGACTGACCTCAAGGGAGGCCGATGAGCGAACTCATCTGGAAACCCTACTGAGCCTAACAGTGACAATGTATATACAGTCCGGTCCGTTCATCAATGAGTATCGCATATCTACCTAGGGGGCTAGTAACGTCAGACCCCCAATAGCAGTATAAGTCGTGTCGGAGTGAAGCCCAATAACACCCTGAGATACTACTGGAGTACCTACCAGTAAATCTCCTGCCACGGCCGTGGGCTATGTGTAATGGCTCTCCTAGACACAGCACGATCTCGCCCCCAATACCGGGAGAGACGAATCCCCTGCCGATCTGCTCACGTGCCTCCATATGGCTCGGGACTGTACCCAAAAACTACCTGTTTGCACGACTCCTTTGAGCCGTGGTAGGGTAGAAATCAAAGCACAGTGGGAACTCACACGAGACAAATGACGACCTCAGGTCGATGAACTAACCTGTACACATGTCACCAGGGAACTGCTATTTGACGATATGTATAATACCAACTAACAGGTTCCCTGCGAGTCCTGTCCGGTGTACTCATAACCCAATGAGCACCTGTATACATCTTAGGTGATCCAACTGACACCAGTGGCTTGTGAGACCGGCCACCGCCCCTCGTCGGGGTCTCGACTGTATACACTAGTCTACTCCGGAGTATCGATGCCCTGTCTCGAAACTCCCACGACTAGGGACCATAATTAAGGATATGCGTATAAACTACCCAACTCTCACGTATATGATCGCCATCATACAGTTGGTAGTAAAGCAAGATCCTAAGGGCTCTATCAAAGTGTAACATGTAATCAGTCACCTGAACATGTACACGACTGATAAAGGCAAACCAGATAGCATACTATCATCTCGAGTAAGACTGTCCTACCGGTATAGATCCTCCGCAATCATTGCAATCACGTACCTGCGATCCAATAATTGACTCTGAGGGCACTATCTCCAACAAGGGGAAAAAGTGGGTATTTATATCCGGTCGAACTTTTTAACATGTTCTAAAATACCCGGAAAAACATAAACGAGGTTAGAATATCCGATCGAATTAACGAGTCCCCAATACACCCCAGAAAACTCAACTCTTGAGTAGAAATTAAAACTTCCCAGAAAACACAGGAAACACTATGAGCAATTACTGTGCAAATAAAAACAAAAGTTACCATAGTACGGCCGCGGAACCGCCGCGTGAGCCAAGCTATGGCCGCGGTTCCACGGCACATTAGACGATGTACGGTCACGTGATGCATAGTAATTCTATATTTTCCCTGCTGATTTTTTTGAGAATTTTTAATAAGGAAAAATCCACAGTTTGTAAAAATGTACAGAGAGGGGTATCGATTAGGGTTTCGGGGTTCGATCGGGTTTCTAACTTCGTCTACACTTCGCCTAAAGCTATAGCTAGGCTCTGATACCACTGTAGGGATCCTAGGCACACTCATGAGGTTCCACAATGGATCAACCATACCAAAATCAAATTTTACATGTGCCGAGAAACCCTAATGCTAGATCGTTAACTAGAGGTAAGGCGAAACTAAGCAAGCAAACTACTTTGCTACTAAGTGAAAGAGACTACAACCTTTGTAGATCCGGTCCTCCACTTCTCTAGCTCCGTGTTGACGTCCCTCCGCTGCGATCATCGGAATCCTGGACTCTAGCGTCGGTTTCATCGGAGAAATGGGCGGGCTAGGTTGTTGACTTCGATGTCGAAGATGATCTACGTCGAGGCGACTCTAACTCAAGCTCCATCTTCACTAGGTCATGAAACTTGTGAAGATAACACATTCTACTACATGGCAAGTGGTAGAGGATAAAGAAATAGGAAGTGGGTTCACTTTGGATTTGGATTTCTCACTTGGATTCATCACTTGGAATTTTTCTAGCAAGGTTTTCTTCTCTTCATGAAGAAGAAGAAGAAGAAAGAAAAGAATGAATAATTCTCAAAATAGAAAATCAAGTGATGCTTATCATTTAGCAACCATGGGTGAGGTAACTAATGTAGAGAATAAACTAAGGTTTAGGTGAAATGGTTAGGTTAAGGAATAAAAACAAAATGGTTACTTTTTCAAAGATGCATGAAGCATCATGAAGCTTCTAGCAAATGAACAAAAGCAACCATTTAGTTTTTTAACCAAAAATAAATAAAGTAAATGAAACCCTAACCATTAAGCTAAACATGGTTTAAAGCATACACACACCTAAGTTTGCATGTATCATCAAACATGATACAAACTAGTGCACAAAAATATATCACATATACAACTTGTGCAAATCAAGTGAGAAAATCCATCTTAAGTGAACAATACTAGTCAATGTAAAGTAATATATCTAATATATAATTATACATTAAATCATTAAATCAACAATTGATTTAATGATCCGGTCATATTGCATATAACCGACTAATATCAAGTGCATCATCATATCGAATCAACATTTGATTCGGTAACCCGGCTATATCTTATATAACCGTCCGATGATACAAATCGCGAGAATAGAATTCAGTATCACATACTGGTATTATTCTTGGTCCCGCACATATCTCATATGCACTCTTATTTCGTTTCGCTTGAGCCAGGAAACCTCTGTGTAGGACTCTAAAGACTCATCAATACGCCGGCAGTAGGTGATGATCATATCAAACACCCACAAGCCGCAAGCGGTCAGCTAAACGTAATGGCCACCCGGGTATTGAGCGATCAGAAGATCAACGAGCAAGCCCGCTCACACTCCTGTGAATCCAACCGGTAACACTTACCGTACAGTCCGGTCTGTTCGTCTGATATGTCGCATATCTCGCCTAGGGGTGGTAAACGTCAGACCCCAGTAGCTTGATAAGTCATGCCGATGTAAGGTCCATAACAAGCGTGAGACTACTGATAACTCTTACCAGTAAATCACTGGAACCCTGGCCAGGGATTTCCAGTTATGGCCAGTCGAGCATAGCGCAACATCAACCCCCAATACCGGGAGAGACGAATCCCCTCCTATCGCTCATTGCCTCCATGTGAATCGGGACTGTACCCAAAAACCACCTGTTTGCACGACTCAGTAGAGCCGTGGTAGGGTGGAAATCCAAGCACAGTGGGAGACACATAAGACTCTATGACGATCTCGGGTCAACAGACTAAGCTGTACCAGTGTCACCAGAGAACTGCCATCTGACGTGAGGTATAATACCATCTGGGAGTTCTCGGCGAGTCCGTTCAGTGTACCCAGTCTCCACTGAGCACCTGCATACCATCTCTGATGTCAAACACCAATGGATATGGGATCATCCATCGCCCATCACATGGGTCGAGAAGATATACACTAGTCTACTCTGGAATATCGATGCCCCGTCTCGATATTCCTACGACTAGGAACATTGAAGGATGTACTCATGGACTACCCAGGCCCCACTAGTATGATCTAATCATAGTCCTGGAAGTCGAGCACATATCCTAAGGGCTTTATCAACATGTAATAGAGAGACAGAAAGTATACATGTTAAGATAAAGAGTAACTAGATAGCGTACTATCATGTCGAGCAAAAAGTCCTACCTATATATGTCCCAACATCCACTACAATATACATCCAATGTACAGTAATGGACTCTAGGGCATACATATAACTAACATGATGCTCTTGCAAGTTTAGAGTGGTTTTTAGTTTATTTAAACTGGATGGCTCCCACTGTTTCTCGAATCCCTTCTCAAACCAAAAAAGAAGAACAAGCCAGGACTATTCTCACCGTACAATACTTGCTTAACCGTTCAGCCAGGACGGTGTCGGTACTTCGAGAGAGGTTTTCCAACGCTTTCGCGAAGTTCCTTAATTAAATAACCTCTTTTCTCTGAGAGCGTAGCCCCGCTGACACTTTTCTCGGCACCTACTTAGTTTATAGCATTGATCGTTAAGTGACGAATCTCCTGATGAGTAGCGGATACTCACAGTAGGATCGGGATCCAAATATCATCGTGTGATAATGCTGAAGGAATCCTATCAACATTCATCAAACTCCAAATGGTATGCATCTCTTTGCAAATTTCAGTTTTTTTTAGAAATTCCCGATATAAATTTTTGCCCCATGCTCTTATGACGTTGGCTTTGGTCAAAACGTCATAAGTCACATGTCAAGTTCTACCCATCATTATCTTGTTAATTTAAACCCATCCGTACATACCCCTGACTTTGGTCAAATGATAATACGACTGTCCCAAACTAACTCATCTATCTATGCAACAAATGAATACCCAGCAGCTACCAAACACTATGCCTTGGCTTTGGTCAAAATACATAGCTTGAATACTACTGAAGACCCAAATGAAATGATGGAGGGTTACGAATGGTTTTGGCGAAACCGTGAACGTAGTGAACTTGATATAACCGAAAGAACCTGATAGCTTTTAAAAGGAGTGGTTAAAGCTCCGCAATTTTTAAAAATATCCTCTGTTTTAAAATAACCGAGTGGTTTCTTTTAAACTGTTCCAACGATTCAACTTTGGTTTATTTTCTTTGCATTAAAATAATGCGTCCCATCAATTAACCTATCATTGCAGAAAACAACGAAAATACAACGTCCTCTTATGCCATCCGCATTCGCCACTGGGTCCCGTCATTCACCCGTTAGGTTACTTAACTAACGACAGAGCGGGGGCTGGGCTAGCGCGGGTGTAAAACATAAGTGACGTCTAATAGCTATCATATATAGATATTGTATATTCGTCAGACGCAATAATAGGTATTCCAGATCACAGATGAACATATTGGATTTTCTACGAATCCGCATTTCTTTTGAGCCTGCAAAGAAAGACGGATTACACAGTCATGATGAATAGCCAAAACCCCACCCTAGACCCCTACGGGTACGACAAACTACCCGCCAAGTACTCGAAGTGATGCGGTCTCCCTCAACAATGTGAGTAGGCCACTAAACACTTCAAAGTACCCGGTAGGTTGTGCACCCCACCTTGGGTCTATCCTAGGAGCAAAAATCAGTAAATGAAATAATACAACAGTGGCAACAACCGCAACCTGGATATGCCCCGCAAAAGAATATTACAAAATTTTAAAAATTACATTTGAATGAAAGAAATGCTCGTCTTACATTCCCGGCTATCCATTCACGACAATCCAATAAGTCCACAAACACAA
Organism: Agapanthus africanus; assembly: GCA_030015575.1. Classification (NCBI taxonomy): domain Eukaryota; kingdom Viridiplantae; phylum Streptophyta; class Magnoliopsida; order Asparagales; family Amaryllidaceae; genus Agapanthus; species Agapanthus africanus. The sequence goes on along the minus strand of CM057340.1, from coordinate 113,445,866 downwards.
ACAGTAAAAACATTACAGAAATGTGCAACCCCCTGCCAACCGACATACTAGCAGTTAGGGGAGGTTTACGAACACATTATACAAATCACAGATATAATCAATTAGCAAAACATCTTAGAATTTCGATCAAGCAAACGCAAATGATTCTACTCCAAAAACTTCACTGTGCACCTGAAACCTGAGTAGAAACAGAACATTCCAGAAAGAACAAAATCATCACAAAAGAGTTACTGGGGAATTTTGGGTTGACTCGGCCCCAACTCGGCCGCGGATCCGCGGCGGTTTGGACGAGTTAGAACCCCAAATTTCTCCAGTAACCTTAAGTTTCCCTGCTTGTATTTTTAAGGGTCCCTGAAAAATTTTTAGACCCCGTTTTAAAATCGACAGAAACTATGTGAAAATGATGTTTTTTCCGGTTCGTTTCGTGATCGAATTTCTAACGACTTTGCTAACAAGTTAGTTATGGTTTAGCGAGGCTCTGATACCACTGTAAGTCGACGTTAGACACCCCACGAGTTGCGGGGAGGCGGAATAGGTAAAACAATCATTTTGTTTAAAACAAACAGCGACTAACTTACGGATCTTTGCCAAACCTTAACTAACAACATCATAGGAGGGATTAGCTACTATGAAAGAAGATTATACCTAATGAACAAAGTCCTTCTTCTCGTTGACCACCTCCTCGTCGACCTCCTCTTTGTAATAGAAGATCCACCCGAGAGCTACTACTCCAAGCTTGACCTCTAACTTGAGGTAACTAGGTTACTAAAAGTGCTAATCAAAGCAACCTAGGGGATATAGAGTGGGATTAGGGATCAATTAGTCTTGCTAACCCTTGATCTCAACACATGAGAGGTTAGGGTTAGGGTTTGAAGAGAGAGAGAGAGCTTGAGGAGAGAGAAGGTGAGAATCATTATCAAATGGAATTTGATTCATTTGTGTATATATATGAAGCATAAGATATTTTGCATCTCTTTGCACAAATATCTTCATGCTTCATTTAATACATAATGAATCATCAAGTGAGTCATTAAAAACATTTAATGCATCATTAACTCTCTTGATGAATCATCTCCATTAGTCACAAAAACCATTTAATGCAAATGCCACATAAGCCCTCCACCTCATCAACCTTCTAGAAGCTTCTCGACAATTTACGAGAACGCCCCTCCTATCCGTGAAAACACGGAAATACTTTAGACTGTATAAATTCAATAATCCGATACTAAAATCTGGCTTAAACCAAAACCCGCTAGTAAAAACTGTCCGAACATCGTACGTGCGTAAAAACACGTATGCGTCCGAACCCTGTCATAAAACCATACGACCTCTATATCGTTTCGCCCGAAACAGGGAAACTCTCTGTGTGGGACTCTAAAGACTCAACTACTACGCTAGCAGTGGGTTTAACCACAGACCGCAAGCGGCACTAACTGTACGTAACGGTCCCCAGGTAGATGTCGATAAGAAGGCCGATGAAGAAACCCATCCGAACTCCCACTGAGCCTGATGTGACAATCTCCGTACAGTTCGGTCTGTTCGTCTAGGACTATCGCATATCAGGCCTAGGGGGCGGCAAGCATCAGTCCCCTAAAAGCGGTATAAGTCGTGTTGGAGCGAAGCCCATTACACCTTGAGAAACTACTGGAAAACCTGCTAGTAAATCTCGCTTGCCTTGGCCATGGACTTTGCGTAATGGCTCTCCAGACACAGTGCGATATCAACTCCCAATACCGGGAGAGAATCCTGTCTAACCGCCATTGCCTCCAAGTGCTTCGGGACTGCACTCAACTGCTACCTGTTTGCACGACTTCTTTGAGCCGTGGTAGGGTAGCAATCTAAGAACAGTGGGAACACACTCGAGGCGAAGCAGCAGTGTCAAGTCTGCGGACTATGCTGTACTCATGTCATAAGGGAACTGTTAACTGACGACGGGTATAATACCAACCAACAGTTCCCTGCGAGTCCTGTCTGGTGTACCCGTAACCCAACGAGCACCTGTATACTATCCCCAGTACGACGTACTGATGGCTGTGGGACAGACCATCTCCCCAACTGGGAGAAGAAGCGTACACACTAGTCTACTTCGGAGTATCGATACTCTGTCTCGAGAATCCTACGACTAGGGACCTGAAAAAGGATGTGCTTGTAGACTACCCAGCCCCCACTAGTGTGACTGCCATCACAACGCTGGTAGTCAAGTAAGATCCTAAGGGCTCTATCAATACGTATACACATATTAAGATAGATATAAACCAAGTAGTATACTACCATGTTTAGCAAGACTGTTAATATAACTGTGAATATCCCAAGCTTCCATTAAGTAATATACAAGCTAGTATGATACAATAATGGCCCATAGGGCATATACACTAACACGAACAACCCCAAATCTTAACTCGCTTAAAAGATGGTCTCTTCCCACACCATATCTCATATGGAGTGGTAGACACGGTCTTGGTTGGAATCCTGTTCAACAGATATGCAACAGTCTCTAATGCATATCCCCAAAAGGAGAGGGGCAACTCAGCATCACTCATTATGGATCGTGCCATATCTAATAGGGTTCGATTCCGCCGTTCTGACACACCGTTGTGCTGTAGTATGTAAGGAGGAGTGAGCTGAGAGAGAATCCCATTCTCTTTTAGGAAGTTCGAAAACTCTGTACTAAGATACTCTCCACCTCAATCTGATCGAAGTATCTTGATGCTCATTCCTGTTTGTTTTTCTACTTCAAGTTTGCACTCCTTGAATTTCTCGAAAGCCTCAGATTTATGCTTTATTAAAAACACATGACCGAATCTTGAGAAATCATCAGTAAAAGTAATGAAGTAAGAAAAACCACCTCTCGCATGTGTAGACACTGGCCCACATACATCACTATGTATGAGGCCCAAGAGCTCTATAGCTCTTTCTCCATGTCCAGTAAATGGAATTTTGGTCATTTTCCCTTTGATACAAGACTGACAAGTCGCATAAGATTTATACTCAAAAGCATTTAAATATCCATCTTTATGAAGCTTGTTTAGTCTTGTTTCATTAATATGACCAAGTCTACAATGCCAAAGAAAAGCTTCATTTATATCTGAAAATTTTCTTTTATTTGTGTGTTGTATGTTGAAAACTGTATGTTGATTTATGACGTATATCCCGTTATTAAGTATACCAGAACCAATCAACTCTTGATCTAGTTTAATGTTCATAACATTATGCTGCAATACAAAATGATATCCTTCATTATCTAACAAAAAAAATGGATATTATATTACAAAGCATGCTTGGTACAAAATAATATGGGTTCAAAACCAATATACAACCCGACGGCAACCCCAGGTGATACTCTCCCACTGAAACTGCATGTACATTGGAACCATTTCCAACTCGGAGAGTATGATCACCGGTCTTCAAAACTCTGCTATTTCTCAGACCCTGCACAGAATTGCATATATGAGAACCCGATTCGGTATCCAATACCCAGGAAGTAGAGTTAATAGAGAAACAGTTTTCAATTACAAATACACCTGAAGCGGAAGCATCACCATGCTTTTTTTTTTCTTGAGATCCAAGTACTCAGTACAATTTCGCTTCCAGTGCCCTGACTTCTTGCAATAGAAACATTATCCTTTCCCCGACTCCGCAGCTTTGGATTTGTCTTTCCCCTTTTCCTTCTTGATTCCACTTCTCGGTTTGGTGGATTTCTTCTTATTCTTTTCCTTGGCCTTGGATTTTGGGACGGAAGAGGAAGATTGTCCAACAAGCAGAGAGGGAGACTTCGCCTTAAGCGTGCTCTCTGCACTTCTCAACATATTGAGAAGTTCGGGTAGTGATTTCTCCATGTTATGCATGTTGAAATTCACTATGAATGGAGCAAAGGTAGAGGGAAGAGACTGTAGAACAATATCAACATATTGCTCGTTCTCCATTTTCCATTCGAGGCCATCAAGCTCTTCAATAAGAGCTATCATCTTCAAAACGTGGTTACCTACTGGTGTGCCAGGAGCTATCTGCATCTGAAACAGCTTTTGAGATGCTTTGTATCATAGGATACTAGATTGCCCCCCATACAACTCTTTTGTATGGAGAAAGATGGATTGAACATCCATCTCCTCGTTCTTCTTTTGATGTGTATTGTCCATCGATGCAAGAGTGAGGCATTTGGAAGTAGCATAGTCAATATCCCACGTTTTGCAGATCTCCCTATCCGCTACAGAAGTTTCAGGGCCTAGGGTGGGCGGGGCTGAGGCAGTGAGGACATAATATACTTTATCATATGTGAGAGCAATGTTAATGTTGCTCAGCCAGTCTTTATAGTTTGGTCCGGTCAGCTTGTTTTTATCTAGTAAAAACTTAAGGCCTATCATTGGTATCTGCCATTAAGAGAGAGAAAAGAATACACTCAGCGAAAGCTCTTGCAAAAATCAGATTGGTTATTATCTTATCTAATCGATATCTCCCACTGCTTTTATCAAATTTTTCTTCAAACCTTAAAAAGAAAATTAGCCAGGATTAATTACATTCTACAACTTCCCTAACCGTTCAGCCAGGCCAGTGCCGGTACTTTGAGGAAGGTTCTCCATGCTTTCGCACGGACCTAATTAAAATAAACCTCGTTTTTCCAGAGGCGTAGCCCCGTAGACACCTTTCTAGACACCTAATGGGTTAGCTAATTTTAAAGTGAAAAACTCTTCTGGGAGCAACCCTTGCTCACAGTGGGATCGGGATCCAACTATCACATAGAAGGTATGCAATCTCATTGCAAATTTCAACTCTTGAAACTCCCGATATGGTTTTTACCCATAGTAACTTATGAATTTGACTATAATCAACATATCACAAGTACTAGTCAAGTTCTACCCATCATTTCATGATTAATTAGATCCACTCACATGACCCTTGACTATAATCAACATAATCACATGAATGTCCTAATTAATCGCATCATATGCTATGTAGGAAGACATCACTTAGCTACCGTACACTACGCCTTGACTATAATCAACATACGTAGCACAAATACTAAGTACTCTACTTCCTAAAATGATGGAGGGCTGCGAATGGTTTTTAAGAAAATCTTTAACACTTTGAACTTGATATCGTTGTAGAATCAAACGGGTTTAAAAGGAGTGGCTTAAGTTCCGCACTTTGAAAACTTGCTTTTTCATAAAAAACCGAGTAGGTTTCAAATTCGATTCTACAATATCTTTTAGGTTCATTTTTCTTTACATTAATCTCATTAATGTAGTCCCATCATTTAAGTCCTTAAGCCATCACAGAAAAGAAACGAAAATAGAACGTACGCTTTTGCCATCCGCATTCGCCGTAATATCCAGTTATGCACCATTAGGTTACTTAACTAACGGCATTGCGGGGCGGGTCTAGCGCGGATGTAAAACATAAGCAACGTTTATTATATATCATATATATAATACATCATTCATCTCATCATATAAAGTGATCACATCACAGAATATCAACAACAGAAGCACATATATGAAAATACAGGATATATTAGGAGGTTCGTATTTTGTATTTAGTCAACAATAGAAAATATGTATTCCACGGTCACGATGAATAGCCAAGCCCACACCCCTAGACCCCTATGAGAGCGGAAAGTAACCCTACCAATTCTAGAGTTTAGGAGACCCGGTCTCGACTGCTTGAGATGGCCTCCCATTGAACCCTAGAACCCGATCACTTGTGCTCCCCTCCTTGGGTCTATCCTAATGCGGTGAAGTAAATAATATATAATAATGGTGACATCATCCTCAACCCGGAAAGGCCCCAAATAAAAGAATATTACATACAATTAATTTTACATGAATGAAAAAAAACTCTCATCTCACATAAAAACCCCCGGTTATTCAATCACGACGATCCTGCACATCATATCTCAGCAACACATAACATCACATATCATCAACGTAAGTAAGTATGCGTACCCTAATTGTCGTTGATGTATAGCAACGAAACCGGCGATATACCACATACTACACTTACGGTTGCAGAAAAGAAAGTGAAAAATAACAACAATTGAAATCATCACTTTCACAAATATATAAACAATGTTAAACATTTCGATCGAGTCAACAAACACCCACAAATTGCCCTGAAAGCTCAACATTTGAGCAGAGCTAAAATACCCAAAAACGTGCCACAATACCTATGGACCAACCGTAGAAGGGTCAACCCTTGCCTCACCTATGGTGCTACAGGACTATGGCAAACCCTAAGGTTTGGCCGCGGTTTTATGGTCATAGAATCGAGTTAGGGTCACTTTCATGAACATTCAAATATATTTAACTTGGAAAATTCCAAAACATGGAAAATTCCAACACTTGGAAAATTCCAACATTCAAACATATCTCAGCAACACATAACATCACATATCATCAACGTAAGTAAGTATGCGTACCCTAATTGTCGTTGATGTATAGCAACGAAACCGGCGATATACCACATACTACACTTACGGTTGCAGAAAAGAAAGTGAAAAATAACAACAATTGAAATCATCACTTTCACAAATATATAAACAATGTTAAACATTTCGATCGAGTCAACAAACACCCACAAATTGCCCTGAAAGCTCAACATTTGAGCAGAGCTAAAATACCCAAAAACGTGCCACAATACCTATGGACCAACCGTAGAAGGGTCAACCCTTGCCTCACCTATGGTGCTACAGGACTATGGCAAACCCTAAGGTTTGGCCGCGGTTTTATGGTCATAGAATCGAGTTAGGGTCACTTTCATGAACATTCAAATATATTTAACTTGGAAAATTCCAACACTTGGAAAATTTCCAGCAAGGGCAATGAGGTGGTGTGTGATGTTCGTTGGAACTGTTTAACGTCGTTTAAGTTACTAAAAACAATGTTAAAATTACGACTACAAAATACTCTGAATTAGCCCCTAAGCAAAATTAACATCATATGGAATTTTGGGCTAAACAAACAACACCTGAAACCCAAAAACCTACATACTAGAGCACAGAAGAAAAACGAGGCGATTCTGGGCAATAGGGGCTGGCCTGCTCGGATTTTTGGGCTTGGTGCTCGGGTGAAATCCGAGGGAATTGCTTCAATTTTGTTCTGTGTTCTCAATGCATCACATGCAAGCTTCTGCAGTTGATAATATAATTTTTTCGAGCCATTTTAAAATCGACAAAGAGCAAAATTTCAAGGTCGCAGAATATCGTATTTCGAAGTTGTTTCGGTTTCGTAATTAATCTAACATCGTCTAAGTTTCTAGCTTGGCTCTGATACCACTGTAGGGATTCTCTAGCACCATGCCTAGGGTTAAGGTTGAATCACACATGCTATAACAAAAATTTACGGGGTGCTAAACAATTCCAACCATGAATCGAACTAGAAAATTAGAGTAGCGACATATAGTATCTCATACTAAATAGTGTCTAACACTAAGAGGTAAGTAATACAACCTTTGTAGACCTCCACTTGTGACTCCTTGAATCGAGTAGGGTTTGAACCGGTTCACTCGAATCCTTCCAAGTCCACGATGATCCACCCGGAGTCCCTTTGCTCAATCTCCTAGCTTCACTTGATCTATGAAGAAGTGGAGCAAACAACCTACACTAATGGGCTAGAGTAGATAGATTGGTGATGTGGGTTTTGATTTCTTCTCTCACTTTTGAAACCCTAGAAAGCTTGAAAGAGAGAGGAAGGAGATGATGCTAAACTTGACTCAAGTAAAGATAATATCAAACATAATCCAAAGAGAGAATGAATTATGCCATGCTTAACTATGGTTACAAAATATCTAGATATTTTGAGATTTGAGGTTAAGCAAAACCATGGGCTACAAAACCATGGGTAATGAAACCATGGTATTGATTTTGGTCAACACAAGAGAAGAGAGTTGACTAGTCAACCATGATTTTATTCCCATTTTGATTTTCCCAAAAAATCAAAATATACATATATTTGTTACCATGTGAGTCTTGCATTGCCACCACCAATGTATCATCAACCATGACACATGTATGCTTGCATGTGTGCATCTATATCAACATATACATACACTCATGTATGCATCATAAAGAAATAGGTTTTAATAAATGAGCTAATAGACTTAATATTAAATCAACACTTGATTTAATAACTCGGTCATATCACATACGACCCGTCCAATAGTAAACACTCAATTAAAATACATTATCATATACACTCATTTAATCGAGCTCCCGCACATATCTCATATGCATACCACATCGTTCGCCTGAGCTAGGAAACTCCCGTGTGGGACTCTAAGACTCGTCAATACGCCGGCAGTAGATGATTATCATATCAAACACCCACAAGTCGCAAGCGGTCAGCTAAATGTAACGGTCACCCGGGTATTGAGCGATCAAAAGAAAAACAAGCGAACCTGTCAAAACTCCCGTCGAGCCAACTGGCAACACTTACCGTACAGTCCGGTCTCTTCGTCAGATATGCTGCATATCGAGTCTATGGATGGTATCGTCGACCCCAATAACTCAATAAGTCATGCTGGTATATGGCCTATAACAAATCGAGAAACTACTGATAACACTTATCAATAAATCTCATCAGCACTGGCTAGGGACTTCCTGCTATAGCCAATCGTACATAGAGCAACATCAACCCTCAATACCGGGAGAGACGAAACCCCTCCTATCACTCATTGCCTCTATGTGCCTCGGGACTGTACCCAAAATCCACATGTTTGCACGCCTCAGTAGAGCCGTGGTAGGGTAGAGATCAAAGTACAGTGGGAGGACACACACAAGACTCTATGACGATCTCGGGTCTACAGACTAACATGTACCAGTGTCACCTGAGAACTGCTATCCGATAATAGATATAATACCACATAGGAGTTCCCGGCGAGTCCGTTCAGTGTACCCAGTCTCACTGAGCACCCGTATACAGTCTTTGATGTCACCACACCAATGGATATGGGATCATCCATCGCCTATCATATGGGACAAGAACCGTATACGCTAGTCTACTTTGGAATATCGATGCTCCGTCTCGATACACCTACGACTAGGAACATTTCAAGTATATGCTTATAAACTACACTTGTCCCAGTAGTATGATCTATATCATAGTCTCAGTAGTCAAGCAAATATCCTAAGGGCTTTATCAACATATACTAAATGAGTAAGATGCATGATCAAATGAACATGTCAAAATAAAGTAAACCAGATAGTGTACTATCATGTCGAGCAAGAATGTTCACTGAATATATATATACACATACCGATACATCCACTATTATATAATGGCCTCTAGAGCATACATATATCCAACAGAAGATTTTAAGCGTGGTGGTTCGTCCACTTACTCAGAAATCACTCTCTCCAAAAGATGTCTTCCAAGACTGATTTGGAGAGAGCTCGCGTGCAAGGGATACCCTATGCTTCGGCAATAGGCTCTATCATGAATGCGATGTTATGTACCAGACCAGATGTAGCTAACTCACTAGGTGTAGTGATCGGGAATCAATTGGATCTTGGGAGAATCACTGGACAGCTGCGAAGGACATTCTAAAGTACTTGAGAAGTACTAAAGAGTTGTTCTTGGGGTTTTGGTAACGGTGAACTCCAGTGGGAGTCCTTTACCAATTCCAGCTCCCAGAGTGATAAGGACGACTGAAAGTCAGTCACAGGCTTTGTCTTTACCCTCAGTGGAGAGATGGTATGTTGGAAGAGTTCTAAGCCAGATACCATGGCATACTAGACGATAAAGGCTGAATACATTGCTACCAACGATGCTGCCAAAGTGGCTGTCTGGGAATTTCTTGTTCATGAGATGAACAAAGTTCCTACCATTGAGCGTCCAATAACTGTTATTGTAACAACAATAGAGTTGTGGCTTTGGCCTAGGAACACCGGTCCCATCAGCGATCCAGACATATTCTGAGGCAAGTATCACCTGATTAGGGAGATGGTAGATCTCCAAAGGATCGAGGTCAGGAGAGTTGACGCGAAGGATAACGCGGTGGATCCACTCATAAAGGCATTTCCCTAGAGATTCTTCTATAGGACGTTGAGTATGAGATACTATAACAAATAGCCTTAGTTCAAGTGGTAGATTGTTAGTTATATGTATGCCCTAGAGGCCATTACTGTACATGCGATGTATATTGTAGTGGATGCTTGGACATATATAGGGGGACTTTCTTGCTCGACATGATAGTATGCTATCTGGTTGCACTTTATCTTAACATGTACACTTATTGTCTCTCTATTACATGTTGATAAAGCCCTTAGGATGAGTACTTGACTACCAGGATTATGATGCAGATCATATTACTAGGGACCAGGGTAGTCGGAAAGTACATCTTTCAAATATTCCTAGTTGTGGGAGTATCGAGACAGGGCATTGATATTCCAGAGTAGACTAGCGTATACGCTTCTCGACCCATATGATGGGCGATGGATGATCCCATACCCATTGGTGTTTGACATCAGAGATGGTATACGGGTGCTCAGTGGAGACTGGGTACACTGAACGGACTCGCCGAGAACACCTAGATGGTATTATTCCTATCGTCAGATAGCAGTTCTCTGGTGACACTGGTACAGGTTAGTCTGTCGACCCGAGATCGTCATAGAATCTTGTGTGATTGCTACTGTGCTTTGATTTCCACCTTACCACGTTCAAGAGATCGTGCAAAACGGTGGTTTTTGGGTACAGTCCCGAGTCACATGGAGGCAATGAGCGATAGGAGGGGATTTTGTCTCTCCCGGTATTGGGGGTTGATGTTGCGCTATGCTTGATTGGCCATAACAGGAAATCCCTGGCCAGAGTTGCTGAGATCTACTGGTAAGTGTTATCAGTAGTTTCTTGAACCGTTATAGACCTCACATCGGCATGACTTATCAGGCTATTGGGGTCTGACGTTATACCACTCCCAGGCTGTGATATGCGACATATCAGACTAAGAGACAGGACTGTACGGTAGTGTTACTGATTGAATTCGCAGGAGTATGAGCAGGCTTGCTTGTTGATTTTCTAATTGCTCAATACTCGGGTGGCCGTTACGTTTAGCAGATCGCTTGCGGCTTGTGGGTGACTGATATGATCACCACTTACTGTCGACGTATTGACGAGTCTTGAGAGTCCTACATAGAGGTTTCCTGGCTCAAGCAAAATGAAGTAAGAGCACATATGTGATATGTGCGAGACCGAAATTAATACGTGTATGTGATACCATATTCTATTCTCGCGATATGTGATATCGGACGGTTATATGTGATATAGCCGGATTATCGGATCAAGTGTTGATTCGATAGGTTGTTACATTTGATATTAGCCGGTTGTATGTGATATAGCCGGATTATTAAATCAAGTGTTGATCTAATAATTTAATGTATAATTATATATTTGATATATTGATTTACATTAACTAATATTAGCTCAATTAAACATTTCTTTTTCTTACTTGTGTGCATATAGTATATATGTGATATATATTAATGTACATTTTTTTTGTCATGCGTGATGCCACATGCTTCATGGATGTATGAGAGTTACACTATACTTAAGATAATATTAGGGTTTTTATTTATCCAAGTAATTCAAAATTGATGGAAATTTGTCATGGTTGGAAGCTTGGAGAAGCTTATGCTAACCATTGACTTAGTCCAATAACTTTGTTTTACATGAGATATTTATTAACCTAACCATTATCCTTAGCCATAGTTTAGTCTCTACATGAGTTAGTATATGATACAAACTCACTCATGGTTGCTATTCTCACCTTATGAGTTTCATTCTCATCTCCACTTCATCTTCTCTTCATCAAGAGAAAGCTTTCTAGCTTTTCTCAAAGTGAAGAAATATTGTGAGAAAATAAATCTAAAGTGAGCAAAATTCCTACTTCATCATGTTCTACTATACTAGCCATTTAGTTTAGGGTGTTTTCTTCACTAAACCCTATTTAGTGAAGAGGTAACTTGAGTTGGTGTCTCCTTAACGTAGATCATCTTCGGCCTCAAAGACTTCAAGCAAGCATGTTCCGTTCATCTTGTGGAACCTTTCTAGAGTCAGGGAGTTCACTACTTGGAACGAAGGGACTACTACACGGAGCTATTGAAGTAAAGGACCAGTCTACAAACATTGTATTCCTTGTTCACTTAGATGTAAAGTTGTTTACATTGTTGATTCGTCTAAATCTCTAGTTAAGATTCTATGTTTGGGTTATTTAGCGCGGCAAAACTTTTGAAAACGGCATGGACGAATTATGGATTTGGTCACCAATAAAGTCAAAACATTGGTAGCCAAAGCCGGAGAGCAAAAAGATGTCAGCGGTAGCGGGAGACTATATCCTGCTCGGTACGATCTTGTGGAGTTTCCCACTGGCTATGTCGTCCCCAAATTTGAAAGATTCGATGGGACGGGAGATGCGAACTGGCACATTTCCTAATTTAAAGCACCATGCACGAATACTGGTGGCAATGATGTGCTCTTTCTCCGTCAGTTTGTCAATAGCTTGACGGATGTTGCTTTCGATTGGTATGCAAGCATACCGGATGACTCGATCACGACGTTCGCTCAAATATAATCCATGTTCAAGAAAAGGTTCATGAGTGTCAGCGATAAAATCACCATTGCCGACCTCGTAAGGACCGAGCCAAAGAACAACAAAAGCAATATGGATTTTATAGTCTGATGGCGCAATCTCTCTATCAAATGTGAACCGTCGTTGGAGCAAGACCAATCCGTCAGTCTTCTTATAGAAAATCTGAAAGACTGGATGAAACCTTTCCTGTGCACCGCAGGTTTCAAATCATTCCAAGAGCTGACCAAGAAAGTTAAAATGTTAGAATGCTTAAAGCCCGAGTCAACTCAGAATCTCCAATTCACAAACAGACCGAGACATCGGAGGGACAACAACTGGAAAAGCGAAAGTTCCAACAGTACCAATTCTCTAAATAAGCAGAGAGCGGGCAGAGCAAAGACTAACAAATCTCGAGAGCCAAATTTGGAGGAAAGAAGAAATAAGGTCTACTCTTTCAGAAGGGACAAGATCCACAAAATTTTCAAAGATACTCTGAAGAATGGCCTGCGGCTACCAGAACCAAAAAGGCTAAGTGAAGCGAGCAGGATTGATCATCCCAATTTTTGCCCATACCACCGAGTTCTAGGGCACACTATTGAAGACTTTTGCATCTTCAAAGATTGGGTCGAAAAACTATACAAGGCAGGAGAAATAGAACTGTCTAAAGGCGTGTTAACAAACAGTCAAGCTGCGACCGCTAATTTCATACAAACGGAGACCGAAGTCCTTCGGGAACCTGATTCTCTTAGACATTTGCCTTTCTCTGAAAAGAGCGGACCAAGGAAACAAGCTAAGAGCTAAGCGAGCAATATTGCCAATGAAGAAGCAATAGACAGGTACACAACCTATACGGTCTACATGATGGAGCTCAGAGGAACAAGTCCTCCTACGCCTTATAGCCATAACAATGACGTAGTTGTTGCCATCCAACACCGGCTCGATCCAAATGATGAAGAGCTCGCTCAGGCCATTGAGCCAAAGGAACTCGTGGTTCATGCTGAATCAAGCTCAGGCGGTAAGGATGACCCCGTTGTCATACCCGGAACTATAGAACAAGCATCATTCCAATGGCTTCAAAAGCAGCTTCAGGACAGAGACAAAGAGATGGCCAAGGTCCATTCCAAAGTCGATGAGCTGGTAAACGTCATGGCAGATCTCACGACCCAAGTCGCCCGATTGCAATTACAGCAAAATCAAATTTTGGTTCATGAGCCAGGGATTGATATCCGGAAGCAGCTAACCGATACTCCCTCCAGCACAAGAGCGGAACACTTGCGAAAAACGGCCTCGATCGGCTTCCAGTCTCTCTGATACGTACACTGAATGGGATAAGCGGACAGCATGCGAACCAAAGATTGATCGGCCTCAAGGACCAGTGTCAGTAAAGGCACCTACTATAATGGAGAGAAAGAAGAAGGTATACTCCTTCTGGAGGGATAAAGTCCGCGAAATATTCGTGGACGTCTTGAACAACGGTCTGCAACTGCCTATTTCAAAGAGGTCACATGAAATGAACATCATGACTGGCAATCCCATATACTGCCCATATCATAGAATGGTAAGTCATACCCTTGAAGACTGCTATGTTTTCAAAGATTGGGTGGAGAACCAATACAAGCTTAGGAAAACCTCACCGTCCTCGGATGTACCGGCAAGCCATAAAGCTACGGTCATCAACACAGCTCCGCCAAGATCAAAGTTCAAGAAGCTGGGATAAGTAAACACACATGACCTCCACGTTATTAAACTGGGAACAAACGACCACCACGTCGTTAAACTGGGAACAATCGACCTCTAATCGTTACAACTGGGGATGTAAAAAAATTGTGTGTAAATAAAAATAAAAAAAAGCCGAAATGATGGGGCAACTTGCAATAAAAATCAGCGAGTAAAATAAAAATGAAAATAAACAGCCGAAATGATGGGGCAACCGCGAATGAATAGCCAAAATGATAGGGCAATCGCGACCTTCGCGATAAGAAAAACTGAAATGATAGAGCAATCGCGGTAAAACAAAAATAATAATTAAAAAAACTCCAAATGGCGAATGATGAGTCTCTCCTGGTACTATATTCCAGTGCAGCGATGCAGACACCAACCAAAATTCAAATCCCAAATGGCGAATGACGTGTCGCTCCTGGTACCATATTCCAGTGCAGTGATGCAGACGCCAACCAAAATTTCAAATCTCTGAATTTCCCAACGGCGAATGATGAGTTGCTCCTGGTACCATGTTCCAGTGCAGCGATAGAGACGCCAACAAAATCCTAAAATTCACCCAGCCCTACGGTTAGTCCCCGAACTGACTACCGTATACAATCCACGAGCTCAAATAATTCTCATCATACCCATACCCCACCGCAATCAACAGTCCAGCGGCCGGTCTCCACCCTTGGAATTATGCTCCATTTGGGAAGACCCACTCATGTGTCCTCACGATACATGAGAAGAACAAACTTACGAGATCCTCTCGACTCGTAAGAAAACACCTTTGTGTGATCCTTACGACTCATGAAGGAAAAACACACTTAGGAGTCCCTACGACTCCTAAGGAGAAAGTACACCTACGAGATTCTTTCGACTCGTAGGAAGAAAATGCTTTTATGGGACCCTTACGACTCATAAAATTAAAAAGTCTTAGGTAATAGGGACCTAAACTTGCCTCATAAGCCATCACTCCCTAACAGGGAACGACAAATAATGAATTGCTCCTGGCACCTGTGCTTCAGTGTTAGCAACGTTGATGCCGACCCTAACCCTAAAATTCCAAATCGATCCAAAAGACCCCTAAGTCTTTAAACTAGGAATAGAAGACCCCTAATTCTTTAAACTGGGAACGGATGACCCCTAAGTCGTTAAACTGGGAACGAGGGAAATCCCTTCATGGCAAATGATGATTCGCTCCTGATACCACATTCCAGTGTGGCGTTGCTCATGCCAAACCAAAACCAAAATCCCAAGTCCTCCCAGGGCAAATGATGAGTTGCTCCTGGCATTATTCCAGTGCAGCAATACTGATGCTAAACAAATTCCAAATTCCTCTCAAATTCAAAAGTCCCACCGAATAAGGAAAAAATCAAACAAATCAAACCAACCAATTCCAACATCAACATCTGCGTCAAACAAAGAGACACTCCGTACCGGGAAAACGTCAAAGAGACACTCCATGCTAGGGAAACATCCAACACAGAAACTCCGTGCCGGGGACAAGTCAACCAGCGACACTCCATGCCGGGGAAACGTCGACCAGCGACACTCTGCCTCGGGAACAAGTCAACCAGCGACACTCCGCCTCGGGGACAAGTCGACCAGTGACACTTTGCCTCGGGGACAAGTCGACCAGCGACACACCGTGCCGGGGAAACATCACATACAGACACTCTGTTTCGGGGATACGTCAACCAGACACTCTGCCTCGGGGATAAGTCAACCAGTGACACTCCGTGTCGGGGAAATGTCAAAACAGACACTCCGTCTTAGGGACAAGTCGACCAGCGACACTCCGTGCCAAAGAAACGTCACAAACAGACACTCCGCCTCGGGGACAAGTCGACTAACGACACTCCATGCCGGGGAAACATCACATACAGACACTCCGTCTCATGGAAACATCCAACATAGACATTCTGTGCCGGGGACACGTCAACCATCGACACTCCGTCTCGGAGACACGTCGAGCATCGACCGTCCATATTGTAAAAAGGGCAGTGCCAGCCTCCCCAAAATCGAGAACCAGATCAAGACACCTCCACGTGAAAGAAGATTCATCAATTTCATGCACACGACTCATATACACGGTGTGCATTTATTGATGGGGGCACTTTCTTGGGGTCAAAAATTACACCCCGGTTGACCAAGTCAAAGTCAACCCCAAGCCAGGTGGGCCCAAGCCCAGGCCAAGTGGGCCCATGCCCCAGTCGAGCCCTGGGGCCAGCCACCCCTATGCCAAAATGAAAATTATATAATAAATAATTTTGATGTAATTTTCATACATGAATGTAAAATAAATAGGCAAAAAGACAAATTTTTGTGAAGCCCATGGCTCATGTTGTTTGGAATTCACCCGCGCGTGCAAACGCGTATGTTTTGGAAATGGAAATGTTTTAAGGAAATGGATGCGCACGCGAGCTCTTTCTCGTTTTAAAATTTATAAACCGCAAGTGCACGGCGCGTTGTGGCAAGCCGGAAAGTACGGGTCGATCCGTAAGGAATTGTGTATTAGGTTTTGTTGTTTAAGGTTCAACAAATAACGAATGGTTTGGTTTGTCACAAAAATATAAAATAAGAAAACAAGGAAAACAAGTTAAGAAAGAAGTGGATATGGCTTTGGCTCGGATGGTCGAATCACGACGATTCCTTCGAAGTTTCCTTGTTCATGAGTTGTCTGTTCTTGTGTCAATCCTGGTGCGAAGCATGACTCGTCAAGGCGGTAGCGAGGCACAAGTCGTCAAGTTGCCGATATTCGACGCAAAAACAAAACGAGTCCGTTTTGTTCACTTACCGTTTATATGACCAAGCTTGGGGTATCAACACTAAGCACGAGGGTTAGCAAGCATACCGCAACATCAAAAATACAAATTAGTGAGTGAGAGCAATTGATTTTAGTGTTGAGTTTGCTAAGTGTTTGTGATAGTATATCGTATATGAAACCAAGCGATTGTCAAACACTTAATCACAAAATACCATATCTCAACTTAGCAAACTTAACCCTAAATTTATTTTAACTTAAATATTGAAATGGGGAAAGGGAGTGAATATGTTATATGAGGAGGTTACAAAGTAACCATGTTTCAAAATACCATACCACATCAATACATAAACAATATTTAAGTTAGAATCATGCATATAAGCATATTAAACATTAACAAGAGGAGGAGGAAGCAGAGCCTTTCATCTCATTTCCTCACCATTACCACAACCAAAGATATTAGTTAAGCATGATAAAAAGAAAAGCAAATGATAAAAAGAAAAGCAAATAATAAAAAGAAGCAAGTAAACAAAGAAACAACAATATTATTGACACTTGAAGAAGTTTAGGTACAAGATATTGGTAATTTGTTCAACCTCCCTAATGAAGCTCTCAAAAGAAAGCTTCAAGAGGGAAGAAGAAAAAGAAACCAAGTTGAAGTCCACTCAACTCTCAAGCTAAACCAAAAATAAACAAAAATGGAAAAATGTATAATATCTATGCACCCCTTGCTCAATATCTGTTCTAGTATTTATAGGCTCAACTCCAGAATAAATAAACAATATAGTGGACTGATGTGACCCTAAGAAATGACTAGAAGAAAAATGTGGATGATTGGAGCAAGGGAGGTCGGCGGCGCCGGATTTTCATGGGGGGCTCGCCAGTTTGGATCCGAGCACATGGGATCGTTTTGTTGTGGTGATCTTTAGTTCAGTCCACAATCTCTCTGGTGCTTTTTGATTTATTTTTAATAACCTGGTTTGTACTAAGGAATTTGGAGGGAACATGATGCCTCACATCAAAACTTTTTAGCATTTAACACTCATGCCCACTTGTGCCCTTATGTGCCATGGGTAGCCCCCACCTAGTTCTAAGAACCAAAGAGCTATGTGCACACTTGTGTTGTGTTGGATCAAAAATGTGTACACATGATTATTTGCAAAAGAGCTATTTGAATATCGGTTGGTTTTCTGTTCTGATTGTAGTGTCAGCTCCCAAACGCTATATCCGTGATATTGAGTGTGTTTCTAGTATTTTATCATGAATACCTGTAATCTGTAATTACTGAGCAGACACTGATTAATAGTAACGATATATAACAAAATTGATAATGAATGAGAGGTATTAAAATGCAATTTTATGAGATGAACAAATACCCCCAAACTTATTTTTTGCTCGTCCCGAGCAAAACAAAAAATCCTAGCTTCACTTTCACAGGGAACGCGATTGCACTGAGCACGTGCAACAAGCCGTTAAACCTCTAGGTATCCCTAGTACGAGGAGTGTTGTCTCCTGAGGGTTTTCAGCGGATTACACCCACAAAATCAAGTCAAGTTAGCGTCGTGGAAAAACTGTTGATTCTAATCTTAAGTTAGAGATCAAAGTTAGAAGTTCTATCACCCAAGTCAGAAACGTTAAACCCTATTTTCACTCCTCACAAATTGTTTAACATAAGCTTATACGCGTCTTTACGTGATTGTGAGGATAGTGTCCACAAGTTTTTAAGAGCTTGATTAGGGTCATCATGTCATAATTACAGACCAGAATAGACTTCTAAAGGATCACACAAGTTTGAAAGAAGTTAAAATTTTCTCAAGTTTTATTCTCCAGTTAGGTTTCAAGTCAGAATATATATCATTTTTAACAGAGAACCTAAGTCTTATTTTTCACTCCTACCTTTCACCTGTTGTTCATACACACCCAAGTTATCGTACAAAACGTCTTTTATAAATATACCTTCATATCTCCGCGAAAAACTGTTTTACTAGAAAACTCGTCTCCTCCAAGATTATTCTCCTACAAAGAACCATGAATATTTATAACTTGGAGAGAACACTTGCTTAGCTTATTTTATTTGGCGATTGGAAACTTAGCGAGCTTTGGGTCAATGACTCCCAAATTAGATGGTTTTAGGGCATTAGGTGTGGAGACACCCTGAGGACTTAATTACCCAAGTTACCAAGGCCACAAAATAAAAGACTCATTTTATTTAAAATATTCTGAACTTAGTGAAAATAGAGATATAGCCAGCATTTTTTTTAAATTCGAAGACGTTACATGTAGATAAGGTGTGTAATCACTCCAGCAAGGTTCCAGATGGGTTATTTTTCAGACTTATAGCTTCTATTAAAACGTCAATAATATCCTTCATATTCACCTTACTTTACGAACTATTCTGATATTACCTTACTCAGAACAAACCTGTTTGATTCAAAAGATGTTTATCAATTTTAAAAGTTTATAGACATGTCAGACTTTCATCAAATTCTCAAAAACATACGACACCTGTAAAGTGTTATAAAAGACGTATATCAGCTATGGTTAAATACAAATGAGGGTGATTTTTCGGGTCGTCAGTCTCACAAAAAGGATTTAGTTATTTCTAACTTATCAACCGAACCGCCAGACTTCGAATCTAAGTTCCCGCACTAGCTAATATGAAAAAGTTTTTATATTTTTAGGAAATTTTTTCAATTTTTATGGGTTTTTTAATATGTATGCAATGCAGAATATACACATGATGCAGCAAAATAAACACAGTGCTCACCCCCAAACCTGAGTTTTACGATGTCCTTATCGTTTCCCCCGTCTCCGGTAACTAGACTTATACATCAGGATGCGAATTTTATTCAAAGAAAAAAAACCTAAGACTAATTATAGCATATACAAGTTAAAAGATTGGGTTAGTCTAGAAATTAATACTAGGCATTTAAAATTTTTGTCCATATAGTGCAAGGGCTGGTAAAAGAATAAGTATATAATAAAAAATAAAAAGAAAAAACAAATGTATATGTTAGTTGTTAGTGAAGGGCATGGGTGTGTAAAAGTAGGGATCGGAATACGTTGAAAGTGAAGATGAAGTTTTGAAGAGGTTAAAGGATTGTTTCCTGGATGAATTGAATATTCAAAAAGCACGTGTTGAGTTCCAAAGTCAAGTTCGTTCAAAAACTGGAGTTTATCCTCAAAAAGTTTAGCAAAAGAAAGGTTCTTAGGATGTTCCTAAATTGGTCCTGACTCAAATTCACCTAGAATATCAAGTTCATCCGCAAATATTTCCTCAAAACTAGACATGAAAGAATGTTTTTCAATACTGCCTTCCTCCCTATAATCTTCCACAATTCTATTCTCATTGCTACAACTCACAATTCCCAATACGAGTTCTCCCTCATCATATTCACAAATGGGTAGGTACATGTCATCCAAAAAATAGGTTCCCACACTAACGTTTCATCCGAAAAAATACCAATAGGTGATACAAAAATTATGGTTACTGATCATTGATTTCCTCTAACAATTTATCACAACCATACCCAAAAAATTCACAAGCTCCCTCTTCTAAAATTTGAGCGCAACAATCAGTCAGTGCAAGAATTTCCTCTTCAAGTAGGATATCGGTTAATTCAACCTCAAGATTATAAGTGACAAGAGGCTCAATGGGTACTTGAAGGCTAGTGTTAGACTGAATCAGAGGGTTTTCTTGTTTGTCCTGATAACACTCAGTCAATTCATTTGCATCATCATTTATGAAATCATCAGAATTCAATTGATCGTTTATCTTACTCGGGTGATTTCCTAGATGACAGTTATTGACACTATGTGATTCTAATTGACTGTGTTCACTCTTTAGAATCACTACAGCTACATGCTCTTCAATTCTAGCCAAAGATTGAGCTTGAGCGTGAAACAATTGCTCAGACTGTTGTATACACAGGGCTGGCGTAGCAGCTGTTTGATTGACGACCGCAATCATCAGTTCAATACCTTTCTCTAAAGCGGTCAACCTAGTATCCATCTCACCATCATTCCCTAAGGTTGGGTCAGCTGTTTTAGGAAGGGAAGGTTGTGTGATGCTAAAGCAGTTACCATGTTGACCTCTTTCTCTAAATCTTCAATCATTAGGTCTCTAATTGAAATGGGACTGGGTTCAAGAGTGTTAGGTGGGTGACCGTTATCAAAAATTTGGGACGGTTGGTCACTCCCTAGAATAAGACAATTTTCATGAATGTAGGAAGAATCGTGGCAATTTGAACAAATGAATTGGGACCGAGTATAAACAAAAGAATACAAATCGTGAAAAATTGAATTAAATCGTGTATCGCCCATATTAAGAAGAATTCACAAATATCGCAAAAACAAAGAATATCACACCCCTAACAGTTATGCTATGTCAACTAGACCTGCTCAAGAACCTGATTGTCGAAGTAAAACTGTGTCGAGAAACGAGCTCAAGATATACGGATCATGAAGCCAGATAAGTGCAACAGATAAGGGGAGGTTTTCCAATGCTTTCGCGAAATTCCTTTATTAGATAATCCTTTCTCTTGAACACTTACCTAGACACCCCGTGAACGATATACCATTAAGCGGCGTTCTAAACACAGTTAATTTCTCCTAATGAGCGCGAAGTCCTTAAAGTCAAAGTTCTAGTTGATTTTAAATTAATGTGGGTATGCAAGAATGCAGTTTTGTGATTTGTGGGCTACGGAGAAAGGAGATAAAATCGTTTACCATATCTTGTTTGGTCGTGCCCTTAATATCTGTATTAAGATGCAAATGCGCAATCAATAAAAGGATTTTAAGAAATTAATCAATAAAGCAATTCTTTTTCTGTTTGGGCTTAAGCGCTGCAACAAATACGAGTTAGTTCTCTGTGCAATTGGTGGCAAGTTTGTGCGAAGAATCCTGCAGAAGATAGAAATATTGGAATGCGTCGGATTCGAGAAGAATGTGTTAGGAAATACGTACCGATGAGATTTGGGTTAAGAAACCCCTTTAAAGTGATTACGGGTATTTGAATGTTCTCTTGCGCGGGTTAAACTATCCGGATCTTTGGCACTATACTTCATTAACGTTTTGCAATTGAATTTGAGCCTCGCTCCGCACGATCGCTGGTCGTAATTCCATAAAAACTGAAATGTCGGAAAAATACAATATTTAGTGTCAAAAGCGATATATCTGCCCTAATTCCTGCACACTAAAAATAATAAAAATCAAAAAATACCACTATAATACCAACAAGTCACTGGAGATCACCAAAAAAGAAAAAACCCAAAATCAAAAAAACAGACCGGCAGCCTCGGACTTTTTACTGATGTCGCCGGTTTTGTTTAGGAGTTAGGTGCTCGAATTTTTGGTGGGTTCTCTATGCTAGCTAAGTGTAAGTCCGCGGCAGCACCCCGGTCGTCTGACAGACGCTGATATGCGGAACAAAACTTTTACGACTGGCGCTATCGCGTACTTTATCCCGGATCGTCCATTAAAGCTAAAGTAACAAATTTTAAAGAGGATAGAATTGTTATACCGAATGATCCGAGTCCTTCGGTCTTCAACCATCATCCCACGCTATGTTGCAACTGATCCGAACTTGCTCGATCTCCGGTCTCGTCGTCCAGGTGGCACCACGTCGACGGATCTTTAAACGGGCTCCCGCCTCTGAACCGAGGCAACTCGATCGTCAAGTTTGCTAAAAGAGACGACCAAGATTGATGTAGAGAATGAGTAGAACACTTTGTCTCGCTGCGTCCAAGGCTATGGACGAACGGTTAAAAGAAGTTGCCAATTGGAAATCGGGTGAATGGAAATTGAACTATATGAAATTTCCATACACTAAAGTATCATAATCTTTTTCAAATGAATCAATCATCATGCCACAAGAGGGGGCCGCCACTATATAATGAAGAGGTGGGTGAGTGTAGGAGCTCACAAGAGGGTGACCATAACCTTCATACTTATCATCACATTTAAAGAAATAATGAATCATCAACTATCATTAAATGCAACCAATGAACATAAACCTAGTCACCTTAACAACTCATCACACCATTAATGCTCACAAATGATTCATCAATCTAGTCACTATATCTAGAATCTTCTAGAACCATGACTCACCAAAAGAAGAAAAGATAAATCCGTCTTTAACCGAATGTTAAAGACGGGTGATAGAAAACTGGAAACTGGCAAGTTCCAAAAATCATCCCGAAACGAATTTCAGGATAACCCCGTATCGATATAAACATACCCGCATTTGTATTACGACCGAATACAAATGCAACTGAGACAAAGATATTATATCTACACAGTATAATACTAGGATCCGGCTTAAACCAAAGCCTACCAGTATTATCTGCCCGAAAAATGACACGTGCGAAAATGCACGTGCATTTTCCAAACCCTGCCATAATACCATACGGCATCTACAACGTTTCGCCCGAACTTGGGAAAGTGTCTGTGGGGGACTCTAATGACTCGTCAATACACTGGCACTGGGTATAACCAATAGCACGTCAGAGGTACAAGCTGTACGTAACGGTTTGCCTATGTATTGATTGGAAGGGAAGCTGACGAGCGGACTTATCTATAAACCCTACTGAGCCTGACAGTGACAATATCTGTATAGTCCGAAACATTTTTCTATGAGTATCGCATATACGATCTAGGGGGTCGGTAAACGTCAGACCCCTAATAGCTGCATAAGTCGTGTCAGAGAGTAGCCCAGAACACCCTGAGATACTACTGGTATACCTACCAGTATATCTCGATTACCCTAGCCAAGGATTTCGTGTAATGGCTCTCCTAAACACAGCGCGATCTCACTCCCAATACCGGGAGAGACGAATCCCCGACAATCCGCTCACTTGCCTCTAATGTGGCTCGGGACTGTACCCAAAATATACCTGTTTGCACGACTCCTTTGACCCGTGGTAGGGTATAAATCAAAGCACAGTGGGAACTCACTCGAGACAAATGACGACCTTAGGTCGATGAACTAACCTGTACACATGTCACCAGGGAACTGCTATCTGACGATATGTATAATACCAACTAGCATGTTCCCGGTGAGTCCTGTCCGGTGTACTCATATCCCAATGAACACCTGTATACATCTTAGGTGATCCAACTGACACCAGTGGCTTGTGAGACCGGCCACCGCCCCTCGTCGGGGTCTCGACTGTATACACTAGTCTACTCTGGAGTATCAATGCCCTATCTCGAAACTCCCACGACTAAGGACACTTTAAGGATGTGCTTATAGACCCCAGCTCCCACATATATGATCGCCATCATACTGCTGGTAGTCAAGAAAGAATCCTATGGGCTCTATTATGATGATAAAGACAAACCAGATAGCATACTATCATCTCAAGTAAGACTGTTATATCGGCATAGGTCCTCCCTCAATCATTGCAATCACGTACCTGCGATCCAATAATTGACTTAGAGGGCACTATATCCAACAATCTCCCACTTGCACTTAAGGCTAATTATTGCGATGTCGTGTACTCACAGCTCGTGTGATACTGAGCATCCAACTCCTCTACTAATCAGTTTCACAAAGCTCGTTTGTAAAACTCTTGTATTCGAGAAATAGCCTTAGTGAGTGGATCCGCTTCGGTGTTTCTTTCTGTATCTCTCTATATCTCAACCTCGCGGAGAAAACCATCTCCCGAATTGAGTAATACCTGTCTTAGAATATGTTTGGATATCTGATGGGACCTAGTTCATAAATGAACTCCAAATCCAAACTTCTTAGACTGTATCAATCACTGAAAATAATCAGTGTCCAGCACTATGCCTCCCACAGTATCGTCTTGGACCACCTGTCCATAATACTGACCCTCGTCAGAGGGAAAACTATAACTCTGACAATCACTCTATTATCCATGTCACCTTTGAAGCCTGGAATGATAACCGTCTCCCGAAGGAGGCCGCCGTCATCAAATCCGTAGAACATGTACTTATGCTCTAAAACTGCTTCCTTATGTTTCTTCAGGATTGGATTAATATAAACTTATCGCATCTAGTGCAATAACGACATCTGGTGTGGTACTTGATATCTCACGATTGACTCAATTGCCTAAGCAAGTGATCTGTCAATCATGTACGTCCCTCTCCCCTTTAGTCTGTAAGACACCTTTAGAGAGGGCGACTCCATCACCTGCAGGTACACCACCATGCCAGGAGTCAACTATTCTAAAATACTATTAGAATACTGTCAAAGTACCCATATTGGGAAACTACCAAAATCTAGATCTAAAACTATAGATCTAGTAACCAGAATGTCAGATATTATATCCATATCCTTTGTGGAGAAACAACTATGTGATGACCACATTACAACCGATCGTAGTATAGGAATTTTACTTCCTACTCTGTGTATGTCATCCAAATACCAGGACATAACACCCTACTACCTTCTTAACAGATCCATCCCCTATTATGATGAAGTCAAACCCATGACTCTCACATCAAAATTAGATGATCTTATCTCCGCTATATATGCTCAAGCTTATAAATAGACATAAGCTACTTGCCCACTATGCTTCCGCTGCTCCCACTGACTACGACAACCCTCTGGTAGAATAATATATACGTACACTTCTAAAACTAGTTTAGAACGACGCTATACATAATCTCCTGCCAGGTCTCATAGCCTGAAACAACAGTAGTGTCAAGTCTGGGTAAACAAGAACCTCCCTGTCACCTTCCTTGAGGCTACCGGAGTACCTCTCGGGTGTCTGAGGTTACCCACAATGTCTGCGGAGTGGCTATTTGAATGTCAAACCTGATTGAATATATAGGTCCTATTAAATTTTCCGTAATCGTTTTGCGGTTCTGGAATCACTTCCAGTTCTACCATATCCCACTTCTGTTTTTCTGAAAAAGTCCATTTTACGAAAACTGTGGCGAGTCTAGAACAATATCACTATTGATCTTCCAGATGGTAGAAAATCAACCCTCGTCAAAGCTAGGGTCAACCCACAAACTACCATTACAGAAACGTGCCTTGAGTCATCCAGTGTCTGGTTTTAAGCATAAGCTGGACAACTCCTCTTATCTTAACATCGTTAAGATATGATCCATTCTATATCTAATATAGAAACTTTGGCACTTATTTAATTGGAACCAGATTCAAATCATGCAGCTGTCTCCAGTGCATATTATCTTAATGGAGAGAGGCTAATCAGTATTACTCAACTTTGGAATCCATCCAATTATGAGTAACTTGAAAGAGAAACAAATTTCTCAAAACCATTACTATCGACTGAATACCAATCATAAGAATCTACATCTTCAATCTCTTTGAAGAATCCTGATACTTGCGATACTTGGTTCTCTACTTTATTCTTATACCCATAACTTCTCAAAACCTAGATATTGTATTTCTATGAAACACTTGTCTAAAAACTAGAGAAGTTACAAGTAAACAGAATATAGTACGAGGACCAACCCCTTTGTCCTGATGGACACTGGAAAACATACAATACTCTGTGTAAGTCTGGTGAGTTTAATAACTCAAAACCTGTGCGTCGTAGGTTGAAAACTGTATCCAGGCGATTTCCTCAAATATCACCAATTACAACGAATTCCGATATAATGAGGATGATCACCTAATTCCTAATAACTTACTCCACACATTATCTGTAAAACTATACAGATGTGAGAATGAAACCAGGTAAATACATACCCTGGAGCAAGGGTTTAATTTGGAAATCAGTTTTTAATTAACAATGCACAGTGTAACTGAAACATTAATATGTTTCGTAGGGGTATCCTGGTATTCCTAGTAATGCCTCTTCCATAATCCAAATCATGACTCTAACCGTATATTTCCCTGCCATCTTTCCAATTCCCTTTATTTGTCTTTAGTCGTTACCTTCTGTACACCATCATTAGGCTAAATGGTTTTCTTCCTTCCCTACCATTCGGCACCAGCCTATGGTTTGGAAGAATAATATCCAGTAAGCATAATAGGTGTACCCTCCTAAACCTAGGAGTACTCGTAACTTGAGAGAAGGTGATGATAAAAGAAAACTGAATAAACCTTATTTCTATTTCTCCTGAACCGGAATCCATCATCGAAAAATATCCTTCGAGTTCGTATATAACCATACGATGGATTTATCCAATGGAATTGGATGTTCGTAGTGATACGGGTTGTTCTGGAGAAATCAAAGGTGAAGTAGGAATGGCGATGAAATACGTGGTTTGATCGTGAATATAAATAGTCGCAATTTACTTTGCCCTCTTTCTAATTCCTTTATCTTGTCTTTACATATTACCTTCTGCACACCTTATTTAGGCTAATTGGTTTTCTTCATTCCCTACCTTTCGGCACCTGCCTATGGTTTGGAATAAGACTATCCAATAAGCGTAATAGGTGTACTCTCCTAAACCAAGGAGCCCTCGCAACCTGAGAGAAGGTGATAATAAAAGGCAATTGAATAAACCAATTCTATTTCTCCTGAACCTGGATCCATCCTCGAAGAAGTCACTTCGAGTTCGTATATAACCATACGATGGATCTATCCAATGGAATTGGATGTTCGTAGTAATACGGGGTGTTCTGAGAAATACAAAGGGTAAAAGAAGGAGCGGTAATGACTTATGCAACTATAGACAATCCAAAAGCCAGTATTTTAAGAAGGTTCGGTCAACTTGGTCACTGAGTTATAGTCTAGGGTGGGTCAAAAGTAGCTGCCAAAGAGAGAGAGAAAAGAAACACTCTGCATGCACTCTAACCTAGATCAGAATGGTTATCAATTTTATCTAATAAGGAAACCTCCCACTGTAATCTCAAATTCTCCTCTAAACCTCTAAGAAGAATTAGTCGGGGTCACCCGAAGAGTAAACCAACTCATCAGAGAGAATCGGGATCCAACTATCATCGTATGATAACTTGATGGAAGCCACTCAAGTTAACACACTCCAGAAGGTATGCGCAAGTCTGGCAAGTTTCTTGTATGTTTGAAACTCCCGATATAATTTTTATCCCATGCTCTTATGACCTTGACGTAGGCCAACAAATCATAAGCAACATGTCAAGTTCTACCCGTCGTTGTCCTGATTAACTTAAGTCATCGTACATCCCCTTGACGTAGGCCAACAAGGCTGTACGTCTGACTTAAACTAATGCATCTATCTATGCAACAAATGAATACCCAGCAGCTACCAAACACTACGCCTTGACGTAGGCCAACAAACATAGCTTGAATACTACTGACCATCCATAAGAAATAACGGAGGATTACGGCTGGTTTTTGGCGAAAAACCTTTAACGTAATGAACTTGATCTCGTTGAAGGAACCTGATAGCTTTATAAAAATATATAGTAGCGAAAACCTTTTGCTAAAGAAGTCACTCCCGGTGAAGGGATCTCGGCTCTTTCCTCATGGAATGAGGTGCAGGATATTCCAACTGAATACCACGATGCAAAGCAACTTGTAATCGATTATATAGAAGTTATTACCCTGATGCAAACTTCTGCCTAAGGGGTCACTCCCGGTGAAGGGATCTCGGCCCTTGCCTCGTCGAATGAGGTGCAGGATATTCTAACTGAATATCACTATGCAAAACAAAAGGAAACGTCTTTGTGATAACTCCTTCTTTTAAAATTTGTTCCAACAACATCAAATATAGGTTTGTTTTATCCTTGCATTGATAAGAATCAATGCAGTCCCATCAATCAATCACACCAGAAAAGAACGAAAATAAAATGTACATATATGCCATCCGCATTCGTCACTGGGTCCCGTCATCACTCGTTAGGTTACTTAACTAACGACAGAGCGGGGACTGGACTAGCGCGGGTGTAAAACATATACAACATCTAATAGTATATATACTAATATACAATAATCGCTCCAGGTATGATAAATGCAACATTACAGAAAAGTAATAAGTATCACAGTACAATACAGATAATCTGGGATCCCCGGGTTTCACAGAGCCGCTGATGAAAACCGACATTCCCCTGGTTGTGTGGATAGCCTGTGCAATGAAACCTAGACCCCTACGGGTGCGGCAAGTTACCTGCCAAAACCTGAAGCGAGGTGGTCCCCACAACATAGTGAATGGAATACCCGGCACTTCACGGAATCCGGTAAATTGAGCACCCCTCCTTGGGTCAACCTGTACCCCCTACGAGTGCGGCGAATAGTCTGCCAATTCTTGAGTGAGGCCCCTTTGCCTCTCAAAGCCATGAGGTACGGACCCGTTGCCCTCCAGAACCCGGCTATCCGTGCACTCCATCGCGGGATAAATCTAGTACAGAAAGGAAAAAATATATACAACGGGTACATCGACCTCGACCAGGTCGTGCCCCAAAAGAATATTATACAACAGGCAGTGACGGCAGTCCACAAGTCGGACGCTTGTCCCGCAATATCAAATGTACAAATAAATTCAAACAGCACTATCATTGCACCCTGCTATCCAACACGACAAATCCGCAACATCACAGCACAACACAGAACATCAACGCGAATGTCACGTTCGCAAACCCGTCTAAAAGAACTATAGCAATCAGACGCGGTTTACCGATCAAATGACATTCCCGGTCGGAGATATAATGAAAGTACTGTAAACTAACAAGTTTAAAATTTCGATCGACAAAATTTCCCGAAGTAGGCCCCACGTACGACTGCTGTACAGTAACAGAATCTGGGCCAAAACAAACAGTACCAGAAACCACAATTCCCTGCATAGAAACCCCTGAACAAATTTGGAACACTGTTCCAACTAAACGGCCGCGGATGCGCGGTCAAACCTTAGGTTTGACCGCAGATCCGCAGCTGTTTTATTGGATCACGTGACCAAATTTGCACAGTATTCTTCAAAAAGCCTGCTTGTTTTTCTGAAATGCTCAAAATGAATTTTAGAACAGATTTAAAATCGACAGAAACTTATGTACAGAAAATTGTGATTTCGGAAATTCCGTTCGATCGATCTTTCAAACGCGTTAGCACAAGTTAGTATAGCTTAATGGTGAGGCTCCGATACCACTGTAAGTCCACGGCAGCGCCCCGGCCGTCTGACAGACGCCGATATGCGGAACAAAACTTTTACGACTGGCGCTATCGCGTACTTTATCCCGGATCGTCTATTAAAGCTAAAGTAACAAATTGTAAAGAGGATAGAATTGTTATACCGAATGATCCGAGTCCTTCGGTCTTCAACCATCATCCCACGCTATGTTGCAACTGATCCGAACTTGCTCGATCTCCGGTCTCGTCGTCCAGGTGGCACCACGTCGACGGATCTTTAAACGGGCTCCCGCTTCTGAACCGAGGCAACTCGATCGTCAAGTTTGCTAAAAGAGACGACCAAGATTGATGTAGAGAATGAGTAGAACACTTTGTCTCGCTGCGTCCAAGGCTATGGACGAACGGTTAAAAGAAGTTGCCAATTGGATATTGGGTGAATGGAAATTGAACTATATGAAATTTCCATACACTAACGTATCATAATCTTTTTCAAATGAATCAATCATCATGCCACAAGAGGTGGCCGGCCACTATATAATGAAGAGGAGGGTGAGTGTAGGAGCTCACAAGAGGGTGACCATAACCTTCATACTTATCAGCACATTTAAAGAAATAATGAATCATCAACTATCATTAAATGCAACCAATGAAAATAAACCTAGTCACCTTAACAACTCATCACACCATTAATGGTCACAAATGAATCATGAATCTAGTCACTATATCTAGAATCTTCTAGAACCATGACTCACCAAAAGAAGAAAAGATAAATCCGTCTTTAACCGAATGTTAAAGACGGGTGATAGAAAACTGGAAACTGGCAACTTCCAAAAATCATCCCGAAACGAATTTCAGGATAACCCCGTATCGGTATAAACATACCCGCATTTGTATTACGACCGAATACAAATGCAACTGAGACAAAAATATTATATCTACACAGTATAATACTAGGATCCGGCTTAAACCAAAGCCTACCAGTATTATCTGCCCGAAAAATGACACGTGCGAAAACGCATGTGTATTTTCCGAACCCTGCCATAATACCATACGGCATCTACAACGTTTCTCCCGAACTTGGGAAAGTGTCTGTGGGGGACTCTAATGACTCATCAATACACTGGCACTGGGTATAACCACTAGCATGTCAAAGGTACAAGCTGTACGTAACGGTTTGCCTATGTATTGATTGGAAGGGAGGCAGACGAGCGAACTCATCTATAAACCCTACTGAGCCTGACAGTGACAATATCTGTATAGTCCGGAACATTCGTCTATGAGTATCGCATATACAGCCTAGGGGGTCGGTAAACGTCAGACCACCAATAGCTGCATAAGTCGTGTTAGAGAGTAGCCCAGAACACCCTGAGATACTACTGGTATACCTACCAGTATATCTCGATTACCCTGGCCAGGGATTTCGTGTAATGGCTCTCCTAAACACAGCGCGATCTCACCCCCAATACCGGGAGAGACGAATCCCCGACGATCCGCTCACTTGCCTCCAATGTGGCTCGGGACTGTACCCAAAATATACCTGTTTGCACGACTCCTTTGACCCATGGTAGGGTATAAATCAAAGCACAGTGGGAACTCACACGAGACAAATGACGACCTCAGGTCGATGAACTAACCTATACACATGTCACCAGGGAACTGCTATCTGACGATATGTATAATACCAACTAGCATGTTCCCGGTGAGTCCTGTCTGGTGTACTCATATCCCAATGAACACCTGTATACATCTTAGGTGATCCAACTGACACCAGTGGCTTGTGAGACCGACCACCGTCCCTCGTCGGGGTCTCGACTGTATACACTAGTCTACTCTGGAGTATCGATGCCCTATCTCGAAACTCCCACGACTAGGGACACTTTAAGGATGTGCTTATAGACCCCAGCTCCCACATATATGATCGCCATCTTACTGCAGGTTGTCAAGCAAGAATCCTATGGGCTCTATCATGATGATAAAGACAAACCAGATAGCATACTATCATCTCGAGTAAGACTGTTATATCGGTATAGGTCCTCCCTCAATCATTGCAATCTTGTACCTGCGATCCAATAATTGACTTAGAGGGCACTATATCCAACACTAAGTGCTCTTATGGTATAACTTGATTTTTATAATAAATTTCAGGGTGTTAGCAGGTTCAGCAACAGAGAGCAAAGTCAGAAAATCGTGTTTTGTTAGTTTTGAAAGAATTTTGAGTTAGAAATTAGTGAGTTAGTATGAACCAGAAATAACAATTCCTAATGACTACCAACTCCCCAGCAACGGCGCCAAAAACTTGTTAAGACATCACCCACGCGCGCAAACGCGTATGTTTTCGAAATGGAAATGTTTTAAGGAAATGGATGCGCACGCGAGCTCGTTCTCGTTTTAAAGTTTATAAACCGCAAGTGCACGGCGCGTTGTAGCAAGCCGGAAAGTATGGGTCGATCCACAGGGAATTGTGTATTAGGTTTTGTTGTTTAAGGTTCAACAAATAACGAATGGTTTGGTTTGTCACAAAAATATAAAATACGAAAACAAGGAAAAAAGTTAAGAAAGAAGTGGTTGTGGTTTTGGCTCGGAAGGTCGAATCGCGACGATTCCTTCGACGTTTCCTTGTTCATGAGTTGTCCATTCTTGTGTAGATCCCGGTGCGAAGCATGACTCGTCAAGGCAGTAGCGAGGCACAAGTCGTCAAGTTGCCGATATTCGACGCAAACAAGAAATGAGTCCGTTTTGTTCACTTACCATTTGTATGTCCAAGCTTGGGGTATCAACACTAAGCACGGGGGTTAGCAAGCATACCACAACATTAAAAACACAAATTAGTGAGTGAGAGTAATTGATTTTAGTGTTGAATTTGCTAAGTGTTTGTTATAGTATATCGTATATGAACCAAGCGACTGTCAAGCACTTAATCACAAAATATCATATCTCAACTTAGCAAACTTAACACCAAATTGATTTTAACTTAAACCTTGAAATGGGGAAAGGGAGTGAATATGGTATATGAGGAGGTTACAAAGTAACCATGTTTCAAAATACCATAACACATTAATACATAAACAATCTTTATGTTAGAATCATATATATAAGCACATTAAATATTAACAAGAGGAGGAGGAAAGTAGAGCCTTCATCTTATTTCCTCATCATTACTACAACCAAAGATATTAGTTAAGCACGATAAAAAGAAAAGCAAATAATAAAAAGAAGCAAGTAAACAAAGAAACAACAATATTATTGACACTTGAAGAAGTTTAGGTACAAGATATTGGTAACTTATTCAATCTCCCTAATGAAGCTCTCAAAAGAATACTTCAAGAGGGAAGAAGAAGAAGAAACCAAGTTGAAACCTACTCAACTCTCAAGCTAAACCAAAACTAAACAAAAATGGAAAAAGGTATAATATCTATGCACCCCCTTGCTTAATATCTGTTCTGGTATATATAGGCTCAACTCCAGAATAAACAAACAATATAGATGGACTGATGTGACCCTAAGAAATGACCGGAAGAAAAATTAGAATGATTGGAGCAAGAGGGGCCGGCGACGCCGGATTTTCATGGGGGGCTCACCGGTTTGGATCTGAGCACATGGGCTCATTTTGCTGTGGTGATCTTTAGTTCACTCCACAATCTTTCTGGTGCTGTTTGATTTCTTTTTAATAACCTGGTTTGCACTAAAGAATTTGGAGGGAACATGATCCCATACATCACATCAAAACTTTTTAGCATTTAACACTCATGCCCACTTGTGCCCTCATGTGCCATAGACAGCCCCCACCTAGGTCCAAAAACTAAAGAGCTATGTGCACACTTGTGTTGTGTTGGACCAAAAATGTGTACACATGATTATTTGCAAAAGAGCTCTTTGAATATCGGTTGGTTTTCCGTTTTGATTGCAGTGTCGGCACCCAAACTCTATATCCGTGATATTGAGTGTGAATACTTGTAATCTGTAATTACTGAGCAGACACTGATTAATAGTACCGATATATAACAAAATTGATAATGAATGAGAGGTATTAAAATGCAATTTTATGAGATGAACACATGTGCAAAAAGAAATGAGCACATGAGGCAAAAGATGGGCAAAATGCCATTTTGTAAAGCCCAAAGGGCTATATGTAAATTTGTAAGCCTATAAAAGGCAACATGATAATGAAATAAGAAAGATATAATTCATTCTCCCCAAAAATTAGGGTCGGTGCCTCCTTCTCCTTCCTCAAGGTTCTAAAACCTTCTTCTCCTTTTTCAATTAATAAAGAGTTTAATTCTTCTTTTTCCAAAAATAAATAGTTTTTCACCATAAAATCCTTGAAGCGGAGCTCGGATCTGCCATCAAATCCCTAAAAGGGGAGATTTTAAGTCTCACCTCTCCTTTTCCCCCCAAGATTTAGCCAACAGAGAGGAAGAAGAAGGATGCCCATCTCCAAAAATCCCATTTCAGGAGGATCCGAGGCTCAAAAGAAGACCCAAAGATTTCTAGTAGTTTAGCTCAATTCAAGATCTGTTGGAGTTTAACTCCAAAAATCAACCCCTTTTTAGGAGTTTAACTCGAAATCTATACATAATCCATGTTATGAGTTCAACTCCAAAGCCCCCTTGGGAGTTCAACTTTGAACCTAGGAGCTAAGCCCCTTTTCCCGCTGGTGTTTCCAGCGGTTACGTGCCGCGCACGGGACCCGCGGGCGTCCAGCGGTCGCATGCAGGGCACGTGACACGTGGGCGCTAAGCGTCCACGTGCACCTCACACGACTCGTGGGCGCTCAGCGACCAGCGGCTGTGTGCTTCGCACATGACCCGCCAGCGACCAGCGGCCGCGTGCTGCTCACGTGACCCGCTGGCGACTAGCGACCGCGTTGTAACAACTCCAATTTTAGTGTACAAAAATTTGTTTAAAAGTTAATGTATATTTGGGGTATTTGCATTTCTTGTGAGTACTATAAGTAATTGTTTTGCTTTTTAGTAGCAAGAAGGAGCTTATATCTCACTGGTAAGACCTTGCACTACTGAACCAAAGCAGCAGAGTTCAAATCCCATCAGGCACATTATTTTTAATATTGTTTTCTTTTAAACTTTTTAGAATATCAAGAGTCTACACGTGTTAAACCCGTAAAACCAAAAGTCACAAATAAAACAAACTGACCCAGGAGAACAACCAAGAGACACTGAACACATGGCAGCCGAACACGGCCTGACTCGGCCGAATCTAACGGCGCCGCCGTCCGATTCACCTCAAAATCGGAGTTAGTCTTATGGAGATCTGTGTCTTTTGGTCTTCTGGAACCCCCTGTACACTTTAAAAACCCTGCTTTATTACAGAGGATTAAAAATCCAATTAAAACCTTTTTTAATACAAAATTAAATACATTTTCTTTTACACCATTTCACCTACCCTAACCCCAATCTTTTCCTATAAATACCACCCCTAAACACACACCCCCTCCTTACTCACAAATTTTGTCCAAACTCTTAAAAAAAACTCTCTAGAATTTTTGTGTACAAGTAGAGTTAGCGAAGGGCGAAACTCCGGCGAATTTCCGACGACGACCCTAGGAGCTCCCGGCGATGAAACGACGCAAACCTACTACCAATCCCTCTCCCTCTCCTCTAATCTGAAATTTCGTAAGTCCTTCCTCCCTCTTATCTTTTCTATTCTAAAATCTTGTATTTCTAAAACCCGACGGAAGCGGAGTTAATCCGACTTCCGATCCGGCTTTTCTTAAAAATTCCATCTTTTCTTAAATACAAACACACCACACCCTCACATCTTGACTATTAATCATTAAAAAAATATCATAAACAAGTTCCATAGCAAAATATTTCATATTGCAATTTTTACCGTATTTTTTCAGTAAAATACCACATAGTTTAGTTTTGACATGTAACATCATATTTCTTACTATACCGTTAAATAGATCATGAGGTAATGACCTACCTCTTCACAGCACTCATATGCAATATAGCACGATACTTTTTGGGAAATATAGATTCGGGGAAAATACTGTTTTACACAAAACTACCTTTAACTTATGAAATCCATTTTCACAAGATTACGTATTTTACACAAATCTTTGCAAAGCGCCGCTACAACACATTTTGGGAAACCCGTTCGGGATGGTGCGGATTATCGCACATTCTCAGGCTTAGTAGTGCGAGATGCAGACCTCCGCAAGGAGCATTCGGTCTCGAAAGATTTAAAAATACAAATATCTTAAGAAAATGAGATTTCTAATAAAATAATAAAATAAAATTATTTATATATATATATATATATGTATATATATATATATATGTATATATATATATATATATGTATATATATATATATGTATGTATATATATATATATGTATATATATATATATATGTATGTATGTATGTATCATCAAAATATCTATTTTTGATATAGTATAAATATTCCAACTTTTCTAAATCAAAAGAATCACTTTACATGAAAATACCGTGCAATTCTATACAAGTTCAACACTTTACAATTAAATATCATATATTATGAAATTAGGTTTTCTCCATCAGAAATGTCACATATATAAAATTTATATCTATAACAACTCTAAAAATGATAATTAAATACTTGGGGTGTATTTTGAAAATTATACAAAATTATTTTTACACAAAACTCCCTCAAGTTTTATAAATTACCCTAAGGACCCTAGTAAATATAGGTTTAAGCGGGACCAGTCTCTTGAGCCTCAGGGAGCCGGAGATATGGGTGCTTGCCTATTTTAAGGTAGACAACTTAACAAACGGTGTTATCAACACGGTAATCGTCTTTGAAAAAGACACAAATCCTGCTGCCCGTGTGCAGCGGTTACCGATAACACCAAAACCTAATTCAGTACATCAATTTCTTTTCTAATTGTTCTGACTCAGTCCGAATCTCATTATAATCTGACTTGAATATGATTCAAGTACAAACTACAATTCAATATGAATTCATGAATCCATATGTTCAATCTATTCGATCTGTATTGACCGAACCGAACCATGGATATACCTCCATTTACATGATTCTCCAGTTACATCCATTTACTGATATCATGGTTTCGGCAAGTCATTCATCTATACAAGTCAATACAATTTACAATATAATACAACAATACAATCAAGACATCGCGGGGTTTTATGGGCTAGATTGGTACGGAAGGTGTTAGAAGTGGCACGAGACTGCAACTATTAAGACACCTAACCTATATTTCGTTGCTGTTGTACCATGGCATAAACGGTTCCTTGTACTCCACTTGCCTTTAGTCTCTGGCATATAGAGACTCCTCTCGTATACACTGACATCCTTCTGTACTAATCTTCAAACAACAGCGTTAACATTAAATACAACTGTAAAAGCTACACACACACTCTCTCTCTCTGTCTATTCTACTTCTCCCTTATCTTTGGGACTTACCGAGCGATTGTTCGCTGACGACATTCCTTCTCTTTCTTCTTTGGAATATTGTCAGGTGATTCGGATCTTTAAGAGATCGAGCCCACCAGTGAAGACTTGGATCATTTTGCTTACGACCCAGAACTTTAGATTCATTGTACACATTTCATTTCAGTACTTTACTTTTCTGTTATTCCACTGTTAGGCATTGCTTTCATTCAGATGTATTTACTTTTCCATGTACTGTAAAAGAATGTTAATAAATAAATTTGCTGTTTAATTATACCTATTGTCTTTATCTCTTGTGTATTTTTACTTATATTACTTAGATACGCTTAGCGTATTTATTTCAGAGTAAATACGTAGCGGCCAGTCGTGTTCTCTGCCCGTATACTGGAAAGCGGGGCGTGACATGCGTGCTGCGCATGCGACCCGCTGGTGCCCCACGGGCGCCCAGCGCCCAGCTGTTATTTATATGTATGCCCTAGAGGCCATTACTGTACATGTGATGTATATTGTAGTGGATGCTTGGACATATATAGGAAGGATTTTCTTGCTCGACATAATAGTATACTATCGGTCGCTCTTTTATCTTAACATGTACACTTATTGTCTCTCTATTACATATTGATAAAGTCCTTAAGATGAGTACTTGACTACCAGGACTATGATGCAGATCATACTAGTGGGGTAGAGGTAGACGGTAAGTACATCCTTCAATAATTCCTAGTCGTGGGAGTATCGAGACAGGGCATCTATACTCAAGAGTAGACTAGTGTATGCGCTTCTCGACCCATATGATGGGCGATGGATGATCACATATCCATTGGTGTTTGACATCAGAGAAGGTATATGGGTGCTCAGTGGAGACTGGGTACACTGGACGGACTCGCCGAGAACTCCTAGATGGTATTATACCTATCGTTAGATAGCAGTTCTCTGGTGACACTAGTACAGGTTAGTCTGTCGACCCGAGATCGTCATAGAGTCTTGTGTGATTCCCACTGTGCTTTGATTTCCACCATACCACGGTCAAGAGATTATGCAAAAAGGTGGTTTTTGGGTACAGTTCAGAGTTACATGGAGGCAATAAGCGATAGAAATGGATTCTTCTCTCCCGGTATTGGGAGTTGATGTTGCCCTATGCTCGATTGGCCATAATAGGAAATCCCTGGCCAGGGTTGCTGAGATCTACTGGTAAGTGTTATCAGTAGTTTCTCGAACCGTTATGGATCTTGCATTGGCATAACTTATCAGGCTATTGGGGTCTGACGTTTTACCACCCAGGCTGTGATATGCGACATATCTGACGAAAAGACCGGACTGTACGGTAGTGTTACTGATTGGATTCGCAGGAGTATGAGCAGGCTTTCTTGTTGATCTTCTGATCGCTCAATACTCGGGTGGCCGTTACGTTTAGCAGACCGCTTGTGGCTTGTGGGTGTTTGATATGATCATCACCTACTGCCGGCGTATTGACGAGTCTTTAGAGTTCTACACAGAAGTTTCCTGGTTCATACGAGACGGAGTAGGAGCACATATGTGATATGTGCGGGACCGAGATTAATAAGTGTATGTGATACCGTATTCTATTCTCGCGATATGTGACATAGGTCGGTTTTATGTGATATAGCTGGGTTATCGGATCAAGTGTTGATTCGATAAGTTATTACATTTGATATTAGTTGGTTATATGTGATATAGCCGGATTATTAAATCAAGTGTTGATTTAATAATTTAATGTATAATTATATATTTGATATATTATATTACATTAACTAATATTAGCTCACTTAAGTATTTATTTTTCTCACTTAATGATACACTTAACATATATGTGACATATGTTAATTGTATTGTTTTCTTTTGCACAAAATATATATGTGATATATATTTATGTGTCATGCTAGGTTATACATGCAACAAGGATGTAAGAGACTCATACTATGCTAGATGTTATGAAGGGTTTTATTTATTTAAGTTAATTAAAATTAATGGAAATTGGTTTAATGGTTAAAGCTTGAAGAAGCTAGTAGAACCATTGACTAAGTTCACTTGTTTTGTCTAGCTTAAAATATTTATTAACCCAACCTTAACACTTAGCCATGGTTTAGTCTATACAAGGGTTAGTGTATGTCATATACTCACCATGGTTGCATTTCTAATCTCATGTGATTTATTCTCTTCATCACTTGATCATCTTCTTCTTCATCTCATTCTAGCTCTCTTGATCTTGAGAAAGTGATGAAATATTGTGAGAAAAATAAATCTAAAGTGAGCAAAATTCCTACTTCATCATCCTCTACTATTAGCCATTTAGTTTAGGGTGTTTTCTTCACTAATTTCACCATTAGTGAAGAGGTAGCATGAGCTTGAGTCTCCTCGATATAGATCATTTTCGGCCTCGAAGACATTGAGCAAGCTTGTTCATTTTTTTATGTGAACCCTCTCTAGAGTCCAAGAGTACACTAAATTCAGCGAAGGGACTACTACACGGAGCTATAGAAGTGAAGGACCGGTCTCCAAAGGTTGTATTCCACATTCACTTAGATGTAAAGTGTTTACATTGTTTGTATCGTATGATTCTCTAGTTAAACATCTTTAGCTTAGGGTTCCTTAGCATGGCAAAATTTTAATTTGGCATGGACGATACCTCCCGAAACCTTGCTGCCACGCTACGTAACCCTGCAGTGGTGTAATACCCAGTCCTTTGTATACCAATATCCGTATTTTGTTATCCTTAAAAGTTATTTATTTTATAATCTTTACTTTTAGTGCTTTAACATCCCTGACCCAAATTCATCTAAACCCTTTTATTTTTCTCCCTTTTATCTGCACCCAAAAACTCAGCCCATTTCCCTTAAATAAGCTAAATCCCAAATCCATTTCCTCCTTCATTGTTTTTCCCTTAGCCTAAACCGAAACCCTATTACCTATCTATTTTATATTTTCCCAAATTCTTTTATTGTTATCTTCCAAGCCGGTCCCTATTCTTATTTATTTCCAACCCTAACCCATTTCTACTTTCTTTTATTCTTTCCCTCAGACCAACACTCCATTTCCCCCTTTTAAATTAGTAAAACCAAACCCAAAACCGTTAAACCCCAGCCCGCTCTCTCTATTTTCTAATTAAACTTAAATTCCAGAATCCCAGCCCAAGCCCAGGGAAAACTAAAATTTAGTTAAAACATTAAACTAAAACCCTTTAGCCCAACTAATATTAATTTATTTTTAACACTACCAATCTCCGGCCCAGCCATATCTTTTTGTCTCCTTATTCCTTTTTATTTGTTTACCTGGCCTGGCCCAAACTCTCTAACTCCCATTCCAAACCAACCGGACCCATTATTAACTCCTTCTTCCCCGCTTCCCGCTCATTTCCTCCTCGCGTCGTGCCCACGTCGCCGCCTGTCTCTCCAACGCCTGCTCTTTGCGCCCACGACGCGCGCATTCCCCTCAGACCCGCTCCCCTCAATGACTTCAACTCCTCCTCCTCTTCTCTCTCTCTCTCTGCAGAAAACACAACTCTCTTGAAACCAACCGCACCCCCTCGGGTCCACGCCGCCGACGACGATGAGAACGACCACCGTAACCACCTCGTCGACTCCCTCACTCTCTTCTCTCCATCAATGGAGCCCTCGCCTCAACATCTCCAGCCACGCAACACCCAAACCCACCGAGCTCCCTCTTCTTTCCTTCTCACTGCACCCGAGCTCGAGCCCGAGCCCCTGCACCCATCTCGGCCATCCCCTTGCACTCGACGCCGGCGACCCCATCTCTCTCTACTTCAACTACACCACCGTCCTCTACCCACAACCTCCACTAGTTCACCACCTCATTCCTTGCCTCTAACCCCAAGTCGATGCCACCTCTGCACACCGCCGGAGCTCCTAGCTGTTGCCGTCTAGATCGCCGCATTTGAGATGCCGAGCCCAAGCTCCTCTTCGCTGCCCCTACCATCGTAGCCGCTGCCAAGCTGTCAAGCTCATGCTCAAACCATGGCCAAATTCTAATGCCTGAGACAAAATCCCGAGCCTTGCCCCGGATCCTGCCCCCTCACCATGCACCTTGCTGTCCTTTCCCTCCAGCGCCGACCATCTGCGACACCTTCTCACCGCTACAGCAAGAAACCGCCACCATCGACGCCTCCCCGTCGCAGTCGAGCTTGAGCCTAGTCGTCGCGAGCCGAGGCCGTGAAACCAAACCGCGTCGTTCGTCGCGCGCTCGTGACGATGCCGCTGTCGTACATCATCCAAAACATTTCCAGGCAAGTTCCATACTTGCTACATGCTAATTTATGTTTGTTACAAACTAAAATCGTATAGATTCCATACATACTATTCCCGATAAAAAATTATGACGCAACTGTTCGATGCATGATCTCAATGGAAATCCTCATTTATTTTGACGGAACTCATTTGCATAGTCTGGCCCGTAAGTCCATGAACCGTGTGTGTGAATTTGATTGGAAAATACGACTGTTAATGACTAAAACGAATAGCCCCAAATATACCCGCAAAACTGGAAATTTCCCGTTTCTGAAAATTGTTAAAATCACCATAAATTATGTACCTACTGGAATGTTGCGTTCGAGGGCTCAAATCGAAGCCGACTCGACGAACTATAATTCTATGCAAATTTCTATTGGTTTCTGTACTTATGTTGTGACGATAATTGGGTCGGAGTGCGGCTCTGGACTGCAGTCCAGAGCGACTCTGGTTACTGTTTGCTGGCTCGTAGTGTGTACCACCTTGTTTCCTGAACTCGTATGTTGAGGAACTCTGTATTTTATTAAAGGTGAATCTGTTAGATAAATAACACAAG
Source organism: Agapanthus africanus (assembly GCA_030015575.1). Taxonomy (NCBI): domain Eukaryota; kingdom Viridiplantae; phylum Streptophyta; class Magnoliopsida; order Asparagales; family Amaryllidaceae; genus Agapanthus; species Agapanthus africanus. The sequence goes on along the minus strand of CM057340.1, from coordinate 113,403,633 downwards.
TGGTTTCATTCCGTTTTATCGACGTTTGCTATTTTAATCTGCAATTTAAAGGATCGGGACGTATAGCAGTCCCAAACAGAACCAGAACGGACACCCTAGGTTGAATAGTGCATAACTCCTGACATACAGATGCGATTGAGAATCTGTTTATTGCGTTGAAAACCTTACTGAAAACCCTAGATTTAATTCAACTGTAGAATCGCTAAAATATGATCTCAACTGGGATTAAAATGCGTTGCGAAACGGACTTCCGATTCTGAAACCGGATTTCCAGTAGTGAGCGCTTAAAATGAAATGGCCATATCCAGTGACCCCGAAACCCGATTAACGTGAAACTAAATTTGCTGGATAGATAATCAAACATACTACTTATCCCCCATTCATCGTTTCACTAAAATGTGCACATATGATTTATGATAAATTATCCAAGTGGTAGAATACCGATTTATGACATCTTAATCATGCTTTACATATTGTTTTCTCGTCATATCATACTTATGTCACTGCAATGATAACCTAGTGATCATGTGCATTACCCAGTGTTAGGTATTAGTGATGATTGTGGCAAGTACGTTAGTGTTCGTGCATGAGTGGATAAGTGAAAGTGGCTCGTACTTGTACACAATCAGTGAACCCTATTATTCTATTGTATTGTCGAAGTCTGTGGGATGTGTATAAGTGTGACTATAAGTAGTATGGGACACTTATGGAAGCTCTTGTATGGGTGTCACAGATAAGGCACTAGACACTGTCCATTTATCTTGGGTATTAGTACGTGCTTGATGGAGATCCTGTCTCCAGTTTTCGTGCAGACTTGTCATGGACCGACCAGTATTTGAGGTTATGGTTGGCGTTTGAAGTAGACCACGGGGTGTGGGATAGTTTGAGTGTGAGTTCAACAGAATCTCGGGAGTCCCATGCCGGCTTATATATATGGAGATATATGGAGATTTACAGGGTACATGATTATTACCGTGAGTTATATTTTGGGCCTGTGGTCCCTTGCCCTTGGGTTTTATCCTTGGGTGGAGGACACACATGAGTGGTTGACTTTCATACTTGGACTGACGATAGGCTTAGTGACCTGTACAGTGAGACTTAGAGACTCATAGGGATAGTGACATTGACATGCATTACTCATTGTATTGACACACCTGACATACTATTTTACTGCGTTACTGTTCACCTGATCTATTAGGCACTGCATAGGTTATTTTATGTTCATACCTCTACTATCTTGATTTACTGTTATATATCCATTATTACTGTACGAGTCACCACTTGCACCTATGTTTATATTGCTATCGTGTCGCTCTGACGACCTGAATATGCATGCTTAGAGTGAGAAGTGGATCTAGCTTGAACCAGGACCAGACGTACATCACGGACAACTTGATTAGTTATCCGGAGCTACACTCTTTTGCTTCCCATCAGGTTAGTTCCTTGTATCTGTTTTGTCTCAGTTACTGCATTTCTTATTACCTGTGCGTTGTTTACTGATTACCACGTTAAGCTAGAAGCCGAAGTGTGACTACGGCAGAATATTTCCTTGACCGTAGGAGCATGGCTGGCCTTGTCAACCCCTCGTATTCCGTATTCTGGGAAGCGGGGCGTGACATGGTTTTGTTGGTATCAGAGCCAGGTTTTGCTTCGTTAGGGGTTGCAGTTCCATGTAGTGTTTAGCAATCTAAGACATCCTTCTGTCTGGATTGTGAAGTTGTTATTCTTAATCTTGATTCACATAGTGTATTCGGCTATGCATTTTGATCTATCCGTCAGGTTTTGAGTGACTTGGAGTTCCACAGTTGGTTTCCACTGGTAATAAATTTCATCACATCCGACATTCTCGATTCCTTGCCTAATGCATATTATGTTTTGATTCTTATAGCTCATGCCTTGTATCATTCTCAAAATTGTTGCTTCAGGACCATGTCTTCCAACGACTCTTCCTCTATCTCCACTCCCCAGAATCAAACCATAGAGATCCTGACTGTACTGCAAACCCTGAAGGAAGCCCAGGAGCGAACAAACGACCTGTTAGCAGAAGGACTGAGAAAGCAGGTGAATCAGGCACCAGCGGAAGTTTCCAATCGTAAAGGGATCCCTGTTAGACGAGGAAAGGAGGGGAAGATGAAGCGCCTACTTGTTCCCCCACGACGGAAGCAGCAGAAGACCCAATGTTGTGGGTACTGTAAGAAGCTGGGACACCTTTAGAGGGGTTGTCGCCGCGCCAAAGGGAAATGCCTGATTTGCGGATCCAGCGAACACTTTATCAACAGTTGCCCTAATAGGAAGGAGCTACATGGAGACGGTTCGTCCACACTCTCCATTTAGGCGAAGTGATGGTTATTTCGTAGTTCGAGCTTCGAGGATAGTGCGGACCCAGCATAGGATTCAACTCGCGTGACGAGAATGCAGCGGTCTAGTAATCAAAGAAGAATTATCACGTTTTCTGCTTTCAGTAATAAGGTTGTCACCCTCCTGTAAATATCTCTTTTCGTTTGAAATCTTGTATCCGTCAAACTTTTGTGGAATGCAATAAAACTTTGAAGCGTAATGTATGTATCGTTCTCTTGCGTTCCCCCTTATTTATACTACTCATTATAACATCCTTTTTCCTCTTTTAAATTTTGATTTTTCGGTCCCTGCCTACCGCATACTCTCCTGTACTCTGTATTCTTAGTTATTTTCTTAATGTATTCCACTGTCTAATCATGACTCTCCTTTTAGGTCATGGCCCACCTTGGGGAAGCGCTGCCTTTAGATGAGGACACACGGTCGTGCGGTACCGCGGACTACATGCTGGGGAGTTCGGATGACGAGATTAACGGCCTACAGGTTATTTTCGGAAACAGCGATTCCGAGGACGAGGGAGCTGCAGCCTCAGAAGACAACATAGTCAGCGACTCTGACGATGATGAGGAGGACCCCGAAAAGAACCCCATAGAGGAAGATTCCGAAGGAGATCCTATAGAAGAGGATCTAGCAGAAAAGATCACGTAGAATCAGACCTCGATGGAGAAGCTCCAGTCAAGATGGAAGAACCAGAAGAACAAGACCCCGCGGCAGAAGGACCTTCGACGGCGATCCCTGTGAGGCGATATGGGAATGGACGCCCCTATATGAGCGCACGAGCCTACCGTGACCTGCTGCACCTCCACAACCGCGACTGACGTAATTGAGCTTTCGTCTCCTCGGGCCAAATAAAATCTCTGTATAGTTTAGGATTATCTTTTATTCGTCGTGGATGCCTTGTTCGGACTTTTCTGAAATGAAATAAAATTTCTGAGTTCGCTAATGTTTTGATTACTGGTTCACTTGATGCTTTGACTTTTCCTCTATACATTTATTTCCTCCTAAGATCCATGACTGTCCACCCATGCATCTTGTGCTGTTTCGACCTTCACTTAGATTAAAAAGTACCGCACCCTGATCTTTTGAATGGGCCACCCTTCGTCCTTCGTTTGTGCTTTGTTTGAGATCCTTCTGGAGAAGAAATTGATAGTGAGATTTTCGAGTTCGCTAACCCTTCGGATTTTTTTTATTCACATGATGTATCGACGTTTTCCTTCCCATACATCCCTTTTCCCCCTGTGGTCCCTTGATGGTCACCCTTACTTCCCGTGCTGACCCGACCCCAATCTCTTCGACCTTCAGTCTAAAGCCGTCACACCCCGAACTTTTGAGTGTGCCATACTCCATTGTAGCCCCTGACCTAGCTAGCCCTATACTTTTGTGCTATTTTCCTATTACCCTAACTATATTTAGGGACATTGTTATTCGAAGATTTTAGTTTTCATTATTTTGTATTTATCGAAAAGTGCGTGTTATTGACTACTCCGTCTTATGTATCTTAAGTATGCTACTATTCTTCTCATTTTGTGGTAGCGCAATCATATATTGCGCATATTATTTTATGCTATGTTTCTTATTTTCATCATGAAATTTTCTAAGTTACTTTAAACTTTGTTTTTTCTTTTAGTCAATACATTATACTAGGGTGTTTTAACCTATCGACAATTCCTTCATTATTTTATTGTTGTTACTTTATTTCCGGGTATTGTGCTTATGGTTACTATTATAAATGGTTATGCCTTATACTTATTATTTCAGCTGCGCTACCTTTGATATGTGAGGTGTGCACATGTTTAGGATTTCGATTTTATCTAGCACGCCTCGAATGTTATTATTCGTTATTGCTATTCTGTTTTTGTACATATGGGTTTCCCTCATAATTGATTTCTACCTTATACTTATTTAGACCTATCCTTTTAGTTGTATTATTTGTATACATAAATAAACCCTCAAATTTCTTCATCCACCTATTTCAAGTAAATCATTATGTGTTAGTTTGCGATATAGTAGCTTTCGCTTATGATTTTATAACTTATCGTTTATTTTAAATTTCGAGGACGAAATTTTTGTATGGGTGGTATGATGTAATACCCAGTCCTGTACACCAATATCCGTATTTTGTTATCCTTAAAAGTTATTTATTTTATAATCATTACTTTTAGTGTTTTAACATCTCTGACCCAAATTCATCTAAACCCTTTTATTTTTCTCCCTTTTATCTGCACCCAAAAACTCAGCCCATTTCCTTTAGATAAGCTAAATCCCAAATCCATTTCCTCCTTCATTGTTTTTCCCCTAGCCTAAACCGAAACCCTATTACCTATCTATTTTATTATTTCCCAAATTCTTTTATTGTTATCTTACAAGCCGGTCCCTATTCTTATTTATTTCCAACCCTAACCCATTTCTACTTTCTTTTATTCTTTCCCTGAGACCAACACTCCATTTTCCCTTTTGAAATTAGTAAAACCAAACCCAAAACCGTTAAACCCCAGCCCGCTCTCTCTATTTTCTAATTAAACTTAAATTCCAGAATCCCAGCCCAAGCCCAGGGAAAACTAAAATTTAGTTAAAACATTAAACTAAAACCCTTTAACCCAACTAATATTAATTTATTTTTAACACTACCAATCTCCGGCCCAGCCATTTCTCTTTGTCTCCTTATTCCTTTTTATTTGTTTACCTGGCCCGGCCCAAACTCTCTAACTCCCATTCCTAACCGACCCGACCCATTATTAACTCCTTCTTCCCCGCTTCCCGCTCATTTCCTCCTCGCGTCGTGCCCACGTCGCCGCCTGTCTCGCCAACGCCCGCTCTTCACGCCCATGATGCGTGCACTCCCCTCAGACCCGCTCCCCTCAATGACCTCAACTCCTCCTCTTCTCTTTCTCTCTCTACAGAAAACACAACTCTCTAGAAACCCACTACACCCCCTCGGGTCTACGCAGCCGACGACGACGAGAACGACCACTCGTCGACTCCCTCACTCTCTTCTCCCCCATCAACGGAGCCCTCGCCTCAACTTCTCCCGCCACGCAACACCCAAACCAACCGAGCTCCCTCTTCTTTCCTCCTCACTGCACCCGAGCCCGAGCCCGAGCCCCTGCACCTATCTCTGCCATCCCCTTGCACTCGACGTCGGTGACCCCATCTCTCTCTACTTTAACTACACCACCGTCCTCTACCCACAACCTCCACTAGCTCACCACCTCTCTCCTTGCCTCTAACCCCAAGTTGATCCCACCTCTGCACACCACCGGAGCTCCTAGCTGTTGCCGTCTAGATCGCCGCAGTGGAGATGCCGAGCCCAAGCTCCTCTACGCTGCCCCCGCCACTGTAGCCACTGCCGAGCTGTCAAGCTCACGCTCAAACCATGGCCAAATTCTAATGCCTGAGGCAAAATCCCGAGCCTCGCCCCGGATCCTGCCCCCTCACCGTGCACCTCGCTGTCCTTTCCCTCCACCACCGACCATCTGCGACACTTTCTCACCGCTACAGCAAGCAACCGCCACCATCGACGCCTCCCCGTCGCAGTCGAGCTTGAGCTTAGTCGTCGTGAGCCGAGGCCGTGAAACTAAACCGCATCGTTCGTCGCGCGCTCGTGACGTTGCCGCTGTCGTACATCGCCCAAAATGTTTCCAGGCAAGTTCCATACTTGCTACATGCTAATTTATGTTTGTTACAAACTAAAATCGTATAGATTCCACACTTACTATTCCCGATAAAAAATTATGACGCAACTGTTCGATGCATGATCTCAATGGAAATCCTCATTTAATTTGACGGAACTCATTTGCATAGTTTGGCCCGTAAGGCCATGAGCCGTGTGTGTGAATTTCATTGGAAAATACGACTGTTAATGACTAAAACGAATACCCCCAAATATACCCGCAAATTTGGAAATTTCCCGTATCTGAAAATTGTTAAAATCACCATAAATTATGTACCTACTGGAATGTTGCGTTCGAGGGATCAAATCGAATCTGACTCGACGAACTGTAATCCTATGTAAATTTCTATTGGATTCTGTACTTATGTTGTGACGATAATTGTGTCGGAGTGCGGCTCTGGACTGCAGTCCAGAGCGACTCTGGTTACTGTTTGCTGGCTCGTAGTGTGTACCACCTTATTTCCTGAACTCGTATGTTGCGGAACTCTACATTTTATTAAAGGTGAATCTGTTAGATAAATAACACAAGTGGTTTCATTCCGTTTTATCGACGTTTGCTATTTTAATCTGCAATTTAAAGGATCGGGACGTATAGCAGTCCAAGAACCAGAACGGACACCCTAGGTTGAATAGTGCATAACTCCTGACGTACAGACGCGATTGAGAATCCGTCTGTTGCGTTGAAAACCTTACTGAAAACCCTAGATTTCATTCAACTGTAGCATTGCTAAAATCTGATCCCAACTGGGATTAAAATGCATTGCGAAACGGAATTCCGATTCTGAAACCGGATTTCCAGTAGTGAGCGCTTAAAATGAAATGACCATATCTAGTGATCCCAAAACCCGATTTACGTGAAACCAAATTTTCTGGATAGATAATCAAACATACTACTTATCCCCTGTTCATCGTTTCACTAAACTGTGCACGTATGATTTATGATAAATTATGCAAGTGGTAGAATACCGATTTATGACATCTTAATCAAGCTTTACATATTGTTTTCTCATCATATCATACTTATGTCACTGTATTGATAACCTAGTGACCATGTGCATTACCCATTGTTAGGTATTAGTGATGATTGTGGCAAGTACGTTAGTGTTCGTACATGAGTGGATAAGTGAAAGTGGCTCGTACTTATACACAATCAGTGAACCCTAATATTCTATTGTATTGTCGAAATCTGTGGGACGCGTATAAGTGTGACTATAAGTGGTATGGGACACTTATGGAAGCTCTTGTATGGGTATCACAGATAAGGCACTAGACACTGTCCATTTATCTTGGGTATTAGTCGGGACGTGCTTGATGGAGATCCTGTCTCCAGTTTTCGCGCAGACTTGTCATGGACCGACCGGTATTTGAGGTTATGGTTGGCGTTTGAAGTAGACTACGGGGTGTGGGGTAGTTTGAGTGTGAGTTCAACAGAATCTCGGGAGTCCCATGCCGGCTTATATATATGGAGATATATGGAGATTTACAGGGTACATGATTATTACCGTGAGTTATATTTTGGGCCCGTGGTCCCTTGCCCTTGGGTTCTACCCTTAGGTGGAGGACACTCATGAGTGGTTGACTCTCACACTTGGACTGACGATAGGCTTAGTGACCTGTACAGTGAGACTTAGAGACTGATAGGGATAGTGACATTGACATGCATTACTCATTGTATTGACACACCTGCCATACTATTTTACTGCTTTACTCTTCACCTGATCTATTAGACACTGCATAGGTTATTTTTTGTTCATACCTCTGCTATCTTGATTTACTGTTATATATCCATTATTACTGTACGAGTCACCACTTGCACCTATGTTTATATTGCTATCGTGTCTCTCTGACGACCTGAGTATGCATGCTCAGAGTGAGAAGTGGATCTAGCTTGGACCAGGACCAGACGTACATCACGGACAACTTGATTAGTTATCCAGAGCTACACTCTTTTGCTTCCCATCAGGTTAGTTCCTTGTATCTGTTTTGTCTCAGTTACTGCATTTCTCATTACCTGTGCGATGTTTACTGATTACCACGTAAAGCTAGAAGCCGAAGTGTGACTACGGCAGGATATTTTCTTGACCGTAGGAGCATGGCTGGCCTTGTCAACCCCTCGTATTCCGTATTCTGGGAAGCGGGGCGTGACATGGTTTTGTTGGTATCAAAGCCAGGTTTTGCTTCGTTAGGGGTTGCAGTTCCATGTAGTGTTTAGCAATCTAAGACATCCTTCTGTCTGGATTGTGAAGTTGTTATTCTTAATCATGATTCACATAGTGTATTCGGCTACGCATTTTGATCTATCCATCAGGTTTTGGGTGACTTGGAGTTCCACAGTTGGTTTCCACTGGTAATAAATTTCATCACATCCGACATTCTCGATTCCTTGCCTAATCCATATTATGTTTTGATTCTTATTGCTCGTGCCTTATATCATTCTCAAAATTGTTGTTTCAGGACCATATCTTCCAATGACTCTTCCTCTATCTCCACTCCCCAGAATCAGACCGTAGAGATCCTGACTGTACTGCAAAGCCTGAAGGAAGCCCAGGAGCGAACAAACGACCTTTAGCTGAAGAACTGAGAAAGCAGGTGAATCAGGCACCAGCGGAAGTTTCCAATCGTAAAGGGATCCCTGTTAGACGAGGAAAGGAGGGGAAGATGAAGCGCCCACTTGTTCTCCCACGACGGAAGCAGCAGAAGACCCAATGTTGTGGGTACTGTAAGAAGCCGGACACCTTTAGAGGGGTTGTCGCCGCGCCAAAGGGAAATGCCTGATTTGCGGATCCAGCGAACACTTTATCAACAGTTGTCTTAATAGGAAGGAGATACAAGGAGACGGTTCGTCCACACTCTCCATTTAGGCGAAGTGATGGTTATTTCGTAGTTCGAGTTTCGAGGATAGTGCGGACCCAGCATAGGATTCAACTTGAGTGACGAGAATGCAGCGGTTTAGTAATCAAAGAAGAATTATCACGTTTTCTGCTTTCAGTAATAAGGTTGTCACCCTCCTGTAAATATCTCTTTTCGTTTGAAATCTTGTATCCGTCAAACTTTTGTGGAATGCAACAAAACTTTGAAGCGTAATGTATGTATCGTTCTCTTGCGTTCCCCCTTATTTATACTACTCATTATAACATCCTTTTTCTTCTTTTAAATTTTGATTTTTCGGTCTCTGCCTACCGCATACTCTCCTGTACTCCGTATCCTTAGTTATTTTCTTAATATGTTCCACTGTCTAATCATGACTCTCCTTTTAGGTCATGGCCCACCTTGGGGAAGCGCCGCCTTTAGATGAGGACACACGGTCGTGCGGTACCGCGGACTACATGCTGGGGAGTTCGGATGACGAGATTAACGACCCACAGGTTATTTTCGGAAACAGCGATTCCGAGGACGAGGGAGCTGCAGCCTCAGAAGACAACATAGTCAGCAACTCTGACGACGATGAGGAGGACCCCGAAGAGAACCCGATAGAGGAAGATTCCGAAGGAAATCCTATAGAAGAGGATCTAGCAGAAAAGATCACGTAGAATCAGACCTCGATGGAGAAGCTCCAGTCAAGAAGGAAGAACCAGAAGAACAAGACCCCACGGCAGAAGGACCTTCGACGGCGATCCCTGTGAGGCAATATGGGAATGGACGCCCCTATCTGAGCGCACGAGCCTACCGTGACCTGCTGCACCTCCACAACCGCGACTGACGTGATTGAGCTTTCGTCTCCTCGGGCCAAATAAAATCTCTGTATAGTTTAGAACTATCTTTTATTCGTCGTGGATGCCTTGTTCGGACTTTTCTGAAATGAAATAAAATTTCTGAGTTCGCTAATCTTTTGATTACTGGTTCACTTGATGCTTTGACTTTTTCCCTATACATTTATTTCCTCCTGAGATCCCTGACTGTCCACCCCTGCATCTTGTGCTGTTTCGACCTTCACTTAGATTAAAAAGTACTGCACCCTGATCTTTTGAATGGGCCACCCTTCGTCCTTCGTTTGTGCTTTGTTTGAGATCCTTCTGGAGAAGAAATTGATAGTGAGATTTTCGAGTTCGCTAACCCTTCGGATTTTTTTGATTCAAATGATGTATCTACCGTTTTCCTTCCCATACATCCATTTTCCCCCTGTGGTCCCTTGATGGTCACCCTTACATCCCGTGCTGACCCGACCCCAATCTCTTCAACCTTCAGTCTAAAGCCGTCACACCCCGAACTTTTGAGTGAGCCATACTCCATTGTAGCCCCTGACCTAGCTATCCCTATACTTTTGTGCTATTTTCCTATTACCCTAACTATATTTAGGGACATCGTTATTCGAAGATTTTAGTTTTCATTATTTTGTATTTATCGAAAAGTGCGTGTTATTGACTACTCCGTCTTATGTATCTTAAGTACGCTACTATTCTTCTCATTTTATGGTAGCGCAATCATATATTGCGCATATTATTTTATGCTATGTTTCTTATTTGCATCATGAAATTTTCTAAGTTACTTTAAAATTTGTTTTTTCTTTTAGTCAATACATTATACTAGGGTGTTTTAACCTATCGGCAATTCCTTCATTATTTTATTGTTGTTACTTTATTTCCGGGTATTGTGCTTATAGTTACTATTATAAATGGTTATGCCTTAAACTTATTATTTCAGCTGCGCTACCTTTCATATGTGAGGTGTGCACATGTTTAGGATTTTGATTTTATCTAGCACGCATCGAATGTTATTATTCGTTATTGCTATTCTATTTTTGTACATATGGGTTTCCCTCATAACTGATTTCGACCTTATACTTTTTTAGACCTATCCTTTTATTTGTATTATTTGTATACATAAATAAACCCTCAAATTTCTTCATCCACCTATTTCAAGTAAATCATTATGTGTTAGTTTGCGATATAGTAGCTTTCGCTTATGATTTTATAACTTATCGTTTATTTTAAATTTCGAGGACGAAATTTTTGTATGGGTGGTATGATGTAATACCCAGTCCTTTGTATACCAACATCCGTATTTTGTTATCCTTAAAAGTTATTTATTTTATAATCATTACTTTTAGTGTTTTAACATCTCTGACCCAAATTCATCTAAACCCTTTTATTTTTCTCCCTTGTATCTGCACCCAAAAACTCAGCCCATTTCCTTTAAATAAGCTAAATCCCAAATCCATTTCCTCCTTCATTGTTTTTCCCCTAGCCTAAACCGAAACCCTATTACCTATCTATTTTATATTTTCCCAAATTCTTTTATTGTTATCTTCCAAGCCGGTCCCTATTCTTATTTATTTCCAACCCTAACCCATTTCTACTTTCTTTTATTCTTTCCCTGAGACCAACACTCCATTTTCCCTTTTTAAATTAGTAAAACCAAACCCAAAACCGTTAAACCCCAGCCTGCTCTCTCTATTTTCTAATTAAACTTAAATTCCAGAATCCCAGCCCAAGCCCAAAATTTAGTTAAAACATTAAACTAAAACCCTTTAGCCCAACTAATATTAATTTATTTTTAACACTACCAATCTCCGGCCCAGCCATATCTTTTTGTCTCCTTATTCCTTTTTATTTGTTTACCTGGCCTGGCCCAAACTCTCTAACTCCCATTCCTAACCGACCCGACCCATTATTAACTCCTTCTTCCCCGCTTCCCGCTCATTTCCTCCTTGCGTCGTGCCCACGTCGCCGCCTGTCTCGCCAACGCCCGCTCTTCGCGTCCACGACGCGCGCACTCCCCTCAGACCCGCTCCCCTGAACGACCTCAACTCCTCCTCTTCTCTCTCTCTCTCTCTACAGAAAACACAACTCTCTAGAAACCCACTGCACCCCCTCGGGTCCACGCCGCCGCCGACGACGAGAACGACCACTCGTCGACTCCCTCACTCTCTTCTCTCCATCAACGGAGCCCTCGCCTCAACTTCTCGAGCCACGCAACACCCAAACCCACCGAGCTCCCTCTTCTTTCCTCCTCACTGCACCCGAGCTCGAGCTCGAGCCCCTGCACCCATCTCGGCCATCCCCTTGCACTCGACGCCGGTGACCCCATCTCTCTCTACTTCAACTACACCACCGTCCTCTACCCACCCACAACCTCCACTAGCTGTTGCCGTCTGGATCGCCGCAGTTGAGATGCCGAGCCCAAGCTCCTCTTCGCTGCACCCGCCACCGTAGTCGCTGCCGAGCTGTCAAGCTCACGCTCAAACCATGGCCAAATTCTAATGCCTGAGGAAAAATCCCGAGCCTCGCCCCAGATCCTGCCCCCTGACCGTGCAACTCGCTGTCCTTTCCCTCCACCACCGACCATCTGCGACACCTTCTCACCGCTACAGCAAGCAACCGCCACCATCGACGCCTCCCCGTCGCAGTCGAGCTTGAGCCTAGTCGTTGCGAGCCGAGGCCGTGAAACCAAACTGCGTCATTCGTCGCGCGCTCGTGACGTTGCCGCTGTCGTATATCGCCCAAAACGTTTCCAGGCAAGTTCCATACTTGCTACATGCCAATTTATGTTTGTTACAAACTAAAATCGTATAGATTCCATACTTACTATTCCCGATAAAAAATTATGACGCAACTGTTCGATACATGATCTCAATGGAAATCCTCATTTAATTTGACGGAACTCATTTGCATAGTCTGGCCCATAAGGCCGTGAACCGTGTGTGTGAATTTCATTGGAAAATACGACTGTTAATGACTAAAACGAATACCCCCAAATATACCCGCAAAACTGGAAATTTCCCGTATCTGAAAATTGTTAAAATCACCATAAATTATGTACCTACTGGAATGTTGCGTTCGAGGGCTCTAACTGAATCCGACTCGACGAACTATAATCCTATGCAAATTTATATTGGTTTCTGTACTGATATTGTGACGATAATTGGGTCGGAGTGCGGCTCTGGACTGCAGTCCAGAGCGACTCTGGTTACTGTTTGCTGGCTCGTAGTGTGTACCACCTTGTTTCCTGAACTCGTATGTTGCGGAACTCTGCATTTTATTAAAGGTGAATATGTTAGATAAATAACACAAGTGGTTTCATTCCATTTTATCGACGTTTGCTATTTTAATCTGCAATTTAAAGGATCGGGACGTATAGCAGTCCCAAACAGAACCAGAACGGACACCCTAGGTTGAATAGTGCATAACTCCTGACGTACAGACGCGATTGAGATTCCGTCTATTGCGTTGAAAACCTTTCTGAGAACCCTAGATTTCATTCAACTGTAGCATCGCTAAAATCTGATCCCAACTGGGATTAAAATGCATTGCGAAACGGAATTCCGATTCTGAAACCGGATTTCCAGTAGTGAGCGCTTAAATTGAAATGGCCATATCTAGTGATTCCGAAACCCGATTGACGTGAAACTAAATTTTCTGGATAGATAATCAAACATACTACTTATCCCCCGTTCATCATTTCACTAAACTGTGTACGTATGATTTATGATAAATTATGCAAGTGGTAGAATACCGATTTATGACATCTTAATCATGCTTTACATATTGTTTTCTCGTCATATCATGCTTATGTCACTGCATTGATAACCTAGTGACCATGTGAATTACCCAGTGTTAGGTATTAGTGATGATTGTGGCAAGTACGTTAATGTTCGTGCATGAGTGGATAAGTGAAAGTGGCTCATACTTGTAGACAATCAGTGAACCCTATTATTCTATTGTTTTGTCGACGTCTGTGGGACGCGTATAAGTGTGACTATAAGTGGTATGGGATACTTATGGAAACTCTTGTATGGGTGTCACAGATAAGGCACTGGACACTGTCCATTTATCTTGGGTATTAGTCAGGACGTGCTTGATGGAGATCCTGTCTCCAGTTTTCGCGCAGACTTGTCATGGACCGACCGGTATTTGAGGTTATGGTTGGCGTTTGATGTAGACCACGGGGTGTGGGGTAGTTTGAATGTGAGTTCAACAGAATCTCGGGAGTCCCATGCCAGCTTATATATATGGAGATATATGGAGATTTACAGGGTACATGTTTATTACTGTGAGTTATATTTTGGGCCCGTGGTCCCTTGCTCTTGGGTCCTACCCTTGGATGGAGGACACTCACGAGTGGTTGACTCTCACACTTTGACTGACGATAGGCTCAGTGACCTGTACAGTGAGACTTAGAGACTGATAGGGATAGTGACATTGACATGCATTACTCATTGTATTAACACACCTGACATACTATTTTACTGTTTTACTATTCACCTGATCTATTAGACACTACATAGGTTATTTTATGTTCATACCTTTACTATCTTGATTTACTGTTATATATCCATTATTACTGTACGAGTCACCACTTGCACCTATGTTTATATTGCTATCGTGTCGCTCTGACGACCTGAGTATGCATGCTCAGAGTGAGAAGTGGATCTAGCTTGGACCAGGACCAGACGTACATCACGGACAACTTGATTAGTTATCCAGAGCTACACTCTTTTGCTTCCCATCAGGTTAGTTCCTTGTATCTGTTTTGTCTCAGTTACTGCATTTCTCATTACCTGTGCGTTGTTTACTGATTACCACGTAAAGCTAGAAGCCGAATTGTGACTACGACAGGATATTTCCTTGACCGTAGGAGCATGGCTGGCCTTGTCAACCCCTCGTATTCCGTATTCTGGGAAGCGGGGCGTGACAAGTGGTATCTGTAGCGTTTTGAAAATCATTTCGGTGAAATTTCGGAAAATCGGTAAAATAAGGGGGTTTTCTGTAAAAAGTCAAAATGTAAATATCTTATTATAAAAATTAAATATACATATTCTAGCTATGTAATTGCTAGTATTTGGTGTTTATTGAGACTCTAGTGAAATTTCAAATTTTCTGAAAAAAAAATTATTTTATTATTGTTTTAAGCCGTCACTAATACATTTAATTAGGGAAAATTATAAATTGGAATGAGTTGAAACAAATTTTGTGCATCATAAAACTTTAAATAAAATTTTATCATGTGGTTTTTGAAACAAAATCGTTTGCCAAAACGGTTTAGAAAATATCGAAGAAAAATGCTTTTTTTCGGTAAAATTAGTGTTAATGGGAATTGGGGTATAACATTTATCATTTTTCTTCACCCATACACCCATAACTCACCCTCTCTCCCTCTCCCCATGTGACCGACCCCACCATGACAGCCCTCCCCCTCTCTCTCTCCAAATCATAAAGAAAAGAGAAGAAAAGAAAAGAAAATGATAGAAAATGGTGGACTTTGACTTTTTCCACTTTCTCCACCTCACTCTCTCTCCTCCTTTACCCATTCCCCACCCCCATCATGGCTGAAACCTGCACATTTCAACAGCCCTCCCCTCTCATTCCTCATCTCATCTCTTCTCCAAAAAAATTCACAAAAAAATTTCATGAAAAATCAACTAAAACTCAAAACCGAAATCCAACTCCTACCCATTATTTATTTGCCTATCTAGCATGGATTTTGGGAGCAAGAGAGCAATTTGGGAGGCTTAGATCCTTGCTATATCTCTAATTGGGAGGTATAAATCTTAACCCATGTCTTAATTGTTGGTTAATTACTCCAATTTAACTAAATTTGGTGTTTAATTTGTGTGCATATTGCAAACTTGAATTGTGGGGTTAATAGTTATATGTGAGATTAAAATCAAGATAGGGTTTTATCACATCATTAAAGTTGCCATGAGTAGATTGACATGTTAATTCTTGCTAAAACCTAATCTAGTTACTAATTTCAAAATTTGTTAGTTGGAAATTGTGATAAATGTGCTTTTTGCTAACTAGTTTTTTTTGAAATTGTTTTATATTGGGATTAAAATCTAAATTAAGGTTTCATGTCATTATTAATATTATAATGAGTGGTTTAATGATTTTGGATCATGCAAAACCAAGCTTAATTGATGAATTGTGAATTTTGCTTTAAAAGGTGTTAAAAATTGATATTTTTGCATACTAGGATTTTGGAAATTATGCAAATTTATGAGATTAAATTTTGGAAATGGTTTTTATGACTTATTTAAGATATTTAATAAGTATTATGGACGCTACATTTGTTTAAACATCTTGTTTTGTACAAAAACGGCGAATTGTGCTTGCTAGATTTTCGGAAAAAATGGCTTTTAAAGTGAATTTGGGGTTCTTATGAATTTTAAGCTATTTTATATTATAATTAGTGCTTGTGATTGTACAAATGAGTGTGTTTAGGTTTTTCTCGATGGTTTGGCGTTTGTACGCCGACGTCGAGGGTTTTTGGGTTGATTTGTGAAAGCAGCCATAGGTTTTGACCTATGTGGGACGTTTTGGTCATGAGTCGGATTTTAATGCGATATGGTGCGTTATGATGTGTAGGTACCCCATGTGGACTTCGAGACGACAAGCAAGCGCGTGGCGACGTCGGCACCGGCGAGCGAGGACCAGGTGAGTAGATTTATATCTACGGGGAGAAGTCGGGCGGATGGCGTATAGCACCCCCGCGGTCCGTGGTGGTGTATACGGATGCGTATACACACCAACAATTATTATATGTTATTGGGATTAATAACGATGTTTAGGATGAATATTGGTGTGTTGGATTATTTTAGTGTCGCGAACCCTAGGGTAGTGTTGCACTACACATACACACATACATACTTGCATACATTCCTATTTATATGTGCTCATGGGATTCTTTATAGTTATGTGTTCACATGGGTATGGGACTATGTGTTTACATACGGATTTGAGGAGGATACTTGGGATTGAGCTGAGTCGATGAGATTTGTTTGTGGTTGTGATCTCGGTGATATGGAAGGATTCGTACTTAAGGTACGTCCTGGTGTTATAGCAGATCTTGCGGCGGCGATACGGGTGAATAGTGTTATAAATAAATGGTCGACATGTGATCGTGATATGAGGCATAATATGCTAGGATATTGATATTAGGCCGTATCGGGCGATGTATACCCCTTGATGATGATATGTGCTGACGATATCGGTTTGTACGAGATTGTCGATCAGTAGTCAGATCATGAGTATATTGAGGATATTAGTATTGTACTAGACATAGGTCAGTACCCTAGACTATGATCTTGGATAAAGAGGATACCAGAGGAATAGTGTGAGGAATATGATATTGACCCGTACCCAGATTTGGGGATGCCGTACGACGGATTTACATACGAGCTATATCTTGATGATTGATCCGCACTCTTGACTTGGGATGTCTGATTATAGATATGGTATCGGATATGATATTATTGAGGCGGGATCACCGACTAATATATATACAGGTATGTATATGTATCGACTCAGATGTTAGGCGGTTTCCTTACCTGTAGTCTAGCTTGTAGCGTAGCCCTTTAGTTTAGTTAGTTGTTAGATTAGATTCGGTTCCTACCTATTTCAAAGCTTACGAATCGTGCGTATTTTTAAAGACAGCCTAAGGGATCCTACGGATATTTCAAAAAACATATCTTTTCTTAAAAACACCGTAGCCCCTATTTTCAAAACCCCACGATTCGTGTTATTTCAAAAGGCACCATTGTAGGACTTATATTAGGTTAAAACAAATTAGTTATCGTTGCGTCTAGTATTCAGCTCCCGCTCATTATTGTTGTTTGCTTCGCATCACATGCTTATATTATGCTTCATATTCTACTGTTGATATCTTGTGGTTAGGACACCAGCACCATTACCGATGATGCGTATGTACCACGTACACTTACTTGCCGGCTCACACACATCTTCATCGGTAATTGCCATGTCACGTACACCTTAGAAAATATTATTGCTTGACATAGCCTGTTAGCTAATAGTTTAGACATGATATTAGTGTACTTGCCTTATATGTTAGTTTAGACATTGTAGTTATTACCTGCTACCTCATGCATACTGTTATTCATTGTTATGCCGCATTCATGGATTCTCATGCATATATTCACTTTTTACGTGCTATTGAGATTTTGGATTTGGATTTCCATGAGATTTTCTGGATTTGGAGAAAACCGCAAAACATATACAAACTTCTTCTTTCTCTTTTTAAATAAAAAGCGCGGTTTTTTCCCATGATGTATGAGTCGTCCACCATGAGTTTGCTGATGGATTTGGAGACCCGATTCGAGGAGTTGGATGAACCGTTTCGGGTACATGGTGGACCCGGTAAGGTACCCCGGGGCAAGAAGCTCGTGGTGATGACGATGAGCCTGGCAGGGGGAGACTACCTACCGGTGATTTTACCCGACGCGTCGGATATCCGGAGGATACCGTCGTGGTCTTGAGATGGATGGTAGGGGCCGGTCTGGACTGACGGCGCCCTAGATATTGAGATTGAGATATTGAGATTTCGAGATATTGAGGTACTGAGATTTGATGATACAGGCCAGTCCGGATGGCCGGAGCCTGAGGTTTTGAGACATTGAGATTTATGTTTTGTGTCGATGCTAGACACTGTTGATGCTGATTTCATTTATGATACCTCGTTTTAAAAATACAAAGGAAATCTCACTAATTTAAGAAAACAGTTTCTTCATTTACATGTATTCTGTTTTCATGCATTCATACCTCATTCATATGATATATTGCTACCAGAGGCACTGACACGGGCACATGAGATCACACTCGGGTTAGACATTACCCTAGCCATTGTTATAGGCTGCATGTTATTCATATATTTGAGGATATATTATGATCATTGACCTAGGTTGCGTTATTCATGCGATTTTCTGTTCGTAGATCTTTTTCTACTCACGAGTTGGCAACTCACCCCCGTTGTGCCCCAGTTTCTTGCAGGTGTTGCCGTACGGATTTCATTACGGCTTTGCGGGCACGGTTTCTTTTCGGGTGACTTGCTAGTAGGTGGGTTTATTGTATCTTACCCATCATTATACCTTGTATATTATATTTCTGTTGTATCTAGAAGTTCCATCAACCAAACTTGTATTTTTTTGAGATAGAGACCAGTAATGTTATTCTTTCGACCATAGAGTAGCATGTTATATTTCTTGAGTTTCTTGCTGGTTGAGTTCCATTTCTGTTGTGATCCTCGCCTTTAGGCGTTGTATATCATGTTGCATACAGGTTGATTTGATATGGTTCTTCCTATTCTCTACTACTTCTCTTGGTTTGGATTTCTGGGTTTCGGCTTACTTAGCATACGTACGCCTTGAGACGTTCGTTGTCTAACTGTCGGTCATGTCCCGTACTTTCGGGTTGTGACAGTATCAAAGCCAAGCTAGAGAATTACACGATGTTTGCTAGATTTCGAAACTGAAACTACTCCGAAACTTGAAACAATATGACCTAGTTTCTGTCGAATTTTTAAAAGGCTCTTAGAATTTTTTTAGCAACTGCATAATGTTATATGTGATATAACATGAACACCACGAAAATTTGAGGCACTTTGGCCAGAATCTGGCCGGCCACATTGGTGGAATTTCCGAGCTCGTCGGCCAAGTTGTTGATTTTTGGCTTCAAATTTTTGTAGTTTTCCAGTCTCTGGGTTTTGGTATTTCAGGTGTTGCTAGTTTTTGCTAAAATTGCATATGATGTTAATTTTCTGCATTGGCTATTCAGAGTGTTTCATATTCGTAAATCTAAATTTTGTTTCGGGTATTTTAGACGGTGATAAAAAGTTCAAACGGATATCAATAACCCATATTTTCCCTTGCTGGAAATTTTCCAACTGTTGGAATTTTCCTAGTTTAAAATATTCAGAAAATCATGCAGGTGATTCTGTGGACCCTCTAGAAGAACGAAACCCTAACTCGATTATGTGACCGTCGGAACCGCTTCTAAAGCCTAGGGTTTGTGGTAGTTCTGCGGCGCCATAGGTGATGCAAGGGTTGACCCTTCTACGGCCGGTCCATAGGTGTTGTGGCATGTTCCGGGTATTTTTTTAAACTCCGCTCAAGTGTTGAGCTCTTTGGGAAATTTTGGGTGTTTGTTTATTCGATCGAAAAGTTTAACACCGTCTAGCTATCTGTGATTGTGATACAATATTTGGAATCCACAAATTTAGTTATGTGATAACTAGTTTGAATTTTATAAATCTAGCAATTTAGTCTCATTTGATCGGTTGGCACGGGATTTTGATGTGAATCAAAAGTCTATCGCAATCACGTAGCGTACGCGGATACTCACCGGGTAACCTTACTAGATAGCCATGCCCCATAGCCCCGACCAAGTGATTGTAGGAGAACCCCGTTGCCAAAAGCATCCTTCTGGGTACTCATAGCCGCGGTGTTCCGCCTAAGTGCACTTCATCGACGGTATCGAGGGTGCGGCCGTCTACTAAAGTTTCTGACTAGCATTCAATCAGGTTATCGGGAATCTTGTTGAATTACCCGACAGGTTATTGGAAAGTGTTTTCAATATCGAGACTAAAATGCGGGGTTTATAATTGTTAGGCATGTGATGTCTAAGGAAATCATTTAGTTGGGCATGAAATCCAAAGTATGTGATACATTACGTTTATGATGTCTAAGGTGGTTGCAGATTCCAATTGTTGTAGTTTTTCACTTTTTTTTCTGCGACCGTAAGTGTAATGTGTGGTGTATCGCCGGTTTCGTTGCTATATGTCAACGACAATTGGGATACGCATATTCACTTACGTTGATGACATGTGATGTTATGTGTTGCTGTGATATGTTATATTGGATCGTCGTGTTTTGAATAGCCGGGGGTTTTATGTGAGATGAGAGTTTTTTTATTTTCATTCATGTAAAACCTTGTATTTAATATTCTTTTATTGGGACACTTCCGGGTTGAGGATGATATCACCATTGATGTATATTATTTACTTTTCCGCATTAGGATAGACCCAAGGAGGAGAGAACAAGCAACCGGGTTTTAGGGTCCAGTGGGAGACCATCTCGAGGAGTCGAGACCGGGTCTCCTAACTCTAGAATTGGGAGGGTTGCTTGCCGCTCTCGTAGGGGTCTACGGATGTGGGTTTGGCTATTCATCACGACCGTGGAATGTTTTATACTGGTTTAATTTAAAACCCGGAATTCCTAGTATATCCAATATTTCATATGTGTTCTTCTGCTGCTGATATTCTGTGATGTGATCACTTGATATTCTGAGACGAATGCTTATATTTTATATATATGATATATAATAAATATTGATGCTTTCGTTTCTTCTGTGATACTTAGAAAGCATAATTGATGGGAATTCATTAATGAGATTAATGAAATAAAAGAAACCTAAAGATGTTGTAGAAACTTGTTTTAAAAACTGGTAGCTCTAGTTCTTGCTTTTTATAGCGGTATTCTTTGTAGAATATCTAGCACCTTATTTGATAAGGAAAGAGCCGAGATCCCTTCACCGGGAGTGACCTCTTTAACGAAACCGGTAGATGCTTTAACCCACTCGGTTTGTCTTTTGATTGCTTCTATAATTTTTGCTTTGCATAGTGGTATTTGTGAAATACCCAGCACCTCATTCGATGAGAAAAGAGCCAAGATCCCTTCACCGGGAGTGGCCTCTTTAGCGAAACTAGTAAAAGCCTAAAAAACACTCCTTCTCAAAATCACTCGATTCTACAACGATATCAAGTTCATTACGTAAAAGGTTTTCTTAAAAACCTGTCGTAGCTATCCGTCATTTCAGATAAGTACTACTTAGTATTCGTGCTACGTTTGTTGACCATGTTAAGGCGTAGTGTGCGGTAGCTGATTGTGTTTATCTGCATAAGCATATGATGCAATTAGATTAGGGTAGTCGTACGACTTTGTTGACCATGTTAAGGGTCGTGCGGGTGGGTTTAATTCAATCAGGAAATGACGGGTTGAACTTGGCTAGCGCTTATGATTTGTTGACCATGTTAAGGTCATAAGTCGCTAGGGACAAAATATTATTGGGAATTTCAAGTGTTGAAATTTGCAATGAGATTGCATACCTTCTATGAGATAATTGGATCCCGATACCCACTGCGAGTAAGAGTTACTCTTAGGAGAGTTTTACACATTACAATTAGCCGATCAAGTAGGTGTCTAGAAAGGTGTTAACGGGGTTACGCCCCTGGAAAAACGAGGTTTATTTTAATTAGGTCCGTGTGAAAGCACGGGGAACCTCACTCAAAGTACTGACACTGGCCTGGCCGAAAGATTGGCGAAATTGTAGGGTGTAATTAATCCGGGCTAGTCTTACCTTTTAGGGTTTGAAGGAAGATTTGATAAAAACAGTGGGAGCCATCCTGATTAGATAAAATAATAACCAATCTGATCTTCAAGAGAGCATGCAGAGTGTTTTCTTCTCTCGCCCTCCTGGTAGTGACCATATCACACCATAATCAAGATAATAATATGGATGCATTGACCGAACCTGCTTATTATACCGAGCTAAGGAACGTTGGTTCCGCTCTATGTTATAAATGTTATAAGTCCGAGCAGGAAATAGAGGAATATCCAGATTTCCACGCGACCCAATTGAAGAAAGAGCATGTTGATGCATATTCTTCCGGTGTGTTCATTACCAAGAACTGTTTCTCAGTATCCTCTACGTCCTAGGTATGAGATACCGGATTAGGATCCTACATATGAAATCTGTTACATGGGCTACAGAAAGGTAGAGAACTGGGATATGTGATATGTCTCTAAGTATTAGAGAATGGTGCAATTGTTACAGCCAAATCAGTTGGCAGATATCACCTTGTATTACCAAATACATTGATTCTGAAAAAAGTTATTAGATACCGAACCTGATATACAACATTACATCAAATTCTTTATTGAGTTAAAGAAAGATATAATTCTGTATTGGAGAATAATGTTGTGAAGATTTTCCTGAATCAAGAGTTGATTAGATCAGGCATGTTATGTAATGGCATATAAGTTTTAAATCAAACCACAGTTCAAAGTATGTAGAACACACACAAGAGGAGTAGTTCAGAAATGAACGAATCCTTCTTGCGGCATTATAAACTAGGTTATATCAATGCGACATGACCAGCTAAGTTACATAAGGATGAATATAAGAATCTGTTCGAATTTTCATCATATAATACTTGCCAGTCTTGTCTCAAAGGTAAAATGACCAATACTCCGTTTACTGGAAACGGAGATAGAGTTGCTGAACTCTTGGGACAGATACATGATGATGTATACGGTCCTATGTCTACATATGCCAAGGTTGGTTCTTTATACTTCATTACATTCATTGACAGTTTCTCAAGATTCGGACATGTGTTCCTGTTGAAACACAAGTCTGAAACTTTTGAGAAATTCAAAGAATATAAGCTTGAAATTGAGAACCAGATGGGTAGAAGTATTAAAGTCCTTCGATGTGATTGAGGAGGAGAATACTTGCCCATGGAGTTCCTGGATTTTCTAAAAGGAGAATGAGATTCTCTCTCAGCTTACTCCTTCATATACACCACAGCACAACGGTGTATCGGGGTGGAGGTATCGCACCCTATGAGATATGGCGCGCTCTATGATGAGTATTGCTGAGTTACATGTTTCCTTTTGGAGTTATGCACTTGAGAAGCTGCATACCTATTGAATGGGGTTCCATCCAAATCAGTGCCTACCACTCCATATGAGATATGGTATGGGAAGAGACCGTGTCTTAAACGAGTTAAGATATGGGGTTGTCCGGCCTATGTTGAAAAGTAGAGTCCGGACAAGCTCGAGGCAAGGTCAATTCTGTATAAGTTTGTTAGGATATCCTAAACATTTGCGAGGGAATATTTTCTACCACACTTAGGAGCAAAAGGTGTTTGTTTCTCAGCATGCCATCTTTTTAGAAAAGGAATTTCTTATAAAGAAATTAGTGGTCATGTGGTAGAACTAGAAGCAGTTCCAGCTGGACAAACTAACAGCTGATGATTTAATGAAACCAAAGGATTCGATAGTCTCCAACGAATCTCAGCCTCTCCGCGAATCTGGTAGGGTTCCTCATCCACTTGAGAGATACTATAGTCTTCTCATTGACAGTGGGAGCGAGAATTGCATCATGGTAGATGATGGCCCAACTAGGTTCAGGCAGGCCATCACGAGTGGGGACTCTGTGAATATGCTGGATGCTATGCAATCAAAGATGGAGTCTATATACACCAATAAAGTATGACTTTGCATGTTGCACCTGAAGGGGTAAAACCCATTGGGGGCAAATGGATCTTGAGAAGATTATTGATATAAATGGAAAAGTTGAGACTTTCAAAGCTATGCTTAAGTCCATCAGGATCAATGCGCACATCACGGAGTTGGAACATGTGTTTTGATGTGACAGTCAAAGAGTTTGACTTCATCAAAATGGTAGATGAACCTTGTATATACAAGAAGGTTGTAGAGAGTGAGATTGTCTTACACGTATTGTACATAGATAACATACTCTTAATAGGAAATGGTTTCCTATGCTACACTCGGTCAAGCTCCTCTTATCATGAGGATTCTCCATGGAAGATCTGGATGATACCTACTACATCTTGTGGATTATGATCTATGATGATAGATCTAAGTGGATGTAGGGAGTGTCCCAAATCCAGGTACATTAACACCATACTAAAGGGGTTTAGAATGGAAGATTCTAAGTGTGGTGGTTCACCCACTTACTCATGGATCACTCTATCCAAAAAGATGTCTCCAAAGACTGATTTGGAGAGAGCTCGCGTGCAAGAGATATCCTATGCTTCGGAAGTAGGCTCTATCATGTATGCGATGTTATGTACCAGACTAGATATAGATGACTCACTAGGTGTAGTGATCAGGAATCAATCGGATCTTAAGTGAATCACTGGACAGCTGTGGAGGACATTCTTAAGTACTTGAGAAGCACTAAATGAATGTTCATGGTTCGAGCTTCCAGAGTGATAAGGTTGACTGAAAGTCAGTCACAGGCACGACCCTCAGTGGAGGGACAGTATGTTGGAAGAGTTCCAAGCTAGATACCGTGACATACTAGACAATAAAGGCTGAATACATCGCTACTAACGATGCTGCCAAAGTGGCTGTCTGGGCATTTCTTGTTCATGAGATGATGTAACACCCTAGTTCATTTATACCAGTTCTAGTTCATGTATTTTTTTATTTATGGTATTTTACTTATTTACTGTGTTTTGGGTGCGAATAGTGTTTTTGACATTGTATTGCATCCGACCCGACCCGCTTGCTTGAAACCTGTCTTGATTCATGTTTGTGATCTATCCTGACTTGTTACGTAGACTCGTGCACTTTTATTCTAATTTATACATCCTGCATACTGGCATTTTATCTGGCATTTGCATTTTACATTATAACATTTAAAGTCACATAAAATATTTTAGAAATACATTGCATAGCCTGCATGATACCCCTAACCCAGTGGTAGCATCCGCGCATCTTGTTCTTGTCCCGTTCAGTGAAACGGACCTGTTTGGATGGCTACGCGCACGTACGTGCATCCGTTCTTGGGGGTATGCATTTTCATTAGCCGGACATTCATTTTTTTAATTTTGGTTGTCACATAAATTTTTCGTATTTTAAAACTGAATTTTACACCCGACCCTGGCGTGTTTTGGACTAAATTTGTATTTACCAGAAAATCCAATTTTTATTTAATATAATATTTATATTTAAAATTTGATTAACAGTTTAAAATATATATAACTTACAAATCTTTTTTTATTTAAAATCTTAACTTTTAAACGATTTACCCTAACAACCTATCCCTTTCTCTCTCACTGACACAACTTTCTTTCTCTCTCCCTTTCTTTCTTTTTCTCTCTCCGCTGAGACTCTCTCTCTCCTTTCTCTCTCCTCTCGCGTCTCTCTCTCTCCTTTCACTTTCACTGTGCACTTCTCGAGTGCGGTCACCGCCCGAGCGCGCTACAGTCACCTCCCTTCTCTTCCTTTAAAAACCCGAGCCCCCACGAGAACCCATCACTACAATGAAACCCTAGCTCCCCATGCCTCCTCACTGCCCTCGACCTCAACCTTCATCTCCATTCCCTTTTTCTCCTCCTCCTCCTCGTCACCTTCTTCTTCTCCTTCCTCCTTCCCGAGATCACTCTGCACCCTAAACCCAACAGAACCCATCGTCGCCACCCTCACCTCATCACCGACGATCACCTCACCGTCACCACCACCATCTCCTCCTCTCCCTCCCCTTTTCTCTTCTCCTTCCTACACCAGACCCCTGCACACCCGACCCCATCTACACCATCACCCCAAACCCTAACCCACAGAACCACACTGCACCATGCACTCTCGCCGGACCGCCATTGATCTCGTCACTACCATCACCTCTCTCTTGACCCCAGTGCACAACCCCAGTGAGCCTCACCCTTCTCTCTTCTTCTTCCTCTTCTTCTTTTCTTTTTCTTTTCTTTATTCTTTCTTGAAATCTGGATTTCAGCGATCGCCGGAGCCGTGACCGTCGCTGCCGTTCCAGACGACCCAGTAGACGTACCTTACCTGCGTGATCACCCTCTTGCATTGCTTGGACCTGTCCCGTGTGCCCTGTATACGTTGCGACATTTTATCGACGTCGGACGTGCCGTGCGTATCCGTATTGTGATCCATCGAGGCAAGTTTATCTTGTAACATGCTATGTTACTCTATTTACATCCATTTGAATAAATATAAAACATGTATTTTAAATTATGCATCCCATGTTATAGTTTTATAGTTTTACGACGTCCGTTTGTATCCATATCATTATTTACATATCTAGATGAATGCTAATGCATCTTGCTGCATGCTAAGTATAGTAGTGTGCATCCATATGAGTAAAATGTCACCCGTTTATCATATTATACATCCAAACTAAAGTTTTACCGTTTCCGGATACCCGTTTGCATCTATATCATTTAAAATATATATAACTGCATCTATAAATCATATTAATTCATTTTATTATTGTAGTGACACCGCATGCTTAATAAGGTGCATCCCATTTAGTCTTGGAACTGTAAATGTAACCCTAATCAATGCTTGTGCATCCATACTATTAATTATATATCAATTTGCATGCCATGTCACATTGTTTCATATTATTGTTATATTAGTACCCCATGTTTTATAATGTGCATCCTACATAGTCATGATGTGACCTCTGATAAATAATTGTGCATCCATGCTTCTACAGTTTGATTATGAGCACCCACTTGATACCTGTGCACTACTTGACGTGACCTGATACACCACTGCTTGACATGACTTGATACATGTACACTACCTGTTATAACCTGATATACCACTGCTTTACTTGATACCTGATCTTGTTACTGATGCCGACATTCTTGACCTGTTGTTCCTACGGAAATATCCTGTTGTCTATTTAGACAAACTTGTACCTGCTTGATCCTGTGTTGGCATTAGCTCCAGATTTATCAATATCTGACTTGAACACATAACCTTGGGGGTATGGGGAAATCAAAAATGTAAACTAAAGTGTAGCTTACAAGGGTATTACTTGATCCGTGGTCCCGGGGGATAACGGGACAGAATCATTCGTGATTTTTACTTGATCCGTGGTCCCGGGGGATAACATAACAGAGTCATTCATGACTTCCACTACCTGATCCGTGGTCCTGGGGGATAACGGGACATATCCTTTGAGTTATATAGAGGATTACATTAATTGATTTCAAACAACTTTAGAATAGATAACCCAGTAGTATAGTTTAGATTGATCACTGCATGTTACATAGATTGATACACTTCACTGTTCTATATCCACGTTTACTTATTACATTCATGTTACTGTTTATGATTCATGCCTACATATCTCATGTATCCTGTTCATTTATTATTGGTTGATATCATGACGCACTGACGTCTGGGTTTTGCATGGCCCAGATCCTCTATCTCTGTCGCAGGCAGTTCAGGAGTATTCGACCAACAAGCCGAGCAGTGAAGATCATGTTAGTTGCTAGTTAGTTTAGTTTTATTTCGTATTTTCATTCCTGATGTGAGCCCGTATTATGGGACGTACTTTCCAGATTATCATTGTTTATTGGATTTATTGCTTCCGCATATTATTCCTTGACTCGTTATTTCTGGCTCATGGACATGTACTAGATAGTTTCTTTTATTTTCCTGTTCTTGATATCTATAGACAGCCGTACCGTGACTGTGGAGGGTGTTTCCTACCCACAGGTAGCATGGTTGGCTCTGTCACGTGCCGATCTTAGCGCACTATGGAAAGCGGGGCGTGACAGAGTTTGTTTGGTATCAGAGCCATAGGATTTAGGTTAATAGGGTTTGATTCTTTTTGTAGTTGGGTGTTGGACCCAATATACGAATCGGAAAACTTGTAATTAGGAACATGTCCTGCCACCTTGTTCTCGTGATTCTTGAATCTTATCTTTCTCTTGATCCTTTGTCTTGACGATATGCAAACAACTTTGCATCTCGACTTGAGACCTTCTGGTTCCCTGTTGTTTCTTTCTATTCTGATACTAGGATTTGGGCGACTTGAATGGAGTTATGTGATTGTACCCATAAACTGCAGCATGGTAACAATGCGGTACTCTATTTAAGTAACTTGGAGTCCTGGTCTTGATTCATTTCCTTGTTCCATGGTCGTTTTATTACCTTGGTTCTCTCAGTGTCATTGCTTACCAGTTCATGTTTTGCAGATTTCTCGGTGATCGATACCGGCAGCTATGACGTTGTCTTGGGAATGGATTTTCTCGGCACTTTCCACGCTCACATTGATTGTAGGGCAAAGAAAGTGATTTTCCAGATTCCCAGACATCCGGAGTTTGTTTTTGCTGGAGGAAGCAGTTCTGTCAGGCCAGTCGAGTTTAGGGCTAGGCCGACAAGCAGTGTTCTTTCATCAATGGAAGTTGATAAGGAGGAAGCGCCAGCTGTAGTTCGAGAGTTCATGGACGTGTTCGAGGATATCTCGGGTTTACCGCCAAAACAAGATGTGGAGTTCGCGATCGATCTTATTCCTGGTGCAGCGCCAATCTCAAAGTCGTACTATCCAATGGCACCAGTGGAGTTAGAAGAAGTCAAGAAGCAGGTTACTGAATTACTTGAGAAGGGTTAGATTCGCAGCAGCAATTCACCTTGGGGAGCTCTAGTTCTTCTAATAAAGAAGAAAGATGGCACAAAGAGGATGTGCATCGATTATCGAGAATTAAACCGGTTGACTATTAAGAACAAGTACCCGATCCCTCGCATTGGCGAATTATTCGAGCAACTTAGTAGAACGAGGGTATTCTCAAAGCTGTATTTGTGATCCGGATATCATCAGGTCCAAGTTAAATCAGAAGATATTTGCAAGACTGCGTTCTGAATGGCACCAGTGGAGTTAGAAGAAGTCAAGAAGCAGGTTACTGAATTACTTGAGAAGGGTTAGATTCGCAGCAGCAATTCACCTTGGGGAGCTCTAGTTCTTCTAATAAAGAAGAAAGATGGCACAAAGAGGATGTGAATCGATTATCGAGAATTAAACCGGTTGACTATTAAGAACAAGTACCCGATCCCTCGCATTGGCGAATTATTCGAGCAACTTAGTAGAACGAGGGTATTCTCAAAGCTGTATTTGTGATCCGGATATCATCAGGTCCAAGTTAAATCAGAAGATATTTGCAAGACTGCGTTCTGAACTCAATATGGACATTACGAGTATTTAGTGATGCCATTCGGATTCACGAATGCACCGGCAATATTTATGGACTTGATGAACCGAATCTTTTCACCGTTCTTGGACCAGTTTATTGTGGTGTTTATTGATGATATTCTGGTGTATTCGAGGAGCATTGAAGAGCATGCGGAATACTTGAAGATCGCACTGCAGACATTGAGGCAAGAAAGATTGTATGCAAAGATGAGCAAGTGCGAGTTTTGGCTTGAAGAAGTGAGGTTTTTGGGGCATGTCGTATCTGGAGATGGAATCGCCGTTGAACCCGAGAAGATTGCAGCAGTTCGAGATTGGCCAATTCTGAAGAACGTAGCAGAGATCAGAAGCTTTCTTGGACTTGCCAGGTATTACAGAAGGTTCGTGGAGAATTTTGCTCGTTTGGCTGAGCCTTTGACCAAGATTACACGAAAGGAAGTACCGTTCGTATGGACGGATAGGAGTGCATCTGCTTTTGATGCGTTGAAGCAAAGGTTGATAACCGCTCCTATTCTGACCGTACCATACGGTTCTGGAGGATTGGTGATTCACAGCGACGCGTCTGGAAAAGGTTTGGGATGTGTTTTGATGCAACATGGGAAAGTTATAGCTTACGCATCGAGACAGTTGAAGACCCATGAGAAAAATTACCCAACTCATGATTTGGAGTTTGCAGCAGTGATATTCTTTTTGAAGATTTAGAGACATTACTTATTGGGCGAAAGGGTCGAAGTATTCACCGATCACAAAAACCTAAAGTATGTGTTCACACAAAAAGAGCTAAACATGAGGCAGCGTAGATGGTTGGAGCTGATGGATGACTATGATCTTAATCTTAAGTACCATCCGGGGAAAGTTAATGTTGTGACAGATGCACTTAGTCGGTTGCCTGCAATTCGGATGTTGACTGCACAGAAGGAGCTTATCGAAGATTTTTAGAGATTCGAGTTGGAGATCGTGCTACCGCATTCTTCGGGACAGTTGATGCAGCTGCAAGTACAGTCGTCGTTGATCGATAATATTAAAGCAGCGCAGTCGCAGGACCCAAGATTGCAGAAGTTTGGAAAATAGGTTGAAGCTGGACTTCGAACTGACTTGTTGATTCATGAAAATGGTTCGTTGCGATATACTAGCCGTTTGTGTGTACCAAAAGGAGTTATTCGTGAAGAACTTATGAAGGAGGCGCACAGTTCCGCATATTCCGTACATCCAGGATGTACGAAAATGTACCGCAATCTAAGACAGCATTTCTGGTGGGAAGGCATGAAAAGGGAGATCGTCCATTTTGTAGCGAAGTGCTTGGTGTGTCAGCAAGTTAAGGCTGAACATCAAAGGGTTGCTGGTTTATTGTAACCACTTCCGATTCCTTAATGGAAGTGGGAACATATAACCATGGATTTCGTGACAGCTTTACCGCGGAGTCCAAAGGGCAACAATGCAGTTTGGGTGATTGTTGATCGATTGACCAAGGAATCTCATTTCATACCATTTCGAGTTGGTCAATTAATGGAAGCGTTAGCGGAATGGTACATGCAGGAGATTGTAAGATTGCATGGAGTACCGGTGAGCATCGCGTCCGACCGTGATACCCGATTCTTATCGCACTTCTGTAGGAGTTTACAAGAAAGTTTGGGGACACGATTGAAGTTTAGCACAGCTTATCATCCTCAGACAGATGGTCAGTCGGAGAGAACGATCCAAACTCTTGAAGACATATTGAGAGCTTGCATGTTGGACATCAAAGGTTCGTGGGAGGATCATCTACACATAGTGGAATTTTTGTACAACAATAGTTTTCAGGCGACTATTCAGATGGCTCCATTCGAAGCGTTGTATGGGCGCAAGTGTCGCTTACCCGTTTGTTGGGATGATGTTGGAGAATGAAGATTGTTAGGACCGGATTTGATCATGCAAACAGTAGAGAAAGTTAACACTATCCGGAATCACATGAAGGCAGCACAAGATCGGCATAAGAATTGGGCCGATACATCGAGAAGACCTCTAGATTTCGCTGTTGGTGATATGGTGTTCTTGAAGATATCACCGACTAGAGGAGTGATTCGTTTTGGGAGTCGAGGAAAGCTTAGTCCTCGATTCGTGGGGCTTTTCAAGATTATGGAGCGTGTTGGAGAAGTGGCTTATCGATTGGCTTTACCACAATCTTTGGCGAATGTTCATGATGTGTTTCATGGATCTCAACTCCGTAAGTATGTTCAAGATGAAACACACGTGCTAGATCATTCGGAGCTAACGGTAAGAGAGGATTTAACCTTTGAGGAACGACCGATGTCGATTGTTGATCGAAGAGAAAAGGTCCTTAAGAACAAGGTTATCCCTCTCGTACTTGTTTCTTGGGGAAATCGCTCGCACGGAGAATCGACTTGGGAACGAGAAGACGAGATTCGACAGAAGTTTCCACACCTATTTTTATAGATTCTTGATTGATTATCTTCTCTTGTTCCTGGAATTTCGAGGACGAAATTCGTTTTGTAGTTGAGTATAATGTAACACCCTAGTTCATTTATACCAATTCTAGTTCATATATTTCTTTATTTATGGTATTTTCCTGATTTACTGTGTTTTGGGTGCGAATAGTGTTTTTGACATTGTATTGCATCCGACCCGACCCGCTTGGTTGAAACCTGTCTTAATTCATATTTATGATCTATCCTGACTTGTTACGTAAACTCGTGCACTTTCATTCTAATTGATACATCCTGCATACTGACATTTTATCTGGCATTTGCATTTTACATTATAACATTTAAAGTCACATAAAATATTTTAGAAATATATTGCATGGCCTGCATGATACCCATAATCCTGTGGTAGCATCAGCGCATCTTGTTCTTGTCCCGTTCAGTGAAACGGACCTGTTTGGATGACTACATGCACGTACATGCATCCGTTCTTGGGGGTATGCATTTTCGTTACCCGGACATTCATTTTTTTAATTTTGGTCGTCACATATATTTTCATATTTTAAAACTGAATTTTAGACCCGACCCGGGCGTGTTTTGGACTAAATCTGTATTTACCAGAAAATCCAATTTTTATTTAATATAATATTTTTATTTAAAATTTGATTAACAGTTTAAAATTTATATAACTTACAAATCTTTTTTTTATTTAAAATCTTAACTTTTAAACGATTTTCCTTAACAACCTATCCTTCTCGCTCTCACTGACATAACTCCCTTTCTCTCTCCCTTTCTCTCTTTCTCTCTCTCTCCGCTGAGTCTCTCTCTCTCTCCTTTCTCTCTCCTCTTGTGTCTCTCTCTCCTCCCGCTTTCACTGTGCACTTCTCGAGCGCGGTCACCGCCCGAGTGCGCTACGGTCACCTCCCTTCCCTTCTTTCTCTCTTCTCTTCCTTTAAAAACCCGAGCCCCTATGAGAACCCATCACTACAACGAAACCCTAGCTCCCCGTGCCTCCTCACTGCCCTCGACCTCAACCCTCATCTCCATTCCCTTCTTCTCATCCTCCACTCTATCACCTTATTCTTCTCCTTCCTCCTTCCTGAGCTCAACCTGCACCCTCAACCTAACAGAACCCATCGGCGACACCCTCACCTCATCGCCGACGATCACCTCACCTCGCCGTCATCACCACCATCTCCTCCTCTCCCTCTCCTCTTCTCCCTCCTACACTAGACCCCTACACACCCGACCCCAGCTGCACCATCACACCAAACCCTAACCCATAGAACCCCACTGCACCCTGCACTCTCGTCGAACCGCCGTTGATCTCGTCACCACCATCACCTCTCTCCTGACTCCAGTACACAACCCCAATGAGCCTCATCCTTCTCTCTTCTTCTTCCGATTCTTCTTTTCCTTTTATTTTCTTTATTCTTTCTTGAAATCTGGATTTCAGCGATCGCCGGAGCCGTGACCGTCGCTGCCGTTCCAGACGACCCAGTGGACGTACCTTACCTGCGTGATCACCTTCTTGCATTGCTTAGACCTGTCCCATGTGCCGTGCGTGCGTTGCGACGTTTTACCGACGTCGGACGTACCGTGCGTATCCGTATTGTGATCCATCGAGGCAAGTTTATCTTGCTACATGCTATGTTACTCTATTTACATCCATTTGAATAAATATAAAACATGTATTTTAAATTATGCATCCCATGTTATAGTCTTATAGTTTTACGACGTCCGTTTGTATCCATATCATTATTTACATATCTAGATGCATGCGAATGCATCTTGCTGTATGCTAAGTATAGTATTGAGCATCCATATGAGAAAAATGTTATCCGTTTATCACATTATACATCCATACTAAAGTTTTACCGTTTCCGGATACCCGTTTGCATCCATATCATTTAAAATATATATAACTGCATCTATAGATCATATTAATTCATGTTATTATTGTAGTGACACCCCATGTTTAATAAGGTGCATCCCATTTAGTCTTGGAACTATAAATGTAACCCTAATCAATGTTTGTGCATCCATACCATTAATTATATATCAATTTACATGCCATGTCACATTGTTTCATATTATTGTTATATTAGTACCCCATGCTTGATAATGTGCATCCTACATAGTCATGATGTGACCCCTGATAAATAATTGTGCATCCATTCTTTTATTTGTGCACCCGTACTTGCTACAGTTTGATTATGAGCACCCGCTTGATACCTGTGCACTACTTGACGTGACCTGATACACTACTACTTGACATGACTTGATATATGTACACTACCTGTTATAACCTGATATACTACTGCTTTACTTGATACCTGATCTTGTTACTGATGCCGACATTCTTGACCTGTTGTTCCTACGGACATAACCTGTTTTCTATTTAGACAAACCTGTACCTGCTTGATCCTGTGTTGGAATTAGCTCCAGATTTATCAATACCTGACTTGAACACATAATCTTAGGGGTATGGGGAAATCAAAAGTGTAAACTAAAGTGTAGCTTACAAGGGTATTTCTTGATCCGTGGTCCCGGGGGATAACGGGACAGAATCATTCATGATTCTTACTTGATCCGTGGTCCCGGGGGATAACGGGACAGAGTCATTCATGACTCCCACTACCTGATCCGTGGTCCCGGGGGATAACGGGACATATCCTTTGAGTTACATGGAGGATTACATTAATTGATTTCAAACAACTTTAGAATAGATAACCCAGTAGCATAGTTTAGATTGATCACTGCACGTCACATATATTGATACACTTCACTGTTCTATATCCGCGTTTACTTATTACATTCATGTTACTGTTTATGATTCATGCCTGCATATCTCATGTATCCTGTTCATTTATTATTGGTTGATATCATGACGCACTGACGTCTGAGTTTTGCATGGCCCAGATTCTCTATCTCTGTCGCAGGCAGTTCAGGAGTATTTCGACCAACAAGCCGAGCGCTGAAGATCATGTTAGTTGCTAGTTAGTTTAGTTTAATTTCGTATTTTCATTCCTGATGTGAGCCCGTATTATGGGACATACTTTCCAGATTATCATTGTTTATTGGATTTATTGCTTCCGCATATTATTCCTTGACTCGTTATTTCTGGCTCATGGATATGTACTAGATAATTTCTTTTATTTTCCTGTTCTTGATATCTATAGACAGTCGTAATGTGACTGTGGAGGGATGTTTCCTAGCCGCAGGTAGCATGGTTGGCTCTGTCACGTGCCGATCTTAGCGCACTCTGGGAAGCGGGGCATGACAGATGAACATGGTTCCTACCATTGAGCGTCCAATAATTGTTATTGTGACAACAATGGAATTGTGACTTTGGCCTTGGAACGAAGGTCCCATCAGCGTTCTAGACATATTCTGAGGCAACTATCACCTCATCAGGGAGATGGTTGATCTCTAAGGATCAAAGTCAGGAGAGTAGACACAAAAGATAACACGGCAGATCCACTCACAAAGGCCTTTCTCTAGAGAGGCTTCTATAGGACGTTGAGTATGAGATACTGCAACAAATGGCCTTAGTGAAAGTGGGAGATTGTTAGTTATATGTATGCCCTAGAGGCCATTACTGTACATGTGATGTATATTGTAGTGGAGGCTTGGACATATATAGGGAGGACTTTTTTGCTCGACATGATAGTTTGCTATATAGTTGCTCTTTATCTTAACATATACACTTATAATCTTTCTTTTACATGTTGATAAAGCCTTTAGGATGAGTACTTGACTACCAGGACTATGATGCAGATCATACTAGTGGGGCAGAGGTAGTCGGTAAGTACATCCTTCAATAGTTCCTAGTCGTGGGAGTATCGAGACAGGGCATCGATACTCCAGAGTAGACTAGCGTATGCGCTTCCCGACCCATATGATGGGCTATGGATGATCCCAAATCCATTGGCGTTTGACACCAGAGAAGGTATACGGGTGCTCAGTGGAGACTGGGAACGCTGGACGGACTCGTCGAGAACTCCTAAATAGTATTATACCTATTGTCAGATAGCAGTTCTCTGGTGACACTGGTACAGGTTAGTCTGTCGACCCGAGATCGTCATAGAGTCTTGTGTGATTCCCACTGTGCTTTGATTTCTACCATACCACGGTTAAGAGATCGTGCAAAAAGGTGGTTTTGGGTATAGTCCCGAGTTACATGGTGGCAATGAGCGATAGGAAGGGATTCGTCTCTCCCGGTATTGGGATTTGATGTTGCGCTATGCTCGATTGGCCATAACAGGAAATCCCTGGCCAGGGTTGTTGAGATCTACTGGTAAGTGTTATCAGTAGTTTCTCGACCTTTATGGACCTTGCATCGGCATGACTTATCAGGCTATTGGGGTCTGGCGTTTTACCACCCCCAGGCTGCGATATGCGACATAGCTGACGAAAAGACCGGATTGTACGGTAGTGTTACTGATTGGATTGGCAGGAGTATGAGCAGGTTTGCTTGTTGATCTTCTGATCGCTTAATATCCAGGTGGCCGTTATGTTTAGAAGACAGCTTGAGGCTTGTAGGTGTTTGATATGATCATCACCTACTGCCGGCGTTTTGACAAGTTTTTAGAGTCCTACACAGAGGTTTCCTGGTTCATGCGAAATGGAGTAGGAGCACATATGTGATATGTGAGGGACTAAGATTAATACGTGTATGTGATACCGTATTCTATTCTCGCGATATGTGACATAGGTCGGTTATATATGATATAACCAGGTTATCGGATCAAGTGTTGATTCGATAAATTGTTACATTTGATATTAGTTGGTTATATGTGATATAGCCGGATTATTAAATCAAGTGTTGATTCAATAATTTAATGTATAATTATATATTTGATATATTATATTACATTAACTAATATTAGCTCACTTAGTATTTATTTTTCTCACTTAATGATACACTTAACATATATGTGATATATGTTAATTGTATTGTTTTCTTTTGCACAAAATATATATGTGATATATATTTATGTGTCAGACTAGGTTATACATGCAACAAGGATGTAAGAGACTCACACCATGCTAGATGTTATGAAGGGTTTTATTTATTTAATTTAATCAAAATTAATGGAACTTGGTTTAATGGTTAAAGCTTAAAGAAGCTAGTAGAACCATTGACTAAGTCCACTTGTTTTGTCTAACTTAAGATATTTATTAACCCAACCTTAATACTTAGCTATAGTTTAGTCTCTACAAGGGTTAGTGTATGTTATATACTCACCAAGGTTGCATTTCTAACCTCATGTGATTTATTCTCTTCATCACTTGATCATCTTCTTCTTCATCTCATTCTAGCTCTCTTGATCTTGAGAAAGTGATGAAATATTGTGAGAAAAATAAATCTAAAGTGAGCAAAATTCCTACTTCATCATCCTCTACTATTAGCCATTTAGTTTAGGGTGTTTTCTTCACTAATTTCACCATTAGTGAAGAGATAGCATGAGCTTGAGTCTCCTCGATGTAGATCATTTTCGACCTCGAAGACATTGAGCAAGCTTGTTCATTTCTTCATGTGAACTTTCTCTAAAGTCCGGGAGTTCACTAAATGCAGCGAAGGGACTACTACACGGAGCTATAGAAGTGAAGGACCGGTCTACAAAGGTTGTATTCCGCATTCACTTAGATGTAAAGTGTTTACATTGTTTGTATCGTATGATTATCTAGTTAAACATCCTTAGCTTATGTTAGTTATGTATATGCCCTAGAGGCCATTATTGTACATATGATGTATACTATAGTGGATGCTTGGATATATATAGAGAAGACTTTCTTGCTCGACATTGTAGTATGCTATCTGGTTGCTCTTTGTCTTAACATGTTGACTTGTATTGTGATACTGTCTTGCTCTCACATGTTGATAAAGCCCTTAGGATGTGTATTTGACTACTAGGACTATGATGGAGATCATACTAGTGGGGCCAGGGTAGTCCACAAGTACATCCTATAACTGTTCCTAGTCGAGAGTGTATCGAGACAGGCATCGATACTCCAGAGTAGACTAGCGTATACGCATCTTGACCCATATGATGGGCGATGGATGATCCTACATCCATTGGTATTAGACATCAAAGATGGTGTACGGGTGCTCAGTGGAGACCGAGTACGCTGAACGGACTCGCAGAGAACTCCTAGTTGATATTATACCTATCGTCAGATAGCAGTTCTCTGGTGATACTGGTACAGGTTTGTCTGTAGACCCGAGATCGTCATAGAGTCTTGTGTGATTCCCACTGTTCTTTAATTTCCACCTTACCACGTTCAAGAGAACATGAAAAACGGTGGCTTTTAGGTACAGTCCCAAATCATATGGAGGCAATGAGTGATAGGAGGGGTTTCGTCTCTCCCGGTATTGGGGGATGATGTTGCACTATGCTCGATTGGCTATAACAGGAAGTCCATGGCAGGACTGATATGAAGATCTACTAGTAAGTGTTATCAATAGTTTCTCGACCCGTTATGAGCCTCACATCGGCACGACTTATCGGTTACTGGGGTCTGACGTTTACCACCCCTAGACTGTATATGCGACATATCAGACGAAGAGACTGGACTGTTCGGTAATGTTACTGATTGGATTCACAGGAGTGTGAGCAGGCTTGATTGATGATCTTCTGATCGCTTAATACCCGAGTGGCCGTTACGTTTAGATGACCGCTGACGGGTTGTGGGTGACTGATATGATCACTACCTACCGCCGGAATATTGACGAGTCTTTAGAGTTCTACACAGAGGTTTCCCGATTCAGGAGAAACGGAGTAGGAGCACATATGTGATATGTGCGGGACTGTGATTGATACGCGTATGTGATACCGTATTCTATTCTCGCGATATGTGATATCGGCCGGTTATATGTGATATAGCCGGGTTATCGGATCAAGTGTTGATTCGATAAAATGATACAATACATATTATATTAGTCGGTTATATGTGATATAGCCGGATTATTAAATCAAGTATTGATTTAATAATTTAATGTATAATTATATATTTGATATATTAAATTACATTAACTAATATATGCTCACTTAAGTATTTATTTTCCTCACTTATTATACATTTAACATATATGTGATATATGTTTATTCTATAGTTTTCTTTTGTTCACAAAATTATATACGTGATATATAATATTGTGACATGCTAGGTTACACATGCAACTTGGGTGTATGAGACTAACACCATACTTGTGATAATGGTAGGTTTTTATTTATTTTAGTTAATTCAAAATTGCTTGGAATTAGTCATGGATAAGCTTGGAGGAAGCTTGTAGATTCATTGACTAAGTCCACCAATTTAGTTTTTACCTAATATATTTATTGACCTAACCTTAATCACTTAGCCATAGTTTATTCTCTACATGGGTTAAGGATGACATAAACTCACCATGGTTGCATTTCTAACCTCAAACTCATTATTCATTCATCTTCTTCATCTTCATCTCTCTCAAGCTCTCTCTTTAGTTTTGAAGGGATAAAGAAAATAGTGAGAAATTAAATTCTAATGTGAGCAAAATTCCTACTTCATCATCCTCTTCTATACTAGTCATATAATTTAGGGTGTTAGCTTCACTAATTCCATATTAGTGAAGTGATAGCTTGAGTCCGTGTTTCCTCGACGTAGATCATCATAGACTTTGAAGACTTCTAGCTAGCATGCATCATACATCTTGTGGAGTCTCTCAAAAGTCCAGGAGTTCGTTGATCACAGTGAAGGGACCACAACAAGGAGCTATAGAAGCGATGAAACAGACTACAAAGGTTGTAATCCCTACTCACTTAGTTGTAAAGTTGTTTACATCTTGTTTTCGTATGATTCTCTAGTTAAAATTCTAGGTTAGGGTTCTTTTAGCATGGCAAAATTTTAATTTGGTATGGACAATGCCACCCGAAACCTTGCTTTCGTGCTTAGGAACCCTATGGTGGTATTAGAGCCAAGCTAGAGAATTAGACGGATTGTGTAAGATTACGAAACCGAAACAACTCCGAAACACCCGATTCAAAACCCTAGTTTCTGTCGAAATTTTCAGAGAGTCAAAAAAAATTTTAAGCAACTGCAGAATGCTGTATGTGATGCAACATGAACAATGTAAAACATTCAACCCCCATCACCTGTTTTTGGCCGGCCACTTGGGCATAAAATCCGGCCAGCTCGGCCAGTTTAGGGAATTCAAGGTTCAATTTTTTACATTGTTCCAATCTCTGGGTTTTGGTATTTCAGGTGTTGCTTGTTTTTTCTAAATTTGCATGTGATGTTATCTTTATACAAAGGCAATTCGAAGTGTTTCGTATTCGTAATTCTACCTTTGTTTTTAAGTTATTTAGACGGTGTTAAAAAGTTCGAACGGATATCAAATACATACTTTAACTCTCGCTGGAAATTTTCCAAGAGTTGGATTTTTTTTTCAAGTTAATGAACATTCTAAAATCATGTAAGTAATGCGGTGAACCCTCTAGAAGAACGAAACCCTAACTTGATTCTGTGACCGTAAGAACCGCCGCCAAACCCTAGGTGTCACGCCCCACGTCCCAGAGTACGCTAGATTGGGCACGTGACATAGCCAACCATGCTACCTGTAGGTAGGAAGTATCCATCCACAGTCACATTACAGCTGTAGAGATATCAAGAACAAGATAAAACTATCTAAAACATATCCATAATCCGGAATAACATGAGTCAATAATAAATAAATGCGGAAGCAAATGATCCAATACAAATAACTGAAAAGTGTGTCCCATAATGCGGGCTCACATCAGGAAATAAATGCAGGAAATAAAATTAACTACTACTGAACTCACAGCTCAGCCTGCTGACTGAAGTACTCCTGCTTGGACGGCAACAGCAGTACGGAATCTGGGCCATGCAAAACCCAGACGTCGGCGCGTCATGTCAACCAGTAATATAATATGAACAGTGTAATAGGCAATGCAGAAATAAACATGAATAAAGCAATAGTATGAAACAAGCAGTGCAGGGTAGTGTGCAGTGGGTAACTAAACTGTTCTATCAGGTTTTCTATTCTAAAGTCTTTGAAATCAATTTGAGTAATCCTCCATGTAACTCAAAGGATATGTCCCGTTACCCCCCGGGACCACGGATCAGGAATATGTGAACCAATAGTGGTTCTGTCCCGTTACCCCCCGGGACCACGGATCAGGAAAATGTAAGAGTCACGAATGGCTCTGTCCCGTTACCCCCCGGGACCACGGATCAAGTAATACCCTTTTAAGTTACACTTTAGTTTACACTTTTGATTTCCCCATACCCCCAAGTTATATGTGTCAGGTCAGGTATTCCGTAATCAAGAACTAATGCCAACACAGGATCAGGTAACAGCAGGTTTTGTCTGGATAGACAACAGGAATGGTCCATGAGGACTACATGTCGGGTTTGTTGGCATTAGGCACGAGATCAGGTAACAGGTCAGGTCATGGTACATCAGGTCAAGTCAACAGTAAACGGTACCGTGTCAGGTGTATCAATATATATCATGTGTAACAAAGTCAAGTCAAGATGTAACAATATCGTGGGTGTGCTCACAACAGATATATGATCGAACAGGGGATTAACAGCAGGAAATAAGCAATAAATTAAACAACAATAAGCATTTCATTCAATCACAATAGTGCATTAATATAGTGCACCGTTTTATTATATTAACAGGTTTTGAGCACCCTTAGCGGTGCAACAGTTTAAATGATGATGCAATACAGTTATATCAAGCCTTTGAATACGAATATCCGAATGTAATAGAACTACATGGGAAAGTGCTACAATCTATTAAACGGTAAAATGTGATTAACAGGTAAACTTGGTTCTTAGGTTAAAAGTGGCAAACTGTAATTTCTATGTTAACTGTAAAATGATATATGTCATATTGCAACCAAATGAGAAAATAACTATACCGAGTTAAGTTTTGCAGGTTTAATGAGTCAAACATATATAATTGTATAGTATAGCATGTAGCAAGTGATACTTGCCTCGACGGGTCGCGAACCGGGAAAAACGGAACGTAACGTCGGCGGGGAAACACGCGACGGACGCACGGTTCACGGATTGAACCCAAACAACGAACAATGGGACCACGCGGACCGGGGTACCTCGCTGGAACGTCGGATCACGTCGTCGGCATCACCGGATTCCGGCGAGAAAGAGAACAGTGAACGAAAGATTATGGTATGAAACAAGAAGCAAGAAACGCAAGGAAAATACAAAGAAAGGGGGGAGGAGGATCTGAGAGAGTGCTTACGATGATCAGCAGAGGGGTTGCGAAGGTTAACGACGTCATCGGAGCTCCGGCGGTGAACAGTGATCGCGGGAAAAACTGCCGATGAATGCATTAGCCGAGATAGGAAGAAGAAGGGAAAAGAGAAAGGAAGTATCTTACCGAGAAGCGTGCGAGGTCGGGGACAAGAGGACGGGGTCGTCGGCGGCGACAAACGGCGGTTCGACGGCGTGCAGGGCTGCGGGTGGCTGCGGCTGGTGTGCAGGTGGTCGTGGGTCTGGTCGGGGTGCACCGGGAGAAGGAGGACGAGGGTGAGGGAAGGACGACGAGGTGATCGTCGGCGACGAGATGCTCGAACGGTTGCAGGTGGTCGCGGGTGGTGAGCAGGCGCTGTAGCGGCGAGGGCGAGGCCGCTGCGAGGGTGCAGGCGCACGGGAAGGAGGACGAGGGGCTTGGTGAGGTGAGGAGGTGCGGGCAAGGGTGACGGTGGTGCCGGCGTGGGGCTGCGGCGGCGACGGGGGACGAGGCGGTGGCTAGGGTTCGAGGCTCGAATGGGTTTCTCGTGAGGAGAAAATATGGGGAGGGAAAACAGTAGGTTTAAAAAGAAAGAGAGAAAAAGAGATGGGAAATAGAGAGGAGAGATGTAGAGAGAGTTAGAGAGAGAAAGAGATAGGGAAATTAGAGAGAGAGAGAGATACGCGAGAGCCAGAGAGAGAGAGAAATAGAGAAAAAGGAGAAGGGCCCACGTGAGTAAAGCCTTCACTGATTGGCTAAAAGATTCGTGGGTAAAATTTTTCCTTTAAAGATTTAAAAGATTTATACTAACAGTAAGATTTGTAAAGTGGATGAAATATATTATGGTTAAAATATTATATTAATTTGGGATTTTGGCGCTAAATAAAACATTTCCAAATCGCGCCCGGATTGGGTCCAAAAATTCGAAATTTAAATAATAGGATTTTAAGCGGGTTCCAAATTTTAAAATTAAGTGTTTTACGATTAAAAAGCATACCCCCAAGTCGGACACCTGTACGCGCGCGTAGCCGTCCAAATTCGCCCGTTTCACCGAACGGGATGAGAACTCGATGCACGGACGCTACCACGCGGCTAGGGGTGTCGAGTAGGCCAAGATGGATATTTTTAATTTCACTTTAGATGCTAAAATTTGTTATATGCAGAAATGACTTTGCCAGATAAAATTTTACAGTAAGTGACAAACAGGCAAGCTAAATGAAATGAGTACCACATTAATTCTCAAACAGTAACTGAAAAACAGTAGAATTGGGCTCGGGTGTTACACTAGGGTTTACGGTAGTTCCATAGCGCCATAGGTGAGGCAAGGGTTGACCCTTCTATGGTTGGTCCATAGGTACTGTGGCATGTACTGAGTATTTTTAAACTGCGCTCAAATGTTGAGCTTTTTGGAAAAATTTTAGTCTTTGTTGATTCGATCGGAATGTTTAATATCGTCTAGCTTTTTCTGGAATGTGATACATTATTTGGAATTCATATTATTAGGCATGAAATCCGAGGTATGTGATATTTCGGGT
Organism: Agapanthus africanus; assembly: GCA_030015575.1. Taxonomy (NCBI): domain Eukaryota; kingdom Viridiplantae; phylum Streptophyta; class Magnoliopsida; order Asparagales; family Amaryllidaceae; genus Agapanthus; species Agapanthus africanus. The sequence goes on along the minus strand of CM057340.1, from coordinate 113,359,900 downwards.
TTATGATTTCTAAGGTGATTGTGGATTCCAAATGTTGTGGTTTGACATTTTCTTTTCTGCGACCGTAAGTGTAATATGTGGTGTATCGCCGGTTTCATTGCTATATGTCAACGACAATTGGGATACGCATATTTACTTACGTTGATGACATGTGATGTTATGTGTTGCTGTGATATGTTATATTGGATCGTCGTGTTTTGAATAGCCGGGGGTTTTATGTGAGATGAGAGTTTTTATTTTCATTCATTGTTGTATATTATTTACTTTTCCGCATTAGGATAGACCCAAGGTGTGGAGCACAAGTAACCGGGTTCTAGAGTCCAGTGGGAGACCATCTCGAGGAGTCGAGTCCGGGTCTCTTAACTCTAGAATTGGTAGGGTTGATTGCCGCTCTCTTAGGGGTCTAGGGATGTGGGTTTGGCTATTCATCGCGACCGTGGTATCCGTGTTTTATACATGCTTAAAATAAAATACGGACCTCCTAGTATATCCAATATTTCATTTGTTATCATCTGCTACTGATATTCTGTGATGTGGTCACTTTATATGTTTGAGACGAATACTTTATTATTATATATGATATATAATAAACGTTGCTTATGTTTTGCACCTGCGCTAGTCCCACCCCACTATGCCATTAGTTAAGTAACCTAACGGTGCATAACGGGACACTGAGGCGAATGTGGATGGCATAAGCGTACGTTGTATTTTCGTTTCTTCTATGATGCTTAGGAAGCATAAATGATGGGACTTCATTAATGAGATTAATTAAAGAAAAAGAAACATAAAAGATGTTGTAGAATCTAATTTTTGAAATGGGTGGCACTAGTTTTTGCTTTGCATGGAGGTATTCCTTGTAGAATATCCAGCACCTTATTCGATAAGGAAAGAGCCGAGATACCTTCACCGGGAGTGACCTCTTTAGCGAAACTAGCAGATGCTACAACTCACTTGGTTTTGTTTTTGATTGCTTCTATAGTTCTTGCTTTGTATAGTGGTGTTTATGAAATATCATGCACCTTATTCGATAAGGAAAAAACCGAGATCCCTTCACCGGGAGTGGCCTCTTTAGAAAAACTAGTAAAAGCCTCAAAATCACTCCTTTTCAAAAATCACTTAATTCTACAACGATATCAAGTTCATTACACTCATGGGTTTTCTTAAAAACCTGCGTAGCCCTCCGACATTTCAGATAAGTAATATTTAGTATTCGTTCTACGTTTGTTGGTTTTCGTCAAGGTGTAGTGTGCGGTAGCTACTTACTGCTTATCTGCAGCAAATGATGCGATTGAATTAGGGTAGTCGTACGGCTTTGTTGGCTTTTGTCAAGGGTCGTGCGGGTGGGTTTAATTCAATCATGAAATGTATGGGTCAAACTTGACTAGCGGACTATGGTTTGCTGGCTTTCGTTAAGGTCATAGCACGTTAGGGGCAAGAGTATTATCGGGAATTTCAAGTGTTGAAAATTGCAATGAGATTGCATATCTTCTATGAGATAGTTGGATCCCAATACCATCTGCGAGTAAGAGTTACTCCTGAGAGAGTTTTACACATCACAATTAGCCGATCAAGTAGGTATCTAGAAAGGTGTTAACGGGGTTACGCCCTGGGAAAACGAGGTTTATTTTAATTAGGTCTGTGCGAAAGCACGGGGAACTTCCCTCAAAGTACCAACACTGTCCTGGCTAAAAGATTGGCGAACTTATAAGGTGTAATTAATCCCGGCTACTCTTACCTTTTAGAGTTTGAAGGAAGATTTGATAAAAATAGTGGGAGCCATCCTGATTATATAAGATAATAACCAATCTAATCTTGCAAGAGTATACGCTAAAGTGTTTTCTTCTCTCTCTCTCCAGGTAGCGACCATACCAGGCCTTAATCAAGATAATAATATGGATGTATTGACTGAACCCACTTGTTATACTGGGCAGGGGAACGTTGGTTCTGTTCTTTCTTATAATTGTTATAAGACTGAGTAGGAAATAGGGGAATATCCGGATTCCCATGCTGCCCAAACGAAGAATAAGCATGTTGATGCATCTTCTTCGGGTGTGTTAGTTATAGAGAATTGTTTCTCAGTGCTCTCTGCGTCCTGGGTATTAGATACCGGATCGGGATCCCACATATGTAATATGTTACATGGGCTAAGAAAATGTAGAGAACTGGGAATGGGTGATCATTCCGTAAGAGTAGGGAATGGTGCAAATGTTGCAGCCAAAGCAGTTGGCGAATATCACCTTGTATTACCAAATGGTAATACATTGGTCCTGAACGAATGCTATTATATACCGACCCTGATATGCAATCTTATATCAGTTTCTTTATTAAGTAAAGAAGGATATAATTTTGTAGTACAGGATAATGTTATGAACATCTTTCTGAATCAAAAGTTGATTGGATCAGGCTCGTTAAATAATGGCATATACTTTCTAAATCAAACCATGGTTCTTAATGTACAAAACACACACAAGAAGAAGAGTTCAGAAATGAACGAATCCTTCTTGTGGCATTGTAGACTAGGTCATATCAATGCGACACGACTAGCTAAGTTACATAAAGATGGATATTTGAATCCGTTTGAATTATCATCTTATGAAACTTGCCATTCATGTCTCAAAGGAAAGATGACCAAAACTCCATTTAGTGGACACGGAGAAAGAGTTGCGGAACTCATGGGACTGATACATAGCGATATATGCAGTCCCATGTCTACACATGCGAGAAATGGTTCTTCGTACTTCATTACATTCACTGATGATCTCTCAAGATACGGACATGTGTTCCTATTGAAACACAAGTCTAAAACTTTTGAGAAATTCAAAGAATAAAAGAACGAAGTCAAGAACCAAATGGGTAAAAGTATTAAGATCATTCAATCTGATCGAGGAGGAGAATACTTGAGCAATGAGTTCTTAGACTATCTAAAAGAGAATGGGATTCTCTCTCAGCTTACTCCTCTGTATACACCACAGCACAATGGAGGAATCGCACCCTATTAGATATGGTGCGCTCTATGATGAGCACCACTGAGTTACCTATTTCCTTTTGGGGGTATGCGCTTGAGACAGCCATACACCTATTGAATATGGTCCCTAGCAAATAAGTGCTTACCACTCCATATGAGATATGGAAGGGGAAGAGACCATATCTTAATTACATTAAGATATGGGGTTGTCCGGCCTATGTCAAAAGGCACAATCCGGACAAACTCGAGGCAAGTTCTGTTTTGTGCAAGTTTGTTGGATATCCCAAAAACTCACAAGGGTATATCTTCTACCACACCGAGAACAAAAGGTGTCTGTTTCTCGATATGCCACCTTTTTAGAAAAGGAATTTCTTGCAAAGGAAATTAGTGGCGAGGAGGTAGAACTGGAAGAAGTTCCAGCGATACAAACTACGATAGAAGATTTGGTAGAACCAGAGAATTCGATAGTTCCCAACGAACTTCAGCCTCTCCGCCGATCTAGTAGGGTTCCTCATCCACTTGAGAGATACTACGGTTTTCTCATTGATGGTGGGAGAAAGGATTGCATCATGGAAGATGATGACCCAACCAGCTTCGAGCAGGCCATCACGAGTGGGGACTCTGTGAAATGGCTGGATGCAATGTGATATGAGATGGAATCCATGTATACCAACAAAGTATGGACTTTGGATGTTGCTCCTGAAGGGGTAAAACCCATTGGGAGCAAATGGATCTTTAAGAAGAAACTTGGTGTAAATGGAAAAGTTAAGACTTTCAAAGCTAGACTTGTTGCAAAAGGTTATCGTCAACGACCAGGTGTGGATTACGATGAAACCTTTTCTCCAGTGGCTATGCTTAAGTCCATCCGGATCCTACTTGCCATTGCTGCATACTATCACTACGAAATCTGGCAAATGGATGTTAAGACTGCCTTTCTAAATGGTGATTTAGAAGAGTGCGTGTACATGACTCAGCTAGAGGGCTTCGTAGACAGTAGGAGCAGCGGAAAGGTATGCGAGCTTCTTAAATCCATCTACGGGTTAAAGCATGCATCGCGGAGTTGGAACATCTATTTTGATGTTGTAGTCAAAGAGTTTGACTTCATCAAGAACGTAGATGGACCTTGTATATACAAGAAGGTGGCAGAGAGTAAGGTTGTCTTCCTCGTGTTGTACGTGGATGGCATACTCTTGATAGGAAATGATGTTCCTAAGCTGCATTCGGTCAATCTCTTCTTATCACATAGATTCACAATGAAAGATCTAGGTGATGCCTCCTACATCTTGGGGATTAAGATCTATAGAGATAGATCTAAACGGATACTAGGATTGTCCAAATCCAGGTACATTGACACCATACTAAAGAGGTTTAGTATGGAAGAATCCAAGCGTGGGAATTTACCCACGATCTCTGGAGTCACTCTCTTCAAAGAGATGTCTCCCAAGACTGATTTGGAGAGAGCTCGAATGCAAGGGATACCCTATGCTTCGGCAGTAGGCTCTATCATGTACGCGATGTTATGTACCAGACCCGATGTAGCATACTCACTAAGTGTAGTGAGTAGGTATCAAGCAGATCTAGGAGAGAGTTACTGGACAGCTGTAAAGAACATTCTCAAGTACTTGAGAAGGACTAAAGAGATGTTCTTGGTGTATGGTAATGGAGAACTTCAAGTGGATTCCTTTACCGATTTGAGCTTCCAGAGTGATAAGAATGACTTTAAGTCGATCTCGGGATTTGTCTTTACCTTCAATGGAGGGATGGTTTGTTGGAAGAGTTCCAAACAGGAAACCGTGGCAGACTCGACAATGGAAGCTGAATACATCGCTGCCAACGATGCTGCCAAAAAGGCTGTCTGGATGAAGAAGTTCATAACTGAACTTGGTGTGGTTCCGACCATTGAGCATCCAATACCTTTGTATTGCGATAACAATGAAGCAGTGGCGTTGGCCAAGGAACCCAGGTCCCATCAGCGATCCAGGAACATTCTAAGGTGGTATCACCTGATCCGGGAGATAGTTGATAACCGGGAGACCGAGGTCAGCAGAGTTGACACGAAGAACAACACAGCGGATCCACTCATGAAGGCCATACCCCAGATACAATTTGAGAGACTCTTCGGGATGTTGGGTATGAGATACTACAACAACTGGCCTTAGTGCAAGTGGGAGATTGTTAGTTATGTATATGCCCTAGAGGCCATTATTGTACATATGATGTATAATATAGTGGATGCTTGGATATATATAGAGAGGACTTTCTTGCTCGACATAGTAGTATGCTATCTGGTTGCTCTATGTCTTAACATGTTGACTTGTATTGTGATACTGTCTTGCTCTCACATGTTGATAAAGCCCTAGGATGTGTACTTGACTACTATGACTATGATGGAGATCATACTAGTGGGGTCAGGGTAGTCTACAAGTAGATCTTATAACTGTTCCTAGTCGAGGGTGTATCGAGATAGGGCATCGATACTCCAGAGTAGGCTAGCGTATACGCATCTTGACCCATATGATGGGCGATGGATGATCCCACATCCATTGGTGTTAGACATCAAAGATGGTGTACGGGTGCCCAGTGGAGACTGAGTATACTGAACGGACTCGCCGAGAACTCCTAGTTGGTATTATACCTATCGTCAGATAGCAGTTCTCTGGTGACTCTGGTACAGGTTAGTATGTAGACCCGAGATCGTCATAGAGTCTTGTGTGATTCCCACTGTGCTTTGATTTCCACCATACCACATTCAAGAGAACGTGCAAAACGGTGGCTTTTGGGTACAGTCCTGAATCACATGGAGGCAGTGAGCGATAGGAGGGGTTTCATCTCTCCCGGTATTGGGGGTTGTTCTTGTGCTGTGCTTGATTGGCTATAACAGGAAGTCCCTGGCCAGGGCTGATATGGAGATCTACTGGTAAGTGTTATCGGTAGTTTCTCAACCCGTTATGAGCCTCACATCGGCACGACTTATCGGTTATTGGGGTCTGATGTTTACCACCCCTAGACTGTATATGCGACATATCAGACGAAGAGACCGGACTGTACGGTAGTGTTACTGATTGGATTCACAGGAGTATGAGCAGGCTTGCTTGTTGATCTCTTGATCACTCAATATCCGGGTGGACGTTACGTTTAGCTGACCGCCGATGGCTTGTGGGCGACTGATATGATCACCACCTACTGCCGGAGTATTGATGAGTTTTTAGAGTCCTACACATAGGTTTCTTGGTTCAGGTGAAACGGAGTAGGAGCACATATATGATATGTGCGGGACCGAGATTGATACGCGTATGTGATACCGTATTCTATTCTCACGATATGTGATATCGACCGGTTATATGTGATATAGCCGGGTTATCGGATCAAGTGTTGATTCGATAAAATGATATATATTATATTAGTCGGTTATATGTGATATAGCCGGATTATCAAATCAAGTATTGATTTAATAATTTAATGTATAATTATATATTTGATATATTAAATTACATTAACTAATATATTCTTACTTAAGTATTTATTTTTCTCACTTATTATACATTTAACATATATGTGATTACTATTTATTCTATATTTTTCTTTTTTTCACAAAATTATATATGTGATATATAATATTGTGACATGCTAGGTTACACATGCAACTTGGGTGTATGTGACTAAAACCCATACTTGTGATAATGGTAGGCTTTTACTTATTTTAGTTAATTCAAAATTGCTTGGAATTAGTCATGGATAAGCTTGGAGGAAGCTTGTAGATTCATTGACTAAGTCCATCAATTTTGTTTTTACCTAAGATATTTATTGACCTAACCCTAATCACTTAGCCATGGTTTATTCTCTACATGGGTTAAGGATGACATAAACTCACCATGGTTGCATTTCTAACCTCAAGCTCATTATCCATTCATCTTCTTCATCTTCATCTTTCTCAAGCTCTCTTTTTAGTTTTGAGGAGATAAAGAAAATGGTGAGAAATTAAATTCTAATGTGAGCAAAATTCTTACTTCATCATCCTCTTTTATACTGGCCATATAGTTTAGGGTGTTAGCTTCACTAATTCTATATTAGCGAAGTGATAGCTTGAGTCCGTGTTTCCTCGACGTAGATCATCATAGACTTTGAAGACTTCTAGCTAGCATGCATCAAACATCTTGTAGAGCCTCACAAAAGTCCGGGAGTTCGTTGATCGCAGCGAAGGGACCACAACAAGGAGCTATAGAAGCGAAGGAACGGACTACAAAGGTTGTAATCCCTACTCACTTAGTTATAAAGTTGTTTACATCTTGTTTTCGTATGATTCTCCAGTTAAGATTCTAGGTTAGGGTTCTTTTAGCATGGCAAAATTTTAATTTGGCATGGATGATGCCACCCGAAACCTTGCTGTCGTGCTTAGGAAGCCTACAGCTTAGGGTTCCTTAGCATGGAAAAAATTCAATTTGGCGTGGACGATGCCTCCCGAAAACTTGCTGCCGCGCTACGCAACCCTGCACCAGCGCGCATGCGCCAGGCACGCGTCTTTAAGACGCTCCTCACACTTCATTTTTCGTGCACTCCACACCAGAAACACGTCCCCCGTTAGGAAATTTTTTCTAACGGGGCACTTCCCCGCTCCCCGTAAGGGGGCTGCTAGCCCCCTTGACCCCCAGCCCGCTATCTGGGCAGCGGGACCCCCGTAAAACTTTGCAGGCCCCCCGATATATCCAAAACCCTTTCAAAATATACGTACACTGCACATCGAGTTCGCATAACCAGTTTCACCCGTTAATCGGAGGTTCTCTCGCTCCAAAGGTGAAGGGTAATTAACGGCAGCTTAGTCCGCAGTTGCCGGAGATTCGGATCCCCATAATCAATAAACCCCCGCCTATCCTAGACAGGGGGAATCTGTAGTACGCCTGACAAGTGGCGTGTATTCCCATCTCAATGGGGTGACGAAAAACACCCTACAAAGTTATGTCGATATCAAACTTATAACCATCTGAGATACAACTAATAACACTTATTAGTTTATCTTGTTGGGTTATGCCAGCGCCCTGCCCATCTACCATGACCGTTTGCAGAACAAAAATTTTATAAACCGGCGCTAGAACAACCCTGTAATCCAGATCTACCATAATCCTATAAGCTAGCAAACTAAAGAGGAATTAGAATGGTTATACCGAATGATCCGTGTACTTCAGTCTTTTACCATCTTCCTAAGCTCCTAGTGGTCTCCATAATCAAGCTTGATCGTTAGTCTCCCTCCATCGAAGATGATCCACTTGAGGATTTGTAGTTTGAGCTCCAACCTCAAAGACGAGATAACTAGGGTACCTAGTTTGCTAAACTAGATAGCCTAGAGGATATAGAGTCGAATGATGGATTAATATGTCTCATAACATCCTAGGTTTCTCAACACATGAGACTTTTAGGGTGGAGCTAGAAGAAGAGAAGCTTGAGGAGTTGAGAGTGTTGTAGTGAAGCCACCAAGAAAAAAATGGCTAAGTGTCTTGAACTAATGAAGCATACACTTTATTAAAAACCATGAATCAAGAATGCTTCAATAGTCACCAAAGCATGAGTCACCCCATGAGCCATGCTTCGATAAATGCAAAGAACACCTCATCCTCCACCTCATTTAACCATTTAAACAACAATGGTTATAAACTAAAATGAGGTGTCATCTTCTAGAAACAATCTTTGTAATAAATTACAAGAATACTGTTGGGGTCGAAAATTGCACCCCGGTTGACCAAGTCAAAGTCAAGGTCAACCCCAACCAAAGTGGGCCCACGCCCAGATCAAATGGGCCCATGCCCAGGTCGAGTCCGAACATGAAGCGACCGGCCCCCCTCCATGCCAAAATAAAAATTATGTAATAAATAATTTTAATGTAATTCTTTATGCATGAATATAAGCAAATGGGAATAAACCCAAATTTTTGTAAAGCCCATGGCTTATGTGCAAAAGAAATGAGCACATGAGGCATGAGATGGGCAAAATGCCATTTTGTAAAGCCCAAGGGCTATATGTAAATGTGTAAGCCTATATAAGGAAATATGATGATGAATAAAATATACTTTTCATTTCTCTAAAACTCTAGGGTTTGTGCCTCTTTCTTCTCCTTCCTTAAAGTTCTAAACCTTCTCATTTCCTTTGAATTAAATCAAGAGTTTTACTCTTCCTTTTCAAAAACTAAATAGCTTTTCACCACAAAACCCACAAAGGGGAGCTTAGATCTTCTATTAGATCTTAAAAAGAGGAGAATTTTAAGTCTCACCCCCTTTTCTCCAAGATCCAGTCGACCAAGAGGAGGAAGAAGGAGACCCATCTCCAAAAATCCAACTTTGGACAAAATCACAGTCAAGAGAAGATCCAAGACTCAAGAGAGAAGAAGCTTTGAAGATTTTTAGGGAGTTCAACTCCAAGTCCCAAATCCTCAAAGAAGTTTAACTCCTAATCCAGACCTTCAAAAGTTTAACTCCACTCAAAATCCTCTTTTTGGAGTTTAACTCCTATTTCTGGGGTAAAACCCATCTCCTTTCGCTAGCGCCCAAGCACTCAAAGCGCTAGCGCCTGAGTGCCCATGTGCCGGGCACATGAGGCGCTAGTGCTCAAAACGCTAGTGCCCAAAACGCTAGCGCCCGAAGCGCCAGTGCCCGAGCGCCCACGTGCCGGTCACGTGAGGCGCTAGCATCCAAAGCGCTAATGCCCAAGCACCCATATGCCTGGCACGTGAGGCGCTAGTGCCCTAAGTGCTAGCGTCCAAGCGCCCACGTGCCGGGCACGTGAGGCGCTAGCGCCCGAAGCGCTAGGGCTCGAGCGTCCACATGCCGGGCACGTGAGGCGCTAGCGCCCGAGCGCCCAAAGCGCTAGCGCCTACATGCCAGGCACACGAAGCGCTAGCGCCTAAAGCGCTAGTGCCCGAGCGCCCATAGCGCTAGCGTTCGAGCGCCCATAGCGCTAGCGCTCGAGCACCCACGTGCCAAGCAGGTGAGGCGCTCGGGCCCAAAGCGCCAGCGCCAGCTCCCAAGCGCCCAGCGCTAACCCAAGCGCCCAAGCACTGGCGCTCACGCGTCCTTTGGACGCCTTTTACCCCTCATTTTACATGTACTCCACACTAAAAACACCTCCCCTGTTAGAAATTTTTTTAACGAGACGCTGCCCCGCATCCTGCAAGGGGGCTGCTAGCCCCTTTGACCCCCAGCCCGCTATCCGGGTAGCGGGACCCCCGTAAAAACTCTGCGGGGCTCCCGATATATCCAAAACCCCTTCAAAACACAACACTGCACATTGAGTTCGCATGACCAGTTTGACTCGTTAATCGGAGGTTCTCTCGCTCCAAAGACGAGGGGTAATTAACGGCAGCTTAGTCCGTGGCTGCCGGAGATTCGGATCCCCACAATCAATAAACCCCAGCCTACCCTAGGCAGGGGGGTCTGTAATGCGCCTGACAAGCACGCGTGCATTTCCATCTCAATGGGGTAACGAAAAACACCCTACAGATTTTGACACGCCCGGTGGGACCTATCTCTCCTCTCATATTTCGGGTTAAACGTTCATGCGAACTCAATTAATATGCATATCAATTGCCTGTACTGAAATCATGTTTTTTTGTTTGCAGGTTAACGTTTTCCAATCGCAATCTTTGAACGCAGCTGTTGGAGATAGTGCCCTCAGAGTCAATTATTGGATTACAGGCATGTGATTGCAATGATTGAGGAAGGACCTATCCCGGTAGGACAGTCTTATTCAAGATGATAGTATGCTATCTGGTTTATCTTTATCATCGTGTACTACTTTAGGTGACCTTACAAGTCACTATTGCACGTTGATAGAGCCCCTAGGATTCTTGCTTGACTGCCAGCAGTATGAGGGCGATCATATACGTGGGAGCTGGGGTCTATAAGCACATCCTTAAACAGTCCCTAGTCGTGGGAGTTTCGAGACAGGGCATCGATACTCCAGAGTAGACTAGTGTATACAGTCGAGACCCCGACGAGGGGCGGTGGCCGGTCTCACAAGCCACTGGTGTCAGTTGGTTCACCTAAGATGTATACAGGTGCTCATTGGGTTATGAGTATACCGGACAGGACTCGCCGGGAACATGCTAGTTGGTCTTATACCTGACGTCAGATAGCAGTTCCCTGGTGACATGTGTACAGGTTAGTTCATCGACTTGAGATCGTCATTTGTCTAATGTGAGTTCCCACTGTACTTTGAATACTATCCTACCACGCTCAAAGGAGACGTGCAAACAGGTTTTAGTTAGGTACAGTCCCGAGCCACATGGAGGCAGTGAGCAGATCTTTAGGGGTTCGTCTCTCCCGGTATTGGGGGTGAGGTCGCGCTGTGTCTAGGAGAGCCCTTACACGAAGTCCTTGGCCAAGGCAGGAGATTTACTGGTAGGTATTCCTGTAGTATCTCACGGTGTTCTTGGCTACACTCCGACACGACTTGTACCGCTTTTGGGAGTCTGACTTTTACCAACCCCCTAGGCCCGCCATGCGATGCTCATAAACGAATGGACCGGACTGTACGGATATTGTCACTGACAGGCTCAGTAGGGTGTCAGGATGAGTTCGCTCACAGACGTCCCTTGTTGTCAATAGCTGGTAGCCCGTCACGTATGGCTAATACCACTGACGTGCTGGTTGTTAAATCCACAGCTATAGTATTGACGAGTCTTTAGAGTCCCCCACAGACAGTTGCTCAAGTTTCGGGCGAAACGCTGTAGAGGCCGTATGGAGATATGGCATGGTTCGATCAGATACGTGCGGTATTGCACGGATCATGATCGGACGGAAAATACTAGCGGGCTTTGGTTTAAGCCAGGTCCTAGTATTGCACAGTGTAGATTTTGTCTCATTGCATTTGTATTCGGTCGGAATACAAATGCGGGTATGTATATACAGTCGCAGGGTATTCCTGTAATTTATTACGGGATCAGTTTTTTGGAGTTGTCGGTTTGCTTTCCGTTTCGGCCATTTTTCTTTGTATCTTTCATTGGCTGAAGATTGGTGGAGGAGGGCTTATTTGCATTTGTGCAAATAAGCATTTTGGAGGGTTGTCTTTGCATATTGTTGCATCATGATGGTGCACTTTCATTTGACTTCATAACCTCATCATGACTTGACTTTTGTTTGTGATGGTGATGGGTTATGATGAGGTTGGTGGAGTGTTGGTTTTGATTGGTGATGATATCTTCTCATCATCTCTTTTTTCTTTCTCATGCATGATAGCTCCCCTCTTGACTTTTTTCCACTCCCATTCCTTTGATGAGGGGGGGCAGCCACACTTAGTGAGAGAGAGGGGCATTTTCATTTGGCAAGAAAAATGTTCATCTCACATCCTTTTGTTTGCTACAAAAATCATTCATCTCCCAAGTTCATTTTCTCCACCATATGGCAACTCCTTTAAACCCCAAAGAGACATAGAGTTCTACAGTTAACCTACAGCAACCTTGGGCACGTAGACCCGCCAACTTCGTGCCCGGGTTGCCTCGGTCCAGAGATGGGAGCCCGTAAAAGAACCCAGCGATGTGGTGCCTGTTCCGACGAGGAGGCGAAGACCGGAGATTCCGCGAGGAGATCGGGACGACGACGAGAAGACCGAAGGACACGGATCGCTCGGTATATCTCTCTACCCCTTCACTTGTTAGCTAGGATTAGATTAATGGCCCGATCCGGGATTTTTGTGCGCGGTGGTGCCGGTTCAAAAGTTAAAGTAAATTATCGTTTCTGCATTTTGGCCTCGAATTGACGGCCAGGGCGCCGCCGTGCACTTACACTGGTATCAGAGCCACGACGTTAACCTAGTCTAGTTTGGTCTAACGTGTTTAAATTTTCGATCGAACAAAATTCCTAAAACCGCATTTTCATGTACATCTGTTCTCTGTCGATTTTGTTTTGGCTCAGAAATTTTTTTAAAGTGTTGCAGAATGATGTGCAGGGAATTCTAAGACTTCTGTAGAAATTTGATCACGTGAACACACTATCCTACCGCGGAACCGCGGCCAAACCCATGCTTGGGCCGCGGTTCCGCCGCAGTCTTTACTGTTCAGTGCATCAAAATTCTACAGAGAGCTTCTGAGTTGAAAATAGGGTTTTTGGAATATTCTTTTTGGGCCCAGATTTTCTTTGAGTGCTACAGTAGTGCTTGGGGCCCACTTCGGGTAAATTTGATCGATCGAAAATTTTAAACATGTTAGTTCACAGTATTTACATTATATCTGTGACCGTGAATGTCACTTGATCGGTAAATCCTGTCTAACTGCTGTAGCCCGGTTAGACGGATTTGCGAACGTAACATTCACGTTGATGTTCTGTGTTGTGCTGTGATGTTGCGGATTGGTCGTGGGGGATATCCTGGATGCAATGTTAGTAAAGTTTTGATGTTATATGTAGATTTGATATTGCGGGGCGGGCGTCCGACATGTGGACTGCCGTTACTGCCTGTTTGTATATTATTCTTTTGGGACACGACCGGGGTGAGGTCGATGTACCCGTTGTATGTATATTTTACTTTCTGTACTAGGATTACCCTAAGGTGGGGTGCACGGATAGCCGGGTTCTAGAGGGCAACGAGCCCGCATCTCATGGCATTGAGACGGAGGGGGATTTACTCTAGAATTGGCGGGCTATTCGCCGCACTCGTAGGGGGTACAGGTTGACCCAGGAGGGGTGCCCAAGTTACCGGATTCCGTGAAGTGTTGGGTGGTCCATTCACGTTGCTGAAGGGGGCTGCCTCGCTTCACGTTTTGGCGCGTAACTTGCCGCGCCCATAGGGGTCTAGGATTTCATTGCACAGGCTATCCACACGACCAGGAGAACGTCGGGTTTCAGTAGCGGCTCTATGAAACCCGGGGATCCTGGATATCTGTATTGTTCTGTGATGCTTATTACATTTATGTGATGTTGCATTTTTATCACGCCTTGAGCGAATATTATATATTGATATATATACTAGTAGATGTTGTATATGTTTTGCATCCGCGCTAGTCCAGTCCCCACTCTGTCGTTAGTTAACTAACCTAACGGGTAATGACGGGACCCAGTGGCGAATGCGGATGGCATATACGTACGTCATTATTTTCGTTCTTTATTGGTGTGATCAATTGATGTGACTGCATTGATTCGGATCAATGCAAGTTAAACAAACCTAATCTGATGTTGTTGGAACAACTTTTCAAAAAGCTGTTATTGCAAGGACGTTTACTTTTGTTTTGCACAGTGGTATTCAATTATGAATATCCAGCACCTCAGTCGACGAGGCAAGGGCCGAGATCCTTTCACCGGGAGTGACCCCTTAGACAGAAGTTTGCGTTAGGGCAATAACTTCACTATAGCCGATTACTTTTGCTTTGCATCGTGGTATTCAGTTGGAATATCCTGCACCTCATTCTACGGGGAAAGAGCCGAGATCCCTTCACCGGGAGTGACCTCTTTAGCAAAGGTTTTCGTTACTATATTTTTATAAAAGCTATCTGGTTCCTTCAACGATATCAAGTTCATTACGTTAAAGGTTTTTCTCCAGAAACCATTCGTAGCCCTCCGTCATTTCAGACGGGTAGCAAGTAGTATTCATGCTATGTTTGTTGGCCTTAGTCAAGGCATAGTGTATGGTAGCTGCTTGTTACCTTTCTGCTGCATAGATAGATGCGTTGGTTTGGGACAGTCGTATAGCCTTATTGGCCCTAATCAAGGGCTTGTACGGGTGGGTTCAAATTAACCTGGACAATGACGGGTAGAACTTGACATGTGACTTATGATTTGTTGGCCTTAGTCAAGGTCATAAGAGCATGGGGCAAAAATCACATCGGGAGTTTCTAAAGAAACTAAAACTTGCCAGATATGCGCATACCTTCTGGAGTGTGATAACGTGAGCGGAGTCCGTCACATTATCATGCGATGATAGTTGGATCCCGATTCACACTGATGAGTTGGTTTACTCCTCGGGTGATCCCGACTAATTCTTCTTTCAGGTTTGGAGGAGAATTTGACGGTACAGTGGGAGGTTTCCTGATTAGATAAATTGGTAACCATTCTGATCTAGGTTAGAGTGCACGCTGAGTGTTTCTTTTCTCTCTCTCTTGGCAGCGACCATTGACCCGACCCTAGAATATGACTCAGTGACAAAATTAACCGAACCTTCTTATAAGACTGGCTTTTGGATTGTCCGAGTTGCATACCTCATTGCCACTCCTACTTTTACCCTTTTCTCCAGGACACCCCGTATTACTACGAACGTCCACTTCCATTGGACAAAACCATCATATGGTTAAATACGAACTCAAAGGAATTTATTCGAAGATGGTTTCCGGTTCTGGAGAAAACGAATAGGACTATTCAGTTGTCTTTTCCTTTTACCTTCTCTCAGATTGCGAGTGCCCCTTAGATTAAGGGATAGTACACCTATTACGCAAATTGGATAGTCTTATTCCAAACCATAGGCAGGTGCCGACCGGTAGGGAATGAAGAAAACCAATTAGCCTAACGATGGTGTACAGAAGGTATTATGTAAAGACAAATAAAGGGATTAGAAGGAGGGCAAACTAAATTGCGACAGCTATTCACGACCAAACCAAGTATTTCATTACCACTCCCACATCACCTTTGTATTTCTCCAGAACACTCTGTATCACTACAAAGATCCACAGTTCATTGGATATTCCATCGTATGGTTATATACGAACTCGAAAGGAACTTGTTCCAGTTCGGGGATGGATTCTGGTTCGGGAGAAATAGGAATAAGGTTTATTCGGTTGTCTTTTATCTTCACCTTCTCTCGCATTGCGAGTGTTCCTAGGATTAGGACAGTGCACCCATTATGCTTATTGGATAGCCTTCTTCCAAACCATAGGCTGGTGCCGAACGGTAGGGAAGGAAGAAAACCATTTGGCCTAAAGGGGTATACAGAAGGTAATGACTAAAGACATATGAAGGGATGTGGAGAGATGGTATAGAAATATACGGTTACAGTTGTGAATCTGGATAATGGAAGAGGCATTACTAGGAATACCAGGATACCCCTACGAAAAATTTCAATGTTTCAGTTTCATTGTGTACTGTTAAAGGAAAACTGATTTCCCAATTAGACACTTGCTCCAGGGTATGTATTTACCAGGTATGATTCTCACATCTGTATAGTTTTACAGATAATGAGTGGGAGTAAGTTATTGGGAATTAGGTGATTATCCTCATTATATCGGAATTCGTTGTAATTGGTGATATTTGAGGAAGTCACCTGGGTTGTTTGCCGGACGGCGAATATTTGGTTTTGAATATCCATTCTAATGCACCAATTTCAAATTGATATATCTGTACGTCTATTTTTATAGAGTGAGATATACCTTTTTGAAATTATGTCGATGACATTTACCTATATCAGTTGATGGTTAGGTAAGGAGCATCAAACAGCGGTGTAATTCTTCATAACCATAGTACAGTTTTCAACCTACGACGCACAGAGAATGAGTTATTAGACTCAAGGGACTTATACAGAGTATTGTATATTGTCCAGTGTCCATTAGGACAGAGGGGTTGGTTCTCGTACTATATTCGGTTTACTTATGACTTCTCTAGTTCTTAGACAAGTGTTTCGTAGAAACACAAGGTCTGAGTTTTGAGAAGTTATAGGTATAAGAGTAAAGTAGAGAACCAGATGTTGCAAGTATCGGGATTCTTCAAGGTGATCGAAGATATAGATACTTATGTATGATATTCAGTTGATAGTAATGATTAAGAGAACTTGCTTCTCTTTCAGGTTACTCATAATTGGAAACACTCCTAAGTTGAGTAACGCTGATCGGTCTCTCTCCATTTAGTTGACATGCACTGGAGACAGATGCATGATTTGAATCTGGTTCAATTAAATCAGTGCCTCTGTTTCTATATTGAATATAGAACAGTTCATATCTTAATGATGTTAAGGTACGGGGAGTCGTCGGCTTATGCTTAAAACCAGACTCTGGATAACTCAAGGCACGTTTCTGTAATGGCTGTTTGTGGGTTGACCCAGGCTATGACGAGGGTTGACTTTCTACCATCTGGAAGATCAATAGTGATATTGTTCTTGACTCGCCACAGTTTTAACAAAAAAGGATTTTTCAGAAAACAGTAGTGGGAGTATGGTAGAACTGGAAGTGATTCCAGAACCGCAAACGATTACTGAAAATTTGATAGGAACTTAAAGATTCAATCTGATTTGATATTCCATTGGCCACTCCGCAAATATGGTGGGTAACTTCAGACACCCGAGAGGTACTCCGGTAACCTCAAGGACGGTGACAGGAAGGTTCTTGTTTACCCAGACTTTCCATTGCTGTTGTTCCAGACTGTAAGACCCAGCAGGAGGATGAGTATAGCGTCGTTCTAAACTGGCTTTAGAAGTGCATGTGTATATGACTCTGCCAGAGGGTTGTCGTGATCAGTGGGAGCAGCGGAAGCATTGGTGGACAGGTGGCTTATGTCTATCTATAGACTAAAGCAGATATAGCGGAGATAGATCATCTATTTCTGATGTGATAGTCATAGGTTTGACTTCATCAGAATAGGGGATGGATCTGTTAAGAAGGTAATAGGGTGTGATGTCCTGGTATTTGGATGACGTACACATAGTAGGAAGTGAAATTCCTATACTACGGTCGGTTATACTTTGGTTGTCACACAGTGGTTTCTCCACAAAGAATACGGATATTATATCAGATATTCTGGTTACTAGATCTATGGTTTTAGATCTAGATTTGGGAAGTGTCCCAATCAGGGTACTTAGAAAGCATTCTAAAAGTGTTTTAGAATGGACGACTCCAGGCACGGTAGAGTACCTACAGGTGATGGAGTCACCCTCTCTAAAGGTGTCTTATAGACTAAAGAGGAGAGGGATATACATGATTGGCAGATCACTTGCTTAGGCAATTGAGTCAATCATGAGATGTCAAGTACCACACCAGATGTTGTTTTTGCAATAGATGCAATAAGTTGATATTGATCCAATCCTGGAGAAACATTCGGAAGCAGTTTTAGAACATAAGTGGATGTTCTAGGGATATGATAACGTCAGCCTTATTCGGGAGACGGTTATCATTCCAGGCTTCCAAGGTGACCTAAACGACAGGGTGGCCGTCAGAGTTATAGTTTTTCCTCTAACGAGGGGCAGTATTTTGGAGAGGTGGTCCAGGTGGATACTGAGGGAGGCATGACGCAGGGTACTGATTAAGTTCAGTCGTCGATACAGTCTAAGAAGTTTGGATTTGGAGTTCATTTATGAACTAGGTCCCGTCAGATATCCAGACATATTCCAAGACAGGTATTGCTCATTTCGGGAGATAGGTTTCTCCGCAAACTTGAGATTATGAGAGACATAGAAAGAAACATCAAGGCGGATCCACTCACTGAGGCTATTCCTCGAACGCAATAGTTTCGCAAACGGGTTTTGTGAGACTGACTAGTAGAGGAGTTGGGTGTTCGGTATCACACGGGCTGTGAGTATGCGACATCGCAATAATTAACCTTGAGTGCAAGTAGGAGATTTTTGGAGATAGTGCCTCAGAGTCAATTATTGGATCACAGGCACGTGATTGCAATGATTGAGGGAGGACCTATCCCGGTAGGACAGTCTTACTCAAGATGATAGTATGCTATCTGGTTTATCTTTATCATCGTGTACTGCTTTAGGTGACCTTACAAGTCACTATTGCATGTTGATAGAGCCCCTAGGATTCTTGCTTGACTGCCAGCAGTATGAAGGCGATCATATACGTGGGAGCTGGGGTCTATAAGCACATCCTTAAACGGTCCCTAGTCGTGGGAGTTTCGAGACAGGGCATCGATACTCCAGAGTAGACTAGTGTATACAGTCGAGACCCCGACGAGGGGTGGTGGCCGGTCTCACAAGCCACTGGTGTCAGTTGGTTCACTTAAGATGTATACAGGTGCTCATTGGGTTATGAGTACACCGGACAGGACTCGCCGGGAACATGCTAGTTGGTCTTATACCTGACGTCAGATAGCTGTTCCCTGGTGACATGTGTACAGGTTAGTTCATCGACCTGAGATCGTCATTTGTCTCGTGTGAGTTCCCACTGTACTTTGTTTACTACCCTACCACGCTCAAAGGAGACGTGCAAACAGGTTTTAGTTGGGCACAGTCCCGAGCCACATGGAGGCAGTGAGCGGATCTTCAGGGGTTCGTCTCTCCCGGTATTGGGGGTGAGGTCGCACTGTGTCTAGGAGAGCCCTTACACGAAGTCCTTGGCCAAGGCAGGAGATTTACTGGTAGGTATACCAGTAGTATTTCAGGGTGTTCTGGGCTACACTCCGACACGACTTGTACCGCTTTTGGGGGTTGTTTCGCCCAATCAGAGCAAAGCTCTGTTGAAATTCAAAATTCAAAATTTTAATGCAACGCTTCAAATTTTGGGTGCAACGCGCCACATGTCAGGCGCTGATACGTCAGCGCAGCGCCCAAGAAGGCGCGCCCAATCAGAGCAAAGCTCTATTTTAAGCAAAATTAAAGGAAGCAACGCTTCAGTTGCACTGCGCTGTGCGCTACGCGACACGTGTCAGCGCAGATGCGCTAGCGCAGTTGCGCTGCGCTGTGCGCTGCGCGACACGTGTCATGCGCTGGGGCATTTGCGCCAAACAGAATTAAGATTTTAAAGAAATCTTTCTGTTCTTGTTAAAACAAGAAGATTCCCTTCTGTAAAACAGAAGCCCTTGGATCAAAGATCCAACGGTGGGGAAAATTCCCCAAATCACTCAGAGAAAGATCTCTTTAACAAATTTAACTAATTTATGGGCACTATAAAAAGGACCCTAAGCCTCAATTCAAAGGCATCAACATTTTCTAAGAGAAAAAAAAGAGAGAACCCTGAAGAAATTCCTCAAGAGCAAAAAAGGTAAAAACCTTCAGAAAAAGAGAAAATTCTCTTGAAAACAGATCATTGATCTAAAAACAAGATCAATGATCTTCAATAAGAAAGAAAACTAACTAATAATAGTGCTTTGCACTTGCTTATGAACCATTGGTTCCTTGAAAACAAGAAAAACTTGTTTTCTTTGATTTAAAATCGATCAAAAGATAAAACAGTGCTCTGCACTTGCAAAAACTGCGCCGTTGCGCTCCTGTACTGGCGCAAGCTACCAGGAAGCGCCATGTGTCAGTAGCGCAGCGCACTGACACAGCGCACTGCGCTGTTACGCTTGCGCTCGCCAAAGCGTGACGCGTGTCACCACCATATGAGCTTGTGCTCATTACTTGGTGCAAAGCGCCTGACAAGCCACGTGGGGCACTGTCAGAGTACTTAATGCTCTGCATTATTAAAGAAAAGGGACAGAGCCCAATTAAAAGGCCGAACAGGCCTAATCAAAAATGCTATGCATTTTAAAAAAGGGCAAAGCCCAAACAAAATAGATGCTCTGCATCATTTATAAAGGGCAGAGCCCAACCAAAACAAAGGAAAATAATGCGGTGAAGGGGCAAGGCCCTAGCACAAGTCCAATAGGCCAAAGACAAAAGAATATTGAAACTGGACTTAGCCCAGTTGTGGCCATAAGTCCTCAAATTAAATTGACTGAGCACGGCCGCTCCCTAAAATCAATTTACATCCGGTTCGAGGGTACATCTCCGAACTCCTCTGACACCTATCGTTGTAATTCCTCAACGACGTCAGAGAGGTGACGGGTCCCAACGACCACACATGAATACGGACTGCGGGGTCCTTAAACTCGTGGACCGGAACGTCCTTAAACTAATGTTGGACCACCACGTCCCTAAACTGGAATACGGACCACCACGTCCCTAAACTGGAGCATGGACCGCAACGTCCCTAAACTACCTATGGACCACTACGTCCCTAAACTGGAATAATAGAGCCTCCAAATGCTCTTTTTCCGGATCTAAACGATCCCATTTAAGTTGATCTTAGCCTCCAAACACGGCTAACGTATCCTTAAACATTCAAACGGACTATAAAACTTCAAATCAACCTTGGTTCAAGGGTACATCTCTGAACTCCTCTGACATCTGCCGTTGTAATCCTTCAACGACGTTAGAGAGGTGATGATCCTGATGGCCAGATATTAAATGGATTATCACGTTAAGTTGATCTTAGTCTCAAACAGGACTATCGTATCCTTAACGAACGTTTAAGTTGATCTTAGCCGCAACGCGACTAATGCATCCTTAAACTAAAAACACCAAACCCAAATCTAAGTAAATATGGACTTGGACTAATCCATGTCCTACGGGCGACGGCATTACACAGTCTCCATATACAATCCACGGGCAACCACAAACAAAACAAACACACACGACACGAAGTGAAATTCTAGAGAAGGAGAAAGTTGTTACCGCGATGCGGTAGCGTAATTAACTGCAGGGGCTTGCGCCTGCAGGGAAGAGCGTCCCCACAATCAAAAACCCCTCAAGTGGGGGGGAATCTGACGAAGTCTGCTACATCGGCCGCATCCGTCTAAACCTCCGATACACGGTGCTATAAATCAACTTGGCATCTTCGGAGAGGTGGACGGATAAAACCAAATAGCATCTGCCCCGAATCTCAGCGTCAGGACATCGCAGTCTTGTGCGCCGTCTTTCGAAAGGGAACAGATTCTGGCACGCCCGGTAGGACCTTTTCCTCTTTCCACTCCATACTTTGTGTGTCGTCTTCGCGAAACAATCGCGGTTTGTTAAATGGTTGCCTTTGGATTTCAAGTTACTAAGATTTGGTCTTTTGCCTGGCGCAGAACTCAAGATTCAATGGCCTCTAATTACACCAACTGCTCGAAGTGCCACTGCAACAGGCGCTCCACCTCACCAGGAGGTGTAGTATATGGGCCCCAAGCGGCTTCCTTCCTCGCTCTGCCGATAGACCAGGTGACCCAAATCACCACTGGCCTGTTCTTCGGGACCATGATCCCACCTACAAGCTTCTCTGCACCAATACCTGCACCGGAAGTGAACAAGAAGTCGGTCTTCGACCGGCTCACTGCTACGACGACCCCTGTCAACGGGTCGCCCACTACCAAACCGACAGCCTCTGTTTTCACCAGGCTAAATCAGAACTCTAAATTGGTGTCCCAAGGAAGGAAATAACTGCTGCTCCAGAAGTCGTCAAGGCGGCTTCCCCTATCAGAGAGTCAGTCTTTTCAAGACTGACGATTCCTGCCCCTGCCCGAGGATCTGTCTTCGACAGGTTAAATATCACCCCTCAAAAGACAACCTCAGTCTTTAAGAGGTTAACACCAGCCGCGCCTCATTCAGACAGAGGGCAAAAAGAAGCAACCTCTATCTCCGAGCCAGTCTCAACGGCTCGTCGTGCTCGACGTCGCCACTGGAAACGAGTAAGGAAGGCAGGGGCAATTATCCCTCAGGGCTAACTCCGCCGGCTCCAGTGGTGGAAGTCAACGCTGCTGTTCCAACTGGGAACAGCTTTGAACTGCTGAGAAGGGTACGGAAGAACTCTCCAACCGCTACATTGAAAAGATCTCCTCCACCCGCGGAGAGAGTTCCGGAAACGAAGCAAGAACAGCCCCCTCAACGGCTGTCCTCAAAAATTTATAAAGTTTGGTGGAGAGTTCAAGACTCCGTGATTGACCCAGGTCGCTCTCGTCAACAGAAAAAGGCGAAGGTGGAAAAAGAATAGGACTGTCCGATCAAACAGGAAAGGATGACAGTCGCTAGGGTGCCCACTGCAACGGCCCCTCCAACCTCAACGGCCCACAAAAGAAGAAGTCCGGAGAAAACCCTCGCGCCCGCGGCAAATGCCAAAGGTGGTGAGCCTAAACGCCCTAAGTCCGGGGGTATGATAGTTCATACAGTTTATGTGGCATCGGGAAAGGAGGATAGCCGCATATCAATAGGTCATAGACCGCACACGAGGTCAGTGACCAAGGCTCAGGAGCAGCAGCAGAAGCTCCAAGAAATGATGAACACCATGGCCGCACTTATAGGGCCAAAAGAAAACCCTGAAACGTCCTCGGATGAACGTCAGGAGGAAGAAACCGACGCTAAATTCCTTCGTCGGATATTGGAGAAGAAGGACAAAGAGGCTGCTGAACAAGCAGCCAACATACAGCATATGGGCCTCCTCTTCCAAGACATGATAGGGATGATGATACAACAAGATCCTCCGACTGAAGAGCCCCCGATTGTCCTTGGAGATGATAGGGGAGAGACATCAAATCCTCCGCCAGCCCTATCAACAGCTAAGGAGGATGCAATCTCCAAAGCTGATTTGGATGAGTACATAGCCCAACAAATACGGGTTCATCATGCGACCGAAGCAGCCGGCCAGGTCGTAAAAACGGGGGGGCCATATCCAAGTTGGTACGACCAAATCAAGTACCCGCCAGGTTACATAATTCCCAAGTTCCATGACTACAAGGGGACGGGCAATCCTCACCAGCACGTTGCCTAGTTCAGGGTGCTCTGCGGCAACACTGGTGGTGATGACAAGCTTTTACTTCGCCAGTTTGTTGGAAGTTTATCGGATACGGTGTTCGAGTGGTACTCTGAGCTCCCGAACGACTCTATCAAAACCTTCACGGAAATGGAGCTATTGTTTACTCAGCGTTTTGCAAGCGCCAGTGAACGTACCCCGATGACAGCACTGATTAACGCTAGGGTAAAGCCAGGCGAGACGTGGGTTCAATACGCTATACGATGGCGGAACTTATGGTCAAAGTGTGAGCAGCGCATTGAAGAAGCTCCCGCGGTGGGTATGTTTGTGGGAACCCTTGATCCGCAAGCAACCATCTCACAATTTATGATGTTTTTCAAGCCAACTACCTTCCAGGCCTTGATTGACAAACTAGCGCAAATGGATCAAATGGGCCATAAACCCCCTCTTCCAACGCCGGACTCCCGAAATGACAAAGGGAAGGGAAAAGCGATCGTTGTCGCTAATGCTCAACAACAACCGAGCGACTCGAAGCCGGTTGCTCGTCAAAATAATATGCGCCCGTACGTACCCCTTGAGGATAGGATGGGACGTCCTTATTCCTTTCCCCGCGATAAAACAAAGAGGTTATTCGAGCTGGTGTTGCGCAACAGACTCATTAATCTGCCGGATCCAAAACGTCCGTTGCAACCAAGTGACGTCAACGAGCCTAACTACTGTCCTTATCATCGAGTACTAGGCCATCCGATCGAAGATTGCTATGTTTTCAAGAATTGGCTTGAAAACCAGTACCGACAGGGCAAGTTCGCGTTATCTGACAAATGGAAGGTGAATTCCCCGCAGCCCCACACCTCTAAGGGGACGAATACGCCGGGGGCAACATGCTCCGTCATTGAAGAAGCTCCTTGGGAGGTCGTATTATCAGCCAAGACAAAGAGGATGCTGAACGACCTTCAGACATGTCCAGCGATTAGGTGGAAGAACCCGTTACAACCGCAGGTCATTGAGGGGATGTTGAAGCCACGTCCAACTCCAAAGACCGATGGTAGTGGCTCAAGCACTCGCAACCAGCCGTCAAAATCCTCGAAGAAGAAGAAAAAGAAGTCAAAGAAGCCCGTGAAGCCTGGCGACAAGCGTACGGACTTGCAAAAAAAAATTGACGTGGTGGATGAATACAACCAAAAGGCACAGACTCCCATTACGCTCCAAGAGTTCCTCAATCACGTCTTTCAAGAAGAAGATGAGGGAGAAAGTTCATCGGATGAATCCGAGGAATATGTGGTGAGCTGTCATATGATTTCCAATTCGATCACGAATGATGAGGAGACTCCCTGCACCGAAAAGCTGGGGGCAGATCCTGAACCAAAAGTTCTGGGGCCATCAGATGAAGTAATTGACGCATTCCTTAATGAAGCTCGGTTGAAAAGTAAAGCTGATCGAGAAAGCGAGAAGGTTATATTGGAAAGGGCCAAGCGCCAGCGACTTGATGAAAGAGCTGAGATGATCCCGCTGGGGCAAAACATCTCCGCTGCCGATAAAAGCCAATTCAAGATGAGGAAAAAGTTTGCTAAGGCCATATCAATGGGCATGAAGCTACCATCCTCTGAAGGAAGCATCACCGGTGAAATGGAAACGCACCCCTCCTATTGCTTATATCATCAAAAGATTTCGCACCCCACACAAGAGTGTAAAGCTTTCGATAGATGGTGGCAAGGATACGTAGCTCATCGACAATGCTTTAAGCGGGAAAAGCGTAAAACTCGCCGAGAGCAAAGAAATACGACCGAAAGGATTAAAAGAACTACCAGCGATTGTTGCATGGTTAACACCGGTGGGTCGCAAGTGCCTACATTCGGGAGTGATTCTGATGAAGAGCTAGAACTTGCCCCTCTCTTTAAAGAGTCCGCTTCGAGAAAAGAAGAAGAACCGAAGGTTTGCGAAAATATCCGGCTGCGTAATCGTACGCTGCCCGAAAAGAACCTCGGACCCTCGAACAAAAAAGATAAAGGGAAAGAAAATGCCTCTAAAGATATCGTCTTAGATGACCAAGTGGTGGAAGAGCTAGCTGCCAAAGACCCGCCAAAGAAGAATAAGGTGGATTACAAAGTCTTAGCACATCTGAGGAAGCTGCCCTCACAGCTCAGCATTCTTGACGCCCTTTTGCTATCAAAAGAGGCGAGAGATTCGTTGATTAAGGCGCTCCAAGACCCAGAACAATTCCAAGCATGCCTGGCCGAGGAAAAGATGAAGGATGAATTGGAGGAAGTGCACACGGCCGATGTCACTTTCGGCGACGAGGACCTTCTCCTTGGGACGTGCGAGCACAATCTCCCCCTCTACGTCTCGGGATACTGCCATGATATAAAGATAGGCAAAATCCTGATCGATAACGGGTCGTCTGTTAACCTACTCAACGTGCGGGTGTTGAAGGAAATCTGCATGAGCGTCCAGCACCTTGCTCGGGACAAGATCACCATCTCCGGGTTCGACTCCCAATCGTCAAAGACTCTTGGATCTGTAATACTGACGCTACGCTTCGGGTTACTCGTCACGGACATTAAGTTCCACGTCATAGACGCCAAGACATGCTACAACGCTTTGCTCGGCCGACCATGGTTACACGAGTACAACATCATCCTTTCTACACAACATCAGTGTATGAAGTATTTTAAGGATGGTTTCGAGTATACCGTGACGGGAGAATTGAACCCGTTCTCTGTGAACGAGGTCCGCAAATATGAAGACGCCAAATACTTCTTACCGGATTTCGAAGACACAGAGAAGAGTCACAAGCCGGAGAATAAAACTAACGCTACCATCCCTATCTTCGGCAGTGATACTGAGGAGGAAGAGGAGATAGTTTATTCGGGTCCGCCCCAACACAACAAGCCGGGACCATCGGCTCCTACATTGATCTTTGGCAGCGACTCGGAAGATGAAGTCCATGCTGTATTCTCTGCTCGACCTTCAATACAAACGTCCGCTGACGAAGAGCAAAGTCTACAAGTCGCCATAGTGCCGCTTAAACACCATAAAGAACTGGATGCACTTAATATCTACAGTGTAGAAGAGTTGCGGACATTCTATATCCCTCCCAGGCGAGAGAGCGAGAAAGCAATTCTGTTTTACCGCTCTGAAGAAACCAAGGTAGAAAAAGAAATCTGGCATGGCGTGGATTCTACGCTCGACAGGCTTCAGCCTATCCGTCTCCCCGGATATTATACGGAAGGTTTGAAAAAGCTGCTGAAACGCCTGGGAATACCCTTCAAACAGACCATTAGAAAGGCCAAATTCTATGACAGGGTCTGGAACGTCCCCGGGACTCAACGTAAACTGCTTAATGAGAGAATGGAGACAAAAGGACTTGGATACATCCGGTCAAAGAAACGAGAGCTACTAAACAGCTGCTATGTCATGTATGACTTCGATGAAGAAGCGGATGCTAAATGGGAGGACGCTAATCCCGAGGCAGTAAAAGTTCCAAATGCAAAAGAGTCCAGTCCGTCGTTCGAACAACGAATGGACAAGCTTATAAGGGAAGCAGGTCAAAAAGTCCGGGACGACCATGACCGCGAAATGGCCATCTACGAGAAAGCCAGAACGCAACGCCTCCTTCAACAGGCCGTAAAAGATGATAATACCGCTCCTTATCAACCTGTTATAAAGAAGGCTCGGCGCAAAAGCTGAAATAAGTCGAAAGGCCAAAAAGGCGCTCAACAGCAACAAAGCAGGGCTAAGAAGCCACGCAAACGGGAGTCGAGCATTATTGATCTATCCCTCATGAAGAAAATGAGTCGAGCATACTCTTTTCCTCGGGATAAGACGAAGAGGATACTTGAGCTTGCTCTAAAACATCAGATGCTCACACTGCCGGAGTCCAATCACCCCGAACAAGCAAGCGAAGTCTCTGGCCCAAACTATTGCTCTTATCATCGAGTAATAGGGCACCCGCTCGAAGACTGCTTCACCTTTAAGAATTGGGTCGAAGATCAGTACCAGCTCAGCAAGTTCGCTCTGTCTGACAACTGGAAAAGAACGCCGTCACAGAGGCACGAGCCCAAGGTCACGAAAGAAGAACCAGTTCCACATTGGGATTGGAAGCGAATTCGCACCTGTCACATGATTACAATATTAAAAGAAGAGGCCGAGGACATGGATGACCTTCCCTGGTGCTTCGAAAACAGCAACGACGAGGTAATCTCAGAATTCCCACCAGCGCCGAAAGAGCTGGAAGATGGAATCCATACCACTGCGGATAACCTTAAGAAAATTGAGTTGGGATCGGCAGACGATCCGCGACCGACATTCATCAGCGAGCTGCTATCTGAAGAAAGGGTGGCTGCGTTAAAGGATGTGCTTTTACAGCATAGAGATTGCTTCGCGTGGAACTATTCCGAAATGCCGGGATTAGATCCAGAAATCGATGTGCATAGATTGGCGATATCCCCGGACATCAAGCCAGTCAAACAGGCACCGAGGAGAATGCGGCTCGAGCTTTAGATGAGCATCAATGCTGAGGTCAAGAAGCTGATCGACTCTGGCTTCATCCAGGAAGTTCAATACCCTAAATGGATCGCCAACATCGTCCCGGTGATGAAGAAAAATGGGACAGTGCGCATATGTGTAGACTTCCGGGATCTTAATAAAGCTTGCCCGAAGGATGATTTTCCAGTGCCAGTCACCGAACTGATGATAGACAATACGTCCATTCATGAGGTTTTCTCCTTCTTGGACGGCTTGTCAGGTTATAATCAGATAAAAATGCATCCCGAAGACCAGAAGCACACAACCTTCAGGACCCCTCTGGGAATATTTTGTTATAAAGTGATGACCTTCGGATTAAAGAACACCGATGCCACTTACCAAAGGGCCATGACGAAGATCTTCAATGACCTTATACATGAAATCGTCGAGTGCTATATCGACGACCTCGTGGTTAAGAGCAAATCATACGAAGAACATCTCGAGCATCTAAAGACTGTATTTCAACGCCTTCGACAATACAACTTGAAGATGAACCCTCTCAAATGTGCATTCGGAGTTTCCTCGGGCAAATTCCTGGGATTCATCGTCCGACACCGGGATATCGAAATCGATCCATCCAAGATCAAGGCGATCATGGAAATGCCTCCGCCAAGGACTCTCAAACAGTTGCGGTCTCTCCAAGGAAAGCTCACATATATTCGGCGATTTATAGCCAACCTCTCTGGCAAGTGCCGCCCTTACAGTCACCTGATGAAGAAGGGAACTCCATTCGTCTGGGATCAAAAATTCCAGGGCGCGCTGGACGAAATTAAACAGTACCTGCAGAACCCGCCGGTGTTGGCTGCTCCGGTCAAGGGAAAACCCCTCATTCTTTATACAACCGCCCTCGAAGGTTCCTTAGACACATTATGGGCACAAGAGAACGATCAAGGGAAAGAAAATGCACTCTACTACTTTAGTCGAGTTCTACTGGGGGCAGAAAGCAACTACTCCCCCATTGAAAAGCACTGCCTAGCGTTGATCTTCGCGATAACAAAGCTCAGGCACTATGCGTTGGTGCATGAGGTCCGTCTCATTTCGAAGGTGGACCCTCTTAGGTATTTAATGTCAAAGGCCATACTGACAGGTCGACTCGCTAAATGGGCTCTGCTCTTGATGGAGTTCTCGATAACGTATCAACCTCTCAAGGCAGTGAAAGGCCAGGCCATCGCCGACTTTCTTGCTGAGCATCTGATACCCACCGATTCTCCTCTGAGCTGCGATTTACCAGACGAACATGCGTTTGACACGATCGACGGTGGTGATACCCAATGGGAACTTTATTTCGATGGAGCATCTTCCGTGAAAAAGCGCGAACAAAGTACCCCTATAATCAAATCGGGGGTAGGCCTCATCTTCGTGACTCCACAAGGAGGGATAATGCGCTTTGCTTTCTCCTTAACAGAACCGAGGACGAACAATGAAGCCGAATACGAAGCTTTGATAGCAGGCCTCGAGATCACCATTGACATGGGAATTGAAAACCTCCTCATATACGGAGATTCTCAACTGGTCGTTAGTCAAGTAAACGGCGACTACCAAACGTGCAAACCGGAGTTGGTGAAGTACGGGGAAAAGGTGCAACAACTGTTGACCCAAATTCCCTCCTATACTTTGGAGAACATACCGCGCGTGGAAAACAACAAAGCAGACTTGTTGGCCAAACTTGCTAAAGAGCTGGCTGACGAGAACCTCGAGGACATCAGAATCATGGTACAAAGTCGTCGAGTGCTTGCCCCAGCAGAAATATCTCCGGAATCATCCGAAGAAAAAGGAGCGAGCGAGCAGACGACCCTGCAAGTAAAAGATTGGGAAAATACCGAAGATTGGAGAGAAGTCTTCATAGACTACTTTAAATCCCACCGAATGCCTGAAGGAGCGTCCACAAGACATCAGCTTATGAAATGAGCTCTGTCCTTCGCCTTCGTCAATGATACTCTGTACAAGAGGTCGTTTGATTCTCTGTGGCTGAGATGCTTAGGACTTGACGAAGCGAAAAGAGTCGTCCAGGAAGTTCACGACGGACTCTGCGGTTCTCACCAAGCGGGCCCAAAGATGAAGTTGAAGATCAAACGGATGGGCTACTATTGGCCCACAATGATCCAGGACTGTCTCGAATATGCGAAGCAATGCCATTCATGCCAAATTCATGGGGACTTCATCCATCAGCATCCGAATCCACTACATCCAACGGTGGCTAGCTGGCCATTCGAAATGTGGGGGACTGATATAGTCGGCCCCATCGAATCAGCATTGTCTAGAGGACATCGTTTCATGCTAGCGACGACTGACTACTTCTCTAAGTAGGCAGAAACGGTACCGCTGAGGGAAGTAAAGACGGAGAATATCCTCCATTTCTTTAAGACGCATGTCATATATCGGTTTGGAACTCCAAGACGAATCATCTCCGATAACGGGCCAGCCTACAGAAGCCACAAAATCAGTCGCTTCGCGCAACAGCATAATATAGACTGGAGATATTCCTCAGTTTATAATCCGCGAGCTAACGGTCTAGCTGAAGCCTTCAACAAGACCTTGACGAAGATCATGAAGAAAACGGTGTCACGAAATAAGAAAGACTGGCACGAAAGACTGCAAGAAGCTCTCTGGGCGTATCGAACTACGTTTAAAACGGCCACGAACGCAACGCCATATGCGTTGGTATTCGGTACAGAAGCAGTACTCCCTCTCGATACCCTCTCTACGAGTGGCAGTCTACTACGAGCTAACGGACGAAGAAAATGCTCACCTTCGGCTTGAGGAGCTTGACGCCCTCGTTGAAACCCGGCTCATAGCGCAACAAAATCTGGAAGCTTATAAAGCAAAGATGACGCGCTCATATGAAAGATTAACCCGACCAAGGACGTTCCACCAAGGCGAACTCGTGCTAGTGGTCAAAAGGCCTATGATCCCCAATCGCGCCAAGCGGGGAAAGTTTGAGCCAAACTATGAAGGCCCGTACATCATAGATAAGGTCTACCAGGGTGGGGCCTGTCTACTCATGGACATGCACGGTGAAAGGCCTTACAGACCAATAAATGGTCGATTCCTAAAGAAATACTATGCTTAATGAGCCACAGCTTAGGTCAATGGTAGATGACGATGACTATATCCGCTCGCTATCTTCCTAAGCTCAAACTCTATCAGCAGTAACCAGCCTTCTCAAAGTCGGACCGAAATGTCCTTAAACTAATAGCAGACCGAAACGTCTTTAAACTACTACCGCGGCATCTTTAGGCTAACGAGATAAAAAAAAATATAAAAATAAAATAAAAAAACGGTATGTCCATAAGCAAAAAAGGCACGGATGAAAACCCGAAAGGGCTCTGTGAGTAAAAACAGCAGGGCTACCGGCGAGTGTTCGTGAAAACCCGAAAGGGCGCGACCTCGTAAAAAAAAGAGAAAAAGAAAATAAAAAGAATAAAAAAACGGTATGTCCATAAGCAAAAAGGGCACGGATGAAAACCCGAAAGGGCTCCGTGAGTAAAAACGGCAGGGCTACCGGCGAATATTCGTGAAAACCCGAAAGGGCGCGACCTCGTAAAAAATATATAAAAATAAAAAGAATAAAAAAAAAGTGGTACGTCCATAAGCAAAATAGGCATGGATGAAAACCCGAAAGGGCTCCGTGAGTAAAAACAGTTGGGCTACCGGTGAGTGTTTGTGAAAACCTGAAAGGGCGCAACCTCGTTAAAGGACATTTATAGGGTCCTCTCAACCTTGTAAGGAGAAACCACCCGCGTGAGATCCTTATGACTCACAAGGGAGCGACACACTTGGGGATCCCCACGATTCCTAAAGAGAAAATACACTTGCGAGATCCTCACGACTCGTAAGGAGAACTCTCTTATGGGACTCTCACGGCTCATAAGAGTTGAAAGTCTTAAGTTACAGAGACCTAAACCTGTGCTTAAGCAACCCCCACAACTTCTGAAATTGTGCCCTACAAGTGGTTCAATATTGACCCTTGTATACAATCCATGGGCGCGAATAAACATTTCCCTAACCAAGTCTCATCCGTGGCTGGGGATATGTTCGAATGGTAAACAGCCCTTGTAAATCCTCTCGATTTATGAGGAGAAAACCCTCCTGTAGGATCCTTATGACTTACAGAGGAAACTAACACTTAGGAATCCTCAGGAGTCCTAAGGAGAAAATACACCTACAAGATCCTCACGACTTGTAGGGAGAAATAACTTCGTGAAACCCTTACGGCTCATGAAGTCAAAAGCCTTAGCCGACAGGACCCTAACCCTGGTCGCTAAGCCACCTTTGTTCGATATCGACAGAGGCAGATGATGATTCGCTCCTGGTAATATCCCAGTTGTAGAGGTGCTGATGCCAAAATCGGCTTACGGCGAAAAGCCAGTAGGCCGCACATGCATACAAAATAGCCGAAATGATGGGGCAACTTGCAATAAAAAGCAGCAAGTAAAAATGTATGCATGCAAAATAGCCGAAATGATGGGGCAACTTGCAATAAAAAGCAGCAAGTAAAAATGTATGCATGCAAAATAGCCGAAATGATTGGGCAGCTCGCAATAAAAAGCAGCGAGTAAAAATAAAAAAAATAAAATAGCCGAAATGATTGGGCAACTCGTGATAAAAAGCAGCGGGTAAAAATAAAATAAATAGCCGAAATGATTGGGCACCGCGAAAAATGGCCAAAATGATTGGGCAATCGCGACCTTCGCGATATAAAAGCTGAAATGATAGAGCATCGCGGAAATAAAACAAAAAATGATGATAAAACTTTGGCCCTACAGTTAAGATCACATCGATCCCTGTATGCAATCCAAGGGCGTAAACAAAGAGGGAACCATACTTTCCCAACAGGCTCCGCCAGAAGACGAAGCCAAATCTCGACGGTTCAGTCCAACTCTGAAGAAACCAGTGTCTTCAGCAGATACCTCGACTCACGGATACAAACACTCCTTGACGAGAGCCTCCTGATCCGCGTCGACTCGCAGAGCCACCAGTGCCTCCGTGGGAAATCCTTGACTCATTTCAAACCCTAAGGAAACAAATAATCCTTGATGCTTGGGAAACAAATAATCCCTAGCAAACTCCTCGACTCACGGATACAAACACTCCTTGACGAGAGCCTCCTGATCCGCGTCAACTCGCAGAGCCACCAGTGCCTCCATGGGAAATCCTCGACTCGTTTCAAACCCCAAGGAAACAAATAATCCTTGGCGCTTGGGAAACAAATAATCCCTAGCAAACTCCTCGACTCACGGATACAAACACTTATTGATGAGAGCCTCCTGATCCGCGTCGACTCGCAGAGCCACCAGTGCCTCCGTGGGAAATCCTCGACTCGTTTCAAACCCCAAGGAAACAAATAATCCTTGGCACTTGGGAAACAAATAATCCCTAGCAAACTCCTCGACTCACGGATACAAACACTCCTTGACGAGAGCCTCCTGATCCGCGTCAACTCGCAGAACCACCAGTGCCTCCGTGGGAAATCCTCGACTCGTTTCAAACCCCAAGGAAACAAATAATCCTTGGCGCTTGGGAAACAAATAATCCCTAGCAAACTCCTTGACTCACGGATACAAACACTCCTTGACGAGAGCCTCCTGATTCGCGTCGGCTCGCAGAGAAACCAGTGTCTCCGCGGGAAATTCCCGATTCGTCTCAACTTGCAAATGAAGCCTCAGGCAGCAGGGACTAAAAAAAAAACTTGCTTCCTAAACAATAGGACCCTACAAGTTGATCTAAAATGGTCTCTTGTATACTATTCACGGGTCTCACTCTCCAAAGTCGAGTTTCGACGAGGAGGGAAACAACCGCTTACGAACCCTCTCGACTCGTGAGAAGGAAAAATTCTCTTATAGGATCCTTACGACTTATAAGAGAAAATCACACTTAGGAATCCTCACGATTCCTAAGGAGAAAAAACCCACCTACAAGATCCTCTCAATCCGCAAGGAGAAAAATCTCTACGAGACCCTCACGGCTCATAGAGCTGAAAAGTCTTAGGCAGCAGATCTGAACCTGCGGTCTAAGCCATCGCTATTTCTTAAGAAAGTCAAGATGCGTGCTCTATTATCTGTTGACCATGTTTACTCAGGTGGCGTGCTGATAATAAAAAAAAGAAAAGGCGGAGAAATGACACAAGACATTACAGAAAATGTGTATCTTTTATTCATAAACTTGATTGGGTACAGAATACATTGTGTTAAAGAATAAAAAATATATATATATGTATACATTTTCTATTTACAAGTACAAACGATACAAGGAGAGTTACTGAGAAGGAAGCGTCTTGCATAGCTCTAGCAATCGTTCGTGCAATTCCTTCCCCATTTTCTCCTGATCGGCTACCACCGCCAGCTCCGCCTCCACTTGGGCCCGTTGCTGCAAGACAGATGCAAGCTGCTCCCTGACGGCCTGATAAGCAGCTTCCTAGCCGGGGGTATCGCGCTCGGCTACATCAAGCTTTCGCTTCAAGTTTAGTCCGTGGGAGATGCGCTCCAGGAGACCCTCAAAGATGGCCTTCACTTGGGCAGCATTCGCTTCAACTTCAGCACGCAGACGGGACGTCTCGCTCGAAGTCTCTTGGTATTCCCTTAGCCTTAACGCTGCTTCTTGTTTCAAATGGTGGACGTAAGAAGCGCTTCCCTCGATCCATGCTGCTCTTTCATTGCTCGCGGCTAAAGTCTCGGGTGCAGGACGCATCGATTCCAGCTGATGCAGGCGAGCCTCGATCTCCATACAATGGTTAACCCAAGATGCGATGATGCCCTCGTCATGGAAATTCACGAGTATCACCAGTATCGGGTTAACCGCCGTAGCGAAATCCACAGCAGGCGTAGGGGTCTCGACGTCGAGCTCCTCAATGTAGTCGCTCAACATACGCAAGCTGTTCGCGGCGCCTTTCGAAGATGGACGTCTTAGGTAAGGACCTGCCGGCATTGTGATGCGAGGCTCAAAGGGTGCCGAGACCGGAACGACGGCTGAAAAGAAACAAGATGTGATCAGATAAAAGTACAAAAAATAAAGAGGGGGGAGTTATCAATGTGATAGTCGCCGTACCAGCTGAAGCAGGTGGCTAGGCCGGAAGGGCCGGTGGCGCAACCGATCTTTCTTCTCCCCCTTCGATTTGTAACACTGCAGTCAGGACAAAAGAGAGTTAGAAATAATTCTACAACTGAAAAACAAAGATATCAATCGGGAACGGTACTCACCAGCGCCACCAGAGGGAGAGGCGAATTCATATGGGAAAGAGAAGTGTGGGAGCAACACTTGATAGAGATGGTCAAAAAGCACTCCTGAAAGACACAACAGTGTGACTTTAGTACACAAATTATGCGTCTGGAAGATAAGATTAATAAATTGAAAACCCATACCTTCCAACATCTTCGAGGGTATGAGAGAGGGTTGAGAGGTGACCACCGCCAAGGCAGTCGTTGAAGGCCCTCCCTCGAGCAGTGGGGCATCGGCGCTGGCTGCACCTGCGTTACAAAAAAGGTAAATTTGTCAGAAAGATTGTAAGGCAAAGAAAGAACACTAACTTGGGATTTACCTGACGAGCTGCCGGCTGAAACGGAGGCGTCTCCCTCCTCCGTGGACATGAGGCCACCGCCCATGGCCTCATCACCCGACTCGATAGGGACCGTTGTCGTGCTCGCAAGACCTGGAGACGGCGGAAGATCATACACGGGGAGGGCAATGATTGGAGCGTTGCCGGACTCTTGGGAGAGAGTGGCTAACTCTTCCCCAAGAGTCGTGCCCATCTCACCCGCTACTTCTTCAGGCTCCGCGATCTCCATCGGCTCATCCGCCGTCACCACGAGGTCGCCGGCCTCAAGCGCCTCGTCCGCCACTACCCTGGGCTCAGTTACGACGATCATTTCATCTGCCGCCATTTCAGGCTCGGCATCAATGACCTTCTCGGCTACAGACCCCTCCACCTCCATCTCAGGCTCCGAAGCCTCAGCGACGTTGCCTACCGTCGGCTCAGGTCCGGCAGGTGCCGCCCCCTCTGTTCCTTTGGGTCCAACGGCTCTACCTCCCCCTCAGTCGGATTTGGCCCTGCAAGATAGAATATATAAGAACCGACAGCTTTATGAGTCTAGCAACGAAATTCTGAAGGAAGTATTACCTGAGGTAGACTTGTCGTTAGCCTCTCTATTGGCGCGGATCGCCTGTCTATGAGCTGTAGACAGGGCGACCGGGGCCTCTTCGGATGGAGTATCAGCACGAAGGACGGTACTGGGGCCCGCTCCCATAGCCAAGGCAGCCCTGCGTGCCTTTGCTTCGCGCCTCGATCGCTTCCGTTCCTCCCGGGCTTTCGCGATGGACCTCTTTGACGCTTCCTTCAAGGCGTTGTCATCCTCGTTCAGAGATTCCTCCAGAGCCTTTAAGGCATCTCTCATCGGCTCTTCAAGAAGAACCTCCTGCAGTGGCCCAGAGGAAGCGGGAACATCGGCGGCTGGCGGAACATTTGCGTCGCTTGGTGAGAACGGCATTGAGGTTTCTGCAATAAAAAGGGAGAGGTTAGATCGACCATAACACGAGGGAGATGGAGACTTGATGAATTAAAACTTACTAAGACCCATAGACGCTCTAAGACGTTCCTCCTCCTGGAAAGTCTTCAAAGAAGCGGCATGGCTTCTTCATCAGTGATGCCTGTTGGAAGAAAGGAAAGAAAAGGGTTAATCAAAGGCAATGAGGAAGATATGTTGCAATAAAGAAAATGTGACTAGTAACTACCTGATTGCGCAAGCTTAGCTAGCCATGCATCACGCCGTGCTAACCACGCTGAAGTTTCGAGGGCGGCCTCCAAGTCTGTATCATCCGGGGGTGGCAAGATTAATCCCTCGTTAGTCCCATATTCACTCAGGCCCTCAGCATAGGGAGCGTGGGGTTCCTGACCAAATACGACATCTGCAGCGAAGAGCGATTTCTTTTTCTTTTGCCCGCCAACCCTAGGTGCACACGGGATCTGTTAGTTGTATATATGCCCTAGAGGCCAGTATTGTACAGATGATGTATATTATATTGGATGCTTGGACATATATAGAGATGACTTTCTTGCTCGATATGATAGTATACTATCTGGTTGCTCTTTATCTTAACATGTACACTTGTCTCTTTAAACTGTCTTATGGTTACATGTTGGTAAAGCCCTTAGGATGTGTACTTGACTATCTGGACTATGATGCAGATCATACTAGTGGGGACATGGTAGTCCATAAATACATCCTTCAAGGTCCCTAGTCGTGGGCGTATCGAGACGGGGCATCGATATACCAGAGTAGACTAGCGTATACGCTTCTCGACCCATGAGATGGGCGATGGATGATCCTATATCCATTGGTGTTTGACATCAGAGATGGTATACGGGTGCTCAGTGGAGACTGGGTACACTGGACGGACTCGCCGAGAACTCCCAGATGGTATTATACCTCACGTCAGATGGCAGTTTTCAGGTGACACTTGTACAGGTTAGTCTGTAGACCCGAGATCGTCATAGAGTCTTATGTGATTCCCACTGTGCTTTGATCTCCACCTTACCACGTCCATGAGGGCGTGCAAAACGGTGGTCTTTGGGTACAGTTGTAACACCCGAGCCCAATAATACTATTTATATTACTAGTTGAGGGTTGTATATTGCTCATTCCAATTTTCCTGATTTTCTTGTGTTTATTGCCAAATTTTAACCGGTTAAGTCATTTTGGCACATAACAAATTTTAACTCCTAAAATGAAATTTAAGATGTCCATGTTGGCCTACTCGTCGCCGCTAGTCGCGTGGTAGCCTCCGCGTGTCGAGATTCCGTTCCGTTTGGCTAAACGGGCAAGTTTGGACGACTACGTGCGCGTGCAAGTGTCCGACTTAGGGGCATGCATTTTAATCATTAAACACCTCTTTTCAAAATTTGGAACCCGCTTAAAATCCTATAATTTGAATTTGGAATATTTGGGCTCAACCCGGGCGCGATTTGGAAATGTTTCATTTCGCGCCAAAAAGGGCCCATTTCAATTTAATATCTAAAATATATATTTACGAATCTAAAATTTCCCTAACTGTTAATCCCTCAAATCTTTACCCAAATCCTTCTCAATATTTCCTCCAGCCAATCGCGAGCGAGGACTGTTCACGCGTGGGCCCCTCCCTTTCCCTATCTCTCTCTGTCTCTCTCCTCATTCTCCCTCTCTCTCTTCCCTCAATCTCTCTCTCTTTCTCTCTCCAATCTCCCTCTCTCTCTCTTCTCATATTTAAAACCTCACGCTTCCGCTGCGCCTGTTCACTGGAATACTTCTACGTACGGACGTTTGGTTCAGTGCAAATGCTGGTTCCAGCTCGATTTGTTCCTTTAGTTTCTCCAGCAATCCCCTTATCACTCTACGCCTGGCGGCTAAGACCGCACGCCCTGGGTCCATCTTCAAATTCTGACCGGCCATATTCCTGGAAATCAAAGTACCCAACATTAGCATGATGATAGATTTCGAGTATAGATCAAGGCTAGAACTCCAAGATACTTAAATAGAGTACTGCATTGTAGCTATGCCGCGGTATCATAGCCGCAATTACTTAACTCCACCCAAGTCGCCTAAGTCCTAGAGATAACAAGAAATTAGGTTTTCGAGTTGACAATGCAAAGTAAGTTTGCATGTCGACATGATCTGGAAGAATGATTCAAGGACGGTAAAACGGTCAAGGTGGCAGGACATGTTTCCTAATCACGGGTATTATGATTGGTGTATCGGGTGCAATACCCAACTACAAAGAATCAACCCAATTAACCTATGGCTCTGATACCAAAAGAACCATGTCACGCCCCGCTTCCCAGAGTACGCAAAATTGGGCACGTGACATAGCCAACCATGCTACCTGTGGGTAGGACGCATCCGCCCACAGTCACATTACGGTTGTAAAGATATCAAGAACAGAAAAATAAACTAAACTAATACATGTCCAAATCCATAATAACAAGAATCAATAAACAATAAGTGCAGAAGCTAATGATCCAATACAATGAATAAACAGTACGTCCCATAATGCGGGCTCACATCTGGAAATGAACAAAAATAAATAAACTAAACCCTTAGGACTCACTGTTCAGCCTGCTGGCTGAAGTACTCCTGCTCGGTCGTCGATAAAGGTACGGAATCTGGGCCATGCAAAACCCAGACGTCAGCGCGTCATGATATCAAGTATGGTATAAACATGGTAATAAGCAATGCAAGTATGAACATGAATAAAGCAGTAACAAGAAATAACAAGCAGGGTACTGTGCAATGGTGTCCAAACTGTCCTATCAGGTTTCTACTCTATAGTCTTTGAAACCAATTGATGAATCGTCGATGTAACCCAATAGTATCCCGTACATACCCGGGACCACGGCCACAATATTCTCGGCGGCAGCCGAGACATGCCGTAAGGCACAGAATAGGAAAGTATTAGTATCCCGTACATACCCGGGACCACGGCCACAATATTCTCGGCGGCAGCCGAGACATGCCGTAAGGCACAGAATAGGAAAGTGTACACTCGGTATTACCCCGTACATACCCGGGATCACGGCCACAATATTCTCGGCTGAAACCGAGACATGCCGTTAGGCACAGAAAGGATTGTGTACACTCGAACGGTAGTGAACTGTCGAGTTACAAGTCAGGTTCATCTTTGATTTCCCCATACCCCCAAGCTATGTATGTCAGGTCAGGTATTCGGTAGTCAAGGACTAATGCCAACACAAAGTCAAGTAAAAGTAGGTCTGTCTGGATCGACAGTAGGAATGGTTAGGTTGTCGGCATTAGGCATGAAATCATGAAACAGGTCATGTCATGGTACAGCAGGATGAGTCGGTATGTATGTGTATGTCAGGCGTAGCAGGGTCAGGCCAATATGTCGTGCAATCGAGTAAGTGCTCACAACAGGTATACAATCAATAATGAACAGTAGCAGGAAACAGTAATTAACCACAATATTCCATATAACCACAGTGATGTTTGTATTCTCTTATTAACAGGTTCAATCATCTTTAGGGTGCAATAGCCACAAGGTAAAGCAATATCCACAATTATAAATTAAGGAATTACATGAAATTATACTAAATATAATAATTGTCCCATGAATGGTTTAACAGTTTAAGCAGATATGATTCAGTCGTTTTATTTAGTTAAAGCATGGATTGATGTGGGTTAATTAATTACGAGGAACTGTTGTAACGATTCCAGTATAAA
Organism: Agapanthus africanus; assembly: GCA_030015575.1. Lineage (NCBI taxonomy): Eukaryota > Viridiplantae > Streptophyta > Magnoliopsida > Asparagales > Amaryllidaceae > Agapanthus > Agapanthus africanus. The sequence continues at coordinate 113,319,828 of CM057340.1, read as the reverse complement.
GATAACTGCAATAATATGATATCAAATGCCATCATTAAGTTGTGGTATTAAATAGTATGAGTTCAATTGCGTGGCAAGACTAGATCTCGCACGCTAGCATGTTAGAGCAAGTATTCAGATACTTGCCTCGACGGTTCTGCAATCTGGAACACGGATGCGATGTCGGCAAAAACACGATATGATAGCACGGGCCACGGATCAGGTCCCAACAGAGAACAACGGAATCACACGGACCAGGGGCAGGTGTCCCCGGCGAGCTCGACGGCGCTGGAACGCCGGCGAGGCAACGGCGGCGGCGGCTGCAAGGCTGAAAGGCCTCGGGTGTGCGGGAGAAGATGGTGCGGCGAGTGGAGGAAGGAAACGACGACGAGGTCGGGACGAGGAGGATGAGAGGGTGTCGCGGGGGTTGTCGGCGACGAGAGGTGGTGTCGACGGTGAGGTCTGCGAGGTTGGAGGCGACGTCGGGTTGGGTGCAGGTGCGGGGATCGGCGGGAGAACGAGGGGAGGAAGGTGCGGTGAGTCTCGTGGTGGCGAGGGCGACGGCGAAGTCGTGAGGAGGTCGGCGGTGAGGTTGCGAGGCTAGGGTTAGGGTTCGTGTGGTTTCTCGCGATGGAAGAAGGTGAGTTGGGGAGGCGGCTGTGTGAGGTTGATCTTGCGAGGCTAGGGTTAGGGTTAGTGTGGTTTCCCGAGTCACATGGAGGCAATGAGCGATAGGAGGGGTTTCGTCTCTCCCGGTATTGGGGGTTGATGTTGCGCTGTGCTCGATTGGCCGTAACAGGGAAGTCCCTGGCCAGGGCTAATCAGAGATTTGCTGGTAAGTGTTACCAGTAGTTTCTCGACCCGTTATGAGCCTCACATCGGCACGACTTATCGGTTATTGGGGTCTGACGTATACCACCCCTAGACTTGATATGCGACATATCAGACGAACAGACCGGACTGTACGGTAAGTGTTACTGGTTGGATTCACAGGAGTGTGAGCGGGCTAGCTCGTCGATCTTCTGATCACTCAATACCCGGATGGCCGTTACGTTTAGCAGACCGCTTGCGGCTTGTGGGTGCTTGATATGATCATCATCTGCTACCGGCGTATTGACGAGTCTTTAGAGTCCTACACAGAGGTTTCCTGGATCAAGCGAAACGAAATAGGAGCGCATATGAGATATGTGCAGGACCGAGAATAATGCGTGTATGTGATACCGTATTCCATTCTCACGATGGATGTATCGATTGGTTGTATTCGATATAACCTAGATATCGAATCAAGGATTGATTCGATAAACCGATACATTGGATACTAGTCGGTTATATGAGATATGACCGGATCGTTAAATCAAGTGTTGATTTAATGATTTAATGTATAATTATATATTTGATATATTACTTTGCATTAACTAGTATTGGTTCACTTTAAATGGATTTTCTCACTTGATGTGCAAATTGTATATGTGATATACTTTTGTGCACATGTTTGTATCATGTTTGATGATGCTTGCTCATTTGGTTAAGTGTATAGAATTAAACCTAGGTTAAGAAAGTGATTAGGGTTTTTATTTATCCATTCTTTTCTTTATTCATTTTTGGAAAAAGAATGGGATAAGAATACAAAATGGTTGCTTTCATTCTTGAACATTGTTGAAGCTTCATGAAGCTTTGACTTTGTGACCATTTTGTCTTCACACTAAACCCTAACCATTCTTCTAACCTTAGTCAATTCTCTACACTTAACTATGGTTCACATTATGATAAGTTTTGTTTTTCTTTTCATTTTAAAAACAACTTATCATATTCTTTCTTCTTCTTGATCTTCTTCTTCAAGAAAGAAACCTTGATGCCATCAATGGCAACTTGTTCAAAAGTGAGTAAAATCCAATTCTAAAGTGAACCCACCTCTTATTTCTTCACCCTCTACCTCTTGCCAAGTTGTTTTGGGTGTTTTCTTCACAAGTTTCACAACTTGGTGAAGTTGGAGCTTGAACTTGTGCAACCTCGACGTAGATCATCTTCGGCACGAAGCCGACGACCTATTCCGCCCATTTCTTCGATGAAGCCGATGCGAGAGTCCGAGATCCGACTAGGACAGGGAGAGGACGCCTACGTGGAGCTAAGGAAGTGGATATCCGAATCTACAAAGGTTGTAGCTTCCGATCTTTAGTTAAATTGTTAACTAGATTCGTTTTTTGCCTAGAATTCTAGCCGACGATCCGTGTTAGGGTTTCTCGGCACTCATAAATTTTGAAATTGGCATGGTTGATACCTTGTGAGACCTCTATAGTGTGCATAGGAACCCTACACTGGTATCAAAGCCTAGCTAGAGCCTTAGGCGAAGTCTAGACGACGTTTGAAACCCGAACGAACCCGAAACCCTAAAACCCAAGTGCTCTCTGGACTTTTTCTAAAATCTGGGATTTTTCAATATTAAAAATGCTTAAAAAATTCAGCAGGGAATTCTAAGAATTACGGTGCAATTTTTATTCAATGAACAGTGTAATGCGCGGCGGAACCGCGGCCTAAGCCAGCTTAGGCGGCGGTTCCGCGGCTAAAGAATAACGTCAGCCATCCTCCTCTGCACAGTAATTCATAGTTTCTGCAGCTGAGTTTTATGGGTATTTTTAATAATTATTCAAGAGTTGAATTTTCTGGGGTGTTTTAGAGCTTCGGTGTTTCGACCGGATTATCAAATTTCGTCTTTGTGTATTTCCGGATAATTTTTGAATTTGTTAAAAAGTTCGACCGGATATAAATACCCAACTTTTCCCCTGTCGGGAAATTTCCAAGTGTTGGATTTTTCCGTAGTTTAACGACGTTCTAAGTAGTGCAAGTAACGCGATGGACCCTCTAGAAGACAACAAACCTTAAATCGATTATGTGACCGTCTTGAACTGCCCTTTGAACCTTCGGGTTTGGGGCAGTACGGCGTGCCACATGTGAGGCGTTGGCTTGACCCTTCTACGGCTGGACCGTTGCTACTGAGGCACGAACTGAATGTTTTTAGACTTGTTTCATGTATTGAGCTGTATCGGGAAAACTTGGGTATTCGACTGTTCGATCGGAAAGTTTAACATTTTCTGTTTATCTAGAATGTGATACAATAATTGGAATTCACAAACAGTTATGAGATAACTGAATGAATGTTATAAATCTAGCGGTTTAGTTTCACTTGATATTGAAAAGAGTTTTCGATAATGAGACTAAAATGCAGGGTTTATAACTGTTAGGCATGTGATGTCTAAGTATTTCATTTGATTAGGCATGTGATGTCTAAAGAGGTTGCGGATTCCAACTGTTGTAGTTTTACACTTTCCTTTCTGTGACCGTAAGTGTAATATGTGATATCGCCGGTTTCGTTGCTATATGTCAACGACAATTGGGATGCGCATATTTACTTACGTTGATGACATGTGATGTTATGTGTTGCTGGATATGTTATATTGGATTGTCGTGTTTGAATAGCCGGGAGTTTTTATGTGAGATGAGTGTTTTTCATTTTCATTCATGTAAAAACTTGTATGTAATATTCTTTTATTTGGGGCACTTCCAGGTAGCGGAAGTTGTCACCTTTTGTATATTATTTACTTTTCCGCATTAGGATAGACCCAGGAGGGGAGCACAAGTAACCGGGTTCTAGGGTCCAGTGGGAGACCAAATCGAGGAGTCGAGTCCGGGTCTCCTAACCCTAGAATTGGTAGGGTTGCTTGCCGCTCTCATAGGGGTCTAGGGGTGTGGGATTGGCTATTCATCACGACGGTGGAATCCGTGCTTTATACTGGCTCGTATTGAAAACACGGACTTCCTAGTATATCCAATATTTCATATGTTTCTTCTGCTGCGATATCTGTGATGTGATCATGTGATGTTCTGTGATGGATACAGTATATGATATATATGATATATTATATAGACGTTACTTATGTTTTGCACCCGCACTAGCCCTGCCCTGCTCTGTCGTTAGTTACCTAACCTAACGGTGCACGAGGGGACATCGAGGCGAATGCGGATGGCATAAGTGTACGTCGTATTTATCTGTGATGATTAGGTATTTAAATGATGGGACTTCATTAATGTGATTAATGAAAGAAAAGAAACCTAAGATGTTGTGGAATCAAATTTTAAATAAAAAGGGTAGCTACAGTTCTTGCTTTGCACAGCGGTATATGTGATATATCCTGCACCTTATTCGATGAGGAAAGGACCGAGATCCCTTCACCGGGAGTGACTCCTTTAGCAATAACTGGCAGATGCTACACACTCGGTTTTCTTTTGATTGCTTCTATAGTTTATGCTTTGCACAGTGATATATATGATATATCCCGCACCTCACTCGACAAGGAAAGGGCCGACGATCCCTTCACCAGGAGTGACCCCTTTAGCAAAACTAGAAAAGCCTCAAAATCATTCTATTTCAAAACTTCATTTGATTCTACAACGATATCAAGTTCATTACGCAATAGGTTTTCAGAAAAACCTGCCGTAGCCCTCCATCATTTCAGATAAGAACTGTTTAGTATTCGTGCTGCGTTTGTTAGCCTTTGTCAAGGCGTAGTGTGCGGTAGCTGAATAGTGCTTATCTGCTTATGCATGTGATGCAGATTGTTTCAGGGTAGTTGTACGACCTTGTTGGCCTTTGTCAAGGGTCGTGCGGATGGGTTTGATTCAATCAAGAAATGACGGGTTGAACTTGATTAGCATCCTGTGATTTGTTGGCCTTTGTCAAGGTCATAGGACACTAGGGGCAAAATATTATCGGGAGTTTCAAGAGTTGAAATTTGCAATGAGATTGCATACCTTCTATGAGATAGTTGGATCCCGATACCCACTGCGAGTAAGAGTTACTCCTGGAAGAGTTTTACACATTGCAATTAGCTGATCAAGTAGGTGTCTAGAAAGGTGTCAACGGGGTTACGCCTCTGGGAAAACGAGGTTTACATTAATTAGGTTCGTGCGAAAGCACGGGGGACCTCCCTCAAAGTACCGACACTGGCCTGGCTGAAAGATTGGCAAACTTGTAGTGTGTAATTAATCCCGGCTAGTCTTTCCTTTAGGGTTTGAAGGAAGATTTGATAAAAACCAGTGGGAGCCATCCTGATTAGATAAGATAATAACCAATCTGATCTTGCACGAGCATACGCTAAAGTGTTTTCTTCTCTCTCTCTCCAGGTAGCGACCATTTCATGCCCTAATGAAGATAATAATATGGATGTATTGACCGAACCCGCATGTTATACTGTGCTGGGGAACGTTGGTTCCGTTCTTTCTTATAAGAGTTATAGGAATGAACAGGATATAGGGGAATACCAGGATTCCCATGCCACCCGAATGAAGAAAGTACATGTTGATGCATTTTCTTCGGGTGTGTTCGTTACAGAGAACTGTTTCTCCATTTGCTCTACGTCCTGGGTATTAGATACCGGGTCAGGATCCCATATATGTAATCAGTTACATGGACTCAGGAAAGGTAGAGAACTTAGAGATGGTGATAAAGACATTAGAGTTGGAAATGGTGCAATTGTTGCAGCTAAGACTGTCGGGGAATATCACCTTGTATTACCAACTGGTAATACATTGGTTCTGAACGAATGCTATTACATGCCGAACCTGATATGCAACATTATATCGGTTTCTTTATTAAGTAAAGAGGGATATAATTTTGTATTACAGGACAATGTTATGAACATTTTCCGTAACCAAAAGTTGGTTGGATCAGGCACGTTGTGCAATGGCATTTATGTTCTAAATCAATCAACAGTTCTGAGCATAACAAACACACACAAGAGGAAGAGTTCAGAACTGAACGAATCCTTCTTGTGGCATTGTAGACTGGGTCACATCAATGCGACACGACTAGCTAAGTTGCATAAAGATGGACATTTAAATCCATTTGAATTTTCATCTTATGACACTTGCCAGTCATGTCTCAAAGGCAAGATGACCAAAACTCCGTTTACGGGACACGGAAAAAGAGTTACTGAACTCTTGGGACTGATACATAGTGATGTATGCGGTCCCATGTCTATACATGCCAGGGATGGTTCTTCGTACTTCATTACATTCACTGACGATCTCTCTAGATTCGGATATGTGTTCCTGATGAAACACAAATCAGAAGCTTTTGAGAAATTTAGAGAATATAAAAAGGAAGTCGAGAACTAAACCGGAAAAAGTATTAAAATCCTTCGATCTGATCGAGGAGGAGAATACTTAAGCAATGAATTCCTGGACTTCCTAAAAGAGAATGGGATTCTCTCTCAGCTAACTCCTCCATATACACCACAGCACAACGGTGTATCTGAACGGAGGAACCGCACCCTATTAGATATGGTGCGCTCTATGATGAGCACAGCTGAGTTACCTATTTCCTTCTGGGGTTATGCGCTGGAGACAGCAGCATACCTATTGAATCAAGTTCCATCTAAATCTGTACCTACCACACCATATGAGATATGGAGTGGGAAGAGACCATGTCTTAAACGAGTTAATATATGGGGTTGCCCGGCCTATGTCAAAAGGAAAAATCCGGACAAACTCGAGGCACGGTCAGTTCTATGCAAGTTTGTGGGATATCCCAAACATTCACATGGATATCTTTTCTACCATACAGAGGAACAAAAAGTGTTTGTTTCTCGACATGCCACCTTTTTGGAAAAGAAATTTCTTGCAAAGGAAATTAGTGGCGATAAGGTAGAACTGGAAGAAATTCCGGCTACACAAACTCAAACTGAAGATTTAGTGGAACCAGAGGATTCAGTAGCTTCCGACGAACCTCAGCCTCTCCGCCGATCTAGTAGGGTTCCTCGCCCACCTGAGAGATACTACGGTTTTCTCATGGATGGTGGGAGCAAGGATTGCATCATGGATGATGATGACCCAACTAGCTTCGAGCAGGCCATCACGAGTAGGGACTCAGTGAAATGGCTGGATGCTATGCAGTCCGAGATGGAATCCATGTACACCAACAAAGTATGGACTTTGGACGTTGCTCCTGAAGGGGTAAAACCCATTGGGAGCAAGTAGATCTTCAAGAAGAAACTTGGTGTAGATGGGAAAGTGGAGACTTTCAAAGCTAGACTTGTAGCAAAGGGTTTTCGTCAAAGACCAGGTGTGGACTATGACGAGACCTTTTCTCCAGTGGCTATGCTTAAATCCATCTGGATCATGCTTGCCATCACTGCACATCATGATTACGAAATCTGGCAAATGGATGTTAAGACCGCCTTTCTAAATGGTGATTTAGAAGAGTGCGTGCACATGACTCAGCCAGAGGGCTTCGTAGACAGTGGGAGCAGCGGGAAGGTGTGCAAGCTGCTTAAATCCATTTATGGATTAAAGCAAGCATCGCGGAGTTGGAACATCTGCTTTGACGTCGTTATCAAAGAGTTTGATTTCGTCAAAAATCCAGATGAACCTTGTATCTACAAGAAGGTGGCAGAGAGTAAGGTTGTCTTCCTCGTATTGTACGTGGACGACATACTCTTGATAAGAAATGATATTCCTATGCTGCAAGCGGTCAAGCTCTTCTTATCACAAAGATTCTCAATGAAAGATCTTGGTGATGCCTCCTGCATATTGGGAATTAGGATCTATAGAGATAGATCCAAACGGATATTAGGATTGTCCCAATCAAGGTACATCGACACCATACTAAAAAGGTTTAGTATGGAAGATTCCAAGCGTGGGAACTTGCCCACGATCTCTGGAGTCACTCTCTCCAAAGAGATGTCTCCCAAGACTGATTTGGAGAGAGCTCGCATGCAAGGGATACCCTATGCTTCGGCTGTAGGCTCTATCATGTATGCGATGCTATGTACCAGACCCGATGTAGCATACTCACTAAGTGTAGTGAGCAGGTATCAAGCTGATCCTGGAGAGAATCACTGGACAGCTGTGAAGAGCATTCTCAAGTACTTGCGAAGAACTAAAGAGATGCTCTTGGTGTATGGAAACGGAGAACTCCAAGTGGAGTCCTTTACCGATTCGAGCTTCCAGAGTGATAAGGACGACTCTAAGTCGCAGTCGGGATTTGTCTTTACCCTTTACGGAGGGGCGGTTACCTGGAAGAGTTCCAAGCAGGAAACCGTGGCAGACTCGACGATGGAGGCTGAATATATCGCTGCCAACGATGCTGCCAAAGAGGCTGTCTGGATCAAGAAGTTCATTACTGAACTTGGAGTGGTTCCATCTATTGAGCATCCAATACCTTTATATTGCGATAACAATGGAGCGGTGGCTTTGGCCAAGGAACTCAGGTCCCATCAGCGATCCAGGCATATTCTGAGGCGGTATCACCTGATCCGGAAGATAGTTGATCGCCGGGAGATCGAGGTCAGGAGGGTTGACACGAAGAACAACACGGCGGATCCACTCACGAAGGCCATTCCCCAGATACAGTTTGAGAGACTCTTCGGGATGCTTGGTATGCGATACTACAGCAGCTGGCCCTAGTGCAAGTGGGAGATTGTTAGTTGTATGTATGCCCTAGAGGCCAGTATTATACAGATGATGTATATTATATTGGATGCTTGGACATATATAGAGATGACTTTCTTGCTCGATATGATAGTATGCTATCTGGTTGCTCTTTATCTTAACATGTACACTTGTCTCTTTAAACTGTCTTATGGTTACATGTTGGTAAAGCCTTTAGGATGTGTACTTGACTACCTGGACTATGATGCAGATCACACTAGTGGGGACATGGTAGTCCATAAGTACATCCCTCAAGGTCCCTAGTCGTGGGTGTATCGAGACGGGGCATCGATATACCAGAGTAGACTAGCGTATACGCTTCTCGACCCATGAGATGGGCGATGAATGATCCCATATCCATTGGTGTTTGACATCAGAGATGGTATACGGGTGCTCAGTGGAGACTGGGTACACTGGACGGACTCGCCGAGAACTCCCAGATGGTATTATACCTCACGTCAGATGGAAGTTCTCAGGTGACACTTGTACAGGTTAGTCTGTAGACCCGAGATCGTCATAGAGTCTTGTGTGATTCCCACTGTGCTTTGATCTCCACCTTACCACGTCCATGAGGGCGTGCAAAACGGTGGTCTTTGGGTACAGTCCCGAGTCACATGGAGGCAATGAGCGATAGGAGGGGTTTCGTCTCTCCCGGTATTGGGGGTTGATGTTGCGCTGTGCTCGATTGGCCGTAACAGGGAAATCCCTGGCCAGGGCTGATCAGAGATTTGCTGGTAAGTGTTACCAGTAGTTTCTCGACCCGTTATGAGCCTCACATCGGCACGACTTATCGGTTATTAGGGTCTGACGTATACCACCCCTAGACTTGATATGCGACATATCAGACGAACAGACCGGACTGTACGGTAAGTGTTACTGGTTGGATTCACAGGAGTGTGAGCGGGCTAGCTCGTCGATCTTCTGATCGCTCAATACCCGTATGGCCGTTACGTTTAGCAGACCGCTTGCGGCTTGTGGGTGCTTGATATGATCATCATCTGCTACCGGCGTATTGACGAGTCTTTAGAGTCCTACACAGAGGTTTCCTGGCTCAAGCGAAACGAAATAGGAGCGCATATGAGATATGTGCAGGACCGAGAATAATGTGTGTATGTGATACCGTATTCCATTCTCGTGATGGATGTATCGATTGGTTGTATTCGATATAACCTAGATATCGAATCAAGGATTGATTCGATAAACCGATACATTGGATACTAGTCGGTTATATGCGATATGACCGGATCGTTAAATCAAGTGTTGATTTAATGATTTAATGTATAATTATATATTTGATATATTACTTTGCATTAACTAGTATTGGTTCACTTTAAATGGATTTTCTCACTTGATGTGCAAATTGTATATGTGATATACTTTTGTGCACATGTTTGTATCATGTTTGATGATGCTTGCTCATTTGGTTAAGTGTATAGAATTAAACCTAGGTTAAGAAAGTGATTAGGGTTTTTATTTAACCATTCTTTTCTTTATTCATTTTTGGAAAAAGAATGGGATAAGAATACAAAATGGTTGCTTTCATTCTTAAACATTGTTGAAGCTTCATGAAGCTTTGACTTTGTGACCATTTTGTCTTCACACTAAACCCTAACCATTCTTCTAACCTTAGTCAATTCTCTACACTTAACTATGGTTCACATTATGATAAGTTTTGTTTTTCTTTTCATTTTAAAAACAACTTATCGTATTCTTTCTTCTTCTTGATCTTCTTCTTCAAGAAAGAAACCTTGATGCCATCAATGGCAACTTGTTCAAAAGTGAGTAAAATCCAATTCTAAAGTGAACCCACCTCCTATTTCTTCACCCTCTACCTCTTGCCAAGTTGTTTTGGGTGTTTTCTTCACAAGTTTCACAACTTGGTGAAGTTGGAGCTTGAACTTGTGCAACCTCGACGTAGATCATCTTCGGCACGAAGCCGACGACCTATTCCGCCCATTTCTTCGATGAAGCCGATGCGAGAGTCCGAGATCCGACTAGGACAGCGAGAGGACGCCTACGTGGAGCTAAGGAAGTGGATATCCGGATCTACAAAGGTTGTAGTTTTACGATCTTTAGTTAAATTGTTAACTAGATTCGTTTTTCGCCTAGAATTCTAGCCGACGATCCGTGTTAGGGTTTCTCGGCACTCATAAATTTTGAAATTGGCATGGTTGATGCCTTGTGAGACCTCTATAGTGTGCATAGGAACCCTACAGGATCGATTTATGTTTAGCAGCCACCTTGGGACGACGGGTTCCGATGTCCGCACCCACGTCAGACTCCGGTGAGGATACAACCACTGTCTCTATTGGAGCACAAGGCGCTGCAGGTGCATCTGTGACATAAGGGAGCGATAATCCATGTGGAGGACTTTGCGCACGCGGTGGCCCGGTTCTAACCTCTTTTAGAGGAGCGACTACTGAAGTCCTAGGAACCAAAGGAGCGTTGCGATCGGTACCTGGAGGCACAGCCTTACGATCGACCAACAGTCGCCTTTCCTCCTTTATAACTGCTCCTGTTGCATGATTGTACCAGTCTTTGTACACATTGAGGAGTCTCGGAGCGTAAGCCGGCGCATTGATAAAAAAATGAGAGCTCGTATTCAGGCGCATGAAATGGTGCAGCGCGTTCTCCATCCCTTCTTCAGTGGCAGCGGGTTCCAGCAAGAAGGCTTCCAAGGGGACCCCTTGATCGTAGCCCAGTTGTTGAGCGAAATGATGCGGGTTGTACCTCAAAAAATTGCTACACCATTCTGCCTAAAAACTAGGAAACCCGGTCTAATGGAATATAAGTGAAGGGTCTCCCGAGCCGTCAAAACTGAGGCTCCATCCTTAAAGACATCCTGTAATGGCCGCGTCGCAGTGGTAGACACCTTTCCAATGGCCAATACCTTATCGACAAAGGACATCCTGGCTCCAACGGTATGAGGGCGAAGGAGTAAGCCCCTGGCGTTCCGCGGTGATGGGGTTACAATTGATGCGCCGATCAGCTGTATAATGCGAGGAAAACCGCACTTGTCAAAGAACGAGGGCCTTTTATGTATGCCGAAGACACCCACCGTGTGTAGCTCAAGCCACGATGCAAAGTAATGCATCGGGAAGACCACGTGCAGCACCCCGGGCTCATTAGCATCCGCTGCTTGACTGAGGCCATGGTATAAGTGCGCCAAGCCGACGATCCCCACAGCCACCTTTACCCCGATGGCCATCCGGTGGGCTGGGTAAAAAACAAAGGGCCGCATACGATGAGAGTGCATTGGGATCGCAAACCAACTCAGCCACAATCCGAGAAATCCTAGGAAAAAGTCCTCCTCGTCCATCCCGGCGGCCGCAATTTCTGCAAAAGATATAGTCGGGAAGTCCGGAAGAAAAAAACCCTTTTGGTCTATCTCCTTCACCGGCAGGTTATCCAAACCTAGACCGAAAGGGTCATCCAGGGTGGCAAACTTGGCAGCTTCTGATGAGATGACGCTTGGGCGAAGGAAACGAGAGATGAAATCCTCAAAATTAACTCCTCGACTCCCATGCTCGATAAAAAAAGACTCGTAGATGTTCAACACCTTGATCGGGCTTGGGAATTGGTGTTGAACGGCGTTTTCCGGCGTGATCCCCCTTACCACCGGCTTAGCACCGAAGACGTACTCATCTGTCGGGAGTAGCTCTTCATAGTGTTCCCCCATGACTGGTAAGCCGGATACCTCCGTGAACTCCTCCAAAGAGATGGACACTTCCCGATCCATGGCAAGGAAAGTGTGGGTAGGAATATTCCACTGCTCCAGGAAAGCCTTGAACCACCAGGTGGGGAGCGTGGGATACTGGAAGAGAGAGACGTAGACCGCGGTGTATAGTCCTAATCTTATCAACTGCGACTTCTTCGTCGACCGGATGTACCGGGCCCACGGCAGATAGCCAATCGGGTGGCGGGGGATCAGACCAAGGTTATATGATTGCCCCCAGGGTCGTGCTTCACCTTGACAGATACGACGTCCTAGGATGTCCAAAACCATGGGACGCTGAACCGGTATCGCATCTATGGCGGGATGTAGAAAGCCCTTCAATGTCCAATCCAACAACTCCACGGCATACTGCACCGAGGGTGGGGTAGCATAGTGAATCGCCGTGATGGGCTCGGACGGCACTGCGCATGTAAAGCTGCGTCGACCCATAATGATCTGGTTATACCAAAAGCCCTAAAGATGGAGATTCTTGTACTCCGGGTCGTATTCTCTAATCATAGCCAAGACTTCACGGTCCAAGGGCGCTTCGGGAAATCCCTCCTCTGAACGAGCAAACGGGAATGAGGTGTCGAGAGACATGATCGCTGCAAAAGAACAATCTAGCCGTTAGTGTTCCAACGCTTGGCGTTTAAAAAGAAAAATACGTTAATCGATTAATTAAATTTAATTAATTACACCACACAGCAGTGCGGCGGGTAGAAGACCGAAGGGGGACCCACAAAATCTGGATGACAATATGTCAGTTAATAAGACAACCTCATCATTGAATGAGATTGTCAGTTGGTCCCCAAGAAGACATTCCCACTAATAATAATAATAAAAGAATCCCCAGAGACAAGGAGAAAATCTCCTCTTTCAGAGCAAAGCTCTGTCACAGAATGACACTTGTCAAATTCTGGTCTCAAAAGAATAAAATTCCTTAAAAAGAGCATAGCTCTATGGTAATAATGGAAAGGTCCATCAGAAAATGTTTACACCCAGAAGAATTAAAAATTTTGGAATTTAAAAAAAAAATCCATGAAAAACTTATGAATTTTTTTTCATTTTTCATATCTAAAAGATCTACAGATGATTCAAAGAGCAAAGCTCTGTCCATGGGTTAGAATCCATGAACAAGATCTCTGTAAATCTATAAGTTTTTAGGAGCAAAGCTCTGTTTATGAAATCCCAATAGGGATCTCTTTAGATCAAAAGATCTGTAAGAGCAAAGCTCTTTGGTTAATTAAAATATTTAACTTAAGATTAATTTTAGCTAAAATTTTCTAACTTGGAAAATGAGAGCAAAGCTCTAAAGTTCTGGAAACGAGAGCAAAGCTCTGGAGTTCTAAGCAAGAGCAAAGCTCTGGAAATCAAAATCTAGAAAATGGTAAGATTTTTCTAAGGGTCAGAGGTCCTATTTATAAGGCGCTTGCGCCCCTTGAGCTCACCCCTTGATCCGACGATCAGGAGTTTGCCACCGCTGCACTCACGTGTGCGCCATGTGAGCGCAATGGTGGGAGGCATTTGTTTCGCCCAATCAGAGCAAAGCTCTGTTAAAATTCAAAATTCAAAAATTTGAAGCAACGCTTCAAATCTTGGGCGCAACGCGCCACATGTCAGGCGCTGATACGTCAGCGCAACGCCCAAGAAGGCGTGCCCAATCAGAGCAAAGCTCTATTTTAAGAAAAATTAAACGAAGCAACGCTTCAGTTGCGCAAGCACTGCGCTGCGCGACACGTGTCAGCGCAGATGCGCTCGCGCAGTTGCGCTGCGCGACACGTGTTAGCACAGATGCGCTACCGCAGTTGCACTGCGCTGTGCGCTGCGCGACACGTGTCACGCGCTGGGGCATTTGCGCCAAACAGAATTAAGATTTTAAAGAAATCTTTCTGTTCTTGTTAAAACAAGAAGATTCCCTTCTGTAAAACAGAAGCCCTTGGATCAAAGATCCAACGGTGGGGAAAATTCCCAAAATCACTCAGAAAAAGATCTCTTTAACAAATTTAACTAATTTATGGGCACTATAAAAAGGACCCTAAGCCTCAATTCAAAGGCATCAACATTTTCTGAGAGAAAAAAAGAGAGAACTCTGAAGAAATTCCTCAAGAGCAAAAAAGGTAAAAACCTTCAGAAAAAAAAAATTCTCTTAAAAACATATCATTGATCTAAAAACAAGATCAATGATCTTCAATAAGAAAGAAAACTAACTAATAATAGTGCTTTGCACTTGCTTATGAACCATTGGTTCCTTGAAAACAAGAAAAACTTGTTTTCTTTGATTTAAAATCGATCAAAAGATAAAACAGTGCTCTGCATTTACAAGAACTGCGCTATTGCGCTCCTGTATTAGCGCAAGCTACCAGGAAGCGCCATGTGTCAGTAGCGCAGCAGCGCAGTGCACTGACACAACGCACTGCGCTGTTGCGCTTGCGCTCGCCAGAGCGTGACGCGTGTCACCACCATATGAGCTTGCGCTCATTACTTGGTGCAAAGCGCCTGACAAGCCACGTGGGGCACTGTCAGAGTACTTAATGCTCTGCATTATTAAAGAAAAGGGACAGAGCCCAATTAAAAGGCCTAACAGGCCTAATCAAAAATGCTATGCATTTTAAAAAAAGGCAAAGCCCAAACAAAATAGATGCTCTGCATCATTTATAATGGGCAGAGCCCAACCAAAACAAAGGAAAATAATGCAGTGAAGGGGCAAGGCCCTAGCACAAGTCCAATAGGCCAAAGACAAAAGAATATTGAAACTGGACTTAGCCCAGTCGTGGCCATAAGTCCTCAAATTAAATTGATTGAGCACGGCCGCTCCCTAAAATCAATTTACATCCGGTTCGAGGGTACATCTCCGAACTCCTCTGACACCTATCGTTGTAATTCCTCAACGACGTCAGAGAGGTGACGGGTCCAAAAGACCACACATGAATACGGACTGCAGGGTCCTTAAACTCGTGGACAGGAACGTCCTTAAACTAATGTTGGACCACTACGTCCCTAAACTGGAACACGGACCACCACGTCCCTAAACTGGAACATGGACCACCACGTCCCTAAACTGGAGCATGGACCGCAACGTCCCTAAACTGGAGCATGGACCACAACGTCCCTAAACTACCTATGGACCACTACGTCCCTAAACTGGAACAATAGAGCCTCCAAATGCTCTTTTGCCGGATCTAAACGAT
This sequence comes from Agapanthus africanus, assembly GCA_030015575.1. NCBI lineage: Eukaryota > Viridiplantae > Streptophyta > Magnoliopsida > Asparagales > Amaryllidaceae > Agapanthus > Agapanthus africanus. The sequence goes on along the minus strand of CM057340.1, from coordinate 113,304,462 downwards.
CCCGTTTAAGTTGATCTTAGCCCCCAAACACGGTGATTAGTCGAAAATATTGTATTTTTAACATGGCAATTTCCTCATCATTTGCATTCATATAGAAGCGTTCGGCATTCATATTTCACATATTAGCAAAACTGTCGCAAAATATCAGATTGCATGTGTTAGACTCTAAAACCGGCACTATAAAGGAAATTGACTACATTTCATGGCATCGCATCATCCCTACATTTGCGCAACACTTGTTTTGAAATCTGTGCAGGAAAATCCAGCAGAAAGGCCAAAACTTACAGGGTACAGCTAAAACGTTACGCCAACTCAATGATTTCAGATCTGGTATAAATCCAAAAGGGAAAATACAAATCAACACATCAGATTAAGCTACAAATATTGTTCCAAGACCATACCAGGAAGCCCAAGGCCTAAGCCCCACAGACAGCCGCGGATCCGCGGCAGGAGCCTACTTGAGCCGCGGATCCGCGGTGGGTTCAAGGAATTAGCTCCTCATTTTTGGTGCAAAACTCTTAGATCAGCTCCTAAACTTCATAAAGACACTCCAAGTTCCAGAAGACTCCAGAGAATTCTGCCAGATCAGCAAACTTTAGGATCAACACTAAACTAGCCTATCATTCTAGAACCTTCTCCCTAAACCCTAGCTTAAACCCTAAGCTAAGCCTAACAAACTCTTTCTAGAAGTCTTTCAACAAACTTTTGGAGGGAACTCAAAGACTTAGGGTTTGGGAGATCTATAAATAAGACCCTAGGCTCACTTGTAAAAGAGACTTGATCCTTGATTAGTTCATTTAGCCAATTTAGATCCATTCACTCTCTTTCTTCATCTTCTTCTTCCACAAGTCTAGTGAGAAGGCTTGTGTGAAACCCTAACCCTAATTCCAATCAAAAGCCAAGATCCCGAGTACCCATCAAGCAAGAAGCCTTGCAACCTTTTATGAGCCGAGCCGATCTTCAACAGAGCAAGTGGTCTAAGCCGATCCGCGACTCAAGGAGCGAGCGACGCTAATTCAACAATTTAGTTCTTCCTCTTGTAGTTCTTGAGCAACTGTAATCAAATTGTTGATATAAATAAAAGGTGATATTCTTTTATCTTGTTTTCTTTTAATTCTTGCATCATGATATCTTTTCAATTCTTGAATGTTTTCTGTGTGATGATGTTTGAGTATTACTCCGCTCGTCGAGGAGTCGAGACGATCAATAGAATGATGATATAATATATCTTAAATCGATTCTTGAATCCTACGAGTTTTGTAAACCCTAGCAAGTTCAAGAATCGACGACCCAATTCGTTGCGATGCTTTCTTGATTGATATCGCTCGAGATAGGGGAGTTACGATCGTTTCTTGAAATTGCTAGAGGTTAGAATGTGAATGATATCTACGAAAGAACAAGGGTTAAACGATGAAACCCTAGTTTCATCAAGAAAGCCCTAACTCTCATCGATGATCATCGATCTAATATCAATCCTTCGAAGGACAAGAACACGAAATCTTGAGATTACATCACGTCTATAGATCCGATCGATTCCTACGAGCCTCATTTAGATTCTTGACATTTGGTTGGAAATATCATCGAAACACCAATTCTTGATTGTTTATCAGTTTCTTGATTCTTGATTAAACATCGTGACACCTGAATCAATTGATAAATTCTTGAATCATGTTTTCTTTTCTTTTCAATTAACTTTTCAATTCAAACAAAGCAAATATAAAAACGAATCGCACAATCCCTGTGGACGATCCGCACTCGCTTACGATCTACAACTGACACCGTAGTTGATTGCGGTCAAATCTAATTCTTTGATAGTGAGTTCTTTATACAATTTTTTAAATACCGATACAAGATACTATTATCGATCAAATGAAACCGTTATCGGGAAACAATTGATTCGATACTTGCGTTTTACAAACACATCCGAGAATTACACTGAATCAAATGGCGCCGTTGCCGGGGATCGCTCGCTAATTCGTTTCATATTATAGTTTGAATTGAAAGAATTATTCCATTGTTGTTTTTGAGATCAAAATTCGTGCAAACCCTAAACGATTTGCTGTTGTTCATTGCAAGGAAATCTGGAGCTGTTTGGAAATTGAAGAAAATTTTTAGAATATACCAGAGAGCAGAGGGAGTCTACAGAAGCTCCCTGAAGAATTTTGGTGGAGTGATCTCACCATTCAACCGCGTTTCCGCGGTGGGAGTGCCCAATAGCGGCGGTTCCGCGGCTACCTGAAGGGATCTCTGTGCTAGGTTTTCTCAGGTAACTTCTTACCTTCTCCTCTCTCCTCTTTTTAGCTCCAACTAATACTTTGCTGCAGGATTCTTTGCAAATAATCGCAGCGCCGCAAAAGCAAAAATTAAATTTGTGCGTGATTTTGATTTCTTGGTTGTTTGCATTCTAAATACGGAAATTAAGGGGCACGGCCAAATCCAAATTAGGTGGGGATTTCATTACCCTTCCTAGGCCCCGAAAAACACAAAACTTGCATCCGCATTGACCCACATTAACTAAAAGAAATCTAGAGAAGACTCTAAGGACTGTCGCGCTCAATTAGGACAAGAGAAGGCCCTGGGTAATTCATTGCTTATCCGTGTTTTCTTGTGGTGCCTGAGGCGAGTGTGTCTAAGGCTAGTGGTTTTTAATTAGGCCCACTACTTACGTAGTGGAGTACCTTCCCACTTACCTGGCACTTATCCGGCCACAGGGGGACAAAGAGGCAGTGGAGGATTCTATCCTGCGACTTCTCTTTTGGCAGTTAGGAGCGGTCTAGAGCCGGACCTAGGTGACCATTAGATTCTAGGGTTGTGTGCTGCATTTGTTTTGTCGCATCATTTTTTCAAAAATCCGTCCCTTTTTCAGAAGCAAACACCGCATTCATTACCCCTAATTATAAGTCAACGCTGCCACTTGTACTAACCCTTTTTAGTACAAGATAGGCTGGACACGGGATTCTAGTGCCCGTTTAGTCCGCGTACCCTTTATCGACTCCGAAGTCGATATTTCTCCATTTACCTTTCCTTTACCCACTACCACACCCACACCGATGGATCCGAATCCATCAAACTTCTTTAACCCTAATCTGCCACCGTCCGTTGGTGCGCAGAATCCACTCCGCATCTCTCTCCAGGAGAGGTGATACCCTATTCGAGGTCCTCTTTCGACCTGCTTATCCATACCACCAGCCAATGGGGATAACTTTGAGATTAAGCCCCAGTATATCAATCTTTTACCCAAATTCCACAGACTCGAGACTGAGGACGCTTACGTTTTCATTACCAAATTTGAAAACGTATGCGCAATGATGGGTACGTCACAACTTTCAGTGGATGCTATGCGTCTACGACTTCTTCCATTTACATTGTGCGATATAGCCGAGAAGTAGCTATATAACACTACCGCACACTCTATTACGAATTGGGAAGAATCCGTCCCTGCATTCCTTAAGAAATTTTACCCAATACAAAAGACAGCTCGAATCCGTAGCGAACTGAATCAATTTGCCCAGCTCCCTGCTGAACCATTTTCAAAATGCTTTGAACGTTTCAAGGATCTATTGGTTCAATGTCCTCATCACGGCATCCCGAGATGGGAATTGTGCCGAATCATTTATGAGGGCATTAACCCAAACACTAAACAGAGCCTTGAAAACATGTGTCAAGGTACTTTTATGACCAAAGATGATGGGGAAGCTTGGAAGTATTTAGAAGAGTTCGCTGAAAAATCACTACAGTGGGAGAGTGGAACCCAACCATTGAATAGGGGTGGCGTACACCAAATAGATATGTCCATAGGTGTTCGAGCTAAGATGGCAGCAATGAAAAAGAAGCTCGACGTTATGGAACACAAATTTGCAGCAGCCTCCCTAAACCCAGTGTCACTCCCCAAAACTGTTTGTGGGTGCTGTTCTGATCCGTCTCATTTAACGGAAGAATGTCCATTAAATTCTGCGTTTCAAGGTCACGAGCATTCTAATGCCGCATTTCAAAGACCTCGAAACGATCCATATTCTTCCACGTACAATCAGGGTTGGAGGAATCACCCGAATTTCGCTTGGAACCAAAACCAATCTCAAAACACGGTTCCAAACACGAATAATTTTCAAAGGGCTCTTCCTCCACCACAACAGCAACTCCTTCAACTCACTCAGCACCCCTATCAGTCACAAAATTTCCAAAACCAGGGCAACACTCCTGCACAGTCTAATCCTATGCAGTCCTGTTCTGACGAGTTCTCTCAATTCACTCAAACCATGAAATCACTTTTATCAAATTTCATAGAGGTTTCGACTGAGGTTAGATCTTCCGTCAGTGAGATAAAGAAAAACTCAGCGTCCCAAGCTGAGAGTATCAAATCGATGGAAGCTGAAATCGCACGCCTAAAAGCCGAAATGAGTGCGAGAGAAAAAGGGAAACTTCCCTCTCAACCCCTACAGAATCCTGGGCATTACAATGTAAATGCCGTCACAACGTTAAGATCGGAAAGAGTGCTGAACAATCATGTCGGGGAAGGTATTGATGATACTGAAAATCATATCAACACCCCGGCTGAGACCTTTCCACACACACACACTTTTCCTTCTGATCCTTCTTCTTCTACCACACCATCTTCTCGCGAGCCTATTCTCCATTTCCCACTAGGCTCGACACCTTCTCCCAACCCTTATAGTTCTCCACAGACGGTCCCCCACCTCTTTTGGGACCGCGTCTACCACCTCTTCCTTCTCCTGTGATGGACCCTGCGCTTATTGGGAAAGCTCCTTACCCGAACCGGTTAAGGGCTAATAGAACGAGTCCTCATATGGAGAAAATAATGGAAATGTTCAAACAGGTTAACATCAATATCCCTCTCCTAGATGCGATTCAGCAAGTCCCCGCGTATGCGAAAATTCTTAAGGACTTGTGCACTAGGAAGAGGAAGACTCAACTGCCGAAGAAGGTCTTCATGTCTAATAATATTAGCACTGCTTTTATACCCCAGCTTCCAAAGAAAAGAAAGGACCCAGGATGTCCTACAAATCGATTTCGATTGGGGGTAAAAACATAAATCGTGCTCTTTTAGACCTTGGCTCGAGTGTTAACCTGCTCCCTTATTCTGTCTATGAGCAATTAGGGATTGGAGAGCTGAAACCTACTCACTGCACTCTCCAGATGGCAGACCGATCTATCACCAAACCAAGGGGTGAATTAGAGGATGTATTGATAAAAGTCAGGGAATTTGTTTTCCCTGTAGACTTCATTGTGCTCGACACACATCCTGTAGCAAACCTCCGGGGCCAAATTCCGGTGATTCTGGGTCGTCCTTTCCTTGCTACTTTCAACGCTGTTATAAACTGTAGAAATGGTTCAATGAATTTATCATTTGGAAATATGACCATTGAACTAAATATCTATAAAGTTGGAAGTCAGCCATCAGAACCCTCTGCTCATATTTTAGATGTGTGCTCTGTCCACGAGATCGCTCCCGATAGTTGTGGAGCTGAGGAACTTTGCTTTACTGATCTCGATGACATTACCACATCTCTGTTTGATTTCACACATGATCTTAGTGAGGACACTTTCTCTACACTTGAGTCTTGCACTTCTGACTTTTCTCCACCCGAGTCTGTATCTTTCACAGGCTCTGAGCTTCTTTGTAATTCCAAAAATCGCTCAATGATCCCTCCTTCTATCATTTCTCAGCCCGAATTAGATCTCAAAATTTTACCTTCTCACCTGAAATATGCATATCTAGGTGAGAATGAGTCTTTACCGGTTATTATATCCGCTTTTCTTGCATCAGAGCAAGAAAATGCACTTTTATCGGTATTGAGATCTAACAAAGAGGCGTTTGGTTGGAGTATGGCGGACATCAAAGGGATTAGTCCCTTGATAGTTGAACATCATATACATGTGATGGATGATGCCAGACCGACCCGAGAACCACAGAGACGGTTAAATCCCATCATGAAGGAAGCTGTCATGAAAGAGATCGTCAAATGCTTAGATAATGGTATTATATACCCCATCTCCGATAGCCAGTGGGTGAGTCCTATACATGTCGTTCCTAAGAAATCCGGCATCACTGTTATAACCAATGAGGCAAATGAGTTGATTCAAACACGCGCCCAAACTGGGTGGCGTGTATGTATTGATTATAGAAAACTCAATGCTGCCACGAGGAAAGACCACTTTCCTCTACCATTCATTGATCAGATGCTGGAACGCTTAGCGGGACGAGAGTATTATTGTTTTATGGACGGATACTCAGGCTATAATCAGGTCCCCATCGCCAAAAAGGATCAAGATAAAACCACTTTTACTTGTCCTTTTGGTACCTTTGCTTACAGTCGCATGCCCTTTGGGCTATGCAATGCTCCCGCTACCTTTCAGCGGTGTATGATGGGGATATTCTTTGATATGGTAGAGAATTTTTTGGAGATCTTTATGGACGATTTCTCGATTTTTGGAGACTCTTTTTTCGATTGCCTAGCGAATCTTGACGCTGTTCTTACTCGTTGCAAAGAGAAGAACTTGACTTTGAACTGGGAAAAATGCCATTTTATGGTCCAAGAAGGAATAGTCCTTGGACATGTCATTTCACAGAAAGGCATTGAGGTTGACAGAGCTAAGATAGATGTCATTCAAAACCTACCTCATCCCAAAAGCGTCAAAGATATTCGATCTTTCCTTGGCCATGCGGGCTTTTATAGGAGATTCATTAAGGACTTTAGCAAAATTGCTAGACCTTTAACTCTTCTCCTGGCCAAGGATACAACCTTCCATTTTGACTCGGATTGCGAGACAGCTTTCGACTCACTTAAACACTCACTCACTTCAGCCCCCGTTTTATCATCACCAAACTGGGACTACCCCTTTGAGCTGATGTGTGACGCATCCGACTTTGCAGTAGGTGCAGTCTTAGGACAGCACATCGAAAAGATGCCACACGTGATTTACTATGCTAGTAAGACCCTGAATGATGCGCAAATTAATTATACAACCACAGAAAAAGAACTCTTAGCGGTTGTATTTGCATTAGAAAAATTCAGGCCTTACTTAATTGGCTCACCTATAGTTGTGTATACTGACCATTCGCTTTAAAACATCTTCTGGCGAAGAAAGATGCAAAAGGTCGACTAATACGTTGGATCCTTCTGTTACAAGAATTCGATCTTGTTATCAAAGATAAGAAAGGATGTGAAAACGTAGTAGCTGACCATCTGTCACGCATCATTTCTTCCCCTGTGACCCTGCCGATTAATGACTCGTTCCCTGACGAACAACTCTTGAGCATATCCGCTGAACCATGGTTCAGGGATATTGTGAACTATCATGCCACGGGACTAATACCGAGCGATTGGTCAAAACAGGACAAATATCGTTTTCTTTCCTAAGTAAAACACTTTTACTGGGATGAACCCTATTTGTTTAAATATTGTCCTGATCAGATCATTCGTCGATGTGTCCCGAATGAAGAGTTCAAGAGTGTTCTTTCATTTTGTCATGATCAGGCCTGTGGGGGTCACTTTGGTCCTAGAAAGACAGCGGAAAAGGTTTTGCAATGTGGATTTTATTGGCCGACCTTATTCAAGGACGCATTTGAGTATTGCAAAACCTGTACACAATGTCAGTATACGGGTAGAATATCCCAGAGGAATGAAATGCCTCAGCAACCCATCTTGGTTGTTGAAATATTCGATGTTTAGGGCATTGATTTTATGGGTCCTTTTCCCAACTCCTTTGGGAATTTGTACATACTGCTGGCGGTTGATTATGTCTCAAAGTGGGTAGAAGCCATTCCATGTCGCACTAATGACAAGAAAGTTGTCATTAAGTTCTTGAAAGAGAATATCTTTTCGCGATTTGGACACCCCCGCGCTATTATTAGCGATAATGGGACACATTTCTGCAACAGATCTTTTGAGACTCTAATGCGAAAATACTCAATCAACCACCGACTTTCTACACCCTATCTTCCCCAAATAAGCGGGCAGGCTGAAATCTCAAACAGACAAATCAAACTTATCCTGGAGAAAACTGTTGCTAAAAATAGAAAAGACTGGTCGACCAAACTGACGGATGCTCTTTGGGCATTCAGAACTGCATTTAAGACCAACCTAGGAATGTCTCCATATAGGATAGTGTTTGGAAAAGCATGTCATTTACCCGTCGAGATAGAGCATAAAGCATTGTGGGCTATAAAAGAAATAAATTTTGATCTAAACCTTGCTTGCAACTTTCGGAAGCTGCAACTTAATGAGCTCAGCGAACTCCGCGATGAAGCTTATGATAACGCTGTAATCACAAAGAATAGGACTAAGGTTTTTCACGATAAAAAAATTTTGAGGAAAACATTTTCACCTGGTCAACAAGTCCTTCTTTATGATTCACGACTACACCTTCACGCGGGTAAGCTCCGATCTCGATGGAAGGGACCTTTTGTTGTGCGGTCTGTATATCCGCACGGGGTAGTAGAAGTAGAAAATGTTAAAAACGGCACCTTTTTCAAAGTAAACGGATATAGACTAAAGCTGTATTTTTCCACTGACCCCACGGAGGAGCTCTTGTTCTTACAAGAGCCAGTTTATTTGGATTAAAATTCCTCCATCTCACCTTCATGTCCAGTATATCATTGCATCATTTTTTGAATGAAGGTGAGTGAAAAGAGTAAGTTTGGGGGAAGTTCTTCACTTATATATTTTGCCCCCACTAATAATTCCCCCCAGGCTTACATTTTTGTAGGTATAGCGTTTGGCAACAGTGAGGACACTGTTGAAAACAAGTTTGGGGGAGGTTTGTGCTTATTTTCGCATCATTTGCATATCATCTGCATAAGCACAAAACATTTCTTTAAAAATCTATAAAAATTGAAAAATTTTCAAAACCCATAAAAATTTAAAAATTTTCAAGTATAAAAATAATTTTAATATTTACACTTTTTTGTACATAAATAAGATAATAAAAGTTTAGATAGTGAAAAATTACATCCATGAGATTAGAAAATTTTTAGAAAACTAAGAAAATTAGAAGTTTTTTTATACGAACTAGTAATAAGTAGTTATGAGCTGTTGTCCCAAGGGTTAGTAAGATGAAGGACGTCACTAATCTGAGGATAAAAATAAGTCTGAAAAATAGTTTCTATTCTGGAAGCCAAACATTTTGAACGTGGCTACCCTGCTATTCGCACTTACACACGTCTTAAAGCCTGGGATAGTAGAGGATACCTTGAAATGCTCTTGTCTTTAAGCCGATGTATGAAGGAAATAAAAAAAAAATGAATGAAGAAAATATAAAGTGGCGAGAAAAATGGACACTGGTTTTGTTATCACCAAGGGCAATAAAAATATATAGCAAGGGTGCTTCTTCACCTAGTGCCCTAAGGCCAACTGGTCTGGGAGTCACTGCTATGCCTGAGGTGGAGCAAGACGAGGAAAATACATCAAATAAGCAAGCACATGAGTAATCGGTCGGTTAGTACCTCAAGAAGTATTAACGGTCGCATGAAAGTGTGTGAGCAATCTCATCTAAATATTCATTAATTAAAAAGTACTGAGGCTAATGGGCAAAAGTATGATAGCTTGAATTGAATTCTCCGGGTGTAGGGATGTTTTTACACACACGCAGGGTTATATGATCGATGTTTGGAATAAAGATAGGAATGAAAAATAAGACGATGTTTTATTGAGGGAGGACGTGATTTCTAACATTTTTTCATGACCATTAAGATAGGGGCTCATGACAACCGAAAAGCTAGCTTAGTTGGAAACCCTAATTTTCAAAGCTTTTCTTTTACAATTCTTTTTCTTTAAATGTAATATTCATGATCTTTCTTTTATTATTGGATTTTGTGGGTGCAATCCGCTGAAAACCCTCAGGAGACAACACTCCTCCTACTAGGGACATCTAGAGGTTTAAAGGCTTGTTGCACGTGCTCAGTGCAATAGTGTTGCCTACGAAAGTGTGCTAGATAGTTTTTCTCTTTCTTTATTTTCTCCTTCTCTTTTTAATAAAACAGTTCGCTCGAGACGATCGAAATTAAGTTTGGGGGAATTTGATTAGTCGAAAATATTGTATTTTTAACACGGCAATTTCCTCATCATTTGCATTCATATAGAAGTGTTCGGCATTCATATTTCACATATTAGCAAAACTGTCGCAAAATATCAGATTGCATGTGTTAGACTCTAAAACCGGCACTATAAAGGAAATTGACTACATTTCATGGCATCGCATCATCCCTACATTTGCGCAACACTTGTTTTGAGATCTGTGCAGGAAAATCCAGCAGAAAGGCCAAAACTTACAGGGTACAGCTAAAACGTTACGCCAACTCAATGATTTCAGATCTGGTATAAATCCAAAAGGGAAAATACAAATCAACACATCAGATTAAGCTACAAATATTGTTCCAAGACCATACCAGGAAGCCCAAGGCCTAAGCCCCACAGACAGCCGCGGATCCGCGGCAGGAGCCTGCTTGAGCCGCGGATCCGCTGTGGGTTCAAGGAATTAGCTCCTCATTTTTGGTGCAAAACTCTTAGATCAGCTCCTAAACTTCATAAAGACACTCCAAGTTCCAGAAGACTCCAGAGAATTCTGCCAGATCAGCAAACTTTAGGATCAACACTAAACTAGCCTATCATTCTAGAACCTTGTCCCTAAACCCTAGCTTAAACCCTAAGCTAAGCCTAACAAACTCTTTCTAGAAGTCTTTCAACAAACTTTTGGAGGGAACTCAAAGACTTAGGGTTTGGGAGATCTATAAATAAGACCCTAGGCTCACTTGTAAAAGAGACTTGATCCTTGATTAGTTCATTTAGCCAATTTAGATCCATTCACTCTCTTTCTTCATCTTCTTCTTCCACAAGTCTAGTGAGAAGGCTTGTGTGAAACCCTAACCCTAATTCCAATCAAAAGCCAAGATCCCGAGTACCCATCAAGCATGAAGCCTTGCAACCTTTTATGAGCCGAGCCGATCTTCAACAGAGCAAGTGGTCTAAGCCGATCCGCGACTCAAGGAGCGAGCGACGCCAATTCAACAATTTAGTTCTTCCTCTTGTAGTTCTTGAGCGACTGTAATCAAATTGTTGATATAAATAAAAGGTGATATTCTTTTATCTTGTTTTCTTTTAATTCTTGCATCATGATATCTTTTCAATTCTTGAATGTTTTCTGTGTGATGATGTTTGAGTAATACTCCGCTCGTCGAGGAGTTGAGACGATCAATAGAATGATGATGTAATATATCTTAAATCGATTCTTGAATCCTACGAGTTTTGTAAACCCTAGCAAGTTCAAGAATCGACGACCCAATTCGTTGCGATGCTTTCTTGATTGATATCGCTCGAGATAGGGGAGTTACGATCGTTTCTTGAAATTGCTAGAGGTTAGAATGTGAATGATATCTACGAAAGAACAAGGGTTAAACGATGAAACCCTAGTTTCATCAAGAAAGCTCTAACTCTCATCGATGATCATCGATCTAATATCAATCCTTCGAAGGACAAGAACATGAAATATTGAGATTACATCACGTCTATAGATCAAATCAATTCCTACGAGCCTCATTTAGATTCTTGACATTTGGTTGGAAATATCATCGAAACACCAATTCTTGATTGTTTATCAGTTTCTTGATTCTTGATTAAACATCATGACACCTGAATCAATTGATAAATTCTTGAATCTTGTTTTCTTTTCCTTTCAATTAACTTTTCAATTCAAATAAAGCAAATATAAAAACGAATCGCACAATCCCTGTGGACGATCCGCACTCGCTTACGATCTACAACTGACACCGTAGTTGATTGCGGTCAAATCTAATTCTTTGATAGTGAGTTCTTTATACAATTTTCTAAATACCGATACAAGATACTATTATCGATCAAATGAAACCGTTATCGGGAAACAATTGATTCGATACTTGCTTTTTACAAACACATCCGAGAATTACACTGAATCAAATGGCGCCGTTGCCGGGGATCGCTCGCTAATTCGTTTCATATTATAGTTTGAATTGAAAGAATTATTCCATTGTTGTTTTTGAGATCAAAATTCGTGCAAACCCTAAACGATTTGCTGTTGTTCATTGCAAGGAAATCTGGAGCTGTTTGGAAATTGAAGAAAATTTTTGGAATATATCAGAGAGCAGAGGGAGTCTACAGAAGCTCCCTGAAGAATTTTGGTGGAGTGATCTCACCATTCAACCGCGTTTCCGCGGTGGGAGTGCCCAATAGCGGCGGTTCCGCGGCTACCTGAAGGGATCTCTGTGCTAGGTTTTCTCAGGTAACTTCTTACCTTCTCCTCTCTCCTCTTTTTAGCTCCAACTAATACTTTGCTGCAGGATTCTTTGCAAATAATCGCAGCGCCGCAAAAGCAAAAATTAAATTTGTGCGTGATTTTGATTTCTTGGTTGTTTGCATTCTAAATACGGAAATTAAGGGGCACAGCCAAATCCAAATTAGGTGGGGATTTCATTACCCTTCCTAGGCCCCGAAAACCACAAAACTTGCATCCGCATTGACCCACATTAACTAAAAGAAATCTAGAGAAGACTCTAAGGACTGTCGCGCTCAATTAGGACAAGAGAAGGCCGTGGGTAATTCATTGCTTATCCGTGTTTTCTTGTGGTGCCTAAGGCGAGTGTGTCTAAGGCTAGTGGTTTTTAATTAGGCCCACTACTTACGTAGTGGAGTACCTTCCCACTTACCTGGCACTTATCCGGCCACAGGGGGACAAAGAGGCAGTGGAGGATTCTATCCTGCGACTTGTCTTTTGGCAGTTAGGAGCGGTCTAGAGCCGGACCTAGGTGACCATTAGATTCTAGGGTTGTGTGCTGCATTTGTTTTGTCGCATCATTTTTTCAAAAATCCGTCCCTTTTTCAAAAGCAAACACCGCATTCATTACCCCTAATTATAAGTCAATGCTGCCACTTGTACTAACCCTTTTTAGTACAAGATAGGCTGGACACGGGATTCTAGTGCCCGTTTAGTCCGCGTACCCTTTATCGACTCCGAAGTCGATATTTCTCCATTTACCTTTCCTTTACCCACTACCACACCCACACCGATGGATCCGAATCCATCAAACTTCTTTAACCCTAATCTGCCACCGTCCGTTGGTGCGCAGAATCCACCCCGCATCTCTCTCCAGGAGAGGTGCTACCCTATTCGAGGTCCTCTTTCGACCTGCTTATCCACACCACCAGCCAATGAGGATAACTATGCATTTTAAAAGGGGGGCAAAGCCCAAACAAAAAATAGATGCTCTGTATCATTTAGAAAAGGGCAAAGCCCGACCAAAATAAAAATAATGCAGTGTATTACTAAAAAGGGGTAAAGCCCTAGTACAGGCCAAAGACAAAAAAAAATATTTTGAAACTGGGCTTAGCCCAATTTTGGCCATAAGTCCTTAAATTAAATTGACTGAGCAAGATTGCTCTCTTAAATTAATTTACTACCGGTTCAAGGGTACATCTCCGAACTCCTCTGACACTTGTCGTTGTAATCCTTCAACGACGTCAGAGAGGTGACGGGTCCCGACGACCACATATGAATATGGACTGCGGGGTCTTTAAACTCGTGGACCGAAACGTCCCTAAACTAATATTGGACCGAAACGTCCCTAAACTATTATTGGACCACCACATCCCTAAACTGAAATATGGACCACCACGTCCCTAAACTGGCGATGGACCACCATGTCCCTAAACTGGAATATGGACCACCACGTCCCTAAACTGGCGATAGACCACTACGTCCCTAAACTGGAACAATAGAGCCTCCAAATGCTCTTTCGCCGGATCTAAACGATCCTGTTTAAGTTGATCTTAGTCCCAAACACGGTTAACGTATCCTTAAACATTCAAATGGACTACAAAATTCCAAATCAACTCTGGTTCGAGGGTACATCTCCGAGCTCCTCTGACACATGTCGTTGTAATCCTTCAACGACGTCAGAGAGGTGACGGGTCCTGACGGCCATAGATTAAATGAATCACTACGTTAAGTTGATCTCAGTCTCAAACAGGACTGACGTATCCTTAACGAACGTTTAAGTTGATCTTAGCCGCAACGCGACTAATGCATCCTTAAACTAAAAACACTAAACCCAAATCTAAGTAAATACGGATTTGGACTAATCCGCGTCCTACGGGCGACGGCATTACTCAGTCTCCGTATACAATCCATGGGCAACCACAAACAAAACAAACACACACGACACGAAGTGAAATTCTGGAGAAGGAGAAAGTTGTTACCGCGATGCGGTAGCGTAATTAACTACAGGGGCTTGCGCCTGCAGGGAAGAGCGTCCCCACAATCAAAAACCCCTCAAGCGAGGGGGAATCTGACGAAGTCTGCTACATCGGCTGCATCCGTCTAAACCCCCGATACACGGTGCCATAAATCAACTTGGCATCTTCGGAGAGGTAGACGGATAAAACCATATAGCATCTGCCCCGAATCTCAGCGTCAGGCCATCGCGGTCCTGTGCGCCGCCTTTCGGAGGGGAACAGATTCTGGCACGCCCGGTGGGACCTTTTCCTCTTTCCACTCCACACTTCGTGTGTCGTCTTCGCGAACCAATCGCGGTTTGTTAATGGTTGCTTTCAGATTTCAAGTTACTAAGATTTGGTCTTTGCCTGGCGCAGAACTCAAGATTCAATGGCCTCTAATTGCACCAACTGCTCGAAGTGCCACTGCAACGGACGCTCCACCTCACCAGGAGGTGTGGCATACGGACCCCAGGCGGCTTCCTTCCTCGCTCTGCCGGTAGAACAGGTGGCCCAGGCCACTACTGGCCTGTTCTTCGGGACCATGATCCCACCTACAAGCTTCTCTGAGCCAATACCTGCACCGGAAGTGAACAAAAAGTCGGTCTTTGACCGGCTCACTGCTACGACGACCCCTGTCAACGGGTCGCCCACTACCAAACCGACAGCCTCTGTTTTCATCAGGATAAATCAGAACTCTAAACTGGCTGTCCCAAGGAAGGCAATAACTGCTGTTCCAGAAGTCGTCAAGGCGGCTTCCCCTGTCAAAGGGTCAGTCTTTACGATTCCTGCTTCTGCCCCTGCTCAAAGATCCGTCTTCGACAGGTTGAATATCACCCCTCAAAAGACAACCTCAGTCTTTAAAGGGTTAACACAGGCGGCGCCTCATTCAGACAGGGGGAAAAAAGAAGCTGTCTCTATCTCCGAGCCAGTCCCAACGGCTCGTCATGCTCGACGTCGCCATTGGCGACGAGTGAGGAAAGCAGGGGGCAACTCCCCCTCAGGGCTAACTCCACCGGCTCCAGTGGTGGAAGTCAACGCTGCTGTTCAAACTGGGAACAGCTTTGAACTACTGAGGAGGGTGCGTAAGAACTCTCCAATCGCTACCTTGAAGAGATCTCCTCCACCTGCGGAGAGAGTTTCAGAAATGAAGCAAGAACAGCCCTCTCAACGGCTGTCCTCAAGAATTTATAAAGTTTGGCGGAGGGTTCAAGACTCCGTAATTGACCCATGTCACTTTCGTCACCAGAAAAAGGCGAAGGTGGAAAAAGACAAGGATTGCCCTATTAAACAGCAAGGGACAGCAGCTGCGAGGCTTCCCCCTTCACCGGTCCCTTCAACGGCCCACAAAAGAAGGAGGCCAGAGAAAACTCCCGCGTCAGTAGCAAAAGTTAAAAATGGCGAACCCAAACGCCCTAAGTCAGGGGGCATGATAGTTCATACAGTTTATGTAGCATCGGGAAAGGAGGATAACCGCATATCAATAGGTCATAGACCGCACACGAGGTCAGTGACCAAGGCTCAGGAGCAGCAGCAGAAGCTCCAAGAGATGATGAATGCTATGGCCGCACTTACAGGGCCAAAAGAAACCCCTGAAACGTCCTCGGACGAGCATCAAGAACAAGAAACGGACGCTGAATTCCTTCGTCGCGTACTAGAGAAGAAGGATAAAGAGGCTGCGGAGCAGGCAGCCAACATAAAGAAAATGGCCCTCTTGTTCCAGGATATGGTGGGTATGATGATTCAACAAGATCCACCTGCTGAAGATCCCCCAATCATTCTTGAAGACGATAGGGGAGAGACGTTGAATCCTCCACCAGTTCTGTCCGCAGCTAAAGAGGATACAATCTCCAAAGCTGATTTGGATGAATACATCGCCCAGCAAATACGGGTTCATCATGCAATCGAAACAGCCGGCCAGGTCGTGAAAATGGGGAGACCATATCCGAGTTGGTACGATCAAATCAAATACCCGCCAGGTTATACGATTCCCAAGTTCCATGTCTACAAAGGGACGGGCAATCCTCATCAGCATGTTGCCCAGTTCAGGGCACTCTGCGGCAACACCGGCGGTGATGACAAGCTGTTGCTTCGCCAGTTTGTTGGAAGCTTATCAGATACAGCGTTCGAATGGTACTCTGAGCTCCCGAACGACTCTATTAAAACCTTCGCGGAGATGGAGCTGTTGTTTACTCAGCGTTTTGCAAGCGCCAATGAACGTACCCCGATGACAGTACTGATTAACGCCAGGGTAAAACCCGGCGAGACGTGGGTTCAGTACGCTATACGATGGCGTAACTTATGGTCGAAGTGTGAGCAGCGCATTGAAGAAGCTCCCGCGGTGGGTATGTTTGTGGGAACCCTCGATCCACAAGCAACCATCTCGCAGTTTATGATGTTTTTCAAGCCGACTACCTTCCAGGCTTTGATTGACAAACTAGCTCAAATGGATCAAATGGGCCATAAACCCCCTCTTCCAAGGCCAGACACCCGAAATGACAAAGGGAAGGGAAAAGCGATCATCGTCGCTAATGCTCAACAACAACTGAGCGACTCGAAGCTGGTTGCTCGTCAAAATAATATGCGACCGTACGTGCCCCTTGAGGATAGGATGGGACGTCCTTATTCCTTTCCCCGTGATAAAATGAGGAGGTTATTCGAGCTGGCGTTGCGCAACAGACTCACAAATTTGCCAGATCCAAAACGTCCGTTGCAACCAAGTGACGTCAACGAGCCCAACTACTGTCCTTATCATCGGGTACTAGGCCATCTGATCGAAGATTGCTACGTTTTCAAGAATTGGCTTGAAAACCAGTACCGACAGGGCAAGTTCGTGTTATCTGACAAATGGAAGGTGAATCCCCCGCAGCCCCACACCTCTAAGGGGACGAATACGCCGGGGGCAACATGCTCCGTCATTGAAGAAGCTCCTTGGGAGGTCGTATTATCAGCCAAGACAAAGAGGATGCTAAGCGATCTTCAGACATGTCCAGCGGTCAAGTTGAAGAATCCGTTGGAACCGCAGGTCATTGAAGGGATGTTGAAGCCACGTCCAACTCCAAGGACCGATGGTGGCGGTTCAAGCACTTGCAGCCAGCCGTCAAAATCTTCGAAAAAGAAGAAGAAGAAATCTAAGAAGCCCGTGAAGCCTGGTGGCAAACACACGGACTTACAAAAGCAAATTGACGCGTTGGAAGAATACAACCAAAAAGCGCGGACTCCCATTACGCTCCAAGAATTCCTCAACCACGTCTTTCAAGAGGAAGGTGAGGGAGAAAGTTCGTCAGATGAAGCTGAAGAATGCGTGGCGAGCTGTCATATGGTTTCCCATTCGAACGATGAGGAGACCCCTTGTACTGAAACGCTGGGGGCAGATTCTGAACCAAAAGTTCTGGGACCATCAGATGAAGTAATTAACGCATTCCTTAATGAGGCTCGGTTGAAAAGTAAAGCTGATCGGGAGCGCGAGGCGGTTATATTTGAAAGGGCCAAGTGCCAGCGACTTGATGAAGGAGCTGAGACGATCCCGTTGGAGCTAAACATCTCCGCTACCGTCAAAAGCCAATTCAAGATGAGGAAAAAGTTTGCTACGGCCATATCAATGGGTATGAAGCTACCATCCTCCGAAGAAAAAATTACCGGTGAAGCGAAAATGCACCCGTCTTATTGCTTGTATCATCAAAAGATTTCGCACCCCACTCAAGAGTGCAAAGCTTTCGATAGATGGTGGCAAGGATACGTTGCTCACCGACAACACTTTAAGCGGGAAAAGCGTAAAGCTCGTCGAGAGCAAAGAAATATGACCGAAAGGCTTAAAACAACTGCTGGCGATTGTCGCGTGGTTAACACCGGTGGATCACAAGTGCCTACATTCGGGAGTGATTCTGATGAAGAACTAAAACTTGCCCCTCTCTTCAAAGAGTCCGCTTCGAGAACAGAAGAAGAACCAAAGGTTTGCGAAAATATCCGGCTACGTAATCGCACGCTGCCCGAAAAGAACCTCGGACCCTCGAACAGAAAAGATAAAGGGAAAGAAAAGGTCTCTGAAGATATCATCTTAGATGACCAAGTGGTGGAAGAGCTAGCTGCCAAAGACCCACCAAAGAAGAATAAGGTGGATTACAACGTCTTAGCACATCTGAGGAAGCTGCCCTCACAGCTCAGCATTCTTGATGCCCTTTTGCTATCAAAAGAGGCGAGAGATTCGTTGATTAAGGCGCTCCAAGACCCAGAACAATTCCAAGCATGCCTGGCCGAGGTAAAGATGAAGGATGAATTAGAGGAAGTGCACACGGCTGATGTTACTTTTGGCGATGAAGACCTTCTACTTGGGACGTGCGAACACAATCGCCCTCTCTATATCTCGGGATACTGCCATGATATAAAGATAGGCAAAATCCTGATCGATAACGGGTCGTCTGTTAACCTACTCAACGTGCGGGTGTTGAAGGAAATCTGCATGAGCGTCCAGCACCTTGCTCGGGACAAGATCACCATCTCCGGGTTTGACTCCCAATCATCAAAGACTCTTGGATCTGTGATACTGACACTACTCTTCGGGCTACTCGTCACGGACATTAAATTCCACGTCATAGACGCCAAGACATGCTACAACGCTTTGCTCGGCCGACCATGGTTACACGTGTACAACATCATCCCTTCTACACAACATCCGTGTATGAAGTATTTTAAGGATGGTTTCGAGTATACCGTGACGGGAGAACTGAACCCGTTCTCTATGAACGAGGTTCGCAAATACGAAGATGCCAAATACTTCTTGCCGGATTTCGAAGACACGGAGAAGTGTCACAAGCCGGAGAATAAAACTAATGCCACCATCCCTGTCTTCGGTAGTGACACCGAGGAAGAAGAGGAGATAGTGTATTCGGGTCCGCCCCAACATAACAAGCCAGGACCGTCCAGTCCTACATTGGTCTTTAGTAGCGATTCGGAGGACAAGGTCCATGTCGTATTCTCTGCTCGACCTTCAATACAAGCTTCCGCTGATGAAGAGCAAAGTCTGCAAGTCGCCATGGTGCCGCCTAAACATCATAAAGAACTGGACGCACTTAATATCTACAGTGTAGAAGAGCTGCGGACATTCTATATCCCTCCCAGGAGAGAAAATGAGAAAGCAATTCTGTTTTACCGCTCTGAAGAAACCAAGGTGAAAAAAGAAATCTGGCATGGCGCAGATCCTGCGCTCGATAGGCTTCAGCCTATCCGTCTTCCCAGATATTATACAGAGGGTTTGAAGAAGCTGCTGAAACGCCAGGGGATATCCTTCAAACAGACCGTTAGAGAGGCCAAATTCTATGACAGGGTCTGGAACATTCCCGGGACTCAACGCAAACTGCCTAACGGGAGAATGGAAACAAGAGGGCTTGGATACATCCGGTCAAAGAAACGAGAGTTACTACCCGGCTGCTACGTCGTGTATGACCTTGATGAAGAAGCGGATGCTCAATGGGAGGACACTAATCCTAAGCCAGTGAAAGTTCCAGATGCAAAAGAGCCTGGTCCGTCGTTCGAGGAACAAATGGACAGACTTATAAAGAAAGCTGGTCAAAAAGTCCAAGATGATCACAACCGTGAGACGGCCATCTACGAGAAAGCCAAGACGCAATGCCTTCTCCAACAGGCCGTAAAGGATGAAAATGCCGCTCCTTGTCAACCCGTTATAAAGAAGGCTCAGCTCAAAAGCAGAAATAAGTCGAAAGGCCAAAAAGGCGCTCAACAACAACAAAGCAGGGCTAAGAAGCCACGCAAATGGGAGTCGAGCGTTATTGATCTATCCCTTATGAAGAAAATGGGGCGAGCATACTCGTTTCCTCGGGACAAGACGAAAAAGATACTTGACCTTGCTCTAAAACATCAGATGCTTACACTGCCGGAGACTAAGCACCCCGAACGAGCAGGCGAAGTCTCACATCTGGACTATTGCTCTTACCATCAAGTAATAGGGCACCCTCTCGAGGATTGCTTTACCTTCAAGAATTGGGTCGAAGATCAGTATCAGCTTGGCAAGTTCGCTCTGTCCGACAACTGGGGGGTAACGCCACCACAAAAGCATGAGCCCAAGGCCACGAAAGAGGAACCAGTTCCACATTGGGATTGGAAGCGAATTCGCACCTGTCACATGATTACAATATTAAAAGAAAAGCCCGAGGACATAGATGAGCTCCCTTGGTGCTTCGAAAACAGCAGCGACGAGATAATCTCAGAATTCCCACCAGCGCCAAAAGAGCTGGAGGATGGAATCCATATCACTGCAGATAACCTTAAGAAGATTGAGTTGGGGATAGTAAACGATCCGCAACCGACATTTGTCAGCGAGCTGTTGTCTGAAGAAAAGGTGGCTGCGTTAAAGGACGTCCTTGTACAGCATAAAGATTGCTTCGCATGGAACTATTCCGAGATGCCAGGACTTGATCCAGAAGTTGCTGTACATAGACTGGCGATATCCCCGGGTGTCAAGCCAGTTAAACAAGCGCCGAGAAGAATGCGGAGATGAGCATCAACGCTGAAGTCAAAAAGCTGATAGACTCTGGCTTTATCCAGGAGGTTCAATACCCTGAATGGATTGCTAATATCGTCCCAGTGATGAAGAAAAATGGAACGGTGCGCATATGCGTGGACTTTCGGGATCTCAACAAAGCCTGCTCGAAGGATGATTTCCCAGTACCAGTCACCGAACTGATGATAGACAATACGTCCACGCATGAGATTTTCTCATTCATGGACGGCTCATCAGGATATAATCAAACAAAAATGCATCCTGAAGACCAGAAACATACGGCTTTCCGGACTCCTTTGGGAATATTCTATTACAAGGTGATGCCCTTCGGTTTAAAGAACGCCGGTGCCACCTACCAAAGGCCCATGACGAAGATCTTCGATGACCTTATACACGAAATCGTCGAATGCTATATCGACGACCTCGTTGTTAAAAGCAAATCATATAAGGAACATCTCGAGCATCTGAAGACCGTATTTCAACGTCTTCGACAATACAATTTGAAGATGAACCCTCTGAAGTGTGCATTCGGGGTTTCCTCGGGCAAATTCCTGGGATTCATCGTTCGACACCGAGGTATCGAAATAGATCCGTCCAAGATCAAGGCAATCATGGAAATGCCTCCACCGAGGACTCTCAAACAGTTGCGGTCTCTCCAAGGGAAGCTCGCATACATACGGCGATTTATAGCCAATCTTTCAGGCAAGTGCCGTCCCTATAGCCACCTGATGAAGAAGGGAACCCCATTCGTCTGGGATCAAAGATGACAAAGCGCGCTAGACGAGATCAAGCAATACCTGCAGAACCCGCCGGTGTTGGCTGCTCCGGTTAAGGGAAAGCCTCTCATTCTTTATACAACTGCTCTCGAAGGTTCTTTAGGCGCGTTATGGGCGCAGGAGAATGACCAGGGAAAAGAAAGAGCACTCTACTACTTAAGTCGAGTTCTGCTGGGGGCAGAAAGCAACTACTCCCCCATTGAAAAACACTGCTTAGCGTTGATCTTCGCAATAACAAAGCTTAGACATTACGCATTAGCACATGAAGTCCATCTCATTTCAAAAGTGGACCCTCTCAAATACCTAATGTCAAAGGCCATATTGACGGGACGACTCGCTAAATGGGCCCTGCTCTTAATGGAGTTCTCGATAACGTACCGACCTCTCAAGGCAGTGAAAGGCCAGGCCATCGCCGACTTCCTTGCTGAGCACCCGATACCTGCCGATTCACCCCTAAAGTGCGATTTGCCAGACAAACATGCGTTCGACGCAATCGACAGTGGTGATACCCGTTGGGAGCTTTATTTCTATGGAGCATCTTCCATAAAAAAGCACAAACAAAGTACGCCAATGATCAAATCGGGAGTAGGCCTTATCTTCATGACCCCACAAGGAGGAATAATGCGCTTCGCTTTCTCCTTGACAGAGCCGAGAACGAATAATGAAGCTGAATATGAAGCTTTGATAGCAGGTCTCGAGATCGCCATTGACATGGGAATTGAAAGCCTCCTCATATATGGGGACTCTCAACTAGTCGTTAGTCAAGTGAACGGCGATTACCAAACATGAAAACCGGAATTGGTAAAATACGGGGAAAAGGTGCAACAATTGCTGACCCAAATTCCCTCCTATACTTTGGAAAGTATACCACGCGCAGAGAATAGCAAAGCGGACGCGTTAGCTAAGCTTGCTAAAGAACTGGCTGACGAGAACCTCGATGAGGTTAGAATCATGGTACAAAGTCGTCGGGTGCTCGCCCACGCAGAAATACCTCCGGGATCACCCGAAGAGAAGGGAGTGACTGAGCAAGCGACCTTACAAATAAAAGACCATGAGAAGGTTGAGGATTGGAGAGAGGTCTTCATAGAATACTTCAAGTCCCACCGAATGCCTGAAGAAGCGTCCACAAGACATCAGCTCATGAAACGAGCCCTGTCTTTCGCCTTCGTCAATGATACTCTATACAAGAGGTCATTTGATTCTCTGTGGATGAGATGCCTAGGACCTGACGAAGCGAGAAAGGTCGTCCAGGAAGTTCATGACGGACTCTGCGGTTCTCACCAAGCGAGCCCAAAGATGAAGTTGAAGATAAAACGGATGGGCTACTACTGGCCCACGATAATTCATGACTGCCTCGAATATGCGAGGCAATGTCACTCATGCCAAATTCATGGGGACTTCATCCATCAGCATCCAAACCCATTACATCCAACGGTGGCTAGCTGGCCGTTCGAAATGTGGGGAACTGACATAGTCGGCCCCATCGAACCAGCATCGTCTAGAGGACATCGTTTCATCCTGGCGACGACTGACTACTTCTCCAAATGGGCAGAAGCAGTACCGTTAAGAGAGGTGAAGACGGAAAATATCCTCCACTTCTTCAAGACGCATGTCATATATCGATTTGGAACTCCGCGACGGATCATCCCCGATAACGGGCCAGCTTACAGAAGCCACAAGATCAGTCGCTTCGCGCAACAGCATAATATAGACTGGAGATATTCCTCGGTTTATAATCCGCGAGCCAATGGACTAGATGAAGCCTTCAACAAGACATTAATAAAAATCATAAAGAAAACAGTGTCCCGTAATAAGAAAGATTGGCACGAAAGACTGCAAGAAGCTCTTTGGGCATATCGAACTACATTCAAGACGGCCACGAACACAACGCCGTACGCGTTGGTGTTCGGTACGGAAGCAGTACTGCCCCTCGAGATAGAGTTACCCTCTCTACGAGTGGCAGTCCACTACGAGCTGACGGACGAAGAAAATGCCCACCTTCGGCTTGAGGAGCTTGACGCCCTTGATGAAACTAGGCTCATAGCGCAGCAAAATATGGAAGCTTATAAAGCAAAGATGATGCGCTCATACGAAAGATTGACCCGACCGAGGACATTCCACCAAGGCAAACTCGTGCTAGTGGTCAAAAGGCCTATGATCCCCAATCGCGCCAAGCGGGGAAAATTCGAGCCAAACTATGAAGGCCCGTACATCATAGATAAAGTTTACCAGGGTGGGCCTATCTACTCATGGACATGCACGGTGAAAGGCCTTTCAGGCCGATAAACGGTCGCTTCCTGAAGAAATACTACGCTTAATGAGCCACAGCCTAGGTCAATAATAGATGACGACGACCATGTCCGCTCGCTATCTTCCTAAGCTCAAGTTTTATAAGCAATAGCCAGCCTCTCAATGTCGGACCGAAATTTCCTTAAACTAATAGCGGACCGAAATGTCCTTAAACTAATAGCAGACCGAAACGTCTTTAAACTAATACCGCAGCATCCTTAGGCTGACGAAATGAATAAAAAAAATAATAAATAAATAAAGAAAAAATATAATAAATAAAAAACGGTATGTCCATAAGCAAAATGGGCACGGTTGAAAACCCGAAAGGGCTCCGTGAGTAAAAACAGCAGGGCTACCGGCGAGTGTTCGTGAAAACCCGAAAGGGCGCGACCTCGTAAAAAAAAAGAGAGAAAAAGAAAGTAAAAAGAATAAAAAAAAGGTATGTCCATAAGCAAAATGGGCACGGATGAAAACCCAAAAGGGCTTCGTGAGTAAAAACAGCAGGACTACCGGCGAGTGTTTGTGAAAACCTGAAAGGGCGCAACCTCGTTAAAAGACACTTACAGGGTCCTCTCGACCTTGTGAGGAGAGACCACATGCGTGAGATCCTTACGACTCACAAGGGAGCAACACACTTAGGGATCCCCATGATTCCTAGGGAGAAAATACACTCACGAGATCCTCATGACTCGTGAGGAGAACTCTTTTATGGGACCCTCACGGCTCATAAGATTTGAAAGTCTTAAGTCACAGAGACCTAAACCTGTGCTTAAGCAAACCCCCACAAACTTCCAATATTGCCCTACAAGTGGCTCAATACTGACCCTTGTATACAATCCACGGGCGCGAATAAACATTTCCCTAACCAAGTCTCATCCGTGACTGGGGATATGTTTGCATGGTGAACAACCCTTGTAAATCCTCTCGATTTATGAGGAGAAAACCCTCCTGTAGGATCCTTACGACTTACAGAGGAAACGAACACTTAGGAATCCTCACGAGTCCTAAGGAGAAAACACACCTACAAGATCCTCACGACTTGTAGGAAGAAATACCTTTGTGAGACCCTTACGGCTCATGAAGTCAAAAGCCTTAGTCGACAGGACCTTAACCCTGCTCGCTAAGCCACCCTTGCTCGACATCGACAGAGGCAAATGATGATTCGCTCCTGGTAATATCCCAGTTGTAGCGGTGCTGATGCCTAAATCGGCGTCTAATTTCAGGTTTACGGCGAAAAGCCAGTAGGCTGCACATGCATATGAAATAGCCGAAATGATGGGGCAACTTGCAATGAAAAGCAGCAAGTGAAAATGTATGCATAAAAAAACAGCCGAAATGATTGGGCAACTCGCAATAAAAAGCAGCGAGTAAAAAATAAAAAATAGCCGAAATGATTGGGCAACTCGCAATAAAAAATAGCAAGTAAAAATAAAATAAATAGCCGAAATGATTGGGCACCGCGAAAAATAGCCGAAATGATTGGGCAATCGCGACCTTCGCGATATAAAAGCTGAAATGATAGAGCATCGCGGAGATAAAACAAAAAAAATGATGATAAAACTTTGGCCCTACAGTTAAGATCATATCGATCCCTATATGCAATCCAAAGGTGTAAACAAAGAGGGAACCATACTTTCCCAACAGGCTCCGCCAGAAGACGAAGCCAAATCTCGACGGTTCAGTCCACCTCCGAAGAAACCAGTGTCTTCAGCAAAACTCCTCGACTCACAGATACAAACACTCCTTGACGAGAGCCTTCTGATTCGCGTCGACTCGTAGAGCCACCAGTGCCTCCGTGGGAATCCTCGACTCGTTTCAAACCCCAAGGAAACAAATAATCCTTGGCGCTCGGGAAACAAATAATCCCTAGCAAACTCCTCGACTCACGGATACAAACACTCCTTGACGAGAGCTTTCTGATTCGCGTCGACTCGCAGAGCCACCAGTGCCTCCGTGGGAATCCTCGATTCGTTTCAAACCCCAAGGAAACAAATAATCCTTGGCACTCGGGAAATAAATAATCCCTAGCAAACTCCTCGACTCACGGATACAAACACTCCTTGACGAGAGCCTTCTGATTCGCGTCGACTCGCAGAGCCACCAGTGCCTCCGTGGGAATCCTCGATTCGTTTCAAACCCCAAGGAAACAAATAATCCTTGGCGCTCGGGAAACAAATAATCCCTAGCAAACTCCTTGACTCACGGATACAAACACTCCTTGACGAGAGCCTTCTGATTCGCGTCGACTCGCAGAGCCACCAGTGCCTCCATGGGAATCCTCGATTCGTTTCAAACCCCAAGGAAACAAATAATCCTTGACACTCGGAAAACAAATAATCCCTAGCAAACTCCTCGACTCACGGATACAAACACTCCTTGACGAGAGCCTCCTGATCCGCGTCGACTCGCAGAGCCACCAGCGTCTCCGTGGGAATCCTCGACTCGTTTCAAACCCCAAGGAAACAAATAATCCTTGGCGCTTGGGAAACAAATAATCTCTAGCAAACTCCTCGACTCACGGATACAAACACTCCGTGATGAGAGCCTCTTGACCCACGCAGAGCCACCACTGTCTTTGCGGAAGAATTCCCGGTTCGTCTCAACTTGCAAAATGAAGCCTCAGGCAGCATGGACTAAGAAAGCTCCCTGAACAATGGGGCCCTGCAAGTCAATCCAAAATGGTCTCTTGCATACTATTCACGGGTCTCACTCTCCGAAGTCGATTTTCCGACAAGGAGGGAAACAACCGCTTACGAATCCTCTCGACTCGTAAGAGGGAAAATTCTCTTATAGGATCCTTATGACTTATAAGAGAAAACCACACTTAGGAATCCCCATGATTCCTAGGGAGAAAACCCACCTACGAGATCCTCTCGATCCGTAGGGAGAAAAGTCTCTATGAGACCCTCACGGCTTATAGAGTTGAAAAGTCTTAGGCAGCAGATCTGAACATGCGGCCTAAGCCATCACTATTTCTTAAGAGAGTTAGGATACTCGTTCTGATCATCCGTCAACCATGATTACTAAGGTGGCATGCTGATAATGAAAGAAAGAAAAGACGGAGAAAATGACACATTACAAAAAAAAGGGTGTATCTTTTATTCATAAACTTGATTGGGTACAGGATACATTATGTCAAAGAATGAAAAAATATATATATACATTCTTTTATCTACAATTACAAACGATACAAAGAAGGATAGCTACTGAGGAGGAAGTATCTTTAGTAAATTCACAAGCTGCTCTCGCACGTCCTTCAGCGCCTCCTCCTGAGCGGCTGCCGCGGCCACCTCCGCTTCCATCCGGGCTCGCTGCTGCAAGAAAGATGAAAGTTGCTCCTCCGCCGCCTTCTGGGCTGCTTCCTGGCTGGGTGCAGCTCGCTCGACAACATCAAGGTGTTGCCTCAATGATAACCCTTCAGAAAGACATTGCAGAAGGCCCTCAAAGACAACCTTCAGCCGTGCGGCGTTGGCCTCCACCCGAGCATGCAGTTGGGCAGACTTGCTCGAAGTCTCACCTCGCTCCTTACGTCTTGAAATGACTTCTTGTTCGAGGTGATGGAAGTAAGGAGCGCTCCGCTCAATCCACGCTGTTCTTTGATTACTGGCAGCCAAGGCCTCGGGAGCGGGACGCAGCGACTCCAACCGATGCAGGCGGGCCTCGATCTCCCTGCAATGGTTAACCCAAGATGCGATGATACCCTCGTCGTGAAAGTTCACGAGTATCACCAGCATCGGGTTAACCGCTATAGCAAAATCCGCAGCAGGGGTAGGGGTCTCGACGTCGAGCTCCTCAATGTAATCGTTCAACATACGTAAGCTGTTCGCAGCGCCTTTCGAAGATGGCCGTCTCAGGTAAGGACCTGCTGGCATTATGATGCGAGATTCAAAGGGCGCTAAGACCGGAACGACGGCTGAAGAGAAACAGGATGTGATCAGATAACAGTTCTGAAAATAAAGAAGGAAGACTTTATCAATGTGATAGTCGCTGTACCAGCTGAGGCAGGTGGCAGAGCCGGAAGAGTCGGCAACGCAGCCCGTCTTTCATCCCCTCCTTCGATTTGTAACACTGCAGTCGAAAAAAAAATGGGGTTTTAGAAATAATCCCATCAATAAAGAAAGAAGGATGTCATTGGAAATCATGCTCACCAACGCCACCAGAGGAAGAAGCAAGCTCGGACGGGAAGGAGAAGTGTGGGAGCAACATCTGGTAAAGATGGTCAAAAAGTACTCCTGAAAAGACACAACAGCACGACTTTAGTACATGCACTATACATCTGAAAGATAAGACTAATAAGTTGCAAACCCATACCTTCCAACATCTTAGACGGTATGAGAGAGGGTTGGGAGGTAACCACCGCCAAGGCAGTCGTTGAAGGCGCTCCTTCAAGCAGTGGGGCATCGGCGCTGGCTGCACCTGCGTTACAAGAAAGGTGAAATTGTCAGAAAGGATTGTAAAATAAGAAAGACAGTAACCTAAGGTTTACCTGAGGAGCTCCCGGCCGAAACAGAAGCGACTCCCTCCTCTATCGACATGAGGCCACCGCCCGTAGCCTCATCACCCGACTCGATGGGGACCGTCGTCGTGCTAGCGCGACCAGGAGACGGCAGGAGATCGTAAGCAGGGAGGGCAATGATTGGAGCGTTGCCAGATTCTTGGAAGGAAGCGGCTGACTCTTCCCCAAGAGTCGTACCCATCTCACCCGCAACTTCTTCGAAATCCGCCGTCTCCATCGGCTCATCCACTGTCACCACGAGGTCGCCGGCCTCAAGCGCCTCGTCCACCACTAGCCTCGGTTCAGTTATAATGATCATATCATCTGCCACCACTTCAGGTTCGGCATCAATGACCTTCTCGGCGGTAGGCCCCTCGACCTCCACTTCAGGCTCCAAAGCCACAACGACATTGCCCACCGTCGGCTCGAGTTCGGCAGGTACCGCCTCCTCTGTTTCTTTGGGATCAACGGTTTTCGCCTCCCCCTCGATCGGACTTGGCCCTGCAAGATAAGAGATATAAGGACCAACGACATTAAAATCCTTATAACAAAAAACTCTGAGAGAAACATTACCTGAAGTGGATTTACCGTTTGCGCTCCGAACTGCGCGCGCCACCTCTCTGCGGGCAGTGGATAGGGCGACAGGGGCCTCTTCGGATGGAGTATTAGCGCGAGGAACGGTGCTGGGGCCCACTCCAGCAGCCAAGGCAGCCCGGCGCGCCTTCGCCTCACGCCTTTGCCGCTTCCTTTCTTCCCGGGCTGTCGCGATGGACCTTAGTGACGCCTCCTTCAAGGCGTCGTCATCCTCGTTCAGGGATGCCTCAAGAGCCTTTAAGGCATCCTTCATCGGCTCTTCAAGACGAACCTCCTGTGGTGGCCCAGAGGAAGCGAGAACATCGGCAGCTGGTAAAACATCTGCGTCGCTTGGTGGGAACGGCATTGAGGTTTCTGCAATAAAAAGAGAAAGGTTAGATCGACCATAACATGAGGGAGATAGAAACTTGATGGATTAAAACTTACTAAGGCCCATAGACGCTCTAAGACGTTCCTCCTCCTGGAAAGTCTTCAAAGAAGCGGCGATGGCTTCTTCATCAGTGATGCCTGTCGAAAGGAAAGAAAGAAAAGCGTTAGTCAAAGGCAATGAAGAGGATATGTTGCAATAAAGAAAAGACGACTAATAGTTACCTGATTGCGCAAGCTTGGCCAGCCACGCGTCACGCTTTGCCAACCACGCCGAAGTTTCGAGAGTGGCTTCCAAGTCTGTATCGTCCGGCGGCGGCATCACTAGTCATTCGTTCGTCCCGTATTCGATCAGGCCCTCGGCATAGGGAGCATGGGGTTCCTGACTGAACACGACGTCCGCAGCGAAGAGCGACTTCTTTTTCTTTTGCCCTCCAACCCTAGGCTCACAGGGGATCGACTTCCGTTTAGCAGCCACTTTAGGACGACGGGTCCCGATGTCCGCACCCACGCCAGACTCCGGCGATGGTACAACTACTGTCTCCACTGGAGCACAGGATGCGGGAGGTGCATCTGCGATATCAGGGAGCGGCAACTCACGTGGAGGACTTGGCGCACGTGATGGTCTGCCCCCAGCATCTTTTAGAGGAGGAGCCACCAGGATCCTTGGCGCTAAGGGAGCGTTACGGTTGGCGCCAGGGGGTACTTCTTTACGGTCGATCAACACTCGCTTCTCTTCCTTTATAACAGCCCCCGTCGAATGCTTTTTATATACATTAAGGAGTCGTGGAGCACAGGCCGGCGTGCTGATGAAAAAATGAGAACCCGTGTTTAAGCACATGAAGTGATGTAACGCATTCTCCATCCCTTCTTCATTGACAACAGGTTCCAATAAGAAAGCTTCCAAGGGTACCCCTTGATCGTAACCCAGTTGTTGGGCAAAACGATGCGGATTATATCTCATAAAGACTGCTGCACCGCCCTTCCTGAAGACTAGGAAACCCAGTCTAATAGAATACAAATGGAGGATCTCCCGGGCCGTTAACACTGAAGCTCCATCCTTGAAGGAATCCTGTAATGGTCGCACCACAGTGGTGGACGCTTTTCCAATGGTTAGTACCTTATCGATGAAGGACATCCCGACTCCAACGGTGTGAGGGCGAAGCAGTAAACCCCTAGCGTTCCGTGGCGAAGGGGTCACGATTGATGAGCCAATCAACTGTATAATGCGAGAAAAACCGCACTTGTCAAAGAATGAAGGCCTTTTATGCATGCCAAAGACACCCGCCGTGTGCAGCTCGAGCCACGATGCAAAGTAGTGCATCGGGAAGACTACGTGCAATACTCCGGGCTCATTGGCATCCGCTGCTCGGCTGAGGCCGTGGTATAGGTGCGCCAAGCCAGCGATCCCCACAACCACCTTTACCCCGATGACCATTCGGTGGGCTGGGTAGAAGACGGAAGGCCGCATGCGATGAGAGTGCATTGGAATCGCGAACCAACTCAGCCACAGTCCGAGAAATCCTAAAAAGAAGGCCTCCTCATCCATTCCAGGGGCCGCAATTTCTGCAAAGGACATGGTTGGGGAGTTAGGAAGAAAAAAGTCCTTTTGGTCTGTGTCTTTCGTTGGCAGGTTACCCAAACCTAAACCAAAAGGGTCATCCAGGGTGGCAAACTTGGCAAACCCCGATGAAATGACGCTTGGACGAAGGAAACGAGCAATGAAGTCCTCAAAGTTAACCCCCCGACTCCCATGTTCGATAAAAAGGGACTCGTAGATGTTCAACACCTTGATCAGGCTCGGGAATTGGTGTTGAACGGCATTTTCCGGCGTGATTCCCCTTACCATCGGCTTAGCACCGAAGACGTACTCATCTGTCGGGAGCAACTCTTCATAGTGTTCCCCCATGACTGGTAGGCCAGATACCTCCGCGAATTCCTCCAAAGAGATGGACACTTCCCGATCCATGGCAAGGAAAGTGTGGGTGGGAATATTCCATTGCTCCAAGAAAGCCTTGAACCACCAGGTAGGGAGCGTAGGATATTGGAAGAGAGAGACGTGGACCGCGGTGTACAGTCCTAGTCTTATCAACTGCGACTTCTTCATCGACAGGATGTACCGGGCCCACGGCAGATAGCCAATCGGGTGACGGGGAATCAAACCAAGGTTATATGATTGCCCCCAGGGTCGTGCTTCTCCCTGACAAATACGGCGTCCTAGGATATCCAAGACCATAGGACGCTGAACCGGAACCGCATCCATAGCAGGATGAAGAAAGCTGTTCGCGGTCCAGTCTATCATCTCCACGGCATACTGCGCTGAAGGTGGGGTAGCGTAGTGAATTGCCATGATGGGCTCAGACGGCACTGCGCATGTGAAGCTGCGTCGACCCATAATAATCTGGTTATACCAAGACCCCCAAAGGTGGAGTTTCTTGTACTCCAGGTCATATTCTCTAATCATGGTCAGGACTTCACGGTCCGAGGGTGCCTCAGGAAATCCCTCCTCCGAGCGGACGAACGGGAATGAAGTGTCTAGAGACATGATCGCTGCAAAAAGAACAATTTAGCCGTTAGTATTGTAATTCCAATGTTTGGCGTCTAAAAAAGAAAATGCATTAATTAAATTAAAATTAATTAATTACACCGCACCACAGTGCAGTGAGTAGGAGACTAAAGAGGGACCCACAAAATCTAGGTGACAATACGTCAGTTAATAAGACAATCTCATCATTGGATGAGATTGTCAGTTGGCCCCAGGAAAACATTCCCATTTATAAAAAAAGGGGGGGGAAGAATCCCTAGAGACAAGGAGAAAATCTCCTCTTTCAGAGCAAAACTCTGTCACGGAATGACACTTGTCAAATTCTGGTCTCAAAGGAATAAAATTCCTTAAAAGAGCATAGCTCTGTGATAATAATGGAAAAGATCCATCAGAAAATCTTAATACTTAAAAATTTTTAAAAAAAATTTAGGACCTTGAAAAATCCATGAAAACTTATGATAAGTTCTTCACTTTGCAGATCTAAAAGATCCACACTTGATCCAAGAGCAAAGCTCTGTTCATGGGTTAGAACCCATGAACAAGATCCCTGCAGATCTATGAGTGTTTGAGAGCAAAGCTCTGTTTATGAAACCCCAATGGGGGTCTCTATAGATCAAAAGATCTGTGAGAGCAAAGCTATTTGGTTAAGGTTAATTAATTTGATTTGAATTAATTTTTACCTAAAGTTTTTAACCTTGGAAGTGAGCAAAGCTCTGAAGTTCTGGAAACGAGAGCAAAGCTCTGAAGTTCTAAGCAAGAGCAAAGCTCTGGAATCGAAATCTAGAAAATGGTGAAGTTTTCTAAAGGGCCATAAGTCCTATTTATAAGGCGCTTGCGCCCCTTGAGCTCACCCCTTGATCCAACGATCAGGAGTTTGCCACCACTGCACTCACATGTGCACCACGTGAGCGCAACGGTGGGGGGGCATTTGTTTCGTCCAATCAGAGCAAAGCTCTGTTGAAATTCAAAATTCAAAATTCTGAAGCAACGCTTTAGGTCTCGGGCACAACGCGCCACATGTCAGGCACTGATACGTCAGCGTAGCTCCCAAGAAGGCGCACCCAATCAGAGCAAAGCTCTATTAAATGAAGCAACGCTTCAGCTGCGCAAGCACTGCGCTGCGCGACACGTGTCAGCGCAGATGCGCTAGCGCAGTTGCGCTGCGCTCTGCGCTGCGCGACACGTGTCCGCGCAGATGCGTCACGGGCTGGGGCATCTGCGCCAAACAGAATTAAAATTTTAAGAAATCTTTTCTGTTCTTGTTAAAACAAAAGGATTTTCTTCTGCAAAGCAGGAGCCTTTGGATCAAAGATCCAACGGTGGGGAAAATTCCCCAAATCACTCAGAGAAAGATCTCTTTAACAAATTTAACTAATTTATGGGCACTAAAAAATGACCCTAGGCCTCAATTAAAAAGGCATCAACATCTTTCTAAAAAAAAAAGAGAAGAGAACTCTTGAGAACTCCTCAAGAACAACAGAAGGTAAAAAACCTTTAGGAAAAAGAGAAAATTCTCTTATGGACAGATTATTGATCTAAGAACAAGATCAATAATTTTAAATAAAAAGAAAAATAAGTAATAATAGTGCTTTGCACTTTTTTATGAACCTCTGGTTCTTGAAACAAAAAAGAAAAATTTATTTTCTTTGATCTAAATTAGATCAAGAAATCAAATAGTGCTCTGCACTTCTGTTCTTGAATCTAAAAGATTCTTAGTGCTTTGCACTTCCAAACTGCGCTGTTGCGCTCTTGAGAGAGCGCCACGTGTCAGCTACAAAACAACATGCGCTCTTGAAATAGAGCTTTGCTCTCTGGAATTGGCGCAACTCACCAGAGCGCGCCACGTGTCAGCAGCGCAACAGCGCAGCGCACTGCGCTATTGCGTTTGCGCTCACCAGAGCGTGACACGTGTCACCACCATATGAGTTTGCGCTCATTACTTAGCGCAAAGCGCCTGACAAGCCACATGGGGCACTGTCAGAGTATTTAATGCTCTGCATTATTAAAGAAAAGGGACAGAGCCCAATTAAAAGGCCTAACAGGCCTAATAAAAAATGCTATGCATTTTAAAAGGGGGGCAAAGCCCAAACAAAAAATAGATGCTCTGCATCATTTAGAAAAGGGCAAAGCCCGACCAAAACAAGAATAATGCAGTGCATTACTAAAAAGGGGTAAAGCCCTAGCACAGGCCAAAGACAAAAAAAAATATATTGAAACTGGGCTTAGCCCAATTTTGGCCATAAGTCCTTAAATTAAATTGACTGAGCAAGATTGCTCTCTTAAATTAATTTACTACCGGTTCAAGGGTACATCTCCGAACTCCTCTGACACCTGTCGTTGTAATCCTTCAACGACGTCAGAGAGGTGACGGGTCCCGACGACCACATATGAATATGGACTGCGGGGTCTTTAAACTCGTGGACCGAAACGTCCCTAAACTAATATTGGACCGAAACGTCCCTAAACTAATATTGGACCACCACGTCCCTAAACTGGAATATGGACCACCACGTCCCTAAACTGGCGATAGACCACCACGTCCCTAAACTGGAATATAGACCACCACGTCCCTAAACTGGCGATAGACCACTACGTCCCTAAACTGGAACTATAGAGCCTCCAAATGCTCTTTCGCCGGATCTAAACGATCCTGTTTAAGTTGATCTTAGCCCCAAACACGGTTAACGTATCCTAAAACATTCAAATGGACTACAAAATTCCAAATCAACTCTGGTTCGAGGGTACATCTCCGAGCTCCTCTGACACATGTCGTTGTAATCCTTCAACGACGTCAGAGAGGTGACGAGTCCTGACAGCCATAGATTAAATGAATCACTACGTTAAGTTGATCTCAGTCTCAAACAGGACTGACGTATCCTTAACGAACGTTTAAGTTGATCTTAGCCGCAACGCGACTAATGCATCCTTAAACTAAAAACACTAAACCCAAATCTAAGTAAATACGGATTTGGACTAATCCACGTCCTATGGGCGACGGCATTACTCAGTCTCCGTATACAATCCACGGGCAACCATAAACAAAACAAACACACACGACACGAAGTGAAATTCTGGAGAAGGAGAAAGTTGTTACCGCGATGCGGTAGCGTAATTAACTGCAGGGGCTTGCGCCTGCAGGGAAGAGCGTCCCCACAATCAAAAACCCCTCAAGCGAGGGGGAATATGACGAAGTCTGCTACATCGGCTGCATCCGTCTAAACCCCCGATACACGGTGCCATAAATCAACTTGGCATCTTCGGAGAGGTAGACGGATAAAACCATATAGCATCTGCCCCGAATCTCAGCGTCAGGCCATCGCGGTCCTGTGCGCCGCCTTTCGGAGGGGAACAAACACCAAACCCAAATCTAAGTAAATACGGATTTGGACTAATCCACGTCCTACGGGCGACGGCATTACTCAGTCTCCGTATACAATCCACGGGCAACCACAAACAAAACAAACACACACGACACGAAGTGAAATTCTGGAGAAGGAGAAAGTTGTTACCGCGATGCGGTAGCGTAATTAACTGTAGGGGCTTGCGCCTGCAGGGAAGAGCGTCCCCACAATCAAAAACCCCTCAAGCGAGGGGGAATCTGACGAAGTCTGCTACATCGGCCGCATCCGTCTAAACCTCCGATACACGGTGCCATAAATCAACTTGGCATCTTCGGAGAGGTGGACGGATAAAACCAAATAGCATCTGCCCCGAATCTCAGCGTCAGGACATCGCAGTCTTGTGCGCCGTCTTTCGGAGGGGAACAGGGGTCTGACTTTTACCAACCCCCTAGGCCAGCCATCCGATGCTCATAGATGAACGGACCGGACTGTACGGATATTGTCACTGACAGGCTCAGTAGGGTGTCAGGATGAGTTCGCTCACAAACGTCCCTTGTTGTCAATAGCTGGTAGCCCGTCACGTATGGCTAATACCTCTGACGTGCTATTGGTTAAATCCACAGCCATAGTATTGACGAGTCTTTAGAGTCCCCCACAGACAGTTACTCAAGTTTCGGGCGAAACGCTGTAGAAGCCGTATGGAGATATGGCAGGGTTCGATCAGATACGTGCGGTATTGCACGGATCATGATCGGACGGAAAATACTAGCGGGCTTTGGTTTAAGCCGGGTCCTAGTATTGCACAGTGTAGATTTTGTCTCATTGCATTTGTATTCGGTCGGAATACAAATGCGGATATGTATATACAGTCGCGGGGTATTCCTGTAATTTATTACGGGATCAGTTTTTTAGAGTTATCAGTTTTCTTTCCGTTTCGGCCATTTTTCTTTGTATCTTTCATTGGCTGAAGATTGGTGGAGGAGGGCTTATTTGCATTTGTGCAAATAAGCATTTTGGAGGGTTGTCTTTGCATATTGTTACATCATGATGGTGCACTTTCATTTGACTTCATAACCTCATCATGACTTGACTTTTGTTTGTGATGGTGATGGGTTATAATGAGGTTGGTGGAGTGTTGG
The DNA here is from genome assembly GCA_030015575.1 of Agapanthus africanus. Lineage (NCBI taxonomy): Eukaryota > Viridiplantae > Streptophyta > Magnoliopsida > Asparagales > Amaryllidaceae > Agapanthus > Agapanthus africanus. The sequence continues at coordinate 113,268,142 of CM057340.1, read as the reverse complement.
TTTTGATTGGTGATGATTTCTTCTCATCATCTCTTTTTTCTCTATCATGCAAGATAGCTCCCCTCTTGACTTTTTTCAACTCCCATTCTTTTGATGAGGGGGGGCGGCCACACTTAGTGAGAGAGAGGGGCATTTTCATTTGGCAAGAAAAATGTTCATCTGACATCCTTTTGTTTGCTACAAAAATCATTCATCTCCCAAGTTCATTTTCTCCACCATATGGCAACCCCTTTAAACCCCAAAGAGACATAGAGTTCTACAGTTAACCTATAGCAACCTTGGGCACGTCGACCCGCCAACTTCGTGCCCGAGTTGCCTCAGTCCAGAGGTGGGAGCCCGTAAAAGAACCCAGCGATGTGGTGCCCGTTCCGACGAGGAGGCGAAGACCGGAGATTCCGCGAGGAGATCGGGACGACGACAAGAAGACCGAAGGACACGGATCGCTCGGTATATCTCTCTACCCCTTCTCTTGTTAGCTAGGATTAGATTAATGACCCGATCCGGGATTTTTGTGCGCGGTGGTGCCAGTTCAAAAGTTAAAGTAAATTATCGTTTCCGCATTTTGGCCTCGGATTGACGGCCGGGGCACCGCCGTGCACTTACAGCAGCAAAATGTCTCTAAGGGCAAGCTCAGCTTTCAACACAGCTCCCATCTCCTACACGATGAAGATGGGCGCTAGGACGGTCCTCCCGGCCAGTCTCGGGCGATAGTGGGAGGAGCCACCGCTACCATTCCGCTCTATTCTGTTCTGGCTAGCTAACGTCTTCCCTGCTCTTCAAGCCCCAGTGATGGATAAACCAGCCTTAAAGGGGAAAAGGCTGAATGTTAAGGTCGCAACGGTACCTCAGCCCAAGCGCAAGTCTGTTTCCGAACGACTCTCCATTGCTCCAGCTGGGGGCAAGGCCATCAACACGAAAAAAGCAACGAGGCGTCTCGAGCAAGCTCCAGCGATGCCCCTGACAACTGCTCGATCGGGTGTCTTCTCTAAGCTCCCCGCTAATCGACTCACAATGGCTTCCTGGATGACGGATGCCCGCCAAGCCTTCAACATCGAGAAGCTAAGACAGAAAAGGCTAGCCAACAAAAGGGCCAGGGCTTTGGCCATGTTAAAATTTGTGAATTTCCAAAGCCTGGACCGCTCTTCAAAATCAGCCGCCAAAGATAAAGAGATGGCTGGATATATGGTCCACACCGTCTACATAGCCGGACATGAAGAAACAAACCATTCTATGCTTCACAACCATGGTGATGATATGGTGGACGCTACCCAACATCGACTCGGTCTAAATGATGAAGAGCTCCCTCAGGCCGATAAGCCAAAAGAGCCCGGGGTTCCTGCAGAATTGAGCTCAGGCAATAAGGATGACCCGGTTGTTATAATCAGAACTACAGAATAAGCATTATTTCGATGGCTTCAGAGGCAGCTTCAGGACAGGGATGAGAAGTTAGCCAAGGTATAGTCTAAGGTCAACGAATTGGCAAACGTTGCGGCAGATCTCGCGACCCAAGTCGCCCAATTGCAATTACAGCAGAATCATATTTTGGTTCATGAGCCAGGGATTGATACCCGGAGGCAGCCAACTGATACCCCCTTCAGCCTAAGAGCAGAGCGCCTTCGCGAAAAACGGCCGCGATCAGCCTCCAGTCCCTCTGATACATACACCGAAGGGGAATCTCCTCTGAAAGAGAAACTGGATAAGGTCTATTCCTTCAAAAGAGACAAAGTCCACAAGATATTCAAGGACGCCCTAAGGAACGGTCTACAACTGCAAGAATCAAAGAGGCCGTAAGAAGCGAATATGACCGACGACCCAAAATACTGCCCCATCACAGAGTGATAGGTCATGCCAATGAGGACTGTTTCGTCTTCAAAGATTGGGTCGAAAAGCAATACAAGACGTGAGAGATAGAACTGTCTAAAGGCACGTTAGCAAACAGTCAAGCTACGACTGCCGATTTCATACAAATGGAGACCGGAGCCCTTCGAGAACCTGATTCTCACAGACATGTGCCATTATCTAAAAAAGGCGAACCAAAGACTAATCGGACTCAAGGACCAGCATCAGTAAAGGCACCTACTCCATTGGAGAGAAAGAAGAAGGTATACTCCTTCAGGAGGGATGAAGTCCACAAAAATATTCGAGGACGCCTTGAACAACGGTCTGCAACTGCCTGTTCCAAAGAGGCCACATGAAATGAATATGACCGACAATCCCACATACTGCCCATATCATAGAATCGTGAGTCATACCATCGAAGACTGCTATATTTTCAAAGATTGGGTGGAGAACCAATACAAACTTGGGAAAGCCCCACAGTCGTCAGATGTACCGACAAGCCACAGAGCTATTGTCATCAACACAACTCCGCCAACATCAAAGTTCAAGGAGCTGGGAACCGTTGACCACTACGTCGTTAAACTGGGAACAGTCGACCTCTAAGTCGTTAAACTGGGGATGTAAAAATATGTAAATAAATAGAAAAAAAATTGAAAAAAAATGAAAAAAAAATAAAGGTCGAAACGATGGGGCAACTCGCAATAAAAATCAGCGAGTAAAATAAATATGAAAATAAAGCCGAAATGATGGGGCAACCGCTAATAAATAGCCGAAATGATAGGGCAATCATGACCTTCGCGATAAGAAAAGCTGAAATGATAGAGCAATCGTGGTAAAAAAAACGGCGAATGATGAGTCGCTCCTGGTACCATATTCCAGTGCAGCGATGCAGACGCTAACCAAAATCTAATTTCCCCAAAATTCTCCCCGCCCTACGGTTGGTCCTCAAGTTGACCACCGTATACAATCCACGGGCTCAAATAATTCTCACCATACCCATACCCCACCGCAATCGTCAGTCCAGCGGCTGGTCTCTGCCCTTGGAATTATGCTCCATTTGGGAGGACCCACTCATGTGTCCTCACGATACATGAGGAGAACAAAAATTATGGGATACTCATGACTCGTAAAGAAACACCTTCGTGGGATCCTTATGACTCATGAAGGAAAAACACACTTAGGAGTCCTCACGACTCCTAAAGAGAAAATACACCTACGGGATCCTTACGACCTGTAGGGAGAAAATGCTTTGTGAGACTCTTACGGCTCATAAAATTGAAAAGCCTTAGGTGATAGGGACCTAAACCTGTCTTCTAAGCCATCGCTCCCCAACAGGGAACGGCGAATGATGAATTGCTCCTGGCACATGTGCTTCAGTGTTAGCAACGTTGATGCCTACCCTAACCCCAAAATTCCAAACTCCAATCCAATAGACCCCTAAGTCTTTAAAATGGGAACAGATGACCTCTAAGTCGTTAAACTGGGAACAGATGACCCCTAAGTCGTTAAATTAGGAATGAGGGAAATTCCCTCACGGCAAATGATAAGTTGCTCCTGGCATTATTCCAGTGCAGCAATGCTGATGCCGACCCAAAAAACAAATCCCAAATCCTTCCGGGGCAAATGATGAATTGCTCCTGGCACCTGTGCTTCAGTGTTAGCAACACTGATGCCGACCCCTACCCCAAAATTCTAAACTCCAATCTAATAGACCCCTAAGTCTTTAAACTGGGAATAGATGACCTCAAAGTCGTTAAACTGGGAACAGATGACCCCCCAAGTCGTTAAACTGGAAATGAGGGAGATCCCCTCACGGCAAATGATGAGTCGCTCCTGGTACCATATTCCAATGCAGCGATGCAAATGCCAACCAAAATCCAAATCCCCAAGTGGCGAATGATGAGTCGCTTCTGGTACCATATTCCAGTGCAGCAATGCGGACGCCAATCAAAATCTAAATCCCCAAGTGGCGAATGATGAGTCGCTCCTGGTACCGTATTCCAGTGCAGTGATGCAGACGCCAACCAAATTCCAAATCCAATACCCTAACGGTGAATGATGAGTCGCTTCTGGTACGATATTCCAGTGCAGCGATGCAGACGCCAACAAAGTCCCAAAATTTTTTCAGCCCTACGGTCTAGATCATACATCCTGCAAAATCGTATACAATCCAAGGGCGTAAAACGATCCCAATCTCTCCCAAGTCCAACCGGCGAGACCACATTCAAAGTCCCACCGGCGATGAAGATTCCAAAAAAAGGGTATGTCCACAAGCAAAATGGGCACAGATGAAAACCCGTAAGGGCTCCGTGAGTAAAAACAGTAGGGCTGCCGGCGAGTTTATGAAAACCCGAAAGGGCGCAAACTCGTGAAAAAGAGATGAGGCACTCGTGAAGTCCTCTCGACATTGTGAGGAGAAAATTCCCGTGTGAGATCCTTACGACTCACAAAGGAAAAACACACTTAGGAGTCCCCATGACTCCTAAGGAGAAAATACACCTACGAGATCCTTTCGACTCGTAGGGAGAAAATGCTTTTATGGGACCCTTACGGTTCATAAAATTAAAAAGTCTTAGATGATAGGGATCTGAACCTATCTCCTAAGCCATCGCTCCCCAACAAGCAAAAGCAAATGATGATTCGCTCCTGGTACCATATTCCAGTGTAGCGATGCCGATGCCATACAAAAACCAAAATCCTCAAATCCTCTCAAAGGAAAATGATGATTTGCTCGTGGTACCATATTCCAGTGTAGCGATGCTAATGCCAACCCTAATCAAACCAACAACCTTTGCGGTGGAATCATGCTTCGACCTAGAATACACCCCGTGTCGAAATCATGCTTCGCCTCGGCGTATCTGCCTTCCCTGTCGGAATTATGCTTCGACTCGGAATCAACTGCCGACACTCCGTGCCGGGGACACGTCGAACAGCGACCTCCCTGTCGGAATCATGCTCCACCTCGGGAACAAGTCAACCAGCGACACTTCGTGCCGGGGATCAAGTCGAACAAACAGCGACACTCCGTATCGGGGATCAAGTCGAACAAACAGCGACACTCCGTGCCGGGGATCAAGTCGATCAGCGATACTCCATGCCATAGATCAAGTCGATCAGCAACACTCCATGACGGGGATCAAGTCGAACAAACAGCGACACTCCATGCCGGGGACAAGTCGACCATCGACACTCCATGCCAGGGATCAAGTCGAACATCAGCGACACTCCGTGTCGGGGACAAGTCGAACATCAGCGACACTCCGTGCCGGGGACAAGTCGATCAGCAACACTCCATGCCGGGTACAAGTCGAACAGCGACCTCCCTGTCGGAATCATGCTCCACCTCGGGAACAAGTCGACCAGCGACACTCCATGCCGGGGATCAAGTCGAACAAACAGCGACACTCCGTGCCGGGGACAAGTCGATCAGCAACACTCTGTGCCGGGGATCAAGTCGATCAGCGACACTCTATGCCGGGGATCAAGTCGAACAAACAGCGACACTCTGTGCCGGGGACAAGTCGACCAGCGATACTCCGTGCCGGGGATCAAGTCGAACATCAACGACACTCCGTGCCAAGAACAAGTCGAACATCAGTGACACTCCGTGCCGGGGACAAGTCGATCGGCGACACTCCGTGCCGAGGATCAAGTCGATCAGCGACACTCCGCGCCGGGGATCAAGTCAAACAACCAGTGACACTCTGTGCCGAGGATCAAGTCGAACAAACAGCGACACTCCGTGCCAGGGATCAAGTCGAACAAACAGCAACACTCCGTGCCGGGGACAAGTCGACCAGCGACACTCCGTGCTGGGGATCAAGTCGAACGACCAGCGACACTCCGTGCCGGGGATCAAGTCGAACATTAACGACACTCCGTGCCCGGGAAAAGTCGATCAGCGACACTCCATGCCGGGGATCAAGTCGAACAACCAACGACACTCCGTGTCACGGATCAAGTCGAACAAACAGCGACACTCCGTGCCGGGGATCAAGTCGAACAAACAGCGACACTCCTTTCCAGGGACAAGTCGACCAGCGACACTCAGTGCCGCCGATCGTCTAAGTCATAAAAAGGGCAGAGCCGACCGTCCATGTTGTAAAAAGGGCAGTGCAGGTTTCCCACAAATTGGGAACCAAATCGCTCCGTGCTGAGGAAACGTCTACTACGGACACTCCGTCTTGGAGACGCTGTTAGTTATATGTATGCCGTAGAGGCCATTACTGTACATTGGATGTATATTGTAGTGGATGCTGGGACATATATAGGGAGGACTTTCTTGCTCGACATGATAGTATGCTATCTGGTTGCTCTTTACCTTAACGTGTACATTGATTGTCTCTCTGTTACATGTTGGTAAAGCCCTTAGGATGTGTACTTGACTACCTGGACTGTGATACGGATCATACTAGTGGGGATATGGTAGTCCATAAGTACATCCTTCAAAGTCCCTAGTCGTGGGTGTATCGAGACGGGGCATCGATATACCAGAGTAGACTAGCGTGTACCTTCTCGACCCATACAGATGGGCGATGGATGATCCCATATCCATTGGTGTTTGATATCGGAGATGATATACGGGTGCTCAGTAGAGACTGGGTACACTGGACGGACTCGCCGAGAACTCCCAGATGGTATTATACCTCACGTCAGATGGCAGTTCTCTGGTGACACTGGTACAGAGTAGTCTGTTGACCCGAGATCGTCATAGAGTCTTGTGTGGTTCCCACTGTGCTTTGATTTCCATCTTACCACGTCCAAGAGGGCATGCAAAACGGTGGTTTTTGGGTACAGTCCCGAGTCATATGGAGGCAATGAGCGATAGGAGGGGATTCGTCTCTCCCGGTATAGGGGGTTGATGTTGCGCTGTGTTCGATTGGCTATAACAGGAAATCCCTGGCCAGGGTTGCTGAGATTTACTGGTAAGTGTTACCAGTAGTTTCTCGAATTGTTATAGACCTCATATCGACACGACTTATCTAGCTATTGGGGTCTGACGTTTACCACCCCTAGGCAAGATATGCGACATATCAGACGATCAGACCGGACTGTACGGTAGTGTTACTAGTTGGATTCACTGGAGTGTGAGCGGGCTTGCTCGTCGATCTTCAGATCGCTCAATACCCGGGTGGCCGTTACGTTTAGCAGACCGCTTGCGGCTTGTGGATGTTTGATATGATCATCATCTGCTGCCGGCGTATTGACGAGTCTTTAGAGTCCTACACAGAGGTTTCCTGGCTCAAGCGAAACGAAATAGGAGCGCATATGGGATATGTGCGGGACCGAGAATAATACCAGTATGTGATACTGTATTCGATTCTCGCGATGTGACATTGATCGGTTATATGCGATATAGACGGGTTATCGGATCAAGTGTTGATTCGATAAGTTGTTACTAATGATACCAGTCGGTTATGTGCGACATGACCGGATCATTGAATCAAGTGTTGATTTAATGATTTAATGTATAATTATATATTTGATATATTACTTTGCGTCAACTAGTATCGGTTCACTTTAAAATGGATTTTCTCACTCGGGTGTGCGCATTGCATATGCGATATGATTTTGTGCACTTTATTGTATCATGTTTGATGATGCATGATTGCTAGGTTATGTGTAAAGAATTTAACCAAAGTTATTTAAATGGTTAAGGGTTTTACTTATTCATTAATTATTCTTTTTATTTTTGGAAAAAGGAAAAGAAATGAGAGAAAAATGGTGGCTTATTTTGTATGCACTTGAAGCTTCATGAAGCTTTTATGAAGCAACCGTTTTTGTCTCATCTCCTAAACCCTAACCATTCCTTTAACCTTGGTCAATTCTCTACACTTAACTTAGGTTAAAGTTATGATAAGAATGATATTATTATTCTTTTCATAATTAACTTAATATACTTTCTTCTTCTTCTTCCATTTCTTCAAGTGAAGAAAGCTTGCCCCATCAATGGCAAGTGATGGAAATGAGTGAGAAATCCAATTCTAAAGTCTACCCACTTCCTATTTCTTCATCCTCTACCTCTTGCTAAGTAGTAGAGTGTGTTTCCTTCACAAGTTTTCATGACTTGGTGAAGGTGGAGCTTGATCTTTCGATGCCTCGATCTAGATCATCTTCGGTACGTCGTCGACGACCTAGCCCGTCCATTCTCCGACGAAGCCGACGCAAGAGCCCGGATTTCTTTTTGGACAGCGAGGACACTTCTTCATGGAGCTATGGAGGTGGACAAACGGATCTACAAAGGTTGTATTTCCGTATTCCCTTAGTTAAGTGTTAACTAGTTTGCTTTTTCGCCTAGTTTTCTAGCAAACGATCCGTAGTCGGTTCTCTCGGCGCCTAGATTTTTTGAAAATGGCATGTTCGATGCCTTGTGAGACCTCATTAGGGTGCCTAGGAACCCTACAGTGGTATCAGAGCCTAGCTAGAGCCTTAGGCGAAGTCTAGACGGAGTTTGAAGTCCGAACGAACCCGAAACCCTATCACAAACATGCTCTCTGTCCAATTTTCAAAAACTGGGTTTTTTCAAGATTAAAAATATGCAGAGAAATAAGCAGGAAAATATAAGGATTACTGTAAAATTCGTGTTGCTAATTCCTTCATTGAGCCGCGGTTCCGCGGCACGAGCAAGGCTCGTGCGGCGGATCCGCGGCCATTTTGTCTTATGTGGCATCCTATTTTACACAGTAATTCATTGTTTTGAGTGCTGACTTCTCTGGGTATTTTTAAAATTTATTCAAGAGTTGAATTTTCTGGAGTTGTTTTGGGGATTCGGTGTTTCGATCGGATTATCAAATTTTTGTCTGTGTGACTTTCCGGATAAATTTTAGAATATGTTAAAAAGTTCGACCGGATATAAATACCCAATTTTTCCCCTGTCAGGAAATTTCCAAGTGTTGGATTTTTCCGAAGTTTAACGACGTTCTAAGTAGTGCAAGTAACGCGATAGACCCTCTAGAAGACAACAAACCTTAAATCGATTATGTGACCGTCTTGAACTGCCCTTTGAACCTTCGGGTTTGAGGCAGTACGGCGTGCCACATGTGAGGCGTTGGCTTGACCCTTCTACGGCTGGACCGTTGGTACTGAGGCACGAACTGAATGTTGTTAGACTTATTTCATGTGTTGGATTGTATCGGGAAAACTTGGGTGTTCGATTGTTCGATCGAAAAGTTTAACATTTTCTGTTTATCTGGAATGGGATACAATAATTGGAATTCACAATAGTTATGTGATAACTAAATGAATGTTATAAACATAGCAGTTTAGTCTCACTTGATCGGTTGCCACGGAATTTTGATGTGATCAAAAGTCCGTCGCAATCACGTAGCGTACGCGGATACTCGCCGGATAAACTTAATAGACAGCCTCACTCCATAGCCCCGACCAAGTGACTGTAGGAGAACCCCGTCGCCGAAAGCATCCGTCCGGGTGCTCGCGGTAGCGGTGTTCCGCCTTGGTGCACTTCGTCGACGGTATCGGTGGTGCAGCCGTCTACTGAAGTTTGCGACGAGCATTCGATCAGGATGTCGGGAATCCTGTTGAATTGCCCGACTTGATATTGAAAAGTGTTTTCGATAATGAGACTAAAATGCGGGGTTTATAATTGTTGGGCATGTGATGTCTAAGGTATTCATTTGATTAGGCATGCGATGTCTATGCAGATTGCGGATTCCAACTGTTGTAGTTTTACACTTTCTTTTCTGTGACCGTAAGTGTAATATATGATATCGCCGGTTTCGTTGCTATATGTCAACGACAATTGGGATGCGCATATTTACTTACGTTGATGACATGTGATGTTATGTGTTGCTGGATATGTTATATTGGATCGTCGTGTTTGAATAGCCGGGGGTTTTTATGTAAGATGAGTGTTTTTCATTTTCATTCATGTAAAAACTTGTATGTAATATTCTTTTATTTGGGGCACTTCCAGGTTGCGGAAGCTGTCACCCTTTGTATATTATTTACTTTTCCGCACTAGGATAGACCCAAGGAGGGGAGCACAAGTAACCGGGTTCTGGAGTCCAGTGGGAGACCAACTCGAGGAGTCGAGTCCGGGTCTCCTAACTCTAGAATTGGTAGGGTTGCTTGCCGCTCTCGTAGGGGTCTTAGGGTGTGGGTTTGGCTATTCATCGCGACCGTGGAATCCGTGTTTTATACTGGCTCGTATTGAAAACACGGACGTCCTAGTATATCCAATATTTCATATGATTCTTCTGCTGCGATATCTGTGATGTGATCATGTGATGTTCTGTGATAGATACAGTATATAGTATATATTATATATTATATAGGCGTTACTTATGTTTTACACCCGTGCTAGCCCTGCCCTGCTCTGCCGTTAGTTACCTAACCTAACGGTGCACGAGGGGACATCGAGGCGAATGCGGATGGCATAAGTGTATGTCGTATTTATCTGTGATGTTTAGGTAATTTAAATGATGGGACTTCATTAATGTGATTAATGAAATAAAAGAAACCTAAGATGTTGTAGAATCGAATTTCAAAATAAAACAGGTAGCTACAGTTCTTGCTTTGCACAGCGGTGTATATGATATATCCTGCACCTTATTCGATAAGGAAAGGACCGAGATCCCTTCACCGGGAGTGACTCCTTTAGCAATAACTGGCAGATGCTACACACTCGGTTTGTCTTTTGATTGCTTTTAAGAGTTTTTGCTTTGCACAGTGATATATATGATATATCCCGCACCTCATTCGACGAGGAAAGGACCAACGATCCTTTCACCGGGAGTGACTCCTTTAGCAAAACTAGAAAAGCCTCAAAAGCACTCCATTTTCAAAATTCATTCGATCCTACAACGATATCAAGTTCATTACGCAATAGGTTTTCAGAAAAACCTGTCGTAGCCCTCCGTCATTTCAGATACGTACTAGTTAGTATTCGTGCTGCGGTTGTTTGGCCTCCGTCAAGGCGTAGTGTACGGTAGCTAACTAGTGCTTACCTGCTAGCATATGATGCGATTGGATTAGGGTATTCGTACGGCGTTGTTTGGCCTCCGTCAAGGGTCGTGCGGGTGGGTTTAATTCAATCAAGAAATGACGGGTTGAACTTGACTAGCGGACTATGGGTTGTTTGGCCTCCGTCAAGGTCATAGCAAGCTAGGGGTAAAATATTATCGGGAATTTCAAGTGTTGAAATTTGCAATGAGATTGCATACCTTCTATGAGATAGTTGGATCCCGATACCCGCTGCGAGTAAGAATTACTCCTGGGAGAGTTTTATACATTACAATTAGCCAATCAAGTAGGTGTCTAGAAAGGTGTCAACGAGGTTACGCCTCTGGGAAAACGAAGTTTACATTAATTAGGTTCGTGCGAAAGCACGGGGGACCTCCCTCAAAGTACCGACACTGGCCTGGCTGAAAGATTGGCGAACTTGTAGTGTGTAATTAATCCCGGCTAGTCTTTCCTTTTAGGGTTTGAAGGAAGATTTGATAAAAAGCAGTGGGAGCCATCCTGATTAGATAAAATAATAACCAATCTATTCTTGCAAGAGCGCACGCTGAGTGTTTTCTTCTCTCTCTCTCCAGGTAGCGACCATATCACACCTTAATCAAGATAATAATACGGAATATTGACCGAACCCGCTTGTTATACTGAGCTGGGGAACGTTGGTCCCGCTCCAACTTATAATTGTTATAAGACAGAGCAGGAAATTGGGGATTACCAGAATTCCCGTGCCGCCCAAACGAAGAGAGTGCATGCTGATGCATCATCTTCGGGTGTGTTCGTTACAAAGAACTGTTTCTCTGTATCCTCTACGTCCTGGGTATGTGATACCAGATCAGGATCCCAGATATGTAATCTGTTACATAGGGCTACAGCTAGGTAGAGAACTGAGAACGGGTGATAAGTTCATGAGGCAGAAAACGGGGCAAGTGTTGCAGCCAAGTCTGTTGGTCACTGTCACCCTGTATTACAAATACATTGATTCTGAACGAATGTTATTAGATACCGAACCTGATATACAAAATCATATCAGTCTCTTTATTAGTAAAGAAATGATATAATTTTGTATTGTTGGATAATGCTTTGAACATTTCCTATATCAAAAGTTGATCGGTTCAGGCACGTTATCTAAAAGCATTGATGTTCTAAATCAAACTACAGTTCTTAGTATACAGAACACACACAAGAAGAAGAGTTCAGAAATGAACGAATCCTTCTTGAGGCATTGTAGACTAGGTCATATCAATGCGACCCGACTAGCTGAAGTTACATGAAGATGCATATTTAAATCAGTTTAAATCTACATCTTATAAAACTTGCCAGTCATGTCACAAAGATATAATGACACCAGCTCTGTTTATTGGAAACAGAGAAAGAGTTAGTAAACTCTTGGGATGATACATGTTGATGTATGTAAGCTCCCCTGTCTACACATGCCAAGATCGGTTCTTTGTACTTCATTACATTCTCTGATGATCTCTTTCGAGTTTCAGGCCTATGTTCCTGTTGAAACACAAGTCCGAACCTTTTGAGATATTCACAGAATATAAGTTAGAAGTAGAGAACCAAAATACGGGTATAAGTATTATGTCCTATGATGAGATCAAGGAGGAGAATACTTGAGCACGGAATTCCTGGACTATTCTAAAGGAGAATGAGATTCTCTCTCGGCATTACTCCTCCGGATACACCATAGCACGATGGTATATCGGGGCGGAGCAATCACACCCTATATGATATGGTGTGCTCTATGATGAGTACTACTGAGTTACCTTTTTCCTATTGGGTGTTATGCACTTGAGAAGCTGCATACCTATTGAATAGGGTTCCAATCAAATCAGTTGCCTACCATTTCATATGTGATATGGAAAGGGAAGAGCCCATGTCTTAAGCTAGTTAAGATTTAGGGTTGACCGGCCTATGTCTAAAAGCAAAATCCGGACAAGCTCGAGGCAAGGTCTGTAATATAGAACTGGAAAGGTTCCAGCTATACAAACTACAGCAGATGATTTGGTACAACCAAAGGATTCAGTAGATACCAACGAACCTCAGCCTCTCCGCCGATCTAGTAGGGTTCCTCACCCACCTGAGACATACTTCGATTTCTCTATGACAGTGGGAGCGAGGATTGCATCATGAGATGATGACCCAACTAGTTTCGAGCTGGCCATCGAGAGTAGGGACTCTGTAAGAATGGCTGGATGCTTAGTGATCTGAGATGGAATCCTTATACACCAACAAAGTATGGACTTTGGTTGCTATATCTGAAGGGTTAAATCCCCATCAGAAGCAAGTATATCTTGAGAAGATTACTTGGTGTAGATGGAAAAGTTGAGACTTTCAAAGCTAGAATTGCTAAAGGTTTTCGTCATCGACCAGGCGTGGATAATGATGAAACCTTTTCAAGTGGCTATGCTTAAGTCCATCCAGATCCTACTTGCCACGGCTACATACCATAACTACGATATCTGGCGGTTGGGTGTCATGACTGCTTTTCTAAATGATGTTTTAGAAGAGTGCGTCTATAAGTACAAAGCCAGAGGGCCTCGTAGACAGTAGGAGCAGCGGAAACGTGTGCAAGATGTTTTATATGATAAAGCAGGCATCGCGGAGTTGGAACGTTTATTTTGATGTAATAGTCAAACAGTTTGACATCATCAAAATGGTAGATGAACCTTGTATAAACAAAAAGGTAGTAGGGAGTATGGTGACGATCCTCGTAGAGTACGTGGATGACATACTCTTGATAGGGAAGGAGTTTCCTATGCTACGCTCGATCAATCTCCGCTTATCACTAGGATTCTCCATATAGGATCAAAGTGATACCTACTAAATCCTGGATTTTGGATCTATGAGATAGATCTAATTGGATGTTAGGATACTCACTAGTTGTAGTGAGATAGTATCAATTGATCCTGGGGAGAATCACTGGAAGGGTTCCAGGGTGATAAAGACGACTGAATGTCAGTCGCAGGCATTGTCTTTACCCTCAGTAGAGGGACGGTATGTTGGAAGAGTTCCAAGCTAGATACCGTGACATACTAGACGATAAAGGCTGGATACATCGCTACTTAAGACGCTACCAAAGAGGCTGTTTGGGTGTATATTGGTTTATAAGATGAACTACGTTCCTACCATTGTGAGACAATGGAGTTGTGGCTTATGCCAAGGAACTCAGGTCCCATCAGTGATCCAGACATATTCTAAGGCAGTATCACCTGATCATGGAGATGGTTGATCTCCAGGGGATCGAGGTCAGGAGAGTAGACTCAGAGGACAGCACGGCGGATCCACTCACGAAGGCCTATTCCCAGAGAGAGACTTTTATGGGATGGTTGAGTATGAGATACTACAACCACTGCTACAGATGGCCCTAGTGCAAGTGGGAGATTGTTAGTTATATGTATGCCCTAGAGGCCATTACTGTACATTGGATGTATATTGTAGTGGATGCTGGGACATATATAGGGAGGACTTTCTTGCTCGACATGATAGTATGCTATCTGGTTGCTCTTTACCTTAACGTGTACATTGATTGTCTCTCTGTTACATGTTGGTAAAGCCCTTAGGATGTGTACTTGACTACCTGGACTGTGATGCGGATCATACTAGTGGGGACATGGTAGTCCATAAGTACATCCTTCAAAGTCCCTAGTTGTGGGTGTATCGAGACGGGGCATCGATATACCAGAGTAGACTAGCGTGTACCTTCTCGACCCATACAGATGGGCGATGGATGATCCCATATCCATTGGTGTTTGACATCGGAGATGATATACGGGTGCTCAGTAGAGACTGGGTACACTGGACGGACTCGCCGAGAACTCCCAGATGGTATTATACCTCACGTCAGATGGCAGTTCTCTGGTGACACTGGTACAGAGTAGTCTGTTGACCCGAGATCGTCATAGAGTCTTGTGTGGTTCCCACTGTGCTTTGATTTCCATCTTACCACGTCCAAGAGGGCGTGCAAAACGGTGGTTTTTGGGTACAGTCCCGAGTCACATGGAGGCAATGAGCGATAGGAGGGGATTCATCTCTCCCGGTATAGGGGGTTGATGTTGCGCTGTGTTCGATTGGCTATAACAGGAAATCCCTGGCCAGGGTTGCTGAGATTTACTGGTAAGTGTTACCAGTAGTTTCTCGAATTGTTATAGACCTCATATCGACACGACTTATCGAGCTATTGGGGTCTGACGTTTACCACCCCTAGGCAAGATATGCGACATATCAGACGATCAGACCGGACTGTACGGTAGTGTTACTGGTTGGATTCACTGGAGTGTGAGCGGGCTTGCTCGTCGATCTTCAGATCGCTCAATACCCGGGTGGCCGTTACGTTTAGCAGACCGCTTGCGGCTTGTGGATGTTTGATATGATCATCATCTGCTGCCGGCGTATTGACGAGTCTTTAGAGTCCTACACAGAGGTTTCCTGGCTCAAGCGAAACGAAATAGGAGCGCATATGAGATATGTGCGGGACCGAGAATAATACCAGTATGTGATACTGTATTCGATTCTCGTGATGTGACATTGATCGGTTACATGCGATATAGCCGGGTTATCGGATCAAGTGTTGATTCGATAAGTTGTTACTAATGATACCAGTCGGTTATGTGCGACATGACCGGATCATTGAATCAAGTGTTGATTTAATGATTTAATGTATAATTATATATTTGATATATTACTTTGCATCAACTAGTATCGGTTCACTTTAAAATGGATTTTCTCACTCGGGTGTGCGCATTGCATATGCGATATGATTTTGTGCACTTTATTGTATCATGTTTGATGATGCATGATTGCTAGGTTATGTGTAAAGAATTTAACCAAAGTTATTTAAATGGTTAAGGGTTTTACTTATTCATTAATTAGTCTTTTTATTTTTGGAAAAAGGAAAAGAAATGAGAGAAAAATGGTGGCTTATTTTGTATGCACTTGAAGCTTCATGAAGCTTTTATGATGCAACCATTTTTGTCTCATCTCCTAAACCCTAACCATTCCTTTAACCTTGGTCAATTCTCTACACTTAACTTAGGTTAAAGTTATGATAAGAATGATATTATTATTCTTTTCATAATTAACTTAATATACTTTCTTCTTCTTCTTCTTCCATTTCTTCAAGTGAAGAAAGCTTGCCCCATCAATGGCAAGTGATGGAAATGAGTGAGAAATCCAATTCTAAAGTCTACCCACTTCCTATTTCTTCATCCTCTACCTCTTGCCAAGTAGTAGAGTGTGTTTCCTTCACAAGTTTTCATGACTTGGTGAAGGTGGAGCTTGATCTTTCGATGCCTCGATGTAGATCATCTTCGGCACGTCGTCGACGACCTAGCCCGTCCATTCTCCGACGAAGCCGACGCAAGAGCCCGAATTTCGTTTTGGACAGCGAGGACACTTCTTCATGGAGCTATGGAGGTGGACAAACGGATCTACAAAGGTTGTATTTCCGTATTCCCTTAGTTAAGTGTTAACTAGTTTGCTTTTTCGCCTGGTTTTCTAGTAAACGATCCGTAGTCGGGTCTCTCGGCACCTAGATTTTTTGAAAATGGCATGTTCGATGCCTTGTGAGACCTCATTAGGGTGCCTAGGAACCCTGCAGACGCGTCAAGCGTCGACCGTCCATGTCGTAAAAGGGCAGTGCAGGCTTCCTACAAAGTGGGAACCAAATCACTCCGTGCCGAGAAAACGTCTACTACGGACACTCCATCTCGGAGACGCGTCAAGCATCGACTGTCCATGTCGTAAAAAGGGCAGTGCATCCCAAAAAGTGGAAACCAAAGCGAGGTGCCTCCATATGAAAGAAAATCCATCAATTTCATGCACATGACCCACATATGTGGTGTGCATTTATTGATGGGGGCACTTTGTTGGGGTCGAAAATTGCACCCCGGTTGACCAAGTCAAAGTCAAGATCAACCCTAAGCCAAGTGGGCCCAAGCCCAGATCAAGTGGGCCCATGCCCAGGTCGAGTCCGAACATAAAGCGGCCGGCCCCCCTCCATGCCAAAATAAAAATCATGTAATAAATAATTTTGATGTAATTCTTTATGCATGAATGTAAGAAAATGGGCATAAAGCTAAATTTTTGTAAAGCCCGTGGCTTATATGCAAAAGAAATGAACACATGAGGCATGGGATGGGCAAAATGCCATTTTGTAAAGCCAAAGGGCTATATGTAAATGTGTAAGCCTATATAAGGCAACATGATGATGAATAAAATACACTTTTCATTTCTCTAAAATTCTAGGGTTTGTGCCTCCTTCTTCTCCTTCCTCAAGGTTCTAAACCTTCTCATTTCCTTTGAATTAAATCAAGAGTTTTGCTCTTCCTTTTCAAAAACTAAATAGCTTTTCACCACAAAACCTACAAAGGGGAGCTCAGATCTTCTATTAGATCTCAAAAATGGGAGACTTTTAAGTCTCACCCCCTTTTCTCTAAGATCCAGCCGATCAAGAGGAGGAAGAAGGGGACCCATCTCTAAAACTCCAACTTTGGACAAATCACAGTCAAGAGAAGATCCAAGACTCAAGAGAGAAGAAGCTCTGAAGATTTTTAGGGAGTTCAACTCCCGGACCCAAATCCTCTAAGGAGTTTAACTCCTAATCCAGACCTTCAGGAGTTTAACTCCACTCAAAATCCTTTTTTTGGAGTTTAACTCCTATTTCTGGGATAAAAACCCCCTCCTTTCGCTAGCGCCCAAGCACTCAAAGCGCTAGCACCCGAGCACCCACGTGCCGAGCACATGAGGCGCTGGTGCCCAAAACGCTAGCGCCCACGTGCCGGTCACGTGAGGCGCTAGCGCCCAAAGCGCTAGTGCCCGAGCGCTAGCGCCCGAGCACCTATGTGCCTGGCACGTGAGGCGCTAGCGCCCAAAAAGATAGGGCCCGAGCGCCTACGTGCCGGGCACACGAGGCGCTAGAGCCCATAGTGCTAGTGCTCGAGCGCCCATGTGCCAGACACGTGAGGCGCTAGCGCCTAGCGCTAACCCAAGTGCCCAAGCATTGGCGCTCACGCGTCCTTTGGACACCTTTTTCCCCTCATTTTACATGTACTCCATACTAAAAACACTTCCCCCGTTAGAAAAAATTTCTAACGGGGCGCTGCACTGCACCCCGCAAGGGGGTTGCTAACCCCTTTGACCCCCGGTCCGCTATCCGGGTAGCGGGACCCTCGTAAAAACTCTACGAGGCCCCCGATATATCCAAAACACAACACTGCACATTGAGTTTGCATAACCAGTTTGACCCGTTAATCGGAGGTTCTCTCGCTCCAAAGGCGAGGGGTAATTAACGCAGCTTAGTCCGCGGCTGCCGGAAATTCGGATCCCCACAATCAATAAACCCCAGCCTACCCTAGGCAGGGGGGATCTGTAATGCGCCTGACAAGCGCGCGCGCATTCCCATCTTAATGGGGTGACGAAAAACACCCTACAAATACCCCTCACCGTATATACATACCCATATCCGTATTGTGAAAAATACGAATACAAAGAGACGAAAATAATCCAACAATATAATACTAGAATCCGGCTTAAACCAAAGCCCACTAGTATAATCCGTTCGAATCATGATACGTGCACAAGTGCACGTATATGATTGAACCCTGCCGTAAAACTATACGACATCTACATCGTTTCGCCTAAAGCATGGAAACCCTCTGTGTAGGACTCTAAAAACTCGTCAATACGCTGGCAGTGGGTTTAACCATAAGCACGTCAGCGGCATTAGCTGTACGTAACGGCTACCCAGATATTGAGCGAAATTAAGGCCGACAAGCAAACTCATCCGAACCCCTACTGAGGCTGTCCGTGACAATCTCCGTACAGTCTAGTCTGTTCGTCTAAGAGTATCGCATATCGGGTCTAGGGGATGGATAAAGTCACACATCTAATAACGCGATATTTCATGTCGGTATGAAGCCTATCACCAACTGAGAAACTACTGATCCAAATCAGAAATTCTTGTCTACCTTGGCCAAGGATTTCTGGTGATGGCCACCCATGCACTACGCGACATCAACCCCCAATACCGGGAGAGGCGAATCTCCGATAATCCGCTCACTGCTTCCATGTGGCTCGGGACTGTACCCAACAAAAACCTATTTATACGACTCTTTTGAGCCGTGGTAGGGTAGTAATCAAAGCACAGTGGGAACTCACACGAGACAAATGACGATCTCAAGTCGACAGACTAACCTGTACACATGTCACAAAGGAACTGCAATCTGACAATAGGTATAATACCAACTAGCATGTTCCCGGCGAGTCCGTCCAGTATACTCATAACCCAATGAGCACCTGTATATATCTTAGGTGAACCAACTTACACCAATGGCTTGTGAGACGGGCCACCGCCTCTCGTCGAGGTCTCGATCCGTATACACTAGTCTACTCTTGGAGTATCGATGCTCAGTCTCGAAACTCCCACAACTAGAGACACTTTAAGGATGTGCTTATAGACCACCCAGCTCCCATGTATATGATCGCCATCATACTGCTGGTAGTCAAGCATGAATCCTATGGGCTCTATCAACATGTAATAGTGATCTGTAATGTCACCTAAAGCTATCTTAGGTGACTAACTGACACCAATGGCTTGTGAAACCGGCCACCGTCCCTCGTCGCAGTCTCGATAAGTACACACTAGTTTACTCCGGAGTATCGATGCCCAGTCTCGATACTCTCTCGACTAGGGACATTTAAGGATGTGCTTATAGACCACCCAGCTCCCACGTATATGATCGCCATCATAATGCTGGTAGTCAAGCAAGAATCCTATGGGCTCTATCAACATGCAATAGCGATCTGTAATACCACATAATACATGTACATGATGATAGAGACAAACCAGATAGCATACTATCGTTTTGAGTAAGACTGTGTTATCCATATAGGTCCTACCTCAATTATCATAATCACCTGCCTGCAATTACAATAATTGCCTTGAGGGCACTATAGCCAACAATCTCCCACTTGCACTTAAGGCTAATTATTACGGTGTCGCATACTCACATCCCGTATGATATCGAACACCCAACTTCTCTACTAATCAGTCTCACAAAGCTCGTTTGTGAAACTTGTGTTCGAGAAATAGCCTCATTGAGTGGATCCACTCCAATGTTTCTATCGTTATCTCTCTCTATATCTCAACTTCGCGGAGAAAGACTATCTTCTAAAATGAGCAATACCTGTCTTAGAATTTGTTTGGATATCTTATGGGACCCAGTTAACAAATGAACTCCAAATCCAACAAACTTCTTAGACTGTATCAGCCACTGAATTTAATCAGTATCCTGCGGCATGCCTTCCTTAGTATCTTCTTGGACCATCTGTCCAACATACCGGCCCTCAAAAGAGGGAAACTATAACTCTAACAGCCACTCTATCATCCAGGTCACCATCGAAGCCTGAAATGATAACCACCTCCCGAAGGAGGCTGCCGTTACTATATACCAAGAACATTATCTTATGTTCATAACTGCTTCCCAATGTTTCTCCAGGATTGGATTAATATATACTTATTGTTTCCTATGCAAAATCAATATCTGTTGTGGTACTTGACATCTCATGATTGACTCAATTGCCTAAGCAAGAGATATGCCAATCATGCAAATCCCTCTCATCATCAGTCTAGAAGACATCTCTTTAGAGAGGGTGACTCTATCACCTGCGGGTACACCACCACGCCAGGAGTCATCCATTCTAAAGAACTTTAGAATAGTGTCAAAGTATCCAAATTGGGACACTTCCTAAATCTAGATCTAAAACTATAGATCTAGTGACCAGAATCCTTGATATTTTATCCATATCCTCTGTGGAGAAACCACTTTGTGACAACCACGGTATAACCGATCGTAGTATAGGAAGATCTCTTCCTATTAAGTGCATGTCATCCAAATATCCGGACATCACTCCCTACTACCTTCTTACCAGATCCATCTGTTGTTCAGATGAAGTCAAACTCTATAACCGTCACATCAAAAATAGATGATCTATTTCCGCTATACCAGTTTTAGTCTATAAATAAACATAAGCTACTTGCCTACTATGCTTCCGCTGCTCCCACTGACTACAACAACCCTCTGGCAGAGTCATATATGCGTGCACTTCTAAAGCTAATTTAGAACGACGTTATACTCATCCTCCCGCCAGATCTCATAGTCTAGAACAGCAGCAGTGGCAAGTTTGGGTAATCAAAAACCTCCCTGTCACCGTCTTTGAGAAGACCGAAGTACCTCTCGGGTGTCTGAACTTACCCAGCAAAACTGCGGAATGGCTAATGGATTGTCGAAACCATTTGAATCTTTAGATTCTTCTAAATTTTCAGTAATCATTTGAGGTTCTGGATTCACTTCCAGTTCTATCATACTCCCACTAATGTTTTCTAAAAAAAATCCATTTTATTAAAACTGGTGGCGAGTCAAAAATATTATAACTATTGATCTTCCAGATGGTAGAATGTTAACCCTCGTCAATGCCCGGGATAACTCACAAACTGCCATTACTGAAACGTGCCTTGAGTTTATCCAGATTTTGGTTTTAAGCATAAGCTGGACAACTCCATATACCTTAACATCGTTAAGATATGAATCTATTCTATATATCCAATATAGAAACAAAGGCATTAATTTAATTGGAACCAGATTCAAAAATCATGCAGCTGTTTCCAGTACATATCAACCAAATGGAAGAAGGCCATACAACATTACTCATCCAGGAATACATCCATGTATGAGTAACCTGAAAGAGAAGCAAGTTCTCAAAATTATTACTTAAAATGGAATACCAAACACAAATATCTACATCTTTGACCACCTTGAAGAATCCTGATACTTGCAACATATGGTTCTCTACTTTATTCTTATACCTATAACTTCACAAAATTTGGATCTTGTATTTCAATGAAATACTTGTCTAAAACCAGAGAAGTCTTGAGTAAACAGAATATAGTATGAATACCAACCCCTTTGTCCTAACGGACATCAGACAACATACAATACTTTGTATAAGTCCTTTGAGTTTAATAATTCAAACCATGTGCGTCGTAGGTTGAAAACTGTACTATGGTTAAGAAGAATTACACCGTTGTTAAATGCTCCTTACCTAACCATCAACTGATATAGGTAAATGTCAAAAACCTAATTTCAAAAGGTTATATCTCAATTTATAAAATAAACGTACATGTATATCAGTTTGAAATTGGTGCATAACGACGGATATTCAAAACCAAATATTTGTCGTTAAGCAAAACCCAGGTGATTTCGTCAAATATCACCAATTACAAAGAATTTTGATATATATTGAGGATATAATCATCCAATTCCCAATATCTTACTCCCATTCATCATCTGTAATGCTATACATATGTGAGAAACAAGTCTGGTAAATACATACCCTGGAGTCAGAATCTATTTGGGAAAACAGTTTTCAATTAACACCGCACAGTAAAACTGAAACATGAAAATGTTTCGAAGGGGTAAGCGGGTATTCCTAGTAATGCCTCTTCCACTATCCAGATTCATGACTGTAACCGTATATTTCCTTGCCCTCACTCCAATCCATTTATATGTCTATACTTCTTACTTTTTGTTCACCATATTTAGGCTAATTGATTTTCTTCCTTCCCTACCCTTCGGCACCAGCCTAAGATTTGGAAGAAGACTATCCAATAAGCGCAATAGGTGTACTCTCCTAATACTAGAAGCTCTCGCAACATAAGAGAAGGTAAAGGGAGAAGAAAACTGAATAATCCTTATTCTATTTCTCCAGAACCAGAAACCATCCTCGAACTGGAATAAGTTCCTTCGAGTTCGTATGTAACTATACGATGGAATTTTCTTTGCCCTTAATCTAATCCTTTTATATGTCTTTACTTATTACCTTCTGTACACCACACTTAGGCTAATTAGTTTTCTTCCTTCCCTACCTTTCGGCACATGTCTATGGTTTGGAAGAAGACTATCCAATAAGCGCAATAGGTGTACTTTCCTAATACCGGGATCCCTCGCAACCTGAGAGAATGTAAAGATAAAACACAACTGAATAATCCTTATTTTATTTTTCCAGAATCAGGATCCATCCTCGAACTGGAACAAGTTCCTTCGAGTTTGTATGTAACTATATGATGGCATATCCAAAAAATATAGATTTTCATAGTGATACGGAGTGTTCTGGAGAAATGCAAAGGGGATGTAGGAGCGACAATGATATATGTGACTAAATGACAATCCAAAAGCCAAAGTGTTTTAAGAATGTTCGGTTAACTTGGTTCATGAGTTTTTAAGATCGGACCATGGTCACTGCCAAAGAGAGAGAAAAGAAACACTCAGCGTGCACTCTAACCTAGATCAGATTGGTTTATCACTTTATCTAATCAGGATAGCTCCCACTATTTTCTCGAATTCTCCTTCAAATCCTAAAAGGATAATTAGTCGGGATCATCTAAAATCACCCGAGGAGTAACACCTACTCATCAATGGGAATCGGGATCCAACTATCATCGCATGATTACTTTATGGAAGCCATTCAAGTCACCACACTCCAGAAGGTATGCGCATGCCTGGAAAGTTTTCGGTATGTTTGAAACTCCCGATGTGGTTTTTACCCCAAGCGCTTATGACCTTGGCTTTGGCCAACAAATCATAACACGCAAGTCAAGTTCTACCTGTTATTATCCAGATTGATTTAGCCCTTGACTTTGGCCAACAAAGTGGTACGACTGTCCTAAACCAATGCATTTATCTATGCTACGGATAAGCAACACACAGCTACCATTCACGATGCCTTAACTTTGGCCAACAAACACCGCATGAATACTATGTGCTACTTATTCGAAAAGACGGAGGGTTGCGGCTGGTTTTTGGCGAAAAACCTTTAACCTAATGAACTTGATATCGTTGAAGGAACCAAGTGGTTTTACAAATATATAGTGGCGCAAACTTTTGCTAAAAAGGTCACTCCCTGTGCAGTGATCTCGGCTCTTTCCTCATCGAATGAGTTTCATGATATTCCAAACTGAATACCACGATGCAAAGCAAAAGAATCGACAATAGTGAAGTTATTACAATGACGCAAACTTTTGCTCAAGAGGTCACTCCCGATGAAGGGATCTCGGCTCTTACCTCGTCGAATGAGGTGCTGGATATTCATAACCGAATACCACTGTACAAAGCAAAAGAGAACGTCTGTAATGTCAGTTTTCAAAAACTTGGTTCCAACAACATCATATAGGTTTGTTTTCTTTGCATTAATCAGAATTAATGCAGTCCCATCAATTAATCCATATCACACCAGAAAAGAATGAAAATACAATATACGTATATGCCATCTACATTCGCCACGGGGTCCCGTCATGCACGGTTAGGTTACTTAACTAACGGTAGAGTTGGGGCTGGACTAGCGTGGATGTAAAATATATACAACATCTACTAGTATATATATAGATATATATATAACATTCGTACATGTATGATATAAGCAACATCATAAAATCTCAGCAAACAATACAGAATGGTGGATAATCTTGGAGCCTCGGGTTTCATTTGAGCCGCAAATGAGACCCGATATTCCCTGTCGTGTGGATAGCTTGTGCAATGAAAACCTAGACCCCTACAAGCGCGGAAAGTTACCCGCCAATCCCAGAAGTGAGGCAACCTCAATTAACAAAGTGAATGGGTCATCCAGCACTTTATGGAATCCGGTAACTTGAGCACCCCTCCGTGGGTCATCCTATACCCTCTACGAGTGAGACGAATAACCCGCCAATTTTAGAGTAAGGCCCCCTCCGTCTCAACGCTATGAGATGCGAGCCCGTTGCCTTCTAGAACCCGGCTATTCGAGCACTCCTCTGCGGGGTAATCTTAGTATAGAAAAGGAAAAAAAATGTACAAGGGTGACATCGACCTCAACCCGGTCGTGCCCTAAACAAATAATATAAAAACTGGCAAAGGCGGCAGTCCACATATCGGACACTCGCCCCGCAATATCAAATGTACAAATGAATCTCAATTGTATTACTATCATTGCACCACTGGCTATCCACCACGACAATCTAACCACAACCTCAGCACAACACAGAACATCAACGTGAATGTCATGTTCGCAAACCCGTCTAAAAGAACATATAGCAGTTAGACGGGTTATACCGCTCTAATGACATTCACGGTCGCAGATAGTAATGTATGCACTAATAAACACACACTTAAAATATCGATCGACTAAACTTTTCCAAATTGGCCCCAAATGTAAACCAGCACTCAAACAAATCTGGGCTAAACCTAAATGTACGAAAAATCATATTTCCAACTTGTAGAGTGCCAGAAGAAATTTGGCGCAATGTGGCCTCAAAAGAGCCGCGGAACCGCTGCCAATAGGCATTAAACGCGGCGGTTCCGTGGCAACTTTGTAGGCTCACGTGCCCAAATTTCATGTGGTGCTCTAAATATGCGTGCATGTATTTTTTAAGATGCTCTGAAAGATTTTTTTGAACAAGTTTTAAAATCGGCAGCAAGCATGTCATTTTGGAAAAACGATTCGGAAAATGGGTCGATCGAGATTTTAACCTTGTGCAAACTAGCTAGTGAAGGTTTATGGGGTGGCTTTGATACCATGTTGGGTTATGCCAGCATCCTAGCCATCTACCATAACCGTTTGCGGAACAAAAATTTTATACACCAGCGCTAGAACAACCTTATAACCCAGATCTACCATAAACCTATAAGCTAGCAAACTAAAGAGGAATTAGAATGGTTATACCAAATGATCCATGTCCTTTGGTCTTTTACCATCTTCCCAAGTTCCTAGCGGTCTCCATGATCAAGCTTGATCGTCAGTCTTCCTCCATCGAAAATGATCCATCTGAGGATTTGTAGTTCGAGCTCCAACCTTAATGCCGAGGTAACTAGGGTACCTATTTCACTAAACTAGATAGCCTAGAGGATATAGAGTCGAATGATGGATTAATATGTCTCATAAAATCCTAGGTTTCTCAACACATGAGACTTTTAGGGTGGAGGTAGAAGAAGAGAAGCTTGAGGAGATGAGAGTGTTGTAGTGAAGCCACCATGAAAAAATGGCTAAGTGTCTTGAACTAATGAAGCATACACTTTATTCAAAACCATGAATCAAGCATGCTTCAATAGTTACCAAAGCATGAGTCACCTTATGAGCCATGCTTCCATAAATGCAAAGAACACCTCATCCTCCACCTCATTAAACCATTTAAACAAAAATGGTTATAAATTAAAATGAGGTGTCATCTTTTAGAAGCAATCTTTGTAATAAATTATAAGAATACCCCTCACCGTATATACATACCCGTATCCGTATTCTAAAAAATACGAAGACAAAGAGACGAAAATAATCCAACATTATAATATTATAATTCGGTTTAAACCAAAACCTATTAGTATAATCCGTCCGAATCATGATACATGCACAAGTGCACATATATGATCGAACCCTGTCGTAAAACCATACGACCTCTACATCGTTTCTCCCAAAGCAGAGAAACCCTCTGTGTGGGACTCTAAAGACTCGTCAATACGCTGGCAGTGGGTTTAACCACAAGCACGTCAGCGGCACTAGCTGTATGTAACGGCTACCCAGGTATTAGGTGAAAGGAAGGCCAACGAGCAAACTCATCTGAACCCCTACTGAGCCTGTCCGTGACAATCTCCGTACAGTCCGGTCTGTTCGTCTGAGAGTATCACATATCGGGTCTAGGGGGTGGATAAAGTCAGACCCCTAATAACACGATATTTCGTGTCGGTATGAAGCCCATCACCAACTGAGAAACTACTGATCCAAATCAGTAATTCTCGTCTACCTTGGCCAAGGATTTCTGGTGACGGCCTCCCGTGCACTATGCGACATCAACCCCCAATACCGGGAGAGACGAATCCCCGACAATCTGCTCACTGCCTCCATGTGGCTCAGGACTGTACCCAACTAAAATCTGTTTGCACTACTCCTTTGAGTCGTGATAGGGTAGTAATCACAGCACGGTGGGAACTCACACGAGACAAATGACGATCTTAGTCGACAGACTAACCTATACACATGTCACCAGGGAACTGCCATCTGACAATAGGTATAATACCATTTAGCATGTTCCCTGCGAGTCCGTCCAGTGTACTCATAACCCAATGAACACCTGTATACTATCTTAGGTGACTAACTGACACCTATGGCTTGTGAGACCGGCCACCGCCCCTCGTCGGGGTCTCGAGAAGTACACACTAGTCTACTCCGGAGTATCGTTGCCCAGTCTCGATACTCCCTCGACTAGAGACATTTAAGGATGTGCTTATAGACCACCCAACTCCCACGTATATGATCGTCATCATAATACTGGTAGTCAAGTAAGAATTCTATGGGCTCTATCAACATGTAATAGTGGTCTGTAATACCACATAATACATGTACATGATGATAGAGACAAACCAGATAGCATACTATCATTTTGAGTAAAATCGTTCTATCTGTATAGGTCCTCCCTCAATCATCATAATCACCTGCTTGCGATTACAATAATTGCGTTGAGGGTACTATAGCCAACATATCTCAACAACCCTGAACAGCGACTTATGGTTATAGTCAATCAAGCACAGCGCGACATCAACTCTCTATATCGGGAGAGACGAATCCCTTCGATCGCTCACTGCCTCTATGTGCTTCGGGACTGTACCTTACTAAAACTTGTATGCATGACTCTTTAAAGTCATGGTTGGGTAGTAATCAATGTACAGTGGGAACACACACATGAAACTATAACGATCTCAGGTCAAAAGACTACCCTGTACTCATGTCACCAGAGAACTGTTACCTGACAATAGGTATAATACCATCTAGGAGTTCTTGGTGAGTCCGTTCAGTGTACTCGTTCACCAATGAGCGCTTTTATACAATCTTCGATGTCAAACACCAATGGCTGTGGGACCGGCCATCGCCCTCTAACCGGATCAAGAAACGTATATACTAGTCTAGTCTGGAGTACCAATGTCCAATCTCGATACTTCCACGACTAGGAATATTTAAGGATATACTTATGGACTATCCAGGCCCTACTAGTTATTGGCTATAGTGCCCTCAAGTCAATTATTGGATCGCAGGTACGTAATTGCAATGATTGAGGGAGGACCTATACTGGTAGAACAGTCTTACTCGAGATGATAGTATGATATATGGTTTGTCTTTATTATCGTGTACATGCTTTAGGTGACATTACAGATCACTATTACATGTTGATAGAGCTCATAGGATTCATGCTTGACTACCAGCAGTATGATGGCGATCATATACGTAGGAGCTGGGTGGTCTATAAGCACATCCTTAAAATGTCCCTAGTCGTGGGAGTTTCGAGACTGGGCATCGATACTCCAAGAGTAGATTAGTGTATACGGATCGAGACCCTGACGAGGGGCGGTGGCCGGTCTCACAAGCCATTGTTGTAAGTTGGTGCACCTAAGATGTATACAGGTGCTCATTGGGTTATGAGTACACCGGACGGACTGGCCGGAAACATGCTAGTTGGTATTATACCTATTTTCAGATAGCAGTTCTCTTATGACATGTGTACAGGTTAATCAATCGACCTGAGATCATCATTTGTCTCGTGTGAGTTCGCACTATACTTTGATTACTACCCTACCACGGCTCAAAGGAGTTGTGCAAACATATTTTAGTTGGGTACAGTCCCGAGCCACATGGAGGCAGTGAGCAGATCGTCAGGGGATTCATCTCTCCCGGTATTGGGGGTTGATGTCGCGGAGTGCACGGGTGGCCATCACCAGAAATTCTTAGCCAAGGTAGTCGAGAATTACTGATTTAGGATCGGTAGTTTCCCAGGTGGTGATAGGGTTCATACCGACACTAAATATCGTGTTATTAGGGGGTTTGACTTTATCCACTCCCCTAAACTCGATATGCGATATTCATAGACGAACGGACCGGACTTACATATATTTTCACTGTCAGGCTCAGGAGGGGTACGGATGAGTTTGCTCGTCGGCATTCCTTTCGCTCATACCTGAGTAGCCGTTACGTACAGCTAATGCCGCTAATGTGCTTGTGGTTAAACCCATTGCCAGCGTATTGACGAGTCTTTAGAGTCCCATACAGAGGGTTTTTACGGTTCAGGCGAAATGGTGTAGATGACGTATATTGGTACATACAGGTGTCCGATTAAATATGTGTACAGGCTACACAGACTTTAATCGGATGGTTGATAATACTGGTAGCTTAGGATTAAGCCGGATTGTTAAATCAGGTTTTGATTTAATAATTTATATATATGTATTTATATATATGTATTCTAGTATTATTGTTCACTATTCATTTTCTCTCTTGGCTATTCGTATTTTTGTACGAATACGCGTATATGTATATCGATACGTATACCAGGTTGTATTCCGTATTTATATGGAATAGTTTTTAGAAGTGGACACCTCATTTGTATGATTTTCTTTTTAGGAATTCATTTGTTTTACAAATGAGGTGGAGGGTGAGTTGGCATGAGCATTGACTTGGTATGTAGAGAGGTATGGCACATATTTGTTTATTAGTAAAATGAGAGGAGATATTTGGTGTGCATGAGAGAGAGAGGCAGAAACATTTTTCTACATGCCATGCTTTGATTTTTTCATCACTTGCTTCATTTTCTCACTTGGAGAAACACTTAGCCATTTTTCTTTTGTTGCTCATGCCACATGTTTTCTCACCTCCTTCATCTTCTAGGGTTGCTCTTTAAGCATTTGTGATGAGAGAAAAACAATAGTGAGATAATCCTACACCTCCATTCTCCATTGCTAGCAACCTTGGAGCGTCAGTTGCCTCGCTAGACGAGGCTGGAGCTAGCACTGTTTTTCTCGAGTGGATCATCATGGATGGAGGAAGACCTGCAACCAAATCCGATCCGCAACACCTCAAGGATCTTGGAAATGGTAGAAGACCGAAGGACACGATCCGTTCGGTATAACCATCTAACTCCTAGTTTACATATTGCTAGTATAGGATTTTTGGTTCGATCTTTCGCGGGTTTTGTTTGCGCCAAAGTTTTGAAAAATTTTGTTCCGCATTTGGCCATGGTTTGATGGCCGGGGCGCCGGCGAAACCCAACATGCGACACCGCAATAATTAGCCTTAAGTGCAAGTGGAAGATTGTTGGCTATAGTGTCCTCAAGTCAATTATTGGATCGCAGGCACATGATTGCAATGATTGAGGGAAGACCTACACCGGTAGAACTGTCTTACTCGAGATGATAGTATGCTATCTAGTTTGTCTTTATCATCGTGTACATACTTTAGGTGACATTACAGATCAGTATTACATGTTAATAAATCCCATAGGATTCATGCTTGACTACCAACAGTATGATGGAGATCATATACGTGGAAGCTGGGTGGTCTATAAGCACATCCTTAAAGTGTCCCTAGTCGTGGGAGTTTCAAGACTGGGCATCGATACTCCAAGAGTAGACTAGTGTATACGGATCGAGATCCCGATGAGAGGTGGTGACCGGTCTCATAAGCCATTAGTGTAAGTTGGTTCACTTAAAATGTATACAGATGCTCATTGGGTTATGAGTACACCGGACGGACTCGCCGGGAACATGCTAGTTGGTATTATACCTATTGTCAGATAGCACTTCCCTGGTGACATGTGTACAGGTTAGTCTATCGACCTAAGATCGTCATTTGTCTCATGTGAGTTCCCACTGTGTTTTGATTACTACCCTACCACGGCTCAAAAGAGTCGTGCAAACAGGTTTTAGTTGGGTACAGTCCCGAACTATATGGAGGCAGTGAGCGGATCGTCATGGGATTCGTCTCTTTCGGTATTGGGGGTTGATGTCGCAGAGTGCACGGGTGTCCATCACTAGAAATCCTTTGCCAATGTAGTCGAGAATTACTAATCTAGGATCGATAGTTTCTCAGGTGGTGATAGGTTTCATACCGACACTAAATATCATGTTATTATGAGTCTGACTTTATCCACCCCCTAGACTCGATATGCGATATTCATAGACGAACGGACCAGACAGTACGGATATTGTCACTATCAGGCTCAGTAGGGGTATGGATGAGTTTGCTCATCGGCCTTCCTTTCGCTCAATACTTGGGTAGCCGTTACGTACAGCTAGTGCCGCTGACGTGCTTGTGGTTAAACCCACTGCCAGCGTATTGACGAGTCTTTAGAGTCCCATACAGAGGGTTTTCACGGTTCAGGCGATATGGTGTAGATGACGTATCTTGGTACATACAGGTGTCTGATTAAGTATGTGTATAGGCAACACAAACTTTAATCGAACGGTTGATAATACTGGCGGCTTAGGATTAAGCCAGATTGTTAAATTAAGTTTTGATTTAATAATTTATATATATGTATTTATATATATGTATTTATATATATGTATTCTAGTATTATTGTTCACTATTCATTTTCTCTCTTGGCTATGCGTATTTTTGTACGAATACGCATACATGTATTTTGATACGTATACCAGGTTGTATTCCGTATTTATACGGAATAGTTTCTAGAAGTGGACGCCTCATTTGTATAATTTTCTTTTTAGGAATTCATTTGTTCTACAAATGAGCTGGAGGGTGAGTTGGCATGAGCATGGACTTGGCATGTAGAGAGGTATGGCACACATTTGTTTATTGGAAAAATGAGAGGAGATATTTTGGTGTGCATGAGAGAGAGGCAGCCACATTTTTCCACATGCCGTGCTTTGATTTTTTCTTCACTTGCTTCATATTCTCACTTGGAGAAACACTTAGCCATTTTTCTTTAGTTGCTCGTGCCACATATTTCCTCACCTCCTTCATCTTCTAGGGTTGCTCTTTGAGCATTTGTGATGAGAGAAAAACAATAGTGAGATAATCCTACATCTCCATTCTTCATTGCTAGTAACCTTGAAGCGTCGGTTGCCTCGCTAGGCGAGACTGGAGCTTGCACCGTTTACCTCAGGTAGATCATCATGGATGGAGGAAGATCGACAACCAAATCCGATCCGCAACACCTCAAGGATCTTGGAAATGGTAGAAGACCGAAGGACATGATCCGTTCGGTATAACTATCTAACTCTTAGTTTACATATTGCTAGTATAGGGTTTTTGGTTCGATCTTACGCGGGTTTTGTTTGTGCCAAAGATTTGAAAATTTTTGTTCCGTATTTGGCCACGGTTTGATGGCCGGGGCGCCAGCAAAACCCAACACTAGTATGTTCCCTATTATAATCCTGGTAGTCAAGCAAAAATTCTAAGAGCTTTATCAACATGTTTTAGCGATATATAATAGCAAGTAAAATATATACACATGAATGATAAAGACAAACCAGATAGTATACTATCATCTCGAGAAAGAATGTTCTATTCATATAGGTCTATGTATAATTACAATAATTATCTTTATGGCATCTATATCCAATAATCTCCCACTTGCACTTAAGGTCAATTATTGCAGTATCACATATCCAACTTTTCTAATAACAGTTCTACAAACCGTATTTGAAAAACAATCTCAGTGAGTGGATCTGCTACAATGTCTCTAATTTCTTCTCTCTTTATCTTAATCTCATGGAGATCAACTATCTCCCGAATCAAGCGATACCTGCCTTAGAATTTTTCTGGATATCTGTTGGGACCAAGTTCATTAATGAACTTATTTATCCAAACAGTTTCTTAGACTGTATCCTTTGCTGAGTCATACTCAGCATCCAGCGTTATGTCTATCTCATTATCCTTCTTGAAACACTTCCAATATACTGTTTTTCAAAAGATGGTAAACTTATTACCCGTGGTAGACTTTTTGTCATCTATGTTGCCTTGGAAGTTGGAATCAGTAATCGCTTCCATTTGGATGCTGCTCTTCTTAGACTGCATCCTTTGCTGAGTCATACTCAGCATCCAGCGTCATGTCTGCCTCAGTATCCTGCTTGGAACACTTTCAATATACTGCTTTTCAAAAGAGGGTAAACCTATTACCCGTGGTAAACTTTTTATCATCAATGTCACCTTGGAAGCTGGAATCAGTAATCACCTCCAATTGGATGTTGCCATTACCTTACATCAAGAACATTCTTTTAATACTTCACAAGTACTTGAGAATGTTCTTTATAGCTTTCCTTTGTTTCTCTCGGATTGGACTGATATCTTCTTATTACAATAAATTCATAAGCTATATCTAGTCAGTACATAACATCGCTTGATTGACCCCACTGCCGAAACATGAGAAATGCCATTCATGCGTGTCCCTCTCCTCATCAGTTTAGAAGACATCTCTTTAGAGATGTTGACTCCATTTTATGCGGGTACACTACCACACTAGGAGTCTTTCTTTCTATACCACTTTAGAATGGCGTCGGAGTATCTAGATTGAGATAATCCCTAAATCCTTCTGGATCCATCTCTATAGATCTAGTTCCAGAATGATTGATATACACCCAAATCCTTATATGGAGAATATTTTTTACAACCAAAGTTTGACCGAATTGTATCATAGAAACATCATTTTCTATCAGGAGGACGTCATCCACACACAACATGAGAAATGTGACTTCCCACTTCCTTCTTACAAATACTAGGTTGTTCTATAATTTTGATGAAGTCAAACTTTTTGACTGTCACATCAAAACAGATGCTCCATCTCTGCGATATTTGTATTAGTCCATAAATAGACTTGAGTTATTTGCACACATTTCCGCTGCTTCCACTGACTACAAAGCCCTCTGCCAGAACCACACTTTGGGCATCTCCAGAACTTCCGACCAGGATTCTTTGGTGTTTGAGACATCAAACCCTGGTTGGCAGGCCACACTTGCATATTTTGCACGAATTTGAACTAGAAGTGAAAGACATTAAGCTTGATTAGCCAAAGATATAGATCTTGGGTTTAGGACGAGACTGATGAGAAGAACAGAAGGAAAATGCTGTTTTTTAATGGAAAAAGAAAGTTAGAATATTTAAAGAAGATTGAGAGGGGAAGTAGTTTTGGGGTTTTCAAACTGCATAAGATGCACCTGCTGACTAAAGTTACGTGACTGACGTGTCACCCTCATTTTTGGTAGTTATTCTTAGCTTTGAAAGTATTTGATATTTAGTTGTCAAGCAGTGAAACTTTTTGGTAATTTAGTGGATTTAAGCCTTTTATTTATTCTTACTTTTTTGGGTCATGGAATAAGAATATATACTGCTTTGGTTTTGGCTATTTATGCTTTAAAATTGAACATAATTGCATATATCAAATATATTAAAACGGATCCCGAGTCCTTGCTATTTCAGTTTCTTGCTATCCCTGCTATCAAAATCAACGGTCCAGATTTTGTCCCTATCAAAACCAACGGTCGAGATTAGTGTAAAACATGAGGCATGGATATTGGGTGTCTTGCATGCACATATGATGGATGGTCAGGATTGGCTAAGCGCACTAATACTATTATTTTGAAATCGCAGAGGTTCCTGGTCCTAAAATTTTCCTTTCTTTTACACTTCTTTATGGAGGTGTTGGTCCCAGATAATTTTACAATCCGGAATTTGTAAATAAAATGTATGTCATTTTGATAAAAACTTTTCTATTCAAAATACTGGTCATTTAATTTTGAAATACATATGTAATATAGCTATTACATTTAATAGTTGATGTTCGTCGGTGCTCAACTGATGGAGACTCGATGGACATCGATCGATGGCGGAGGATGCCCGATGGCGGTGAAGGCAACCGTCAACGAGGATGGTCGGAGCCAGCGACGGGCGACGATCGACAGTGATGGCAGCGAAGAACGGGGACGGCGGTCGGCTGATGGGGACGGGCGGCAGTTGGCCGACGACAGCGGTGGAAAGGTTAGCCGGTGACAGCGGTAGGGGGGTGGGCCGGAGGTGGCGGGGATGCTTGTCCAGCGATGATGACGGTGGGGTCTGTCGGCCGGTGGCGGCTAATGGTAGCCGATGGTGGTGATGCCGGGTGGGACAATTTATTTAAATTTTGATCTATTATGGATAGTATGGCATTTTAGAAAATCTTGGGGGTACATGGTGATTTGAAGATTGATTGGTTTTTTGTAGTATGGGATGAATGATGGATTCTAAAATCCAAATTCTCGAATTCTAAAATGCTAGTTTCGACTAATATTATTAAGCAAATTCCAATTTTGAATAACTTGGAACTAACACGAATTTTCAAATTCCGGAATTGTATTTTCAAATGAATTGGGACTAGCACCCCTTGTAAGAATTGGAAGATGCCAACCGGTCATCTAAAACTTTGACAATTCCTTCCGTTATCATAATTTTCTAAATGTGGAATTTGGCAGTTATTTGAAGAGGCTCAACATCATGTTGGGAAACCCTCTTAAAAGTTTGTCAGATTTTTAATGAAGATTTGCTTCACAGTGAACCCAATTTTGATGGAAAAGGGTTTGGATGATGATTTTTCTTGATAATGAAAGATTTAGTTAGAGCTCAAATGCGTAGTTGTCAAGGGAGATTCAGTTTGAAGAGCTGGCCAGGAGCAATAGAAGAAAGGATGAAGATTTATGTCTTCAGGCTAAATGACATTTTCCCCAATGTTTTATCCATAAAACGCTTAAATATCAAAAGTTTAAAATGTGGCACTTTAATACGTAAGGTTTTACTTAATGCCGCTTTACTGTCTATCGTTATGCTTGAAATGTGTAAATTCCATTTCAGATTTTCATGTACTTTTTATATGACTCTTTTAGGCTTTTCCCCCTCCTTTTTGCTAATGGAAATCTAAAATGATACATACATGTCTTTGGAATAAAGATAGATAGATAGATAGTAAAGTGCCATGAAATAAAACTTTGGATATTTAAGTGTCGTATTATAAACTTTAGGTATAAAATGTTATATTGGTGTCGTGAAAAAAAATGCTATATTGGTGGAACACTGGTATAAAATGACATTCAGTCATTGGTGTCTTGTGAAAAGAAAGTTGAGAGTTTAGATGAGTCCCGTGTTTTGTTTGCAATTGGGAAAGCGAAGAAATTTTGGCAAAGAAAAACTAAAATTATCGTATAGGCTTTATGCGTTAGGGGTTTGATTTAAACAAGACCCATGAAAAGCTGAAGGCCCGAGATATTAATATTGATGCTAACTCTATTTTTTCCATCTATCGATGGATGCATCAGTGGAGTAAGTTCAAACTGAGGGTGCGAGCTTTGATGTCGATGTCAATACACACGCAGCCCTTGGGGAAACTAGACGCAGCGAAAGACAAAAGGAGAAGAGGGGATCGAAAAACTTTGACACTCAGGACCCGATCAATTCGAGCAATCAAGGCTAGAAGGCCTACTTCGGCACAAAAAGGTATACCATTTTCTAAAATTACTATTGTCGGTTTTATTTCGGATTCTCATTAACTTGACATAGCTTCGGTGTGTGGAGTCTCTTTGGGTGAGAATGAGAATAAGCGAAGAGCAAACATTGCTCTTTTGAGACGATGGGAAGCTATTCGTTCTAGTGTGATGTTTGGGAATGTGAAGGAGGCTAAGCTAGTGATGCAGGACGGAAACGGTAGGGCAGAAAGACGTGCGGATGCAAAAGGGTTCAAACAAACAAGGGATGCAAAATGATCAAAAACACGCAAACAGATATACGCACATATGAAATTCAAAAAATACAAAGTTAATTATCCACAATCAAACTTCTAATTTAAAACAATTGATTTTGTGTTAATGTCGGATTATCCAAGAGTGTCAATTCATCCAACACTTTTCGTAAGAATCACAGATATTATATCTTATAAATTTGAATACAAATAATCTTGAATTTAAATATGATGAGAAGTGCCCAGTTAAAATATTTA
Organism: Agapanthus africanus; assembly: GCA_030015575.1. Classification (NCBI taxonomy): domain Eukaryota; kingdom Viridiplantae; phylum Streptophyta; class Magnoliopsida; order Asparagales; family Amaryllidaceae; genus Agapanthus; species Agapanthus africanus. Next base: position 113,231,502 of record CM057340.1, on the reverse strand, counting down.
ACTTATGCCCAAATCACTGAATCCGATAAATCCCAAACTAATAATTCAAGAGACAAAACAATTACCTCAAGTGCTTGCTGTGTCCCCAATATATTCATGGCAGGAACTTATTGACAGAAGAATTTTCCATTTCAATCAACTCAGGGGAAAAGCATTTCCTCCAAGTAAAGGTTGGATTTTGAGTTTAAAAGGCGTAATGGTTGGATCGGATCCGACTTGAAAACTTGAGGCAATGAAACTCAGCGGTATTATTTTGATTTCTTGAAACAACGTTGTTGATCTAGCGACATTGAAGATGAGAAACAAGAAATATCGACCGCAGCCGACGTAGGTTTCGACCGCAGCTGAAATATAAGAATTGACCACAGCCGATACCAAACTCTCCACAGAGAAATAAAATCACATGTGGAAGGAGGATGAAAGACGTACGGATCCAATATCTAGATGGAACTCGCGATTAGCCAAACTTAGGAAAACACTTAAGGCATGGACGAGAGAGAGGTCTTTAGCAAGGAGTCTGCTTTGAAGGCGGAGATTGCCAACAGAATGGAAGAGCTTGAAAGGATTCAGGAGGAAAGGGATTTATCGAGATTAGAGTGTGAGGAACTAAAGAATAATATAGAAAAATTGAATGCCATTGCGAGTAATGAGGAGATACAATGGCGCCAACGTTCGGGGGGCACGGTGGGTATACAAGAAGAAGACTCTTAATACTATAATGGGAGAAGGAGGTACATTTGCACTTTAGAACCTTAATTGGTTCGGCAATTGAAAGATAGGGGATCTTTAGTTAGGTTCAGTAGGCAAGGGTTAAGTGTTATGTTGGCAGATGAGTTGGAGGTCCCCATTCAAGAGATGGAGGTTATGAAAGCAATTGCGGTATTATGGAAGGATAAGGCCCCGCACCGGAGCCTAATGGATTTCTGATTCAATTTTACTCTGAATTTTGGGATGTTATTAGGAATGATTTTATGTCCATTGCTAATACATTCTTTGAGGATGGCAGGAGTCTTGAGAGAATTAGGTATGCTGCTATCAACTTGATGCCTAAGAAAAGGGATGTGCTTCAAATTGAAGATTTATGTCGGATTAGTCTACTTAATGGATCTTTCAAGATTATTACTAGGATCCTCGCAGCAAGACTGAACTTGGTTCTTGATGGGTTGATTGTGAAGGAGAAAACTGGTTTTCACAAAGGACAAAGTATTCTGGGTTAAAAAGGAAAAGGAGACACCCAATCATGCAAACAAAGATACTGAATAAAGAACCAAGTGGGGTGCGAATACTAACCTGCACGGCCTATTGAGGTATGGCCGCCATTTGGGCCCGGAGGGTCCCCCGAGTGATTTTGCCCCCGGCAGACCTTTCCATCTCCGAGAGCAGGCTGTCGGTGACGGAAAGCCCCGAGGGCACCTCTAAGCGAAACTCCCCATCGTCCACGAGGATCGGGGAAGCCGGGGAACGGGGCGCCATCCTATGAAACCTCTTGGGGAGCGATGCGGAGGAACCAGCCTCACCCTCCACCTTTGGAGCCCGGGGCTCTTGCTCCCGAGCACGTTTCCGGCTCGGCGCTTCGCTGGACTCCGGGGCCCGGAGCGCACTTGAGCGCCTGGATGGAGCAGCCGCCGGTAGAGCCGGAGCCGACGACGGGCGAGAAGGGCCGGCACCTCCGGCCTTCTTCCCCTTCTTCGTTTTGACCAGGGCTGTCTGAAACTTGCCCAGGTCCATGGGTTCTGCATAAGACAAAATACAGAGGAGTCAGAAATGCCAGAAAGTAAAAGAATTCTCAAGTCTAAAACAGGTCGCCCGAAAACTCTTAACTTACCCGCGAACTGGGCGGGGCTGAGCCGGGTCCAACTGAGGGCCCGCTCAGAAAGCAACACATCAGCCCGGGGAAGGGGCTCCCACTTCGACACCGCCAACGCATCGGGATCATTCGACCGACTCACCCGCGGGCAACTGGCCCCGTGCCATTGGATGGGCACAGGCCAATTCTCACCCTCGGGCGGCTCAACAAACAAAAACTTCTTCTTCCAATCATGAATGGAAGAAGGTACTACGACAACCCCCGACCCGGCAGTACCTCCCCTGTGTTTTCTAAAAAAGATGTACACCCAACTCGGCTCGCCCCTGATAGCGCCGGGATGGTTTTTGTAGCAAAGAGAAGAAACGAGAAGGCTCCGGCTGAAAGGGATCAGACGTAATTTCAACCGGACCAGGAAGCCAAGGAGAATCCTCCAAGAGTTCGGCACTAACTGGCTCAGGGCTAACCCAAAACAATTCAACGCCGTACTCACCTCGGGGGAGAAGAGCAGGCGTATCCTGGCCCAAAAGGCTTCCAGGTACAAGGCAATCTCCTTGCCCCTTACCTGATGCCCTCTCCCTCTCCTCGGCCAGACGAAGCGAATAGCTGGGAGGAATGTGGTAACGAGTCCGGATGGTGACGAGCTCATCCGCATGCCTCAGCGTGGATGACACACCAAGAGCTTCCATGACCTACGCTCTGGGGACCGCCCCCGTCGCGCGCCCCCGGGGAGCATGACTAACCCTAACTCCTCGGGGGGACTCCGACTCAGACGAGGAAGAAGCAGAGGGAGTGGAAGAGGAAGCTGCAGAAGACTCCCTAGATTCTACCCGGACTATGTCTACAGACTCCCCGGTAGAAAACATCTAACCTGGTAAAAGGGACGAGTCCTCGGACGAAAAAACGCAAAGAATCCGACCCGACGAGAAGAGCGCCGAGCTAACACGATCAGGGACGAGGAAATTATGGTGAGGTATGGGCCCTGATGGGGATCCCACCTCTATTTATAGCTGCCGGCGCGCACATCCTACGGCTCCGATCGCTTCCTGCCAAAACAACGCGTCGCAACCAACAGTTGGCAATATTCCACCTGTCGCACCCACATTGGGTGCATCCCATCGGGCACTAGAACACCCGCGGCACGTCCCGTCAGCCAACCAGCGCCGGGCACGTGGGCTGACGTTTCGACGAACGTACGCACAAACCGGCGCTTCCTTTTTAATATGAGATCTTTCCCCTGATCAACTGACGTCATCAAGAAAATACGACTCTTTGCCCGGGAATACGCACCGACGATATCTTCAAGTGAGAGCCCACCCCGGGTGACCGGTCAGACCACTCTCGACCCGACCCAGGAATGGGTCGAGATGAGAGTGGGGGGCTAATGATGATGCTCGATATCGGTGGCTCCCCAGATCCTGACACGTGGCGGATGACGTGTCCCAGAGTTTACAAGGAAGGATCAAAAACGTTACGTTGGAATCACATCCCGGGCCTCTGGCCCGAGGAAGTTCCGACCTACGGTGGCCTTCCAGACCATCTCCAAGCTCACCTCCGAGCTATCAAAAAACCAAGATGCCTCGATCTCCCGCTCGTTCCCGAGCCTCCTGCCGAGATTATCTTCATCGATCTCACCGACCAACCTACAGCACCGATCACAGGCGCCTCCACCACGGCTCCGCGAATCTCGCCAAGCGCGAGATATCCGCCGCCCATGAACCTGCGTTCCACGCTATCACGATCCCCCATTAACGAGCATATCTCGTCATTAATGGGGGAATCTCGCCTATCACGCGGGCGTGACGTCAGGGGCGTAACGGCCGACGTGAATCTCGAGCCCGCCTAGCTCTTGCTGCCACTATATAAACCCCTCTCTCAGACGACTCGGGTAAGCCAATTTTACTCAATAGGTCGTTACTCTGACAAAATACCCCGTCTAACTTGATCGTCGGAGGGTCCTCGGTGGCACAACCATCCCGGGACTTCCTTACGGGTAGCTCGGCCTCAACCACACAAAAGGGAACCACACGTTTCAGGAGTCAACCCTCTAAACTCAATCTCAACCGTTCATCAACGCTCGCAGCAGATCAACAACGGAATGTACGATCTGAAGATCCAGAGATCCATCACTCTCACCGGCTGTTTAAAGAATGTATGAAACAAACCCAAAATCAATACCAGTCTATATTACCTCCTAGGACCATCACCAATTCTTCTCATCAAAGAAACCAAAAGCAAAGATGCCTTCTGAGACTCCAAACACCAAGCAAGTCATCGACGAGGTCTCCGGCTGGCTTCGTGTCTCTTCGGACGGGTCCGTCGACCGTACATGGACGGGCCCGCCCGAAGCGCTCTTCCTGATGGACTCCGTCCCTCCCTACGACACCCCTCGTGACGGCGTCACCGTCCACGACCTCTCCGGGCCAAACCACCCCACCCTCCGCGTCTACGTCCCCGATAACGTCGGCGGCCGGCTCCCTATCATGCTCCATTTCCACGGAGGCGGCTTCTGCATCTCCCACGCCACGTGGCTCATGTACCACCATTTCTACTCCCGCCTGGCCCTCGCCGTCCCCGCCGCCGCCGTCTCCCCGTTCCTCCCCCTCGCGCCGGAGCACCGCCTCCCAGCCGCCATCGACGCCTGCTACGACGCGCTCCTCTTCCTCCGCTCGCTCGTGCGGAACGTTGAAGCCGTCTCGTCTGCAACATCAGATAGAATCCTGCAGTCCGTCGCGGACTTCTCCAGAGTCTTTCTGATAGGAGACAGCTCGGGCGGAAACCTGGTCCATCAGGTGGCAGCAAGGGCGGGCGAAGAGGAAGACGACTTCTGGAAGCCACTGAGGCTCGCTGGCGGCGTCCCGATCCATCCGGGCTTTGTCCGATTGACGAGGAGCAGATCGGAGCTCGAGCTGAAGGCCGACGCGTTTCTGACCCTAGACATGCTTGATAAGTTTCTAGGGTACGGGTTGCCTCAAGGAGCCACCAAGGATCATCCGATCACGTGCCCCATGGGGGCCGCCGCGCCGCCGCTGGAGGAGGTGAAGCTGCCGCCGTTCCTTGTCGGTGTCGCGGAGCGCGACCTGATAAGGGATACGAATTACGAGTACTGCGAGGCCATGAAAAGAGCCGGGAAGGATATCGAGGTGGTGGTGAGTAACGGGGTCGGGCATTCGTTTTACCTGAACAAGTTTGCGGTGGATACGGATCCCGTGACCGGGAAGCGGACCGAGGAGCTGATTCTGGCGATTAAGGACTTTGTCGATCGCCATTGATCGACGGAAGCGTGTGTTCCTGTAATTGGGTTTGAATAAGATGTGTGCGTGTACAAGTTAGAAAACATTTTCTTTTCTTGAATGGTCTCGACAGAGAAATTAAGCGTCTGATTTTGATTCCATCTCTTCTTGAACATATCACGGTCCACTTTTCTTGTATATGAGAAGGACATTCTTAGGATACAATCCATTCGACAAATATAAGCAAAAACGACTCCACCGAACAACGCACGGCTAAGAAATTTAATCACTACAAAGATCACATGTCTCGGCTCTTGATGTGATTTCGGAATTTTAATGCAACTACATTAGTTTTGTTGGCATTGGGCTCGTGCACCCGACCTGAGCCGACCAAGTCGAGCCGAGCAATAATAAGGCTTGGGCTCGTTGGGTCGGCTAAGAGGAGAGCCGAACCCCTGCTACAGCTTGATCCTCAGTCCCATTGTCTGCTTCTTTTCGTATTTATATGAAGGCAGAGGTCAGGGTTTGACCAACAACAGGAGATAATATACAGTAAGAGGCAATAGAGAGAAATTGCAACTAGGGTTCCATTGTTTTTGGTTTAAGGGTTTTCCGGGGACACAGAAGGACAGGAACGTGCAAAGAACAGATCAAGAGACTTAACGGTTCAGTAGATATTCTATGGGAGATCCATAACGATCGTAGGCTGCTAGCTATATTTTCTGCTTCCACCGTTTTTTATTGTATTCTCATATGGATTCATATCCGTGTGAGAGATGGAGGGTGGGGAAACCGTTTATTTAATTTAAGCCTACAAGTTTGAAGCAGGCGACTTATTCAGACCTGATTCAGATGGCATCTGGTTCCATTTCAAGGGTGAGAGGGACCTCCCAAGGACTACACTTGTTTTATTCAATTCATAATGTACATATTGCTAGATTTTAAGGATAAAAAAACAAAGAAAAAATCAAACAAGTCATTGAAAATATATTGGGGGATATTTCTGTTGAAACAATACTAGTATATATAATGCAAAACCTTTGACTATCAATTACAATAATGCAATGTGAAACCGTTACAACTCTATGACTGATGATATATAAACTGACCCTCAGCAATTTTTATTACAAAAATAAGAAGAATCTTGAATGGCTTTGGGCTTGAATTTTTACTTTTTTCTTGCATGAACCTAAATTTCTTTAAACTTGTGTTTCTTCTTCTTCTTCTTCTTCTTCTTCTAATGACAAGTGGGGTAGCCTATCGGCGGTGGAGGGAGCGTCGACGAAGGATCGGGCCCGTTTTCGACCTCGAAAGCCATGCCTAAACCTAAGGAGAGATGAACGTCGAGGTGGCAATGGAAGAACCATACACCTGCAGAGCATCAGATGTTGAATTAGTTGTGTCATAATAACTGTTTGTTAGTTTTGCTTGTTGTGTTGGAATCAATTAGTTTATCGTCAATCAGTACAAAATTTTAAAGAAACTGAACTACTTAGCGATCAGCAATGCCTAACTAGTGTAATGATTGGTAAAGTTCTTGTCAAATCTTGCACGGATCATACAGTGCAACTGTAGGAAACTGCAGCTCTAAAAATCAACTGTCCGTCAATTTTTTTCGTCGACTGGCTTGAGTCATGTTGATCCCTATGTACTAAACTATGGACACCCGATTTCTGTGTTACTCTTTTGCCCATTCATCCAGCGTTAAAATCATTTATTTTGCAATCATCCGACGCAAAGGCAAAATGTATCCAAATCTTATGGAAAACTGACATACACATATTTAAGGACATGGAGGTCAAAATGGTATGTGCCGTTCATCGGAAAAATTGACAAATCATCGACATTGAAAGTTTCCTACGGTGACGACATATAGGCCATTTTAGTGTATAATTTCTTTTCTAACTGGCCCGTTAGGATCATCCAAGCAAACTATATATCCACGCACATAGTACATACAAACACCAAATCCACACATATAGCACACAACACACACATCCGGGAGACCAACATATTTGTCCCTAAACCGTTAACTTGTGACCAATTCCCCTCTTAGGGTTCGAACCCGGCACTCTGTTCAGAAAGGAAAGTGCCATACCAACCGAGCTATTGCTTATTTGCACATTGGAATGTTCTTGTATAATTAAGCCATTAAATTTTATAAATTATGATACCGTAATAAAATTTGTAAATAATAAACCAGTGAACTTTCACTTTTTTCAAATGATTCGTTTGAAAAACAAACTGTTTAAGAATAGAAGCATAATAGGTGTATGGTACTTACTTTAATAAAGAACAAGGAAGTTGAATAACACTATTTGTAATCAATAAAATTTAGTGGCAGTATCTGTAATCTGTAAAGTTCAATGATATTATTTGAAAGACATCTAAATAATACCTGGGTTATCGAATTGAAACCGAATAACCGCCCATCCGCCAGGTAGAATGGCGATGGTATTCCTCTTCTGAGGAGTATAAAGATTGTAGCTCTTCAAGGCTGTTTCATGGTTGTAATTCCCGAACCCTTGCGCCAACACGAAGAAATCAACTCCATGGAGATGCATCGGATGGCTATCTATCCCGAGCAAAAACGTGTTCTGCAGGACCATCTCCACCGTCGCGTTATACTTGACCTTCTTCACCTTTGTGCTCTTCGACGTGAAAAGAAGCGCGTTGTCGCTGCTGACATTAGGGTTTGTGTAATCGAACACCACAGGCGGGTGGTTGGGGAAATCGCTAGTGTAAATTCCTTCCGCTCCTTTATAATGCGCTTCGAGCAGCGACATTTCTGTAGGGAATGCGAACGATTCATTATTCATGCTGGAGGCCAACGCGAATTTCTGGCATTTCGGCTGGTTAGGGCCGCACTGTGCCAGGTTTATGTTGATGGTCACGAACATACGCTCGTCTACGTATTTGGGTACAGTGGGTCTGCCAGGATAGACCAGAGCGGTCAAACTAGTGTAGAAATGACTTGCGGTTTCGATGTCCATGAACGGTGGCATGATAGGCATCAACGGACGTGACGGCGTAGGCGGCTGAGTGTATTCTTCGTAGTGAACGATGCCGGTTGTGGTGGAGTTGGAGAACTCGGCGGGGAGGCTTAAGGAGATGTAGGCATGGGCTGCCATGTAGTAGCGCCCTGGGGGCGCGTCTGCAACCATCAGGGCATCAACCGTCTGCCCTGGCGCGATGACGATTATGTCGGTTTTGTAGGGCGTTGTGTAGCAAGCGTCTGCCGCTACGACCGTGAAGGTATGCCCGGCAATTTTGAAGAAGAGCTGGTTATTGAGTGCAGCGTTGATGATTCGGAGCAAGTAGGTCTTCCCTTGCTCTACTTTTAGCTTGTAAGTGTCTGCAGGATGTATGAGAGGGAGGTTTATACTTGGTAACTTGGTGAAAAATTGGAGAATAACTACAAGTAGTTACATTGGAACCCTAAATACATACGTTTGTTAGAACAGCGGTAAAGATCGCCGTGCCTTCCGTTGATGGTGAATCCATTAGATGTATTTAGAGGAATGCCGGACACAAGGCACTCTCTCTCTAATTCCACAACATTGGTACTCCACCATTCCCCTACACAGTACAATTTTAAGCAATCGTTAGCAACACATTATTGCATTACAGGGATTCATGTTTTGTAGACTGGTATACGAACGGTTGAGATTTGATAAGAGAAAGGGGCATGTGCACTCCTTTCCTTGTGCAACAGGACCGGACGGTGCATGGGCCCCACACCCTTTTTTCCTCCTCTGTTGCGCAACAGGCAAGAGTGTGCAGGCTCTCTTTTCTCAGATTTAAATCCTTAGAAACATGCTAGCATCATGGATTGTACAAATTAAAATAATTTTGTACCTAATAAAATGGGGACTTCCTTGTAGGGTATGGGAAATGGATAGGCTTTGACACCGGCCCTCGGCTTGATGATCAACGCGCCGTAGACCGTGGCCCGCAACGTCGAGAAATGGGCATGCCACCAAAGAGTTCCTTCTTGGTCAGTAATGTTGAACTTGTACGTGTAGTTGCTCCCGGGAACTATCGGACATTGTGTTATGTAGCTCGGACCATCCGCCCATGCGGTCAGTCGCTGGAATATCCCGTGCCTGTAACCAACATGATTGAAATCAATTCTATTTCACTAGAAAGATATTAGTTTGCTGCAAAAGATTTATAATTTTACCAGTGAATTGTTAGCTCATAGGGCGACTCGTTGACGACATGCACGATGAGCGTATCGCCTTCGTGGACATGTATCGTGGGCCCAGGCAGTTGCCCATTAACGGCGGTTATTACGAAGTTCTTGCACAGGCGTCTTACGGTCATATTGCCCACCTAATATTAAAAAAACATTTGATCTAATCAATTATTATCGAATGAATGAAATTAGACCAGCAATCCTTTTTATCTTTTTTAATAAAAAGGTTGGTAGTAGTGAATTTTGTTGATGTAAATGCAAGGAGTTGTTGTCTCCTTATTATAAGCAGAGAAGTTGGTAGGATTAGTTGAAGGATTCAACCCACCCTCTTGCAAATGAAAGGGATTGATGATATCACAGAGCTTTGCTGGGTAAAAGAGTGGAAGTGAACTTAAACTGTGAAAAAGGTCCTCATCATGATTAAGATTGTTAAATGCATCAAAATGGAATATTGTGTTACTAGTTATGGCTAATTAGCTCCTATTTTAGAGAGATCTTTTGGTAGGTCAAATCTGAAATATTGCATTTCCATTTCTTATTGTTTTCTATTTTCTGCATGTTCTATTTGTATAAATAGAGGATTATGATAGTAATCAAATTATCAGGTTCTCATTTTCTAAGAAAGATAATTCATGCAACTCCAAGTTTCGGTAATGCCTGGTTAAGCTGCACTTATCATGCACAAACTAATTAAATGGAAACAAATACAACACAGAAAAAAGGATAGATATATAAGATCAGAAATTCAATGACATTTTGTAACTTGGTTTTAATATGTTTTTTGTTTGTTCTCGTTAACCACATAAGAGTTTTCTTTTCTTTTCTTTTCTTTCTTTTTTTCTTTTTATTTTATTTTATTTTTTTTGAATTATGAAGGTTGGATCCATATGAGGCCCATGCCATGAACTAAAGTATTTGTCAACAACTTAATCTCATTAGTTAACCCCTTTCTCCATTATTTTCCAATTGAAAAATAGAGTCAATGATGTTATATAAGAACTAATGCAATAGACACAATAACTTTTATAAACATGTCGATCATCAACGGCGGTTGCACCGACGGAGGCAACTGTCGGTACAACCAACGATCCTGTCAACAGGGAGAATACTCTGAGTACCAACTCTCGTCGGTTCAGGCAGAAGCCGCAAAACAAACATTTCTGTCAGTATTGAGCCAACGATGCTAAGCATGTTTATAGTAGTGAAGCTTGAAGACCGGTAAGTTTAAAACTAAATATTACTCTAAACCTCGACATGTAAACCTGTACTCGTTTCGGTTTCTTCATACTGATCGACATTTTCTGTCTACAATAACACAATAGTAAAGATAACAAGAAAGTAATCCAATGGGTAATAACGGTATAAAATTGATATTCTGGGGTTTTGCTTTTGAACCCACCATTTCTCAAAAAATAACGGCATAAAATGAACGCTAAAAATTCAACCGAGTATTACGTGAAAAGTGTGCTCCACCACAGCTGCTTGAGCTGCCGAACCCAGGATCGCAACCATGCATGACAGGAACAACAGAGACCATGCCATGAGAGAGAGAGAGAGAGAAGAGAGAGAGAGAGAGAGAGAGAGCGAGCAAGCAGATGTACGAATCAAGCATACAACTATTTATAAGAATGCAACTAAATTTGTTGTGCTCTGCTCTGAGGATTTTAGCTTTTAGTTGTGAGTTATATATAAATACATGTGGGTCATTAAACAAAAGTATAGAGGGAAGTTTATTCTTCTTGCAATTGCGTAAGGGTGCAAGTATTTTAGTTGAGGGTTCGTTATTAGTAAGTAAGATGACCAGGGATTAGTTTTGCTTTCACTATCTGGCCTTTTAGGACAGGGTTGGCAACCAGGCAAGAACTAATGAAGAAAAATATGGGTCCAAACATGACCAACTTTTATCCATTTGTAGATTTTTTGAATGTTGCCGTCATCGGATCGCCAATTGTAGAACTACTAGTTAGAAAAGATTGCGGAAATTTCTTCGAATTTGGAATCCTACATTACTAGCTGGCATGCTGAATGTGTACCGAGTTTATTGTCAACTCCATTTATTTTATGGCATTTAGAATTTGTTTCGCCATTTGGGGTGTGATACAAGAAAGATAATGCAATAAAAATCATTGTTATTTGCAGTGATACATTACATCATATATCATCATAATAAGAATATTTCTTGCTTTTGATGAAGCTTGACGAGCTTACTGCTACTTCTTTTGAGATCCTTACTGTTATGATGCTGCTGTGCTTCGAGGAGAGTTCTTTAATTTGATCATAGGTTTGCTATTTGCTACGGTGTCTTGAGGTTTGCTATAGTAATCGAGCCCAATAAATTATGACCCTTGAAGTTTAGGCATTGAGGTTTTGTGCCCCCTTTTACTCAAATTTTCTTTAGAAAGATGATTTTATATGTTGTTACTAAAATTGATTTTATGGATTGTGTTGTTGAGACAATTGGGTCGGAATTCGATCATGGATCCATTTAAGGTGTTGTTGTGATCGATGATGGATCTTGAGAGATCAATCACGTTCATTGGATGAAATCGGTTTTAGAGTCCTTTCTTAGATTGTTGGAGGCTTTATTCCCTGATTAGTTGTTGGTGTTCATCTATCGGTTCCAACACGCACTTCTAGGATGGCTGCATCTGATTCAGGCTCATCTGGTTTTACAGCGGAGGAGATATTATAGCTCAGGAATCTTCTCTCGAGCTTCTGCATTCGCTTTTAGTTCACATTCTCCTATTACTGTTACGGCCAAAGATGAAGGTAATAGTGGTCTTCTTTCATAAGCTTCTCCTATTACATCTTGGATTATAGATTCATGTGTATTAGATCATATGACCAGGAAGTCAAATGTATTCACTTTATTGTCCTCTACTTCATGTAGCAGTCTTATTATTGTGGCAAATGGTTCCTTCTCTAAGGCAGAAGGCATTGGTTTTACTCTTCTCACTCCATCTTTATATGTATCTTCAGTACTATATATGCCGACATTTCCTTTTAGGTTACTATCTATTAGCAAACTTGTGCATTCGTCAAAATGTTCGGTAACATTTTCTCCATCTGATTATGTTATGCAGGATTTGGAGGCGAAGAAGGTGATTGGTTCAGTCCATGAACACAGAGGATGTACTATCTGGATAGACATATATACCTATAGCTTGTTCTATCGCTGCACCTCCTCTTGAGATTCATTGTACGTTAGGTCATCCATATTTAGAAAATTTAAAAAAAAAAACTTGTGTCTTCTCTTAATCATTTGTGTACTCTTAAGTGTGAGTCTTGTGAAATGAGGAAGTATCACTGTACTTCTTATCCTTCTAGACATAATAATATGGCGATCAATCTATTTGAAATTGTACATTCTGATGTATACGGTCCATGTCCGATTGTGTCAAACCGTGGATATCGTTATTTTATGACTTTTATCGATGATTTCTCTAGAGTGACATGGTTGTGTCTTTTGAAATCGAGATATGAAGTGATCACTGTTTTTAAATCCTTTTATACTAAAGTTAAAAATCAATTTGGTAAATTTGTCAACATTTTGTGAACTGATAATGCTAAAAAATACTTCGAATCAGACTTTTGGCAATCTTGGATCCTTTGGTATCGTTCATCAATCCTCATGTTCTTACACACCTCAACAAAATAGGGTATCCGAGAGAAAAAATACGCACTTGTTAGAGGTCACACGCACTCTGTTGATTTATATATAAGCCCTAAAACGTTTTTAGGACGATGTCGTACTTACTGCGTGTCATTTGATTAATCGCATACCGAGTTCTATTTTGAATGGACAAATACCCTATTCTGTTCTATTTTCCTCTAGGCCATCTTTTACTCTACCTCTAAGAGTGTTTGGGTGCACCTTCTTTGTTCATGACCATCGTTCCGGGGTGTCCAAACTTGATCCAAAATCTCTTCGATGTTCCTTTCTCGGATATTCTCAGGATCAAAAGGGTTATAGGTGCTATAGTAGAAACTTAGATAGAGTGTTCGTATCGGTGGATGTTACTTTTCATGAGAATACTCCATATTTTTCCTCTACCTATTCTTCTCCATCTGTTCGTGAGGATTTCCCTATTGATGAGTTTGACATTTTAGCTACTCCATCTACTCCTTTTCCAATCGAACCTTTTGTGGATCAAACCAAGGAACTAATGCAAGAACATGTTACTCAGGTGTATATCAAATGAGTACAACAGCATCCAGATCCAGCCGAGCTGCCTCCGGTCATCCCTCCAACTCTAGATCTGGATCCAGAACGAATTCAAGAACAGATTACTCAGGTGTATACCAGACGGGTACAACAACCTCCAGCTCCAGCCAAGCTACCACCGGTCATCCCTCCAATTCCAGATCCAGATCCCTCTGAGTTAGACGTTCCTACTCCTTTAAGAAGGATACTCGTACTATTACTCCTCACTATCCCACCAGTAAGTATGTCACATATGCACGATTGTCTTCTTCATATCATGCATTCAAATCCTTAGATTTTCACTCTCTTCTCGGTTCAATATATGATGCACTGGTTAATCCTGGTTGGAAGAGAGAAATGGAGGAGAAAATGATAGCATTACGTCTTAATGGCACATGAGATCTTACTCGTCTTCCTATTAGAAAGAAGGCAACTGGTTGCCGGTGGGTATATACTGTGAAGTTGAATCCTGACAGCTCTCTTGCTCGGTTGAAAACTCGTATGGTGGCGAAAGGATACTCTCAGACTTACGGAGTCGATTATGATGAGACTTTCTTTCCCGTGGCCAAGATGACCTCCTTTCGCATCTATTTATCACTAGCTGCCATGTATCATTGGCCTTTACATCAGCTTGATGTGAAAAATACATTTCTACACGGTAGTTTGCAGGAAAAGGTGTATATGGAGCAACCGCCTGGCTTTGTTGGTTAGGGAGAGTCTGTGCTTGTTTGCAAGCTCAATAGGTCGTTGTATGGCCTCAAACAATTTTCATGTGCATGGTTTATAAGACTGAAAGATGTTGTTAGGACTTTTGGTTTACGAAGATCCAATAGTGATCATTCGGTTTTCTATCAGAATCGCAGTGGAAAGAGAATCCTTATGCTCGTCTATGTGGACGATATTGTTATTACAGAAGATGGTGAGAGAGAGATTTCTGACTTAAAGGCTCATCTTCAGAAGCAATTTTGCACCAGAGACCCAGGGAAGTTGAAATACATTTTAGGTATTGAGGTATCGAGGTCACCGAAGGAAGGGATTTTCTCCACTCATCGAAAATATGTGCTTGATATACTCTCGGAAGTCGGTATGTCTGGTTGTAAACCCATTGAACCTCCTATGGACTCGAATGTGATGCTCTTTGCGGGGCAGGGGGAGCCTATTTCTGTATCCCTAGTACAGTTATACAATATTAATTGGTATTTTAACATTTACTTTATATTTATTCTATTCTATCTATTGGGTCGCGAATGATTCGAATAGTAGTAGTCGTTATCCGACCCGACCCGCAAGTTTAGAACCCAATATGGTGTAAAATTGTATCTAAGATTTACCAGTAAAGTGTATCTATATGAATCTAGTATAATACCTATATTATATTTTTAGATCTTTATATATCGTATAGCTAGATCATCATATATCTTTTAATAGCCATAAGTTAAGAATAAGTGATTGGTGATGTGTTTTTAGAGTTGTGTTGTAACCGCAATCAATAACGGTGTCGCGTGTAGCTAGACCAAGATGAGTACGGGTCGTTCTTAGGGAAACGTTTAATCTTTTAATCTTACTTTAGACGTGTTGAAAAAAGGGGAAGAATAAAAAATGGTAAAGAATGGTTGTAGATTCTAGATCCACGTCAAATACGGATGCAGGATATAGATTTAAATTAACTACGGATGTAGGTTTTATATTAGAAGGGGGCTTGTAGGGTTCATTAAGATTTAGTAGTTATGAATGATTAATTAAAGATTACTCCTCTTATCCTTTAATAGATTTAAAACTAGATCGACAGTGATGCATGTAGATTAGGGTTTCTGGAGGGAAAATGATTCCCACTCTTAACCCCTACCTTGAAATGGATCTCCGTTCATGTCTAGTCTTTACCAAAACAATCGTTAATCTAATCTCTAATCACAGTCGTGGCTCCCAATGAATTTGTAGCACGCACAGATTAGGATGTTAATGATTCTTTTGGTAAAGTTTATAAACTTTATGGGACGTAAAAAGAGTTTAAGGATCTTCATCATCCATTAATCTATCATAATCCTACGAACCCTAACAAGCGGAGAATTACTCGCGCATGTTGGGAAAAGAAAAGATAGAAATCATGAAGAAAATAAATTGCAATAGAATAAAACTACCTTTATTAATCAACAAGATCAAGTACACTTTGTTCTTTTAGAAAATGATTACAAAATCCTAGTTTGCTTCTCGATCTCTTCTTAAGGAGGTAGATGAACTGTCGATGATCAACCAGGATTCTTGAGCCGTCGTGGAATTCGTGATCGCGTCGGTTTGATGATTTTTCCAAGAGGCTCCCGGTCCTTATTTATAGTCACAGAGCCAGAACCCCAGTTTCCTAATATGGTAACTAGTTGTTAGGATCTCAACCTGAAAATCCTAAGCCCTAGATCTTCAGACGCGTGGCGGAACCGCAGTCATTTGGTGGGTTTGGCCGCGGATCCGAGGTGGATTAGGAGCGTCTTGATTTTATATTTCTGTTGTCCTCTTCTGGTGACAAATGTAGGCTGTTTTGATATCTGGAATCTTGAAATCATCTCGTAGTCTCTACCAGAATATCTTTCTTTGATTTATTTGAATATTTCGACAGATTTGATCTCGCCAACTCAAATCTCCTTGATTTCGGTCCTGATATAATTTCTGCACAATAACTCAATAAATAATGTTATTAGAATTTGTTTTTATTGAGATATTATCTTAACCATTTGACATGATATTATAGTTTTAGAAAATTTGTTAAAAATATTTGATAAGGTAAGCATATTTAAATGGACTAAATATTATATAGATATTATATGCTTACATTTTCCTTTATAATGTTAATTATAATATATAAACACATGAAAATAGTATTTTTACAGATAAACCCTCATATGTGTCATATTTATAATAAACACCTTTTATGATATAGAAATAGTAAGGAAAATGTCATATCAAATGCACAATATTTTCGATTGAACAAATACCTCCAAATTTAACTTTGATCGTCCCGAGCAAACTAGTTATTCAAGAGAAGGAGGAAAGGAAAAAAGAAAAACCTAAGCAGCACACTTTCGTAGGCAACACGATTGCACTGAGCACGTGCAACAAGCCGTTAAACCTCTAGGTGTCTCTAGTAGGAGGAATGTTGTCTCCTGAGGGTTTTCAGCGGATTACACCCACAAAATCCTATAAAAGAAAGATAGTGAAACTTACATATAAACATAAGAATTATAAAAGAAGGAACTTGAAAATAAGAGTTTCCAACTATACCAACATTCAATTGTTATGAGCCCTATCTTAATGGTCATAAAAAAATGTTAGAAATCATATCATCCCTCAATAAAACATCGACTTCAGTCTTCCTCCCTATCTTTCTTCCAAATATTGATCATATACCCCTACGTGTGTGTAAAAGACATCCCTACACTTAGAGAATTCAATTCAAGCTATCATACTCTTGTCCATTTTCAAAAGTACATTATAGTTGGTGAATATTTTGATGAAATTGCTCACGCATCCTTCATGTGACCGTTAATACTTCTTGAGGTATTAACCGGTCGATTACAAAATGTGCTTGCGCATTTAGGCGTAATTCCTCGTTTCGCAACACCTAAAGCTTAGCAGTGGCTCCCAAACCAGTTGGTCTAAAACACTAGGTGATAAAGCACCCTCGCTATATTTTTTTTGCTGCCTTGATAATTACAAAACCAGTGTTCATTTTTTTTTCTTCACCATTTATACTTACTTTTTTTTTTCATACTAAGGCTTTTAGACAAGAGCATTTCAAGGTATCCTCTACTATCCTGAGTTTCAAGATGTGTGTAAGTGCGTATAGTAGGGTATCAATGTTCAAATGTTTGGCGTCAAGAATAAGGACTATTTTTCAGACTTAATTTTATCCTCAGATTAGTAATTTCCTTCATCTTACTAACCCTTAGGACAACGGCTCATAACTACTTATTACTAGTTTCATTTAAGAAAACATCTAATTTTCTTGCTTTTCTTAAACTTTTCCTATCTTTCATATGTAATTTTTCACTTTCTACTCTTTTATTATATATAAAAAAAATTGTATAGTGCCAAGTGCCAAAAGATAGTTTAGTGAATACAAAGCTCCCCCCAAACCTGTTTTTAGCAGTGTCCTTACTTATATCTTTTTTTTTTAATGCATCGACCTGTAGACTTAGAGAGAGAAATTAAGAAGGGTAAAATAATAGTCAAATGAAAACTACCCCCAAACTTGTACTTTGGCACGCACAGTTATTCGGTGAAGTCTTTTATCACTCACCTCCATTCTTCAAATGAGACAATGTTACCGAAACATGGAGGTGGGGCGGAGGAAATTTAGTCATGATAATGTGTCTCCTTTAAAAACAGGAGCTCCTCCTCTGGGTCAGCAGAAAAATACAGTTTTAATCTATGCCCATTTACTTTAAAAATTGAACCATTTTTTATATTTTCAAATTCTACTGTCCCGTGCGGTTATACATACCGCACCACAAAAGGTCATTTCCAACGAGATTTAAGCTTACCCGGATGAAGATGGAGACGGGAATCGTAAAGAAGGACTTGTTGTCCCCGTGTGAAAGTTTTCCTAAAAAGGTTTTCATCGTGAAACACTTTAGTCCGGTTCTTTACTATCACCGAATTATCGTAAGGTTTATCATGGAATTCGCTTAGCTCATTCAATTGCAGCTTCCGATAGCTGCTGGTTTGATCAAAATCGAAGTTTAGCTCTTTGATAGCCCACATTGCTTTATATTCGATCTCGACAGGAAGGTGTCATGCCTTCCCAAACACAAGGCGGTATGAAGACATACCAAGATCGGTCTTATAAGCGGTACGAAATGCCCAAAGAGGATCCGTCAATTTGGTTGACCAATCTTTACGGTTTTTAGAAACCGTCTTCTCCAAAATTTGCTTGATCTGCCTATTTGAGATCTCAGCTTGCCCACTTGTTTATGGATGATTGGGCGTAGAAAGTTTGTGATTAATTGCAGATTTCCGTATCAAAGTCTCGAAAGACCGATTACAGAAATGCGTCCCGTTGTCGCTAATTATAACGCGAAGGTGTCCGAACCGCGAAAAGATATTTTCTTTAAGGAACTTAATAACAACCTTGTTGTCATTAGTGCAACACGGTATTGCTTCCACCCATTTTGAGACATAATCAACCGCTAACATGATATATAAATTCCCAAAAGAGTTGGGAAAAGGGCCCATAAAATCAATACCCCAAACGTCGAATATCTCCACAACCAAGATAGGTTGGAGCGGCATCTCATTTCTACGTGAAATCCGACCCAAGTGTTGACACTGCGGGCAAGTTTTGCAATGATCATATGAATCTTTAAATAATGTTGGCCAATAAAAGCCACATTGCAAAACTTTCTCCGCCGTTTTTCGAGGACTAAAGTGACTGCCACATGCCTGATCATGACAAAATGATAACACACTCTTGAATTCATCGTTAGGGACATATCTGGGAATGATTTGATCGGAACAATACTGAAACAAATAAGGTTCATCCCAGTAAAAGTGTTTTGCTTGGGATAGAAATCGAAGTTTGTCTTGTTTCGACCAATTGCTAGGAATAAGTCACGTTGCTAGATAATTCACAATATCCACGAACCAAGGTTCGCAGGATACGGTCAAGAGCTGTTCGTCAGGAAATGAGTCATTTATCGGCACGGTCAACGTTGGTGAAGAAGAGATGCATGAAAGATGGTCAGCTACTACGTTTTCACATCCACTCTTGTCTCGGATGACAAGATCAAATTCTTGTAACAACAGGATTCAGTGTATTATCCTGGCTTTAGCATCCTTCTTTGATAAAAGGTGTCGTAGGGCGGAGTGATCAGTGTAAACCACTATTGGCGAGCTAATCAAGTAGGGCCTGAATTTTTCTAATGCAAATACAACTGCCAAGAGTTCTTTCTTGGTAGTTGTGTAATTAATTTGTGCATCGTTCAAGGTCCTACTTGCATAGTAAATTACATGTGGCATATTATCAATGTGTTGTCCTAAGACTACACCAATTGCAAAATCTGATGCGTCACACATAAGCTCGAACGGGTGATTCTAATCCGGAGATGATAGAATGGGGGCTGTAGTGAGAGATCTTTTAAGCGATTCAAAAGCAGCCTCACAATCCGAATCGAAGTAAAATGTAGTATCCTTGGCAAAGAGAAGAGTTAAGGGTCTAGCAATTTTGCTAAAGTCCTTAATGAATCTCCTATAAAATCCTGCATGACCAAGGAAGGATCGTATATCTTTGATGCATTTAGGACGAGGGGGGTTATGGATGACATTTATTTTAGCTTTGTCTACCTCAATGCCTTTTCGTGAAATTATATGTTCAAGGACAATACCTTCTTGGACCATGAAATGGCATTTTCCCCAATTTAAAGTTAAGTTCTTATTCTTACAGTGGGTAAGAACTGCGTCAAGATGACGAAGACAGTCCTCAAAGGAGTCCCCGAATATGGAGAAATCGTCCATAAATATCTCCAGGAAATTCTCAACCATGTCTGAGAATATCCCCATCATACACTGCTGAAATATAGCGGGAGCGTTGCATAACCCAAAGGCCATGCGTCTATAAGCAAAAGTACCGAAAGGATAAGTAAATGTGGTTTTATCTTAATCCTTTTCGGTGATGGGGACCTGGTTATAGCCATAGTATCCGTCCAAGAAACAATAGTATTCATGTCCAGCTAATCGTTTTAACATCTGGTCAATAAAAGGTAGAGGGAAGTGATCTTTCTTAGTTGCGGCATTGAGTTTCCTATAATCAATACATACGTGCCACCCAGTTTGGGTGCGTGTTTGGATTAACTCATTAGCCTCATTGGTTATGACCGTGATGCCAGACTTTTTAGGGAGTACATGAATAGGACTTACCCATTGGCTATCAGATATTGGGTAAATTATACCACTATCTAAGCACTTGACGATTTCTTTCTTCACCGCCTCCTTCATGACGGGGTTTAACTGTCTTTGTGGGTCTCGGGTTGGTTTGGCTTCATCCATCAAATGTATATGATGTTCAACAATTAAGGGACTAATCCTTTTGATGTCAGCCATTGTTCAACCAAATGCTTACCAATTTGATCTCAGTACTGTCAAAAGATCGTTCTCTTGCTCTAAAGCTAGAGAAGCAGATATTATCACTGGTAAAGACTCATTCTTACCTAAATATGCATATTTCAGATGAGAATGTAGCGGTTTGAGATCTAAAGTCGGCGGAGAGATGATAGAAGGATGGGTAAGGGAATGATATTCGGACTCCCCAAGAGGTTCATAACTTGCATATGATATTGACTCGGAAACCGCTACTGATTTTTGCGACGAGTCAAAAGATTCGAACTCGGGGGTGGACTCGTCAAAAGTATCCTCACTATAATGATTTTTCAGATCAAACAATGTCGCACTAGTGTTGTCGAGATCATCATAGCAAAGTACTTCAGCTTCGCAGCTGTTGGAAGCTATCTCGTTGATGGAACAGACATCGATTAAATGAGCAGAAGGTTCAGATGGTTGACTTCTTAGCTTGTAAATATTAAGATCAATTGTCATCTTCCCGAAAGATAAGTTCATAGAACCGTTACGACAATTAATGACAGCGTTGGAGGTTGCTAGGAAAGGTCGACCGAGTATCACCGGGATTTGGTTGCGTGGGTTCGCCACAGGCTGTGTATTGTTCAGTTGATAAAACTGCACATTTGTTATTACATTTTTCCTACTATTTCTATACTAGAAAAGGTGTTTATTATAATATATGTTACATATGAGGGTTTATCTGTAAGAATACTATTTTTCATGTGTTGATATATTATAATTAACATTTGGTAGGAAAATGTATGCAAAAATATCATTGACCAAATCTTAATGTTGAAATTAATATCTCAATAAAACAAAATTCCACTAATATTATTTGTTGAGATTGTGCAGAATTTTTCAGGGCTAAAAATCAAGGGAATCAAAGTTGTTAAGAGCAAACCTGCCTAATTAAGAAAGCAAACTAAAGAATCAAGTCTGGTAGTAGCTATGAGAAGATTTCCAATTTCCAAAGGTTCCAGAGATCGCCACATGTCACACAGATGAAGCCACAAAGAAATGATCCAGAGATCACAACCATTGGCCGCGGATCCGCGGCCAAACCCCCCTGTTGGCCGCGGATCCGCCGCGTGACAGAGGCGATAGGAGCTGTAAATTTTTTCTGTTGGATCCTAACTATTATTCCCCAATTTAGGCATCTAGGGTTCTGGCTTTTGGAGTATAAATAAGGACCGAGAGCCTCTTGGAAAAATCATCAAGCCGGCGAGATCACGAAGTCCAAGACGGCTCATGCATCCAGGCTGATCATCAACTTTTCATCTACCTCCTTAGAAGAGATCGAGAAGCAACTAGTAATTGTAATCATTTTCTAAGGAATCAAAGTGTAATGAATATTGTTGATTAATAAAGATAGTTTTCTTTTTCTTATTCTATTTCTTCGTAGTTTAATTATGCATTTTCTCTCCATCTTTTTTTCTCCCAACATGCGCGAGTAATTCTCCGCTTGTTAGGGTTCGTAGGATTAGGGTAGGTTAATGGATGATGAAAATACCTAAACTCTTTTTACGTCCTATAAAGTTTATAAACTTTATCAAAACAATCATTAATATCCTAATCGAGCGCGCTAACAATTCATTGTTAGTCTCGACCGCGATTAGAGATTAGATTAATGATTGTTTTGGTAAAGGCTAGATATGAACGGAGTTCTGTGTCGAGATAGGGGTTAAGAGTGGGATTCCTTTTCCCTCCCGAAACCCTAATCTACACGCATCACTATCGTTCTAGTTTTAAATCTATTAAAGGATAGAAAGAGTAATTTTTGATTAATCATCCATAACTACTAAATCCTAACGAACCCTACAAGCCCCTTCTTATATTAACTACATCCATAAATAATCTAGATCTATATTTTACATTAGTGCTTAACGTAGATCTAGAAACCATTCTACAATATTCTTTATCCCTCCTCTCTTTTTCAACACATCTAAAGTAAGAGTAAAAGATTCAACGTTTCCCTGAGGACGACCCGTACTCATCTCGGTCTAGCTACGCGCGACACCGTTCTGATTGTGGTTACACTACAAACACACTCTTTCGAACCAATCAAATGGCCCCGTTGACGGGGATATGTGCGTAATTTTTTAGTCTTACTATTTGTGTTGAATTCTTATTCGATCTATATCATAATTAAAACAAAACTGCAAATTGAGTATTTAACGATTATTGTGTGAATTTTTGCAAGGAGATCTGGAGTCACAGACCTAAGGAAACAGAGAGACAGAGACATTCATTGAGATCCAGAGGAGCACAGAAGGCCACATAAATAATTTCATCAAGTGATCCCTCTTCCCTACGGCTTATCCGCGGCCGGAACTGCACATCAGCGGCGAAAGCGCGGCCAGTTAGAGGATCTAGGGTTCCACATTTCTCTGGTAAGATTCTAACCTCTTTATCTGTCCTCTCAAATCCAATAAAATCTCTTTTCTGCAGGATTCTTTGCAAAAATATCGCCGCTCAAAAATCTTTTTGCAAAGTTTTGTGATTGGTTTTGTTTTGCATATTTTAATACGGACTTTAAGGGGCAAAGACCAAATCCAGATTAGGTGAGGATTTTATCACCCTTCCTAAGCCCCACAAATCACAAACCGAGCATCTGCATCAACCTTACATTAATTTAAAAAATATCTAGACCAGACTCTAAGGACTGTCGCGCTCATTAAGGACAGAGGAAGGTCGTGGGTAATCTATCGCTTATCCGCATTACTTTTGTGGTGTCTAGACAAGTGTGTCTAAGGCAAGTAGTTACTTAATTAAGGCCCGCTATTTTCGGTGATTTGTATAGCGGATACCTCCCACTTACCTGGCACTTACCTGGCCACAAGAGTAGTAAAGAGACGGTAGAGGATTGATCCTACGGCTTGTCCTTTGGAAGTCTAGGAGCGGTCTAGAGACTGGACCTAGGTAACCTTAGTTTTAGGGTTGTTTGTGCATTTTTGTGTGATTTGTCTTTAGTCCCACTTTTTTCAAAACAGACCAATTTTAAATCACACACACGCTGCCACTTGCACTAAACCCGCTTAGTGCATGCTCGGCTGGACACGGGATTTTAGTGCCCATCTTGTCCGCGTTCCTGCTATCGACGCCGAAGTCGGTACTTCTTCATCTTCTTTTCCCCTACCACACACCACGACCGAGATGGACGGTACTCCATCAGATTATAACACCACGCTGCCACCGCCCGTAGGTGCGCAGAATCCACCGCGCATCTCTCTCCAAGAGAGATGCTATCCTATCCGTGGTCCCTTTCCCACTTGTCTATCCATTCCACCAGCTAACGGGGATAATTTTGAAATTAAACCCCACTACATCAATCTGTTGCCTAAATTTCATGGGCTTGAGTCGGAAGACGCGTACATTTTCATCACTAAATTCGAAAACGTATGCGCAATGATGGGTACTTCACAATTGACTGTGGATGCTATGCGCTTGCGTCTTCTCCCATTCACACTGTGCGACTTGGCAGAAAAATAGCTTTATAATACTGCCGCACACTCTATCACTAACTGGGATGAATTCATAATAGCATTTCTTAAGAAGTTTTACCCAAACCATAAGACTGCCCATATTAGGAGCGAGATCAACCAGTTCACCCAGCTTCCCAATGAACCATTTTGGAAGTGCTTTGAACGTTTCAAGGATCTGCTTGTCCAATGTCCTCATCATGGAATACAAAGATGGGATTTATGTCGAATTATATATGAGGGCATTAATCCAGCGACAAAGCAGATGCTTGAAACAATGTGTCAATGCAATTTCATGTCTAAAGATGACGGCGAAGCTTGGAAATATTTGGAAGATCTCGCTGAAACACTTTGCAGTGGGAAAGCATAAGACCACCTTCATCTAGGGGAGGTATTCACCAGCTCGATATTTCCATCGCAGTAAAAGCCGAAATGGCAGCGATGCAGAAGAAACTCGACGCTATTGAGAACAAATTTTCATTAGCCTCCCTAAATCAGGTCACGCTTCCCAAGACCGTCTGTGGTTGCTGTTCAGATCCTTCACACTTAACGGAAGAATGTCCTATGAATGCATCGTTTCAAACTAATGCTGCTTTTCAGCAGCGACCTCGAAACGATCCTTATTCTTCCACGTACAATCAAGGATGGAGGAATCATCCTAACTTTGCTTGGAACCAAAACCAACCCCAAAATCAAAATCAGTTCCAAAGCAATTATCAAAGACCTCTTCCATAGCAACCACAACCACAAAGTCAACTCCCCTTTCCGTCACAAAATTTTCAAAATCCGGCCAACACTTCTACACCACAAGTGGCCGGTACTGACAACTCTTCACCCGTACAAACTTTGGATATGTTTATGAAACATACCATTCAAATATCGGCTGATATGAAGTCTTCTATTGATACCATAAAGAAAGACTCCGCCTCCTACGGCGAGAGTATTAAATCAATAGAAAACCAACTTGCACAGTTGAACGCCGCAATGGGTGCGAGAGAGAAAGGGAAACTCCCATCTCAACCCCTACAGAATCCTGGCTATTCACAAAATCATAATGTGAATGTCGTTACTACGTTGAGATCGGGAAAGGTGCTGAATAACCGAGTGGGTGAGCAATTTGATGTTAGTGACACCAATGATACCCCAGCTTCTGTTGGAGATAGTGCCCTCAAAGTCAATTATTGGATCGCAGGTACGTGATTGCAATGATTGAGGCAGGAACTATACCGATATGACAGTCTTGCTCGAGATTATAGTTTGCTATCTGGTTTATCTTTATCATCGTATACATGCTTTAGTTCACTATTGCATGATGATAGAGCCCATAGGATTCTTGCTTGACTACTAGCAGTATGATGGCGATCATATACGTGGGAGCTGGGGTCTGTAAGCACATCCTTGAAGTGTCCCTAGTCGTAGGAGTTTCAAGACAGGGCATCGATACTCCAGAGTAGACTAGTGTATATAGTCGAGACCTCGAAGAGGGGCGGTGGCCGGTCTTACAAGCCATTGGTGTCAGTTGGATCACCTAAGATGTATACAGGTGCTCATTAGGTTATGAGTACACCGGACAGGACTCGCCGGGAACATGCTATGGTATTATACATATCGTCAGATAGCAGTTCCCTAGTGACATGTGTACAGGTTAGTTCATCGACCTGAGATCGTCATTTGTCTCGTGTGAGTTCCCACTGTGCTTAGATTACTACCCTACCACGCTCAAAGGAGTTGTGCAAACAGGTTTTAGTTGGGTACAGTCCCAAGCCATATTGGAGGCAAGTGAGCGGATCGTCGGGGATTCGTCTCTCCCGGTATTGGGGGTTGATGTCGCACAGTGCACGGGTGGCCATCACTAGGAATCCTCGGCTGAGGTAGTGGAGAATTACTGATTTGGATCAGTAGTTTCTCAGGTGGTGATGGGCTTCATACCGACACGATTTATCGCGTTATTAGGGGTCTGACTTTATCCACCCCTCTAGACTCGATATGCGATACTCTTTAGACGAACGGACCGGACTGTATATACATTGTCACTGTTAGGCTCAGTAGGGTTTATAGATGAGTTCGCTCGTCAGCTTCCTTTCCAATCAATACATAGGCAAACGTTACGTACAGCTTGTACCTCTGACGTGCTAGTGGTTATACCCAGTACCAGTGTGTTGATGAGTCATTAGAGTCCCCTACAGACACTTTCCCAAGTTCGGGCGAAACGTTGTAGAGGCCATATGGGTTTATGGCAAGGTTCGGAAAATGCACGTGCGTTCTCGCACGTGTCCATTTTCGGGCAGATAATACTGGTAGGCTTTGGTTTAATCCAGAACCCAGTATTATACTGTGTAAATATAATATCTTTGTCTCAGTTGCATTTGTATTCGGTCGTAATACAAATGCGGGTATGTTTATACCATTACGGGGTTATCCTGAAATTCGTTTCAGGATCACTTTTGGAAGTTGCCAGTTTCCAGTTTTCTATCAGCCGTATTTAACACTCGGTTAAATGCGGATTTATCTTTTCTTCTTGAGCGAGTTATGAGGGTGAGTCATGCTTCTAGAAGGTTCTAGAAGTGATGACAAGGTTACTTTAAATGTTCATTTAATGCAAGTGTGACTAAGCTTAATGATTCATCACTTTCATTAATGCATTCATTCTAGTTGTTATGATAAGTATTGAGCTTATGGTCACCTCCCCCTCTCCTACACTCACCCCCACCTCCTTATTTAGTGGCCGACCACCCTTGGTGAGAAAATATGGTTGCTAGAAAAAGATTGACATAGTTTTGGACTCATTGAAATTAGATAAGCCTCATTTCTCATTTCATCCGATTCCAAAAGGCAACTTCATTAACCGTTCGTCCATAGCCTTGGACGTAATGAGACAAAGTATTCTACTCATTCTCTACATCATCTTGGTCGTCTCTTCTAGCAAACTTGACGATCGAGTTGCCTCGGTTCAGAGGCGGGAGCCCTTTTAAAGATCTGTCGACGTGGTGCCACCTGGACGACGAGACCGGAGATTCAGGAGATCGGAGCAGCCGCAACAAGCGTGGGATGATGGTTGAAGACCGAAGGACTCAGATCATTCGGTATAACGTTTCTACGCATTTGTTATTTGTTAGTTTAGCTTTAATGGCAGATCCGGGTTATAGTACGCGATAGCGCCAGTTTGTAAAAAGTTTTTGTTCCGCATTTGGCGTCTGTTAGACGGCCGGGACGCTACCGTGGACTTACAGTGGTATCAGAGCCTCACCATTAAGCTATACTAAATTGTGCTAACGCGTTTGAAACATCGATCGAACGGATTTTCAAAAATCGCAATTTTTCAGGTTCTGAGTTTTTGTTGATTTTAAACTGTGTCTAAAAATTATTTTACATATCACAGAAAGCAAAGCAGGGTTTTTTTTAAGAAAACGGGTAAATTTTGAGCACGCGATCCCACGTGACCGCCGCGGATCCGCGGTCAAACCTAGGGTTTGACCGCGGAACCGCGGCAGTACTGTAAGAACAGTGCATCAAAATTCTCCAGTAGGCTTTCCTTGGGAAATTGTGGTTTTTGGTACTGTTCATTTGGGCCCAGTTTTTGTTACTGTACAGCAGATGTATGTGGGGCCCACTTCGGGAAATTTGGTCGATCGAAATTTTAAATTTGTCAGTATGCAGTATTTACATTATATCTCCGACCGGGAATGTCATTTGATCGGTAAACCGCGTCTGATTGCTATAGTTCTTTTAGACGGGTTTGCGAACGTGACATTCGCGTTGATGTTCTGTGTTGTGCTGTGATGTTGCGGATATGTCGTGGTGGATAGCAGGGTGCAATGATAGTGCAATTTGGATTTATTTGTACATTTGATATTGTGGGGCGAGTGTCCAACATGTGGACTGCCATCACCGTCTGTTTGTATAATATTCTTTTTGGGGCACGACCGGGTAGAGGTCAATGTACCCGTTGTACATATTTTTATTTCTGTACTAGGTTTATCCCGCGAAGGAGTGCACGGATAGCCGGGTTCTGCAGGGCAACGGGTCCGTATCTCATGGCTTTGAGAGGCAGAGGGACCTCACTCTAGAATTGGCAGACTATTCGCCGCACTCGTAGGGGGTATAGGTTGACCCAAGGAGGGGTGCTCAATTTACCGGATTCCGTGAAGTGCCGAGTGTTCCATTCACTATGCTGTGGAGGACTACCTCGCTTCAGGTTTTGGCGGGTAACTTGCCGCACCTGTAGGGGTCGAGGTTTTATTGCACAGGCTATCCACACGACCAGGGGAACGTCGGGTTTCAGCAGCGGCTCTGCGAAACTCGGGGATCCCAGATTATCTGTATTGTTCTGTGATACTTATTACTTTTCTGTAATGTTGCATATTATCACGCCTGGAGCGATTATTGTATATTGGTATATATACTATTAGATGTTGTATATGTTTTACACCCACGCTAGTCCAGCCCCCGCTCTGTCGTTAGTTAAGTAACCTAACGGGTGATGACGGGACCCAGTGGCGAATGCGGATGGCATATACGTACATTATATTTTCGTTCTTTTCCGGTGTGACTGATTGATGGGACTGCATTGATTCTTATCAATGCAAGGATGAAAACAAACCTATATTTGATGTTGTTGGAACAAATTTTAAAAGGTGTTACTGCAAAAATGTTTCCTTTTGTTTTGCATAGCGGTATTCAGTTGGAATATCCTGCACCTCATTCGACGAGGCAAGGGCTGATATCCCTTCACCGGGAGAGACCCCTTGGGCAGAAGTTTACGTCAGGGTAATAACTTCACTATAGTTGATTACAAGTTGCTTTGCATAGTGATATTCAGTTGGAATATCCTGCACCTCATTCTACGAGGAAAGAGCCGAGATCCCTTCACCGGGAGTGACCTCTTTAGCAAAGGTTTTTCGTCACTATATTTTTATAAAAAGCTATCAGGTTCCTTCAACGAGATCAAGTTCATTACGTTAAAGGTTTTTCGCCAAAAACCAGCCGTAGCCCTCCGTCATTTCTTATGGATGGTCAGTAGTATTCAAGCTATGTTTGTTAGCCCTTAGTCAAGGCATAGTGTTTGGTAGCTGCTGGGTATTCATTTGTAGCATAGATAAATGCGTTGGTTTGGGACAGTCGTATTACTTTGTTGGCCCTTAGTCAAGAGTATGTATGTGTGGGTTCAAATCAACCAGGACAATGACGGGATGAACTTGACATGTGACTTATGATTTGTTGGCCCTTAGTCAAGGTCATAAGAGCATGGGTCAAAAATAACATCGGGAGTTTCAAACATACAGGAAACTTGCCAGACATGCGCATACCTTATGGAGTATGATAACATGAGTGGCTTCCATCAAGTTATCATGCGATGATAGTTGGATCCCGATTCTCACTGATGAGTTGGTTTACTCTTCGGGTGATCCCGACTAATTCTTCTTTCAGGTTTGGAGGAGAATTTGAGATTACAGTGAGAGGTTTACTGATTAGATAAAGTGATAACCATTCTGATCTACGGTAGAGTGCACGCAGAGTGTTTCTTTTCTCTCTCTCTCTTTGGCAGCAACCTTTGACCGACCCTAGACTATGTCTCAGTGACCAAGTTGACCGAACCTTCTTAAAATACTGGCTTTTTGGATTGTCTGAGTTGCATAAGTCATTACCGCTCCTTCTTTTGCCCTTTGCATTTTTCAGAACACTCCGTATTACTACGGACATCCACTTCCATTGGATAGATCCATCGTATGGTTATATACGAACTCGGAGGGACTTCTTCAAGGATGGATCCAGGTTCAGGAGAAATAGAATTGGTATATTCAGTTGTCTTTTATTATCGCCTTCTCTCACGTTGCGAGGACTCCTTGGTTTAGGAGAGTACACCTATTACACTTATTGGATAGTCTTATTCCAAACCATAGGCAGGTGCCGAAAGGTAGGGAATGAAGAAAACCAATTAGCCTAAGTAGGGTGTGCAGAAGGTAATATGTAAAGACAAGATAAAGGGATTAGAAAGAGGGCAAAGTAAATTGCGACTGTTATCATTCACGACCAAACTGCGTACTTCATCGCCACTCCTATTTCACCTTTAATAGAATAAGGTATTATTCAGTTATCTTTTATCATCACCTTCTGTCAAGTTACTAGTACTCCTAGGATTAGGAGGGTACACCTATTATGCTTACTGGATAGTCTTCTTCTAAACCATAGGCTGGTGCCGAACGGTAGGGAAGGAAGAAAACCATTTAGCCTAACGAAGGTGTACAGAAGGTAACGACTAAAGACAAATAAAGGGATTTGGACAGATGGCAAAGAAATATACAGTTATAGTCATGAATTGGTTTATGGAAGAGGCATTACTAGGAATACCAGGATACCCCTACGAGACATTTTAATGTTTCAGTTTCACTGCGCATTGTTAAAAGAAAACTGTTTTCCCGATTAGATACTTACTCCTAGGTATGTATTTACCAGGTTTCATTCACATATCTGTATGGTTTTTACAGATGATGAGTGGGAGTAAGTTATTGGGAATTAGGTGATCATCCTCATTATATCGGAATTCGTTGTAATTGGTGATATTTGAGGAAATCGCCTGGGTACAGTTGTCAACCTACGATACACATGTTTTGAGTTATTCAACTCAGCGGACTTATACAGAGTATTGTATGTTGTCCAGTGTCCGTCAGGACAAAGGGGCAGGTCCTCGTACTATGTTCTGTTTACTTGTAACTTCTCTAGGTTTTAGACAAGTGTTTCGTAGAAATACAATGTCTAAGTTTTGAGAAGTTGTGAGTATAAGAATAAAGTAGAGAACCAGGTATCACAAGTATCGGGATTCTTTAAAGAGATCGAAGATGTAGATTTTTATGATTGGTATTCAGATGATAGTAATGGTTTTGAGAAACTTGTTTCTTTTCCAGGTTACTCATAATTGGATGGATTCCTAAGTTGAGTAATGCTGATTTGCCTCTCTCCATTAAGTTGATATGCACTGGAGACAGCTGCATGATTTGAATCTGGTTCCAATTAAATTAGTGCCTCTGTTTCTATATTGGATATAGAATGGTTCATATCTTAAACGATGTTAAGATACGGGGAGTTGTCCAGCTTATGCTTAAAACCAGACACTGGATAACTCAAGGCACGTTTCTGTAATGGCTGTTTGTGGGTTGACCCTGGCTTTGACGAGGGTTAATTTTCTACCACCTGGAAGATCAATAGTGATATTGTTCTTGACTCGCCACAGTTTTATTAAAATGGACTTTTTCAGAAAACAGTAGTGGGAGTATGATAGAACTGGAAGTGATTCCAGAACCGCGAACAATTACGGAAAATTTAATAGGACCTATATATTCAATCAGGTTTGACATTCCAATAGCCACTCCGCAGATATGGTGGGTAACCTCAGACACCCGAGAGGTACTCCGGTAGCCTCAAGGACGGTGACAGGGAGGTTCTTGTTTACCCAGACTTGACACTACTGTTGTTCCAGACTATGAAACCAGGCAAGAGGATAAGTATAGCGTCGTTCTAAACTAGCTTTAGAAGTGTACGTGTATATTATTCTGCCAGAGGATTGTCGTAGTCAGTGGGAGCAGCGGAAGCGTAGTGGGCAAGTAGCTTATGTCTATTTATAGGCTTGAGCAAATATAGCGGAGATTAGATCATCTAATTTTGATGAGACAGTCATAGCTTTGATTTCATCAGAATAGGGGATGGATCTGTTAAGAAGGTAGTAGAGTGTGATGTCCTGGTATTTGGATGACATACACAGAGTAGGAAGTAAAATTCCTATACTACGATCGGTTGTACTGTGATCGTCACACAGTTGTTTCTTCACAAAGGACATGGATATAATATCTGACATTCTGGTTTCTAGATCTATGGTTTTAGATCTAGATTTGGGTAGTTTCCCAATGTGGGTACTTTGACAGTATTCTGATAGTTTTTAGAATAAATGACTCCTGGCATGGTGGTGTACCTGCAGGTGATGGAGTCACCCTCTCTAAAGGTGTCTTAGAGACTAAAGGAGAGAGGGATGTGCATGATTGGCAGATCACTTGCTTAGGCAATTAAGTCAATCATGAGATGTCAAGTACCACACCAGATGTTGTTTTTGCACTAGATGCGATAAGTTTATATTAATCCAATCCTGGAAAAACATAAGGAAGCAGTTTTAGAACATAAGTGTATGTTCTACGGATTTGATGATGGCAGCCTCCTTCGGGAGACGGTTATCATTCCAGGCTTCAAAGGTGACATGGATGACAGAGTGATTGTCAGAGTTATAGTTTTCCCTCTGACGAGGGACAGTATTATGGACAGGTGGTCCAAGAGGATACTATAGGAGGCATGGTGCTGGATACTGATTAGGTTCAGTTATCGATACAGTCTAAGAAGTTTGGATTTGGAGTTCATTTATGAACTAGGTCCCATCAGATATTCAGACATATTCTAAGACAGGTATTACTCGATTCGGGAGATGACTTTCTCCACGAACTTGAGATTTAGAGAGATATAGAAAGAAACATCAGGGCGAATCCACTCACTGAGGCTATTTCTCGAACACAAGGGTTTTACAAACTAGCTTTCTGAAACTGATAAATAGAGAAGTTGGATGTTCGGTATCACACTGGCTGTGAGTATGCGACATCGCAATAATTAGCCTTAAGTGCAAGTGGGAGATTGTTGGAGATAGTGCCCTCAAAGTCAATTATTGGATCGCAGGTACGTGATTGCAATGATTGAGACAGGACCTATACCGATATGACAGTCTTGCTCGAGATGGTAGTTTGCTATCTGGTTTGTCTTTATCATCGTATACATGCTTTAGTTCACTATTGCATGATGATAGAGCCCATAGGATTCTTGCTTGACTACCAGCAGTATGATGGCGATCATATACGTAGGAGCTGGGGTTTGTAAGCACATCCTTGAAGTGTCCCTAGTCGTAGGAGTTTCGAGACAGGGCATCGATACTCCAGAGTAGACTAATGTATACAGTCGAGACCCCGACGAGGGGCGGTGGCCGGTCTCACAAGCCATTGGTGTCAGTTGGATCACCTAAGATGTATACAGGTGCTCATTAAGTTATGAGTACACAGGACAGGACTCGCCGGGAACATGCTAGTTGGTATTATACATATCGTCAGATAGCAGTTCCCTGGTGACATGTGTACAGGTTAGTTCATCGACCTGAGATCGTCATTTGTCTCGTGTGAGTTCCCACCGTGCTTAGATTACTACCCAACCACGCTCAAAGGAGTTGTGCAAACAGGTTTTAGTTGGGTACAGTCCCGAGCCACATTGGAGGCAAGTGAGCGGATCGTCGGGGATTCGTCTCTCCCGGTATTGGGGGTTGATGTCGCGCAGTGCACGGTGGCCATCACTAGGAATTCTCGGCCGAGGTAGTGGAGAACTACTGATTTGGATCAGTAGTTTCTCAGGTGGTGATGGGCTTCATACCGACACGATCTATCGCGTTATTAGGGGTCTGACTTTATCCACCCCTCTAGACTCGATATGCGATACTCTTTAGACGAACGGACCGGACAGTAGGATTTATAGATGAGTTCGCTCGTCAGCTTCCTTTCCAATCAATACATAGGCAAACGTTACGTACAGCTTGTACCTCTGACGTGCTAGTGGTTATACCCAGTGCCAGTGTCTTGATAAGTCATTAGAGTCCCCCACATATACTTTCCCAAGTTCGGGCGAAATGTTGTAGAGGCCATATGGGTTTATGGTAAGGTTCGGAAAATGCACGTGTGCTTTCGCACGTGTCCATTTTCGGGCAGATAATACTGGTAGGCTTTGGTTTAAGCCGGAACCCAGTATTATACTGTGTAGATATAATATCTTTGTCTCAGTTGTATTTGTATTCGGTCGTAATACAAATGCGGGTATGTTTATACCATTACGGGGTTATCGTGAAATTCGTTTCAGGATTACTTTTGGAAGTTGCCAGTTTCCAGTTTTCTATCAGCCGTATTTAACACTCGGTTAAATGCGGATTTATCTTTCTTCTTGGGTGAGTCACGAGGGTGAGTCATGCTTCTAGAAGGTTCTAGAATTGATGACAAGGTTAGTGACTCATGGTTGCTTTAAATGTTCATTTAATGCAAGTGTGACTAAGCTTAATGATTCATCACTTTCATTAATGCATTCATACTAGGTGTTATGATAAGTATTGAGCTTATGGTCACCTCCCTCTCTCCTACACTCATCCCCACCTCCTTATTTAGTGGTCGACCACCCTTGGTGAGAAAATATGGTTGCTAGAAAAAGATTGACATAGTTTTAGACTCATGGAAATTAGATAAGCCTCATTTCTCATTTCACCCGATTCCAAAAGGCAACTTCATTAACCTTTCGTCTATAGCCTTGGACGTAACGAGACAAAATGTTCTACTCATTCTCTATATCATCTTGGTCGTCTCTTCTAGCAAACTTGACGATCGAGTTGCCTCGGTTCAGAGGCGGGAGCCCGTTTAAAGATCCGTCGACGTGGTGCCACCTGGACGACGAGACCGGAGATTCAGGAGATCGGAGCAGCCGCAACAAGCGTGGGATGATGGTTGAAGACCGAAGGACTCGGATCATTCGGTATAACGTTTCTACCCATTTGTAATTTATTAGTTTAGCTTTAATGGCAGATCCGGGTTATAGTACGTGATAGCGCCAGTTTGTAAAAAGTTTTTGTTCCGCATTTAGCGTCTGTTAGACGGCCGGGGCGTTACCGTGGACTTACAGCTTCTTCTTCTTCCCCTAATTCGTCTAGGCTCCCACCTTCATCCGAGCCTATTCTCCGTTTTCCCCAAGGCTCGAACACTTCGCCTGATCTATCTAAGTCGATTCCCACTCCAATTTTCGGATCGAATCCATCCCCGCAATCTTCTCCATAAATGTTGGACCCAAAACTTATTGATCAAGCTCCGTTTCCAAACAGATTAAGGGCCAACCGACCTAACCCACAAATGGAGAAAATTATGGAAATGTTTAAGCAAGTTAGCGTGAATATTCCTCTCCTAGATGCTATTCAACAAGTCCCATCTTATGCAAGAATCCTTAAAGACTTGAGCACTAGGAAGAGAAAAACTCAAGTGCCTAAGAAGGTTTTCATGACGAGTAATGTTAGCACAGTTTTTACCCAGCAAATACCAAAGAAACGTAAGGACCCTGGCTGTCCTACAATCTCTATTTCTATTAGGGGTAAAAATATTAATCGTGCTTTACTCGATCTTAGCGCTAGCGTTAACTTGCTTCCTTATTCAGTATACGAGCAGTTAGGAATTGGAGAGTTAAAACCCGCCCATTGTACTCTCCAGATGGCAGACCGATCGATCACCAAACCTAGGGGTGAACTAGAGGATGTGTTAATTAAAGTCGGGGAATTCATATTTCCCGTGGACTTTATTGTTTTAGATACACAACCTGTGGCAAACCCACGCAATCAAATCCCGGTGATACTTGGTCGACCCTTCCTAGCAACTTCTAACGCTGTAATTAATTGTCGTAACGGTTCTATGAACTTATCCTTCGGGAAAATGACAATTGAGCTTAATATTTACAAGCTAGGAAGTCAGCCATCAGAACCTTCTGCTCATTTGCTGGATGTTTGTTCCATCCACGAGATAGCTCCCGAAAGCTGCATGGATGAGGAACATTGCTTTGATGATCTCAACAACACTAATGAGACATCGTTTAATCTTGCACCACTTCATAGTGAGGATATGTTCAATGAGTCCATCCTTGAGTTTGAACCCGTTGACTCGTTGCAAAAATCAGCAGCACTTTCCGAGTCAATATCTTATGCAAGTTTTGAGCCTCTTAGGGAGTATGAATATCATTCACTTACCCCACCTTCTATTGTCTCTCCGCCAATTCTTGATCTCAAACCGCTACCTTCTCATCTTAAATATGCATATTTAGGAGAGAATGAGACTTTGCCAGTGATTATATCCGCTTCTCTAGCCTTAGAGCAAGAGAACGCACATTTGGCAGTGTTGAGATCGAATCGGCAAGCATTCGGTTGGACAATGGCTGACATCAAAGGGATTAGTCTCTTAATTGTTGAACATTACATGCATCTGATGGATGAAGCCAAACCAACCCGAGACCCACAAAAACGGTTAAATCCCGTTATGAAGGAGGCGGTAAAGAAAGAAATCGTCAAGTGCCTTGATAGTGGAATAATTTACCCTATATCTGATAGCCAATGGGTAAGTCCAATTCATGTGGTCCCTAAAAGTCTGGCATCACGGTCATCACTAATGAGGCTAATGAGTTAATCCAAACACACACCTAAACTGGGTGGCGCGTATGTATTGATTACAGGAAACTCAACGCCGCGACGAGGAAAGATCACTTCCCTCTACCTTTCATTGACCAGATGTTAGAACGATTAGCTGGACACGATTACTATTGTTTCTTGGACGGATACTCTGGCTATAACCAGGTCCCCATCGCCGAAAAGGATCAAGATAAAACCACATTTACTTGTCCTTTCGGAACTTTTGCTTATAGACGCATGCCCTTTGGGTTATGCAACGCTCCCGCTACATTTCAGCGGTGTATGATGGGGATATTTTCAGATATGGTGGAAAATTTTCTGGAAATTTTTATGGACGATTTCTCCATTTTTGGGGACTCCTTTGAGGACTTCCTTCGTAATCTTGACGCGGTTCTTACCCGCTGTAAGGATAAGAACTTGACTTTGAATTGGGAAAAATGCCATTTTATGGTCCAAGAAGGTATTGTACTTGGACATATAATTTCACGAAAAGGCATTGAGGTTGACAGAGCTAAAATAGATGTCATTCATAACCCCCCTCATCCCAATTGCGTCAAAGATATACGATCCTTCCTTGGTCATGCAGGATTTTATAGGAGATTTATTAAGGATTTTAGCAAAATTGCTAGACCCTTAACCCTTCTATTGGCCAAGGATACCACTTTTCACTTCGATTCGTATTGTGAGGCTGCTTTTGAATCGCTTAAAGGATCACTCACAGCCCCCGTTCTATCATCTCCGGATTGGAACCACCCGTTCGAGCTTATGTGTGATGCATCAGATTTTGCTATTGGTGTTGTCTTAGGACACCACATTGATAAGATGCCACATGTAATTTACTATGCAAGTAGGACCTTGAATGATGCACAAATAAATTACACAACTACCGAGAAAGAACTCTTGGCAGTTGTATTTGCATTAGAGAAACTCAGGCCCTACTTGATTGGCTCGCCTATTGTGGTTTATACTGATCACTCCGCCCTACGACATCTTTTATCGAAGAAGGATGCGAAGGCCAGGCTAATATGTTAGATCCTATTGTTACAAGAATTTGATCTTGTCATCCGAGACAAGAGTGGATGTGAAAACGTTGTAGCCGACCATCTTTCATGCATCACTTCTTCGCCAACTTTGACCGTACCGATAAATGACTCATTTCCTGACGAATAGCTCTTGACTGTATCCTACGAACCTTGGTTCGTGGATATCGTGAACTATCTTTCAACGGGATTTATTCCTAGCGATTGGTCAAAACAAGACAAACTTCGATTTCTATCCCAAGTAAAATATTTTTACTGGGATGAACCTTATCTGTTTAAGTATTGTTCCGATCAAATCATTCGCAGGTGTGTCCCTAACGATGAATTCAAGAGTGTGTTATCATTTTGTCATGATCAGGTATGCGGCGGTCATTTTGGTCCTCGAAAAACGGCGGAGAAAGTTTTGCAATGTGGTTTTTATTGGCCAACATTATTTAAAGATGCTTATGAACATTGCAAAACTTGTCCACGATGTCAGCATTTGGGTCGGATTTCACGAAGAAACGAGATGCCGCTCCAACCTATATTGGTTGTGGAAATATTCGATATTTAGGGTATTGATTTTATGGGCCCTTTTCCCAACTCCTTTGGGAATTTATATATCTTGTTAGCGGTTGATTATGTCTCGAAGTGGGTGGAAGCTATACCGTGTCGCACTAATGACAACAAAGTTGTCATTAAGTTCCTTAAAGAAAATATCTTTTCGCGATTCGGACACCCTCGCGCTATAATTAGCGACAACGGGACACATTTTTGTAATCAGTCTTTCGAGGCCTTGATGCGGAAATATTCAATCACTCACAAGCTTTCTACGCCCTATCATCCCCAAACAAGCGGGCAGGCTGAGATCTCAAATAGGCAGATCAAACAAATTTTGGAGAAGACGGTTTCTAAAACCCGTAAAGATTGGTCAACCAAATTGACGGATGTTCTTTGGGCATTCCACACCGCTTATAAAACCGATCTTGGTATGTCTCCTTACAGCCTAGTGTTTGGGAAGGCATGCCGCCTTCCTGTCGATATCGAACATAAAGCATTGTGGGCTATTAAAGAGCTTAATTTCGATTTTGATCATGCAGGCAGCTATCGGAAGCTGCAATTGAATGAGCTAAGCGAACTCCGCGATGAAGCTTACGATAATGCGGTGATAGTAAAGAACAGGACTAAAGTGTTCCACGATAAAAATCCTTTTAGAAAAACTTTCACATTGGGGCAACAAGTCCTTCTTTACGATTCCCGTCTCCATCTTCATCCGGGTAAGCTTAAATCTCGTTGGAAAGGACCTTTTGTGGTGCGGTATGTACACCCGCACGGGGCAGTAGAAGTTGAAAATTTGAAAAACAGTTCAATTTTTAAAGTAAATGGGCATAGACTAAAACCGTATTTCTCTGCTGCCTCCGCGGAGGAGCTCCTGTTTTTACAGGAGCCGCTTTATCAGAACTAAATTTCCTCCGCCCCACCTCCATGTTTTGATAACATTTTCTCATTTTAAGAATGGAGGTGAGTAAAAATGGATTTAATTGAATATCTGTGCGTGCCAAAGAACAATTTTGGGGGTAGTTTTCATTTAACTATTATTTTACCCCTTATGTCTCTCCCCTAGTATACAGGTCCATGCTCTCAAAAGGCTACATCAGTGAGGACACTGCTGAAAACAGGTTTGGGGGGGGTTTGTATTCACCGAATTATCTTTGACACTGGGCATTAAAATTTTTTTTTATAACAAAAGAGTAGAAAGTGAAAAATTACATCCAAAAGATAGGAATAGTTTAAGAAAACCAAGAAAATTAGAAGTTTTCTTAAACGAACTAGTAATCAGTAGTTATGAGCCGTTGTCCCAAGGGTTAGTAAGATGAAGGAAGTCACTAATCTGAGGATAAAAATAAGTCTGAAAAATAGTTTCTATTTTTGAAGCCAAACATTTGAATGTTGATACCCTACTATATGCACTTACACACGTCTTGAAACTCGGGATAGTAGAGGATACCTTGAAATGCTCTTGTCTAAAAGCCAAAGTATGAAGGAAATAATAAATGAAGAAAATATAAAAATGGTGAAAAGAAAAAAAATGAACACTGGTTTTGTTATCGCCAAGGCAGCAATAAAAAAATATAGCGAGGTTGCTTCATCACCTAGTGCCTTAGACCAACTGGTCTCGGAGTCACTGCTAAGCCTTAGGTGGTGCAAGACGAGGAAAATACTATCACCTAATCAGCAAGCATATAAGTAATCGGTCGGTTAGTACCTCAAGAAGTATTAACGGTCGCATGAAAATGTATGAGCAAATCTAAATATTCATCAAATTAAAAAGTATTGAAGTAGATGGACAAGAGTATGATAGCTTGAATTGAATTCTCCGAGTGTAGAGATGTTCTTTACACACACGTAGGGTTATATGATCAATGTTTGGATGAAAGGTAGGAATGAAGAATAAAGACGATGTTTTATTGAGAGATGAAGTTATTTCTAACATTTTTTCATGACTATTAAGATAGGGCTCATGACAACTGAAAAGCTAGTGTAGTTGGAAACTCTAAATTTTCAAAGTATTTCTTTTATGGTTCTTATATTTATATGTAAATTTCACCATCTCTCTTTTATTATAGGATTTTGTGGGTGTAATCCGCTGAAAACCCTCAGGAGACAACACTCCTCCTACTAGGGACACCTAGGGGTTTAACAGCTTGTTGCTCGTGCTCAGTGCAATCGTGTTTGCCTACGAAAGTGTGCTTAGTTTTCTCCTTTCTTTTCTCCTTCTCTTGAATAAACTAGTTTGCTCGGGACGATCAAAGATAAGTTTGGGGGTATTTGTTCAGTTGATAAAACTGCACATTTGTTATTACATTTTTCCTACTATTTCTATAGTAGAAAAGGTGTTTATTATAATATACGTTACATATGAGGGTTTATCTGTAAGAATACTATTTTTCATGTGTTGATATATTATAATTAACATTTGGTAGGAAAATTTATGCAAAAATATCATTGACCAAATCTTAATGCTGAAATTAATATCTCAATAAAACAAAACTCCACTAATATTATTTGTTGAGATTGTGCAGAATTTTTCAGGGCTAAAAATCAAGGGAATCAAAGTTGTTAAGAGCAAACCTGCCTAATTAAGAAAGCAAACTAAAGAATCAAGTCTGGCAGTAGCTATGAGAAGATTTCCAATTTCCAAAAGTTCCAGAGATCGCCACATGTCACACAGATGAAGCCACAAAGAAATGATCCAGATATCATAACCATTGTCCGCGGATCCGCGGCCAAACCCCTCTGTTGGCCGCTGATCCGCCGCGTGACAGAGGTGATAGGAGCTGTAAATTTTTCTGTTGGATCCTAACTACTATTCCCCAATTTAGGCATCTAGGGTTCTGGCTTTTGGAGTATAAATAAGGACC
This sequence comes from Agapanthus africanus, assembly GCA_030015575.1. Lineage (NCBI taxonomy): Eukaryota > Viridiplantae > Streptophyta > Magnoliopsida > Asparagales > Amaryllidaceae > Agapanthus > Agapanthus africanus. The sequence continues at coordinate 113,190,768 of CM057340.1, read as the reverse complement.
GAGAGCCTCTTAGAAAAATCATCAAGCCGACGAGATCACGAAGTCCAAGACGACTCACGCATCCAGGCTGATTATCAACTTTTCATCTACCTCCTTAGAAGAGATCGAGAAGCAACTAGTAATTGTAATCATTTTCTAAGAAATCAAAGTGTAATGAATATTGTTGATTAATAAAGGTAGCTTTCTTTTTCTTATTCTATTTTTTCGTAATTTAATTATGCATTTTCTCTCCATCTCTTTTTCTCCCAATATGCGCGAGTAATTCTCCGCTTGTTAAGGTTCGTAGGATTAGGGTAGGTTAATGGATGATGAAAATACCTAAACTCTTTTTACGTCCTATAAAGTTTATAAACTTTATCAAAACAATCATTAACATCCTAATCGGGCACGCTAACAATTTATTGTTAGTCTCGACCGCGATTAGAGATTAGATTAATGATTGTTTTGGTAAAGGCTAGATATGAACGGAGTTCCGTGTCGAGATAGGGGTTAAGAGTGGGATTCCTTTTCCCTCCAGAAACCCTAATCTACACGCATCACTGTCGTTCTAGTTTTAAATCTATTAAAGGATAGAAAGAGTAATTTTTGATTAATCATCCATAACTACTAAATCCTAACGAACCTTACAAGCCCCTTCCTATATTAACTACATCCATAAATAATCTAGATCTATATTTTGCATTAGTGTTTAACGTAGATCTAGAAACCATTCTACAATATTCTTTATCCCTCCTCTCTTTTTCAACACATCTAAAGTAAGAGTAAAAGATTCAACGTTTCCCTGAGAACGACCCGTACTCATCTCGGTCTAGCTACGCGCGACACCGTTCTGATTACGGTTACACTATAAACACACTCTTTCGAACCAATCATGTATCTAAAATAATAAAGTCCACAGGGAATATGAATTTCCCGACTTTGATTAACACATCCTCTACTTCACCCCTAGGTTAGGCGATAGATCGATCTGCCATCTAAAGAGTGCAGTGGGTAGGTTTCAACTCTCCTATACCTAACTGCTCATAGACGGAATTTGGAAGAAAGTTAACACTAGCGCCGAGGTCAAGTAGAGCAACATTGATGCTTTTACCCCCAATATTTATAGATATTGTAGGACAACCGGGGTCCTTACGTTTCTTAGGAAATTGTTGGTTAAAATCTGTGCTCACGTTACTTGTCATGAATATCGTTTTCGGCACTTGAGTTTTTCTTTTCCTAGTGCACAAGTCAACTTGTTGAATAACATCTAGGAGAGAGATATTTATGTTAACTTGCTTAAACATTTCCATAACTTTTTCCATTTGTGCGTTAGCTTTGTTGGCCCTCAACCTGTTTGGAAAAGGAGTTTTATTAATATGTATTGGGTCCAACATATTTGGAGAAGTTTGTGGGGATGGACTCGATCCCAGAATTAGAGTGGGGATCGTTTTAGATAGATTCGAGAAAGTGGACAGAGTGTTCGAGCCTTGGAGGAAATGAAGAATAGGCTCGGAAGAAGGTGGGAGACTAGATGAAGTAGGGCAAGAAGTAGAAGCCGGGGTATCATTAATATCGCCAACGTGTTCATCAACATGTTCACCCACTTGGTTATCTAGCACTCTTCCCGATCTCAACGTGGTGACGACACTTAAATTATGATTTTGTGAGTGGCCAGGATTCGGTAGGGGTTGAGATGGAAGTTTCCCTTTTTCTCTCACACTCATCGCAGTATTTATTTGTGCAAGTTGTGCTTCTATCGATTTTATACTCTCACCGTGGGAGTTGGTGGTCTGTGTTAAAGATCGGATAGAAGACTTTATTTCATCCGTCGATTGCATGAAATATTTAATAAACATATCCACGCTTCGTTCGAGTGCAGATGAGTTTTCATTCCCGGCCGTTTAGAAAGAATTATTGGCCGGGTTTTGAAAAAGTTGCGATTGAAAGGGGTGCTGACTCTGTGGTGGTGATTGCTGTTGCTGTGGAGGAGGTCTTTGATAATTGCTTTGGAACTTGTTTTGATTTTGGTTTTGGTTTTGGTTCCAAGCAAAGTTAGGATGATTCCTCCACCCCTGATTGTATGTGGAAGAATAAGGATCGTTTCTAGGTCGCTGCTGAAAAGTAGCATTAGTGTGTTCTTGACCTTGAAACGGTGCATATGAAGGACATTCTTCTGTCAGATGTGATGGATCGGAACAGCAACCACATACAGTCTTAGGAAGCATAACCTAGTTTAGGGAGATTGATGCGAATTTGTTCTCCATAGCCTCGAGTTTCTTTTGTATTGCTGCCATTTCGTCTTTTACGACTATGGAAACATCGAGCTGATGGATACATCCCCCAGAAGGTGGTCTAATGCTTTCCCACTGCAAAGTGTTTTCAGCGAGATCTTCCAGATATTTCTAGGCTTCACCATCGTCTTTGGACATGAAATTGCATTGACACATGGTTTCAAGCATCTGCTTTGTCGCTGGATTAATGCCCTCATATATAATTCAACACAGATCCCATCTATGTTCCATGATTAGGACATTGGACAAGAAAATCCTTGAACCGTTCAAAGCACTTCCAAAATGGTTCATTGGGAAGCTGGGTAAACTGGTTGATTTCGCTCCTAACACGGGCGGTCTTATGATTGGGGAATTTTTTTTAAGGAATGCTATCACGAATTCATCCCAATTGGTAATAGAGTGTGCGACAGTATTATAAAATCATTTTTCTGCCAAGTCGCACAAAGTGAACGGAAGAAGACGCAAGCGCATAGCATCCATGGACAGTTGTGAAGTACCCATCATTACGCATACGTTTTCGAATTTGGTGATAAAAACGTATGCCGTTCCCGCCAAAATTTTGGCTCAAAACTTGCTCCCTTAGAAAAATAATAACAATAAAATAAAAATAAAAATAAAGGAAAAACTCCACATGCAAAGCATGTAGGTACTGCCTTGGATAGAATTAAGTCCTATGATGGCGCCTCATGCACTCCTCACGCGGGCGCCAATGTGCAAAACAAAAAACAGAAATCTATTAAATAAGAGTTAAACTCTTAGGAGGTAGCGCCTCACGTGCAAAGCATGAGAGCGCCAGTACCCAGAGTCATAGACTCTGAGGCAGCGCATTACGTGCAAAGCACGAGAGCGCTGAGTGCCAGCGCTAAAGAGTCAAAGACTCTGAAGCAGCGCATCACGTGCAAAGCACGAGAGCACTGAGCGCCAAGAGCTACGAGTCAAAGACTCTGTGACAATGCATCACGTGCAAAGCACGAGAGCGCTGGCGCCAGAACTAAAAGTTCTCTGCCGTTGGATCAAAGATCCAATGGAGATGATAAATCATCAGAGCATAGAATTAAATTATGATTGAGAAAATAATCTTCCCAAACTTTCTAAACAAGAAAGATTGTGCTCTGTAAATCAGAGCACCGTTGGATCAAAGATCCAATGGTGATTAAAAATCACCAAGCTACAGAATAAGCTCTGTAGGGGAAAGTATCTTCCCAATCTTTCTAAACAAGAAAGATTGTGCTCTATAAATCAGAGCACCATTGGATTAAAGATCCAACGGTGATTAAAAATCACCAAGATACAGAATAAGTTCTGTATGGGAAAATATTTTCCCAATTTTGTTAAAAACAAGAAGATTGTCTTCTGTAAAACAGAAGCCCTAGGATCAAAGATCCAATGGTGGGGAAACATCCCTAAATCAATCAGAGAAAATATTTCCTTAACTGATTCAACAAATCATCCTCTCTTATATAAAGGACCTAAGACTTCAAGTCGAAAAGAGAGGAACCACCCCAAAAAACTTCAAGTTCAAAAATACAGAAAACAGAAAGGAAAACCCCTTGGTAAGCAAAAACCAAAAGAGAATTTAATTCTCAAACCAAGAGTTTAACTCTTCTCAAAAAACTTAGTTCTTCCTCTGGTTGGGATCTGCAGAAGCAGATCTCCCCACAAGTTGAGAATTTAATTCTCATCAGGAAGATTCTATTATGTAGATCCAAACCTAGGGGAATGAGCTAACTTCAAAGAATTTAATTCTTACCAAAAAGATATATGAATTTAATTCCTCTGATAAAACTAGGGTTTAACCCTATAAAAGAATTTAATTCTTATAAAATAAGAGACCTGAAATTCACAAAACTCAGATCCAGAGCTCCATGCATATTAGTGTTCAATGCTACACAATAAAAGCTCACGTGTTCCCACGTGAGCACCTTTGAAGAACAAAAAACGGAAGACTGAGATCTAACCACATGGCCCCACGTGACCCCTGAGAAGTGCTCAACACTTATAAAAGAGAAAAGGAGAATAAACCCAATTTTGGGGCACCTCACGTGATCCCACGTGACCCCTGAGAAGTGCTCAACACTTATAAAAGAGAAAAGGAGAATAAGCCCTTTTTTGGGGCGCCTCACGTGATCCCACGTGACCCCTGAGAAGTGCTCAGCACTTATAAAAGAGAAAAGAGGAATAAACCCAAGACATTTCCTATTCTGTGGCGCCTCACGTGATCCCATGTAACCCTTGAGAAGTGCTCAGCACTTAAAAAAGAGAAAAGGGGAATAAGCCCTATTTTGGGGCGCCTCACGTGATCCTACATGACCCCTGAGAAGTGCTCAGCACTTATAAAAGAGAAAAGGGGAATAAGCTCTATTTTGGGGTGCCTCATGTGATCCCACGTGACCCTTAAGAAGTGCTCAGTACTTATAAAAGAGAAAGGGGAATAAACCCAAGACGGTTCCTATTCTGGGGCGCCTCACGTGATCCCACATGACCAACAGTGCTTAGCACTATAATAAAAGAATAAAAGAGGCAGCGCCCAACTCTAAGCATCCCACGTGCCACACGTGAGCGCCCCAACTTTCAATATTTAACACTGCTATGACGCCTCACATGCCACACGTGAGCGCTGCTATGGCACCTCACGTGCCACACGTGAGCATCTCAGATCTCGGTGTTTAATACTACCTTAGAATATCACGTGGGAGCACATGGGCACTGAGCATACACTAGTGTTTGACATTATAAGAGGCCAACTTCAACCCCAGATTGGCTAAGTCTTTTCTGAGATTAAATCTCTAAATAAACCGAGCCTCCATGCTCATGACTGATGTTTCCTCAATTTGGAATTTAGTTCAAGTGTACATCTCTCCACACCTCTGATACATGTCGTTGTAATTACTCAACGTCTTCAGAGAGGTGGTGGGTCCCGACAACCAACAACCTGGACCTTAATGTCCTTAAACTAACTCTAGACCGTAACGTCCTTAAACTAACTCCGGACCGTAATGTCCTTAAACTAACTTTGGACCGTACGTCCCTAAACTAATCTCTATAGACTATGATGTCTCTAAACCTTACGGACTATGAGGTCCTTAAACTCATGGACTATGATGTCCTTAAACCCAATGGACCGCAATGTCCCTAAACTAAAACGATAGAGTCCAAATACTCTTTCGTTGGATCTAAATGATCCCAAAACCTTGTTGAGTAGATCTTAGTCTAAAATTAGACTAATGTATCCTTAACAAGCATTTAAGTTGATCTTAATCTAAAACAAGATTAACAATCCTTAAACCAACCCAAACCCAAATCTAAGAAAATACGGATTTGGACTAATCCACGCCCTACGGGCGACAACATAAATTAGTCTCCATATACAAACCACGGGCAACCAAAAGTAAAACAAATACACACGACACGAAGTGACCATCTGGTGAAGGAGAAAGTGGTTACTGCTATGCGGTAGCGTAATTAACTGCAGGGGCTTACGCCTGCAGGGAAGAGCGTCCCTACAATCAAAAACCCCTCATACACAAGGGGAAATCTGACGAAGTCTGCTACAACGGCCGCATCCGTCTAATCCTCCAATACACGGTGCCATAAATCAACTTGGTGTCTTCAGAAAGGTGGACGGATAAATCCAAATAGCATCTGCCCCCAAAATTCAGGCCAGATGTCCCAATGTCCCGGTCGCGTCTCTCGGTGGAGAACAGATTCTGGCACGCCCGGTGGGACCTTTTCCTCTTTCCACTCCACACTTCGTGTGTCGTGTTTCGCGAACGAATCACGGTTTTCTATGGTTGCCCCTGGATTCGAGGTACTAAGATTTGGTGTCTTGCTCCGTGCAGAAAACAGAAGATCAATGGCTTTCAACTGCACCAACTGCAACAACGACAATAATTCCCACACCGTCCATGTTGGAGGAGTGACCTATGGGCCTCAAGCAGCCTCCGTTTTCACGATGCCCGTGGAACAGGTGGCGCAAGCCACTACTGGGTTGTTCTTTGGGACCATGCTCCCACCAATGAGCTTCAATGCCCCACTGCCGTCTCAACGAGCTCTGAAGAAGTCGGTCTTTGATCGGTTTACAGCTACCGTGGCCCCTCTCAACGGGTCGCCTAAATCCAACGCCTCAGTCTTTGATAGACTGGGCTGAAACTCCAATGGGCCCGTGAAGAAGCCCGCGATACCTGAGGGGGTTATCCCGAAACGGATAGCCATCCCTGTTCTAACAAACGAAATCATCAGAGAGGCTTCTCCTGCTAAGGGATCGGTCTTCGCTAGACTGTCCGCTCCAACTCCCGCTTCAGGCGAAGTCACAGAGGCGGCTTCCCCTGCTCGAAAGTCTGTCTTCGACAGGTTTGCCATCCCCACTCAGCGAACGTCAGTCTTCGATAGGCTGACACTAACAGCAACCCTCCACCAGAGCAGGGGGCATGATAAAGCCACCCCCATAGCTGATCCAATACCGTCTACAAGGCATGCTTGACGTCGCCATTGGCGCCGAATGAGGAAAGATGGAGACAGTTCCCCTTCTGGATTGACTCCACCAGCTCTTATGGTTGAAGTTGATGCTGCTGTTCCAACCGGGAACAACTTTGAACCACTCAGGAGGGTCCGCAAGAATTCTCCGACCGATGTATTGAAAAGATCTCCTCCACCTGTGGAGAATGTTACAAACTCGAAGCCGGAGCAGCCCCCTCAGCGGCTGTCTTCCAAAATCCACAAGGTCTGGCGGAGAGTCCAGGATTCTATGATCGATAAGGACTATTCCCGCTGACAGAAGAAGTTGAAGACTCAACAGGAAGAGGACCATCCCTCTGCCATGCCACGCAAAGTATCGTCTGCTCAGGTGCCTACTGCAACAGCCCCCTCAACTTCAATCGTCCATAAAAAGAGGAGGGCGGGGAAGATACCTATGCCTGCGACGAATCTCAAGGGCACTGAACCCAGACGCTTCAAGTCTGGGGGCATGGTGGTGCATACTGTTTATATGGCTTCCGGGAAGGAGGAGAGCCGTGCTTCTGGGGGTCATCGACCACTCACTCGATAGGTAACAAAAGCTCAGGAGCAACAACAGAAGTTCTAGAAGATGTTAACGAAGATGGTTGCACTCATGGGACATAAGGAAAGCCCTGAAGCATCGTCGGATCAGCGCCAGGAACAGGAAACCGATGCCGAGTTCCTCTGGTGGATGCTAGAAAAGAAAGATCAAGAGGCAGCGGAACAAGCGGCCAATATAAAACAAATGGCGCTATTGTTCCAGGATATGGTGGGCATGATGATCCAGTCAGACCCTCCAGCCGAAGATCCGCCAATAATAATCGAAGACGACAGAGGGGAGACATCAAACCCTCTTCCGGCCTTTTCAGCAGCAAAGGAGGAAACAATCTCGAAGGCTGCGCTCGATGATTATATAGCTCAACAAATACGAGCCCATCAAGCGAACGAAGCTGCTGGCCAAGTCGTCAGAACTGGGCGACCCTATCCGGGCTGGTACGATCAGATTAAGTACCCGCCAGGATATACGATCCCTAAATTCCTTGTGTATAAGGGGACGGGTAATCCACATTAGCATATTGCTCAGTTCAGGTCTTTCTGCGGCAATACCGGAGGTGACGACAAATTGCTACTTTGCCAGTTCGTCGGCAGCTTGGCGGAGACGGCCTTTGAATGGTATTCAGAGCTGCCGAATGACTCCGTCAAAATGTTTACAGAGATGGAGTTGCTATTCACTCAGCGGTTCGCAAGCGCCAGCGAACGCACCCCGATCACTGCATTGATCAATGCCAGAGTGAAGCCGGGAGTGGCATGGGTGCAATATGCAATCCGGTGGCGGAACTTATGGTCGAGATGCGAACAACGCATAGAAGAAGCTCCTTCCATGGGCATGTTCATGTAGACCCTCGACCCTCAGTCAACTATGTCCTAATTCATGATGCTCTTCAAGCCGACCACCTTCCAGGCCTTGATTGACAAGCTGGCCCAAATGGACCAGATGGACTATAGGCCTTTCCCTTCAAAAGCGGATTTTCGAAATGAAAAAGGCAAAAGGAAAGCGACCTTTTTCGCCAATGCTCAACAACAGCCGAGTGAGATGAAACCAACTGCTCGCCATAGCAACAAGCGGTGATCCCTCGATGAGAAGTTAAGACGTCCTTACTCATTTCTCCAGGATAAGGAGACTGTTCGAACTGGCAGTGCGCAATGGGCTCATCACTCTGCTGGATCTAAGAAATCCATCGCAACCTGGTGACGTTAACCATCCTAACTATTGTCCCTACCATAGAGTAATGGGTCACCCACTCGAAGATTGCTACGTCTTCAAAAACTGGGTTGAAGACCAATACCAGCAAGGCAAATTCGCATTGTCTGAAAACTGGAAGGTGAACCCGCCACAACTACATGCCCCGAAAAAGATGGACATGCCGAGGGCATCATTGACATTCATAGAGGAAGCTCTATGGGAAGTTGTTCTTTCGGCAAAAACTAAAAGAATGCTGAAAGATCTTCAAACATGTCCGGCGATTAGGTGGAAAAGCCCGCAAGAGCCGGAGATCATCGATGAGATGCTGAAATCACGCCCAACATCGGGAGTTGGTAGCGATGGGCAAAACACCCAGTCCCAGCCATCAAAGTCTTCGAAGAAAAATAAGAAGACCAAAATGCTCGCGCAGTCTGACGACAAGCACACGAATCTGCAAAAGCATATTGACGCGCTGAAGGAATACAACCAGAAGGCGCGAACCCCAGTCACGCTTCAAGAGTTTCTCAATCACATCCTTAAAAGTGAAGATAATGACAATGATGTGGGAGATGACTCGTTAGAGGAACCCGAAGATTATGTGGCAAGTTGCCACATGATCTCTCATTCGTCGCTAAGTAACAAAGAAGCTCACTCGGCGTTAGAAGATAACGTAGAGGAGCTGGGGGCAGGAGCAGTGCCAAAATCCTTGGATTATATGACAAGGTCTATCAAGGGGAACCCTACTTGTTCATAGAGCATCCGGCGAAACTTAGCCTCAAAGCTACCGTGGACCGAAAAGTCCGTAAACTAGAAATTCACCTCAAATATGGCAACAATGGACTGTAATGTCCTAAAACTAGCTACGGATCGTAACGTCCTTAAACTACTACGAACTGCAGCATCCAAAAGTTGACGCAAAAAAAAGGTACGTCCATAAGCAAAATGGGCACGGATGAAAACCTGAAATGGCTCCGTGAGTAAAATAAAAAGAAGGGCTACCGGCGAGTTTGTGAAAACCCAAAAGGGCGCAGACTCGTAAAAAAAAGGTACGTACACAAGCAAAATGGGCATGGATGAAAACCCGAAAGGGCTCCGTGAGTAAAAACAGTAGGGCTACCGGCGAGTTTGTGAAAACCCAAAAGGGCGCAATCTCGTTAAAAGACACTTGCAAGGTCCTCTTGACCTTGTAAGGAGAAAACTACCTGCGTGAGATCCTTATGACTCATAAAGAAGCAACACACTTAGTGATCCCCACGATTCCTAAGGAGAAATTACACTTACGAGATCCTCACGACTCGTAAGGAGAACCCTCTTATGAGACCCTCACGGCTCATAAGATTCAAAAGCCTTAAGCTACAGGGATCTGAACCTGTTCTTAAGCCATCACCTTTCCCAGATTGCCCTACAAGTGGTTCAATACCGACCCCAGTATACAATCCACGGGCACAAATAATCATTTCCTTGCCGAGTCCCACCAACGACGAGGAATGCCCTCATTTGATGAACAAACACTTGTAGGTCCTCTCAATTTACAAGAAGAAAACACTCTTGCAAGATCCTTATGACTTACAAGAGAACATACACTTAGGAATCCTCATGATTCCTGAGGAGAAAAGACACCTACGAGATCCTCACGACTCGTAGGGAGAAACACCTTTATGAGACCCTTACGGATCATGAAGTCAAAAGCCTTAGTCGACAGGATCTTAACCCTGTTTGCTAAGCCACATTTGTTCGAACCGACAAAGGCAGATGATGATTCGCTCCTGATAATATCCCAGTTGTAGCGATACTGATGCCTAAATCGGTATCAAATTCCAAGTCCTTTCATGGCAAATGATGAGTCGCTCCTGACAACATTCCAGTCGCAGCGATACTGATGCAAGATTGGTATCAGACCATGAGTTCCATACTCGAAAAAAATGCATATGAAATAGCCAAAATGTTTGGGTAACTTGCAATAAAAGTCAGCAAGTAAAATATATGCACACAAAAATAGCCGAAATGGTTGGGCAACTCGCAATAAAAAAACAGCGAGTAAAAAGGAAAAGACAGCCGAAATGATTGGGCACCGTGAAAAATAGCCTAAATGATCGGACAATCGCGACTTCGCGATACAAAATGCTGAAATGATAGAGCATCGTGGAAGAAGAAGAAAAAAAAATGAAATGAAACCTTTTGCCCTACAGGTAAGTCCACACTGACCCCTGTATACAATCCATAGGTATAAACAAAAAGGGAACCATATTTCCCCACCAGACGCTTTCAAAAAGAGAGTCAGATCTCGACAGCAATATCTGCATCCCAAAAAACCAACAACGGCGTTCTTCCTCCCCTCCAGCAGGGTACAGGCACAACATCAACAAACGGAGCCATGAAAAAGTCCCCTAGTTCCAAAATCTTGACAGTTCACAGACAACCTAGAGACTACCTCGGAGCCATGGCAAAGTCCCCTAGTTCCAAATCTCGACGGTTCACAGACAACCTAGAGACTACCTCGGAGCCATGGCAAAGTCCCTAGTTCCAGGTCTAGACGGCTACATCTACAGGCTGGAGATCAACCAACATCGTCCTTCTTCCTTCCAGCAGGATACAGGCGCGACATCAATAAACGGAGCTATGGAAAAATCCCCTGGTTCCAAAACCTCGACGGTTCACAGACAACTCAGAGACAACCTCGACATTCGACGCAATATTGCGGGCACAATGTTAACCAACGAAGCTAAGGAAAATCCCCCGCTTCAGGGTCTTGACGGCAACTCAAATGAGACATGAAAAGACTATCAAAAATCATCCCACACCAACGCGGAGTGGTCATGACTCATCGGGGCTCCCAAACTGAGCCTAACCTCAAGTAAAAAGCGATATGGAATACCCTAACGCTTGCTCTTTCGACGGTAATATTACCTGGAAGATTACTTGAAGAAGTCTTGTCCAGCCCCTAAAGCGATCAGAGACTTGACAGTCGCGGGGCTAGTCGAACAACAAGATTGCATATCGGGGAATATATTGGCCAACGCGACGGTGCGACGGGTAAAAAACCCTACTACCACAGACCCTAACGGACTTCTATTAGCAGGAGTTAACTGCGACGTTAGAAAACCCTTGCGAGAACTTCTCGATTCGTCTCGACTCATGAGGAAATTAGTGTCCTTGCGAGAACTTCTCGATTCGTCTCGACTCGTAGGGCAAAGCCTTAAGAAATTGGGATAAGGACCTGTTTCCTAAGCACCGGGGCCCTGCAAGTTGGTCCAAGATGGACTATTGTATACTATTCACGGGCCACACTCTCAAAAGTTGAATCTCGACAAGGAGGGAAACAACCACTTACGAATCCTCTCGACCTGTAAGCGGGAAAAATTATCTTGTGAGATCCTTACGATTTTTAAGAGAAAACGCACTTAGGAGTCCTCACGACTCCTAAGGAGAAAAGACACTTACGGGATCCTCTCGACTCGTAGGGAGAAAAGTCTTTATGAGACCCTCATGGGTCATAAAGTTGAAAAGTCTTAGGTGGCAAATCATAACCCTGTCTCCTAAGCCATCACTGCCCTGCAAGGAGGTCAAGATGCACTATCCACGGGCCACACTCTCCCAAGTCGAATATCGACAAGGGAGGAAACAACCACTTACAAGTCCTCTCGACTTATAAGGGAGAAGATTCTCTTGTGAGATCCTTACGACTCTCAAGAGAAAATGCACTTAGAAATCCTCACGATTCCTAAGGAGAAGATACACCTACGAGATCCTCACGACTCGTAGAGAGAAAAGTCTTTATGAGACCCTCATGGCTCATAAAGTTGAAAAGTCTTAGGCGGCAGATCTTAACCCTGTTGCCTAAGCCATCACTGCCCTACAAGTAGGTTCAAACCGACTCTTGTACATTATTCACGGGTCACATTCTCCCAAGTCAAATATCGACAAGGGGGAAACAACCACTTATGAGTCCTCTCGACTTGTAAGGGAGAAAATTCTCTTGTGAGATCCTTACGACTCTCAAGAGAAAACACACTTAGGAATCCTCACGACTCCTAAGGAAAAAATACACCCACGAGATCCTTTCGACTCGTAAAGAGAAAAACCTTCTTGAAATCCTTACGGTTCATGAAGATGGAAAAAGTCTTAGGCTACAAGGACCCTAAACTTGTCTCCTAAACCATCAATTCTCTGGCCAAGCATAACATTGCACTGCTTCACCCATGTACATACTTACGTGGGCAAAGTAGTGGGGGGCATTTATTCCCGCCAAAATTTTGGCTCAAAACTTGCTCCCTTAGAAAAATAATAACAATAAAATAAAAATAAAGGAAAAACTCCACATGCAAAGCATGTAGGTACTGCCTCGGATAGAATTAAATTCTATGATGGCACCTCACGTGCTCCTCACGCGGGTGCCAATGTGCAAAACACAAAAAAGAAATCTATTAAATAAGAGTTAAACTATTAGGAGGCAGCGTCTCACGTGCAAAGCATGAGAGCGCCATCACCCAGAGTCAAAGACTCTGAGGCAGCGCATTACGTGCAAAGCACGAGAGCGCTGAGCGCCAGCACTAAAGAGTCAAAGACTCTGAAGTAGCGCATCATGTGCAAAGAACGAGAGTGCTGAGCGCCAAGCGCTAAGAGTCAAAGACTCTGTGACAGCGCGTCACATGTAAAGCACGAGAGCGCTGGCGCCAGAACTAAAAGTTCTCTGCCGTTGAATCAAAGATCTAACGGAGATGGTAAATCATCAGAGCACAGAATTAAATACTGATTGAGAAAATAATCTTCCTAAACTTTCTAAAAAAGAAAGATTGTGCTCTGTAAATCAGAGCACCGTTGGATCAAAGATCCAATGGTGATTAAAAATCACCAAGCTACAGAATAAGCTCTGTATGGGAAAATATCTTCCCAATCTTTCTAAACAAGAAAGATTGTGGTATGTAAATCAGAGCACCGTTGGATCAAAGATCCAATGGTGATTAAAATTCACCAAGATACAGAATAAGTTCTGTATGGGAAAATATTTTCCCAATCTTGTTAAAAATAAGAAGATTGTCTTCTGTAAAACAGAAGCCCAAAGATCAAAGATCCAATGGTGGGGAAACATCCCCAAATCAATCAGAGAAAAAATTTGCTTAACTGATTCAACAAATCAGCCTTCCCTATATAAAAGACCCAAGACTTCAAGTCGAAAAGAGAGGAACCCCCACCCCCCCAAAAAAAAACTTCAAGTTCAAAAATACAGAAAATAGAGAAGAAAACCCCTTGGTAAGCAAAAAACAAAAGAGAATTTAATTCTCAAACCAAGAGTTTAACTCTTCTCAAACAACTTAGTTCTTCCTCTAGTTGGGATTTGCAGAAGCAGATCTCCCCATAAGTTGAGAATTTAATTCTTATCGGGAAGATTCTATTATGTAGATCCAAACCTAGGGGAAAGAGCTAAATTCAAAGAATTTAATTCCTACTAAAAAGATATAGGAATTTAATTCCTCTGATAAAACTAAGGTTTAACTCTATAAAAGAATTTAATTCTTATAAAATAAGGGACTTGAAATTCACAAAACTCAGATCCAGAGCTCCATGCATATTAGTGTTCACACAATAAAAGCTCACGTGTTCCCACGTGAACACCTTTGAAGAACAAAAAAGGGAAGACTGAGATCTAGCCACGTGACCCCATATGACCCCTGAGAAGTGCTCATCACTTATAAAAGAGAAAAGGGGAATAAACCCTATTTTGGGGCGTCTCACGTGATCCCACGTGACCCCTGAGAAGTGCTCGGCGCTTATAAAAAAGAAAAGGGGAATAAGCCCTATTTTGGGGCGCCTCACGTGATCCCACGTGACCCCTAAGAAGTGCTCAGCACTTATAAAAGAGAAAAGAGGAATAAACCCAAGACAGTTCCTATTTTGGGGCACCTCATGTCATCCCACGTGACTCCTGAGAAGTGCTCAGCACTTGTAAAAGAGAAAAGGGGAATAAGCCCTATTTTGGGGAGTCTCGCGTGATCCCACGTGACCCCTGAGAAGTGCTCAGCACTTATAAAAGAGAAAAGGGGAATGAGCCCTATTTTGGGGCGCTTCACGTGATCCCACGTGACCCCTAAGAAATGCTCAGCACTTATAAAAGAGAAAAGGGGAATAAATCTATGACGGTTCCTATTCTGGGGCTCCTTACGTGATCCCAAGTGACCCAACAGTGCCTAGCACTAGAATAAAAGAATAAAAGAGGCAGCGCCCAACTCTAAGCGTCTCACGTGCCGCACGTGAGCGCCCCAACTTTCAATGTTTAACACTGCTATGGCGCCTCACGTGCCACACGTGAGCATTTCAGATCTCAGTGTTTAACACTACCTTAGAATATCACGTGGGAGCACGTGGGCACTGAGCATACACTAGTGTTTAACTTTATAAGAGGCCAACTTCAACGCCAGATTGGCTAAGTCTTTCCTGAGATTAAATCTCTAAATAAACCGAGCCTCCATGCTCATGACTGATGTTTCCTCAATTTGGAATTTGGTTCAAAGGTACATCTCTCCACACCTCTGATACATGTCATTGTAATTATTCAACGTATTCAGAGAGGTGGTGGGTTTTGACAACCAACAAGCTGGACCGTAATGTCCTTAAACTAACTCTGGACCGTAACGTCCTTAAACTAACTCCGGACCATAATGTCCTTAAACTAATTTTGGACCGTAATGTCCCTAAACTAAGCTCTATAGACTATGATGTCTCTAAATCTTACAGACTATGAGGTCCTTAAACTCATGGACTATGATGTCCTTAAACCCAATGGACCGCAATGCCCCTAAAATAAAATGGTAGAGTCCAAATACTCTTTTGTTGGATCTAAATGACCCCAAAATCTTGTTGAGTAGATCTTAGTCTAAAATTAGACTAACGTATCCTTAATAAGCATTTAAGTTGATCTTAATCTAAAACAAGATTAACGATCCTTAAACCAACCTAAATCCAAATCTAAGAAAATACGGATTTAGACTAATTCATGCCCTACGGGCGACAACATAAATTAATCTTCGTATACAATCCACGGGCAACCAAAAATAAAACAAACACACACGACACGAAGTGACCATCTGGAGAATGAGAAAGTGGTTACCACTATACGGTAGCGTAATTAACTGCAGGGGCTTACGCCTGCAGGGAAGAGCGTCCCCACAATTAAAAACCCCTCGTACACGAGGGGGAATCTGACGAAATCTGCTACAACGGCCGCATCCGTCTAATCCTCCGATACACGGTGCCATAAATCAACTTGGCATTTTCGGAGAGGTGGACGAATAAATCCAAATAGCATCTGCCCCTAAAATTCAGGCCAGACGTCCCAACGTCCCGGTCGCGTTTTTCGGCGGAGAACATATGTGTCTTCAAACTCGAGCCCATGAAATTTGGGCAACAGGTTGATATAGTAGGGTTTAATTTCAAAATTATTCCCGTTGGATGGTGGAATGGATAAACGGTAGGAAGTGACCCGCGTATAGGATAGCATCTCTCTTGGAGAGAAATGCGCGGTGGATTCCACACACCTACGGGCGGTGGCAGGGTGGTGTTATAGTCCGATGGAGTATCGTCCATCTCGGTCGATGTGGTGGGTGGTGGGGAAAAATAAAATGAATAAGTACCGTCTTCGGAGTCGATAGCTGAAACGCAGACAAGACGGGCACTAGAATCCCGTGTGCAGCCGAGCATGCACTAAACGGTTTTAGCGCAAGTGGCAGCGTGTGTGTGATTTAAAATTGGTTTGTTTTTGAAAAAGTGGGACTCAAGACAAATCACACAAAAATGCACAAACAACTTTAGAACTAAGGTTACCTAGGTCAAGTCTCTAGACCGCTCCTAGACTTCCAAAGGACAAGCCGTAGGATCAATCCTCTACCACCTCTTTACTACTCTTATGGTCAGGTAAGTGCCAGGTAAGTGGGAGATATCCGCTATACGAATTACCAAAAATAGAGGGCCTAATTAAGTAACCACTTGCCTTAGACACACTTGCCTAGACACCACAAAAGTAATGCGGATAAGTGATAAATTACCTACGACCTTCCTCTGTCCTATTTGAGCGCGACAGTCCTTAGAGTCTTGTCTAGATATTTTTTTAAATTAATACAGGGTTGATGTGGATGCTCGTTTTGTGATTTGTAGGGCCTAGGAAGGGTGATGAAATCCCCACCTAATCTGAATTTGGTCTTTGCCCCTTAATGTCCGTATTAAAATATGCAAAAACAAACCACAAAACAAAACTTGCAAAAAGATTATTTTGCGCAGTGATATTTTGCAAAGAATCCTGCAGAAAAGATATTTTATTGGATTTCAGAGGAGAGAAGGAGTTGAGAAATATACCAGAGAAGTTTGAAACCCTAGTTCCCTAAATGCGCCGCGTTTTCGCCGCTATTTAGCCTTACTGCCGCGGTTCCGCCGCCGAAAGGAGGGGTCTCGTAAAGATTTTTGCTACGTGGCCTCCCTTTGCTCCTCTGGATCTTGATGAATGTCTCTGACTCTCTGTTTCCTCAAGTCTGTGACTCCAGATCCCCTTGCAAAATTCACACAATAATCGTTAAATATACAATTTATAGTTTTGTTTTATTTATGATATTGATCGAATAAAAATTCAACCCAAATAGTAAGAATAAAAATTACGCACGTATCCCTGGCAACAACGCCATTTGATTGGTTGATATTTTTAGAGTTGTGTTGTAACCGCAATCAATAACGGTGTCGCGTGTAGCTAGACCGAGATGAGTACGGGTCGTCCTCAGGGAAACGTTTAATCTTTTAATCTTACTTTAGACGTGTTGAAAAAAAGAGAAGAATAAAGAATGGTTGTAGATTCTAGATCCACGTCAAACACGGATGCAATATATAGATCTAGATTAACTACGGATATAGGTTTTATATTAAAAGGGGGCTTGTAGGGTTCGTTAAGATTTAGTAGTCATGGATGATTAATTAAAGATTACTCCTCTTATCCTTTAATAGATTTAAAACTAGATCGACCGTGATGCATATAGATTAGGATTTCTTGAGGGAAAAGGGTTCCCACTCTTAACCCCTACCTTGACATGGATCTCCGTTCATGTCTAGCCTTTATCAAAACAATCGTTAATCTAATCTCTAATCGCGGTCGTGGCTCCTAATGAATTGGTAGCACGCCCGATTAGGATGTTAATGATTCTTTTGGTAAAGTTTATAAATTTTATGGGACGTAAAAAGAGTTTAAGGATCTTCATCATCCATTAATCTACCCTAATCCTACGAACCCTAACAAGCGGAGAATTACTCACGCATGTTGGGAAAAGAAAAGATAGAAATCATGAAGAAAATAAAATGTAATAGAATAAAACTACATTTATTAATCAACAAGATCAAGTACACTTTGTTTCTTTTGAAAATGATTACAAAACCCTAGTTTGCTTCTCGATCTCTTCTTAAGGAGGTAGATGAACTGTCGATGATCAACCATGATTCTTGAGCCGTCGTGGACTTCGTGATCGCGTCGGTTTGATGATTTTTCCAAGAAGCTCTCGGTCCTTATTTATAATCACAGAGCCAGAACCGTAGTTTCCTAATATAGTAACTAGTTGTTAGGATCTCAACCTGAAAATCCCAAGCCCTAGATCATCAGACGTGCGGCGGAACCGCGGCCATTTGGTGGGTTTGGCCGCGAATCTGCGGTGGATTAAAAGGGTTTTGATTTTATATTTCTGTTGGCCTATTCTGGTGACATATGTAGACTGTTTTGATAACTGGAATCTTGAAATCATCTCGTAGTCTCTGCCAGAATATTTTTCTTCGATTTACTTGAATATTTCGACAGATTTGATCTCGCCAACTCGAATTTCCTTGATTTCAGTCCTGATATAATTTCTGCACAATAACTCAATAAATAATGTTATTAGAATTTGTTTTTATTGAGATATTATCTTAACCATTTGATATGATATTATAGTTTTAGAAAATTGGTTAAAGATATTTGATAAGGTAAGCATATTTAAATGGACTAAATATTATATATATATTATATCCTTACATTTTCCTTCATAATTTTAATTATAATATATAAACATATGAAAATAGTATTTTTATAGATAAACCCTCATATGTGTCATATTTATAATAAACAACTTTTATTATATAGAAATAGTAAGGAAAATGTCATATCAAATGCACAATATTTTCGACTGAACAATAAGTTATATTTTTTTAATTATCATCATATGGTTGCCATCCAATATCTTATTTTGCTTTTATCTTATACGTTTAAATCTCAAGATATCTAATATCAAATATTTACTAAATCTAGATATATTTTTAGAATCCTTTTAAATCTTAAATTAGAAGTATGAGTTATTTAAAATATATTCTTGCATTATTGTTGAGAAGTTTACATGTGAATTATTTTTCAAAATATATTTTTGATGAGATTTTGGTGGAGATTGGTTGTAGTTTGATATTATCTATATACATTAAAACTAATATATATTTATAACCAAATTTAAAATATACTATATATATTTATATTAAATACAAAACCTTTCTCTCTCTCGACATAACATATCTCTCCCTCATCAATTTATATATTCTCCTTCTTCGTTCTTCAACCCACATCCATTCTCGCTGACGCAACTCCATCTGCATCCTAGAACTTTAACTGAGCCATCAAAACTTGGTGTTGATTTTGTTCCCCGCCGAAAACACGGAGATGCGACCGCGTAGGTCCGTCTTGCCTGAAATTCGGGGTAGATGCTAATTGGTGCTATCCTTCCACCTCTCCGAAGATTCCAAGTTGATTTATGGCACCATGCATTGAAGGTTTAAACGGATGCGGCCGATATAGCAGACTTCGTCAGATTCCCCCTTGTTTGAGGGGTTTTGATTGTGGGGACGCTCTTCCCTGCAGGCGCAAGCCCCTGCAGTTAATTACGCTACCGCATCGCGGTAACAACTTTCTCCTTCTCCAGATGGTCACTTTGTGTCGTGGGTGTTTGTTTTGTGTTTGGTTGCCCGTGGATTGTATACGGAGACTAAGTAATGCTGCCGCCCGTAGGGCGTGGACTAGTCCAAATCCGTATTTTTCTTAGATTTGGGTTTGGATTTAAGGATACGTTAGCCTTATTTGAGACTAAGATCAACTTAAACGTTCGTTAAGGATACGTTAACCTCATTTTAGACTAAGATCAACTTAACGGGATCGTTTAGATCTAACAAGAGAGCAATTGGGCTCTATTGTTTAGTTTAATGACATTGCGGTCGATAATTAGTTTAAGGACATTACGGTCCATTGTTAGTTTAAGGACATCTCGGTCCAATGTTAGTTTAAAGACATCGCGGTCGAGGTTAAGGACATCATAGTCCGTGGGTTTAGGGACTCCACAGTCCAATGTTAGTTTTAAGACATCACGGTTGAGGTTAAGGACATCATAGTCCATGAGTTTAAGGACCTCACAGTCCGATGTTAGTTTTAAGACATCACAGTAGAGGTTAAGGACATCATAGTCCATGAGTTTAAGGACCTCACAATCCGATATTAGTTTTAAGACATCACGGTCGAGGTTAAGGACATCATAGTCCATGAGTTTAAGGACCTCACAGTCCGATATTAGTTTTAAGACATCACAGTCGAGATTAAGGACATCATAGTCCATGAGTTTAAGGACCTCACAGTTCGATATTAGTTTTAAGACATCACGGTCGAGGTTAAGGACATCATAGTCCATGAGTTTAAGGACCCCACAGTCCGTAGTAATGTGTGGTTGTCGGGACCCGTCACCTCTCTGACGACGTTGAAGGATTACAACGACAGATATCAGAGGAGTAACGAGATGTACCCTCGAACCAGTGTGAATTGTTTGAAAGAGCAGATGTGCTCAGTTCAATATAAGTTGAGGACTTATGGCCAGAATTGGGCTAAGTCCAATTAAAATGTTTAACATTTTTAGTTGCTCTGGCTATTCAGCCTTTATTTAGGCTCAGCCCTTTTAATAATGCTAGGCATTGGGCTCTGATATTTTTGTCTTGTATTGAAACAGAGCTTATTCTGACAATGCGCCACGTGGCGCGCCAGGCGCTTTGCACCAGTCAAATAGCGCATTGCGCTTCTGTCAGGTAGCGCACACGAAGAGGGCACGTGTTGCGCTTAGCGCATTGCGCTTTTAATTTATGAGCGCTTTGCGCTAGTCCGCTGGCACGCCAGTGAGTGACACGTGGCGTGCTTGGCGTTGAGCACCAGCCCATGAGCGCAGTGCGCTATTTCAGAAGCGCAAAGCGCAAATTGTGTCTTTGGTTGACACGTGGCAGCTTTTGGTGCTGAGCGCCGGTCCAATGAGCGCAAGAGCGCAATTCATGAGTGCAAGGCACTTTTCAAAAGCGCAAAGCGCATCTGATCAATTTTAAGATCAAAGAACAACTTTTATGTTCTTCTTAAAGGAGGCTTTGCCTCAAGATTCAAGAACAAAAGTTCTTGTTTTTTATAAAAGGCTCTGCCTTTATAGATCAAAAGATCTGTGAGTGAAGTATTTTACTTCTTTTTATTATTTTATGATTAGATCTTTGATCTTTTCTTTTTTATTAAAGACCTTGGTCTTTTTTAGATCTCGGTCTTTTTTAGATCTCTGATCTTTTTAGAAGATGGTTCTTCTTTTTACGAGATGGTTTCATCTCTGTTGTTCAAGAACATAGTTCTTTACCTTAAAAATGAAGAAAAATCTTCTTTTTCCTAAGAGCTTGCTCTTTTTTGCAGAGGGTTTTTCTCTCTCTTTTTTTGTCCCCCTTAGACTTGAAGTGTAGGAGCCTTTATATAGGGCCAAATAATTTGTTGCATCAGTTTTAAGAGATCTTTCTCTGATTGATTTGGGAATATTTCCCACCGTTGGATCTTTGATCTTAAGGCTTCTGTTTTACAGAAGATAATCTTTTTGTTTCAATAAAATTGAAAAATCTTTCCATAACAGAATTTTAGTTCTGATTAATTAATAATTTATTATTAGTAGATCTTTTGATCTAACGGTGAGGGATTTTTAATTCCAGCGCTGACGCACCTTGCGCTAGCGCACCCGTGTTTGACACGTGGCGCAGAGCGCATCGCAACTGTGCTAGCGCACCCGTGTTTGACACGTGGCGCGCAGCGTAGAGCGCCGGATCTGAAGCGTTGCTTCAACTTTTAAATTTTGAATTTTGAAACAGAGCTTTGCTCTGATTGGGGGTGCGCTGCCTAGGGCGCAGCGCACCTGGCGCTAGCGCGTCTACTTTGACACGTGGCGCGCAACGCACAGAATCTGAAGCGTTGCTTCAATTTAAATTTTGAATTTTGAAACAGAGCTTTGCTCTGATTGGGGGAAACAAATGCCCCCCACCGCTGCGCTCACGTGGCATACACGTGAGTGCAGCGGTGGCAACATCTGAGCCTTTGGATCAACTCAGAAATTGAAGAGGCAGTTCAGTGCCTATAAATAGGACCTTTGGTCCTTTAGATGATTATCATCTTCTTCTTAAGAATTTTTGCTCAGAGCCTTGCTCTTTTGTTAAGAACTTTCAAGAGTCAGAACTCTTAGGTAAAATTTAAAAAAATTTAATTTTAATAAATTAGGGTTTTTACCCATTAACAGAGCCTTGCTCTTCATAGATCTTTGATCTAAAGAAAACCCTTTTAGGGTTTCATTAATAGAGCCTTGCTCTCATGAACCCATATATCTAAAGAGATCTGTTCTTGGGGTTTCTTATCCCATGAATCAGAGCTCTGCTCTTTTGATAATATGTGGATCTTTTGATCTTTGATGAAGAACTCTTGAGAGTTTTTTCATGGATCTTGAAGATCCCAGAATTTTTAATTGTTAAAATTAATTTCAATTAATCTTTGATGGATTTTCCATCATCATTACAGAGCCAGGCTCTTTAAGAAATTTTATTCCTTCATGACCAGAGTTTGACAAATGTCACTCTGTTATAGAGCTTTGCTCTCAAAGGGAGATTTTCTCCTTTTCCCAAGGGATTCTCATTCAATGAGAATTTCCTTGAGGATCTCCTCATTAATTGACAGTCCCATCCAATGATGAGGCTGTTTTTACTAATTAATGCATTGTCATCTGGATTTTGTGGGTCCCCCTTTGGTCCTATTTCTACTGCATTGCAGTGTAGTACAACTTATAAAGTACCGAGTGTCAGAAATTTAGAATTAAATTATAGCACTGAAAGTCGATTTCTGTCCCCCCCTTTTGCAGGCAACATGTCTTTTGATGCTTCGTTTCCGTTCGTCCGTTCAGAGAGAGGATTTCCTGGAGCACCCGTAGACCGGGAGGTCCTAGCTTTGATCAGAGACCATAATCCGGAACATAAGAATCTTCACCTTTGGGGGTCACGGTACAATCAGATTATCAGGGGTCGACAAAGTTTTTCATGCGCGGTACCCTCGGAGCCCATCATGGTGATCCATTACGCCAACTCACCCCAGTGGACTACACCGTGGAGATGGTCAATTGGACTCCAGAAGGCCTTCTTCAGCCCGCTATAGCTTCGATTCCCGTTCAGCCTCCCATAGTTTTAGATACCTTGGGACGCCATATTTGTCGAGGCGAAGCGCGGCCGTGGGGGCAACCATATAATATAGGTCTGATTCCTCGTCATCCGACCGGTTATCTGCAATGGGCCCGCTACATTCTATCAGCGAAGAAGTCGCAGTTGATGAGGCTTGGGTTGTATACTGCCATTTACGCTTCTCTTTTCCAGTATCCTACGCTTCCCACCTGGTGGGTTAAGGCCTTCTTGGAGCAGTGGAATATCCCTACTCACACCTTCTTTTCACTGGACCGGGAAGTGTCAATCTCCTTAGAGGAGTTTGCAGAAGTTTCTGGCTTACCGGTCATAGGGGAGCATTATGAGGAGCTGCTTCCCACAGACGAATATGCCTTCGGTGCTAAGCCAGTGATAATGGGCCTTACTCCGGTGAATGTTGTTCAACACCAGTTTCCTAGTTTGATCAAAGTGTTGGATATCTACGAGGGCCTTTTTCTCGAATCTGGGAACCGTGGGTTTAGTTTCGAGGATTTCATCGCTCGCTTCCTTCACCCAAAAGTCTTCTCGAAGGAGGCCGTTAAATTCGCCACGCTTGACGACCCTTTCGGCTTAGATTTAGATAACCTGCCAGCGACGGAGGTAAATCAGAAGAGTTTCTTCCTTCCCAACTCTCCAGTTGTTCCTTTTGCGGAGATTGCAGTCCCCGGGATGGATGAGAAAGCATTCTTTTTAGGATTTCTTAGGCTATGGTTGAGCTGGTTCGCTCTCCCGATGCACCTTCACCGCATGAGGCCATCTTTCTTTTACCCGGCTCACCGAATGACTATTGGGGTGAAAGTGGCTGTCAGGGTCGCCGGCTTAGCCCATCTGTATTACGGCCTTAGTTAAGCGGCGGATACTACTGAACCCGGAGTACAACATGTGAACTTCTCGATGCATTACTTCATGTCATGGCTCGAGTTACATGCACTTGGTGTTTTTGATATCCATAGAAGGCCTTCATTCTATGACAGGTGCAGCTTCCCCCGGATTATGCGATTAGTCGGCGCCTCAATTGTAAATCCGTCGCCGCGGGATGCTAGATGTTTGCTCCTTCGTTCCTGCACGGTTAGAGACATGATGACCTTTACCGACAAGGTGTTAACCGTCGGAAAAGAGTCTGCTACAACGGTGCGGCCCTTGCAGGACATTTTCAAAGATGGAGCCTCAGTTTTGACAGCTCGGGAGATCCTCCACTTATATTCTATCAGACCGGGCTTCCTGGTGTTTAGGAAAAATGATGTGACGCTTTTTATGAGATATAATCCGCATCGTTTTGTCCAAAACTTGAGCTATAATCAAGGAGTGCCGCTGGAGGCTTTCTTGCTAGAACCCCTTGCCACTGAAGAGGGATGCGGAGTGCGCTGCATCACTTCCTGCGTTTGAATACGGGCTCTCACTTCTTTATCAGCGAGCCGAGTTGCGTCCCACGGATTCTTAATGTGTATATGGCATGGTACCAGCATTTGACGGGCGCCGTTATTAAGGAAGAAAGGCGGTTTCTTCTTGATCGCAAAAGTGCACCTCCTGCCAGTGATCGTAAAGTCCCTTTGAAGCGACGGATCGCTGTCCCCCCTCCGGTAAGAGAGGTTGCTGCAGTTGAGCCTCCACGTGCGTTAATCCCCACTCGTGGATTGCCCCATGCTAATGTGGAGACGGTGGACGTGCCCTCGGTGCCCCGTGCTTCCGTGGAGACGGTAACTGTGGCTTCACCCGAATCCGGCGTGGGCTCGGATATCGGGTCTCGCTGTCCCAAAGTGCCTACGAAGCGCATGCTGGTGTTGGCTGCGACCGGAGCTCTCTCACAGAAGAAGAAAAAGAAGTCGATCCTTTCTATCGACGTTGTACTTGGCCAGGAGCCTCACGCTCCTTACGGCGAGGGCCTGAGCGAGTATGTGACAAACGAGGGCTTATTCATGCCGCCAGACAATACTGATCTGGCGGCTGCCATTGCATCTTCTAAACAATTGGCCAGCCATGAAGAGGGGTTGGCTATCCTTGCGCGATCAGATACTCATTAGCTATATTTTCCGTCATTGCATCATATCTCTATTATTGTGTTATGACTGACATTTTTCTTCTTTAACAGGCATTTCTACCGAAGAAGCTTTCGCTGCTTCTCTCAAGACTTTAGAGGAAGAGGAACGACTTCGAGCATCCTTAGGCATCGGTACATTTCGGTTCACCATGTTCCTGCTCCCATTTCTTATGAGTAATCTGACCCTTTCTTTGTCTTAT
Organism: Agapanthus africanus; assembly: GCA_030015575.1. Taxonomy (NCBI): domain Eukaryota; kingdom Viridiplantae; phylum Streptophyta; class Magnoliopsida; order Asparagales; family Amaryllidaceae; genus Agapanthus; species Agapanthus africanus. The sequence continues at coordinate 113,165,472 of CM057340.1, read as the reverse complement.
CGCAGGGACCACAATGCCGATTTCGCAAGCTGATGCAGAAATTCTTCTCGGGCCAGCTACCGAAGTCCCGGCCTCTTCGGCACTGCCGAAATAGGCCTTACTTAAACAACCGATGACGGAAGCCTTGACGGCTCCAGAGGTAACCCTGGATGCGGACTATGACGTCCTATTGACGGAGGTCTTGAGAAGATCAGCTCTTACGGCCCGGACGAAAAGGAAACGTAGGATACGTGCGGCAAGGGAGCGTACCGCCGCCTGGGATGCGGTGCGGGTTCCAGCGCTATTACCCCTGCCCCTACTCCTTCAGAGGACGCTCCGGCTGCCTTGTCTACTGCCTATAGACGAGCAGCACGTGCGGTTCAGGAAACGGTCGGAAGACCAACCCAAGGTAATGTGACACGGGGTTCCGTTGTCAAAGTTTTAAGTATCAATTCTCATATATTTTATCTTACAGAGCCGAGTTTTCCCGAAGAGGTGGCGGCGACCGCTGAGCCTGAGGTAGCGGTGGAGGAGGTAGCTGTGATTGCCGAACCTGGGGCGGCGGTAGGCGAGGCGGCTCTAATTTCTGAGCTCGAGGCAGCGGCTGGTGAGACAGTCACGTTTGCTGTGCCTGAGATAACTGCCATTGTCGAGCCCTAGGTGGTGATGGGTGAGACAGCTACAATTGCTGAGCCTGAGGTGGCCGCTCCCTCTCAAGAGTCGGGCACCGCCCCAATCATTGCTCTTCCCGCTTACGGCTCTTGGCCATCTCCTGGCATCACAAGCGTTACGACAGCTCTTGTAGAGTCAGGAGACGAGGCGACGGGAGGTGAGACCATCCCGATGGAGGAGGAAGAAACAGTTGCTGTATCAAGTGGCGCCCTCGTCGCGGTTTCGACTGGCGACTCATCAGGTAGATTTTGGGTCATTTCTTTTCTTTTGTTCTGAAATCCTTTTCAATCTTACCTGACAGTATTTGTCTTGTTTCTAATGCAGGTGTGGCGAGTGCTAAGGTCGCGCTACCCGAGGCAACGCCACCAGTTACTGTTTTGATGGTGACTCCTCCTCTACCTTCTCTCGCACCGTCTCAGATGTTGGAAGGTACGGATTTGTGACCCATCAGTCTTACTTCTAGGCTGTATAATTTATGTACTGACATTGCATTACTGCGTCTTTGCAGGAGTCCTTTTTGATCATCTGTATCAGGTGCTGCACCCTCACTTCTCCTTCCTGTCAGAGATTGGTCCGCCTAGTGGTGTCGGTGAGTATCTTTTCTAGATGATGTCTTTTCTTTAATGGGCCGTCACATTATTGCTAATCCCTCTTTGTATTGCTTATAGCCTTACAAATTGAAGGCGGAGACGAGGTTATCGTTGCGCCACCAGTACTCCCAGCTCTGCCCCCTGTTGCGGCCGGTATAGTAAATCCCATCGTTCATGAACCTTTTACACTTCTTGAACCGTCATTTAATTATGATTTGTTTTGCAGCGGTCACATCGACTCCAGCCCCGTTCGAGTCTCGCATCATAATGCCAACCGGACCCTTTTCCAGACATCCATCCTCGAAAGGTGCCGCGAATAGTCTGCGCATGGTGAGCGACTATATCGAGGAGCTCGACATGGAGACTCCTACATCTGCCGTGGATTTTGCCGCGGAGGTAACCTAATGCTGGCGACGTTTGTAAACTTCCATAATGAAGGCGTTGTCGAGTCTTGGGTTAACTACTTCCGGAAGATTGAGGCCTACCTACACGAGCTCGAGCTTATGCGTCCTGCCCCTGAGGCTCAGGCTGTGAACTCCCAACGGGCCGCATGGGTTGAGTAAAGCGTTCCATTCCTTCGCCATTTCGAACGAGAGGCAACCCTTAAGCGAAAGGAATGTGAGGCGACTTCCTCTGAATCTGTTCAACTGCGTGTTGAGGTTGCAGCAAATGCTTCCCAGCTGAACACCATCTTTGAAAACCTTCAACGATGTATTTCTGACGGGCTGGTGCTGAGGAAGAAGCTTGTTCTTAGTGAGCAGGTTGTGCAGAGTCAGGAAGCTGCTCAGCAGGAAATTGATGAGAAGATTTCATCGTGCTTGCAGCAAAGGGCTCAAATTGAAGCGGAGCTGGCCGTGACGGCTGATCATGAAAAGGCGCTAAAAGAAGTGCAAGAGCAGCTGGCGGCCTTGCTAAAAACGCTTCCTTCTCAGTAGCAATTTTCGTACCATTTGTAATTTTGAGTAAAATGTATTCATTCTTTTATTCTTTCATATGATGTATTTTGTACCCGATTGAATTCATGAATAAAAGATACATTTCTTTCGCAATGTCTTATGTCTCCTCTTTGCTTTCTTCTTTCTTTTGTTATCAGCATGTCACCTTAACAAACACAGCCGGCAGTTGATGGGGTGAACATCTGGTTTTGACTTCTTCGAGGGGTAGTGATGGCTTAGGAGGCAGGTTCAGATCTGCTGCCTAAGACTTTTCAACTTCATGAGCCGTGAGGGTCTCATGAAGACTTTTCTCCCTACGAGTCGAGAGGATCCCGTAGGTGTATTTTCTCCTTAGGAATCGTAAGGATTCCTAAGTGCGTTTTCCCTTATAAGTCATAAGGATCTTATAAGAGAATTTTCCCTCTTACGAGTCGAGAGGACCCGTAAGCGGTTGTTTCCCTCCTTGTCGAGATTCGACTTTGGAGAGTGTGGCCCGTGAATAGTATGCAAGAGTCCATTTTGGACCGACTTGCAGGGCCCCAGTGCTTAGGAAACCGGTTCTTATCCCGATTGCCTAAGGCTTTTCCTCACGAGTCGAGACGAATCGAGCATTTCTCGCAAGAATATCCTAACGTCACAGTTAACCCCTTCTCTTTACGACAGAGGTCCGTTAGGATCTGTGGTACTAGGGTTTTGTCCATCGTACCGTCGCGTTGGCTGATGTATTCCTCGATAGGCAATCTTGCTTGTTCGAGTAGCCTTGCGACATGTCGTGTCTCTGATCCTTTCGGGAGCTGGACAAGACGTCTTCAAGCAATACTCCTAGGCAGTTTGACCATCGGAAGAGCAAGCCTTAGGAATTTTGCTATGCCGCTTTTAACTTGAGGTTAGGCTCATTTTGGAGAGCCCCGATGAGTCATAACCACTCCGTGCCGGTGTGGGATGATCTCCGATAGTCTTTCAGGTTTTGTATGAGTTGCCGTCAAGACCCTGAAGCTAGGAATTTGGCCTTCGCTTCGTTTGTTGGCATTGCATCTGCTGTATCGAGACGAATGTCGCGGTTGTCTCTAGGTTGCTGGTGAACCGTCGAGGTTTGGAACTAAGGATTTTGCCGTGGCTCTGTTGTTTGATTGTCGTGTCTGAATCCAGCTGGAGGGAGAACGCTGTGGTAACATCTCGTCTGCTGTACCGAGACGAACGTCGGGGTGGTGACCACTCCGTGCTGGTGCTGGATGATCTCCGATTGTCTTTCAGGCTTTATATAAGTTGCCGTCAAGACCGTGAAGCTAGGAATTTAGCCTTTGCTTCGTTTGTTGGCATCACATCTGCTGTATCGAGACGAATGTCGCGGTTGTCTCTAGGTTGCTGATGAACCGTCGAGGTTTGGAACTAGGGATTTTGCCGTGGCTCCGTTGTTTGATTGTCGCGTCTGGATCCTGCTGGAGGAAGAACGCTCTAGTGACATCTCGTCTTCTGTATCGAGACGAACGTCGATGTGGTGACCACTCTATGTGGGATGATCCCCGGTAGTCTTTCAGGTTTTATATGAGTTACCGTCAAGACCCTGAAGCTAGGAATTTGGCCTTCGCTTCGTTTGCTTTGGCATGTCCGAATCCTGTTGGAGGAAGGACGCTGTAGTGATATTTTGTCTGCTGTATCGAGACGAACGTCGAGGCGGTGACCACTCCATGTGGGATGATCTCCGGTAGTCTTTCAGGTTTTATATGAGTTACCGTCAAAACCCTGAAGCTAGGAATTTGGCCTTCACTTCGCTTGCTTTGGCGTGTCTGAATCCTGTTGGTGGTAGGACGCTGTAGTGATATTTTGTCTGTTGTATCAAGACGAACATCGAGATAGTGACCACTCCATGTGGGATGATCTCCGATAGTCTTTCCGGTTTTATATGAGTTACCGTCAAGTCCCTGAAGCTAAGAATTTGGCCTTCGCTTCGTTTTGTTTCGACCGTGAGGTCTTTCGTTGACGTTGCATCTGCATTCTGCTGGACTGTGAAGGAACGCCATTGTTGACATTGCGTCTGGTGTAGCGAGACGAATGCTGAGGTGGAGCTGGGATTTTGCCATCACTCCGCTTTATTTCGACCGTGAGGTCTTTTGTTGACGTTAGATCTGCATCCTGCTGGACTGCGAAGGAACGCCGTGGTGACATTGCGTCTGCTGTAACGAGACGAATGTTGAGGTGGAGCCGGGATTTTGCTGTCACTCCGCTTGGTGATGTTGCGTCCAAGTCCTGTTGGAATGAGGAAGATCACCATTGCTGATTCTTAGGCTGTAGATATCACCGTTAAGGTTTGGAACTAGGGACTATGTCGTGGCTCCGTTTGATGGTGTAACATCTGTGTTCTGCTGGAATGAGGAGGCACACCTTTGTTGGTCTCCAGGCTGTAGATGTGGCCATCAAGACTTGGCTTCATTTTCTGATGGAGCCTGGGAAGGAAAGGTGTGATTCCTTCCTTTTTGTTTGTGCCCCTGGATTGTATACAGGGATTGATGTGATATCACTTGTAGGGCGTAAATTTTATTTATATATTTTTATTTCCGCGATGCTCTATCATTTCATCTTTTATATCGCGAAGGTCGCGACTGCCCAATCATTTTGGATATTGTTTCGCGGTGCCCAATCATTTCGGCTATTTATTTTATTTTTACTCGCTGCTTTTTATTGCGAGTTGTCCCATCATTTCGGCTATTTATTTTATTTTTACTTGCTACTTTTTATTGCGAGTTGCCCCATCATTTCGGTTATTTTGCATGCATATATTTTTACTTGCTGATTTTGTTGCAAGTTGCCCCATCATTTCGGCTATTTCATATGCATGTGTAGCTTGCTAGCTTCTCGTTGTGAGCTTGGAATTAGACACCGATTTTGGCATCAGCACCGCTACAACTGGGATATTTCCAGGAGCGAATCATCATTTGCCTCTGTCGATGTCGAACAAAGGTGGCTTAGCGAACAGGATTAGGATCCTGTCGACCAAGGCTTTTGACTTCATGAGCCGTAAGGGTCTTATAAAGGTATTTCTCCCTGCGAGTCGTGAGGATCTTGTAGGTGCGTTTTCTCCTTAGGGATCATAAGGATTCCTAAGTGTATGGTCTCTTATAAGTCGTAAGGATCTTACAAGAGTATTTTCTCCTTCTAAGTCGAGAGGACTTACAAGGGGGTTCACCGTGCAAACATATCCCTAGTCACGGATGGGACTTCGTTAGGGAAATATTTATTTGTGCCCGTGGATTGTATACAAGGGTCAGTATTGAGCCGCTTGTAGGGCATTAGTGGAGGTTGTGGTGGCTGCTTAAGAACAGGTTTAGATCCCTGTAGCTTAAGTCTTTTGAATCTTATGAGCCGTGAGGGTCCCATAAGAGGGTTCTCCTTACGAGTCGTGAGGATCTCGCAAGTGTAATTTCTCCTTAGGAATCATGGGGATACCTAAGTGTGTTGTTCCCTTGTGAGTCGTAAGGATCTCACGCAGGTGGTTTCTCCTTACAAAGTCGAGAGGACCTTGTAAGTGTCTTTCAACGAGATTGCGCCCTTTCGGGTTTTCACAAAACTCGCCGGTAGCCTTGCTATTTTTACTCACGGAGCCCTCTCGGGTTTTCATCCGTGCCCTTTTGCTTATGGACATACCGTTTTTTTTATTCTAACGATGTTGCGCCCTTCGGGTTTTCACAAAACTCGCCTGCAGCCCTGCTGTTTTTACTCACGGAGCCCTTTCGGGTTTTCATCCGTGCCCATTTTGGTTATGGACATACCGTTTTCTTTTTTCTCTTTTTTTATTCTTCTTCTTTTTTTTATTGTCTCTTTTTTGTATCAGCCTTGGGATGCTGCAACCCACAGTAGTTTATCGACGTTTCGGTCAACAGCCAATTTTAGGACATAGTGGTCCATTGTTAGTTTAAGGACATTCCGGTCCGACGCCAGTTTTAGGACATAGTGGTCCGCCGTCGCCGTATTTGAGGCGAATCTTTAGATTACTGACTTTTCGGTCTATGGGGCTTTCTCTATGAATGAGCACGATGCCCCCGGCATGTCCACTTTTTAGGGGCATGAGGTTGTGGCGGGCTCACCTTCCAGTTTTCTGATAATGCGAACTTACCTTGTTGGTATTGGTCTTCAATCCAGTTTTTGAAGATGTAGCAGTCTTCGATCGGATGGTTTAATACACGGTGGTAGGGGCAGTAATTGGGATCGTCGACGTCCTTTGACTGCAACGGACGCTTTGGGTCTGGCAGATTGATGAGCCTGTTGCGCACCGCCAGCTCGAACAGTCTCCTCGTTTTATCTTGGGGAAATGAGTAAGGACGTCCTAGCCTCTCCTTGAGGGATGGGCGTGGACGCATATTGTTTTGGCGAACAACCGGCTTTAAGTTGCTCGTCTGCTGTTGAGTACTGGCGACGAAAGTTGCTTTTCCTTTCCCCTTTTCATTCCGAGGATCCGTCTTTGAAGGAGATGGTCTATGACCCATTTGATCCATTTGGTCCAACTTGTCAATCAAGGCCTGGAAAGTAGTTAGCTTGTAGAACATCATGAACTGGGAGATGGCCGCTTGAGGGTCAAGAGTGCCTACGAACATGCCCACCGCCGGCGCTTCTTCGATCCGTTGTTCGCATTTCGACCACAGATTTCTCCAGCGTATTGCGTATTGAACCCACGTCTCGCCTGGCTTTAGTCTGGCATTGATAATTGCCGTGATCGGGGTGCGTTCATGATTGAAAGAATTAAAGTTAACCGCAATCAGGACGGTGTCGCTATGCAGCTAGCCGGTTGAGTACGGGTCGATCCACAGGGAGATGGTTGTATGTCCTTTCTTGTCTTAGACGAGTCAATAAAGAATTTGTATGAGGTTTGTTCAAGACTATCCTATGTGTATTATTTGCAAGTATAAAGTTGTTAAGAAAAAGATACGAGATTATAAGCTAAAGAAATCCGTACTCAAAACCTTTGAGCCGAGTCTTGACCAATTGAAGCTAGAGCAATCGGCAACAACGTGGATTAGGGGATTTAAGCGCGGTATTCGTGGAATATGGCTTATTTACCTTTGTCCTTCCGTTCTTGTCTCTTGCTTTCGCCTCCGGCCAAACCGAACGCAACCGGTCGCGGTTAGGAATCACCGTTACCTTGTCAGGGTACGGTGCCTATCGGAGCGCTTGCGTATCGTTTGGGCGGAGTTCAATGGAAAATACGGGAAAAGGAAATGGGTAAAGAAATGTTAACTTATAATACCGTATTTCTTCTTAACAATAATAATTACATTCATTCACAAAAGAGAACCAAAAAGAGAGAACAAAAAGAAAAGAACAAAGAAAAGAAAAGATTACAAACAAGTAATTAAAGTGCATGGAATTAAATTGCAAGAAAGAAAAGCAAGATAATAATAAGCAAGTAATAAAAAGCGATAAAAAGAACAAGAAAGTAGAACTCAAGACAAGCATGGGATCAATAGCCAACCCTTAAACTTGCAAGCTCAATCAAGAGGTTGCAAGATCAAGAGAAGGGTAGAGAACGCATGTGAATTGAAGCGCTAATTCCATAAGAAAATACGACCCTTGAGATCAATAACTAACCCTTAACCATTCAAGCTCAATGAAGAGGTTGAATGATCAAGAGAAAGCAAGAATCTCAAGGGGAAGAAGAAACAAAAGAGAATGATACAAAACCCTCATCTTCATTGATCTCCCACTCAAAAAGCTCTCACTACAATTTTCATGGAAAAAGAATGAAGAAGAAGAAGAAAAAGACTAAATCCTAAAAAGAAAGAAGAACAAAAGAATGACCCTTGGTTGGGCTCAGATCTGGAGTATTTATAGGCAGTGAATGGGAACCCTAGGGCCAAATTCTGATATAATATGGAGTACCCAAAGTGCCCCCAAAAACTCATCAGAAGAGGCGCCAACATGGCCGCGGATCCGCGGCCAATACCCCCTATTGGCCGCGGATCCGCGGCCCTTTAGTAGAGTTGAGATGTCAACTTTTGTGGGTTTGCCTGGTTTCATTTGTCCTTGTGTTTGAAAACTTCATACTGCACAAAAGTCTTCCAGAATATCAGCAGAATTCTTAGTCCAAGATTGCTATCTTTTCTTCACTTTTGACTTCTATCTCTCTCGAGCTCCGCGCACCCATTGATTCTTGTGCTGCCCCCCCTCGTGCTCTGTGCTTGTCCCAGACACGAATGACCACTGTCGTATGTCTTGTCTCAGGAACTGGTACTCGGCACTGGACGGATATGGATGACTGGAACCCGGCTTTTATCTGCTGTCAACAGATGTTCTGCTTTTGGCGTAACTGTGGAGATTTTGTCTTGATTTGCAATATTTGGACTGGAAACCTGTACTCTGTAAATATGTAACAAACACGGATTAAAAGCACCTACCTATAAACACACGAGCGTAAGAATGGGCGGTATAAAATGCAATATTCTGGTATGAACAAATACCCCCAAACTTATCTTTTGCTCGTCCCAAGCAAAACCAATTATTCACAAAAATAAAAACCTAACCGCACTTTCGCAGGGAACGCGATTGCACTGAGCACGTGCAACAAGCCGTTAAACCTCTAGGTGTCCCTAGTAGGAGGAGTGTTGTCTCCTGAGGGTTTTCAGCGGATTACACCCACAAAATCCCGTCAAGCTAGTGTCATAAGTTAACATCGATTCTACTCCTACAGTTTAGTATTTACGTTAGAAATTCTATCATCCTAAGTTAGGCATATCCAACCCTTATTTTTCACGCCTCTAATCTATTCAACCTTAGATCATATACGTTCCAAAAAAGTTTAGAAAGATGTTGGTTCTCCTGAGTTTTCCTTCTAAAGTGCGGCCTCAAATCAGGGATTTTTATCAACTTTACAGAAAACACAAGTCTTATTCTTTATCTCTATCTTTTATCCAAACATCGATTGTATACCCCTACGTGTGTGTATATTTGCACCCCTACACTCAAGAATTCAATTCAAGCTATAATACCCTTGCCCTAATACCTAATACTACTTCTTTTCATTAAGGATGGATGGTTTTGCTCACACATCTTTCATGCGACTATTAATGCTTCTTGAGGCACTAACGACCGATTACTGAATGTGTGAACTTTAAAGCGTAAATAGCAGTTTCCAGGTCTTGACTTTATTCTATTTTTTTCTTTTTCTTTTTCTTTTTTCTTTTTCAAGACCGGATATATTTTTCAATATGCTCTTTTGGTGTTTAGCTTTAAATACCGTTTTTTCTTTCATACTAGGCTTTCAGGCAAGAGTATTTCTAGGTATCCTCTACTATCCCAAGTTTCAAGGTGCGTGTAAGTGCAGTTTGTAAGGTATATACTTTCTAAATTTGAACTCAAGAAAAGAAACTATTTTTCAGACTTATCCTCCAGTAAAGCTTCAATACTTTCCCTTCATCTTGACTTAACTCAAGAACTGAACTCAAGATTACCTATTTCTCAAAAAAAAACTGTAAGGACGTATACTTACCAAAGTTAGACAGAATGAGGGTTATTTTTAGGGTTTTCAAATCCTAAGCCTAGAATTTAGTTATTTCTATCATATCAACTAAACTTTCGGAATAAAGATCTAAGTTCCCCTATTAGCTAACATGACGACAAAGTTTTTATATTTTTTGGAAATTTTTTTCGATTTTTATGGGTTTTTAATAAGGTATGCAAATGCAAAATATACAAATGAATGCGAAGGAAGAAAGCTTACCGAGCACACCCCCAAACTTAAACTTGACAGTGCCCTCACTGTCAGGCTATACCAAGAGGGTCAAAATTGCCGGCGCTCCCTAAAAACAAATTATATACAAAAAAAAAACAAAAAAACAAAAATATGTACAAAAAAAGTGTCCCCCCCAAACTTAAGTAAAACAGTGTTTCCACTGTTAAGCGTTGAAGTTCAGGATTAGGGGGGAAAGAGAACAGTATCAAGCTATACAAGGCCTTACACAGGCCAAAAGTTAACACCAACCATTCAAAGATTTTATCGCTATAATGTACAGGTTGGTGGAAGAAGGAGTAGAGAAAAGAGATGGAGAATACGCGAGACCATATGCGGAGAGAAGCGGGATATGGTCTCGGTATATGAGAGGAAGAAGAATGGCGGAAGGGAAAAAGAAGTGGAATACGAACTCGAGGGTGCAAATGGAGTAAATAGATTAGCACAATTTGTGATGACCGGTGTGTGAAAAGCGATTGTGCTAATATATTTATCCGTCGAGAAATGGGGTCAAATCCCTCAAGATTCGTGAGAAACCATGGGTACGCCGAACTTGGTAAACCAGATACAGGAAGTGAAAATGATACGGGTTCTTGCAAGGTCGGAACGATGGAAAGGATGGAGGGAAGTGGTTGAGGAAGGGTATCGGTTAAGGGTTCAGGAGGGTGTACACAGTCAGTGGAAGAAACAGGATGAATTGGAAAATCCGACTCATCAAGCAAAACTGGTTCATCCTCAAAACTATCCTCAATATTCTCCTCAAAATTTAGCACATCCATGCACTTCTCTTCAAATTCCGAACGCATATGGGGTTCGGGAAAAACATTTAATGACTCGGGATGATGATTTGAAGAGACAAACTCAGCCAAATCTACGGGTTCATCATCCAAAATATTCCCGGCGTCAATATCCTTAATCAAGTGAAAATCAAAATTCTCTGACACCTCAACAAAAGCATGGATATCAATCGATTCAGGTTCTAAAGTGGAGGTGTAGAGGTCAAAAGGTTTGGGATTGGTTTCACTTGGAAGGGACCCTTCACAATCAGGTAAATCAAACACTACAAAGTCACACAACTCATTAATCATTCTATCTTCAATTGATAAAGCATGTGGGACACTCGATAGACTTTCAAAACAGGAGTTGTGGGATTCAATTTGGGACGGGTAGGTTTGATTTGGAAGGGGGTACATCTCACTCTCTCCACTCAAATTCACAGCCTGTCCTGCCGCCTCATCATACATTGAAAAATTTGGAGCTAGTTGAAAACTAGCTACCGGATCACTAGGTTGTATGAGGGCGGCCATGGACGCATTCAAATCCATCATTTGCTGGCTTGACGCTACCCTAAAGTCTTCCAACGACTGTTCCAGACTAGACATGGGTTGTGAAGGGGTTTCAGTAAAAGATTCAAAGTTGTTTGGATACTGAAAACTCCCAAACGGCGGTTCTGAAGCAATGTCTAGGGAAGGTGCAAAAGTAGGGTAGGATTGGTAGGAATGGAATGGCTAGACAGGAGTAGGATCAACATTTGGATAAGAAGGTGAATGGAATTGTTGATCCCAAGAATTTGAAGTAGTGAAAGGAGTGAAAGATCGGCTACGGGATTGTTCAATTCGTTCAGCAAGAGACATTGGTCTCGGGTTTACAACTGGACTTTCAAAAGGTGTATCAACGCAAGAAGGGGTGAATGTTTGAAACGGTTGGTACGAAGTGGATTGCGGGGTCCAGTTGTTCGTCCTAGATGCGTCTATCCGATCTTTCAAAGAAATTTTTGGCATGGAGGGGTCGTTTGAAGTTCGACCTAAACAAGAACCGTATGAAGTAATGTCTGGTTGTGGGTACCAAAGTTCGGCAAGAGTTTTGCGAGGTGGAGTACCCATGATATGAAGAGAGAAAGGCAGAGAAAAGGAGGGGAAAAAGAATGTGATAATTTTTTTTTTTTTAGTTATATATTAAAAAAAGGAATGAAGTATACACACAAAAAGAATATGGACAAAAACAATCACGACACAAAAAATACCACACGCCTAATCGTTCTAGGGTTAACCTAGGTCAACTAGACCTGCTCCAGAACTTGATTGTCGAAGTAAAACTGTGTCGAGAAACAGGCTCAAGATACACTGATCACGAGGTCAGGTAAGTGCAGAGATAAGGGGAGGTTTTCCAACGCTTTCGCGAAGTTTCTTAATTAAATAACCCTTTCTCTTTTGGCGGTTTCGCCATTCACACTTTCCTAGACACCCCGTAAACAATATACCGTTAAGCGAGATTCTAAACACAGTTAACTTCTCCTAGTGAGCGCGAAGTCCTTAAGGCTTAAAGTCTAGTTTCTTTTAAATTTTGTGCGGGTAAACGTTATGCGCAAGTTCGTGATTTGTGGGCCACGGAAAAGGTGATGAAATCCTTTACCGTATCTTGTGGGGTTCGCTTGCCCTTAAGTCCGTATTAATGTATGCAATGCACAATTCAATAAAAATTCTATAAAGAATCAAAAAATTGTTTTTTTTTTATTTTAGCACGGCACTGCAACAAATACGGGTTAGTCAATTTTGGCGTTTGCTAGCGAACTTGCAAAGAATCCTGCAAAGAATAGTATATTGGAAGCGTCGGATTTGAGAAGAAGGTGTTAGGAAAGTACGTACCATTAAGTTTTGGGTTAGGAAACCCCCGTTGAATCAAATCCGGTAAGCTTGAAAGGTTCGCTTGCGCGGGTCAAACTACCCGGATCTTTGGCACTGTACTTCGTAAATCACCCTTGCCTTGAATGCACACTTTGCTCCCTACAATCGCAGTTTGCAAACTTGCACAAATCTGCACTCTTGCCCACAAAAATGATCAAAAAAACAAACAAAAAGAATATTTTTTTTTATATAAATATATACAAAAAGAATATTAACCCGAATAACAAGAAAGAAAATACGCTACCGTTTCCCCGGCAACGGCGTCATTTGATTGAAAGAATTAAAGTTAACCGCAATCAGGACGGTGTCGCTATGCAGCTAGCCGGTTGAGCACGGGTCGATCCACAGGGAGATGGTTGTATGTCCTTTCTTGTCTTAGACGAGTCAATAAAGAATTTGTATGAGGTTTGTTCAAGACTATCCTATGTGTATTATTTGCAAGTATAAAGTTGTTAAGAAAAAGATACGAGATTATAAGCTAAAGAAATCCGTACTCAAAACCTTTGAGCCGAGTCTTGACCAATTGAAGCTAGAGCAATCGGCAACAACGTGGATTAGGGGATTTAAGCGCGGTATTCGTGGAATACGGCTTATTTACCCTTGTCCTTCCGTTCTTGTCTCTTGTTTTCGCCTCCGGCCAAACCGAACGCAACCGGTCGCGGTTAGGAATCACCGTTACCTTGTCAGGGTACGGTGCCTATCGGAGCGCTTGCGTATCGTTTGGGCGGAATTCAATGGAAAATACGGGAAAAGGAAATGGGTAAAGAAATGTTAACTTATAATACCGTATTTCTTCTTAACAATAATAATTACATTCATTCACAAAAGAGAACCAAAAAGAGAGAACAAAAAGAAAAGAACAAAGAAAAGAAAAGATTACAAACAAGTAATTAAAGTGCATGGAATTAAATTGCAAGAAAGAAAAGCAAGATAATAATAAGCAAGTAATAAAAAGCGATAAAAAGAACAAGAAAGTAGAACTCAAGACAAGCATGGGATCAATAGCCAACCCTTAAACTTGAAAGCTCAATCAAGAGGTTGCAAGATCAAGAGAAGGGTAGAGAACGCATGTGAATTGAAGCGCTAATTCCATAAGAAAATACGACCCTTGAGATCAATAACTAACCCTTAACCATTCAAGCTCAATGAAGAGGTTGAATGATCAAGAGAAAGCAAGAATCTCAAGGGGAAGAAGAAACAAAAGAGAATGATACAAAACCTTCATCTTCATTGATCTCCCACTCAAAAAGCTCTCACTACAATTTTCATGGAAAAAGAATGAAGAAGAAGAAAAAGACTAAATCCTAAAAAGAAAGAAGAACAAAAGAATGACCCTTGGTTGGGCTCAGATCTGGAGTATTTATAGGCAGTGAATGGGAACCCTAGGGCCAAATTCTGATATAATATGGAGTACCCAAAGTGCCCCCAAAAACTCATCAGAAGAGGCGCCAACATGGCCGCGGATCCGCGGCCAATACCCCCTATTGGCCGCGGATCCGCGGCCCTTTAGTAGAGTTGGGATGTCAACTTTTGTGGGTTTGCCTGGTTTCATTTGTCCTTGTGTTTGAAAACTTCATACTGCACAAAAGTCTTCCAGAATATCAGCAGAATTCTTAGTCCAAGATTGCTATCTTTTCTTCACTTTTGACTTCTATCTCTCTCGAGCTCCGCGCACCCATTGATTCTTGTGCTGCCCCCCCTCATGCTCTGTGCTTGTCCCAGACACGAATGACCACTGTCGTATGTCTTGTCTCAGGAACTGGTACTCGGCACTGGACGGATATGGATGACCGGAACCCGGCTTTTATCTGCTGTCAACAGATGTTCTGCTTTTGGCGTAACTGTGGAGATTTTGTCTTGATTTGCAATATTTGGACTGGAAACCTGTACTCTGTAAATATGTAACAAACACGGATTAAAAGCACCTACCTATAAACACACGAGCGTAAGAATGGGCGGTATAAAATGCAATATTCTGGTATGAACAGTTCACTGGCGCTTGTGAACCGTTGAGTGAATAGCAACTCCATTTCTTTAAACGTTTTGACGGAGTCGTCGGGAAGCTCCGAGTACCATTCAAAAGCTGTGTCTGCTAAACTACCGACGAATTGACGAAGCAAAAGTTTATCATCGCCCCCGGTGTTGCCTCAAAGAGCCCTGAACTGGGCGACATGCTGGTGAGGGCCTGTCCCTTTGTATACATGAAATTTAGGGATTGTATATCCTGGCGGATACTTTATTTGATCATACCAGCCTGGATATGGTCGCCCAGTTTTAACGACTTGGTCGGCCGCTTCATTCGCCTGGTGAGCTCGTATTTGCTGAGCAATATAGTCATCTAGAGTGGCCTTAGAAATGGTTTCCTCCTTGGCTGCTGAAAAATCCGAAGGAGGGTTCGATGTCTCCCCTATGTCGTCTTCAATAATGATCGGAGGGTCTTCAGCTGGAGAATCCGTCTGTAACATCATCCCGACCATGTCTTGGAAGACAAGCGCCATCCGTTTTATGTTGGCATCTTGTTCTGCAGCTTCTCTGTCCTTCTTTTCGAGGACTCTGCATAGGAAGTCAGCATCGGTTTCTTATTCGTGACGCTGCTCTAATGATGCCTCCGGGCTTTCCTTTGGCCCGGTGAGTGCGGCCATTTGCGTCAGCATTTCCTGAAACTTCTGCTGTTGTTGTTCCTGAGCCCTTGTTATTGATCGGATGAGCGGTCGGTGGCCCATCGAAGTGCGGCTTTCTTCTTTTCCAGAAGCCATGTAGACAGTATGTACCATCATGCCCCCAAACTTGGGGAGTTTGGGCTCAACACCTTTGCGGTCTGCCATAGTCACAGGGGCTTTCTCTGGCCTCCTTTTCTTTTGAGCAGTTGACATTGAGGGGGCCATTGCAGCGGGCATCCAAGTGGCTTGCGCCTTTTGTGGCTTGATAGGATGGTTCTCTTCTCGCTGGACCTTCACCTTTTCTTGTCGGTGAGAGTAATCTTGATCAATTACTGAGTCTTGAACCTGTCGCCAGACCTTGTAAATTTTGGAGGACAGCCGCTGAGGGGGTTGTTCTGGCCTCGCCTTCGGTGCATTCTCCGCAGGTGGAGGAGATCTCTTCAGCACTGCAGTGGGTGAATTCCTGCGCACCCTATTAAGCAGCTCAAAGCTGTTCCCAGTTGGAACAGCAGAATTGACTTCCACCATTGGGGCTGGTGGAGTTAGCCCAGAGGGGGAGTTGCCCCCAGCCTTCCTTACTCGGTGCCAATGGCGACGTCGAGCGTGTTGAGCCGACGGTGTTGGTTCGGTGATGGGAATGGCTTTGTCTTGCCCCTATCCAGGTGAGGGGCTGTTGCTGGCGTCAGCCTCTTGAAGAATGATGTTCGTTGAGAAGCAGTATCTAATCGGTCAAAAACAGACTTCTGAGCGGGGACGGGAACCGTAGTGGGAGTCGGAACAGTCAGTCTTGTAAAAACCGACCCTTTGGCAGGAGAAGCCGCCTTGACGACTTCAGGAGCAGGGATGGTTATCCTCTTCGGAACAACCTTTCTGGGATTGCAGGCTTTATCATGGACCCATATGAACTTTGGCCCAGTCTGGCGAAGACTGAGGCGCTGGAGCTGGACGTCCATTGAGAGGGGCCGCGGTAGTAGCAAGCCGATCAAAGAACGACTTCTTAGGAGCTTCTGATGTTGGTACAGGGGTGCTAAAGCTCATCGGGGGGAGCATAGTCCTAAAAAACAATCCAGTAGTAGCCTGGGTGCCCTGTTCCACCGGCATCGTGAACAGGGACGCCGCTTGAGGTCCGTAAGCTATGCCTCCAGATGAAGCAGAACGTGGGTTGCAGTTGCAGTTGGAACACTTCGAGCAGGTGAACGCCATTGATCCTTTACTTTCTGCACCAAGAAAAACGCCAAATCTTAGTACTTCGAAACCTAAGGGCAACCATTAGCAAACCGCGATTGGTTCGCGAACACGACACACGAAGTGTGGAGTGGAAAGAGGAAAAGGTCCCACCGGGCGTGCCAGAATCTGTTCCCCACCGAAAACACGGAGATGCGACCGCGTAGGTCCGTCTTGCCTGAAATTCGAGGCAGATGCTAATTGGTGCTATCCTTCCACCTCTCCGAAGATGCCAAGTTAATTTATGGCACCATGCATTGAAGGTTTAAACGGATGCGGCCGATGTAGCAGACTTCGTCAGATTCCCCCTTGTTTGAGGGGTTTTGATTATGGGGACGCTCTTCCCTGCAGGCGCAAGCCACTACAGTTAATTACGCTACCGCATCGCGGTAACAACTTTCTCCTTCTCTAGATGGTCACTTTGTGTCGTGGGTGTTTGTTTTGTGTTTGGTTGCCCGTGGATTGTATACGGAGACTAAGTAATGCTGCCGCCCGTAGGGCGTGGACTAGTCCAAATCCGTATTTTTCTTAGATTTAGGTTTGGGGGGTTTGGGTTTAAAGATACGTTAGCCTTATTTGAGACTAAGATCAACTTAAACGTTCGTTAAGGATACATTAGCCTCATTTTAGACTAAGATCAACTTAACGGGATCGTTTAGATCCAACAAGAGAGCAATTGGGCTCTATTGTTTAGTTTAATGACATTGCGGTCGATAATTAGTTTAAGGACATTACGGTCCATTGTTAGTTTAAGGACATCTCGGTCCAATGTTAGTTTAAAGACATCGCGGTCGAGGTTAAGGACATCATAGTCCGTGGGTTTAGAGACTCCACAGTCCAATGTTAGTTTTAAAACATCACGGTCGAGGTTAAGGACATCATAGTCCATGAGTTTAAGGACCTCATAGTCCGATGTTAGTTTTAAGACATCACATTCGAGGTTAAGAACATCATAGTCCATGAGTTTAAGGACTTCACAGTCCGATATTAGTTTTAAGACATCACGGTCGAGGTTAAGGACATCATAGTCTATGAGTTTAAGGACCTCACAGTCCGATATTAGTTTTAAGACATCACGGTCGAGGTTAAGGACATCATAGTCCATGAGTTTAAGGACCTCACAGTCCGATATTAGTTTTAAGACATCACGGTTGAGGTTAAGAAAATCATAGTCCATGAGTTTAAGGACCCCACAGGCCGTAATAATGTGTGGTTGTCGGGACCCGTCACCTCTCTGACGACGTTGAAGGATTACAACGACAGATATCAGAGGAGTAACGAGATGTACCCTCGAACCAGTTTGAATTGTTTGAAAGAGCAGATGTGCTCAGTTCAATATAAGTTGAGGACTTATGACCAGAATTGGGCTAAATCCAATTAAAAATATTTATCATTTTTAGTTGCTCTGGCTATTCAGCCTTTATTTGGGCTCAGCCCTTTTAATAATGCTAGGCACTGGGCTCTGATATTTTTGTCTTGTATTGAATGCATCGCATTCATCAGAAATAGAGCTTATTCTGACAGTGCGCCACGTGGCGTGCCAGGCGCTTTGCGCCAGTCAAATAGCGTATTGCGCTTCTGTCAGGTAGCGCACACGAAGAGGACACGTGTCACGCTTAGCGCTAAGCGCTAGTTCATTAGCGCATTCCGCTTTTAATTTATGAGCACTTTGCGCTAGTCTGTTGGCGCGCCAGCGAGTGACACGGGCGTGCTTGGCGCTGAGCGCCAGCCCATGAGCGTAGTGCGCTATTTCAGAAGCGCAAAGCGCAGATTGTGTCTTTGGTTGACACGTGGCAGCTTTTGGTGCTGAGCGCCGGTCCAATGAACGCAAGAGCGCAATTCATGAGTGCAAGGCACTTTCAATACCGCAAAGCGCATCTGATCAATTTTAAGATCAAAGAACACTTTTATGTTCTTCTTAAAGGAGGCTTTGCCTCAAGATTCAAGAACAAAAGTTCTTATTTTTATAAAAGGCTCTGCCTTTATAGATCAAAAGATCTGTGAGTGAAGTATTTTACTTCTTTTTATTATTTTATGATTAGATCTTTGATCATTTCTTTTTTATTAAAGACCTTGGTCTTTTTTAGATCTCTGATCTTTTCAGAAGATGGTTCTTCTTTTTACGAGATGGTTTCATCTCTGTTATTCAAGAACATAGTTCTTTACCTTAAAAATGAAAAAAAACCTTCTTTTTCCTAAGAGCTTGCTCTTTTTTGCAGAGGGTTTCTCTCTCTCTTTTTTTTGTCCCCCTTAGACTTGAAGTCTAGGGGCCTTTATATAGGGCCAAATGATTTGTTGCATCAATTTTAAGAGATCTTTCTCTGATTGATTTGGGAATATTTCCCACCATTGGATCTTTGATCCTAAGGCTTCTGTTTTACAGAAAATAATCTTCTTATTTCAATAAGATTGAAAAATCTTTCCATAACAGAATTTTAGTTCTGATTAATTAATAAATTATTATTGGTAGATCTTTTGATCTAACGGTGGGGGATTTTTAATTCCAGCGCTGGCGCACCTTGCGCTAGCGCACCTACGTTCGACACGTGGCACGCAACGCAGAGCGCAGCGCAGAGCGCAGCGCAGCTGTGCTAGCGCATCCGTGTTTGACACGTGGCACGCAGCGCAGAGCGCAGTGCAGCTGCGCTAGCGCATCTGTGTTTAACACGTGGCGCGCAGCGCAGAGCGCCGGATCTGAAGCGTTGCTTCAACTTTTAAATTTTGAATTTTGAAACAGAGCTTTGCTCTGATTGGGGGTGCGCTGTCTAGGGCGCGGCGCACCTGGCGCTAGCGCGTCTGTGTTTAACACGTGGCGCGCAGCGTGCAGCGCACAGAATCTGAAGCGTTGCTTCAATTTAAATTTTGAATTTTGAAACAGAGCTTTGCTCTGATTGGGGGAAACAGATTTGTATAGCGTCATGTTTCTTCCGTTTATCGCGTTTGTTTCGAAGCAAGTTTACAACTTGCTACATGCTATGTTTTATATAATTTACTTATATGTTGTCGTACTATTATTATTATTATTATCATCATCATCATACAACTATATCTATATAATTTATATACCGTGATTATTTAACGTTGATCAGTTTTATAATATACAATGTATGCAAGTTTACAACTTGCGACATGCTATAATTATATATATATATATATATATATATATATATCGTCGTGATATTTCTTCTTATTATTAATTAGTTTATAATCTGCATTTATAACGTTATACAAATATAGTTTGAAAATATTATAGTTTACACATGAAACGTCGTCGCAAAGCGGTTACGACAAATTTGAAATTTACTGTAAACCTTACCTTATAAAATTCATTAAAAATCATAGAAAAATCAGTAGCATAAGTTCTTTGGTTTGTTACAAAGCTAATTCAGAATACTATAACCCTGTAAAATATTTACTTGTAAAATAAATTGTTTAAATAACGTAAACTGTAAATGAAAGTACCTTTGAACTGCTGTCCAAGGGAATTTCAGCAGCAAAACTTTCAATTTCGAACGTTCATAACTTTTTGTAGGAACAATATGAAATACTTTAACTTATAAAAATGAAAACCTTATTGAATTAGTTTTGTTTTGGTATATGACACGTACCTTTTGGAGGACATTTGTTATTTTTAAGCTATTTTATAAATCATGGTGATGCTGAATTTCTTAACGGAACTTTCTTATGCATGGTTAATCAGTACCACTTTTATAGTTATTAATCGGATTGAATATGTTATCCCTGTTAATATTATTATATTTATATCTATTTAATAAATAATAGTGAATGTGTTTTAATATTCAGCAAATATTACCGATTTACAGTTTTATAGTATCTGTCTATATCCGTACCGATAATAGCTTATCTAGTTGCATGATGGAACATTACAACGTTATCATACTACTATATTAGTTCAATATATTACTACATTGCATCATATATGTTAATGGACGTATAATGGTTATTACAGATAGATACATATGCATACGCATTAGTCGTGTTTCGATATTGATTACAGTTTTACATTGGTATCTATTTTGGGTTAATATACATTACATGACATGTTCACGACCCACTACCAGACTTGTTACTTGGATCTTATTATTAATGCCAACAATCCTGATTGTTGTCCTGACGGACGTGACTTGTTGTCTGCATAGAAAAAAAATGTACCTGCTTGATCCTGTATTGGCATTAGACTTTCATCATCAATACATGACTTGAACACATAACCTTGGGGGTAAGAGGAAGTCAATAATAAAATCTGACTTGTAACTAAACAGTTCGATACTTATACTGATCAGTCTTTACGGGCTCAGCCAGCCCTGGAATGATGCTGCTGACATCATTCATCTGTACATGTTACCTGTTTAATGCTTAGCGGCATGTCTCAGATTCAGCCTGAGAATCTTGACCGTGGTTCCGGGCACGCACGGGATACTATTGAGTTATATCGACGATTCCATTAAATTGATTTCAAAGACTTCTAGAATAGATAATCTAGAGGCATAGACTTTAGGATACACATCACATACCTATATCTCACTGTTTTACACCTGTGTTATTTGTTTACACTCATGTTTAATCATAGCATCCTATTCTGGTTATTACTATTATTTTTATATTTATAACGCACTAACATCTGGGTTTTGCATGGCCCAGATACTTGCATAGTATGTGAGTATTCGACGGGACCGTCGATCAGTGAGGACCACCTTATTGATATAGCTCTTATGTGGGTTAGTTATTCTTTAGATCTTTATTGCTTCCGCTATCTTTTTCAGTTATTGTTCTAGTGGCTATTGGACATGTGATAGATAGTTTTAGTAGTTTACTATTCTTGATATCTGATTGATAGTCGTAATGTGACTATGGAAAGATCTTTCCTCGCCATAGGTAGCATGGTTGGCTCTGTCATGTGCCGTGTTTACGTATTTTGGGAAGCGGGATGTGACAAGGTTTGTTTGGCATCAGAGCATAGGTTTTAGATTAGCTGAGTTTGGTTTCTTTTGTAGTTGGGTATTGGACCCTATACACTAATCAGGAAATCCAAAATTTTAGGAACATGTCTTGCCACAATATTATCTTGTCATTCGAATTCTTGAATCTTATCCTTCTCTTAAACTCTTTTATCTCAACGATTTGGAAATGATTTTGCATCTCGACTTGGAATCCTTTTGGTTCCTTATTGTTTCTCGTATCTTATTCTCTCGATTCTGTTAGTAGTATTTGGACGACTTGAATGGAGTTATGTAGTTGTAACTATGTATCGCGACATGATTACAATGCGATACTCTATTTAGGTAAGCTGGAGTCCTATTTCGATTCATTTTCTTGACTTATGGTCGTTGTATTACCTTATTTTCTCTCGGTGTCATTGCTTACAAGTTTATGTCTTATCGCGAGCTTGAATCCAGCAACCAAGATGTATCTTTCCTCTTGTCCTGTAAGAACCAATCCGTTTGCGTTTCGAAGAATAAGGTGAAACACAGGAGAAGTTTTTGATGATTGCAGTAGTTCGAGATTAACCCCAGCGAGAGCTGGTATAGACCGCTTCAAGGACAATCAGATGTAAGATATTTGATTGAAGAAGTTTTGATAGATCTGCCTCAAATTATCAGAGTAGCGTAGTGGAAGAGTGGTGGGCTAATAACCTATATGTTTTAGAACAAACTTGCAAATTCATGATGAAGGAAACCGTTTACTGAAGGATGAAGTTCGTAAATTAGTTGCAGATGAAGCGCTGATAGTAGTTCGAGATTTCATAGATGTGTTCAAGGACATCTCGAGTTTACCGTTTAAACGAGATGTGGAGTTTGCGATTGATCTTATTTTTGTAGCAGCGCCAATTTTGAAGGCTTAGTATCCGATGGCACCGGTGGAACTGGAAGAGGTAAAGAGACAAGTTTCCGAATTACTAAAGAAGGGTTAGATTCACTGCAATGGTTCATCGTAGGAAGCTCCAGTTCTTCTAGTCAAAAAGAAGGCACGCGGAGGATGTGCATCGACTATCGAAAGTTAAATCAGACGACTTTTAAGAACAAGTACCCAATCCCTCGCATAGGCGAATTATTCGATCAACTCAGTGGCGCGAGAGTAGTCTCGAAGTTGAATTTACGATCAGGGTATCATCAAGTTCGGGTGAAAGAAAAAGACATTTGCAAGACAGCGTTCCGAACTCGATATGGACATTACGAGTATTTAGTGATGCCATTTGGAGTTACTAACACACCAGCAATATTTATAGACTTAATGGACCGAATCTTTTCACCATATCTGGATCATTTCATAGTGGTGTTTATTGATGATATTTTGGTTTATTTGAGGAGCAAAGAAGAGCATGAAGAACACTTGACGATCACACTGCAAATGTTGAGATGAGAAAAGTTATATGCTAAGATGAGCAAGTGCGAGTTTTGGCTCGAAGAAGTGAAGTTCTTGGGTCATATTGTATCTGGAGATGGAATTGCCGTTGACCCTGAAAAAATTGCAGCTGTTCTTGATTGGCCACTTCCAAAGAACTTAGGGGAGATTAGAAGTTTTCTTGGGCTTACCGGATACTATATAAGGTTCGTAGAGAGCTTCGCTCAAATATCAGAACCATTGACCAAGCTAGCATGAAAGGAGGTACCGTTCGCATGGACCGAGAAGTGCGCGCTAACTTTTGAAGCGTTGAAGCAAAGATTGACTACCGCTCCTATTCTGACCGTGCCAGACAGTTCTGGAGGGTTGGTTATTCACAGCGACACATCTGCGAAAGGCTTGGGATGTGTTCTAATGCAGCATGGGAAGATCTTAACTTATGCGTCGAGACAATTAAAGAATCATGATAAGAACTACCCAACTCATGATCTGGAGTTCGCAGCAGTGATTTTTGCCCTGAAAATTTGGAGATACTGCTTATTGAGCGAAAGGGTAGAAGTATTTACTGATCACAAAAGCCTAAAATATGTGTTCACACAGAAAGAGATCAACATGAGGCAACGTAGATGGTCTGATGGCTGACTATGATCTTGATCTAAAATACCATCCGGGGAAAGTTAATATAGTGCCGGATGTGCTAAGCCGGTTGCTAGTGATATGGATGCTGACTGCACAAAAGGAGATTATAAATGATTTTCAGAGATTCGAATTAGAAATTGTACTACCGAATTCTTCAGGACAGTTGTTGCAGTTGCAAATATAGTCATCCTTAATCGATAACATTAAAGCAGCACGGTCGTACGATCCAAGATTGCAGAAGTTTCGAGAACAAGTAGAAGCGGGACTTCGAACGAACTTGTTTATTCATGAAGATGGTTTGTTACGATATGGTAGTCATTTATGTGTGCCCAAAGGAGATATTCGAGAAGAAGTCATGAAGGAGGCTCATAGTTCCGCATATTCAGTACATCCGGGAGGCACAAAGATGTACAGAGATCCGCGACAATATTTCTGGTGGAAAGGCATGAAAAAGGAGATTGCTCGCTACGTATCGAAGTGTTTGGTGTGTCAGCAAGTCAAGGCTGAACATCAAAAGGTTGCTGGTTTGTTGCAACCGCTTCCGATTCCTCAATGAAAGTGGGAACATATAACAATGGATTTCGTGACAGTTTTACCACGGAGTCCAAGGGGCAATAATGCAGTTTGGCTTATTATCGATCGATTGACCAAGGCAGCTCACTTTATATCATTTCGAATTGGTCAGTCGACGGATGTTTTGGCAGAGCGGTACATGCAGAAGATTGTGAGATTGTATAGAGTATCTATGAGCATCGTTTCCGATCGTGATACTCGATTTCTATCATATTTTTGGAGGAGTCTACAGGAAAGTTTGGGAACTCGTTTGAAATTTAGTACGGCCTATCATCCTCAGAAAGATGGCCAGTCTAAAAGAACGGTCCAAACTCTTGAAAATATGTTAAGAGCATGCATGTTAGACTTCAAGGGTTCATGGGAAGATTATTTACATTTAGTGGAGTTTTCATACAACAATAGTTTTCAGGCAACTATACAGATGGCTCCATTCGAAGTATTGTACAATCGTAAGTGTTGCTCGCCTATTTGTTGCGACTATATTGGAGAAAGAAGATTGTTGGGACCGGAACTCATTTTGCGAACTGTGGAGAAAGTTAACTTGATCCGTAATCATATGAAGGTCGCACATGATCGACAGAAAAGTTGGGCTAATACCGGAAGAAGACCTTTGGAGTTCGCTGTTCGTGATCTTGTGTTCTTAAAGATACCACCGACTAAAGGATTAATCCGATTTTGTAGTCAAGAAAAGCTTAGTTCTCGATTCATGGGGCCTTTCGATATCATCGAGCGTATTGGAGAAGTAGCTTATCGATTGGCTTTACCCCCATCCTTAGTGGGTGTTCATGACGTGTTTCATGTATCTCAACTCCGCAAGTATGTTTGAGATGAGACGCACGTTCTAGATCACTCGGAATTGACAGCGAAAGAAAATTTGACTTATAAAGAGCAACCGATGACGATTGTGGATCGACGAGAAAAGATTCTCAAAATAGGGTGATCCCTCTAGTGCTTGTTTCGTGGGGAAATCGTTCGGATGGAGAATCTACTTGGGAACGTGAAGAAAAGATTCGACAAAAGTTTCCTCATCTCTTTCCTTAGATCCGTATCTTTTTATCTTTTCCTGTTTCATGAATTTCGATAACGAAATTCTTTTGTAGTTGGGTATAATGTAACATCTTAGTACGGTTATACGACATTAATTGGTATTTTAATACTTGCTTTATATTTCTTCCATTCTATTTATTCGATCGCGAATGATTCGATAGTAGTAGTCGTTATCCGACCCGACCCACAAGTTTAGAACCTAATATGGTGCAAGATTGCATATGAGATTTACCAGTGAACTGTATCTATGTGAATCTAGTATAATACCCACATTATATTTTTAAATCTTTATATACCATATATCTAGATCATCATATATCTTTTAATATCCACAATTTAAGAATAAGTTATATTTTGTTAACTGTCATCATATGATTGCCATCCCATATCTTATTTTGCTTTTATTTTTTACGTTTAAATCTTAAGATATCTAATATCAAATATTTACTAAATCTAGATATATTTTTAGAATCCTTTTAAATATTAAATTAGGGGTATGAGTTATTTAAAATATATTTTTGCATTATAGTTGAGAAGTTTACATGCGAATTATTTTCCAAAATATAATTTTGATGAGATTTTGGTGGAGGTTGGTTATAGTTTGATATTATCTATATATATTAAAACTAATATATATTTATAATCTAATTTAAACTATACTATATATATTTATATTAAACACAAAACATCTCTCTCTCTTCACATAACATATCCCTCTCATCAATTTATATATTCTCCTTTTTCGTTCTTCAAGTCTACACCCATTCTTGCCGACGCAACTCCAGCCTCATCCTCACCTTAACCGAGCCATCAAAACTTTGTATTGATTTGTATAGCGTCATATTGCTTCCGTTCATCGCGTTTATTTCGAAACAAGTTTACAACTTGCTACATGCTATACTTTATGTAATTTACTTATATGTTGTTGTTCTATTATTATTATTATTATTATCATCATACAGCTAAATCTATATAATTTATACACCTGATTGAATGAGATTTTAGCGTGCTTGCGCTTTCTAAAAGATAGATCAAAAATATTTGTAACCGCAATCAAGAACGGCGTCGCATGAAGCTAGCCGGTGAATACGGGTCGGTCCACAGGGATGTGTAAATTTCCTTTAAGTTCTTACGAGTTAATTCCAAATGGTGTTTGGATTTATAATTAAACCTAAAAATTGAAGTTGTATGATACTAGGATTAGAAACTTGCTAGAATTAGGTTTAAGGAAAATTTGGTAAACAAAGATCTACATCTCTTTCCATTGCCATTAATTAAATCTATCATATTAGTGTTATGGTAAATATTTATAAAGGGGATTAGGATGATTGGGATGATTGATTCTTCCTCTTGATCCTTGTCCTTCCTTTATTAATCTTCACCCTAACCTCCATGTAAAACCTTAAAATCCGGGCCTTTAGACTACGGAATCACCGCTACCTCGAGGGTAGAAGTGCCGTAGGGAGCGGAATAAGAAGGTATGCATGGAGTTCTAATGTTCATAAAAGTTTGGCAACGAAAAGAGATGAGAGATCTTCATCTCTCAAATCCTTCCCTATTCCTAACCCTAACAAGCGAGGAAACTACTCGCTCATTGAGGGGATGAAGAAAGACATGATTTTATTAAGAGAGAAAACATTTACTGCAAGTTAATAAAAACTAAACTAAATTAAACTAAGGCAAGAAAGTAATTTACCTAGGGCAGATATGAAAAACTACAACTACTGCAAGGAAAATAACCTACTTACTTTGATGCGCTCTAACTTCAGAAAACAGAATTTTATTCATGAGTAGAGGCATAAGAAAATACAAAGCTTTTGGGTTCTATTTATAGGACATAGAAAACCCTAGGTTTACAATTGCAAACCGCATGTCTACAATTACAAATATACCCCTAGAAAATCTTTTCAAAGCCGCCAAAAATTATGGTAAAATTTTCTGTGCACTAGGGCTTCAAACGGCCGCGGAACCGCGGCATAGGCGTGCTTGGGCCGCGGTTCCGCGGCCCAATAGTGAGTTCACTTCATCATTTTTTCTGGTCTGCCTTGGTATCTTTCGGGCTTCCTGGTTCTTTATTCTTTTTATCAATTTGGCTTCTGTATTAATTCCAGATCTTCAGTGAACACCTTGCAATGGATCTTTTTCTCGCAAATTTGGATCTTGCATTGCCTTGTTGATGGTGAACCGTTCTTCTGCTGGGCTTTACTAAGATCTTCCTATATTTTGGTCAAAATCCTTCTTTTGTGTCGTCTTTTGTGTTTTTCACTGTTTTCGCACCAAGAACCTGTAACCTGTAACATGTAGCAGACATGGGTCAAAAGCACCTGTTTTTATTCTTAAATGCATAAGAATGGGGAATACAAAATGCAGTATTATGTTATGAACAAATACCTCCAAACTTATCTTTTGCTCGCCCTCGAGCAAACTTATTATTTTATTTATTCTTGATAAAAATCTAACCTAGCCACACTTTCGCAGGGAAACGCGATTGCACTGAGCACGGCAACAAGCCGTTAAATCTCTAGGTGTCCCTAGTAGGAGGAGTGTTGTCTCCTGAGGGTTTTCAGCGATTACACCCACAAAATCCCATCAATTTGGTTTTTTCGACTTTTGTTCTCTAATTAGGTTTTCTAACAAGGAATTCTATTATCGTTGACCCGCAAATTATCCACCCTATTTTTCACACTTCCTCATTATTTAACTTAAGATTATATATGTTCTATAGAATTACTCAGCTTTCGGCATTTCTTAAGTTTTCCTTCTAGGGTTCCAACTCCACTTAGGAATTTCTATCAACTCTAATAAAGATACAAGTTCTATTCTTCATTCCTTTCTCTTATCTAAACTCTAATCACATATCCCCACGTGTGTGTAAATATCACCCCTACACTTGGAATTCAAATCAAGCAATCGTACTCTCGTCCATTGTCCAAAGCACTTATTAATTGGTGAATTTTTCGCTTTCACATCCTTCATGCGACTGTTAATACTTTTTGAGGTACCAACAACCGATTACAAGATGCGTTAGCGTTTTAAAGCGTACTTCCTAGTTTTGCAACACCCAAGGCTTTTAGCAGTGGCTCCCAAACCAGTTGGTCTAAGGCACTAGGTGATGAAGCACCCTCGCTAAATATTTTTCTATTTTTACAGCCTTAAGTAATCACAAAAACCAGTGTCCATTTTTTTCTTTATTCACTTTTTTTTTCTTTTTATTTTCATTGTGCTAAGGACTTTAGACAAGAGTATTTCAAGGTCTCTTCTACTAATCCAAGTTTCAAGGTGCGTGTTTGTGCATTTTGTAGGGTACATGTTTTCAGAATCTAGACTTAAGGTAGGAACTATTTTTCAAACTTTACTCTAATTAAAAGTTTTAATACTTTTCCTTCGTTTCGACTTAGCCCAAGAAGTGAACCCAAAATTTGCCTATTCTAAATAATTTACAAAGACATATACTTTCTACCATTAAACTCGAAGAAAGGTTATTTTTAGGGTTTTTAATTTGCTAAGTCTAGATTTAGTTTTTCCTAGCCAGTTAACCTATTTATCAAACTCAAGTCAATTAACCAGAATTGAATACATTAATTTTTATAAATTTTTTTTGATTTTTTTTTTCAATTTTCAAATTTTTTTTTCTTCAAATTTTCAAATTTTTATGAATTTTTTTATATAAAGATGCAGTGCAGAAATTAATATGGCAAAGAAATATATACAATATGCAATGCAAAGGATAACTATATACACTACCCTCTCCCCCAAACTTGAGCAAAAGCAGTGCCTCTCACTGCCCGGCTCCACGTCGCGCTCGTGAGCATGAACGTGATCTTCCCCTCTAGCAAAAGGGTTTGAATACCCCCTCAATTTACGTCAGCCGACGGTCGTGATCTCGTGCCAGTCGCCCGAAACTCATCCCTCAAAGAGTCTATTCTTCTCACTGTTCTCCGCATCAATCGTGGCATGCTCCTGGGGAGTTAGTTCTTCCCCGCTCGAAGTCGAGCTCGAGCTAGGGGTCTGTGCAGGGACATTTTCTGCCGGTTCGGTTCGTGTCCAAATATCTGTGAGTCTAGAGTAGGACGACGAGACGCCCTCTACAAGTGGTCGAACCGGGACACCGTCTATCATTATATGAGTCAAATTCCTCGGCGGGGAGAAATAACAGCAGAGTTGGGTAACGAGCATGGGACATGGGTATACGGAACCTCGTTTCCCCGTACCTATGGATTGGAGCAAAACCGTGCACATGTCGAACCTAGGATTTTTCGTCATCAGTGTGTGGACGACATGTAACGAAGGGGTGAAGAAGGTTGTGTTGTGAGAACTTCCAAAAATATTGTTTTGTGCCCACCGGCACACAGTTAAAACGTTTGCGAAAAGGGTCTGTGCTTGGATGCCCTTACGCGGTTCTCGTGCACAGTCATTACCCATTAATGGCATATAATCTTCAAAGCGCAGTGGGTGTTCATGTGCCGGTACACGTGGTATGAGTGTAACCTTATCATGTCCCCATCAATGTGAATTTCCCGATTTCCCCAATTCAGTTTAATGTACCCTAAGTTGTCAAGGCTATTATCTTCCATGGATTCGTAAAATAGGGCAACTAGGTTAAGTAGAGCAAACGCAGATGTATGATTATAGAGGAGGAAATTCCAGCCCCTTTGTGCGATTTCGTGTGGGAAATATGTACCGTAAATCTCTGTGTGCGAAAACAGGGGAAAAATCCCTTTCATACTGCATTTATGTGCCATTTAGATGTTTACAGTGAAAGTATATGCAGTAACAGAGAGGAAACAGTCAGATATACCTCCCCTGAAATTTCAGGGGGTGAAGACTCGAGACGGCGGCGGATCAGCGGCGGGAGGCGGCAGATGCGGCGGTTGCGCGGCGCTCTGGTGGAGTTGCTGCGAGATTTTTCTGGAGAGGGTAGGGGGCGGCGGCTAGGGTTTTATGAAGAGGAAAGAATTTAGGGTAAAATGACAGGGGGGTCGGGTTCCTTTAAATAGGGGGGAGGAGGTGATTTGCAAAAAAAAACACCCTCTAAAACGAGGGTTTTATTTGTAAAATCAGCTATTAATCTGCAAATTTGCAATTAGGTCCAAAAAATTATTTTTTTATTTTTCAAATTTTTTCATTTTTTTATGGTATTTTGGGAATATATATTTACAAATTATATACACTCCCCCAAACTTATTTGAAATAATGTTTTGGAAGAAAAGAAATCTGGGGGTGAAAGTGGAGGAATATTACTCAGTGTAGATCGGCTCCTGCAAGAACAGGAGCTCCTCCGAAGGGTCCGCTGTGAGGAACGGTTTCAAACGATGCCCATTTACTTTGAAAAGCGTACCGTCCTCCGGGTTTTCCAGATCAACCGCACCGTGCGGATAAACGGTGCGGACTACAAAAGGTCCCTTCCACCTAGAACGGAGCTTGCCGGGATGTAAATGTAACCGAGTATCATATAATAAAACCTGTTGACCTGGTTTAAATGTCTTTCGCAGAAGGTTTTTATCATGAAATACCTTAACTCGGTTCTTAGTAATCACGGCATTATCATATGCCTCATCCCGCAGCTCTTCTAGTTCAATTAACTGCAGCTTTCGGTTGCTGCCCGCATCTCCTAAAGATAGATTCAGCTCCTTAATGGCCCAAAATGCCTTGTGCTCAATTTCTACTGGAAGGTGGCAAGCCTTCCCGTAAACAAGCCGGTATGGAGACATGCCAAGATCGGTCTTGTACGCAGTACGGAAAGCCCATAGCGCGTCGATTAATTTGAGTGACCAATCTTTACGGTTTTTAGAAACCGTTTTCTCCAAGATTTGCTTAATTTGCCGATTCGAGACCTCGGCTTGCCCACATGTTTGGGGATGGTATGGCGTTGACAGCTTATGGGCGATAGAGTATTTGCGCATTAAGGACTCAAAAGTCCTATTGCAAAAGTGAGAACCATTATCACTTATTATCGCACGAGGGTGCCCAAATCGAGAAAAGATGTGTTCTTTTAGAAATCGAGCGATAACCTTGTTGTCATTCGTTCGACTTGGTACAGCCTCGACCCATTTTGAAACATAGTCAACAGCCAAAAGAATATACACATTTCCAAAAGAGTTAGGAAATGGTCCCATAAAATCTATACCCCAAACATCAAAAATGTCTACAACCAAAATTGGTTGGAGTGGCATTTCGTTTCTCCGCGATATCCGGCCCAAGTGTTGGCACCGGGAGCAAGTTTTGCAGTATTCGAATGCATCTTTGAAGAGTCGTGGCCAATAGAAACCACACTGCAAAACTTTCTCGGCTGTCTTCTTTGGGCCAAAGTGCCCGCCACATGCCTGATCGTGGCAAAAAGACAGCACACTCTTAACCTCATTTTCAGGTACACACCGACGAATGATTTGGTCGGAACAGTATTTAAAAAGATAAGGTTCATCCCAGTAAAAGTGCTTTACTTGGGACAAAAATCGAAGTTTATCTTGTTTCGACCAATCGTTAGGTATCAAGCCGGTTGCTAAGTAGTTTACAATATCGGCGAACCATGGTTCCCAAGAAACGGTCAAGAGTTGCTCGTCGGGGAAAACATCAGTGATAGGAAGTTCAAGTGTAGGCGAAGAAGGAAGTCGTGAAAGGTGATCGGCCACTACGTTTTCACATCCCTTTTTTTCCCTTATAACAAGGTCAAATTCTTGCAGCAAAAGGATCCAACGTATTAGCCTAGACTTAGCATCCTTCTTCGCAAAAAGGTAGCGAAGAGCTGAGTGATCCGTGTACACTATAACTGGAGAGCCGATTAAATAAGGCCGAAATTTTTCAAGTGCAAACACAACCGCTAAAAACTCTTTTTCTGTTGTTGTGTAGTTTAATTGGGCCTCATTTAATGTTCGGCTAGCGTAGTAAATTACATGCGGCATCTTGTTAATGTGCTGTCCAAGAACAGCACCAATGGCAAAGTCTGATGCGTCGCACATAAGTTCGAAGGGATGCGTCCAGTCTGGAGATGAAAGGATGGGCGCAGAAATGAGTGAGTGTTTCAAAGACTCGAACGCTTCCATGCAAGTTGAGTCGAAAACAAAAGTAGTGTCCTTGGCCAACAAGAGAGTCAAGGGTCTAGCAATCTTGCTAAAGTCCTTGATGAACCGTATATAAAAACCGGCATGGCCAAGGAAAGCTCGGATATCTTTGACGCATTTAGGAGGAGGAAGATTAGAAATGACTTCGATTTTAGCTTTATCAACCTCTATGCCGTTTTGCGAGATGACATGTCCTAAGACAATGCCTTCTCGTACCATAAAGTGGCACTTCTCCCAATTCAAAGTTAGGTTCTTTTCCCTACAGCGGGTGAGAACTGCGTCAAGATGTCGTAAACACTCATCGAAGGAGTCACCAAAAATGGAGAAATCATCCATAAAGATTTCCAAAAACTTCTCCACCATGTCCGAAAAGATCCCCATCATGCACCGCTGAAATGTAGCGGGCGCATTGCATAACCCAAAGGGCATGCGACGATAAGCAAAGGTGCCAAAGGGGCAAGTAAAAGTGGTCTTGTCTTGATCCTCTTTGGCTATGGGGACTTGATTATAACCGGAATAGCCATCTAAAAAGCAGTAGAATTCGTGCCCCGCCAATCGTTCTAGCATTTGGTCAATGAATGGTAAAGGAAAGTGGTCCTTCCTTGTCACGGCATTGAGTTTCCGGTAGTCGATGCAAACTCGCCACCCAGTTTGGGTGCGAGTGGGAATTAACTCATTCGCCTCGTTGGTAATGACCGTGATCCCTGATTTCTTTGGCACGACATGAATGGGGCTAACCCATTGGCTATCCGAGATAGGGTAAATGATACCGCTATCAAGACACTTAACAATCTCCTTCTTGACCGCCTCTTTCATAATGGGGTTGAGGCGTCTTTGTGGATCCCTTGCCGGCTTGGCATCATCCATCAAGTGTATATGATGTTCGACTATAAGGGGACTAATCCCCTTGATGTCCGCCATAGACCAGCCGAAAGCTTGCCGATTATCGTATAAGACCGTTAAAAGAGCCTTCTCTTACTCAAGAGCTAGAGAGGCCGATATGATAACTGGTAAGGTCTCATTTTCACCTAGATAAGCATATTTTAGGTGCGACGGCAAAAGTTTTAGCTCGAGTTTAGGTGGTGAAACAATAGATGGTAACAATGGAGTAACTGTTTCAAACTCGAAGGATTCCATCAAAGGTTCAAATTGAGTGTACGCTACCGAGTCGGATGGTTCAACTAACTCATCCGAAAAAGCAAAAGACTCAAACTCGAGTGGAGAGTCTTCAAGATCATCAACAAAGGTGAAACACTCATAATCTTTGTCCGTCGTGAAAGCTGTGTCAGATTCTAGGAGGAACGCACTAGTGGCGTTAATATTGCTGTGATTAAACATGAAATTCTCGAACTCACAGTCCTCCTCCGCGATCTCATCGATCGAGCACACATCAAGTACGCTAGAATTAGGCTCGCAAGGCTGACTTCCTAACTTGAAAATGTTGAGTTCAACTGTCATATTGCTAAAAGATAGATTCATTGAACCATTACGACAGTTGAGTACCGCGTTAGAAGTCGCGAGGAATGGTCGACCAAGTATCACCGGAATTTGATTACGGGGGTTAGCGACAGGCTGTGTATCCATAACAATAAAGTCAACGGGGAAAATGAAATCCCTTACTCTAATTAACACATCCTCCAACTCTCCCCTAGGATGGGTGATTGATTGGTCGGCCATCTGGAAAGTGCAATGAGTAGGCTTAAGCTCTCCAACGCCTAATTGTTCGTACACCGAATAAGGTAGCAAATTGACACTAGCACCAAGATCTAATAGTGCTCTATTGATGGTCTTGTTCCCAATTGTGATCGAAATAGTAGGACAACCGGGGTCCTTGTGCTTTGGGGGTAAAGAATTGACAAGAGCATCACTAACAGCACTAGCCACGAAAACTTTCTTTGGTACTTGTGACTTCCTCTTTTTGGTGCATAAGTCCTTTAAGATTTTTGCATATGAAGGAACTTGTTGGATTGCATCCAAAAGAGAGATATTTATGCTGACCTGTTTGAACAACTCTACAATCTTCTCCATTTGTGGAGTTGGTTTATTGGATCTCAACCGATTTGGAAAAGGAACATTTTGAAAAGTTGTTGAGTCCAATTTTTGCGGATCAGATTGTTGAGTTGGTACGGAACCCCGTGTAGATGTGTTCATGTTGTGAGACGAGGGTTCGTTCGAGCTAGAAGAAGTAGAGCCATGTGAAGGATGGAGAATAGGCTCTAACGAAGAAGAAGAGGAAGATGAAGAACCACCGGCAGAGGTGTCATGGTGAATACCCACATTGTTTTGCAGCACTTTTCCGGATCTCAACGTAGTCACCGCATTCACGTTATGATTCTGTTATTCATGTGCAACATGTGCGTGACCAGGATTTGGGAGTGGTTGAGACGGAAGCTTTCCTTTCTCTCGCTCTTTCAATGCTGCGTTGAGTTGTGCAATTTGTGCCTCAATAGCTTTGATGCTTTGATCGTGTGAGGCACTGTTTTGCACCAAAGATTGGACAGAAGTCTCTATCCTAGCTGTGGACTGTGCAGATTGCTTTAGGAATGCTTCTAGACTTCTTTCGAGCGAGCTAACAGCATTTTGAGAGGGAACAAAATTGTTGGGCAAAAAATTGTTCATCTGATTAGGGTAAGGCTGCTGTTGGAGAGGTTGCTGAAATTGAGTTTGTGGAGGTGCTTGTTGTTGAGGAGGAGGAGCTCTTTGAAAATTGTTGTTTCCTTGGGATTGTTGATTTTGGTTCCAAGCGAAATTAGGGTGGCTCTTCCAACCCGGATTGTATGTCGAAGAGTATGGATCATTTCTTTGTCGTTGCTGAAAGGCAGCATTGACTTGATCTTTTCCTTGAGTAGATGCAGTGTAAGGACACTCTTCGGTGAGATGTGATGGATCCGAACAACAAGCATAAACAGTTCATGGAGGCACAACAGGGGCAGGAGAAGGTGTTGAGATTTTGGTCTCAAGTGCTTCTAGCTTTTTCGTAAGAGCGGCCATCTCGGCCTTCATAGCAATTGACATCTCTATTTGATGTATGCCTGCCCTAGGTTGACCAATAGAAGAAGATGATGATGTGGTCTTGGTACTCTCCCACTGAATTGTTTGTTCACTAAGATCCTCAAGAAACTGCCATGCTTCCTCACTAGATTTGGACAGAAAGTGACCTTGACTAATGGTTTCTAGCAACTGCTTCGTTGCCGGGTTCAATCCCTCGTATAATGTTTGGCAGAGTTGCCATCTTTCGATCCCATGGTGAGGGCATTGAACGAGTAGGTCTTTGAATCTTTCAAAACATTTCCAAAATGGTTCGGCAGGAAGCTGTGAAAATTGTATAATTTCATTACGGATTTTAGCAGTTTTGTGATGAGGATAGAACTTTTTTAGAAAAGCTTTCACAAACTCGTCCCAATTTCTAATTGAGTGTGATGCGGTGCTGTATAGCCACTTCTCGGCTAGGTCACATAAGGTGAAAGGAATGACCCTTAGCCTTATAGCGTCATCACTTAATTGTGTAGTTTTCATCATGGCGCAAACGTTTTGGAATTTGTTGATAAAGATATATGCATCTTCGGATTCCAAACCATGAAACTTAGGCAGCATATTGATGAAGTGGGGTTTGATCTCAAAATTGTCCCCATTAGCCGGTGGAAGGGAAAGACAAGTAGGAAGGACGGTGCGGATGGGGTAAAAAAGATCCTGGAGCGCGACTCGTGCGGGCGCTTCAACAGGTGGGTGATTCGGGTTATTCGCACTTAACGGAGGTGGAATCATTCCCGTCGGTAAGGTGTTGTTAGGATCGTATCCCGACATACCTTCGGAAGAATGTGATGGTGAAAGTGAAGAAGTGGACACGATTTCGACTTCGGAGTCGAAAGGTTCGTCGGTCGGTACCAACGAAACACGGACTAATCGGGCGCTAGGGTCCCTAGTCCAACCGGACATACACTAAAAGGGTTAGTGTAGTCGAAAGATGAAAGACAGAATGTGAAGGTAAGAAAACGTCAATGAGAAGAAGTGGTGTAAGTGAGTGCAAAGATTTCTTTAGCGACAAGTTGCAAGTTTTGAAAAGATTTTCCTTTTTTTTTTAAGTGAGCTTTTGCAAAAAGATTTTGAAAAGAAACTAGTGACACAAATGCAATTAACCACACATGCACAATCAGGCCTAGATCTAGGGTCGCCTAGGTCTGCTAGACAGCTCCTAACTAGGGCTAGAAATAGGACCTCAAACTGCCTCTTCACGGACAAATACGGCCAGGTAAGTGGGAAGGAACCGCCACTACAGTGGGCCTAATTAATAACCACTAGCCTAGACACCGCAATGTCGGTTAAGATAAACGGCTG
This sequence comes from Agapanthus africanus, assembly GCA_030015575.1. Taxonomy (NCBI): domain Eukaryota; kingdom Viridiplantae; phylum Streptophyta; class Magnoliopsida; order Asparagales; family Amaryllidaceae; genus Agapanthus; species Agapanthus africanus. Next base: position 113,128,996 of record CM057340.1, on the reverse strand, counting down.
ATGCCTATACTAGTCCTTTTCCTATTGAGCTCGATGTCCTTAGGTCTGAGTCTAGTCTTTTTTATTTAATTGCGGTCAATGCAAATGCTTTTAAGTGATTTCTGGGGTCCTGGGAAGGGTGATGAAATCCCCACCCAATCTGAATTGGTCAATAGCTCCTTAAAGTCAGATTAAAGTATGCAAAGCAGTAAATCACTTGCAATCAATTTGCTTTTAGCGCGGCACAAAGAATCCTGCAGAAAATCAATTATTGGAAGGGGGAAGAAGATTTTTAGCGCAAAGAATCCTGCAGAAGATTTGACAAAAGATATATGGGGATTTGCAGAGGGGAGAATGAGAAAACAAACAGTGCAATTTCTTTACAGAGAGGGCTCCAGAGGGCCGCGGTTTCGCGGTTTTGACAGGGTATTAGCCGCGGAATCGCGGTCGGATTGAGGGATCAGGTCTCTGGATTTCTTCAGCTGTTCTATACTTTCAATCTCCTCCTGTTCTGATGTATCTTTTTCTGTTTTGCTTTCTGTGTTGTTTCAGATCCGTCAAACCTGCAAAGATTCACAAAGAAAACCCTTCAAACAATAAAAGATGATAAATTTTTTTATATTTTTGGATTTTTCAAATTTTTATGGATTTTTATATTTTATATTAACCCGAAATTACAAAAAGAAAATTTTACGCCATCCCCGGCAACGGCGCCATATGATTGAATGAGATTTTAGCGTGCTTGCACTTTCTAAAAGATAGATCAAAAATATTTGTAACCGCAATCAAGAACGGCGTCGCATGAAGCTAGCCGGTGAATACGGGTCGGTCCACAGGGATGTGTAAATTTCCTTTAAGTTCTTACGAGTTAATTCCAAATGATGTTTGGATTTATAATTAAACCTAAAAATTGAAGTTGTATGATACTAGGATTAGAAACTTGCTAGAATTAGGTTTAAGGAAAATTTGGTAAACAAAGATCTACATCTCTTTCCATTGCCATTAATTAAATCTATCATATTAGTGTTATGGTAAATATTTATAAAGGGGATTAGGATGATTGGGATGATTGATTCTTCCTCTTGATCCTTGTCCTTCCTTTATTAATCTTCACCCTAACCTCCATGGAAAACCTTAAAATCCGGGCCTTTAGACTACGGAATCACCGCTACCTCGAGGGTAGAAGTGCCGTAGGGAGCGGAATAAGAAGGTATGCATGGAGTTCTAATGTTCATAAAAGTTTGGCAACGAAAAGAGACGAGAGATCTTCATCTCTCAAATCCTTCCCTCTTCCTAACCCTAACAAGCGAGGAAACTACTCGCTCATTGAGGGGATGAAGAAAGACATGATTTTATTAAAGAGAGAAAACATTTACTGCAAGTTAATAAAAACTAAACTAAATTAAACTAAGGCAAGAAAGTAATTTACCTAGGGCAGATATGAAAAACTACAACTACTGCAAGGAAAATAACCTACTTACTTTTGATGCGCTCTAACTTCAAGAAAACAGAATTTTATTCATGAGTAGAGGCATAAGAAAATACAAAGCTTTTGGGTTCTATTTATAGGACATAGAAACCCTAGGTTTACAATTGCACCGCATGTCTACAATTACAAATATACCCCTAGAAAATCTTTCCAAAGCCGCCAAAAATTATGGTAAAATTTCCTGCGCACTAGGGCTTCAAACGGCCGCGGAACCGCGGCATGGGCGCGCTTGGGCCGCGGTTCCGCGGCCCAATGGTGAGTTCACTTCATCATTTTTTCTGGTCTGCCTTGGTATCTTTTGGGCTTCCTGGTTCTTTATTCTTTTTATCAATTTGGCTTCTGTATTAATTCCAGATCTTCAGTGAACACCTTGCAATGGATCTTTTTCTCGCAAATTTGGATCTTGCGTTGCCTTTGTTAGTGTATATGCCCTAGAGGCCATTACTGTATCATACTAGCTTGTATATTACTTGATGGAAGCTTGGGATATTCACAGTTGTATATACAATCTTGCTCGAAATGGTAGTATGCTACTTGGTTTGTCTCTGCTTTAATATGTGCATGTGTTTCTTTTAGCATATTGCTGGTATACATATTAGTAGAGCCCTTAGGATCTTTGCTTGATTACCAGCGTTGTGATGGCGCTCGCACTCGTGGGAGCTGGGTAATCTATAAGCACATCCTTATACAGGTCCCTGGTCGTTGGACTATCGAGACAGGGCATCGATACTCCGGAGTAGACTAGCGTATGCGCTTCTCATCCCAGTGTGGGAGACGGTCTGTCCCACAGCCGTTAGTATGTCGTACTTGGGATAGTATGCGGGTGCTCGTTAGGTTACGAGTACACTGGACAGGACTCGTCGGGAACTGTTGGTTGGTAATATACCTATCGTCAGTTATCAGTTCCCAGGTGACATGAGTACAGCTTAGTCCGCTGACTTGACACTGTCACTTCGCCTCGAGTGTGTTCCCACTGCACTTTGATTACTACCCTACCACGGCTCAAAGGAGCTGTGCAAACAGGTAGTTTTTGGGTGCAGTCCCGAAGCACTTGGAGGCAGTGACGGTTAGACAGGATTCGTCTCTCCCGGTATTGGGGGTTGACATCGCGCTGTGTCTAGGAGAGCCATTACACGAGTAGTCCCTGGCCAGGGCAAGCGAGATATACTGGTAGGTTTCCAGTGTTATCTCAGGGTGTTCTGGGCTACACTCCGACACGACTTGTACCGCTATTAGGGGACTGACGTTCACCGCCCCCCTAGGCCCGCCATGCGATGTATCAGACGAACAGACCGGACTGTACGGAGACTGTCACATACAGGCTCAGTAGGAGTGCAGATGGGGTTCACCTCGTCAGTCTTCTTATCGACATCTACCTGGGGACCGTTACGTACAGCTAGTGCCGCTTGCGGTCTGTGGTTAAACCCACTGCCAGCGTAGTGTCGAGTCTTTAGAGTCCTACACAGAGAGCTATTCGCCTTTAGGCAAAACGAGTAGAGGTCGCATGGTTTTGCGACAGGGTTCGTTCGCATCCGCGCACTTGTGCACGTTTGCTGTCCGGACAGTTTATACTAGCGGGCTTTGGTTTAAGCCGGATCCTAGTATATGATTTGAGATTGGTTTTTCTCATTGTGTTCGTGTTCCTCGGATCACGAATGCGGGTGCGTATGCACAGTTGCTTGAGATTGGGGGAGAGGACCTTGTTTAGGGTTAATGGCATTTGTCATTTTATTAACCCTATTGTTTTTGTGTGGATTATTGTTAATTGATAATTAGCTTAATTATTGTGCATGGTTGTTGTTGACAATTTGACTTCATTAACTTGTTGACCATGTTGACAACTTGACCATAATCATTTCATTTGGAAGATGCTCTTTGATCTTTGCAAAAATGAAATGATAATGGTCAATTCATGATTTATCATGACAATTTTCAAGCTAATTATCTAATTAAAATTATCCTCACATATTAGTGAGAATGGCTCACTATTTTCTCATTCTCCCATTCTATTTCTCTCTCTTGCTCATCCTCTCCCTCAAGCTCTCTTCCTCTCATGTGTTGAGAAACAAAAAGCTTGAGAAAAACCCTCTCTTGATCTTCTCTTCTCACTTCTAGGGTTCAAGTCTTAGCATTTCTTGCACTCTAGTTACTCCTAGCTTGGAGTTGAAGCTAAAGGTGGTGGCTTTCAAGTGGATCCTTCTTTGACGGGAGAAGACAAGCAAGGTGAACTCTTTCTACCATACCTAGGAGCAAGGAGAGAAGGACTAAAGACCAAAGGTATAACCTTTCTTCACTTAGCTACTTTGTAGTTAGGGTTAGCTAGTTTATGTTTAGCAAAGATCCTCACAAGCATAGTCCATGTTGCCTAAGTCATTAAAAATCCGATTTTTATTATGTTTTCCGCCTCCCCGTAAGCACCGGGGTGGGCAACACGGAGCTACAGTGGTATCAGAGCCTAACTAAACCTAAACTAGTTAAGTAGTTAAGTGTAACGAAGTTCGGAACCGGAAAAATCACAAAACCAAACTTTTACAAAATCCAAGTTTCTGTTAAAATTTTTCCTGCTCTAAATGAAAAACTTTATACATGTAAAATCGTCTCAGGGTTTTGTGAATACACCCAAGAAAAACGATACCCTAATTCCCTCAAGTCGCCGCCCTTCCGCCGCATGAAGTAGGTATATGCGGCGGAACCGCCGCGGATTGTCGTGATCGGCGCATCGTTTTTCGTGCAGAGTGTGTTGTTGTTGGTTTTGGGATTTTTAGGATATATTATATGTACCCAGATTTTACAGAAAAGAAATTTCCTTTTGGGGTCCTATAATTCCGTATTTTTCCGAACTTCACTGCACTTTAACTATATCGGTTATATCTGTAATGCTTGCATGTATTGAACGTCGGCTAATCGCTATAAGACGATTAGTCGGGGTTATACATGATCTGTGATTGTTATTGGTTTGTGGATATGAATGGATTGGATTGTCGCGGGTGAATAGCCGGGTTGGATGTGAGATGAGCGTTTTTTTTTTCTTTCATTCATTTGTAACATGTAAATTGATGTAATAATATTCTTTGTATGGCCGCACAACCGGGTCGGGGTTGTAGCCGTCATTGTATAATTCTTTTTACTGTTTTTGCTCCTAGGATAGACCCATGGAGGGGGTGCACAAACTACCGGGTATCTCGAAGCGCCGAGTGGCCTACTCACGGTGGTGAGGGAGGTTGCTTCGCTTCGGGTGCTTGGCGGGTAGTTTGCCGCACCCGTAGGGGTCTTGGGTGGGGTATTGGCTATTCACCGCGACCGTGTAATCCGCTTTGCGTTGCAGGCTCGAACGCATTGCGGATTCCTAGTATATCCAATGTATTCATCTGTGATCTATAATGTCTATCATTGCTATATATTTATATATAATAACTATTTAGGCGTTGCTTATGTTTTACAGCCGCGCTAGCCCAGCCCCCGCTCTGTCGTTAGTTAAGTAACCTAACGGGTGATGACGGGGCCCCGTGGCGAATGCGAATGGCATAAGCGTACGTCATATTTTTGGTTGTTTTCTGCAATGGTAGGATTAAATGATGGGACGCATTAAAAGAACTAATGCAAGAAATAAACCAAGTAAAAGTCGATTGGAACACTTTGAAAACCACTCGGTTCTTTTTCAAAAACTAAACTTTTAAACGCGGAGCTTGAACCACTCCTTTTAAAAGCTATCTCGTTCCATCGATTATATCAAGTTCACTACGTTCACGGTTTCGCCAAAACCATCCGTAGCCCTCCGTCGTTTCATATGAATAATCAACGGTATTCAAGCTGTGTTTGTTGGCCTTAGTCAAGGCACAGTGTTTGGTAGCTGGTGGGTATTCATATGTTGCATAGATAGAATGCGTTGGTTTGAGACAGTCGTATTGCCTTGTTGGCCATAGTCAAGGGTGGATACGGATGGGTTCAAATTAACCTGGATAACGACGGGTAGAACTTGACATGTGACTTATGATTTGTTGGCCTTAGTCAAGGTCATAAGAGCATGGGGCAAAAATCCACATCGGGAGTTTCATAAGTACTGAAACTTGCTAGCGTTGCATACCATTTGGAGTGTGATGATTCTGGTAGGATTCCTTCGGTTTTATCACGCGATGATATTTGGATCCCGATCCTACTGTGAGTATATGCTACTCCTCGGGAAAACTCTCACTTAACGATCAATGCTATAAACCTAGTAGGTGCCTAGAAAGGTGTTAGCGGGGCTACGCCCACAGGGAAAAGAGGTTACTTAATTAAGGAACTTCGCGAAAGCGTTGGAAAACCTCCCTCGAAGTACCGACACTGGCCTGGCTGAACGGTTAAGCAAGTATTGTACGGTGAGAATGATCCCGGCTAATCCTTTTCTTTATGGTTTGAGAAGGGATTCGAGAGACAGTGGGAGCCATCCAGTTTAGACAAACTAAAAACCACTCTAAACTTGCAAGAGCATCATGCTAAAGTGTTTCTTTTCTCTCTCCTAATTGCAGCGACCATTCAAGATGACCGGACTTAAGTTACTATTAGATAAAAACATATTGACAGGGCCAAACTACAAAGATTGGCTCAGGAATGTCAAGATGGCTATCACTTATGACAAGCTGGGGTATATACTTACCACCAAAGCTCCCCCCGTCCCAGGTCCCACCTCCAGCGTCGCGGATGTAGAAATCCGTAAGACATGGGAAATAGATTGCGCGAGGGCCAAATGCCTCGTACTAGCCTCGATGGACAATGACCATCAGAGGAGGCACGAGAATATGGACCTAGAGTCCATATTTCTCCATACAAAAGAACTGTATGGAGAGCAGTCTCGTATCGCAAGATACGAAGTGTCGAAGAAGCTCTTTTCGGCAAGGTTGGCCGTCGGATCATCGGTAGCGGACCACGTGCTTAAGATGATCGGCTACATAGAGGAGCTCGCGGACCTTGGGACCACGTTGGAGAATGAACTCTATACTGATCTGATTCTCCAGTCCCTTCCTTCCACTTACGCCCAGTTCATTCTTAACTTCAACATGCAAGGAAAGGAGGTTGAACTTGCCGAGCTTCTGAACATGTTGAGGACTGCTGAGGGCACCCTACAGAAGGGTAGGGAGACATCCACTTTGTTTGTAGGAGGATCTTCCTCTTCTAGGTCCAGGGCGAAAGCCAAGGGCAAGAAGAAGAAAGCCCCCGCCAAACCAAGAGGCGGTGTCGGTAAAGTGGATACGAAGGGAAAGGGTAAAGCAACAAAGGTAGCGGGGAAGCTGGTGGGGAAGGAAGAATGCTTCTATTGTCACAAAAGTGGCCACTGGAAACAAGATTGCAAGGCTTGGAAAGCCAGAACACAGGATTTGAAGCGAGTTGCAGCTTCAGCTTCAGGTGTGTATGTTATTGAAAACTGTCTATCAATAAACTCTACATCCTGGGTATTGGATACCGGATCAGGATCTCATATCTGTAATTCTTTGCAGGCGTTGAGAAAGCGTAGAGTTTTGAAGGCAGGTGACATGACCCTCAGAGTTGCGAACGGTGCTAGCATGGATGCAGAGGCCGTGGGGGACTATCACCTGGGATTATCAGATGGACACTTTTTGGTTTTGCGTAGTTGTTATTATGTACCAAATGCAACCTGTAATATCATTTCTGTATCTTTATTATCTAAAGAAGGTTATGAATTTGCATTTGTAAGTAATGTAGTGAACATTCACCTTAATCAAGTTTTGATTGGGTCAGGTACATTAAACAACGGTATTTACGTTTTAAACCAACCACAGGTTTTCAATATCCAGAATACACATAAAAGAAAGTCTCCAGATATTAATCAGGCTTTCTTGTGGCATTGTAGACTAGGTCACATCAATGAGACACGGTTGACTAAGTTACATAAAGAAGGATACTTGGATCCGTTCGAGTATCAGTCTTATGCCACTTGTGAATCTTGTCTCATGGGAAAGATGACAAAGGCTCCGTTCACTGGACACGGAGAAAGAGCGAGCGAGCTCTTGGGACTCGTACACAGTGACGTGTGCGGTCCAATGTCTACACATGCGCGAAGCGGTTACTCTTACTTCATTACTTTTACGGATGATTTTTCAAGGTACGGTTATGTCTTCTTAATGAAACATAAGTCCGAGGCCTTTGAAAAGTTCCAGGAATATAAGAGTGAAGTAGAGAAACAAACCGGCAAAAGTATCAAGATCCTAAGATCGGATCGAGGAGGAGAATACTTAAGTGCCGAATTCCTGAATTACTTAAAAGAGAATGGAATTCTCTCTCAGCTTACTCCTCCATACACTCCGCAACACAACGGTGTATCGGAGAGACGGAACCGAACCCTATTGGATATGGTACGGTCCATGATGAGTAAGGCTGAGTTACCGCGATCTTTCTGGGGTTATGCACTGGAAACAGCTGCACATCTCTTGAACCAGGTTCCTACTAAAACAGTGCCTACCACACCATATCAGATGTGGAGTGGGAAGAAACCCTGTCTTAAATCCTTTAAGACATGGGGATGTCCAGCTTTTGTAAAAAAAGCAGCATGCGGACAAGCTCGAGGCACGCTCAGTACAGTGCAAGTTTGTGGGATACCCAAAGAACTCCAAGGGGTATCTCTTCTATTACGCAGAGGAGCAAAAAGTCCTTATTTCTCGTCATGCCCGCTTCTTGGAAACTGAGTTTTTAGAAAATCAGATAAGCGGGAACGCAGTAGAACTGGAAGAAATTCCAGAACCACAAACCATCACTGAAAGCTTAGAGGAACCAGAAGGTTTGAAAGAACAAGACATTCCCATGCCACTCCGCAGGAGTAGTAGGCAGTCTCATCCGCCCGAGAGGTACTACGGTTTCCTCATTGACGGGGATAGAGAGGACTGCATCCTAGATTGTGATGAGCCTACTAGCTTCCAGCAAGCCATTCAGAGCGTCGACTCGGTAAAATGGCTGGATGCAATGCGGACCGAGATGGAGTCCATGTACACCAACAAAGTATGGACGTTGGACATTGCTCCAGACGGGGTAAAACCCGTAGGATGCAAGTGGATCTTCAAAAGGAAGATTGGTGTAGATGGACAGGTTGAGACCTATAAAGCTAGACTGGTAGCAAAGGGTTTTCGTCAGCGACCTGGTTTGGACTATGACGAAACCTTTTCTCCAGTAGCTATGCTGAAATCCATTCGGATCCTTCTTGCCATCGCTGCTTTCCACGATTATGAGATTTGGCAGATGGACGTAAAGACAGCTTTTCTAAATGGTCATTTAGAGGAGTGTGTCTATATGGACCAGCCAGAGGGTTTCATTCAGGGTGGGAGCAGCGGAAAGGTGTGCAAGTTGCTCAAGTCCATTTATGGACTCAAGCAGGCATCGCGGAGTTGGAACATCTGTTTTGATGAGACGGTCAAAGAATTTGGCTTTATCAAAAATCCAGATGAACCATGCATCTATTGTAGATTTGTAGCGAGAACTGTAGTATTCCTCGTTTTATACGTGGATGACATTCTCTTAATAGGAAATGACATTCCTATGCTACAATCTGTCAAGGGGTTCTTGTCACACAGGTTCTCCATGAAAGACCTGGGTGATGCCTCATACATTCTGGGTATCCGGATCTACCGTGACAGATCCAAGAGGATATTAGGACTCTCGCAGTCCAGGTACATCGACACCATACTGAAGAGATTCAGTATGGAAGATTCCAAGCGCGGTAATCTACCGGCTTGTCACGGGATCACCCTCTCCAAAGAGATGTCTCCCAAGACTGATTTGGAGAGGGATCGCATGTCTATTATACCCTACGCTTCTGCGGTAGGCTCTATAATGTATGCGATGTTGTGTACCAGACCGGATGTGGCTTATGCACTGAGTGTGGTAAGCAGGTATCAGTCAAACCCTGGGGAGAAACATTGGATAGCAGTAAAGAACATTCTCAAGTACCTGAGAAGGACTAAGGAGATGTTCTTGGTGTATGGCGGAAAAGACCTGCAGATTGAGGCCTTTGCTGACTCCAGCTTCCAGAGTGACAAGGATGATTCCAAGTCCATGTCGGGTTTTGTCTTTACCCTCAATGGAGGGGCGGTGTGTTGGAAGAGCTCCAAATAGGAAACCGTTGCTGACTCGACTATGGAAGCGGAATACATCGCTGCATCTGATGCCGCAAAAGAAGCTGTCTGGATGAGGAAGTTCTTGAAAGAACTTCAGGTGGTTCCGTCCATTGTTGACCCAATACCTCTGTATTGCGACAACAACGGGGCTATAGCTTTAGCGAAGGAACCCAGGTCCCATCAGAAATCCAGACACATCTTAAGGCGGTATCACCTGATCAGGGAGATCGTGGATCGCCAGGAGATCGAGGTCCGGAGAGTTGCATCAGAGGATAACACAGCAGATCCATTCACAAAGGCCTTGCCCCAGACTCAGTTCGAGCGGCTGATCGAGATGATAGGTCTTCGATACGCCAGTACATGGCCTTAGTGCAAGTGGGAGATTGTTAGTGTATATGCCCTAGAGGCCATTACTGTATCATACTAGCTTGTATATTACTTGATGGAAGCTTGGGATATTCACAGTTGTATATACAATCTTGCTCGAAATGGTAGTATGCTACTTGGTTTGTCTCTGCTTTAATATGTGCATGTATTTCTTTTAGCATATTGCTGGTATACATATTAGTAGAGCCCTTAGGATCTTTGCTTGATTACCAGCGTTGTGATGGCGCTCGCACTCGTGGGAGCTGGGTAATCTATAAGCACATCCTTATACAGGTCCCTGGTCGTTGGACTATCGAGACAGGGCATCGATACTCCGGAGTAGACTAGCGTATGCGCTTCTCATCCCAGTGTGGGAGACGGTCTGTCCCACAGCCGTTAGTACGTCGTACTTGGGATAGTATGCGGGTGCTCGTTAGGTTACGAGTACACTGGACAGGACTCGTCGGGAACTGTTGGTTGGTAATATACCTATCGTCAGTTATCAGTTCCCAGGTGACATGAGTACAGTTTAGTCCGCTGACTTGACACTGTCACTTCGCCTCGAGTGTGTTCCCACTGCACTTTGATTACTACCCTACCACGGCTCAAAGGAGCTGTGCAAACAGGTAGTTTTTGGGTGCAGTCCCGAAGCACTTGGAGGCAGTGACGGTTAGACAGGATTCGTCTCTCCCGGTATTGGGGGTTGACATCGCGCTGTGTCTAGGAGAGCCATTACACGAGTAGTCCCTGGCCAGGGCAAGCGAGATATACTGGTAGGTTTCCAGTGTTATCTCAGGGTGTTCTGGGCTACACTCCGACACGACTTGTACCGCTATTAGGGGACTGACGTTCACCGCCCCCCTAGGCCCGCCATGCGATGTATCAGACGAACAGACCGGACTGTACGGAGACTGTCACATACAGGCTCAGTAGGAGTGCAGATGGGGTTCACCTCGTCAGTCTTCTTATCGACATCTACCTGGGGACCGTTACGTACAGCTAGTGCCGCTTGCGGTCTGTGGTTAAACCCACTGCCAGCGTAGTGTCGAGTCTTTAGAGTCCCACACAGAGAGCTATTCGCCTTTAGGCAAAACGAGTAGAGGTCGCATGGTTTTGCGACAGGGTTCGTTCGCATCCGCGCACTTGTGCACGTTTGCTGTCCGGACAGTTTATACTAGCGGGCTTTGGTTTAAGCCGGATCCTAGTATATGATTTGAGATTGGTTTTTCTCATTGTGTTCGTGTTCCTCGGATCACGAATGCGGGTGCGTATGCACAGTTGCTTGAGATTGGGGGAGAGGACCTTGTTTAGGGTTAATGGCATTTGTCATTTTATTAACCCTATTGTTTTTGTGTGGATTATTGTTAATTGATAATTAGCTTAATTATTGTGCATGGTTGTTGTTGACAATTTGACTTCATTGACTTGTTGACCATGTTGACAACTTGACCATAATCATTTCATTTGGAAGATGCTCTTTGATCTTTGCAAAAATGAAATGATAATGGTCAATTCATGATTTATCATGACAATTTTCAAGCTAATTATCTAATTAAAATTATCCTCACATATTAGTGAGAATGGCTCACTATTTTCTCATTCTCTCATTCTATTTCTCTCTCTTGCTCATCCTCTCCCTCAAGCTCTCTCCCTCTCATGTGTTGAGAAACAAAAAGCTTGAGAAAAACCCTCTCTTGATCTTCTCTTCTCACTTCTAGGGTTCAAGTCTTAGCATTTCTTGCACTCTAGTTACTCCTAGCTTGGAGTTGAAGCTAAAGGTGGTGGCTTTCAAGTGGATCCTTCTTTGACGGGAGAAGACAAGCAAGGTGAACTCTTTCTACCATACCTAGGAGCAAGGAGAGAAGGACTAAAGACCAAAGGTATAACCTTTCTTCACTTAGCTACTTTGTAGTTAAGGTTAGCTAGTTTATGTTTAGCAAAGATCCTCACAAGCATAGTCCATGTTGCCTAAGTCATTAAAAATCCGATTTTTATTATGTTTTCCGCCTCCCCGTAAGCACCGGGGTGGGCAACACGGAGCTACAGCCTTGTTGATGGTGAACCGTTCTTCTGCTGGGCTTTACTAAGATCTTCCTATTTGTTGGTCAAAAATCCTTCTTTTGTGTCGTCTTTTGTGTTTTTCACTGTTTTCGCGCCAAGAACCTGTAACCTGTAACATGTAGCAAACATGGGTCAAAAGCACATGTTTTTATTCTTAAATGCATAAGAATGGGGAATACAAAATGCAGTATTATGTTATGAACAACACCGTAGTTATTTAACGTTAATCAGTTTTATAATATACAATATATGTAAGTTTACAACTTGCGACATACTATAATTATATCTATAAATATATATATTGTCATAATATTTCTTATTATTATCATTAATTAGATTATAATCTGTATTTTATAACGTTATACAAATTATAGTTTGAAAATATTATAGTTTATATATGAAACGTCGTCGTATAGCGGATACGACAAATCTGAAATTTAAAACATAATTCAAATTTTCCGTGATTTGATATTACTGTACACCTTACCTTACCTTATAAAATTCATTATAAATCATAGAAAAATTATTAGCATACGTTCTTTAGTTCGTTACGAATCTAACTCAGAATACTATAACCCTATGAAATATTTACTTCCAAAATAAATTGTTTAAATAACGTAAACAGTAAATGAAAGTACCTTTGAACTGCTGTCCAGGGAAATTCCAACAGCAAACTTTCAATTTCGAACATTCATAATTTTTTGTAAGAACAATCTGAGATATTTTAATTTATAAAAATGAAAATCTTATTGAATTAGCTTTGTTTTGATATATGACACATCCATTTTGGAGAACGTTTGTTATTTTTAACCTCTTTTACAAATCAGGGTGACGCTAAATTTCTGAAAGGAACTTTCTTGTGCATGGTTAATCAATATCACTTTTATAGTTATTAATCGGCTTGAATATGTTATTCCTGTTAATTTTATTATATCAATAATTATTTAATAAATAATATTGCATGTTTTTTAATATTCACCGATTTACAGTTTTATATTATCCGTCTGTATTTGTATTGATAATAGATTATCTAGTTGCATGCCGGAATGTCACAACGTTATCATACTACTATATTAGTTCAATATATTATCTACATTGTATCATACATGGTAATAGACGTATAATGGTTATTACAGATAGATACATATTCATCTTGGTATTAGTCGTGTTTCGATATTGATTACAGTTCTACATTGGTATCTATTTTGGGTTACTATATATTACGTGACATGTTCACGATCCACTACCGGACTTGTTACTTGGATCTTATTACTAATGCCAACAATCCTGATTGTTGTCCTAACGAACGTGACTTGTTGTCTGCATAGACAAAACCTGTACCTGCTTGATCCTGTGTTGGTATTAGACATACATCATCAATACCTGATTTGAACACATAACCTTGGGGGGTAAGGGGGAGTCAATAATGAAACCAAACTTGTAACTCAACAGTTCGATACTTATACTGATCAGTCTTTACGGGCTAGGCCAACCCCAGAATGATGCTGCTGACATCATTCATCTGTACATATTACCTGTTTACTGCTTAGTGGCACGTCTTGGATTCAGCCCGAGAATCTTGACCGTGGTCCCGGGCACGCATGGAATACTATTGAGTTATATCGGCGATTTGATTAAATTGATTTCAAAGATTTCTAGAATAGATAATCTAGAGGCACAGACTTTAGGATACACATCACATACTTATATATCACTGTTTTACACCGATGTTATTTATTTACACTCATATTTAATCATAGCATCCTATCTTGATTATTACTATTATTTTGATATTTATGACGCACTGACGTCTGGATTTTGTATGACCCAGATACTTGACATAGCATGTGAGTATTCGACAGGATCGCCGATCAATGAGGAGCACCTCATTGATATAGCTCTTATGCGGGTTAGTTATTCCTTGGATTTTTATTACTTCCGCTATCTTTTCCAGTTATTATTCTTGTGGCTATTGGACATGTGATAGATAGATTTAGTAGTTTATGGAAGGATCTTTTCTCGCCATAGGTAACATGGTTGCTCTGTCACGTACCGTGTTTACGTATTTTGGAAAGCGGGGTGTGACAGTTTCTGATCTAGAACGATATAGGAGATTGGTTAGCAAACTTAACTACCTGATTATGACTCGTCCAGATATAGCTTTCCCGGTCAGTACTGTGAGCCAATTTATGTCCGATTTTCGCGAGGCTCACGTTGATGCATCCTTCTGTATTTTGAGGTACATAAAGAGTGCACCAGGGATATGTATCGTCTATAAAGATTATGGACACTCCAAGGTCATAGGTTTCATGGATGCAGATTGGGCAGGGTCTTCTGACGACAGGAGGACGGCTACTAGTTTCTGTTTGTTTGTTGGAGGGAATTTGATTTCTTGGAAAAACAAGAAGCAAAGTGTGGTCTCTCGATCCTACGTAGAGTCGGAGTACAGAGCTATGGCTAACACCACAGGTGAGTTGGTGTGGATTCGTTTTCTACTTACAGAGCCTGGATATGGTTCTGTTGCATCTATGAAGCTCTACTGTGACAACAAGGCTGCAATCTATATAGCGAACAACTCTGTTTTTCATGAACGGACGAAATACATTGAGGTTGATTGTCATTTCATTCGTGAAAAGGTCGAGGAAGGAGTCATTGATACGATCCATGTGAAATCGGAGAACTAACTTGCTGATTTGTTCACTAAGTCTCTTGGGAAAATTCATGTACATTTTATTTTTAACAAGTTGGGCATGTGTGATGTGTATGCTCCAACTTGAGTGGGAGTGTTATGATAATATATGATGTAATGGACGGTTATAATATATTCGGGGTATATTTATAATAAGTTATGATGTCTATATAAAGCAGTGATGGGTTAGGGTTTTCCTATCATCACAATTATTCTCCTAAATAAACACTTCTCAACCCTCCCCCCCCCCACCCACACACACACACACCCGCTCTCTGACGTTGGTTATTTGGTTTGCAACAATAAAAAAATGCAACATTAATTTGTAGTTGCAAATAAAAAAAATAAAATCCTAATGCAACATCAAGCTGTTAGATGACTCTATTGTATCCAGTGGCGGATGAAGGATTATGGTTCAGTGGGGTCAAATCTCTATATAAGTCTTATTCTTCTATATTGAAAAGTCTTATTCAAAGCCGAAAAATTCCAAAAGAATCTTTTTTTGAGTGGAGTCAATTGAACCCACTCCTCTCCATGTGGATCCGTCTATGATTGTATCTCATCTTTTTTTCATTCATTCATACTCTTGCTACTTGTGCTTTTTGCTTTGGTTTCAGAATGCAAACAGCATATGTCGGGTTATGTTAGAGCTTGCGCCACTTGCTAGAAAAGTGTTTCTCTACCACCTCATGCTACCCAACCGATTGTCATCATTATAATCGTCGATTAGTCTTATTTTATTGCGAGAAAGATGAGCACTTCTCTTAATTTCAAGTTGCACTTAGTCTAACCATATCATAAAGCAACGCGATCCTAGGTTCCATGACTTCTTCCCCGTTACCTTATAATGCTATTAAGTAATAATATAGCTAAGCCGCCTGCTGTGTTTGAACGCGGATAATTCTAAAAATAAAACAAATGAATCTCTAATGCCTTCTTATCGTTAATTCCATGTTTAATTTAAGCATTAGAAAGCAATAGTTCACCACACACTTTGTCCGGTATGAATTGGTTTCCTTGACAGGAGAAACTTATACCATGGTTCTTTATCATTGTCCTACCTTTCAAAAGTTAGTTGAAACTTCAATTGGTATATTTTTAAGCACTGATTGCTTCACTGATGACTTCATAAATTAGTGGGGAATGACTTGCATCTTTGTGCAAGTGATTACTCATTGTTTTCGCAGCCCCCCCCCCCTCCTCCCTTTATAGTAGCTTGCCAGATGCACCGTCAATGAGCATACGAGCGCGCCTTGCCTCTATCATTACATCCCTATTCGATGGAACTTCCCATATCTTTTTGTCACACAATCTCTTTTCCGATTTAAATTCCCACCAATTCCAAGCTGCTTAATAAATGTATATGTATCTGTATATATGTATGTATATATAGTGATCGAAAAATAAGCTGTTTGGACAGGCAATGAATGTGTGCACATGCGCGCATTAGATTATAACAAGAGTTGACCAAACATGTACTTTGATATTATTCTAAAGTCCCCAACTTCTAAAATCATGATTATAAACGTATACGCTTGCTAGGTCTCATTTGACTTTGATGATTTACATCAGATACAGGCTATACTTGGAGATGAAGCTGCCTTCTAATTTAATATTGTTCGAGTCGTTCTCTGAATTTTTTTTTTATTGTGGAATGTATTCAATCTGTCATGTTTCCAAATATAAGGAAATCCTTATCTACAATATAACTTCCTCTTACAAAGTTGCTAATATTTTTTACATCACCAACTCCGTTGTTTATTCGGTTCAAATATAATGAACAAGAAAGTCAATTTGGGACAATACTAGGTAAATTTCTAGAAGTAAATTATGTTTTTTTGACATCAACACTGCAGTACTCTTTCCGAATATGAAAATCGGAATCGGTCTTAACTCACGTATATCGTGACACTGTTCTGGTAGGTAACAAATTAACTAACTTTCATCGAAGCTCAATCAAACTTCAGTTTGTCTTTATTTCAGATTTATAGATTCAACTTGCATGATCTCGGTTATCCTGTATGTTGTTTATGTTAATGAGGTTTGATTAGGTCTGATCTTCCCTTCCTCACTAGTAAAATAGGGGGTTGCCCCTACGGATGGAATTATCCGTTGGGGCAGATTTTACTTGGCCCTACGGATTAATCCGTAGGGCTAAATGGTTGCCCCTACGGGCACTGACGTTCAAGAATTAAAAAATTAATTCTTAATTTGGTATTTGCCCCTACGGTGGCGCAAACAAAGGACCTACGGGTATATCCGTAGGGACAAGTAAATATCGATTTATTAAGACCCCCGACCGATCGCCTACGCTCACTTTCTCTCTCTCTCTCTCGATCTGGCGCGAGAAAAATCCCCAAATCGCCACGCCGTCGTCGCCACCGTCGTTCTCCTCGTCGCCACCGCCGGTTTCCTCGCCACCGCAGTTCTCGTCGCCACCGCAGTTCTCGTCGCCACCGCGCAGGTCGTCGCCCCAGCCCCAGCAGCAGCCGTTCAGGTGAGTAAATCTCGAGGTAAATTAAAAAAAATTTGGATTATTTTGGGCTTAGGGTTCATGGCTGGGTCTGGGGTTGCGCGCGAGTTGGGGTTGGGCAGGGGTCGCGGTCGCGGTCGCGGTCGGGGTCGGGTTAGGGTTGGGGTTCGGCTGCTGCTGGGGTGGGGCTGGGGTTAGGGTTTGCCTTAGGGTTGGTGTTGGGGTTTATCTGGTCGCGGTCGCGGTCGGGGTCGGGGTCAGGGTAGGGTTAGGGTTGGGGTTCGGCTGCTGCTGGGGTGGGGCTGGGGTTAGGGTTTGCCTTAGGGTTGGTGTTGGGGTTTAGCTGGCCACGCTGGGGTTAGGGTTGGGCTGGGGCTGGGGGCTGGGGCTGGGGCTGGGCCACGCGGGGTTTTGGGATCTTTGTAATTTGCTTGCTCTGTTTGGGGTTTCAGTTGATCCTCATTAAAAAATTGGTGATTGATCTCTTCAATCATATTATTATCTGTATTTAAAATTTTTGTGAAGCCTTCAGAGTTTGGAAAAATCTAGAATTACCGTTGAAATTCTGGCAACATTCAAAAACTGTGTATATGATGTGTGTGTGTATGCATGTATATACATTTGAAATTTATCTTTCTTCTATGATATAAAACGGTTAAACCGAAGAAAATTACTGGGGGAATTTTTGCTAAAATGTCTTGAGAGGGGGTTCAAGTGATGGGATAATTTCATTTGGTAATCTTTTACTTAATTTACATCTCTTATTTTTTCATGCAAAAATCTGAATAGGTTTCTTGCAATTTTGCCTATCGATCAATTATTATATTTATTTCTATTTTTTGTGGATGATTTGGCTTCAATTGAATGGAGGCGATGATGGCTTGCCCTCAAGCTTCCACTTTTATGAGCTTTATAGTTATGAGATTGGCGAGGCAAGCTGGTTTGTAGCCATCTTATTTCTTTTCCTAAATTCAAATCCAAATATAAACTGTCTGATTGAGAGAGAGAGAGTATGGGAGATTATGTATTATTCAATGTGTTTGGAAGCTGGCATGTTCTGAGCGTCATCTCTGCATGAAAGCTATGGTTTTGCAAAGGGTTTGCCCTAACTATTTTCTGTGGGGAAGCTGAAGGCCTGAAGCTTCATCAAACTCAGGATTGGATTCTGGTCGGGTGTTGTAAATTCTTGTGAAAGTTCCGTTCAAGATTTGTTCAGAGCTTGCATAACATCCTTTTCATCTTTATGAGATCTTTATGCAGTCATTTTTTTGGGTTTATATATTTCTCGAGCCCGTTTGACTTTGGACTTAGGATAACACCAAATCTCTTTCTTATTTTGATTCCTAAGCTGGCATATCTGAGGCTCGTATTCCAGTATCGTTGCTGGAAAAACTAGGGTTGCGAACATTTTTGCAACGATAATTTCTGTATGACAGCTTAACCACACATAAAACTTAAACAATCTTGAAGCACTGCAGTTTTTCACTAAACTACCTAAAAGTTTTTATATTGCTGCAAGCTTCCTTAAAGTGCTGCATCTAAGTGTATTTTAGTGGGAAAACCCTTGAAAGCCAAACTTCATGGGGTTTGCTGTTTGCCTTCTCTGTAGCTAGTTTGAGGTTTATTTAGTTTTGGATTTGTTTTGCAACACTCTCTGAGTTCCAAATCAACAAAAAGCTGAATGTTGAATCACAAGCAAGAAGCAGCCAAACTGGCCCTAAAGTAATCCTGAGTGATGATAATTTTCCAGGGAGTTCAAAATTTATAGAAATGGCGAGGCAACATTTGGATTGTCTGCAAGTATTCAAGCAACCTGTTTGCAGCCATCATGCTATTTGTGATCCCAGTATAAAACTCAAACATGCCTCAATGGTTTAAAATCATGTTACACATACAACACGAATGCACAACAAACGCATAATTAGAGAGCGACTCAAGATATTCAGGTTAAAACCAATATATGATACTCGATGATAATATGAAACCTTCATATTCCCATCGATACCAATATACGCCTCGATATCTTTCCCTCTCGTTCCCAAAATTTTCTCTCGTTCCCGCGTCTCCAATTTTCTTTTCGTCGCCACCGCGCGCCCTCCGTTCTCAGCCCGCCACCGCCCTCGTTCTTCCTCGTCGAGTTCCTCGTCGCCGATATTTGTGCCTACATTGATGCCTCAAGCAACGAATCAAATGATGTGGATCACAAACTAATTAAATAAATCGAAACACACATATATAGAATACAACTCATACATGGGTATCCTCAAATCTAACTTTCATTGAATTTGCACGCGCACTTAAAATAACAACTTTTATACTAAAAAAATTATGTATGCCATTACTTAGTAGTTTATGGTTTTAAGACGCAAAAGCCATTTGAGAAATACTTTTCCTACCCACTATTAATCCATATTCTCAATATAGTCATTGAATTTGCACGCGCACATAATAAGAAGGAGAAGACAGTAATGTGGCAGAAGGAGAAGACAGTAATGTGGCGGAAGAAGAAAAAAATGACATTTCTCGTTCTCTGTTTCAGCATCAATCTTCTGATATGAACTAATGATGGCTTTCACATAGGCTTTTCCCATTAGAGACTTCTTAGTGTCCAATGGAAAGCATACATCAGATTTGTGCAGGTCGGGTTCTTCTATGACTTTTAAGAGTCTCAGCTGATTCTGTAAATTACACCCTAGTTGGGTGATACTTTTACCACTTCTCACTGCAGGTGCGCTCTCTAATATCCATTTTGAATATCGATACTTACATTCAAAATGGATATTAGAGATCGCACCTGCAGTGAGAAGTGGTAAAAGTACCACCCAACTAGAGTGTAATTTACAGAATCAGCTGAGACTCTTAAAAGTCATAGAAGAACCCGACCTGCACAAATCTGATGTATGCTTTCCATTGGACACTAAGAAGTCTCTAAAGGGAAAAGCCTATGTGAAAGCCATCATTAGTTCATATCAGAAGATTGATGCTGAAACAGAGAACGAGAAATGTCATTTTTTTCTTCTTTCGCCACATTACTGTCTTCTCCTTCTTTCACATTACTGTATTCTCCTTCTTATGATGTTCGCGTGCAAATTCAATGACTATATTGAGAATATGGATTAATAGTGGGTAGGAAAAGTATTTCTCAAATGGCTTTTGCGTCTTAAAACCATAAACAACTAAGTAATGGCATACATAATTTTTTTAGTATAAAGGTTGTTATTTTAAGTTTTCCCTTATAGAGATATGATCTAACTTCATCTATCAACTATAAGTGTGCAGAAAATTATGATAAGAAAGGGTCGTAGCCATGCATAACCTTGAATCTACATACCAAATCATGCAAAAGCATGCACTTATTGTCACCTTGCCTTAGAATATAAAATATCTTGGAAGACTATAAGCGAGCATTTAAATCTTGATAGATTTTGACTTCAACATATATTTTTCTCAAGTACCATGAAATATACTTGCTCCGTATAAACCGTTTTCAGGAAGATGGATTAATAATGACAAATTATCCATTGTGGCTCACTAGGTTAGCATTTTCTCTTCTATTGACCATCTTTCTAATCTGCTTGGTAAATTTATTCGGAACCGGCTGCGAATCATTAAAAGACATGCATAAGAAAGAAAACTAAAATATAGATATATAGCATACCGATACATCGAAACTTCATAGTTGCGATGGCAATCCAGAGATATTTATTTCTACACACGTGGTGCGTGCGAATGCGTCAGGCATCATGGACAAATATTTCAGAACATGGAAAGTATTATTCGTATAAAGTAATTAAAACTTTTAAACACCTTGGGTAGATATTTTCTTAGTTGATGCAATCATATCATGAGAACTAAATTTAAGCTATTATACATATGCTTATGTATTTTTCTAAGCTAATATATCTCACACAGAGAGAGAGAGAGAGAGGGGGAGAACACCAGGTAGATAGAGAAATCAGGTAGCAGGATCCTGAAGAAATGGAGTCTATAGTATTGCTCATCATCATCATCCGTGATCCCTTTGAAAAAATATTATCAAAGGGATCATGGATGATGATGATGAGCAATGCTATGGACTCTATTTCTTCAGGATCCTGCTACCTGATTTCTTTACCTACCAGGTGTTCTCTCTCTCTCTCTCTGTGTGTGTGTGTGATATTTTAGGTTAGAAAAATACATATGCATATGTATAATAGCTTAAATTTAATCCTCATGATATGATTGCATCACCTAAGAAAATATCTACCCAACGTGTTTAAAAGTTTTAATTAATTTATACGAATAATACTTTCCATGTTCTGAAATATTTGTCCATGATGCCTGACGCATTCGCACGAGCACCACGTGTGTAGAAATAAATATCTCTGGATTGCCATCGCAACTATGAAGTTTCGATGTATCGGTATGCTATATATCTGTATTTCAGTTTTCTTTCTTATGCATGTCTTTTAATGATTCGCAGCCGGTTCCGAATAAATTTACCAAGCAGATTAGAAAGATGGTCAATAGAAGAGAAAATGCTAACCTAGTGAGCCACAATGGATAATTTGTCATTATTAATCCATCTTCCTGAAAACGGTTTATACGGAGCAAGTATATTTCATGGTACTTGAGAAAAATATATGTTGAAATCAAAATCTATCGAGATTTAAATGCTCGCTTATAGTCTTCCAAGATATTTTATATTCTAAGGCAAGGTGACAATAAGTGCATGATTTGGTATGTAGATTCAAGGTTATGCATGGCTACGACCCTTTCTTATGATTTCTTATCATAATTTTCTGCACACTTATAGTTGATAGATGCAGTTAGATCATATCTCTATAAGGGAAAACTTAAAATAACAACCTTTATACTAAAAAAATTATGTATGACATTACTTAGTAGTTTATGGTTTTAAGACACAAAAGCCATTTGAGAAATACTTTTCCTACCCACTATTAATCCATATTCTCAATATAGTCATTGAATTTGCACGCGAACATCATAAGAAGGAGAATACAGTAATGTGGCAGAAGGAGAAGACAGTAATGTGGCGGAAGAAGAAAAAAATGACATTTCTCGTTCTCTGTTTCAGCGTCAATCTTCTGATATGAACTAATGATGGCTTTCACATAGGCTTCTCCCTTTAGAGACTTCTTAGTGTCCAATGGAAAGCATACATCAGATTTGTGCAGGTCGGGTTCTTCTATGACTTTTAAGAGTCTCAACTGATTCTGTAAATTACACTCTAGTTGGGTGGTACTTTTACCACTTCTCACTGCAGGTGCGATCTCTAATATCCATTTTGAATGTAATATTATAGATATCCATGCCTGTTTATGTCAAAATTACTTATATTGTCAATGTTTGATTGTCTAGTTATTGGTGATGCGTCCATATCAGGGACAGAGACCACTCCCGTTCCTCCAGGTATGTTTATATATTATATAGGGCATGTATATTGATTTAGAATCCTATATCATAAATATACACACATTTCTTTTGCTCTTAGTCGTCCAACTCATTATCATGGGCTGCTTGATGAGATTAGATTTGCGCCTGATGATCTACAAGAGCTTGTTCACTCCCTGTCATATGTGTAAGCAGCGCTATATGCGAGTTTACCTTGTTAGTATGTATGTACTGAAATTAATTAATATTATTCAAATTTTGATACATGCAGATACCAGAGGAGCACATCTTCTATCTCTGTAGGTAAGGCTTTGAATTTGTTGATTTTGGTATTTCTTGTCAATTTTATAGACCAGTATATGCTAAATATAATGTTCTGACAGTTGCTAGGGGGAAGGCAACATTCGAGGCTGCTGACCCCAGTCCTGGATGCCGCACACGGACGGCACCACGGAGGTTTGGAGATAGGCCGAGGACTGGGCTCTAGCAGGGCCCATATGAGGTTGGACTCCACCCCGGTGGTCACTTCCTCCGTCTCCAGTTAGCGACGTATCCAGCAGGAACAGGAGAGCTTGAAGGCCACCGTTCAGGAGTTGAATGGGATGCTGGTATGTATACTACTTAATAGTAAAATATAATGTCATATTATAGATATCAACATATCCAATATCAGTACATAGCCTGAGCTTATTTGGTTGTAGACTTATGTTTTATTAATCATACATACATATGTAATTGAAATAAACAACGCTTTTCCAAACTAAATATCCAAACAGGGTTTCGAAATAACTTAATAATGATACGAATTCGAATAATAAACAGTTCTTACACGCTTCTTACACAAGTTATATCCAGACGCGACAGGGTAGATCGGCCGAGCCTCCACACGCATCTCCTTCGGCTGCGGTTCCGCAGACAGCTCCTGTAGCTCCACCGCCCACTCAGACTCCCGCTCGCGACGAATTGCAGAGTTTATTGACCGAGGAGCAGGACCGAGCTGGACCGAGCTAGGGTAGATTTTTGGTTCTTTTTTTTTGAAACATGTATTTATTTATATCATACACATTGTACTATATTTTGAAACGATATTCATATTGGTTTGTATTTATATCATATTCAGTTTTTGTGTTTCTTTTGTATATTATATATATGCGTGAGATGTGATTATGAATACTGCAATATATGATTTGATTGATGTATACATTATTGTGCACAGGACGGGAAAAAATCAAGCAGGACTTTTTTTAAAAAAAATTTCAGACAATATGTACCTACGGATTAATCCGTAGGCATACACGTTACCCCTACGGATATATCCGTAGGGGCTAAATATCAGCAGTAACTGATATTTCCCCCAGATGTCAGTGCCAGTTGTTTGGGAATCCCCCTACGGATATATCCGTAGGGGCCACTGACATTCCCCTACGGCGTTATCCGTAGGGGCACATATCAGGAATCCTGAATTTGTGCCCCTACGGAAAAGTACCTACGAATATATCCGTAGGGGTAGTACATGCCCCTACGGCTATATCCGTAGGTCCAAGTCATTTATTAAAATAAATCGTAAATAATATAAAATCTTATACCCTACGGATTAATCCGTAGGGGAAACTGGACCTACATATATATCCGTAGGGGCAAGAATTTAACCGTAGGGATAAGTTCAGGTCCTCGACTTGCACCTGCGGCCTTTGCACCTACGGGGTATTTTTTCGCCCCTACGTATATAACCGTAGGGGCATCTGTTTGCCCCTACGGATAAATCCGTAGGGGCAACCCTTCTTTGTAGTAGTGCCTACAATGAAATATGTGATGAACTATTTTGTTATATGCTTCATTTTCATGTCTAGGGGGGAATTCGTCAAGCCAGTTAAATTCAAAGGAATTAGTCCATATTTTCTTCGTATGTTTTTATGGCATTGTACCCGAGATGTGTCAATACACACACACACGGCGAAAAGTCACCGATCATCCATTAAAGAGCAGCTAATGAATAGAAAAAATATAAAATACAACACAACGTAGGAAATAAGGCAACACCATGGCCATAAGGTGCAGCAGTCATCCCAAACACAAATAAAAAGAACAACATCAAAAGCTCAAAGCAGAATTCAGCTAAGGTCTTGGCCATACAAGTGAACAGAGCCATCTGAGACGACGCCACATGGAGGAAAACCAAAGGTCCTTTTTTTTCTTTCTGAATGCTACAAAGACTTAAAAACATAGACTATTAATTAGTCTAACATAAACCGATTAGAGGCTTACAAGTCTTAAAGTAAACTTTGATTGTTAGTTTTACATATGTCCCATTTAATCCTTAACAAGAGCAAATAATTCCCAAGTAATTTTAAACCTTTTCTCTAAATGATTTAATGTATAAATCAATCATCAAATTCCAAAATAAATAAATCAAAATCTATTTTTCAAAATTTATATATTAAATCAAAATAATATAACGTTCCATCACAAAAGGTTTAAAATCATAATACAAGTTTCTTTCAAAATTTACCATTAAAATAAAACAAATACTCAACAAAACAAAACAGACACTAAACATAAATAAAAGTGTGTCTAGACTTGAACAAGAATTTTAGTATTGACAACGCCTGACCGAAAGATGATAGCGGTCATTAGATAGACCTTGAAAACTATTCCTTTTCGCCGGTCATTTGTATGTCACACAATATAAGACTCACGAGATCTTCATTTTGCGGCTGTGCGCTATTAATGGCCATGCACAGAACCTTGATTCTCATGGACCGACTAATGATTTGCCTAAATCTTCCAGTCGCGGCCTCATGGCGCTTCACTTAGGTGATGTCTCAAAAGGTATCAATATGCCAGAGATACCTTCACAAAATTATGATTTCGACATCATTAAAAATGTATATTCATCCTAATGTCATCAATAAAGTATATTTCATCATAGGGATAGGTCAGAAAAATTTTCCTTTGCACTTTTCAGTTCACATCAAGAGTTTTGTTTCTTCCATTGGAAACTTCTATCGTGGGATCTCCAGTCAAAAAAGTTGGATTCCCACTCTTGATAATAAAGATATAGGCTTAAGCCCCATCCCCCTATATGAATTAATGAACTGGTTTTTATTAAGAACTTTAGTCAAATTATCTGTCAAATTTTGTTGTGAGTAAACAAATAATAATGATACAAAATTATTATCCTTATGTTCATTTATAGTTGCATATCTCATCTGCACATGTTTATTCATTTTTCTATTGCAATTTTCTTGATTTAATAAATCCAACAAGGATTTACTATCATAATTTATACTCATGGCAGCAATTGGTTTAGGAACACAAGATAATTGCGAGAATAGATTTTTAATCCATTTCTCTTCTTTACATGCGGTACCAATGCAATCATTTTAGAATCTAGTGTGCTTATGGCAATTACTATTTGTTTGGTTGATCCCCTAGTGACGGCTGCACCGTTAAATAATATTACATAACCACTAGTAGATTTCAAATCATGTGAGTCCGTTACCCAGTTGTTGTCACTATACCCTTCAATTATATTAGAGAAACCAGTATTAAATAAACTATGATCCAAAGTTCCTTTTAAATATTTAAAAAAAAAATCAAGTGCATACCAATGATCTTTATTTGGATTGCTAGTATATCTACTAAGCCTAGAATCTGCATATGAAATATCAGGTCTAGTACGGTTGGTGATATAAAGAAATGCGTCAATAATTTATGCATATTGTTTTTGCGATACCGGTTCATAACTTTCTGAGTAAGATGCATATTGAAATCAAAAGGTGTATAACTTTCTTGGAGGCTCAAGGAGAGGAGGCAAAGAAGACCCGAAGGACTGGTTCTTGGAGGTATAACTGTCACGTCCCGCTTCCCAGAGTACGCGAGATTGGGCACGTGACATAGCCAACCATGCTACCTGTGGGTAGGAAGTATCCATCCACAGTCACATTACGGCTGTAGAGATATCAAGAACAAGATAAATAAACTAATCTAATACATGTCCAAATCCATAATAACAAGAATCAATAAACAATAAGTGCGGAAGCTAATGATCCAATACAATGAATAAACAGTACGTCCCATAATGCGGGCTCACATCTGGAAATGAAATGAAATAAATAAACTAAACCCTAAGGAACTCACAGTTCAGCCTGCTGGCTGAAGTACTCCTGCTCGGTCGTCGACAGTGGTACGGAATCTGGGCCATGCAAAACCCTGACGTCAGCGCGTCATGACATCAAGTATATAGTATAAACATGGTAATAAGCAATGCAAGTATGAACATGAATAAAGCAGTACTAAGAAATAACAGAGCAGGGTAATGTGCAATGGTGACTAAACTGTCCTATCAGGTTTCTACTCTATAGTCTTTGAAACCAATTGATGAATCGTCGATGTAACTCAATAGTATCCCGTGCGTGCCCGGGACCACGGTCAAGGTCCTCGGGGCTGAATCCGAGACGTGCCGCTAAGCAGTAAAAGGTAGTAGGATGGGCGAGTGATGTCAGCATCAACACTCCGGGGCTGGCCAAGCCCGTAAGACTGATCAGAACATGTATCGAACTGTTGAGTTACAAGTCGGTTTCACCTTTGATTTCCCCATACCCCCAAGCTATGTATGTCAGGTCAGGTATTCAGTAGTCAAGGACTAATGCCAACAGAAAATCCGGTAAAAGTAGGTCCGTCTGGATAGACAGCAGGGATGGTCGGGTTTGTCAGCATTAGGCATGAAATCATGAAACAAGTCATGTCATGGTACAACAGGATGAGTCGGTATGTATGTATATGTCATGTGTAGCAGGGTCAGGCCAATATGTAGTGCAATCGAGTATGTGCTCACAACAGGTATACAATCAAATAATGAACAGCAGCAGGAAACAGTAAATAACCATATTATTCCATGTAAACACAATGATGTTTTGTATTCTCTTATTAACAGGTTCAAGCACCCTGGGGTGCAATAGTCACAAAGTGGAACAATATTAACCATACGTAATGAAACCACATGAATTTAAACTAAAATATAATAATTGTCTCATGGATGATTTAACAATTAAAGCGGATATGATCCAATTGTTTTATTTAGTTGAAATATGGATTGATAGTGGGTCGATTAATTACGAGAAACTATTATAACGATTCCATGTTAAAGATAACTGCAACTGTCAATTCTAACTTATAATATAATATCAATTACCATCATTAAGTTGTTGTATTATATAGTATGATATTCAACTGCATAGCAAGACTAGATCTCGTATGCTAGCATGTTAAAGCAAGTATTCAGATACTTGCCTCGACGGTTTCGCAACCCGGAAAGCACGGATGCAAAGTCGGCAGAAAACACGAGATGGGTGCACGGGACACGGATCGAGTCCCAACAGAGAACAACGGGATCACACGGACCAGGGTACTTCGCTGGAGCGTCGGGTTCACAAGACGGCACGGTCGGGTTCCGGCAAAAGTCACGGCAACGAAGTTAGCAACACGATAAACATACAAGATCAGCGGGGGAAAACTTTGCACAAGGAAAGATAAGAATGCTTACAGAGAGATACCAGGGTGACCCCGGCGGGCTCGACGGCGCTGGAACGCCGGCGAGGCAGCGACGGCGGCTGCGAAGACTTGAACGGCCTCGGGTTCGCTGGCGAGGGTAGTGCGACGAGTAGAGGAGGGTGGTGGTCGGCTCTGGTGATCGAGGGGGAAAGGAGGTGATCGGAGGTGGCGCGGGTGACGTCGACGAGGGTCGACGGCGCGTTCTCCGGCGAACCCGGGGATGGTGCAGGGTCGGGCTCGGGTTTGCTGGTGGTCCGGTGAGGGGAGAGGGAAGGCGATGACGAGGTTGCGACGAGGAGGAGGAGAGGGAGTCGCGGGAGTCGTCGGCGACGGGAGGCGGCGTCGACGGCGGGGTCTGCGGTGGTTGGTGGCGTTGCCGGGGTTGGGTGCAGGTGCGGGAAGAGGCGAAGGAGGGAGGTAGGAGGTGCGGCTGGGCTCGCGGTGGCGAGGGCGGCGACGGCGAGGTCGCGGGGAGGTCGGCGGCGCGGTTACGAGGTGGCTAGGGTTAGGGTTCGCTTGGGTGTTCTCGTGGTGGGGAAGGAACAGAGGCGGCTGCATGGAAGATATAAATAGAGGAGAGAGAGAGTTGTTAGAGGGAGAGAGAGAATGAGGGAAGAGAGAGAGAGATAGGGAAAAGGGAAGGCGGGGCCCACGAGGAAAGGAGCCACGTGATTGGCTGGGGAGGTTTAGGAAATCAAAATTTAAAAGATTTTGTAGGGATTTTTAACTGTTAACGAATATATTTCGTATATATATTAGTTTAAAGATATTAAATTAAATGGGCCTTTTTGGCGCGAAATGAAACATTTCCAAATCGAGCCCGGGTTGCGCCCAAATGTTCCAAATTCAAATTATAGGATTTTAAGCGGGTTCCAAATTTTGAAAAGAGGTGTTTAATGATTAAAATGCATGCCCCCAAGTCGTGCACTCGTACGCGCGCGTAGTCGTCCAAACTTGCCCGTTTAGCCGAACGGGACGAAATCTCGACACGCGGACGCTACCACGCGACTAGTGACGGCGAGTAGGCCAACATGGACACTTTTAATTTTATTTTAGGAGTTAAAATTTTTTATGTGCCAAAATGACTTAACCGGTTAAAATTTAGCAGAAAGCACCAAACAATCAGGAAAATTGGAATGAGCAATAAATAACCCTCAACTAGTAATATAAATAGTATTACTGGGCTCGGGTGTTACAATAACTTTCTACCGAGTAGTTAGAACCTCCTAGTTAATTGTTAGTTAAGGTTTTCGAATAGATCCTGGAGTTTAGTCGGTGTTGCGAACTTTATGAAAATCGTTTTTGAAAATTCCGCCTCCTCGCGAACCTGCGGGGGCGCGACATCGACTTACAGTGGTATCAGAGCCTAGTTAACCTTAACTAACAGATTAGACGAAGTGTAAAACTACGAAACCGAAATAACTCCGAAACACGAAACCAAGAATTCAAGGTTCTGTCAAAATTTTCAGAGGCTCTAAATTTTTTTTAAACAATTGCAGAGTGCTCCTTTAGTTGTGAGATGAACACCATAGAAAGACGAGTCCAAATGAACAACTTTTGGCCGGCCACAGTCATGTTTTTCCCGGCTTGGCCGGCCAAAGAAGTGATTTTGGTGTCGTGTTTCATTTGGTGTTCTTGTCACTTGGATTTAAGGTTTCAGGTTATATTTGATTTTGCCCAGGTTGAATATTTAGTTATCTTTCTATTGGAGCAATTTCGGAGTGTTTTGAAGTCGCAGTTTTAACGTCGTTTACATGTTTCAGTTTATATATGTGTTTCGAAACGTCCGCTAATTGGTATATGTCCGATTAGTGGGGGTTGCACATATCTGTGATGTTATGATGGTTTGTGTATATGGAACATTGGATCGTCGTGGATGAATAGCCGGGGGATGTGAGAAGAGTGTTTTCTTTTCTTTCATTCATGTAATTTTTGTAAATGTGATATAATATTATTTTGCGGGGCACGTCCGGATTGAGGTTGTAGCCACCGTTGTATTATTTCATTCACTGTTTTTGCTTCTAGGTAGACCCAAGGTGGGGTGCACAAACTATCGGGTTCGTGAAGTGCCGAGTGGCCTACTCTTTTTATTGAGGGAGGTTGCTTCACTTCGGGAATTTGGCGGGTAGTTTGCCTCACCCGTAGGGGTCTAGGGTGGGGTTTGGCTATTTATCACGATTGTGGAATCCGTTTTTCGTTATAGGCTTAAACGAAACGCGGAATTTCTAGTATATCCAATATATTCATCTGTGATCTGGAATGCCTATTATTGCGTGAGACGAATGGATATATATATGATATATAGTAGGCGTTGCTTATGTTTTGCACCCGCGCTAGTCCAGCCCCCCTCTGCCGTTAGTTAAGTAACCTAACGGTGCATGACGGGGGCCCGTGGCGAATGCGGATGACATAAGCGTATGTTGTATTTTCGTTTCTTTCCTGCAATGATAGGATTAAATGATGGGACCACATTAACATTGATTAATTCAAGTAAACAAACTAAAGCTTAATCATTGGAACAGTTTCAAAACCACTCGGTTTTCTTCGAAAAGCAAACTTTTAAATGCGGAGCCTAAACTACTCCTTTTAAAAGATATCATGGTTCCTTCGTCTATATCAAGTTCATTACATTCACGGTTTCGCCAAGACCATTCGTAGCCCTCCGTCATTTCAGATGGGTATTCAGTAGTATTCAAGCTATATATTTTGACCTTCACCAAGGCATAGTGATTGGTAGCTGCTGGGTATTCATCTGTTGCATAGATAGATGCGTTGGTTTGGGAAAGTCTTACTATTATGTTGGCCTTCGTCAAGGGTATGTACGGGTGGGTTCAAATTAACCGGGATAATGATGGGTAGAACTTGACTTGCGACTTATGATATGTTGGCATTCGTCAAGGTCATAAGAGCTTGGGCCAAAAATCCACATCGGGAATTTCTAAGGAAATTGAAACTTTCTAGTGTTGTATACCATTTGGAGCGTGATGATTTGGTAGGATTCCTTTAAGGTTGTCACACGATGATATTTGGATTCCGTTCCTACTGTGAGTATCCGCTACTCCTCGGGAGATTTTTTCACTAAACAATCAATGCTATAAACTAAATAGGTGTCTAGAACAGTGTTAGCGGGGCTACTCTCCCAGGGAAAAAAGGTTATGTAATTAAGGAATTTCGCGAAAGCGTTAGAAAACCTCCCTCGAAATATTGACACTAGCCTGGCTGAAAGGTTAAGCAAGAATTATAAGTGTGAGATAAATCCTGACTAATTCTTCTTTTATGGTTTGAAGAAGGATTCGAGAAAAGTGGGAACCATCCTGTTTAGATAAACTAATAACCAATCTAAACTTGCAATAGTATCATGCTAAGTGTTTTTTCTCTCTCTTCTAATTGCAGCGAACATAATAACTGGACTTAGCTTACTGCTAGATAATAATAAATTGACTGGGCTAAATTATAAAAATTGGTTAAGAAATGTCCGGATGGCCATTACCTATGATAACCTAGGCTACCTCCTTACTACTAAAGCCCCCGCCGTCTTAGGTCCAGATTCCACTGTCGCGGATGTTGATATCCGTAAGACATGGAAAAAGGATTGTGCGAGAGACAAGTGTCTCGTGTTAGCCTCGATGGATTATGAACACCAGAGACAGCACGAGAAGATGGACTTAGCTTCCATCTTCCTCCATACCAAAATTTTATATGGAGAGCAATCTCGTATTGCAAGATATGAGACCTCGAAAATATTGTTTTAGGCAAGGTTGGCTGTCGGATCATCTGTAGGGGACTACGTCCTTACGATGATTAGCTATATTAAAGAGCTCATGGACCTTGGGACCACGTTGGGAAACGGGTTATTTACTGACTTGATTCTACATTCGATCCCTTCCTCCTACGTCCAGTTTATCTTGAATTTCAACATTCAAGGAAAGGAAGTTTCACTTCCAGAACTTCTCAATATATTAAGGAGCTCAAAGGGCACCCTGCAGGAATTCAGGAAGACACCCGTTCTGCTCATTGGAGAATCTTCCTCTTCTAGATCCAAAGAGAAAGCCAAGGGAGAGAAGAAGATGGCCTCCACCAAGCCGATAAGCGGTGTCAGTAAGGTAGAAGGAAAGGGCAGGGCAAAAGTTTCGGGGCTAATAGTAGGGAAGGAAGGATGTTTCTGTTGTCATGGGAAAGCATACTGTCAGAAGGACTGCAGGGCTTAGAAAGCCAGAAACCAGGATTCGAAGCAAGTTATGGCTTTGACTTCGGGTGTGTTTATAATTGAAAACGGTATATCAATTAACTCTACTTCCTGGGTACTAGATACCGGATTGGGATCTCATATCTGTAATTCATTACAGGCTTTGAGAAACCGTAGAGTTATCAAGTCAGGTGATATGACCCTCAGAGTTGCTAACGGAATGAGCGTAGATGTTGTATCTGTAGGGGAATATCACCTAGGATTGAAAAGTGGGCAGATATTGATTTTACGTAACTGTTTGTGTGTACCTAATCTAGCGTGTAATATCATATCTGTATTTTTACTTTCTAAAGAAGGTTATGATTTTACATTTGTAATCGATGTGGTCCACATCCACCTAAATCAAAATTTGATTGGGTCAGGTACACTAGATAACGGAAGATACATATTAAATCAAGCTCAGGTTTTCAACGTCCAGAACACACTTAAAAGAAAGTCTTCAGAATTAAATCAGGCTTTCTTATGGCATTGTAGACTGGGTCACATCAATGAAAAACGATTGACGAAGTTATATAAAGATGGAATTTGAATTCGTTCGAATATCAGTCATATGTAACTTTTCAATCATGTCTCAAAGGAAAGATAACAAAGACTCTGTTCACTGGACACGGGAAAGAGCGAGCGAGCTCTTGGGACTCATACACAGCGACGTGTGTGGTCCAATGTCTACACATGCAAGAGGTGGTTATTCCTATTTCATTACTTTTACGGATGATTTCTCAAGCTATGGATATGTATTCTTGATGAAATATAAATCCGAGGCCTTTGAGAAATTCCGGGAATATAAGAATGAAGTGAAAAAACAAACCGGAAAAAGTATCAAGACACTTAGATCTGATCGAGGTGGAGAATACTTAAGTGCCGAGTTCCTGGATTACTTAAAAGAGAATGGAATTCTCTCTCATCTTACTCCTCCATACATACCTCAACACAACGGTGTATCGGAAAGGCGGAACAGAAAACTATTGGATATGATACATTCCATGATGAGTAACGCTGAGTTGCCGCGATCCTTCTGGGGATATGCATTAGAATCAGCTGCATATATTTTGAACAAGGTTCCTACCATACCATATCAGATGTGGAGTCGGAAAGAAACCGATCTTAAGTATCTTAGGATATGAGGATGTCCAGCTTTTGTAAAAAAGAAGCATACGGACAAGCTCGATGCATGCTCAGTACTGTGTAAGTTAGTGGGATACCCAAAGAACTCCACGGGGTATCTTTTCTATTACGCAGAGGAACAAAAGGTTTTTGTTTTTCGGTATGCCCACTTTTTGGAAACTCAATTTTTAGAAAAAGAGATAAGTGGTAGCGCAATAGAACTGGAAGAAATTCCAAAACCATAAGCTATTACTGAAAGCATAGTGAAACCAGAAGTTTCGAAAGAACCGGACATCCCCGCCCCACTCCGCAGGACTAGTAAGCAGTCTTATCCGCCCGAGAGATACTATGGTTTTCTCATAGACGGGGATAGAGAGGATTGCATCATCGACGATGATGAGCCTGTTGGGGTCGAAAATTGTACCCCGGTTGACCAAGTCAAAGTCAAAGTCAACCCCAAGCCAGGTGGGCCTAAGCCCAGATCAAGTGGGCCCATGCCCAAGTCGAGCCCCGCGGCCGGCCTTCCCATGCCAAAATAAAAATCATGTAATAAATAATTTTAATGTATTTTTTTATGTATGAATGGGCATATAGCCGAATTTTTTTAAAGCTCATGGCTTATGTACAAAAAGAAATAGCACATGAGACATGGGATGGGCAAAATGCCATTTTGTAAAGCCCATGGGGCTATATGTAAATGTGTAGCCTATATAAGGCAACATGATGATGAATAAAGCAAAAAAAACCTTTTCATTCTCTTAAAAAAAACTTTTTCATTCTCTAAAAACTCTAGGGTTTTTGTGCCTCCTTCTCCTTCCTCAAGGTTCTAAACCTTCTCCTTTCTTTTGAATTAAATCAAGAGTTTCACTCTTCCTTTTCTAAAACTAAATAGTTTTTCACCACAAAACCCATAAAGGGGAGCTCAGATCTTCTATTAGATCTCAAAAGGGGAAGATTTTTAAATCTCACCCTCTCTCTCCAAGATCCGGCCAACCGACAGGAAGAAGAAGGAGACCCATCTCCAGAAATCCCATCTTGGGAAGATCCAGGACCAAAGGGGAGAAACAAAGCAGCTCCCTTTGATCATTTCTAAATTTTTTTAGGAGTTTAACTCCATTCAAGATCTGTTGGAGTTCAACTCCATAAATTAATCTCTTTTTAGGAGTTTAACTCCAGGGGTCAAATCGGGAGCACAGCTCCCAGTGCAGGAACAAAGTCTCCTTTTCTGTTGACGCCCAGTGCCTGCGTGCCAAGCGCGTGGGGCGCCGGTGCCGGCGCGCCAAGAGCGCTAGCGCCCACGTGCCAAGCGCATGGGGCGCCCAGACCCCACGTGCCAAGCGCGTGGGACGCCCAGCGCCAAGAGCGCTAGCGCCCACATGCCAAGCGCGTGGGGCGCCTAGTGCCCAGAGCGCTAGCGCCTACGTGCCAAGCGCGTGAGGTGCCCAGCTCCCAGAGCGCTAGCGCCCACGTGCCAAGCACGTGAGACGCCAGCGCCCAGTGCCTGTGTGCCATGCACGTAATGCGCTGGCCCCCATGCGTCCTTTGGACACTTTTTCCCCTTTATATATATATATATATGTATATATTTATAGATACACACACTCCATGACACTGGCCCTGTTAGAAAGAAATTTCTAACGGGACGCTGCCCTGCATCCCACGGCTGCTAGCCCTCTTGACCCCCAGCCTGCTATCCGGGTAGCGGGACCCCCGTAAAAACTCCGCGGGGCCCCCGATATATCCAAAACTCCTGCAAAAAACAACATTGCACATTGAGTTCGCATGACCTATTTGACCCATCAATTGGAGGTTCTCTCGCTTCAAAAGCGAGGGGTAATTAACGGCAGCTTAGTCCGTAGCTGCCGGAGATTCAGATCTCCCCAATCAATAAATCCCAGCCTATCCTAGGCAGGGGTAATCTGTAATGCGCCTGAAAAGCGCGCGCGTATTCCCATCTCAATGGGGTGACGAAAAACACCCTACAGATTCTGGCACGCCCGATGGGACATTTCTCTCCTCCCATATCTCGGGTCAAGTGTTCATGCGAACTCATTTAACATATATATCGATGTTTGTACTGAAATAATGTTTTTTCCGTGCAGCAATCACTTTTCAACAATGTCTCAAAAAATGAACTCAACTCCCATTTCCTACACGATGAAGATGGACGCCAGGACGGTCCTCCCGGCCAGTCTCGGGCGACAATGGGAAGAGCCGCCGCTACCGTTTGGCTCTATTCTATTCGTGTCAACTAGCGCCATCTCAGCTTCTCAAGCTCCAGACATACCGGTCTCGAAAGGCAGGATGCCAAATGTGGTGATCTCGAGGGCACCACTACCCAAATGCAAGTCGGTGTTTGAACGACTTTTCTTGGCCCCAGCTGGGGGCAAGGCCATCAACACCAACAAAACAACAAGGCATCTCGACCAAGCTCCAGTGGTGCCCCTGACAACTGCTAAATTGGGTATCTTCTCTAAGCTCCCCGTTAATCAGCTCACGATGGCTTCTGGGATGACGGACTCCCGTCAAGCCCTCAAAATTGAGAAGCTAAGACATATAAGGCTCAGATACAGAGCCAACAAAAGAGCTAGGGCTCATGCCAGGATGAAATTCATGAGGGTCTAAGAACAGGGATACCTCGCCAAAGATAAAGAGATGCCTGGATATGTGGTCCACACTGTCTACATGGTGGGCACGCGCAGAAAGAGCAAGGACAGGGCCGCCACATCTTAAATCCAAACTGGTATGAATGTGGCTGCCGCTTCCCAAGAGCAGCATCTTCTGGGAGGTAATGAAACCCATCCAGTGAGGCTGATAAGCAGAGAGATCTCTCGATTCATGAGGAGTCGTGCTCGGAAAGCGAAGAGGAGCCAATCTTTCGTCCCAAGAACGCATAGCAACAACTTCTACAAGAGCTACAAAAGCAGCTCAGAAGTAAAGACAAGGAGATGGCCAAACTTTACTCCAAAATTGACGACTTGACGAATATTGTGATGCAGCTCATGGCCCAAGTTGCCTCTTAGCCGCCCAATCAAGCACAGGTTTTTGCTCAAGAACCAGGAAACGGTGTTCCGAGACAGCCGACGCCTCTTCCCTCCAATCCAAAGGTGGGCGGACCGCATGAAAGTCAGTCGCATCCTATCTCAGGAAATGTCTTAGCTACCGATGACAGCAACCCGCTAACTCAAGATCAAATCATGGATTTGGTTGCCAACAAAGTCAAAACATTGGTAGCCGAAGCCGGAGAGCAAAAAGATGCCAGCAGTAGCGGGAGACCATATCCTGCTCAGTATGATCTGGTAGAATTTCCTAGCGGCTACGTCATCCCCAAATTCAGAAGATTTGATGGGACGGGAAATGCGAATCAACATATCACCCACTTTAAATCCTCATGCAGGAATACTGGTGGCAATGATGCGCTTCTCCTCCACCAGTTCGTTAATAGCTTAACTGATGTCGCTTTCGACTGGTATGCGAGCATACTGGATGGCTCCGTTACTATTTTCGTCCAAATGGAATCTCTGTTTCGACAAAGGTTCACGAGTGTCAGCGATAAGATCACCATTGTCGACCTCGTAAGGACCAAGCCAAAGAACAATGAAAGCAGAACGTATTTTATAACACGATGGCGCAATCTCTCCGTCAAATGTGAACCGCCGATAGAGCAGGACCAATCAGTCAGTTTCCTTGTCGGAAATCTCAACAATTGGATGACCCCGTTTCTATGGACCGCGGGTCTCAAAATATTCCAAGAGCTGACCAGGAAAGTTCAGATGCTGGAGCGCTCAAAGCAAGAGTCCTCCTCGGATTCCCAAAATAACAATAGGTCCTAGAGAAACCGAAAGGACAAAAACCGGAAAGGCGGAAATTTCGACGATTCTGAATCTTTCAACACCTCAGCTGACCGAAATAAGCAAGGGATGAGCGGGCCTAATGCCAACCGGCCTCGGAAGCCAGTGTTCGGAGAGGGAGGAGAAGATCCACTGAAAGAGAAGTTGGATAAGGTCTATTCTTTCAGAAGGGACAAAGTCCGTAAATATTCAAAGATGCCTTAAGAAACGGTCTACAATTACTAGAATCAAAAAGACCGCAAGAATCGAATATGACCGATGACTCCAAATACTGCCCCTATCATAGAGTGATAGGTCATGCTATTGAGGACTATTTCGTCTTCAAAGATTGGGTCGAAAAGAAATACAAGGCAGGAGAGATAGAACTGTCTAAAGGCGTGTTGATAAACAGTCAAGCTGGGACCGCCAATTTCATACAACGGAGACCGAAGTCCTTCGGGAACCTGATTCTCTCAGACATCTGCCTTTCTCTGAAAAGATTAGGTCGAGAAGCACCACGTCATTAAACTAGGAACAGTCGACCACCACGTCGTTAAACTGGGAACAGTCGACTACCATGTCATTAAATTGGGGACAGTCGACCTTTAAGTCGTTAAACTGGGAATGTAAAAAAATGTGTAAATAAAAAATGTGTGAATAAAAAGAAAAAAAGAAAGAAAAGCCGAAATGATGGGGCAACTCGCAATAAAAATCAGCGAGTAAAAATAAAGATGAAAATAAAGCCGAAATGATGGGGTAACCGCGAATAAATAGCCGAAATGATAGGGCAATCGCGACCTTCGCGATAAGACAAGCTGAAATGATAGAGCAATCACGGTAAAAAAAGACGGAGAATGATGAGTCGCTCCTGATACCATATTCTAGTGCAGCGATGGAGACGCTGTCCAAAACTCAAATCTCCAAAGACGAATGATGAGTCGCTCCTTGTACAATATTCCAGTGTAGCGATGCAGACGCCAACTAAATTTCAAATCCCAAAACGGCGAATGATGAGTCACTCCTGGTACCATATTCCAGTGCAGCGATGCAGACGCCAACCAAAATCCAACTTTCCAAAATTCCCCCAGCCGTACGATTGGTCCCCAAATTGACTACCGTATACAATGTTGGTGATAGTGCCCTCAGAGTCAATTATTGGATCGCAGGTACGTGATTGCAATGATTGCGGAGGACCTATACCGGTGGGAAAGTCTTACTCAAGATGATAGTATGCTATCTGGTTTTCCTTTATCAGTCGTGTACATGTTCAGGTGACTGATTACATGTTACACTTTGATAGAGCCCTTAGGATCTTGCTTTACTACCAACAGTATGATGGCGATCATATACGTGAGAGTTGGGTGGTTTATATGCATATCCTTAATTATGGTCCCTAGTCGTGGGAGTTTCGAGACAGGGCATCGATACTCCGGAGCAGACTAGTGTATACAGTCGAGACCCCGACGAGGGGCGGTGGCCGGTCTCACAAGCCACTGGTGTTAGTTGGATCACCTAAGATGTATACAGGTGCTCATTGGGTTATGAGTACACCGGACAGGACTCGCCGGGAATCTGCTAGTTAGTACTATACCTATCGTCAGATAGCAGTTCCCAGGTGACATGTGTACAGGTTAGTTCATCGACCTGAGGTCGTCATTTGTATCGTGTGAGTTCCTACTGTGTTTTGATTTCTACCTTACCACGGCTCAAAGGAGTCGTGCAAACAGGTAGTTTTTGGGTACAGTCCCGAGCCATATGGAGGCACGTGAGCGGATCGGCAGGGGATTCGTCTCTTCCGGTATTGGGGGCGAGATCGTGCTGTATCTAGGAGAGCCATTACACAAAGCCCACGGCCGTGGCAGGAGATTTACTCGTAGGTACTCCAGTAGTATCTCAGGGTGTTATTGGGCTACACTCCGACACGACTTATACTGCTATTGGGGGTCTGACGTTACCAGTCCCCTAGGAAGATATGCGATACTCATAGACGAACGGACTGGACTGTATATACATTGTCACTGTTAGACTCAGTAGGGTTTCCGGATGAGTTCGCTCATCGGCCCCCCTTGAGGTCAGTCTATGGGCAGCCGTTACCCATAGCTAGTGCCGTTGACGGTTTGTGGTTAAACCCACTGCCAGGGTACTGACGAGTCATTAGAGTCCCCCACAGATAGTTTCCAAAGTTCGGGCGAAACGTTGTAGAGGCCGTATGGTTTTATGGCAGGGTTCGGAAAATGCACGTGCATTCACGCACGTGTCAGATTTCGGGCAGATGATACTGGTCGGCTTTGGTTTAAGCCGGATCTAAGTATTATATTGAGTAGATATAATATCTTTGTCTCAGTTGCATTTGTATTCGGTCGTAATACAAATGCGGGTATATTTATACGGTTACGGGGTTATCCTGAAATTCGTTTCGGGATCGCTTTTGGAAGTTGCCAGTTTCTAGTTTTCTATCAGCCGTCTTTTAACATTCGGTTAAAGACGGATTTATCTTTTCTTGGATGAGGGTGAGTCATGCTTTAGAAGGTTCTAGAAGAGGTGACTAGGTTAGAATGGTGTTGATGTTTCATTGGTTGCATTTAATGTGTTCATACTTCGTGTTCACACTTTGTGTTCACACTAGATATTTTATCCTTGTAGTCACCCTCTTCCCTCCTACACTCACCCCCCCATTCCTATATCATGGCCGGCCCCTTCCCTCTCTCACTCTCTCTCACTTGATGGTTGTGAAAAGATTATGATAGTTTTGGGGTGTATGGAAATTTCATTGCTCATTTCATTCCATCACCCGAATCAATTGGCAACTTCATTAACCGTTCGTCCATATCTTTGGACGGAACGAGACAAAGTCTTCTACTCATTCTCTACATTAATCTTGGTCGTCTCTTTTAGCAAACTTGACGACCGAGTTGTTTCGAGTCAGAGGCGGGAGCCCGTTTAAAGAATCGTTGACGTGGTGCCACCTGGACGAGCAGATCGGAGATCGACGAGATCGGAGCAGCCGCAACAGAGCGTGGGATGATGGTTAAAGAACGAAGGACTCGGATCGTTCGGTATAACCTTTCTACTCTCTTTACAGTTTGTTAGTTTAGCAATAATGGCAGATCCGGGTTAAAGTATACGATAGCGCCAGTTTAAAAGTTTTTGTTCCGCATTTGGCGTCTGTAGACGGCCGGGGCGCTACCGTAGACTTAC
Organism: Agapanthus africanus; assembly: GCA_030015575.1. Classification (NCBI taxonomy): domain Eukaryota; kingdom Viridiplantae; phylum Streptophyta; class Magnoliopsida; order Asparagales; family Amaryllidaceae; genus Agapanthus; species Agapanthus africanus. The sequence continues at coordinate 113,088,512 of CM057340.1, read as the reverse complement.
AGTGGTATCAGAGCCTCAATATTTTGCTATACTAACTTATGCTAACGCGTTTAAAATATCGATCGAACCGGATATCGAAAACTGCAAAATTTCCATTCACAGTTTCTGTTGATTTTTAAAGGGTTCCAAAAATTATTCTACATATCACAGAAATCTGTGCAGGATTTTATAAGCACCGTACAAATTTGGGCACATGATACGACAATACTGCCGCGGAATCGCGGTCAAACCTATGGTTTGACCGCGCATCCGCGGCCATTCTGTGTGATCATGCCCCCAAATTTGCACAGTGTCTTCTTCTCTGGAAATTGGGGGTTTTGGTATATATCTTTTGGGCCCAGATTTTGTTACTGTTCAACAGATGTTCGTGGGGCCCACTTCGTGATATTTAGTCGATCGAAATTTAAACATGTTAGTTTACTGTGCTTACATTATATCTCCGACCGGGAATGTCATTTGATCGGTAAACCGCGTCTGATTGCTATAGTTCTTTTAGACGGGTTTGCGAACGTGACATTCGCGTTGATGTTCTGTGTTGTGCTGTGATGTTGTGGATTTGTCGTGGTGGATAGCAGTGTGCAATGGTAGTGCAGTTTGGATTTATTTGTACATTTGATATTGCAGGGCGAGCGTCCAACATGTGGACTGCCGTTAGTGCCTGTTGTATAATATTCTTTTTGGGGAACGACCGGGTCGAGGTCGATATACCCGTTGTACATATTTTTTATTTCTGTACTAGGTTTTACCCCGCGACGGAGTGCACGGATAGCCGGGTTCTGGAGGGCAACGGGTCCGCATCTCATGGCTTTGAGAGGCAGAGGGGCCTCACTCTAAAATTGGCAGACTATTCGCCGCACTCGTAGGGGGTACAGGTTGACCCAAGGAGGGGTGCCCAAGCTACCGGATTCCGTGAAGTGCAGGGTGGTCCATTCACTTTGCTGTAGGGGGCTGCCTCGCTTTAGGTTTTGGCGGGTAACTTGCCGCACCCGTAAGGGTCTAGGTTTCTTTGCACAGGCTATCCACACGACCAGGGGAACGTCGGGTTTCAGCAGCGGCTCTGTGAAACCCGGGGATCCCAGATTATCTGTTTTGTTCTGTGATGCTTATTACTTTTCTGTAATGTTGCATATTATCACTCCTGGAGTGATTATGTTATATTGGTATATATACTAGTAGATGTTGTATATGTTTTACACCCGCGCTAGTTCAGTCCCCGCTCTGTCGTTAGTTAAGTAACCTAACGGGTGATGACGCGACCCAGTGACGAATGCGGATGGCATATACATACATTTTATTTTCGTTCTTTTCTGGTGTGATTAATTGATGGGACTGCGTTGATTCTGATCAATGCAAAGAAAAACAAACCTGTTTGGAGTTATTGGAATAAATTTAAAAAGTTTTATTACAAAGACGTTTCCTTTGGTTTTGCATAGCGGTATTCAGTGGAATATCCTGCACCTCATTCGACGGGGCAAGGGCCAATATCCCTTCACCGGGACTGACCCCTTGGGCAGAAGTTTGCGTCAGGGTAATAACTTCACTATAGTCGATTACAAGTTGCTATGCATCGTGGTATTTAGTGGAATATCCTGCACCTCATTCCATGGGGAAAGAGCCGAGATCCCTTCACCGGGAGTGACCTCTTTAGCAAAAGGTTTTCGCCACTATATTTTAAAAAAGCTATCAGGTTCCTTCAGCGATATCAAGTTCACTACGTTAAAGGTTTTTCGCCAAAAACCAGCCGTAGCCCTCCGTCATTTCTTTTGGGTATTCAGTAGTATTCAAGCTATGTATTTTGACCTAACGCCAAGGCATAGTGTTTGGTAGCTGCTGGGTATCATTTGTTCCATAGATAGATGAGTTGGTTTGGGACAGCCGTTCTGCCATTTTGACCAAACGTCAAGGGCATGTGCGGATGGGTTCAAATTAAAAAGATAATGATGGGTTGAACTTGGCATGTGACTTATGACATTTTGACCTAACGCCAAGGTTATAAGAGCATGGGGCAAAAATAATATCGGGAGTTTCTAAAGAAACTGAAACTTGCCAAGTATGCGCATACCTTCTGGAGTATGAGTAACGTGGATGCATTCCGTCACGTTATCATGCGATGAGAGTTAGATCCTGATTCCTACTGATGAGTTGGTTTACTCTTCGGGTGATCCCGATTGATTCTTCTTTCAGGTTTGGAGGAGAATTTGACAGGACAGTGGGAGGTTTCCGGATTAGATAAAGTGATAACCATTCTGATCTAGGTTAGAGTGCACGCAGAGTGTTTCTTTTCTCTCTCTCTTGGGCAGCGACCTTTGACCGACCCTAGACTATGACTCAATGACCAGTTTGACTGAACCTTCTTAAAATACTGGCTTTTGGATTGTCTGAGTTGCATAAGTCATTGCCACTCCTTCTTTTACCCTTTGTATTTCTCAGAACACCCCGTATTACTACGGACATCCACTTCCATTGGATAGATCCATCGTATGGTTATATACGAACTCGGAGGGATTTCTTCGAGGATGGATCAAGGTTCAGGAGAAATAGAATTAGTTTATTCAGTTGTCTTTTATTATCACCTTCTCTCAGGGTGCGAGGGCTCCTTGGTTTAGGAGAGTACACCTATTACGCTTATTGGATAGTCTTATTCCAAACCATAGGCAGGTGCCGAAAGGTAGGGAATGAAGAAAACCAATTAGCCTAAGTAGGGTGTGCAGAAGGTAATATGTAAAGACAAAATAAAGGGATTAGAAAGAGGGCAAAGTAAATTGCGACTGCTATCATTCACGACCAAACCGCGTACTTCGTCGCCACTCCTATTTCACCTTTAAAAGAATAAGGTATTATTCAGATGTCTTTTATCATCACCTTCTCTCAAGTTGCGAGTACTCCTTGGTTTAGGAGGGTATGCTTACTGGATAGTCTTCTTCCAAACCATAGGCTGGTGCCGAACGGTAGGGAAGGAAGAAAACCATTTAGCCTAACGATGGTGTACAGAAGGTAACGACTAAAGACAAATAAAGGGATTTGGAGAGATGGCAAAGAAATATACGGTTATAGTCATGAATTGGATTATGGAAGAGGCATTACTAGGAATACCAAGATACCCCTACGAAATATTTTCATGTTTCAGTGCATTGTTAAAGGAAAACTGTTTTCCCGATTACATACTTACTCCAAGGGTATGTATATACCAGGTTTCATTCTCATATCTGTATGGTTTTACAGATGATGAGTGGGAGTAAGTTATTGGGAATTAGGTAATTATCCTCATTATATCGGAATTCGTTGTAATTGGTGATATTTGAGGAAATCGCCAGGGTACAGTTTTCAACCTACGACGCACAGGTTATGAGTTGTTCAACTCAGCGGACTTATACAGAGTATTGTATGTTGTCCAAGTGTCCATCAGGACAAAAGGGTAGGACCGCGTACTATGTTCTGTTTACTTATAACTTCTCTAGTATTTAGACAAGTGTTTCGTAGAAATACAAGGTCTAAAGTTTTAGGAAGTTGTGGGTATAAGAATAAAGTAGAGAACCAGGTGTCACAAGTATCGGGATTCTTCAAAGAGATCGAAGATGTAGATTCTTGTGATTGGTATTCAGATGATAGTAATGGTTTTGAGAAACTTGTTTCTCTTTCAGGTTACTCATAATTGGATGGATTTCTAAGTTGAGTAATGCTAATTAGCCTCTTTCCATTAAGTTGATATGCACTGGAGACAGTTGTATGATTTGAATCTGGTTCCAATTAAATACGTGCCAAAGTTTCTATATTGGATATAGAACGGTTCATACCTTAAAAGATGTTAAGGTACGGGGAGTTGTCCAGCTTATGCTTAAAACCAGAGTCTGGATAACTCATGGCACGTTTCTGTAATGGTTGTTTGTGGGTTGACCCTGGCTATGACGAGGGTTGACATTTCTACCATTTGGAAGATCAATAGTGATATTGTTCTTGACTCGCCACAGTTTTAGTAAAATGGATTTTTTTTCAGAAAACAGTAGTGGGAGTATGGTAGAACTGGAAGTGATTCCAGGACCGCGAACGATTATGGAAAATTTAATAGGACCTATATATTCAATCAGGTTTGACATTCCATTAGCCACTCCGCACATATGGTGGGTAACCTCAGACACCCGAGAGGTACTCCGGTAGCCTCAAGGACGGTGACAGAGAGGTTCTTATCTAGCCAAACTTGACACTACTGTTGTTCCAGGCTATGAGACCCGGCAGGAGGTTAAGTATAGCGTCGTTCTAAACTCGCTTTAGAAGTGCACGTATATATTATTCTGCCAGAGGGTTGTTGTAGTCAGTGGGAGCATCGGAAGCATAGTGGGCAAGATGCTTATGTCTATTTATAGACTTGAGCAGTTATAGCGGAGATAGATCATCTATTTTTGATGTGACAGTCATGGGTTTGACTTCAATCAGAATAGGGGATGGATCTGTTAAGAAGGTAGTAGGGTGTGATGTCATGGTATTTGGATGACATACACAGAGTAGGAAGTAAAATTCCTATACTACGATCGGTTGTACTGTGGTCGTCACACAGTTGTTTCTCCAGACAGGATATAGATATAATATTTGACCTTCTGGTTTCTAGATCTATGGTTTTAGATCTGGATTTGGGTAGTTTCCCAATGTGGGTACTTTGACAATATTCTAATGGTTTTTAGAATAGATGACTCCTGGCATGGTGGTGTACCTGCAGGTGATGGAGTCACCCTCTCTAAAGGTGTCTTACAGACTAAAGGGGAGAGGGATGGGCATGATTGGCAAATCACTTGCTTAGACAACTGAGTCAATCATGAGATGTCAAGTACCACACCAGATGTTGTTTTTGCACAAGATGCAATAAGTTTGTATTAATCCAATCCTGGAGAAACATAAGGAAGCAGTTTTAGAACATAAGTACATGTTCTACGGATTTGATGACGGTAGCCTCCTTCGGGAGACGGTTATCATTCCAGGCTTCAAAGGTGACATGGTTGATAGAGTGATTGTCAGAGTTATAGTTTTCCCTCTGATGAAAGGGGCAGTATTATGGACAGGTGGTCCAAGAGGATACTGTGGGTGGTATGGTGCAGGATACTGATTAGGTTCAGTGATCGATACAGTCTAAGAAGTTTGGATTTGGAGTTCATTTATGAACTAGGTCCCATCAGATATCCAGAAATATTCTAAGACAAGTATTACTCAATTCGGGAGATGGCTTTCTCCGCGAACTTGAGATTAAGAGAGATATAGAAAGAAATATCTAGGCGGATCCACTCACTGAGGCTATTTCTCGAACACAATAGTTTTACAAACGGGCTTTGTGAAACTGATTAGTAGAGGAGTTGGATATTCGGTTTCACACGGGCTGTGAGTAGTCGACATCGTAATAATTAGCCTTAAGTGCAAGTGGGAGATTGTTGGTGATAGTGCCCTCAGAGTCAATTATTGGATCGCAGGTACGTGATGGCAATGATTGCGGAGGACCTATACCGGTGGGACAGTCTTACTCAAGATGATAGTATGCTATCTGGTTTTCATTTATCAGTCGTGTACATGTTCAGGTGACTGATTACATGTTACACTTTGATAGAGCCCTTAGGATCTTGCTTTACTACCAACAGTATGATGGCGATCATATACATGAGAGTTGGGTGGTTTATATGCATATCCTTAATTATGGTCCCTAGTCATGGGAGTTTCGAGACAGGGCATCGATACTCCGGAGCAGTCTAGTGTATACAGTCGAGACCCCGACGAGGGGCGGTGGCCGGTCTCACAAGCCACTGGTGTCAGTTGGATCACCTAAGATGTATACAGGTGCTCATTGGGTTATGAGTACACCAGACAGGACTCGCCGGGAATCTGCTAGTTAGTACTATACCTATCGTCAGATAGCAGTTCCCAGGTGACATGTGTACATGTTAGTTCATCGACCTTAGGTCGTCATTTGTCTCGTGTGAGTTCCCACTGTGCTTTGATTTCTACCCTACCACGGCTCAAAGGAGTCGTGCAAACAGGTAGTTTTTGGGTACAGTCCCGAGCCACATAGAGGCACGTGAGCGGATCGGCAGGGGATTCGTCTCTCCCGGTATTGGGGGCGAGATCGTGCTGTATCTAGGAGAGCCATTGCACAAAGCCTACGGCCATGGCAGGAGATTTACTGGTAGGTACTCCAGAAGTATCTCAGGGTGTTATTGGGCTACACTCCGACACGACTTATACTGCTATTGGGGGTCTGACGTTACCGGCCCCCTAGGAAGATATGCGATACTCATAGATGAACGGACCGGACTGTATATACATTGTCACTGTTAGGCTCAATAGGGTTTCCGGATGAGTTCGCTCATCGGCCTCCCTTGAGGTCAGTCCATGGGCAGCCGTTACGCATAGCTAGTGCCACTGACGGTTTGTGGTTAAACCCACTCCCAGGGTACTGACGAGTCATTAGAGTCCCCCACAGACAGTTTCCAAAGTTCGGGCGAAACGTTGTAGAGGCCGTATGGTTTTATGGCAGGGTTCGGAAAATGCACGTGCGTTTACGCACGTGTCAGATTTCGGGCAGATGATACTGGTCGGCTTTGGTTTAAGCCGGATCTAAGTATTATATTGAGTAGATATAATATCTTTGTCTCAGTTGCATTTGTATTCGGTCGTAATACAAATGCGGGTATATTTATACGGTTACGGGGTTATCCTGAAATTCGTTTCGGGATCGCTTTTGGAAGTTGCCAGTTTCCAGTTTTCTATCACCCGTCTTTTAACATTCGGTTAAAGGTGGATTTATCTTTTCTTGGATGAGGGTGAGTCATGCTCTAGAAGGTTCTAGAAGAGGTGACTAGGTTAGAATGGTGTTGATGTTTCATTGGTTGCATTTAATGTGTTCATACTTTATGTTCACACTTTGTGTTCACACTAGATATTTTATCCTTGTAGTCACCCTCTTCCCTCCTACACTCACCCCCCCATTCCTATATCATGGCCGTCCCCTTCCCCCTCTCACTCTCTCTCACTTGATGGTTGTGAAAAGATTATGATAGTTTTGGGGTGTATGGAAATTTCATTGCTCATTTCATTCCATCACCCGAATCAATTGGCAACTTCATTAAACGTTCGTCCATATCTTTGGACGGAACGAGACAAAGTCTTCTACTCATTCTCTACATCAATTTTGGTCGTCTCTTTTAGCAAACTTGACGACCGAGTTGCCTCGAGTCAGAGGCGGGAGCCCGTTTAAAGAATCGTTGACATGGTGCCACCTGGACGAGCAGATCGGAGATCGACGAGATCGGAGCAGCCGCAACGGAGCGTGGGATGATGGTTAAAGAATGAAGTACTTGGATCGTTCGGTATAACCTTTCTACTTTCTTTACAGTTTGTTAGTTTAGCAATAATGGCAGATCCGGGTTAAAGTATACGATAGCGCCAGTTAAAAAGTTTTTGTTCCGCATTTGGCGTCTGTAGACGGCCGGGGCGCTACCGTCGACTTATAGACAATCCACGGGCTCAAATAATTCTCATCATACCCACACCCCATTGCAATCACCAGTCCAGCGGCCGGTCTCCGCCTTTGGAATTATAGTCCTATGGGAAGACCCACTCATGTGTCCTCACGATACATGAGGAGAACAAACCTTCATGGGATCCTTACGACTCACAAAGGAAAAACACACATGGGGGTCCTCACGACTCCTAAGGAGAAAATGCACCTACGGGATCCTTACGACTCGTAGGGAGAAAATGCTTTTATGGGACCCTTACGGCCCATAAAATTGAAAAGCCTTAGGTGATAGGGATCTAAACCTATCTCCTAAGCCATCGCTTCCTAACAGGGAACGGCGATTGGTGAGTCGCTCCTGGTACTATATTCCAGTACATCGATGCAGACACGACAAAGCCCCGAAATTCTTCCGGCCCTACGGTCTAGATCATATATCCTGTAAAACCGTATACAATCCATGGGCGTAAACGACTCTTATCTCTCCCATGTCCTGCCAGTGAGACTACTTTTAAAATCCCACCAGTGACAAAAAACGGTATGTCCACAAGCAAAACGGGCACGGATGAAAACCCGAAAGGGCTCCGTGAGTAAAAACAGCAGGACTGCCGGTGAGTTTGTGAAAACCCGAAAGGGCGCAAACTCGTGAAAAGAGATGAAATGCACTCGCAAAGTCCTCTCAACTTTGTGAGGAGAAAATTCCCGCGTGAGATCCTTACGACTCACAAAGGAGCAACACACTTAGGAGTCCCCACGACTCCTAAGGAGAAAATACACCTACGAGATCCTTTCGACTCGTAGGGAGAAAATGCTTTTATGGGACCCTTACGGCCCATAAAATTGAAAAGCCTTAGGTGATAGGGATCTAAACCTGTCTCCTAAGCCATCAATTCCCAAATCCCCCCGAGGCAAATGATGAGTTGCTTCTAGCATTATTCAAGTGCAGCAATGCAGATACCGCCCAAAATAGAAAACAATTCCCAAATCCTACCGAGGCAAATGATGAGTTGCTCCTGGCATTATTCCAGTGCAGCAATGCAGATGCCGACCAAAACCAAAATCCCCAAATCCTCTAATGGCAAATGATGATTCGCTTTTGGTACCATATTCCAGTGGAGCGATGCTGATGTCAACCCAAATCAAATCAAACCAACAACTTCTGCGGCGGAATCATGCTTCGTCTCAGAATGTACCATGTGTCGAAATCATGCTTCGCCTCGGAGTATCCACCTGCCCTGTCGGAATTATGCTTCTCCTGGGAATCATCCTCTACCTCAAAACCAGTGACACTCCGTGCCGGAAAAACGTCGACCACAGACACTCCGTGCCGGGGACAAGTCAACGAGCGACCTCCTCGTCGGAATTATGCTCCGTCCTGGAATCAAGTCAACCAGTGACCTCCTCGTCGAAATTATGCTCCGTCCTGGAATCAAGTCAACCAGCGACCTCCTCATCGGAATTAAGCTTTGACTCGGAATCAAGTTAACGAGTGACCTCCTCGTCGGAATTATGCTCCGTCCTGAAATCAAGTCAACTAGCAACTTCCTCGTCGGAATTATGCTCCGTCCTGGAATCAAGTCAACCAGTGACCTCCTCGTCGGAATTAAGCTTCGACTCGGAATCAAGTCAACCAGCGACCTCCTCATCGGAATTATGCTCCATACTGGAATCAAGTCAACCAGCGACCTCCTCGTCGAAATTAAGCTTCGACTCGGAATCAAGTCAACCAACGACCTCCTCGTCGGAATTATGCCCCATCCTGGAATCAAGTGAACCAGCGACCTTCTCATCAGAATTAAGCTTCGACTCGGAATCAAGTCAACCAGCGACCTCCTCGTCGGAATTATGCTCCGTCCAAGAATCAAGTCAACCAGCGACCTCCTCGTCGGAATTAAGCTTCGACTCGGAATCAAGTTAACCAGCGACCTCCTTGTCGGAATTATGCTCCATCCTGGAATCAAGTCAACCAGCGACCTCCTCGTCGGATTTATGCTCTATCCTGGAATCAAGTCAACCGCCGACCTCCCCAATGGAATTAAGCTCCGCCTCAGAATCAAGTCGACTAACAAGCTCTGCGTCGAAATCATGCTTCATCTCAGAATGTACTCCGTGTCGAAATCAAGCTTCGCCTCGGAGTATCTGCTTTCCCTATCGGAATTATGCTTCACCTGGGAATCAACATCTGCATCGAAATTATGCTTCGGTCAGAATGTCTGCCGCCTGTCGGAATTATGCTCCGACCCCTTCGGAATTATGCTCCGATCCTCGGAATTGTGATCCGACCCTTCAGAATTGTCACGACCAGAAATGGCACGTGACTGGCACTTAAATTATATGAAATCTATAGGACCCCATCTAATTCAAGTAAGCCAAAAAAACCTAGAAATCTAAACTATTTAAAAGAAGAAAGAAGGAAAAGTTTAGTTTTAAAAGCAGTAGTTTAACAACATGAGCCGAAGAATGCATTTTTAAAACATCAAGTCTTTTTTGAAAATTTCGGCAGAGTTTCCTTTGTAAATACTGGCCCCAAAAGGGTACAACATTCATAATATGAATAAAAGCATCCCCAAGCGGGAGGTAGCTCTTCGTCAATTGACGGTCACAACCACGCAAGCAATATAATATACAACGCCAATGTCAAGGATCAAAACTCAAAAGGAAACTCAAAATTATCAAGAAAACCATAATAATACAACGCGCGACTCTAAGGTCGAAATAATACACAACTGGTTTTCTAAGTCTGAAATAAATATACAAGTCTGGTTGATGGAGTTTCTAGATACAAATGAATATAAATAAAAGGTACAATGGTGGTCACGATGCAAGTGAACCCACCTACCAAAGCAATCACCTGAAAAGAAACAGTGTGCCAGTAAAGCCGCAACGAACCTGTACAGCAAAACCTACAAGAAACTGTGGCACAACGGGGTGAGTTGCCAAATCGTGAGTAGAAAACATCACAGAGCAGAAATCGTATGTATGACTCAATCCTAGGTCAATACGATCAGTAATATATATCCTCAATATGATAAAGCCTGAAGCAATGGTAAGGTGGCAAGGGTAAAGATCTATACATAAGTGTAATACCAAGTGCTCGTGTCAGTGCCTCAGGTAACAACATATCATAAATATGAGGTATGAATGCAATATAATGAAAACAGAATACATCATGAATGAGAAAACTGTTTTCTTAATTTAGTGAGATTTCTGTATTTATAAGTTTACGTATCATCAATGAAATCATCAGAAATCAGTGTCAAGTATCGACACAAAATATATATCTCAAATCTCAGGCTCCGGCTATCCGGACTGACCTGTATCATCAAATCTCAATATCTCAGGCTCCGGCTATCCGGACTGGCCTGTATCATAAATCTCAATATCTCAGGCCGCGGCTATCCGGACTGGCCTGTATCATAAATCTCAAGACCACGTCGGTATCCTCCGGATATCCGACGCGTCACAATAAAATCACCGGTCAGTAGTGCTCCCTTGTCTCAGGCTCAATGCCATCATCTGCGACCTTCTCGTCCTGGGGTACCGCACCGGGTCCACCATGCACCCACAGACAGTTCCTGCTCCTCCTCGAATCGGGTGTATGATATCGTTCAAGAGCCGAGAAAACTAATGGTGGACATATCTCAAATCATAATATGAGAAAACCACATTTTTATCTTTTAAAAATGATCACGAGTTTATAAAATCTTGCGGTTTCTCCAAATCCAAAAATCTCATGGAAAATCTGAAATCAAAAACTGAAAAGTCAATAATAATGAATACTGGGCTCCGGCAATCCGGACTGGCCTTTATAATATTGCATGACAATGAATATATAATATGCATGAAATATCAAGCAATGAATGCAATAATGAACTAGCATATGAAACAATAACATATTGGAACTATCAGCTAGCAAACGATATCAATATAGTAATATTCTCTAAAGTGTACGTGACATGGCAATTATTGATGATGATGTGTGTGAGCCGGCAAGCAAGTGTATGTGGAGCACACGCATCATCGGTAATGGTGCTGGTGTCTTGACAGCATGGTTTCATAATCACTACAGTACACAATAAACATGCAATGTGATGATAATAACATGGATAAACGGAGAATGAATAATAAAAGCAGCAATACCGAATATACAACAATGAACAGTAAATGCAATAATAAGGAATCTACATTAATATATATGGGTCATACAGTTTTGCCGTTTGAAATAACACGAATCGTGGTGTTTAGAAAATAGGGCTACGGTGTTTTTAAGAAAAGGTACGTCCTTTGAAATATCCGTAGAATCCCTTGGCCTGTCTTTGAAATACTCACGATTCGTTAGTTTGAAATAAGTATGACCCGAGTCTAGTCTAACATCTACAAGTAAACTACTGGACTAAACTAATAGACTAATTGAAAAGAGGTAAGGAACTCCACTTAAGTCTGAGTCGATATATATATATATATATATATATATATATATATATATATATATATATGTAATAGTCGGTGATCCCACCTCAATAGTATCACATACGATACAATATATATAATATGACATCCTCGAGTCGAGAGTGCGAATCTATCATGAATATATAGCTCGTACGGTAAATCCATCGTACGGCATCCCAAATCTGGATACGGGTCGAATATCACATTTATCTCATTATTCATCTGGTATCCTTATCATCATATCATGTATTAGGGGTACTAATCTAAGTCTAGTACATACTGATACCATCTACATATATATGAACGCATCGCCTAAGGACCCGCTATAATCTCATGTCGTATCTCATAATACGAACCATGTCTCATCACCGATCTCATGGCATCATGCCCAATCACATCGACTCATCTCCAAATACTATGTACTATCCTCATAATTCATGTATATATATACGTATTATATATACATTGTCCCATATCCATGTGTGTGTGTGTGTGTGTGTGTGTGTGTGTGTGTATACATATCCCCATATATGCATAAGAAAATAAAATGTATGCAAGTGTGTGTGTGTGTCTGTTAACCTTATTCTAGGGTTCGCGACTAAGAAAATAACTAAGTTACTTCTAATACACTAACACTAACTCATGAATATCTAACATCTTACTCACTAATCAACCAAGTTTCATAACACAATAATCATATATATAACATATATATCGTATACTACACTTCGAACTGCGGGGGTGCTATACGCCATCCACCCGACTTCCCCCATAGATATATATCTACTCACATTTATCCTCGCTTGCCGAAGTTGATGACGTCATGCTCGTCCTTGTTGTTCAAGTCTACTCGAGGGTACCTATATATATACACACAAGATATCGTAAACCGAAATCACGCACGAAAATCAAATCGGCACGAGTATCACACATAGGTTAAAACCTATCGTTTACGAATGCAAGAATAACCAACAACTCTCGACGGTTGACATATAAACATGAATCGACCGATAAAAAAACAAATATCAAAACTTCATTTCATAAATATCATGAAATATAAGGCAACAACTCATGAAACTTGTCCCAGATTTTACCTTAGGAGAAATTAGCCAATTTTGCATATATAAAGGGTCTATTTTATTGAATAAAAAGCCCTGGACCAAACATGGAGAAATTATGCCCCAGCCTGGCTGCAATTTGCGGCCAGGAAGAATAAAATTGCGGCCAAAGTGAGGGGGTTTGGGCTCGGGTCTCTGTGGTAGCTTCCTGGATGCCTGCATGACTCATAGTGTTTGCAAAACAATTCCTAGTATCCCCGGGTGATAGCATTTTCCGATATCGGGATTTCTAAGTTTGTGAATTGTGGTTCTAGTCTATGTTTTAGTCCAATATATCATCACTACAGGGGTTGTATGGTCTCTACTAACCTCAATTTCACCTTTAGATTCAAATCAAGCTAACCACTTTTAGAAATTTTTAAAGTTCACAAAACTACACCATATCGATTTTAAACTTACATAGATGTTAAAGGAAATGAAATACTAATCTAATGGTGCAAGAATTACCTTATTTGGCAATTCAAGAAAATTCTTGAGTTGCCCCAAGTGCTCAAAATCCATCCTTTCTTGGTCCAAAGTGCTAGTAGGAAGCTTGTGCATGTTTTTAATGAAGTGGGGATGAGGTTTTAATAGGTTTTTGGATGTGTTGTGAGGAGGTAGAGGGGGAGGGAGAGAGGGCAGCAGCCAAGCTTGAGGGAAGAGGGAGAAGAAAAGATGAAGGTGATGAATGAAATAAGGAGCTATGACCAAGGTTGACCTCTCTCTCTCTCTTGTCCATACCCAATTCTTTAACCTTCTCTTTTTCTTTTCTTTCTTTCCTTTTGTTTTCTTTTCTCTTCTCTTTTCTTTTAAAACCAAGTCATGCATGAAAAAAATGAAGGAAAGACCATGGTGGAAAAATATAACAAAGTGAAATATGACATGGTGCATGCCATATGCATAAAACCGGATTAATGCAAGATTAGCGATATTTAATCGCGATTAGTATTAAAATGGAATATAATTAATTATAAAAATTCATAATTTGCCTAAATCACATAAAGCACCCTCATTTCAGTAATTTCTATAATTTTCCAAATATTTTCCAATTTATCGGTATTTAATTATACTGCATTATCAAAATATTCAAAATATTTATTATTTAATTATAAAAATTTCCAAAATAATATTTTATTTTTATGAAATGTTACAGTCTTCCCCCCTTAAAGAAATTCGGTCCCTGAATTTAAATTTAAACCCCTCAAATACTAAAACATTTCAGTAAAAAGATCCAGTCGTCGGGGCTCCGAAATCATAAATACCTAAAACACATCATAGCACAATGCATGCGCATGAAAACGAGTATATAAACCAAAATCCAAACTCCGTCAAGTATCCCGCAATCATCGGAGTTATAGTGAAGACACTAATGTCTAAATCTAATATGAAAACCAACATGATATACATCAAAACTATACAAGTAAACATTGTGGTAAATTCGTCAAAACGTCTGAAAGAAATGCATGCCAAACCTTTTTAAGTCGCTGTGCGATGCGTGTATCACTGCATAGTGGCGGACGTCTATTGTAAAAAAAACTATATATATATCCTTTGTTTAATATACATGTCCCGCCGTTTTAAAAAAATAATTTAGAAGGGTTTCCTTTGTTAAATGTCTCGTTTCATCTCGGATACGTAGGTAAATACTGAGACTATAGCTCCTTTTTGGAAATCCCTTCGGTAACTATCAATGCAAGCAAAAATATATTCAAGTACTGTCCTCAGACTAGTCCTGCTCAGCTACTATATCAAATAGTAAATATCATAAAACATACTGCTCCAAAAGAAACCAATTCCAAAATATGTATAAGGATGCCACATGCGTCTGGTGCGCACGGAAATAGAAATCAATAAATGTGCCATACATATGCACAGAAACAAAATCTAAGTGCAACAGGTGTGCACGAAATACCTGTCAAGGGCAACGGGTGTGCCTGACAGCAATATCAGCTGCATCTGATATGCGCGAAGAATCCCAATTTACTACATCTGGCGTGCACCAAAATCGTATCAAGCGCGTCAAGTACGCGCAAGAATTCAAATCATGCACAAGGTGCATGAAAACAAATATCGAGTTTCACAATTGAAATCGACGGTATACAGCACATTTCAATCCAAATCCAAATCAGGTATACCGTGGTATATAATCTCACAATCATGTGTATCAGCATGCACAAAATCGAATCAAAATGCTAAAAGTGCATGAAAACTATGCCGAAAGTATAAGTCAAATCACATGCATACCATAAGCATGAAATCAGAATCAACATCTTGACTGACATCAAATCGAAGTAAAGTGCAACTGTGGTACACAAAATCTCAATCATGCAAATAAATCACCCAAAATACCGAAATCAAAGATGGCGGAAACAGTCCCGCTTTGGCATATCATCTAAAGATCTCTGGCTAACTGTCATGGTCACTCGTAACATGTCTTGTCGATGATGCCGAACTCTGGTCTACTGGGTGTGCGTAATATGACCGATCCTAGGTCCAAGTCTTCTCGTATTGTATTCCAGAAAGGTTCTGTCGAAGTCTCCCCCAAATCTCGTTTCTGCCGAACTGCTCGGAAGTCATCGTCCTTTACTAAATCTATTTCTTGTTCTGGAAAGGCCGCATACTCATCACGACTCCTTCTGGAAGATATATCTATGTACAACGCCTCTGCATGCGTATCACATCTCTGATGTCAGCGGAGTGGAACGTCATCTCGTCGAAATCTCATACAAACATCTTACTCTATTTTTCTCTAATGTCGACTGATTCAGACTCATCTCTTCGTGGCTGCATGGACTACGCTCCAACAGCTATACTCGTATCTGGAGTCTCCCAAGCAATATATCCTATCACATGATATCTGAATGATGTCGAACCTTTCGATCAATTTGTCAAGGTTCCATAATCCCCCAAGAGCTCAACATCTTGAGTACAGTTTAATAGTATTCTAGTATATGCCACAATACTTATGGACCAGCCGTAGAAGGGCAAACCCAAATCTCATTAATGGCACCACGGAACTTTGCAAACCCTAAGATTTCAAAGCGTTCTCATGGTCATTATATCGAGTTATGGTTTCATTCTTCTAGAGGGTCCACGGAATTACTTGCATGTTTCTCCGAATATTTTAAACTTGGAAAAATGGGTTTCTGACATTCGATCGTCTTCCATCGACTCTCAACGTACCTGCGTGAAGTCGTCTCTAGCTGGAATCAATCAATCTGATGATCTCGCAATAGGGTAGGCAACGAATCACATGTCCTAGTCATTCCTCTTTGGGTGACTAGCGATCTTCTATCATATCTCTAAGTACAACTCGTGCGGCGTTAGCTTCAAACATCTAGGCGACATCTCGTCAGTCGCAGCAACAACTGAATCATTCGTCCGCACGCTGAACAGTGCCTCAATCATCAAGAATAATCGGTGCATCGACGGTCATCACATTCTGGCTGGTCTCTAGCAGTGACCCGATCCTCTGGTGCTGATCTGCACGTCCGAGAAATCTCGTAAAAGCGATCCATCAAACGCTCATGGCGCGAAAACACAATAAAATGACACATCAATACAATCGTGTGTCCCTGGAATCACGCCCTGGTCAGTCCTCATCCATGACGAGCTCGTGCTGACGCAACTCTAGCCGTAGCTCTCTCTCTGCCCGTGTAATCATGGCAGCAAAAACCATTAACCAATATCGATGAGGATAGATCATAAGAATGAATATAATACTGTGCAAGGAAATGTACATCCTAAGGCTTCTTAAGCGGAGTAGCGTATCGTAAGTATGCCGCAGAACATACACACAGTACGTCACTCTCCTTAAGTCACCTACTCCATCAACCAAGGTCAACTTACGTGACGAAAGTTCGGGTCTAATACCCTCTCGACTAAGTCTAAGTTCCGTAAGGTCAAGCCTAGATTCTGTATATATACAAACGCCTTAGGCTCCGCATAGTCAAATATAGACTCGAACCAAGGTTAACCTAGTACTCTGATAACAACTTTGTCATGACCAAAAATGGCACGTGACTGGCACTTGAATTATATGAAGTCTATAGGACCCCATCTAATTCAAGTAAGCCAAAAAATCCCAGAAATCTAAACCATTTAAAAGAAGAAAAAAGGAAAAGTTTAGTTTTAAACCAAGTAGTTTAACAACATAAGCCGAATTATGCATTTTTAAAACATCAAGTCTTTTCTGAAAATTTCGGCAGAATTTCCTTTGTAGATACTGGCCCCAAAAGGGTACAACATGCATAATATGAATAAAGGTATCCCAAAGCGGGAGCTAGCTCTTCGTCAATTGACGGTTACAACCACGCAAGCAATATAATATACAACGCCAAGGGTAAGGATCAAAACTCAAAAGGAAACTCAAAATCATCAAGAAAATCATAATAATACAACGCGCGACTCTAAGGTCGAAATAATACACAACTGGTTTTCTAAGTCTGAAATAAATATACGAGTCTGGTTGATAGAGTTTCTAGATACAAATGAATATAAATAAAAGGTACAATGGTGGTCACGATGCAAGTGAACCCACCTACCAAAGCAATCACCCGAAAAGGAACAGTGTGCCAGCAAAGCCGCAACGAACCTGTACGACAACCTGCAAGAAACTGTGCCACAACGGGGTGAGTTGCCAACTCATGAGTAGAAAACATCACAGAGCAGAAATCGTATGTATGACTCAATCCTAGGTCAATACGATCAGTAATATATATCTTCAATATGATAAAGCCTGAAGCAATGGTAAGGTGGCAAGGGTAAAGATCTATACATAAGTGTAATACTAAGTGCTCGTGTCAGTGCCTCAGGTAACAACATATCATAAATATGAGATATGAATGCAATATAATGAAAACAGAATACATCATGAATGAGAAAACTGTTTTCTTAATTTAGTGAGATTTCTGTATTTATA
Source organism: Agapanthus africanus (assembly GCA_030015575.1). NCBI lineage: Eukaryota > Viridiplantae > Streptophyta > Magnoliopsida > Asparagales > Amaryllidaceae > Agapanthus > Agapanthus africanus. The sequence goes on along the minus strand of CM057340.1, from coordinate 113,070,553 downwards.
AGTTTACGTATCATCAATGAAATCATCAGAACTCAGTGTCAAGTATCGACAAAAAATATATATCTCAAATCTCAGGCTCTGGCTATCCGGACTGACCTGTAATATCAAATCTCAACATCTCAGGCTCCCGCTATCCGGACTGGCCTGTATCATAAATCTCAATATCTCAGGCTCCAGCTATCCGGACTGGCCTGTATCATAAATCTCAAGACCACGTCGGTATCCTCCGGATATCCGGCGCGTCACAATAAAATCACCGGTCAGTAGTGCTCCCCTGTCTCAGGCTCAACGCCATCATCTGTGACCTTCTCGTCCCGGGGTACCGCACCGGGTCCACCATGCACCCACAAACGGTTCCTCCTCCTTCTCGAATCGGGTGTATGATATCGCTCAAGAGCCGAGAAAACTCATGGTGGACATATCTCAAATCATAATATGATAAAACCACACTTTTATCTTTTAAAAATTATCATGAGTTTATAAAATCGTATGGTTTCTCCAAATCCAGAAATTTCATGGAAAATCCGAAATCAAAAACTGAAAAGTCAATAATAATGAATACTGGGCTCCAGCAATTCGGACTGGCCCTTATAATATTGCATGACAATGAGTATATAATATGCATGAAATATTAAGCAATGAATGCAATAATGAACTAGCATATGAAACAATAACATATTGGAACTATCAGCTAGCAAACGATATCAATAGAGTAATATTCTCTAAAGTGTACGTGACATGGCAATTACCGATGATGATGTGTGTGAGCCGGCAAGAAAGTGTACGTGGAGCATACGCATCATTGGTAATGGTGCTGGTGTCCTGACAGCATGGTTTCATAATCACTACAGTACACAATAAACATGCAATGTGATGATAACAACATGGATAAATGGAGAATGAATAATAAAAGCAGCAATACCGAATATACAACAATGAATAGTAAATGCAACAATAAGGAATCTACATTAATATATATGGGTCATACAGTTTTGCCGTTTGAAATAACACGAATCGTGGTGTTTAGAAAATAGGGCTACGGTGTTTTTAAGAAAAGGTACGTCCTTTAAAATATGCGTAGAATCTCTTGGCCTGTCTTTGAAATACTCACGATTCGTTAGTTTGAAATAGGTATGACCCGAGTCTAGTCTAACATCTACAAGTAAACTACTGGACTAAACTAACTGACAAATCGAAAAGAGGTAAGGAACTCTACCTAAGTCCGAATCGATATATATATATATATATATATATATGCGTGTGTGTGTGTGTGACCCTGCCTCAATAGTATCACATACGATACACTATATATAATATGACATCCTCGAGTCAAGAGTGCAGATCTATCATCAATATATAGCTCGTACGGGAAATCCATCGTACGGCATCCCAAATCTAGGTACGGGTCGAATATCACATTTATCTCATTATTCATCTGGTATCCTTATCATCATATCCTGTATTAGGGGTACTGATCTAAGTCAAGTACATACTGATACCATCTACATATATATGTGCGTGTGTATGAAAACACATCGCCTAAGGACCCTCTATAACCTCATGTCATATCTCATAATACGAACCATGTCTTATCACCGATCTTATGGCATCATGCCCAATCACATCGACTCATCTCCAAATACCATGTACTATCTTCATAATCCATGTATGTCTGTATGTGTGTGTGTGTATGTATATATATATATATATTCCCATACACATGTGTATATATATACATATCCCCATATACGCATAAAAAAATAAAATGTATGCAAGTGTGTGTGTGAGTGTTAACCTTATTCTAGGGTTCACGACTAAGTAAATAACTAAGTTACTTCTAATACACTAACACTAACTCATGAATATCTAACATCTTACTCACTAATCAACCAAGTTTCACAACACAATAATCATATATATAACATATATATCGTATACTACACTACGAACTGCGGGGGTGCTATACGCCATCCACCCGACTTCCCCCGTAGATATATATCTACTCACATTTATCCTCGCTTTCCGAAGTTGATGACGCCACACTCGTCCTTGTCGTTCAAGTCCACTCGAGGGTATCTACATATATACACATAAGATATCGTAAACCGAAATCACGCACGAAAACCAAATCGGCACGAGTATAACACATATGTTAAAACTTATCGTTTACGAATGCAAGAATAACCAACAACTCTCGACGATTGACGTATAAACGTGAATCGACCGATAAAAACAGAAATACCAAAACTTCATTTCATAAATATCATGAAATACAAGGCAGCAACTCATGAAACTTGTCCCAGATTTTACCCTAGGTGAAATTAGCCAATTTTGCACATATAAAGGGTCTATTTTACTGAATAAAAAGCCCTGGTGCAAACATGGAGGAATTATGCCCCAGCCTGGCCACAATTTGCGGTCAGGAAGAATAAAATTGCGGCCAAAGTGAGGGGGTTTGGGCTCGGGTCTCTGTGGTAGCTTCCTGGGTGATTGCATGACACACAGTGTTTGCAAAATAATTCTTAGTGTCCCCGGGTGATAGCAGATATCAAAAAAACCTCACAATTCTCACAATTTTCCGATATCGGGATTTCTAAGTTTGTGAATTGGGGTTCTAGTCTATGGTTTAGTCCAATATATCATCACTACAGGGGTTGTATGGTCTCTACTAACCTCAATTTCACCTTTAGATTCAAATCAAATCCTAACCTCTTCTAGAAATTTTTAAAGTTTATAAAACTACACCATATCGATTTTAAACTTACATAGATGTTAAAGGAAATGAAATACTAATCTAATGGTGCAAGAATTATCTCATTTGGCAACTCAAGAAAATTCTTGAGTTGCCCCAAGTGCTTAAAATCCATCCTTTCTTGGTCCAAAGTGCTAGTAGGAAGCTTGTGCATGTTTTTAATGAAGTGGGATAGGGTTTTAATTGGTTTTTGTGTGTGCTGTGAGGAGATAGAGGGGGGAGGGAGAGAGGGCAGCAGCCAAGCTTGAAGGAAGAGGGAGAAGAAAAGATGAAGGTGATGAATGAAATAAGGAGCTATGACCAAGGTTGACCCTCACCTATCTCTCTCTTGCCCATACCCAATTCTTTAACCTTTTCCTTTTCCATTTCTTTTCTTTCTTTCCTTTTGTTTGCTTTTCTCTGCTCTTTTTTTTTAAAACCAAGTCATGCATGAAAAAAATGAAGGAAAGACCATGGTGGAAAAATATAACAAAGTGAAATATGACATGGTGCATGTCATGTGCACAAAACCGGATTAATGCAAAATTAGCGATATTTAATCGCGATTAGTATTAAAATGGAATATAATTAATTATAAAAAATTAATAATTTGCTTAAATCACATAAAGCACCCTAATTTCAGTAATTTCTATAATTTTCCAAATATTTTCCAATTTATCGGTATTTAATTATACTGCATTATCAAAATATTCAAAATATTTATTATTTAATTATAAAAATTCCAAAAATAATATTTTATTTTTCTGAAATGTTACAAGAATTATGCTCCGATCCCCGAAATTATGCTCATCGGAATTATGCTCCGATCCCTAGAATCATGTCTCCACTCCTCGGAATATACTCCGATCCTCGAAATTATACTCCGACTCTTTGGAATGATACTCCGATTATGGAATTATGCTCCGCAAATCGGAATTATGCTCCGACTTTTCGGAATGATACTCCGACCCTGGAATCATGCTCCACAAATCGGAATGATACTCCGATCCCCGGGAATCATGCTCCCCGAGGGATGCTCCGCCTCCGGAATGATGTTCCACCTCGAAGTCCAACTCCAAGATCCATCAATTTCATGCACACAACTCACGTATATGGTGTGCATTTATTGATGGGGGCACTTTGTTGGGTTGAAAATTGTACCCCGGTTGACCAAGTCAAAGTCAAAGTCAACCCCAAGTCAGGTGGGCCCAAGCCCAGATCAAGTGGGCCCATGCCCAAGTTGAGCCTCGCGGCCGCCTCCCCATGCCAAAATAAAAATCATGTAATAAATAATTTTAATGTAATTTTTTATGCATGAATGGGCATAAAGCCGAATTTTTGTAAAGCCCATGGCTTATGTGCAAAAAGAAATAGCACATGCGACGTGAGATGGGCAAAATGCCATTTTGTAAAACCCAAGGGGCTATATGTAAATGTGTAAGCCTATATAAGGTAACATGATGATCAATAAAGCAAAAAAAACCTTTCCATTCTCTAAATTTTTTTCATTCTCTAAAAACTCTAGGGTTTTTGTGCCTCCTTCTCCTTCCTTAAGGTTCTAAACCTTTTCCTTTCTTTTGAATTAAATCAAGAGTTTCACTCTTCCTTTTCCAAAACTAAATAGTTTTTCACCACAAAACCCACAAAGGGGAGCTCAGATCTTCCATTAGATCTCAAAAAGGGGAAATTTTTAAATCTCACCCCCTTTCTCCAAGATCCGGCCAACCGACAGGAAGAAGAAGGAGACCCATCTCTAGAAATCCCATCTTGGGAAGATCCAGGATCAAAGGGGAGAAACAAAGCAGCCCCTTTTGATCATTTCTGAATTTTTTATGAGTTTAACTCCATTCAAGATCTGTTGGAGTTCAACTCCATAAATTAATCTCTTTTTAGGAGTTTAACTCCAGGGGTCAAATCGGAAGCACAGCTCCAAGTGCAGGGACAAAATCTCCTTTTCTGTTGACGCCCAGCGCCCGCATGCCAAGCATGTGGGGCACTGATGCCAGCGCCCAGAGTGCTAGCGCCCACGTTCTAAGCGCGTGGGGCGCCCAGCGCCCACGTGCCAAGCACGTGAGGCGCCCAGCGCCTAGAGCGCGAGCACCCATGTTCCAAGCACGTGAGGCGCCAGCGCCCAGCGCCTGCGTGCCATGCACGTGAGGCGCTGGCCCCCACGCGTCCTTTGGATGCTTTTTCCCCTTTATATATAGATATATATGTATATATGTATATATACATACACACACACACTGTGGGCCCTCCGATATATCCAAAACCCCTTCAAAACACAACACTGCACATTAAGTTCGCATGACCTGTTTGACCCGTCAATCGAAGGTTCTCTCTCTTCAAATGTGAGGGGTAATTAACGGCAGCTTAGTCTGCGGCTGCCGGAGATTCGGATCCCCATAATCAATAAACCCCAGCCTACCCTAGGCAGGGAGAATCTGTAATGCGCCTGACAAGCGCGCGCGTATTCCCATCTCAATGGGGTGACGAAAAACACCCTACAGAGCCAACTAGCTTCCAGCAAGCCATTCAGAGCAGAGACTCGGTAAAATGGCTTGATGCAATGCGGACCAAAATGGAGTCCATGTACACCTACAAAGTATGGACTTTGGACATTACTCCAGAAGGGGTGAAACCCGTAGGCTGCAAATGGATCTTCATAAAGAAGATTGGTGTAGATGGACAGGTTGAAACCTATAAGGCTAGACTTATTGCAAAAGGTTTTCTTCAAAGACCTGATTTGGACTATGATGAAACCTTTTCTCCAGTGGCTATACTTAAATCCATTTGGATCCTTCTTGCTATTGCTGCCTTCCACGATTATGAAATTTGGCCGATGGATGTAAAGACTGCTTTTCTGAATGGAAATTTGGAAGAGTGTGTCTATATGGATCAGCTAGAGAGTTTCATAGAAAGTGGGAGCAGGGGAAGAGTTTGCAAGTTGCTTAAATCCATGTATGGATTAAAGCATGCATCGCGGAGTTGGAACATCTATTTTGATGAGATGGTCAAGGAATTTGACTTTATCAAAAATCCAGATGAACCATGCATCTACAGTAAGATTGTAGCGAGAAGTGTGGTATTTCTCGTCTTGTACGTGGATGGCATTCTCTTCATAGGAAATGACATTCTTATGCTACAATCAGTCAAGGGATTCTTATCACAAAGGTTCTCCATGAAGGACCTGGGTGATGCCCCCTACATTCTGAGGATCCAGATCTATCGTGATAGATCTAAGAGGATGTTGGGACTTTCACAGTCAAGGTACATCGACACCATACTGAAAAGATTCAGTATGGAAGATTCAAAGCGTGGTAATCTACCGGCTTGTTACGAAATCACCCTCTCCAAAGAGATGTCTCCCAAGACTGATTTGGAAAGGGATCGCATGTCTACTATACCCTACGCTTCAACGGTAAGCTCTATAATGTATGTAATATTGTGTACCAGACCAGATGTAGCTTACACACTGAGCGTTGTAAGCAGGTATCAGTCAAACCTAGGAGGGAAGCACTGGACAACAGTAAAGAACATTCTCAAGTAACTGAGAAGGACTAAGGAGATGTTCTTGGTGTACAGCAGAGAAGACCTCTACGTCGAGGCCTTCGCCAACTCCAGCTTCCTGAGTGACAAGGATGACTCCAAGTCCATGTCGGGTTATGTCTTTACCCTGGAGGGGCGGTCTGTTGGAAGAGCTCCAAACAGGACACCGTTGCTGACTCGACTATGGAAGCAGACTATATCGTTGCATGTGACACCACGAAAGAAGTAGTCTGGATCGGGAAGTTCATGACAGAACTTCAGGTAGTTTCGTCCATTGTTGATCCAATACCGCTGTATTATGACAACAACGGCGCTATAATTTTAGCGAAGGAACCAAGGTCCCATCAGAAGTCCAGACACATCTTGAGGTGGTACCACATGATCAAGGAGATCGTAGATCGCCGGGAGATCGAGGTGCGGAGAGTATATACAGAGAACAACACTGCAGATCCACTCACAAAGGCCATCCCTCAGATGTAGTTCGAGAGGATGATCGAGATGATAGGTCTGCGATATGCCAATACATGGTCTTAGTGCAAGTGGGATATTGTTACTGAGATATGCCGTAGAGGCCGTTATTGTATCATACTGGATTGTATATTACATATTGAAAGTTTGGGATATTCACAGTTATAATAACAGTCTTTCTCAAAATAGTAGTATGTTACCTGGTTTGATTCTACCTCAATATGTGCATGTGTTTCTTTTAGCATATCACTTATACATATTTGTAGAGCCCTTAGGATCCTTGCTTGACTACCAGCGTTGTGATGGCAATCATACTAGTGGGGGCTGGGTAGTTTATAAGCACATCCTTATACAGGTCCCTAGTCGTAGGATTATCGAGATGGGGTATCGATACTCCAGAGTAGACTAGTGTATACGCTTCTCATCCCAGCAGGGGAGATGGTCTGTTCCACAGCCATTATTACGTCGTACTGGAGATAGTATGCAGGTGCTCATTAGGTTATGAGTTTCACTGGATATGAATTGTCGGGAACTACTGGTTGGTATTATACTTATCGTCAGGTAGCAGTACCCATATGACATGAGTACAGCTTAGTACATTGACTTGACATCACACTTCTCCTCGAGTGTGTTCCCACTGTTCTTTGATTACAATCCTACCATGGCTCAAAGGAGTCATGCAAACAGGTAGTAGTTGGGTGCAGTCCCGAAGCACTTGGAGGCAGTAGTGGTTAGATAGGATTCTTCTCTCCCGGTATTAGGGGTTGATATCGCGCTGTGTTTGGAAAGCCATTACACAAAGTCCCTGACTAGGGCAAGTGAGATTTAATGGTAGGTACTCCAGTAGTTTCTCAGGGTATTTTGGAATCTGTCCCGGCATGACTTATTGTGCTATTAGGAGTCTGACGTTTACCATCCCCCTAGGTACGATATGTGAGTATCTCAGACGAACAAACCAGACTGTACGAAGATTGTCACAGATAGGCTCCGTAGGAGTTCGGATGAGTTTGCTCATCGGCCTTCTTATCGATAGATACCTTGGTAGCCGTTATATGCAGCTAGTACCGCTGACGTGCTTGTGGTTAAACCCCCTGCCAGCATACTGTCGAGTCTTTAGAGTCCCACATAAAGGGTTTCCCTGCTTCGGGGAAAAGATGTAGAGGCCGTATGGTTTTACGGCAGGGTTTCGATCACGTATGTGTACTTGTGCATGGATGATGTTCGGACGGATAATACTGGTGGTCTTTGGTTTAAGCCGGATCCTAGTATTGTATTATTGGATTGTTATCATCTCATTGTATTCGTATTTTTTGGAATACGAATATGGGTATGTATATACGGTGAGGGCATTCTTGTAATTTGGCAAGACATGCTTCTAGAAGGGGACACCTCATTATTGATTTATCTATTTTCTTAAATGGATTAATGAGGTGGAATTGAAGAGATATTTGTGGAATGGGTGTGAAGCATGGTTCATTCATTTGTTTATTTGTTTGACTACACTATTGAAGCATGGTGAGTTATTTTCTATGTGAAAATAATACATGCTTCATTATTGAAAGAAATGAACCATTCTCCACACAAGACTTCACTAGCTCATTTGCAAGTTTTCATTCTCTCCCTTCATTTCCTATTCTTCTTCCTCAAGTGATCCTTACCCTCATATGTGTTGTGAAACAAAAGATCTAATGAGATAAAACAATCTATTAGCTACTCTACATCATTTAGGTTACTTAGCTTAGCGAACTAAGTACCCTAGTTACTTTGGTTTTGAAGTTGAAGCTTGAAGCACATACTCTCGGGTGGATCATCTTTGACGCGAGGAGGTCGACGTTGCAACCTTCATTCGCTCTCCGAGGAGCTCAAGGAGAGGAGGCAAAGAAGACCCGAAGGACTGGTTCTTGGAGGTATAACTTTCTACCGAGTAGTTAGAACCTCCTAGTTAATTGTTAATTAAGGTTTTCGAATAGATCCGGGAGTTTAGTCAGTGTTGCAAGCTTTATGAAAATCGTTTTTTGAAAATTCCGCCTCCCCGCGGACCTACGGGGTGCGCGACATCGACTTGAAAGATATACGATCCTTTCTTGGTCATGCCGGGTTTTATAGACGATTTATTAAGAACTTTAGCAAAATTGCTAGCCCTTAACTCTTCTCTTGGCCAAGAATATAACATTTCATTTCGACTCGGATTGCATGGCTGCTTTTGAATCGCTTAAACGTTCCCTCATTACAGCCCCCATTCTATCTTCTTTAGACTGGAATCACCATTTTAAGCTTATGTGTGATGCATCCGACTTTGCTATTGGTGCAGTCTTGGGACAGCAAATCGATAAGATACCACATGTGATTTATTTTGCGAGTAAGACCTTGAATGATGCCCAAATGAACTATACAACCACCGAGAAAGAACTCTTGGCAGTTGTATTTGCATTAGAAAAATTCAGGCCCTACTTAATTGGCTCTCCGGTTGTAGTTTACACCGATCATTCCGCCTTAAGACATCTTTTATCGAAGAAGGATGCTAAATGCAGGCTAATACGTTGGATCCTCTTATTACAAGAATTTAACCTTGTCATAAAAGACAAATGAGGATGTGAAAATGCCGTAGCCGACCATCTTTCACGACTTTCTTCTTCACCAATATTGACCGTGCCAATAAACGATTCTTTTCCGGACGAACATTTTTTGACCATATCTAGCGAACCTTACTTCGTTGATATTGTGAATTATTTAGCAACGGGACTTCTACCCAGTGAATGGTCAAATCAAGACAATCATGGTTTTTTATCCCAGGTAAAACACATCTACTGGGATGGACCCTATTTTGTTTAAGTATTGTCCTGATCATTTGCCGATGTATCCCTAATAACGAGTTTTAGAGTGTATTGTCTTTCTGCCATGATCAAGCATGTGACGGTCATTTTGGTTCGAGAAAAACGCCGGAGAAAGTTTTGCAATGTGGTTTTTATTGGCCAACATTATTCAAAGATGCATATGATCATTGCAAAACTTGTTCATGGTGTCAACACATGGGTCGAGTTTGACGGAGAAACGAGATGCTGCTCCAACCAATTTTGGTTGTAGAGATATTTGATGTATGGGGAATTAATTTCATGGACTCATTTCCTAACTCTTTTGGGAACTTATACATTTTATTAGCGGTTAATTATGTCTCTTAATGGGTTGAAGCAATATCGTTCCGTACTAACGACAACAAGGTTATTGTTAAGTTCATTAAAGAAAATATCTTTTCTCGGTTTGGGCACCCTCGCGCTATCATTAGCGACAATAGGACGCATTTCTACAATCGGTCTTTTGAGGCTTTGATGCGGAAATATTCAATCAACCACAATCTTTCTATACCTTATCATCCCCAAACGAGCGGGCAAGCTGAAGTCTCCAATAGACAAATCAAGCAAATTTTGGAGAAAACGGTCCTAAGAACCATAAAGATTGGTCCACCAAATTGACTAATGCTTTTTGGGCTTTTCGTACCGTATATAAGATCGATCTTGGCATGTCTCCTTGCCGACTGGTAATTGAGAAGGCTTGCCACCTACCTTTCAAGATCGAACATAGGGCAATGTGGGCAATTAAAGAGTTTAACTTCGATTTTAACCACGCAGGCAGCTATCAGAAGCTGCAATTAAATGAGCTAAGTGAGCTTCGTGATGAAGCCTATAATAATGCGGTTATAGTAAAGAACTGGACAAAGGTGCTCCACGACAAAAATCTTTTGCGAAAAACTTTCACACCGGGACAACAAATCCTTCTTTACGATTCCCGTCTCCATCTTCATCCGGGTAAACAAAGATCTCGTTGGAAAAGAACTTTTTGTTAGGTTACGCCAGTGCCCCAGCTATTAATCTGTAGCCAAACGCGGAACAAAAATTTAATAAACCGGCACTAACGGAACCCGAGTCTATAGATCGACCCATAAGCCCTAGATAATAAAAACATGCAAAGGGTTAGAGTGATTATACCGAATGATCTACGTCCTTCGGTCTTCAACCTCTATCCTAAACTCCTCGCGACTTCCTTGATCAAGTTTGATCTCCGGTCTCCTTCCATCGAAGACGATCCACCTCGAGAGTTTGTATTACAGGCTCCGACCTCAAAACCGAAGCAACTCGAGTATCTAGTTTGCTAACCTAGATAGCCAAGATAAAGTAGAGAGAGTTTGTGATTACTTTGTCTCAATACACCCTAGGTTTCTCAACACATGAGACATGTAGGGTGGAGGTAGAAGAAGATGCCATGGAGAGAGGTGTGAAGCAATGTTAGTGAGCAAGTGAAGAAATGGCTAAGTTATGAGGTATTTTGTTGTGAGCTCTTTTTTAAAACAACTCAAGAAAATCCACACAAAGAAAAGATCTGCCACTTTCTTTGTTTCACCACAAAATATCTCATAACACTCCAAAATCACCATCATACCACCATGAGTCACTACATGACTCAACACCATGAGTCACCAAGTGCACATGCATGAATGAAGGCTAAAACAATGAGTCACACTTCCACCCAAATAAACATTTAAACTAAATGTTTAACAATAAAAGGAGATGGCATCTACTAAAGTAATCTTGTAATAGAATTACAAGAATACCCTTCATCTCTATATACATACCCGCATCCGTATTCTGACTGAATACGAATACAATGAGACGAAAATAATCCAACAAAATAATACTAGGATCCGGCTTAAACCAAAGCCCATTAGTATTATCCATCTGAATCATGATCTGTGTACAAGTGCACGTATATGTTCGAACTCTGCCATAAAACCATACGACCTCTACAACGTTTTGCCCGAAGCAGGAAAACGCTCTGTGTGGGACTCTAAAGTCTCGTCAATACGCTGGCAGTGGGTTTAACCACAAGCACGTCAGCGGCACTAGCTGTACGTAACGACTACCCAAGTATTGAGCGAAAAGGAGGCCGACGAGCAAACTCATCCTGAAACCCCTACTGAGCCTGACAGTGACAATATCCGTACAGTCTGGTCCGTCCATCTATGAGTATCACATATCGAGTCTAGAGCGTGGATAAAGTCAGACCCCTAATAACTTGACATTTAGTGTTGGTATGAAGCCTATCACCACATGAGAAACTGCCGATCCTAGATCAGTAATTCTCGACTACCTTGGCCAAGGATTTCTGGTGATGGTCACCCATGCACAACGCGACAACAACTCCCAATACTGGGAGAGACAAATCCCCTGACGAACCGCTCACTGCCTCCATATGGCTCGGGACTGTACCCAACTAAAACCTGTTTACACGACTCCTTTGAGCTGTGGTAGGGTAGTAATCAAAGTATAGTGGGAACTCTCATGAGACAAATGACGATCTCAGGTCGATAGACTAACCTGTACACATGTCACCAGGGAACTGCCATCTGACAATAGGTATAATACCAACTAGTATATTCCCGGCGAGTCCGTCCGGTGTACTCATAACCCAATAAGCACCTGTATACATCTTAGGTGAACTAACTGACATCAATGGCTTGTGAGACCAGCCGCCGCCCCTCGTCGAGCTTTCGATCAGTATACACTAGTCTACTCTTGGAGTATCGATGCCAAGTCTCGAAACTCCCACGACTAAGGACATTTTAAGGATGTGCTTATAGACCACCCAGCTCCCACGTATATGATCGCCATCATACCGCTGGTAGTCAAGTATGAATCCTATAGGCTCTATCAACATGTAAATAGTGATCTGTAATATCACCTGAAGCATGTACACGATGATAAAGACAAAACAGATAGCATACTATCATCTCGAGTAAGACTGCTCTACCGGTATAGGTCCTCCCTCAATCATCGCAATCGTGTGCCTGCGATCCAATAATTGACTTGAGGGCACTATAGCCAATAATCTTCCACTTGCACTTAAGGCTAATTATTGCGGTGTCGCATACTCACAGCCCGTGTGATAACGAACACCCAGCTTCTCTACTAATCAGTTTCACAAAGCTCGTTTGTAAAACTATCGCATTCGAGAAATAGCTTCAGTGAGTGGATCCGCTCCAATTTTTCTTTCTATATCTCTCTTTATCTCAAGTTCACGGAGAAAACCATCTTCCGAAATGAGCAATACCTGTCTTAGAATATGTCTGGATATCCGATGGGACCCTAGTTCACAAATGAACTCCAAATCCAGCAAACTTCTTAGACTGTATCGTCAACTAAATTTAATCAGTATCCTGCGCCATGCCTTCCTCAGTATCCGCTTGGACCACCTGTCCAAACTACTGCCCCTCAAAAGAGGGAAAACTATAACTCTGACAGTCACTCTGTCATCCGGGCCACCTTGGAAGCCTGGAATGACAACCGTCTCCCGAAGGAGTCTGCCGTTACCAAATCTCTAGAACATCCTCTTATGTTCATAAACTGCTTCCGAACGTTTCTTTAGGATTGGATTAATATATAAACTTATTGCAGCTAGTGCAAAAACAATATCTGGTGTGGTACTTGACATCTCATGATTGACTCAATTGCCTAAGCAAATGATATGCCAATCATGCACATCCCTCTCCCTTTTAGTCTGTAAGACACTTTTAGAGAAGGTGACTCCATCACCTGCAGGTACACCACCATGCCAGGAGTCGTCTATTCTAAAAGACCTTTAAAATAGTGTCAAAGTACCCAGATTGGGAAACTACCCAAATCTAAAACCATAGATCTAGTAACCAGAATGCCTACTATTATATCCATATCTTATGTGGAGAAACAACTGTGTGACAACCACAGTATAACCGATCATAGTATAGGAATTTCACTTCCTACAAAGTGCATGTCGTCCAAATACTAGGACATCACACCCTACTACCTTCTTAACAGATCCATCTCCTATTTTGATGAAGTCAAAACTTATGACTGTCACATCAAAAATAGATGATCTATTTCCACTATACATGTTTAGTCTATAAATAGACACAAGCTACTTGTCCACTGTGCTTCCGCTGCTCTCACCGACTACAACAACCCTCTAGCAGAGTCATATACACGTGCACTTCTAAAGCTAGTTTAGAACGACGCTATACTCATCCTCCTGTCGGGTTTTATAGTTTAGAACATCAGTAATGGCAAGTCTGGATAAATAAGAACCTCCCTGTCACCATTTCAGAGAAGACTGAAGTATCTCTCGGGTGCCTGAGATTACCCACCATATCTGCGGAGTGGCTAATGGAATGTCAAACCCGATTGAATTTTTAGCTTCTATTAAATTTTCAGTAATCGTTTCTGGTTCTAGAATCACTTCCAGTTTTACCATACTCCCACTACTATTTTTTGAAAAAGCTCATTTTGCTAAAACTGTGGCGAGTCAAGAACAATATCACTATTGATCTTCCAGATGGTAGAAAGTTAGCCCTCGTCATAGTCCGGGATAACCCACAAACTGCCATTATTGAAACGTGCCTTGAGTATGTCCAGAATCTGGTTTTAAGCATAAGCTGGAAAACTCCATATACCTTAATATCGTTAAGATATGAACCATTCTATATACAATATAGAAACAGAGGCACTGATTTAATTGGAACCAGATTCAAATTTTGTAGCTGTCTCCAGTGCATGTCAACTAAATGGAAGGAGGCCGATCATCATTACTCAACTAGGAGTGCATCCAAATATGAGTAACATGAAAGAGAAGCAAGTTCTCAAAACCATTACTATCAACTGAATACCAAACACAAGTATCTACATCTTCGATCACCTTGAAGAATCCTGATACTTGCAACACATGGTTCTCTACTTTATTCTTTTATCTATAACTTCTCAAAACTTGGACCTTGTATTTCTTTGAAATACTTGTCTAAAACTAGAGAAGTCACAAGTAAACAGAATATAGTACGAGGACTAACCCTTTTGTCCTAATGGATACTGGATAACATACAATACTTTGTATAAGTCCTCTGAGTTGAATTTCTCAAATCCTGTGCGTCATAGGTTGAAAACTGTACTATGGTTAAGAAGAATTACACCGCTGTTGAATGCTCCTTAGCTAACCATCAACTGATATAGGTAAATGTCATGAACATAATTTCAAAAAGTTATATCTCACTTTATAAAATAAACGTACATATATATCAGTTTGAAATTGGTGCATAACAAAGGATATTCAAAATCAAATATTTGCCGCTAGGCAAAACCCCAAGCAATTTCCTTAAATATCACCAATTACAACGAATTTCGATATAAAGAGGATATAATCACCTAATTCCTAATAACTTACTCCCACTCATCATCTTAAAACCATACAGATGTGAGAATCAAACCTGGTAAATACATATACTGCAGCAAGGATCTAATTGGGAAATCAGTTTTCAATTAACAACGCATAGTGAAACTGAAACATGAAAATGTTTCGAAGGGGTAGCCGGGTATTCCTAGTAATGCCTCTTCCATTAACCAGATTCATGACTGTAACCTTATATTTCCTTGCCATCTCTCCAAATCCCTTTATTTGTTTGTACATTACCTTTTGTACACCACCCTTAGGCTAAATGGTTTTCTTCCTTCCCTACCGTTCGACACCATCCTATGGTTTAGAAGAAAACTATCAAGTAAGCGTAATAGGTGTACTCTCCTAATTCTAGGAGCCTTCATAACCTGAGAGAAGGTAAAAATAAAAGACAACCGAATAATCCTTATTCTATTTCTCCTGAACTAGAATCCATTCTCAAACTGGAACAAGTTCTTTCGAGTTCTTATGTAACTATACGATGGATTATCCAATAAATGTGGATCTTCGTAGTGATACAGGGTGTTCTGGAGAAATTCAAAGGTGAAGTAGGAGTGGCGATCATATACGCGGTATCGTCATGAATGATAACAGTCGCAATTTACTTTGCCCTCTTTCTAATCCCTTTATTTGTCTTTACTTATTACCTTCTGTACACCACACTTAAGCTGATTGGTTTTCTTCCTTCCCTACCTTTTGACACCTGCTTATGGTTTGGAAGAAGACTATCCAATAAGCGCAATACGTGTATCCTCTCTTAATCCTAGGAGCCCTCGCAACCTGAGAGAAAGTAAAAGGAAAATACAACTGAATAGTCCTATTCAATTTATCTAGAACCGGAAACCATTCTCGAATCTGAAACAAGTTTCTTCGAGTCGTCGTGGACAATGAAGGATTCAAGCGGACCAGTTCAAACTGTAGTTATTCCAAGGAGTCTAGCAAGTAGGTCTACAAAGCTTGTATACTTCTACACTTAGTGTTAGACACTTGTTTTAGTATGTGATACTATTTTGTTACCCTAAATTTCTAGTTTTGATCTTTACTTAGCATCTCAAAATTTTAATTGTAGCATGTTTGATGCAAGACAAGCCCTTGTGTGGTGCTAAGAAAACCCAACAGTGGTATCAGAGCACAGCTAGAAACTTAGACAATGTTAGAAACAATACGAAAACAAAACAACTTCGAATTTACAATTTTCTATAACCCTGAAAAAGCTTCTATGTCAATTTTTTAAAGTGCTCGAAATTTTTTTCAAAGAACTGCATAAGCTTACTGGTATAACATTGAGAACACCAGAGAAAAATGGGGAAATTCTACCTTGAAAAAACCGGCCACATGGCTTATATTTCCGGCCTGCTTGGCCCCCTTCCCTCAGAAGTTCTTCGTTTTGCTCTGGTGCTCTGGTGTCTAGGTTTTGGGGTTTCATGTGTTGTTTGTTTAGGCTAAAATTTCATGTGATGCTAATTTTGCTTAGTGGCTTATTCGGAGTGTTTCGTAGTCGTATATTTTAATATTGTATTAGTAATTTGGATGATGTTTAACAGTTCGAGCGAACATCAATCACCCCCCATTACCCTCGCTGAAATTTTCCAAGTGTTGGAATTTTCCTAGTTAAAAATATTCGAATAGTTGTGCAAGTATTCCTATGGACCCTCTAGACGAATAAAACCTTAACTCGATTTTATGACCATGGAACCACGGCTGAACCTTAGGGTTTTCCGTAGTCCTGTGGCGCCATAAGTGAGGCAAGGGTTGACCCTTCTACGGCTGGTCCATAAACACTGTGGCACACTTTTTGGGTATTTTAATTTTGCTCAAGTGTTGTGCTCTCTCGGGTACTTTGTGGGTGTTTGTTGATTTGATCGAAACGTTTAACATCGTCTTGATATATGATATTTTTCTGTGACCGTAATTGTAGTATGTAATGTATCGCCGGTTTCGTTGCTATGTCAACGACAATTGGGGTATGCATACTTGCTTACGTTGATGACATGTGATGTTATGTGTTGCTGTGACATGATGTATATGATCATCGTGAATGAATGGCCGGGGGTTTTATGTGAGATGATAGTTTTCTTTTTCATTCATATAAAATTCATTGTATTTTATATTCTTTTATTGGGGAACATTCGGGTTGAGGATGATGTTACCGTTGATGTATATTATTTACTTTTCTGCATTAGGATAGACCCAAGTTGGGAAACACAAGTGACCGGGTTCTAGAGTTCAGTAGGAGGCCATCTCGAAGAGTCAAGACGGGGTCTCCTAACTCTAGAATTGGTAGGGTCACTTGCCGCTCTCGTAGGGGTCTAGGGTGTAGGATTGGCTATTCATCACGACCGTGGAATCCGTATTTTCTATCGTTGGCTAAATACAAAATATGGAAATCCTAGTATATCCTATATGTTCATATATGTGCTTCTGCTGTTGATATTCTGTGATGTGATCACTTTATATGCTGAGATGAATGATAAATTATATATATGATATATAATAAACGTTGCTTATATTTTGCATCTGCGCTAGTCCCTCCCCGCTATGCCGTTAGTTAAGTAACCTAACGGTACATAACGGGACATTGTGGCGAATGTGAATGGCATAAGTGTACGTTCTATTTTCGTTTCTTTTCTGTGATGGCTTAAGGACTTAAATGATGGGACTACATTAATGTGATTAATGTAAAGGAAAATAAACCAAAAAAGATGTTGTAGAATCGAATTTGAAACCTACTCGGCTTTTTACGAAAAAGCTACATTTCGAAATTGCGGAGCTTAAGCCACTCCTTTTGAAAACCATTTGATTCTACAACGATATCAAGTTCAAAGCGTTAAAGGTTTTCTTAAAAACCATCCGCAACCCTCCGTCATTTTAGAAAGTAGAGTACTTAGTATTCGTGCTACGTATGTTAATTATAGTCAAGGCGTAGTGTACGGTAGCTAAGTGATGTCTTCCTACAGCGCATATGATGCGATTAATTAGGACATTCATGTGATTATTTTGATTATAGTCAAGGGTCATATGAGTGGGTCTAATTAATCGAGAAATGACGGGTAGAACTTGACTAGTGCTTATGATATGTTGATTATAGTCAAGGTCATGAGTGCTAGGGGTAAAAACCATATCGGAAGTTTCAAGAGTTGAAATTTGCAATGAGATTGCATACCTTCCATATGATGGTTAGATCCCGATCCCACTCTGAGCAAGTGTTGCTCCCATGAGAGTTTTATACTTTACAATTAGCTAACTCATTAGGTGTCTAGAAAGGTGTCTACGGGGCTACGCCTCTGGGAAAACGATGTTTATTTTAATTAGATCCGTACGAAAGCACGGGGAACCTCCCTCAAAGTACCGACACTGGCCTGGCTGAACGGTTAGCGAAGTTGTAGAATGTAATTAATCCTGGCCAGTTTTCTTTTAAGGTTTGAAGGAAAATTTGATAAAAGCAGTGGGAGACATCGATTAGATAAGATAATAACCAATCTGATCTTTGCAAGAGCTTTCGCTAAGTGTATTCTTTTCTCTCTCTTAATGGCAGATACTAATGACAGGACTTAAGTTTCTACTAGAGAAAAATAAACTGAATATGACCAATTATAAAGACTGGCTGAGGAACATTAACATTGCCCTAACTTATGATAAGGTATCATATGTCCTCACAGCCCCAGCCCCATCCGTCCCAAGCCCTATATCTTCAGTTGTGGATAGGGAAATCCACAAGACATGGGATACTGACTGTGCCACAGCCAAATGCCTCGCGCTTGTATCGATGGATAACACACATCAAAAGCAGCACGAGCAGATGGATGTTCAATCTATTTTTCTCCATACTATAGAGTTGTATGGAGAGCAATCTCGGACCCTGAGATATGAAGCATCTCGAAAGATGTTTCAGATGCGAATGGCTCCTGGCACACCAGTAGGTGACCACGTCTTGAAGATGATAGCTCTTATGAAGAGCTTGAGGACCTTGGATGGAAAATGGAGAACGAAAATATATAGATATTGTTTTACAGTCTCTCCCCCTGCCTTTGCTCAATTTGTTGTAAACTTCAACATGCACAACATGGAGAAGTCACTACCTGAACTTCTCAATATGTTGAGAAGTACAAAGAGCACACTCAAAGCAGTGAAGACTTCCGCTTTGATTGTTGGGCTATCTTCCTCCTCTCGCCCAAAGGTCAAGGCCAAGGGAAAGATGAAGAAAAAACCCACCAAACCTAAAGGTGCAGTTAAAAAGGCTAAGGGGAAAGACAAGTCCACGGCTGGGGAATCAGGGAAAGGGGAATGTTATTACTACCACAAAGTGGGACACTGGAAGCGCAACTATGCTGAGTACCTGGATCTCAAGAAGAAGAAGTATGGTGATGCTTCCGCTTCAGGTGTGTTTGTGAAAGAAAACCGGTTTTCTATAAACTCTACTTCCTGGGTATTAGATACCGGTTCATGTTCTCACATATGCAATTCTATGCAGGGGCTGAGAAATAGTAGAGTTTTTAAGACAGGTGACCATACTCTCCGGGTTGGAAATGGTTCCAATGTACATGCGATTTCAGTGGGAGAGTACCACCTGGGGTTACCATCAGGGTATATTGGTTTTGAACCCATGTTATTATGTACCCAATATGCTTTTTAATATAATATCCGTTTCTTTGTTAGACAATGAAGAATATAGTTTTGTATTGCAGAACAATGTTATGAACATTAATCTGAATCAAATGTTGGTTGGGTATGGTACACTTAATAACGGGATATACGTCTTAAATCAACACACAGTTTTCAGCATACAACACACTAATAAAAGAAAATTTTCAGATATAAATGAAGCTTTTCTTTGGCATTGTAGACTTGGTCATATTAACGAAACAAGACTAAATAAGCTATATAAAGATGGATATTTAAATCCTTTTGAATATAAATCTTATGCGACTTGCTAGTCTTGTATCAAGGGTAAAATGACCAAAACACCGTTTACACGACACAGAGAAAGTGCTACTGAGCTCTTAGGCCTCATACATAGTGATGTATGCGGGCCAATGTCTATACAGGCTAGAGGCAGTTTTTCTTACTTCATAACTTTTACTGATGATTTCTCAAGATTCGGCTATGTGTTTTTATTAAAGCATAAGTCTGAAGCTTTCGAGAAATTCACTGAGTACAAACTTGAAGTAGAAAAACAAACCGTATTGAGCATCAAGATACTTCGATCGGATCGAGGTGGAGAGTATCTCAGTATAGAGTTTTCAGATTTTCTAAAAGAGAATGGGATTCTCTCTCAGCTCACTCCTCCTTACACACCACAGCACAATGGTGTTTCAGAACGACGGAATCAGACCCTATTAGATATGGTACGTTCCATGATGAGTGATGCTGAGTTACCTGTCTCATTTTGGGGGCATGCAGTGGAGACTGCAGCGTTTCTGTTGAACAGGGTTCCAACCAAAGCCGTGTCTACTACACCATATAAGATATGGTATGGGAAGAGACCATCTCTTAAACGAGTAAAGATTTTAGGTTGTCCGGCTTATGTCAAAAAGCAGAATCCGGACAAACTCGAGACATGGTCAGTCATGTGTAAATTTATGGGATATCCAAAGAATTCATATGGATATCTTTTCTACCACAAGGAGGAACAAAAAGTGATTGTTTCTCGACATGCCACATTTTTAGAAAATGAACTTTTTACAAATACTGATGGCAATGTGGTAGATCTAGAAGAGGTTCTAGAAACACAAGTTACAAATGACGACATGGTTGAGCCTGTTGTTGCAACAGAAACTGATGAACCTCAGCCACTCCGTAGATTTAGTAGGACTTCTCGCCCACCGGAGAGGTACTACGGTTTCCTCATTGATGGTGATAGAGAAGATTGCATCATGGAGGATGATGATCCTACTAGTTTTCAGCAAGCTATCACGACTGGTGACTCTGTGAAGTGGCTGGATGCTATGAGATCTGAGATGAACCCGTAGGGTGCAAATGGATCTTTAGAAGAAAGATTGGTGTAGATGGGCAGGTGGAGACCTATAAGGCAAGACTTGTGGCAAAAGGATTTCGTCATAGACTGGGTCTGGACTATGACGAAACTTTTTCTCCCGTAGCCATGCTTAAATCCATTAGGATCCTACTAGCTATTGCTACTCACTACGACTATGAAATCTGGCAGATCGACGTTAAAACTATATTTCTAAATGGTGATTTAGAAGAATATATTTATATGGATCAGCCAGAGGGCTTCGTTGACAGTGGGAGCAGCGGGAAACCTTGTAGATGGCTTAAATCCATTTATGGATTAATGCAGGCATCACTGAGTTGGAACATTTGTTTTGATGATGTTATCAAAGAGTTTGATTTCATCAAAAATCCAGATGAACCTTGTGTTTATAAGAAGACTGTAGGGAGAACTGAAGCATTCCTCGTATTGTACATGGATGACATTCTTCTAATAGGAAATGATGTTCCTATGCTATAGTCGGTCAAATCATTCTTATCACAAAGGTTCTCCATGAAGGACCTGGGTGATGCCACGCACATATTGGGCATCAGGATCTATAGGGATAGATCCAAAAGGTTATTGGGATTGTCCCAAACCAGATACATCAACACCATCCTAAAAAGGTTTAGTATGGAAGACTCCAAGCGGGGTGCCTTACCCGCTTGCCATGGAGTCACTCTCTCCAAGGACTTTTTCCCAAAGACTGATGAAGAGAGAGCTCACACGAGCATTATTCCCTGCGCTTCAGCCGTAGGATCTATAATGTATGCGATGTTATGTACACGCCCTGATGTAGCTTATACACTAAGTGTAGTAAGCAGGTATCAGTTCAACCCAGGGGAGAATCATTGGACGGCTGTGAAGAACATTCTTAAGTACTTGCGAAGGACTAAAGAATTGTTCTTGGTATATGGTAATGGAGATCTCCAAATGGAGGCCTTTACCGATTCGAGCTTCCAGAGTGATAAGGACGACATCAAATCTATCTCTGGGTTTGTATTTACCCTCAAAGGAGGGGCGGTGTGTTGGAAGAGTTCCAAACAGGATACGTTGCAGACTCTACGATGGAAGCTGAGTACATTACTTCAAATGATGCCGCCAAGGAAGCCGTCTGGATGAGAAAGTTCATCTTGAAACTAGGAGTAGTTCCAACCATTATTGATCCAATACCATTGTATTGTGACAATAATGGGGCTATGGCGTTAGCCAAGGAGCTCAGGTCCCATCAGCAATCCAGACACATCCTGAGGCGATATCATCTGATCCGGGAGATAGTTGATCACCGCGAGATCGAGATTCGGAGAGTAGATACAAAGAATAACACCATGGATCCACTCACCAAGGCCTTCCCTGAGCCACAGCATGAGCGACTTTTTGAGATGTTGGGTATGAGATACGCCAATAATTGGCCTTAGTGCAAGTAGGAGATTGTTGGATATATGTATGCCCAAGAGGCCATTATTTGATAGTGGATGTAATTTTACATGTATAAATATATTCAGGAGACTTTCTTGCTCGACATGATAGTATGCTATCCGGTTACTCTTTATCTTGACATGTTCAGTTGATCATGATTTTATTCATTTGGTACATGTTGATAAAGCCCTCAGGATATTTGCATGACTACTGTGATTATGATGCAGATCATAATAGTAGGACGTGTGTAGTTTATAAGCATATCCTGAAATGTCCCTGGTCGTGGGTGTATCGAGACGGGGCATCGATATTCCAGAGTAGATTAGCGTATACGATTCTTGACCCATGTGATGGGTGATGGATGATCCCATATCCATTAGTGTTTGACACGAAGATTGTATATGGGTGCTCAGTGGGGACTGGGTACACTGGACGCACTCACCGAGAACTCCTATGTGGTATTATATCTATCATCGGATAGAAGTTCTCAGATGACACTGGTACAGGTTAGTCTGTAGACCCGAGATCGTCATAGAGTCTTGTGTGCTCTCCCACTGTGCTTTGATTTCCACCCTACCACGGCTCTACTGAGTCGTGCAAACAGGTGGCTTTTGGGTACAGTCCCGAGACACATGGAGGCAATGGGCGATAGGAGGGGTTTCATCTCTCCCGGTATTGGGGGTTGATGTTGCGCTGTGCTCGATTGGTTATATCAGCAAGTCCCTGGCCAGGGCTGATGAGATTTACTGATATGTGTTATCAGTAGTTTCTCGATCTGTTATAGGCCATATATCGGCATGACTTATTAAGTTATTGGGGTCGACGATGCCATCCCTAGACTCGATATGCAGCATATCTGACGAAGAGACCGGACTGTACGGTAAGTGTTGCCGGTTGGCTCGACAGGGGTTTTGACAGGTTCGCTTGTTTTTCTTTTGCTCGCTTAATACCCGGGTGGCCGTTACGTTTAGCTAACCTCTTGCGGCTTGTGGGTGTTTGATGTAATCATCATGTCACGACCCGAAAGAGCACGTGACTGGCCCTTGAACCATATGAAGTCTATAGGACCCCATCTGATCCAAGTAAGCCAAAAGCCCAGAAATCTAAAACCATTTTAAGAGTAAATAAAGAAAACTGGTTTTAAAGAAGTGAAAGAAACATGTTTGAAGTCCAGGTTTTTAAATAACTAAGCCGAATGTGCATTTTTAAAATGTAAAGTCTTTTCTAAAAATTTCAGCAGAGTTTCTTTTGTAAATACTGGCCCCGAACGGGGTACAACAAGAACAATATATATATACAATGAATAAAAGGCATCCCCAAGCGGGAGCTAGCTCTTCGTCAATCGACGGTCACAACCACGCAAGCAATAAAGTATACAACGCCGAAAGGCGAGGGTCAAATCCAAAAGAAACTTAATAAGCATGAAAACCGCAATACTACTAAGCGCGACTCTAAGGTCGAATAATACAACACTAATGTCTAAGTCTGAAACAATATACAAGTTTTGGTTGATGGAAATTCTAGATACAATGAATAATACAAGTACAATGGTGGTTCTTGATGCAAAAGAATCCACCTACCAAATGCAATTCACCCGCAAGGAAGCAGTGTGCCAGAAATGCCGCAAAGAAACCTGTACGGCAAAACCTGCAAGAACTGTGGCACAACGGGGGTGAGTTGCCAACTCGTGAATAGAGAATATCTACAAGCAGAAACCGAATGCAAGACATAATCCTAGGTCAAAACGATCAGTATAATATAAACCACAAGAGTACATCTGAAGTATGATACGGTGGCAAGTAACATCTAAACAAGTATGTAGTGCCAAGTACTCAGGTAATAACATGTCATCAGTATAAGGTATGTCTACATGAAGTAAATATGAATATCAATACACATATATTAGCGTCCCATACCACTAATATTGGTGTAAGGGTATATATAACAGCGCCCTCATACCCTGTTATATATACAAATGAAGTATGATCAATTTAAATCCAGTCTGTATGTGATCAAGTCTGTATAAACGTGGAACCCGTCCACCCGTCACCCAATGACAATAAACGTGGAACCCGTCCACCCGTCACCCAATGACAATAAGCATCATGTATGCAAATATGAGGATATAAACAAAATCATGGAAAAACATCATGAAACCCGTGCCTAGCATCGACACGTAAATCCTCGTCCATATGGGGCTTCGTCTGCGGTATCGGCCCTCGGCCCCGGCAGTACGGGTCATCCTATGTCCTCATCCATATGGGGCTCCGTCTGCGGTATCGGCCCTCGGCCCCGGCAGTACGGGTCATCCCATGTCCATCTCTCAACTCCGGTCGGTATCCTCCAGATATCCGCCGAGCTCAAATACAATCACCGGTAGGTAGTAGTCCCTCCGTCAGGCTCACCGTCTACTACACAGCGAAACTGTTCTTGCCCCGGGGTACCATTCCGGGTCCACTATGTACCCGCAATCGGCCTCATCCGCCTCCTCGAATCGGGTTTCACATGTCGCTCTCAGCACCGAGAAAACACATGGTGGACGCACTGAAATATCATATCAAGGGTAACCGGGTTTTTAATACAATTATATATTCTCTTTTGAAATACCCACGGTTCCCAAATCCAGAAATATCATGGAAACAACATATCTCAATGCGTATAATCAAAACATGATGTATGCGACATGTAAGAAAGGTAAGCATATCATAAGTCATGCAACATGGAATAGTAATGTGCACATGTCGAGGGAAACCGCTCTTTTAAAACGAATCAGTTTTGAAGAACATCATGCGGTTCCCAAATCTCTAATCAAGTCAGAATCATCTATGTTTGTGTACAGGTATAAGTGTACAATATGCCATGCAAGAATCATATCATGAATACAACAGTACTACAGTGTAGTGGCATGGCAATTATCGATGATGAAGTGTGTGAGCCGGCAAATAGTGTACGTGGACATACGCATCATCGATAATGGTGCTGGTATCCTAACAGCATGATAATAATATAGCAATAAACATATGCAATCAATGTGAATAGCATGAATATGCGGAAATCAAATAATCAACACCACAGTGAAGAAACTACATTAATATTTATATGTCATGCAGTTATGCCTTTTGAAATAAGACAAATCAGGGTTTTAGTAAAATAAGGGGTACGGTGTTTTTAAGAAAAGATACGCCTTTTAAAGTATCCGTAGAATCCCTTTGTTTGTCCTTAAGATATTCCTGATTCGTAGTTTTTGAAATAGGTATGACTCGGGTCTAGTCTAACATCTACTATGCAAACTACTGATCTAAGTATCAAGCCAATCGGGAGGGGTATGGAAACCACCTAAATCTGAATTGATATATATATAGATATAATAGTCGGTGATCCCGCCTCAATAGTATCGCGTATGATACAGTATATCATATGACATCCTCAAGTCATGAGTGCGGATCTATCATCAATGTAAAGCTCGTACGGTAAATCGTCGTACGGCATCCCAATAGCTGGGTACGGGTCAATATCACACTAGCTCATCACATCTCAGGTATCACTATCATCTATCACATAATCTGGGGTACTGATCTAAGTCTAGTACAACTGATACCATCAATATACTGCGTGTGCAAGCACACGTCCCAAGGCCCACTAGAGATCACGTATCGTATCCCAAATACGAATCACATCAAATCACCGATCTTGTGGCACAAAGCCCAACATCATCGACTCATCTCCAATGTCATCCAATATCATCAACACAGTGCAAGTATAATGAATATGCAAAGGTGTGCATATAGGTGTAAATCTATTCTAGGGTTCGCGACTATGAACTACACTAGTCACTTCTAACCCTATACTATCCATAGTACACCTAACTATCATATCCACGACACACTATAACTATCAAGTATAATATATGGTATACTAACTACGGACTGCGGGGGTGTTATACGCCATCCACCCGACTTCCCCCAGTAGATATAATCTACTCACCTTGCGTCTCCATCTTTCGATGTCACCACACGCTTGCTTTTCGTCCCGTAGTCTTCATGGGGTACCTACACATCAAGTGTCGTATATGCGCATTAAAACTAAACCAAAGCTAAAACGGCACACGAAACCCAAAACGATACGATAAGAGGCCTATAGGTTAGAACCTATGGCACGCCCTCAAAACCATCAATAAACCCTCTATATCGTCGTATAAACGCCAATTAGTCGAGGTAAAACACAATACACAATTTTAGAATCAAAAATACGGAATACAGAAACACGAATCCAAAACAGCAACTTAGGAAATATGTTCCAGATTTCACCCTAGGTCCAATTCGACAAATCGATACATACCAAGGGCCTAAACTACAGATGTAGAAGCACCAGAACCAAAACGACCCAATTTGGTGCAGGTCTGGCCGCAATTTGCGGCCAGAGGGAATTAATTGGCGGCCGGGTCAGGGAGTTAAGGGCTAGGGTCTTGGTGGTAGCTTCCTGGGTGCCTGCACATACCACTGTCCAATCAGTTTTATTTTCAGGTGTCTCGGGTGAAAGCAGATTCAATAAAACCCTCACAGATTCCATAATTTCTCCGATATCGGTTTCTAAAATCCGTATTCTTGGTTTAAGCTTCAGTTTTGGGTTTCAATTCATACACTAGGGTGTTGGTGTAGCCTCTATTGAACTCAATTTCACCTTACAACTCATAATTCTTCACAACCCTAACTAGGTTTTACCTCAAGTCACCAAATCACACGATATCGGTTCAATCATAGCATGGGGGTAAAGGGAATGCTAAAACTAAGTTAAAGATCCAGAAAATACCTCATTTGGCAACTCAAGAAAATTGAGTTGCCCCTAGTGGCCAAAATCCTTGCTTCTTTAGTCCAAAGTGTAGATCAAGAGCTTGTGCACACATTTAATGAAATGGAGATTGGGTTTTGGGGTTGTTTTAAAGGTGTTGTTAGGGGTTGAAGAAGGGAGGGAAATGAAGGAGGAGGAGCAGCAGCAAGCAAGAAAGGGGGAGAGAGAAATGAGTGTTGAAAATGGAGGAGAATGGCTAAGTCTAGGGTCAAAAGGAGCCCATACTTCTCTCTCTCACCAACTACCAATTTCTTTATTCTTTTCTCTTTTCTTTTCTTTTTCCTTATAACCCTTCTCACTCAAATAGTAACCCCAAAACAACCATGGCAATAAAATGTAACACAAGTGTGAAAAAGTGATATGTGCATGTTTTGCACAAAAATGCTAAAAATCGATTAGCGATTTTTAATCGCGATTAGCACTAAATTAGCATATAACTAGTCAATTAAACTTAGAAATGGCATAGTTCTATAAAATAACCTATTTTTGAATTTTCCATAATTTTCCCAAATTTTTTCTGTATTTAATAATACCAAAATATTAAAATATTCATTAAAATAATATTAAATTATAAAAATTCCTAAAATTAATATTTTATCTTTTTGAAATGTTACACATCACCTACTGCCAGCGTATTGACGAGTCTTAGAGTCCCACAAAGGGGTTACCTAGCTCAGGCAAAACGATATGGGGTGCATATGGTGATATGCGCGGGTGCTTGATTGAATGCGTGTATATGATACCGCATTATAATCTGGTAGTTTCTATTGGTCGAGTCGTATGAGATATGACCGGTTTATTAAATTAATTGTTGATTTAATATTAATGACCATTAGCCTTTTTACTTAAAACCTATTTCTTTATGATGCATGCATGAGTGTATGCATATGTTGATATGGATGCACACATGCAAGCATACATGGGTCTTGGTTGATGATACATTGGTGGTGGCAATGCAAGGCTCACATGGTAACATTTTTAGATATTTTGTTTATTTGAGAAAAGAAAAATGGCAATATATTTATGGTTGACTATTCAACTCTCTTGAGTTGACAATAGTCAATGGTTTTTTAGCCCATGGTTTTGTAGCCCATGGTTTTGCTTAAACTCAAGTTACAAAATATCTAGATATTTTGTAACCATGGTTTAGCATGGATGACTTCACTTACTCTCTTGACTTAAGTAAGGGTTATCATATTATTCTCTTGAGTTTAGTTTTGTGCCATCTCCTTCTTCCTCTCTCTCTCTCCTCAAAGCTCTCTAGGGTTTTAAAAGAAAGAGAAAGAATAAAAAAGAAAAGGTTTTTGAGTGAGATCCTAACCCACTTCACCATTCTACTTTAGTCTAGTCTACTAGTGTGGAGTGTTTGCTTCATCTTAATCCTTGATCAAGAGGAGCTTGGAGCTTGAGCAAAGGAACTCCGGGTGGATCGTCGTGGGCAACGAAGGATTCAAGCGGACCAGTTCAAACTCTAGTTGTTCCAAGGAGTCTAGCAAGAAGGTCTACAAAGGTTGTATTCTTCTACACTTAGTTTTAAACACTTGTTTTAGTATGTGATATTATTTTGTTACCCTAAATTTCTAGTTTTGATCATAGGTTAGTTTACTTAGCACCTCAAAATTTTAATTGTAGCATATTTGATGCAAGACAAACCTTTGTGTGGTGCTAAGAAAACCCAACCGTTTAGTATTGTGTAAGTTTGTGAGATACTCCAAGAACTCTATGGGGTATTATTTATATTACGCTGAGGAACAATAGGTCTATGTTTCTTATCATGCCCGCTTTATAGAAACTCAATTTTTTGTAAAAGAGATTAGTGGGAGCGCAATAGAGCTGGAAGAAATTTCAGAACCACAAACCATTACTGAAGACTTAATAGAAACAGAGATTTCAATAGAACTGGACATACCTACGCCACTCCGCAGATCTAGTAAGCAGTCTCATTCGCCCGAGAGATACTACGGTTTTCTCGTAGATGGGGATCGAGAGGATTACATCATTGATGATGATGAGCCGACTAGTCTTCAGCAAGCCATCACGAGTAGAGACTCGGTGAAGTGGCTGGATGCTATAAGATCCGAGATGGAATTCATGTACACCAATAAAGTATGGACTTTGGATGTTGCTCCTCCTGGGGTAAAACCCGTTGGATGCAAATGGATCCTCAAAAAGAAGATTGGTATAGATGGACAGGTAGAAACCCACATAGCAAGACTTGTTGCTAAAGATTTTTGTCAAAGACCAGGATTGGACTGTGATGAAAATATTTCACCAGTGGCTGCTTAAATCCATTCTGATCCTACTTGTCATTGCTGCTTTCCATGAATATGACATCTGGCAATTGGAAGTGAAAACAGCTTTTCTAAATGGATGTTTAGAAGAGTGTGTTTACATAGATCAAGTAGAGGGTTTCATAGACAGTGGGAGCAGCGGAAAGGAGTGCAAGTTGCTTAAATCTATTTATGGATTAAAGAAAGCATCGTAGAGTTGGAACATATGCTTTGATGAGATCGTCAAGGAAATCAACTTTATCAAAAATGCAGATGAACCTTGTATTTATAAAAAGATTGTAGGGAGAACTGTGGTATTTCTCGTTTTATACGTAGATGACATTTTCCTGATAGGAAATGATATTCCTATGCTACAATCGGCCAAGCTGTTTTTGTCACAGAAGTTCTCTAAGAAAGACCTGGGTGATACCTCGTACTTTCTGAGAATTAAGATCTATCGTGACAGATCTAAAATAATGTTGGGACTTTCACAATCAAGCTACATAGACACCGTACTAAAGGGGTTTAGTATAGAAGATTCTAAGTGTGGTAATTTACACCCTTGTCACGGAATCACCCTCTCTAAAGAGATGTCTCCTAAGACTGATAAGGAGAGGGCTCGCATGAGCATTGTACCCTATGCTTCGGCGGTAGGGTCAATAATGTATGCGATGTTGTGTACCAGACCAGATGTAGCTGTAAGTGCACGGCAGCGTCCCGGCCGTCTGAACGAGGCCAAAATGCGGAAACAAAAACTTTTCTTAAACTAGAAACCGGCCTTACCGCGTACTAAAAACCCGGATCGGGCCATTAACCTAATGCCAGCTAACTAGAGAATGGGTAGAATGCTATACTGAGCGATCCGTGTCCTTCGGTTTTCGGCCTCCATCCCGATCTCCTCGCAGAATCTCCGGTCTTCATCTCCTCGCCGGAAAGGGCACCACATCGCCGGGTCCTTTTATGGGCTCCCACCTCTGGACCGAGGCAACTCGGGCACGAAGTTGGAGAGCCGACGTATCCAAGAATGCTGTAGGCTAAGTGTAGAATGGTTTTGTCTCATGGGGTTATTGAAGTTTCCATTTGGAAGTGGGAAATGAGATGCAAGCTTTTTGGATGAGCAATGGAATTTTGTGTGCGCAAACAGGATCAAAAACCTCACCCACTATTTTTGGACAGCCCCATCAAAATATAGTGGCCAGCCTTGCTTCATGGAGGAGGGAAAAAACAATGATCCAAGGCAAAAGAAAAATGTAATCATCATCAAAAATGAGTCACTTCAATAATTATGTCAACCCACTCCATCAACCATCTCATCTCCAAAAGTCAAGCAATCATGAACAAAGAAGTCAAAAGATGGTTGAACCATCATGAAGCTTTCATCACAAACAGTCTTCTCCATAATAAAATGCACAATTGCAAATAACCCCTTCCACACCAATTATCAGCCAAAGAAAGATAGAAAGGAAAATGGTCGAAAAGGAAAGCAAACTGGCAACTTCAGAAAAACGATCCCGTAATAAATTACAGGAAAACCCCGCGACTGTATATACATACCCGCATTTGTATTCCGACTGAATACAAATGTAATGAGACAGAATCTACACTGTACAATACTAGGATCCGGCTTAAACCAAAGCCCGCTAGTATTATCTGTCCGATCATGATCTGTGCAATAC
Organism: Agapanthus africanus; assembly: GCA_030015575.1. Classification (NCBI taxonomy): domain Eukaryota; kingdom Viridiplantae; phylum Streptophyta; class Magnoliopsida; order Asparagales; family Amaryllidaceae; genus Agapanthus; species Agapanthus africanus. The sequence goes on along the minus strand of CM057340.1, from coordinate 113,039,356 downwards.
CGCACGTATATGATCGAACCCTGCCATATATCCATACGGCCTCTACAGCGTTTCGCCCGAAACTTGAGAAACTGTCTGTGGCGGACTCTAAAGACTCGTCAACACTTTGGCTGTGGATTTAACCACTAGCACGTCAGAGGTATTAGCCATACGTAACGGGCTACCAGGTATTGACCAAAAGGGACGTCGATGAGCGAAGTCATCCTGACACCCTACTGAGCCTGTGACAATATCCGTACAGTCCGGTCCGTTCGTCTATGAGCATCGCATGGCAGGCCTAGGGGGTTGGTAAAAGTTAGACCCCCAAAAGCGGTACAAGTCGTGTCGGAGTGTAGCCTAGAACACCCTGAGATACTACTGGAATACCTACCAGTAAATCTCCTGCCTTGGCCAAGGACTTCGTGTAATGGCTCTCCTAGACACAGCGCGACTTCACCCCCAATATCAGGAGAGACGAACCCCTGCAGATCCGCTCACTGCCTCCATGTGGCTCGGGACTGTACCCAACTAAAACTTGTTTGCATGACTCCTTTGAGCCATGGTAGGGTAGTAATCAAAGTACAGTAGGAACTCACACGAGAAAAATGACGATCTCAGGTCGATGAACTAACCTGTACACATGTCACCAGGGAACTGCTATCTGATGTCTGGTATAATCCCAACTAGCATGTTCCCGGCGAGTCCTATCCGGTATACTCATAACCCAATGAGCACCTATATACATCTTAGGTGAACCAACTGACGCCAGTGGCTTGTGAGACCGGCCACCGCCCCTCGTCTTGGTCTCGACTGTATACACTAGCCTACTCTGGAGTATCGATGCCCTGTCTCGAAAACTCCCACGACTAGGGACCTTTTAAGGATGTGCTTATAGACCCCAGCTCCCACGTATATGATCGCCATCATACTGCTGGCCGTCAAGCAAGAATCCTAAGGGCTCTATCAACACGCAATAGTGACCTGTAAGGTCACCTAAAGCAGTACACGATGATAAAGATAAACTAGATAGCATACTATCATCTTGAGTAAGACTGTCCTACCGGCATAGGTCCTCCCTCAATCATTGCAATCACGTGCCTGTGATCTAATAATTGACTCTGAGGGCACTATCTCCAACAATCTCCCACTTGCACTCAAGGCTAATTGTTGCGATGTTGTATACTCACAGCCCGTGCGATACCGAATACCCAACTCCTCTACTAATCAGTCTCATAAAACCCGTTTGCGAAACTATTGCGTTCGAGGAATAGCCTCAGTGAGTGGATCCGCCTTGATGTTTCTTTCTATGTCTCTCTATATCTCAAGTTCGCAGAGAAAGCCATCTCCCGAAATGAGCAATACATGTCTTAGAATGTGTCTGGATGTCTGATGGGACCTAGTTCATAAATGAACTCCAAATCCAAACTTCTTATACTGTATCGTCAACTGAACTTAATCAGTACCCTGCGCCATGCCTCCCTCAGTATCCGCTTGGATCACCTGTCCAAAACACTGCCCCTCGTCAGAGGGAAAACTATAACTCTGACAGCCACTCTGTCATCCGGTCACCTTGGAAGCCTGGAATGATAACTGTCTCCCGAAAGAGGCTGTCATTATCATATCCCTAGAACATTCACTTATGTTCTAAAACTGCTTCCGAATGTTTCTCCAGGATTGGATTAATATCACAACATCTTGCATCTCGTACAAAAACAACATCTGGTGTGGTACTTGACATCTCATGATTGACACAATTGCCTAAGAAAGTGATGTTAGTTATATGTATGCCCTAGAGGCCATTACTGTACATGAGATGTATATTGTAGTGGATGCTGGGACATATATGATAGGACTTTCTTGCTCGACATGATAGTGCGCTATCTGGTTGCTCTTTATCTTAACATGTATACTTGGTGTCTATTCCATGTTGATAAAGCCCTTAGGATGTGTACTCGAATTCCGGGACTATGATGTAGATCATACTAGTGGGGCCTGGGTTGTCAATGAGTACATCTTTCAATGTTCCTAGTCGTGGGAATATCAAGACGGGGCATCGATATTCAAGAGCAGACTAGCGTATATCTTCTCGACCCATGTGATGGGCGATGGATGATCCCATATCCATTGGTGTTTGACATCAGAGACGGTATGTGGGTGCTCAGTGGTGACTGGGTACACTGAACGGACTCGCCGAGAACTCCCAGATGGTATTATACCTTACGTCAGATGGCAGTAATCTGGTGACACTGGTACAACTTAGTCTGTTAACCCGAGATTGTCATAGAGTCTTGTGTGTCTCCCACTGTGCTTTGATTTCCACCCTACCACGGCTCTTTTGAGTCGTGCAAACAGGTGGTTTTTGGGTACAGTCCCAATTCACATGGAGGCAATGAGCGATAGGAGGGGATTCGTCTCTCCCGGTATTGGGGGTTGATGTTGCGCTATGCTCGACTGGCCATAACTGGAAATCCCTGGCCAGGGTTGCGCTGATTTACTGGTAAGTGTTATCAGTAGTTTCATGCTTGTTATGGACCTTACATCGGTATGACTTATCAAGTTACTGGGGTCTGACGTTTACCACCCCTAGGCGAGATATGCGACATATCAGACGAACAGACCGGACTGTGCGTTAAGTGTTACTGATTGGATTCACAGGAGTGTGAGCAGACTTGCTCGTTGATCTTCTGATCGTTCAATACCCGGGTGGCCGTTACGTTTAGCAGACCGCTTGCGGCTTGTGGGTGATTGATATGATCACCACCTACTGCCGGCGTATTGACGAGTCTTTAGAGTCCTACATAGGGGTTTCCTGGCTCAAGCGAAACAGAGTAGGAGCGTATATGTGATATGTGTGGGACCGAGATTGATACGATATGAGATACCGTATTTTATTCTCGCGATTTGTGACAATGATCGGTTGTATGCGATATAGCCGGGTTATCGGATCAAGTGTTGATTCGATAAGTTGTTACTTTTGATATTAGTCGGTTATAGCCGGATTATTAAATCAAGAGTTGATTTAATAATTTAATGTATAATTATATATTTGATATATTACATTACATTAACTAGTATTAGCTCACTTAAGATTTGTTTTCTCACTAGTTTGTGCATAAGTGTATATGTGATATATATTTGTGTACATATGTTTGTGTCATACTTGATGATACACACAAGATGGGTGTATGACACTTATACCAAGATTAGGTTTAAGATTAGAGTTATTGCTTTATCTTAAGATTTAACAAAAGAATTAAACTTAGTCAAAGTTATCAAGCGTGAAGAAGCTTGGAGAAACTTTGACAAAGTCCACTCTTTTGTCATTTCTCTTGATATGCTTTAACCTAACCCTTAACCTAATACCTCGGTCAATTCTCTACATGAGTTAAGCATGAGGGCTTAACTCAACCATGGTGCCATAATTAAAAGGATAAGTTTTCATTTGGATGAATTATCCTTTCATCTTCTTCTTCATCAAGCTCCATGAAAAGCTTGCTCGCTTTAATGGTGCCATGAGAGAAAATGTGAGAAAATCAATTCTAAAGTGAGCCTACTGTTAGTTATATGTATGCCCTAGAGGCCATTACTGTACATTGGATGTATATTGTAGTGGATGCTGGGACATATATAGGGAGGACTTTCTTGCTCGACATGATAGTATGCTATCTGGTTACTCTTTACCTTAACATGTACATTAATCGTCTCTCTGTTACATGTTGGTAAAGCCCTTAGGATGCGTACTTGACTACCTGGACTATGATGCGGATCATACTAGTGGGGACATGGTAGTCCATAAGTACATCCTTCAAGGTCCCTAGTCGTGGGTATATCGAGACGAGGCATCGATATACCAGAGTAGACTAGCGTATACCTTCTCGACCCATACAGATGGGCGATGGATGATCCCATATACATTGGTGTTTGACATCAAAGATGATATACGGGTGCTCAGTGGAGACTGGGTACACTGGACGGACTCGCCGAGAACTCCCAGATGGTATTATACCTTACGTCAGATGGCAGTTCTCTGGTGACACTGGTACAGAGTAGTCTGTTGACCCGAGATCGTCATAGAGTCTTGTGTGGTTCCCACTGTGCTTTGATTTCCACCTTACCACGTCCAAGAGGGCGTGCAAAACGGTGGTTTTTAGGTACAGTCCCGAATCACATGGAGGCAATGAGCGATAGGAGGGGATTCGTCTCTCCCGGTATAGGGAGTTGATGTTGCGCTGTGTTCGATTGGCTATAACCGGAAATCCCTGGCCAGGGTTGCTGAGATTTACTGGTAAATGTTACCTGTAGTTTCTCAAACTGTTATAGACCTCATATCGACACGACTTATCGAGCTATTGGGGTCTGACGTTTACCACCCCTAGGCAAGATATGCGACATATCAGACGACGAGACCGGACTGTACGGTAAGTGTTACTGGTTGGATTCACAGGAGTGTGAGCAGGCTTGCTCGTCGATCTTCTGATCGCTCAATACCCGGGTGGCCGTTACGTTTAGCAGACCGCTTGCGGCTTGTGGGTGTTTGATATGATCATCACCTGCTGCCGGCGTATTGACGAGTCTTTAGAGTCCTACACAGAGGTTTCCTGGCTCAAGCGAAACGAAATAGGAGCGCATATGAGATATGTGCGGGACCGAGAATAATACGTGTATGTGATACCGTATTCTATTCTCGTGATGAATGTATCGATTGGTTGTATGCGATATAACCTAGTTATCGAATCAAGGGTTGATTCGAAAAGCCGATACATTGGATATTAGTCGGTTGTATGCGATATGACCGGATCGTTAAATCAAGTGTTGATTTAATGATTTAATGTATAATTATATATTTGATATATTACTTTGCATTAACTAGTATTGGTTCACTTTAAATGGTTTTTCTCACTTGTTTGTGCACATTGTATATGTGATATATTTTTGTGCACAAGTATGTATCATGTTTGATGATGCATGTTAACGTGGGTTTGTGTAAAGATTAAATCATGGTTATATGAAGGTTAGGGTTTTGTTTTCTTATTCATTTAATTATTTTATTTATTCTTTTTGGAAAATAATAAGCATAAATAAAAATGGTGGCTTTCTTTGGATGCATGTTGAAGCTTCATGAAGCTTTGACTAAGTCACCATTTTGTCTCATGCTTAACCCTGACCATTCCACTTAACCCTAGTCTATTCTCTAAACTTGACCATGGTTGGATTATGATAAGTATTCATTTTTATTTTCTTTTTTGAGATATACTTATCATAACATATTTCATCTTCTTCTTCTTCTTCTTTAAGAAGAAGCTTGCCTCCATCAATGGCAACTTGAGAAAATGAGTGAGAAATCCAATTCTAAAGTGAACCCACTTCCTATTTCTTCATCCTCTATCTCTTGCCAAGTAGTATAGGGTGTTTTCTTCACAAGTTTCATAACTTGGTGAAGTGGGAGCTTGATCTTGTGATGCCTCGACGTAGATCATCTTCGACATCGTAGTCGATGACCTAGCCCGCCTTTTCTCCGATGAAGCCGACGCTAGAGTCCGGGATCCGATGATCGCAGCAAGGAGACATCATCACGGAGCTATGGAGGTGGAGCACCGGATCTACAAAGGTTGTATTTCCGTTTGCTTTTCAGTTAAGTAGTTAACTAGTTTTCGTTTTCGCCTAAAATTCTAGTTAACGGTCTAGTCTAGGGTTTCTCGGCACCGTAAAATTTCAAATTGGCATGGTTGATGCTTTGTGAGACCTCTTGAGAGTGCCTAGGAACCCAACAGTGGTATCAGAGCCTAACTAGAGCCTTAGGCGACGCGTAGACGGAGTTAGAAGTCCGATCGAACCAAAACCTAACCCGGAAAATGCTCTCTGGACTTTTTTCAAAAACTGGGTTTTTTCCAGATTAAAAATTCTTGAAAAATTCAGCAGGAAAAACTAAGAATTACGATGCAAAATTTATCGAGTGACGATGCTATAGTGCGGCGGAACCGCGGCAGAAGCTTGGCTTCTGCGGCGGTTCCGCGGCCAATAAATGTGATCACTGTTTAATTTTTGCATAGTAATTCATGTTTTCAGGTGTTGAGTTTTCTGGGAATTTTTAATATTTATTCAAGAGTTGAATTTTCTAGGGTTGTTTTGGGGATTCGATGATTCGATAGGATTATCTGATTTTGTCTATGTGGCTTCCGGATAATTTTTGAATATGTTAAAAAGTTCGACCGGATATAAATACCCAATCTTTCCCCTGCCGGAAAATTTCCAAGTGTTGGATTTTTTCGAGGTTTAAAGACGTTCTAAGTAGTGCAAGTAACGCGATGGTCCCTCTAGAAGACAACAAACCTTAACTCGATTATGTGACCGTCTTGAACTGCCCTTTGATCCTTAGGGTTTGGGGCAGTACGGCGTGCCACATGTGAGGCGTTGGCTTGACCCTTCTACGGCTGGACCGTTGGTACTGAGGCACGAACTGAATGTTTTTAGACTTGTTTCATGTGTTGATCTGTATCGGGAAAACTTGGGTGTTTGAATGTTCGATCGGAAAGTTTAACATTTTCTAATTATCTGGAATGTGATACAATAATTGGAATTCACAAATAGTTATGAGATAACTGAATGAATATTATAAACATAGCGGTTTAGTCTCACTTGATCGATTGCCACGGAATTTTGATGCGATCAGAAGTCCGTCGCAATCACGTAGCGTACGCGGATACTCGCCGGGTAAACTTAATAGACAACCTCACCCCATTGCCCCGACCAAGTGACTCTAGGAGAACCCCGTCGCCGAAAGCATCCGTTCGGGTGCTCGCGGCAGCGGTGTTCCGCCTTGGTGCACTTCGTCGACGGCGTCGGGGGTGCGGCCGCCTATTAAAGTTTGCGATGAGCATTCGATCAGGATGTCGGGAATCTTGTTGAATTACTCGACTTTATATTGAAAAGTGTTTTCGATTTTGAGACTAAAATGCGGGGTTTATAATTGTTAGGCATGCGATGTCTAAGTATTTCATTTGATTAGGCATGCGATGTCTAAAGCGGTTGCGGATTCCAACTGTTGTAGTTTTACACTTTCTTTTCGGTGACCGTAAGTGTAATATGTGATATCGCCGGTTTCGTTGCTATATGTCAATGACAATTGGGATACGCATGTTTACTTACGTTGATGACATGTGATGTTATGTGTTGCTGGATATGTTATATTGGATCGTCGTGTTTTGAATAGCCGGGGGGTTTTATGTGAGATGAGTGTTTTTCATTTTCTTTCATGTAAAAACTTGTATGTAATATTCTTTTATTGGGGCACTTCCAGGTTGCGGAAGATGTCACCCTTTGTATATTATTTACTTTTCCGCACTAGGATAGACCCAAAGAGGAGGGCACAAGTAACCGGGTTCTGGAGTCCAGTGGGACACCAACTCGAGGAGTCGAGTCCGGGTCTTCTAACTCTAGAATTGGTAGGGTTGCTTGCCGCTCTCGTAGGGGTCTAGGGGTGTGGGATTGGCTATTCATCACGACCGTGGAATCCGTGTTTTATACTGGCTCGTATTGAAAACACGGACGTCCTAGTATATCCAATATTTCATATGATTCTTCTGCTGCGATATCTGTGATGTGATCATGTGATATGTTCTGTGATGGATACAGTATATAGTATATATGATATATTATATAGACGTTACTTATGTTTTACACCCGCGCTAGCCCTGCCCTGCTCTGTCGTGAGTTACCTAACCTAACGGTGCACGAGGGGACATCGAGGCGAATGCGGATGGCATAAGTGGACGTCGTATTTATCTGTGATGTTTAGGTATTTAAATGATGGGACTTCATTAATGTGATTAATGAAAGAAAAGAAACCTAAGATGTTATAGAATCGAATTTCAAAAATAAAACAGGTAGCTACAGTTCTTGCTTTGCACAGCGGTATATATGATATATCCTGCACCTTATTCGATATGGAAAGGACCGAGATCCCTTCACCGGGAGTGACTCCTTTAGCAATAACTGGCAGATGCTACACACTCGGTTTGTCTTTTGATTGCTTTTAAGAGTTTTTTCTTTGCACAGTGATATATGTGATATATCCCGCACCTCATTCGACGAGGAAAGGACCGACGATCCCTTCACCGGGAGTGACTCCTTTAGCAAAACTAGAAAAGCCTAAAAAACACTCCATTTCAAAATCATTTGATTCTACAACGATATCAAGTTCATTACGCAATAGGTTTTCAGAAAAACCTGTCGTAGCCCTCCGTCATTTCAGATAAGTCCTACTTAGTATTCGTGCTACGTTTGTTGACCTCCGTCAAGGCGTAGTGTGCGGTAGCTAACTAGTATTTATCTGCTTATGCATATGATGCAGATTGGATTAGGGTAGTCGTGCGGCCTTGTTGACCTCCGTCAAGGGTCGTGCGGGTGGGTTTAATTCGATCAAGAAATGACGGGTTGAACTTGACTAGTAGCCTATGGTTTGTTGACCTCCGTCAAGGTCATAGGACGCTAGGGGCAAAATATTATCGGGAATTTCAAGTGTTGAAATTTGCAATGAGATTGCATACCTTCTATGAGATAGTTGGATCCCGATACCCGCTGCGAGTAAGAGTTACTCCTGGGAGAGTTTTACACATTACAATTAGTCGATCAAGTAGGTGTCTAGAAAGGTGTTAACGAGGTTACGCCTCTGGGAAAACGAGGTTTACATTAATTAGGTTCGTGCGAAAGCACGGGGGACCTCCCTCAAAGTACCGACACTGGCCTGGCTGAAAGATTGACAAACTTGTAGTGTGTAATTAATCCCGGCTAGTCTTTCCTTTTAGGGTTTGAAGGAAGATTTGATAAAAAGCAGTGGGAGCCATCCTGATTAGATAAAATAATAACCAATCTATTCTTGCAAGAGCGCACGCTGAGTGTTTTCTTCTCTCTCTCTCCAGGTAGCGACTATATCACGCCTTAATCAAGATAATAATACGGATGTATTGAGCGAACCCGCTTGTTATACTGAGCTGGGGAGCGTTGGTCCCGCTCCAACTTATAATTGTTATAAGACAGAGCAGGAAATTGGGGATTACCAGAATTCCCGTGCCGCCCAAACGAAGTAAGTGCATGCTGATGCATCATCTTTGGGTGTGTTCATTATATAGAACTGTTTCTCAGTGTCCTTTACGTCCTGGGTATATGATACCGGATCAGGTTCCCGCATATGTAATATGTTACATGGACTACAGATCGGTAAAGAACTGAGAACGGGTGATAAGTTTCATGAGGCAGAAAACGGGGCAAGAGTTGCAGCCAAGTCTGTTGGTCACTATCACCCTGTATTCCAAATACATTGATTCTGAACGAATGTTATTAGACACCGAACCTGATATACAAAATCATATCTATCTCTTTATCAGTAAAGAAATGATAAAATTTTGTATAGTTGGATAATGTTTTGAACATTTCCTATATCAAAAGTTGATCGGTTCAGGCACGTTATCTAAAAGCATTGATGTTCTAAATCAAACTACAGTTCTTAGTATACGAAACACACACAAGAGGAAGAGTTCAGAAATGAACGGATCCTTCTTGAGGTATTGTAGACTAGGTCATATCAATGCGACCCGACTGGCTGAAGTTACATTTAGATGCATATTTAAATCAGTTTGAATTTACATCTTGTGAAACTTGCCAGTCATGTCACAAAGATAAGATGACCATAGCTCCGTTTACTGGAAACAGAGAAAGAGTTAATGAACTCTTGGGACTGATACATGATGTTGTATGTAAGGTCTCCTGTCTACATATGCCAGGACTGGTTCTTTGTACTTCGTTACATTCTCTGATAATCTCTCAAGATTCAGACATATGTTCCTGTTGAAACACAAGTCCGAACCTTTTGAGATATTCACAGAATATTGTAAGTCCATATTGCGACCCCCGGTGCTTACGGGGAGGCGGAAACGGTATAAAAGTCGAATTTTTATCGCAAGAGGCAACATGGACTAAACTTGGTCGGGATCGTTGTCTAAACTAAAACTAGCAATCTAGCTAAAGAGAGTTAGCTACTATGGAAGATGGTTATACCTAAACTTGAACTCCTTCTTCTTCAAGCCTTGTAGAGGTTGATGGTTCTCTTTACGTCGCCTTCTCCCGTCGAAGATGGATCCACCTCGAAGGCTCGACCTTTGGGCTCTTTCTCGTACTTGGAGTGAACTAGAATCGCCGGCTTGCTAGACCCTTGATCCTAGAGTGAGTAGAGAGTGTCTAAGGGTTACTTTTGTTTTTCAAGAGAAGGATTCTCAACTCATGAGAAGGTTTCTCTTGACTAGAGGAAGAAGAAGATGAAGTGAAGAGAGAGAGTGAGAATGATAGAATGAGCTTCTCTTTTCCTTTTGCAACCATAACAAAAGAAAAAGGATAATCAAATAATAATAATAATCAAAATGAAAAAGGTTTGATGGAAAGTTTAGGAATGACTAATATCATTACAAACATTAAATGAAAAAGCAAGAATGAAAAAGCATCTTGCATTTGTAATGATGGTAGTCAAATGTTCAACCATGGTCAACAAGTCAACCATGGTCAACAAGTCAACAAAAACTAACCATGACACAATTTCATTTTATTATATATTATTAAATGATATAATACAAATCCATTAGGGTTTGGAAAAATACAACTGTCAACTGTGCATACGCACCCGTTCCGAAACCCTAATGAAAAATCATCTTCCTCCTCCTCAAAAAGAACTGTGCATACACACCTGCATTCTTGTTCCGAGGAACATGAATACTGAGAGATAAAAGCAACCCCAAATACTATACCAGTATCCGGCTCAAACCAGAGCCCGCTGGTAATATCCGTCCGGACTCCAAACGGGCACAAGTGCGCGGATGAGAACGAACCCTGTCGCAAAACCATGCGACCTCTACTCTGTTTTGCCCAGAGGCGAATACCCTCTGTGTGGGACTCTAAAGACTCGACACTACGCTGGCAGTGGGTTTAACCACAGACCGCAAGCGGCACTAGCTGTGCGTAACGGTCCCCAGGTAGATGCCGACAAGAAGGCTGACGAGGTGAAACCCCATCTGAACTCCTACTGAGTCTGAATGTGACATTCTCCGTACAGTCCGGTCTGTTCGTCTGATACATCGCATGGCGGGCCTAGGGGGCGGTAAAACGTCAGTCCCCCAATAGCGGTACAAGTCGTGTCGGAGTGAAGCCCAAAACACCCTGAGATAACACTGGAAACCTACCAGTATATCTCGCTTGCCCTGGCCAGGGACTACTCGTGTAATGGCTCTCCTAGACACAGCGCGATGTCAACCCCCAATACCGGGAGAGACGAATCCTGTCTAACCGTCACTGCCTCCAAGTGCTTCGGGACTGCACCCAACCACCACCTGTTTGCACGACTCCTTTGAGCCGTGGTAGGGTAGTGATCAAAGTGCAGTGGGAACACACTCGAGGCGAAGTGTCAGTGTCAAGTCAGCGGACTAAGCTGTACTCATGTCACCTGGGAACTGATAACTGACGATAGGTATAATACCAACCTGTCAGTTCCCGACGAGTCCTGTCCAGTGTACTCGTAACCCAACGAGCACCCGTATACTATCTCCAGTACGACGTACTGATGGCTGTGGGACAGACCATCTCCCACACTGGGATGAGAAGCGCATACGCTAGTCTACTCCGGAGTATCGATGCCCAGTCTCGATAGTCCTACGACTAGGGACCTGTATAAGGATGTGCCTATAGATTACCCAGCCCCCACTAGTGTGACTGCCATCACAACGCTGGTAATCAAGCAAAGATCCTAAGGGCTCCACTAATGCGTATAAGTGATATACTGAAATAAACACAAGTACACATTGAAGTAGAAACAAACCAAGTAGCATACTACTATATTGAGCAAGACTGTTTATACAAGGTGAATATCCCAAGCTTCCATTAAGTAATATACAAACTAGTATGATACAGTAATGGCCTCTAGGGCATATACACTAACAATCTCCCACTTGCACTAAGGCCATGTACTGGCGTATCGAAGACCTATCATCTCGATCAGCCGCTCGAACTGAGTCTGGGGTAGGGCCTTGGTGAATGGATCTGCAGTGTTCTCTTCTGAAGCAACCCTCCGAACCTCGATCTCCTTGCGATCCACGATCTCCCTGATCAGGTGATACCGCCTCAAGATGTGCCTGGATCTCTGATGGGACCTGGGTTCCTTTGCTAAAGCTATAGCCCCGTTGTTGTCGCAATACAGAGGTACTGGGTCAACAATGGACGGAACCACCTGAAGTTCTTTTAAGAACTTCCTTATCCAGACAGCTTCTTTTGCGGCATCAGATGCAGCGATGTATTCCGCTTCCATAGTCGAGTCTGCAACGGTTTCCTGTTTGGAACTTTTCCAACACACCGCCCCTCCGTTGAGGGTAAAGACAAAACCCGACATGGACTTGGAATCATCCTTGTCACTCTGGAAGCTGGAGTCAGCAAAGGCCTCAATCTGGAGGTCTTTTCCGCCATACACCAAGAACATCTCCTTAGTCCTCCTCAGGTACTTGAGAATGTTCTTTACCGCTATCCAATGTTTCTCCCCAGGGTTTGACTGATACCGGCTTACTACACTCAGTGCATAAGCTACATCCGGTCTGGTACACAACATCGCATACATTATAGAGCCTACCGCAGAAGCGTAGGGTATAATAGACATGCGATCCCTCTCCAAATCAGTCTTGGGAGACATCTCTTTAGAGAGGGTGATCCCGTGACAAGCCGGTAAGTTACCGCGCTTGGAATCTTCCATACTGAATCTTTTCAGTACGGTGTCGATGTACCTGGACTGTGAAAGTCCCAATATCCTCTTGGATCTATCACGATGGATCCGGATCCCCAGGATGTAAGAGGCATCACCCAGGTCTTTCATGGAGAACCTGTGTGACAAGAAACCCTTGACAGATTGTAGCATAGGAATGTCATTTCCTATTAAGAGAATGTCATCCACGTATAAAACAAGGAATACCACAGTTCTCGCTACAAATCTACTATAGATGCACGGTTCATCTGGATTTTTGATAAAGTCAAATTCCTTGACTGTCTCATCAAAACAGATGTTCCAACTCCGCGATGCCTGCTTTAGTCCATAGATGGACTTAAGCAACTTGCACACCTTTCCGCTGCTCCCACTCTGAATGAAACCCTCTGGCTGATCCATATAGACACACTCCTCTAAATTTCCATTTAGAAAAGCGGTCTTTACGTCCATCTGCCAAATCTCATAATCGTGGAAGGCAGCAATGGCAAGAAGGATCCGAATGGATTTCAGCATAGCCACTGGAGAAAAGGTTTCGTCGTAGTCCAAGCCAGGTCTTTGACGGAAACCCTTTGCTACAAGTCTAGCTTTATAGGTCTCAACCTGTCCATCTACACCAATCTTCCTTTTGAAGATCCACTTGCATCCTACGGGTTTTACCCCATCTGGAGCAATGTCCAACGTCCATACTTTGTTGGTGTACATGGACTCCATTTCGGTCCGCATTGCATCCAGCCATTTTACCGAGTCAACGCTCTGAACGGCCTGCTGGAAGCTAGTAGGCTCATCATAGTCTATGATGCAATCCTCTCTATCCCCGTCTATGAGAAAACCGTAGTATCTCTCGGGCGGATGAGACTGCCTACTACTTCTGCGGAGCGGCATAGGAATGTCCTGTTCATTTGAACCCTCTGGTTCCATTAAGCTTTCAGTAATAGTCTGTGGTTCTGGAAATTCTTCCAGTTCTATTGCGCTCCCACTTACTTCTTTTTCTAAGAACTGATGTTCCAGAAAATGGGCATTACGAGAAACAAGGACTTTTTGCTCCTCTGCGTAATAGAAAAGATACCCCCTGGAGTTCTTTGGGTATCCCACAAACTTGCACAGTACTGAGCGCGCCTCGAGCTTGTCCGTATGCTGCTTTTTGACATAAGCTGGACATCCCCAAATTTTCAGGTACTGAAGATAGGGTTTCTTCCCACTCCATAACTCATATGGTGTGGTAGGCACAGTCTTAGTAGGAACTCGGTTCAATAGGTATGCAGCTGTTTCTAGCGCATACCCCCAGAATGATCGCGGTAACTCAGCGTTACTCATCATAGACCGTACCATATCCAATAGGGTGCGATTCCGTCTCTCCGATACACCGTTATGTTGCGGGGTGTATGGAGGAGTAAGCTGAGAGAGAATCCCATTCTCTTTTAAATAGTCCAGGAATTCGGCACTTAAGTATTCTCCACCTCGATCCGATCTTAGAATCTTAATACTTTTGCCGGTCTGTTTCTCTACTTCATTCTTATACTCCTGGAATTTTCCAAAGGCCTCGGACTTATGTTTCATTAAGAAGACATAACCGTACCTTGAGAAGTCATCCGTAAAAGTAATGAAGTAAGAATGTCCGCTTCGGGCATGTGTAGACATTGGACCGCACACGTCACTGTGTACGAGTCCCAAGAGCTCGCTCGCTCTTACTCCATGTCCAGTAAACGGAGTCTTTGTCATCTTTCCCTTGAGACAGGATTGACAAGTGGCATACGATTGATATTCGAACGCATTCAAATACCCTTCTGTATGTAACTTCGTCAACCTTCTCTCATTGATGTGACCCAATCTACAATGCCATAAGAAAGTCTGATTAATATCTGGTGACTTTCTTTTGTGTGTATTCTGGACATTGAAAATCTGTGGTTGGTTTAATACGTATATACCATTGCTCAATGTACCTGACCCAATCAGAACTTGATTAAGGTGAATGTTAACAACATTACTTACAAACGCAAATTCATAACCTTCTTTAGAAACCAAAGATACAGAAATGATATTACAAGTTGCGTTGGGTACAAAAAAGCAATTACGCAAAACCAAAACATGTCCATCTGACATTCCTAGGTGATAGTCCCCCACGGCTTTAGCATCCATGCTAGCTCCGTTCGCAACTCTGAGGGTCATATCACCTTCCTTCAAAAACCTACGGTTTCTCAACGCCTGCAAAGAATTACAGATATGAGATCCTGATCCGGTATCCAATACCCAGGAAGTAGAGTTTATAGAAAGACAGTTTTCAATAACATACACACCTGAAGCTGAAGCCGCAACCTGCTTCAGTTCCTGTGTCCTGGCTTTCCAAGCCCTGCAATCTTTCTTCCAGTGTCCATTCTTGTGACAATAGAAGCATTCCTCTTTACCAACAAGCTTCCCCGCTATCTTTGTTGCCTTTTCCTTTCCCTTCGCACCCACTTTACTAACACCGCCTCTTGGTTTGGCGGGGGTTTTCTTCTTCTTTCCCTTGGCTTTCGCCTTGGACCTAGAAGAAGAAGATCCTCCTACAAACAAAGTGGATGTATCCCTACCCTTCTGTAGGGTGCCCTCTGCGCTCCTCAGCAGGTTGAGGAGTTCTGAAAGTTCAACTTCCTTTTCTTGCAAGTTGAAATTCAGTATGAACTGGGCGTAAGTGGATGGAAGGGACTGGAGAATTATATCTGTGTAGAGTTCACTATCCAACGTGGTCCCAAGTTCCGCGAGCTCCTCAGTGTAGCCAATCATCTTAAGCACGTGGTCCGCTACCGATGATCCGACGGCCAACTTAGTCGAAAATAACTTCTTCGACACTTCGTATCTTGCGATACGAGACTGCTCTCCATACAGTTCTTTTGTATGAAGAAATATGGATTCCAAATCCATATTCTCGTGCCTCCTCTGATGGTCATTGTCCATCGAGGCAAGTACGAGGCATCTGGCCTTCGCGCTGTCAATCTCCCAAGTCTTACGGATTTCCTTATCCGCGACGCTGGAGGTGGGACCTGGGACGGGGGGAGCTTTGCTGGTAAGAAGATACCCCAGCTTGTCGTAAGAGATTGCCAATTTGACATTCCTGAGCCAATCTTTGTAGTTTGGCCCTGTCAATATGTTTTTATCTAGAAGTAACTTAAGTCCAGTCATTTCGATTTGGTCGCTGCAGGGGGAGAGAAGAAACACTTAGCACGATGCTCTTGCAAGTTTAGAATGGTTTTTAATTTGTCTAAACAGGATGGCTCCCACTGTCTCTCGAATCCCTCCTCAAACCACAAAGGAAGAATTAGCCGGGATCAATCCCACCGTACAATACTTGCTTAACCGTTCAGCCAGGCCAGTGTCGGTACTTCGAGGGAGGTTTTCCAACGCTTTCGCGAAGTTCCTTAATTTAAGAACCTCTTTTCCCTGGGGGCGTAGCCCCGCTAACACCTTTCTAGGCACCTACTAGGTTTATAGCATTGATCGTTTAGTGAGAAATTTCCCGAGGAGTAGCATATACTCACAGTAGGATCGGGATCCAAATATCATCGCGTGACGAAAATGAAGGAATCCTACCATAATCATCACACTCCAAATGGTATGCAAATCTAGCAAGTTTCAGTACTTATGAAACTCCCGATGTGGATTTTTGCCCCATGCTCTTATGACCTTGGCGTGAGGTCAAAATGTCATAAGTCACATGTCAAGTTCTTCCCATCATTATCCCGGTTGATTTGAATCCACCCGTACCTACCCTTGACGTAGGCCAAAATGGTGGTACGACTGTCTCAAAACAACGCATTCTATCTATGCAACAGATAAATATCCGGCAGCTACCAATCACTATGCCTTGGCGTGAGGTCAAAATACATAGCTTGAATACTACCGTATATTTAACTGAAATGATGGAGGGCTACGAATGGTTTTGGCGAAACCGTGAACGTAGTGAACTTGATATAATCGATGGAACGAGATAGCTTTTAGAAGGAGTGGCTCAAGCTCCGCATTTAAAAGTTAGTTTTTGAAAAGAACCGAGTGGTTTTTCGAAAGTGTTCCATCGACTTAAACTTGGTTTATTATCTTGCATTAGTTCTTTTAATGCGTGATATTCTTGCATTAGTTCTTTTAATGCGTCCCATCATTTAATCCTACCATTGCAGAAAACAACCAAAATATGACGTACGCTTATGCCATTCGCATTCGCCACGGGGTCCCGTCATCACTCGTTAGGTTACTTAACTAACGACAGAGCGGGGGCTGGGCTAGCGCGGCTGTAAAACATAAGCAACGCCTAAATAGAAAGCAATGATAGACATTACAGATCACAGATGAATACATTGGATATACTAGCAATCCGCATTCCTTTCGAGCCTGAAACGAAAAGCGGATAACACGGTCGCGGTGAATAGCAAAAACCCTACCCAAGACCCCTACGGGTGCGGCAAACTACCCTCCATGTTCCCGGTAGTTTGTGCACCCCACCATGGGTCTATCCTAGGAGCAAAAACAGTAAAAAGAATTATACAATGACGGCTACAACCCCGACCCGGTTGTGCGGCCAAACAAATAATATTATTACATCAATTTACAATGAATGAAAGAAAAACAAAAGCTCATCTCACATCCACCCCGGCTATTCACCCGCGACAGTCCAACACATTCATATACACATTCCAGAACATTACAGATCATGTATAACCCCGACTAATCGACTTATAGCGATTAGCCGACGTTCAATACATGCAAACATCACAGATATAACCAACATAGCCAAAGTGCAGTGAAGTTCGGAAAAAAATACGGAATTATAGGACCCCAAAAGTGAATTTCAGTTCTGGAAAATCTGGGTACATATAATATATCTTAAAAATCCCAAAACCAACACAGAAGAACACTGCACGAAAAACGATGCAAAGATGACACCAACTTGCGGCGGTTCCGCGGCCAGATGAGTAGGTGAGGCCGCGGAAGCGCGGCGGTTTGGAGGAAACATGATATCGTTTTTCTTGTGTGTTCTTAGAAAACCCTGAGACGATTTTACAAGTATAAAGTTTTTCATTTTGAGCAGAAAAAATTTCAACAGAAAGTTAGGTTTTCGTTTTTCCGGTTTTGCGATTTTTCGGTTCCGAACTTCGTTACACTTCACTACCAAGTTAGTTTTAGTTTAGTTAGGCTCTGATACCACTGTAAGTCCATATTGCGACCCCCGGTGCTTACGGGGAGGCGGAAACGGTATAAAAGTCGAATTTTTATCGCAAGAGGCAACATGGACTAAACTTGGTCGGGATCGTTGTCTAAACTAAAACTAGCAATCTAGCTAAAGAGAGTTAGCTACTATGGAAGATGGTTATACCTAAACTTGAACTCCTTCTTCTTCAAGCCTTGTAGAGGTTGATGGTTCTCTTTACGTCGCCTTCTCCCGTCGAAGATGGATCCACCTCGAAGGCTCGACCTTTGGGCTCTTTCTCGTACTTGGAGTGAACTAGAATCGCCGGCTTGCTAGACCCTTGATCCTAGAGTGAGTAGAGAGTGTCTAAGGGTTACTTTTGTTTTTCAAGAGAAGGATTCTCAACTCATGAGAAGGTTTCTCTTGACTAGAGGAAGAAGAAGATGAAGTGAAGAGAGAGAGTGAGAATGATAGAATGAGCTTCTCTTTTCCTTTTGCAACCATAACAAAAGAAAAAGGATAATCAAATAATAATAATAATCAAAATGAAAAAGGTTTGATGGAAAGTTTAGGAATGACTAATATCATTACAAACATTAAATGAAAAAGCAAGAATGAAAAAGCATCTTGCATTTGTAATGATGGTAGTCAAATGTTCAACCATGGTCAACAAGTCAACCATGGTCAACAAGTCAACAAAAACTAACCATGACACAATTTCATTTTATTATATATTATTAAATGATATAATACAAATCCATTAGGGTTTGGAAAAATACAACTGTCAACTGTGCATACGCACCCGTTCCGAAACCCTAATGAAAAATCATCTTCCTCCTCCTCAAAAAGAACTGTGCATACACACCTGCATTCTTGTTCCGAGGAACATGAATACTGAGAGATAAAAGCAACCCCAAATACTATACCAGTATCCGGCTCAAACCAGAGCCCGCTGGTAATATCCGTCCGGACTCCAAACGGGCACAAGTGCGCGGATGAGAACGAACCCTGTCGCAAAACCATGCGACCTCTACTCTGTTTTGCCCAGAGGCGAATACCCTCTGTGTGGGACTCTAAAGACTCGACACTACGCTGGCAGTGGGTTTAACCACAGACCGCAAGCGGCACTAGCTGTGCGTAACGGTCCCCAGGTAGATGCCGACAAGAAGGCTGACGAGGTGAAACCCCATCTGAACTCCTACTGAGTCTGAATGTGACATTCTCCGTACAGTCCGGTCTGTTCGTCTGATACATCGCATGGCGGGCCTAGGGGGCGGTAAAACGTCAGTCCCCCAATAGCGGTACAAGTCGTGTTGGAGTGAAGCCCAAAACACCCTGAGATAACACTGGAAACCTACCAGTATATCTCGCTTGCCCTGGCCAGGGACTACTCGTGTAATGGCTCTCCTAGACACAGCGCGATGTCAACCCCCAATACCGGGAGAGACGAATCCTGTCTAACCGTCACTGCCTCCAAGTGCTTCGGGACTGCACCCAACCACCACCTGTTTGCACGACTCCTTTGAGCCGTGGTAGGGTAGTGATCAAAGTGCAGTGGGAACACACTCGAGGCGAAGTGTCAGTGTCAAGTCAGCGGACTAAGCTGTACTCATGTCACCTGGGAACTGATAACTGACGATAGGTATAATACCAACCTGTCAGTTCCCGACGAGTCCTGTCCAGTGTACTCGTAACCCAACGAGCACCCGTATACTATCTCCAGTACGACGTACTGATGGCTGTGGGACAGACCATCTCCCACACTGGGATGAGAAGCGCATACGCTAGTCTACTCCGGAGTATCGATGCCCAGTCTCGATAGTCCTACGACTAGGGACCTGTATAAGGATGTGCCTATAGATTACCCAGCCCCCACTAGTGTGACTGCCATCACAACGCTGGTAATCAAGCAAAGATCCTAAGGGCTCCACTAATGCGTATAAGTGATATACTGAAATAAACACAAGTACACATTGAAGTAGAAACAAACCAAGTAGCATACTACTATATTGAGCAAGACTGTTTATACAAGGTGAATATCCCAAGCTTCCATTAAGTAATATACAAACTAGTATGATACAGTAATGGCCTCTAGGGCATATACACTAACAAATATAAGTTAGAAGTAGAGAACCAATAGCGGGTATAAGTATTATGTCCTTTGATGTGATCAGGGAGGAGAATACTTGAGCACGGAATTCCTGGACTATTCTAAAGGAGAATGAGATTCTCTCTCAGCATTACTCCTCCGTATACACCATAGCACGATGGTATATCGGGGCAGAGCAATAGCACCATATGTGATATGGTGTGCTCTATGATGAGTACTACTGTGTTTCCTATTTCCTTTTTAGAGTTATGCACTTGAGAAGCTGCATACCAATTGAATTGGGTTCCAATCAAATCAGTTGCCTACCGCCTCATATGTGATATGGTAAGGGAAGAGCCCATCTCTTAAGTTAGTTAAGATTTGGGGTTGTCCAGCCTATGTCTGAAAAGCAAAATCCGGACAAGCTCGAGGCAAGGTCTGTAATGTAGAACTGGAAAGGTTCCAGCTATACAAACTACAGCAGATGATTTGATAAAACCAAAGGATTCAATAGAGACCAACGAACCTCAGCTTCTCCGCCGATCTAGTAAGGTTCCTCACCCGCCTGAGAGATACTTCGGTTTCTCTATGACAGTGGGAACAAGGATTGCATCATGAGATGATGATCCAACTAGTTTCGAGCTGGCCATCAGGAGTAAGACTCTGTAAGAATGGCTGGATGCTTAGTGATCTGAGATGGAATCCATGTACACCAACAAAGTATGGACTTTGGTTGCTATATCTGAAGGGTTAAATCCCCATCAGGAGCAAGTATATCTTGAGAAGATTACTTGGTGTAAATGGAAAAGTTGAGACTTTCAAAGCTAGACTTGTTAAAGGTTTGCATCATTAACCAGGTGAAGATCATGATGAAACTTTTTCTAAAGATCTATGCTTAAGTCCATCCAGATCCTACTTGCCACGGCTACATACCATGACTACGATATCTGGCGGTTGGGTGCCATGACTGCTTTTCTAAATGATGTTTTAGAAGAGTGAGTCTGTAAGTACACAGTCAGAGGGCTTCGTAGACAGTGGGAGCAGCGGAAACGTGTGCAAGATGGTTTATGTGATAAAGAAGGCATCGCGGAGTTGGAACATCTGTTTTGATGGATTAGTCAAAGAGTTTGACATCATCAAAATGGTAGATGAACCTTGTATAAACAAAAAGGTAGTAGGGAGTATGGTGGTGATCCTCGTAGAGTACGTGGATGTCATACTCTTGATAAGAAAGGAGTTTCCTATGCTACGCTCGGTCAATCTCCGCTTATCACAAGGATTCTCCATATAGGATCAAAGTGATACCTCATAAATCCTGGGTTTTGGATCTATGAGATAGATCTAATTGGATGTTAGGATTCTCACTAGTTGTAATGAGATGGTATCAATTGATTCTGGGGAGAATCACTGGAAAGGTTCCAGAGTGATAAGGACGACTGAATGTCAGTCACAGGCATTGTCTTTACCCTCAGTAAAGGGACGGTATGTTGGAAGAGTTCCAATCTAGATACCGTGGCATACTAGACGATAAAGGCTGAATACATCGCTACTTAAGATGCTACCAAAGAGGCTGTTTGGGTGTATATTAGTCATGAGATGAACTTAGTTCCTCCCATTGTGTGACAATGGAGTTGTGGCTTATGCCAAGGAACGTACGTCCCATCAGTGATCCAGACATATTTTAAGGCAGTGTCACCTGATCATGGAGATGGTTGATCTCCAGGGTGATCGAGGCTAGGAGAGTAGACTCAGAGGACAACACGGCGGATCCACTCACAAAGGCCTTTTCCCAGAGAGAGACTTTTATGGGATGGTTGAGTATGAGATACTACAACCACTGCTATCAGATGGCCCTAGTGCAAGTGGGAGATTGTTAGTTATATGTATGCCCTAGAGGCCATTACTGTACATTGGATGTATATTGTAGTGGATGCTGGGACATATATAGGGAGGACTTTCTTGCTCGACATGATAGTATGCTATCTGGTTACTCTTTACCTTAACATATACATTGATCGTCTCTCTGTTACATGTTGGTAAAGCCCTTAGGATGCGTACTTGACTACCTGGACTATGATGCGGATCATACTAGTGGGGACATGGTAGTCTATAAGTACATCCTTCAAGGTCCCTAGTCGTGGGTATATCGAGACGGGGCATCCATATACCAGAGTAGACTAGCGTATACCTTCTCGACCCATATAGATGGACGATGGATGATCCCATATCCATTGGTGTTTGACATCAGAGATGATATACGGGTGCTCAGTGGAGACTGCGTACACTGGACGGACTCGCCGAGAACTCCCAGATGGTATTATACCTTACGTCAGATGGCAGTTCTCTGGTGACATTGGTACAGAGTAGTCTGTTGACCCAAGATCGTCATAGAGTCTTGTGTGGTTCCCACTGTGCTTTGATTTCCACCTTACCACGTCCAAGAGGGCATGCAAAATGGTGGTTTTTGGGTACAGTCCCGAATCACATGGAGGCAATGAGCGATAGGAGGGGATTCGTCTCTCCCGGTATAGGGAGTTGATGTTGCGCTATGTTCGATTGGCTATAACCGGAAATCCCTGGCCAGGGTTGCTGAGATTTACTGGTAAGTGTTACCTGTAGTTTCTCAAACTGTTATAGACCTCATACCGACACGACTTATCGAGCTATTGGGGTATGACGTTTACCACCCCTAGGCAAGATATGCGACATATCAGACGATGAGACCGGACTGTACGGTAAGTGTTACTGGTTGGATTCACAGGAGTGTGAGCGGGCTTGCTCGTCGATCTTCTGATCGCTCAATACCCGGGTGGCCGTTACGTTTAGCAGACCGCTTGTGGTTTGTGGGTGTTTTATATGATCATCACCTGCTGCCGGCGTATTGATGAGTCTTTAGAGTCCTACACAGAGGTTTCCTGGCTCAAGCGAAATGAAATAGGAGCGCATATGAGATATGTGCGGGACCGAGAATAATGCGTGTATGTGATACCGTATTCTATTCTCGCGATGAATGTATCGATTGGTTGTATGCGATATAACCTAGTTATCGAAGCAAGGGTTGATTCGATAAGCCGATACATTGGATATTAGTCGGTTGTATGCGATATGACCGGATCGTTAAATCAAGTGTTGATTTAATGATTTAATGTATAATTATATATTTGATATATTACTTTGCATTAACTAGTATTGGTTCACTTTAAATGGTTTTTCTCACTTGTTTGTGCACATTGTATATGTGATATATTTTTGTGCACAAGTATGTATCATGTTTGATGATGCATGCTAACTTGGGTTTGTGTAAAGATTAAACCATGGTTATATGAATGGTTAGGGTTTTGTTTTCTTATTCATTTAATTAGTTTATTTATTCTTTTTGTAAAATAATAAGCATAAAGAAAAATGGTGGCTTTCTTTGGATGCATGTTGAAGCTTCATGAAGCTTTGACTAAGTCACCATTTTGTCTCATGCTTAACCCTAACCATTCCACTTAACCCTAGTCTATTCTCTACACTTGACCATGGTTGGATTATGATAAGTATTCATTTTTATTTTCTTTTTTGAGATATACTTATCATAACATATTTCATCATCTTCTTCTTCTTCTTCAAGAAGAAGCTTGCCTCCATCAATGGCAACTTGAGAAAATGAGTGAGAAATCCAATTCTAAAGTGAACCCACTTCCTATTTCTTCATCCTCTATCTCTTGCCAAGTAGTATAGGGTGTTTTCTTCACAAGTTTCATGACTTGGTGAAGTGGGAGCTTGATCTTGTGATGCCTCGACGTAGATCATCTTCGGCATCGTAGTCGATGACCTAGCCCGCCTTTTCTCCGATTAAGCCGACGCTAGAGTCCGGGATCCGATGATCGCAGCGAGGAGACATCATCACGGAGGTATGGAGGTGGAGCACCGGATCTACAAAGGTTGTATTTCCGTTTACTTTTCAGTTAAGTAGTTAACTAGTTTTCGTTTTCGCCTAAAATTCTATTTAACGATCTAGTCTAGGGTTTCTCGGCACCGTAAAATTTCAAATTGGCATGGTTGATGCCTTGTGAGACCTCTTGAGAGTGCCTAGGAACCCAACACCTACTCCCTACTTCTTCATCCTCTACCACTTGCCATGTAGTAGAGTGTGTTCTCTTCACAAAGTTCATGACCTAGTGAAGGAATAGCTTGAGTTAGAGTCTCCCCGACGTAGATCATCTTCGGCCTCGAAGTCATCGAAGCTAGCACGTTCGTTCTTCTTGTGAAGCTTTTCTAGAGTCCGGAGTTCACGATCGCAGCGATGGGTACATCCACGCGGAGCTAATGAAGTGAAGGATCGGATCTACAAAGGTTGTAATCCCTTTCACTTGTTGTTAAAGTTGTTAACTTGCTTTTAGTTTCGCCTTACCTCTAGTAAACGATCTTGCATAGGGTTGTTCGGCACATAAAAATTTTGATTGTGGCATGGTTGATGCCTTGTAGAACCTTGTTAGTGTGCCTAGGAACCCTACAGTAGTATCAGAGCCTAGCTAGAGCTTTAGGCAAAGTGTAGACAAAATTAGAAACCCGATCGAACCCCGAAACCCTAAACTACACCCCTCTCTGTACATTTTTTAAAACAGTGGATTTTTCCTAATTAAAAATGCTCAGAAAATAGAGCAGGAAAATATAAGGTTAACTGTACAAAACGAAGCCCTAACTCTACTGTAGCGCCGCGGAACCGCCGCCGTATGTAATGGTTATGGATTCTTTTTCATACAGTAATGCCCGTATCAGTTTCCTGTTTCTTCTGGGAATTTTTAATCTATATTCAACAGTTGAGTTTTCTGGGTTGTTTTGGGGACTCGATGTTTCAATCGGATTATTTAACTTTGTTTATTTTGTCCGGGTAATTTTAGAACATGTTAAAATGTTCGACCGGATATAAATAACCCATTTTTCCCCTGCCGGAAAATTTCCAAGTGTTAGATTTTTCCGTAGTTTAAGAACGTTCTAAGTAGTGCAAGTAACGCGATGGACCCTCTAGAAGACAACAAACCTTAACTCGATTATGTGACCGTCTTGAACTGCCTTTTGAACCTTAGGGTTTGGGGCAGTACGGCGTGCCACATGTGAGGCGTTGGCTTGAACCTTCTACGGCTGGACCGTTGGTACTGTGGCATGAAGTGGATGTTTTTAAACTTATTTCAAGTGTTGAGCTTTTCGGGAAAACTTGGGTGTTTGATTGTTCGATCGGAAAGTTTAACATTGTCTATTTATCTGGAATGTGATACAATATTTGGAATCTACAAGTAGTTATGAGATAACTAATTTGAATGTTATAAATCTAGCGGTTTAGTCTCACTTGATCGGTTGCCACGGGATTTTGATGTGATCAAAAATCCGTCGCAATCACATTGCGTACGTGGATACTCGCCGGGTAAACTTAATAGATAGCCATGCCCCCATAGCCTCGACCAAGTGACTGTAGGAGAACCCCGTCGCCAAAAGCATCCGTTCGGATGCTCGCGGCAGCGGTGTTCCGTCTTAGTGCACTTCGTCGACGGTATCGGGGGTGCGGCCGTCTACTAAAGTTTACGACGAGCATTCGTTCAGGATGTCGGGAATCTTGTTGAATTGCCCAACTTGATATTGAAAAGAGTTTTCGATAATGAGACTAAAATGCGGGGTTTATAATTGTTAGGCATGCGATGTTTAAGGAATTCATTTGATTAGGCATGCGATGTCTAAGGAAATTGCGGATTCCAACCGTTGTAGTTTTACACTTTCTTTTCTGCGACCGTAAGTGTAATATGTGATATCGCCGGTTTCGTTGCTATATGTCAACGACAATTGGGATGGGTATATTTACTTACGTTGATGATATGTGATGTTATGTGTCGCTGGATATGTTATATTGGATCGTCGTGTTTGAATAGCCGGGGGTTTTTATGTGAGATGAGTGTTTTTTCATTTTCATTCATGTAAAAACTTGTATGTAATATTCTTTTATTGGGGCATTTTGGGGTTGAGGATGATGTCACCATTGTATATTATTTACTTTTCCGCATTAGGATAGACCCAAGACGGGAAGCACAAGTAACCGGGTTCTAGGGTCCAGTGGGAGACCATCTCGAGGAGTCGAGTCCGGGTCTCCTAACTCTAGAATTGGTAGGGTTGCTTGCCGCTCTCGTAGGGGTCTAGAGGTGTGGGATTGGCTATTCATCACGACCGTGGAATCCGTGTTTTATATAGGCTCAAAATAAAACACGGACGTCCTAGTATATCCAATATTTCATATGATATTTTCTGCTACGTTATCTGTGATGTGATCATGTGATATGTTCTGATAGATATTGTATATAGTATATATGATATATTATATACACGTTGCTTATGTTTTACACCCGCGCTAGCCCTGCCCCGCTCTGCCGTTAGTTACCTAACCTAACGGTGCAGACGGGACATCGAGGCGAATGCGGATGGCATAAGCATACGTTGTATATATCTGTGATGTTTAGGTGGACTTAAATGATGAGACATTCATTAATGAGATTAATGAAAGAAAATAAACCTAAATGATGTTGTGGAATTGAATTTCAAAAATGAGGTAGCTCTAGTTGTTGCTTTGCATAGCGGTGTTCCTTGTAGAACATCCAGCACCTTATTCGATAGGGAAAGAGCCGAGATCCCTTCACCGAGAGTGACCTCTTTAGCAATAACTAGCAGATGCTACAACCTTCGGTTTGTCTTTTGATTGCTTTTCTAGTTCTTGCTTTGCATAGTGGTATTGTGAATATCCTGCACCTCATTCGACGAGGAAAGAGCAGAGATCCCTTCACCGGGAGTGACCTCTTTAGCGAAGCTAGTAAAAGCTTCAAAAGCACTCCATTTTTAAAACCATTTGATTCTGCAACGAGATCAAGTTCAAAGCGTTAAAGGTTTTCATAAAAACCATCCGCAACCTTCCGTCATTTTAGGAAGTAGAGTACTTAGTATTCGTGCTGTGTTTGTTGACCATAGTCAAGGCACAGTGTACGGTAGCTAAGTGATGTCTTCCTACACCGCATATGATGCGATTAGTTAGGACAGTCGCGTGACTTTGTTGACCTTAGTTAAGGGTCATGTGGGTGGGTCTAATTAATCATGAAATGACGGGTAGAACTTGACTAGTGCTTATGATTTGATGACCATAGTTAAGGTCATAAGTGCTCGGGGTAAAAACCATTATCGGGAGTTTCAAGTGTTGAAATTTGCAATGAGATTGCATACCTTCTATATGATAGTTGGATCCCGATACCCACTGCGAGTAATTGTTACTCCTGGGAGAGTTTTGCACTTTGCAATTAGCCGATCAAGTAGGTGTCTAGAAAGGTGTCAACGGGGTTACGCCCCTGGGAAAACGAGGTTTACTTTAATTAAGTCCGTGCGAGAGCACGGGGAACCTCCCTCAAAGTACCGGCATTGGCCTGGCGGAAAGATTGGCGAACTTGTAGAGTGTAATTAATCCCGGCTAGTCTTTCCTTTTAGGGTTTGAAGGAAGATTTGATAAAAATAGTGGGAGCCATCCTGATTAGATAAAATATATTACCAATCTAATCTTGCAAGAGCGCACGCAGAGTGTTTTCTTCTCTCTCTCTCCAGGTAGCGACCATGTTACGTCTAAATCAAGATAATAATATGGATGTATTGACCGAACCCGCTTGTTATACTGAGCTGGGGAACGTTGGTCCCGCTCCAACTTATAATTGTTATAAGACCGAGCAAGAAATAGGGGAATACCAGGATTCCCATGCCGCCCAAACGAAGAAAGTGCATGATGATGCATCTTCTTCGGGTATGTTCATTACAAAGAACTGTTTCTCTGTATCCTCTACGTCCTGAGTATGAGATACCAGATCAGGATCCCACATATATAATCTGTTACATGGGCTACAGAAAGGTAGAGAACTGAGAACGGGTGAAAAGTTTCATGAGACAGAAAACGGTGCAAGTGTTGCAGCCAAGTCTGTTGGTCACTATCACCCTGTATTTCCAAATACATTGATTCTGAACGAATGTTATTAGATACCGAACCTGATATACAACATCATATCAGTCTCTTTATTTACTAAAGAAAGGATATAATTTTGTATTGTTGGATAATGTTTTGTACATTTCCTATATCAAGAGTTGATCGGTTCAGGTACGTTATCTAAAAGCATTGACGTTCTAAATCAAACTACAGTTCTTAGTATACAGAACACACAAAAGAGGAAGAGTTCAGAAATGAACGAATTCTTCTTAAGGCATTATAGACTAGGTCATATCAATGCGACCCGACTAGCTAAGTTACATTTAGATGCATATTTAAATCAGTTTAAATTTACATCTTATGAAACTTGCCAGTCATGTCACAAAGATAAGATGACCATAGCTCCATTTACTGGAAACAGAGAAAGAGTTAGTGAACTCTTGGGACTGATAGATAGTGATGTGTGAAGGTCCCCAGTCTACATATGCCAGGACCGGTTCTTTGTACTTCATTACATTCACTGATGATCTCTCTAGATTCAGACATATGTTCTTGTTGAAACACAAGTCCGAAACTTTTGAGATAATCACCGAATATAAGTCAGAAGTAGAGAACCAAAAATGGGTATAAGTATTATGTCCTTTGATGTGATCAGGGAGGAGAATACTCAGGCATGGGATTCCTGGACTATTCTAAAGGAGAATGGGATTCTCTCTCAGCATTGCTCCTCCGTATACACCACAGCACGTCGGTGTATCGGGGCAGAGCAATCACACCCTATATGATATGGTGTGCTCTATGATGAGTACTGCTGAGTTACCTGTTTCCTTTTGGGGGTTATGCACTTAAGAAGCTGCATACCTATTGAATTAGGTTCGAATCAGATCACTGTCTACCACTCCATATGAGATATGGTATGGGAAGAGCCTATTTCTTAAGCAAGTTAGGATTTGGGGTTATATGACCTATGTCAAAAGCAATATCCGGACAAGCTCGAGGCAAGGTCAGTTCTGTAGAACCGGAAGGATTTCCAGCTATACAAACTACAGCTGATGATTTGATAGAACCAAAGGATTCAATAGTCTCTGACGAACCTCAGCCTCTCCGCCGATCTAGCAGGGTTCCTCACCTGTCTGAGAGATACTTTGGTTTCTCGATGATAGTGGGAGCGAGGATTGCATCATGAGATGATGACCCAACTAGTTTCGAGCAGGCCATCTGGAGTGGGGACTCTGTAAGAATGGCTGGATGCTTAGCGATCTGAGATGGAATCCATATACACCAACAAAGTATGGACTTTGGCTGCTATATCTGAAGGGTTAAATCCCCATCAGGAGCAAGTATATCTTGAGAAGATTACTTGGTGCATATGGAAAAGTTGAGACTTTCAAAACTAGACTTGTTAAAGGTTTTCGTCATCGACCATGCGTGGATAATGATGAAACCTTTTCCAATGGCTGTGCTTAAGTCCATCCAGATCCAACTTGCCACGGCTACATACCATGACTATGATATCTGGCGGTTGGGTGTCATGACTGCTTTTCTAAATATTAATTTAGAAGAAAACGTCTATAAGTACACAGCCAGAGGGTTTCGTAAACAGTGGGAGCAGCGGAAAAGTGTGCAAGTTTCTTTACAGAATAAAGCAGGCATCGCGGAGTTGGAACATCTGTTTTGATGTGGTAGTCAAAGAGTTTGACTTCATCAAAATGGTAGATGAAGCTTGTATATACAAAAAGGTAGTAGAGAGTAAGGTGGTCATCCTCATATTGCACGTGGACAACATACTCTTGATAGGAAAAGAGTTTCCTATGCTACGCTCGATCAATCTCCTCTTATCATATGGATTCTCCATATAGGATCAAAGTGATACCTCCTAAATCCTGGGTTATGGATCTATGTGATAGATCTAAATGGATATTAGGATTCTCACTAGGTGTAGTAAGATGGTATCAATCGATCCCGGGGAGAATCACTGGAAAAGTTCCAGGGTGATAAGGACGACTGAATGTCAGTCGCAAGCATTGTCTTTACCCTCAGTGGAGGGACGGTATGTTGGAAGAGTTCCAAGCTGAGATACCGTGGCAGACTAGACGATAAAGGCTGGTGACATCGCTATCAAAGATACTACCAAAGAGGCAGTTTGGGAGTATATTAGTTCATGAGATGAACTAGGTTCCTACCATTGTGTGACAATGGAAGTGTGGCTTTGGCCCAGGAACCCCGGTCCCATCAGTGACCCAGACATATTCTGAGGTAGCATCACCTGATCATGGAGATAGTTGATCTCCAGCGTGATCGAGGTTAGGAGAGTGGACTCAGAGGACAACACGGCGGACCCACTCACAAAGTCCTTTTCCCAGAGAGAGACTTTTATGGGATGGTTGAGTATGAGATACTACAACCACTGCTACAAATGGCCCTAGTGCAAGTGGGAGATTGTTAGTTATATGTATGCCCTAGAGGCCATTAGTGTACATAAGATGTATATTGTAGTGGATGCTGGGACATATATAGGTAGGACTTTCTTGCTCGACATGATAGTGCGCTATCTGGTTGCTCTTTATCTTAACATGTATACTTGTTGTCTCTCTATTCCATGTTGATAAAGCCCTTAAGATGTGTACACGACTTCCAGGACTATGATGTAGATCATACTAGTGGGGACTGGGTTGTCAATGAGTACATCCTTCAATATTCCTAGTCGTGGGAATATCGAGACGGGGCATCGATATTCCAGAGTAGACTAGCATATATCTTCTCGACCCATGTGATGGGCGATGGTTGATCCCATATCCATTGGTGTTTGACATCTGAGACGGTATGCGGGTGCTCAGTGGTGACTGGGTACACTTAACGGACTCGCCGAGAACTCCCAGATGGTATTATACCTTACGTCAGATGGCAGTTCTCTGGTGACACTGGTACAGCTTAGTCTGTTAACCCGAGATCGTCATAGAGTCTTGTGTGTCTCCCACTGTGCTTTGATTTCAACCCTACCACGGCTCTACTGAGTCATGCAAACAGGTGGTTTTTGGGTACAGTCCCGATTCACATGGAGGCAATGAGCGATAGGACGGGATTCGTCTCTCCCGGTATTGGGGGTTGATGTTGCGCTATGCTCGACTGGCCATAACTGGAAATCCTTGGCCAGGGTTGCACTGATTTACTGGTAATTGTTATCGGTAGTTTCATACTTGTTATGGACCTTACATCGACATGACTTATCAAGCTACTGGGGTCTGACGTTTACCACCCCTAGGCGAGATATGCGACATATCAGACGAACAGACCGGACTGTGCGGTAATTGTTACTGATTGGATTCACAGGAGTGTGAGCAGGCTTACTCGTTGATCTTCTGATCGTTCAATACCCGGGTGGCCGTTACGTTTAGCAGACAGCTTGCGGCTTGTGGGTGATTGATATGATCACCACCTACTGCTGGCGTATTGACGAGTCTTTAGAGTCCTACACAGGGGTTTCCTGGCTCAAGCGAAACGGAGTAGGAGCGCAAATGTGATATGTACGGGACCGAGATTGATACGATATGAGATACCGTATTTTATTCTCGCGATTTGCATTGATCGGTTGTATGCGATATAGCCGGGTTATCGGATCAAGTGTTGATTCGATAAGTTGTTACTTTTGATATTAGTCGGTTATAGCCGGATTATTAAATCAAGAGTTGATTTAATAATTTAATGTATAATTATATATTTGATATATTACATTACATTAACTAGTATTAGCTCACTTAAGATTTGTTTTCTCACTAGTTTGTGCATAAGTGTATATGTGATATATATTTGTGTACATATGTTTGTGTCATATTTGATGATACACACAAGATGGGTGTATGAGTCTTATACCAAGATTAGGTTTAAGATTAGGGTTATTGCTTTATCTTAAGATTTAACAAAAGAATTAAACTTAGTCAAAGTTATCAAGCTTGAAGAAGCTTGGAGAAACTTTGACAAAGTCCACTCTTTTGTCATTTCTCTTGATATGCTTTAACCTAACCCTTAACCTAATACCTTGGTTAATTCTCTACATGAGTTAAGCATGAGGGCTTAACTCAACCATAGTGCCATAATTAAAAGGATAAGTTTTCATTTGGATGTATTATCCTTTCATCTTCTTCTTCATCAAGCTCCATGAAAAGCTTGCTAGCTTTAATGGTGCCATGAGAGAAAATGTGAGAAAATCAATTCTAAAGTGAGCCCACTTCCTACTTCTTCATCCTCTACCACTTGCCATGTAGTAGAGTGTGTTCTCTTCACAAAGTTCATGACCTAGTGAAGGAATAGCTTGAGTTAGAGTCTCCCCGACGTAGATCATCTTCGGCCTCGAAGTCATCGAAGCAACTACGTTCGTTCTTCTTGTGAAGCTTTTCTAGAGTCCGGAGTTCACGATCGCAGCGATGGGGACATCCACATGGAGCTAATGAAGTGAAGGATCGGATCTACAAAGGTTGTAATCCCTTTCACTTGTTGTTAAAGTTGTTAACTTGCTTTTAGTTTCGCCTTACCTCTAGTAAACGATCTTGCATAGGGTTGTTCGGCACATAAAAATTTTGATTGTGGCATGGTTGATGCCTTGTAGAACCTTGTTAGTGTGCGTAGGAACCCTACAAGTGATCTGCCAATCATGCACATCCCTCTCCCCTTTAGTCTGTAAGACACCTTTAGAGAGGGTGACTCCATCACCTGCAGGTACACTACCGTGCCAGGAGTCGTCCATTCTAAATTCCTTAAGAATGCTGTCTAAGTACCCTGATTGGGACACTTCCCAAATCTAGATCTAAAACCATAGATCTAGTAACCAGAATATCTGATATGATATCTATGTCCTATATGGAGAAACCACTGTGTGGCAACCAAAGTATAACCGACCGTAGTATAGGAATTTCACTTCCTACTCTATGTTTGTCATCCAAATACCAGGACATCACACCCTACTACTTTCTTAACAGATCCATCCCCTATTCTGATGAAGTCAAATCTATGACTGTCACATCAGAAATAGATGATCTATCTCCGCTATATCTGCTTTAGTCCATAAATAGACATAAGCTACTTGTCCACTATGCTTCCGCTGCTCCCACTGACTACGACAACCCTCTGGCAGAGTCATATACACGTACATTTCTAAAGCCAGTTCAGAACGATGCTATATTCATCTTCCCGCCGGGTCTCATAGTCTGGAACAACAGTAGTGTCAAGTCTGGATAAACAAGAACCTCCCTGTCACCGTCTTTGAGCATACCGAAGTACCTCTCGAGTGCCTGAGGTTACCCACCATATCTACGGAGTGGCTAATGGAATGTCAAACCAGATTGAATCTTTAGGTTCTTATCAAATTTTCAGTAATCGTTTGCGGTTCTGGAATCACTTCTAGTTCTACCATACTCCAACTACTGTTTTCTGAAAAAATCCATTTTACTAAAACTGTGGCGAGTTAAGAACAATATCACTATTGATCTTCCGGATGGTAGAAAGTCAACCCTCGTCATAGCCCGGGTCAACCCACAAACAACCATTACAGAGACGAGCCTTGAGTTATCCAGAGTCTGGTTTTAAGCATAAGCCGGACAACTCCCCATACCTTAACATCGTTAAGATATGAACCATTATATATCCAATATAAAAACAGAGGCACCGATCTAATTGGAACCAGATTCAAATCATACAGCTGTTTTTAGTGCATGTCAACTAAATGGAAGGAGGCCACTCAACGTTACTCAACTTAGGAATGCATTCAGATATGAGTAACCTGAAAGAGAAACAAGTTTCTCAAAAACCATTACTATCAACTGAATACCATACACAAGTATCTACATCTTCGATCACCTTGAGGAATCCTGACACTTGCAACACCTGGCTCTCTACTTTATTCATATACCTTTAACTTCTCAAAACTTTGACCTTGTGTTTCTACGAAACACATGTCTAAGAACTAGAGAAGTCACGAGTAAACAGAATATAGTACGAGTACCAACCCCTCTGTCCTGATGGACACTAGACAACATACATTACTCTGTATAAGTCCCTTGAGTCTAATAACTCAATCCCTGTGTGTCGTAGGTTGAAAACTGTACTTATGGTTAAGAAGAATTACACCGCTGTTTAATGCTCCTTACCTAACCCTCCACTAATATAGGTAAATGTCATGGACATAATTTCAAAAAGTTATATCTCACTCTTTAAAAATAGACGTACAGATATATTAATTTGAAATTGGTGCATAGCAACGGATATTCAAAACCAAATATTTGCCGTCCGGCAAACAACCCAGGTGATTTCCTCAAATATCACCAATTACAACGAATTCCGATATAATGAGGATAATCACCTAATTCCCAACAACTTGCTCCCACTCATCATCTGTAAAACCATACAGATGTGAGAATCATACCTGGTAAATACAGACCCTGGAGCAAGGGCTAATTGGGAAAACAGTTTTCTATTAACAATGCACAGTAAAACTGAAACATTGAAATGTTTCGTAGGGGTATCCGGGTATTCCTAGTAGTGCCTCTTCCAGATTCATAACTGTAACCGTATATTTCTTTGCCATCTCTCCAAATCCCTTCATATGTCTTTAGTCATTACCTTCTGTACACCCTCTTAGGCTAAATGGTTTTCTTCCTTCCCTACCGTTCGGCACCAGCCTATGGTTTGGAAGAAGACTATCCAATAAGCATAATGGGTATACTGTCCTAATCCTAGGAGCACTCGCAATGCGAGAGAAGGTAAAGATAAAAGACAACTGAATAAACCTTATTCCTATTTCTCCTGAACCAGAATCCATCCCCGAACTGGAACAAGTTCCTTCGAGTTCGTATATAACCATACGATGGAGTATCCAATAAAATGTGGATCTTCGTAATGATACGGAGTGTTCTGGAGAAATACGAAGGTGATATAGGAGTGGCGATGAAATACTCGGTTTGGTCATGAATAGCAGTCGCAGTTTACTTTGCGCTCTTACTAATCCCTTTATTTGTCTTTACTTAATACCTTTTGTACACCTTTTAGGCTAAATGGTTTTCTTCATTCCCTACCGTTCGGCACCTGCCTATGGTTTAGATGAAGACTATCCAATTAGCGTAATAGGTGTACCGTCCTAAACCAAGGAACACTCGCAACCTGAGAGAAGGTTAAAGGAAAAGACAACTGAATAGTCTTATTCTTTTTCTCCAGAACCGGAAACCATCCTCGAATAAATTCCTTCGAGTTCGTATATAACCATACGATGGTTTTATCCAATGGAAGTGGACGTTCGTAGTAATACGGGGTGTCCTGGAGAAAAGGGTAAAAGTAGGAGTGGCAATGAGGTATGCAACTCTGACAATCCAAAAGCCAGTGTTTTAAGAAGGTTCGGTCAACTTTGGTCACTGAGTCATAGTTAAGGGTCGGGTCATGGTCGCTGCCAGAGAGAGAGAGAGAGAAAAGAAACACTCAGCGTGCACTCTAACCTAGATCAGAATGGTTACCAATTTATCTAATCAGGAAACCTCCCACTGTAACGTCAAATTCTCCTCCAAACCTGAAAGAAGAATTAGTCGGGATCACCCGAGGAGTAAACCAACTCATCAGTGGGAATCGGGATCCAACTATCATCGCATGATAATGTGATGGAATCCACTCACATTATCACACTCCAGAAGGTATGCGCATATCTGGAAAGTTTCTGTTTCTTTAGAAACTCCCGATGTGATTTTTACCCCATGCTCTTATGACCTTGACGAAGGTCAACAAATCATAAGTCACATGTCAAGTTCTACCCGTCATTGTCCAGGTTAATTTGAACCCACCCGTACAAGCCCTTGACGAAGGTCAACAAGGCTATACGACTGTCCCAAACCAACGCATCTATCTATGCAGCAGAAAGGTAACAAGCAGCTACCATTCACAATGCCTTGACGAAGGTCAACAAACATAGCATGAATACTACGTGCTACCCGTCTGAAATGACGGAGGGCTACGAATGGTTTTTGGCTAAAAACCTTTAACGTAATGAACTTAATATCATTGAAGGAACCGGATAGCTTTTATAAAAATATAATGACGAAAACCTTTGCTAAAGAGGTCACTCCCGGTGAAGGGATCTCGGCTCTTTCCCCGTAGAATGAGGTGCAGGATATTCTAACTGAATACCACGATGCAAAGCAAAAGGCAATCGGCTATAGTGAAGTTATTACCCTGACGCAAACTTCTGTCCAAAGGGTCACTCCCGGTGAAGGGATCTCGACCCTTGCCTCATCGACTGAGGTGCTGGATATTCATAACCGAATACCACTGTGCAAAACAAAAGAGAACGTCCTTGCAATAACAGCTTTTTGAAAAGTGTTCCAACAACATCAGAATAGGTTTGTTTTAGCTTGCATTGATCCGAATCAATGCAGTCCCATCAATTGATCACACCAATAAAGAATGAAAATAATGATGTACGTATATGCCATCTGCATTCGCCACTGGGTCCCGTCATCACCCGTTAGGTTACTTAACTAACGACAGAGCGGGGACTGGACTAGCGCGGATGCA
This sequence comes from Agapanthus africanus, assembly GCA_030015575.1. Classification (NCBI taxonomy): domain Eukaryota; kingdom Viridiplantae; phylum Streptophyta; class Magnoliopsida; order Asparagales; family Amaryllidaceae; genus Agapanthus; species Agapanthus africanus. Next base: position 113,002,818 of record CM057340.1, on the reverse strand, counting down.
AAACATATACAACATCTACTAGTATATATATCAATATATAATATTCGCTCAAGGCGTGATAAAATGCAACATCACAGAAATGTAATAAGTATCACAGAATAATAAAGATATCTGGGATCCCCGGGTTTCATAGAGACGCTACTGAAACCCGACGTTCCCCTGGTCGTGTGGATAGCCTGTGCAATGAAATCCTAGACCCCTACGGGTGCGGCAAGTTACCCGCCAAAACCTGAAGCGAGGCAGCCCCCTTCAGCAACGTGAATGGACCACCCAGCACTTCACGGAATCTGGTAACTTGGGCACCCCTCCTTGGGTCAACCTGTACCCCCTACGAGTGCGGCGAATAGCCTGCCAATTCTAGAGTAAAGCCCTCTCCGTCTCAAAGCCATGAGATGCGGGCCCGTTGCCCTCTAGAACCCGGCTATCCGTGCACCCCACCGCGGGGTAATCCTAGTACAGAAAATAAAAATATACATACAACGGGTACATCGACCTCAGCCCGGTCGTGCCCCAAAAGAATAATATACAAATAGGCAGTAACGGCAGTCCATATGTCGGACGCTCGCCCCGCAATATCAAATGTACATATACAACCAAACTGTACTAACATTGCATCGAGGCTATCCACCACAACAAATTCGCAACATCACAGCACAACACAGAACATCAACGTGAATGTCACGTTCGCAAATCCGTCTAAAAGAGCTATAGCAGTTAGACAGGATTTACCGATCAAGTGACATTCACGGTTGCAGATATAATGTAAATACTGTGAACTAACATGTTTAAAATTATCGATTGACTAAATTTCCCGAAGTGGGCCCCAAGCACAACTGTAGCACTCAAAATAAATCTGGGCCCAAACAGAACATACCAAAAACCCTATTTCTATGTTAGAAGCCCACTGTAAAAATAAGGTGTTGTGAACAGTTTAAATGGCGGCGGAACCGCGCCCAATGCGTGGGTTTGGCCGCCGTTCCGCGGTGGAACAGTGGCATCGAGCTACCAAATTTTCACAGAATGCATAAAAAAACCCTGCACGTATTTTTACAACGTACCAAATAATTTTTAGAGCATAGCAAAAATTCGACAGAAACTGATGCATGGAAACGCGGTTTTTGGAAAATCCGTTCGATCGAACTTGTAAACACGTTAGAGCAAGCTAGACTAGGTTAATGGCCTGGCTCTGATACCAATGTAAGTGCACGGCAGTGCCCCGGCCGTCTGAACGAGGCCAAAATGCGGAAACAAAAACATTTCTTAAACTAGAAACCGGTGCTACCGCGTACTAAAAACCCGGATCGGGCCATTAACCTAATGCTAGCTAACAAGAGAATAGGTAGAATGCTATACCGAGCGATCCGTGTCCTTCGGTCTTCGGCCTCTATCCCGATCTCTTCGCGGAATCTCCGGTCTTCATCTCCTCGCCGGAAAGGGCACCACATCGCCGGGTCCTTTTACGGGCTCCCACCTCTGGACCGAGGCAACTCGAGTACGAAGTTGGCGAGCCGACATGTCCAAGAATGCTGTAGGCTAAGTGTAGAATGGTTTTGTCTCATGGGATTATTGAAGTTGCCATTTGGAAGTGGGAAAGGAGATGCAAGGTTTTTGGATGAGCAATGGAATTTTGTGTGTGCAAACAAGATCAAAAACCTCACCCACCATTTTTGGACAGCCCCATCAAAATATAGTGGCCGGCCTTGCTTCATGGAGGAGGGAAAAAACAATGATCCAAGGCAAAAGAAAAATGTAATCATCATCAAAAATGAGCCACCTCAATAATTATGTCAACCCACTCCATCAACCATATCATCTCCAAAAGTCAAGCAATCATGAACAAAGAAGTCAAATGATGGTTGAACCATCATGAAGCTTTCATCACAAAATGTCTTCTCCATAATAAAATGCACAATTGCAAATAACCCCTTCCACACCAATTATCAGCCAAAGAAAGATAGAAAGGAAAATGGCCGAAACGGAAAGCAAACTGGAAACTTCAGAAAAACGATCCCGTAATAAATTACAGGAAAACCCCGCGACTGTATATACATACCCGCATTTGTATTCCGACTAAATACAAATGCAATGAGACAAAATCTACACTGTACAATACTAGGATCCGGCTTAAACCAAAGCCCGCTAGTATTATCCGTCCGATCATGATCCGTGCAATACCGCACGTATATGATCGAACCCTGCCATATATCCATACGGCCTCTACAGCGTTTCGCCCGAAACTTGAGAAACTGTCTGTGGCGGACTCTAAAGACTCGTCAACACTTTGGCTGTGGATTTAACCACTAGCACGTCAGAGGTATTAGCTATACGTAATGGGCTACCGGGTATTGACCAAAAGGGACGTCGATGAGCGAACTCATCCTGACACCCTACAGAGCCTGTCAGTGACAATATCCGTACAGTCCGGTCCGTTCGTCTATGAGCATCGCATGGCAGGCCTAAGGGGTTGGTAAAAGTCAGACCCCCAAAAGCGGTACAAGTCGTGTCGGAGTGTAGCCCAGAACACCCTGAGATACTACTGGAATACCTACCAGTAAATCTCCTGCCTTAGCCAAGGACTTCATGTAATGTCTCTCCTAGACACAGCGCGACCTCACCCCCAATACCGGGAGAGACGAACCCCTGCAGATCCGCTCACTGCCTCCATGTGGCTCGGGACTGTACCCAACTAAAACTTGTTTACATGACTCCTTTGAGCCGTGGTAGGGTAGTAATCAAAGTACAGTGGGAACTCACATGAGACAAATGACGATCTTAGGTCGATGAACTAACCTGTACATATGTCACCAGGGAACTGCTATCTGACGTCTAGTATAATCCCAACTAGCATGTTCCCGGCGAGTCCTGTCCGGTGTACTCATAACCCAATGAGCACCTGTATACATCTTATGTGAACCAACTGACACCAGTGGCTTGTGAGACCGGCCACCGCCCCTCGTCGGGGTCTCGACTGTATACACTAGCCTACTCTGGAGTATCGATTCCCTGTCTCGAAAACTCCCACGACTAGGGACCTTTTAAGGATGTGCTTATAGACCCCAGCTCCTACGTATATGATCGCCATCATACTGCTGGCCGTCAACCAAGAATCCTAAGGGCTCTATCAATGCGCAATAGTGACCTGTAAGGTCACCTAAAGCAGTACACGATGATAAAGATAAACCAGATAGCATACTATCATCTTGAGTAAGACTGTCCTACCGGCATAGGTCCTCCCTCAATCATTGCAATCACGTGCCTGTGATCCAATAGTTGACTCTGAGGGCACTATCTCCAACAGAAGCTTACACACTCAGCGTCGTAAGCAGGTATTAGTCCAACCCAGGTGAGAAACATTGGATAGCAGAAAAGAATATTTGTTCATCACAGAAAACTCTATTTTAATACCACTATTTCATTATCTATTTTGTTATTTATCGGTACTATTAACTAGTGTCTACTCAGTAAATACAAATTATAGGTATTCATGATAAAATACTGGAAACACACTCAAAATTACGGATATAACATTTGGGAGCCGACACTGCAATCAGAACAGAAAAAAACCGATATTCAAAGAGTTTTTTTGCAAATAATCATGTGTACACCATTTTGGTCTAACACAACACAAGTGTGCACATAGCTTTTTAGTTCTTGGACCTAGGTGGGGGATGCCCATGGCACATGTGGCCACAAGTGTTAAATGTTAAAAGTTTTGATGTGATATATAGCATCATGTTTCCCTCCAAAATCCCTGAGTAGTAAACTTGAGTTTATACATAAATCAAGCAGCACCAGGATGATGTTAGAGAGCACTTGAGTTCACCATACCAAAACGAGCCACTTTCACCACAACAAAACCGGCGGGCCCCCCAATAAATCAGGCGACGCGGGCCCTCCTAGCTCCTTTTCCCCCCATTTTTCTGCTGGCACTTTATAGGCATCACACCATCCATTCTGTATTGTTTGTTTATTCTATTTTGATGCCTATAAATACCAGAACAGATTAGAGAGAGGGGGGATGCATATATTCTATAGTTTTGTTTATTTTTTGGTTTAGGCTTGAGAGTTGAGTGGGCTTTAACTTTGTTTCTTCTTTTTCTTCTCTCTTGAAGCTTTCTTTTGAGAGCTTCACTATGGAGATTGAACAAGCTACCAATGTTTTATACCTAAACTTCTTCAAGTGTTAATAATATTGTTATTGTTTTTTTATCTTGTATTCTTTTTCTTACTTGCTTTCTTTTGCTATTGTTATGTGTAACTAATCTTTCTCTGGTTGTGGTGATGGTGAGGAAATGCGATGAAAGGCCTTGCCTGTTGGATATGTATGCTCTAGAGGCCATTATTGTATAGTACTAGTTTGTATAATACATTTTGGAAGCTTGGGATATATATACGGGTTTACGACAGTCTTGCTCAATATAGTAGTATGCTACTTGGTTTGTTTCTATCTTAATATGTGTATATATTTCTTTTAACATATCGCTAATACATATTGATGGAGCTTTTAGGATCTTTGCTTGACTACCGGCGTTGTGATGGCGATCACACTAGTGGGGGCTGGGTAGTCTATAAGCACATCCTTATACAGGTCCCTAGTCGTAGGTTTACCGAGATAGGGCATCGATACTCCAGAGTAGACTGGTGCATATGCTTCTCGTCCTAGCAGGGGAGATGGTCTGTCCCACAGCCATCAGTACGTCATACTGGAGATAATATGCAGGTGCTCGTTAGGTTACGAGTACACTGGATAGGACTCGTCGGGAACTGTTGGTTGGTATTATACCTATCGTCAGTTAACAGTTCCCAGGTGACATGAGTACAACTTAGTCCGTTGACTTGACACTGTCACTTTGCCTCGAGTGTGTTCCCACTGTTCTTAGATTACTACCCTACCATGGCTCTATTGAGTCGTGCAAACAGGTAGTAGTTGGGTGCTGTCCCGAAGCACTTGGAGGCAGTGACGGTTAGACAGGATTCGTCTCTTCCGGTATTGGGAGTTGATATCGCGCTGTGTCTAGGAGAGCCATTACACAAAGTCCCTGGCTAGGGCAAGTGAGATTTACTGGTAGTGTTTTCAGTAGTTTCTCAGGGTGTTCAGGGCTACACTCCGACACGACTTGTACCGCTATTAGGGGTCTGACGTTTACCGCCCCCTAGGCCCGACATGCGATACTCTTTAGACGAACAGACTGGACTGTATGGAGATTGTCACATTCAGGCTCAGTAGGAGTTCAGATGGGTTCTCCTCATCGGTCTTCTTATCGGCATCTACCTGAGGGCCGTTACGTACAGCTAGTACCGCTTGCGGCCTGTGGTTAAACCCACTGCCAGCGTAGTGTCGAGTCTTTAGAGTCCCACACAGAGGGTTGTTCACCTTTGGGCGAAATGAGTAGAGATCGTATGGTTTTACGACAGGGTTCGTTCACATATGCGTACTTATGCGTGTTCGGTGTTCGGGCAGTTGATACTAGTGGGCTTTGGTTTAAGCCAGATCCTAGTATTTGGTTTCGGCTTGGTTCGGTCTCATTGTATTCGTGTTCCTCGGAACACGGATGCGGGTGTGTATACACAGTTGACAGAGGCAGAGGAACCTCATTAGGGTTTTGACCATTGACTTGATTAAAACCATAATGAGATGGAGGAAATTGATTAATTAGTTTTAATTAGAGATAATTGTATCATGGTTAATTAGTTTGACTATTTGACTAAGTTGACCCATGTTGACTTAGATATTTTTGTGAGCAAGTTTATGTTAGGTTTATGGTAAAGATCCGGGTTTTAGTGTTATTCTAGCGCCAAGTTTATGTTCGTCGGAAAAAATTTGGTTCCGCATTTGGCCACGGAAGTTGGCCGGGACGCTAGTGTAACCCTTCATTGCCTTCCTCCTCTTCCTGTTTATGTTTAATTTGCTTAACATGATTCTAACTTAAAGATTGTTTATGTATTGATGTGATATGGTATTTTGAAACCATGGTTACTTTGTAACCTCTTTATATACCATACTCACTCTCATTCCCCATTTCACAATGTTTATGTTAAAATCAATTTGGTGTTAAATTTGCTAAGTTTAGATACGGTATTTTGTGACCAAGTGCTTGACAAACCTTCTGTTTTCATATAACATATACTATCACAAACGCTTAGCAAAGTTAACACTAAAACTATTTGCTCTCACTCGGTACTTTGTGTTTTTGATGTTTTCGTATGCTTGCTAACCCTTATGCTTAGTGTTGATACCTCAAGCTTGGACATACAAAAGGTAAGCGTACAAAACGGACTCGTTTCGTATTTTGCGTCGAATATCAGAATTTGATGACTTGTGCTCCGCAACCGTCTTGACAAGTCATGCTTCACGCCAAGATCGACACGAGGATGGATAACTCATGATCAAGGGAGCGTCGAAGGAATCATTTCGATTTGACCATCCGAGCCAAAGCCACGGCCATTTCTTTCTTTGCTAGTTTTCTTTGTTTTCGTATTTTATATTTTTATGATAAACCAACCAATTCATTATTTGTTGAACCTTAAACAACAAAACTTAATACACAATTCCCTGTGGATCAACTCGTACTTTCCCGCTCGCTACAACGCGCTGTGCACTTGCGGTTTATAAATTTTAAAACGAGACCGAGCTCGCGTGCGCATCCATTTCCTTAAAACGATTCCATTTCTAAAACATACGCGTTTGTGCACGCGGGTAAAGTCTCAACAAGTTTTGGCGCCGTTGCCGAAAGTTGGTAGTTATTAAATATTGTTATTTCTGGTTCTTTCTAATAAACTAACGACTAACTCAAAATTCTTTCAAACTAACAAAACTCATTTTTTATAACTTTGCTCTCTATTGTTACAACCTGCTATCACTCTGTAATCCAACATAAAAATCAAAGTATACTAGTAGAATACTAATATAGCCTAGAAATTACACACAAAATTTGAGCACCATTGGACTTCATTTGGCCTGCGACATTGCTGAAAAATCCGGCGCCGCCGGGTGAAGTTTGAGATTTTTGGTTTTTTTTGTGTGTGATCTCCAGTGCATTGTTGGTTTTCCAGTGTTATTTTTTGATTTTTATTATTTTGAGTATGCAGGAATTGGGGCAGATATATCGCTTTAGACACTAAATATTGTATTTTCCGACATTTTCAGTTTTCGACGGAATTACGAGGAACGATCGTGCGGAGCGAGATTCAAGCTAAATTACAAGACGTTTGTGAAGTACAATGCCAAAGATCCGGATAGTTTAACCTGCACAAGTGAACTATCAAAGACTCAGGATCACTTCAAAGGGGGTTTCTTAACCCAAATCACATTGGTACGTAATTTCCTAACATATTCTTCTCGAATCCGATGCAGTCCAATATTTCTATCTTCTGCAGGATTCTTCGCACAAGCATGCCACCAATTGCACAGAGAACTAACCGTATTTATTACATCGCTTAAAATTAAACAGAAAAAGAATAGCTTAATTTCTTGAATTCTTTTATTGATTGCGCATTTGCATCTTAATACGGATTTAAGGGCACAGAACAAAAAACAAGATACGGTAATGGATTTCATCATCTTTCTCTATAGCCTACAAATCACAAAAATGCATTCTTGCATACCCACAGTAATTTAAAATCAACTAGAACTTTGAGTTTAAGGACTTCGCGCTCATTAGGAGAAGTTAACTGTGTTTAGAACACTGCTTAACGGTATATTGTTCACAGGGTGTCTAGGCAAGTGTTCATGAGAAAGGGTTATTCTAATTAAGGAACTTCGCGAAAGCGTTTGATAACCTCCTATTATCTCTGCACTTACCTGGCTTTGTGATCTGTATATCTTGAGTCCGTTTCTCGACACAGTTTTACTTCGACAATCAGGTTCTTGAGCAGGTCTAGTTGACATAGCATAACATAGACTGCTAGGGGTGTGATATTCTTGGTTTTTGTGATTTTTGTGAATTCTTGTTGATATGGGTGATACAGGATTCAATTCAATTTTTCATGATTCCTATTCCTTTATTGATACTAAGTCCCAATTCTTTTGTTCAACTTGCCATGATTCTTCCCACATTTATGAAAATTATCTTTTTCTAGGGGGTGACCAACCATCCCGGAGTTTTGATACTGGTCACCTACCTAACACTCTTGTACCCAGTCCCACTTCAACCCTAGATCAAATGATTGAAAATTTAGAGAAAGAGGTCGACAGGGTAATAACTTTAGCATCACCACCGTCATAACCCTCCCAACCTGAAACATTTGAGCCATCATTAAGGAATGATGGTGAGATGGATGCTAGGTTGACCACTTTAGAGAAGGTTATTTAAGTGATGATTGCAGTCGAGAATCAAACAGCTGCGACAATAGCCCTATTTATACAGCAGTCTGAGAAATTGTTTCATGCTTAAGCTCAATCTTTGGCTAGAATTAAAGAGCATGTAGCTATGAGGATTCTAGAAAGTGAACATAGTCAATTAGAACCACATAGTGTCAATATCTGTCATTTAGGAAGTCACCCGAGTAAGATAAATGATCAATTGAATTTTGATGATTTCATAGATGATGATGCGAACAAATTGACTAAGTGTTATCAGGACACACAAGAAAACCCTCTAAGTCAGTCTAACACTAGCCTTCAGTACCTAATGAGCCTCTTGTTACTTATAATCTTGAGGTTGAATTAACCGATATCCTACTTGGAGAGGAAATTATTGCACCGACTGAATGTTGCGCTCAAATTTTAGAAGGGGAGCTTGTGAATTTTTTGGGTATGGTTGTGATAAATTTTTAGAGAAAATCAATGATCAGGAACCCACAATTTTTGTATCACCAGTTGATATTGTTTCGGAAGAAACGTTAGTGTGGGAACCTAGTTTTTTAGATGACATATACCTACTCATTTGTGAATGTGATGAGGGAGAACTCGTATTGGGAATTGTGAGCTATAGCAATGAGAGTAGAATTGTGGAAGAGTATAGGGAGGAAGACAGCGTGGAGAAACAGTCTTTCATGCTGAGTTTTGATGAAATATTTGCGGATGAACTTGATATTCTTTCTGAGTTTGAGTAAGGATCAATTTGGGAACATCCTAAGAACCTTTCTTTTACTGAACTTTTTGAGGATGTACTCCAGTTTTTAAATGAACCTGACCTTGAAACTCAACATATACTTCTTGAAAATTCAATTTATTCGGGCATCAATTCTTTTGCCTCTTCAAAACTTCATCTTCACCTTCAGTGTCTTCCGATCCCTACTTTTACACGTTCAGGCCCTTCACTAACAACTAACATATACATTTGCTTTTTCTTTTTCTTTTTTGTTATATACATATTGTTTTACCAGCCCTTGCACTATATTGACAAAATTTTTAAATGACTGGTATTAGTTTCTGGACTAACCCAATCATTTAACCTGTATATGGTGTAATTAGTATTAAGTTTTTTTCTTTTTCTTTGAATAAAATTCTCACCCTGATGTCTGAGTCTAGCTACCGGAGACGGGGGCAATGATGATGACATCATAAAACTCAGATTTTAGGGTGAGCACTGTGTTTATTTTGCTGCATCATATGTATATTCTGCATTGCATACATGTTAAAAAAAACCCATAAAAATAAAAAAAGATTTCTTCATAAACATAAAAACTTTTTTGTCATGTTAGCTAGCAAGGGAACTTAGACTCGAAGCCTGACAGTTCGGTTGATAAAATAGAAATAACTAAATCCTTTTCGAGAGAGTGAAAACCCGAAAGATACACCTCCTTTGTGGTTAACCATAGCCGATATACGTCTTTTATAACACTTTACACGTGTCGTATGTTTTTGAGAATTAGATAAAGTCTGACATGTTTATAAAACTTTTAAAAATTGATAAATATCTTTAGAATCAAACAGGTTTATTCTGAATTAAGTAATATCAATATTAGTTCACAAGGTGAAGTGGATATGAAGGATATTATTGAGGTTTTAATAGAAGCTATAAGTCTGAAAAATAACCCATTTAGAACCTTTTTGGAGTGATTACATACCTTATCCACATGTAACGTCTTCGGATTTAAAAGAAAAGATGGCTATATCTCCGTTTTCACTGAGTTCAGAATATTTTAAAATAAAACGAGTCTTTTGTTTTGTGGCCTTGGTAATTTGGGTAATTAAGTCCTTGGGGTGTCTCCACACCTAATGCCCTAAAACCATCTGGTTTGGAAGTCATTAGTTAGTGTATATGCCCTAGGGGCCATTATTGTATCATACTAGTTTGTATATTACTTAATGGAAGCTTGGAATATTCACAGTTATATTAACAGTCTCGCTCAACATAGTAGTATGCTACTTGGTTTAGGTCTATCTTAATATGTGTATATATTAGCATATCGCGAATACATATTGATAGAGCCCTTAGGATCTTGCTTGATTACCAGCGTTGTGATGGCAGTCACACTAGTGGGGGCTGGGTAGTCTACAAGCACATACTTTTTTAGGTCCCTAGTCGTAGGATTATCAAGACAGGGCATCGATACTCCGGAGTAGACTAGTGTGTACGCTTCTCATCCTAGCAGGGGAAATGGTCTGTCCCACAGCCATTAGTATGTTGTACTGGAGATAGTATACAGGTGCTCGTTGGGTTACGGGTACACCAGACAGGACTCACAGGGAACTGTTGGTTGGTATTATACTCGTCGTCAGTTAACAGTTCCCAGGTGACATGAGTACAGCATAGTCCCCAGACTTGACACTGCAGCTTCGTCTCGAGTGTGTTCCCACTGTTCTTAGATTGCTACCCCACCACTGCTCAAAGGAGTCATGCAAACAGGTAGCAGTTGGGTGCAGTCCCGAAGCACTTGGAGGCAGTGGCGGTTAGATAGGATTCGTCTTTCCCGGTATTGGGAGTTGATATCGCGTTGTGTTTGGAGAGCCATTACGCAAAGTCCATGGCCAGGGCAAACGAGATTTACTGGTAGGATTTCCAGTAGCTTCTCAAGGTGTAATGGGCTTCACTCCGACACGACTTATACAGCTTTTAGGGGACTGACGCTTGCCGCTGTTAGATATAGTGCCCTCAGAGTCAATTATTGAATCGCAGGCACGTGATTGCAATGATTGAGGGAGGACTTATACCGGTAGGACAGTCTTACTCGAAAGCTTTGTATACTATTTGGTTTGTCTTTATCATCGTGTACAGTTCACTATTGCACGTTGATAGTAAATAATATACTATCTGGTTTGTTTTTATTCTCGTGTACTGCTTTAGGTGATCTTACAGGTCACTATTACGCGTTGATAGAGCCCTTAGGATTCTTGCTTGACGGCCAGCAGTATGATGGCGATCATATACGTGGGAGATGGGGTCTATAAGCACATCCTTAAAAGGTCCCTAGTCATGGGAGTTTTCGAGACAGGGCATCGATACTCCAGAGTAGACTAGTGTATACAGTCGAGACCCTGACGAAGGGAAGTGGCCGGTCTCACAAGCCACTGGTGTCAGTTGGTTCACCTAAGATGTATATAGGTGCTCATTGGGTTATGAGTACACCGGACAGGACTCGCCGGGAACATGCTAGTTGGTTTTATACCTGCTGTCAGATAGCAGTTCCCTGGTGACATGTGTACAGGTTAGTTCATCGACCTGAGATCGTCATTTGTCTCGTGTGAGTTCCCACTGTACTTTGATTACTACCCTACCACGGCTCAAAAGAGTCTTGCAAACAGGTTTTAGTTGGGTACAATCCCGAGTCATATGGAGGCAGTGAGCGGATCTGCAGTGGTTCATCTCTCCCGGTATTGGGGGTGAGGTCGCGCTGTGTCTATGAGAGCCATTACACGAACTCCTTGGCCAAGGCAGGAGATTTACTGGTAGGTATTCCAGTAATATCTCAGGGTGTTCTGGGCTACACTCCGACACGACTTGTACCGCTTTTAGGGGTCTGACTTTTACCAACCCCCTAGGACCGACACGTGATGCTCATAGATGAACGGACCGGACTGTACGGATATTGTCACTGACAGGCTCAGGAGGGTGTCAGGATGAGTTCTCTCATCGACTTCCCTTTTGGTCAATACCTAGCCCGTTACGTACGGCTAATACCTCTGACGTGTCAGTGGTTAAATCCACAGCCAAAGTATTGACGAGTCTTTAGAGTCCCCCACAAACAGTTTCTCAAGTTTCGGGCGAAACACAGTAGAGGCCGTATGGATATATGGCAGGGTTCGATCATATACGTGCGGTATTGCACGGATCATGGTTCGGACGGATAATACTAGCGGGCTTTGGTTTAAGCCAGATCCTAGTATTGTACAGTGTAGATTTTGTCTCATTGCATTTGTATTCGGCCGCAATACAAATGCGGGTATGTATATACAGTCGCAGGGTTTTCCTGTAATTTATTACCGGATCATTTTTTTGAAGTTGCCAGTTTGCATTCCGTTTCGGCCATTTTTCCTTTGTTCTTTCTTTGGCTGAAAATTGGTGTGGAGGGGGTTATTTGCAAATGTGCAAATTAGCAAAAGAGGGTGTTTTTGTGGTGGAGGGTTCATAATGATTCTAGCATCCTTTGACTTCTTTGATTGTCATCATTACTTGCTTTATTGGATGGGATTTGAAAGGGCTTTGAAATGACATTCTTGATGATGATCACTCATTATTCTTTTGCTTGCATTATTCACCCACTCCCTCCTTTTTGGAGCATGGCCAGCCACTAAAGGGGCAGCCCTCTCATTCATTTTGGGTGTGAAAAATGATTCATCTCCTTTTGCACCAAAAACTCTTTAGCTCATCTCCAAAGTTGATATCTCCTTCTCCACTCCAAAATGGCAATTTCACTAACCCCTTGACACAAACCATTCTACACTCAGTCTACAGCAATCTTGGACACGTCGGCTTGCCAACTTCGTGTCCGAGTTGCTTCAGTTCAGAGGTGGAAGACCGTAAAAAGACTCGGTGATGTGGTGCCCTTTCCGACGAGGAGATCGAGACCGGAGATGCCGCGGAGAGATCGGGATGGTGGCCGAAGACCGAAGGACACGGATCGCTCGGTATAGCTCTCTACCCTTTCCCTAGTTAGCTAGTAGTAGGTTAATGGTCCAATCCGGGTTTATAGTCCGCGGTAGTGCCGGTTTCTAGTTTGAAAAAGTTTTTGTTTTCCGCATTTTGGCCTCGAACAGAAGGCCGGGGCGCTGCCGTGCACTTACATGGTATCAGAGCCACGCCATTAACCTTTACTAGCTTGCTCTAACGTGTTTAGAACTTCGATCGAACAAAAATTCCAAAAACCGCATTTTCAAAGTTCAGTTTCTGTCGAAATTTTTCTGTGGTCAAAAAATTATTTGGTGCATTGCAGAAATACAGGCAGGGTTTTTTATGAAATCTGGGAAAATTTGGTGATGTGATGTTCCTGTTTAGCCACGGAACCGCGGCCGTACCCCTGTTTTGGCCGCGGTTCCACCGCAGTAAAGAGGAATCACTGCACCAAATTTTTTCAGTAGGTTTCGGAGTTGGAAATAGGGTTTTTGGTATATTCTGTTTGGGCCCAGATTTATTTTGAGTGCTACAGTTGTGCTTGGGGCCCACTTCGGGAATTTAGTCGATCGAAAATTTTAAACATGTTAGTTCACAGTATTTATATTATATCTGCGACCGTGAATGTCATTTGATCGGTAAATCCTGTCTAACTGCTATAGCCCTTTTAGACGGATTTGCGAACGTGACATTCACGTTGATGTTCTGTGTTGTGCTGTGATGTTGCGGATCTGTCATGGTGGATAGCCTGGATGCAATGGTAGTACAGTTTGGTTGTATATGTACATTTGATATTGCGGGGCGAGCGTCCGACATGTGGACTGCCGTCACTGCCTGTTTGTATTATTCTTTTGGGGCACGACCGGGTCGAGCTCGATGTACCCGTTGTATGTATAATTTTGGGGAACGTCGGGTTTCAGTAGCGGCTCTATGAAACCCCGGGATCCCAGATATCTGTATTGTTCTGTGATGCTTATTACATTTCTGTGATGTTGCATTTTATCACGCCTTGAGCGAATATTATATATTGATATATATACTAGTAGATGTTGTATATGTTTTGCACCCGCGCTAGTCCAGTCTCCGCTCTGTCGTTAGTTAAGTAACCTAAAGGGTGATGACGGGACCCAGTGGCGAATGCGGATGGCATATACGTACATCGTATTTTCGTTCTTTATTGTTGTGATCAATTGATGGGACTGCGTTGATTCGGATCAATGCAAGCTAAACAAACCTATTCTGATGTTGTTGGAACAATTTTTCAAAAAGCTGTTATTGCAAGGACGTTCTCTTTTCTTTTGCACAGTGGTATTCGGTTATGAATATCCAGCACCTCAGTCGACGAGGCAAGGGCCGAGATCCCTTCACCGGGAGTGACCCCTTGGACAGAAGTTTGCGTCAGGGTAATAACTTCACTATAGCCGATTACTTTTGCTTTGCATTGTGGTATTCAATTGGAATATCCTGCACCTCATTCTACGAGGAAAGAGCCGAGACCCCTTCACCGGGAGTGACCTCTTTAGCAAAGGTTTTCGTCACTATATTTTTATAAAAAGCTATGCAGTTCCTTCAACGATATCAAGTTCATTACGTTAAAGGTTTTTCGCCAAAAACCAGCCATAGCCCTCCGTCATTTCTTACGGGTATTATTTAGTATTCGTGCTGCGTTTGTTGACCTAGTCAAGACATAGTGTTCGGTAGCTAAGTGGTACTTGTTTGTTGCATAAGTGGGATTGGTTAGGACAGTCGTGCGACCTTGTTGACCTAGTCAAGGGCACGTACGGGTGGGTTTAATGCAATCCAGAATAATGACGGGTTGAACTTGACTAGCGGTTTATGGTTTGTTGACCTAGTCAAGGTCATAAGCCGCTTGGGGTAAAAACACACATCGGGAATTTCTAAAGAAACTGAAACTTGCCAGGCATGCGCATACCTTATGGAGTGTGATAACGTGAGTGGATTCCGTCACGTTATCATGCAATGATAGTTGGATCCCGATTCCCACTGATGAGTTGGTTTACTCCTCGGGTGATCCCGACTAATTCTTCTTTTAGGTTTGGAGGAGAATTTGAGGTTACAGTGGGAGGTTTCCTGATTACATAAATTGGTAACCATTCTGATCTAGGTTAGAGTGCACGCTGAGTGTTTCTTTTCTCTCTCTCTTCGGCAGCGACTATGGCCTGACCCTAGACTATGACTTAGTGACCAAGTTGACCGAACCTTCTTATAACACTGGCTTTTGGATTGTCAGAGTTGCATACCTCATTGCCACTCCTTCTTTTACCCTTTTCTCCAAAACACCTCGTATTACTACGAACATCCACTTCCAATGGATAAAACCATCGTATGGTTATATATGAACTCGAAGAACTTGTTCCAGATTCGAGGATGGTTTCCGGTTCTGGAGAAAACGAATAGGACTATTCAGTTGTCTTTTCCTTCTACCTTCTCTCAGGTTGCGAGTGCTCCTTGGATTAGGGGATAGTACACCTGTTAAGCTTATTGGATTGTCTTCTTCCAAACCTTAGGCTGGTGCCGAACGGTAGGGAATGAAGAAAACCAACTAGCCTAACGATGGTGTATAGAAGGTATTAAGTTAAGGCAAATAAGGGGGTTAGAAAGAGGGCAAAGTAAATTGCGACTGCTATTCACGACCAAACCAAGTATTTCTTTGCCAATCCTATATCACCTTTGTATTTATCCAGAACACTCCGTATCACTACGAAGATCCACAGTTATTTGGATACTCCATCGTATGGTTATATACGAACTCGAAGGAACTTGTTCCAGTTCGGGGATGGATTCTGGTTTAGGAGAAATAGGAATAAGGTTTATTCAGGTGTCTTTTATCTTTACTTTCTCTCAGGTTGTGAGTGCTCCTAGGATTAGGACAGTACACCCATTATGCTTATTGGATAGTCTTCTTCCAAACCATAGGCTGGTGCCGAACGGTAGGGAAGGAAGAAAACCATTTAGCCTAAAGGGGTGTACAGAAGGTAATGACTAAAGACATATAAAGGGATTTGGAGAGATGGCAAAAAAACATACGGTTACTGTTGTGAATCTGGATAATGGAAGAGGCATTACTAGGAATACCCGGATACCCCTACGAAACATTTCAATGTTTCAGTTTCACTGTGTACAGTTAAAAGAAAACTGATTTCCCAATTAGCCCTTGCTCCAGGGTATGTATTTACCAGGTATGATTCTCACATCTGTATGGTTTTACAGATGATGAGTGGGAGTAAGTTATTGGGAATTAAGTGATCATCCTCATTATATCGGAATTCGTTGTAATTGGTGATATTTGAGGAAGTCACCTAGGTTGTTTGCCGGAAGGCAAATATTTGGTTTTGAATATCCATTGTTATACACCAATTTCAAATTGATATATCTGTACGTCTATTTTTATAGAGTGAGATATAACCTTTTGAAATTATGTCGATGACATTTACCTATATCAGTGGATGGTTAGGTAAGGAGCATTAAACAGCGGTGTAATTCTTCTTAACCATAAGTACAGTTTTCAACCTACGACACACAGGGAATGAGTTTTTAGACTCAGGGGACTTATACAGAGTATTGTATGTTGTCCAGTATCCATTGGGACAGAGGGGTTGGTACTCGTACTATATTCTGTTTACTTATGACTTCTCTAGTTTTTAGACAAGTGTTTCTTAAAAACACAAGGTCTAAGTTTTGAGAAGTTATAGGTATAAGAGTTAAGTAAAGAACCAAATGTTGCATGTATCGGGATTCTTTAAGGTGATCGAAGATGTAGATACTTGTGTATAGTATTCAGTTGATAGTAATGGTTTAGAGAAACTTGTTTCTCTTTCAGGTTACTCATATCTGGATGCATTCCTAAGTTGAGTAACGTTGAGTGGCCTCCTTCCATTTAGTTGACAGGCACGAGAAACAGCTGTATGATTTGAATCTGGTTCCAATTAGATCGGTGCCTCTGTTTCTATATTGGATATAGAATGGTTCATATCTTAACTATGTCAAGGTACGGGGAGTTGTCCGGCTTGTGCTTAAAACCAGACTCTGGATAACTCAAGGCACGTTTCTGTAATGGCTGTTTGTGGGTTGTGTCACGACCCGAAAGTACGGAACATGACCGGCACATAAACTACGTACGTCTCGAGGCGTACGTAATCTAAGTGAGCCGAAAACCCAGAAATCCAAACCAAGAAAAGTAGTAGAGTGAAGGAAAACCAATTTAAAACAAGTAGTTTTAATAGCATAAGCCGAATTATGCGGTTTAAAAAAAACATCAAATATTTCCCGAAAATTTCGGCAGAGTCTCCTTTGTAAATACTGGCTCCCAAACGGGATACAACATGAATAGTATACGAAATCAATAAAAAGGCATCCCCAAGCGGGAGCTAGCTCTTCGTCAATCGACGGTTACAACCACACAAGCAATATAATATACAACGCCAAGGGCGAGGATCAAAACTCAAAAGGAACTCAAAACAACAAGAAAACCATAGAAATACAACGCGCGACTCTAAGGTCGAAGGAATAACATCACTGGTCTCTATCTCAAAATAAATACATGTTTGGTTGATGGAACTTCTAGATACAATAGAGTAATAATATACAAGTTATATAATGGGGGGTACGATTCAAATAAACCCACCTACTAGCAAATCACCCAGAAATGGAAATAGTGCCAGCAAAGCCGAAAAGAACCCCGTACGGCAAACCTGCAAGAAACTGGGGCACAACGGGGGTGAGTTGCCAACTCGTGAATAGAAAAACATCTACGGAAAGAAATCACATAAATAATGCAACCTAGGTCAATGATCATAATATATCCTCAAATATATGAATAACATGCAGCCTATAACAATGGATAGGGTAATATCTAACCCGAGTGTGATCTCATGTGCCCGTGTCAGTGCCTCAGGTAGCAATATATCATATGAATGAGGTATGAATGCATGGAACAGAATGCATGTACTGACGAAGACTGCTTTCATAAATCAGTGAGATTTCTGTATTTTAAAAGTGAGGTACCATAAATGAAATCAGCATAAAACAGTTTCCAGCATCGATACAAAACAAGTGTCCAAATATCTCGATATCTCTGTAACACAATCTCTGTACCTCAATATCTCAAAATCTCAATATCTAGGGCGCCCTCAATCCAGACCGGCCCCTACCATCCATCTCAAGACCACGACGGTATCCTCCGGATATCCGACACGTCGGGTAATATCACCGGTCGGTAGTGCTCCCCTACCGGGCTCAACGTCAACAACACATTCCTCTTGCCCCGGGGTACCGCACCAGGCCCACCATGTACCCGAAACGGTTCCTCCACTCCTCGAATCGGGTCTCGAAATCCATCAGCAAACTCATGGTGGACGATTCATACATCATGGGAAAACCGCACTTTTTATTTTAAAAGAGAGAAAAGGTTTATTTATGTTTTTGCGGTTTTCCTCCAAATCCAGAAAATCTCATGGAAATCCGAATCCAAAACCTCAATAACACGTAAAATAGTGAATATATGCATGAGAATCCATGAATGCGGCATAACAATGAACAACAGTATGCATGAAGTAGCAGGTAATAACTACAATGTCTAAACTATTAGCTAACAGGCTATGTCAAGCAATAATATTTTCTAAGGTGTACGTGACATGGCAATTACCGATGAAGATGTGTGTGAGCCGGCAAGTAAGTGTACGTGGTACATACGCATCATCGGTAATGGTGCTGGTGTCCTAACAGCATGATATCAATAATGGAGTATGAAACATAATATAAACATGCGATGCGAAGCGAACCACAATAATGAGCGGGAGCTAAATACTAGACGCAACTATAACTAATCTGCATTAATCTAATATAAGTCCTACAAATGGTGCCTTTTGAAATAACACGAATCATGGGGTTTTGAAAATAGGGGCTACGGTGTTTTTATGAAAAGATACGTCTTTTGAAATATCCGTAAGATCCCTTGGGCTGTCTTTTAAAATACCCCCGATTCGTTAGTTTTTGAAATAGGTAAGAATCGAATCTAATCTAACAACTAAACTAAACTAAAGGACAAAGTTAACAAGCTGGACCGCAGGTAAGGAAACCGCCTAACATCTGAGTCGATACATATACATACCTGTATGTATATATAGTCGGTGATCCCGCCACAATAATATCATATCAGATACCATATCTATAACTAGACATCCCAAGTCAAGAGTTCGGATCAATCATCAAAATATAGCTCGTACGTAATTCCGTCGTACGGCAACCCCAAATCTGGGTACGGGTCAATATCACATTCATCATACTATTCACCTAGTATCCTTTTTATCAAATATCATGATCGGGGTACTGATCTACGTCTAGTACAATACTGATACCGCCTAAGTATGCATGCACGTGTGTGAAACACTACGTCAAGGACCCGCTACAACGTCATGTCGTATCTCAAATACGAACCCTGCTATATCACCGATCTCACGGCCTCAAATCAAATCTCATCGACTCATCATAAATCCCAAGTACTATCCTCAAATCTTTATGTGAACACATAGTCCCATACCCATGTGAACACATAACTATATATTCCCGAATAAGCACAAATGAAAGAAGAAGTATGCAAGTATGGGTGGTTGTGTGCATGTGTGGTGCGACCACTACTCTAGGGTTTCGCGACACTAAATCATCCAAGAACACCAAATATCCATATCATCATCAATATACTCAAACAAAATATAATCAATATATATATGTGTGTATACGTATTCGTATACATCACCACGAGCTGCGGGGGTGCTATGCGCCATCCTCCCGACTTCTCCCCGTAGATATAAATCTATTAACCTGGTCTTCGCTCGCCGGTGCCGACGTCGCCACGCGCTTGCTTGTCGTCTTGAAGTACACATGGGGTACCTACATATCATAACGCACCGTATCGCATTAAAACCAAATTCGAAATCGAAACGGCATACGAAAATCAAATCGGCACGCGTATCACGCATAGGTCAAAACCTATCGCCTACGCATGCAAGAACGGCCAAACCAACTCTCGATGTTGATGTAAAAACGTCAGACCATCGAGAAAACCCAAATACACTCATTTGCACATTCACGAACACTAATTTTAATATAAAATAGGTTAAAACTCACAAAAACCCCAATTTCACTTAAAAAGTCATTTTTCCGAAAATCTAGCAAGCACAATTCGCCGTTTTTGTACAAAACTCGATGTTTAAATGAATGTAGCGGCCAATATACTTATTAAATATCTTAAATAAGTCATAAAAACAATTCCCATAATTTAATCTCATTAAATTCCAAAAACCCTAAAATTCTAGTTTACAAAATACCTAAATTTTTACAATTTTATAGCAAAAATGCACAAACTACAATCTAGCTTGGATTTTCATGAACTAAAGTATTAAAATACACTTAATAATGTTAATAATGTGATAAAAACCCTAACCATATTTTTAATCTCACATATAAATGTATTTCATAAAACCCTAGTTTGCACAAAAAGCTTAATTAGGCAAATTTTAAAATAACAATTAGCAAACTAGTTACTTGGTAAGATTTTACATGCCATAATATGTTAAATTATACACTTAAACCATGATCAAGTGATATAAAACCCTAACTTGATCCATACCCAATTCTAGAATTTCCAAACTTGCAACTAAAGCCTAATTAACACTTAAATAGATTAGCTTTAAGAAATTAACTAACAAATTAAGTAAAAGGTTTAGAAATTAAACCCAAAAACATTTGAAGATCCACAAGCACCCATAGCCTCCCAAATTGAAATCTAAATCCCTAGATCCATGCAATGGTAGCCAAGGAAAAATGGGTAGGAGGTGGATTTTGATTTGGATTTTTGCTTGATTTTTGACAATTTTTTTCTTTTGGATTTTTGGAGAAGAGAAGAAATGAGGGAAAGAGAGGGGAGGGGCTGAACAATTCAGCAGTGGCTCGGCTAGAGAGGAGGGGGAAGAGGTGAGAGAGTGTGGGTGTTGGTTTGAAAGTCAAAAATAAAGTCAAAAGCCCATTCTTATGCATGTATATTATTCTTTCTTTTCTTTTCTTTGCTTTAATGTGTGAAATGGGAGGCCCAAGATTGTTGGGCTGATGAAGGGGGCCGGCCAAAGCATGTTGGGGGAATGGGGGTGGGTTTTGTTTGGGTGAGAAAAAAAGATAAGTGTAGTAACCCACTTCCATTACACTAATTTCACCGAAAAAAAAGCCTTTTTCTTCGATATTTTCTAAACCGTTTTGGCAAACGATTTCATTTCAAAAACCACATGCTAAAATTTTATTTAATGTTTTATGATGCACAAAATTTGTTTCAACTCATTCCAATTTGTAATTTTCCCTAATTAAATGTATTAGTGACGGCTTAAAATAATATTAAAATAATTAATTTCGGAAAATTTTTCAGAAAATTTAAAATTTCACCAGTGGCTCAATAAACACCAAATACTAGAAATTACATATCTAGAATATGTATATTTAGTTTTATAATAAAAATATTTGCATTTTGACTTTTTACAGAAAACCCCCTTATTTTACCGTTTTTTCGAAATTTCACCGAAACGATTTTCAAAACGTTACAATCTTCCCCCCTTAAAGAAATTCGGTCCCCGACTTTAAATTAAATCTCCTCCCAAATACTAAAACATCTAAGCAAAACCATCAAGTCGTCGGGGCTCGAAATCATAAATACATAAAACGCATCATAGCGCAATGCATGCGCATGAGTAATGAGCAGATAACTCGAAATCAAAACTCCGTCAAGCATTCCGCAATCACCGAAGTCAAGGTGAAGACACAAATGCCAAATCCAAAGCAAAACCAATATGATATAACTCGAAACTATACATGAAAATATCGAATCTATATATGTAAGTATCTGAAGGAAATGCATGCCAAATCTCTTAAGTCGCTGTGCAACGCGTATAACACTGCACAGTGGTGGACGTCTATCATAAGAAAATAACTATATACATATATACCTTTGTTCGAAAGGTACGTTCCGCCGTTTTGGAAAACAATTTAGAAGGGTTTCCTTATTTTAAACATTTCGTGTCATATCAGACACGTAGGTAAATACTGAGACTATAGCTCGCTTTTTGGAAATCCCTTCAATAACTATCAATGAATGCAAAATATATTCAGGTACTGTCCTCTGACTAGTCCTGCTCAGTATGAAAACACATAGCAAATATCATAAAAACATACTGCTGTATAAGAAATCAATCCCAAAATACACGTACGAATACTACGTGCGTCTGGTGCGCACGACAATCAAAATCCATATACGTGCCATATAAGTGCACAGAAATAAGATCTAAGTGCATCGGGTGTGCACAAAGCATCTGTCATAGGCAACGTGTGTGCCTGACAGCAAAATCAGGTGCATCTGACATGCACGAAAAAAATCTCGATTTAGTGCATCTGGTGTGCACCAAAATCGCATCTCAAGACATGCGCTCAACATGCGCGAAAATCCAAGGCAGGTGCATCTATCATGCACGAAATCATGAAATCCAATATCAAGCGCCGAACATGCGCAAAATCAAATCAGGTGCACAAAACAAATATCGAGTAACACAATCGAAATCGTAGTCCAGTGCATCTAAGTGCACAAAAGGCGTATCACTGCACTGCAAGCATATATAAACTATACAGAGTGCAGGAACCAAATCGTGTGCGTGCATACGCACAAAATCAACTCAAATGTCTAAAACCGTAAAATCACAAACATGTGAAACCAAAGCACGAAGACGATATCAAGTGCAACACTGTGCAAAGATTGTAAATCCTCAATCATCAAAATCAAATCATGCGAATAAATCACCCAAAACATCGAAATCAATAATGGTGGAATAGTACCGCTCAAGCGCATCCTCTAAGTGTAAGTCCATGTCACGCACCCCACTAACTCGCGGGGAGGCGGAATATATTAAAAACGATTATCAAAGCTTCGTAACACGGACTTGAGCGCATGAATCGTAATCTAAACCATTGCTAACGATATACTAGAGGTTTAACTACTCGGTACCGGAGTTATACCTCACGTTACATGTCCTTCGGGTCTTCATCGCTGTCCTCCACTCCTCGTAGGCTCCTTGGAACATCGGCAACTTCATGGCCTCCTCAAATCAAAGACGATCCACCCGAAAGCTCCTACGCCAAGCTAAATCTCAAACTTGAGATAACTAGGTTGCTTAAAGTGCTAATCTAAGCTACCTAGGGGATATAGAGTGAGGTTATGGATGTTTTAGTCTAGCTAACCCTTGATCTCAACACATGAGAGGTTAGGGTTAGGGTTTCAAGAGAGAGTGAGCTTGAGGAGAAAGAAGGAGAAGATGAGAGTGAGAACAAAAATCCTTCTCACTTGAATATATGATACATAATGAATTATCAAATAATATCAATTAATTGATTATTCACCATGTTTCATTTAATCAAGGAGAGTGATTCATCATGTGAGTCATTAGATCATTAATGAAGCATTAATGATATGATGAATCATATAAATGAGTCACACAAAGTAATCATGAAAAAGCCACCTCAACCCCTCATGTCACCACTCTTCTAGAACCTTCTCGACAAATTACGAGAACGCCCCTCCAATCCGTGAAAACACGGAAAAACTTTAGACTGTATAAATCCAATAACCTTATACTAGAATCTGGCTTAAACCAAAGCCGGCTAGTATAAACTGTCCGAAAAGTCGTACGTGCGAAAACACACGTATACATCCGAACGCTCGTCGTAAAACCATACGACCTCTATATCGTTTCTCCTGGAGCAGGGAAACTCTCTATGTGGGACTCTAAAAACTCGACACTACGCTGGCAGTGGGTTTAACCACAGACCGCAAGCGGCACTAGCTGTACGTAACGGTCCCCAGGTAGATGTCGATAAGAAGGCCGATGAGGTAAATCATCCGAACTCCCACTGAGCCTGATGTGACAATCTTCGTACAGTCCGGTCTGTTCGTCTAAGACTATCGCATATCAAGCCTAGGGGGCGGCAAGCGTCAGTCCCCTAATAGCTGTATAAGTCGTGTTGGAGCGAAGCCCATTACACCCTGAGAAGCTACTGGAACCTACCAGTATATCTCGTTTGCCCTGGCCAGGGACTTTGTGTAATGGCTCTCTGACACATCGCGATATCATCTCCCAATACCGGGAGAGACGAATCATATCTAACCGCCACTGCCTCCAAGTGCTCGGGACTGCACCCAACTGCTACCTGTTTGCACGACTCCTTTGAGCCATGGTAGGGTAGCAATCTAAGAACAGTGGGACACACTCGAGGCGAAGCAGCAGTGTCAAGTCTGCGGACTATGCTGTACTCATGTCACCTGGGAACTGACAACTGACGATGGGTATAATACCAACCAATCAGTTCCTCGGCGAGTCCTGTCCGGTGTACCCGTAACCTAACGAGCACCTGTATACTATCTCCAGTACGGCGTACTGATGGCTGTGGGACAGACCATTTCCCCAACTGGGATGAGAAGCGTATACACTTAGTCTACTCCGGAATATCGATGCCCTATCTCGACAATCCAACGACCAGGGACCTGTATAGGATGTTGCTTACAGACTACCCAGCCCCCACTAGTGTGACTGCCATCACGACGCTGGTAATCAAGCAAAGATCCTATGGGCTCTACTAATATGTATAAGTGATACGTTACAAGAGACATATGCACGTATTAAAGTAGACACAAACCAAGTAGCATACTACCATTTTTAGCAAGACTGTATATATAACTGTGAATATCCCAAGCTTCCATTAAGTAATATACAATCTAGTATGATACAATAATGGCCTCTAGGGAATATACACTAACAATCTCCCACTTGCACTAGGGCCATGAGCTGGCATATCGTAGACCTATCATCTCGAATAGCCTCTCGAACTGCGTCTGAGGAATGGCCTTTGTGAATGGATCAGCAATGTTATCCTCCGTCTTTACTCTCTTCACCTCGATCTCCCGGCGATCTATGATCTCCCTGATCAGGTGATACCGCCTTAAGATGTGTCTGGACTTCTGATGGGACCTGGGTTCCTTCGCTAAAGCAATAGCGCCGTTGTTGTCACAATACAGAGGTATTGGATCAACACTGGTAGGAACCACCTGAAGTTCTGTGAGGAACTTCTTCATCCAGACTGCTTCTTTTGCGGCATCGCAAGCAGCTATATACTCTGCTTCCATCGTTGAGTCTGCAACGGTTTCCTGCTTGGAACTCTTCCAACAGACCGCCCCTCCATTGAGGGTAAAGACATAACCCGACATGGAGTTGGAGTCATCTTTGTCACTCTGGAAGCCGGAGTCGGCAAAGGCCTCCATCTGAAGGTCTTTTCCGCCATATACCAAGAACATCTCCTTAGTCCTCCTCAGGTACTTGAGAATGTTCTTTACTGCTATCCAGTGATTCTCCCCTGGGTTTGCTTGATACCGGCTTACTACGCTCAATGCGAATGCTACATCTGGTCTGGTACATAACATTGCATACATTATAGAGCCTACCGCAGAAGCGTAGGGTATAATCGACATGCGATCCCTTTCCAAATCAGTCTTGGGAGACATATCTTTTGAGAGGGTGATTCCGTGACAAGCCGGTAGGTTACCGCGCTTAGAATCTTCCATACTGAATCTCTTCACTATGGTGTCTATGTACCTGGACTGTGAAAGTCCCAATATCCTCTTTGATCTATCACGACAGATCCGGATTCCCAGAATGTAGGTGGCATCACCCAAGTCTTTCATGGAGAATTTATGTGACAAGAATCATTTGACTGACTGTAATATAGGAATATCATTTCCTATTAGGAGAATGTCATCCACGTACAAGACGAGGAATACTACAGCTCTCCCTACAATCTAACTGTATATGCATGGTTCATCTGGATTTTTGATAAGGTCAAATTCTTTGACAGCATCATCAAAACAGATGTTCCAACTCCGCGATGCCTGCTTTAGTCCATAAATGGACTTAAGCAGCTTGCATACTTTACCGCTGCTCCCACTCTGAATGAATCCTTCTGGCTGATCCATATAGACGCTTTCTTCCAAATTACCATTTAGAAAGGCCGTCTTTACGTCCATCTGCCAGATTTCATAATCGTGGAAGGCAGCAATAGCAAGAAGGACCCGAATAGATTTAAGCATAGCCACTGGAGAAAAGGTTTCGTCGTAGTCCAAACCAGGTCTTTGACGGAAACCCTTTGCAACAAGTCTAGCCTTATAGGTTTCAACCTGTCTATCTACACCAATCTTCTTTTTGAAGATCCATTTGCATCCTACGGGTTTTACCCCATCTGGAGCAATGTCCAAAGTCCATACTTTGTTGGTGTACATGGACTCCATTTCGGTCCGCATTGCATCCAGCCATTTTACTGAGTCACTGCTCTGAATGGCTTGCTGGAAGCTAGTAGGCTCATCGTAATCAATAGTGCAATCCTCTCTATCCCCGTCTATGAGAAAACCGTAGTATCTCTCGGGCGGATGAGATTGCCTACTACTCCTGCGGAGTGGCGTTGGGATGTCTTGTTCTTCTTGAACTTCTGGTTCTACCAAACTTTCAGTAACAGTTTGTGGTTCTGGAATTTCTTCCAGTTCTACTGTGCTCCCACTCTTCTGATTTTCTAAAAATTCAGTTTCCAAGAAGTGGGGATGCTGAGAAACAAAAACCTTTTGTTCCTCTGCGGAATAGAAAAGATACCCCCTGGAGTTCTTTAGGTATCCCACAAACTTACACAGTACTGAGCGTGCCTCGAGCCTGTCCGTATGCTGCTTTTTTACAAAAGCTGGACATCCCTAAGTCTTAAGATACTTAAGACAGGGTTTCTTCCCACTCCACATCTGATATGGGGTGGTAGGCACAGTTTTGGTTGGAGCTTTGTTTAAGAGATATGCAGCTGTTTCTAGTGCATAACCCCAGAAAGATCGCGGCAACTCAGCCTTACTCATCATGGAACGAACCATATCTAATAGGGTTCGATTCCTCCTTTCCGATACATCGTTGTGTTGTGGTGTGTATGGAGGAGTAAGCTGAGAGAGAATTCCATTCTCTTTTAAGTAACCCAGGAACTCGGCGCTTAAGTATTCACCACCTCGATCAGATCTCAGTGTCTTGATACTTTTGCCGGTTTGTTTTTCCACTTCATTCTTGTATTCTCGAAATTTCTCAAAGGCCTCGGATTTATGCTTCATTAAGAAGATATATCCATACCTAGAGAAATCATCTGTAAAAGTAATGAAGTATGAATAACCACCTCGCGTATGTATAGACATTGGACCGCACACATCACTGTGTATGAGCCCTAAGAGCTCGCTTGCTCTTACTCTGTGTCCAGTAAACGGAATCTTTGTCATCTTTCCTATGAGACAAGATTCACAAGTAGCATAAGATTGATATTCGAACGGATTTAAATATCCTTCTCTATGTAACTTAGTCAACCTTCTCTCATTGATGTGACCTAGTCTACAATGCCATAAGAAAGCCTGATTTGTTTCCGGAGACTTTCTTTTAAGTGTGTTCTGGACACTGAAAATCTGAGCTTGATTTAATACGTATATTCCGTTTTCTAATGTACCTGACCCAATCAAATCTTGATTTAGGTGGATGTGAACCACATCTCTTGTAAAAGCAAAATCATATCCTTCCTTAGAAAGTAAGGGTACAGATATGATATTACAAGTCGTACCTGGTACATAAAAACAGTTACGCAGAATCAATATCTGCCCAGTTGTCATCCCAAGATGATATTCCCCTACGGATTCAGCGTCCATGCTCATTCCGTTAGCAACTGTGAGGGTCATGTCACCTATCCCGATAACCCTACGATTTCTTAGAGCCTGTAATGAATTACAAATGTGAGTTCCTGATCCGGTATCCAATACCCAGGAAGTAGGGTTAACTGACATACAGTTCTCTATCATAAACACACCCGAAGTCGAAGCCACAACATGCTTCGTATCCTGGTAACTGGCTTCTAAAGCCCTGCAATCACTCTGCCAATGCCCAATCCCATAGCAATTGGAATGTCCCTCAATAGGGTGGTCCAGCTTGTCATAGGCAATGGACATCTGGACAGACTTTTGCCATTCATATAAGTCAGATTCAGTCAAATTATTATCTAGATGTAATCTAAGTGTGGTCACAGGGTCGCTGCAATTTTAAGAGAGAGAAGAAGATACTATTAGCATGATGCTCTTGCAAGTTTAGAGTGGTTTTAATTTATCTAAACAGGATGGCTCCCACTGTTTCTCGAATCCCTCCTCAAACTATAAAAGAAGAATTAGCCAGGACAATTCTCACCGTACAATACTTGCTTAACCGTTCAGCCAGGCCAGTGTCGATACTTCGAGGGAGGTTTTCCAACGCTTTCGCGAAGTTCCTTAATTAAATAACCTCTTTTCTCTGGGGGCGTAACCCCGCTGACACCTTTCTAGGCACCTACTTGGTTTATAGCATTGATCGTTAAGTGACGAATCTCCTGATAAGTAGCATATACTCACAGTAGGATCGGGATCCAAAATATCATCGTATGATAATGTTGAAGGAATCCTACCAACATTCATCAAACTCCAAAATGGTATGCACCTCTCTGCAATTTTCAGTTTCTTTAGAAATTCCCGTTGTGGATTTTTGCCCCATGCTCTTATGACCTTGACGAAGGTCAACAAATCATAAGTCACATGTCAAGTTCTACCCGTCATTGTCCAGGTTAATTTGAACTCATCCGTACATACCCTTGACGAAGGTCAACAAGGTAATACGACTGTCCCAAACCAACGCATCTATCTATGCTACATATGAACACCCAACAGCTACCAATCACTATGCCTTGACGAAGGTCAACAAACATAGCTTGAATACTATTGAATATCCGTATGAAATGACGGAGGGCTATGAATGGTTTTGGCAAAACCGTGAACGTAGTGAACTTGATATAATCGAAGGAACCTGATACTTTTTAAAAGGAGTGGTTAAAGCTCCGCAATAAAAAATTCTGCTCCTTTTTAAAATAACCGAGTGGTTTCTTTTAAATTTGTTCCAACGATTAAACTTTGGTTTATTTTCTTTGCATTATAATAATGCATCCCATCAATTAATCTTATCATTGCAGAAAACAACGAAAAATACCACGTCCTCTTATGCCATCCGCATTCGCCACGGGGTCCCGTCATCACCCGTTAGGTTACTTAACTAACGACAAAGCGGGGGCTGGGCTAGCGCGGGTGTAAAACATAAGTGACGTCTAATAGCTATTTATATATAGATATTGTACATTCGTTAGACGCAATAATAAGCATTCCAGATCACAGATAAACTTTATTGGATATGCAAGTAATCCGCGTTTCTTTTGAGCCTGCAAGGAAAGACGGATTACACAGTTGTGATGAATAGCCATTACCCCACCCCAGACCCCTACGGGTACGGCAAACTACCCGCCAAATACCAGATATGAAGCGGTCTGCCTCGACACTTCAAAATACCCGGTAGTTTGTGCACCCCACCTTGGGTCTATCCTAGGAGCAAAAACAGTAAAAAGAAATAATAATACAACGGTGGCTACAACCGCAACCTGAATGTGTCCCGCAAAATAATATTACATCAAATTACATTTACATTGAATGAATATTAAATACATCTCAAACCCCCGGCTAATCATCACAACAGTCCAATACAGTTCATATACACAAACAGATAAAATCCATTACAGAAATGTGCAACCCCCTGCCAACCGACATACTAGCAGTTAGGGGAGGTTTACGAACACATTAAACATTACAGATAAAGATCCAATAAGCAAATTGATTAGAACATCGATCGATTACTTATATCCGTGTCTACCCCCAAAAGCAAATCATCACAGAGGCAACCTGGGCAGAAACAGTATATACAGAAAAACAAAAAACCCAAAATTATGAATTACTGTGAAACTCCGAGTCAACTCGGCATTGACTCGGCGGCGGATCCGCGGCATAAGCTCTCTATTGCCGCGGATCTGCGGCCGTTTTGTCGAGTTGCCTCCTCGAATTTTCTCAGATTTCTTATAATTCCCTGCTGTGAATTTTAAGGTATGTCAAAAAAATTTTGCGACACTTTTAAAATTAACAGAAACTGTCAAGGATTAGGGTTTTGTTTTTCGTGTTTTTCCGTCGATCGAACTTCTAATCAGTTGCTAACAAGCTAGTAATGGTTTAGTTGGCTCTGATACCACTGTAAGTCCATGTCACGCACCCCACTAACTCGCGGGGAGGCGGAATATATGAAAAACGATTATCAAAGCTTCGTAACACGGACTTGAGCGCATGAATCGTAATCTAAACCATTGCTAACGATATACTAGAGGTTTAACTACTCTGTACCGGAGTTATACCTCACGTTACATGTCCTTCGGGTCTTCATCGCTGTCCTCCACTCCTCGTAGGCTCCTTGGAACATCGGCAACTTCACGGCCTCCTCAAATCAAAGACGATCCACCCGAAAGCTCCTACGCCAAGCTAAATCTCAAACTTGAGATAACTAGGTTGCTTAAAGTGCTAATCTAAGCTACCTAGGGGATATAGAGTGAGGTTATGGATGTTTTAGTCTAGCTAGCCCTTGATCTCAACACATGAGAGGTTAGGGTTAGGGTTTCAAGAGAGAGTGAGCTTGAGGAGAGAGAAGGAGAAGATGAGAGTGAGAACAAAAATCCTTCTCACTTGAATATATGATACATAATGAATTATCAAATAATATCAATTAATTGATTATTCACCATGTTTCATTTAATCAAGGAGAGTGATTCATCATGTGAGTCATTAGATCATTAATGAAGCATTAATGACATAATGAATCATATAAATGAGTCACACAAAGTAATCATGAAAAAGCCACCTCAACCCCTCATGTCACCACTCTTCTAGAACCTTCTCGACAAATTACGAGAACGCCCCTCCAATCCGTGAAAACACGGAAAAACTTTAGACCGTATAAATCCAATAACCTTATACTATAATCTGGCTTAAACCAAAGCCGGCTAGTATAAACTGTCCGAAAAGTCGTACGTGCGAAAACACACGTATACATCCGAACGCTCGTCGTAAAACCATACGACCTCTATATCGTTTCGCCTGGAGCAGGGAAACTCTCTATGTGGGACTCTAAAGACTCGACACTACGCTGGCAGTGGGTTTAACCACAGACCGCAAGCGGCACTAGCTGTACGTAACGGTCCCCAGATAGATGTCGATAAGAAGGCCGATGAGGTAAATCATCCGAACTCCCACTGAGCCTGATGTGACAATCTTCGTACAGTCCGGTCTGTTCGTCTAAGACTATCGCATATCAAGCCTAGGGGGCAGCAAGCGTCAGTCCCCTAATAGCTGTATAAGTCGTATTGGAGCGAAGCCCATTACACCCTGAGAAGCTACTGGAACCTACCAGTATATCTCGTTTGCCCTGGCCAGGGACTTTGTGTAATGGCTCTCTGACACATCGCGATATCATCTCCCAATACCGGGAGAGACGAATCCTATCTAACCGCCACTGCCTCCAAGTGCTCGGGACTGCACCCAACTGCTACCTGTTTGCACGACTCCTTTGAGCCGTGGTAGGGTAGCAATCTAAGAACAGTGGGACACACTCGAGGCGAAGCAGCAGTGTCAAGTCTGCGGACTATGCTGTACTCATGTCACCTGGGAACTGACAACTGACGATGGGTATAATACCAACCAATCAGTTCCTCGGCGAGTCCTGTCCGGTGTACCCGTAACCTAACGAGCACCTATATACTATCTCCAGTACGGCGTACTGATGGCTGTGGGACAGACCATTTCCCCAACTGGGATGAGAAGCGTATACACTTAGTCTACTCCGGAATATCGATGCCCTATCTCGACAATCCAACGACCAGGGACCTGTATAGGATGTTGCTTACAGACTACCCAGCCCCCACTAGTGTGACTGCCATCACGACGCTGGTAATCAAGCAAAGATCCTATGGGCTCTACTAATATGTATAAGTGATACGTTACAAGAGACATATGCACATATTAAAGTAGACACAAACCAAGTAGCATACTACCATTTTTAGCAAGACTGTATATATAACTGTGAATATCCCAAGCTTCTATTAAGTAATATACAATCTAGTATGATACAATAATGGCCTCTAGGGCATATACACTGACACTAAGAATCTCGGGCCAATTGTCGCGGTCACTAGTGGGACGTCTCGTTGATGATCATGAACTCTGGCCTGCTGGTGTGCGTAACAATGAGCACTCCTGGGTTAAGGTCTTCACTGTGAATTATCAATCTCTCGGTCCATCGGCTCATTGGCCCTGTCAGGTGTGCTAATGGGGATGATCCCGTTCTGACACTTCTCTGATCATCTCTCGGTCAATCATCGCGACCACTCGTATGACAGCATATCACTGGCGTCGGCCTCTGGCTCTCTGAATGTACGTGACACATCTGATCCTGGGTGCAAGTATCATTGCAGCAGTGTCCTGGAAGGAATCCTGCTCACGGTCCCTTCCATGTCTCGTCTCTGCCAACTGTCCGGAAGTCATCGTCCTTTACTATATCTGCGTCTTGCTCTGGAACGACTGCATTCTCATCGCGACTCCTCTGGAAGGTAAATCCAAGTACCATGCCTCGGCATGCGTATCGCATCTCTGATGTCGGCGGAGTGGAACGTCATCTCATCTAGATCTGGTACGAACCTCTTACTTCACTTTTCTCTAATGTCGTCTGCTTTGGACTCGTCTCGTCGCGGCTGCATGGACTAAGCTCCAACGGCTATCCTCGTATCGGGAGTCTCCCAAGAAATGCATCTCACCACCTAGCATCCGAATTAAGTCGAGCCATCCGATCGAGTCGTCAAAACCTCATAATCCCCCAAGAGCTCAACATCTTGGGCACAGTTTAATAGTATCGAGTACATACCACAGCATCGGTGGTCCAGCCGTAGAAGGGCAAACCCAAGCCTCACTAATGGCGCCGTAGAACTGCCGCAAACCCGAAGGTTCAAAGGCTTTCACACGGTCATTAAGTCGAGTTAGGGTTTCATTCTTCTAGAGGGTCCATACAATTGCCTGCATGTCCTTCCGACTACTTTAAACTTGGAATAATAGGTTTCTGACATTCGATCGTCTCTGTCGACTCCCAACGTCTCCGCATGAAGTCGTCTCTAGCTGGAATCAACCTATCTGATGACCTCGCATCGGGGTAGCGAACGATCCATATGTCCTAGTCATTCATCTTCGGTGACTAGTGATCTTCTATCATCTCTTAGTACAACTTGTATCACAATAGCTCCAACATCTGGAGCAATATCTCGTCGTTTGCAGTTACAACTAGCTCACTCGTCTGCACGCTGAACCGTGCCTCAATCATCATGAGTAAGCAATGCGCCAACGGTCATCAAAATCTGGCTGGCCTATATCATTGGCTCAATCCTCTAGTGTCGATCAGCACATCCGAGTAACCTCATAAAGGCGATCCGCCAAACGCTCGTAGCGCGGAAACACAGTCAAAAGACACATCTCTACAATCGTGTGTCGCCGGAATTTCGCCTTGGTCAGTCCTCGTTCGTGACGAGCTCGTGCTGACCGCAACTCTAGCTGTAGTTCTCCCTGCCCGTAATTGGGGCAGCAAACCATAACTGGTACTGATGAGGCTAGATCAGAATAATATAATACTGAGCAAAGAAATGTACATCCTAAGGCTCCTTAAGTGGAGTGGCGTGTCGTAAGTATGCCGCGGAACATACCCACGGTATGTCACTCTACTTTAGTCACCTATTCCATCAACCAAGGGTCATCTTACGCTCCGAAGGTAAAACCTAACGCTCTGATACTAACTTTGTCACGACCCGAAAGTACGGAACATGACCGGCACATAAACTACGTACGTCTTGAGGCGTACGTAATCTAAGTGAGCCGAAAACCCAGAAATCTAAACCAAGAAAAGTAGTAGAGTGAAGGAAAACCAATTTAAAACAAGTAGTTTTAATAGCATAAGCCGAATTATGCGGTTTAAAAAAAACATCAAATATTTCCCGAAAATTTCGGCAGAGTCTCCTTTGTAAATACTGGCTCCCAAACGGGATACAACATGAATAGTATACGAAATCAATAAAAAGGCATCCCCAAGCGGGAGTTAGCTCTTCGTCAATCGACGGTCACAACCACACAAGCAATATAATATACAACGCCAAGGGCGAGAATCAAAACTCAAAAGGAACTCAAAACAACAAGAAAACCATAGAAATACAACGCGCGACTCTAAGGTCGAAGGAATAACATCACTGGTCTCTATCTCAAAATAAATACATATTTGGTTGATGGAACTTCTAGATACAACAGAGTAATAATATACAAGTTATATAATGGGGGGTACGATTCAAATAAACCCACCTACTAGCAAATCACCCGGAAATGGAAATAGAGCCAGCAAAGCCGAAAAGAACCCCGTACGGCAAATCTGCAAGAAACTGGGGCACAACGGGGGTGAGCTGCCAACTCGTGAATAGAAAAACATCTACGGAAAGAAATCACATAAATAACGCAACCTAGGTCAATGATCATAATATATCCTCAAATATATGAATAACATGCAGCCTATAACAATGGCTAGGGTAATATCTAACCCGAGTGTGATCTCATGTGCCCGTGTCAGTGCCTCAGGTAGCAATATATCATATGAATGAGGTATGAATGCATGGAACAGAATGCATGTACTGACGAAGACTGCTTTCATAAATCAGTGAGATTTCTGTATTTTAAAAGTGAGGTACCATAAATGAAATCAGCATAAAACAGTGTCCAGCATCGACACAAAACAAGTGTCCAAATATCTCGATATCTCTGTATCACAATCTCTGTACCTCAATATCTCAAAATCTCAATATCTAGGGTGCTGTCAATCCAGACCGGCCCCTACCATCCATCTCAAGACCACGACGGTATCCTCCGGATATCCGACGCGTCGGGTAATATCACCGGTCGGTAGTGCTCCCCTGCCGGGCTCAACGTCAACAACACATTCCTCTTGCCCCGGGGTACCGCACCGGGCCCACCATGTACCCGAAACGGTTCCTCCACTCCTCGAATCGGGTCTCGAAATCCATCAGCAAACTCATGGTGGACGACTCATACATCATGGGAAAACCGCACTTTTTATTTTAAAAGAGAGAAAAGGTTTATTTATGTTTTTGCAGTTTTCCTCCAAATCCAGAAAATCTCATGGAAATCCGAATCCAAAACCTCAATAACACGTAAAATAGTGAATATATGCATGAGAATCCATGAATGCGGCATAACAATGAATAACAGTATGCATGAAGTAGCAGGTAATAACTACAATGTCTAAACTATTAGCTAACAGGCTATGTCAAGCAATAATATTTTCTAAGGTGTACGTGACATGGCAATTACCGATGAAGATGTGTGTGAGCCGGCAAGTAAGTGTACGTGGTACATACGCATCATCGGTAATGGTGCTGGTGTCCTAACAGCATGATATCAATAATGGAGTATGAAACATAATATAAGCATGCGATGCGAAGCGAACCACAATAATGAGCGGGAGCTGAATACTAGACGCAACTATAACTAATCTGCATTAATCTAATATAAGTCCTACAAATGGTGCCTTTTGAAATAACACGAATCATGGGGTTTTGAAAATAGGGGTTACGGTGTTTTTATGAAAAGATACGTCTTTTGAAATATCCGTAGGATCCCTTGGGCTGTCTTTTAAAATACCCACGATTCGTTAGTTTTTGAAATAGGTAAGAATCGAATCTAATCTAACAACTAAACTAAACCAAAGGACAAAGTTAACAAGCTGGACCGCAGGTAAGGAAACCGCCTAACATCTGAGTCGATACATATACATACCTGTATATATATATAGTCGGTGATCCCGCCTCAATAATATCATATCCGATACTATATCTATAACTAGACATCCCAAGTCAAGAGTGCGGATCAATCATCAAAATATAGCTCGTACGTAATTCCGTCGTATGGCAACCCCAAATCTGGGTACGGGTCAATATGACATTCATCATACTATTCACCTAGTATCCTCTTTATCAAATATCATGATCGGGGTACTGATCTACGTCTAGTACAATACTGATACCGCCTAAGTATGCATGCACGTGTGTGAAACACTACGTCAAGGACCCGCTACAATGTCATGTCGTATCTCAAATACGAACCCTGCTATATCACCGATCTCATGGCCTCAAATCAAATCTCATCGACTCATCATAAATCCCAAGTACTATCCTCAAATCTGTATGTGAACACATAGTCCCATACCCATGTGAACACATAACTATATATTCCCGAATAAGCACAAATGAAAGAAGAAGTATGCAAGTATGGGTGGTTGTGTGCATGTGTGGTGCGACCACTACTCTAGGGTTTCGCGACACTAAATCATCCAAGAACACCAAATATCCATATCATCATCAATATACTCAAACAAAATATAATCAATATATATATGTGTGTATACGTATTCGTATACATCACCACGAGCTGCGGGGGTGCTATACGCCATCCACCTGACTTCTCCCCGTAGATATAAATCTACTAACCTGGTCTTCGCTCGCCGGTGCCGACGTCGCCACGCGCTTGCTTGTCGTCTCGAAGTACACATGGGGTACCTACATATCATAACGCACCGTATCGCATTAAAACCAAATTCGAAATCGAAACGGCATACGAAAATCAAATCGGCACGCGTATCACGCATAGGTCAAAACTTATCGCCTACGCATGCAAGAACGGCCAAACCAACTCTCGATGTCGATGTACAAACGTCAGACCATCGAGAAAACCCAAATACACTCATTTGCACATTCACGAACACTAATTTTAATATAAAATAGGTTAAAACTCACAAAACCCCAATTTCACTTAAAAAGTCATTTTTCCGAAAATCTAGCAAGCACAATTCGCCGTTTTTGTACAAAACTCGATGTTTAAATGAATGTAGCGGCTAATATACTTATTAAATATCTTAAATAAGTCATAAAAACAATTCCCATAATTTAATCTCATTAAATTCCAAAAACCCTAAAATTCTAGTTTACAAAATACCTAAATTTTTACAATTTTATAGCAAAAATGCACAAACTACAATCTAGCTTGGATTTTCATGAACTAAAGTATTAAAATACACTTAATAATGTTAATAATGTGATAAAAACCCTAACCATATTTTTAATCTCACATATAAATGTATTTCTTAAAATCCTAGTTTGCACAAAAAGCTTAATTAGGCAAATTTTAAAATAACAATTAGCAAACTAGTTACTAGGTAAGATTTTACATGCCATAATATGTTAAATTATACACTTAAACCATGATCAAGTGATGTAAAACCCTAACTTGATCCATACCCAATTCTAGAATTTCCAAACTTGCAACTAAAGCCTAATTAACACTTAAATAGATTAGCTTTAAGAAATTAACTAACAAATTAAGTAAAAGGTTTAGAAATTAAACCCAAAAACATTTGAAGATCCACAAGCACCCATAGCCTCCCAAATTGAAATCTAAATCTCTAGATCCATGCAATGGTAGCCAAGGAAAAATGGGTAGGAGGTGGATTTTGATTTGGATTTTTGCTTGATTTTTGACAATTTTTTTCTTTTGGATTTTTGGAGAAGAGAAGAAATGAGGGAAAGAGAGGGGAGGGGCTGAAAAATTCAGCAGTGGCTCGGCTAGAGAGGAGGGGGAAGAGGTGAGAGAGTGTGGGTGTTGGTTTGAAAGTCAAAAATAAAGTCAAAAGCCCATTCTTATGCATGTATATTATTCTTTCTTTTCTTTTCTTTGCTTTAATGTGTGAAATGGGAGGCCCAAGATTGTTGGGCTGATCAAGGGGGCCGGCCAAAGCATGTTGGGGGAATGGGGGTGGGTTTTGTTTGGGTGAGAAAAAGAGATAAGTGTAGTAACCCACTTCCATTACACTAATTTCACCGAAAAAAAAGCCTTTTTCTTCGATATTTTCTAAACCGTTTTGGCAAACGATTTCATTTCAAAAACCACATGCTAAAATTTTATTTAATATTTTATGATGCACAAAATTTGTTTCAACTCATTCCAATTTGTAATTTTCCCTAATTAAATGTATTAGTGACGGCTTAAAATAATATTAAAATAATTAATTTCGGAAAATTTTTCAGAAAATTTTAAATTTCACCAGTGGCTCAATAAACACCAAATACTAGCAATTACATAGCTAGAATATGTATATTTAGTTTTATAATAAAGATATTTGCATTTTGACTTTTTACAGAAAACCCCCTTATTTTACCGTTTTTTCGAAATTTCACCGAAACGATTTTCAAAACGTTACAGGTTGACCCGGGCTATGACGAGGGTTGACTTTCTAGAAGATCAATAGTGATATTGTTCTAGACTCGCCACAGTTTTAAGTAAAATGGATTTTTTCAGAAAACAGTAGTCGGAGTATGGTAGACCTGGAAGTGATTCCAGAACCGCAAACGATTACTGAAAATTTGATAAGAACCTAAAGATTCAATCTGGTTTGACATTCCATTAGCCACTCCGCAGATATGGTGGGTAACCTCAGGCACTCGAGAGGTACTTCGGTATGCTCAAAGACGGTGATAGGGAGGTTCTTGTTTACCCATACTTGCCATTGCTGTTGTTCCAGACTGTGAGACCCGGCAGGAGGATGAGTATAGCGTCGTTCTGAATTGGCTTTAGAAGTGCACGTGTATATGACTCTGCTAGAGGGTTGTCGTAGTCAGTCAGAGCAGCGGAAGCATGGTAGACAAGTGGCTTATGTCTATTTATAGACTAAAGCAGAATTAGCGGAGATAGATCATCTGTTTCTGATGTGACAGTCATAGGTTTGACTTCATCAAAATAGGAGATGGATCTGTTAAGAAGGTAGTAGGGTGTGATGTCCTGGTATTTGGATGACATACACAGAATAAGAAGTAAAATTCCTATACTACAATCGGTTATACTTTGATTGTCACACAGTGGTTCTCCACAAAGGATATGGATGTTATATCAGGCATTCTGGTTACTAGATCTATGGTTTTAGATCTAGATTTGGGTAGTTTCCTAATCTGGGAACTTAGACAGCATTCTAAAGGTATTTTAGAATGGACGACTCCTGGCACGGTGGTGTACCTGCAGGTGATGGAGTTACCCTCTCTAAAGGTGTCTTACAGACTAAAGGGGAGAGGGATGTACATGATTGGCAGATCACTTGCTTAGACAATTGAGTTGATCATGAGTTGTCAAGTACCACACCAGATGTTGTTTTTGCAGTAGATGCGATATGTTGATATTGATCCAATCCTGGAGAAACGATCGAAAGCGTTTTTAGAACATAAGTGAATGTTCTAGGGATATGATAACAACAGCCTCTTTTAAGGAGACAGTTATCATTTCAGGCTTCCAAGGTGACCTAGATGACAGAGTGACTGTCAGAGTTATAGTTTTCCCTCTGACGAGGGGCAGTGTTTTGGACAGGTGATCCAAGCAAACACTGAGGGAGGCATGACGCAGGTTACTGATTAAGTTCAGTTGGTGATACAGTCTAAGAAGTTTGGATTTGGAGTTCATTTATGAACTAGGTCCCATCAGATATCCAGACATATTCTAAGTCAGGTATTGCTCATTTTCGGGAGATGGCATTCTCCGCGACCTTGAGATAAAGAGAGACATAGAATGAAACATCAGGGCGGATCTACTCACTGAGGCTATTCCTCGAATGCAATAGTTTCGCAAACGGGCTTTGTGAGACTGTTTAATAGAGGAGTAGGGTGTTCGGTATCACACGGGCTGTGAGTACGCGACATCGCAATAATTAGCCTTGAGTGCAAGTGGGAGATTGTTGGATATAGTGCCCTTAGAGTCAATTATTGAATCGCAGGCACGCGATTGCAATGATTGAGGGAGGACCTATACCTGTAGGACAGTCTTACTCGAAAGCTTTGTATACTATTTGGTTTGTTTTTATCATCGTGTACAGTTCACTATTGCACGTTGATAGTAAATAGTATACTATCTGGTTTGTCTTTATCATCGTGTAATGCTTTAGGTGATCATACAGGTCACTATTACGCGTTGATAGAGCCCTTAGGATTCTTGCTTGACGGCCAGCAATATGATGGCGATCAAATACGTGGGAGCTGGGGTCTATAAGCACATCCTTAAAAGGTCCCTAGTCGTGGGAGTTTTCGAGACAGGGCATCGATACTCCAGAATAGACTAGTGTATACAGTCGGGACCCCGACGAGGGGCGGTGGCTGGTCTCACAAGCCACTGGTGTTAGTTGGTTCACCTAAGATGTATACAGGTGCTCATTGGGTTATGAATGCACCGGACATGACTCGCCGGGAACATGCTAGTTGGTTTTATACCTGATGTCAGATAGCAGTTCCCTGGTGACATGTGTACAGGTTAGTTCATCGACCTGAGACCGTCATTTTGTAGGGTTCCTAGGCACTCTAACAAGGTTCTACAAGGCATCAACCATTCCCGATTCAAATTTTTCAAGTGCCGAACAACCCTAATCTAGATCGTTTACTAGAGATAAGGCGAAAACAAGCAAGTTAACAACTTTAACAATAAGTGAAAGGGATTACAACCTTTGTAGATCCGGTCTTTCACTTCATTAGCTCCGTGTAGATGTCCCCATCGCTGCGATCGTGAACTCCGGACTCTAGAGAAGCTTCACAAGAAGAACGAACGTGCTTGCTTCGATGACTTCGAGGCCGAAAATGATCTACGTCGGGGAGACACTAACTCAAGTTATTCCTTCACTAGGTCATGAACTTTATGAAGAGAACACACTCTACTACATGGCAAGTGGTAGAGGATGAAGAAGTAGGAAGTGGGCTCACTTTAGAATTGATTTTCTCACACTTTTTCTCATGGCACCATTAAAGTTAGCAAGCTTTTCATGGAGCTTGATGAAGAAGAAGATGAAAGGATAATTCATCCAAATGAAAACTTATCCTTTTAATTATTGCACCATGGTTGAGTTAAGCCCTAATGCTTAACTCATGTAGAGAATTAACCAAAGTATGAGGTTAATGGTTGGGTTAACTAATATCCTAAGGAATGACAAAAGAGTTGACTTTGTCAATGTTTATCAAGCTTCATGAAGCTTGATAACTTTGACCAAAGTCTCATCTCTTTTGTTATTTGTTAGGAAATTAGTAAACCCTAATTTAACCTTGATTTGGTTTAAGTCTCATACACCCAACTTGTATGTATCATCAAGCATGATACAAACATGTACACTTGCATATATCACATATAAACAATGTGCACATACTGGTGAGAAAATAAATCATAAGTGAGCTAATACTAGTTAATGTAATGTAATATATCAAATATATAATTATACATTAAATTATTAAATCAACTCTTGATTTAATAACCCGGCTATAACCGACTAATATCATGTGTAACAACTTATCGAATCAACACTTGATCCGATAACCCGGCTATATCGCATACAACCGATCAATGTCACGAATCGCGAGAATAGAATACGGTATCTCATATCGTATTAATCTCGGTCCCGCACATATCACATATGTGCTCCTACTCCGTTTTGCTTGAGCCAGGAAACCCCTGTGTAGGACTCTAAAGACTCGTCAATACGCCGGTAGTAAGTGATGATCATATCAAACACCCACAAGCCGCAAGCGGTCTGCCAAACGTAACGGCCACCCGGATATTGAGCGATCAGAAGATCAACAAGCAAGCCCGCTAGTACTCCTGCGAATCCAATCAGTAACACTACCGCACAGTCCGGTCTGTTCGTCTGATATGTCGCATATCTCGCCTAGGGGTGGTAAACATCAGACCCCAGTAGCTTGATAAGTCATGCCGATGTAAGGTCCATAACAAGCATGAAACTACTGATAACGCTTACCAGTAAATCAGTGCAACCCTGGCCAGGGATTTCCAGTTATGGACAGTCGAGCATAGCGCAACATCAACCCCCAATATCGGGAGAGACGAATCCCTTCCTATCGCTCATTCCCTCCATGTGAATCGGGACTGTACCCAAAAACCACCTGTTTGCACGACTCAGTAGAGCCGTGGTAGGGTGGAAATCAAAGCACAGTGGGATACACACAAGACTCTATGACGATCTCAGGTCAACAGACTAAGTTGTACCAGTGTCACCAGAGAACTGCCATCTGACGTGAAGTATAATACCATCTGGGAGTTCTCGGCGAGTCCGTTCGGTGTACCCAGTCACCACTGAGCACCCGCATACCATCTCTGATGTCAAACACCAATGGATATAGGATCATCCATCGCCCATCACATGGGTCGAGAAGATATGCGCTAGTCTACTCTGGAATATCGATGCCCCGTCTCGATATTCCAACGACTAGGAACATTAAAGGATGTACTCATTGACTACCCAGGCCCCACTAGTATGATCTACATCATAGTCCTGGAAGTCGAGTACACACCCTAAGGGCTTTATCAACATGTAATAGAGAGACAACAAGTATACATGTTAAGATAAAGTGCAACCATATAGCGTACTATCATGTCGAGCAAGAAAGTCCTACCTATATATGTCCCAGCATCCACTACTATAGACATCTCATGTACAGTAATGGCTTCTAGGGCATACATATAACTAACAATCTCCCACTTGCACTAGGGCCATCTGTAGCAGTGGTTGTAGTATCTCATGCTCAACCATCCCATAAAAAGTCTCTCTCTGGGAAAAGGCCTTTGTGAGTGGATCCGCCATGTTGTCCTCTGAGTCTACTCTCCTAACCTCGATCACCCTGGAGATCAACTATCTCCTTGATCAGGTGATGCTGCCTCAGAATATGTCTGGGTCACTGATGGGACCGGGGTTCCTGGGCCAAAACCACACTTCCATTGTCACACAATGGTAGGAACCTAGTTCATCTCATGAACTAATATACACCCAAACTTCCTCTTTGGTAGTATCTTTGATAGCGATGTCACTAGCCTTTATCGTCTAGTCTGCCACGGTATCTCGCTTGGAATTCTTTAAACATACCGTCCATCCACTGAGGGTAAAGACAATGCCTGCGACTGACATTCAGTCGTCCTTATCACCCTGGAACTTTTCTAGTGATTCTCCCCAGGATCAACTGATACCATCATATTATAACTAGTGAGAATTCTAACATCCAATTAGATCTATCTCATAGATCCAAAACCCAGGATTTAGGAGGTATCACTTTGATCCTATATGGAGAATCCATGTGATAAGAGGGGATTGACCGAGCGTAGCATAGGAAACTTTTTTCCTATCAAGAGTATGTTGTCCACGTAAAATACGAGGATGACCACCTTACTCTCTACTACCTTTTTGTATATACAAGGTTCATCTACTATTTTGATGAAGTCAAACTCTTTGACTACCACATCAAAACA
This sequence comes from Agapanthus africanus, assembly GCA_030015575.1. NCBI lineage: Eukaryota > Viridiplantae > Streptophyta > Magnoliopsida > Asparagales > Amaryllidaceae > Agapanthus > Agapanthus africanus. Next base: position 112,959,354 of record CM057340.1, on the reverse strand, counting down.
GACGTTCCAACTCCGCGATGCCTGCTTTATCCTGTAAAGAAACTTGCACACGTTTTCGCTGCTCCCACTATCTACGAAGCCCCCTGGCTGTGTACTTATAGATGCTCTCTTCTAAATCAATATTTAGAAAAGTAGTCATGACACCCAACCGCCAGATATCGTAGTCATGGTATGTAGCCGTGGGAAGTAGGATCTGGATGGACTTAAGCACAGCCACTGGAAAAAGGTTTCATCATTATCCACGCCTGGTCGATGACGAAAACCATTAACAAGTCTAGCTTTGAAAGTCTCAACTTTTCCATCTACACCAAGTAATCTTCTCAAGATATACTTGCTCCTGATGGGGATTTAACCCTTCAGATATAGCAACCAAAGTCCATACTTTGTTGGTGTACATGGATTCCATCTCAGATCGCTAAGCATCTAGCCATTCTTACAGAGTCCCCACTCTTGATGGCCTGCTCGAAACTAGTTGGGTCATCATCTCATGATGCAATCCTTGCTCCCACTGTCATCGAGAAACCGAAGTATCTCTCAGGCGGATGAGGAATCCTACTAGATCGTCGGAGAGGCTGAGGTTCGTTGGAGACTATTGAATCCTTTGGTTCTATCAAATCATCAGCTGTAGTTTGTATAGCTGGAAATCCTTCCAGTTCGACAGAACTGACCTTGCCTCGAGCTTGTCCGGATTTTTCTTTTGACATAGGCGGGACAACCCCAAATCTTAACTTGCTTAAGAGATGGGCTCTTCCCATACCATATCTCATATGGAGTGGTAGGCAGTGATCTGATTCGAGCCTTATTCAATAGGTATGCAGTTTCTTAAGTGCATAACCCCCAAAAGGAAAAAGGAAACTCAGTGGTACTCATCATAGAGCGCACCATATCAAATAGGGTGTGATTGCTCCGCCCCGATACACCGACGTGCTGTGGTGTATACGGAGGAGTAATGCTGAGAGAGAATCCCATTCTCCTTTAGAATAGTCCAGGAATCTCGTGCTCAAGTATTCTCCTCCCAGATCACATCAAAGGACATAATACTTATACCCATTTTTGGTTCTCTACTTCTAACTTATATTCGGTGATTATCTCAAAATTTTCGGACTTATGTTTCAACAGGAACATATGTCTGAATCTAGAGAGATCATCCGTGAATGTAAGGAAGTACAAAGAATAAGTCCTGGCATATGTAGACTGGGGACCTTCATACATCAGCATGTATCAATCCCAAGAGTTTACTAACTGTTTCTCTGTTTTCAGTAAACGGAGCTATGGTCATCTTATTTTTGTGACATGACTGGCAAGTTTCATAAGATGTAAATTTAAACTGATTTAAATATGCATCGAAATGTAACTTAGCTATTTGGGTCGCATTGATATGACCTAGTCTACAATGCCTCAAGAAGAATTCGTTCATTTCTGAACTCTTCCTCTCGTGTGTGTTCTGTATACTAAGAACTGTAGTTTGATTTAGAACGTCAATGCTTTTAGATAACGTGCCTGAACCGATCAACTCTTGATATAGGAAATGTTCAAAACATTATCCAACAATACAAAATTATATCCTTTCTTTACTAATAAAGAGACTGATATGATGTTGTATATCAGGTTCGGTATCTAATAACATTCGTTCAGAATCAATGTATTCTGGTAATACAGGGTGATAGTGACCAACAGACTTGGCTGCAACACTTGCACCGTTTTCTGTCTCATGAAACTTATCACCCGTTCTCAGTTCTCTACCTTTCTGTAGCCCATGTAACAGATTACATATGCGGGATCCTGATCCGGTATTTAATACCCATGACGTAGAGGATACAGAGAAATAGTTCTTTGTAATGAACACACCCGAAGAAAATGCATCATCATGCACTTTCTTCGTTTGGGCGGCACGGGAAATCTGGTATTCCCCTGATTCCTACTCTGTCTTATAACAATTATAGGTTGGAGCGGGACCAACGTTCCCCAGCTCAGTATAACAAGCGGGTTCGGTTAATACATCCATATTATTATCTTGATTAAGGTGTGACATGGTCGCTACCAGGAGAGAGAGAGAAGAAAACACTCTGCGTGCGCTCTTGCAAGATTAGATTGGTTATATATTTTATCTAATTAGGATGGCTCCCACTGTTTTTATCAAATCCTCTTTTAAACCCTAAAAGGAAAGACTAGCCGGGATTAATTACACTCTACAAGTTCGCCAATCTTTCAGTCAGGCCAGTGCCGGTACTTTGAGGGAGGTTCCCCGTGCTTTTGCACGGACCTAATTAAAATAAACCTCATTTTCCCCGGGGCATAACCCCGTTGACACCTTTCTAGACACCTACTTGATCGGCTAATTGTAAAGTGCAAAACTCTCCCAGGAGTGACAGTTACTCGCAGTGGGTATCGAGATCCAACTATTGCATAGAAGGTATGCAATCTCATTGCAAATTTCAACACTTGAAACTCCCGATAATGGTTTTTTACCCCCAGCGCTTATGACCTTAACTATGGTCAACAAATCATAAGCACTAGTCAAGCTCTACCCGTCATTTCGTGATTAATTAGACCCACCCACATGACCCTTAACTAAGGTCAACAAACTCACGCGACTGTCCTAACTAATCGCATCATATGCGGTGTAGGAAGACATCACTTAGCTACCGTACACTGTGCCTTGACTATGGTCAACAAACACAGCACGAATACTAAGTACTCTACTTCCTAAAATGACGGAGGGTTGCAGATGGTTTTTAAGAAAACCTTTAACGCTTTGAACTTGATCTCGTTGCGGAATCGAATAGTTTAAAATGGAGTGTTTTTGAGGCTTTCACTAGTTTCACTAAAGAGGTCACTCCCGGTGAAGGGATCTCGGCTCTTTCCTCGTCGAATGAGGTGCAGGATATTCACAATATCACTATGCAAAGAAAGAACTAGAAAAAGCAGTCAAAAGACAAACCGAAGGTTGTAGCATTTGCTAATTATTGCTAAAGAGGTCACTCCCGGTGAAGGGATCGTCGGCTCTTTCCTTATCGAATAAGGTGCTGGATGTTCTACAAGGAACACCGCTATGCAAAGCAACAACTAGAGCTACCAAATTTTTGAAATTCGATTCCACAACATCTTTTAGGTTTATTTTCTTTCATTAATCTCCTTAATGAATGTCCCATCATTTAAGTCCATCTAAACATCACAGATAAATACAACGTACGCTTATGCCATCCGCATTCGCCTCGATGTCCCGTCTGCACCGTTAGGTTAGGTAACTAACGACAGAGCGGGGCAGGGCTAGCGCGGGTGTAAAACATAAGCAACGTTTATATAATATATCATATATACTATATACTATATCTATCTGAACATATCACATGATCACATCACAGATAACGCAGCAGAAAATATCATATGAAATATTGGATATACTAGGACGTCCGTGTTTTATTTTGAGCTTGTATAAAACACGGATTCCACGGTCGTGATGAATAGCCAATCCCATACCCCTAGACCCCTATGAGAGCGGCAAGCAACCCTACCAATTCTAGAGTTAGGAGACCCGGACTCGACTCCTCAAGATGGTCTCCCACTGGACCCTAGAACCCGGTTACTTGTGCTCCCCGCCTTGGGTCTATCCTAATGCAGAAAAGTAAATAATATACAATAGTGACATCATTCTCAACCCGGAAGTGCCCCATTAAAAGAATATTACATACAAGTTTTTTACATGAATGAAAATGAAAAACACTCGTCTCACATAGAAAAAACCCGGCTATTCAAACACGACGATCCAATATAACATATCCAGCAACGCATAACATCACATGTCATCAACGTAAGTAAACATGCGTATCCCAATTGTCGTTGATATATAGCAACGAAACCGGCGATATCACATATTACACTTACGGTCGCAGAAAAGAAAGTGTAAAACTACAACAGTTGGAATCCACAACCCCTTTAGACATCGCATGCCTAACTAAATGAATTCTTTAGACATCGCATGCCTAACAATTATAAACCCCGCATTTTAGTCTCATTATCGAAAACTCTTTTCAATATCAAGTCGGGCAATTCAACAAGATTCCCGACATCCTGATCGAATGCTCGTCGCAAACTTCAGCAGACGGCCGCAACCCCGGATGCCGTCGATGAAGTGCACTAAGGCGGAACACCGCTACCGCGAGCACCCGAACGGATGCTTTTGGCTACGGGGTTCTCCTACAGTCACTTGGTCGGGGCTATGGGGCGTGGCTGTCTATTAAGTTTACCCGGCGAGTATCCGCGTACGCTACGTGATTGCGACGGACTTTTGATCGCATCAAAATTCCGTAACAACCGATCAATTGAGACTAAAGTGCTATGTTTATAATATTCAAATCAGTTATCTCATAACTATTTGTGGATTCCAAATATTGTATCACATTCCAGATAAATAGACAATGTTAAACTTTCCGATCGAATAATCAAACACCCAAGTTTTCCCAAATAGCTCAACACTTGAGGGGAGTTTAAAAACATCCATTTCATGCCACAGTACCAACGGTTCAGCCGTAGAAGGGTCAAGCCAACGCCTCACATGTGGCACGCCGTACTGCCCCAAACCCTAAGTTTCAAAAGGCAGTTCAAGACGGTCACATAATCGAGTTAAGGTTTGTTGTCTTCTAGAGGGTCCATCGCGTTACTTGCACGATTTAGACGTTCTTAAACAACGGAAAAATCCAACACTTGGAAATTTTTCGGGTCGGGAAAAAGTGAGTTGTTGATATCCGGTCGAACTTTTTAACACGTTCTAAAATTACCCGGAAAAACACAAAAACAAAGTTAAAATATCCGATCAAATCAACGAGTCCCCAATAAACCCCAGATAACTCAACTCTTGAGTATAATTAAAAATTTCCAGAAGAATGAGGAATCACATACGGAGGTTACTGTGCAAAACTGATTTCATGAAGCTACTGTTTAGCCGCGGAACCGCCGCCAATACCATGGTACGGCCGTGGTTCCGCGGCGCTTTAGAGGTATTAGAGACACGTGTTTCACAGTAACTCCTAGAAAACCATGCTGATTTTTCTGAGTATTTTTAATTCACAAAAATCACAGTTTTGAAAAAAATTCCAGAAAGGGATAAAGATTAGGGTTTCGGGGTTCGATCGGATTTCTAACTTCGTCTACACTTTGCCTAAAGCTTTAGCTAGGCTTTGATACCACTGTAGGGTTCCTAGGCACTCTAACAAGGTTCTACAAGGCATCAACCATGCCCGATTCAATTTTTTCAAGTGCCGAACAACCCTAAACTAGATCGTTTACTAGAGATAAGGCGAAAACAAGCTAGTTAACAATTTTAACAACAAGTGAAAGGGGTTACAACCTTTGTAGATCAGGTCCTTCACTTCATTAGCTCCGTGTAGATGTCCCCATCGCTGTGATTGTGAACTCCGGACTCTAGAGAAGCTTCACAAGAAGAACGAACGTGCTTGCTTCGATGACTTCGAGGCCGAAGATGATCCACGTCGGGGAGACACTAACTCAAGCTATTCCTTCACTAGGTCATGAACTTTTTGAAGAGAACACACTCTACTACATGGCAAGTGGTAGAGGATGAAGAAGTAGGAAGTGGGATCACTTTAGAATTGATTTTCTCACACTTTTTCTCATGGCACCATTAAAGCTAGCAAGCTTTTCATGGAGCTTGATGAAGAAGAAGATGAAAGGATAATTCATCCAAATGAAAACTTATCCTTTTAATTATTGCACCATGGTTGAGTTAAGCCCTCATGCTTAACTCATATAGAGAATTAACCAAAGTATGAGGTTAATGGTTGGGTTAACTAATATCCTAAGGAATGACAAAAGAGTTGACTTTGTCAATGTTTATCAAGCTTCATGAAGCTTGATAACTTTGACCAAAGTCTCATCTCTTTTGTTATTTGTTAGGAAATTAGTAAACCCTAATTTAACCTTGATTTGGTTTAATTCTCATACACCCAACTTGTATGTATCATCAAGCATGATACAAACATGTACACTTGCATATATCACATATAAACAATGTGCACATAGTAGTGAGAAAATAAATCATAAGTGAGCTAATACTAGTTAATGTAATGTAATATATCAAATATATAATTATATATTAAATTATTAAATCAACTCTTGATTTAATAACCCAGCTATAACCGACTAATATCATGTGTAACAACTTATCGAATCAACACTTGATCCGATAACCCGGCTATATCGCATACAACCGATCAATGTCACGAATCGCGAGAATAGAATACGGTATCTCATATCGTATTAATCTCGGTCCCGCACATATCACATATGTGCTCCTACTCCGTTTTGCTTGAGCCAGGAAACCCCTGTGTAGGACTCTAAAGACGCGTCAATACGCCGGTAGTAGGTGATGATCATATCAAACACCCACAAGCCGCAAGCGGTCTGCCAAACGTAACGGCCACCCGGGTATTGAGCGATCAGAAGATCAACAAGCAAGCCCGCTAGTACTCCTGCGAATCCAATCAGTAACACTACCGCACAGTCCGGTCTGTTCGTCTGATATGTCGCATATCTCGCCTAGGGGTGGTAAACGTCAGACCCCAGTAGCTTGATAAGTCATGCCGATGTAAGGTCCATAACAAGCATGAAACTACTGATAACACTTACCAGTAAATCAGTGCAACCCTGGCCAGGGATTTCCAGTTATGGACAGTCGAGCATAGCGCAACATCAACCCCCAATATCGAGAGACGAATCCCCTCCTATCGCTCATTGCCTCCATGTGAATCGGGACTGTACCCAAAAACCACCTGTTTGCACGACTCAATAGAGCCGTGGTAGGGTGGAAATCAAAGCACAGTGGGAGACACACAAGACTCTATGACGATCTCGGGTCAACAGACTAAGCTGTACCAGTGTCACCAGAGAACCGCCATCTGACGTGAGGTATAATACCATCTGGGAGTTCTCGGCGAGTCCGTTCGGTGTACCCAGTCACCACTGAACACCCGCATACCATCTCTGATGTCAAACACCAATGGATATGGGATCATCCATCGCCCATCACATGGGTCGAGAAGATATACGCTAGTCTAATCTGGAATATCGATACCCCGTCTCGATATTCCAACGACTAGGAACATTGAAGGATGTGCTCATTGACTACCCAGGCCCCACTAGTATGATCTACATCATAGTCCTGGAAGTCGAGTACACATCCTAAGGGCTTTATCAACATGTAATAGAGAGACATCAAGTATACATGTTAAGATAAAGAGTAACCAGATAGCGTAATATCATGTCGAGCAAGAAAGTCGTACCTATATATGTCCTAGCATCCACTACTATATACATCTCATGTACAGTAATGGCCTCTAGGGCATACATATAACTAACACATTTGTCTCGTGTGAGTTCCTACTGTACTTTGATTACTACTCTACCACGGCTCAAAGGAGTTGTGCAAACAGGTTTTAGTTGGGTATAGTCCCGAGCTACATGGAGGCAGTGGGCAGATCTGCAGGAGTTCGTCTCTCCCGGTATTGGGGGTGAGGTCGCGCCGTGTCTAGGAGAGCCATTACACGAAGTCCTTTTCCAAGGCAGGAGATTTACTGGTAGGTATTCCAATAATATCTCAGCGTGTTCTGGGCTACACTCCGACACGACTTATACCGCTTTTGGGGGTCTGATTTTTACCAACCCCCTAGGCTCGCCATGCGATGCTCATAGACGAACGGACCGGACTGTACGGATATTGTCACTGACAGGCTCAGTAGGGTGTCAGGATGAGTTTGCTCATCGACATCCCTTTTGGTCAATACCTGGTAGCCCGTTACGTACGGCTAATACCTCTGACGTGCTAGTGGTTAAATCCACAGCCAAAGTATTGACGAGTCTTTAGAGTCCCCCACAGATAGATTCTCAAGTTTCGGGCGAAACGCTGTAGAGGCCGTATGGATATATGGCAGGGTTCGATCATATACGTGAGGTGTTGCACGGATCATGGTTCGGACGGATAATACTAGTGGGCTTTGGTTTAAGCCGGATCCTAGTATTGTACAGTGTAGATTTTGTCTCATTGCATTTGTATTCGGTCGCAATAAAAATGCGGGTATGTATATACAGTCGCGGGGTTTTCCTGTAATTTATTACCGGATCATTTTTTTGAAGTTGCCAGTTTACATTCCGTTTCGACCATTTTTCCTTTGTTTTTTCTTTGGCTGAAAATTGGTGTGGAGGGGGTTATTTGCAAATGTGCAAATTAGCAAAAGGGGGGTGTTTTTTGTGGTGGAGGGTTCATGATGATTCTAGCATCTTTTGACTTCTTTGATTGTCATCATTACTTGCTTTATTGGATGGGATTGAAAGGGCTTTGGAATGACATTCTTGATGATGATCACTCATTATTCTTTTTCTTGCTTTATTCACCCACTCCCTCCTTTTTGGAGCATGGCCGACCACTGAAGGGGTAGCCCTCTCATTCATTTTGGGTGTGAAAAATGATTCATCTCCTTTTGCACCAAAAACTCTTTAGCTCATCTCCAAAGTTGATATCTCCTTCTCCACTCCAAAATGGCAACTTCACTAACCCCTTGAGACAAACCATTCTACACTCAGTCTACAGCAATCTTGGACACGTCGGCTTGCCAACTTCGTGTCCGAGTTGCCTCGGTTCAGAGGTGGGAGCCCGTAAAAAGACTCGGTGATGTGGTGCCCTTTACAACGAGGAGATCGAGACCGGAGATGCCGCGGAGAGATCGGGATGGTGGCCGAAGACCGAAGGACACGGATCGATCGGTATAGCACTCTACCCTTTCTCTAGTTAGCTAGTAGTAGGTTAATGGTCCGATCTGGTTTTATAGTCCGCGGTAGCGCCGGTTTCTAGTTTGAAAAAGTTTTTGTTTTCCGCATTTTGGCCTCGGATAGAAGGCCGGGGTGCTGCCGTGCACTTACAGCCGTCCCCTAGGCACGATTTGCGATAGTCCTAGACAAACAGACCGGACTGTATGGAGATTATCACATCAGGCTCAGTAGGAGTTCGGATGGGTTTCCTCATCGGCCTTCTTATCGACATCTACCTGGGGATCGTTACGTACAGCTAGTATCGCTTGCGGCCTGTGGTTAAACTCACTGCCAGCGTAGTGTCGAGTCTTTAGAGTCCCACACAGAGAGTTTCCCTGCTTCAGGAGAAACGATATAGAGGTCGTATGGTTTTACGACAGGGTTCGGACACATACGTGCATTTATGCACGTACGATGTTCGGACAGTTTTTATTAGCGGGCTTTAGTTTAAGCCAGGTTCTAGTATTGGATTATTGGAATTATACAGTCTCAGTTTTTCCATGTTTTCACGGATGGGAGGGGCGTTCTCGTAATTACTCGAGAAGCTTCCAGAAGAAAGGTGACTCATTATGCTTTAATTCATTTATGAATTAAGCTTAATGAGGTGGAGGAGATGATGCGTGATTTGCATTAATTACATCATAAGTCATGAGGTGATTCACCTCAAATTAATTAATGAGGCATGGTTGATATTTTAAGATATTATTTCCAGATATTTTGATGCTTCATTATTTATGCAAATGACTTAAGATATTTATTCATTCTCACTCACACACTCTCTCTCCCCAAGCTCTCTCTCTCTCCAACCCTAACCCTAATCTTCTTATGTGTTGAGATCTCAAGGGTTAGCAAGACTAATAGATCCCTAATCCTCTTCTATATCCTCTAGGTTACCTTGATTAGCACTCATAGTCATCTAGTTACCTCAAGTGAGAGGTTAAAGCTTGGAGAAGTAGCTCTCGGTTGGATCTTCTATCACATCGAGGAGGCCGACGAGGAGGTGATCAACAAGAACAAGAAGGACATGATTCATTAGGTATAATCATTTATCATAGTAGCTAATCACTTCTATATAGTTGTTAGTTAAGGTTTAGCAAAGATCCGTAAAATTAGTCGATGTTAGTTTAAACAAAATGATTGTTTTACTTATTCCGCCTCCCCGCATCATGCGGGGTGTCTAACGTCGACTTACAGTGGTATCAAACCCTAGCTAAACCATAACTAACATGTTAGCAAAGTCCTTAGAAATTCGATCGCAAAACGAACCCGAAAATACGACGATTTAACCAAGTTTCTGCCGATTTTAAAACGAGGTCTAAAAGTTTTTTAGGGACCCTTAAAAATACAAGCAGGGAATTTTAAGAATTATGAAGAAATTTGGGATTGTGATTCGACCGTAGCGCCACGGAACCGCCGCCGATCCAAGCGATCCGCCGCGGATCCGCGTCCGAGTTGACTCGGAGTCAGCCCAAATTTTCTCAGTTATTCTTCTGTGTTGATGTTGTGTTTTCTGGGATGTTTTGTTTCTGCTCAGGTTTCAGGTGCACAGAGAATTATTTGGAGTAGATTCATTTGTGTTTGCTTGATCGAAATTCTAAGATGTTTGGCTAACTTGATTATATCTGTGTTGTGTTTAATGTGTTCGTAAACATCCCCTAACTGCTAGTATGTCGGTTAGCAGGGGGTTGCACATTTCTGTAATGGTTTTTCCTGCTTTGTGATTGTGGACTTGTTGGATTGTCGTGAATGGATAGCCGGGGATGTGAGACGAGTGTTTCTTTCATTCAAATGTAATTAGTAAATTGTTGTAATATTCTTTTGCGGGACACATCCGGGTTGAGCTCGTAGCGACCGTTGTATTATTTCATTTACTGTTTTCTGCTCCTAGGATAGACCCAAGATGGGGTGCACAAACTACCGGGTATTTTGAAGTGTTTAGTGGCCTACTCATGTCGTTGAGGGAGACCGCATCACTTTGGGTACTTGACGGGTAGTTTGCCGTACCCGTAGGGGTCTAGGGTGTGGTTTTGGCTATTCATCGCGACTGTGTAATCCGTCTTTCTTTGCAGGCTCAAAAGGAATGCGGATTCGTAGAAAATCCAATATGTTCATCTGTGATCTGGAATGCCTACTATTGCGTCTGACGAATGTACAATATCTATATATGATATATAGTAGGCGTCGCTTATGTTTTGCACCCGCGCCAGCCCAGCCCCCGCTCTGTCGTTAGTTAAGTAACCTAACGGGTGAATGACGGGGCCCAGTGGCGAATGCGGATGGCATACGAGGACGTTGTATTTTCGTTGTTTTCTGCAATGATAGGTTAATTGATGGGACGCATTATATTAATGCAAAGAGAATAAACCAAAGTTGAATCGTTGGAACAGTTTAAAAGAAACCACTCGGTTATTTTAAAACAGAAGATTTTTTTTATTGCGGAGCTTAAACCACTCCTTTTAAAAGCTATCAGGTTCCTTCGATCATATCAAGTTCACTACGTTCACGGTTTCGCCAAAACCATTCGTAGCCCTCCGTCATTTCATTTGGGTATTCAGTAGTATTCAAGCTATCTATTTTGACCAACGCCAAGGCATAGTGTTTGGTAGCTGCTGGGTATTCATTTGTTGCATAGATAGATGAGTTAGTTTGGGACAGTCGTATTATCATTTGGCCAACGTCAGGGGTATGTACGGATGGGTTCAAATTAACAAGATAATGATGGGTAGAACTTGACATGTGACTTATGAAATTTTGACAAATGCCAAGGTCATAAGAGCATGGGGCAGAAATTGATATCGGGAATTTCTAAAGAAACTGAAATTTGCTATGAGTTGCATACCATTTGGAGTGTGATAATTTTGGTAGGATTCCTTCAGCTTTATCACACAATGATATTTGGATCCCGATCCTACTGTGAGTATCCGCTACTCATCAGGAGATTCGTCACTTAACGATCAATGATATAAACCAAGTAGGTGTCGAGAAAGGTGTCAGCGGGGCTACGCCCCCAGAGAAAAGAGGTTATTTAATTACGAAACTTCGTGAAAGCGTTGTAAAACCTCCCTCGAATTACCGACACCGGCCTGGCTGAACAGTTAAGCAAGTATTGTACGGTGAGAATAGTCCTGACTAGTTCATTATTTTTGGTTTGAGGAGGGATTCGAGAAACAGTGGGAGCCATCCTATTTAGATAAACTAAAAACCACTCTAAACTTGCAAGAGCATCATGCTAAAGTGTTCCCTCTCTCTCTCATTGCAGCGACCCAAAATATGACAGGCCTTAAGTTATTATTAGATAAAAATATTTTGACAGGGCAAAACTATAAAGATTGGTTCCGGAATGTTAAGATGGTTATTACATATGACAAATTGGGGTATGTCCTTACTACTAAGGCACCTGCTATTCCTGGTCCAGAATCTAGTGTTGCGGATAAGGAAATCCGCAAGTCCTGGGAGATTGACTGCGCGAAGGCCAAATGCAGCGTGCTTGTCTCTATGAATAATGAACATCAGAGGAGGCACGAGAATATGGATCTTGAATCCATATTTCTCCACACCAAGGATTTGTATGGAGAGCAATCTTGTATAGCAAGATACGAGACCTCGAAGAACTTGTTTCAGTCGAGGCTGGCCGTCGGATCATCTATAGGAGAACATGTCCTTACGATGATTGGCTATATAGAAGAGCTCGCGGACCTAGGGACAACATTAGAGAACGAGCTATATACAGACTTGGTTCTCCAGTCCCTTCCTTCCACCTACGCCCAGTTTATCATGAAATTCAACATTCAAGGTAAAGAAGTTGAACTTCCAGAACTCCTTAACATGTTGAGGAGTGCAGAGGGAACCTTGCAGAAGGCAAGGAAAATACCCACTATGTTTGTTCGTGGTGCTTCCTCTTCCAGGTCTAAGGCAAGGGCCAAAGGAAGGAAGAAGAAGGTCGCTACCAAACCAAGAGGTGGTGTTGGTAAGGTGGAAGTCAAGGGAAAGGCAAAGGTTGTAGTGCCAGTGGTGGCAAAGGACGAGTGCTTCCGCTGTCGTAGGAAAGGCCATTGGAAGAAAAATTGCAAAGCTTGGATTGCCAAGAACCAGGACCCGAAGCATGTCGTGGCTTCGGCCTCGTGTGTGTTTGTTATTGAGAACTGTTTGTCAATTAACTCTACTTCCTGGCTACTAGATACCGGAGCAGGATCTCATATCTGTAATTCATTACATGCTTTGAGAAACCGTAGAGTTATTAGGATCGGCGATTTGTCTCTCAGAGTTGCGAACGGAATGAGCGTGGACGCTGAATCCGTGGGAGAATATCGCCTAGGTTTGACAAGTGGACAGATATTGATTCTACATAACTGTTTGTAAGTACCTAGTTTGACTTGTAATATCATATCAGTATCCTCACTTTCGAGAGAGGGATACGATTTTACATTCGTAAGCGATGTAGTAAACATCCACCTAAATCAAGTTCTGATTGGGTCCGGTACATTAGATGACGGTATATACGTATTAAATCAAGCTCAGGTTTTCAATGTCCAGAACACACTTAAAAGAAAGTCTCCGGAAATAAATCAGGCTTTCTTATGGCATTGTAGACTAGGTCACATCAATGAAACACGGTTGACTAAGTTACATAGAGAAGGATATTTAAATCCGTTCGAATATCAATCTTATGCTACTTATGAATCTTGTCTCAAAAGAAAGATGACAAAGACTCCATTCACTGGACATGGAGTAAGAGAGAGCGAGCTCTTAGGACTCATACACAGCGATGTATGTGGTCCAATGTCTACACATGCAAGAGGCGGTTTTTCATAATTCATTATTTTTACGGATGATTACTCTAGGTATGGATTCATTTTCTTAAAGAAACATAAATCCGAGGCCTTTGAGAAATTCCAAGAATATAAGAATGAAGTAGAAAACCAAACCGGCAAAAGTATCACGCCACTGAGATCTGATCGAGGTGGTGAATACTTAAGTGTCGAGTTCCTGGGTTACCTAAAAGAGAATTGAATTCTCTCTCAGCTTACTCCACAACATAACGGTGTATCGGAGAGACGGAACCGAACCCTATTGGATATGGTACGTTCCATGATGAGTAATGCTGAGTTACCGCGATCTTTCTGGGGTTATGCGCTCGAATCAGCTGCATATCTTTTGAACAGGGTTCCTACCAAGACTGTGCCTACCACACCATATCAGATGTGGAGTGGGAAGAAACCTTATTTTCAGTATCTGAAGATATGGGGATGTCCATCTTTTGTTAAAAAGCAACATGCGGACAAACTCGAGGCACGATCAGTACAATGTAAGTTTGTAGGGATATCCAAAAAACTCCAAGGGGTATTTTTTCTATTACGCAGAGGAACAAAAGGTTTTTGTTTCTCCTAATGCCCATTTTCTAGAACGGCAGTTTTTAGAAAAGGAAACAAATGGGAGCGAAATAGAACTGGAAGAAATTCCAGAACCACAAACTACTACTGAAAGTTTGGTAGAAACAGAAGTTCAAGAAGAACAGGACATTCCCGCACCTCTCAGCAGGAGTAGTAGGCCGTCTCATCCGCCTGAGAGATACTACGGTTTTCTCATAGACGGGGATAGAGAGGATTGCGTCATTGATAATGATGAACCTACTAGCTTCCAACAGGCCATCCAGAGCGGCGACTCGGTACGATGGCTGGATACAATGCGGACCGAGATGGAGTCCATGTACACCAACAAAGTATGGACTTTGGACTTTGCTCCAGATGGGGTAAAACCCATAGGATGCAAGTGGATCTTTAAGAAAAAGATTGGTGTAGATGGACAGGTGGAAACCTATAAGGCTAGACTTGTTGCAAAGGGTTTTCGTCAAAGACCTGGTTTAGACTATGACGAAACTTTTCTCCAGTGGCTATGCTCAAATACATTCAGATCCTTCTTTCCATTGCCGCCTTCCATGATTATGAGATCTAGTATATGGACGTAATGACGGCTTTTCTAAATGGTAATTTAGAAGAGTGCGTCTATATGGATCATCCAGAAGGTTTCAATCATAGTGGGAGCAGCAGGAAAGTGTGCAAGTTGCTTAAGTCCATTTATGGATTAAAGCAGGCGTCGCGGAGTTGGATCATCTGTTTTGATGAAACGGTCAAAGAATATGACTTTATCAAAAATGCAGATGAACCATGTATATATAGTAAAATTGCAGCACGAACTATCGTATTCCTCGTCTTGTACGTGGATGACATTCTATTGATAGGAAATGACATTCCTATGCTACAATCTGTCAAAGGATTCTTGTCACACAGGTTCTCCATGAAAGACCTGGGTGATGCCTCTTACATTCTACGGATCCAGATCTATCGTGATAGATCTAAGAGGATGTTGGGACTGTCGCAGTCCAGGTATATCAACACTATACCGAAAAGATTCAGTATGGAAGATTCTAAGCGCGGTAATTTACCGGCTTGTCACGGAATCACCCTATCCAAAAAAATGTCTCCCAATACTGATTTGGAAAGGGATCGCATATCAGTTATACCCTACGCTTCTGCGGTAGGCTCTATAATGTATGCGATGTTGTGCACCAGACCAGATGTTGCTTACGCACTGAGCGTGGTAAGCCGGTATCAGTCAGACCTAGGGGAGAAGCACTGGATAGCAGTAAATAATATTCTCAAGTACCTGAAAAGGACTAAGGATATGTTCTTGGTTTACGGCGGAAAAGACCTCCAGATCGAGGCTTTTGCTGACTCCAGCTTCTAGAGTGACAAGGATGACTCTAAGTCCATGTCAGGTTATGTCTTTACCCTCAATAGAGGGGCGGTGTGCTGGAAGAGTTCCAAGCAGGACACCGTTACTGACTCGACGATGGAAGCAGAGTATATCGCTGCTTGCGATGCCGCAAAAGAAGCAGTCTAGATGAAGAAGTTCCTAACGGAACTTCAGGTGGTTCCTACCACTGCTGATCCAATACTGCTGTATTGTGACAACAACGGAGCTATAGCTTTAGCGAAGGAACCCGGGTCCCATCAGAAGTCCAGACACATCTTAAGGCGGTATCACCTGATCAGGGAGATCATAGATCACCAGGAGATCGAGGTTCGGAGAGTAGCTACAGAGGAGAACACTGCAGATCCATTCACAAAGGCCTTACCTCAGATTCAGTTCGAGAGGCTACTCGAGATGATAGGTCTTCGATATGCCAGTATATGGCCCTAGTGCAAGTGGGAGATTGTTAGTGTATATGCCCTAGGGGCCATTATTGTATCATACTAGTTTGTATATTACTTAATGGAAGCTTGGGATATTCACATTTATATTAACAGTCTCGCTCAACTTGGTTTAGGTCTATCTTAATATGTGTATATGTTAGCATATCGCGAATACATATTGATAGAGCCCTTAGGATCTTGCTTGACTACCAGCGTTGTGATGACAGTCACACTAGTGGGGACTGGGTAGTCTACAAGCACATCCTTTTTCAGGTCCCTAGTCGTAGGATTATCGAGACATGGCATCGATACTCCGTTGTAGACTAGTATGTACGCTTCTCATCCCAGCAGGGGAAATGGTTTGTCCCACAGCCATTAGTACATTGTACTGGAGATAGTATACAGGTGCTCGTTGGGTTACGGGTACACCGGACAGGACTCACAGGGAACTGTTGGTTGGTATTATACCCGTCGTCAGTTAACAGTTCCCAGGTGACATGGGTACAGCATAATCCGCAGACTTGACACTGCTAGTTCGTCTCGAGTGTGTTCCCGCTATTCTTAGATTGCTACCCTACTACAGCTCAAAGGAGTCGTGGAAACAGGTAGCAGTTGGGTGTAGCCCCGAAGCACTTGGAGGCAGTGGCGGTTAGATAGGATTCGTCTCTCCCGGTATTGGGAGTTGATATCGCGCTGTGTTTGGAGAGCCATTACGCAAATTCCCTGGCCAGGGCAAACGAGATTTACTGGTAGGATTTCCAGTAGCTTCTCAAGGTGTAATGGGTTTCACTCCGACATGACTTATATAGCTTTTAGGGGATTGACGCTTGCCGCCCCCTGGGCACGATATGCGATAGTCCTAGATGAATAGACCGGACTGTATGGAGATTGTCACATCAGGCTCAGTAGGAGTTCGGATGGGTTTCCTCATCGGCCTTCTTATCGACATCTACCTGGGGACCGTTACGTACAGCTAGTACCGCTTGCGGCCTGTGGTTAAACCCACTGTCAGCGTAGTGTCGAGTCTTTAGAGTCCCACACAGAGAGTTTCCCTGCTTCAGGAGAAATGATATAGAGGTCTTATGGTTTTACGACAGGGTTCGGACACATAAGTGCATTTATGGACGTACGATGTTCGGACAATTTTTACTAGCGGGCTTTAGTTTAAGCTAGGTTCTAGTATTGGATTATTGGATTTATACAGTCTCAGTTTTTTCGTGTTTTCACGGATAGGAGGGGCGTTCTCGTAATTACTCGAGAAGTTTCTAGAAGAAAGGTGACTCATTATGCTTTAATTCATTTATGAATTAAGCTTAATGAGGTGGAGGAGATGATGTGTGATTTGCATTAATTACATCATGAGTCATGAGGTGATTCACCTCAAAGTAATTAATGAATCATGGTTGATATTTTGAGATATTATTTCTAGATATTTTGATGCTTCATTATTTATCCAAATGACTTAAGATATTTATTCATTCTCACTCACACTCTCTCTCTCTCCTCAAGCTCTCTCTCTTCAACCCTAACCCTAATCCTCTCATGTGCTGAGATCCTAAGGATTAGCAAAACTAATAGATCCCTAATCCTCTTCTATATCCTCTAGGTTACCTTGATTAGCACTTATATTCACCTAGTTACCTCAAGTGAGAGGTTAAAGCTTGGAGAAGTATCTCTCGGGTGGATCTTCTATCACATCGAGGAGGCCGACGAGGAGGTGATCAACAAGAACAAGAAGGACTTGATTCATTAGGTATAATCATTTATCATAGTAGCTAATCACTTCTATATAGTTGTTAGTTAAGGTTTAGCAACGATCCGTAAAGTTAGTCGATGTTAGTTTAAACAAAATGATTGTTTTACCTATTCCGCCTCCCTGCATCATGTGGGGTATCTAACGTCGACTTACATCATTGACCCAAAGCTCTCTAAGTTTCCAATCGCCAAATAAAACAAGCTAAGCAAGTGTTCTCTCCGAGTTAAAAGTCCTCACGGTTCTTTGTGGGAGAATAATCTTGGCGGAGACAAGTTTTCTATTAAAACAGTTTTTTCGCGGACATATGAAGGTTTGTATTTATAAAGACGTTTTCCACGATAACGAAAGGTGTGTATGAACAACAACAGGTGAAAGGTAGAAGTGAAAAATAAGACTTAGGTTCTTTGTTAAAAATGATATATATTCTGACTTGAAACCCAACTGAAGAATAAAACTTGAGAAAATCTTAACTCCTTTCAAACTCGTGTGATCCTTTAGAAATCTATTATGGTCTGTAATTATGACATGATGACCCTAATCAAGTTCTTAAAAAACTTATGGATACTATCCGCACAATCACGTAAAGACGCGTAGACGCATATATGCTCATGTTAAATTGTGAGGAGTGAAAAATAGGGTTTAACGTTTCTGACTTGGATAATAGAACTTCTAACTTTGATCTCTAACTTAAGATTAGAATCAACAGTTCTCCACGATCCTAACTTGACTGGATTTTGTAGGTGTAATCCGCTGAAAACCCTCAGGAGACAACACTCCTCCTACTAGGGACACCTAGAGGTTTAACGGCTTGTTGCATGTGCTCAGTGCAATCGTGTTCCCTGCGAAAGTGAGGATAGGATTTTTGTTTTGCTCGGGACAAGCAAAAGATAAGTTTGGGGGTATTGTTCATCACATAAAACTGCATTTTAATACCACTCATTCATTATCTATTTTGTTATTTATCAGTACTATTAACCGGTGTCTGCTCAGTAAATACAGATTACATGTATTCGTGATAAAATACTGGAAACACAATCAAAATCACGGATATAACGTTTGGGAGCCGATACTACAATCAGAACAGAAAACCAACCGATATTCAAAGAGCTCTTTTGCAAATAATCATGTGTACACCTTTTTGGTCCAACACAACACAAGTGTGCACATAGCTCTTTGGTTCTTGGACCTAAGCGGGGGCTGCCCATGGCACATGTGGGCACAAATGGGCATGAGTGTTAAATGCTAAAAGTTTTGATGCGATATGTAACATCATGTTTCCCTCCAAAATCCCTGAGTAGTAAACATGAGTTTATACAGAAATCAAGCAGCACCAGGATGATGTTGGAGAGCACTCGAGTTCACCATGCCAAAATGAGCCATTTTCACCACAACAAAACCGGCGGGCCCCCCAATAAATCCGGCGACGCCGGCCCCCCTAACTCCTTTTCCCCCCATTTTTCTGCTGGCACTTTATAGGCATCATATCATCCATTCTATATTGTTTGTTTATTCTATTTTGATGCCTATAAATAGCAAAACAGATTAGAGAGAGGGGGATGCATATATTTTATAGTTTTTTTTAGTTTTTGGTTTAGGCTTGAGAGTTGAGTGGGCTTTAACTTGGTTTCTTCTTCTTCTTCCTTTTTGAAACTTTCTTTTGAGAGCTTTACTATAGAGGTTGAACAAGCTACCAATGTCTTGTACCTAAACTTCTTAAAGTATTAATAATATTGTTTTTGTTTTGTTTTCTTGTATTCTTTTTCTTAATTGCTTTCTTTTGCTATTGTTATGTGTAACTAATCTTTCTTTGGTTGTGGTGATGGTGAGGAAATGAGATGAAAAGCCTTGCCTTCCTCCTCCTCTTGTTTATGCTTAATTTGCTTAACATGATTCTAACTTAAAGATTGTTTATGTATTGATGTGATATGATATTTTGAAACCAGGGTAACTTTGTAACCTTTTTATATACCATACTCACTCCCTTTCCCCATTTCACAATGTTTAAGTTAAAATCAATTTGGTGTTAAATTTGCTAAGTTTAGATACGGTATTTTGTGACCAAGTGCTTGACAAACCCTTGGTTTTCATATACCCTATACAATCACAAACCCTTAGCAAAGTTAACACTAAAACTATTTGCTCTCACTCGGTACTTTGTGTTTTTTAAGTTGTCGTATGCTTGCTAAACCTTGTGCTTAGTGTTGATACCTCAAGCTTGGACATACAAAAGGTAAGTGAACAAAATGGACTCGTTTCGTGATTTGCATCGAATATCGGAATTTGATGACTTGTGCTCCGCAACCGCCTTGACAAGTCATGCTTCATGCCGGGATCGACACAAGAACGGAAAACTCATGATCAAGGGAGTGTCGAAAGAATCTCCGCGATTCGACCATCCGAGCCAAAGCCATGGCCATTTCTTTCTTTGCTAGTTTTCTTTATTTTCGTGTTTTATATTTTTGTGACAAACCAACTAATTCATTTTTTGTTGAACCTTAAACAACAAAACCTAATACACAATTCCCTGCGGATCGACTCGTACTTGCCTGCTCGCTACAACACGCCGTGTACTTGCGGTTTATAAATTTTAAAATGAGACCGAGCTCGCGTGCGCATCCATTTCTTTAAAACGATTCCATTTCCAAAACATACGCGTTTGCGCGCGCGGGTATTGTCCCAACAAGAATATTCTTAAGTACCTGAGAAGGGCTGAGGAGATGTTCTTGGTATACGGTAATGAGGGCCTCCAGATCGAGGCTTTTACCGACTCTGGCTTCCAAAGTGACAAAGATGACTCTAAATCCGTCTTGGGTTATGTGTTTACCTTCAACAGAGGGGCGGTCTGTTGGAAGAGCTCCAAACAGGACACCGTAGCAGACTCGACGATGGAGGCTGAGTATATCGCTGCTAACGATGCTGCAAAAGAGGCAGTCTAGATAAGGAAGTTTGTTTCTGAACTTCAGGTGGTTCCAACCATTGCCGATTCAATACCTTTGTATTGCAATAACAATGGAGCCATGGCTTTGGCAAAAGAACCATGGTCCCATCAGAAATCCAGATATATTTTGAGGCGGTATTGAAAGTCTACCCTAGCATCCCCAAGGGGTCCGAGAGGCATCAAGCAAGCCAAATCAAATATTTTATGGCGCTAGGCTAGACTAAACAAGATTGATAGATAGGTGATTAGGGTTATTGTTTGATATCTACTAAAACTAGAGAAGCGAAAGATTGCTATACCCTCGTAGATCGAGTCCTTCACTTCACATGCTCCGTGTAGTAGTCCCGCGACACCACTAGGCTCCACTTGAAGTTTTGGACGAGCTTCCTCCGATGACCTTCGTGTCGAAGATGATCCACGCGAATTCCCCCCAACTCAAGCTATCTCTACACTAAACTCTTTAGCGTAGAAAACAAGCTACACTCGATCGCTAGTCAAGTGTAGCATGGTGAAGTAGGGGATGTTAAAAGCTCACACGTTTGTGTTCAAGTTTCATGGTTCACATCACATGTGAGGGTTTAACCTTGAACCATGGGATTGAGGAAGAAGAAGAAGCTAGAGAGCAACCATGGGAGCAACTCAAGTAAATGGCAAAGTGTTGAGAATGAGCTAGAATGAATGACAACTCTTGACCCCTCACTCATTCAAACATGGAATTAGCAATATAAAATTGCAACCATGTTTGAATAGTGAGTCAAGATGAATAAACAAATGTAAATCCCATGCTTGCAACCATGCTCTCATTTTCAACCTCATTTCTATTTTCACAAAATAGAAATTCATATGCCATGCTTCATTATTACACACACACACACACACATATATATATATATATATATCATATATATATATTAATATATTTATAATGAAGAATAATTAGTGAGCTAATGATATTAATTAAGATATAATTATATCACATATACTATATATCACATTATTAAATCAACACTTGATTTAATAGTCCGGTTATATCACATATGATCGACTAATATCATTTATCTGTATATCACATTATCAAATCAACACTTGATTCGACAATCTAGTTATATCACATATAACCGAACCGATAACAGATAACTGCCAGATTACAATACGGTATCACATACATGTATTTAATTAGGCCCACACACATATCACATATGTGTCTTACTTTGTTTCGCTTGAACCAGGAAACTTCTGTGTGGGACACAAAGACTCATCAATACGCCAGCAGTAGGTGATGATCATATCAGTCACCTACAAGCCGTCAGCAGTACTAGCTGGACGTAACGGCTACCTGGGTATTGAGATATATGAAGATCAACAAGCAAGCTTGTCTACAGTCTCCATAAAGCCAGTAACACTACCGTACAGTCCGGTCTCTTTGTCTAATATGTCGCATATCAAGTCTAGAGATGGAAATCGTCAGACTCCAGTAACGTGATAAGCCATGCCGATGTCTGGCCTATAACGGTTTGAGAAACTACTGATAACACTTATCAGTAAATCTCATACGCTGCACTGGCAAGGGACTTCCAGTTATAGCCAGTTGAGCATAGCGCAACATCAACCCCCAATATCGGGAGAGACGAAACCCCTCCTATCGCTTATTGCCTCCATGCGACTCAGGACTGTACCCAAAATCCACCTATTTGCATGTCTCCTTTGAGCGTGATAGGGAGGAAATCAAAGCACAGGGGTGCCGCACAAGACTCTATGACGATCTCGGGTCTACAGACGAACCTGTACCAGTGTCACCAGAGGACTGCTATCTGATGATAGGTGTACTACCACATAGGAGTCCTCGGCGAGTCCTGTTCAGTGTACCCAGTCTCCACTGAGCACCCGTATACCATCTTTGATGTCAGACACCAATGGATGTGGGATCATCCATCGCCCATCATATGGGTCAAGAAGCGTATACGCTAGTCTAATATGCAATATCGATTCCCTGTCTCGATATACCCATGACTGGGAATAATTAAAGGATGAACTTGTGGACTACCCTGGCCCCGCTAGTATGATCTCCATCATAGTCCTGATAGTCAAGTACACATCCTAAGGGCTTTTCAACATGTGAGAGCAAGAAAGTATCACAATACAAGTCTACATGTTAAGACAAAGAGCAACCAGATAGCATACTATCATGTCGAGCAAGAAAGTCCTCTCTATATATGTCCAAGCATCCACTATAATATATATCATATGTACAATAATGGCCTTTAGGGCATACATATTTCTAACAATCTCCCAGTTTCACTAAGGACAGTTGTTGTAGTATATCATACCCAATGTCCAAAAGTCTCTCGAATAGCATCTGGAGGATGGCCTCAGTGAGTGGATCCGCTGTGTTATCCTCTGTGTCAACTCTCATGACCTCGATCTCCCAAAGATCAATTATCTCCCTAATCAGGTGATACTATTTAAGAATATGTCTCGATCGCTGATGGGATCTGGGTTCCTAGGCCAAAGCACAAGCTCCATTTTCATCACAATACACAAGTACTGGATGCCCAATGGTAGGAACCAAGTTCATCATATGAACTTTATTCATCCAGACAAACTCTTTGGCAGTATTGTTGGTAGCGATGTAATTAGCCTCTACCAATAAGTCTACTACGGTATATAGCTTGGAACCCTTCCAACATACCGTCACCCACTGAGGGTGAAGACAAAACCCGAGACTGACTTTCAGTCACCCTTATCAATCTGGAAGCTCGAATCGGTAAAGGACTCAATCTAGAGTTCACCGTTACCATACACCAAGAACATCTCTTTAGTCCTTCTCAAGCACTTAAGAACGTTCTTCAGCTGTCCAGTAGTTTTCCCAAAGATCTTTTCGATACTTATTCACTACACCTAGTGAGTAAGCTACATCTGGTCTGGTACATAACATCGCATACATGATTGACCTGTCAGCCAGAGCATAGGGTATCCTTTGTATGTGAGCCCTCTCCAAATCAGTCTCGAGAGACATCTCTTTGGAGAGAGTGATTCCTGAACAAGTGGGTACATTACCATGCTTAGAATCATCCATACTAAACCCCTTTAGCATGGTGTCTATGTACCTGGATCGGGACAATCCCAAATCCGTTTAGATCTATCTCTATAGATCTATATCCCCAGGATGTAGGTGACATCAGTTAGATCTTTCATGGAGAACCTATGTGATAAGAGGTGCTTGACCGAGTGAAGTATATGAACACCCTTTCCTATCAAGAGTATGTCATCCGCGTACAATACGAGAATGACAACCATACCCTCTACAACCTTCTTATATACATGGTTCATCTATCTTTTTGATGAAATCAAACTCTTTGACAGCTTCATCAAAAACAGATGTTCTATCTTCGTGATGCCTGATTTAACCCGTAGATGGATTTAAGCAGCTTGCACATGCTTCCGCTTCTCCTACTGTCTACGAAGCCCTTTGGCAGTGTCATATACACGCTCTCTTCTAAATCACCATTTAGAAAAGCAGTTTTGACGTGCAATCTGCCAGATATCGTAGTCATGGTATGCAGCAATAGCAAGTAGGATCCTGATGGACTTAAGCTTAGCGACAAGTCTAGCTTTGAAAGT
Organism: Agapanthus africanus; assembly: GCA_030015575.1. Classification (NCBI taxonomy): domain Eukaryota; kingdom Viridiplantae; phylum Streptophyta; class Magnoliopsida; order Asparagales; family Amaryllidaceae; genus Agapanthus; species Agapanthus africanus. The sequence goes on along the minus strand of CM057340.1, from coordinate 112,935,026 downwards.
CTCAACTTTTCCATCTACACCAAATTATCTTTCTCAAAGATCCTCTTGCTCTCAATGGGTTTTATCCCTTCTGGAGCAACATGCAAAGTCAACACTTTGCTGGTGTATATGGATTCCATCTCAGATCGCATAGCATCCAGCCATTTTACATAGTCTCCACTTGTGATGGCCTGCTTGAAACTAGTTAGGTCATCATCTACATGATGCAATCCCCGCTCCCACCGTCTACCAGAAAACCGTAGTATCTCTCAGGTGGATGAGGAACCCAACTAGATCTGCGGAGTAGCTGCGGTTCGTCGGGGACTATTGAATCCTCTGGTTCCAACAAATCGTCAGTTATTGTTTGTGTTTGCTGGAACTATTTCCAGTTCTACCTTATCGCCACAAATTTCTTTCACAAGAAATTCCTTTTCTAAAAGGTGACATGTCGAGAAAAAAAACACCTTTTGTTCCTCGGTGTAGTAGAAGATATATCCTCGCGAATAATTAGGATATCCTATAAACATGCACAGAACTGACCTTGCTTCGAGCTTGTCCGGATTTTGCTTTTCAACATAGGCCGGACAACCCCATATCTTTAACTCGTTTAAGAGACGGTCTCTTTCCATTTCATATCTCATATGGAGTGGTAGACTGTTGGAGATAGTGCCCTCAGAGTCAATTATTGGATCACAGGCACGTGATTGCAATGATTGAGGGAGGACCTATCCCGGTACGACAGTCTTACTCGAGATGATAGTATGCTATCTGGTTTACCTTTATCATCGTGTACTGCTTTAGGTGACCTGACAGGTCGCTATTGCACGTTGATTGAGCCCCTAGGATTCTTGCTTGACTGCCAGCAGTATGAGGGTGATCATATAAGTGAGAGCTGGAGTCTACAAGCACATCCTTAAAAGGTCCCTAGTCGTGGGAGTTTCGAGACAGGGCATCGATTCTCCAGAGTAGACTAGTGTATACAGTCGAGACCCCGACGAGGGGCGGTGGCCGGTCTCGCAAGCCACTGGTGTCAGTTGGTTCACCTAAGATGTATACAGGTGCTCATTGGGTTATGAGTACACCGGACAGGACTCGCCTGGAACATGCTAGTTGGTCTTATACCTGACGTCAGATAGCAGTTCCCAGGTGACATGTGTACAGGTTAGTTCATCGACCTGGGGATCGTCATTTGTCTCGTGTGAGTTCCCACTGTACTTTGATTACTACCCTACCACGGCTCAAAGGAGTCGTGCAAACAGGTTTTAGTTGGATACAGTCCCGAGCCACATGGAGGCAGTGAGCGGATCTTCAGGGGTTCGTCTCTCCCGGTATTGGGGGTGAGGTCGCGCTGTGTCTAGGAGAGCCATTACATGAAGTCCTTGGCCAAGGCAGGAGATTTACTGGTAGGTATTCCAGTAGTATCTCAGGGTGTTCTGGGCTACACTCCGACACGACTTGTACCGCTTTTGGGGGTCTGACTTTTACCAACCCCCTAGGCCCGACATGCGATGCTCATAGACGAACGGACCGGACTGTACGGATATTGTCACTGACAGGCTCAGTAGGGTGTCAGGATGAGTTTGCTCATCGACGTCCCTTTTGGTCAATAGCTGGTGGCCCGTCACGTATTGGCTTATACCTCTGACGTGCTAGTGGTTAAATCCACAGCCATAATATTGACGAGTCTTTAGAGTCCACCACACTTTCAGTTACTCAAGCTTTCGGGCGAAACGCTGTAGAGGCCGTATGGAGATATGGCAGGGTCCGATCAGATACGTGCGGTATTGCACGGATCAGGATCAGACGGTTTGTACTAGAGGCCGTATAGTTATATGGCAGGGTTCGATCAGATTCGTGCGGTATTGCACGGATCAGGATCGGACGAATATTACTAGCCGGCTTTGGTTTAAGCCGGATCCTAGTATAGTACAGTGTAGATTTTGTCTCTTTGCATTTGTATCCGGACGGAATACAGATGCGGGTGTGTATGCACAGTATCGGGGTTTTCCTGTAATTTATTACGGGACCAGTTTTCTGGAGTTGCCAGTTTGCATTCCGTTCCGGCCGGTTTTCCTTTGTTCTTTCCCGGCCGGACTTTTCCGATGGAGGGGGTTATTTGCAAGTTTGCAAATAACACTTTGGGGAGGGGGTTTCTTGCACTTGTCTTCATTATGATAGGATTAGAATCTTTCATCCATACTTTTGCATTAATGAGGTTAAGGTGTGAATAGAAGTGAAGTATGGTTGATGTTTTGGATGTGGTCACCCATTCCTTTTTCCTACACTTACCTTCCTTCTTGTTTTGTGTTTTCCTCCCACCATTTTCACACATATATTGGCCGGCCACATTTGATGGGAGGAGAGGTGGTTCATTTCATTTTGGTGAGGGTGTGGGAAAATTAATCATTCATATCATTTTCCATTGCCACAAAAATCCCCAAGTTCATATCATCTTGATTCCTCCATCAAGGCAACATAACCCCAAAGAAACTAAGCACTACACATTCTTCAGAAAATCTTGGGCACGTCGACTTGCCAGCTTCATGCCCGAGTTGCCTCGGTATAGAGGCGGGAGCCCGTAAAAGACGCAGGCGATGTGGTGCCCTTCCGACGAGGAGATGGAGACCGGAGTTTCCGCGAGAGATCGGGACGATGACGAGAAGACCGGAGGACTCGGATCACTCGGTATATCTCTTCCCTATCTTGTTAATTAGCTAGGACAAGTTTAATGGCCCGATCCGGAGTTTAGTGCGCGGTGGTGCCGGTTTGCAAAGTTCGCAAAATTAAAGTTTATCACCGTTTCCGCATTTGGCCGTCGGATGGATGACCGGGGCACCGCCGTGCACTTACAGTGGTATCAGAGCCTCGCCATTAACTTCGTCTAGCTTCGTTTGATGTGTTTTTCAGTTCCGATCGACAAAAATTCCAAAAACCCAATTTTAGTTCACATCAGTTTTCTGTTGAAATTTTTTGATGTCTAAAAATTTTCAGGTTGTATAAAACTAATGTACTGGAAATTATAAGACTGCTGTAAAAATTCGACGCATTCAGTCGATCACTGAAGCGCGGAACCGCGGCCAAACCCCTCCTTGGGCCGCGGTTCCGCCGCACTTTAGTGTCCTCACTGTGTCCAATTTTTCCAGTGGGCTTGTGGGCTGATTTTAGGGGTTTTGGGATATTAAATTTGGGCCCAGAATTTCTGTGAGTGCTACAGTATTGCTTGGGGGCCCACTTGTTAATTCTTGATTAAACACATAATTTCACAGTATTTACATTATATCTGCGACCGTGAATGTCACTCGATCGGTAAATCCGGTCTAACTGCTATAGCTCGGTTAGACGGATTTGCGAACGTGACTTTCACGTTGATGTTCTGTGTTTTGCTGTGATGTTGCGGATCGGTCGTGGGGGATAGCCTGGATGCAATGCTAGTACAGTGTTGTTGTATTATGTACATTTGATATTGCGGGGCGAGCGTCCGACATGTGGACTGCCGTCACTTCCTGTTTGTATTATTCTTTTGGGGCACGACCTGGTTGCGGTCGATGTACCCGTTGTATGTATATTTTACTTTCTGTACTAGGGTTACCCCGCGGAGGGGTGCACGGATAGCCGGGTTCTAGAGGGCAACGGGCCCGCATCTCAGGGCAATGAGACGGAGGGGGCTTCAGTCTGGAATTGGCGGGCTATTCGCCGCACTCGTAGGGGGTACAGGTTGACCCAGGAGGGGTGCCCAAGTTACCGGATTCCGTGAAGTGCTGGGTGGTCCATTCACGGTGCTGAAGGGGGCTGCCTCGCTTCAGGTTTTGGCGGGTGACTTACCGCGCCCGTAGGGGTCTAGGATTTAATTGCACAGGCTATCCACACGACCAGGGGAACGTCGGGTTTCAGTAGTGGCTCTGTGAAACCCGGGGATCCCAGATATCTGTATTGTTCTGTGATGCTGTACATTTCTGTGATGTTGCATTTTATCACGCCTTGAGCGAACATAATATATTGGTATATATATTAGTAGATGTTGTATATGTTTTACACCCGCGCTAGTCCAGTCCCCGCTCTGTCGTTAGTTAGCTAACCTAACGGGTGATGACGGGACCCAGTGGCGAATGCGGATGGCATATACGTACGTCAGTATATTTTCGTTCTTTATGGTGTGATCAATTGATGGGACTGCGTTGATTCGAATCAATGCAAGATAAACAAACCTAATCTGATGTTGTTGGAACACTTTTCAAAAAGCTGTTATTGCAAGGACGTTCACTTTTGTTTTGCATCGTGGTATTCATTTGGAATATCCTGCTCCTCAGTCGACGAGGCAAGGGCCGAGATCCCTTCACCGGGAGTGACCCCTTGGACAGAAGTTTGCGTCAGGGCATTAACTTCACTATAGCCGATTACTTTTGCTTTGCATCATGGTATTCATTTGGAATATCCTGCACCCCATTCTACGGGGAAAGAGCCGAGATCCCTTCACCGGGAGTGACCTCTTTAGTAAAGGTTTTCGTCACTATATTTTCTAAAAAGCTATCCGTTCCTTCAACGATATCAAGTTCATTACGTTAAAGGTTTTCGCCAGAAACCATTCGTAGCCCTCCGTCGTTTCATATGGGTAGTCAATAGTATTCAAGCTGTGTTTGTTGGCCAAAGTCAAGGCACAGTGTTTGGTAGCTGTTGGTTATTCATATGCAGCATAGATAGATGCGTTGGTTTGGGGCAGTCGTATAGCCTTGTTGGCCAAAGTCAAGGGCTTGTACGGGTGGGCTCAAATTAACCTGGAGAATGACGGGCAGAACTTGACATGTGACTTATGATTTGTTGGCCAAAGTCAAGGTCATAAGAGCATGGGGCAGAAATCACATCGGGAGTTTCAAAAGAACTGAAACTTGCCAGATATGCGCATACCTCCTGGAGTGTGACACCGTGAGCGGATTCCGTCACGTTATCATGCAATGATAGTTGGATCCCGATTCCCACTGATGAGTTACTTTACTCCTCGGGTGACCCCGACTAATTCTTCTTTCAGGTTTGGAGGAGAATTTGAGGTACAGTGGGAGATTTCCAGATTAGATAAAGTGATAACCATTCTGATCTAGGGTAGAGTGCACGCTGAGTGTTTCTTTTCTCTCTCTCTCTGGCAGCGACCATTGTCCCGACCCAAGACTATGACTCAGTGACCAAGTTGACCGAACCTTCTTAACACTGGCTTTTGGATTGTCAGAGTTGCAGACCTCATTGCCACTCCTACTTTTACCCTTTTCTCCAGGACACCCCGTATTACTACGAACGTCCACTTCCATTGGACAAAACCATCGTATGGTTAGATACGAACTCGAAGGAATTCGAGGATGGTTTCCGGTTCTGGAGAAAACGGATAGGATTATTCAGTTGTCTTTTCCCTTTTACCTTTTCTCAAGTTGTGAGTACTCCTTGGTTTAGGAGATAGTACACCTATTACGCAAATTGGATAGTCTTCTTCCAAACCTTAGGCTGGTGCCGACCGGTAGGGAATGAAGAAAACCAATTAGCCTAAACGGCGTACAGAAGGTATTAAGATTAAGACAAAGCAAGGGATTAGTAAGAGGGCAAAGTAAAATGCGACTGATATTCACGACCAAACCAAGTATTTCTTCGCCAATCCTAAATCACCTTTGTATTTCTCTAGGACACTCCGTATCACTACGAAGATCCACAGTTTATTGGATACTCCATCGTATGGTTATATACGAACTCGAAAGGAACTTGTTCCAGTTCGGGGATGGATTCTGGTCCAGGAGGAATAGGAATAAGGTTTATTCGGTTGTATTTTATCTTCACCTTCTCTCGCATTGCGAGTGCTCCTAGGACTAGGACAGTACACCCATTATGCTTATTGGATAGTCTTCTTCCAAACCATAGGCTGGTGCCGAACGGTATGGAAGGAAGAAAACCAATTGGCCTAAAGCGGTGTGCAGAAGGTAATGACTAAAGACATATAAAGGGATTTGGAGAGGTGGCAAAGAATTATACGGTTATAGTTGTGAATCTGGATAATGGTAGAGGCATTACTAGGAATACCAGGATACCCCATCGAAACATTTCAATGTTTCAGTTTCACTGTGTACTGTTAAAAGAAAACTGATTTCCCGATTAGATACTTACTCCAGGGTATGTATTTACCAGGTTTGATTCTCACATCTGTATGGTTTTACAGATGATGAGTGGGAGTAAGTTATTGGGAATTGGGTGATCATCCTCATTATATCGGGATTCGTTGTAATCGGTGATATTTGAGGAGATCACCTGGCCTGTTTGCCGGTCGGCAAATATTTGGTTTTGAATATCCGCTGTTGTGCACCAATTTCAAATTGATATATCTGTACGTCTATTTTCATAGAGTGAGATATACCTTTTGATATTATGTCGATGACATTTACCTATATCAGTGGATGGTTAGGTAAGGAGCATTAAACAGCGGTGTAATTCTTCATAACCATAAATACAGTTTTTAACCTACGACACACAGTGAAAGAGTTATTAGACTCAGCGGACTTATACAGAGTATTGTATGTTGTCCAGTGTCCATTAGGACAGAGGGGTTGGTCCTCATACTATATTCTGTTTACTTTTAACTTCTCTAGTTCTTAGACATGTGTTTCGTAGAAACACAGGGTCTAAGTTTTGAGGAGTTATAGGTATTTGAATAGAGTAGAGAACCAAGTGTAGCAAGTATCGGGATTCTTCAAAGTGATCGAAGATGTAGATACTTGTGTATGGTATTCAGTTGATAGTAATGATAAAGAGAAATTGCTTCTCTTTCAGGTTACTCATAATTGGAAGCATTCCTAAGTTGAGTAACGCTGATCGGCCTCCTTCCATTTAGTTGACAGTAGTGGGAGTATTGTAGAACTGAAAGTGATTCCAGAACCGCAAACGATTACTGAAAATTTGATAAGGAACCTAAAGATTCAATCTGATTTGACATTCCATTGGCCACTCCGCAGATAAGGTGGGTAGCTTCAGGCACCCGAGAGGTACTCCGGTAGCCTCAAGGACGGTGACAGAGAAGTTCTTGTTTACCCACACTTGCCATTGTTGTTGTTCCAGGCTGCGAGACCCGGCAGGAGGATGAGTATAGCGTCATTCTAAACTAGCTTTAGAAGTGCACGTCTATATGACTCTGCCAGAGGGTTGTCGTAGTCAGTGGGAGCAGCGGAAGCATTGGTGGACAGGTAGCTTATGTCTACTTATAGACTAAAGCAGATATAGCGGAGATAGATCATCTATTTCTGATGTGACAGTCATAGGTTTGACGTCATCAGAATAGGGGATGGATCTGTTGAGAAGGTAGTAGGGTGTGATGTCCTAGTATTTGGATGACATACACAGAGTAGGAAGTGATATTCCTATACTACGATCGGTTATTCTTTGGTCGTCACACAGTGGTTTCTCCATATGGGACTTGGATATTATATCAGACATACTGGTTACTAGATCTATGGTTTTAGATCTAGATTTGGGTGGTTCCCCAATCTGGGTACTTTGACCGTATTCTATGAGTATTTAGAATGGAAGACTCCTGGCATGGTAGTGTACCTGCAGGTGATGGAGTCACCCTCTCTAAAGGTGTCTTATAGACTAAAGTAGAGAGGGATGTGCATGATTGGCAGATCACTTGCTTAGGCAATTGAGTCAATCATGAGATGTTAAGTACCACACCAGATGTTGTTCTTGCACTAGATGCAATAAGTTGATATTGATCCAATCCTGGAGAAACAGTCGGAAGCAGTTTTAGAACATAAGTGAATGTTCTAGGGATATGATAACGGCTGCCTCCTTTAGGAGACGGTTATCATTCCAGGCTTCCAAGGTGACATGGACGACAAGGAGGTTGTCAGAGTTATCGTTTTCCTTCTGACGAGGTGCAGTATTTTGGACAGGTGGTCCAAGGAAATACTGAGGGTGACATGGCGCAGGATACTGATTAAGTTCAGTTGACGATACAATCTAAGAAGTTTGGATTTGGAGTTCATTTATGAGCTCGGTCCCGTCAGACATCCAGACACTCTAAGACAGGTATTGCTCATTTCGGGAGATGGCTTTCTCCGCGAACTTGAGATATAGAGAGAGACATAGAAAGAAACTTCAGAGAGGATCCACTCGCTGAGGCTATTCCTCGAACGCAATAGTCTCGCAAACGAGCTTTGTAAGACTGACTTGTAGAGGAGTTGGGTGTTCGGTATCACACGGGCTGTGAGTATGCGACATCGCAATAATTTGCCTTGAGTGCAAGTGGGAGATTGTTGGAGATAGTGCCCTCAGAGTCAATTATTGGATCACAGGCACATGATTGCAATGATTGAGGGAGGACCTATCCCGGTACGACAGTCTTACTCAAGATGATAGTATGCTATCTGGTTTACCTTTATCATCGTGTACTGCTTTAGGTGACCTGACAGGTCGCTATTGCACGTTGATAGAGCCCCTAGGATTCTTGCTTGACTGCCAGCAGTATGAGGGCGATCATATAAGTGAGAGCTGGAGTCTACAAGCACATCCTTAAAAGGTCCCTAGTCGTGGGAGTTTCGAGACAGGGCATCGATTCTCCAGAGTAGACTAGTGTATACAGTCGAGACCCCGACGAGGGGCGGTGGCCGGTCTCGCAAGCCACTGGTGTCAGTTGGTTCACCTAAGATGTATACAGGTGCTCATTGGGTTATGAGTACACCGGACAGGACTCGCCGGGAACATGCTAGTTGGTCTTATACCTGACGTGAGATAGCAGTTCCCAGGTGACATGTGTACAGGTTAGTTCATCGACCTGGGGATCGTCATTTGTCTCGTGTGAGTTCCCACTGTACTTTGATTACTACCCTACCACGGCTCAAAGGAGTCGTGCAAACAGATTTTAGTTGGGTACAGTCCCGAGCCACATGGAGGCAGTGAGCGGATCTTCAGGGGTTCGTCTCTCCCGGTATTGGGGGTGAGGTCGCGCTGTGTCTAGGAGAGCCATTACATGAAGTCCTTGGCCAAGGCAGGAGATTTACTGGTAGGTATTCCAGTAGTATCTCAGGGTGTTCTGGGCTACACTCCGACACGACTTGTACCGCTTTTGGGGGTCTGACTTTTACCAACCCCCTAGGCCCGACATGCGATGCTCATAGACGAACGGACCGGACTGTACGGATATTGTCACTGACAGGCTCAGTAGGGTGTCAGGATGAGTTTGCTCATCGACGTCCCTTTTGGTCAATAGCTGGTGGCCCGTCACGTATTGGCTTATACCTCTGACGTGCTAGTGGTTAAATCCACAGCCATAGTATTGACGAGTCTTTAGAGTCCACCACACTTTCAGTTACTCAAGCTTTCGGGCGAAACGCTGTAGAGGCCGTATGGAGATATGGCAGGGTCCGATCAGATACGTGCGGTATTGCACGGATCAGGATCGGACGGTTTGTACTAGAGGCCGTATAGTTATATGGCAGGGTTCGATCAGATTCGTGCGGTATTGCACGGATCAGGATCGGACGAATATTACTAGCCGGCTTTGGTTTAAGCCGGATCCTAGTATAGTACAGTGTAGATTTTGTCTCTTTGCATTTGTATCCGGACGGAATACAGATGCGGGTGTGTATGCACAGTATCGGGGTTTTCCTGTAATTTATTACGGGACCAGTTTTCTGGAGTTGCCAGTTTGCATTCCGTTCCGGCCGGTTTTCCTTTGTTCTTTCCCGGCCGGACTTTTCCGATGGAGGGGGTTGTTTGCAAGTTTGCAAATAACACTTTGGGGAGGGGGTTTCTTGCACTTGTCTTCATTATGATAGGATTAGAATCTTTCATCCATACTTTTGCATTAATGAGGTTAAGGTGTGAATAGAAGTGAAGTATGGTTGATGTTTTGGATGTGGTCACCCATTCCTTTTTCCTACACTTACCTTCCTTCTTGTTTTGTGTTTTCCTCCCACCATTTTCACACATATATTGGCCGGCCACATTTGATGGGAGGAGAGGTGGTTCATTTCATTTTGGTGAGGGTGTGCGAAAATTAATCATTCATATCATTTTCCATTGCCACAAAAATCCCCAAGTTCATATCATCTTGATTCCTCCATCAAGGCAACATAACCCCAAAGAGACTAAGCACTACACATTCTTCAGAAAATCTTGGGCACGTCGACTTGCCAGCTTTGTGCCCGAGTTGCCTCGGTATAGAGGCGGGAGCCCGTAAAAGACGCAGGCGATGTGGTGCCCTTCCGACGAGGAGATGGAGACCGTAGTTTCCGCGAGAGATCGGGACGATGACGAGAAGACCGGAGGACTCGGATCACTCGGTATATCTCTTCCCTATCTTGTTAATTAGCTTGGTCAAGTTTAATGGCCTGATCCGGAGTTTAGTGCGCGGTGGTGCCGGTTTGCAAAGTTCGCAAAATTAAAGTTTATCACCGTTTCCGCATTTGGCCGTCGGATGGACGACCGGGGCGCCGCCGTGCACTTACATAGACAACAGATTCGATCAGAACTCTATTCAATAGGTATGCATCTTCTCAAGTGCATGTCCCTGTAAGGAAATAGGCAACTCAGCAGTACTCATCATAGAGCGTACCATATCTCATAGGGTGTGATTCCTCCACCCCGATATACCGTTGTGCTATGGTGTATACAGAGGAGTAAGCTGAGAGAGAACTTCATTCTCTTTTAAATTGTCTCGGAATTCCGTGCTCCAGTATTCTTCTTCCTGATCATATCAAAGGACTTGAATACCTTTACCCATATGGTTCTCAACTTCGTACTTATATTCCTTGAAATTCTCAAAAGATTCATATTTGGTGTTTCAACAAGAACACATGTCCATATCTTGAGAGAACATCGGTGAATGTAATAAAGTACGCGGAACCATCCCTGGCATGTGTAGACATAGGACCGCATACATCGTCATGTATCTGTCTAAAAGTTTAGTAGCTCTTTCTCCGTTTTCAGTAAACGGAGATTTGGTAACATAGTTTTTGAGACATGACTGGCAAGTTTCATAAGATGTAAATTCAAACGGATTCAAATATGCATCCTTTTGCAACTTCAGCTAGTCTTGTTTCTTCGATATGACCCAGTCTACAATGTCACAAGAAGAATTCGTTCATTTCTGAATTGTTCCTCTTGTGTGTGTTCTGTACGTTTGGAACTGTAGTTTGATTTAGAATGTGTACACTGTTATACAACATACCTTACCCAATCAACACTTGATCTAGGAAAATATTCAAAATATTATTGGTACGAAATAACAGTCGCTCAGAATCATTGTATTACTAGTTGATAACACAAGGTGATATTTGCCAACTGTTTTGGCTGCAACAATTGCACCATCTCTACTGCTAGAGATATATCACCCTTTCCCAGTTCTCCACCTTTCTATAGCCCATGTAACAAATTACATGTGTGGGATCCTGATCCGGTATCCAATATCCAGGACGTAGAGATAATTGAGAAACAGTTCTTGGTTACGAACAAACCCGAAGACAATGCATCAACATGCTTATTCTTTGTTTGGGTGGTGTGGGAATCCGGATATTCCCCTATTCCTAGCTCAGACTTATGAAAATCATAAGGTAGAGCGGAACCAAGCCCAGTATAATAAGTAAGTTCGGTCAATACATCCTTATTATTATCTTGATTAAGGCATTTCATTGGTCGCTACCAGGAGAGAGAAAGAAGGATAATCACTTTGCGTGTGCTCTTTGCAAGATTAGATTGGTTATTTTATTTAATCAAGATGGCTCCTACTGTTTTTATCAAATTTTCCTTCAAACCCTAAAAGGTAAGACTAGCCGGGATTAATTACACCCTACAAGTTTGCCAATCTTTCATCCAGGCCAGTGTCGGTATTTTGAGGGAGGTTTCTCGTGCTTTCGTACGGACCTAATTAAAATAAACCTCATTTTTCCAGGGGCGTAACCCCGCTAACACCTTTCTATACACCTACTTGATCGGCTAATTACGATGTGTAAAACTCTTCCAGGAGTAACTCTTACTCACAGTGGGTATCGGGATCCAACTATCTCATAGAAGGTATGCAATCTCATTGCAAATTTCAACACTTAAAATTCCCGATAATATTTTGACCTTAGCGTCCTATGACTTTGACGAAAGCCAACAAACCATAGTCCGCTAGTCAAGGTCAACCCATTCATTTCATGATTGAATTAGACCCACCCGCACGACTCTTGACGAAAGCCAACAAAGTTGTACGACTACGCTAATCCAATCACATCATATGTAGCAGATAAGTAGTAAGTAGCTACCGCACACTACGCTTTGACGAAAGCAAATAAACGTAGCACGAATACAAAATACTACTTATCTGAAATGACGGAGGGCTACGATAGGATTTTAAGAAAACCTTTTGCGTAGTGAACTTGATATCATTGCAGAATCGAGTGATTTTGAAAAGGAGTATTTTTGAGGCTTTTGCTAGTTTTGCTAAAGAGGTTACTCCTGGTGAAGGGATCTCGGTTCTTTCCTCATCAAATGAGGTGCAAAATATTCAACAATACCACTATGCAAAGCAAGAACTAGAGAAGCAGTCAAAAGACAAAACCTAGTGGGTTGTAGCATTTGCTAGTTTCACTAAAGAGGTCACTCCCGGTGAAGGGATCTCGGCTCTTTCCTCATCGAATGAGGTGCTGGATATTCATCAAGGAATACCACTAGGAAAAGAAAAAACTAGAGCTGCCCTTTTGAAAATTTGATTCTACAACATCTTTAGGTTTCTTTCTTTTCATTAATCGCATTAATGAAGTCCCGTCATTTAATGTTTCCTAAACATTACAGAAAAGAGAAACGAAAATAGAACGTACGCTTATGCCATTCGCATTCGCCACTGGTCCTCGACATGCACCGTTAGGTTACTTAACTACCGGCAGAGCGGGGGCTGGACTAGCGCGGGTGAAAAACATAAGCAAAATTTATTATATATCATATATATAATATCACATTCGTCTCACGCAGTTATATGATCATATCACAGAATTAAGCAGCAGAAGCAACATATGAAATATTGGATATACTAAGATGTCCATGTTTTAAAGTTAGCCAGTAATGTAAAACACGGATTCCACGGTCGTGATGAATAACCAAACCCACATCCTATAGACCCCTACTAGAGCGGCAAGTAACCTTATCAATTCTAGAGTTAGGAGATCCGGTCTCAACTCCTTGAGATGGTCTCCCACTGGACTCTAAAACCCGGTTACTTGTGCTCCCCGCCTTGGGTCTATCCTAATACGGAAAAGTAAATAATATACATCAGTGGTAGCATCATCCTCAACCTGGAAGTGTCCCAATAAAAGAATATTACATACAAATTTTACATGAATGAAAATATAAAAACTCTCATCTCACATAAAACCCCCTGGCTATTCTTTCACGACGATCCAATAAATCATATCAACAGCAACACATGATATCACATATCATCAACGTAAGTAAATACACGTATCCCAAATTCCATTGACATATAGTAATGAGATTTAGGATACCCCACGTATTACACTTACGGTTATAGAAAAGAAATATAAAACTGCAATAATTAGAATCCACATATCTTTAGACATCATAAACCCGGAATATCTCATATCCGAATTTCCTTCCTAAACTATAAACCTGGCATTTTAGTCTCATATTAAAAACTCTTTTCAATATTTTAGTCGGGTAATTCAACAAGATTCCTGACTACCCGATCGAATATGCGTCGGAAACTATAGTAGATGGCCGCACCCCCGATGCCGTCGACCAGGTGCACTTAGGCGGAACACCGTGCCCGCAAGCACCCTAGTGGGTGCTATTGGCAACAGGGTTCTCCTACAGTCACTTGGTTAGGGAAATGGGATGTGGCTACCTAATACAGTTATTTGGTGAGTATTCGCGTACGATACTCGATTGCGACGGAGTTTCCATCCAAATCGAAACTTCGTGGCAATCGATCTACCGAGACTAAAAATGCTAGATTTACAAACACTAACTAGTTTTCATAAAACCAATTAAATGCGGATCCTTACTACTGCATCCATATCAAATTAAAACCCAAAACGATGCAACAATTACGATTACGAAACACTCCGTATTAGCCCAAATAGAACTGTTAACATCACATGAAAACTGGGCTAATCACACAATACCAGAAACCCCAAAATCAAGCCCACAGAACACCAAAAAATTTTGATCCAATGCAAAGTTAGAAAAACATGTGATGCCGGATTTTTCGTGCATGTCGCCGGGTCAAAACCAGTTGTTTGGTCTCGAATTTCTCCAGTGTTCTAGTTGTATCACATACAACATTCTGCAGTTGCTAAAATAGTTTTTCGTGATCATTTTAAAATTGACAGAAACTTGATTTTTGGTTTCGGTGTTTCGGAGTTTTTCGGTTTCGTGATTCTAATTATATCGTTTAATCTTCTAGCTTGGGCTCTGATGCCATGAATGTCTAACCTAGCACCTCCATGGGGTCCAAAAGGCATCAAGCATGCCAAATCAAAAAATTTATGGCGCTAGGTTAGACTAAACAAGATCGTTAGCTAGGTGATTAGGGTTATAGCTTGATATCTACTAAAACTAGATAAGCGAAAGATGGCTATACCCTCGTAGATCGAGTCCTTCACTTCACATGCTCCATTTAGTAGTCCCACGACTCCACTAGGCTCCACTTGAGGCTTTGGACGAGTTTCCTCCGACGACCTTCGTGCCGAAGATGATCGACGCGAAATCCATCCAACTTAAGCTATCTCTACACTAAACTCTTTAGCGTAGAAAACACGCTACACTCGATCACTAGTCAAGTGTAGCATGGTGAAGTAGGGGATGTTAAAAGCTCACAAGTTTGTGTTCAAGATTCATGATTCACATCACATGTGCGGGTTGAAACTTGAACCATGGAATTGAGAAAGAAGAAGAAGCTAGAGAGCAACCATGGGAGCAACTCAAATAAATGGCTAAGTGTTGAGAATGAGCTAGAATGAATGGCAACTCTTGACCCCTCACTCATTCAAGCATGGAATTGGCAATATAAAATTGCAACCACACTTGAATAGTGAGTCAAGATGAATAAACAAATGTAAATCCTATGCTTGCAACCATACTCTCATTTTCCACCACATTTCTATTTTCACAAAATAGAAATCATATGCCATGCTTCATTATTACATATATATATTAATATATTTATAATGAAGAATAATTAGTGAGCTAATGATATTAGTTAAGATATAATTATATCACATATAATATATATCACATTATTAAATCAATACTTGATTTAATAATCCGGTTATATCACATATGACCGACTAATATCATTTATCTGTATATCACATTATCAAATCAACACTTGATTCGATAATCTGGTTATATCACATATAACCAAACCGATAATAGATAACTGCCAGATTACAATACGGTATCACATACATGTATTTAATCAGGCCCACACACATATCACATATGTGTCCTACTTCGTTTCTCTTGAACCAGGGAACTTCTGTGTGGAACTCTAAAGACTCGTCAATACGCCAGTAGTAGGTGATGATCATATCAGTCACCTACAAGCCGTCAGCGGTACTAGATGGAGGTAACGGCTACCCAGGTATTGAGTGATATGAAGATCAACAAGAAAG
Organism: Agapanthus africanus; assembly: GCA_030015575.1. Classification (NCBI taxonomy): domain Eukaryota; kingdom Viridiplantae; phylum Streptophyta; class Magnoliopsida; order Asparagales; family Amaryllidaceae; genus Agapanthus; species Agapanthus africanus. Next base: position 112,919,412 of record CM057340.1, on the reverse strand, counting down.
CTTGTCCATAGTCTCCATGAATCCTATCAGTAACACTACCGTACAGTCTGGCCTCTTCGTCTGATATGTCGTATATCAAGTATAGGGGTGTAAATTGTTAGACCCTAGTAACGTGATAAGTCATGCCGATGTCTGGTCTATAATGGTTTGAGAAACTAATGATAACACTTATCAGTAAATCTCATAAGCAGCTCTGACCAGGGACTTCCAGTTATAGCCAATCGAGTATAGCACAACATCAACCCCCAATACCGGGAGAGACGAAACCCCTTCTATCGCTCATTGCCTCCATGAGACTGGGGACTGTACCCAAAATCCACCTATTTGCACGTCTCCTTTGAGTGTGGTAGGGAGGAAATCAAAGCACAGTGGGAGCCACACAAGACTCTATGACGATCTCTGGTCTACAGACTAACCTGTACCAGTGTCACCAAAGGACTGCTATCTGATGATATGTATACTATCACATAGAAGTCCTCGGCGAGTCCTGTTCAGTATACCCAGTCTCCACTGAGCACCCATATACCATCTTTGATGTCAAACACCAATGTATGTGGGATCATCTATCATCCATCATATGGGTCAAAAAGCGTATACGCTAGTCTACTCTGGAATATCGATGCCCTGTCTCGATATATCCTTGACTAGGAATAATTAAAGGATGAACTTGTGGACTATCCTGGCCCCACTAGTATGATCTCCATCATAGTCTTGGTAGTCAAGTACACTTCCTAAGGGCTTTATCAACATATGAGTGCAACAAAGTATCATAATACAAGTCTACATGTTAAGACAAGGAGCAACCGGATAGTATACTATCATGTCGATCAAGAAAGTCCTCTCTATATATGTCCAAGCATCCACTATAATATACATCATATGTAAAATAATGGCCTCTAGGTCATACATATAACTAACAGGTATTACCTGATCAGGGAGATCGTGGATCACCGGGAGATCAAGATGCGGAGTACAAATGACAACATGACAGATATATTCACCAAGGCCATCCATCAACTCCGGTTGGAAAGACTGTTCGAGATGTTGGGTATGCGGTACGCCGGAAACTGGCTCTAGTGCAAATGTTGGGTACTCAATACGCCAATGACAGGCTTTAGTGCAAGTTGGAGGTTGTTGGATATGTATGCCCTATTGGCCTTCATTGTATAGGATGCTAGGAATATGTATGTACAGAAAAATCTTTCTCGATATGATAGTATGATATTTGGTTTGTCTTTATCTTAACATGTGATGTGTTTTACTTAGTATTTCATATCTTGTATAAATGTTGATAAAGCCCGTAGGATTCTTGCATGACTACCAGCGTTGTGATGGCAATCATACATGTAGGAGCTGGGTAGTCGATAAGAACATCCTTAAAATGTCCCTAGTCGTGGGAGTATCGAACTGGGCATCGATATTCCAGAGTAGACTAGTGTATACATTTTTAGACCCTGACGAGGGGTGATAGATTGGTCCCGCAGCCATTGGTATGGTGCATCTAAGATTGTATGCAAGTGCTCATTGGGGGTGAGTACATTGGACGGAATTACCGAGAACTGGCTAGATGGTATTATACTCATCGTCAGATAGCAGTTCTCAGGTGACATGAGTACAGATAGTCTATCGAGCTGAGGTCATCATTTGTCTCGTGTGAGTTCCCACCGTGCTTTGATTACTACCCCACCACGGCTCTACTGAGTCGTGCAAACAGGTTTTAGTTGGGTACAGTCCCAAGCCACGTATAGGCAGCGAGCGATTGTTGGGGATTCGTCTCTCCCGGTATACAGAGTCGATGTCGCACTGTGTTCGGTTGGCCAACACCATAAGTCCCTGGCCAGGGCGGATTGAGAATTTATGGTAGTTAGATAAGTAGATTCTCGGATGGTCTTGAACTACATCGGCACGACTTGTCAGGTTATTAGAGTTCTGACGTATTCCACCCCCTAGACCTAGTATGCGATACTTTCAGACGAACAGAACGGACTGTACGGAGATTGTCACGGACAGGCTCAGTAGGAGTTTAGACGAATTTGCTCGTCGGCCTTCTTTTCGACAGATACCTGGGTAGCCGTTATGTACACTAGTGCTACTGACGAGCTTGTGATTAAACCCACTGCAAGTGTACTGTTGAGTCTTTAGTGTCCCACACAAAGGGTTTTCCTGGTTCAGGCGAAACGATGTAAAGTCCGTATGGTTTTACATGTAGGGTTTCGATCATATACGTGTACTATATACACGTATTTTTGATCGGACGGATAATACTAGCGGGCTTAGGATTAAGCCACATTCTAGTATTATAATATTGGATTATTTTCATCTTTTCCAAGTCTTTTGGTATAATACCTATATTTGGTTTGGTACACAGTATCGCATACATTATAGATCCTACCGTCGAAGCCTAGAGTATAGTGCTCATGCGAACCCTCTCCACATCAGTCTTGGGAGATATCTCTTTGGAGAGGGTGATTCCGTACAATATAGGTATATTACCGCACTTGGAATCTTCCATACTAAATCTCATTAGTATGGTCTCTATATATCTGGACTGTGAAAGTCACAACCATCTCTTAGATATATCTCTATAGATCTTAACCTCCAGAATGTAGGAAGCATCACTCAGGTCCTTCATGGAGAACTTTTGTGAGAAGAACAGCTTGACCGATTGTAGCATAGGAATGTCATTTCCTATCAAGAGAATGTCATTCATGTACAAGACGAGGAATACAACGGTTCTCCCTACAATCTTCTTGTAGATACATGGTTCATATTCATTTTTGATGAAGTCAAATTCCTTGACTGTCTCATCAAAACAGATGTTCCAGCTCCACGAGGCCTGCTTTAATCCATAAATGGATTTAAGCAACTTGCACACCTTCTCGCTGCTCCCACTGTCTACGAATCTCTCCGGCCGATCCATATAAACGCACTCTTCTAAACTTTCATTTAGAAATGCCATTTTTACATCCATCTGTCAGATATCGTAGTCATGGTAGCCAGCAATGGCAAGTAGGATCCGAATGGATTTCAGCATAGCCACTGGAGAAAAGGTTTCATCATAGTTCACTCCTGTTCTTTGACGAAAACCTTTTGCAACAAGTCTAGCCTTATAGGTTTACACCTGTCCATCTGCATCCATCTTCTTTTTGAAGATCCACTTGCATCCAACGGGTTTTACCCTAGGAGGAGCAACATCCAAAGTACAAACTTTGTTGGTATACATGGAATCCATTTCGGATTTTATAGCATCAAGCCATTTTACAGAGTCCCTAATGTTAATGGCCTGCTTATAACTAGTAGGATCATCTTCTTCTAAGATGCAATCCTCTCGATCCCTATCTATGAGAAAACCGTAGTATCTCTCGGGCGGACGAGAAATCCAAGTAGATCTGCGGAGTGGTTGAGATTCGTCCGGGATTATTGAACCTCTGGTTCCAGCAATTCATCAGTTATAATTTGTCCTTATGGAATTTCTTCAAGTTCTACCGTGCTCCCACCAGTTTCTTTTGCAAGAAACTCCATTTCTAAGAAAACGGCGTGCTGAGCAACAAACACCTTCTGTTCCTCGGTGTGGTAGAACATATATCCATTCGAATACTTTGGATATCCCACAAACTTACACAAAACTGACCGTGTCTCTAACTTGTCTGGATTCTGTTTTTTAATATAGGCCGGACAACCCCATATCTTAATACGCTTAAGACATGGTTTCTTTCCACTCCATATTTCATATGGTGTCTTAGGCACAGATTTGGAAGGAACCTGATTGTAACATTTTAGAAAATATAAAATATTATTTTTGAAATTTAAATATTAAAATAATAAATTTTATGAATATTATGCAAGTATGGAAATAAGTTTTAATAAAATGGTTTAATTTTATACCTCTGTTTCGGAAAATATTTGGAAATTTATATGAACACTAGTAAAATAGGGGGTTGCCCCTACGGATATTGAAATCCGTAGGGGCAGATTTATGTTGGCCCTACGGATTAATCCGTAGGGCTAGAAGGTTGCCCCTACGGGCCAAGAAGTTTAAGAATAAAAATATTAATTCTTAATTTGGTGTTTGCCCCTATGGAGCCGCAAACCAAGGACCTACGGACAAATCCGTAGGGGCAACTAAATAGCTATTTAATAAAGGCACAGATCGATCGCCTACGCCCGTTATCTCTTTCTCCCTCTCTCGATCGCGCGCGAAACAAAATCCCCAAATCGCCACCGCCGTTCTCATCATCGCCACCGCCGTTCTCGTCGTCGCCGCCGTTCTCGTCGTCGCTACCACCGTTCTCATCGTCGCCACCGCCGTTCAGGTTAGTAAATCTTCAACTAAATTAAAGAAATTTTTGATTATTTAGGGCTAGGGTTCATGGCTGGGGCTGGGGTTGCGGTTGGAGTTGGGGTTCGGCAGGGGTTGCGGTCGGGGTTGGGGTGGGGGTTGGGGTTGGGGTTAGGGTTAGGGTTAGGGTTGGGGTTTGGCTGCGGCTGGGGCTGGGGTTAGGGTTTGGCTTAGGGTTGGGGTTGGGGTTTAGCTGGGGCTGGGGTTAGGGTTAGGTTGGGACGGGGCGGGGCTGGGGCTGGGGCTGGGGCTAGGGTTAGGTTGGGGTTGGGTATCGATGTATATACATGTATCATTTCATGAATGATTCATTTTCATTAAATATGGTAAAATTAAGTGTATAAAATCATGCCATATAAATAAATTTTGTTCGTGAATGGCGATCTAGTTAGGCGAACCAAAGTGTTGCATTGATGAAAGTTTACCGTAGAGGAAATTACGGCTAGCTCTATGCATTTAACCTGAATGTATCCAGTAATTACTAGCATGTATAGAAAAGTTGGCTTAATTTATGAAAAAATGGGGAGACAACATGCATGTATGAATTTCTTTTTGTTCTTTCTTCCTTTTTTTTAATTTAAAAACTGAGTAATTGAGTTTCAGGCTTTATTTTATTTATTTATTTATTTTCTTTGAAGAGCGCGCTTTTGTGACAATTATCAGTAGAGTAACATTTTCTATATTTTTATAATCCAATATATTAATTTTATATTACAGTAAATAACTTTCACTATAGCTACATAACAGCATACAAATATGTTTTTACACATGCTCGAAGGGTTTGAAGCATTAAATCAAATATAGGTAATGATATTGCAAGAATTTGACTTGGTGGAGACTTGCATCATTAATAGAAATATGAAAGTGTAAGGACGTTCTTTACCTTCGATAGGGTTCGGTTGGGGTGGGGCTGGGCTAGCTAGGGCTTGGGCTTCATTACCTGATATAGCGAAATACAAAGCGTACTTCAGTACACCCGACCTTATTGAGTTTCCTATTGAAGTTCCCGGTCAAACGGCATATGCATATTTTTATTCGCCATGAAATCCCAATAATCAAGCTACCGAGGACGAAAAGCCACCTTTGTTAGTCGAGAGTCATGGTAATAGACTTGTCATTATAGATCATAGTCAATTGTTTTTCCTATCATTTTCTTGATCCTGATGCTAATCAACTTGTTAATTAGTTACTGTTTTTATAACGTATTTGTCTATATTTGTTGACAGTGGCCTTTCTTTTGGATGAACATGTTTTTTTGATGCATGTTTCAGTCATGTGAATTCATATGTTGCGTATAACGCTTTATGATATCAGTATCCTATATTTATAGTTTTAATTGTTGATTGTTATAGATGAATGCCATTGCAATAATAGTTTTTGGTTGATGAATGCTATTGCAATGTAGGATGATCAGTTCTATCAATCTTGATCTCAATGGTTTAAAATCATGTTACACATACAACACGAATGCACAACAAACGCATAATTAAAGAGCGATTCGAGATGTTCAGGTTAAAACCAATATATGATACTCGATGATAATATGAAACCTTCGTATTCCCATCGATACTCATATATGAAACTAAAAGCGCCACTTAGTCCCCGTCTATCGGTTAACATACGTGCGATGCTCGTCGTGACATAGAACTATACGAAGGTTGTTAAATATCGGACAATATAGCTCGATACTAACAACCGTCGTATAGTCTACACGATGAGAAAATTCAATCGTATGGTAACCCATAGATTTGTCCCGTGTGGACAAGTTAAGAATGTATAAAGCAAACGCCTTCATTCACTTGTGTTTTCATCCGTTTCGAGATATTTCGTCGGTACCTTTCTGCTGGTTCTCCATGTACAAAGATAGATTAGATATTCATTTGAACGTTGTTTCACAGCTTTGAAATGATTATCTATTCTATTACAGTGTACTCGGAGAACAGCGGGGAGGTGCTGCCGAAATTTACTCGGAACGGTTGAAAGCACAAGTGATGGGTGTTCGCTCTATACATTCTTAATGGGATAGAAGCCTACCCCCGACAGCCGGAACACACACATACAACAAGAATACACAACAAATGCATAATTTGAGAGCGATTCGAGATGTTCGGGTTAAAACCACTATATGATAATATGAAACCTTCGTATTTCCATCGATACTCATATATGAAACTAAAAGCGCCACATAGTCCCCGTCTATCGGTTAACATACGTGCGATGCTCGTCGTGACATAGAACTATACGAAGGTTGTTAAATATCGGACAGTATAGCTCGATACTAACAATCGTCGTATAGTCTACGCGACGAGAAAATTCAATCGTATGGTAACCCATAGATTTGTCCCGTGTGGACAAGTTAAGAATGTATAAAGCAAACGCCTTCATTCACTTGTGTTTTCATCCGTTTCGAGATATTTCGTCGGTACCTTTCCGCTGTTCTCCGTGTACAAAGATAGATTAGATGTTCATTTCAACGTTGTTTCACAGCTTTGAAATGATTATCTATTCTATTACAGTGTACTCGGAGAACAGCGGGGAGGTGCTGCCGAAATTTACTCGAAACGGTTGAAAGCACAAGTGATGGGTGTTCGCTCTATACATTCTTAATGGGATAGAAGCCTACCCCCGACAGCCGAAACACACACATACAAAAAGAATACACAACAAACGCATAATTAGAGAGTGATTCGAGATGTTCGGGTTAAAACCACTATATGATAATATGAAACCTTCATATTCTCATCGATACTCATATATGAAACTAAAAGCGCCACTTAGTCCCCGTCTATCGGTTAACATACGTGCGATAATTTATTCTTTTCAACGACAAATGCACACACATAGCATATACACGGATTTTCTCCTTTGTCAGTAACTATCTCGTTCTTATATTTCTCAATATAGTCACCATAACCTACAATTTATATGTTATACAGTCTAACATGGCCCATGAGTACGTCAGAGTTAAGGAATGGATGTATGTAGATTGGAAACAGTGTATGCAACCTAAGTTTGTCGCAGGAGTTGCTGCTTTCCTTGAATTTGCACGCGCACATAATAAGATCATAATAGAGAAGATTCTCTGTCCGTGCGATAGATGTGGCAATAATTACTGGCAGAAGGTAGAATTGGCAGAGCTTCATATTGTAAAACATGGGTTTACTAGACTTTATACAACTTGGAAATATCATGAGAAAGGAGAAGAATGCAGTACTGCGGCAGAAGAAGTAGAACACGATAATGCGGCAGGAGAAGAAGAAGAATTCGGTAATGCGGCAGAAGGAGAAGGCGGTAATTTATTTCCATCAGAAGAAATGGAGGATATGGTAGAGGCTGCCTTAGGTGAATCTATTCGTACCGAAGATGACATTCCTTCCGGTCAAGGACCGCGTGCGGATAAATATGAAAATTTCATGATTGATGCTAGGAAACCAATTTATGAGAATGCGAAGTATTCCACCCTCTCATGATTCGTCCAAATTTTCCAGATTAAGTTTCTAAATGGATGGAGCAACAATTCATTCACAATGCTTCTTTCGTTCTTGAAAGATTCTATGCCTCCGGGAAATAATGTGCCCGACAGCTGGTACGAAGCCCAGAAGATGATGTCTGATTTGGGTCTAAAGTGCGAGAAGATTCAAGCATGTCCTAAAAATTACGTGTTGTACCGGAAAGAGAATTCAGATTTGAAAGAGTGTCCAACATGCGGAGAGGCCAGGTATAAGCCGAAAGATTCTGATAAGAAGCCTGATATACCTGTGAAGATAGCACGATACTTTCCTATAACACAGAGGCTACAGAGGCTATTCAGGTTCAAGAAAACAGCCGAGGCAATGATTTGGCATCACCGTGCTCCTCCAAGTGAAGATGGAAAAATGAGTCATCCAAGAGATTCACCGGCATGGAAGGATTTCGATAGGAGGCACGCAATATTCAGTAGCGATCCTCGCAATGTCCGGCTCGGACTGGCTACTGATGGCTTCTGCCCATTGAAGTATATGGCTGGAAGTCACAGCACATGGCCCGTTGTAATGATAATTTATCGACGTCTATCTCCGATTTCTGATCGAGGAGTTGAAATCTTTGTTCGTTGATGGTGTAGAGACATATGATGCAAACACAAATACAACCTTTATACTGCGTGCGGCTTTAATGTGGACAATTAATGACTTTCCTGCGTATGGAATGCTATCAGGTTGGTCCGTACATGGTCACAAAGCATGTCCTCATTGCCATGAACACACAACATCGAAATTCTTGAATTTTAGCAGGAAGGTTTGTTATTGCGACCATCGACGTTTCCTGCCTCCTGACCACCCCTATAGGTTAGACACGGTTCATATTGATGGTCATCAGGAGCTTCTTGGACCTCCATCCCCATTGTCCGGAGAGGACGTGACTGCTAAATGGGATGGTTACAATAACGTGACCTTCGGGATGGATCCGACGAAACAGGTCAAACCACCATATTGGAACAAGTTAAGCATTTTCTTCGAGCTTCCATACTGGTCTACAAATTCAGTGCGTCATTGTCTGGACGTCATGCATATAGAGAAGGGGGTATCAGAGCACATACTTAACTTGCTTCTTTGTAAAGACGGGAAATCTAAAGACAACATGAATGCTCGGATGGATCTACAAGAGTGGGGAATAAGAAGTGAATTGCACCCTAGACCGGTAGCAGGTAAACCGGGCAAGTTTGTACTTCCCAATGCCGCTTATCATATGTCACAACCGGAGAAGAAAAGATTCCTGCAGGTGTTGCATGATTTGAAAGTCCCCACAGGTTTCTCAGGATCATTCAGCAAGAAAATAAAAATTGTGAAGTGCAAGATCGATGGGCTGAAAAGTCATGATCACCATGTTATCTTGGAGCACCTTCTTCCCTTAGCCCTCAGGACTTCTCTCCCCGACTCGGTTGGTCTAGTAATCAACGACCTATGTTATTTTTTCAGGGAGTTGTGTGCTAAAACACTGGAGGTTGTGACGCTGGATAAACTAGAAAATTCTATTGCATTGATACTTTGCAAGTTTGAGCGTATTTTCCCACCGTCATTCTTCGATATCATAATACACTTGACGGTTCATCTTGCAACTGAGGCGAAATTAGCCGGACCGGTACAATATCGATGGATGTATCCCGTCGAGAGGTACATGTAATTTTTCGTTTCGCGCAATTTAAAAATTTATTGTTGTCCTGTATGCCCGTATTTATTTATTCAACATATTTTCATTAGGTACCTCTACACTCTTAAGAAGTATATACGCAATAAAAATCGACCAGAGGGTTCTATCATGCAAGGTTATCTTCTTGATGAAGCAACCACATTTTGTTCCCGCTATCTGGACGAGAACATTGAGACAAGGCTTAACCGACCACGAAGAATTCAAGACGGACCATATGGTAAAGCCGAGTATAAGAGGGTAGATACTATGTTTATCAACAAGATATACCGATTTATCTTGCTTAATTGTGAATGTCTTGAACAAATTAGAGAGTAAGTTTTTTTAGATTAATTGTTATATCTGTGTTTGTGTGTGTATGAAATGATATAATATTAATGTCACCATTATTTGTTGAAAACAGAATTCATTTTAACGAGGTACATGAGGGGCATCCTGATTGGAATGAAGAACAATTGGAAAAATATCATCAGGATAATTTTTGTGATTGGGTCACAGATCATGTAAGTTATTCGAATAACATTTTATTGCTAGTAGTTTTAATCTAAACTTGTATCGTTATGTATTTGTCGTAAAATTTGTTTTGTTAGATCCACAATCCGAACTTGTCTGCATCATTTGAGAGTGATTCAAGATGTTTAGGTCAATTTCCTAGTACGGAGGTTGCATATTGCAAAGGATTTGGTGTCCTTGGATACAAATTCGAAGTTAAGGAATTAGAAACATCTAGAACCACTCAGAATAGTGGGATTGCGACGGTAGGATCGGACGGTGTGATTTATTCTGGGTACTTAAATTTTATACTCGGTATCCACTATCCCGGACGATCAGAACCCTTTTATATATTCCAGTGTACTTGGTACGATACGCGAACCGATACGGATAGGTAGAGAAGCAATCTTGGGACTTGGAAAGATGAATATGGATTGACCAGTGTGAACACACTTCGATTTTACTGTCAGGAAGATCCGTTTATCTTTCCGAACCAAGCGTTCCAAGTATACTACTCACAGTGTTTGAAGCATCCGGGGTGGAGTGTTGTATGCCGATGGAAACCCAGAGATGTCTATGATGTCCCAGAATACGAGGACATTAATGAGGACGAAGAAGAGAGAAGGCTTAAAGTGCTCCGACCATCTGTTTCGAAGGACGGGTTGTCTTCGACCGATCATGAAGTTACGTGGGTTAGAAATGACATTGACGATGAAATCCAAGTAGATATGTATAATGCGCCCACGAAACGAAAAAGGTTATCAGTAATGTTATATTATTACTTCACATTTTACGCTCTATACATATATAGTCAATACTTTTAATGATTGTCTAATGCGTCCACGAACCGTTTATCTGGATTTGATGATGATGTCGGGAGCAGCGAGGGGCGGCAGGAGCTCCAGCCGCGGCAGAGGCAGAGGCAGAGGCAGAGTGGTTCTGCCGCCCGGAGAGCTTCGTAGGGAGCTTCAGAGGGCCGGTCTTGCACCCAGATCGGAGACCCCTTTGGATGCTGTAGGGTTCCTAGGCACACTAATGAGGTCTCACAAGTGATCAAACATGGCTAATTAAAAATTTTCCATGTGCCTACAAACCCTAATACGGATCGTTAACTAGATGTATAGGTGATGCGATGCAAGTAAACAACTTTAACTTAAAGGAAAGAAGCTACAACCTTTGTAGATCCGGTCCTCCACCTTCTAGGCTCCGTGATGACGTCCCTCCGTTGTCCAAATCGAATCCAGGACTCTAGCATCGGCTTCATCGGAGAAATGGGCGGGCTAGGTCGTCGACTTCGATGCCGAAGATGATCTACGTCGAGGCATCACAAGATCAAGCTCCCACTTCACCAAGTCATGAAACTTGTGAAGAAAACACCCTATACTACTTGGCAAGAGGTAGAGGATGAAGAAATAGGAAGTGGGTTCACTTTAGAATTGGATTTCTCACTCTTTTTCACTAGTTGCCATTGATGGAGGCAAGCTTTCTTCATGTTGAAGAAGGAGAAGAAGAAGAAGATAATATTATAAGTATTTTTTTAATAGAAAAAATAAATGAATACTTATCATATGGCAACCATGATTAGGTTTAGAGAATAGACTATGGTTAGTTGGAATGGTTAGGATTAAGTATGAGACAAATATGGTGGACTTGTTCAAAGCTTCATGAAGCTTCAACAAGCAAACAAAGAAAGCCACCATATCATTTATCTTTTCCAAAATAAATAAATAAATAAGTAAGTAAATAAACAAAACCCCAACCATTCATATAACCATGGTTTAATTCTTTACACAAACCCAAGTGAGCATGTATCATCAAACATGATACAAACAAGTGTACAAAAGTATATCACATATACAACTTGTGAACTTCAAGTGAGAAAATCCATTTAAAAATGAACCAATACTAGTAAATGCAAAGTAATATATCAAATATATAATTATACATTAAATCATTAAATAAATACTTGATTTAACGATCCGGTCATATCGCATATAACCGACTAATATCCAATGTATCGGCTTATCGAATCAATCCTTGATTCGTTAACTAGGTTATATCACATACAACAAATCGATACATTCATCGCGAGAATAGAATACGGTATCACATACACGCATTATTCTCGGTCCCGCACATATCTCATATGCGCTCCTATTTCGTTTCGCTTGAGCCAGGAAACCTCTGTATAGGACTCTAAAGACTCGTCAATATGCCGGCAGCAGATGATGATCATATCAAGCACCCACAAGCCGCAAGCGGTCTGCTAAACGTAACGGCCACCCGGGTATTGAGCGATCAGAAGATCGACGAGCAAGCCCGCTCACACTCCTGTGAATCCAACAGTAACACTTACCGTACAGTCCGGTCTGTTCATCTGATATGTCGCATATCTCGCTTAGGGGTGGTAAATGTCAGAGCCCAATAGATTGATAAGTCATGCCGACGTGAGGTCCATAACATTCGTGAAACTACTGATAACTCTTACCAGTATATCACTGCAACCCTGGCTAGGGATTTCCTGTTATGGCCAGTCGTGCATAGCGCAACATCAACCCCTAATACCGGGAGAGACGAATCCCCTCCTATCGCTCATTGCCTCAATGTGAATCGGGACTGTACCCAAAAACCACCTGTTTGCATGACTCAGTAGAGCCGTGGTAGGATGGAAATCAAAGCACAGTGGGAGACACACAAGACTCTATGACGATCTCGGGTCAACGGACTAAGCTGTACCAGTGTCACCAGAGAACTGCCATCTGACGTGAGGTATAATACCATCTGGGAGTTCTCGGCGAGTCCGTTCAGTGTACCCAGTCTCCACTGAGCACCCGCATACCATCTCTGATGTCAAACACCAATGGATATGGGATCATCCATCGCCCATCACATGGGTCGAGAAGATATACGCTAGTCTACTCTGGAATATCGATGCCCCGTCTCGATATTCCCAAGACTAGGAACATTGAAGGATGTACTCTTGGACTACCCAGGCCCCACTAGTATGATCTGCATCATAGTCCTGAAAGTCGAGTACACATCCTAAGGGCTTTATCAACATGTAACAGAGAGACAGAAAGTATACATGTTAAGATAAAGAGCAACCAGATAGCGTACTATCATGTCGAGCAAGAAAGTCCTACCTATATATGTCCCAGCATCCACTACAATATACTTCCAATGTACAGTAATGGCCTCTAGGGCATACATATAACTAACAATCTCCCACTTGCACTAGGGCCATCTGTAGCAGTGGTTGCAGTATCACATACTCAACCATCCCATATAAGTCTCTCTCGGGGAAAAAGCCTTTGTGAGTGGATCCGCCGTGTTGTTCTCTGAGTCTACTTTCCTAACCTCGATCACCCTGGAGATCAACTATCTCTATGATCAGGTGATGCTTCCTCAGAATATGTCTGGGTTACTGATGGGACCAGGGTTCCAGGGCCAAAGTCACACTTCCATTGTCACACAATGGTAGGAACCTAGTTCATCTTATGAACCAATGTACACCCAAACTGCCTCTTTGGTAGTATCTTTAATAGCGATGTTACCAGCCTTTATCCTCTAGTTTGTCACGGTATCTAGCTTGGAAATCTTCCAACATACCATCCCTTTACTGAGGGTAAAGACAATGCCTGTGACTGACATTCAGTCGTCCTTATCACCCTGGAACCTTTCCAGTGATTCTCCCCAGGATCGATTGATACCATCTCTCTACTACTAGTGAGAATCCTAATATCCAATTACATCTATTTCATAGATGAAAACTCCGGATTTAGGGGGTATCACTTTGATCCTATTGGAGAATCCTTGTGATAAGTGGAGATCGACCGATCGTAGTATAGGAAACTCCTTCCCTATCAATAGTATGTCATGTACGTACTCTACGAGGATGACCACCTTACTCTCTACTACCTTTTTGTGTATACAAGGTTCATCTACCATTTTGATGAAGTCAAACTCTTTGACTACCACATCAAAACAGACGTTCCAACTTCGCGATGCCTGCTTTATTATGTAAAGCAAGTTGCACACGTTTTTGCTGCTCCCCCTGTTTACGAAGCCCTCTGGCTGTGTTCTTATAGACGTTCTCTTCTAAATCATTATTTAGAAAAGTAGTCATGGCACCCAACCACCAGATATCGTATTTATGGTATGTAGCAATGGCAAGTAGGATCTGGATGGACTTAAGCATAGTCCCTATAAAAGGTTTCTTCATTATCCACACCTGGTTGATGACTAAAACCTTTAACAAGTCTAGCTTTGAAAGCCTCAACTTTTCCATCTACACCAAGTAATCTTCTCAAGATATACTTGCTCCTGATGGGGATTTAACCCTTCAGATATCGCAACCAAAGTCCATACTTTGTTGGTGTATATGGATTCCATCTCAGATCGCTAAGCATCCAGCCATTCTTACAGAGTCCTTACTCTCGATGGCATGTTCGAAACTAGTTGGGTCATCATCTCATGATGCATTCCTCGCTCCCACTGTCATCGAGAAACCGAGGTATCTCTCAGGCGGATGAGGAACCCTACTAGATCGGCGGAGAGGCTGAGGTTCGTCGGGAACTATTGAATCCTTTTGTTCTGTCAAATCATCAGCTGCAGTTTTGTATAGCTGGAACCTTTCCAATTCTACAGAACTGACCTTGCCTCGATCTTGTCCGGATTTTGCTTTAGACATAGGCCGGACAATCCTAAATCTTAACTTACTTAAGAGATAGGCTCTTCCCATACCATATCTCATATGGAGTGGTAGGCACTGATTTGATTCGAACCCAATTCAATAGGTATGCAGCTTCTCAAGTGCATAACCCCAAAAGGAAATAGGTAACTCAGTAATACTCATCATAGAGCACACCATATCTAATATTGTGCGATTGCTCCGCCCTGATACACCGTTGTGCTGTGGTGTATTCAGAGGAGTGATACGGAGAGAGAATCTCATTCTCCTTTAGAACAATCCAGGAATTCTATGCACAAGTATTCTCCTCCCTGATCTTATCATAGGACATAATACTTATACCCATATTGGTTCTCTACTTCTAGCTTATATTCTGTGAATATCTTAAAAGGTTCGTACTTATGTTTCAACAGGAACATGTGTCTGAATCTTGAGAGATTATCAGAGAACGTAATGAAGTATAAAGAACCAGTCCTGGCATGTGTAGACAGGGGACCTTACATACATCATCATATATCAGTCCCAAGAGTTTACTAACTCTTTCTCTGTTTCCAATAAACAGAGCTATGGTCATCTAATCTTTGTGACATGACTGGCAAGTTTCATAAGATGTAAATTCAAACTGATTTAAATATGCATCTAAAATATAACTTCAGCCATTCGGGTCGCATTGATATGACCTAGTCTACAATGCCACAAGAAGGAATCGTTCATTTCTGAACTCTTCCTTTTGTGTGTGTTCTGTATACTAGGAACTTTAGTTTGATTTAGAACATCAATGCTTTTAGATAACGTGCCTGAACCGATCAACTTTTGATATAGGAAATGTTCAAAACATTATCCATAAATACAAAATTTTATCATTTCTTTACTAATAAAGAGACTGATATGATTTTATATATCAGGTTCGATATCTAATAGCATTTGTTCAGAATCAATGTATTGGTAATACAGGGTGATAGTGACCAACATACTTGGCTGCAACACTTGCCCCGTTTTCTGTCTCATGAAACTTATCACCCGTTCTCAGTTTTCTACCCTTTTGTAGCCCTATGTAACAGATTACATATCTGGGATCCTGATCCTGTATCAAAAACCCAGGATTCAGAGGATACTGAGAAATAGTTCTTTATAACGAACACACCCGAAGGAGATGCATCTCATGCACTTTCTTCGTTTGGGCAGCATAGGAATTCTGGTATTCCCCTATTTCCTGCTCGGTCTTATAACAATTATAAGTTGGAGCGGGACCAACGTTCCCCAGCTCAGTATAACAAGCGGGTTCGGTCAATACATCCATATTATTATCTTGATTAAGGCGTGATATGGTCGCTACCTGGAGAGAGAGAGAAGAAAGCACTCTGCGTGCGCTCTTGCAAGATCAGATTGGTTATATATTTTATCTAATCAGGATGGCTCCCACTGTTTTTATCAAATCTTCCTTCAAACCCTAAAAGGAAAAACTAGCCGGGATTAATTACAATCTACAAGTTCGCCAATCTTTCAGCCAGGCCAGTGTCGGTACTTTGAGGGAGGTTCCCCGTGCTTTCGCACGGACCTAATTACAGTAAACCTCGTTTTCCCAGAGGCGTAACCCCGTTGACACCTTTCTAGACACCTACTTGATCGGCTAATTGTAAAGTGCAAAACTCTCCCAGGAGTAACAATTACTCGCAGTGGGTATCGGGATCCAACTATCACATAGAAGGTATGCAATCTCATTGCAAATTTCAACACTTGAAACTCCCGATAAAGACTTTTACCCCTAGCACTTATGACCTTAACTATGGTCAACAAATCATAAGTACTAGTCAAGTTCTACCCGTCATTTCGTGATTAATTAGACCCACCCACATGACCCTTAACTAAGGTCAACAAAGTCACGCGACTGTCCTAACTAATCGCATCATATGCGGTGTAGGAAGACATCACTTAGCTACCGTACACTGTGCCTTAACTAAGGTCAACAAACACAGCACGAATACTAAGTACTCTACTTCCTAAAATGACGGAGGGTTGCGAATGGTTTTTGAGAAAACCTTTAACGCTTTGAACTTGATCTCGTTGCGGAATCAAATGGTTTTTAAATGGAGTGTTTTTGAGGCTTTTCTAGTTTTGCTAAAGGGGTCACTCCCGGTGAAGGGATCGTCGGCCCTTTCCTCATCGAATAAGGTGCGGGATATATCATATATATCACTGTGCAAAGCGGAAACTATAGAAGCGATCAAATGACAAACCGAGTGTGTAGCATCTGCCAGTTAATGCTAAAGGAGTCACTCCCGGTGAAGGGATCTCGGTCCTTTCCTCATCGAATAAGGTGCAGGATGTTCTATAAGGAGCACCACGATGCAAAGCAAGAACTGTAGCTACCTGTTTTATTTTGAAATTCGATTCCACAACATCATTTAGGTTTATTTTCTTTCATTAATCTCATTAATAAATGTCCCATCATTTAAGTCCACCTAAACATCACAGATAAATATAATGTACGCTTATGCCATCCGCATTCGCCTCGATGTCCCGTCTGCACCGTTAGGTTAGGTAACTAACGCCGGAGCGAGGCAGGGCTAGCGCGGGTGTAAAACATAAGCAACGTCTATATAATATATCATATATACTATATACCATATCTATCTGAAC
Source organism: Agapanthus africanus (assembly GCA_030015575.1). Classification (NCBI taxonomy): domain Eukaryota; kingdom Viridiplantae; phylum Streptophyta; class Magnoliopsida; order Asparagales; family Amaryllidaceae; genus Agapanthus; species Agapanthus africanus. The sequence goes on along the minus strand of CM057340.1, from coordinate 112,902,067 downwards.
AAATCACATGATCACATCACAGATAACGCAGCAGAAAATATCATATGAAATATTGGATATACTAGGACGTCCGTGTTTTCAATACGAGCCAGTATAAAACACGGATTCCACGGTCGTGATGAATAGCCAATCCCACACCCCTAGACCCCTACGAGAGCGGCAAGCAACCCTACCAATTCTAGGGTTAGGAGACCTGGACTCGACTCCTCGAGATGGCCTCCCACTGGACCCTAGAACCCGGTTACTTGTGCTCCCCTCCTTGGGTCTATCCTAATGCGGAAAAGTAAATAATATACAAATGGTGACATCATCCGCAACCTGGAAGTGCCCCAATAAAAGAATATTACATACAAGTTTTTTTACATGAATGAAAATGAAAAACACCCATCTCACATAAAAACCCCCGGCTATTCAAACACGACGATCCAATATAACATATCCAGCAACACATAACATCACATGTCATCAACGTAAGTAAATATGCGCATCCCAATTGTCGTTGACATATAGCAACGAAACCGGCGATATCACATATTACACTTACGGTCACAGAAAAGAAAGTGTAAAACTACAACAGTTGGAATCCACAACCTCTTTAGACATCGCATGCCTAATCAAATGAATTCCTTAGACATCGCATGCCTAACAATTATAAACCCCGCATTTTAGTCTCATTATCGAAAACACTTTTCAATATCAAGTCGGGCAATTCAACAAGATTCCCGACACCCTGATCGAATGCTCGTCGCAACCTTTAGTGGGCGGCTGCACCCCTGATACCGTCGACGAAGTGCAGCAAGGCGGAACACCGCTGCCGCGAGCACCCGAACGGATGCTTTCGGCGACGGGGTTCTCCTACAGTCACTTGGTCGGGGCTATGGAGTGAGGCTGTCTATTAAGTTTACCCGGCGAGTATCCGCGTACGCTACGTGATTGCGACGGACTTTTGATCACATCAAAATTCCGTGGCAATCGATCAAGTGAGACTAAAATACTATGTTTATAACATTCATTCAGTTATCTCATAACTACTTGTGGATTCCAAATATTGTATCACAATCCGGGTAAATAGAAAATGTTAAACTTTCCGATCGAACAATCGAACACCTAAGTTTTCCCGATACAGCTCAACACATGAAATAAGTCTAAAAACATTCAGTTCATGCCTCGGTACCAACGGTCCAGCCGTAGAAGGGTCAAGCCAACGCCTCACATGTGGCACGTCGTACTGCCCCAAACCCTAAGGTTCAAAGGGCAGTTCAAGACGGTCACATAATCGAGTTAAGATTTGTTGTCTTCTAGAGGGACCATCGCGTTACTTGCACTACTTAGAACGTCTTTAAAACACGGAAAAATCCAACAATTAGAAATTTCCCGGCAGGGGAAAAAGTGGGTATTTATATCCGGTCGAACTTTTTAACATATTCTAAAATTACCCGGAAAAAATACACAGATAAAATTAGACAATCCGATCGAAACACCGAGTCCCCAATACAACCCAGAAAACTCAACTCTTGAGTTCACATTAAAAATTCCCAGGAAAACCAGCACTGCAAAATAGGAATTACTGTGCAAAATTCAATCCAAGAGGAGACTAAAAGGCCACGGAACCGCCGCATTAGCATGCTAATGCCGCGGTTCCGCCGCACTTTTATGGACTCAGGAGTACGGGCTTCTCAGTAATTCTTAGAATCTCCTGCTGGTTTTTCTGCATATTTTTAATTCTCAAAAATCCCCGATTTCAAAAAATCTACAGAGAGCTACTTTGAATTAGGGTTTCGGTTCGATCGGACTTCTAACTCCGTCTACGCATCGCCTAAGGCTCTAGCTAGGCTCTAATACTACTGTAGGGTTCCTAGACACACTAATGAGGTCTCACAAGTGATCAAACATGGCTAATTAAAAATTTTCCATGTGCCTACAAACCCTAATACGGATCGTTAACTAGATGTATAGGTGATGCGATGCAAGTAAACAAGTTTAACTTAAAGGAAAGAAGCTACAACCTTTGTAGATCCGGTCCTCCACCTCCTAGGCTTCGTGATGACGTCCCTCCATTGTCCAAATCGAATCCAGGACTCTAGCATCGGCTTCATCGGAGAAATGGGCGGGCTAGGTCGTCGACTTCGATGCCGAAGATGATCTACGTCGAGGCATCACAAGATCAAGCTCCCACTTCACCAAGTCATGAAACTTGTGAAGAAAATACCCTATACTACTTGGCAAGAGGTAGAGGATGAAGAAATAGGAAGTGGGTTCACTTTAGAATTGGATTTCTCACTCTTTTTCACTAGTTGCCATTGATGGAGGCAAGCTTTCTTCATGTTGAAGAAGGAGAAGAAGAAGAAGATAATATGATAAGTATTTTTTTAATAGAAAAAATATATGAATACTTATCATATGGAAACCATGATTAGGTGGAGAGAATAGACTATGGTTAGTTGGAATGGTTAGGGTTAAGTATGAGACAAATATGGTGGACTTGTTCAAAGCTTCATGAAACTTCAACAAGCAAACAAAGAAAGCCACCATATCATTTATCTTTTCCAAAATAAATAAATAAATAAGTAAGTAAATAAACAAAACCCCAACCATGGTTTAATTCTTTACACAAACCCAAGTGAGCATGTATCATCAAACATGATACAAACAAGTGTACAAAAGTATATCACATATACAACTTGTGAACTTCAAGTGAGAAAATCCATTTAAAAATGAACCAATACTAGTTAATGCAAAGTAATTTATCAAATATATAATTATGCATTAAATCATTAAATTAATACTTGATTTAACGATCCGGTCATATCGCATATAACCGACTAAAATCCAATGTATCGGCTTATCGAATCAATCCTTCATTCGATAACTAGGTTATATCGCATACAACCAATTGATAAATTCATCGCGAGAATAGAATACGGTATCACATACACGCATTATTCTCGGTCCCACACATATCTCATATGCGCTCCTATTTCGTTTCGCTTGAGCCAGGAAACCTCTGTGTAGGACTCTAAAGACTCGTCAATACGCCGGCAGCAGATGATGATCATATCAAGCACCCACAAGCCGCAAGCGGTCTGCTAAACGTAACGGCCACCCGGGTATTGAGCGATCAGAAGATCGACGAGCAAGCCCGCTCACACTCCTGTGAATCCAACCAGTAACACTTACCGTACAGTCCGGTCTGTTCGTCTGATATGTCGCATATCTTGCCTAGGGGTGGTAAACGTCAGACCCCAATAGCTCGATAAGTCATGCCGACGTGAGGTCCATAACATTCGTGAAACTACTGATAACTCTTACCGGTATATCACTGCAACCCTGGCCAGGGATTTCCTGTTATGGCCAGTCGTGCATAGCGCAACATCAACCCCCAATACCGGGAGAGACGAATCCCCTCCTATCGCTCATTGCCTCCATGTGAATCGGGACTGTACCCAAAAACCACCTGTTTGCACGACTCAGTAGAGCCGTGGTAGGATGGAAATCAAAGCACAATGGGAGACACACAAGATTCTATGACGATCTCGGGTCAACAGACTAAGCTGTACCAGTGTCACCAGAGAACTGCCATCTGACGTGAGGTATAATACCATCTGGGAGTTCTCGGCGAGTCCGTTCAGTGTACCCAGTCTCCACTGAGCACCCGCATACCATCTCTGATGTCAAACACCAATGGATATGGGATCATCCATCGCCCATCACATGGGTCGAGAAGATATACGCTAGTCTACTCTGGAATATCGATGCCCCATCTCGATATTCCCACGACTAGGAACATTGAAGAATGTACTCTTGGACTACCCAGGCCCCACTAGTATGATCTGCATCATAGTCCTGGAAGTCGAGTACACATCCTAAGGGCTTTATCAACATGTAACAGAGAGACAGAAAGTATACATGTTAAGATAAAGAGCAACCAGATAGCGTACTATCATGTCGAGCAAGAAAGTCCTACCTATATATGTCCCAGCATCCACTACAATATACATCCAATGTACAGTAATGGCCTCTTGGGCATACATATAACTAACAGATGCCTCCTTCCGTGTAGATTTTGCCACACCTCCAGGTATACTGCACGCATATCCATTTTGAATGTAATATTACAGATATTCATGCCTGTTTATGTCAAAATTACTTATATTGTTAATGTTTGATTGTCTAGTTGTTGGTGATGCGTCCACATCTGGGACAGAGGCCACTCCCGCTCCTCCAGGTATGTTTATATATCATATAGTGCATGTATATTGATTTAGAATGCTATATCATAAATATACACACATTCCTTTTGCTCTTACTTAGCAATTTTTATTATTGTCTAGCTGTAGGTGGTGACACCACCGCACCTGCGGGTATGTTTATATATCCTATAAGGCATGCATATTGATTTAGAACGTTATATTATTGATCTACACATTCTTTTTGCAATTACTTATATAATCTATTTTTAATTGTCTAATTATAGGTGGTGCGTCCACATCTTCCGCAGGGGCCACTCCTGCCGCTTCCATACCATCCGCATCGTCTGCAGGTTAGTATGAATAAATATAAAATATTTTTTCATTTTACATATGCTCTATAGAATAAATATGAACTTCATGGAAATTTAGCGTCAATGTTTATTTTCTAGTTACATGGGATGCGTCCGCATCCGGGACCCCGGTTGTTCATCACCGGAGGAACTATCGTCCCCCTCGTGCTGCTGCCTGGGCCCAGGCTCGTGCGATAGTCACCGGAGGTATATATCACACTTCAATTTTCGCTTAAGCTTGATTTCTTAATACAACTTTGTCTTAATATTAATTGTCTTGATATTTCGTGCAGACGCAGGGCCTCCCCATCCCCAGAGGGGGACTCGAGGCCCGAATCAGTCCCATAGGCTGAGGCCTGACAGAGCTACGGGGAGGCACCATTCCCCCTCCTTTTTACCCTTGACTTTCGCTATACCGGTCCTCATGCCGAGAGGTTCGGCCGGTATATGGGGGATGAGAGCCGGCTCGTGAAGAACTATCCACTTCACGTTGAGTGGGGCGAGCAGCACCGGCGCTCATTCGCCCTCTTCTTTGATCAGGCTCGGGTACGTATTAACGGCCTATTTTCATTTGATTTATCCAATATATTTATTATTAACACTTGCAATCTAATAACAATGTTTTTTTTGTATTTTCAGTTGGATTACGATTTTCAGCCTGTAGCCGACCCTGATCACCCTGGGAGGGTGCTCGACCTTCATGCTCTGTACAATGGCCTGATGAAGAACATGCAGACCAAGGTCCGATACAACAGGAATGAGCTGAATGTCGACTGCTACTCCCTGTGGATGGCGACCCCCGAGGCAGAGAGAGCGGCCCTCCTATCTACTCCGGCGTTTGCGAGAGTCGACGTAGAGACATGGCTTCTATTGTGCGATTATTTCGACTCCCAACGCAAACAGGTATGTATTTTAAATGTAATTCATTGTTTATGATATAATTTATTTCTTTGTGTTCCTTAATTAGAAAACTAAATGTTAATGCGTTGTGCAGAAACAGGCCGCTCAGAATACAGAGAACAGGAAGTCGGCGAAGAGGGGTCGCCCCACTTACACAGGTGGCTCGAGGAATATTACTCGAGCCATGGAGTTATCGGTAAATTACAATAGACCGACCTTTCTGAAATTCTGCAATATTAAGAGTTATTTTCTAATATTTCTAATATTAAGAGTTATTTTCTAATATTGCAGATAGCTCGGACCGTGGCGTAAGGTGGTACACCGAGCGTGCTGTCCGCATATCTTGCCGTCCACGGCACCTCGACAGATCCCGCCACGGGCGAGCTTCGATATCCCAACGTCGCTACCCAAGAGTATTGCGTAAGTGTTAAATATTTATTCTACCCATATTTGAAATTTTAGTTTTGGAAGCTTCAAGTTTAAATTTTATACTTATACTTTACTGCTTAATGTAGGTGTAAGAGCGGGTGGTCGAGCAGGCCGAGGCCTCGAGGATCGATTTTACCGGACAGAACGATCCGAGGCTGCTGACCCCAGTTTTGGACGCCGCACACGGAGGGCACCACGGAGGTTGGGAGAGAGGCCGGGGACTGGGCCCAAGCAGGGCCCATATGAGGTTGGACTCTACCCCGGCGGTTACTTCCTCCGTCTCCAGTGAGCGACGTGTCCAGCAGGAACTGGAGAGCTTGAGGGCCACCGTTGAGGAGTTGAAGGAGATGCTGGTATGTATACTACTTTAAAGTAAAATATCATGTCATATTATACATATCAACATATCCATAATTAGTACGTAGCTTGAGCTTATTTGGTTTTAGACTTAGGTTTGATTAATCATACATACATATGTAATTAAAATAAACAACGGTTATCCAAACTAGATATCCAAATGGGATTTCGAAATAACTTGATAATGATACGAATTCGAGTAATACATAGTTCTTACACGCTTCTTACACACGTTTGGTCCAGACGCGACAGGGGCAGAGGCATGCATCTCCTTCGGCTGCGGCTCTGCAAGCCACTACATCGGCTGTGGTTCCGCAGACAGCTCTTATAGCTCCACCGCCCGCTCAGACTCCCGCAGCCGCGGCTCCGCAAGCGACTCCCTCGACGGCGGCTGCGCATACCACATCGCCAGCTCCACAGGGCGCTCAAACTCCCGCTCGCGCCGAATTGCAAGGTTTATTGACCGAGAAGCAGGCGCGCGTTATTCTATCGTTATTCAGAGGTGGAGCTGGACCGAGCTAGGGTAGCTTTTTGGTTCTTATTTTTTGAAACATGTATTTATTTATATCATACATATTGTACTACATTTTGAAACGATATTGATATTGATATTGGTTTATATTTATATCATATTCAGTATTTGGGTTTCTTTTGTATATTATATGCATGAGATGTGATTATGAATACTGCGATATATGTTGTGTGATGATTAATTTTCTATTTTATTGATATATATATTATTATGCACAGGGCGAGGAAAAATAAGGCAGGCCTTTTTATAAAAAAAACAAATAATGTGTACCTATGGATTCATCCGTAGGTACACATGTTGCCCCTACGGATTAAGCCGTAAGGGCAAAATATCAGCAGTAACTGATATTTCCCCCCTGATCTCAGTGTCAGGGGGGTTGGTCTTGCCCCTACGAATTTATCTGTAGGGGCAAAAAAAGACCCCTACGGATAAGTACCTACGCATATATCCGTAGGGGATACCACTTGGCCCTACGGATAAATCCGTAGGTATAGTTAATATAATTAAATTAACCATAAATAAAATAACTTTTTTCCCCTACGCCCTAATCCGTAGGTGCAAATGTACCGACAAATACCTCTGTAGGGGCCAGTTTTTGACCGTAGGGGCAATTTCAGGGCTTCAATTTGCACCTACGGCGTTTGCACCTACAGATTAATTTATTGCCTTTACGGAGATATCCATAGGGGCAGTGAGTTGCCCCTACGGGTAAATCCGTAGGGGCAACCCTTATTTCTAGTAGTGGAATTATTAATTATGAAGGCATTTATTGGATTTGGGCATTTTATAAATTATCATACAATTATTTACATACAAGTTTATGCTAAACTTGATTAGTATTTCATTAACTGTGCATTAAACCAATTCATTTTTGTTAACCATGTTTTGGGTGCCATGATACATTGAGATTTTTATTTGTAGTATGGTTTGTTTTTACAAATAGAAATAAGAAAAGAAAATGTGAAAAGAAAAGAAAAAGAATATATGAGAAAAGGGGGGCAAGAGAGTATGGGTGTTTGAGAGAGAGAGAGAGAGAGAGAAGTTTATACAACCATTTTTCTCCACTTTCTTTTCTGTAAGTCGATGTCGCGCACCACGCGGGTCCACGGGGAGGGGGAATACACAAAAAATGATTTTTTTCTTTTGAGAGATTTCGCAACATCGACCAAACAACCAAGATCTTTCGTAAACCATAACTAGCTAAAACTAACTACAAAGTGGTTTTAACTACTCGGTGAGAGATTATACCTCCTTGTTTAAATCCTTCGGGTCATCTTCTCCTCTTCTTAGCTCCTAGATGGCTTGAATCTTCTTCTCCTCTTCTTAGCTCCTAGGTGGCTTGAATGGAACTTGGTCTTTAGCCTCCTTTTTGTTGAAGACGATCCACCCGAGAGTTTTTGGGTCAAGCTTTAATCTATAGAGTGAGGTAACTAAGATGTCTAGTTTGCTAATCTAGACAACTTAGGAGATGTAGAAATGATTAGTGTATTTTATCTCAAGAACCCTAGGATTCACAACACATGTGAGGGTTAGGGTTTGAGGAAGAAGGAGGAAGAGAGAAAATGGAGAGAGAATGAGAAGAACATGTAGGGTGTTTTTCGTCACCCTATTGAGATGGGAATACGCGCACGCTTGTCAGGCGTACTACAGATTCCCCCTGCTTAGGGTAGGCCGGGGTTTAATGATTGTGGGGATCCGAATCTCCGGCAGCCGCGGACTAAGCTGCCGTTAATTACCCCTCGCCTTTGGGGCGAGGGAACCTCCGATTAACGGGTTAAACTGGTCATGCGAACTCAATGTGCAGTGTACGTGTGTTCTGTTCTGAAAGGGGGGTTTTGGATATATCGGGAGCCACGCAGAGTTTTTACGGGGGTCCCGCTACCCGGATAGCGGGCTGGGGGTCAAGGGGGCTAGCAGCCCCCTTGCGGGGTTCGGGGCAGCGCCCCGGCCCGAAAATTTTTTGAGGGGGAGAGTGTGGCGGAGTATGTGTATGTGTACATTTGTATACATATGTATATATATACATGTATATATAAATAAAGGGGAAAAGGGCATCCAAAGGATGCGTGGGGCAGCACCTTGGGCGCTGTGCGCTTAGGTGCTGTGCGCTCAGACGCAAGCGCGCCACGTGTCGGCGCGTGGGCGCTTTGCGCATGAGCGCTGCGCGCAGGTGCGCAAGCTCGCCACGTGTCGGCACGCGGGCGCTTTGCGCACTTGCGCAAGCGCGCGCGCGCGCCGCGTGTCGGCACGCGGGCGCTTTGCGCACTTGCGCAAGCGCGCAGGTGCGCAAGCACGGGCGCCACGTGTCGGCACGCGGGCGCTTTGCGCACTTGCGCAAGCGCGCAGGTGCGCAAACGTGTCGGCACGCGGGCGCTTTGCGCACTTGCGCAAGCGCGCGCGCGCGCCACATGTCGGCACGCGGGCGCTTTGCGCACTTGCGCTGCGCGCTGCTAAAACAAATTTCTCAGAAGAGAAATCAGAGAGGAGTTGGACTCCTGAGTGTGTGTTTTTTTTGGGTTTAGTGAACGATGTTCTTCTTCCTCCTGTTGCTTGCTGGATCTTGAAGATCAAGAGATGTGAAATCTCAAAATCTCTTCTTTTTCAGATCTAATGATAGATCCAAGTTTCCCTTTGTGGGTTTTGTGGTGAAAAACTAATTTGTTTTGAAAAAGGAAGAGTAAAACTCTTGATTTAATTCAAGAGAAAGAAGAAGGTTTTGGAACCTTGAAGATGGAAGAAAGAGCTCAGCTCTGAGACTTTTTTTTTGCTTGGAGAGAGAGAAATTGTTGGGATATTTCATTATCCTTGCCTTTATAGGCCATACATTTTACACATAGCCCCTTGGGCTTCACAAAATGGCATTTTGCCTATCCCATGGCTCGTGTGCCATTTCTTTTTTGCACATAAGCCATGGGCTTTACAAAAATTTGGCTTTATGCCCATTTTCTTACATTTATCCATAAAATAAAATAAAAGAAAATGCAACAAAATTATTTATTACAAAATTTTTATCTTGGCATGGGGGGAGGCCGGCCGCTTCATGTTCGGGCTCGACCCGGGCATGGGCCCACTGGGTCTGGGCTTGGGCCCACTTGGCTTGGGGTTGACTTGGATTTTGACTTGGTCAACCGGGGTGTAAATTTTTACCCCAACAAATTGCCCCCCATCAATAAATGCACACCACATATGTGGGTCGTGTGCATGAAATTGATGGATCTTCTTTCACGTGGAGGCGACTTGATTTGGTTCCCGCTTTTTGGGAAGCTGGCACTGCCCTTTTTACGACATGGACGGTCGTTGCTTAACATGTCTCCGAGACGGAGTGTCCGTGATAGACGTTTTCCCTGGCCCGGAGTTATCTGCTTCCCGCTTTGTAGGAATCCTGCGCTGCCCTTTTTGCGACTTGGACGGTCGGTGCTGCCCTTTTAGCGACGTGGACGGTCGGTTCTGCCCTTTTTGCGACTTGGATGGTCGATGCTGCCTTTTTAGCGACATGGACGGTCGATGCTGCCCTTTTAGCGACTTGGACGGTCGGTGCTGCCCTTTTAGCGACTTGGACGGTCGGTTCTGCCCTTTTTGCGACATGGACGGTCGGTGCTGCCATTTTTGCGACGTGGACGGTCGATGCTGCCCTTTTAGCGACGTGGACGGTCGGTGCTGCCCTTTTAGCGACTTGGACGGTCGATGCTGCCCTTTTAGCGACGTGGACGGTCGGTGCTGCCATTTTAGCGACGTGGACGGTCGATGCTGCCCTTTTAGCGACGTGGACGGTCGATGCTGCCCTTTTAGCGACATGGACGGTCGGTGCTGCCCTTTTAGCGACGTGGACGGTCGGTTCTGCCCTTTTTCCGACTTGGACGGTCGGTGCTGCCATTTTAGCGACGTGGGCGGTCGATGCTGCCCTTTTTGCGACTTGGACGGTCGGTTCTGCCCTTTTTGCGACTTGGACGGTCGGTGCTGCCATTTTAGCGACGTGGGCGGTCGATGCTGCCCTTTTTGCGACTTGGACGGTCGGTGCTTGATTTGACTTGCTCTGCTTCTTGCAGTGTCAGGGGTAGACTTGACCTGCTCCGCTTCTTGCGGTGTCGAGATTGGATTCTGACTCGCTCCGCTTTCTGCGGTGTCGGAGTGGAAGTTGACTTGTTGATTTGGGTTGACATCCGCATCGCTATACTGGAATATGGTACCAGGAGCGAATCATCATCTGTCATTGAGATAATTCTGGGATTTTGGTTTTTGTTTGGCATCTGCATTGCTGCACTGGAATAATGCCAGGAGCAACTCATCATTTGCCCCGGGAGAATTTGAGAATTGATGGCTTAGGAGGCAGGTTTAGATCCCTATCACCTAAGACTTTTCAATTTTATGGGCCGTGAGGGTCCCATAAAAGCATTTTCTCCCTACGAGTCGAAAGGATCTCGTAGGTGTATTTTCTCCATAGGAGTCGTGGGGACTCCTAAAGGTGTTGCTCCTTTGTGAGTCGTAAGGATCTCCCGCGGGAATTTTCTCCTCTCAAAGTCAAGAGGACTTTGAGAGTGCATTTCATCTCCTTTCTTTTTTTTACGAGTTTGCGCCCTTTCGGGTTTTCACAGACTCGCCGGTAGTCCTGCTGTTTTTACTCACGGAGCCCTTTCGGGTTTTCATCCGTGCCCGTTTTGCTTGTGGACATACCGTTTATCTTTTTTTTTCTTTTATTTTTTTTTCTTTTTCTATTTTTATTTATTTTTTTTTGGAGAGATCGGGATTGTTTTACGCCCGTGGATTGTATACGGTTTTGCAGGATGTATGATCCAGACCGTAGGGCCGAAAAAATTTCAGGGCTTTGTTGGCGTCTGCATCGCTGCACTGGAATGTGGTACCAGGAGTAACTCATCATTCGCCGTTGGGGTATGGGATTTGGAATTTGGATCTTGTTTGGCATCAGCATTGTTGCACTGGAATAATGCCAGGAGCAACTCATCATTTGCCTTGGGAGGACTTGGGATTTGGGTTTTTGGTCGGCATCAGCACTGCTAACACTGAAACGGAATGCCAGGAGCGACTCATCATTTGCCGTTACCCGTTGGGGAACGATGGCTTAGGAGGTAGGTTTGGGTCCCTACCACCTAAGGCTTTTCAATTTTATGGGCCGTGAGGGTCCCATAAAAGCATTTTCTCCCTACGAGTCGTAAGGATCCCGCAGGTGTATTTTCTCTTTAAGAATCGTGAGGATTCCTAAGTGTTTTGCTCCTTTGTGAGTCGTAAGGATCTCACGCAGGGTTTTCTCCTCACAAGGTCGAGGGGACTTTGCGAGTGTATTTCATCTCTTTTCACGAGTTACTCACGGAGCCCTTTCGGGTTTTCATCCGTGCCTGTTTTGCTTGTGGACATACCCTTTTTTTTTTTTTTTTTGCTGGTGGGACTTTAAAAGTAGTCATACCGGAAGGATTTGGGAGAGATAGGGGTCATTTACGCCCGTGAATTGTATACGGTTTTGCAGGATGTCTGATCCAGACCGTAGGGCTGATGTGCTCAGTTCGCCTGCGACTTGGAGCATTCACGTGTAGTATTTCTTGAGGTATCGGCCATTGATGGGTGGCATGGGCCTTTCTCCCTCGGCACTTATTAGTTGGTAGGATCCTCCGTCGAACACTTTCTCGATGACGTTTGGTCCTTCCCAGTTTGGCTCGAATTTTCCCTTGGCATGTCGATTGAGGATGATCGGTCTTTTGAGGACCAACACTAATTCACCTTTCTTGAAAGCGCGGAGACGAGTTATCTTGTCATAGGCCCGTGACATTTGGGCTCGGTATAACTCCAGACTTTGCTGCACCGCGAGCCTTTTTTCTTCGAGGGCATCAAGCTCTTCAAGTCGAAGGAGCACGTTTTCCTCTTCCGTCAACTCATGTTGAACGGCCATTCTTAAGCTTGGAACTTCTACTTCGAGGGGGAGGACCGCCTCCACTCCGAAAAGCAATGAGTATGGAGTGGACTGTGTTGGAGTACGGTGAGTGATACGATATGCCCACAGCGCCTCATGAAGTTTGAGATTCCAGTCTCTCTTGTTGGCTGAAGTATTTTTCCTCAGGAGCTTGCATAAGGTCTTATTGAAGGCTTCGGCTAGCCCATTGGCTCTTGGATTATAGATGGAGGAATATCTTCAGTCTATCTTGTGCTGGGTAGCGAACCTTGAGACATTGAAGCTCTTGAAAGAAGGCCCGTTGTCAGAAATGATTCTTCTTGGTGTACCGAAGCGGTATAGAATATTATGCTGGAAGAATGACAGAATATCTTTTGTCTTGACTTCTTTTAGCGGGACAGCTTCAGCCCATCTGGAGAAGTAGTCTGTCGCAGCCAGTATGAACCGGTGGCCTTTGGATGACGGAGGATCAATTGGACCAACAATGTCGGTGCCCCAGACTTCGAAGGGCCACGACGCCACTGTAGGATGCAATGGATTGGGATGCTTGTGAATAAAATCACCGTGAATTTGGCAGATATAACATTTCTTTGCATGCTCTCCGCAATCCCGTATCATGGTGGGCCAGTAATACCCTAGCCGTTTAATTTGCAGTCGCATCTTGGGGCCAGATTGGTGAGCACCGCAAACGCCTGAGTGAACTTCTTTCATGACTTTTTGGGCTTCGGACGATGACAGGCACCTGAGCCAGAGTTGGTCATATGACCTGCGGTATAACGTGTCATTTACAAACACGTATCGGAGAGCTCTTTTCTTCAGCTGAATCCGCGCAGATTTTTCTTCGGGCAGCTTGTCGTATCGGAGGTACTCTATAAAGGGTTCTCTTCAATCGGGCTCGTCTTGGATGATCGAAGCTTCTTCCGCAGGACTGCTCTTCTGTTCCGCGCTTTCTTCTTCTCGTAGAGAGACTGGGGGTAGAATTTGCCGGCTCCTGACTGTGATCAGAATTTCGTCCATGTCAGGATCAGCCAGCTCCTTGGCCAAGCGAGCGAGTACATCAGCCTTTCCGTTCAACGCTCTAGGGACTCTCGTTAGTTCAATATGAGTAAACCGTTTCATGAGTTTCACCACTCGACCTCTGTACCGAGCTAACTCGGGTTTGTATATCTTATAGTCGCCGCTTACTTGGTTGACGACAAGCTGGGAGTCACCGTAAACCCGTAGCCGAAGGATTTCCATTTCTATGGCAAGCTCCAAACCAGCTATCAGAGCTTCATACTCAGCTTCATTGTTTGTCCGAGGCTCGGTGAGAGCAAAAGAACGCCGTAGGGTTCCCATTGATGGTGTGATGAACACCAATCCTATCCCTGCTTTTATCTCCGGGACGCTTGATTTACAGGAGGTCCTTATTGACGAGGCTCCATCGAAGTAGAGCTCCCAACATGGCTCATCTTCCTCGAGGTGCAGCACTTGTTCATCGGGTAACTCACAATTTAGCGGCGACCCTTCTGGTATGGGATGAGCAGCGAGAAAGTCTGCAAGAGCTTGCCCTTTTACTGCTTTCTGAGGGGTATAAACTATGTCAAACTCAAGTAGCATGACAGTCCATCTTGCCATTCTGCCGGTTAGGCTTGCTTTGGTCATCAAGTGTTTGAGCGGGTCGACCTTGGAGATCAGCATAACCCGATGAGCGAGCAAATAGTGCCTCAGCTTCTTCACAGCAAATATCAGAGCCAGGAATTGCTTTTCGATTGGGGAGTAGTTGTGTTCCGCCCCGACTAGAGTTCGACTGAGGTAGTAGAGGGCATTTTCTTTTCCCTCCTCATTATTCTGGGCAAGGAGCGCACCGAGTGACTCGTCCAGCGCGGCAGTGTAGAGAATCAGTGGTTTATTTGGAATGGGAGCGGCCAGCACTGGAGGGTGCAACAAGTACTGTTTGATGCTTTCGAAAGCTGCTTGACATTCGGCATCCCAGATAAAAGGAGCTCCTTTCTTCATGAGCTTTGAGAGGGGCCTGCATCTCCCTGATAAATTTGAGATAAACCTCCGTATATAAGCAAGCTTACCTTGAAAAGATCTCAGCTGCGTCAGACTCTTCAGAGGGGGCATCTCCATGATGGCCTTTATCTTTGATGGGTCAACTTCGATCCCTCGATGTCGAACTATGAAGCCCAGGAATTTTCCCGATGACACGCCAAAAGCGCACTTTAAAGGATTCATCTTCAGATCGTATTGCCTCAGTCTGGTGAGAACGGTCCTGAGATCTTGGATATGATCGGCCTTGGCTTTAGTCTTGATGACCAGATCATCAATATAGCATTCGACGACTTTATGGATTAGGTCATCAAAGATATTAGTCATTGCCCTTTGATATGTAGCACCTGCGTTCTTCAGTCCGAACGGCATCACCTTGTAGCAATATATTCCGATCGGGGTTCAAAATGCTGTGTGTTTCTCATCCTCAGGCGACATCTTGATCTGATTATATCCAGACGAGCCATCCATAAAGGTGAACAGTTCGTAATTTGAGGTGTCATCGACCATCATTTCTATGACCGGTAGCGGGAAGTCGTCTTTAGGACATGCCTTGTTGAGGTCCCTGAAATCGACACAAACTCGGATCTGCCCATTTTTCTTCTTCACTGGGACTATGCATGCGATCCAGTCTGCATATTTCTCTTCCCTGATGAAGCCGGCATCGATGAGTTTCTTGGTTTCCTCAATGACCTTTTCTTCTAACTCCCTTCTCATTCTTCGAGGAGCTTGTTTGACTGGCTTAGCATCAGGAGATATAGCCAACTTATGTACGGCCACTTCAGGGGAAAGGCCAGGCATTTCTTTGTATGTCCACGCGAAGCAGTCGACGAACCCATGCAGCAGGGCGATTATCTGCGCTTTCATTTCCTCTGACAAGAGCGAGCTGATGTAGGTCGGCCTTGGATTATCGGGCGTTCCTAAGTCAATCTCGGTTGGCTCGTCAAAGGTTGCTTGTCCGCCATCTTCGAGCTCTTGAGGAGCTTCTTCTGGCTCGGCTATCTCGTCGTCATCATTTGATCTTTCGCTGGCCTCACCAACATGGATCATGTAGCACGCTTTGGAATCAGGTTGAATGTAGCCTATGCCCCGTCTATCTGGAATTCGTCCATCGATGAGTGCTCGGACCTGGGGCGGATGCCATAGGCCTTCGTAAAACTTTGCTTCGGACTCCGTTTGATATAACCGGCATCCGCACTTCTTAAAGTATTCCCGCATCTCGGGCGCATAGTATCTGGGATTGAGGACGGCTCTTATGCCTCTCTCATATGGAAGGCACGCAACAGACAAATCGTCCGGGTGCGCAACGGGGTTTGACCCATAAAACAGGATGCCCTTCTGTCCACTATTCCTCCCGGGAACGTAGAAAGTCTTCATCTGGTCCACGGTGGAGACTGATAACGCATCGAGCTCTTTGTACATCTGCTCTGGTGCCCTTGTCACGGCTAGGGACCCTTCTGCAACTTCGAAGGTCTCTCGTAGTTTCTCTTGTTGCATAGGGGTCCAATCTGCATCGCTGTTGCACGGCAGGTCCTCTTCCTCCGACTCTTCAGTGTCGCTGCCAAGATGAGGGCGGACTTTGCTGCTAGATGGGCCTTCAGTAACAGATTCGTCTGTATCGCTGCCGAAACGAGGACGAGTTTTACGGGAGGACGGGCTTCCAGCGTCGGACTCGTCAGTGTCGCTACCGAAATGCGGGCGCACTTGGGTGTTTTTGCTCTTGAAAGTGACAGCCGGCGCAGATTTTCTTTTGAGTCTTGGGGCCGGTCTATCCTCAGTCAGTTGTGGCTTAGCATTTTGGTGGTTCATAAAGTACCGAGAATCTTCATAGCGGACTTCATGCACACCGAACAGCTGGATGTCTCCGTCAATGCGTCTTTCTTCGCCATTTTTAGTATACTTCATGCATTGATGGAGAGTTGATGGAATGATGCCGTAATCGTGGAGCCACGGCCGCCCCAAGAGAATCTTATAAGACGTGTCTGCGTCAATCACGTATATCTTAGCTTCGGTTTGCAGATCCCCGAATTTGATTGGCAAAGCTATAGACCCCAGAACTTGCAGGCAATTTTGGTTGAAGCCTTGAATGACAATCCTTTCCCTTGACAGGTGTCGGACGTCCATTGACAAACTCTTCAGAGTTCGCAAGTTCATGATGTTCACTGAGGACCCCGGATCAATCAATATGCGATTAATTCGATCTCCGTCGCTGTACCCGGTCACGTAAAGCGGCCGATTATGCTCAGCCGTTCCCAGTAGCAAGTCTTCATCCTTAAATGTGACTGCGGCGGCATACAAAGCGTGTTGGGCTTCTTTCATATTAATTTCCGCAAAGTGAGCCTGATACCGCTCGGGGTTTTGTAGAGCGTGAATAAGAACATCTCTAAGCTCCTTAGATAGGACTAAGGCGTCGTAGATGCTCAGGAGAGACGGAAGCTTCCGGAGATGTGCCAAGACATTATAGTCCACCGAGGAAGGACTTATGTTTTCATCAGCCGGTTCTCTGCCCTCTTCTTCATTAGCGACTTGTTTTTCCTTCCCTTTTGGGGCGTTGCCGTGATTTGGCGGTAGTGCCCTGCCGCTTCTGAGCTGGATTTGATTGGTCGTTGAGGCGAGCTCCTCATCCTCTTCGGGAAAACAAAGCTCCTCTTCCGAGTCACTGCCAAGATGGATGGCGTAGCAGGTCACTACTGGGATCTCTTCATTGGAGTCTTCTTCTAACTCCTCCAGAATTTCAGCCGCTTGTACAGAGAAGAACTCATTCAATTGAATCAATGTTCTTTCCTTTTGTTCATATTCTTCAAGGGAATCGATATATTTTTGAATGGTCGATCTCCCTTCAGACTCTTTTTCGCGCCGAGCTACACTTTTCTTCTTCTTGAGCTTCTTGGATTTTGAGCCTGATGGAGCTGCATTGGCAGCTGGAGTGGTAGGCTTCTTCTGCCCTTCCCATTCTGTCCTGGGCTCTTTCCGAAGTAGCTTTATCATCTTCTTCGTCTTGTTAGATATGTGCGTACTCCACGGAGACCGCGATGAGTCCGTCTCATTTCTCAGGGCAGCGGGTTCGGCTGTTTGCTCCCAGAAGGCTTCATCTTCTGTCTGTATAAAGTTGGTGGTTGCGACTTGATTGTTCACCAACACATTTTTGGACAGCTCGATCTCTCCAGCCTTGTACTGCTTCTCGACCCAGTCTTTGAAGATATAGCAATCCTCGATCACATGGCTCACTACTCGGTGGTACGGGCAATAGAGAGGATTGTCGGTCATTTTTGCTTCTTGGGGTCTTTTCGACTCCGGCAATTGTAGGCCGTTGTTCAAGGCATTTTTAAATATCTTACGGACCTTGTCCCTTCTGAAAGAGTAAACTTTGTTCTTCTTCTCCTCTAGGGAAGGCCCATCTCCTCCCAGCAATGGCTTTCGAGACCGGTTGGTTTTGGATTCGCCCGCCCTTCGCTTTTCTTCATTTTCGGACGCATTGAAAACATTGGTACTGCTGGAACTCCCGCTTCTACGGTTGTCGTCCCGCTTGCTTTTCCAAGTTTTGTCTCTCTGAGAGTCCGGCGGGGACTCTTGCTTCGAGCGTTCCAGCATCTGGACTTTCTTGGTTAGCTCCTGAAATGTCTTGAGACCCGCTGTACACAAGAATGGGACCATCCAATTGCTGAGGTTCCCAATGAGAAGACTGACGGACTGGTCCTGCTCCAGCGGCGGTTCGCACTTGACCGTGAGATTACGCCATCGGGCGATAAAGTCAGTGTTGCTTTCATTCTTCCCCGGCTTGGTCCTCACAAGGTCGGCAATGGAGATTTTATCACTGACGCTCATGAACCTTTGCCGGAACAGAGATTCCATTTGGGCAAAGGTAATGACGGACCCGTCTGGTATACTCGCATACCAGTCGAAGGCGACGCCGGTCAGGCTGTTGACAAACTGACGAAGAAGGAGCGCGTCATTGCCCCCTGTATTTCCGCACGATGCTTTGAAGTGGGCGACGTGCTGATTTGCATTCCCCGTTCCATCAAATCTTCCGAACTTAGGAATGACGTAGCCGCTTGGGAACTCAATCAGATCATACTGCACGGGGTATGGCCGCCCACTACTGCCGATTTCTTTCTGAGCTTCAGCTTCGGCCACTAATGTTTTAACCTTGCTGGTGACCAAATCCATTATACGATCCTGTGTTAGCGGGATAGTGCTATCTGGGGCCAAGGCGTCCCCAGAAGCGGAGTGTGGCCGGCTTTCATGTGGCTCGACCAGTCTTGGACCCGAAGGAACAGGCATTGGCTGCCTCGGATTGTCATCATCCGGCTGATTACCAGCGGCTTGTGCTTGATTGGGAGGCGCTCGAGCAATTTGAGCCGTAAGCTGCATCACCACGTTCGTTAAGTCGTCAATCTTTGAATAGAGCTTGGCCATCTCTTTATCTTTGCTCCTGAGCTGTTTTCGAAGCTCTTGAAGCAGCTCTTGCTCCGCAGTCCTGGGGCGGAAAGTCGGCTCTTCCTCGCTGTCCGAGCTTGACTCTGCATGGACCGAGGGGTCTTTCTGCCTATCATCCTCATCGAGAGGGTTTTCTTCATCCAGCGGGGGCGGCTGTTCTTGGGCAGCGGCAACCACATTCAGGCTAGATTGGGCCTGGGATGTGGTGGCCCCATCCTTGCTTTTGCTGCGAAGGTTGTCGCTGGGGCGCCCGCCCGCCATATAGACCGTATGGATGATATATCCGGCTGTCTTTCTGTCATTGGCAGCTGATTTCACGGCTCGTTGTCTTGACCCCCTTGCTTCGGTAGCTGGTAGTCGATTGAAGGCGGCTGGCCTAACCAGGTTCTTGAATAGTGCTGGCGCTTCTTTTCTGGCTCTGCCCCGCTGCTTTCGTGCGGCACAAAGCGCCTGATAGACCCTTGAAGAGACAGTGTCATACTTTTTCTGTTGGGGCCAGGACACGTCTTTTTGTGGTACTGTTCGAACCGCTGTCTTCTTGATTCTGGCGGTCATGGCATTTTTCTGAACCCACTTCAGAGGCTCGAAAGAATTGCTGATTCTTACGTCCGACTCAGCCGTCGTCGTCGGGCAACCCTGCACTTGGAACTTCACACGATTCCATTTGGCCGAAGCCTTGGCTCGCTTGTTGGCTCGATACCTGAGCCGCTTCTGCCTTAACTTTTCTGTTCTAAGCACCTGGCAGACTTTGGCTCTTCGGGAAGACACCGCAGACCGGGCGATGAAAGGCCTTGGAGATACGCTCGATTGTGCATTTGTTGGAGTCATCTCCTGAGCTCGTCCGCAACAGTTGATGTTGCCCTTCGCACCGGAAGTCTTGCCCCCAGCTAGAGCGTCAGGGAATCGTTCAGACACCATCTTAAGTTTCGGTTGTGGTGCCTTAGCAATCATAACATTCGGCCTCTTGCCCCTTGGGACTGGCTTGGCCACCTGTTCCGCCGGGATTTCCGCCAGATGAGCGCTTCCGGCAGGGTAGATGATGACGGAGCCAAACTGGCGGGGAGGTTCCTCCCACTGTCGACTGAGGCTTGCAGGGAGAACCACACGAGCGTTGATCTTGACCACGTACGGAATCGGGGTCACGTTGGAAGCTGAATTCGTCTGGGGAGACATTGCCGTCGAAGGTTGAGTGCTGCACAGAAAAGAAAACATTATTTCAGTATAGGCAATCGATATGTACATTGATTGAGTTCGCATGAACGTTTAACCCGAAATATAGGAGGAGAGATTGGTCCCACCGGACGTGCCAGAATCTGTAGGGTGTTTTTCGTCACCCTATTGAGATGGGAATACGCGCACGCTTGTCAGGCTACTACAGATTCCCCCTGCCTAGGGTAGGCCGGGGTTTAATGATTGTGGGGATCCGAATCTCCGGCAGCCGCGGACTAAGCTGCCGTTAATTACCCCTCGCCTTTGGGGCGAGGGAACCTCCGATTAACGGGTTAAACTGGTCATGCGAACTCAATGTGCAGTGTACGTGTGTTCTGTTCTGAAAGGGGGGTTTTGGATATATCGGGAGCCACGCAGAGTTTTTACGGGGGTCCCGCTACCCGGATAGCGGGCTGGGGGTCAAGGGGGCTAGCAGCCCCCTTGCGGGGTTCGGGGCAGCGCCCCGGCCCGAAAATTTTTTGAGGGGGAGAGTGTGGCGGAGTATGTGTATGTGTACATTTGTATACATATGTATATATATACATGTATATATAAATAAAGGGGAAAAGGGCATCCAAAGGATGCGTGGGGCAGCACCTTGGGCGCTGTGCGCTTAGGTGCTGTGCGCTCAGGCGCAAGCGCGCCACGTGTCGGCGCGTGGGCGCTTTACGCATGAGCGCTGCGCGCAGGTGCGCAAGCTCGCCACGTGTCGGCACGCGGGCGCTTTGCGCACTTGCGCAAGCGCGCAGGTGCGCAAGCGCGCGCGCGCCGCGTGTCGGCACGCGGGCGCTTTGCGCACTTGCGCAAGCGCGCGCGCCACGTGTCGGCACGCGGGCAGGTGCGCAAGCGCGCGCGCGCCCCACGTGTCGGCACGCGGGCGCTTTGCGCACTTGCGCTGCGCGCTGCTAAAACAAATTTCTCAGAAGAGAAATCAGAGAGGAGTTGGACTCCTGAGTGTGTGTTTTTTTTTTGGATTTAGTGAACGATGTTCTTCTTCCTCCTGTTGCTTGCTGGATCTTGAAGATCAAGAGATGTGAAATCTCAAAATCTCTTCTTTTTCAGATCTAATGATAGATCCAAGTTTCCCTTTGTGGGTTTTGTAGTGAAAAACTAATTTGTTTTGAAAAAGGAAGAGTAAAACTCTTGATTTAATTCAAGAGAAAGAAGAAGGTTTTGGAACCTTGAAGATGGAAGAAAGAGCTCAGCTCTGAGACTTTTTTTTTTGTTTGGAGAGAGAGAAATTGTTGGGATATTTCATTATCCTTGCCTTTATAGGCCATACATTTTACACATAGCCCCTTGGGCTTCACAAAATGGCATTTTGCCTATCCCATGGCTCGTGTGCCATTTCTTTTTTGCACATAAGCCATGGGCTTTACAAAAATTTGGCTTTATGCCCATTTTCTTACATTTATCCATAAAATAAAATAAAAGAAAATGCAAAAAAATTATTTATTACAAAATTTTTATCTTGGCATGGGGGGAGGCCGGCCGCTTCATGTTCGGGCTTGACCCGGGCATGGGCCCACTGGGTCTGGGCTTGGGCCCACTTGGCTTGGGGTTGACTTGGATTTTGACTTGGTCAACCGGGGTGTAAATTTTTACCCCAACAGAACACAAATGAGCTCAAGTGCAGAAAGGCAAATGAGAATGGCTAAGTCATTCAATCATCAAGCATGCAATATTTTCAATAGAAAATAAGCAACCATTCTTAAATAGTAAAGTCAAATGAATAAAATAAATGACTTAGCCATGCTTCAACTATGCCACAAATATCTCCATTTTCCACCTCATTAATCTATTTCTAAAAATAGATAAATCTAATAATGAGGTGTCTCCTTCTAGAAGCATGTCTTGTGGAATTACAAGAATGTGCTCAACGTATATACTGTTATTGTATATGCCCTAAGGGCCATTATTGTATCATACTAGTTTGTATATTACTTAATGGAAGCTTGGGATATTCACAGTTGTATTAACAGTCTTGCTCAACATAGTCGTATGCTACTTGGTTTATATCTATCTTAATATGTGTAAATTTTTCTTTTAGCATATCGCGAATACATATTGATAGAGCCCTTAGGATCTTTCTTAACTACCAGCGTTGTGATGGCAGTCACATTAGTGGGAGCTGGGTAGTCTACAAGCACATCCTTTTTCAGGTCCCTAGTGGTAGGATTATCGAGACTGGGCATCGATACTCTGGAGTAGACTAGTGTGTACGCTTCTCATCCCAGCAGGGGATATGGTCTGTCCCACAGCCATTAGTACTTTGTACTGGAGATAGTATGCAGGTGCTCGTTGGGTTACGGGTACACCGGCAGGACTCGCAGAGAACAGTTGGTTGGTATTATACCCGTAGTCAGTTAACAGTTCCTAGGTGACATGAGTACAGCATAGTCCGTTGACTTGACACTGCTACTTCGTCTCGAGTGTAGGGTTCCTAGGCACACTCAAGTGGTCTCACAAGGCATCAACCATGCCAATTTCAAATTTTACAAGTGCCGAGAAACCCTAATACGGATTCGTTAACTAGAGATTAGGCGAAACATGCAAGTAAACGACTTTACTGCTAAAGGAAAGTGACTACAACCTTTGTAGATCCAGTCCTCCACCTCCATAGCTCCGTGATGAAGTCCCTCCACTGTACCCATCGGATCTCAGACTCTCGCGGTGGTTTCATCGAAGAAATGATCGGGCTAGGTCGTCGACTTCGATGCCGAAGATGATCTACGTCGAGGCAACACAAGATCAAGCTCCAACTTCACCAAGCCATGAAACTTGTGAAGAAAACACCCCATACTACTTGGAAAGTGGTAGAGGATGAAGAAATAGGAAGTGGGTTCAATTTAGAATTGGATTTCTCACTCTTTTTCTCAAGTTGCCATTGTTGGAGGCAAGCTTTCTTCCTTTTTGAAGATGAAGAAGAAGAAGAAAAAGGATTATGATAAGAATCATGAGAAAATAGAAAATAGATCATTATTATCATAATTTCAACCATGTTTATATGTAGAGAATAAACTAAGGTTAAAGTGAATGGTTATGGTTAAGGAAAGAAACAAAATGGTCAACCATTTCAAAGCTTCATGAAGCTTCAAAGATAATCCAAAGTTAGCCACCATTTTATTTCTTTCTAAAAAGAATAAATGAATAAATAAATAAGCAAATAAATCAAATGAAACCCTAACCATTAACTAACTATGGTTTAATACAAACATACACCCAAGTTTGCATGTATCATCAAACATGATACAAACTAGTGCACAAAAATATATCACATATACTAATTGTGCACATCAAGTGAGAAAATCCATTTAAAGTGAACAAAAATTAGTTAATGCAAAGTAATATATCAAACATAAAATTATACATTAAATCATTAAATCAACACTTGATTTAACGATCCGGTCATATCGCATATGACCGACTAATATCCAATGTATCGGCTTATCGAATCAATCCTTGATTCGATAACTAGGTTATATTGCATACAACCAATCGATACATTCTTCACGAGAATAGAATACGGTATCACATACACGCATTATTCTCGGTCCCGCACATATCTCATATGCGCTCCTATTTCGTTTCGCTTGAGCCAGGAAACCTCTGTATAGGACTCTAAAGACTCGTCAATACGCCGGCAGCATGTGATGATCATATCAAACACCCACAAGCTGCAAGCGGTCTGCTAAACGTAACGGCCACCCGGGTATTGAGCGATCAGAAGATCGACGAGCAAGCCCGCTCACACTCCTGTGAATCCAACCAGTAACACTTACCGTACAGTCCGGTCTCGTCGTCTGATATGTCGCATATCTCGCCTAGGGGTGGTAAACGTCAGACCCCAATAGCTCGATAAGTCGTGTCGATATAAGGTCTATAACAGTTCGAGAAACTACAGGTAACACTTACCAGTAAATCTCAGTAACCCTGGCCAGGGATTTCCGGTTATAGCCAATCGAACACAGCGCAACATCAACTCCCTATACCGGGAGAGACGAATCCCCTCCTATCGCTCATTGCCTCCATGTGATTCGGGACTGTACCCAAAAGCCACCGTTTTGCATGCCCTCTTAGACGTGGTAAGGTGGAAATCAAAGCACAGTGGGAATCACACAAGACTCTATGACGATCTCGGGTCTATAGACTAACCTGTACAAGTGTCACCAGAGAACTGCCATCTGACGTAAGGTATAATACCATCTGGGAGTTCTCGGCGAGTCCGTCCAGTGTACCTAGTCTCCACTGAGCACCCGTATATCATCTCTGATGTCAAACACCAATGGATATGGGATCATCCATCGCCCATCTGTATGGGTCGAGAAGGTATACGCTAGTCTACTCTGGTATATCGATGCCCCGTCTTGATACACCCACGACTAGGGACCTTGAAAGATGTACTTATGGACTACCATGTCCCCACTAGTATGATCCGCATCATAGTCCAGGTAGTCAAGTACACATCCTAAGGGCTTTACCAACATGTAACAGAGAGACACTTGGTGTACATGTTAAGGTAAAAGGGCAACCAGATAGCATACTATCATATCGAGCAAGAAAGTCCTCCCTATATATGTCCAAGCATCCACTACAATATACATCCTATGTATAGTAATGGCCTCTAGGGCATACATATAACTAACATCGAGTGTGTTCCCACTGTTCTTAGATTGCTACCCAACCTCGGCTCAAAGGAGTTGTGCAAAAAGGTAGCAGTTGGGTGCAGTCCCGAAGCACTTGGAGGCAGTGGCAGTTAGAAAGGATTCGCCTCTTCCGGTATTGGGAGTTGATATCGCACTGTGTTTGGAGAGCCATTACGCAAAGTCCATAGCCAGGGCAAGCGAGATTTACTGGTAGGATTTCCAGTAGCTTCTCAACGTGTAATGGGCTTCACTCCGACACGACTTATACCGCTTTTAGGGGACTGATGCTTGCCGCCCCTTAGGCCCGATATGCGATAGTATTAGACGAACAGACCGGACTGTACGGAGATCGTCACATCAGGCTCAGTAGGAGTTCGGATGGGTTTCCTCATCGGCCTTCTTATCGACATCTACCTGGGGACCGTTACATACAGCTAGTACCGCTTGCGGCCTGTGGTTAAACCCACTTCCAGCGTAGTGTCAAGTCTTTAGAGTCCCACAAAGAGAGTTTTCCTGCTTTAGGCGAAACGATATAGAGGTCGTATGGTTTTACGACAGGGTTCGGACATATACGTGTACTTGTGCACGTATGATGTTCGGACAGATTATACTAGAGGGCTTTAGTTTAAGCCAGATTCTAGTATTGGATTATTGGATTTATGCAGTCTCGGTATATCCGTGTTTTACGGATGGGAGGGGCATTCTCGTAATTAGTCGAGAAGCTTCTAGAAGAAAGGTGACTCATTTAGATTTAATTCATTTATGAATTAAACTAAATGAGGTGGAGAGCTTATGTGTAATTTGCATTAAATGAATTAGTGACTCATGTGATGATTCATCCAAATGAGTTAATGAAGCATTAATTGTTTTAATGACTCATAAGATGATTCATTCATTGTATTAAATGAAGCATGGTTGTAATTATCTTAAATGATTTATTTGATAATCATTATGCTTCATATAATATAGAAATGAGTTATTTTTCATTTCATTCTCACATACACACTCTCTCTCCTCAAGCTCTCCTCTTCTTCAACCTAACCCAAATCCTCTCATGTGTTGAGATCCCAAGGGTTAGAAAGACTAATAGATCCTTAATCCACTTCTATATCTTCTAGGTTACTTGGATTAGCAATCCTAGCAACTTAGTTACCTTAAGTGAGAGGTTAAAGCTTGGAGAAGGAACTCTCGGGTGGATCTTCTATTACATCGAGGAGGCAGACGAGGAGGTGAACAACAAAAATAAGAAGGACTAGTATCTTGAGGTATAATCATCTATCATAGTAGTTTAACACTTCTAGATAGTTTGTTAGTTATACTTTAGCAAAGATCCGTAAAGTTAGTCGATATTACCTTAAACAAAATGATTGTTTTACCTATTCCGCCTCCCCGCATCATGTGGGGTGTCTAACGTCGACTTACAATTGTATCAGAGCCTAGCTAAACCATAACTAACATGTTAGCAATGTCTTTAGAAATTCGATCGCAAAATAATCCCGAAAAACCGACGTTTTCACCAAGTTTATGCCGATTTTAAAACGGGGTCTAAAAATTTTTCAGGGACCCTTAAAAATACAAGCAGGGTTTTTTAAGAATTGTGAAGAAATTTGGGATCGTGATTCGACTAAACCACCGCGGAACCACGGCCAATACAAGCGATCCGCCGCGGATCCGCGGCTGGGTTGACACCGAGTCAACCCAAATTTGCTCAGTTATTCTTCTGTGTTGATGTTGTATTTTCTGGGATGTTTTGTTTCTGCTCAGGTTTTATATGCACAAAGAATTGTTTGGAGTAGATTCATATGTGTTGCTTGATCGAAATTCTAAGAACTTTTGCTAACTGGATTATATCTGTGTTGTGATTAATGTGTTCGTAAACCTCCCATAACTGCTAGTATGTCGGTTCGCAGGGGTTTGCACATTTCTGTAATGGTTTTTACTGGTTTGTGAATATGAACTTGTTGGATTGTCGTGAATAGATAGCCGGGGATGTGAGATGAGTGTTTCTTTCATTCAAATGTAAATTGTAATTTGTTGTGATATTCTTTTGCGGGCACATCCGGGTTGAGGTTGTAGCCACCGTTGTATTATTTCATTTACTGTTTTCTGCTCCTAGGATAGACCCAAGGTGGGGTGCACAAACTACCGGGTACTTTGAAGTGTTTAGTGGCCTACTCACGTCGTTGAGGGAGACCGCTTCATTTCGGGTACTTGGTGGGTAGTTTGCAGTACCCGTAGGGGTCTACGGTAGGGTTTGGCTATTCATCATGACTGTGTAATCCGTCTTTCATTGCAGGCTCAAAAGAAATGCTGATTGCTTGTATATCCAATATGTTCATCTGTGATCTGGAATGCCTATTATTGCGTCTGACGAATGTACAATATCTATATATGATATCTAATAGGCGTTACTTATGTTTTGCACCCGCGCTAACCCAGCTCCTGCTCTGTCGTTAGTTAAGTAACCTAACGGGTGAATGACGGGGCCCAGTGGCGAATGCAGATGGCATAAGAGGACGTTGTATTTTCGTTGTTTTCTGCAATGATAGGTTAAATGATGGGATGCATTATTTTAATGCGAAGAAAATAAACCAAAGTTGAATCGTTGGAACAGTTTAAGAGAAACAACTCGGTTATTTTAAAACAGAAGATTTTTTTTAATTGCGGACCTTAAACCACTCCATTTAAAGGCTATCAGGTTCCTTCGATCATATCAAGTTCACTACGTTCACGGTTTCGCCAAAACCATTCGTAGCCCTCCGTCATTTCAATTGGGTATTCATTGGTATTCAAGCTATGTATTTTGACCAACGCCAAGGCATACTGTTTGGTAGCTGCTGGGTATTCATCTGTTGCATAGATAAATGAGTTGGTTTGGGACAGTCGTACTGCCATTTGGCCAACGTCAGGGGTATGTACGGGTGGGTTCAAATTAACAAGATAATGATGGGTAGAACTTGACATGTGACTTATGACATTTTGACCAACTCCAAGGTCATAAGCATGGGGCAGAAATCCATATCGGGAGTTTCTAAAGAAACTGAAACTTGGTAGAGATGCATACCATTTGGAGTGTGATAATTTTGGTAGGATTCCTTCAGCTTTATCACACGATGATATTTGGATCCCGATCCAACTGTGAGTATATGCTACTCATCGGGAGATTCTTTTACTTAACGATTAATGCTATAAACCAAGTAGGTGTCGAGAAAGGTGTCAGCGGGGCTACGCCCCCCAGAGAAAAGAGGTTATTTAATTAAGCAACTTCGCGAAAGCGTCGTAAAACCTCCCTCGAAGTACCGACACTTGCCTGGCTGAACGGTTAAGCAAGTATTGTACAGTAAGAATAGTCCTGACTAGTTCTTCCCTTTTGGTTTGAGGAGGGATTCGAGAAATAGTGGGAGCCAACCTGTTTAGATAAACTAAAAACCACTCTAAACGTGCAAGAGCATCGTGCTAAAGTGTTTCCTCTCTCTCTCCTAATTGCAGCGACCCAGAACATGACAGGCCTTCAGTTATTATTAGATAAAAATATTTTGACAGGGCCAAACTATAAAGATTGGTTCCGGAATGTCAAGATGGCTATTACCTATGACAAATTAGGGTATGTCCTTACTACTAAGGCCCCTGCCGTCCCAGGTCCTGAATCTAGTGTCGCGGATAAGAAAATCCGCAAGACCTGGGAGATAGATTGCGCGAAGGCCAAGTGCATCGTGCTTGCCTCTATGTATAATGAACATCAGAGGAGGCACGAGAATATGGATCTAGAATCCATATTTCTCCACACCAAGGAACTGTATAGAGAGAAATCTCGTATAGCTAGATACGAGACCTCGAAGAATTTCAGTCGAAGATGGCCGTTGGATCATCTGTAGAGGAACATGTCCTTAAGATGATTGGCTATATTGAAGAGCTCATGGACCTCGGGACAACATTAGAGAACAAGCTGTATACAGACTTGGTTCTTCAGTCCCTTCCTTCCACCTACGCCCAGTTTATCTTGAATTTCAACATTCAAGGTAAAGAAGTTGAACTTCAAGAACTCCTTAACATGTTGAGGAGTGCAGAGGGCACCTTGCAGAAAGCAAGGGAAACACCCACTATGTTTGTTCGTGGTGCTTCCTCTTCCAGGTCCAAGGCAAGGACCAAAGGAAGGAAGAAGAAGGCCGCTACCAAACCAAGAGGTGGTGTTGGTAAGGTGGAAGCCAAGGGAAAGGCAAAGGTTACGGTGCCAGTAGTAGCAAAGGACGAGTGCTTCCACTATCGTAGGAAAGGCCATTCGAAGAAGGATTGCAAAGCTTGGATCGCCAAGAACCAGGACCCGAGGCAAGTTGTGGCTTCGGTTTCAGGTGTGTTTGTAATTTGAAAATTGTCTGTCAATCAACTCTACTTCCTGGTTATTCGATACCGGATCAGGATCTCATATATGCAATTCATTGCAGGCACTGAGAAACCGTAGAGTGCTGAAGGTTGGTGATATGACCCTCCAGGTTACTAACGGAGCTAGCGTGAATGCTGTGTCCGTAGGGGATTATCACCTTAGATTGACGAGTGGACATATTTTGGTTTTGCGCAACTGTTTTTGTGTACCTAGTTTAACGTGTAATATCATATCAGTATCGTTGTTATCAAATGAAGGTTATGATTTCACGTTTGTAAGCGATGTTGTTAACATCCACCTTAATCATGGTTTGATTGGGTCCGGTACACTAGATAACGGTATATACGTGTTAAACCAATTACAGATTTTCAATATCCAGAACACACTAAAAAGAAAGTCTCCAGATATAAATCAGGCTTTCTTATGGCATAGTAGACTGGGTCACATCAATGAGACAAGGTTAGCTAAGTTACATAGAGAAGGATATTTGGATCCGTTCGAATATCAATCTTATGCCACTTGTCAATCATGTCTCAAAGGAAAGATGACAAAGATTCCATTCACTGGACATGGAGTAAGAGCGAGCGAGCTCTTAGGACTCATACACAGCGATGCATGTGGTCCAATTTCTACACATGCAAGAGGTGGTTTTTCTTATTTCATTATTTTTACGGATGATTACTCTAAGTATGGATTCATTTTCTTGATGAAACATAAATCCGAGGCCTTTGAGAAATTTCGAGAATATAAGAATGAAGTAGAAAACCAAACCGGCAAAAGTATCAAGACACTGAGATCTGATCGAGGTGGTGAATACTTAAGTGCCGAGTTCCTGGGTTACCTAAAAGAGAATGGAATTCTCTCTCAGCTTACTCCTCCATACACTCCACAACATAACGGTGTATCGGAGAGACGGAACCGAACCCTATTGGATATGGTACGTTCCATGATGAGTATTGCTGAGTTACCGCGATCTTTCTAGTGTTATGCTCTAGAATCAGCTGCATATCTTTTGAACAGGGTTCCTACCAAGACTGTGCTTACCACACCATATCAGATGTGGAGTGGGAAGAAACCCTATCTTCAGTATCTGAAGATATGGGGATGTCCAGCTTTTGTTAAAAAGCAGAATGCGGACAAACTCGAGGCACGATCAGTACAGTGTAAGTTTGTGGGATGTCCAAAGAACTCCAAGGGGTATTTTTTCTATTATGCAGAGGAACAAAAGGTTTTTGTTTCCCGTAATGCCCATTTTCTAGAACAGCAGTTTTAAGAAAAGGAAACAAGTGGGAGCGAAATAGAACTGGAAGAAATTCCAGAACCACAAACTACTACTGAAAGTTTGGTAGAACCAGAAGTTCAAGAAGAACAGGACATTCCCGCACCCCTCCGCAGGAGTAGTAGACCATCTCATCCGCCTGAGAGATACTACGGTTTTCTCATAGACGGGGATAGAGAGGATTGCGTCATTGATAATGATGAACCTACTAGCTTCCTGCAGGCCATCCAGAGCGGCGACTCAGTAAGATGGCTGGATGCAATATGGACCGAGATGGAGTCCATGTACACCAACAAAGTATGGACTTTGGACTTTTCTCAAGATGGGGTAAAACCCATTGGATGCAAGTGGATCTTCAAGAAAAAGATTGGTGTAGATGGACAGGTGGAAAACTATAAGGCTAGACTTGTTGCAAAGGGTTTTCGTCAAAGACCTGGTTTGGACTATGACGAAACTTTTTCTCCAGTGGCTATGCTCAAATCCATTCGGATCCTTCTTGCCATTGCCGCCTTGCATGATTATGAGATCTGGCAGATGGACGTAAAGACGGCTTTTCTAAATGGTAATTTAGAAGAGTGCGTCTATATGGATCATCCAGAAGGTTTCAATCAGAGTAGAAGCAGCGGGAAAGTGTGCAAGTTGCTTAAGTCCATTTATGGACTAAAGCAGGCATCGCGGAGTTGGAACATCTGTTTTGATGAAACTGTCAAAGAATATGACTTTATCAAAAATCCAGATGAACCATGTATATATAGTAAAATTGTATCACGAACTGTCGTATTCCTCGTCTTGTACGTGGATGACATTCTCTTGATAGGAAATGACATTCTTATGCTACAATCTGTCAAAGGATTCTTATCACACAGGTTCTCCATGAAAGACCTGAGTGATGCCTCTTATATTCTGGGGATCCAGATCTATCGTGATAGATCTAAAAGGATGTTGGGACTTTCGCAGTCCAGGTATGTCAACACTATACTGAAAAAATTCAGTATGGAAGATTCTAAGCGCGGTAATTTACCGGCTTGTTATGGAATCACCCTCTCCAAAGAGGTGTCTCCCAAGACTGATTTGGAAAGGGATTGCATGTCAGTTATACCCTACGCTTCTGTAGTAGGCTCTATAATTTATGCGATGTTGTGCACCAGACCAGATGTAGCTTACGTACTGAGTGTGGTAAGCCGGTATTAGTCAGACCCAGGGGTGAAGCACTGGATAGCAGTAAAGAACATTCTCAAGTATCTGAGAAGGACTAAGGATATGTTCTTGGTTTACGGTAGAAAAGACCTCCAGATCGAGGCTTTTGCTGAATCCAGCTTCCAGAGTGACAAGGATGACTCCAAGTCCATGTCAGTTTATGTCTTTACCCTCAATGGAGGGGCGGTGTGCTGGAAGAGTTCCAAGCAGGACACCGTTGCTGACTCGACGATGGAAGCGGAGTATATAGCTGCTTGCGATGCCGCAAAAGAAGCAGCCTGGATGAAGATGTTCCTAACAGATCTTCAGGTGGTTCCTACCAGTGTTGATCAAATACTTCTGTATTGTGACAACAACGATGCTATAGCTTTAACGAAGGAACCCAGGTCCCATCAGAAGTCCAGACACATCTTAAGGCAGTATCACCTGATCAGGGAGATCATAGATCGCTGGGAGATCGAGGTCCGGAGAGTTGCTACAAAGGAGAACACTGCAGATCCATTCACAAAGACCTTACCTCAAACACAGTTCGAGAGGCTATTCGAGATGTTAGGTCTTCGATACACCAGTACATGACCCTAGTGCAAGTGGGAGATTGTTAGTGTATATGCCCTAGGGGCCATTATTGTATCATACTAGTTTGTATATTACTTAATGGAAGCAGAGATATTCACAGCTGTATTAACAGTCTTGCTCAACATAGTAGTATGCTACTTGGTTTATATCTATCTTAATATGTGTATATGTTTCTTTTAGAATATCGCGAATACATATTGATAGAGCCCTTAGGATCTTGCTTGACTACCAGCGTTGTGATGGCAGTCACACTAGTGGGAGCTGGGTAGTCTGCAAGCACATCCTTTTTCAGGTCCCTAGTCGTAGGATTATCGAGACAGGGCATCGATACTCCGGAGTAGACTAGTGTGTACGCTTCTCATCCCAGCAGGGGATATGGTCTGTCCCACAGCCATTAGTTTGTTGTACTGGAGATAGTATGCATGTGCTCGTTGGGTTACGGGTACACTGGACAGGACTCACAGGGAACTATTGGTTAGTATTATACCCTTCGTCAGTTTACAGTTTCCAGGTGACATGAGTACTGTTGCGCCCCGGCAGCGCCCCGGCCGTCTATCCGAGGCCAAAATGCGGAATCAAAATTTTCTTAACTTTTAAACTGGCGCTACCGCGGACAATTAACCCGGATCGAAACCATTAACCGATAATAGCAATCAAGAGAAGGGGTGAGAGATATACCGAGTGATCCGAGTCCTCCGGTCTTCTCGTCGTCGTACCGATCTCCTGCGGAAACTCCGGTCGTCGCCTCCTTGCCGGAAGGGCACCACATCGTCTGTATCTTTTACGGGCTCCCACCTCAATACCGAGGCAACTCGGGCATGAAGCTGGCAAGTCGACATGCCCAAGATGTGCTATAGAATGTAGTGTAGAGTGCATGTCTCACTTTGGGGTATTGGTTGCCTTTTGAAGATGGAAGAATGAAGGTATGAAAAATGGTGCTTTCATTTTTCCTTGTATCAAAAATGAGATGAATGAAATTTGCCACACCACCAAAATCAAAGCTCCCTCTCCCTCAAAAAATTGGCCGGCCACATATATGGTGAGAATGGTGGAGGGTGAACCAAAAATATGAAGGAAGGTGATTGTAGGATAAAGGTGGAAGGTGATCATATACAAACATCATCATCATCAAACTTACATCCAAACCATACCCTTTCATATCAAAATAAATGCAAAAGAATGATGTAGAAAAGAATGGTATCAAAAGATGCTCTCATAATAAATCCTTTTGCAATAAACCCCTCCACAAAAGTTATTTGCACAATTGCAAATAACCCCCTCCATCGGAAAAGTCCGGCCGGGAAAGAACAAAGGAAAACCGGCCGGAACGGAATGCAAACTGGCAACTCCAGAAAACTGGTCCCGTAATAAATTACAGGAAAACCCCGATACTGTGCATACACACCCGCATCTGTATTCCGTCCGGATACAAATGCAATGAGACAAAATCTACACTGTACTAAACTAGGATCCGGCTTAAACCAAAGCCGGCTAGTAAAAACCGTTCGATCCTGATCCGTGCAATACCGCACGTATCTGATCGAACCGTGCCATATAACTATACGGCCTCTAGTACTTACCGTCCGATCCTGATCCGTGCAATACCGCACGTATCTGATCGGACCCTGCCATATCTCCATACGGCCTCTACAGCGTTTCGCCCGAAAGCCTGAGTAACTGAAAGTGTGGTGGACTCTAAAGACTCGTCAATACTATGGCTGTGGATTTAACCACTAGCACGTTAGAGGTATAAGCCAATACGTAACGGGCTACCAGCTATTGACCAAAAGGGACGTCGATGAGCGAACTCATCCTGACACCCTACTGAGCCTGTCAGTGACAATATCCGTACAGTCCGGTCCGTTCGTCTATAAGCATCGCATGGCGGGCCTAGGGGGTTGGTAAAAGTCAGACCCCCAAAGGCGGTACAAGTCGTGTCGGAGTGTAGCCCAGAACGCCCTGAGATACTACTGGAATACCTACCAGTAAATCTCCTGCCTCGGCCGAGGGCTTTGCGTAATGTCTCTCCTAGACACAGCGCGACCTCACCCCCAATACCGGGAGCGACGAACCCCTGCAGATCCGCTCACTGCCTCCATGTGGCTCGGGACTGTACCCAACTAAAACCTGTTTGCACGACTCCTTTGAGCCGTGGTAGGGTAGTAATCAAAGCACAGTGGGAACTCACACGAGACAAATGAGGATCTCAGGTCGATGAACTAACCTGTACACATGTCACCTGGGAACTGCTATCTGACGTCTGGTATAATCCCAACTAGCAGGTTCCCGGCGAGTCCTGTCCGGTGTACTCATAACCCAATGAGCACCTGTATACATCTTAGGTGAACCAACTGACACCAGTGGCTTGTGAGACCGGCCACCGCCCCTCGTCGGGGTCTCGACTGTATACACTAGTCTACTAATGGAGTATCGATGCCCAGTCTCGAAACTCCCACGACTAGGGACCATTTAAGGATGTGCTTATAGACCCCAGCTCCCACGTATATGATCGCCATCATACTGCTGGTCGTCAAGCAAGAATCCTAGGGGCTCTATCAACGTGTAATAGCGACCTGTAAGGTCACCTGAAACAGTACACGATGATAAAGGTAAACCAGATAGCATACTATCATCTCGAGTAAGACTGTTCTACCGGGATAGGTCCTCCCTCAATCATTGCAATCACGTGCCTGTGATCCAATAATTGACTCTGAGGGCACTATCTCCAACAATCTCCCACTTGCACTCAAGGCTAATTATTGCGATATCGCATACTCACAGCCCGTGTGATACCGAACACCCAACTCCTCTACTAGTCAGTCGCACAAAGCCTGTTTGCGAAACTATTGCGTTCGAGGAAAAGCCTCAGTGAGTGCATCCGCCTAGAAATTTCTTTCTATGTCACTCTATATCTCAAGTTCGCGGAGAAAACCATCTCCCGAAATGAGCAATACCTGTCTTGGAATGTCTGGATGTCTGATGGGACCTAGTTCATAAATGAACTCCAAATCCAAACTTCTTAGACTGTATCGTCAACTGAACTTAATCAGTATCCTGCGCCATGCCTCCCTCAGTATCTGCCTGGATCACCTGTCCAGAATACTGTCCCTCGTCAGAGGGAGAACTATAACTTTGACAACCTCCTTGTCGTCCATGTCACCTTGGAAGCCTGGAGTGATAACCGTCTCCTAAAGGAGGCAGCCGTTATCATATCCCTAGAACATTCACTTATGTTCTAAAACTGCTTCCGACTGTTCCTCCAGGATTGGATCAATATCAATTTATTGCATCTAGTGCAAGAACAACATCTGGTGTGGTACTTGACATCTCATGATTGACTCAATTGCCTAAGCAAGTGATTTGCCAATCATGCACATCCCTCTCTACTTTAGTCTATAAGACACCTTTAGAGAGGGTGACTCCATTACCTGCAGGTACACTACCATGCCAGGAGTCGTCCATTCTAAATACTCTTAGAATGCTGTCAAAGTACCCTGATTGGGAAACCACCCAAATCTAGATCTAAAACCATAGGTCTAGTAACCAGTATGTCTGATATAATGTCCAAGTCCCATGTGGAGAAAACACCGTGTGACGACCAAAGTATAACCGATCGTAGTATAGGAATATCACTTCCTACTACCTTCTCAACAGATGCATCCCCTATTCTGATGACGTCAAACCCATGACTGTCACATCAGAAACAGATGATCTAACTCCGCTATATCTGCTTTAGTCTATAAATAGACATAATCCTGAAGTCCACCAATGCTTCCGCTGCTCCCACTGACTACGACAACCCTCTGCCAGAGTCATATAGACGTGCACTTCTAAAGCTAGTTTAGAACGACGCTATACTCATCCTCCTGCCGGGTCTCGCAGCCTGGAACAACAACAATGGCAAGTGTGGGTAAACAAGAACTTCCCTATCACCGTCCTTGAGGCTACCGGAGTACCTCTCGGGTGCCTGAAGTTACCCACCTTATCTGCGGAGTGGCCAATGGAATGTCAAATCAGATTGAATCTTTAGGTTCCTTATCAAATCTTCAGTAATCGTTTGCGGTTCTGGAATCACTTCCAGTTCTACCATACTCCCACTACTGTTTTTGAAAAAATCCATTTTTAATAAAACTGTGGCGAGTTTAGAACAATATCTCTATTGATCTTCCAGATGGTAGAAAATCAACCCTCGTCATAGCCTGGGTCAACCCACAAACAGCCATCACAGAAACGTGCCTTGAGTTGTCCAGTGTCTGGTTTTAATCATAAGCCGGACAACTCGCCGTACCTTAACATCGTTAAGATATGAACTGTTCTATATCCAATATAGAACCAGAGGCACTGATTTAAATGAACCAGATTCAAATCATGCAGCTATCTCCAGTGCATGTCAACTAAATGGAAGGAGGCCGATCAGCATTACTCAACTTAGGAATGCTTCCAACTTTGAGTAACCTGAAAGAGAAGCAATTTCTCTTTATCATTACTATCACCTGAATACCATACACAAGTATCTACATCTTCGATCATTTTGAAGAATCCCGATACTTGCTATACCTGGTTCTCTACTCTATTCAAATACCTATAACTCCTCAAAACTTAGACCCTGTGTTTCTACGAAACACATGTCTAAGAACTAGAGAAGTTAAAAGTAAACAGAATATAGTATGAGGACCAACCCCTCTGTCCTAATGGACACTGGACAACATACAATACTCTGTATAAGTCCGCTGAGTCTAACAACTCTTGCACTGTGTGTCGTAGGTTGAAAACTGTACTTATGGTTAAGAAGAATTACACCGCTGTTTAATGCTCCTTACCTAACCATCCACTGATATAGGTAAATGTGATCGACATAATATCAAAAAGTATATCTCACTCTATGAAAATAGACGTACAAATATATCAATTTGAAATTGGTGCACAACAGCGGATATTCAAAATCAAATATTTGCCGACCGGCAAACAGCCCAGATGATCTCCTCAAATATCACCGATTACAACGAATCCCGATATAATGAGGATGATCACCCTATTCCCAATAACTTACTCCCACTCATCATCTATAAAACCATACAGATGTGAGAATCAAACCTGGTAAATACATACCCTGGAGCAAGTGTTTAATCGGGAAATCAGTTTTCTTTTAACATTACACAGTGGAACTGAAACATTGAAATGTTTCGATGGGGTATCCTGGTATTCCTAGTAATGCCTCTACCATTATCCAGATTCACAACTATAACCGTATAATTCTTTGCCATCTCTCCAAATCCCTTTATATGTCTTTAGTCATTACCTTCTGCACACCCCTTTAGGCCAAAAGGTTTTCTTCCTTCCCTACCGTTCGGCACCAGCCTATGGTTTGGAAGAAGACTATCCAATAAGCATAAAAGGTGTACTGTCCTAATCATAGGAGCACTCGCAAAGCGAGAGAAGGTGAAGATAAAAGACAACCGAATAAACCTTATTCCTATTTCTCCTGAACCAGAATCCATCCCCGAACTGGAACAAGTTCCTTTCGAGTTCGTATATAACCATACGATAGATTATCCAATAAACTTGGGATCTTCGTAGTGATACGGAGTGTCCTGGAGAAATACAAAGGTGATTTAGGATTGGCGAAGAAATACTTGGTTCGGTCGTGAATAGCAGTCGCAATTTACTTTGCCCTCTTACTAATCCCTTACTTTGTCTTAACTTAATACCTTCTGTACACCATCGTTATGCTAATTGGTTTTCTTCATTCCCCACCGTTCGGCACCTGCCTAAGGTTTGGAAGAAGACTATCCAATTTGCGTAATAGGTGTACTATCTCCTAAACCAAGGAGTACTCGCAATGAGAGAAGGTGAAAAGAAAAGACAACTGAATAATCCTATTCGTTTTCTCCAGAACCAGAAACCATCCTCGAAGTCCTTCGAGTTCGTATATAACCATACGATGGTTTTGTCCAATGGAAGTGGACGTTCGTAGTAATACGGGATGTCCTGGAGAAAAGGGTAAAAGTAGAAGTGGCAATGAGGTTTGCAACTCTGACAATCCAAAAGCCTGTGTTAAGAAGGTTCGGTCAACTTGGTCACTGAGTCATAGTCCAGGGTCGGGTCAATGGTCACTGCCAAAGAGAGAGAGAAAAGAAACACTCAGCGTGCACTCTAACCTAGATCAGAATGGTTATCACTTTATCTAATCAGGAAACCTCCCACTGTACCGTCAAATTCTCCTCCAAACCTGAAAGAAGAACTAGTCGGGATCACCCGAGGAGTAAACCAACTCATCAGCAGGAATCGGGATCCAACTATCATCGCATGATAACTTGACGGAATCCACTCAAGTCACCACACTCCAGAAGGTATGCGCATATCTGGCAAGTTTCAGTTCTTTTGAAACTCCCGATGTGGTTTTTACCCCTGGACCCAAGTGACCTTGACACAGTCAACAAATCAAAGAGTCCTAGTCAAGTTCAACCCGTCATTATCCTGGATTGCATTAAACCCACCCGTACGAGCCCTTGACACAGTCAACAAGGCCGCACGACTGTCCTAACCAATCCCATTAATATGCTACAAACAAACACTACTTAGCTACCGCACGCTACGCCTTGACACAGTCAACAAACGCAGCACGAATACTAAGTAATACTTGTAAGAAATGACGGAGGGCTACGTGTAGTTTTTGGCGAAAAACCTTTAACGTAATGAACTTGATATTGTTGAAGGAACTGCATAGCCTTTTTAGAAAATATAGTGACGAAAACCTTTATTAAAGAGGTCACTCCCGGTGAAGGGATCTCGGCTCTTTCCCCGTAGAATGAGGTGCAGGATATTCCAACTGAATACCACGATGCAAAGCAAAAGTAATCGGCTATAGTGAAGTTAATGTCCTGACGCAAACTTTTGTCCAAGGGGTCACTCCCGGTAAAGGGATCTCGGCCCTTGCCTCGTCGACTGAGGAGCAGGATATTCCAAATGAATACCACGATGCAAAACAAAAGTGAACGTCCTTGCAATAACAGCTTTTTGAAAAATTGTTCCAACAACATCAGATTAGGTTTGTTTATCTTGCATTGATCCGAATCAATGCAGTCCCATCAATTGATCACACCATAAAGAACGAAAATATACTGACGTACGTATATGCCATCCGCATTCGCCACTGGGTCCCGTCATCACCCGTTAGGTTAGCTAACTAACGGCAGAGCGGGGACTGGACTAGCGCGGATGAAAAACATATACAACATCTACTAATATATATACCAATATATAGTATTTCGCTCAAGGCGTGATAAAATGTAGCATCACAGAAATGTACAGCATCACAGAACAATACAGATATCTGGAAGCCCCGGGT
The DNA here is from genome assembly GCA_030015575.1 of Agapanthus africanus. Classification (NCBI taxonomy): domain Eukaryota; kingdom Viridiplantae; phylum Streptophyta; class Magnoliopsida; order Asparagales; family Amaryllidaceae; genus Agapanthus; species Agapanthus africanus. Next base: position 112,862,303 of record CM057340.1, on the reverse strand, counting down.
TTCACAGAGCCGCTGCTGAAACCCGACGTTCCCCTGGTCGTGTGGATAGCCTGTGCAATGAAATCCTAGACCCCTACGGGCGCGGTAAGTCACCCGCCAAAACCTGAAGCGAGGCAGCCCCCTTCAGCACCGTGAATGGACCACCCAGCACTTCACGGAATCCGGTAACTTGGGCATCCCTCCTGGGTCAACCTGTACCCCCTATGAGTGCGGCGAATAGCCCGCCAATTCCAGACTGAAGCCCCCTCCGTCTCAATGCCCTGAGATGCGGGCCCGTTGCCCTCTAGAACCCGGCTATCCGTGCACCCCTCCGCGGGGTAACCCTAGTACAGAAAGTAAAATATACATACACCGGGTACATCGACCGCAACCAGGTCGTGCCCCAAAAGAATAATACAAACAGGCAGTGACGGCAGTCCACATGTCGGACGCTCGCCCCGCAATATCAAATGTACATATAAAACAAAACTGTACTAACATTGCATCCAGGCTATCCCCACCGACCGATCCGCAACAACACAGCATAAACACAGAACATCAACGTGAAAATCACGTTCGCAAATCCGTCTAACCGGGCTATAGCAGTTAGACAGGATTTACCGATCAAGTGATATTCACGGTCGCAGATATAATGTAAATACTGTGAAATAATGTGTTTTAAAATATCCAATCGATCAAAAATAGGCCCCAAAGTAATACTGTAGCACTCACAGAAATTCTGGGCCCAATTTTAATATTCCAAAACCCCTATCTTAAGCCCAAAAGCCCACTGCAAAGAAATGGTAAAATGAATCCAACTTCCTGCGGCGGAACCGCGGCCAAAGAGGGGTTAAGACCGCGGTTCCGCGGTCTTACGGAAGAATTGGGTTACCAATTTTTTCCAGTGTTCTTAGGATTCTCTGTACATCATTCTGCAATCACCTGAAAAAATTTTCGAGCCCGGAAAAAATCGACAGAAAACTGATGCAAGCAAAACGCGGTTTTTGGAATTTTGGTCGATCGGATAAGGAAAACGCATTAGAACAAGCTAGGCAAGGTTAATGGCGTGGCTCTGATACCATGTTGCGCCACGGCAGCGCCCCGGCCGTCTATCCGAGGCCAAAATGCGGAATCAAAATTTTCATAACTTTTAAACTGGCGCTACCGCGGACAATTAACCCGGATCGAAACCATTAACCGATACTAGCAATCAAGAGAAGGGGTGAGAGATATACCGAGTGATCCGAGTCCTCCGGTCTTCTCGTCGTCGTCCCGATCTCCTGCGGAAACTCCGGTCGTCGCCTCCTTGCCGGAAGGGCACCACATCGTCTGTATCTTTTACGGGCTCCCACCTCAATACCGAGGCAACTCGGGCATGAAGCTGGCAAGTCGACATGCCCAAGATGTGCTATAGAATGTAGTGTAGAGTGCATATCTCACTTTGGGGTATTGGTTGCCTTTTGAAGATGGAGGAATGAAGGTATGAAAAATGGTGCTTTCATTTTTCCTTGTATCAAAAATGAGATGAATGAAATTTGCCACACCACCAAAATCAAAGCTCCCTCTCCCTCAAAAAATTGGCCGGCCACATATATGGTGAGAATGGTGGAGGGTGAACCAAAAATATGAAGGAAGGTGATTGTAGGATAAAGGTGGAAGGTGATCATATACAAACATCATCATCATCAAACTTACATCCAAACCATACCCTTTCATATCAAAATAAATGCAAAAGAATGATGTAGAAAAGAATGGTATCAAAAGATGCTCTCATAATAAATCCTTTTGCAATAAACCCCTCCACAAAAGTTATTTGCACAATTGCAAATAACCCCCTCCATCGGAAAAGTCCGGCCGGGAAAGAACAAAGGAAAACCGGCCGGAACGGAATGCAAACTGGCAACTCCAGAAAACTGGTCCCGTAATAAATTACAGGAAAACCCCGATACTGTGCATACACACCCGCATCTGTATTCCGTCCGGATACAAATGCAATGAGACAAAATCTACACTGTACTAAACTAGGATCCGGCTTAAACCAAAGCCGGCTAGTAAAAACCGTTCGATCCTGATCCGTGCAATACCGCACGTATCTGATCGAACCGTGCCATATAACTATACGGCCTCTAGTACTTACCGTCCGATCCTGATCCGTGCAATACCGCACGTATCTGATCGGACCCTGCCATATCTCCATACGGCCTCTACAGCGTTTCGCCCGAAAGCCTGAGTAACTGAAAGTGTGGTGGACTCTAAAGACTCGTCAATACTATGGCTGTGGATTTAACCACTAGCACGTCAGAGGTATAAGCCAATACGTAACGGGCCACCAGCTATTGACCAAAAGGGACGTCGATGAGCGAACTCATCCTGACACCCTACTGAGCCTGTCAGTGACAATATCCGTACAGTCCGGTCTGTTCGTCTATGAGCATCGCATGGCGGGCCTAGGGGGTTGGTAAAAGTCAGACCCCCAAAGGCGGTACAAGTCGTGTCGGAGTGTAGCCCAGAACGCCCTGAGATACTACTGGAATACCTACCAGTAAATCTCCTGCCTCGGCCGAGGGCTTTGCGTAATGGCTCTCCTAGACACAGCGCGACCTCACCCCCAATACCGGGAGAGACGAACCCCTGCAGATCCGCTCACTGCCTCCATGTGGCTCGGGACTGTACCCAACTAAAACCTGTTTGCACGACTCCTTTGAGCCGTGGTAGGGTAGTAATCAAAGCACAGTGGGAACTCACACGAGACAAATGACGATCTCAGGTCGATGAACTAACCTGTACACATGTCACCTGGGAACTGCTATCTGACGTCTGGTATAATCCCAACTAGCAGGTTCCCGGCGAGTCCTGTCCGGTGTACTCATAACCCAATGAGCACCTGTATACATCTTAGGTGAACCAACTGACACCAGTGGCTTGTGAGACCGGCCACCGCCCCTCGTCGGGGTCTCGACTGTATACACTAGTCTACTAATGGAGTATCGATGCCCAGTCTCGAAACTCCCACGACTAGGGACCATTTAAGGATGTGCTTATAGACCCCAGCTCCCACGTATATGATCGCCATCATACTGCTGGTCGTCAAGCAAGAATCTTAGGGGCTGTATCAACGTGTAATAGCGACCTGTAAGGTCACCTGAAACAGTACACGATGATAAAGGTAAACCAGATGGCATACTATCATCTCGAGTAAGACTGTTCTACCGGGATAGGTACTCCCTCAATCATTGCAATCACGTGCCTGTGATCTAATAATTGACTCTGAGGGCACTATCTCCAACAAGTACAGCATAGTCCATTGACTTGACACTGCTGCTTCGTCTTGAGTGTGTTCCCACTGTTCTTAGATTGCTACCCTACCACGGTTCAAAAGAGTCGTGCAAACAGGTAGCAGTTGGGTGCAGTCCCCAAGCACTTAGAGGCAGTGGCAGTTAGAAAGGATTCGTCTCTCCCGGTATTGGGAGTTGATATCGCACTGTGTTTGGATAGCCATTACGCAAAGTCCCTGGCCAGGGCAAACGAGATTTACTGGTAGAATTTCTAGTAGCTTCTCAAGGTGTAATGGGCTTCACTCCGACACGACTTATACCGCTTTTAGGGGACTGACGCTTGCCGCCTCCCTAGGCCCGATATGCGATAGTATTAGATGAAAAGACCGGACTGTACGGAGATTGTCACATCAGGCTCAGTAGGAGTTCAGATGGGTTTCCTCATCGGCCTTCTTATCGACATCTACCTGGGGACTGTTACGTACAGCTAGTACCGCTTGCATCCTGTGGTTAAACCCACTGCCAGCGGAGTGTCGAGTCTTTAGAGTCCCACACAGAAAGTTTCCCTGCTTCAGGCGAAACGATATAGAGGTCGTATGGTTTTACGACAGGGTTCGGACATATACGTGTACTTGTGCACGTATGATGTCTGGGCAGATTATACTAGCGGGTTTTAGTTTAAGCCAGATTCTAGTATTGGATTATTGTATTTATGCAGTCTCAGTATATCCGTGTTTTACGGATGGGAGGGGCATTCTCGTAATTAGTCGAGAAGCTTCTAAAAGAAAGGTGACTCATTTAGATTTAATTCATTTATGAATTAAACTAAATGAGGTTGAGAGCTTATGTGTAATTTGCATTAAATGAATTAGTGACTCATGTGATGATTCATCCTAATGAGTTAATGAAGCATCAATTGTTTTAGTGACTCATGAGATGATTCATTCATTGTATTAAATGAAGTATGGTTGTAATTATCTTAAATGATTTATTTGATAATTATTATGCTTCATATAATATAGAAATGAGTTATTTTTCATTTCATTCTCACATACACACTCTCTCTCCTCAAGCTCTCCTCTTCTTCAACATAACCCTAATTCTCTCATGTGTTGAGATCCCAAGGGTTAGAAATACTAATAGATCCTTAATCCACTTCTATATCTTCTAGGTCACTTGGATTAACAATCCTAGCCAATTAGTTACCTCAAGTGTGAGGTTAAAACTTGGAGAAGGAACTCTCGGGTGGATCTTCTATTACATCGAGGAGGCCGACGAGGAGGTGAACAACTAGAACAAAAAGGACTAGTATCTTGAGGTATAATCATCTATCATAGTAGTTTAACACTTCTAGATAGTTTGTTAGTTAGGGTTTAGCAATGATCCGTAAAGTTAGTCGATGTTAACTTAAATAAAATAATTGTTTTACCTATTCCGCCTCCCCGCATCATGTGGGGTGTCTAACGTCGACTTACATATACATACCCGTATTCGTACTGTAAAAATACAAATACAATGAGATAATAATAATACTAGAATCTGGTTTAAAACAAAGCCCACTAGTATTATCCGTCCGAACAACATCCGTGTTTACACGTATATGATCGGAATCCTGCCGTAAAACCATACGTCCTCTACATCGTTTCGCCTGAACTAGGAAAACCCTCTGTGTGGGACTCTAAAGACTCGATGGTATGATGGCAGTGGGTTTAACCACAAGTTCGTTAGTGGCACTAGCTGTATGTAACGGCTATCTAGGTAAATGTCGAAAAGATGGCCGATGAGCGAACTCATCCAACCCCCTATTGAGCCTGTCCGTGACAATCTCCGTGTAGTCCGGTCTGTTCGTCTGAGAGTATCGCATGCAAGGTCTAGAGGGGTGGAAAACGTCAGACCCCTAATAACCTGATAAGTGGTGTCGGTGTGGCTTAAGACCATCCGAGAATCTACTGGTCCAACTACCAGTAATTCTCAATCATCCATTGGCATGGGACTTATGGTGTTGACCAACCGATCACAGCGCGACATCGACTTCCTATACTGAGAGAGATGAATCCCTAACAGTCGCTCACTTCCTCCATATGGCTTAGGACTGTTCCCAAATAAAACCTGTTTGCACGACTTAGTAGAGCCGTGGTAGGGTAGTAATGAAAACACAGTGGGAACTCAAATGAGAAAAATGATGACCTCAGGTCGACAGACTATCTGCACTCATATCACCAGAGAACTGCTATCTAACGCTAGGTATAATACCATCTAGCCAATCATCAATGAGTCCGTCTGGTGCACTCACCCCTAGTGAGCACCTGTATACAATTTTAGGTGCACCTCACCAATAGTCATGGGACCAATCCATCGCCCCTCGTCAGGGTCTAGATATGTATACACTAGTCTACTTTGGAGTATCGATGCCCAGACTCGATACTCCCATGACTAGGGACACTTTAAGGATGTGCTTATCGACTACCCAACTCCCATAAGTATGATTGCCATCACAACACTGGTAGTCAAGCAAGAATCCTACGGACTTTATCAACATGTATACAACATATGAAATACTAAGTAAAATACATCACATGTTAAGATAAAGACAAACCAGATAGCATACTATCATATCGAGCAAGATTTTCCTGTAGGTACATATCCCTAGCATCCTATACAATGAAGGCTTCTAGGGCATACATATCCAACAATCTCCCACTTGCACTAAGGCCTGTAATTAGTGTATTAAGTACCCAACGTGTGCACTAGAGGCAGTTGCTGGCGTACCGCATACCAAACATCTCGAATAGTCTCTCGAACTAGACTTAGTGAATGGATTTGCCGTATTGTCCTTTTTACCTACTCCCCACACCTCGATCTCCTAGAGATGCACGATCTCCCTGATCTGGTGATACCGCCTCAAGATATTTCTGGATTTATGATAGGACCGTGGTTCCTTTGACAAAGCCATGGCTCCGTTGTTATCGCAATACAAAGGTATTGGATTAGCAATGGATAGAACCACCTGAAGTTCAAAAATGAACCTCCTCATCCAGACTGCCTCTTTTGCGGCATCACAAGAAGCGATGTACTCAGCCTCCATCGTTGAGTCTGCTACGTTGTCCTGTTTGGAACTCTTCCAACAGACTGCCCCTCTGTTGAGGGTAAACACATAACCCGAGACAGATTTAGAGTCATCCTTGTCATTTTGGAAGCCAGAGCTGGTAAAAGCCTTGATCTGGAGGTCCCCATTACCGTACACCATGAACATCTCCTTAGTCCTTCTCAGGTACTTAAAAATGTTCTTTACTGCTATCCAATGTTTCTCACTTGGGTTTGACTGATACATGCTTACCATGCTAAGTGCGTATGCTATATCTAGTCTCTGGTACATAACATCGCATTCATTATCGACCTTACCGACGAAGCGTAAGGTACTATGCTCATGCGAGCCCTCTCCTCATCAGTCTTGGGAGACATGTCTTTGGAGAGGGCGATTTCATGACAAGCGAGTAAATTATTGTGCTTAGAATCTTCCATACTAAAGCTCTTTAGTACGGTGTCAATATACCTCGACTGTGAAAGTCCCAACATTCTTTTAGATCTGTCACGATAGATCTTAATCCCCAGAATGTACAAGGCATCACCCAGGTCTTTCATAAAGAACTTCTGTAATAAGAACAGCTTGGCCGATTGTAGCATAGGAATGTCATTTCCTATTAGGAGAATGTCATCAACGTATAAAATGAGGAATACCACAGTTCTCCCTACAATCTTTTTATAAATACAACGTGTAGGGTTCCTAGGCACCCTAATGAGGTCTCACAAGGCATCGACCATGCCAAATGCAAAAATTCTAGGTGCCGAGAGACCCGACTACGGATCGTTTGCTAGAAAACTAGGCGAAAAAGCTAACTAGTTAACACTTAACTACAAGATACGGAAATACAACCTCTGTAGATCCGTTTCTCCACCTCCATAGCTCCGCAACGAAGTCCTCTCCGCTGTCCAAAAAGAATCCGGGCTCTAGCGTCGACTTCATCGGAGAATAAGCGAGCTAGGTCGTCGATGTCCATGCCGAAGATGATCTACGTCGAGGCATCGCTAAATCAAGCTCCGACTTCACCAAGTCAAGAAACTTGTGAAGAAAACACACTCTACTACTTGGCAAGAGGTAGAGGATGAAGAAATAGGAAGTGGGTAGACTTTAGAATTGGATTTCTCACTTGTTTTCATCAATCACCATTGATGAAGCAAGCTTCTTCAATGAAGAAGAAGATGAAGAAGATGAATATTGTTATGATAAGAATAATATAATATATAAAATAAAAACCATTCTTATCATAATATTAACCTTAGTTTAGTGTAGAGAATGGACCATGGTTAGATATGATGGTTAGGGTTAAGGAAGAGATAAGAATGGTTGACTTGATCAAAGTTTCAAGAAACTTCAACATAAAACAAAATAAGCCACCATCCTTAAATAATTTCCAAAATGAATATATAAATAAATGAATAAGATAATCAAAACCCTAATCATTAAGTAAACCATGGTTTAATCTTTACACTTAACCAAGTTAATATGCATCATCAAACATGATACAAACATGAGCATAAAAGTATATCACATATACAACTTGCACAATCCAAGTGAGAAAATCCATTTAAAGTGAACCATTACTAGTTAATGCAAAGTAATATATCAAATATATAATTATACATTAAATCATTAAATCAACACTTGATTCAATGATCCGGTCATGTCGCACACAACCGACTAGTATACAATGTATCGGCTTATCGAATCAACGCTTGAATCGATAACTAGGTTATATCGCATACAACCATTCGATACATTCATCGCGAGAATGGAATACGGTATCACATACACGCATTATTCTCGGTCCCGCACATATCTCATATGCGCTCCTATTTCGTTTCGCTTGAGCCAGGAAACCTCTGTGTAGGACTCTAAAGACTCGTCAATACGCCGGCAGCAGGCGATGATCATATCAAACACCCACAAGCCGCAAGCGGTCTGCTAAACGTAACGGCCACCCGGGTATTGAGCGATCAGAAGATCGACGAGCAAGCCCGCTCACACTCCTGCGAATCCGACCAGTAACACTACCGTACAGTCCGGTCTGATCGTCTGATATGTCGCATATCTTGCCTAGGGGTGGTAAACGTCAGACCCCAATATCTCGATAAGTCGTGTCGATATGAGGTCTATAACTTTTCGAGAAACTACTGGTAACACTTACCAGTAAATCTCAGCAACCCTGGCCAGGGATTTCCTGTTATAGCCAATCGAACACAGCGCAACATCAACTCCCTATACCGGGAGAGACGAATCCCCTCCTATCGCTCATTGCCTCCATATGACTCGGGACTGTACCCAAAAACCACCGTTTTGCACGCCCTCTTGGACGTGGTAAGATGGAAATCAAAGCACAGTAGGAACCACACAAGACTCTATGACGATCTCGGGTCAACAGACTACTCTGTACCAGTGTCACCAGAGAACTGCCATCTGACGTGAGGTATAATACCATCTGGGAGTTCTCGGCGAGTCCATCCAGTGTACCCAGTCTCAACTGAGCACCCGTATGTCATCTCTGATGTCAAACACCAATGGATATGGGATCATCCATCGCCCATCTGTATGGGTCGAGAAGGTATATGCTAGTCTACTCTGGTATATCGATGCCCCGTCTCGATACACCCACGACTAGGGACTTTGAAGGATGTACTTATGGACTACCATGTCCCCACTAGTATGATCCGCATCACAGTCCAGGTAGTCAAGTACAGATCCTAAGGGCTTTACCAACATGTAACAGAGAGACAATCAGTATACACGTTAAGGTAAAGTTCAACCAGATAGCATACTATCATGTCGAGCAAGAAAGTCCTCCCTATATACGTCCCAGCATCCACTACAATATACATCCTATGTACAGTAATGGCCTCTAGGGCATACATATAACTAACACAACGTTCATCTCCATTTTTGATAAAGTCAAATTCCCTGACCGTCTCATCAAAGCAGATGTTCTAACTCCGTGGTGCCTGCTTTAATCCATAAATAGATTTGAGCAACTTGCACACCTTTCTGCTTCTCCCACTGTCTACGAAACCCTCTGGTTGATCCATTTAAACACACTCTTCTAAACTTCCATTTAGAAAAGCGGTTTTAACATCCATATGCCAGATGTCATAGTCATGGAAGGCAGCAATGGCAAGTAGAATCCGAATGGATTTAAGCATAGCCACTGGTGAAAAAGTTTTGTCATAATCCAATCCTGGTCTTTGACAAAAACCTTTAGCAACAAGTCTAGCTTTGTACGTTTGTACCTGACCATCTACACCAATCTTCTTTTTGAAGATCCATTTGCATCCTACGGGTTTTACCACAGTAGGAGCAAAATCCAAAGTCCATACTTGGTTTGTGTACATGGATTCCATCTTGGATCACATAGCATCCGGCTACTCCACCGAGTCTTTACTTGTGATGGCTTGCTGAAAAATAGTCGGCTCATCATCGTCGATGATGCAATCCTCTCGATTCTCGTCTATGAGAAAACTGTAGTATCTCTTGGGTAGATGAGGATGCCTACTAGATCTACAGAGTGGCGTAGGTACGTCCGGTTTCATTGAAATCTCAGGTTCTACTAAGTTTTCAGTAATAGTTTGTGATTCTGTAATTTGTTCTAGCTCTATTGCGCTCCAACTCATCTCCTTTTCAAGAAATTGAGTTCCTATGAAGCGGGCATGATGAGAAACAAAGACCTTTTGTTCCTTAGCGTAATAGAAATAATACCCCCTAAAATTCCTGGGGTATCTGATCAGTCGAAAATATAGCATTTTTAACACATCAATTCCCCTACTATTTGCAATCATCTAAACGTGTTCGGTATAAATATAGCACATATTAGTAATTTGTCTGCAAAATACCAAATAACATGTGTTATACGTTATAACCGGCATTTTGAGGGAAATTGAGCGTTTATTATTGCACGCATGATCTTTTGTATGGCACAACACTTGTCTCGAGATTGTGTGCAGGAAATTCCAGGTAAAAGAGCCGGAACCGCTAAAAGTGCTGAAAAAATACACCAAGTCCAAGACTTGTGATCTGGCAGTGAACAAGAAATTATAAAAATATTTCAGACATCAGAAAAGTTCCAAAAAGCCAACACAAAGTTACTCTAGAATTTTCGTGCAACAACTACACTAAACGGCCGCGGATCCGCGGCCGAATGGGCCGATCCGCCGCGGATCCGCGGACACGTTGACACGTCATGGGCAGAATGATTTTTCAGATGTCTCCTTTCAATAGCCTAACTTCTTCAAGACACTTCGGTCTCCAGATATCTCCAGAAGCTTCTTTCCTAACTGCCAAGCTTCTTGTACAAGCCCAATACCTCCAAGCTTCTCAAGCAAGCTAGCTAACTACCTTAATCTAGAAACTTCCTTCATAACTACCAAGCTTCTAAAGGAAGCTAAACCTAGCTTAGCTTCTAAAGGAAGCTAATCCTAGCTTCTATGGGAAGCTAAAGGCTAGGGCTATATAAAGGGACCCAAGGCTTCATTACAAAGGTTGTTGGTTGTTGTTCAATCGTTGAAAAAAGTAGCAAGATCCAAATCAATTCTAAAGCAAATTGAGTGACACAATTTGATCCAAATTAAGATCATCGAGTGCCAAATCAAGCAAGCATCCAACAAGCCTTTTTGAAGCAACGCCGATCTTCATCCGAGAAAGAAATCTAAGATGATCCGCGACTCACGAAGACGATGCGAAGCTAGTTCGACGATCGAGTTCTCTCCTTAATTCTTGTAGTCTTTGAGTGAATTGTAACGAAACGTTGAATAATAAAAGGTGAAAATTCTTGATCTTGCTTTTCTTTACATTTGAGCATTATGAAAAGTTCTCAATTCTTGATTGTTTTCTTTTTCATGATGTTTGAGTGAAAACTCCGCTCGTGGAGGAATCGATAAAATAGATAGATGATGATTAAATTCTTGAACGATTCTTAAGTTTTATGAGTTTTGTAAACTTTAGGAAATTGAATCATCGACAACCTAGTTTTGAGCGAGATGCTTTCTTGAATGTTTTCGCTCTTAATTAGAGATCAACGATCGATGATTGAATTTCCTAGAGGTTAGAATTTGAATGCTAATCAACGAAAGGACAAGGGATGTGATGAAGAAACCCTAGTTTCTTCGCTAGATCCCTAATTCTCGTTGATCGTCATCGATCTAGCAACAAATCATCAATAGATAAGAATTTGTAATCCTAATTCTTCATCATCACTATCGATTGGATTGATTCCTACGAGCCTCTTTATAAATCTTGATAACTCATTCGATTTGGATATCATCTTGACAATTCTAGATTCTTGATTCTTGATCTTTATTTTCTTGATAATTCTTGAAACTAAATTTCACAATTCTTGAACAATTTTCTTTTATCCTTTAATTTTCAACTCAACTAAAACAAGATCGGTCAAATCACACATTCCATGTGGACGATCCACACTCGCTAACGAACCTACAATTGACACCGTTATTGATTGCGGTTTACAAATTTCTTTCGTTATGAAACATCATTCTAAACACGACACGGAAACGGATCAATCAAATGGCGCCGTTGTCGGGGATCATGTACCAATTTGTTCGTTTTTGTAATTTGAGTTGAAAAATTTATTATTTCATCAGAATTTTTAGATCAAAATTCGCACAAACTCTAAACGATTTTCTTGTGATTTGTTGCAAGGAGATCTGGAATCTGTGGAGCAAGAGGAAAAATTTTCTGAATATTCCAGAGAGTTCAGTGAGTGAACAGGAACAATTCCTGAAAGTTTTGTGCAGAGATCTCACTTTCAGACCGCTCTTCCGCGGCCATAAGAAGCATATCGCGGCGGTTCCACGGCGGTTCTTGGAGTTCAATGTTCCAAACTTTTCAGGTATATTTCTGACTTTCTTATCTCCTCCCTTCTCTGCTCCATTAACCAATTTCTGCAGAATTCTTTGCAAAAATTCGCAGCGCCGCAAAAAGAAGAATTGTTGCTTGATTGATCTTGGTTGTTTGCATTTCAATACGGAAATTAAGGGGAAAAGACCAAATTCAGATTAGGTGGGGAGTTCATTACCCTTCCTAAGCCCCAAAAATCACAAAACAGCATCCGCATCACCCTCATTAACTAAAAAAAGCATCTAGACATGACTCTAAGGACCGTCGCGCTCACTTAGGACAGAAGGAGGTCGTGGGTAATCTATTGCTTATCCGCATTTCTTTTGTGGTGTTTAAGGCAAGTGTGTCTGAGGCAAGTGGTTACTTAATTAGGCCCACTACTTACGTAGTGGAGAACCTCCCACTTACCTGGCCACAGGAGGGGTAAAGAGGCAGTAGAGGATCTATCTTGCGACTTGTCTTCTGGAAGTCTAGGAGTGGTCTAGAGACTTGACCTAGGTGACCATTAGATCTAGGGTTGCTTGTGCAATTTTGTGATTTGAATTTTTCAAAAATCCGTCTTTTTCAAACCAAACACCAAACTCATCTTTTCCCTAATTATCACACAACGCTACCACTTGTGCTAAACCATTTAGTGCATGCTCGGCTGGACACGGGATTCTAGTGCTCGTCTTGTCCGCGTTCCTCCTATCGACTCCGAAGTCGGTAATTCTACGTCTACTTTTTCTTTATCCTCCACCACACCCACTTCGATGAACAATTCTACATCGAACTTCTTTAACACTACTCTGCCACCGTCCGCAGGTGCGCAGAATCCACTCCGCATCTCTCTCCAAGAGAAATGTTACCCTATGCGAGATCCTCTTTCGACCCGTCTCACCATTCCACCAGCCAATGGGGACAATTTTGAAATAAAACCCCAATACATCAACCTTTTACCCAAATATCACGGTCTCGAGTCTGAAGATGCATATGTCTTTATTACCAAATTTGAAAATGTATGTGCTATGATGGGTACTTCACAGCTTTCTGTAGATGCTATGCGTCTACGTCTTCTCCCATTTACCTTGTGCTTTATAGCCGAGAAGTGGATTTATAACACAACCGCACATTCTATTTCAAACTGGGAAGAATTCGTCGCAGCTTTCCTTAAGAAATTCTACCCTAATCATAAAACAGCTCGAATCCGTAGCGAAATTAATCAATTTACCCAGCTTCCAAATGAACTATTCTCGAAGTGTTTTGAACACTTCAAGGATCTGTTAGTTCAATGTCCACATCACGGAATTCCTAGATGTGATTTGTGCAGAATCATTTATGAGGGCATTAATCCTACCACAAACAGAACCTTGAATCCATGTGTCAAGGCAATTTCATGACTAAAAATGATGGTGAAGCCTGGAGATTCTTAGAAGATTTCGCTGAAAAATCTTTACAGTGGGAGAGTGTAAATCAGTCATCGTCTAGGGATGGCATTCACCAAATTGATGTTTCCATAGGAGTTAGAGCTGAAATGGCAGCAATACAAAAGAAACTCGAAGCTATGGAACATAAATTGTTAGCAGCCTCCCTAAATCAGATGTCACTCCTCAAAACTGCCTATGGATGCTGTTATGATCCATCACATCTTACGGAAGAATGTCCATTGAATTCTCCATTTCAAGGTCAAGAGTATACCAATGCTGCTTTCCAACAAAGACCTAGAAACGATCCGTATTCTTCCACTTATAATCAGGGTTGGAGGAATCACCCTAACTTTGTTTGGAACCAACAACAACCTCAAAACACGGTTCCAAATCAAAATAATTTTCAAAGGACTCCTCCACCACAACAGCAGCCATTTCAACTGACTCAGCACCCATACCAATCACAAAACTTTCAAAATCCAGTCAACATACCTGCACCGTATAATCCTTCACAGTTGACCGGTACTGATCTTTCCTCTTCACTCGAACGGACTTTTGAAATGTACATGAAACGAATGTCGGCTGAATTTAGGTCTTCCCTCGATAAATTCAAGAAAAAAATCTGATCTCCAAGCTGAGAGTTTAAAATCGTTGGAAACCCAAATTGGCCTATTAAAAGCCGAAATGAGTGCAAGAGAGAAAGGGAAACTTCCGTCTCAACCTTTACCGAATCCTGGGCATTCGCAACACTATAATGTGAATGCCATCTCAACGTTGAGGTCATGAAGAGTGCTGAATAATCATATTGGCGGAGAGATTGATGATAATGAAAGATTTATCAATAATACCCCGGCTGAGACCTTTCCTTCCACACACAATTCTACTTCCGATCCTTGTTCTTCTACCCCACCACCTTCTTGCGAGCCTATTCTTCGTTTCCCCCATGGCTCGACACCTCAGCAAACCTCTTCTAGTCCACCAAAGACGATCTCCACTCCTATTCTGGGATCACTTCCACACACATCACCTTCTCCAATGTTGGACCCAACTCTTATTGCTAAAGCTCCTTACCCGAATCGGTTAAGGGGTAACAAATCGAGTCAACATATAGAGAAGATTATGGAAATGTTCAAACAGCTTAACATCAACATCCCTTTCCTAGATGCTATTCAACAAGTCTCTGCTTATGCGAAAATTCTCAAAGACTTGTGCACTAGGAAGAGGAAGACTCAAGTGCCCAAAAAGGTTTTCATGACTAATAATGTTAGCACTGCTTTTACCTCACAGTTACCAAAGAAACGTATGGACCCAGGATGTCCTACAATCTCGATTTCTATTATGGGTAAAAACATCAACCGTGCTTTACTTGACCTGGGCGCAAGTGTTAACCTGCTTTCATACTCTGTCTATGAGCAGTTAGGGATTGGAGAGTTGAAACCTGCTCATTACACTCTCCAAATGGCAGACCGTTCAATCACCAAACCTATGGGTGAACTGGAGGATGTGTTGATAAAAGTCGGGGAATTTGTATTCCCTGTGGACTTTATTGTTCTCGATACACAACTTGTAGCAAACACACAGAACCAAATTCCGGTGATTTTGGGTCGACCATTCCTTGCCACTTCCAATGCTGTCATTAACTGTCGAAACGGTTCAATGAACCTATCTTTTGGAAAAATGATAATTGAACTGAACATCTACAAAATTGGAAGTCATCCATCTGAACCCTCTACTCAAATACTTGATGTTTGCTCTGTCCACGAGATTGCTCCCGAAAGTTGCGAAGTTGATGGACTTTGCTTTGAAGATCTCGATGACACTAGCACATCAATGTTTGAACTTGCACATCTTAGTGAGGACACGTTTTCCACGCTTGAGTCTGACACTCTTGACTCATCACCTTCCGAGTCTGTATCTGTTACAGGCTACGAGCTTCTTTGTGACTCCGAATATCATTCGATAACCCCACCTTCTATAATTTCTCTGCCAGCATTAGATCTCAAACTTTTACCTTCTCATCTTAAATATACATATTTAGGTGAGAATGAGTCATTACCTGTGATAATATCCGCCACTCTAGCCTCAGAGAAAGAAAATGCGCTTTTGACGGTATTGAGATCTAATAGGCAGGCGTTTGGTTGGACTATGGCTGACATCAAAGGGATTAGTCCCTTGATTGTAGAATATCATATACATCTGATGGATGAAGCCAAGCCAACCCAAGAACCACAGAGACGGTTGAACCCCGTCATGAAGGATGCGGTGTAGAAAGAAATCGTCAAATGCCTTAACAATGGTATCATTTACCCAATCTCCGATAGCCAATGGGTGAGTCCAATTCATGTTGTCCCTAAGAAATCTGGCATCACAGTCAATACAAATGAGGCAAATGAGTTAATCCAGACACGTGCTCAAACTGGGTGGCGTGTATGTATTGATTATAGAAAACTCAATGCCGTAACGAGAAAAGACCACTTTCCTCTACCTTTCATTGACCAGATGCTAGAACGCTTAGCTGTACGTGAATATTACTGCTTCATGGACGGATACTCTGGCTATAATCAGGTCCCCATTGCCAAAAAGGATCAAGATAAAACCACATTTACTTATCCTTTTTGTATCTTTGCTTATAGACGCATGCCCTTTGGGTTATGCAATGCTCCCGCTACATTTCAGCGGTGTATGATAGGGATATTCTCGGACATGGTCGAGAATTTTCTGGAGATTTTCATGGACAATTTCTCGATATTCGGAGATTCTTTTGCTGACTGCCTATCTCATCTTGACGCGGTTCTTACTCGTTGTAAAGAGAAGAACTTAACCTTGAATTGGGAAAAATGCCATTTCATGGTCCAAGAGGGAATTGTGCTTGGACATGTTATTTCACGAAAAGGCATTGGGGTTGACAAAGCCAAAATTGATGTCATTCAAAACCTTCCTCATCCCAAATGCGTCAAGGTACGATCTTTTCTTGGCCATGCAGGCTTTTACAGGAGATTCATTAAGGATTTTAGCAGAATTGCTAGACCTTTAACTCTTCTCTTGGCCAAGGACACAACCTTCCACTTTGACCCGGATTGTGAGGCAGCATTCGACTCACTCAAACACTCTCTCACTACAGCCCCCGTTTTATCATCTCCAGATTGGAACCACCCTTTTGAACTTATGTGTGATGCATCAGATTTTGCAGTTGGTGCAGTCTTATGACAGCACATTGAAAAGATGCCACACGTGATCTATTATGCAAGCAAGACCCTGAATGATACTAAAATTAATTATACAACTACCGAAAAAGAACTTTTGGCAGTTGTA
This sequence comes from Agapanthus africanus, assembly GCA_030015575.1. Taxonomy (NCBI): domain Eukaryota; kingdom Viridiplantae; phylum Streptophyta; class Magnoliopsida; order Asparagales; family Amaryllidaceae; genus Agapanthus; species Agapanthus africanus. The sequence goes on along the minus strand of CM057340.1, from coordinate 112,845,372 downwards.
TTTGCATTAGAAAAATTCAGGCCTTACTTGATTGGCTCACTTATTGTTGTGTACACTGACCACTTCGCCTTGAAACATTCTTTGGCGAAGAAAGATGCTAAAGGTAGGCTAATACGTTGGATCCTTCTATTATAAGAATTTGATCTTGTTATTAAAGATAAGAAAGGATATGAAAACGTTATAGCCGACTATCTTTCGCGCATCTCTTCTTCACCTGTGACCCTGCTGATCAATGATTCTTTTCCGGACGAACAACTCTTGAATGTATCCGATGAACCTTGGTTCAGGGATATTGTGAATTATCTTGCCACGGGACTTATCCCCCGCGAATGGTCAAAACAGGACAAACATCGATTTCTATCCCAGGTAAAATATTTTTACTGTGATGAACCCTATCTGTTTAAGTATTGTCCTGACCAGATCATTCGCAGGTATGTTCCTAATGATGAATTCAAGAGTTTTCTATCTTTTTGTCATGATCAGGCATGTGGGGCTCATTTCGGTCCACGAAAGATGGCGGAAAAGGTTTTGCAATGCGGTTTCTATTGGCCGACTTTGTTCAAAGATGCATTTGATCATTGCAAAACCTGTGCACAGTGTCAACACACGGGTAGGATTTCCTGGAGAAATGAGATGCTACAGCAACCCATCTTAGTGGTTGAAATTTTTGATGTTTGGGGTATTGACTTTATGGATCCTTTTCCTAACTCCTTTGGGAATCTGTACATATTGCTTGCGGTTGATTACGTCTCGTAATAGGTTGAAGCTATTCCTTGTCGCAATAATGACAAAAAGGTTGTCATTAAGTTCTTAAAAGAAAACATCCTTTAGCGATTTGGACACCCACGCGCTATCATTAGTGATAACGGGACACATTTCTGCAATCGGTCTTTCGAGACTTTGATGCGGAAATATGCAATGAACCACAAACTTTCCACACGCTATCATCCCCAAACGAGCGGGCAGGCTGAGATTTCAAACAGACAAATCAAACAAATTCTGGAGAAAATAGTTTCTAAAAATCGGAAAGATTGGTCAACCAAATTGACGGATGCTCTTTGGGCATTCCGAACTGCATATAAAACCGATCTAGGTATGTCTCCTTACAGACTAGTGTTTGGAAAGGCTTGTCACCTTCCGGTCGAGATTGAGCATAAAGCAATGTGGGCCATTAGAGAACTCAACTTTGATTTAAATCAAGCCTGCAACTTTCGGAAGCTGCAATTAAACGAGCTAAGCGAACTCCGCGATAAAGCTTATGATAATGCTGTGATTGTAAAGAACCGGACTAAGGTATTTCACGATAAAAACATTTTGATAAAAACATTTACACCTGGTCAACAAGTCCTTCTTTATGATTCACGACTCCATCTTCATACGGGTAAGCTACGATCTCGGTGGAAAGGACCTTTTGTTGTGCTGTCTGTATACCCGCACGGGGCAGTTGAGCTTGAAAATGTTAAAAACGGTACAATTTTCAAAGTAAATGGACAGAGATTAAAACTGTATTTTTCCACTGACCCTCGGAGGAGCTCCTGTTTTTACAGGAGCCTCTTTATAATGACTGATTTTCCTCCACCTCACCTCCATGTCTTGGTAATTTTGTCGCATCTTAGAATGGAGGTGAGTCAACTTGTACATACATTTTATAAAAATAAAAAAAATATAATAAACAAAACAATAAAAATTTTGTACATAAGTGAAAAGAATAAGTTTGGGGGAGGATTTTCATGATCATATTTATTACCCCCGTTAATAAATTTCCTCCCAGACTTACAGTTTTTTTTTGTGATCTAGCGGATGGCAACAGTGAGGACATTGTTGAAAACAAGTTTGGGGGAGATTTGTGCTTATTTACGCATCATTTGCATCATACTTTGCATAAGCACAAAACATTTAAAAACATATAAAACATTTAAAAAATTTCAAAAGATAAAAATATTTAATATTTAATTTTGTAATAAAAGATTAGATAGCGAAAAATTACATCCAAAAGATTGGAAGAATTTAAGAAAACCAAGAAAATTAGAAGTTTTCTTAAACGAAACTAGTAATAAGTAGTTATGAACCATTGTCCCAAGGGTTAGTAAGATGAAGGAAGTCACTAATCTGAGGATAAAAATAAGTCTGAAAAATAATTCCTATTCTGGAAGCCAAACATTTGAACGTTGATACTCTACTATACGCACTTACACACATCTTGAAACTCGGGATAGTATAGGATACCTTGAAATGCTCTTATCTAAAAGCCAAAGTATGAAGGAAATAAAAAATGAAGAAAATATAAAATGGTGAAGAAAAAAAAAATGAACCTGGTTTTGTTATCGCCAAGGCAGCAATAAAAAAATATAGCGAGGGTGCTTCATCACCTAGTGCCTTAGACCAACTAGTTTGGGAGTCACTGCTAAGCCTTAGGTGGTGCAAGACGAGGAAAATACTAATACACCTAATAAGCAAGGACATGAGTAATCGGTCGGTTAGTACCTTAAGAAGTATTAACGGTCGCATGAAAAATGTGTGAGCAATTCTATCTAAATATTCATTGATTAAAAAGTACTGAGGCAGATGGACAAGAGTATGATAGCTTGAATTGAATTCTCCGAGTGTAGGGATGTCTTTTACACACACGTAGGGGTATATGATTGATGTTTGGAAGAAAGATAGGAATAAAGAATAAAGACGATGTTTTATTGAGAGATGATGTGATTTCTAACATCTTTTCATGACTATTAAGATAGGGCTCATGACAACCGAAAAGCTAGTATTAGTTGGAAACTCTAATTTTCAAAGTCTTTCTTTTATAATTCTTATCTTTACATATAACTTTCACGGTCTTCCTTTTATTATGGGATTTTGTGGGTGCAATCCGCTGAAAACCCTCAGGAGACAACACTCCTACTAAGGACACCTAGAGGTTTAAAGGCTTGTTGCACGTGCTCAGTGCAATCGTGTTGCCTACCAAAGTGTGCTAATTAGTTTTTATTTTTTCTTATATTTTCTCCTTATTTTTTTTAATAAAACAAGTTTGCTCGAGACGACCAAATTAAGTTTGGGGGAATTTGATCAGTCGAAAATATTACATTTTTAACACATCAATTTCCCTACTATTTGCAATCATTTAAAGGTGTTCGGTATAAATATAGCACATATTAGCAATTTTTCTGCAAAATACCAAATAACATGTGTTATACGTTATAACCGGCATTTTGAGGGAAATTTAGTGTTTATTATTGCACGCATGATCTTTTGTGTAGCGCAACACTTGTCTCGAGATTGTGTGCAGGAAATTTCTGGTAAAAGAGCCGGAACCGCTAAAAGTGCTGATAAAATACACCAAGTCCAAGACTTGTGATCTGGCAGTGAACAAGAAATTATAAAAATATTCCAGAAATCAGAAAAGTGCCAAAAAGCCAACAAAAAATTACTCTGGAATTTTCGTGCAACAACTACACCAAACGGCCGCGGATCCGCAGCCGAATGGGCCGATCCGCCGCGGATCCGCGGCCACGTTGACACGTCATGGGCAGAATGCTTTTTCAGATGTCTCCTTTCAATAGCCTAACTTCTTCAAGACACTTCGGTCTCCAGATATCTCCAGAAGCTTCTTTCCTAACAGCCAAGCTTCTTGTACAAGCCCAATACCTCCAAGTTTCTCAAACAAGCTAGCTAACTACCTTAATCTAGAAGCTTCCTTCATAACTACCAAGCTTCTAAAGGAAGCTAAACCTAGCTTAGCTTCTAAAGGAAGCTAATCCTAGCTTCTAGGGGAAGCTAAAGGAGAGGGCTATATAAAGGGACCCAAGGCTTCATTACAAAGGTTGTTGGTTGTTGTTCAATAGTTGAAAAATAGTAGCAAGATCCAAATCAATTCCAAAGCAAATTGTGTGACACAATTTGATCCAAATCAAGATCATCGAGTACCAAATCAAGCAAGCATCCAACAAGCCTTTTTGAAGCAACGCCGATCTTCATGCGAGCAAGAGATCCAAGACGATCCGCGACTCACGAAGACGATGTGAAGCTAGTTCGACGATCGAGTTCTCTCCTCAATTCTTGTAGTCTTTGAGTGAATTGTAACGAAACATTGAATAATAAAATGTGAAAATTTTTGATCTTGCTTTTCTTTACATGTGAGCATTATGAAGAGTACTCAATTCTTGATTGTTTTCTTTTTCATGATATTTGAGTGAAAACTCCGCTCGTGGAGGAATCGAGGAAATAGATAGATGATGATGATTAAATTTTTGAACGATTCTTAAGTCTTATGAGTTTTGTAAACTTTAGGAAATTGAATCATCGACAACCTAGTTTTGAGCGAGATGCTTTCTTGAATGTTTTCTCTCTTAATTAGAGATCAACGATCGATGATTGAATTTCCTAGAGATTAGAATTTGAATGCTAATCAACGAAAAGACAAGGGATGTGATGAAGAAACCCTAGTTTTTTCGCTAGATCCCTAATTCTCGTTGATCGTCATCGATCTAGCAACAAAATAGATAAGAATTTGTAATCCTAATTCTTCATCATCACTATCGATTGGATTGATTCCTACGAGCCTCTTTACAAATCTTGATAACTCATTCAATTTGGATATCATCTTGACAATTCTAGATTCTTGATTCTTGATCTTTATTTTCTTGATAATTCTTGAAACTAAATTTCACAATTCTTGAACAATTTTCTTTTATCCTTTAATTTTCAACCCAACTAAAACAAGATCGGTCAAATCACACTTTCCCTGTGGACGATCCTCACTCGCTAACGAACCTATAATTGACATCGTTATTGATTGCGGTTTATAAATTTCTTTGGTTGTGAAACATCATTCTAAACACGACACGGAAACGGATCAATCAGTATCCTATAAACTTATACAATACTGAACGTGCCTCAAGGTTGTCCGGATGAACCTTTTTAACAAAGGCATAACAACCCTATATTTTTATATACTTAAGACAGGGTTTCTTCCCACTCCACATTTCATATGGAGTGGTAGGTATAGACTTAGTTGGAACCTTATTCAATAGGTATGCAGCAGTTTTTAGTGAATAACCCTAGAAGGAGGGTGACAACTCAGCATTACTCATCATGGAACGCACCATATAACCTAAGGTGGGATTCTGTCTTTCTGATACACCGTTGTGTTGCGGTGTGTATGAAGGAGTAAGCGAAGAGAGAATTCTATTCTCTTTTAGATATTCCAGGAACTTGGCGCCTAAGTATTCACCACCCAGATCAGATCAGAGCATCTTGAAACTTTTGTCGGTTTACTTTTCCACTTTATTCTTATACTCTTGGAATTTCTCAAAAGCCCCGGATTTATGTTTCATTAAGAATACATGTCCATACCTTGAGAAATCATCTGTGAAAGTAATGAAGTAGGAATAGCCACTTCTTGCATGTGTAGACATTGGCCCACACACTCGCTGTGTATGAGTCACATGAGCTCTGTAGCTCTTTTTCCGGGTCCAGTGAATGGAGTTTGTGTTATCTTTTCTCTGATACATGATTGACAAGTTGCATATGATTGATACTCAAACGGATCTAAGTATCCTTCTTTATGTAACTTAGTCAGTCGTGTTTTATTGATATGACCAAGTCTACAATGTCATAAGAAAGCTTGGTTTGATTCTAAAGCTTTTCTTTTTAGTGTATTTTGGACGTTGAAAACTTGATGTTGATTGAGAATGTATATTCCGTTACTAAGTGTACCCGACCGAACCATTTCATGATTTAGGTGAATGTTTATAACATTGCTCACAAGTGCAAAATTATATCCTTCATTTGATAACAAAGATACAGATATAATATTACACACCAAACTGGGTACACAAAAGCAGTTATGTAATAAAAAAATATGTCCACTCGCCAATCCTAAGTGATATTCTCCTACTGCAACAGTATCCACACTGGCTCCGTTGCCAAAACTGAGTGTCATATCACCTTTCCTCAAAACTCTACGGCTTCTCAGCGCCCGGAACGAATTACAGATGTGAGATCCTAATCCGGTATCCAATACCCAGGAAGTAAAGTTTATAGACGAACAGTTTTCAATTACAAACACACCTGAAGCAGAAGCCACAACTTTCTTCGTGTCCTGATTCTTGGCCTTTAAGGCCCAGCGGTCCTTCTTCTAATGTAATTTTTTCCGACAATAGAAGCATTCTTCCTTTATAGCTGCTCTCTATCATTTCCTTTCCCTTTCCCTACACCTTCTGCATACCTCCCCTCAGTTTGGTGGGGGCCTTCTTCTTCTTCCCCTTGGTTTTAGCCTTGGATTTAGTAGAAGAAGTTTCCCAATAAGCAGAGTGGGTGTTTCCTTGGTTTTCTTCAAGGTGCCCTATGCCATCCTCAACATGTTGAGGAGCTCAGGAAGTGAAACTTCCATATTCTGCATATTGAAATTCAATATGAACTGGGCATAGGTGGAGGGAAGGGATTGTAAAATCAAGTCGATGTACAACTCGTTGTCCAACGTAGTTCCCACGTCCGCGAGCTTTTTTACGAAAGAAATCATCTTTAGGACATGGTCCCCAACAGGTGATACGATAGCCAACTTCGCTTGAAATAATTTTTTCGAGGTCTCATATTTTGCGATACGAGATTGCTCTCCATATAAGTGTTTGGTATAGAGGAAGACGGAAGAAATGTCCATCTTCTCGTGCCGCCTCTGATGTACATTATTCTGGGAGGCCAGCACGAGGCACTTGGCTTTCGCGCAATCAAGATCCCAGGTCTTACGGACCTCAATGTCCGCGACCGAGGATTCTGGATCGGGAACACGGGGAGCTTTCGCCATGAGGACGTATATGACCTTATCATATGTAAGGGCTATTTGGACATTCCTCAGCCAGTCTTTATAGTTTGGCCTAGAGAGTTTATTTTTATCTAGTATTAGTTTAAGTCAAATCATGGTCGCTGCAATTAGGAGAGAGAGAGAAAAGAAACACTCAGTATATGCTCTTGCAAGTTTAGATTGGTTATTAGTTTATCTAAACAGGATGGCTTCCATTGTTTTCTCGAATTCTTCTTCAAACGCTAAAAGAAGAATTAGTCAGGATTAATCGCACCTCACAATTCTTGCTTAACCTTTCGGCCAGGCTAGTGTCGGTACTTTGAGGGAGGTTTTCCAACACTTTCGCGAAGTTCCTTAATTACATAACCTCTTTTCCCTAGAGGCGTAGCCCCGCTAACACCATTTTAGGAACCTACTTGGTTTATAGCATTGATTTTTAAGTGAAAAATTCTCCCGAAGAGTAGCGGATACTCACAGCAGCGATTTTTTCTTTTGAGAGACTTTGCAACATCGACTAAACAACCAAGATCTTTTGTAAACCATAACTAGCTAAAACTAACTACAAAGAGGATCTAACTACTCGGTGAGAGATTATACCTCCTTGTTCAAGTCCTTCGGGTCTTCTTTCCATCTTCTTAGCTCCTAGATAGCTTGAATCTTCTTCTCCTCTTCTTAGCTCCTAGGTGGCTTGAAAAGAACTCGATCGTCGGCCTCCTTTCTGTCGAAGACGATCCACCAGAGAGTCTTTAGGTCAAGCTTCAACCTCTAGAGCGAGGTAACTAAGATGTCTAGTTTGCTAATCTAGACAACTTAGAAGGTGTAGAAAGAGATAATTAGAGTATTTTATCTCAAGAACCATAGGATTCACAATACATGTGAGGGTTAGGGCTTGAGGAAAAAGGAGGAGAGAAAATGGAGAGAAAATGAGAAGAACACAAATGAGCTCAAGTGTAGAGAGGCAAATGAGAATGGCTAAGTCATTCAATCATCAAGCATGCAATATTTTCAATAGAAAATAAGCAACCATGCTTGAATAGTAAAGTCAAATGAATAAAATAAATGACTTAGCCATGCTTCAACCATGACACAAATATCTCTATTTTCCACCTCATTAATCTATTTCTAAAAATAGATAAATCTAATAATGAGGTGTCTCCTTCTAGAAGTATGTCTTGTAAAATTACAAGAATGCCCTCAGCGTATAAACATACCGGTATTCGTACTGAAAAATACAAATACAATGAGATAACAATAATCCAATAATATAATACTAGAATCTGGCTTAAAACAAAGCCCGCTAATATTATCCGTCTGAACAACATCCGTATAGCCAGTATACGTATATGATCGAAACCCTGCCGTAAAACCATATGGCCTCTACATCATTTCTCCAGAACCAAAAAAACCCTCTGTGTGAGACTATAAAGACTCGATAGTACGCTGGTAGTAGGTTTAACCACAAGTCCGTCAGTGGCACTAGCTGTCGTAACGGCTACCCAAGTACATGTCGAAAAGAAGGCCGACGAGCGAACTCATCCGAACCCCTATTGAGCCTGTCCGTGACAATTTCCGTGCGGTCCGGTCTGTTCGTCTGAGAGTATAATATGCAAGGTCTACAGGGATGGAAAATGTCAGACCCCTAATAACCAGACAAGTCGTGTCAGTGTGGATCAAGACCATCCAAGAATCTACTGGTCCAACTACCAATAATTCTCAATTTGCCCTGGCTGGGGACTTACGGTGTTGACCAACCGATTACAGAGCGACATCGACTCCCTATACTGGGAGAGACGAATCCCCAACAGTCACTCACTGCCTCTATATGGCTCGGGACTATACCCAACTAAAACCTGTTTGCATGACTCAGTAGAACCGTGGTAGGGTAGTAATCAAATCACAGTGGGAACTCACATGAGACAAATGACGACCTCAGGTCGACAGACTATCTGCACTCATGTCACCGGAGAACTGTTATCTGACGCTAGGTATAATACCATCTAGCCATTGCTCGGCGAGTCCGTCCGGTGTACTCAACCCCAGTGAGCACCTGTATATAATCGTAGGTGCACCTCACCAATGGCTGTGGGACCAATCTATCGCCCCTTATCAGGGTATAAATATGTATACACTAGTCTACTCTGTAGTATCGATGCCCAGTCTCGATACTTCCACGACTGTGGACATTTTAAGGTTGTGCTTATCGACTACCCAGCTCCCTCAAGTATGATTGCCATCACTGTTGGGATTTCTTAGCACCCTACTGGGTTTTCACAGCATCAAAAATGCCAATTTCAAAATTCTAGAGTGCTAACGAACTCTTAACTAGGATCTAACTAGTGTTTTAGGAGCTAAACTAGAATGTAAATAACTTTTCATAGAAAGTGAATGAGGAATACAACCTTTGTAGACCGGTCCTTCGCTCCAGGTAGTGATCTCCCAAACTCTAGTATGGGTTCACTTGAAGAAATGAACAAGCTAGCTCAAACTCTTCGAGGCCGAAGATGATCTACGTCAAGGAGACTCAAGCTCATGTTACCTCTTCACTAAGTGGTGAACTTTGTGAAGAAACACCCCAAACTAAACGGCTAATCTAGTAGAGGTGGATGAAGTAGGAATTGGGCTCACTTTAGATTTATTTTTCTCACATGTTTTCTTCATCTCTTCAAAACCTAGAGAGCTCTTTGGAGATGAAGAAGAAGATGAAGTGGAGAATGGAGTGAATGAATCAACCATGTGAGAATAGCAACCATGGTGAGATAATATCTCAGTTTAACCCTTGTAGAGACTAAACCATGGTTTAAAATAATGGCTATGTTAATAAATATCTCAAGTGAGACAAAATTATTGGACTAAGTCAAAGATTCTTTAAGCTTCTCCAAGCTTCTAAGCATGACAATTTCCAACTAATTTTGAATTACTTAAAATAAATAATAACCCACCAATATGATAAGCATGGTGTGAGTCTCATACACCCATGTTGCATCTATCATCTAACATGACACATAATAATGTACACTAATATATATCATATATATACTAATGCACACATAAGTGAGAAAAAGATATGCTTAAGTGAACTAATAACAGTTAATGTAAATTAATATATCAAATATATAATTATACATTAGATTATTAAATAAACACTTGATTTAATAATCTGGCTATATCACATATAACCGACTAATATTATATGTATCAACATATTGAATCAACACTTGATTTGATAACCCGTCTATATCACATATAACCGACCGATGACACAAATCGCGATAATAGAATACGGTATCCCATACGCGTATTAATCTCGGTTCCACATATATCACATATGTGCTCCTACTTCGTTTCGCATGAACGAGAAAGCCTCTGTGTAGGACTCTAAAGACTCGTCAATACGCCGGCAGTAGGTTATGATCATGTCAAACACCCACAAGCCGCAAGTGGTCAGCTAAAAGTAACGGCCACCCTGGTATTGAGCGATCAGAAGATTAACAAGCAAGCCTTCTCATACTCCTACGAATCCAATCAATAACACTACTGTACAGACTGGTCTGTTCGTCTTATACGTCGTATATCTAGTCTAGGGGTGGTAAACGTCATACCCCAGTAACTTGATAAGTCATGCCGATGCAAAGTCCATAACGGGTCAAAAAACTACTGATAACACTTACGGGTAAATCTCATCTACCCTGGTCAGGGATTTCCAGTTATGGCCAGTCGGGCATAGCGTAACATCAACCCCCAATACCGGGAGAGACGAAATCCCCTCCTATCGCTCATTGCCTCCATGTGACTTGGGACTGTACCCAAAAATCACCTATTTGCACGACTCAGTAGAGCCGTGGTAGGGTAGAAATCAAAGCACAGTGGGAGACACACAAGGCTCTATGACGATCTCGGGTCGACAGACTAACCTGTACAAGTGTCACCAGAGAACTGTTATCTGATGTAAGGTATAATACCATCTAGGAGTTCTCGGCGAGTCCTATCAGTGTACCCAGTCTCCACTTAGCACCCGTATACGATCTCTGATGTAAAACACCAATGTATATGGGATCATCCATCGCCCATCATATGGGTCGAGAAGCGTATACACTAGTTTAATCTGGAATATCGATGCCCTGTTTCGATACTCCCACGACTAGGAACAATTGAAGGATGAACTCATGGGCTGCCCAGGCCCCACTAGTATGATCTGCATCATAATACTGGTAGTCAAGTACACATCCTAAGGGATTTATCAATATGTAACAGAGAGACAGTAAGTATACATGTTAAGATAAAGAGCAACCAGATATCGTACTATCATGTCGAGCAAGAAAGTCCTCCCTATATATGTCCAAGAATCCACTATAATATATATCTCATGTACAATAATGGCCTCTAGGGCATACATACAACTAACAATCTCCCACTTGCACTAAGGCCAGTTGTTGTAGTATGTCATAACCAACGTCCTATAAAAGCCTCCCGCAGGAAAGGCCTTAGTGAGTGGATCCTTCGTGTTATCCTTCACGTCAACTCTCCTAACCTTGATCTCTTGGAGATCAACCAACTCCATGATCAGGTGATATTGCCTTAGAAAATGTCTGGGTCACTGATGGGACTGGGGTTCCTAGGCCAAAGTCACATCTCCATTGTCATACAATGACAGGAACCTAGTTCATCTTATGAACAAATATACACCCTGATTGCCTCTTTAGTAGTATCTTGCATAGCGATGTATCCAGCCTTTATCATCTAGTTTGCCCCGGTATCTGGCTTGGAACTCTTCCAACACACCACCCTACTTCTGGGGTAAAGACAAAGCCTGTGACTGTCTGGCAGTCGACCCTATCACTATAGAAGCTTGAGTCGGTAAAGGACTCCCACTGGAGTTCACCGTTACCAAACTCCAAGAACATTTCTTTAGTGCATCACAAGTACTTAAGAAGGTTCTCCAAAGCTATCCAGTGATTTTCCCCAGGATCATTTGATACCATTCCACTACACCTAGTGAAAATCCTAACTCCACTTAGATCTATCTCTTATATCCAAAACCTAGGATTTAGGAAGTATCACGTAGATCTTTTATGGAGTATCCTTGTGATAAGAGGAGATTTACCGAGTGTAACTTAGGAAACACCTTCCCTATCAAGAGTATGTCATCCACGTACAATACGAGGATAACCACCTTACTCTCTCCTACCTTTTTGTATATACAAGGTTCATCTACCATTTTGATGAGGTCAAACGCTTTGATTATCACATCAAAATAGATGTTCCAAATTCGCGATGCCTGCTTTAACGTATAAAGAAACTTGCATATGTTTCCGCTGCTTCCACTGTCTACGAAACCCTATGGTTGTGTACCTATAGATGCTCTCTTCTAAATAAGTATTTAGAAAAGCAGTCTGGACACCCAACCACCAGATATCGTATTCATGGTATGTAGCAATAGCAAGAAGGATCCGGATGGATTTAAGTATAGGCACTGGAGAAAAGGATTCATCACTATCCACGCCTGGTTAATGAAGAAAACCTTTTGCAATAAATCTAACTTTGAAAGTCTCAACATTTCCATCTATACCAAGTAATCTTCTCAAGATATACTTGCTTCTGATGGGGTTTTAACCCTTCAATATAGCAACCAAAGTCTATACTTTGTTGGTGTATATGGATTCCATCTCAGATCGCTTAGCATCCAGCCATTCTTACAGAGTCCCCACTCATGATGGCCTGCTCGATACTAGTCGGGTCATCATCTTCCATGATGCAATCCTCGCTCCCACTGTCATTGAGAAAACCAAATTATCTTTCAGGAGGATGAGGAACCTTACCAGATCGGCGGAGAGGCTGAGCTTCGTCGGGAACTATTGAATCATCCGGTTCTACCAAATCATCAGCTGTAGTTTGTATAGATAGAACTCCTTCCAGTTCTACCGCATGACCACAAATTTCATTCATAAAAAATTCCTTTTCCTAAAGGGGTGGCATGTCGAGAAACAAAACACCTTCTGTTTCTCGGTGCGGTAGAAGATATTCCCTTGCAAATGCTTGGGATATCCAACAAACCTACACAGAACTAACCTTGTCTCGAGCTTGTCTGGATTTTGTTTTTGACATAAGCCGGACAACCTTAAATCTTAACTCACTTAAGACATGGGCTCTTCCCATACCATATCTCATATGGAGTGGTAGACATTGATTTGGTCGGAACCCAATTCAATAGGTATGCAGCTTCCTCAAGCGCATAACCCCAAAAGGAAATAGGAAACTCAGCAATACTCATCATAAAGAGCACCATAACTAATAGGGTGCGATTGCTCCGCCCCGATATACCTTTGTGCTATGGTGTATACAGAGGAGTAATGCTGAGAGAGAATCTCATTCTCCTTTTGAATAGTCCAGGAATTCCAAGCTCAAATATTCTCCTCCCTGATCACATCAACAGACATAATACTTATACTCGTTTTGGTTCTCTACTTCGCATTTATATTCATAGGATTTCTCAAAAGCTTCATACTTGCGTTTCAACAGGAACATATGCCCGAATCTTGAGAGATCATCAGTGAATGTAAGGAAGTGCAAAGAACCAGTCACGACATGTGTAGACAGGGGACTATATACATCACTATGTATTAGTCCCAAGAGTTCACTAACTCTTTCTCTGTTTCCAGTAAACAGAGCTATGGTCATTTTATCTTTGTGACATGACTGGTAAGTCTCACAAGATGTAAATTCAAACTGATTTAAATATGCATCTTAATATAACTTAGCTAGTTGTGTCGCATTGATATAGCCTAGTCTACAATACTTCAAGAAGGATTCGTTCATTTCTGAACTCTTCCTCTTGTGTGTGTTTTGTACATGGAGAACCGTGGTTTGATTTAGAACGTATATGCCATTAGATAACGTGATTGATTCGATCAACTTTTGATATAGGAAATGCTCAAAACATTATCCAACAATACAAAATTATATCCTTCTTGTAATAATATTCATTCAGAATCAATGTATTTGGTAATACAAGGTGATATTTGCTAACTTTTTGGCTGCAACAATTGCATCATTCTCTGTACCTAGAGACATATCACCCAACCTCAGTTCTTTACCTTTCAGTAGCTCATGCAACAGAGTACATATGTGGGATCCTGATCCGGTATCTAATATCCAGGATGTAGAAGATAGTGAGAAAAATAGTTCTCGGTAGCGAACACACCCGAAGTAGATGCATCAACATGCACTTTCTTCGTTTGGGCGGCATGTGAATCCTGGTATTCCCCTATTTCCTACTCGGTCTTATAACAATTATAAGATAGAGCGAAACCAACGTTCCCCAGCTCAGTATAACAAGCGGGTTCGTTTAATACATCCATATTATTATCTTGATTAAGACATGAAATGGTCGCTACCTGGAGAGAGAGAGAAGAAAACACTCCGCGTGCACTCTTGCAAGATTAAATTGGTTATATATTTTATCTAATCAGGATGGCTCCTACTGTTTTTATCAAATCTTCTTTCAAATCTTAAAAGGAAAGATTAGCCGGGATTAATTACACCCTACAAGTTCACCAATTTTTCAGCCAGGTCAGTGCCGGTACTTTGAGGGAGGTTCCCCGTACTTTTGCACGTACCTAATTAAAATAAATCTCGCTTTCCTAGGAGAATAACCCCGTTGATGCCTTTCTAGACACCTACTTGATCGGCTAATTGTAAAGTGCAAAACTCTCCTAGGAGTAATAATTACTTGTAATGGGTATCAGGATCCAACTATCACATAGAAGATATGCAATCTCTTTGCAAATTTCAACACTTGAAACTCCCGATAATGGTTTTTACCCCTAGCACTTATGACCTTGACTATAATCAACATATCATAAGCACTAGTCAAGTTCTACCCGTCATTTCATGATTAATTAGACCCACCCATATGACCCTTGGCTATAATCAACATGATCACATTAATGTCCTAACTAATCACATCATATGCTGTGTAGGAAGACATCACTTAGCTACCGTACACTACGCCTTGACTATAATCAACATATGCAGCACGAATAGTAAGTACTCTACTTCCCAAAATGACGGAGGGTTGCGGATGGTTTTTATAAAAACCTTTAACGCTTTGAACTTGATCTCATTGCAGAATCAAATAGTTTTAAAAGGAGTGGCTTAAGCTCTGCTTTTTGAAACTTTTCTTTTTCGTAAAAAACCGAGTGGGCTTCAAATCCGATTCCACAATATCATTAGGTTTATTTTCTTTCATTAATCTCATTAATGAATGTCCCATCATTTATGCTTCCTAAGTATCATAGATAAATACAACATATGCTTATGCCATCAGCATTCTCCACGGAGTCCCGTTATACACCGTTAGGTTAGGTAACTCACGGCAGAGCGGGGCAGGACTAGCTTGGGTGAAAAACATAAGCAACGTCTATTATATATATATCTCATATATAATATGTAAAGTATCTATCTCATAATATAAAATGATCACATCACAGAATATCAGCAGCAGAAGACAACATATGAAATATTGGATATACTAGGATTTCCATGTTTTAAATTAAGCCAGTAAAAAACAAGGATTCCACGGTCGTGATAAATAGCCAATCCCAGATCCCAATGTTAGTTATATGTATGCCCTAGAGGCCATTACTGTACATTGGATGTATATTGTAGTGGATGCTGGGTCATATATAGGTAGGACTTTCTTGCTCGACATGATAGTACGCTATCTGGTTGCTCTTTATCTTAACATGTATACTTTCTGTCTCTCTGTTACATGTTGATAAAGCCCTTAGGATGTGTACTCGACTTCCAGGACTATGATGCAGATCATACTTGTGGGGCCTGGGTAGTCCATGAGTACATCCTTCAATGTTCCTAGTCGTGGGAACATACTAGTGGGGTATCGATATTCCAGAGTAGACTAGCGTATATCTTCTCGAACCATGTGATGGGCGATGGATGATCCCATATCCATTGGTGTTTGACATCAGAGATGGTATGCGGGTGCTCAGTGGAGACTGGGTACACTGAACGGACTCGCCGAGAACTCCCAAATGGTATTATACCTCACGTCAGATGGCAGTTCTCTGGTGACACTGGTACAGCTTAGTCAGTTGACCCGAGATCGTCATAGAGTCTTGTGTGTCTCCCACTGTGCTTTGATTTCCACCCTACCACGGCTCTACTGAGTCATGCAAACAGGTGGTTTTTGGGTACAGTCCCGATTCACATGGAGGCAATGAGAGATAGGAAGGGATTCGTCTCTCCCGGTATTGGGGGTTGATGTTGCGTTATGCTCGACTGGCCATAACAGGAAATCTCTGGCCAGGGTTGCAGTGATATACTAGTAAGAGTTATCAGTAGTTTCACACATGTTATGGACCTCACGTCAGCATGACTTATTAAGCTATTGGGGTCTGATGTTTACCACCCCTAGACGAGATATGCGACATATCAGACGAACAGACCGGACTGTACGGTAAGTTTTACTGGTTGGATTCACAGGAGTATGAGAAGGCTTGCTCGTCGATCTTCTGATCGCTCAATACCGGGGTGGCCGTTACGTTTAGCAGACCGCTTGCGGCTTGTGGGTGTTTGATAAGATCATCACCTGCTGCCGGCGTATTGACAAGTCTTTAGAGTCCTACACAGAGGTTTCCTGGCTCAAGCGAAACAAAATAGGAGCGCATATGAGATATGTGCGGGACCGAGAATAATGCATGTATGTGATATTGTATTCTATTCTCGTGATGAATGTATGAAATGGTTGTATGTGATATAACCAGTTATCGAATCGAGGATTGATTCGATAAGTCGATACATTGGATATTAGTCGGTCATATGCGATATGACCGGATCGTTAAATCAAGTGTTGATTTAATGATTTAATGCATAATTATATATTTGATATATTACCTTGCATTAACTAGTATTGGTTCACTTAAGATGGATTTTCTCACTTGATGTGCACATTGTATATGTGATATAATTTTGTGCACATGATTGTATCATGTTTGATGATACATGCTAACAAGGGTGTGTATGATTAAACCATGGTTATGTAATGGTCAGGGTTTTGATTTTCTTAACTATTTATTTTATTTATTCATTTATTTTGGCAAGAATAAAATGGTGGCTAGCTTTGTTTCTTTCTTGAAACTTCATGATGTTTTGAAGATTTGGCCATTTTGTTTGTTTTCCTTAACCTAACCATTCAACCTAACCCTAGTTTAGTCTCTAAACTTAATCATGGTTGCTATAAGATAAGTATCATTTATTTTCTATTTGAAAAAAACTTATCATATTCTTTCTTCTTCTTCTTCTTCTTCAACAAGGAAGAAACCTTGCCTCCATTAATGGCAACTTGAGAAAAAGAGTGAGAAATCCAATTCTAAAGTGAACCCACTTCCTATTTCTTCATCCTCTACCACTTACCAAGTAGTATAGGGTGTTTTCTTCACAAGTTTCATGACTTGGTGAAGTTGGAGTTTGATCTTGAGTTGCCTCGACGTAGATCATCTTCGACATCGAAGTCGACGACCTAGCCCGATCTTTTCTCCGATGAGACCACCGCGAGAGTCTAGGATTCCGATGGGTACAGCGGAGGGACGTCATCACGGACCTAGAGAGGTGGAGGACCGGATCTACAATGGTTGTAGCCCCTTTCCTTTAAGTTAAAGTTGTTTACTTGCATTGCATCGCCTATACATCTAGTTAACGATCCATATTAGGGTTTGTAGGCACTTAAAAAATTTGAATTGGCCATATTTGATCACTTGTGAGACCTCATTAGTGTTCCTAGGAACCCTACAGTGGTATCAGTGCCTAGCTAGAGCCTTAGGCGATGCGTAGACGGAGTTAGAAGTCCGATCGAACCGAAACCCTAATCTCAAATTGCTCTCTGTACATTTTTTAAAATCGGGTTTTTTTTCGAATTAAAAATATGCAGAAAAATAAGCAGGGTCCTATTTGAATTACTGTAAAAAACGAGGGGCTAATTCGATTAAACCGCCGCGGAACCGCGGCACAAGCCTGGCATGTGCGGCGATTCCGCGGCCGTACGGTCTCCTCTTTCACTGAATTTTGCACAGTAATTCCTATATTTGAATGCTATATTTTCTGGGTATTTTTATCATGACTCAAGAGTTGAGTGTTCTGGGGTTGTATTGGGAATCGAAGATTCGATCAGATTATCAAACTTTGTTTATGTGTTTTTCCGGATAATTTTAGAATATGTTAAAAAGTTCGACCGGATATAAATACCCACTTTTTCCCCTGCCGGGAAATTTCCAATTGTTGGACTTTTCCGTAGTTTAATGACGTTCTAAGTAGTGCAAGTAACGCGATGGTCCTTCTAGAAGACAACAAACCATAACTCGATTATGTGACCGTCTTGAACTGCCCTTTGAATCTTAGGGTTTGGGGCAGTACAGCGTGCCACATGTGAGGCGTTGGCTTGACCCTTCTACGGCTGGACCGTTGGTACTGAGGCACGAAATGAATGTTTTAAAACTTATTTCATGTGTTGAGCTGTTTCGGGAAAACTTGGGTGTTCGATTGTTCGATCGGAAAGTTTAACATTTTCTATTTACCCGGAATGTGATACAACATTTGGAATTCACAAGTAGTTATGAGATAACTGAATGAATGTTATAAACATAGCAGTTTAGTCTCACTTGATCGGTTGCCACGGAATTTTGATGTGATCAAAAGTTCGTCGCAATCACGCAGCGTACGCTGATACTCGCCGGTAAACTTAATAGATAGCCATGCCCTATAGTCCCGACCAAGTGACTGTAGGAGAACCCCGTCGCCGAAAGCATCCGTTCGGGTGCACGCGGCAGCGGTGTTCCGCCTTAGTGCACTTCGTCGACGGTATCGGGGGTGCGGCCGTCTACTAAAGTTTGCGACGAGCATTCGATCAGTTTTTCGGGAATCTTGTTGAATTGCCCGACTTGATATTGAAAAGTGTTTTTGATAATGAGACTAAATGCGGGGTTTATAATTGTTAGGCATGTGATGTCTAAGGAATTCATTGGTTTAGGCATGCGATGTTTAAGGAGGTTGCGGATTCCAACTGTTGTAGTTTTACACTTTCTTTTCTGTGACCGTAAGTGTAATATGTGATATCGCCGGTTTCGTTGCTATATGTCAACGACAATTGGGATGCGCATATTTACTTACGTTGATGACATGTGATGTTATGTGTTGCTGGATATGTTATATTGGATCGTCGTGTTTGAATAGCCGGGGGTTTTTATGTGAGATGAGTGTTTTTCATTTTCATTCATGTAAAAACTTGTATGTAATATTCTTTTATTGGGGCACTTCCAGGTTGCGGAAGATGTCACCCTTTGTATATTATTTACTTTTCCGCATTAGGATAGACCCAAGGAGGGGAGCACAAGTAACCGGGTTCTAGGGTCCAGTGGGAGACCATCTCGAGGAGTCGAGTTCGGGTCTCCTAACCCTAAAATTGGTAGGGTTGCTTGCCGCTCTCGTAGGGGTCTAGGGGTATGGGATTGGATATTCATCACGACCGTGGAATCCGTGTTTTATACTGGCTCGTATTGAAAACACGGACGTCCTAGTATATCCAATATTTCATATGATATTTTCTGCTGCGTTATCTGTGATGTGATCATGTGATTTGTTCAGATAGATATTATATATAGTATATATGATATATTATATAGACGTTGCTTATGTTTTACACCCGCGCTAGCCCTGCCTCGCTCTGGCGTTAGTTACCTAACCTAACGGAGCAGACGGGACATCGAGGCGAATGCGGATGGCATAAGCGTACGTTATATTTATCTGTGATGTTTAGGTGGACTTAATTGATGGGACATTCATTAATGAGATTAATGAAAGAAAATAAACCTAATTGATGTTGTGGAATCGAATTTCAAATAAAACTGGTAGCTACAGTTCTTGCTTTACATCGCGGTGTTCGTTATAGAACATCCTGCACCTTATTCGATGAGGAAAGGACCGAGATCCCTTCACCGGGAGTGACTCCTTTAGCAATAACTGGCAGATGCTACAACCCTCGGTTTGTCTTTTGATCGCTTCTATAGTTTACGCTTTGCACAGTGATATATATGATATATCCCACACCTCATTCGACGAGGAAAGGGCCGACGATCCCTTCACCGGGAGTGACCCCTTTAGCAAAACTAGAAAAGCCTAGAAAACACTCCATTTAAAAACCATTTGATTCCGCAACAAGATCAAGTTCAAAGCGTTAAAGGTTTTCTCAAAAACCATTCGCAACCCTCCGTCATTTTAGGAAGTAGAGTACTTAGTATTATTGCTTTGTTTGTTGACCTTAGTTAAGGCACAGTGTACGGTAGCTAAGTGATGTCTTCCTACACCGCATATGATGCGATTAGTTAGGACAGTCGCGTGACTTTATTGACCTTAGTTAAGGGTCATGTGGGTGGGGCTAATTAATCATGAAATGACGGGTACAACTTGACTAGTGCTTATGATTTGTTGACCATAGTTAAGGTCATAAGTACTAGGGGTAAAAACCTTTATTGGGAGTTTCAAGTGTTGAAATTTGCAATGAGATTGCATACCTTCTATATGATAGTTGGATCCCGATACCCACTGCGAGTAATTGTTACTCCTGGGAGAGTTTTGCACTTTGCAATTAGCCGATCAAGTAGGTGTCTAGAAAGGTGTCAACGGGGTTACGCCTCTGGGAAAACGAGGTTTACTGTAATTAGGTCCGTGCGAAAGCACGGGGAACCTTCCTCAAAGTACCGATACTGGCCTGGCTGAAAGATTAGCGAACTTGTAGAGTGTAATTAATCCCGGCTAGTCTTTCCTTTTAGGGTTTGAAGGAAGATTTGATAAAAAACAGTGGGAGCCATCCTGATTAGATAAAATAATAACCAATCTATTCTTGCTAGAGCGCACGCAGAGTGTTTTCTTCTCTCTCTCTCTCCAGGTAGCGACCATATCACGCCTTAATCAAGATAATAATATGGATGTATTGACCTAACCCGCTTGTTATACTGAGCTGGGGAACGTTGGTCCCGCTCCAACATATAATTGTTATAAGACAGAGCAGGAAATAGGGGAATACCAGATTCCTATGCCGCCCAAACGAAGAAAGTGCATATGATACATCTCTTTCGGGTGTGTTCATTATAAAGAACTGTTTCTTAGTATCCTCTGCATCCTGGGTATTTGATACCGGATCAGGATCCCAGATATGTAATCTGTTACATAGGGCTACAAAAGGGTAGAAAACTAAGAACGGGTGATAAGTTTCATGAGACAGAAAACGGGGAAAGTGTTGCAGCCAAGTCTGCTGGTCACTGTCACCCTGTATTACCAAAATACATTGATTCTGAACGAATGTTATTAGATACCGAACCTGATATACAAAATCATATCAGTCTCTTTATTAGTAAAGAAATGATAAATTTTTGTATTGATGGATAATGTTTTGAACATTTCCTATATCAAAAGTTGATCGGTTCAGGCACGTTATCTAAAAGCATTGATGTTCTAAATCAAACTACAGTTCCTAGTATACAGAACACACACAAGAGGAAGAGTTCAGAAATGAATGAATCCTTCTTGAGGCATTGTAGACTGGGTCATATCAATGCGACCCGACTAGCTGAAGTTACATTTTAGATGCATATTTAAATCAGTTTGAATTTACATCTTGTGAAACTTGCCAGTCATGTCACAAAATTAAGATGACCATAGCTCTGCTTATTGAGAACAGAGAAAGAGTTAATGAACTCTTGGGACTGATACATGATGATGTATGTAAGGTCTCCTGTCTACACATGCCAGGACCGGTTCTTTGTACTTCATTACGTTCTCTGATGATCTCTCAAGATTCAGACATATGTTCCTGTTGAAACATAGGTCCGAAGCTTTTGAGATATTCACAGAATATAAGTTAGAAGTAGAGAACTAATAACCGGGTATAAGTATTATATCCTATGATGAGATCAGGGAGGAGAATACTTGTGCATGGAATTCCTGGACTATTCTAAAGGAGAATGAGATTCTCTCTCAGCATTACTCCTCCGTATACACCATAGCACGATGGTATATCGGGACGGAGCAATCACACCCTATATGATATGGTGCGCTCTATGATGAGTACTACTGAGTTTCCTATTTCCTTTTAGGGAGTTATTTACTTATGAAGTTTCATACCTATTGAATAGGGTTCGATTCAAATCAGTGCCTACCACTCCATATAAGATATGGTATGGGAAGAGCCTATCTCTTAAGTAAGTTAAGATTTGGGATTGTCCGGCCTATGTCAAAAGCAAAATCCGGACAAGATCGAGGCAAGGTTAGTTCTGTAGAACTGGAAAGGTTCCAGCTATACAAAACTGCAGCTGATGATTTGACAGAACCAAAGGATTCAATAGTTCCCGACGAATCTCAGCCTCTCCGCCAATCTGGTAAGGTTTCTCATCCGCTTGATAGATACTTCGGTTTCTCGATGACAGTGGGAGCGAGTATTGCATCTTGAGATGATGACCCAACTAGATTCGAGCAGGTCATCGAGAGTAGGGACTCTATAAGAATGGCTGGATGCTTAGCGATCTGAGACGGAATCCATGTACACCAAAAAAGTATGGACTTTGGTTGCTATATCTGAAGGATTAAATCCCCATCAGGAGCAAGTATATCTTGAGAAGATTACTTGGTGTAAATGGAAAAATTAAGACTTTCAAAGCTAGACTTGTTAAAGGTTTTCGTCATCGACCAGGCGTGGATAATGATGATACCTTTTCCAGTGGCTATGCTTAAATCCATCCGGATCCTACTTGCCACGACTACATACCATGACTACGATATCTGGCGGTTGGGTGCCATGACTACTTTTCTAAATAATGATTCAGAAGAGAATGTCTATAAGTACACAGCCAGAGGGCTTCGTAAACAGTGGGAGCAGCGGAAACATGTGCAAGTTGCTTTACAGGATAAAGCAGGCATCGCGGAGTTGGAACATCTGTTTTGATGTGGTAGTCAAAGAGTTTGACTTCATCAAAATGGTAGATGAACCTTGTATATACAAAAGGTTAGTAGAGAGTAAGGTGGTCATCCTCGTATTGTACGTGGACAACATACTCTTGATAAGAAAAGAGTTTCCTATGCTACGCACGGTCAATCTCCGCTTATCACATGGATTCTCCATATAGGATAAAGATGATACCTCCTAAATCCTGGGATTTAGGTCTATGAGATAGATCTAAATGGATATTAGGATTCTCACTAGCTATAGTAAGATAGTATCAATCGATCCTGGGGAGAATCACTGGAAGTGTTCAAGGGTGATAAGGACGACTGAATATCAGTCACAGGCATTGTCTTCACCCTCAGAGGAGGGACGGTATGTTGGAAGAGTTCCAAGCTAGATATCGTGGCAAACTAGACGATAAAGGCCGGTAACATCGCTATTAAAGATACTACCAAAGAGGCAGTTTGGGTGTATATTGGTTTATGAGATGAACTAGGTTCCTACCATTGTATGACAATGGAAGTGTAGCTTCGACCCAGGAACCCTGGTCCCATCAGTGACCTAGACATATTCTGAGGCAGTATCACCTGATCATGGAGATAGTTGATCTCCAGGGTGATCGAGGTTGGGGGAGTAGACTTAGAGGACAACATGGCGGATCCACTCACAAAGGCTTTTTTCCCAGAGAGAGACTTATATGGGATGGTTGAGTATGTGATACTGCAACCACTGCTACAGATGGCCCTAGTGCAAGTGGGAGATTGTTAGTTATATGTATGCCCTAGAGGCCATTACTGTACATTGGATGTATATTGTAGTGGATGCTGGGTCATATATAGGTAGGACTTTCTTGCTCGACATGATAGTACGCTATCTGGTTGCTCTTTATCTTAACATGTATACTTTCTGTCTCTCTGTTACATGTTGATAAATCCCTTAGGATGTGTACTCGACTTCCAGGACTATGAAGCAGATCATACTAGTAGGGCCTGGGTAGTCCATGAGTACATCCTTCAATGTTCCTAGTCGTGGGAATATCGAGACGGGGCATCGATATTCCAGAGTAGACTAGCGTATATCTTCTCGACCTATGTGATGGACGATGGATGATCCCATGTCCATTGGTGTTTGACATCAGAGATGGTATGCGGGTGCTCAGTGGAGACTGGGTACACTGAACGGACTCGCCGAGAACTCCCAGATGGTATTATACCTCACGTCAGATGGCAGTTCTCTGGTGACACTGGTACAGCTTAGTCTGTTGACCCGAGATCGTCATAGAGTCTTGTGTGTCTCCCACCGTACTTTGATTTCCACCCTACCACGGCTCTACTGAGTCGTGCAAACAGGTGGTTTTTGGGTACAGTCTCGATTCACATGGAGGCAATGAGCGATAGGAGGGGATTCGTCTCTCCCGGTATTGAGGGTTGATGTTGCGCTATGCTCGACTGGCCAAAACAGGAAATCCCTGGCCAGGGTTGCAGTGATATACAGGTAAAAGTTATCAGTAGTTTCACACATGTTATGGACCTCACGTCAGCATGACTTATCAAGCTATTGGGGTCTGACGTTACCACCCCTAGGCGAGATATACGACATATCAGACGAACAGACCGGACTGTACGGTAAGTGTTACTGGTTGGATTCACAGGAGTATGAGCGGGCTTGCTCGTCGATCTTCTGATCGCTCAATACCCGGGTGGCCATTACGTTTAGCAGACCGCTTGCAGCTTGTGGGTGTTTGATATGATCATCACCTGCTGCCGGCGTATTGACGAGTCTTTAGAGTCCTACACAGAGGTTTCCTGGCTCAAGCGAAACGAAATAGGAGCGCATATGAGATATGTGCGGGACCGAGAATAATGCGTGTATGTGATATCGTATTCTATTCTCGCGATGAATGTATGAAATGGTGGTAGTGATATAACCTAGTTATCGAATCGAGGATTGATTCGATAAGTCGATACATTGGATATTAGTCGGTCTTATGCGATATGACCGGATCATTAAATCAAGTGTTGATTTAATGATTTAATGCATAATTATATATTTGATATATTACCTTGCATTAACTAGTATTGGTTCACTTAAGATGAATTTTCTCACTTGATGTGCACATTGTATATGTGATATACTTTTCTGCACATGATTTTATCATGTTTGATGATACATGCTAACAAGGGTGTGTATGATTAAACCATGGTTATGTAATGGTTAGGGTTTTGATTTTATTTATTCATTTATTTTGGCAAGAATAAAATGGTGGCTAGCTTTGTTTCTTTCTTGAAACTTCATGAAGCTTTGAAGCTTTGACCATTTTGTTTGTTTGCCTTTACCTAACCATTCAACCTAACCTTAGTTTAGTCTCTACACTTAATCATGATTGCTATATGATAAGTATCATTTATTTTCTATTTGAAAAAAACTTATCATATTCTTTCTTCTTCTTCTTCTTCAACAAAGAAGAAACCTTACCTCCATTAATGGCAACTTGAGAAAAAGAGTGAGAAATCCAATTCTAAAGTGAACCCACTTCCTATTTCTTCATCCTCTACCACTTGCTAAGTAGTATAGGGTGTTTTCTTCACAAGTTTCATGACTTGGTGAAGTTGGAGTTTGATCTTGAGTTGCCTCGACATAGATCATCTTCGGCATCGAAGTCGACGACCTAGCCCGATCTTTTCTCCGATGAGACCACCGCGAGAGTCTAGGATTTCGATGGGTACAGCGGAGGGACGTCATCACGGAGCTAGAGAGGTGGAGGACCGGATCTACAAAGGTTGTAGCCCCTTTCCTTTAAGTTAAAGTTGTTTACTTGCATTGCATCGCCTATACATCTAGTTAACGATCCGTATTAGGGTTTGTAGGCACATAAAAAATTTGAATTGGCCATGTTTGGTCACTTGTGAGACCTCATTAGTGTGCCTAGGAACCCTACACCCAAGACCCCTACGAGAGCGGCAAGCAACCTTACCAATTATAGAGTTAGGAGACCTGGACTCGAATCCTCGATATGGTCTCCCACTGGACTCTAGAACCCGGTCACTTGTGCTCCCCTCCTTGAGTCTATCCTAATACGGAAAAGTAAATAATATTAATCAATGGTGACATATTCCTCAACCCGAAAGTGCCCCAAAAAAAGAATATTACATACAAGTTTTTACATGAATAAAAATGAAAAACTCTCATCTCACATAAAAACCCTCGGCATTCAAACACGGCGATCCAATATAACATATCACGGCAACACATAACATCACATGTCATCAACGTAAGTAGATATGCGTATCCCAATTTTCATTGACCTATAACAACGAAACCGACGATACACCACATATTACGCTTACGGTCGCAGAAAAGAAAGTGAAAACTATAACAATTGGAATCCGCCGCCACCTTAGACATCATAAACCCAAAATATCTCATATTCCGGATTTCATGCTTAACAATATGAATTCCTTAGACATCACATGCCTAATATTTATAAACCGCGCATTTTAGTCTCGTTTTTGAAAACACTTTCCAGTAACAAATCGGGCAATTCAACAAGATTCTCGACAACCTGATCGAATGTTCGTCGGAAACATTAGTAGACGGCCGTACTCCCGATTCCGTCGATGAAGTACACTTAGGCGGATCACCACAGCTGCGAGCACCCGAATGGATGCTTTTGACAACGGGGTTCTCCTACAGTCACTTAGTCAGGGATATAGGACATGGCTATCTATTAACGTTACCCGGCGGGTATCCGCGTACGCTACGTGATTGCGATGGACTTTTGATCCACATAAAAACTCCATGGCAACCGATCAAATGATACTAAATTACTAGATTTGTAAAATTCAAATTAGTTTTCATAAAACTAAATATTGTGGAGTCCAAGTATTGTATCACATTTCACGATGTTAAACAATTCGATCGAATCAACGAATATCCAAAATTTTCCAGAGAGCTCAACACTTGAGCAGTGTTAAAAATTACACTAAACATGCCACAGTACCTACGGACCAACCGTAGAAGGACCGACCCATGTCTCACACATGGCACCGCGGAACCGCCGCAAATAGCCCTATTTGGCCGCGGTTCCGCGGTCATGTAGTCGAGATTGGGTGTCGTTCTTCTAGAGGGTCCATAGAATTACCTGCATGATTTTTTGAATATTTTTAAGATGAAAAATTCCAACTTTTGGAAAAATTTCCAAAGAAGGGTAAATTTGGGGTTTTCGGTGTTCGTTCGGACTTTTAACTTCGTCTCGACCACTCTTAATGCTCTAGCTTGACTCTGATACCACTGTTGGAATTCCTTAGAACCCTACTGGGTTTTCACAGCATCAAACATGCCAATTTCAAAATTCTAGAGTGCTAACGAACCCTTAACTAGGATCTAACTAGAGTTTTAGGAGCTAAACTAGAATGTAAACAACTTTTCATAGAAAATGAATGAGGAATACAACCTTTGTAGACCGGTCCTTCACTTCTAAAGCTCCGTGTAGTAGTCCCTTCGCTCCATGTAGTGATATCCCAAACTTTAGTATGTGTTCACTTGAAGAAATGAACAAGCTTGCTCAAAGTCTTCGAGGCCGAAGATGATCTACGTCGAGGAGACTCAAGCTCATGCTAACTCTTCACTAAGTGGTGAACTTTGTGAAGAAACAACCCAAACTAAACGGCTAATCTATTAGAGGTTGATGAAGTAGGAATTGGGCTCAGTTGATATTTATTTTTCTCACATGTTTTCTTCATCTCCTCAAAACCTAGAGAGCTCTTTGGAGATGAAGAAGAAGATGAAGTGGAGAATGGAGTGAATGAATCAATCATGTGAGAATAGCAACCATGGTGAGATAATATCTTATATTAACCCTTGTAAGACTAAACCATGGTTTAAGAAAATGGTTGTGTTAATAAATATCTTAAGTGAGACAAAATTAGTAGACTAAGTCAAAGATTCTTTATGCTTCTCCAAGCTTCTAAGCATGACAATTTCCAACTAATTTTGAATTAGTTAAAATAAATAATAACCCACCATTATGATAAGCATGGTGTGAGTCTCATGCATCCATGTTCCATGTATCATCTAACATGACACATAATAATGTACACTAATATATATCACATATATACTAATGCACACATAAGTGAGAAAAAGATATGCTTAAGTGAGCTAATACTAGTTAATGTAAATTAATATATCAAATATATAATTATACATTAGATTATTAAATCAACACTTGATTTAATAATCCGGCTATATAACATATAATCGACTAATATTATATGTATCAACTTATCGAATCAACACTTGATTCGATAACCCGGCCATATCACATATAACCGACCCATGATATAAATCGTGAGAATAGAATACGGTATCCCATACGCGTATTAATCTCGGTCCCGCACATATCATATATGTTCTCCTACTTCATTTCGCATGAACCAGGAATCCTCTGTATAGGACTCTAAAGACTTTTCAATACGCCGGCAGTAGGTGATGATCATATCAAACACCCACAAGCCGCAAGCATTCAGCTAAACGTGACGGCCACCCAGTTATTGAGCGATCAGAAGATCAACAAGCAAGCCTGCTCATACTCCTACGAATCCAATCAGTAACACCACCGTACAGTCCGGTCTGTTCGTATGATATGTCGCATATCTAGTTTATGGGTGGTAAATGTCAGACCCAAGTAACTTGATAAGTCATGCCGATGCAAAGTCCATAATAGGTCGAGAAACTACTGATAACACTTACCAGTAAATCTCATCTACCCTGGCCAGGGATTTCCAGTTATGGCCAGTCGGGTATAGCGCAACATCAACCCCCAATACCGGGAAAGACGAAATCCCCTCCTATCGCTCATTGCCTCCATATGACTCGGGACTATACCCAAAAAACACCTGTTTTCATGACTCAGTAAAGCCGTGGTAGGGTGGAAATCAAAGCACAGTGGGAGACACATAAGACTCTATGACGATCTCGAGTCGACAGACTAACCTGTACAAGTGTCACCAGAGAACTTCTATCTGACGTGAGGTATAATACCATCTAGGAGTTCTCGGCGAGTCCGTTCAGTGTACCTAGTCTCCACTAAGCACCCGTATACGATCTCTGATGTCAAACACCAATGGATATGGGATCATCCATCGCCCATCATATGGGTCAAGAAATATATACGCTAGTCTACTCTGAAATATCGATGCCCCATCTCGATACTCCTACGACTAGGAACAATTAAAGAATGAACTCATGGAATGCCCAGGCCCCACTAGTATGATCTGCATCATAATCCTGGTAGTCAAGTACACATCCTGAGGGCTTTATCAACATGTAACAGAGAGACAGTAAGTATACATGTTAAGATAAATAGCAACCAGATAACGTACTATCATGTCGAGCAAGAAAGTCCCCCCTATATATGTCCAAGCATCCACTATAATATACATCTATGTACAATAATGACCTCTAGGGCATACATATAACTAACAATCACAACGCTGGAAGTCAAGTAAGGATCCTACGGGCTTTATCAACATGTATACAAGATATAAAATACTAAGTAAAACACATCACATGTTAAGAGAAAGACAAACTAGATAGTATACTATCATATCGAGCAAGATTGTCCTGTACATACATATCCTTAGCATCCTATACAATGAAAGCTTCTAGGGCATACTGTTAGGTCCACGTTACCTCTCCCGGTACTTTCGGGGTTGCGGAAACGGTAAATCAAAATTTTTCTAACTTTATAACATGGACCGTAAAAGCCGGATCTTTGCTAAACAATATACTAGCAACCTAACATGAGATGTATCTACTCGGTTAGGGGTTATACCTCAACTTGAACTCCTTCTCTTCTTGTTGTTGTTCTTCTTTGATGTTCTTCTCTTCTTGTTGTTCTTCTCATTGCTTGCTCAATGGTTGATCCGGACTTCGGTCACCTCCGCGGCCTCCTTGAGTCGAAGACGATCCACCCGAGAGATGTACACCGAGCTCCACCTCAAGCCGAGGTAACTAGGGCAAGGAGATTGCTAATCTAGAAGCCCTAGGTTGTGTAGAGAAGATGTATGGATGTGTTTGTCAAGTAGAATCCTTTTTCTCTCAACACATGAGATCAAAGGAGAAATCAAGAGGAGGAAGAAGAAGGAGATTTTCTAGCAACCATGGAGCTTCTCATTTCAAGAGAGAGAATGAGAATAATATTATGAACCAAAGAAAAACAACCATGGTTGCAAATAATGCACAAACATTATCATTACTAATCCCATCAGGATAAAGGTGATGGCTACAAATGACATGACCATTATCATAACTAAAGAAAAAGAAAACCAAAGAATACTTTAGATCTTCTAAGAAGATCCAAGTCAACTTTGGTCAAATGGTCAACAAAGTCAAGATGGTCAAATGGTCAATGTAATTAGCCATAACAAAATTATCAATGAAAGGATTAGTAAATAATGTCCCCGGCTCATAATGGTTTTGACCAAACGAACTGTCGAAACCCTAATGAGTCGGCCTCAAAATGGTTTTGACCGAATCAACTGTCAAAACCCTAATGAGCCTGCCACATAGCGGTTTTGGCCGAACCAACTGCCAAAACCCTAATGAGGCACCTCCTCCTTCATCGCTCCGGAAAACTGTGCATACACACCTGCATCCATATTCCGTAGAATGCGGATGCGCAGAAGACAAAACAAATCCATCCGTGCAGTACTAGGATTTGGCTTAAACCAAAGCCCACTAGTACTGCCTGCCCGAACATCATACGCACACAAGTGTACGTAAGTGATCGCAGCCCTGCCGTAAAACCATACGGCCTCTACACGTTTCGCTCAGTGCAGGGAAACTCTCTGTGTGGGACTCTAAAGACTCGACACTACGCTGGCAGTGGGTTTAACCACAGACCGCAAGCGGCACTAGCTGTACGTAACGGTCCCCAGGTAGATGTCGATAAGAAGGCCGATGAGGTAAACCCATCCGAACTCCTACTGAGTCTGTATGTGACAATCTCCGTACAGTCCGGTCTGTTCGTCTGATACATCGCATGGCGGGCCTAGGGGGCGGTAAACGTCAGTCCCCTAATAGCGGTACAAGTCGTGTCGGAGTGAAGCCCAGAACACCCTGAGATAACACTAGAACCTACCAGTATATCTCGCTTGCCCTGGCCAGGGACTACTCGTGTAATGGCTCTCCTAGACACAGCGCGATGTCAACCCTCAATACCGGGAGAGACGAATCCTGTCTAACCGTCACTGCCTCCAAGTGCTTCGGGACTGCTCCCAACTACTACCTGTTTGCACGACTCAGTAGAGCCGTGGTAGGGTGGCAATCAAAGAACAGTGGGAACACACTCGAGTCGAAGTGACAGTGTCAAGTCAGCGGACTAAGCTGTACTCATGTCACCTGGGAACTGATAACTGACGATAGGTATAATACCAACCATCAGTTCCCGACGAGTCCTGTCCAGTGTACTCGTAACCCAACGAGCACCTGCATACTATCTCAAGTACGACGTACCGACGGCTGTGGGACAGACCGTCTCCCGTGCTGGGATGAGAAGCGCATACGCTAGTCTACTCCGGAGTATCGATGCCCTATCTCGATACTCCCACGACTAGGGACGTGTATAAGGATGTGCTTGTAGATTACCCAGCCCCCACGAGTGTGATCGCCATCACAACGCCGGTAATCAAGCAAAGATCCTAAGGGCTCTACTAATGCGTATAGGTGATATAATAAATAAACACACATGTACACATTAAAGCAGAGACAAACCAAGTAGCATACTGCTATATTGAGCAAGATTGTCTGTACAACTGTGAATATCCCAAGCTTCCATCAAGTAATATACATACTAGTATGATACAGTAATGGCCTCTAGGGCATATACACTAACAATCTCCCACTTGCACTAAGGCCATGTACTGGCGTATCGAAGACCTATCATCTCGATCAGCCGCTCGAACTGAGTCTGGGGTAAAGCCTTCGTGAATGGGTCCGCAGTGTTGTCCTTTGTGTCCACTCTCCGCACCTCGATCTCCTGTCGATCAATGATCTCCCTGATCAGGTGATACCGCCTTAAGATGTGCCTGGATTTCTGATGGGACCTTGGTTCCTTCGCTAAAGCTATAGCCCCATTGTTATCGCAATACAAAGGTATTGGGTCAACAATGGACGGAACCACCTGAAGTTCACTAATGAACTTCTTCATCCAGACCGCCTCTTTTGCGGCATCGCTTGCAGCAATGTATTCAACCTCCATCGTCGAGTCTGCGACGGTATCCTGATTGGAACTCCTCCAACATACCGCCCCTCCGTTGAGGGTAAACACAAAACCCGAGACAGACTTGCTGTCATCTTTGTCACTCTGGAAGCTTGAATCGGTAAAGGACTCGACCCTGAGGTCTCCATTACCGTAAACCAGGAACATCTCCTTAGTCCTTCTCAGGTACTTGAGAATGTTCTTCACTGCTGTCCAGTGGTCCTCCCCTGGGTCTGACTGATACCGGCTTACCGCGCTCAGCGCGTAAGCTACATCTGGTCTTGTACATAGCATCGCATACATTATAGATCCTACCGCCGAAGCGTAGGGTATAGTGCTCATGCGAACCCTTTCCTCGTCAGTCTTAGGAGACATCTTCTTGGAGAGGGTAATTCCGTGCAATGCGGGTATGTTACCGCGCTTGGAACCCTCCATACTAAATCTCTTTAGTACGGTCTCTATGTACCTGGACTGCGAAAGTCCCAATAGTTTCTTGGATCTATCTCTATAGATCTTGATCCCCAGAATGTACGAGGCATCACCCAGGTCCTTCATGGAGAACCTTTGTGACAAAAACAGCTTGACCGATTGTAGCATAGGAACATCATTTCCTATCAAAAGAATGTCGTCCACGTACAAGACTAGGAACACGACAGTTCGTCCTACAATCTTCTTATATACACAGGGTTCATCTTCGTTCTTGATGAAATCAAATTCCTTGATTGCCTCATCAAAACAGATGTTCCAGCTCCGCGATGCCTGCTTTAATCCATAAATGGATTTAAGCAACTTGCACACCCTTCCGCTGCTCCCACTGTCTACGAAACCTTCTGGTTGATCCATGTAAACGCACTCTTCCAAACAACCGTTTAGGAAAGCCGTCTTAACATCCATCTGCCAGATTTCATAGTCATGGAAGGCAGCAATGGCAAGTAGGATCCGAATGGATTTGAGCATAGCCACCGGAGAAAAAGTTTTGTCATAGTCCAAACCAGGTCTTTGACGGAAACCTTTTGCAACGAGTCTAGCTTTATAGGTTTCCACCTGCCCATCTACACCAAGTTTCCTTTTGTAGATCCATTTGCATCCAACGGGTTTTACCCCGGGTGGAGCAATATCCAAGGTCCATACTTTATTGGCGTACATGGACTCCATTTCGGATTGCATTGCTTCCTGCCACTTATCAGAGTCCCTACTGATAATGGCCTGCCTGAAACTGGTAGGGTCATCTTCTTCCAAGATGCAATCTTCTTGATCCCCGTCTATGAGAAAACCGTAGTATCTCTCGGGCGGATGAGAAATCCTAACAGATCTGCGGAGTGGCTGAGGTTCTTCTGGGGTTATTGAATCTTGAGGTTCTGTCAAATTTTCAGTTTCAGTTTGTGGTCGCTGAATTTCTTCCAATTCTACCGTACTCCCACTAATTTCTTTTGCAAGAAACTCCGTTTCTAAGAAAACGGCATGCTGAGCAACAAACACCTTCTGTTCCTCGGTGTGGTAGAATAGATATCCATAACCATTCTTTGGATATCCCACAAACTTACATAAAACTGATCGTGCCTCTAGTTTATCCGGTTTATGCGATTTAACATAAGCCGGACAACCCCATATCTTAGATCTTTTAAGATATGGCCTCTTTCCATTCCATATCTCGAACGGAGTCTTAGGCACTGATTTAGACGGAACATCATTCAATAGGTATGCTGCTGTCAATAGCGCATGTCCCCAAAATGAAAGAGGTAACTCGGCATTACTCATCATGGAGCGAACCATATCCAGTAGGGTACGATTCCTCCGCTCCGAAACACCGTTGTGCTGTGGTGTATAAGGAGGAGTAAGCTGATAGAGAATACCATTCTCTTTTAAGTAATCTAGGAATTCCGTGCTTAAGTACTCCCCTCCCCTATCACACCGGAGGATCTTGATACTTTTGCCTGTCTGGTTCTCTACTTCGTTTCTGAATTCCTTGAATTTCTCAAAAGCTTCCGATTTGTGTTTCATCAGATACACATATCCGAACCTAGAGAGATCGTCAGTGAATGTGATGAAGTACGAGAACCCACCCCTTGCATGTATAGACATCGGACCGCATACATCACTATGTACGAGTCCCAAGAGCTCGGTTGCTCTTTCTCCATGTCCGGTGAACGGAGATTTGGTCATCTTCCCTTTGAGACAAGACTGACAAGTTCCATAAGATGAAAACTCGAACGCATTCAAGAGTCCATCTTTATGCAACTTACTTAGTCTTTTCTCTCCGATATGACCAAGTCTACAATGCCACAAGTAGGATTCATTCGTATCTGAATTCTTCCTCTTGCGTGTGTTTTGTATATTGAGAACTGTATTCTGATTCAGAACGTAGATACCATTACACAGTGTACCCTCTGCAACCAGTACCATATGAAGGTAAATGTTCATGATATTCTTTTCAAGAACAAAGTTATATCCATCTTTATCGAGTAAAGAAACTGATATGATGTTGCAAACCATGGAGGGTACATAGTAGCAATCGTTCAAAATCATAGTCTTGCCATTTGGCAATACTAGGTGATATTCACCGACGGCTGCCGCATTAACTTGTGCTCCGTTCGCTACTCTGAGCGACATATCACCCGGTGCAACTTTCCTACTTTTTCTCAGTCCTTGCAATAAATTACAGATATGAGATCCTGATCCGGTATCAAGTACCCAGGAGGTAGGGCTGACCGTAAAACAGTTCTCAATTACAAGAACACCTGAAGTAGATGCAAAACCATGCTTCTTCTTCAACTGGGTATCCTGGAAATCCATACTTTCCTCTTTCCCATTCTCATACTCATGACTGTTGTCACAAGTTAGAGCTGAACCAACTTTCCCCAGTCCCGAATAAGAATTCGGATCGGTCAAGCGATACATTTTATTATCTTGATTAGGGCGTGAAAAGGTTGCTGCCTGGAGAGAGAGAAAAGAAACACTCAGCGTATGCTCTTGCAAGATTAGATTGGTTTATTAATTTATCTAACCAGGATGTCTCCCACTGTTTCCTCAAATTCTTCTTAAAACCTTTTTAAAAGAAGAACTAGCCGGGTTTTAATTCACGTCACAATACTTGCTTAACCTTTCAGCCAGGCTAGTATCGGTACTTCGAGGGAGGTTTTCCAACGCTTTCGCGAAGTTCCTTAATTAAAGAACCTCTTTTCCCTGGAGGCGTAACCCCGCTAACACCTTTCTAGACACCTACTAGGTTTATAGCATTGATCGTTAAGTGAAATAATCTCCCGAGAGTAAACCAACTCATCAGTGGGATCGGGATCCAACTGTCATTGTGTGATAACCTAGATGGAATCCACTCTAGTCACCACACTCCAGAAGGTATGCTAAATCTGCAAGTTTCAGTTCTTTTGAAACTCCCGATGTGGTTTTTGCCCCTAACTGTTCATGACCTTGACTAGGTCAACAAGCCACAAACTGTTAGACAAGTTCTACCCGTCATAATCCTGATTGCATTAGACCCACCCGTACGTGCCCTTGACTAGGTCAACAAGGCCGCACGACTGTCCTAACCAATCACATTTGCAATCCACAGAAAAATATTATTTAGCTACCGTTCACTACGCCTTGACTAGGTCAACAAACGCAGCACGAATACTAACTAACATTAATCCGAAATGACGGAGGGCTACGGCTGGGTTTTTGGCGAAAAACCCGTTAACGTAATGAACTTGATATCGTTGAAGGAACATGATTGCACCCTTTTTGAAAATATAGTGGCGAAAACTTTTGCTAAAGAGGTCACTCCCTGTGAAGGGATCTCGGCTCTTTCCTCGTCGAATGAGGTGCAGGATATTCCAAATTGAATACCTCGATGCAAAGCAAGAATAATCGACTATAGTGAAGTTATTACCCTGACGCAAACTTTTGTCCAAGGGGTCACTCCCGGTGAAGGGATCTCGGCCCTTGCCTCGTCGACTGAGGTGCTGGGCATTCATAACCGAATACCGCGATGCAAAACAAAAATGAACGTCCTTGCAATAACAGCTTTTTGAAAAATTGTTCCAACAACGTCTTTTAGGTTTATTTTCTTGCATTAGTTCTTTTAATGCGTCCCATCATTTAAATCCTACCATTGCAGAAAACAACCAAAATATGACGTACGCTTATGCCATTCACATTCGCCACGGGGCCCCGTCATCACCCGTTAGGTTACTTAACTAACGACAGAGCGGGGGCTGGGCTAGCGCGGCTGTAAAACATAAGCAACGCCTAAATAGTTATTATATATATAACAGCAATGATAGCCAATCCAGATCACAGATGAACACTTTGGACATACTAGGAACCCGCGATTCGTTCGAGCCTGCAACGAAAAACGGATTACATGGTCGCGATGAATAGCCAAAACCCCACCCAAGACCCCTACGGGTGCGGCAAACTACCCGCCAAGTATCCGAAGCGAAGCAACCTCCCTCAATGCCATGAGTAGGCCACTCGGCACTTTGAGATACCCGGTAGTTTGTGCACCCCCTCCATGGGTCTATCCTAGGAGCAAAAATAGTAAAAAGAATTATACAATGACGGCTACAACCCCGACCCGGTTGTGCGGCCAAACAAATAATATTACATCAATTTACAATTTTATTACATGAATGAAAGAAAAAGAAACTCTCATCTCACATCTACCCCGGCTATTCATCCGCGACAATCCAACGAGTTCATATACACAAACCATCAACAACAATCACAGATCACAGATATGTATAACCCCGACTAATCGTCATATAGCGATTAGCCGACGTTCAATACATAAGAACATCACAGATATAACCTTTATAGTCAAAGTATATTGAAGTTCGGAAAAATACGGAATTATAGGCCCCCAAAAACAAATTTCTATTCTGGAAAATCTGGGCACATATAATATATCTGAAAAATCCTAAAACCACGTCAGAAACAAACTGCACCAAAAACGACACAGTAACTCACCAAGTTGGCCGCGGTTCCACGGCAATAGCTTGCTATTGCCGCGGAAACGCGGCGCCTCGGTCGATTCGCTGTCTCGTGTTTGGTGGCTTTCTTCTAAAAACCCTGAGATGAATTTTGGAGTATAACAAATTTTGTTTTGACCAGAAAATATTTTAACAGAAACTCAGGTTTTTATAACTTGGTTTTTTCGATTTTTCCGTTTCGAACTTCGATACACTTTACTACAAAGCTAGTTTATGTTTAGTTTGGCTCTGATACCACTGTTAGGTCCACGTTACCTCTCCCGGTACTTTCGGGGTTGCGGAAACGGTAAATCAAAATTTTTCTACACTTTGTAACATGGACCGTAAAAGCCGGATCTTTGCTAAACAATATACTAGCAACCTAACATGAGATGTATCTACTCGGTTAGGGGTTATACCTCAACTTGAACTCCTTCTCTTCTTGTTGTTGTTCTTCTTTGATGTTCTTCTCTTCTTGTTGTTCTTCTCATTGCTTGCTCAATGGTTGATCCGGACTTCGGTCACCTCCGCGGCCTCCTTGAGTCGAAGACGATCCACCCGAGAGATGTACACCGAGCTCCACCTCAAGCCGAGGTAACTAGGGCAAGGAGATTGCTAATCTAGAAGCCCTAGGTTGTGTAGAGAAGATGTATGGATGTGTTTGTCAAGTAGAATCCTTTTTCTCTCAACACATGAGATCAAAGGAGAAATCAAGAGGAGGAAGAAGAAGGAGATTTTCTAGCAACCATGGAGCTTCTCATTTCAAGAGAGAGAATGAGAATAATATTATGAACCAAAGAAAAACAACCATGGTTGCAAATAATGCACAAACATTATCATTACTAATCCCATCAAGATAAAGGTGATGGCTACAAATGACATGACCATTATCATAACTAAAGAAAAAGAAAACCAAAGAATACTTTAGATCTTCTAAGAAGATCCAAGTCAACTTTGGTCAAATGGTCAACAAAGTCAAGATGGTCAAATGGTCAATGTAATTAGCCATAACAAAATTATCAATGAAAGGATTAGTAAATAATGTCCCCGGCTCATAATGGTTTTGACCAAACGAACTGTCGAAACCCTAATGAGTCGGCCTCAAAATGGTTTTGACCGAATCAACTGTCAAAACCCTAATGAGCCTGCCACATAGCGGTTTTGGCCGAACCAACTGCCAAAACCCTAATGAGGCACCTCCTCCTTCATCGCTCCGGAAAACTGTGCATACACACCTGCATCCGTATTCCGTAGAATGCGGATGCGCAGAAGACAAAACAAATCCATCCGTGCAGTACTAGGATCTGGCTTAAACCAAAGCCCACTAGTACTGCCTGCCCGAACATCATACGCACACAAGTGTACGTAAGTGATCGCAGCCCTGCCGTAAAACCATACGGCCTCTACACGTTTCGCTCAATGCAGGGAAACTCTCTGTGTGGGACTCTAAAGACTCGACACTACGCTGGCAGTGGGTTTAACCACAGACCGCAAGCGGCACTAGCTGTACGTAACGGTCCCCAGGTAGATGTCGATAAGAAGGCCGATGAGGTAAACCCATCCGAACTCCTACTGAGTCTGTATGTGACAATCTCCGTACAGTCCGGTCTGTTCGTCTGATACATCGCATGGCGGGCCTAGGGGGCGGTAAACGTCAGTCCCCTAATAGCGGTACAAGTCGTGTCGGAGTGAAGCCCAGAACACCCTGAGATAACACTAGAACCTACCAGTATATCTCGCTTGCCCTGGCCAGGGACTACTCGTGTAATGGCTCTCCTAGACACAGCGCGATGTCAACCCTCAATACCGGGAGAGACGAATCCTGTCTAACCGTCACTGCCTCCAAGTGCTTCGGGACTGCTCCCAACTACTACCTGTTTGCACGACTCAGTAGAGCCGTGGTAGGGTGGCAATCAAAGAACAGTGGGAGCACACTCGAGTCGAAGTGACAGTGTCAAGTCAGCGGACTAAGCTGTACTCATGTCACCTGGGAACTGATAACTGACGATATGTATAATACCAACCATCAGTTCCCGACGAGTCCTGTCCTGTGTACTCGTAACCCAACGAGCACCCGCATACTATCTCAAGTACGATGTACCGACGGCTGTGGGACAGACCGTCTCCCGTGCTGGGATGAGAAGCGCATACGCTAGTCTACTCCGGAGTATCGATGCCCTATCTCGATACTCCCACGACTAGGGACGTGTATAAGGATGTGCTTGTAGATTACCCAGCCCCCACGAGTGTGATCGCCATCACAACGCCGGTAATCAAGCAAAGATCCTAAGGGCTCTACTAATGCGTATAGGTGATATAATAAATAAACACACATGTACACATTAAAGCAGAGACAAACCAAGTAGCATACTGCTATATTGAGCAAGATTGTCTGTACAACTGTGAATATTCCAAGCTTCCATCAAGTAATATACATACTAGTATGATACAGTAATGGCCTCTAGGGCATATACACTAACACATACATCTCCAACATTTTCTTCATCTCCCTCTTCTTCATCTCCTCCTTCATTCTTCAACTTCTCCGCCATCCTTTCTACCACCATACAACACCCTCAAAACTTCATCAAAACCCCATATTCCCTTCACAAATATTATCCCTAAACTCACTACAAGCATCATGGTGGGATCAAGTTGGAGTTTTGAGCATTTTGGACCATCTAAGAATTTTGTTGAGTTGCTTCCTTGAGATAAAACACTCGCCCTTATTCAAGTATTTAGTTTTCTAACCTCCTATATTAGTTTAGAGTTAAGAAGCTAATATTTTATGAACTTAGAAAATTCTAGGGTGATCTTTGATGGTTTAAAAGCGGTAGTGCTTAGTAGAGGGTTTAGGGAGTGCATACAAGACCATTAGTGATAAGTGAAGGTGATATAGTGGAGAAATTCTCGGATTCGACAAACTTGGAATTTTCCGATATCGGTTTTTGACGATATGTGGTGATCAATTAGAATCTGGGATGGATTGGAGACTCTGAAAAATTAATTGTAGATACAGTGGGATGTGCAGGAAATTAGGAAGCTACCCCTGAAGCCCGAGCCCCCATCTCCCCCTCTTGGCCGCTATTGTAATTCATATGGCCGCAAATTGCAGCTCGTTCTTGGAGTTAGGGTGGTTGTTGGTCCATAGCTCAATCAATAGATGTCTAGTCCTATCCATTGTCCAAAATGTTCTAATTTCACTTTAATAAAAATATGGGAGTGTTTTACTAAGTTTATGATTTCGTTTTACGACTTTTGAAAACTAGGTTTTTGATATTTGAGTTTTGAATCGGTCGTTTGACATTTGTACGTCAACGTCATGGGTTGTTTGGTTGTTCTTGCATACGTGGACCATAGGTTCTAACCTATATGCATTTCTCTTGCCGTATCAGTTTTCAGATTTGATTTTGATTTCGATACGATATGCAATGATTTGTAGGTACATTCGCGTGGACTCCCGGGGCGACGAAGGAGAGCAAGGCGTTCATCGACTTCGGGTAGAGCAAGGATAGTAGGTGAGTAGATGTATATCTATGGGGGAAGTCGGGTGGATGGCGTATAGTACCCCCGCAACCGTAGTATTAGGGTACTAGGTATATAGTTATATATATAAATATTAGATATGTATACTTAGCTAATGGAGTTCTAGGATACTATAAGAAATGGTAAGCATACTCGTAGGGAGGAATATCTTTAGTTCTTATTCTCTTAGCCTTGAGCCATTTGTATATATGCTGTTACACACACACATATAGATGTAATTTTTAGGATAATTTCGATATAACATCATGAGAAGAGGATATGATATGTCATGATGACACGAGTTGATATGATCGGACATGATGTTACGAGGCTATGTTATATGATATGATATGGAATGACATGATATGATATGGTGTATTATATGATGATATGAGACGATGCATATTCATGATACAATACGAGATGATACGACATGTGACGAAATATGACGCAATGAGATAATATGGTGCATGTGATGATAGATCCGTACCCTTGATTTGATGATACTGTAAGATGGATTATACCGTATGTGATACTATGAGGGTGGATCGCCGACTTATACGTATATTGACTCGAGTGAATATTGTTTTAAATCACTTAAGTAGATATTAGGATATATTTAGAGCCATACCTATTTTCAAAACTAACAAATCATTATACACTTTTAAATAACAACCTCAAGGGACGCTACGGATTTTCAAATGGTATCTTTTTCTCAAAAACACCGTAGCCCTTATTTTTCTAAAAACAACGATTTGTACTATTTTAAGCTATAACTGTATGGCTCATATGTAGTTACGTATTTTATACTGTTTGCGTTTACATTTTCCTCTTTCTGTTAGGTTCGTATTATTCTCATTTTGTGGTATACATACTACGTTCCTTTTTCTTATCCATGTATGACTTCGCCTGTTAGGACACACGCACTATTACCGATGATGCGCATGTTCCACATACACATACTCGCCGGCTCACACACTCATCATCGGTAATTGCCATGCTACGTACACATTAGAAATCTCTATGTCACCGTATCACCTAATAACCTGTAGCTTTTAGTTATTGTTTAGTACCCATACCACACTTACTAGTTCAGTTATCGTATTTTCTTACCTAGTTAAAAGCTACGCTCATATAAACACACTGATTATGCATTACATATTTGTTCTGTTCCTGTACTCATTGTTTCATTATTGTTTCATGCTTATGAGATTCAGATTTCATGAGATTTCTGAATTTGAGAAACCGCAGATACATTTTGAAAACTTATGATTATTTAAAAGACACGGTTTCTCTTAATATGATATTTGGCGTCCACCACGAGTTTTCTCCGTTCTGAGTTATATTCATATCGATTCGAGGAGAGAGGAGGTACCGTCTGCGGGTACATGGTGGACCCAGTATGATACTCCGGGGCAAGAAGATCGTATAGAGAGACGTTGAGCCCGGCATGGGAACACTACCTACCGGTGATAGTACTGGACTCGGCGGATATCCAGAGGATACCGACCGGAGCGATTGAGACAGATGGATATGAGGATTGATCCGATGAGACGGCTCCTGAGATATGAGAATTTATGTGTCGATGCTGGACACGGGTTTTATGATGTTTTCGAGTGTCGATACTGTACACTCAGGTTTCTATGATGATTTGATGTGTCGTTGATGGACACACGTTGGATGATACACATATACACATATATATGATACAGATGACATGGTACCATATTATGACATGAGCACGATTATATTATTATTATACTTATGTTTACACTATCACCCTCATTACCACTCAACTTTATATGTTTATCATACTTATGTATATACAATCACCCACTTTACCACACATTATTATTATATTATTGTTTTACTGTATAACCTAGGAGATCGTCATACATTCGATTTCTACCTGATGATGTCTTCTACTTACGAGTTGGCAACTCACTCCCATTGTGCCATAGTTTTCTTACAAGATCGACCGCTCGGATTCAGTAGCGGTTTGCAGTCACACTACTCCTTCCTGGGTGATTGCATTTGGTAGGTGGGTTACGGTTCAGAGCGTAACCACCCTTGTATGCATTTATTATTCATTTGTATCTAGTTAAAAGCTCCATCAACCAGACTATGTATATTGGTAGACCTAGATATCGGGTTATATATTCTTTGTATTTCGAGTAGAGACTTGTATATTCTTTCGGGCTTAGAGTCACGGATCTGTATTTATTCTTTATTTTTGGGTTTGATGGTGCTTTGGTTTTATTTATCTTATTTTCTGTGATTGATCTTCGCCTTAGGGCGTCGTATATATTTATTTGTGTGGTTGTGATTCCGCCAACTGGCGAAGAGCTAGCTCCCGCTTGGTGATGCCGATATTATTGTTATGTATTGGTTTTGGATCAAAATTTACAAAGAAGATACCGCCCAAATTGCAAATGACGAACTTTTTTTCAACTATAGCATACAACTCACTTGTATTTTCATATAATATTACTTATACTTTTAAAGAAGAATCTGAATTCATTATACATTTCTTTCAAAATTGCACATCCATTATTTTCCTAAAAAGGTTTAGATTTCTGGGCTTTTGGCTTACTTGGAATTACGGTAGGGTCCTATAGACTTCATGTGAATCAAGTGCCGGTTATGTCATAATTCCGGCTCGTAATACTGATTCAATAGGTATGCCGCTGTCTGTAGCGCATGACCCCAGAATGAAAGAGGTAACTCGGCGTTACTCATCATGGAGCGAACCATGTCCAATAGGATACAGTTCCTCCGCTCTGATACACCGTTGTGCTGTGGTGTATATGGAGAAGTAAGCTGAGAGAGAATACCATTCTCTTTTAGAAAGTCCCAGAATTCCGTACTTAAGTACTCCCATCCTCGATCAGATTGAAGGATCTTGATACTTTTTCCTGTCTGGTTCTCTACTTCGCTTTCAAATTCTTTGAACTTCTCAAAAGCTTCAGATCTATGTTTCATAAGAAACACATATCCGAACCTAGAGAGATCATCAGTGAATGTAATGAAGTACGAGAACCCACCCCTCGCATGTATAGACATCGGACCATATACATCACTATGTATGAGTCCCAAGAGCTCTGTAGCTCTTTCTCCGTGTCCGATAAACGGAGATTTGTTCATTTTTCCTTTGAGACAGGACTGACAAGTTTCATAAGATGAAAATTCGGACGAATTCAGATATCCATCCTTATGCAACTTACCTAGTCTTTTCTCACCGATATGACCAAGTCTACAATGCCACAAGTAGGTTTCATTCATCTCTGAACTCTTCCTCCTACGTGTGTTCTATATATTTAAGACAGTATTTTGATTTAGAACATAGATACCATTACACTGTGTACCTTCTGCAACCAG
The DNA here is from genome assembly GCA_030015575.1 of Agapanthus africanus. Lineage (NCBI taxonomy): Eukaryota > Viridiplantae > Streptophyta > Magnoliopsida > Asparagales > Amaryllidaceae > Agapanthus > Agapanthus africanus. Next base: position 112,801,441 of record CM057340.1, on the reverse strand, counting down.
TACCTAATTAAAATGTGTTAGTTATATGTATGCCCTAGAGGCCATTACTGTACATTGGATGTATATTGTAGTGGATGCTGGGACATATATAGGTAGGACTTTCTTGCTCGACATGATAGTACGCTATCTGGTTGCTCATTATCTTAACATGTATACTTTATGTCTCTCTGATTACATGTTGATAAAGCCCTATAGGATGTGTACTCGACTTCCAGGACTATGATGAAGATCATATTAGTGGGGCCTGGGTAGTCAATGAGTACATCCTTCATTGTTCCTAGTCGTGGGAATATCGAGACGGGCATCGATATTCCAGAGTAGACTAGCGTATACCTTCTCGACCCATGTGATGGGCGATAGATGATCCCATATCCATTGGTGTTTGACATCAGAGATGGTATACGGGTGCTCAGTGGAGACTGGGTACACTGAACGGACTCACCGAGAACTCCCAGATGGTATTATACCTCACGTCAGATGGCAGTTCTCTGGTGACACTGGTACAGCTTAGTCTGTTGACCCGAGATCGTCATAGAGTCTTGTGTGTCTCCCACTGTGCTTTGATTTCCACCCTACCACGGCTCTACTGAGTCGTGCAAACAGGTGGTTTTTGGGTACAGTCCCGATTCACATGGAGGCAATGAGCGATAGGAGGGGATTCGTCTCTCCCGGTACTGGGGGTTGATGTTGCGCTATGCTCGACTGGCCATAACAGGAAATCCCTGGCCAGGGTTGCAGTGACCTACAGGTAAGTGTTATCAGTAGTTTCACACATGTCATGGACTTCACGTCGGCATGACTTATCGACCTACTGGGGTCTGACGTTTACCACCCCTATGCGAGATATGCGACATATCAGACGAACAGACCGGACTGTACGGTAAGTGTTACTGGTTGGATTCACAGGAGTGTGAGCGGGCTTGCTCGTCGATCTTCTGATCGCTCAATACCCGGGTGGCCATTACGTTTAGCAGACCGCTTGCGGCTTGCGGGTGTTTGATATGATCATCATCTGTTGCCGGCGTATTGACGAGTCTTTAGAGTCCTACACAGAGGTTTCCTGGCTCAAGCGAAACGAAATAGGAGCGCATATGAGATATGTGCGGGACCGAGAATAATGCGTGTATGTGATACCGTATTTCATTCTCGCGATGAATGTGTCGAATGGTTGTATGCGATATAACCTAGTTATCGAATCAAGGATTGATTCGATAAGCCGATACATTGGATACTAGCCGGTTATATGCGACATGACCGGAACATTGAATCAAGTGTTGATTTAATGATTTAATGTATAATTATATATTTGATATATTACTTTGCATTAACTAGTATTTGTTCACTTTAAAAGGATTTTCTCACTTGAAGTGCACATTGTGTATATGATATATTTTTGTGCACATGATTGTATCATGTTTGATGATACATTCTAGCTTGGTTTTGTGTAAAGTATTAAACTATGGTTAGTTAGTGGTTAGGGTATCATTTCTTTTACTTATTCATTTATCTATTTATTTATTTCATTTAGAAAAGATAAAGAGAAAAAGAAATGGTGGCTTAGTTTGTTTTTTCTTTGAAGCTTCTTGAAGCTTTGAACAAGTCCACCATTCTTGTCTCTTCTCTAACCCTAACCACTCATCTAACCTTAGTTAAATCTCTACACTACACCATGGTTGAAGTCATGATAAGTATTGATTTATTTATCAAATTAAATATAACTTATCATATCTTCTTCTTCTACTTTATCTTCTTCTTCCATGAAGAAGCTTGTCTTCATCAATGGCAAGTTGAGCATATGAGTGAGAAATCCAATTCTAAAGTGAACCCACCTCCTATTTCTTCATCCTCTACCTCTTGCCAAGTAGTATAGGGTGTTTCCTTCACAAGTTTTCATGGCTTTGTGAAGGTGGAGCTTGATCTAGTGATGTCTCAACGTAGATCATCTTCAGCATCGAAGCCGACGACCAAGCCCGCCTATTTCTTCGATGAAGCCGATGCTTGAGTCCGGAATCCGATTTGGACAGCGAGGGGACTTCATCGCGGAGCCTAGGAGGTGGAGGACCGGATCTACAAAGGTTGTAGCCCCTTCCCTTTAGCTATATTTCCGTTTACTTGCTTGCATCGCCTTGTTTTCTAGTTAACGATCCGTATTAGGGTTTGTAGGCACAAGGAAATTTTTGAATTGAGCATGTTTGATCACTTGTGAGACTTCATTAGTGTGCCTAGGAACCCTACAGTAGTATCAGAGCCTAGTTAGAGCCTTTGGCGATGCGTAGACGGAGTTAGAAGTCCGATCAACCCGAAACCCCGTTTTTAAACGGCTCTCTGGACATTTTTGAAAAACTGGGATTTTTTCAGATTAAAAATTCCTAAAAAATTCAGCAGGGTCCTATTAGAATTACTGTGAAATTCGGTAGGCCAATTCGTCAAGTGTGCGGCGGAACCGCGGCATAAGCATGGCTTATGCGGCGGTTCCGCGGCCGTATTATCAAATTGTCCAAAACGTTTTGCACACTAATTCCTATCATATAATGCTGAGTCTTCTGGGAATTTTTAATATTTATTCAAGAGTTGAATTTTCTGGGTTGTATTGGGGATTCGGTGTATCGATCGGATTGTCAAATTCTGTCTGTGTGCTTTTCCGGATAATTTTAGAATATGTTAAAAAGCTCGACTGGATATAAATACCCAAGTTTTCCACTGTTGGGAAATTTCCAATTGTTGGACTTTTCCGTAGTTTAACGACGTTCTAAGTAGTGCAAGTAACGCGATGGTCCCTCTAGAAGACAACAAACCTTAACTCGATTATGTGACCGTCTTGAACTGCCATTTGAACCTTCGGGTTTGGGGCAGTACGGCGTGCCACATGTGAGGCGTTGGCTTGACCCTTCTATGGCTGGACCGTTGGTACTGAGGCACGAACTGAATGTTGTTAGACTTATTTCATGTGTTGAGCTGTTTCGGGAAAACTTGGGTGTTCGAATGTTCAATCGGAAAGTTTAACATTTTCTGTTTATCCGGAATGTGATACAACAATTGGAATTCACAAAAGTTATGTGATAACTGAATGAATGTTATAAACATAGCACTTTAGTCTCACTTGATCGGTTGCCACGGAATTTTGATGTGATCAAAAGTCCGTCGCAATCACGTAGCGTACGCGGATACTCGCCGGGTAAACTTAATAGGCAGCCTCACTCCATAGCCCCGACCAAGTGACTGTAGGAGAACCCCGTCGCCGAAAGCATCCGTTCGGGTGCTCGCGGTAGCAGTGTTCCGCCTTGGTGCACTTCGTCGCCGGTATCGGGGGTGCTGCCGTCTACTGAAGTTTGCGACGAGCATTCGATCAGGATGACGGGAATCTTGTTGAATTGCCCGACTTGATATTGAAAAGAGTTTTCGATAATGAGACTAAAATGCGGGGTTTATAATTGTTAGGCATGCGATGTCTAAGTAATTCATTTGATCAGGCATGCGATGTCTGAGGTGGTTGCGGATTCCAACTGTTGTAGTTTTACACTTTCTTTTCTGTGACCGTAAGTGTAATATGTGATGTCGCCGGTTTCGTTGCTATATGTCAACGACAATTGGGATGCGCATATTTACTTACGTTGATGACATGTGATGTTATGTGTTGCTGGATATGTTATATTGGATCGTCGTGTTTGAATAGCCGGGTTTTTTTTTATGTGAGATGAGTGTTTTTCATTTTCATTCATGTAAAAACTTGTATGTAATATTCTTTTATTGGGGCACTTCCAGGTTGCGGAAGATGTCACCGTTGATGTATATTATTTACTTTTCCGCATTAGGATAGACCCAAGGAGGGGAGCACAAGTAACCGGGTTCTGGGGTCCAGTGGGAGACCAACTCGAGGAGTCGAGTCTGGGTCTCCTAACCCTAGAATTGGTAGGGTTCCTTGCCGCTCTCGTAGGGGTCTAGGGGTGTGGGATTGGCTATTCATCATGACCATGGAATCCGTGGTTTATACTGGCTCGTATTGAAAACACGGACGTCCTAGTATATCCAATATTTCATATGATTTTTTCTGCTGCGTTATCTGCGATGTGATCATGTGATGTTCTGTGACAGATATAGTATATAGTATATATGATATATTATATAGACGTTGCTTATGTTTTACACCCGCGCTAGCCCTGCCCCGCTCTGCCGTTAGTTACCTAACCTAACGGTGCAGACAGGACATCGAGGCGAATGCGGATGACATAAGCGTACGTTATATTTATCTGTGATGTTTAGGTGGACTTTATTGATGGGATATTCATTAATGAGATTAATGAAAGAAAATAAACCTAATTGATGTTGTGGAATCGAATTTCAAAATAAAAACAGGTAGCTACAGTTCTTGCTTTGCATCGCGGTGTTCATTATAGAACATCCTGCATCTTATTCGATGAGGAAAGGACCGAGATCCCTTCACCGGGAGTGACTCCTTTAGCAATAACTGGCAGATGCTACAACCCTCGGTTTGTCTTTGATCGCTTCTATAGTTTCCTCTTTGCACAGTGATATATATGATATATCCCGCACCTCATTCGACGAGGAAAGGGCCGACGATCCCTTCACCGGGAGTGACCCCTTTAGCAAAACTAGAAAAGCCTCGAAAACATTCCATTTAAAAACCATTTGATTCCGCAACGAGATCAAGTTCAAAGCGTTAAAGGTTTTCACAAAAAGCCATTCGCAACCCTCCGTCATTTTAGGAAGTAGAGTACTTAGTATTCGTGCTGTGTTTGTTGACCATAGTCAAGGCACAGTGTACGGTAGCTAAGTGATGTCTTCCTACACCGCATATGATGCGATTAGTTAGGACAGTCGCGTGACTTTGTTGATCATAGTTAAGGGTCATGTGGGTGGGTCTAATTAATCATGAAATGACAGGTAGAACTTGACTAGTACTTATGATTTGTTGACCATAGTTAAGGTCATAGGTGCTAGGGGTAAAAACCTTTATCGGGAGTTTCAAGTATTGAAATTTGCAATGAGATTGCATACCTTCTATATGATAGTTGGATCCTGATACCCACTGCGAGTAATTGTTACTCCTGGGAGAGTTTTGCACTTTACAATTAGCCGATCAAGTAGGTGTCTAGAAAGGTGTCAACGGGGTTACGCCTCTGGGAAAACGAGGTTTACAGTAATTAGGTCCGTGCGAAAGCACGGGGAACCTCCCTCAAAGTACCGACACTGGCCTGGCTGAAAGATTGGCGAACTTGTAGAGTGTAATTAATCCCGGCTAGTCTTTCCTTTTAGGGTTTGAAGGAAGATTTGATAAAAAGCAGTGGGAGCCATCCTGATTAGATAAAATACATAACCAATCTAATCTTGCAAGAGCGCACGCAGAGTGTTTTCTTCACTCTCTCTCCAGCTAGTGACCATATCACGCCTTAATCAAGATAATAATATGGATGTATTGACCGAACCCGCTTGTTATACTGAGCTGGGGAACGTTGGTCCCGCTCCAACTTATAATTGTTATAAGACAGAGCAGGAAATTGGGGAATACCAGATTTCCCGTGCCGCCCAAACGAAGAGAGTGCATGCTGATGCATCATCTTCTGGTATGTTCATTATACAGAACTGTTTCTCAGTATCCTTTACACCCTGGGTATCTGATACCGGATCAGGATCCCAGATATGTAATCTGTTACATAGGGCTACAAAAAGCTAGAAAAACTGAGAACGGGTGATAAGTTTCATGAGGCAGAAAACGGGGCAAGTGTTGCAGCCAAGTCTATTGGTCACTGTCACCCTGTATTACCAATACATTGATTCTGAACAAATGCTATAAGATACCGAACCTGATATACAAAATCATATCAGTCTCTTTATTAGTAAAGAAATGATAAAATTTTGTATTGATGGATAATGTTTTGAACATTTCCTATATCAAAAGTTGATCGGTTCAGGCACGTTATCTAAAAGCGTTGACGTTCTAAATCAAACTACAGTTGCTAGTATGCAGAACACACACATGAGGAAGAGTTCAGAAATGAACGAATCATTCTTGAGGCATTGTAGACTAGGTCATATCAATGCGACCCGACTGGCTCAAGTTACATTTTAGATGCATATTTAAATCAGTTTGAATTTACATCTTGTGAAACTTGCCAGTCATGTCAAAAAGATAAAATGACCATAGCTCTGTTTGTTGGAAACAGAGAAAGAGTTAGTTAACTCTTGGGACTGATACATTATGATGTATGTAAGGTCTCCTGTCTACACATGCCAGGACTGGTTCTTTATACTTCATTACGTTCTCTGATGATCTCTCAAGATTCTGACATATGTTCCTGTTGAAACACAAGTCCGAACCTTTTGAGATATTCACAGAATATAAGTTAGAAGTAGAGAACCGACAACCGGGTATAAGTATTATGTCCTATGATAAGATCAGGGAGGAGAATACTTGTGCATGGCATTCCTGGACTATTCTAAAAGAAAATGAGATTCTCTCTCCGTATTACTCCTCTGAATACACCACAGCACAACGGTGTATCAGGACGGAGCAATCGCACAATATTAGATATGGTGTGCTCTATGATGAGTATTACTGAGTTACCTATTTCCTTTTGGGGTTATGCGCTTGAGAAGCTGCGTACCTATTGAATTAGGTTCGAATCAGATCACTGCCTACCATTCCATATGAGATATGGTATGGGAAGAGCCTATCTCTTAAGTAAGTTAAGATTTGGGATTGTCCGGCCTATGTCAAAAGCAAAATCCGGACAAGATCGAGGCAAGATCAGTTCTGTAGAACTGGAAAGGTTCCAGTTATACAAAACTGCAGCTGATGATTTGACAGAACCAAAGAATTCAATAGTTCCCGACGAACCTCAGCCTCTCCGCCGATCTAGCAGGGTTCCTCACCTGCTTGAGAGATACTTCGGTTTCTCGATGACAGTGGGAGCAAGGATTGCATCATGAGATGATGACCCAACTAGATTCGAGCAGGCCATCAAGAGTAGGGACTCTGTAAGAATGGCTGGATGCTTAGCCATCTGAGATGGAATCCATATACACCAACAAAGTATGAACTTTTGTTGCGATATCTGAAGGGTTAAATCCCCATCAGGAGCAAGTATATCTTGAGAAGATTACTTGGTGTAGATGGACAAGTTGAGACTTTCAAAGCTAGATTTGTTAAAGGTTTTCGTCATCGACCAGGCACGAATAATGATGAAACCTTTTCCAGGGACTATGCTTAAGTCCATCCAGATCCTACTTACCACGGCTACATACCATGACTACGATATCTGGTGGTTGGGTGCCATGACTACTTTTCTAAATAATGATTTAGAAGAGAACGCCTATAAGAACACAGCCAGAGGGCTACATAAACAGTGGGAGCAGCGGAAACGTATGCAAGATGTTTTATGTGATGAAGCAGGCATCGCGGAGTTGGAACATCTATTTTGATGAGTTAGTCAAACAGTTTGACATCATCAAAATGGTAGATGAACCTTGTATATACAAAACGGTAGTAGAGAGTGAAGTGGTCATCCTCGTATTGTACGTGGACAACATACTCTTGATAGGAACGGAATTTCCTATGCTACGCTCGGTCGATCTCCTCTTATCACATAGATTCTCCATAAAGGATCAAAGTGATACCTCCTAAATCCTGGGATTTGGATCTATGAGATAGATCTAAATAGATTTTAGGATTCTCACTAGCTATAGTGAGATAGTATCAGTTGATCCTGGGGAGAATCACTGGAAGTGTTCCAGGGTGATAAAGACGACTGAATGTCAGTCACAGGCATTGTCTTTACCCTCAGTAAAGGGACGGTATGTTGGAAGATTTCCAAGCTAGATACCGTGACAAACTAGATGATAAAGGCTGGAAACATCGCTATTAAAGATACTACCAAAGAGGCAGTTTGGGTGTATATTGGTTCATAGGATGAACTAGGTTCCTACCATTGTGTGACAATGGAACTGTGGCTTTGGCCCTGGAACCCTGGTCCCATCAGTGACCCAGACATATTCTGAGGCAGCATCACCTGATCATGGAGATAGTTGATCTCCAGGGTGATCAAGGTTAGGAGAGTAGACTCAGAGGACAACACGGCGGATGCACTCACGAAGGCCTTTTTCCCAAAGAGAGACTTTTAAGGGGATGGTTGAGTATTAGATACTACAACTACTGCTACAGATGGCCCTGGTGCAAGTGGGAGATTGTTAGTTATATGTATGCCCTAGAGGCCATTACTGTACATTGGATGTATATTGTAGTGGATGCTGGGACATATATAGGTAGGACTTTCTTGCTCGACATGATAGTACGCAATCTGGTTGCTCTTTATCTTAACATGTATACTTTATGTCTCTCTGATTACATGTTGATAAAGCCCTATAGGATGTGTACTCGACTTCCAGGACTATGATGAAGATCATACTAGTAGGGCCTGGGTAGTCAATGAGTACATCCTTCATTGTTCCTAGTCGTGGGAATATCGAGACGGGGCATCGATATTCCAGAGTAGACTAGCGTATATCTTCTCGACCCATGTGATGGGCGATGGATGATCCCATATCCATTGGTGTTTGACATCAGAGATGGTATACGGGTGCTCAGTGGAGACTGGGTACACTGAACGGACTCACCGAGAACTCCCAGATGGTATTATACCTCACGTCAGATGGCAGTTCTTTGGTGACACTGGTACAGCTTAGTCTGTTGACCCGAGATCGTCATAGAGTCTTGTGTGTCTCCCACTGTGCTTTGATTTCCACCCTCCCACGGCTCTACTGAGTCGTGCAAACAGGTGGTTTTTGGGTACAGTCCCGATTCACATGGAGGCAATGAGCGATAGGAGGGGATTCGTCACTCCCGGTATTGGGGGTTGATGTTGCGCTATGCTCGACTGGCCATAACAGGAAATCCCTGGCCAGGGTTGCAGTGACCTACTGGTAAGTGTTATCAGTAGTTTCACACATGTCATGGACTTCACGTCTGCATGACTTATCGAGCTACTGGGGTCTGACGTTTACCACCCCTAGGCGAGATATGCGACATATCAGACGAACAGACCGGACTGTACGGTAAGTGTTACTGGTTGGATTCACAGGAGTGTGAGCGGGCTTGCTCGTCGATCTTCTGATCGCTCAATACCCGGGTGGCCGTTACGTTTAGCAGACCGCTTGCGGCTTGCGGGTGTTTGATATGATCATCATCTGCTGCCGGCGTATTGACGAGTCTTTAGTGTCCTACACAGAGGTTTCCTGGCTCAAGCGAAACGAAATAGGAGCGCATATGAGATATGTGCGGGACCAAGAATAATGCGTGTATGTGATACCGTATTTCATTCTCGCGATGAATGTGTCGAATGGTTGTATGCGATATAACCTAGTTATCGAATCAAGGATTGATTCGATAAGCCGATACATTGGATACTAGCCGGTTATATGCGACATGACCGGATCATTGAATCAAGTGTTGATTTAATGATTTAATGTATAATTATATATTTGATATATTACTTTGCATTAACTAGTATTTGTTCACTTTGAAAGGATTTTCTCACTTGAAGTGCATATTGTGTATATGATATATTTTTGTGCACATGATTGTTTCATGTTTGATGATACATTCTAGCTTGGTTTTTTGTAAAGTATTAAACCATGGTTAGTTAGTGGTTAGGGTATCATTTCTTTTACTTATTCATTTATCTATTTATTTATTTCATTTAGAAAAGATAAAGAGAAAAAGAAATGGTGGCTTAGTTTGTTTTTTCTTTGAAGCTTCTTGAAGCTTTGAACAAGTCCACCATTCTTGTCTCTTCTCTAACCCTAACCACTCATCTAACCTTAGTTAAATCTCTACACTAAACCATGGTTGAAGTCATGATAAGTATTGATTTATTTATCAAATTAAATATAACTTATCATATCTTCTTCTTCTACTTTATCTTCTTCTTCCATGAAGAAGCTTGTCTTCATCAATGGCAAGTTGAGCATATGAGTAAGAAATCCAATTATAAAGTGAACCCACCTCCTATTTCTTCATCCTCTACCTCTTGCCAAGTAGTATAGGGTGTTTCCTTCACAAGTTTTCATGGCTTTGTGAAGGTGGAGCTTGATCTAGTGATGCCTCGACGTAGATCATCTTCGGCATCGAAGCCGACGACCAAGCCCGCCTATTTCTTCGATGAAGCCGATGCTTGAGTCCGGAATCCGATTTGGACAGCGAGGGGACTTCATCGCGGAGCCTAGGAGGTGGAGGACCGGATCTACAAAGGTTGTAGCCCCTTCCCTTTAGCTATATTTCCGTTTACTTGCTTGCATCGCCTTGTTTTCTAGTTAACGATCCGTATTAGGGTTTGTAGGCACAAGGAAATTTTTGAATTGAGCATGTTTGATCACTTGTGAGACTTCATTAGTGTGCCTAGGAACCCTACAAAATGTTCATGATATTTCTATCTAGAACAAAGTTATATCCATCTTTATAAAGTAAAGAAATTGATATGATATTACAGAGCATGGAAAGTACATAGTAACGATTGTTCAAAATCATAGTGTTGCCGCTTGGCAATACTAGGTGATATTTATCGACTGCAGCAGCACTAACCTGTGCTCCGTTCTCTACTCCGAGGGACATATCACCCGGTCCAACCATTCTACTTTTTCTCAGTCCTTATAATAAATTACAGATATGAGACCCTGACCCGGTATCTAGTACCCAGGAGGTAAGATTGACCGAAAAACATTTTTCACTAACAAATACACCCGAAGAAGATGCTTTAGAATGCTTCTTCTTCAATAGGGTTATCTGGAATTCCTTATAGTCATATTTCCCTTGCCCATACTGGTGACAGTTGCCATAAGTTAGAACCAAACCGACGTTCCCCAGCCCAGTGTAATAAGCTTGTTTTGTTAGGAATATGTATGCCTTAGAGGCCATTATTGTATATTATAGTGGATACTTGGACATATATATAGAGGACTTTCTTGCTCGACATGATAGTATGCTATCTGGGTGCTCTTTATCTTAATATGCACTTGTTTTAGTTTACTATCTCATAGATACATGTTTATAAAGGCCTTAGGATGTTGGCTTGACTACCAGGACTATGATGCAGATCATACTAGTGGGGCTTGTGTAGTCTGCAAGCACATCCTTTAACAGTTCCTAGTCGAGAGAGTATCGAGACAGGGCATCGATATTCCCGAGTAGACTAGTATGTACGTTTTGTGACCCTGTATAGGGCGATGGTTGGTCATATAACCATTGGTGTTTGACATCAAAGATTGTACACAAGTGCTCATTAGAGAATGGGTACACCGAACAGGACTCGCCGAGAACTCCTCGATGGTACAATACCTATCGTCAGATAGCAGTTCTCTGGTGACACTTGTACATGTTAGTCTATAGAACCAAGATCATCATAGTGTCTTGTGTGGTTTCCACTGTGCTTTGATTTCCTCCCTATCATGGCTCAATGGATTCATGCAAACAGGTGGATTTTAGGTACAGTCCCGAGTCACATAGAGGCAATGAGCGATAGGATGGATTTCGTCTTTCCCAGTATTGGAAGTTGATGTTGCGCTATGCTCGATTGGCTATAACAACAAGTCCTTGTCCAGGGCTGATGAGATTTACTGGTAAGTGTTATCAGTAGTTTCTCGATAGGTTATAGGCCACACATCGGCATGACTTATCAAGTTAGTGGGGTCTGATGATTCCACCCCTCAGACTCGATATGCAACATATCAGACGAAGAGACCGGACTGTATGGTAAGCGATGCTTATAGGCTTTTCGGGAGTTTGAACATATTTGCTTGTTGATCTTATATTTGTTCAATACCTCGGTAGCCGTTACGTCCAGCTAGTACCGCTGATGGCTTGTGATATCTAATGTGATCCTTACCTACTACTGGCGTACTGACGAGTCTTTAGAGTCCCATATAGAGGTTTCCTAGCTCAAACAAAATGAAGTAGGACACGTATGGAGATATGTGCGGAAGCTTGATTAAATATGAGTATATGATATCGTATTCTAATCTAGCGATATTTGATATCAGCCTGGTTATATGTGATAGAACCTGATTATTGAATCAAGTGTTGATTCAATGATTTATATATATATATATATATATATATATATGATATTGGCCGGTTATATATGATATGACCGGATTATTGAAACAAGTGTTGATTTAATATCTAATATTGAATATTAGCTGGTTATATGTGATGTAACCGGATAATTGAATCAAGTGTTGATTTAATATTTTGACACACACACACACACACACACACACATATATATATATGATATTATTCGATTATATATGATATAACCGGATTATTGAATCAAGTGTTGATTTAATAATTTGATATATATTTATATACTTGATATATATATATATATAAACTAATATTTAGCTCACTTAATATTTTCTTCTCTTGAAATATATTTATATATATAATATATGATATATATATATATATATATATATATATATATCTATATATCATGGTTGATGATACAAGGAACATGGATGTATGAGAATCATATTGAGAAAAGATAATGATAAACATTTTGGAATAAAAAGAAATGAAGAATGAGTTATGGCTTAAGATGCTTGTAGAAGACATGACTAATCTTCAATTCTTGTTTTATTCAAAGATATTTATCATACACATCTTATCTCATAAGTTCATAGTTCAAATCTCATCCAAGTTCATCATCATCTTCTTCTTGCTCTTCTCTCTAGAATTTTCTTGAGTTGAGAAAAAGAAAAAGAAAAAAATATTTTTAGAGAGCAAATATCCTACTTCATCAACCTACACTAATCAAGCCTATTAGTTTAGGTTGTTAATTTCACTAATACCTTCATTAGTGAAGTGTGAGCTTGAGTGAGAGAGACTTCAAAGTGGATCATCTTCGGCAATGAAGACAACAAGAATGCTCGATCCTTTCTTCAAGTGGAGCCTCAAGAAGAGCTCTAGGGACTACTACTCGGAGCTTTAGAAGTGAAAGACTAGACTACAGAGCTTGTAAACCTATTTCACTTAGTATAGAATCTTGTTTGCTAACTATAAAATCCTAATTCTCTTGTTCGTTTCTTGTTTAGTATACTTAGCACTCTAGATTTTTTAAAATTGTATACTTGATGCTCATATAAAAAAATTGTATGGTGCTAAGACATACTTTCATGGCATCAAAGCCAAGCTAGAGACTTAGGCGACGTTAAAGAGTTCGATCGAAGTTTTAAACACCAAACTTGGCTAGTTTCCGTCCATTTTTCAAAAGCTGATATTTTGAAAATTATAAATTCTCAGAAAATCATGCAGGTAATTCTATGGAACTACAAGAAATATGAGAGCTTAACTCCTCTAAGTGGCTGCGAAACCGCCGCCTAAACCATGTTCTGGCCGTGGTTCCGCCACCCACTTAAGGGGTTAGTGACTCGTTTTTCTTCCGCTGCTTCATTTCGACATTTTAGACTTTCTGGAAATTTTTAATGAGACTCAAGTGGTTGAGATCTCTGTGAATTGGTGGTGTTTAAAATATCGATCGAAATATTTAACATCGTCTAGATAGTTTTGAATATGTGATACAATTTTTGGAATCCACATTGATTAGTTTTGCGAAAACTTAACGAAATGTAAATCTCGGATTTTATTCTCAAATGATTGATTGCCATGGAGTTTGGATTTGGATCAAAACTCCGTCATAATCTCGTATCGTACGTCAATACTCGCTTAGAGACACTACTAGACAGCTACGCCCTATAGCCCCGACCAAGTGACTAGGAGAACCCCAAGGCCAAAAGCATTCATTCGGGTGCTCGCGGCCACGTGTTCCGCCCAAATGTACTTCGTTGACGGCTTTGGAGGTGCGGCTATCCATGTTCCCTTATGAAAAATAAATAATAAATTAAAAGAAATGTTAAAATTCCCCAAATGAAGTATCACATGCCCACACGTGATGCGCCTTGGATCTAAGATTAGAGGCATTGCGCTTAATAAATAAGGCTGAAACTGAGCCTCACGTGCAGGCACATGAGCATCTAAATACAAAGTATATAGGCGCCTTCCTAAAACAAATAACAGGCTGGAAAAACTCACGTGTCAGCACATGATGCTCTTTGTTGGGCTTAACTTCATGGAGTCACGTGCTACACGTGAGGGATTCTAATGCCTTCTGAGCCGATAGAATTAAATTCTAAATAAAGATATCAAATCCCTATTTGGAAAATATTTCCTTCGATCATTCCAAACAAGAAAGATTACGTTATGTAAAACAGAGCACCGTTGGATTAAAAATCCAATGGTGATTAAAAATCACCAAATTACAGAATAAACTCTGTATGGAAAAATATTTTTCCAATCTTGTTAAAAACAAGAAAAATATCTTCTGTAAAACAGGAGGCCTGGGATCAAAGATCCAACGGTGGATAAAATCCCCAAATCAATTAGAGATCTCTCAATGAAAGATTTCCTTAACCAAATCAATAAACTTGCCTCCACTATATAAATGACCCAAGACTTCAAGTCTGAGGGAGATATAGAGAGAAACACCACCTGGTAAGCTAAAAAAGAAAAGAGAATTTAATTCTCTAGAGAGAAGAATATCTCCTAAAAAAGAAAAAGAAACCCTAGGTAAGAGAAGGAACAAAACACAGAGAACATCTTACCTCTTCTTCGCCTCCATATGAGTTTTACTCTTCTAAAATGAACTTAGTTCTTTCTCTGATTGAGATCTGCAGAAGCAGATCTCCCTACAAATTGAGAATTTAATTCTCATCGGAGAGATTCTGTTATATAGATTCAAACCTAGGGGAAAGAACTAAGCTCAAAGAATTTAATTCTTATAAGAACATATAGGAATTTAATTCCTCTAATAAAACGAGGGTTTAACCCTATAAAAGAATTTAATTCTTATAACAATGGGCTTGAAAATCTCAAAACTCAAGATCTCCATGCATGTAAAAAGATTAGCATCCAACATGATAATGGCAGATCACGTGCTCCCACATGAACACCCTTGATGAACAAAAGAGAACAACTGAGATCAGGTCACGTGTCTCCATGTGACTCCCGAATAAGCACTTATACAAAAAAGGGTATAAACCCAAATACAGTTCCCATTTTGGGACACCTCACGTTATCCCACGTGACACCCTAAAAGTGATTAGCACTTTCAAAAGGAAAAGGAGAATAAACCCAAGACAGTTCCATTTTGGGTCGCCTCACGTTATCCCACGTGGCCCCCTAATACTGCTTATCACTTTCAAAAGAAAAAGGGGAATAAACCCAAGATAGTTCCTATTTTGGGGCGCCTCACGTGACCCTACATGACCCCCAATAGGGCTTAGCATTTATAAAAGGAACAAGGGAATAAAGCCAAAGAAGCAGCGCCAACTTTCAAGCGCTCACTTGCCACACGTGAGCGCCCAAAATTTCAGTATTTAACACTATTTTAAGGCCGCACGTGGGAGCACGTGAGCGCTTAGCCTAAACCAGTGTTTAACACTATGAGAGGCCAACATTAGCCAACCTTAGACCAAATCTCTCGAGGCCAATCAATCGAGTCCCTCATGCTCAGGGTCTTCCAAACCGATCTCAGTCCCAAAGATAGCTATTGAGCTCCTAACAGATGGCATCTAAAATGATGTTTATCCCATCCCTCCTCAGTCTGGACATTGGTTCAAGGGTACATCTCTTCACACCTCTGATACACATCGTTGTAAATCTTCAACGTCTTCAGAGAGGTGGCGGGTCCCGACAACCAACAACTGTGGACCGCAACGTCCTTAACTAATAATGGACCGTAATGTCCTTAAACTAGCTGTGGACTGCAACGTCCTTAAACTAAACTCTCACCTTAAAAATAGTGATCTGTGGACCACAACGTCCCTAAACAAATAACGGACCGCGACGTCCTTAAACTAAAATAATAGAGCCCAAATGCTCTTTCGTTGGATCTAAATGATCATAAAACCTTGTTAAGTAGATCTTAGTCTAAAATTAGACTAACGTATCCTTAACAAACATTTAAGTTGAACTTAATTTCAAACGAGATTAACGATCTTTAAATCAAACCAAACCTAAATCTAAGAAAATACGGATTTGGACTAATCCACGCCCTACGGACGATAACATAAATTAGTCTCCATATACAATCCACAGGAAACCCAAAACAAAACAAACAAGTACGACACGAAGTAAACATCTGGAGCAGGAGAAAATGGTTATCGCTATGCGGTAACGTAATTAACAGCAGGGGGTTGCGCCTGTAGGGAAGAGAATCCCCTCAATCAAAAACCCCTCGCAAACGAGGGGGAATCTGACGAAGTCTGCTACAACGGCCGCATCCATCCAAACCTCCGATATACGGTGTCATAAATCAACCTGGTATCTTCAGAGTGGTGGATGGATAAACCCAAATAGCATCTACCCCGAAATTCAGGCAAGACGGCCCACGCAGTCCCATCTCCAATTTTTTGCGGTAAACAGATTTTGGCTCGCCCGGTGGGACCTTTTCCTCTTTCCACTCCACACTTCATGTGTCCTGTTCGCGAAAAAACCGCGGTTTGCTATGGTTACCCCTGGATTCGAGGTACTAAGGTTTGGTGTCTTTCTCCAATGCAGAAGAGAAGATGACATCGATGACTTCCAACTGCACCTGCAACAGCAACTCTCACTCCACCCCGACTGGAGGAGTGACTTATGGGCCCCAAGCGGCCTCTATTTTTGCAATGCCAGTGGAGCAGGCGACTCAAGCCACCACCGGACTATTCTTCGGGACCATGCTCCCGCCAATGAGCTTCAATTCTTCAGTGCCATTACAGGAAACTCCGAAGAAGCTGGTCTTCGATCGACTTGCAATCTCCACGGCCCCTTTCAACGGGTCGTCCAACTCCAATGCCTCAGTCTTCAACAGGCTGAGCCAAAGCTCATGTGAGCCCACTAAGAGGCTCGTAATACCCGAAGGGGTTATCCCGAAACGGATAGCCGTTCCATCTCCGATGAGAGAAGTCGTCGATAGGGCTTCTCCTGCTAAATGATCGGTCTTCACAAGACTGTCCGTTCCAACTCTCGCTTCAGGCAAATTCACCAAGGCTGCTTCCCCTACTAAAAGGTCATCCTTTGAAAGATTGACCGTCCCCTCTCAGCGGACGTCTGTCTTCGACAGGCTGACACCGACAACAACTTCTCATTAGAACAGGGGGCATGACGAAGCTACCCCGACAACAGAGGTGATCCTGGCCGCACGACATGCTCGACGTCGCTACTGGCGCCGAGTGAGGAAAGCTGGGGGCAGTTCCCCCTCTGGACTTACCCCACTAGCTCCAACGGTGGAAATTGACGCTGCTGTTCCAACTGGTAACAGCTTTGAGCCGCTCAGGAGGGTGCGCAAGAACTCTCCAATTTCCGTAGTAATAAGGTCTCCTCCATCTGCTGAAAATGTTACTAAGGCGAAGCCGGAGCAGCCTCCTCAGCGGCTGTCCTCCAAAATCCATAGGGTCTAGCGAAGAGTCCACGACTCTGTAATCGGCAAAACTACTCATGCCGACAGAAAAATGAAGGTTCAGCAAGAGGAGGACCATCCCGCCGCTATGCTACGGAAGGTGTCGTCTGCAGGGGTGCCTGTTGCAGCCCTCTCAACCTAGACTGTCCATAAAAAGAGAAGGCCGGAGAAGATCCCCGTGCCTTGATTGGTAGAGATTCTGCGTGTTTAAGTTTAGTTAATTACCGCAATCAAAACGGTTTCGCTTGTAGCTAGCCGGTTGAGTACGGGTCGTCCGCAGGGAGATGGGAATATTTTTCTATGTGCTTTAACGAGTTAAGTCCAATTTTCCAGATTTGTTTGTGATTATCTAAGTGTTAAAATGATATGTAAAGAGAGCTTGTTAGGGTTAGGATTAGGTTAGTTTGAGTTAGGAGTCGCTCACTTCTTTCGTTGCCACTCTTAATATCGGTGTTACGGTAATCGGCAACAACGGGGATTAGCACGACTAGGAAGGAACTTGCGAGTATAATGTAGGGTTCCTAGGCACCCTAGTGAGGTCTCACAAGGCATCGAACATGCCAAATTAAAATTTTAACGGTGCCGAGAGACCCGACTACGGATCGTTTGCTAGATTTCTAGGCGAAAAGATAAATAGTTAACAATTAACTAATGGGAAACGGAAATACAACCTTTGTAGATCCGGTCCTCCACCTCCACGGCTCCGAGATGAGGTCCTCTCCGCTGTCCAAATCAAATCCGGGCTCAAGCGTCGGCTTCGTCGGAGAATGGGCAAGCTAGGTCGTCGATGTCCATGCCGAAGATGATCTACGTCGAGGCATCGCTAGATCAAGCTCCACCTTCACCAAACCGTGAAAACTTGTGAAGGAAACACACTCTACCACTTGGCAAGAGGTAGAGGATGAAGAAATAGGAAGTGGGTTCAATTTAGAATTGGATTTCTCACTCTTTTGCTCAATTCACCATTGATGAAGAAAGCTTTTTCTTCTTGAGTTCAAGGAAGAAGAAGAAGAAATGCAATGATAAGTTAATTGAAAAAGAAAAGAAATTGAATTCTTATCATAAAATTAACCATAGTCAAGTGTAGAGAATGAATCATGGTTAGTGGGAATGGTTAGGGTTAAGGATGAGATAAGAATGGTTGACTTGATCAAAGCTTCATGAAGCTTCAACTAAACTCCAAAACTAGCAACCATTCTTTTCTATTTTCCATTTATTTTCCAAAATATATAAACAAATAAATAAATGAATAAATAAGTAATGGAAAATAAAACCCTAACCACTCTCACAACCATGGTTTAATCTTCACACAAAACACAAGTTAGCATGCATCATCAAACATGATACATACAAGTGCACAAAAGTATATCGCATATACAATGCGCACAATCCAAGTGAGAAAATCCGTTTAAAGTGAACCAATACTAGTTAGTGCAAAGTAACATATCAAATATATAATTATGCATTAAATCATTAAATCAACACTTGATTCAATGATCCGGTCATGTCGCACACAACCGGCTAGTATACAATGTATCGGCTTATCGAATCAACGCTTGAATCGATAACTAGGTTATATCGCATACAACCTTTCCGATACATTCATCGCGAGAATGGAATGCGGCATCACATACACGCATTATTCTCGGTCCCACACATATCTCATATGCGCTCCTATTTCGTTTCGCTTGAGCCAGGAAACCTCTGTGTAGGACTCTAAAGACTCGTCAATACGCCGGCAGCAGATGATGATCATATCAAACACCCACAAGCCGCAAGCGGTCTGCTAAACGTAACGGCCACCCGGGTATTGAGCGATCTGAAGATCGACGAGCAAGCCCGCTCACACTCCAGTGAATCCGACCAGTAACACTACCGTACAGTACGGTCTGATCGTCTGATATGTCGCATATCTTGCCTAGGGGTGGTAAACGTCAGACCCCAATAGCTCGATAAGTCGTGTCGATATGAGGCTCATAACGGGTCGAGAAACTACTGGTAACACTTACCAGCAATTCTCTGAGCAGCCCTGGCCAGGGACTTCCTGTTATAGCCAATCGAACACAGCGCAACATCAACCCCCTATACCGGGAGAGACGAATCCCCTCCTATCGCTCATTGCCTCCATGTGACTCGGGACTGTACCCAAAAACCACCGTTTTGCACGCCCTCTTGGACGTGGTAAGATGGAAATCAAAGCACAGTGGGAACCACACAAGACTCTATGACGATCTCAGGTCAACAGACTACTCTGTACCAGTGTCACCAGAGAACTGCCATCTGACGTGAGGTATAATACCATCTGGGAGTTCTCGGCGAGTCCGTCCAGTGAACCCAGTCTCTACTGAGCACCCGTATATCATCTCTGATGTCAAACACCAATGGATATGGGATCATCCATCGCCCATCTGTATGGGTCGAGAAGGTATACGCTAGTCTACTCTGGTATATCGATGCCCCGTCTCGATACACCCACGACTAGGGACTTTGAAGGATGTACTTATAGACTATCTGTCCCCACTAGTATGATCTGCATCATAGTCCAGGTAGTCAAGCACAGATCCTAAGGGCTTTACCAACATGTAACAGAGAGATAAACAGTATACACGTTAAGGTAAAGATCAACCAGATAGCATACTATCATGTCGAGCAAGAAAGTCCTCCCTATATACGTCCCAGCATCCACTACAATATACATCCTATGTACAGTAATGGCCTCTAGGGCATACATATAACTAACAATCTCCCACTTGCACTAGGGCCATCTGTAGCAGTGGTTGCAGTATCTCATACTCAACCATCCCATAAAAAAATCTCTCTTTGGGAACAGGCCTTTGTGAGTGGATCCGCTGTGTTGTCCTCAGAATCTACTCTCCCTACCTTGATCACCCTGGAGATCAACCATCTCCATGATCAAGTGATACTGCCATAGAATATGTCTGGATCACTGATGCGACCGGCGTTCCTTGGCAAAAGCCACAACTCCATTGTCACACAATGGGAGGAACATAGTTCATCTCATGAACCAATATACACCCAAACAGCCTCTTTGGTAGCATCTGAAGTAGCGATGTATCCTGCCTTTATCGTCTAGTATTTTACGGTATCTTACTTGGAACTCTTCCAACATACCGTCCCTTTACTGATGGTAAAGACAATGCCTGCGACTGACATTCAGTCGTCTTTATCACCCTGAAACCCTTCCAGTGATTCTCCCCAGGATCGATTGATACCATCTCACTACAACTAGTGATAATGCTAACATCCATTTAAATCTATCTCATAGATCCAAAATCCAGGATTTAGTAGGTATCACTTTGATCCTATATGGAGAATTGTGGTGATAAGCGGAGATTGATCGAGCGCAGCATAGGAAACTCCTTCCCTGTCAAGAGTATGTCATCCACGTACTCTACGAGGATCGTTACCATACTCCCTACTACCTTTTTGTTTATACAAGGTTCATCTACCATTTTGATGATGTCAAACTCTTTGACTAATCCATCAAAACAGACGTTCCAACTCCGCGATGCCTGCTTTATCCTATAAAGCATCTTGCACACGTTTCCGCTGCTCCCACTGTCTACGAAGCCCTCTGGCTGTGTACTTATAGACGCTCTCTTCCAAATCATTATTTAGAAAAGCAGTCAAGACACCCAACCACCAGAGATCGTAGTCATGGTATGCAGCCGTGGTAAGTAGGATCTGGGTGGACTTAAGCATAGCTACTTGAAAAGGTTTCATCATTATCCACACCTGGTCGATGACGAAAACCTTTAACAAGTCTAGCTTTGAAAGTCTCAACCTTTCCATGTACACCAAGTAATCTTCTCAAGATATACTTGCTCCTGATGGGGATTTAACCCTTCAGATATAGCAACTAAAGTCCATACTTTGTCGGTGTATAAGGATTCCATCTCAGATCACTAAGCATCCAGCCATTCTTATAGAGTCTTACTCTCGATGGCCAGCTCGAAGCTAGTTGGGTCATCATCTCATGATGCAATCCTCGCTCCCACTGTCATAGAGAAACCGAAGTATCTCTCAGGTGGGTGAGGAACCCTACTAGATTGGCGGAGAGGCTGAGGTTCGTTGGAATCTACTGAATCCTTTGGTTCTACCAAATCATCAGCTGCAGTTTGTATGGCTGGAACATTTCCAGTTCTACATAACAGATCTTGCCTTGAGCTTGTCCGGATTTTGCTTTTAGACATAGGCCGGACAACCCCAAATCTTAACTAGCTTAAGACACGGGCTCTTCCCTTTCCATATCAGATATGAAATGGTAGGCAACTGATTTGATTGGAACCCTATTCAATAGGTATGCAACTTCATAAGTGCATAACTCCCAAAAGGAAATAGGTAACTCAGTAGTACTCATCATAGAGCACACCATATCAAATAGGGTGTATCTGCTCCGCACCGATATACCATCGTGCTATGGTGTATATAGAGGAGTAATGCTGAGAGAGAATCTCATTCTCCTTTAGAATAGTCCAGGAATTCCATGCACAAGTATTCTCCTCCCTGATCTCATCATAGGACATAATACTTATACCCTTGTTTTGGTTCTCTACTTCTAACTTATATTCTATGAATATCTCAAAAGGTTCGGACTTGTGTTTCAACAGGAACATATGTCTGAATCTTGAGAGATTATCAGAGAATGTAATGAAGTACAAAGAACCGGTCTTGGCATGTGTAGACAGGGGACCTACATACATCAACATGTATCATCCCAAGAGTTCACTAACTCTTTCTCTGTTTCCAATAAACAGAGCTGGTGTCATCTTATCTTTGTGACATGACTGGCGAGTTACACAAGATATAAATTCAAACTGATTTAAATATGCATCTATATGTAACTCTAGCTAGTCGTGTCACATTGATCTGACCTAGTCTACAATACCTCAAGAAGAATTCGTTCATTTCTGAACTCTTCCTCTTGTGTGTGTTCCATATACTAAGAACTGTAGTTTGATTTAGAACATCAATGCTTTTAGATAACGTGCCTGAACCGATCAACCTTTGATATAGGAAATGTTCAAAACATTATCCAACAATACAAAATTTTATCATTTCTTTACTAATAAAGAGATAGATAAGATTTTGTATATCAGGTTCGGTATCTAACAACATTCGTTCAGAATCAATGTATTGGTAATACAGGGTGACAGTGACCAACAGACTTGGCTGCAACTCTTGCCCCGTTTTCTGTCTCATGAAACTTATCATCCGTTCTCAGTTCTCTACCTGTCTGTAGCCCTATGTAACAGATTACATATCTGGGATCCTGATCTGGTATCAAATACCCAGGACGCAGAGGATACTGAGAAAACAGTTCTTTGTAATGAACACACCCGAAGATGATGCATCAGCATGCACTCTCTTCGTTTGGGCGGCACGGGAATTCTGGTAATCCCCAATTTCCTGCTCTGTCTTATAACAATTATAAGTTGGAGCGGGACCAACGTTCCCCAGCTCAGTATAACAAGCGGGTTCGGTCAATAATCCGTATTATTATCTTGATTAAGGCGTGATATGGTCGCTACCTGGAGAGAGAGAGAAGAAAACACTCAGCGTGCGCTTTGGCAAGAATAGATTGGTTATTATTTTATCTAATCAGGATGGCTCCCACTGCTTTTTATCAAATCTTCCTTCAAACCCTAAAAGGAAAGACTAGCCGGGATTAATTACACACTACAAGTTCGCCAATCTTTCAGCCAGGCCAGTGTCGGTACTTTGAGGGAGGTCCCCCGTGCTTTCGCACGAACCTAATTACAGTAAACCTCGTTTTCCCAGAGGCGTAACCTCGTTAACACCTTTCTAGACACCTACTTGATCGGCTAATTGTAATGTATAAAACTCTCCCAGGAGTAACTCTTACTCGCAGCGGGTATCGGGATCCAACTATCTCATAGAAGGTATGCAATCTCATTGCAAATTTCAACACTTGAAATTCCCGATAATATTTTGCCCCATGCGATCTATGACCTTGACTGAGTCAACAAACCATAGACCGCAAGTAAAGTTCAACCCGTCATTTCTCGATTGAATTAAACCCACCCGCACGACCCTTGACTGAGTCAACAAGGCCGCACGACTACCCTAATCCAATCGCATCATATGCTTTGCAGATAAGCAATAATCAGCTACCGTACACTACGCCTTGACTGAGTCAACAAACGCAGCACGAATACTAACTATTACTTATCTGAAATGACGGAGGGCTACGACAGGTTTTTAAGAAAACCTTTTGCGTAATGAACTTTATATCGTTGTAGAATCAAATGATTTTAAAATGGAGTGCTTTTGTGGCTTTTCTAGTTTTGCTAAAGGAGTCACTCCCGGTGAAGGGATCGTCGGTCCTTTCCTCGTCGAATGAGGTGCGGGATATATCATATATATCACTGTGCAAAGCAAAAACACTTAAAAGCAATCAAAAGACAAACCGAGTGTGTAGCATCTGCCAGTTATTGCTAAAGGAGTCACTCCCGGTGAAGGGATCTCGGTCCTTTCCTCATCGAATAAGGTGCAGGATATATCTCATATACCGCTATGCAAAGCAAGAACTGTAGCTACCTGTTTTATTTTGAAATTCGATTCTACAACATCTTTGGTTTCTTTTATTTCATTAATCACATTAATGAAGTCCCATCATTTAAGTACCTAAACATCACAGATAAATACGACGTACACTTATGCCATCCGCATTCGCCTCGATGTCCCCTCGTGCACCGTTAGGTTAGGTAACTAACGGCAGAGCAGGGCAGGGCTAGCGCGGGTGTAAAACATAAGTAACGCCTATATAATATATCATATATACTATTTACTGTATCTATCACAGAACATCATATGATCACATCACAGATATCGCAGCAGAAGAATCATATGAAATATTGGATATACTAGGACGTCCGTGTTTTCAATACGAGCCAGTATAAAACACGGATTCCACGGTCGCGATGAATAGCCAAACCCACACCCCTAGACCCCTACGAGAGCGGCAAGCAACCCTACCAATTCTGGAGTTAGGAGACCCGGACTCGACTCCTCGAGTTGGTCTCCCACTGGACTCCAGAACCCGGTTACTTGTGCTCCCCTCCTTAGGTCTATCCTAGTGCGGAAAAGTAAATAATATACAAACGGTGACTACTTCCGCTACCTGGAAGTGCCCCAATAAAAGAATATTACATACAAGTTTTTACATGAATGAAAATGAAAAACACTCATCTCACATAAAAACCCCCGGCTATTCAAACACGACGATCCAATATAACATATCCAGCAACACATAACATCACATGTCATCAACGTAAGTAAATATGCGCATCCCAATTGTCGTTGACATATAGCAACGAAACCGGCGATATCACATATTACACTTACGGTCACAGAAAAGAAAGTGTAAAACTACAACAGTTGGAATCCGCAATCACCTCAGACATCGCATGCCTGACCAAATGAATTTCTTAGACATCGCATGCCTAACAATTATAAACCCCGCATTTTAGTCTCTTTATCGAAAACACTTTTCAATACCAAGTCGGGCAATTCAACAGGATTCCCGACATTTTGATCGAATGCTCGTCAGAAACTTCAGTAGACGGCCATACCCCCGATACCGTCGACGAAGTGCACCAAGGCGGAACACCGCTACCGCGAGCACCCGGAGGGATGCTTTCGGCGACGGGGTTCTCCTACAGTCACTTGGTCGGGGCTATGGAGTGAGGCTGTCTATTAAGTTTACCCGGCGAGTATCCGCGTACGCTACGTGATTGCGACGGACTTTTGATCACATCAAAATTCCGTGGCAACCGATCAAGGGAGACTAAACTGCTACGTTTATAATATTCATTCCGTTATCTCATAACATCTTGTGAATTCCAATTATTGTATCCCATTCCAGATAAACAGAAAATGTTAAACTTTCCGATCGAACAATCGAACACCCAAGTTTTCCCGATACAGATCAACACATGAAATAAGTCTAACAACATTCCGTTCGTGCCTCAGTACCAACGGTCCAGCCGTAGAAGGGTCAAGCCAACGCCTCACATGTGGCACGCCGTACTCCCCCAAACCTGAAGGTTCAAAGGGCAGTTCAAGACGGTCACATAATCGAGTTAAGGTTTGTTGTCTTCTAGAGGGTCCATCGCGTTACTTGCACTACTTAGAACGTCGTCAAACTACGGAAAAATCCAACACTTGGAAATTTCCCGACAGGGGAAAAATTGGGTATTTATATCCGGTCGAACTTTTTAACATATTCTAAAATTATCCGGAAAGCCACACAGACAAAATTTGATACTCCGATCGAAACACCGAATCCCCAAAATAATCCCAGAAAATACAACTCTGGAATAAATTTTAAAAATACCCAGAAAATCCAGCATAAAATAATAGGAGTTACTGTGCAAACAGTGTACGATGACGTCATCATTCCGCCGCTGAACCGCCGCATAAGGCAGGCTTATGCCGCTGATCCGCCGCGGTTTGTACTGTTCATCGGAAAAATTTTGCATCATAATTCTTATTTTTTCCTGCTGAATTTTTTAGAAATTTTTAATTTGAAAAAATCCACGTTTTCTGAAAACGTCCAGAGAGCATTTTCCGGTTGGGGTTTCGGGTCGTTCGGACTTCAAAATCCGTCTGGACTTCGCCTAAGGCTCTAGCTAGGCTCTGATACCACTGTAGGGTTCCTAGGCACCCTAGTGAGGTCTCACAAGGCATCGAACATGCCAAATTAAAATTTTAACGGTGCCGAGAGACCCGACTACGGATCGTTTGCTAGATTTCTAGGCGAAAAGATAACTAGTTAACAATTAACTAATGGGAAACGGAAATACAACCTTTGTAGATCCGGTCCTCCACCTCCACGGCTTCGAGATGAGGTCCTCTCCGCTGTCCAAATCAAATCCGGGCTCAAGCGTCGGCTTCTTCGGAGAATGGGCAAGCTAGGTCGTCGATGTCCATGCCGAAGATGATCTACGTCGAGGCATCGCTAGATCAAGCTCCACCTTCACCAAACCGTGAAAACTTGTGAAGGAAACACACTCTACCACTTGGCAAGAGGTAGAGGATGAAGAAATAGGAAGTGGGTTCAATTTAGAATTAGATTTCTCACTCTTTTGCTCAATTCACCATTGATGAAGAAAGCTTTTTCTTCTTGAGTTCAAAGAAGAAGAAGAAGAAATGCAATGATAAGTTAATTGAAAAAGAAAAGAAATTGAATTCTTATCATAAAATTAACCATAGTCAAGTGTAGAGAATGAATCATGGTTAGTGGGAATGGTTAGGGTTAAGGATGAGATAAGAATGGTTGACTTGATCAAAGCTTCATGAAGCTTCAACTAAACTCCAAAACTAGCAACCATTCTTTTCTATTTTCCATTTATTTTCCAAAATATATAAACAAATAAATAAATGAATAAATAAGTAATGGAAAATAAAACCCTAACCACTCTCACAACCATGGTTTAATCTTCACACAAAACACAAGTTAGCATGCATCATCAAACATGATACATACAAGTGCACAAAAGTATATCGCATATACAATGCGCACAATCCAAGTGAGAAAATCCGTTTAAAGTGAACCAATACTAGTTAGTGCAAAGTAACATATCAAATATATAATTATGCATTAAATCATTAAATCAACACTTGATTCAATGATCCGGTCATGTCGCACACAACCGACTAGTATACAATGTATCGGCTTATCGAATCAACGCTTGAATCGATAACTAGGTTATATCGCATACAACCTTTCCGATACATTCATCGCGAGAATGGAATGCGGCATCACATACACGCATTATTCTCGGTCCCACACATATCTCATATGCGCTCCTATTTCGTTTCGCTTGAGCCAGGAAACCTCTGTGTAGGACTCTAAAGACTCGTCAATACGCCGGCAGCAGATGATGATCATATCAAACCCCCACAAGCCGCAAGCTGTCTGCTAAACGTAACGGCCACCCGGGTATTGAGCGATCTGAAGATCGACGAGCAAGCCCGCTCACACTCCAGTGAATCCGACCAGTAACACTACCGTACAGTACGGTCTGATCTCACATCAAAGGACATAATACTTATACCCGTATTTTGGTTCTCTACTTCTAACTTATATTCTGTGAATATCTCAAAAGGTTCGGACTTGTGTTTCAACAAGAACATATGTCTGAATCTAAAGAGATCATCAGAGAACGTTTACCACCCCAATAGCTCGATAAGTCGTGTCGATATGAGGCTCATAACGGGTCGAGAAACTACTGGTAACACTTACCAGCAATTCTCTGAGCAGCCCTGGCCAGGGACTTCCTGTTATAGCCAATCGAACAAAGCGCAACATCAACCCCCTATACCGGGAGAGACGAATCCCCTCCTATCGCTCATTCCCTCCATGTGACTCGGGACTGTACCCAAAAACCACCGTTTTGCACGCCCTCTTGGACGTGGTAAGATGGAAATCAAAGCACAGTGGGAACCACACAAGACTCTATGACGATCTCAGGTCAACATACTACTCTGTACCAGTGTCACCAGAGAACTGCCATCTGACGTGAGGTATAATACCATCTGGGAGTTCTCGGCGAGTCCGTCCAGTGAACCCAGTCTCTACTGAGCACCCGTATATCATCTCTGATGTCAAACACCAATGGATATGGGATCATCCATCGCCCATCTGTATGGGTCGAGAAGGTATACGCTAGTCTACTCTGGTATATCGATGCCCCGTCTCGATACACCCACGACTAGGGACTTTGAAGGATGTACTTATAGACTATCTGTCCCCACTAGTATGATCTGCATCATAGTCCAGGTAGTCAAGCACAGATCCTAAGGGCTTTACCAACATGTAACAGAGAGATAAACAGTATACACGTTAAGGTAAAGATCAACCAGATAGCATACTATCATGTCGAGCAAGAAAGTCCTCCCTATATACGTCCCAGCATCCACTACAATATACATCCTATGTACAGTAATGGCCTCTAGGGCATACATATAACTAACATATAAGCTAGGCTTTCCAACGCTTAAGTTCTTCCTTTTGGTGCTTGTCCGTCCGTTCTTGGCTCTTAGCCATAACCTCCGGTTAATTCAACCACAACCGGTCTCACTACGGAATCACCGCTATCATGTAGGATAGGGTGCCGTAGGGAGCGGATTGTGGTTCAATTAACGGGAGTCGATTTAAGATGTTGGGCAAGGAAAGAGTGAGAGAGATTTCCTTCTCTCAAACTTCCCTTATCCTATCCTAACAAGTATGGAAACTACTTACACATCATAATGAAAAGAAAATAAAACAAAGAGGAAGATAGAAAGAAAGAGATTAGAAGATAACAACTAGCTATTTGCGACCTCACCTTGGCAAGGATCAAGCGTAAGCATCATGGTTGTTTTAAGGATAAAGAAATAGAGAAAGAAAGAAACAACAATAAATAACAACAACTACTTATCAATTAACGATTACAAGCGATTAATATAAAAAGAGCAAGACAAGTATAATAACAAAATGAACTTCTTTATTCATCATTCTTCACTCACAAAAGCTCACTACAAGTTTTTCAATGGAGAAGAGATGAGAAGGGGAAGAAGAACAAGTATTCTAAACCCTAAAAAATACAAGATTAAGCACCCTTGGCTTCACAAGGTTCTGGGCTATTTATAGGCTGGAAAATGAAAACCTAGGGCAAAATTCTGTCTCTATACAAAAAGTCCAAACTACCCCTGAAACACGACACACTGAGGGACCAGTACGGCCGCGGATCCGCGGCCTATACCCCCTATTGGCCGCGGATCCGCGGCCCTATGATGGAGTTGGGGCATGGTCTTTTCTGTACTTCCCTGGTATGCTGTCCCCTTTTGTCTGGTGTATGTTTTTCCTGATAATCTTTCCACATTTCTTCCAGAATTCTAGTGGATCAAAAGGTGATTAGATTTTCTTGAGCTCCGCATAGATTTCTTGGACTTAGTGTTGCCACTGTGCTTTGTGCATGAAGGTGACAATCGATTTGCCATTTTGTCTCCTAAACTGGTGTGTGGCAACAGACGGATAAAGAGCGGAGACCCGTGTTTTATCTGTGGTTGGCTGGAACCCGGATTTTGTCGTGCTTTTCCATGAATTTCACCGTTTAGAGCCGAGAACCTGTATCCTGCAATTTACTAGCAAGCACGGCTCAAGAGTACCTACCGATATGCAATGTGATAAAAATTGGGCGGTATAAAAATGCAAAAATCAGATATGAACAAATACCCCCAAACTTATCATTTGCTCGTCCCGAGCAAATCCAATTTATTCACAAAAATTTTCCTAACCTCACTTTCGCAGGGAACGCGATTGCACTAAGCATGTGCAACAAGCCGTTAAACCTCTAGGTGTCCCTAGGAGGAGGAGTGTTGTCTCCTGAGGGTTTTCAGCGGATTACACCCACAAAATCCGATCAAATTGGCCGTCGACTCCAATCCTTTATTTCAGCATTCTAGCCAAAAACTCTATTATCATCAACTTAGAAATCATTAATCCGTATTCTTCACACTTCCTTTTTATTTAACTTAAGATCCTATACGTCTAACCAGTTTATAAAGCTTTCAGCATCTCCTGAGTTTTCCTTCTTAAGCGCAATCTCGAATCCGGAATTTTTTATCAACTCTACTGAAGAAATAAACCCTATTTTTCATTCCTATCTCTCCTCCAAACTCTGATTATATACCCCTACGTGTGTGTAATTGTCACCCCTACACTTGGAAATTCAGTTCAAGCTATAATACCCTTGCCTTAATACCTAGCACTACTTCTTAGACGGTTTTGCTCATACATCTTTCATGCGACTATTAATGCTTCTTGAGGCACTAACATCCAATTACTAAATGTGTGAGCTTTAAAGCGTAAATAGCAGTTTCCAGGTCTTGTATTTTATTCTCCTTTTTTTTCTTCTTTATTTTCCTGTTTCAAGACCGGATATATTTTTCAATGGTGCTCTTTTGGTGTTTAGCTTTAAATACCATTTTTTCTTTCGTACTAGGATTTCAGGCAAAAGTATTTCTAGGTATCCCCTACTATTCCGAGTTTCAAGGTGGTGTATGTGCGATTTGTAGGGTATATATTTTCAGAAATTTGGACTTAAGATTCAGAATTATTTTTCAGACTTACTCTTCGAATAGAGCTTCAATACTCTTCCCTCATTTTGACTTAGCCTGAGAACTAGACTCAGAATTTGCTTATTTCAAAAAAAACTGCTGGGACGTATATTTTCTATAGTTATATTTCAAGGAAGGTTATTTTTAGGGTTTATAATTACTAAGTTTAAGATCTAGTAGTTTCTAACTAGTCAACTGTCATATTGGACTTGAGTCAGAAACGGTCAATTAAATTTTTTTTTTTCTTTTAAATTTTTTTTGTTTTTATTTTCAAGATTTTTAATTTTTTTTTATATTTTTCATTTTCTATTTTTTTAATTTTTTATTTTATTTTTTAAAGAAAATGCAATGCAGAGAATGCCATGCAGAATTTAAACATGCAAAGTAGAAACAAATATTTACATAAAAGAAAAAAAACGTGCAGATGCAATGCAAGGATAACTATTTACAACCCAATCCCTCCCCCAAACTTATTGATAGCAGTGTCCTCACTGCTCTCTGCGTCGTCTCCTAGACGCTGCCTCACTCGTCCCTGCCTCACTACTCTCTGCCCTAGGGCCCCTGGATCGTGATCTTGATCTTTCCTCTCTTGCCAATAGGGTGGCCATTCCGTGTTCTAGGTTCGTTAAACGCTGATCACAGTTTGTCATCATCCCAATCACTCTCTCTACCCCCCTATGTGTTCGTCGAATTAGACGCGCTTGCGCAGCAGGGGTGAGCTCTTCGTCGTTCGCTGGGGAGCTCGAGCTAGATGTCCTGGCCATTATATTCTCGGCCGGCTCGGTGCGCGACCATGCATCGTGGAGTCGAGTATAGGATGTGGAAACACCATCAAGAAGGGGTCGAATGGGGTTCCCAGCATGCATGTGTAGGTCAAACTCGTCAACAGGGATGAAATGGCGACACAGTTGTGTCACCAACATTGGGCACAGATAATTGGCCAAACTTTTGCCAGCATCAATCGACTGAAGTAACACAGTGCACATATCATAACTTGGATTTCTAGTCATTAACGTGTGCACAATGTGTAGTGAAGGTGTGAAAAATGTCGTATTGTGTGAACTGCCAAATATGTTATTTTATGCCCATCGGCACACGGTCAACACATTCGCGTACAGTGTACGCGCCTGAATCCCTTTTTTAGGCTCCCTATAACAATCATTTCCCATCAACGGTGTGTAATCCTCAAATTGGAGGGGTTGGTCATGAGCGGGTATACGCGGTATCAATGTGACTTCATGAATGAAGTCTCTGTCTATTCGAATCTCTCGATCTCCCCAAAATAAGCGAATAAACCCGTATTTTTGAAAACTACCCTCCTCCATGCTATCAAAGAAACGTTCAACGAGATCCGGAAGCGCAAATGCATTCGGATGGTTATACAGGAGGTAATTCCATTCGCGTTTCCGGATTTCGTCGCCGAAATAGCTACCATACGTGTTATGGTCAAATAATTGTGAGAAATTTCTTTCAAATTGGAAATGTGGAGCCATATATAAAAATTAGGAATTTTACAGATCAGAAAAGAGGGCAAAATAGGTCGAACCTCCTCTTGAAAAAATTCCAAAGGGCAAGTCGGCAAGGTGGCGGCGCTTCCGCGGTGGAAGAGGGGGTTCGGCGGCGCTTGCGCGGCGGAAGGAGTGGATCGGCGGCGCAAATTCTGGTGGCGGCTAGGGTTTGTTTTGGGGATTGTTTTGAGGCAGAAAAAAAATCTGGAATGGGTTAGAGATGTATTTATAGGGGTTTTGGCTATTTGCACAAAAAACCCTTTAAAAAGAATAATGTAATAAAAGAATTTTGTACAAAGAATTTTAGTATTATATATATATATATATATTTATGTTTTTTATGTTTTTATTTTTTTATTTTGAAAATTTTATTTTTTTATTGGTTTTATTTATTAGTGGAAATGTTCCAGGCACACAAGAGAAAAAAAAATTGTATTTACATACCCCCAAACTTATTTGAAACGGTGTTTCCACTGTTTTTGGCTGGAAAATCGAAGTTCGGGTGTAAGTGGAGGAAAATTAG
Organism: Agapanthus africanus; assembly: GCA_030015575.1. Lineage (NCBI taxonomy): Eukaryota > Viridiplantae > Streptophyta > Magnoliopsida > Asparagales > Amaryllidaceae > Agapanthus > Agapanthus africanus. Next base: position 112,768,754 of record CM057340.1, on the reverse strand, counting down.
TCGATGTAAACCGGCTCCTGCAACAGCAAGAGCTCCTCTGATGGGTCTGCGGTGTGGAATGGTTTCAACCTGTGTCCGTTCACTTTGAATAGTGAACCGTCTTTTGGATTTTCCAAATCCACAGCACCGTACGGATATACAGTCCGTACCAAGAATGGTCCTTTCCAGCGAGATCTGAGCTTACCAGGATGGAAATATAACCGGGTGTCGTAAAGCAGTACCTGTTGGCCAGGTGCGAATGTTTTGCGCAAAAGGTGTTTATCATGAAACACCTTCGTTCGATTCTTAACGACAACCGCGTTATCGTAAGCCTCATCCCTAAGTTCGCTCAATTCGTTCAACTACAGCTTCCGATGGCTTCCCGCATCCTCGAGAGACAGATTCAGCTCCTTTATCGCCCAAAATGCGCGATGCTCTATTTCGACAGGTAGGTGGCAAGCTTTTCCGTACATAAGCCGATAGGGAGACATGCCAAGGTCGGTCTTATAAGCGGTTCGAAATGCCCAAAGGGCATCAATGAGTTTCAGCGACCAATCCTTACGGTTCTTGGAAACCGTCTTCTCCAGAATCTGCTTGATTTGCCGATTTGAAACTTTGGCCTGCCCGCAGGTTTGGGGGTGGTAGGGCGTAGAGAGCTTATGATTAATGGAATATTTCCGCATCAAGGCCTCGAAAGTCTTGTTGCAGAAATGACTTCCATTGTCGCTAATGATCGCTCGGGGGTGCCCAAAACGGGAGAAAATGTTTTCTTTAAGAAACCTAACGACAACCTTGTTGTCGTTAGTCCGGCTGGGCACAGCCTCGACCCACTTAGAGACGTAATCAACAGCGAGAAGGATGTACAAGTTCCCAAAAGAGCTGGGAAACGGCCCCATGAAATCGATCCCCCAAACATCGAAAATCTCCACAACCAAGATCGGTTGGAGCGGCATCTCGTTCCTCCGGGATATCCGGCCCATGTGTTGGCACTGGGAGCAAGTCTTGCAATAGTCATGAGCGTCTTTGAAGAGTTGTGGCCAGTAGAAATCACATTGCAAGATCTTCTCAGCTGTCTTTCTGAGGCCAAAATGCCCGCCACACACTTGATCGTGGAAAAATGACAGCACACTCTTGAATTCCTCGTCAGGGACACACCGACGAATAATCTGGTCGGGACAGTACTTGAACAAATAGGGTTCGTCCCAGTAAAAGTGTTTTACTTGGGATAAGAAGCGAAGTCTGTCCTGACTTGACCATTCAGTCGGTAGTAATCCTGTGGCCAAATAGTTCACAATATCTGCGAACCAGGGTTCGCAAGATACCGTCAAGAGCTGTTCATCCGGGAAAATGTCGTTGATTGGAATTGGAAGCGAAGGCGAAGAAGGAAGTCGTGAGAGATGGTCGGCAACTACGTTTTCACATCCTTGTTTGTCCTTAATGACAAGGTCAAACTCTTGAAGTAAGAGGATCCAACGTATTAGCCGCGATTTTGCATCTTTCTTCGCAAAAAGATGGCGCAGAGCAGAATGGTCTGTGTAGACAATGACTGGAGAGCCGATGAGGTAGGGCCTGAACTTTTCTAAAGCAAATACAACAGCCAATAATTCCTTCTCAGTTGTTTTATAATTGATTTGGGCGTCGTTCAGGGTTCGGCTCGCATAATAGATTACGTGCGGCATCTTGTTGATGTGTTGTCCAAGGACAACACCAATGGCAATGTCGGATGCATCGCACATAATCTCAAATAGGTGCGTCCAGTCAGGTGAAGAAAGAACGGGAGCAGAAGTGAGTGAGCTTTTCAATGACTCGAATGCAGTCACACAGCTCGAGTTGAAGTTGAATGGCGTATCCTTGGCCAGCAAAAGAGTCAAGGGCCTAGCAATCTTGCTAAAGTCCTTGATGAACCGTCTATAGAAACCGGCATGGCCAAGGAAGGCTCGGATATCTCTGACGCATCGGGGAGGAGGGAGATTGGAAATGACCTCAATCTTCGCTTTGTCGACCTCTATGCCATTTTGCGAGATGATATGTCCTAAGACAATACCTTCGCGCACCATGAAGTGGCACTTCTCCCAATTCAAAGTGAGATTCTTGTCCTTACATCGGGTAAGGACAGCGCCAAGATGCAGCAAACACTCGTTGAAGGAATCGCCGAAGATGGAGAAATCGTCCATGAAGATCTCCAGAAATTTTTCCACCATGTCTGAGAAGATTCCCATCATACACCGCTGGAAGGTAGCGGGCGCATTGCATAACCCAAAGGGCATGCAACGATATGCAAACGTGCCGAAAGGACAAGTGAATGTGGTCTTGTCCTGGTCTTTTTCGGCGATGGGAATCTGATTATAGCCGGAGTAACCATCAAGAAAGCAGTAGTACTCGTGTCCGGCCAATCGTTCTAGCATTTGGTCAATGAAAAGTAGCGGGAAGTGGTCCTTCCGCGTTGCGGCGTTGAGTTTTCTGTAATCGATGCATACTCGCCACCCAATTTGGGTGCGAGTAAGGATTAACTCGTTCGCCTCGTTAGTGATGACCGTTATACCTGATTTCTTGGGGACAACGTGAATGGGGCTAACCCACTGGCTATCAGAGATAGGGTAAATGATACCACTATCCAGACATTTTACGATCTCCTTCTTCACAGCCTCTATCATGACTGGATTGAGACGTCTTTGTGGATCCCGGGCTGGTTTGGCATTATCCATCAGATGAATGTGATGTTCAACGATCAGGGGACTAATCCTCTTGATGTCCGCCATGGACCAGCCAAAAGCTTGCCTGTTGCTGTGCAAGACCGCGAGAAGGGCTTTCTCTTGCTCTGGAGCTAGAGAAGCCGAGATGATGACAGGGAGGGTCTCGTTCTCACCTAAGTAAGCATACTTAAGGTGAGACGGCAAAGGCTTGAGTTCGAGCGTCGGAGGTGAAACGATTGAAGGCAAGATTGGTGCAGAGGTCTCGAACTCAAAGGACTCCAGCAAAGGTTCAAAACGAGTGTAAGCGACCGAGTCGGATGGTCCAGGTAACTCATCCGGAAATTCGAAGGATTCAAACTCGGGTTGCTTGCGGCTAAGATCGTTCAAGAACGTGAAACACTCGTAGTCGTTGTCGGGCGCAAAAACAGCAGCAGGTTCAAGGAGGAACGCACTAGTGGCGTTAAGGTTAGCATGATCGAACAGAAACTCCTCGAATTCACACTCTTCAGGGGTGATCTCCTGGATCGAGCAGACGTCCAGTATATGAGCATTAGGTTCGGAGGGCTGATTCCCCAACCTAAAAATGTTGAGTTTAATTGTCATGTTTCCAAAAGAGAGGTTCATCGAACCATTGCGACAATTGATCACAGCATTTGAGGTTGCAAGGAATGGGCGACCGAGTATCACCGGAATTTGATTTCGGGGGTTAGCTACAGGCTGTGTGTCTAATACAATGAAGTCAACGGGGAATATGAAGTCCCCGACTTTGATTAACACATCCTCTAGCTCACCCCTAGGATGGGTAATCGATCGGTCGGCTATTTGGAGAGTACAGTGTGTGGGCTTCAGCTCTCCTACGCCTAATTGCTCGTATACTGAGTACGGAAGCTGGTTAACACTGGCACCAAGATCTAATAGTGCGCGGTTGATGTTCTTATCCCCAAAGGTAATAGAAATCGTAGGACAGCCAGGGTCCTTCTGTTTTTGTGGTAAAGATTGGGTAAGAGCATCACTCACAGCACTAGCCAAGAAAACTTTTTTTGGTACCTGAGACTTCCTCTTTTTCGTGCACAAGTCCTTTAAGATTTTCGCGTAGGATGGGACTTGTTAGACGGCATCTAAAAGAGGAATGTTAATGTTAACCTGCTTAAATAACTCCAGAATCATCTCCATTTGAGGATTTTGTTTATTAGACCTCAACCGGTTTGGAAATGGGACATTTTTAAAATTGGTTGAGTCTAATGCTTGTGGAGGAGATTGTGGAGTTGGAACGGATCCTAGAACAGGTGTTTTCATGGAGTGAGAAGTGGGTCCGTCCAGAGCAGAAGAAGAAGAAGAAGCGGCCGGGGTGTCATCGTTGATCCGTGTGCCAATGTTGTTTTGCAGCATCCTTCCCGATCTCAATGTGGTCACGGCACTCACATTATGGTTTTGTTGTTCAAGAGCAACATGTACATTCTGTGGGTGACCGGGATTTGGGAGTGGCTGGGACGGGAGCTTCCCCTTTTCTCGCTCGCTTAAGGCCGCATTCAGTTGTGCAATCTGGGCCTCGATGGTCTTGATGCTTTGCCCGTGAGCGGCAGTGTGTTGCACTAAGGACTGAATGGAAGACTGGATGTTGGCGGTGGATTGTGTCGATTGTTTAACGAACGCCTCCAGACTTCATTCGAGCGAGGAAACCTTATCGTTGTTTGACGGAACAAAGTTGTTTGGTGGAAAAGAATTGTTGGGTGCAAAGTTGTTCGTCTGATTTTGAAAAGGTTGGGGTTGGAAGGGCTGCTGAAACTGATGTTGAGTTTGTTGTTGTGCTTGTTGCTGCGGCGGAGTGGGCCTTTGGAAATTGTTGCCTTGGAATTGATTCTGATTCTGATTCCAGGCGAAATTGGGGTGGTTCCTCCAACCGGGATTGTAGGTGGAAGAGTATGGATCATTCCTCGGTCTTTGCTGGAATGCAGCATTAACCTGATCCTGTCCTTGCGATGGTGGATTGTAAGGACAGTCTTCGGTTAAGTGAGAAGGATCGGAACAACAAGCGCGGATGGTACGAAGGGGAAGAACAGGGGCAGGAGCAGGAGAAGAAAATTTTCTCTCTATGGCTTCAAGCTTTCTCGTTATTGCAGCCATTTCAGCTTTCATTGCAATAGAGACATCAAGTTGGTGAATTCCTACCCTAGACTGACCGGTAGAAGTGGAGGTATAAGAAGAAGTCGATCTGGTGCTCTCCCATTGTAGCGTTTGCTCTGCAAGGTCGTCAAAGAATTGCCACGCTTCCTCGTCAGATTTTGATAGGAAGTGGCCCTGACAGATGGTTTCCAACAACTGCTTCGTTGCTGGGTTCAGGCCCTCAATAAGGTTTGGCAAAGTTGCCACTTCTCTATACCGTGGTGAGGACACTGAACAAGAAGGTCTTTGTACCGGTCAAAGCACTTCCAGAAGGGTTCAGAAGGAAGCTGAGAGAATTGGTTGATTTCATTGCGGATCCTTGCGGTTTTATGATTCGGATAAAATTTCTTTAGAAACGCTTTTACAAACTCGTCCCAACTGGTTATGCAAGATCGCATAAAGTGAACGGAATGACCCGTAGACGTATAGCATCGTCCGACAGCTGGGTGGTTTTCATCATGGCACAAACGTTTTGAAATTTATTGATGAAGATATAGGCATCTTCAGATTCAAGCCCATGAAATCGTGGAAGCATGTTGATGAAGTGGGGCTTAATTTCAAAATTATCCCCATTGGCCGGTGGAAGAGAAAGGCTGGTAGGAAGTGCAGAACGGGTGGGATAGAAACGATCCTGGAGCGCGATTCGCTGCGGCGCTACAACAGGCGGTGATGGTGGGTTATTGGTCTCCGTAGGAGGTGGAGCCAATCCAGGGGTAGTCAAAGAGATGTTTGGATTAAATCCTGACATCGCGGAAGAAGAGGTTGGTGATGGTGAAGGTGAAGATGTATGAACCGAATTCCGGTCAACGTCGGAGTTGGCCGGCAAAGGTAATGGTGAAAGAGGAGTGGACGGAGTTTCGACGTCTGAGTTGATCGCGTAGTCGGTAGCGACTAACGTAACGCGGACTAGGCGGGCGCTAGTGTCCCGAGTCCAAGTGGACATACACTAAACGCGTTTAGTATAGTCAAAGCGGAGAAGGTGAGGGTAAGAAAACGTCAATGGAGAAAGGCGATGGGTGGTGGGTGAAAAATGGATTTTGGCGACAAAGGGCAAGTTTTTATAAAAGTTTTTGATTTTTTTTTCCTTTTTTTTTATTTTATTTTTAGAAAGAGCTTTACAGAAATATGTACGGACTTACGGCTTTAAGCAATCACAAACAAGATATGCACAATCACACCTAGATCTAGGGTCGCCTAGGTCTGCTAGACATCTCTTAACTGTTCCAGAGGGCTAGAAATAGGACCTCAAACCGCCTCTTCTCCGTCAATTGCGACCAGGTAAGTGCCAGGTAAGTGGGAGGTTGTCCAACGCTTTCGTGAAGTTCCTTAATTAAATAAACACTTGCCTTCGACACACTTGCCTAGACACCGCAAAAGTCAGATAGGATAAACGGCCGATGCCTGTAACTAGTCCTCTGTCCTATTGAGCGCGAAGTCCTTAGGGCTGAGTCTAGTATTTTTTAATTAACAATGGTCAATGCATATGCTTTTTGTGATTTTTGGGGTCCTGGGAAGGGTGATGAAATCCTTACCCAATCTGAATTGGTTTCAAGCCCCTTAAGTCCGTATTAATGAATGCAAAGCGGTAACAAATCAACTGCAAACAATTTTTATTTTTTAGCGCGGCGCAAAGAATCCTGCACAAGAACAGTTTATTGGAATCCAGAGGAGTGGGGGAGAGAAGATAGACACTTACAGAGAATTTGGCACCCTGAGGCCACCAAACGGCCGCGGTTCTGCGGCCTAAGCTAGCTTATGCCACGGTTCCGCGGCAAGATGGTGGGATTGGGCCTTCATTTTTCTGGGTTGTGCTCTGTTAGGTGTCCTCTGCTTATATGGATTTGCTGAATCTTGACTTGCTCACTGTATCTGCTCCAGATTTTTACAGTAGATCGTTTGCTTCGTTTTGAATCTGTCGTGGTGTAGCCGCGAAATATGGGTCTATCTTCCCACGTCTTTGGCACTGAACTTGAACTTCGTATATCCCACTTCTATGGCACTGAACTCGAACTTCGTATTATCCTGCACACTTGCACAAAAACTAATCAAAAATAACAAGATGGTTTTTTTTTATTTTTTACAATGTATATTTTATTGTTTTGTTTTTCGGTTAGCTTTATATTCACAAATTAACCCGAAATTACATAAAGAAATAAACTACCGTCTCCCCGGCAACGGCGCCATTTGATTGGTAGAGATTCTGCGTGTTTAAGTTTAGTTAATTACCGCAATCAAAACGGTTTCGCTTGTAGCTAGCCGGTTGAGTACGGGTCGTTCGCAGGGAGATGGGAATCTTTTTCTATGTGCTTTAACGAGTTAAGTCCAATTTTCTAGATTTGTTTGTGATTATCTAAGTGTTAAAATGATATGTAGAGAGAGCTTATTAGGGTTAGGATTAGGTTAGTTTGAGTTAGGAGTCGCTCACTTCTTTCGTTGCCACTCTTAATATCGGTGTTACGGTAATCGGCAACAACGGGGATTAGCACGACTAGGAAGGAACTTGCTAGTATAAGCTAGGCTTTCCAACGCTTAAGTTCTTCCTTTTGGTGCTTGTCCGTCCGTTCTTGGCTCTTAGCCATAACCTCCGGTTAATTCAACCACAACCGGTCTCACTACGGAATCACCGCTATCATGTAGGATAGGGTGCCGTAGGGAGCGGATTGTGGTTCAATTAACGGGAGTCGATTGAAGATGTTGGGCAAGGAAAGAGTGAGAGAGATTTCCTTCTCTCAAACTTCCCTTATCCTACCCTAACAAGTATGGAAACTACTCACACATCATAATGAAAAGAAAATAAAACAAAGAGGAAGATAGAAAGAAATAGATTAGAAGATAACAACTAGCTATTTGCGACCTCACCTTGGCCAGGATCAAGCGTAAGCATCATGGTTGTTTTAAGGATAAAGAAAAAGAGAAAGAAAGAAACAATAATAAATAACAAAAACTACTTATCAATTAACGATTACAAGCGATTAATATAAAAAGAGCAAGACAAGTATAATAACAAAATGAACTTCTTTATTCATCATTCTTCACTCACAAAAGCTCACTACAAGTTTTTCAATGGAGAAGAGATGAGAAGAGGAAGAAGAACAAGTATTCTAAACCCTAAAAAATACAAGATTAAGCACCCTTGGCTTCACAAGGTTCTGGGCTATTTATAGGCTGGAAAATGAAAACCTAGGGCAAAATTCTGCCTCTATACAAAAAGTCCAAACTACCCCTGAAACACGACACACTGAGGGACCAGTACGGCCGCGGATCCGCGGCCTATACCCCCTATTGGCCGCGGATCCACGGCCCTATGATGGAGTTTGGGCATGGTCTTTTCTGTACTTCCCTGGTATGCTGTCCCCTTTTGTCTGGTGTATGTTTTTCCTGATAATCTTTCCACATTTCTTCCAGAATTCTAGTGGATCAAAAGGTGATTGGACATGGATCATTTGTCATGATTTTCTTGAGCTCCGCGTAGATTTCTTGGACTTGGTGTTGCCATTGTGCTTTGTGCATGAAGGTGACAATCGATTTTCCATTTTGTCTCCTAAACTGGTGTGTGGCAACAGACGGATAAAGAGCGGAGACCCGTGTTTTATCTGTGGTTGGCTGGAACCCGGATTTTGTCGGGCTTTTCCATGAATTTCACCGTTTAGAGCCGAGAACCTGTATCCTGCAATTTACTAGCAAACACGGCTCAAGAGTACCTACCGATATGCAATGTGATAAAAATTGGGCGGTATAAAAATGCAAAACTCAGATATGAACATGCCTACGACAAAACCCAAGGGCACTGAACCTAAACGCCCCAAGTCTGGGGGCATGGTAGTGCACACCATTTACATGGCTTCTGGAAAAGAGGAAAGCCGTGCTTCTGGGGTCATCGACCACTTACGCGGTCTGTAGCAAAGGCTCAGGAGCAATAACAGAAACTCAAGGAGATGCTGACAAAGATGGCCGCACTCACTAGGCAGAAAGAAAGCCCGGAAGCGTTATCGGAGCAACGCCAGGATCAAGAAACCGACACCGAGTTCCTACAAAGGATGCTCGAGAAAAAAGATAAAGAGGCCGCAGAACAAGCGGCTAAGATAAAAAAAATGGTGCTCCTATTCCAAGATATGGTGGGGATGATGATCTAACCGGACCCTCCAGTTGAAGATCCCTAAATAATCATTGAAGACGACATTGGGGAGACATCAAACCTTCTTTCGGATTTATCAGCAGCCAAGGAGGAGACGATCTCGAATGATGCGCTTGATGACTATATAGCTCAACAAATACGAGCTCATCAGGCAAGCGAAGCTGCCGGCCAAGTCGTCAGAACTGGGCGACCCTATCAAAGCTGGTACGGTCAAATTAAGTACCCGCCGGGATATACGATCCCTAAATTCCACATGTATAAGGGGACAGGAAATCCCCATCAGCACGTCGCTTAGTTCAGGGCTCTATGCGGCAATACAGGAGGCGACGACAAATTGCTACTTCGCCAGTTCGTCGGCAGCTTAGCGGAGACGGCATTTGAATGGTGCTCAAAGCTTCTGAATGACTCCATCAAAACATTCATAGAAATGGAGTTTCTATTCACCCAGCGTTTCACAAGCGCCAGCGAACGCACCCCAATCACGGCATTGATCAATGCTAGGGTGAAGCCAGGAGAGACTTTGGTTCAGTATGCAATTCGGTGGTGGAACCTATGGTCGAAATGCGAACAACGCATAGAAGAAGCTCCTTCCGTGGTCATTTTCGTAGGGACCCTTGATCCACAAGCAACTATAGCCCAATTTATGAAGTTCTTCAAGCCGACCACTTTCCACACCTTGATCGACAAGCTGGCCTAAATGGACCAGATGGGCCATAGACCGTCCTCCTCGAAAACGGAGCTTCTAAATGAAAAAGGGCAAAGGGAAAGCGGCCTTCGTCGCCAAGGCTCAGCAACAGCTGAGTGATCCGAAACCAGCTGCTCGCCAAAACGATAAACCGTGATCACTCGGAGAAAAGTTGAGACGTCCTTACTCATTTCCTCGGGATAAAATGAGAAGATTGTTTGAACTGGTGGTGCGCAACAAGCTCATCATTCTGCCAGATCCGAGACGCCCACTGCAACCGGACGATGTCAACAACCCCAATTACTGCCCCTACCACCGAATAGTGGGCCACCCAAGTGAAGATTGCTTCGTCTTCAAAAACTGAATTGAGGACCGGTACCAATAGGGCAAGTTCGCATTGTCTGAAAATTGGAGGGTAAACCCGCCACAACAGCATGCTTCTAAAAAGGTGGACGCGCCGGGGGCATCATGCTCATTCATAGAGGAAGCTCCTGTTAGTTATATGTATGCCCTAGAGGCCATTACTGTACATTGGATGTATATTGTAGTGGATGCTGGGACATATATAGGGAGGACTTTCTTGCTCGACATGATAGTATGCTATCTGGTTGCTCTTTACCTTAACGTGTATACTGATTGTCTCTCTCTTACATGTTGGTAAAGCCCTTAGGATGTGTACTTGACTACCTGGACTATGATGCGGATCATACTAGTGGGGACATGGTAGTCCATAAGTACATCCTTTAAAGTCCCTAGTCGTGTGTGTATCGAGACGGGGCATCGATATACCAGAGTAGACTAGCGTATACCTTCTCGACCCAGACAGATGGGCGATGGATGATCCCATATCCATCGGTGTTTGACATCAGAGATGATATACGGGTGCTCAGTAGAGACTGGGTACACTGGACGGACTCGCCGAGAACTCCCAGATGGTATTATACCTTACGTCAAATGGCAGTTCTCTGGTGACACTGGTACAGAGTAGTCTGTTGACCCGAGATCGTCATAGAGTCTTGTGTGGTTCCTACTGTGCTTTGATTTCCATCTTACCACGTCCAAGAGGGCGTGCAAAACGGTGGTTTTTGGGTACAGTCCCGAGTCACATGGAGGCAATGAGCGATAGGAGGGGATTCGTTTCTCCCGGTATAGGGGGTTGATGTTGCGCTGTGTTCGATTGGCTATAACAGGAAATCCCTGGCCAGGGTTGCTGGGATTTACTGGTAAGTGTTACCAGGAGTTTCTCGAATTGTTATAGACCACATATCGACACGACTTATCAAGCTATTGGGGTCTGACGTTTACCACCCCTAGGCGAGATATGCGACATATCAGACGATCAGACCGGACTGTACGGTTGTGTTACTGGTTGGATTCACTGGAGTGTGAGCGGGCTTGCTCGTCGATCTTCTGATCGCTCAATACCCGGGTGGCCGTTACGTTTAGCAGACCGCTTGCGGCTTGTGGGTGTTTGATATGATCATCACCTGCTGCCGGCGTATTGACGAGTCTTTAGAGTCCTACACAGAGGTTTCCTGGCTCAAGCGAAACGAAATAGGAGCGCATATGAGATATGTGCGGGACCGAGAATAATGCGTGTATGTGATACCGTATTTCATTCTCGTGATGAATGTATCGATTGGTTGTATGCGATATAACCTAGTTATCGAATCAAGGGTTGATTCGATAAGCCGATACATTGGATACTAGTCGGTTATATACGATATGACCGGATCATTGAATCAAGTGTTGATTTAATGATTTAATGCATAATTATATATTAGATATATTACTTTGCATTAACTAGTATTGGTTCACTTTAAATGGATTTTCTCGCTCGGACGTGCACATTGTATATGTGATATACTTTTTGTGCACTTGATTGTATCATGTTTGATGATACATGCTCACTAGGGTTTGTGTAAAGATCAAACCATGGTTACATGATTATGGTTAGGGTTTTGTTTTATTCACTTATTTATTTATCCATTTCTTTTTGGAAAATAATTTGCATAAAGAGAAAATGGTGGCTTTCTTTGTTTGTACATTGAAGCTTCATGAAGCTTTGACCTTGTGACCATTTTGTCTTGATGCTTAACCCTAACCCTTCATTCTAACCATGGTTTATTCTCTACACCAAACTATGGTTGGCTTATGATAAGTATTCATATTATATTCTTTTTAGAAGATAGATAATATAACACTTATCATCTTCTTCCTCTTCTTCTTCTTCATTCTTCATGAAGAAAGCAAGCTCCATCAATGGTGATTGATAGAAATGAGTGAGAAATCCAATTCTAAAGTCTACCCACTTCCTATTTCTTCATCCTCTACCTCTTGCCAAGTAGTAGAGTGTGTTTCCTTCACAAGTTTTCATGGCTAAGGTGGAGCTTGATCTAGCGATGCCTCGATGTCGATCATCTTCGGCATGGACATCGACGACCTAGCTTGCCATTTCTCCGACGAAGCTGACGCTAGAGCCCGGATTTTGATTTGGACAGCGGAGATGACTTCATCACGGAGCCGTGGAGGTGGAGGACCGGATCTACAAAGGTTGTATTTCCGTATTCTTGTAGTTAAGTGTTAACTAGTTTGTTTTTCGCTTAGACATCTAGCCAACGATCCGTAGTCGGGTTTCTCGGCACCGTTAATTTTTGAAATTGGCATGGTTGATGCCTTGTGAGACCTCATTAGTGTGCCTAGGAACCCTACAGTAGTATCAGAGCCTAACTAGAGCCTTAGGTGAAGTTCCGACGGAATCAGAAGTCCGATCGACCCAAAACCCGACTTGAAAAATGCTCTCTGGACTTTTCTGTAAAATGTGGATTTTTGTAGATTAAAAATATTCAGAAAAATCAGCAGGAAGATATAAGGGATACTGTAAAATTCGAGGGCTTGATTCCATAAAGGCGGCGCGGATCCGCGGCCTTACAGGAGGCTCATGCGGCGGATCCGCGGCCCTTTTGTCGTTTTGTGCATCCAATTTTGCACAGTAGTTCTTAGCTGTCTGTGCTGGTTTTCCTGGGGATTTTTAATATTTTATTCCAGAGTTGTATTTTCTGAGTTGTATTGGGGACTCGGTGTATTCGATCGGACTGTCTAATTTTGTCGGTGTGCTTTTCCGGGTATTTTTAGAATATGTTAAAAAGTTCGACCGGATATAAATACCCACTTTTTCCCCTGCCGAGAAATTTCCAAGTGTTGGATTTTTCCGTAGTTTGACGACGTTCTAAGTAGTGTAAGTAACGCGATGGACCCTCTAGAAGACAACAAACCTTAACTCGATTATGTGACCGTCTTGAACTGCCCTTTGAACCTTCGGGTTTGGGGCAGTACGGCGTGCCACATGTGAGGCGTTGTCTTGACCCTTCTACGGCTGGACCGTTGGTACTGAGGCACGAACTGAATGTTGTTAGACTTATTTCATGTGTTGAGCTGTATCGGGAAAACTTGGGTGTTCAATTGTTCGATCGGAAAGTTTAACATTTTCTATTTATCCGGAATGGGATACAATAATTGGAATTCACAAGAAGTTATGAGATAACTGAATGAATGTTATAAACCTAGCACTTTAGTCTCACTTGATCGGTTGCCACGGAATTTTGATGTGATCAAAAGTCCGTCGCAATCACGTAGCGTACGCGGATACTCGCCGGGTAAACTTAATAGACAGCCTCACTCCATAGCCCCGACCAAGTGACTGTAGGAGAACCCCGTCGCCGAAAGCATCCGTCCGGGTGCTCGCGGTAGCGGTGTTCCGCCTTGGTACACTTCGTCGACGGCATCGGGGGTGCAGCCGTCTACTGAAGTTTGCGACGAGCATTCGATCAGGATGTCGGGAATCTTGTTGAATTGCCCGACTTGATATTGAAAAGAGTTTTCGATTTTGAGACTAAAATGCGGGGTTTATAATTGTTAGGCATGCGATGTCTAAGAAATTCATTTGGTCAGGCATGCGATGTCTGAGATGGTTGCGGATTCCAACTGTTGTAGTTTTACACTTTCTTTTCTGTGACCGTAAGTGTAATATGTGATATCGCCGGTTTCGTTGCTATATGTCAACGACAATTGGGATGCGCATATTTACTTACGTTGATGACATGTGATGTTATGTGTTGCTGGATATGTTATATTGGATAGTCGTGTTTGAATAGCCAGGGGTTTTTATGTGAGATGAGTGTTTTTCATTTTCATTCATGTAAAAACTTGTATGTAATATTCTTTTATTGGGGCACTTCCAGGTTGTGGAAGATGTCATCGTTTGTATATTATTTACTTTTCTGCACTAGGATAGACCCAAGGAGGGGAGCACAAGTAACCGGGTTCTGGAGTCCAGTGGGAGACCAACTCGAGGAGTCGAGTCCGGGTCTCCTAACTCTAGAATTGGTAGGGTTGCTTGCCGCTCTCGTAGGGGTCTAGGGGTGTGGGTTTGGCTATTCATCGCGACCGTGGAATCCGTGTTTTATACTGGCTCGTATTGAAAACACGGACGTCCTAGTATATCCAATATTTCATATGATTCTTCTGCTGCGATATCTGTGATGTGATCATGAGATGTTCTGTGATAGATACAATATATAGTATATATGATATATTATATAGACGTTACTTATGTTTTACACCCGCGCTAGCCCTGCCCTGCTCTGCCGTTAGTTACCTATCTAACGGTGCACGAGGGGACATCGAGGCGAATACGGATGGCATAAGTATACGTCGTATTTATCTGTGATGTTTAGGTACTTAAATGATGGGACTTCATTAATATGATTAATGAAATAAAACAAACCTAAGATGTTGTAGAATCGAATTTCAAAATAAAACAGGTAGCTACAGTTTTTGCTTTGCACAGCGGTATATGTGATATATCCCGCACCTTATTCGATGAGGAAAGGACCGAGATCCCTTCACCGGGAGTGACTCCTTTAGCAATAACTGGCAGATGCTACACACTCGGTTTGTCTTTTGATTGTTTTTAAGAGTTTTTGCTTTACACAGTGATATATATGATATATCCCGCACCTCATTTGACGAGGAAAGGACCGACGATCCCTTCACCGGGAGTGACTCCTTTAGCAAAACTAGAAAAGCCTAAAAAACACTCCATTTTTAAAATCATTTGATTCTACAACGATATCAAGTTCATTACGCAATAGGTTTTCAGAAAAACCTGTCGTAGCCCTCCGTCATTTCAGATAAGTACTAGTTAGTATTCGTGCTGCGGTTGTTTGGCATGCGTCAAGGCGTAGTGTACGGTAGCTAACTAGTGCTTATCTGCTAGCATACGATGCGATTGGATTAGGGTATTCGTACGGCGTTGTTTGGCATGCGTCAAGGGTCGTGCGGGTGGGTTTAATTCAATCAAGAAATGTACGGGTTGAACTTGACTAGCAGACTATGGGTTGTTTGGCATGCGTCAAGGTCATAGCGAGCTAGGGGCAAAATATTATCGGGAATTTCAAGTGTTGAAATTTGCAATGAGATTGCATACCTTCTATGAGATAGTTGGATCCCGATACCCGCTGCGAGTAAGAGTTACTCCTGGGAGAGTTTTATACATTACAATTAGCCGATCAAGTAGGTGTCTAGAAAGGTGTCAACGGGGTTACGCCTCTGGGAAAACGAGGTTTACATTAATTAGGTTCGTGCGAAAGCACGGAGGACCTCCCTCAAAGTACCGACACTGGCCTGGCTGAAAGATTGGCGAACTTGTAGTGTGTAATTAATCCCGGCTAGTCTTTCCTTTTAGGGTTTGAAGGAAGATTTGATAAAAAGCAGTGGGAGCCATCCTGATTAGATAAAATAATAACCAATCTATTCTTGCAAGAGCGCACGCTGAGTGTTTTCTTCTCTCTCTCTCCAGGAAGCGACCATATCACGCCTTAATCAAGATAATAATACGGATATTTGACCGAACCCGCTTGTTATACTGAGCTGGGGAACGTTGGTCCCGCTCCAACTTATAATTGTTATAAGACAGAGCAGGAAATTGGGGAATACCAGATTTCCCGTGCCGCCCAAACGAAGAGAGTGCATGCTGATGCATCATCTTCGGGTGTGTTCATTACAGAGAACTGTTTCTCAGTATCCTTTACGTCCTGAGTATGTGATACCAGATCAGGATCCCAGATATGTAATCTGTTACATAGGGCTACAGAAAGGTAGAGGACTGAGAACGGGTGATAAGTTTCATGAGGCAGAAAACGGGGCAAGAGTTGCAGCCAAGTCTGTTGGTCACTGTCACCCTGTATTACCAATACATTGATTCTGAACGAATGTTATTAGATACCGAACCTGATATACAAAATGATATCCATCTCTTTATTAGTAAAGAAATGATAAAATTTTGTATTGTTGGATAATGTTTTGAACATTTCCTATATCAAAAGTTGATCGGTTCAGGCACGTTATCTAAAAGCGTTGATGTTCTAAATCAAACTACAGTTCTTAGTATATGAACGCACACAAGAGGAAGAGTTCAGAAATGAACGAATTCTTCTTGAGGTATTGTAGACTAGGTCATATCAATGCGACCCGACTAGCTAGAGTTACATAAAGATGCATATTTAAATTAGTTTGAATTTACATCTTGTGAAACTCGCCAGTCATGTCACAAAGATATGATGACCACAGCTCTGTTTATTGGAAACAGAGAAAGAGTTAGTAAACTCTTGGGATGATACATGTTGATGTATGTAGGTCCCCTGTCTACACATGCCAAGACTGGTTCTTTTTACTTCATTATGTTCTCTGATGATCTTTCGAGATTCAGACCTATGTTCCTGTTGAAACACAAGTGCGAACCTTTTGAGATATTCACAGAATATAAGATAGAAGTAGAGAACCAAAATACGGGTATAAGTATTATGTCCTTTGATGTGATCAAGGAGGTGAATACTTGAGCACGGAAATCCTGGAACTTTCTAAAGGAGAATGAGATTCTCTCTCAGCATTTACTCCTCCGTATACACCATAGCACGATGGTATATCGGGGCGGAGCAGTTGCACCCTATTCGATATGGTGCGCTCTATGATGAGTACTACTGAGTTACCTATTTCCTTTTGGGTGTTATGCGCTTGAGAAGCTGCATACCTATTGAATAGGGTTCAAATCAAATCAATGCCTACCACTTCATATGTGATATGGAAAGGGAAGAGCCCATGTCTTAAGTTAGTTAAGATTTGGGGTTGTCCGGCCTATGTCTAAAAGCAAAATCCGGACAAACTCGAGGCAAGGTTAGTTATGTAGAACTGGAAAGGTTCCAGCTATGCAAACTACAGAAGATGATTTGATGGAACCAAAGGATTCAATAGTTACCAACGAACCTCAGCCTCTCCGCCGATCTAGTAGGGTTCCTCACCCACCTGAGAGATATTTCGGTTTCTCTATGACAGTGGGAGCTAGGATTGCATCATGAGATGATGACCCAACTAGTTTCGAACTGGCCATCAGGAGTGGGACTCTGTAAGAATGGCTGGATGCTTAGCGATCTGAGATGGAATCCTTATACACCAACAAAGTATGGACTTTGGTTGCTATATCTGAAGGGTTAAATCCCCATCAGGAGCAAGTATATCTTGAGAAGATTACTTGGTGTAGATGGAAAAGCTGAGACTTTCAAAGCTAGACTTGTTAAAGGTTTTCGTCATTGACCAGGCGTGGATAATGATGAAACCTTTTTCAAGTATCTATGCTTAAGTCCATCCAGATTCTACTTGCCACGGCTACATACCATGACTACGATATCTAGTGGTTGGGTGTCATGACAGCTTTTCTAAATGATGTTTTAGAAGAGTGCGTCTATAAGTACACAGCCAGAGGGCCTCGTAGACAGTGGGAGCAGCGAAAACGTGTGCAAGATGTTTTATAGGATAAAGCAGGCATCGCGGAGTTGGAACATCTGTTTTGATGGATAAGTCAAAGAGTTTGACATCATCAAAATGGTAGATGAACCTTGTATAAACAAAAGGGTAGTAGGGAGTATGGTAGTGATCCTCGTAGAGTACGTGGATGTCATGCTCTTGATAGGGAAGGAGTTTCCTATGCTACGCTCGGTCAATCTCCGCTTATCACAATGATTCTCCATATAGGATCAAAATGATACCTCCTAAAACCTAGGTTTTGGATCTATGAGATAGATCTAATTGGATGTTAGGATTCTCACTAGTTGTAGTGAGATGGTATCAACCGATCCTGGGGAGAATCACTGGAAGGGTTCCAGGGTGATAAAGACGACTGAATGTCAGTCGCAGGCATTGTCTTTACCCTCAGTAAAAGGACGGTATGTTGGAAGAGTTCCAAGCTAGATACCGTAACATACTAGACGATAAAGGCAGGATACATCGCTACTTAAGATGCTACCAAAGAGGATGTCTGGATGTATATTAGTTCATGAGATGAACTTCGTTCCTACCATTGTGAGACAATGGAGTTGTGGCTTGTGCCAAGGAACGCAGGTCCCATCAGTGATCCAGACATATTCTAAGGCAGTATCACCTGATCATGGAGATGGTTGATCTCCAGGGGATCGAGGACAGGAGAGTAGACTCAGAGGACAACACAGCGGAACCACTCACAAAGGCCTGTTCCCAGAGAGAGACTTTTATGGGATGGTTGAGTATGAGATACTACAACCACTGCTACAGATGGCCCTAGTGCAAGTGGGAGATTGTTAGTTATATGTATGCCCTAGAGGCCATTACTGTACATTGGATGTATATTGTAGTGGATGCTGGGACATATATAGGGAGGACTTTCTTGCTCGACATGATAGTATGCTATCTGGTTGCTCTTTACCTTAACGTGTATACTGATTGTCTCTCTATTACATGTTGGTAAAGCCCTTAGGATGTGTACTTGACTACCTGGACTATGATGCGGATCATACTAGTGGGAACATGGTAGTCCATAAGTACATCCTTCAAAGTCCCTAGTCGTGGGTGTATCGAGACGGGGCATCGATATACCAGAGTAGACTAGCGTATACCTTCTCGACCCATACAGATGGGCGATGGATGATCCCATATCCATCGGTGTTTGACATCAGAGATGATATACGGGTGCTTAGTAGAGACTGGGTACACTGGACGGACTCGCCGAGAACTCCCAGATGGTATTATACCTTACGTCAGATGGCAGTTCTCTGGTGACACTGGTACAGAGTAGTCTGTTGACCCGAGATCGTCATAGAGTCTTGTGTGGTTCCCACTGTGCTTTGATTTCCATCTTACCATGTCCAAGAGGGCGTTTAAAATGGTGGTTTTTGGGTACAGTCCCGAGTCACATGGAGGCAATGAGCGATAGGAGGGGATTCGTCTCTCCCGGTATAGGGGGTTGATGTTGCGCTGTGTTCGATTGGCTATAACAGGAAATCCCTGGCCAGGGTTGCTGAGATTTACTGGTAAGTGTTACCAGTAGTTTCTCGAATTGTTATAGACCTCATATCGACACGACTTATCAAGCTATTGGGGTCTGACGTTTACCACCCCTAGGCGAGATATGCGACATATCAGACGATCAGACCGGACTGTACGGTAGTGTTACTGGTTGGATTCACTGGAGTGTGAGCGGGCTTGCTCGTCGATCTTCTGATCGCTCAATACCCGGGTGGCCGTTACGTTTAGCAGACCGCTTGCGGCTTGTGGGTGTTTGATATGATCATCACCTGCTGCCGGCGTATTGACGAGTCTTTAGAGTCCTACACAGAGGTTTCCTGGCTCAAGCGAAACGAAATAGGAGCGCATATGAGATATGTGCGGGACCGAGAATAATGCGTGTATGTGATACCGTATTTCATTCTCGCGATGAATGTATCGATTGGTTGTATGCGATATAACCTAGTTATCGAATCAAGGGTTGATTCGATAAGCCGATACATTGGATACTAGTCGGTTATATACGATATGACCGGATCATTGAATCAAGTGTTGATTTAATGATTTAATGCATAATTATATATTAGATATATTACTTTGCATTAACTATTATTGGTTCACTTTAAATGGATTTTCTCGCTCGGATGTGCACATTGTATATGTGATATACTTTTTGTGCACTTGATTGTATCATGTTTGATGATACATGCTCACTAGGGTTTGTGTAAAGATCAAACCATGGTTACATGATTATGGTTAGGGTTTTGTTTTATTCACTTATTTATTTATCCATTTATTTTTGGAAAATAATTTGCATAAAGAGAAAATGGTGGCTTTCTTTGTTTGTACATTGAAGCTTCATGAAGCTTTGACCTTGTGACCATTTTGTCTTGATGCTTAACCCTAACCCTTCATTCTAACCATGGTTTATTCTCTACACCAAACTATGGTTGGCTTATGATAAGTATTCATATTATATTCTTTTTAGAAGATAGATAATATAACACTTATCATCTTCTTCCTCTTCTTCTTCTTCATTCTTCATGAAGAAAGCAAGCTCCATCAATGGTGATTGATGGAAATGAGTGAGAAATCCAATTCTAAAGTCTACCCACTTCCTATTTCTTCATCCTCTACCTCTTGCCAAGTAGTAGAGTGTGTTTCCTTCACAAGTTTTCATGTCTTGGTGAAGGTGGAGCTTGATCTAGCGATGCCTCGACGTAGATCATTTTCGGCATGGACATCGACGACCTAGCTCGCCATTTCTCCGACGAAGCCGATGTTAGAGCCCGGATTTTGATTTGGACAGCGGAGATGACTTCATCACGGAGCCGTGGAGGTGGAGGACCGGATCTACAAAGGTTGTATTTCCGTATTCTTGTAGTTAAGTGTTAACTAGTTTGTTTTTCGCTTAGACATCTAGCCAACGATCCGTAGTCGGGTTTCTCGGCACCGTTAATTTTTGAAATTGGCATGGTTGATACCTTGTGAGACCTCATTAGGGTGCCTAGGAACCCTACAGCTCCATGGGAAATTGTTCTTTCGGCTAAAACTAAAAGAATGCTGAAGGATCTTCAAGCATGTCCGGCGATTTGATGGAAAAACCCGCTGGAGCCCGAGATCGTTGACGGGATGCTGAAACCGCGCCCAACACTGGGAGTTGGTAGCAATGGGCTAAACACCCAGGCCCAGCTATCAAAGTCTTCGAAGAAGAAGAAGAAGACCAAGAAGCCCGCACAGCCTGATGACAAGCATACGGATCTGCAAAGGCATATTGACGCACTGGAGGAATATAAGAAGAAGGCACGAACCCCGGTCACACTCCAAGAGTTTCTTAACCATATCGTTAAGAGCGGAGATAATGACAATGATGACGGAGACAACTCGTCAGAAGAACCCGAGGATTATGTGGCAAGTTGTCACATGATCTCTCATTCGTCAGTAAATGACGAAGAAGCTCACTCGGCGTCAGAAGATAATATAAAGGAGCTGGAGGCGGAATCAGTGCCAAAATCCTTGGAACCGTCAGACGAGATGATTGACATGCTGCTGAACGAAGCCCGTCAGAAGAGCAAAGCTGATCAAGAGCGTGAAATGGCCATATTCGAAAGGGCCAGGCGTCGGCATCAAGTTAAAGAAGTCATGGTAGGGATGAGTCGCAAAGCACTCCAACCAGATCGAAGTACGCCCGCGGCAGACAGAAATAGGCTTAAGACAAGGAAACGGTTTGCTTAAGTCCTATCAATGGGAATGAAGCTGCCATCTTTTAAAGGAAATACTCATGGCGGTATACACCTGTTCCCCTCCGAAGGATGCGACCGGGACGTTGGGACGTCAGGCCTGAAATTCGGGGGCAGATGCTAATTGGTGCTATCCGTCCACCTCTCCGAAGATGCCAAGTTGATTTATGGCACCGTGTATCGAAGGTTTAAATGGATGCGGCCGATGTAGCAGACTTGGTCAAATTCCCCCTCATTTGAGGGTTTTTGATTGTGGGGACGCTCTTCCCTGCAGGCGCAAGCCCCTCCAGTGAATTACGCTACCGCATCGCGGTAACAACTTTCTCCTTCTCCAAATGGTCACTTCATGTCATGTGTGTTTGTTTTGTTTGTGGTTACCCGTGGATTGTATACGGAGACTAATTTATGTTGTCGTCTGTAGGGCGTGGATTAGTCTAAATTCATATCTTCTTAGATTTAGGTTTGGGGGTTGGGTTTAAGGATACGTTAGTCTCATTTGAGACTATGATCAACTTAAACGTTTGTTAATGATACGTTAGTCTGATTTTTAGACTAAGATCAATTTAATGGGATCGTTTAGATCCAACAAAAGAGCATTTGGACTCAGTTGTTTAGTTTAGGGACATTGCAGTCAATTAGTTTAATGACGTTACGGTCCATTGTTAGTTTAAGGACATCTCGGTCCAGGTTAAGGACATCGTAGTCTGTGGGTTTAAAGGGACCCCCACAGTCCGAGGTTAAGGACATCGTAGTCCGTGGGTTTACAGGGACCCCACAGTCCGAGGTTAAGGACATCGCAGTCCATGAAGTTTAAGGACATCGTAGTCCATGAGTTTAAGGACCCCACAGTCCGTAGTTTAAAGACATCGTAGTCCATGAAGTTTAAGGACATCGTAGTCCATGAGTTTAAGGACCCCACTGTCCGTAGTTTAAAGATATCGTAGTCTATGAAGTTTAAGGACATCGTAGTCCATGAGTTTAAGGACCACACAGTCCATAGTATAAAGACATCGTAGTCTATGAAGTTTAAGGACATCGTAGTCCATGAGTTTAAGGACCCAACAGTCCGTAGTTTAAATACATCGTAGTCTATGAAGTTTAAGGACATCGTAGTCCGTGAAATGTGTGGTTGTCGGGACCTGTCACCTCTCTGAAGACGTTGAAGGATTACAACGACATATATCAGAGGAGTAAAGAGATGTACCCTTAGACCGGTGTGTGTTGGTTGAAAGATCTGTAGTCCAGTTTGGGACTAAGACCTGTTGAATATTCGTGAGCAGATGTGCTCAATTGATATAAGTTGAGGACTTATGGCCAGAATTGGGCTAAGTCCAATAAGATTAAAATATTTAACATTTTATTGTTCTCAGCTGTTGAACATTTGTTTGGGCTTAGCTCTTTTAATAATGCTGAGCATTAGATTCTGACATTTTTTTGTCTTGTTTTGAATGCATAGCATTCATCAGAACAATGTGTGTTCTGACAGCACGCAACGTGGCGCGCCAGGTGTTAGTTGTATGTATGCCCTAGAGGCCAGTATTGTACATATGATGTATATTATATTGGATGCTTGGACATATATAGAGATGACTTTCTTGCTCGATATGATAGTATGCAATCTGGTTGCTCTTTATCTTAACATGTATACTAGTCTCTTTAAACTGTCTTATAGTTACATGTTGATAAAGCCCTTAGGATGTGTACTTGACTATCTGGACTATGATGCAGATCATACTAGTGGGGACAAGGCAGTCCATAGGTACATCCTTCAAGGTCCCTAGTCGTTGGTGTATCGAGACGGGGCATCGATATACCAGTGTAGACTAGCGTATACGCCTCTCGATCCATGAGATGGGCGATGGATGATCCCATATCCATTGGTGTTTGACATCAGAGATGGTATACGGGTGATCAGTGGAGACTGGGTACACTGGACGGACTCACCGAGAACTCCCAGATGGTATTATACCTCACGTCAGATGGCAGTTCTCAGGTGACACTTGTACAGGTTAGTCTGTAGACCCGAGATCGTCAAAGAGTCTTGTGTGATTCCCACTGTACTTTGATCTCCACCTTACCACGTCCATGAGGGCATGCAAAACGGTGGTCTTTGGGTACAGTCCCGAGTCACATGGAGGCAATGAACGATAGGAGGGGTTTCGTCTCTCCCGGTATTGGGGGTTGATGTTGCGCTGTGCTCGATTGGCTGTAACAGGGAAGTCCCTGGCCAGGGCTGATTAGAGATTTGCTGGTAAGTGTTACCAGTAGTTTCTCGACCCGTTATGAGCCTCACATCGGCACGACTTATCGGTTACTGGGGTCTGACGTTTACCACCCCTAGACTTGATATGCGACATATCGGACGAACAGACGGACTGTACGGTAAGTGTTACTGGTTGGATTCACAGGAGTGTGAGCGGGCTAGCTCGTCGATCTTCTGATCGCTCAATACCCGGATGGCCGTTACGTTTAGCAGACAGCTTGCGGCTTGTGGGTGCTTGATATGATCATCATCTGCTACCGGTGTATTGACGAGTCTTTAGAGTCCTACACAGAGGTTTCCTGGCTCAAGCGAAACGAAATAGGGGCGCATATGAGATATGTGCGGGACCGAGAATGATGCGTGTATGTGATACCAGATTTCATTCTCGCGATGAATGTTTTGATTGGTTGTATGTGATATAACCTAGTTATCGAATCAAAGATTGATTCGATAAGTCGATACATTGGATACTAGTCGGTTATGTGCGACATGACCGGATCATTGAATCAAGTGTTGATTTAATGATTTAATGTATAATTATATATTTGATATATTACTTTGCATTAACTAGTATTGGTTCACTTTAAAGGGATTTTCTCACTTGTAGTGCACATTGTATATGTGATATATTTTTGTGTGCACTTGATTGTATCATGTTTGATGTTGCAAGCTAACTTGTGTTTTGTGTAAAGATTAAACCATGGTTGTGTAATGGTTAGGGTTTTCTTTTTCTTACTCATTTATCCATTTATTGATTTTGGAAAAGATTATGAAGAAAATGGTGGCATTATTTGGATTTAGTTGAAGCTTCATGAAGGTTTGACTTTGTTACCATTTTGTCTTCATACTTAACCCTAACCATTCTAACTAACCATGATCTATTCTCTACACCTTACCATAGTTAGTATATGATAAGTATTCACATTTATTTTCTATTTTTTAGATAATACTTATCATATCTTTTCTTCTTCTTCATTATCTTCATCAAGAAGGAAAGCTTGTCTTCATCAATGGCATCTTGAGCAAAAGTGTGAGAAATCCAATTCTAAAGTGAACCCACCTCCTATTTCTTCACCCTCTACCTCTTGCCAAGTAGTATAGGGTGTTTTCTTCACAAGTTTCACAACTTGGTGAAGTTGGAGCTTGATCTTGTGTAACCTCGACGTAGATCATCTTCGGCATCGTAGCCGACGACTTGTCCGCTCATTTCTCCGATGAAGCCGATGCTAGAGTCCGAGATCCGACTAGGACAGCGAGAGGACGTCTACGTGGAGCTAAGGAAGTGGAGAACCGGATCTACAAAGGTTGTAGCTTCTCACTTTTAGTTAAGTTGTTAACTAGCTTAACTTTTCGCCTAAAATTCTAGTTAACGATCCGTACTAGGGTTTCTCGGCACTCGTAAAATTTGAAATTGGCATGGTTGATGCCTTGTGAGACTTCATTAGCATGCCTAGGAACCCTACAGTGGTATCAGAGACTAGCTAGAGCCTTAGGCGATGCTTAGACGATGTTTGAAACCCGATCGAAACCGAAACCCTAAAACCAAATCGCTCTCTGGACTTTTTCTAAAAACTGGGTTTTTTCCATATTAAAAATACTTAAAAAATTCAGCAGGAAGTTATAAGAATTACGGTGCAAAATTGGACAAATGATGCCTCCAACCTGCGGCGGAACCGCGGCAGAAGCCTAGCTTCTGCGGCTGTTCCGCGGCGACATGATGACGTCAGCCCTCCAAATTTGCACAGTAATTCCTATTTAACAGTGCTGAGTTTTATGGGAATTTTTAATATTTATTCAAGAGTTGAATTTTCTGGGGTGTTTTGGGAGTTCGCTGATTCGATCGGATTATCAGACTTTTTCTATGTGGCTTTCCGGATATTTTGGAATATGTTGAAAAGTTCGACCGGATGTAAATACCCAATCTTTCCCCTGCCGGAAAATATCCAAGTGTTGGATTTTTCTGTGGTTTAAGGACGTTCTGAGTAGTGCAAGTAACGCGATAGTCCCTCTAGAAGACAACAAAGCTTAACTCGATTATGTGACCGTCTTGAACTGCCCTTTGAACCTTCGGGTTTGGGGCAGTACGGCGTGCCACATGTGAGGCGTTGGCTTGACCCTTCTACGGCTGGACCGTTGGTACTGAGGCATGAAATGAATGTCTTTGAACCTATTTCATGTGTTGAACGGTTCCAGGAAAACTTGGGTGTTCGAATGTTCGATCGGAAAGTTTAATATTTTCTATTTATCCGGAAAAGGATACAATAATTGGAATTCACAAACAGTTATGAGATAACTGAATGAATGTTATAAATCTAGCGGTTTAGTCTCACTAGATATTGAAAAGAGTTTTCGGTAATGAGACTAAAATGCAGGGTTTATAATTGTTAGGCATGTGATGTCTAAGTATTTCATTTGATTAGGCATGCGATGTCTAATGAGGTTGCGGATTCCAACTGTTGTAGTTTTACACTTTCTTTTCTGTGACCGTAAGTGTAATATGTGATATCGCCGGTTTCGTTGCTATATGTCAACGACAATTGGGATGCGCATATTTACTTACGTTGATGACATGTGATGTTATGTGTTGCTGAATATGTTATATTGGATTGTCGTGTTTGAATAGCCGGGGGTTTTTATGTGAGATGAGTGTTTTTCATTTTCATTCATGTAAAAACTTGTATGTAATATTCTTTTATTGGGGCACTTCCAGGTTGCGGAAGATGTCACCCCTTTGTATATTATTTACTTTTCCGCATTAGGATAGACCCAAGGAGGGGAGCATAAGTAACCGGGTTCTAGGGTCCAGTGGGAGACCATCTCGAGGAGTCGAGTCTAGGTCTCCTAACCCTAGAATTGGTAGGGTTGCTTGTCGCTCTCGTAGGGGTCTAGGGGTGTGGGATTGGCTATTCATCACGACCGTAGAATCCGTGTTTTATACTGGCTCGTATTGAAAACACGGACGTCCTAGTATATCCAATATTTCATATGTTTCTTCTGCTGCGATATCTGTGATGTGATCATGTGATGTTCTGTGATAGATACAGTATATAGTATATATGATATATTATATAGACGTTACTTATGTTTTGCACCCGCACTAGCCCTGCCCCGCTCTGTCGTTAGTTACCTAACCTAACGGTGCACGAGGGGACATCGAGGCGAATGCGGATGGCATAAGTGTACGTCGTATTTATCTGTGATGTTTAGGTATTTAAATGATGGGACTTCATTAATGTGATTAATGAAATAAAAGAAACCTAAAGATGTTGTAAAATCGAATTTCAAAATAAAACAGGTAGCTACAGTTCTTGCTTTGCATAGCGGTATATATGATATACCCTGCACCTTATTCGATGAGGAAAGGACCGAGATCCCTTCACCGGGAGTGACTCCTTTAGCAATAACTGACAGACGCTACACACTCGGTTTGCCTTTGATTGCTTTTGGAGTTCTGCTTTGCACAGTGATATATATGGTATATCCTGCACCTCATTCGACGAGGAAAGGGCCGACGATCCCTTCACCGGGAGTGACCCCTTTAGCAAAACTAGAAAAGCCTCAAAATCACTCCATTTCAAAACTTCACTTGATTCTACAACGATATCAAGTTCATTACGCAATAGGTTTTCAGAAAAACCTGACGTAGCCCTCCGTCATTTCAGATAAATCCTACTTAGTATTCGTGCTACGTTTGTTGACCTCCGTCAAGGCGTAGTGTGCGGTAGCTAACTAGTATTTATCTGCTTAATGCATGTGATGCAGATTGGATTAGTGTAGTCGTATGATCTTGTTGACCTCCGTCAAGGGTCGTGCGGGTGGGTTTGATTCAATCAAGAAATGACGGGTTGAACTTGACTTGCACCCTGTGGTTTGTTGACCTCCATCAAGGTCATAGGATGCTTGGGGCAAAATATTATCGGGAATTTCAAGTGTTGAAATTTGCAATGAGATTGCATACTTTCTATGAGATAGTTGGATCCCGATACCCACTGCGAGTAAGAGTTACTCCTGGGAGAGTTTTACACATTACAATTAGCCGATCAAGTAGGTGTCTAGAAAGGTGTCAACGGGGTTACGCCTCTGGGAAAACGAGGTTTACATTAATTAGGTTCGTGCGAAAGCACGGGGGACCTCCCTCAAAGTACCGACACTGGCCTGGCTGAAAGATCGACGAAGTTGTAGGGTGTAATTAATCCCGGCTAGTCTTTCCTTTTAGGGTTTGAAGGAAGATTTGATAAAAACCAGTGGGAGCCATCCTGATTAGATAAGATAATAACCAATCTGATCTTGCAAGAGCATACGCTAAAGTGTTTTCTTCTCTCTCTCTCCAGGTAGCGACCATGTCATGCCCTAATAAAGATAATAATATAGATGTATTGACCGAACCCGCATGTTATACTGTGCTGGGGAACGTTGGTTCCGTTCTTTCCTATAAGAGTTATAGGACTGAACAGGATATAGGGGAATACCAGGATTCCCATGCCACCCGAATGAAGAAAGTACATGTTGATGCATTTTCTTCGGGTGTGTTCGTTACAGAGAACTGTTTCTCCATTTGCTCTACGTCCTGAGTATTAGATACCGGGTCAGGATCCCATATATGTAATCAGTTACATGGGCTTAAGAAAGGTAGAGAACTTGGAGAAGGTGATAAAGACATTAGAGTTGGAAATGGTGCAATTATTGCAGCTAAGACTGTCGGGGAATATCACCTTGTATTACCAACTGGTAATACATTGGTTCTGAACGAATGCTATTACATGCCGAACCTGATATGCAACATTATATCGGTTTCTTTATTGAGTAAAGAGGGATATAATTTTATATTACAGGACAATGTTATGAACATTTTCCGTAACCAAAAGTTTGTTGGATCAGGCACGTTGTGCAATGGCATTTATGTTCTAAATCAATCAACAGTTCTGAGCATAACAAACACACACAAGAGGAAGAGTTCTGAACTGAACGAATCCTTCTTATGGCATTGTAGACTGGGTCACATCAATGCGACACGACTAGCTAAGTTGCATAAAGATGGATATTTAAATCCGTTTGAATTTTCATCTTATGACACTTGCCAGTCATGTCTCAAAGGCAAGATGACCAAAACTCCGTTTACGGGACACGGAGAAAGAGTTACCGAACTCTTGGGACTGATACATAGTGATGTATGCGGTCCCATGTCTACACATGCCAGGGATGGTTCTTCGTACTTCATTACATTCACTGACGATCTCTCTAGATTCGGATATGTGTTCCTGATGAAACACAAATCAGAAGCTTTTGAGAAATTTAGAGAATATAAACAAGAAGTTGAGAACCAAACCGGAAAAAGTATTAAAATCCTTCGATCTGATCGAGGAGGTGAATACTTGAGCATTGAATTCCTGGACTTCCTAAAAGAGAATGGGATTCTCTCTCAGCTGACTCCTCCATATACACCACAGCACAACGATGTATCAGAACGGAGGAACCGCACCCTATTAGATATGGTGCGCTCTATGATGAGCACAGCTGAGTTGCCTATTTCCTTCTGGGGATATGCGCTGGAGACAGCGGCATACCTACTGAATAGGGTTCCCACCAAATCTGTGCCTACCACACCATATGAGATATTGGAGGGGAAGAGACCATATCTTAATTTTATTAAGATCTAGGGTTGCCCGGCCTATGTCAAAAGACAAAAACCGGACAAACTCGAGGCAAGGTCTGTTTTGTGCAAATTTGTTGGATATCCCAAACATTCGCGAGGGTATATCTTCTACCACAATGAGGAACAAAGAGTTTTTGTTGCTCAACATGCCACCTTTTTAGAAAAGGAATTTCTTGCAAAAGAGATTAGTGGCTCTGAGGTAGAACTGGAAGAGGTTCCAGCTGAACAAAACACAATAGAAGATTTAGTGGAACCAGAGGATTCAGTAGCTCCCAATGAACCTCAGCCTCTCCGCCGATCTAGTAGGGTTCCTCGCCAACCTGAGAGATACTACGGTTTTCTCATGGATGGTGGGAGCGAGGATTGCATCATGGAGGATGATGACCCAACTAGCTTCGAGCAGGCCATCACGAGTAGGGACTCGGTGAAATGGCTGGATGCTATGCGGTCCGAGATGGAATCCATGTACACCAACAAAGTATGGACTTTGGAAGTTGCTCCTGAAGGGGTAAAACCCATCGGGAGCAAGTGGATCTTCAAGAAAAAACTTGGTGTAGATGGGAAAGTGGAGACTTTCAAAGCTAGACTTGTAGCAAAGGGTTTTCGTCAAAGACCAGGTGTGGACTATGACGAAACCTTTTCTCCAGTGGCTATGCTTAAATCCATCCGGATCATGCTTGTCATCGCTGCATATCATGACTACGAAATCTGGCAAATGGATGTTAAGACCGCCTTTCTAAATGGTGATTTAGAAGAGTGCGTGTACATGACTCAACCAGAGGGCTTCGTAGACAGTGGGAGCAGCGGGAAGGTGTGCAAGCTGCTTAAATCCATTTATGGATTAAAGCAAGCATCGCGGAGTTGGAACATCTGCTTTGACATCGTTATCAAAGAGTTTGATTTCGTCAAAAACCCAGATGAACCTTGTATCTACAAGAAGGTAGCAGAGAGTAAGGTGGTCTTCCTCGTATTGTACGTGGAGGACATACTCTTGATAGGAAATGATATTCCTATGCTGCAATCAGTCAAGCTCTTCTTATCACAAAGATTCTCAAAGAAAGATCTTGGTGATGCCTCCTGCATATTGGGAATAAGGATCTATAGAGATAGATCCAAACGGATATTGGGATTGTCCCAATCCAGGTACATTGACACCATACTAAAGAGGTTTAGT
Source organism: Agapanthus africanus (assembly GCA_030015575.1). Lineage (NCBI taxonomy): Eukaryota > Viridiplantae > Streptophyta > Magnoliopsida > Asparagales > Amaryllidaceae > Agapanthus > Agapanthus africanus. The sequence goes on along the minus strand of CM057340.1, from coordinate 112,738,397 downwards.
ATGGAAGAATCCAAGCGTGGGAACTTGCCCACGATCTCTGGAGTCACTCTCTCCAAAGAGATGTCTCCCAAGACTGATTTGGAGAGAGCTCGCATGCAAGGGATACCCTATGCTTCGGCTGTAGGCTCTATCATGTACGCGATGCTATGTACCAGACCCGATGTAGCATACTCACTAAGTGTAGTGAGCAGGTATCAAGCTGATCCTAGAGAGAGTCACTGGACAGCTGTGAAGAGCATTCTCAAGTACTTACGAAGGACTAAAGAGATGCTCTTGGTGTATGGTAACGGAGAACTCCAAGTGGAGTCCTTTACCGATTCGAGCTTCCAGAGTGATAAGGACGACTCTAAGTCGCAGTCGGGATTTGTCTTTACCCTTTACGGAGGGGCGGTTAGCTGGAAGAGTTCCAAGCAGGAAACCGTGGCAGACTCGACGATGGAGGCTGAATACATCGCTGCCAACGATGCTGCTAAAGAGGCTGTCTGGATCAAGAAGTTCATTACTGAACTTGGAGTGGTTCCATCCATTGTGCATCCAATACCTTTGTATTGCGATAACAATGGAGCGGTGGCTTTGGCCAAGGAACCTAGGTCCCATCAGCGATCCAGGTATATTCTGAGGCGGTATCACCTGATCAGGGAGATAGTTGATCGCCGGGAGATCGAGGTCAGGAGGGTTGACACGAAGAACAACACGGCGGATCCACTCACAAAGGCTATTCCCCAGATACAGTTTGAGAGACTCTTCGGGATGCTCGGTATGCGATACTACAGCAGCTGGCCCTAGTGCAAGTGGGAGATTGTTAGTTATATGTATGCCCTAGAGGCCAGTATTGTACAGATGATGTATATTATATTGGATACTTGGACATATATAGGATGACTTTCTTGCTCGATATGATAGTATGCTATCTGGTTGCTCTTTATCTTAACATGTATACTAGTCTCTTTAAACTGTCTTATAGTTACATGTTGATAAAGCCCTTAGGATGTGTACTTGACTACCTGGAATATGATGCAGATCATACTAGTGGGGACAAGGTAGTCCATAGGTACATCCTTCAAGGTCCCTAGTCGTGGGTGTATCGAGACGGGGCATCGATATACCAGTGTAGACTAGCGTATACGCCTCTCGACCCATGAGATGGACGATGGATGATCCCATATTCATTGGTGTTTGACATCAGAGATGGTATATGGGTGCTCAGTGGAGACTGGGTACACTGGACGGACTCACCGAGAACTCCCAGATGGTATTATACCTCACGTCAGATGGCAGTTCTCAGGTGACACTTGTACACGTTAGTCTGTAGACCCGAGATCGTCATAGAGTCTTGTGTGATTCCCACTGTACTTTGATCTCCACCTTACCACGTCCATGAGGGCGTGCAAAATGGTGGTCTTTGGGTACAGTCCCGAGTCACATGGAGGCAATGAACGATAGGAGGGGTTTCGTCTCTCCCGGTATTGGGGGTTGATGTTGCGCTGTGCTCGATTGGCTGTAACAGGGAAGTCCCTGGCCAGGGCTGATTAGAGATTTGCTGGTAAGTGTTACCAGTAGTTTCTCGACCCGTTATGAGCCTCACATCGGCACGACTTATCGGTTACTGGGGTTTGACGTTTACCACCCCTAGACTTGATATGCGACATATCAGACGAACAGACCGGACTGTACGGTAAGTGTTACTGGTTGGATTCACAGGAGTGTGAGTGGGCTAGCTCGTCGATCTTCTGATCGCTCAATACCCGGATGGCCGTTACGTTTAGCAGACCGCTTGCGGCTTATGGGTGCTTGATATGATCATCATCTGCTACCGGCGTATTGACGAGTCTTTAGAGTCCTACACAGAGGTTTCCTGGCCCAAGCGAAACGAAATAGGGGCGCATATGAGAGATGTGCGGGACCGAGAATGATGCGTGTATATGATACCGCATTTCATTCTCGCGATGAATGTTTCGATTGGTTGTATGTGATATAACCTAGTTATCGAATCAAAGATTGATTCGATAAGTCGATACATTGGATACTAGTCGGTTATGTGCGACATGACCGGATCATTGAATCAAGTGTTGATTTAATGATTTAATGTATAATTATATATTTGATATATTACTTTGCATTAACTAGTATTGGTTCACTTTAAAGGGATTTTCTCACTTGTAGTGCACATTGTATATGTGATATATTTTTGTGTGCACTTGATTGTATCATGTTTGATGTTGCAAGCTAACTTGTGTTTTGTGTAAAGATTAAACCATGGTTGTGTAATGGTTAGGGTTTTCTTTTTCTTACTCATTTATCCATTTATTGATTTTGGAAAAGATTATGAAGAAAATGGTGGCATTATTTGGATTTAGTTGAAGCTTCATGAAGGTTTGACTTTGTTACCATTTTGTCTTCATACTTAACCCTAACCATTCTAACTAACCATGATCTATTCTCTACACCTTACCATAGTTAGTATATGATAAGTATTCACATTTATTTTCTAATTTTTAGATAATACTTATCATATCTTTTCTTCTTTTTCATTATCTTCATCAAGAAAGAAAGCTTGTCTTCATCAATGGCATCTTGAGCAAATGTGTGAGAAATCCAATTCTAAAGTGAACCCACCTCCTATTTCTTCACCCTCTACCTCTTGCCAAGTAGTATAGGGTGTTTTCTTCACAAGTTTCACAACTTGGTGAAGTTGGAGCTTGATCTTGTGTAACCTCGACGTAGATCATATTCGGCATCGTAGCCGACGACTTGTCCGCTCATTTCTCCGATGAAGCCGATGATAGAGTCCGAGATCTGACTAGGACTGCGAGAGGACGTCTACATGGAGCTAAGGAAGTGGAGAACCGGATCTACAAAGGTTGTAGCTTCTCACTTTTAGTTAAGTTGTTAACTAGCTTAACTTTTCGCCTAAAATTCTAGTCAACGATCCGTACTAGGGTTTCTCGGCACTCATAAAATCTGAAATTGGCATGGTTGATGCCTTGTGAGACTTCATTAGCATGCCTAGGAACCCTACACCAGGCGCTTTGCGCCAATTAAAGAGCGCATTACGCTTCTGCCAAGTTGCACATACGAAAAGGACACGTGTCGCGCTTAGCGCTAAGCGCCAGTTTATGAGCGCATTGCGCTTTCAGTTTGTGAGCGCGTTGCGCTAGTTCAATGGTGCACCAGTGCATGACACGTGGCACGCTTGGTGCTGAGCGCCAGCCCATGAGCGCAGTTCGCTGTTTTAGAAATGCAAAGCGCAAATTGTGTCTATGGTTGACACGCGGCGCATTTTGGTGCTGAGCGCCAATCCAAGGAGCGCAAAAGCGCAGTTCATGAGTGCAAGGCACTTTTCAATAGCGCAAAGCGCGGTTCATCAAATTTTATGATCAGGGAACAAGTTTATGTTCTTTTGAAAGGAGGCCTTGCCTCAAGAACAACAGTTCTTCTTTTTGAAAGGGCTTGCCTATGTAGATCAATGATCTATACGAAGAATATGTTCTTCTTTATTGTTTGATAAGATCTTTTGATCTCTTTTATGAATGGCCTTGGTCTTTTTTAGATCTATGATCTTTTTTAGAAGGCAGTTCATCTTTTCATGAGATGATTTCATCTCTGTGTTCATAGTTCATGTTCTTTACCTTAAAGAAATGATCTTCTTTTGCTAAAATCTTGCTTTTCTTTCTTTGAGTTTTCTCAAAGTTTGTAGGGGGTTTCTCTATTAGACTTGAAGTCTTGGGGCCTTTATATAGGGCAAATTGATTTGTTAAATCAGTTAAAGAGATGTTTCTCTGATTGATTTGGGGATGTTTCCCCACCGTTGGATCTTTGATCCTAAAGCTCATGTTTTTCAGAAGATAATCTTCTTGTTTTAATAAGATTGAGAAATCTTTCCATGCAGAATTTTAATTCTGATTAATTAATGATTTATCATTATTAGATCTTTTGATCTAACAGTGGGGAATTTTTAATTCCAGCGCTAGCGCACCTTGTGCTAGCGCACCTACGTTTGACACGTGGCGTGTAGCGCAGAGCGCAGCGCAGCCTGCGTTAGCGCACCGTGTTTGACACGTGGCGCGCAGCGCACCTAGCGCTGGATCTGAAGCGTTGTTTCAAAATTTGAATTTTGAATTTTAAAACAGAGCTTTGCTCTGATTGGGGGAACAAAAACGTTGCATCATTTCAAACCTCTGATTGGAAGAGATTTTATGCGCGCTTGCGCTTTCGAAAGATGAATCAAAGAATATTAACCGCAATCAAGAACGGCGTCGCTTGGTAGCTAGCCGGTGAGTACGTGTCGGTCTACAAGGATTTTGTGTATTTTCTAATTGTTCTTACGAGTTAATTCCACTTGTGGTTGGATTGATTATCGCTAAAAACTGAATTGAGTTGATTAGGATTAAAATCTTGCTAGGCTTAGGTTTAGGTTATGTTTGGAAAGTCAATATTCCTCACCGCTTTCTATGCCCTAATTAAGATCTATTTAGGTGTTAAGGTAATAATTAACAAAGTGGATTAGTACCATCGGGAAGAAACTAGGTTTCTTCCTCTAGGTCCTTGTCCGTCCTTTCTTAACTCTTACCCTAACCTCCATGGAAAACATACACAACTGGTCTTTTAAACTATGGTATCACCGCTACCTCGTGGGATAGGGTGCCATAGTGAGCGGTGTGTGTATGTATGCATGGAGTCGTATAAAAAATGTATGACGGGCAAGAAAGGGGTGAGAGATTTTCATCTCTCAAACCTTTCCTATTCCTAACCCTAACAAGTGAGGAGCTACTCACTCATTAGGGAAAAAGATTTCATTTTTATGATTGTTTTTAATAACCTAATTATCTAATCTACGGCAGATAAATAAAATCTAAACTAGGGCAGATAAATAAAGTTATACTAGGGCAGAAAGGAAAATTAACTAGGACAAGGTAAAGAAAACTTACTTTCTACATTTTATTTGATGCACTCTTCATACATTACAGGAATTGAATTCTGAATTTGATAAATAAAAATGAGGCACAGGAAGCTGCATGCTCCAAAAAAAGCATTAGGGTTTCTATTTATAGATTATAGAAACCCTAGGGTTACATTCGATCCTTATCTGCATTTACAAATTTATCCTAAGAAGCCTAGTCAACGCACCACCACACAGACTTTTTTTAGCACCGACACGTGCTCATCATGGCCGCGGAACCGTGGCCAAAAGCCCTGTTTGGCCGTGGATCCACGGCCATGTGGTGGGGAATTTGGCTGGGGTTTTTCCGGGTTTCTTTCTGTTGCTTTTTACTTGGCTTTTCTTCACTTGGTTCTTCAGAATGTCTTCTAGTCTCTTCCAGATTTCCACAGTGCATAATGTAGTGGACTTTTACCCTTTGCTTCGTGTCGAAGTCTTGAACCTTGCACTGCCTTTGTGCTTTGTGAAATTGTACATTGATCTTCGTGTATTCTTCAAACTATAGGCATGATCAAGATTCTTCCATTTGTTGGTCGTAGTCTCACTTTTGTATCGTCTTTTCATCATTTTCACTGTTTTGTTCCGAGAACCTGTAACCTGCAACTATGTAGCAGACATGGATCAAAAGCACCTGTTTATTTATAAAATGAATAAGAATGGGGAATACAATAATGCAAAATTATGATATGAATAACCTCGGAATTTGAACAGAACTTTGCTCTGATTGGGGAAACAAATGCCCCCCCCCACCGTTGCGCTTATGTGGCCCATACGTAAGTGCGGCGGTGGGAGCATTTCAGCCGTTGGATCAACTTTTGGAAGTTGAAACGGCTCTCAATGCCTATAAATAGGGCCTTTGGCCCACTGAGATGACCATTGTTCATCTCCTTTTTGTTTTCTGAGAATTTCATTCTCCCACAGAGTATAGCTCTCTTGTTTGAAAAACTTTTATAAGAGTCAAAAACTCTGTTAGAACTTAGGTTAAGTTTAAAACTTTCACTAAATTATGGCTTTACTGTTAGTTATATGTATGCCCTAGAGGCCATTACTATACATAGGATGTATACTGTAGTGGATGCTTGGACATATATAGGGAGGATTTTCTTGCTCGACATGATAGTATGCTATCTGGTTACACTTTACCTTAACGTGTATACTGATTGTCTCTCTATTACATGTTGGTAAAGCCCTCAGGATGTGTACTTGACTACCTGGACTATGATGCAGATCATACTAGTGGGGACATGGTAGTCCATAAGTACATCCTTCAAAGTCCCTAGTCGTCGGTGTATCGAGACGGGGCATCGATATACCAGAGTAGACTAGCGTATACCTTCTCAACCCATACAGATGAGCGATGGATGATCCCATATCCATTGGTGTTTGACATCAGAGATGATATACGGGTGCTCAGTGGAGACTGGGTACACTGGACGGACTCGCCGAGAACTCCCAGATGGTATTATACCTTACGTCAGATGGCAGTAATCTGGTGACACTGGTACAGAGTAGTCTGTTGATCCGAGATCGTCATAGAGTCTTGTGTGGTTCCCACTGTGCTTTGATTTTCACCTTACCACGTCCAAGAGGGCGTGCAAAACGGTGGTTTTTGGGTACAGTCCCGAGTCACATGGAGGCAATGAGCGATAGGAGGGGATTCGTCTCTCCCGGTATAGGGGGTTGATGTTGCGCTGTGTTCGATTGGCTATAACCGGAAATCCCTGGACAGGGTTGCTGAGATTTACTGGTAAGTGTTACCAGTAGTTTCTCAAACTGTTATAGACCTCATATCGACACGACTTATCGAGCTATTGGGGTCTGACGTTTACCACCCCTAGGCGAGATATGCGACATATCAGACGATCAGACCGGACTGTACAGTAAGTGTTACTGGTTGGATTCGCAGGAGTATGAGCGTGCTTGCTCGTCGATCTTCTGATCGCTCAATACCCGGGTGGCCGTTACGTTTAGCAGACCGCTTGTGGCTTGTGGGTGTTTGATATGATCATCACCTGCTGCCGGCGTATTGACGAGTCTTTAGAGTCCTACACAGAGGTTTCCTGGCTCAAGCGAAACGAAATAGGAGCGCATATGAGATATGTGCGGGACCGAGAATAATGCGTGTATGTGATACCGTATTTCATTCTCGCGATGAATGTGTTGAATGGTTGTATGCGATATAACCTAGTTATCGAATCAAGGATTGATTCGATAAATCGATACATTGTATACTAGTCGGTTGTGTGCGACATGACCGGATCATTGAATCAAGTGTTGATTTAATGATTTAATGATTTAATGCATAATTATATATTTGATATATTACTTTTCATTAACTAGTATTGGTTCACTTTAAAAGGATTTTCTCACTTGATGTACACAACTTGTATATGTGATATACTTTTGTGCACTTGTTTGTATCATGTTTGATGATACATGCTCACTTGGGTGTAGTTTTGGTTTAAACATTGGTTATGTAAATGGTTAAGGTTTTTATTTATTTATTCATTTATTTATTTCCTTTTGGCAAGAAATGAAATGGTTGCTAGTTTTGTTTTACATTGAAATTTCATGAAGGTTTGAAAAGTTGACCATTTTGTTTCTTTCCTTTAACCTAACCATTCCACTTAACCCTAGTTTATTCTCAACACCTAACTATGGTTGCAATATGATAAGTATTCATTTTATTTTCTTTTTGGATATACTTATCATATTCTATCATCTTCTTCCTCTTTTTCTTCTTCATGAAGAAACCTTGCTCCATCAATGGCAACTTGAGCAAATGAGTGAGAAATCCAATTCTAAAGTGAACCCACTTCCTATTTCTTCATCCTCTACCTCTTGCCAAGTAGTATAGGGTGTTTTCTTCACAAGTTTCATGACTTGGTGAAGTGGGAGCTTGATCTTGTGATGCCTCGACGTAGATCATCTTCGGCATCGAAGCCGACGACCAAGCCCGCCCAATTCTCCGATGAAGCCGATGCTAGAGTCCGGGATGCGGTTTGTACAGCGAGGGGACTTCATCACGGAGCTATAGAGGTGGAGAACCGGATCTACAAAGGTTGTATTTCCGTTCACTTAGTTAAGTTGTTAACTAGTTGCTTCTTTCGCCTAAAATTCTAGTTAACGATCCGTATTAGGGTTTCTCGGCACTTGTAAAATTTGAAATTGGCATGGTTGATGCCTTGTGAGACCTCATTAGCGTGCCTAGGAACCTTGCAGTGGTATCAGAGCCTAGCTAGAGCCTTAGGCGATGCGTAGACGGAGTTAGAAGTCCGATCGAACCGAAAACCTAACCCCAAAATAGCTCTCTGGACTTTTTTCAAAAACTGGGTTTTTTCCAGATTAAAAATTCTTAAAAAATTCAGCAGGAGATTCTAAGAATTCTGGTGCAAAATTGACCAACTGATTCGTCTAAAGAGCGGCGGAACCGCGGCACAAGCATGGCTTGTGCGGCGGTTCCGCGGCCAAGTTGTCGCATCACCTCTTGAATTTTGCACAGTAATTCCTAACTTTTAGTGCTGTATTTTCTGGGATTTTTTAATATTTATTCAAGAGTTGAATATTCTGGGTTGTTTTGGGGATTCGTTTATTCGATCGGATTATCAAGTTTTGTCTATGTGTCTTTCCGGATAATTTTAGAATATGTTAAAAAGTTCGACCGGATATAAATACCCAATTTTTACCCTGCCGGAAAATTTCCAAGTGTTGGATTTTTCCGAGGTTTAAAGACGTTCTAAGTAGTGCAAGTAACGCGATGGTCCCTCTAGAAGACAACAAACCTTAACTCGATTATGTGACCGCCTTGAACTGCCCTTTGAACCTTCGGGTTTGGGGCAGTACGGCATGCCACATGTGAGGCGTTGGCTTGACCCTTCTACGGCTGGACCGTTGGTACTGAGGCACGAAGTGAATGTCTTTGAACTTATTTCATGAGTTGAGCTGTTTCGGGAAAACTTGGGTGTTTGACTGTTCGATCAGAAAGTTTAACATTTTCTATTTATCTGGAATGCGATAGAATAATTTGAATTCACAAGTATGTTATGAGATAACTGAATGAATGTTATGAACATAGCAGTTTAGTCTCACTTGATCGGTTGCCACGGAATTTTGATGTGATCAAAAGTCCGTCGCAATCACGTAGCGTACGCGGATACTCGCCGGGTAAACTTAATAGACCGCTACACCCCTTAGCCCTGACCAAGTGACTGTAGGAGAACCCCGTCGCCGAAAGCATCCATTCGGGTGCTCGCGGCAGCGGTGTTCCTCCTTGGTGCACTTCGTCGACGGCGTCAGGGGTGCGGCCGCCTACTAAAGTTTGCGACGAGCATTCGATCAGGATGTCGGGAATCTTGTTGAATTGCCCGACTTGATATTGAAAAGTGTTTTCGATAATGAGACTAAAATGCGGGGTTTATAATTGTTAGGCATGCGATGTCTAAGGAATTCATTTGATTAGGCATGTGATGTCTATGGAGGTTGCGGATTCCAACTATTGTAGTTTTACACTTTCTTTTCGGTGACCGTAAGTGTAATATGTGATATCGCCGGTTTCGTTGCTATATGTCAACGACAATTGGGATGCGCATATTTACTTACGTTGATGACATATGATGTTATGTGTTGCTGGATATGTTATATTGGATCGTCATGTTTGAATAGCCGGGGTTTTTTATGTGAGATGAGTGTTTTCCATTTTCATTCATGTAAAAACTTGTATGTAATATTCTTTTATTTGGGGCACTTCCAGGTTGCGGAAGATGTCACCCTTTGTATATTATTTACTTTTCCGCACTAGGATAGACCCAAGGAGGGGAGCACAAGTAACCGGGTTCTGGAGTCCAGTGGGAGACCAACTCGAGGAGTCGAGTCCGGGTCTCCTAACTCTAGAATTGGCAGGGTTGCTTGCCGCTCTCGTAGGGGTCTCGGGGTGTGGGTTTGGCTATTCATCACGACCGTGGAATCCGTGTTTTATACTGGCTCGTATTGAAAACACGGACGTCCTAGTTTATCCAATGTTTCATATGATACTTCTGCTGCGATATCTGTGATGTGATCATGTGATATGTTCTGTGATGGATACTGTATATAGTATATATGATATATTATATAGGCGTTACTTATGTTTTACACCCGCGCTCACCCTGCCCCGCTCTGTCGTTAGTTACCTAACCTAACGGTGCACGAGGGGACATCGAGGCGAATGCGGATGGCATAAGTGTACGTCGTATTTATCTGTGATGTTTAGGTACTTTAAATGATGGGACTTCATTAATGTGATTAATGAAAGTAAAAGAAACCTAAAGATGCTGTAGAATCGAATTTCAAAATAAAACAGGTAGCTACAGTTCTTGCTTTGCACAGCGGTATATATGATATATCCTGCACCTTATTCGATGAGGAAAGGACCGAGATCCCTTCACCGGGAGTGACTCCTTTAGCAATAACTGGCAGATGCTACACACTCGGTTTGTCTTTTGATTGCTTTTAAGAGTTTTTGCTTTGCACAGTGATATATATGATATATCCCGCACCTCATTCGACGAGGAAAGGACCGACGATCCCTTCACCGGGAGTGACTCCTTTAGCAAAAATAGAAAAGCCTCAAAAGCACTCCATTTTAAAATCATTTGATTCTACAACGATATCAAGTTCATTACGCAATAGGTTTTCAGAAAAACCTGTCGTAGCCCTCCGTCATTTCAGATAAGTCCTGTTTAGTATTCGTGTTGCGTTTGTTGACCTTGTCAAGGCGCAGTGTGTGGTAGCTAACCAGTATTTATCTTCTTATGCATATAATGCAGATTGGGTTAGGGTAGTCGTGCGGCCTTGTTGACCTTGTCAAGGGTCGTGCGGGTGGGTTTGATTCAATCAAGAAATGACGGGTTGAACTTGACTTGCGATCTATGGTTTGTTGACCTTGTCAAGGTCATAGATCGTTCGGGGCAAAATATTATCGGGAATTTCAAGTGTTGAAATTTGCAATGAGATTGCATACCTTCTATGAGATAGTTGGATCCCGATACCCGCTGCGAGTAAGAGTTACTCCTGGGAGAGTTTTACATATTACAATTAGCCGATCAAGTAGGTGTCTAGAAAGGTGTCAACGGGGTTACGCCTCTGGGAAAACGAGGTTTACAATAATTAGGTTCGTGCGAAAGCACGGGGGACTTCCCTCAAAGTACCGACACTGGCCTGGCTGAAAGATTGGCGAACTTATAGCGTGTAATTAATCCCGGCTAGTCTTTCCTTTTAGGGTTTGAAGGAAGATTTGATAAAAACAGTGGGAGCCATCCTGATTAGATAAAATAATAACCAATCTGATCTTGCAAGAGCGCACGCTGAGTGTTTTCTTCTCTCTCTCTCCAGGTAGCGACCATATCACGCCTTAATCAAGATAATAATACGGATGTATTGACCAAACCCGCTTGTTATACTGAGCTGGGGAACGTTGGTCCCGCTCCAACTTATAATTGTTATAAGAAAGAGCAAGAAATTGGGGATTACCAGAATTCCCGTGCCGCCCAAACGAAGAGAGTGCATGCTGATGCATCATCTTCGGGTGTGTTCATTACAAAGAACTGTTTCTCTGTATCCTCTACATCCTAGGTATGTGATACCAGATCAGGATCCCAGATATGTAATCTGTTACATAGGGCTACAGAAAGGTAGAGAACTGAGAACGGGTGATAAGTTTCATGAGGCAGAAAACGGGGCAAGTGTTGCAGCCAAGTCTGTTGGTCACTGTCACCCTGTATTACCAATACATTAATTCTGAACGAATGTTATTAGATACCTAACCTGATATACAAAATGATATCAATCTCTTTATTAGTAAAGAAATGATAAAATTTTGTATTGATGGATAATGTTTTGAACATTTCCTATATCAAAAGTTGATCGGATCAGGCACGTTATCTAAAAGCGTTGATGTTCTAAATCAAACTACAGTTCTTAGTATACAGAACACACACAAGAAGATGAGTTCAGAAATGAACGAATTTTTCTTGAGGCATTGTAGACTAGGTCATATCAATGTGACCCGACTAGCTGAAGTTACATGAAGATGCATATTTAAATCAGTTTGAATCTACATCTTGTGAAACTTGCCAGTCATGTCACAAAGATATAATGACACCAGCTCTGTTTATTGGAAACAGAGAAAGAGTTAGTAAACTCTTGGGAAGATACATGTTGATGTATGCAAGGTCCCCTGTCTACATATGCCAGGACCGGTTCTTTGTACTTCGTTACATTCTCTGATAATCTCTCAAGATTCAGACATATGTTCCTGTTGAAACACAAGTCCGAACCTTTTGAGATATTCACAGAATATAAGTTAGAAGTAGAGAACCAATACGGGTATAAGTATTATGTCCTTTGATGCGATCAGGGAGGAGAATACTTGAGCACGAAATTCCTGGACTATTCTAAAGGAGAATGAGATTCTCTCTCAGCATTACTCCTCCGTATACACCATAGCACGATGGTATATCGGGGTGGAGCAAACACACCCTATATGATAAGGTGTGCTCTATGATGAGTACTACTGAGTTACCTATTTCCTTTTTGGGAGTTATGCACTTGAGAAGCTGCATACCTATTCAATAGGGTTCCAATCAAATCAGTTGCCTACCACTTCATATTTGATATGATAAGGGAAGAGCCCATCTCTTAAGTTAGTTAAGATTTGGGGTTGTCCAGCCTATGTCTGAAAAGCATAATCCAGACAAGCTCGAGGCAAGATCTGTTATGTAGAACTGGAAAGGTTCCAGCTATACAAAACTGCAGCTGACAATTTGACAGAACCAAAGGATTCAATAGTTACCAACGAACCTCAACCTCTCCGCCGATCTAGTAGGGTTCCTCATCCGCCTGAGAGATACTTCGGTTTCTCGATGACAGTGGGAGCTAGGATTGCATCATGAGATGATGACCCAACTAGTTTCAAGCTGGCCATCAGGAGTGGGACTCTGTGAGAATGGCTGGATGCTTAGTGATCTGAGATGGAATCCTTATACACCAACAAAGTATGGACTTTGGTTGCTATATCTGAAGGGTTAAATCCCTATCAGGAGCAAGTATATCTTGAGAAGATTACTTGGTGTAGATGGAAAAGTTGAGACTTTCAAAGCTAGACTTGTTAAAGCTTTTCGTCATCGACCAGGCGTGGATAATGATGAAACCTTTTTCAAGCAGCTATGCTTAAGTCCATCCAGATCCTACTTGCCACGGCTACATACCATGACTACGATATCTGGCGGTTGGGTGCCATGACTGCTTTTCTAAATGATGTTTTAGAAGAGAACGTCTATAAGTACACAGCCAGAGGGCTTCGTAGACAGTGGGAGCAGCGGAAACGTGTGCAAGATGCTTTATAGGATAAAGCAGGCATCGCGGAGTTGGAACATCTGTTTTGATGGTTTAGTCGAAGAGTTTGACATCATCAAAATAGTAGATGGACCTTGTATAAACAAAAAGGTAGTAGGGAGTATAGTGAAGATCCTCGTAGAGTACGTGGATGACATGCTCTTGATAGGGATGGAGTTTCCTATGCTACGCTCGGTCAATCTCCGCTTATCACAATGATTCTCCATATAGGATCAAAATGATACCTCCTAAATCCTGGGTTTTGGATCTATGAGATAGATCTAATTGGATGTTAGGATTCTCACTAGTTGTAGTGAGATGGTATCAACTGATCCTGAGGAGAATCACTGGAAGGGTTCCAGGGTGATAAGGATGACTGAAAGTCAGTCACAGGCATTATCTTTATCGTCAGTAAAGGGACGGTATGTTGGAAGAGTTCCAAGCTAGATACCGTGGCATACTAGACGATTAAGGCTGGATACATCGCTACTTAAGATGCTACCAAGGAGGATGTTTGGGTGTATATTAGTTCATGAGATAAACTTTGTTCCTCCCATTGTGCGACAATGGAGTTGTGGCTTATGCCAAGGAACGCCGGTCCCATCAGTGATCCAGACATATTCTAAGGCAGTATCACTTGATCATGGAGATAGGTGATCTCCAGGGTGATCGAGGTTAGGAGAGTAGACTCAGAGGACAACACGGTGGATCCACTCACAAAGGCCTTTTCCCAGAGAGAGACTTTTATGGGATGGTTGAGTATGAGATACTACAACCACAGCTACAGATGGCCCTAGTGCAAGTGGGAGATTGTTAGTTATATGTATACCCTAGAGGCCATTACTATACATAGGATGTATACTGTAGTGGATGCTTGGACATATATAGGGAGGACTTTCTTGCTCGACATGATAGTATGCTATCTGGTTACACTTTACCTTAACGTGTATACTGATTGTCTCTCTGTTACATGTTGGTAAAGCCCTTAGGATGTGTACTTGACTACCTGGACTATGATGCAGATCATACTAGTGCGGACATGGTAGTCCATAAGTACATCCTTCAAAGTCCCTAGTCGTGGGTGTATCGAGACGGGGCATCGATATACCAGAGTAGACTAGCGTATACCTTCTCGACCCATACAGATGGGCGATGGATGATCCCAAATCCATTGGTGTTTGACATCAGAGATGATATACGGGTGCTCAGTGGAGACTGGGTACACTAGACGGACTCGCCGAGAACTCCCAGATGGTATTATACCTTACGTCAGATGGCAGTTCTCTGGTGACACTGGTACAGAGTAGTCTGTTGACCCGAGATCGTCATAGAGTCTTGTGTGGTTCCCACCGTGCTTTGATTTCTACCTTACCACGTCCAAGAGGGCGTGCAAAACGGTGGTTTTTGGGTACAGTCCCGAGTCACATGGAGGCAATGAGCGATAGGAGGGGATTCGTCTCTCCTGGTATAGGGGGTTGATGTTGCGCTATGTTCGATTGGCTATAATCGGAAATCCCTGGCCAGGGTTGCTGAGATTTACTGGTAAGTTTTACCAGTAGTTTCTCAAACTGTTATAGACCTCATATCGACACGACTTATCGAGCTATTGGGGTCTGACGTTTACCACCCCTAGGCGAGATATGCGACATATCAGACGATCAAACCGGACTGTACGGTAAGTGTTACTGGTTGGATTCACAGGAGTGTGAGCGTGCTTGCTCGTCGATCTTCTGATCGCTCAATACCCGGGTGGCCGTTACGTTTAGCAGACCGCTTGCGGGTTGTGGTTGTTTGATATGATCATCACCTGCTGCCGGCGTATTGACGATTCTTTAGAGTCCTACACAGAGGTTTCCTGGCTCAAACGAAACGAAATAGGAGCGCATATGAGATATGTGCGGGACCGAGAATATTGCGTGTATGTGATACCGTATTTCATTCTCGCGATGAATGTGTTGAATGGTTGTATGCGATATAACCTAGTTATCGAATCAAGGATTGATTCGATACATTGTATACTAGTCGGTTGTGTGCGACATGACCGAATCATTGAATCAAGTGTTGATTTAATGATTTAATGCATAATTATATATTTGATATATTACTTTGCATTAACTAGTATTGGTTCACTTTAAAAGTATTTTCTCACTTGATGTACACAACTTGTATATGTGATATACTTTTGTGCACTTGTTTGTATCATGTTTGATGATACATGCTCACTTGGGTGTAGTTTTGGTTTAAACATTGGTTATGTAAATGGTTAAGGTTTTTATTTATTTATTCATTTATTTATTTCCTTTTGGCAAGAAATGAAATGGTTGCTAGTTTTGTTTTACATTGAAAGTTCATGAAGGTTTGAAAAGTTGACCATTTTGTTTCTTTCCTTTAACCTAACCATTCCACTTAACCCTAGTTTATTCTCTACACCTAACTATGGTTGCAATATGATAAGTATTCATTTTATTTTCTTTTTGGATATACTTATCATATTCTATCATCTTCTTCCTCTTCTTCTTCTTCATGAAGAAACCTTGCTCCATCAATGGCAACTTGAGCAAATGAGTGAGAAATCCAATTCTAAAGTGAACCCACTTCCTATTTCTTCATCCTCTACCTCTTGCCAAGTAGTATAGGGTGTTTTCTTCACAAGTTTCATGACTTGGTGAAGTGGGAGCTTGATCTTGTGATGCCTCGACATAGATCATCTTCGGCATCGAAGCCGACGACCAAGCCCGCCCAATTCTCCGATGAAGCCGATGCTAGAGTCCGGGATGCAGTTTGTACAGCGAGGGGACTTCATCACGGAGCTATGGAGGTGGAGAACCGGATCTACAAAGGTTGTATTTCCGTTCACTTAGTTAAGTTGTTAACTAGTTGCTTCTTTCGCCTAAAATTCTAGTTAACGATCCGTATTAGGGTTTCTCGGCACTTGTAAAATTTGAAATTGGCATGGTTGATGCCTTGTGAGACCTCATTAGCGTGCCTAGGAACCCTGCATTTACCCATTAACAGAGCCTTGCTCTTCATAAATCTTTGATCTAAAGAAACCCATTTATTATTTCATTAATAGAGCTTTGCTCTCTTCAAATCATGAAGAACTCTTAAAAGTTTATTCATGGATCTTAAAGATCTTAGAATTTTAATTCATATATACAAAAATTTGATTTCAATTTTTCTGATGTCCTTTCTTTTTATCATCATCTTTTTTTATTTTTCAGAGCAAGGCTCTTAGCATTCTCGAGGAGTTTCTTTAAATTCCCCTCATAATTGGATTTGACAGGTGTCACTCCTGTCTGCAGAGCATTGCTCTCGAGGAGTTTAACTCCTAGACCCAAGGGGTCGCTCATTAAATGAGATTCCCTTTTTTTTATAGGATTTCCCGCAAATTCAAATCTGTTAGGAGTTATAATTAGGATTTGTTCTCTCCATGGGGATATCAAGAGTCGTTTAAATTCTGTATCTGTTTTTCTTCATTACTGATCTTCTAATGATGTTTCTTTTCAGGCACTATGGCTGTTCATTTATACAGTCTGAACGAGTTCATTACTTATGAGGATATCCGCGTACAGGGCCGTCGCCAAAACCAAGAGTTTACAGATGCCCAATGTGCGGAGATTATGGGTCGTCTGTATGCACGTGTCGGTTGGCTGCTTCCTCACCGTTCCGCTCTCTTGAAAATCGTAGTGGGAGCAATTTGGAGAGCACATCCTGGATTTCACGAGGCCATGCCGCTTAATGCGCTGGATGATGCAAAAGACAAGGTGCATTCAGTGTACCTGTCGGGGCTGATCTCGAAGAAGCAGTAAGATAACCTCATCGATATTCTGCTTCAGGTTTTCCAACAGATGACGATAATCGCTTCTTATCGATGGGAGGGGGACATTGCTGAGGATCTCAACACTCATGAGTGCGAGAGGATGCACATGAGAATGGTCAGAAAGACCAGAAAGATTCTAGACAGCCTCACTTTTGAATTCCTTAATCCATGCCCTGGATCTATGGTTTTACCATTGTAAACATTTTGATGATGTTTTCGTTTACTGCTTTCATAATTGTAAGATCTTTTTCAAAGTATGAATGGCAAATTCCTCATTTCGCGTGTTTTATTTTATGTACTAAATCTTTTGCATATGCATGAACGGGTGTGCTTCGCACGCTTTATCAAATGCGAATCAAATGTTTTCCTTACTGTCGCTTTCTTCTCTTTGCTGTGTTGGTTGCATGTTACTTTGGCAAGTGTGGCCTGTAGATAATAAAGAACATTTCATCTTGAACTCTCCGAGAGGTAGTGATGGCTTAGGAAGCAGGTTCAGATCTGCTACCTAAGACTTTTCAACTTCATGAGCCATGCTCATGAAGACTTTTCTCCCTACAAGTCGTGAGGATCTCGTAAGTGTAATTTCTCCTTAGGAATCGTGAGGATTCCTAAGTGTGTTTTCCCTTATAAGTCGTAAGGATCTTATAAGAGAGTTTTCTTCCTTACGAATCGAGAGGATCCGTAAGCGTTTAGTGAGATTGACGTTATCCGCATTTCACGACGTTATTGGGTGATGTATTTCCGAGGTGGGGTCATGTGGATGACGTATTTCCGAGACGGGGTCATGTGGATGACGTATTTCCGAAACGGGGTCATGTGGATGATGTATTTTCGAGACGGGGTCATGTGGATGACGTATTTCCGAAACGGGGTTATGTGGATGACGTATTTCCGAGATGGGGTCATGTGGATGACGTATTTCCGTATGTGGATGACGTGTTTCCGAGACGGGGTCATGTGGATGACGTCTTTTCGAGACGGGGTCACGTGGATGACGTATTTCCGTGACGGGGTCATGTTGATGACGTATTTCCGAGACGGGGTCACGTTGATGACGTATTTCCGAGACGGGGTCATGTTGATGACGTATTTCCGAGACGGGGTCACGTTGATGACGTATTTCTGAGACGGGGTCACGTTGATGACGTATTTCCGAACGGGGTCATGTGGATGACGTATTTCCGAACAGGGTTATGTGGATAACGTATTTCCGAGCGGGGTCATGTGGATGACGTATTTCGGAACGGAGTCATGTGGATGACGTATTTCCGAGCGAGGTCATATGGATGACGTATTTCCGAGCGGGGTCATGTGGATGACGTATTTCCGAACGGGGTCATGTGGATGACGTATTTCCGCGACGGGGTCATGTGGATGACGTATTTCCGAGATGGGGTCATGTGGATGACGTATTTCCATGACGGGGTCATGTGGATGACGTATTTCCAAGACGGGGTCATGTGGATGACGTATTTCCGTGACGGGGTCATGTTGATGACGTATTTCCGAAACGGGGTCATGTGGATGACGTATTTCCATGACGGGGTCATGTGGAAGACGTATTTCCGCGACGGGGTCATGTGGATGACGTGTTTCCGTGAAGGGGTCATGTTGATGACGTATTTCCGAGACGGGGTCACGTCGATGATGTATTTCCGTGACGGGGTCATGTTGATGACGTATTTCCGCGACGGGGTCCTTGGATGGCGTGTTTCCGCGATGGGGTCATGAGGATAATGTATTTCCGAGACGGGGTCATTGCAGATGACGTATTTCCGCGACGGGTTCATTTGGATGACGTATTTCCACGACGGGGTGATGTGGATGACGTATTTCAGAGACGGGGTCATGTAGATGACGTATTTCCGCGACGGGGTCATTTGGATGACGTATTTCCGAGACGGGGTCATATAGATGATGTATTTCCACGACGGGGTCATTTGGATGACGTATTTCTGCGACGGGACATGTGGATGACGTATTTCCGAGACGGGGTCGTGTAGATGACGTATTGTCTGTTGTAATGAGACGAATATCGAAGTGGTCTCCAGGTTGTCTGGGAACCATAGAGATTTGGAGTAGGGGCTTTGTCTTAGCTCCACGGTTGATTGCAGCGTCTGAATCCTGCTGGAATGGGGAGGAACGCCGTTGATGATCTCTAGGCTATCCCTGAACCATCGAGATTTGGCTTCGTTTTCTGATGGGGCCTGGGGAGGGAAGGTGTGATTCCTTCTTTGTTTGTGCCCCTGGATTGTATACAGGGATTAATGTGATATCGCCTGTAGGGCATAAATTTCATTTTATTTTATTTCTTTACGCGATGCTCTATCATTTCATCTTTTATATCGCGAAGGTCGCGATTGCCCAATCCTTTCGGCTATTTTTCGCAGTGCCCAATCATGTTGTCTATTTATTTTATTTTTACTTGCTACTTTTTATTGCGAGTTGCCCAATCATTTCGGCTATTTTGCATGCATACATTTTTTTACTTGCTGATTTTGTTGCAAGTTGCCCTATCATTTCGGCTATTTCTTATGCATGTGTGGTTCGCTAGCTTCTCGCTGCAAGCCTAGAATCAGATACCGATTTCGGCATCAGCACCGCTACAGCTGGAATATTGCCAGGAATGAATCATCATTTGCCTCTGTCGATGTCGAACAAAGGTGGCTTAGCGAACAGGGCTAGGATCCTGTCAACTAAGGCTTTTGATTTCATGAGTCGTAAGGGTCTCATAAAGGTTTTTCTCCCTACGAGTCGTGAGGATCTCGTAGGTGCGTTTTCTCCTTAGGAATCGTGAGGACTCCTAAGTGTATGGATTCTCGTAGGTCGTAAGGATCTTACAAGAGTATTTTCTCCTCATAAGTCGAGAGGGCTTACAAGGGGGTTCACCGTGAAAACATATCCCTAGTCACGGATGGGACTTTGTTAGGGAAATGTTTATTCGCACCCGTGGATTGTATACAAGGGTCAATACTGAACCGCTTGTAGGGCATTGTTGGAGGTTGTGGTGTTTGCTTAAGAACAGGTTCAGATCCCTGTAGCTTAAGACTTTCAAATCTTATGAGCTGTGAGGGTCTCACAAGAGGGTTCTCCTTACGAGTCGTGAGGATCTCGCAAGTGTAATTTCTCCCTAGGGATCGTGGGGATCCCTAAGTGTGTTGCTCCCTTGTGAGTCGTAAGGATATCATGAAGGTGGTTTCTCCCCACAAGGTCGAGAGGACCTTGCAAGTGTCTTTTTTAACAAGATTGCGCCCTTTCGGGTTTTCACAAAACTCGCCAGTAGCCCTGCTGTTTTTACTCACGGAGCCCTTTCAGGTTTTCATCCGTGCCCTTTTTGCTTATGGACATACCGTTTTCTTTTTCTTTTTATCTTTTTTTTTATTCTAACGAGATTGCGCCCTTTCGGGTTTTCATAAAACTCGCCGGTAGCCGTGCTGTTTTTACTCATGGAGCCCTTTCAGGATTTCATCCGTACCCTTTTTTGCTTGTGGACATACCGTTTTTTTCCTCCTTTTTTTTGTTCTCTTTTTTTTTGTATCAGCTTTGGGATGCTGTAACCCACAGTAGTTTATCGACGTCTTGGTCAACAGATAGTTTTAGGACATAGTGGTCCATTGTTAGTTTAAGGACGTTTCGGTTCGTTTTTAGTTTAAGGACGTTTCGGTCCGCTGTTAGTTTAAGGACGTTTCGGTCCGTTAGCTGGCTACTACTTATAGAGTTTGGGCTTAGGAAGATAGCGAGCGAACATAGTCATCGTCATCCATCATTGACCTAGGCCGTGACTCGTCAAGTGTAGTACTTTTTCAGAAAGCGACCATTTATTGGCCTGAAAGGTCTTTCACCATGCATGTCCATGAGTAGATAGGCCCCACCCTGGTAGACCTTGTCTATGATATACGGGCCTTCATAGTTCGGCTCGAATTTCCCCCGTTTGGCACGATTGGGGATCATAGGTCTTTTGACCACTAGTACGAGTTCGCCTTGGCGGAATGTCCTCGGCCTAGTCAATCTTTCGTATGAGCGCATCATTTTTGCTTTATAAGACTCCAGATTTTATTGCGCTATGAGCCAGCTTTCATCAAGGGCATCGAGCTCCTTGAGTCGAAGGTGAGCATTCTCTTCATCCGTCAGCTCGTAGTGAACTGCCACTAGTAGAGATGGTAGCTCTATCTCGAGGGGAAGTACCGACTCTGTACCGAATACCAATGCGTACGGAGTTGTGTTCGTGGCCGTTTTGAACGTAGTTCGATACGCCCAGAGAGCTTCATGCAGTCTCTCGTGCCGGTCCTTTTTATTTCGGGACACCGTCTTTTTCACGATCTTTGTCAAAGTCTTGTTGAAAGCCTCAGCTAGACCGTTAGCTCAGGGATTATAGACTGAAGAGCATCTCCAGTCTATGTTATGCTGTTGTGCGAAGCGGCTGATCTTGTGGCTTCTGTAGGCTGGCCCGTTATCGGAGATAATCCGTCGTGGAGTTCCAAACTGATAAATGACGCGTGTCTTGAAGAAATGGAGGATATTCTCCGTCTTCACTTTCCTCAGCGGTACTGCTTCTGCCCATTTGGAGAAGTAATCAGTTGTCGCCAAAATGAATCGATGTCCTCTGGACGATGCTGGTTCAACGAGTAAGAGATCACATGGCAACTTGTCACGTAATCTTCAGATTCATCCGATGAGTCTTCTCCTTCATTTCTGTCCTCAAGGACGTGGCTGAGAAACTCTTGGAGTGTGATTAGAGTCTGCACCTTCTGATTATACTCTTCCACCGCGTCAATCTGTTTTTGCAGGTCCGTGCGCTTGTCACCAGGCTTCACGGGCTTTTTGGTCTTCTTCTTCTTCTTTGAAGACTTTGACGGCTGGGTGTGAATGCTTTAGCTATCACCACCAATTTTTGGAGTTGGGCGTGGCTTCAGCATCCCCTCGATGATCTCAGGTTCCAGTAGATTCTTCCACCTAATTGCCGGACATGTGTGGAGATCCTTCAGCTTTCTTTTAGTTTTGGCTGAAAGAGCGACCTCCCATGGAGCTTCTTCTATAAAAGAGCATGATGCCCCCGGTGTATCCGTATTCTTGGGAGTGTGTGGCCAAGGGGGGTTCACCTTCCAATTCTCAGAAAATACGAATTTTCCCTGCTGGTATTGATCTTCTATCCAGCTTTTGAAGATGTAACAATCCTCAATCGGATGGCCCAACATTCGGTGGTAAGGGCAATAGTTAGGATTGCTAGCGTCGCTTGGTTCCACTGAGCGTCTTGGCTCCGGCAGATTGATAAGCCTGTTGCGCAGTGCAAGCTCGAATAACCTCTTCGTCTTGTCTCGAAGGAACGAGTAAGGGCGCCTCATTTTATCTTCGAGAGATCGAGTTCTGTTATTTTGGCGATCAACCGGTCTCGGGACACTGGGCTACTATTGAGCATTGGCGACGACGATCGCTTTCTCCTTTCCCTTCTCATTTTGAGAGTCCGGCTTTGGAGGAGACGATCTATGACCCATCTGGTCTATTTGGGCCAGTTTGTCAATCAAGGCTTGGAACGTGGTCGGCTTAAAGAACATCATGAATTGTGAAATAGTTGTATGAGGGTCCAGGGTGCCCACGAACATGCCCACAGCCGGCGCTTCTTTGATCCGCTGTTCGCATTTCTACCACAGATTCTGCCATCGGATTGCGTAGTGAACCCACGTCTTGCCTGGCTTCACCCTGGCATTCATCAATGCCGTTATTGGGGTGCGTTCACTAGCACTCGGAAATCGCTGAGTGAATAATAGCTCTATTTCCACAATAGTCTTGACGGAGTCGTTTGGAAGTTCATAGTACCATTCGAATGCCGTCTCCGACAAGCTGCCAACAAACCGACGAAGCAAAAGTTTATCATCACCCCCGGTGTTGCCGCAAAGCGCCCTGAACTGAGCGACATGTTGGTGGGGATTACCTATCCCCTTCTACACATGGAATTTGGGGATCGTGTATCCCGGCGGGTACTTTATTTGGTCATACCAGCCTGCATACGGTCGCCCAATTTTAACAACTTGGCCAGTTGCTTCATTCGCCTGGTGAGCTCGTATTTGCTGAGCAATATAGTCATCCAAAGCGGCCTTGGAAATGGTTTCCTCTTTGGCTGCTGAAAGAGCCGGAGGAGGGTTCGATGTCTCCCCTCTGTCGTCTTCAATAATGATCGGAGGGTCTTCAGCTGGAGGATCCGGCTGTAACATCATCCCGACAATGTCTTGGAAGTGAAGTGTCATTCGTTTTATGTTGGCAGCTTGTTCTGCAGCTTCTCTGTCCTTCTTTTCGAGGACTCTGCGTAGGAAGTCATCATCGGTTTCTTGCTCATGACGCTGCTCAGATGACGCCTCCGGGCTTTCTTTTGGCCCGGTGAGTGCGGTCATTTGCATCAGCATTTCCTGAAGCTTCTGCTGCTGCTCTTGGGCTTTTGTCACGGATCGGGTGAGCGGTCAGTGACCCATCAAAGCGCGGCTTTCCTCTTTTCCGGAAGCCATGTAAACAGTATGCACCTTTATGCCCCCAGACTTGGGGCGTTTGGGCTCAGCGTCTTTGTGGTATGCCGTAGTTACAGGGGCTTTCTTTGGCTCCTTCTCTTTTGAGCAGTTGACATTGAGGGGTCGTTGCAGCGGGCACCCAGGTTGTTGCCGTCCTTTGTGGCTTGACAGGACGGTTCTCTTCCTGTTGAACGTTCAGCTTTTTCTGTCGGCGAGGATAGTCTTGGTTAATCACCGACTCTTAGACCCGTCGCCAAACTTTGTAAACTTTAGAGGACAGCCGCTGAGGGGGCTGATCCAGTTTTATTTCTGTAATATTCTCCACTGGTGGAGGAGACCTTTTCAGTACGGCGGTAGGAGAGTTCCTGCTCACCTTATTCAGCAGTTCAAAGCTATTCCTGGTTGGAACAGTAGCATTGACTTCCACCGTTGGGGCTGGTGGAGTTAGCCCAGAGGGGGAGTTGCCCCTAGCTTTCCTTACTCGGTGCCAGTGGCGACGTCGAGCGTGTCGAGCTGTTGGGATTGATTCAGCGATGGGGATGGCTTCGTCATTCCCCCAGTTTTGGAGAAAGGCTGTTGCCGGCATCAGCCTCTTGAAGACTGATGTCCGTTGAGTAGCAGTATCTAATCTGTCAAAGACAGAATTTAGAGCAGGGACGGGAGCCGGAGTAGGAGCCGGAACAGTCGGTCTTGTAAAGACCGACGCTTTGGCAAAAGAAGCCGCCTTGACGACTTCGGGAGCAGGGATGGCTATCCTCTTCGGAATAACCTTTTCTGGAACTGCAGGCTTCATCATGGGCCCGAATGAACTTCGGCCCAATCTGGCGAAGACTGAGGCGCTGGAGCTTGATGACCCGTTGAGGGGGGCCGCTGTAGTTGCAAGCCGATCGAAGAACAACTTCTTGGGAGCTTCTTGCGATGGTACAGGGGCGCTGAAGCTCATCGGTGGGAGCATGGTCCCGAAAAACAATCCAGTGGTGGCCTGAGTCACCTGGTCCACTGGCATTATGAACAGGGAGGCTGCTTGGGGCCCGTAAGCTATGCTTCCAGATAAGGCAGAGCGTGAGTCGCAATTGCAATTGGAACACTTCGCGCAAGTAGATGCCATTGATGTTTCGTTTTCTGCGACAAGCAAGAAACCAAATCTTATTACCTCGAACCCAAGGGCAACCATATCAAACCGCGATTCGTTCGCGAACACGACACACGAAGTGTGGAGTGGAAAGAAGAAAAGGTCCCACCGGGCATGCTAGAATCTGTTCCCCTCCGAAGGACGCGATCGGGACGTTGGGACGTCAGGCCTGAAATTCGGGGGCAGATGCTAATTGGTGCTATCCGTCCACCTCTCCGAAGATACCAAGTTGATTTATGGCACTGTGTATCGAAGGTTTAAATGGATACGGCCGATGTAGCAGACTTCGTCAGATTCCCTCTCGTTTGAGGGGTTTTTGATTGTGGGGACGCTCTTCCCTGCTGGCGCAAGCCCCTGCAGTTAATTGCTCTACCGCATCGCGGTAACAACTTTCTCCTTCTCCAGATGGTCACTTCGTGTCGTGTGTGTTTGTTTTGTTTGTGGTTACCCGTGGATTGTATACGGAGACTAATTTATGTTGTCCCCCGTAGGGCATGGATTAGTCCAAATCCGTATCTTCTTAGATTTGGGTTTGGGGGTTGGGTTTAAGGATACGTTAGTCTCATTTGAGACTAAGATCAACTTAAATGTTTGTTAAGGATACGTTAGTCTGATTTTTAGACTAAGATCAACTTAACGGGATCGTTTAGATCCAACAAAAGAGCATTTGGACTCTGTTGTTTAGTTTAGGGACATTGCGGTCGATTAGTTTAATAATGTTACGGTCCATTGTTAGTTTAAGGACATCTCGGTCCAGGTTAAGGACATCGTAGTCCGTGGGTTTAAAGGGACCCCCGCAGTCCGAAGTTAAGGACATCGTAGTCCGTGGGTTTACAGGGACCCCACAGTCTGTTGGATATAGTGCCCTCAGAGTCAATTATTGGATCATAGGCACATGGTTGTAATGATTGAGGGAGGACCTATACCGGTAGGACAGTCTTACTCGAGAGGTTTGTATACTATCTGGTTTGTCTTTATCATCGTGTACATTCTTTAGGTGACATTGTAGTTCACTATTACACGTTGATAGAGAATAGTTTGCTACCATGGTTTATCTTTATCATCGTGTACTGCTTTAGGTGACCTTACAGGTCGTTATTACACGTTGATAAAGCCCTTAGGATTCTTGCTTGACTACCAGCAGTATGACGGCGATCATATACGTGAGAGTTGGGTAGTCTATAAGCACATCCTTAAAGTGGTCCCTAGTCGTGGGAGTTTCGAGACTGGGCATCGATACTCTATTAGTAGACTAGTGTATACAGTTGAGACCCCGACGAGGGGCGGTGGCCGGTCTCACAAGCCATTGGTGTAAGTTGGATCACCTAAGATGTATACAGGTGCTCATTAGGTTATGAGTACACCGGACAGGACTCGCCGGGAACATGCCAGTTGGTATGATACCTGACGTCAGATAGCAGTTCCCTGGTGACATGTGTACAGGTTAGTTCATCGACCTGAGATCGTCATTTGTCTCGTGTGAGTTCCCACTGTGCTTTGATTACTACCCTACCACGGCTCGAAGGAGTCGTGCAAACAGGTTTTAGTTGGGTACAGTCCCGAGCCACATGGAGGCAGTGAGCGGATCGGCAGAGGTTTCGTCTCTCCAGGTATTGGGGGTGAGATCGCGCTATGTCTAGGAGAGCTATTACACAAAGTCCTTGGCCAAGGCAGGGGATTTACTGGTAGGTATTCCAGTAGTATCTCAGGGTGTTCTCGGCTACACTCTGACACGACTTGTACCGCTTTTGGGGGTCAGACTTTTACCAACCCCTTAGGCCCGCAATGCGATGCTCATAGACGAACGGACCAGACCGTACGGATATTGTCACTGACAGGCTCAGTCGAGTGTCAGGATGAGTTCGCTCATCGACCTCCCTTTTGGTCAATACCTGGTAGCCCGTTACGTACGGTTAGTACCTCTGACGTGCTAGTGGTTAAATCCACAGCCAAGTATTGACGAGTCTTAAAAGTCCCCCACAGATAGTTTTCAAGTTTCGGGCGAAACGTTGTAGAGGCCGTATGATATATGGCAGGGTTCGATCATATACGTGCAGTAGTGCACGGATCATGATCGGACGGATCATACTAGTGCGCTTTGGTTTAAGCCGGATCCTAGTATTAGATTTGTTGGATTACTTTAGTCTCATCGCATTCGCATTCAGTCGGAATGCGAATGCAGGTATGTATATACAAGTGAGGGGTATCCTTGTGATCCGTCACGAGTTTACTTTAGATGTTGCCGTATCTTTTTATTGTTGCAAACATTTGGATTAATGTTTGCATATGGAAATTATGAGCTAGAAATCATGATAAGGTGCAATTAATGTGACATGTTCACTTTGGTGACTCATGGTCTTTTTTTGTGTGAACATGTCATGTTAATTGAGTGATTTGAGTATTGAAATGAGAGGTAGAAAGATAAGGGGCTGACATATGAGAGAGGTTTGCTCTTGTATCATGAAGCTAGCTCTCATTTCTTCATATCAACACAATAAAAGAAAAAGGTTCTTCTTCTTCGTCTTCCTCTAGCTCACCATTTCCATGGATGGCATCACCTTCAACCTCCATCCACACTGTGGATGCAAGAGACAAAGTTGTCACACACATTCTCTACATCGCCTTGGACACGTCAGCTAGCGAAATTCATGCCCGAGTTGCTTCGGACGAAGCGGGAGCCCGTAAAAAGACTCAAAGATGTGGTGACCTTTCCGACGATGAGACCGAGACCGGAGATGCCGCGAGGAGCTTGGGATGGTGGCCAAAGACCGAAGGACACGGATCGATCGGTATAGCTTTCCAACCCTTTCTCTAGTTGCTAGTTGTAGGTTAATGGTTCGATCCGGATTTAAAGTATACAATAGTGCCGGTTTCTAGTTTGAAAAAGTTTTTGTTTCCGCATTTTGGCCTCGGACAGACGGCCGGGACGCTACCGTAGACTTACATGGTATCAAAGCCACGCCATTAACCTTTACTAGCTTGTTCTAGCGTGTTTAGAACTTCAATCGGACGAAATTTCCAAAAACTGCATTTCCAATTCTGAGTTTCTGTCGAAATTTTTTTTTGTCGTCGAAAAATTATTTTGAATATTGCAGAAATTCATGCAGGCTTATTTATGAACACTGTTGAAATTTGTTGAAATGATCACACTGTAGCACCGCGGAACCGCGGCAATACCCTTGTTTTGCCCGCGGTTCCGCCGCACTCCTGTAGCATCAATGCACCAAAATGGCTACAGTGCTCTCTGACTTGGAAATGGGGTTTCTGGTAATTTTTGTTTTGGCCCAGATTATTTTGAGTACTGGGAATTGTACTTGTGGTCCCACTTCTGGAAATTTTGTCGATCAAAAATTTTAAATATGTTAGTTCACAGTATTTACATTATATCTGCGACCGTGAATGTCATTTGATCGGTAAATCTTGTCTAATTGCTATAGCCCTTTTAGACGGATTTGCGAACGTGACATTCACGTTGATGTTCTGTGTTATGTTGTGTTGTTGCGGATTTGTTATGGTGCCTGGATGCAATGGTAGTACAGTTTGGTTGTATTTGTACATTTGCTATTGCGGGGCGAGCGTCCGACATGTGGACTGCCGTCACTGCCTGTTTGTATATTATTCTTTTGGGGCTCGACCGGGCTGAGGTCGATGTACCCGTTGTATATATTTACTTTCTGTACTAGGATTACCCCAAGGTGGGGTGCACGGATAGCCGGGTTCTAGAGGGCAACGGGCCTGCATCTCATGGCTTTGAGACGGAGAGGGCTTCACTCTAGAATTTGTAAGTCCACGTTACCAGTCCCCGGTTCTTTGGGGTTGCGGAAATGGTGAAAAACGATTTTTCTACGGTGGGGTAACATGGACTCAAAATACGGATCTTTGTTAAATAACTATCTAACAACTTAACAAGGAGTTTTACCTACTCGGTTAGGGGGTTATACCTTAACTTGAACTCCTTCTCTTCGACTCCTTGTGGTGGTCGGATGGTTCTCTCCTCGTCGTCTCCTTGTGCCGAAGATGGATCCACCTGAAAGTTTCTACCTTTGGCTCCAACCTCAATCTTGAGGAAACTAGAACACTTGGTTTGCTAGACCTTGTATACTAGGATGAGTAGAGAAGTGTTTTGGGTTTTATCTCTATGGTTCTTGCTTCTCAACACATGAGACAATAGAACCATGAACTAGAGAGAGAGCAAGAGGAAGAGGGAGAGCTTGAGGATGAGAGAGAATGAGGATGAGAGAGAATGAGCAAGACTTTTCTCACCCTTGCTCTCATAATAAAAAATAATCATAACCAATAATAATAATTGAGTATTATGTAATGGTTCATATCATATCAAAATGGCAATATCATTTCATGCACTCATTTTGTAAAGCATAACAAGCAAGCAAAAGTCTTTGCCATGAAATGATAACCATTGTAATGATAATGGTCAACAAGTCCAACCTAGTCAACCGGTCAACAAAGTCAACAAGTCAACAAAGTCAGCCTTCCAACCCAACCATGGCACAATAATACTTAATTAATATTATCATTAATCATATTTCTAATTCTCATTAGGGTTTAGCAAAAGTCAACAGTCAACAACCCTAATGAGAATCCTTTACCTCTGTTTCTCAGTCAACCGTGCATACATACGCACATCCGCGTTCCAAGAAACACGAATACAAACGAGATAAAACCAATCCCAAAACGTACACTAGGATCTGGCTTAAACCAAAGCCCGCTAGTGATAACTGCCAGGACACTAAACGTGCACAAGTGCACGGATGTGACCGAACCTTGTCGCAAAACCATGCGACCTCTACTCTTTTGCCTAAAGGCAAATATCTTTCTGTGTGGGACTCTAAAGACTCGACATTACGCTGGCAGTGGATTTAACCAAAGACAGCAAGCGGCACTAGCTGTGCGTAACGGCCCCTAGGTAGATGCCGATAAGAATACGGACGAGGTGAAACCTATCTGAACTCCTACTGAGCCAGAATGTGACAATCTCCGTACAGTCCGTTCTGTTCGTCTGAGAATATCGCATGGCGGGCCTAGGGGCGGTAAACGTCAGTCCCCTAATAGCGGTACAAGTCGTGTCGGCGTGTAGCCTAGAACACCCTGGGATAACACTGGAAACCTACCAGTATATCTCGCTTGCCCTGGCCAAGGACTTTGTGTAATGGCTCTCCTAGACACAGCGCGATATCAACCCCCAATACCGGGAGAGACGAATCCTGTCTAACCGTCACTACCTCCAAGTGCTTCGGGACTGCACCCAACTACTACCTGTTTGCACGACTCCTTTGAGCCGTGGTAGGGTAGTAATCAAATTACAGTGGGAACACATTCGAGGCGAAGTGACAGTGTCAAGTCAGCGGACTAAGCTGTACTCATGTCACCTAGGAACTAATAACTGACGATAGGTATAGTACCAACCAACAGTTCCCGACGAGTCCTGTCCAGTGTACTCGTAACCTAACGATCACCCGCATACTATCTCAAGTAGGACGTACTGACGGCTGTGGGATAGACCGTCTCCCATGCTGGGATGAGAAGCGCATACGCTAGTCTACTCCGGAGTATCGATGCCCTGTCTCGATAGTCCTGCGACTAGGGACCTGCATAAGGATGTGCTTGTGGATTACCCAGCCCCCACGAGTGTGACTACCATCACAACGCTGGTAATCAATCAAAGATCCTAAGGGCTCCACTAAGGTGTATAGGTGATATACTAAAAGAAACACATGTATACATTAAAGTAGAAACAAACCAAGTAGTATACTACAATTTTGAGAAAGATTGTCTATACAACTGTGAATATCCCAAGCTTCCATTAAGTAATATACAAACTAGTATGATACAGTAATGGCCTCTAGGGCATATACACTAACAATCTCCCACTTGCACTAAGGCCATGTACTGGCGTATCGAAGACCTATCATCTCGATCAGCCGCTCGAACTGAGTCTGGGGTAAGGCCTTCGTGAGTGGATCAACAGTGTTATCTTCCGTAGCAACTCACCGAATCTCGATCTCCTGGCGACCCACGATTTCCCTGATCAAGTGATACCGCCTCAAGATGTGTCTGGACCTCTGATGGGACCTGGGTTCCTCCGCTAAAGCTATAGCCCCGTTGTTGTCGCAATACAGAGGTATTGGATCAACAATGAACGGAACTGTAAGTCCATGTCACGCACCCCACGAACTTGCGGGGAGGCGGAATATATGAAAAACGATTATCAATGCTTCATAAAACGGACTTGAGCGCATGAATCGTATCTAAACCATTGCTAACTAAGTACTAGAGATTTAACTACTCGGATTCGAAGTTATACCTCACGTTACATGTCCTTCGGGTCTTCATCGCTGTCCTCCACTCTTCGTAGGCTCCTTTGAACATCGGCACCTCAACAGCCTCCTCGAATCAAAGACGATCCACCCGAAAGCTCCTACGCCAAGCTTAATCTCAAACTTGAGATAACTAAGTTGCTTAAAGTGCTAATCTAAGCTACCTAGGGGATATAGAGTGAGGTTATGGATGTATTAGTCTAGCTAACCCTTGATCTCAACTCATGAGAGCTTAGGGTTAGGGTTTGAAG
Source organism: Agapanthus africanus (assembly GCA_030015575.1). Classification (NCBI taxonomy): domain Eukaryota; kingdom Viridiplantae; phylum Streptophyta; class Magnoliopsida; order Asparagales; family Amaryllidaceae; genus Agapanthus; species Agapanthus africanus. The sequence continues at coordinate 112,707,053 of CM057340.1, read as the reverse complement.
AATGAGAGAGCTTGAGGAGAGAGAAGGTGAAGATGATAATGAAATGAGATAATGATCTATCATAATATATATGAAGCATTATTTATTTATCCAAAAATGAAATAAAAGAATTAACAACCATGCTTCATAAATATCTATGAGTGATTCATCTCCATGAGTTATTAAGCATTTATGATGCATTAATGACATGGATGAATCACACAAATGAGTCACTAATATCATTTAATGCAATGCCACCTTACCCCCCAAGTCACCATTCTTCTAGAAGCTTCCTGACAAATTACGAGAACGCCCCTCCAATCCATGAAAACACGGAAAAACTTTGGACTGTAGAAATCCAATAACCCGATACTAGAATCTGGCTTAAACCAAAGCCGGCTAGTAAAAACTGACCGAAAAGTCGTACGTGCGTAAACACACGTACGCGTCCGAACCCTTGTCGTAAAACCATACGACCACTATATCGTTTCGCCTGAAGCAGGGAAACTCTCTGTATGGGACTCTAAAGACTCGACACTATGCTGGCAGTGGGTTTAACCACAGACCGCAAGCGGCACTAGCTGTACGTAACGGTCCCCAGGTAGATGTCGATAAGAAGGCCGATGAGGAAAATCATCCGAACTCCCATTGAGCCTGATGTGACAATCTCCATACAGTCCGGTCTATTCGTCTTAGACTATCGCATATCAAGCGGGCGGCAAGCGTCAGTCCCCTAATAGCTGTATAAGTCGTGTCGGAGCGAAGCCCATTACACCCTGAGAAACTACTGGAACCTACCAGTAAATCTCGCTTGCCCTGGCCAGGGACTTTGCGTAATGGCTCTCTGACACAGCGCGATATCATCTCCCAATACCGGGAGAGACGAATCCTGTCTAACCACTACTGCCTCCAAGTGCTCGGGACTGCACCCAACTTCTACCTGTTTGCACGCCTCCTTTGAGCCATGGTAGGGTAGCAATCTAAGAACAGTGGGACACACTTGAGGCGAAGTAGCAGTGTCAAGTCTGCGGACTATGCTGTACTCATGTCATCTGGGAACTGTTAACTGACGATGGGTATAATACCAACCAACAGTTCCCCTGCGAGTCCTGTCTGGTGTACCCGTAACCTAACGAGCATCTGTATACTATCTCCAGTACGACGTACTGATGGCTATGGGACAGACCATCTCCCAAACTGGGATGAGAAGCATACACACTAGTCTACTGTGGAGTATCGATGCCCTGTCTCGATAATCCTACGACTAGGGACCTGTATAGGATGTTGCTTATAGACTACCCAGCCCCCACTAGTGTGACTGCCATCACAACGCTGGTAATCAAGCAAAAAACCTATGGGCTCTACTAATATGTATAAGTGATACGTTAGAAGAAACATATGCACATATTAAAGTAGACACAAACCAAGTAGCATACTACCATTTTTAGCAAGAATGTATATACAACTGTGAATAACCCAAGCTTCCATTAAGTAATAAACAATCTAGTATGATACAATAATGGCCCCTAGGGCATATACACAAACAATCTCCTACTTGCACTAGGGCCATAAGATGGCATATCGTAGACCTATCATCTCGAATAGCCTTTCGAACTGTGTCTGAGGAATGGCCTTTGTGAATGGATCAGCAATGTTATTCTCCGTCTCTACTCTTTTCACCTCGATCTCCCGGCATTCTACGATCTCTCTGATCAGGTGATACCGCCTTAAGATGTGTCTGGACTTCTGATGGGACCTGGGTTCCTTCGCTAAAGCTATAGCGCCGTTGTTGTCGCAATACAGAGGTATTGGACCAACACTGGTAGGAACCACCTGAAGTTCTGTGAGAAACTTCTTCATCCAGACTGTTTCTTTTGCGGCATCGCAAGCAGCTATGTACTCCGCTTCCATTGTTGAGTCAGCAACGGTCTCCTGCTTGGAACTCTTCCAACAGACCGCCCCTCCATTGAGGGTAAAGACATAACCCGACATGGATTTGCTGTCATCCTTGTCACTCTGGAAGCCGGAGTCGGCAAAGGCCTCCATCTGGAGGTCTTTTCCGCCATACACCAAGAACATCTCCTTAGTCCTCCTCAGGTACTTGAGAATGTTCTTTACTGCTATCCAGTGCTTCTTCCCTAGGTTTGCTTGATACATGCTTACTACGCTCAATGCGTATGCTACATCTGGTCTGGTACATAACATCGCATACATTATAGAGCCTACCGTGGAAGCGTAGGGTATAATCGACATGCGATCCCTTTCCAAATCAGTCTTGGGAGATATCTCTTTGGAGAGGGTGATTCCGTGACAAGCCAGTAGGTTACCGCTTTTAGGATCATCCATATTGAATCTTTTCACTATGGTGTCTATATACCTGGACTGCGAAAGTCCCAACATCATTTTTGATCTATCACGATAGATCCGGATCCCCAGAATGTAGGTGGCATCACCCAGGTCTTTCATGGAGAATTTTAGTGATAAGAATCTTTTGACTGACTGTAACATAGGAATATCATTTCCTATTAGGAGAATGTCATCCACGTACAAGACGAGGAATACTACAGCTCTCCCTACAATCTTACTGTATATGCATGGTTCATCTGGATTTTTGATAAAGTGAAATTCTTTGACAGCATCATCAAAACAGATGTTCCAACTCCGCGATACTTGCTTTAGTCCATAAATGGACTTAAGCAGCTTGCATACTTCACTGCTGCTCCCACTCTGAATGAATCCCTCTGGCTGATCCATATAGACGCTCTCTTCCAAATTACAATTTAGAAAGGCCGTCTTTACGTCCATCTGCCAGATTTCATAATCGTGGAAGGAAGCAATAGCAAGAAGGACCCGAATAGATTTAAGCATAGCCATTGGAGAAAAGGTTTCGTCATAGTCCAAACCAGGTCTTTGACGGAAACCCTTTACAACAAGTCTAGACTTATAGGTTTCAACCTGTCTATCTACACCAATCTTCTTTTTGAAGATCCATTTGCATCCTACGGGTTTTACCCCATCTGGAGCAATGTCCAAAGTCCATACTTTGTTAGTGTACATGGACTCCGTTTCGGTCCGCATTGCATCCAGCCATTTTACCGAGTCACCGCTCAGAATGGCTTGCTTGAAGCTAGTAGGGTTATCTTCATCAATGACACAATCCTCTCTATCCCCATCTATGAGAAAACCGTAGTATCTCTCAGGCGGATGAGACGGCCTACTACTCCTGCGGAGTGGCGTTGGGATGTCCTGTTCTTCTTGAACTTCTGGTTCTACCAAACTTTTAGTAGTAGTTTGTGTTACTGGAATTTCTTCCAGTTCTATTTCGCTCCCACTAGTTTCCTTTTCTAAAAACTGATATTCTAGAAAATGGGTATTACGAGAAACAAAAACCTTTTGTTCCTCTGCGTAATAGAATAGATGTCCCCTGGAGTTCTTTGGATATCCCACAAACTTACACAGTACTGATCGTGCCTCGAGTTTGTCCGTATGCTGATTTTTAACATAAGCCGGACATCCCCAAATCTTTAGATACTGAAGATAGGGTTTCTTCCCACTCCACATCTGATATGGTGTGGTAGGAACAGTCTTGGTGGGAACCTGGTTCAAAAGATATGCAGCTGATTCTAGTGCATATCCCCAGAATGATCGCGGTAACTCAGCGTTACTCATAATGGAACGAACCATATCCAATAGGGTTCGATTCCTCCTTTCCGATACACCGTTATGTTCTGGTGTGTATGGAGGAGTAAGCTGAGAGAGAATTCCATTCTCTTTTAAGTAACCCAGGAACTCGGCACTTAAGTATTCACCACCTCGATCAGATCTTAGTGTCTTTATACTCTTGCCTGTTTGTTTTTCCACTTCATTCTTGTATTCTTGGAATTTCTCAAAGGCCTCGGATTTATGCTTCATTAAGAAGACATATCCATACCTAGAGAAATCATCCGTAAAAGTAATGAAGTAGGAATAACCACCTCGCGCATGTGTAGACATTGGACCGCACATGTCACTGTGTACGAGTCCTAAAAGCTCGCTTGCTCTTACTCCGTGTCCAGTGAACGGAGTCTTTGTCATCTTTCCTTTGAGACAAGATTCACAAGTAGCATAAGATTGATATTCGAACGGATTCAAATATCCTTCTCTATGTAACTTAGTCAACCTTGTCTCATTGATGTGACCTAGTCTACAATGCCATAAGAAAACCTGATTTATCTCTGGAGACTTTCTTTTAAGAGTGTTCTGGACATTGAAAACCTGAGCTTGACTTAATACGTATATACCGTTTTCTAATGTACCGGACCCAATCAGAACTTGATTTAGGTGGATGTTAACTACATCGCTTACGAATGTAAAATCATATCCCTCTCTTGAAGTGAGGACACTGATATGATATTACAAGTCATACTAGGTACATATAAACAGTTACGTAAAATCAATATATGCCCACTTGTCAAACCTAGGCGATGTTCTCCCACGGATTCAGTGTTTACTGTCATTCCGTTTGCAACTCTGAGAGACCAATCACCTACCTTTATAACTCTACTGTTTCTCAAAGCATGTAATGAATTACAGATATGAGATCCTGTTCCGGTATCTAGTACCTAGGAAGTAGAGTTTATTGACATACAGTCTTCAATTACAAACACACTTGAGGCTGAAGCCACAACATGCTTCGTATCCTGGCTACTGGCTTCAAAAGCCCTGCAATCTTTCTGCCTATGCCTAATTCCATAACAATAGGAACGTCCCTCTTTTACTATATCCAGTCCTAAAACTTTTGCCCTTCTCTTTCCTTCTACTTCCCTGGTTTCCTTCAGGGTAGAAGGTAGAGACTGTAGAATCAAGTCAGTATCTGACCCGTTTCCCAACATGGTCTGCAGGTCCTTGAGCTCATCAATATAGCTAGTCATTGTAAGGACGTTGTCTCCTACAGATGACCCGACGGCCAACCTCGCTTGAATTAATTCGGTCGAGGTCTCATATCTTGCGATATGAGATTGCTCTCCATATAAATCTTTGTTATGGAGAAAAATGGAAACAGAGTCCATCTTCTCGTGCTGCTTCTAGTTTACACCATCAACTGAAGCTAACACGAGGCACTTGGCTTTCGCTTTATCTTTTTTCCCTTGTCTGACGGATATCCATATCCGCGACGGTGGAAATTAGACCTGGGACGGCGGGATCTTGAGTAGTAATAGGGTGGTCCAGCTTGTCATAGGCAATGGACATCTGGACAGACCTTTGCCAGTCATATAAGTAAGATTCAGTCAATTTGTTATCTAGATGTAACCTAGTCGTGGTCACAAGGTCGCTGCAATTAAGAGAGAGAGAAGAAAATACTATTAGCATGATACTCTTGCAAGTTTAGAGTGGTTTTTAATTTATCTAAACAGGATGGCTCCCACTGTTTCTCGAATCCCTCCTCAAACCATAAAAGAAGAATTAGCCAGGACTATTCTCACCGTACAATTCTTGCTTAACCGTTCAGCCAGGTCAGTGTCGATACTTCGAGGGAGGCTTTCCAACGCTTTCGCGAAGTTCCTTAATTAAATAACCTCTTTTCTATGAGGGCGTAGCCCCGCTGACACCTTTCTAGGCACCTACTTGGTTTATAGCATTGATCGTTAAGTGACGAATCTCCTAATAAGTAGTATATACTCACAGTAGGATCGGGATCCAAAATATCATCGTATGATAATGTTGAAGGAATCCTACCAACATTCATCACACTCAAAAATGGTATGCATCTCTCTGCAAATTTCAGTTTCTTTAGAAATTCCCGATATGGATTTTTGCCCCATGCTCTTATGACTTTGACTAAGGGCCAAATATGTCATAAGTCGCATGTCAAGTTCTACCCGTCACTATCCAAGTTAATTTGAACCCACCCATATATACTCTTGACTAAGGGCCAAGAAAAGTAATTCGACTGTCCCAAACCAACGCATCTATCTATGCAACAAATGAATACCCCAGCAGCTACCAAACACTATGTTTTGACTAAGGGCCAAATATACATAGCTTGAATACTATTGAATACCCAAATGAAATGACGGAGGGCTACGAATGGTTTTGGCAAAACCGTGAACGTAGTGAACTTGATTTAATCGAAGGAACCTGATACTTTTTAAAAGGAGTGGTTAAAGCTCCGCAATTAAAAATTCTGATCTTTTTTAAAATAACCGAGTGGTTTCTTTTAAATTTGTTCCAATGACTTAACTTTGGTTTATTTTCTTTGCATTATTATAATGCGTCCCATCATTTATCTTATCATTGCAGAAAACAACGAAAAATACCATGTCCTCTTATGCCATCCGCATTCGCCACGGGGTCCCGTCATCACCCGTTAGGTTACTTAACTAACGACAGAGAGGGGGTTGGGCTAGCGCGGGTGTAAAACATAAGTGACGTTTAATAGCTATCATATATAGATATTGTACATTCGTCAGACGCAATAATAAGCATTCCAGATCACAGATGAACTTTATTGGATATACTAGCAATCCGCATTTGCTTTGAGCCTGCAATAAAAGACGGATTACACAGTTGTGATGAATAGCCATTACCCCACCCTAGACCCTTACGGGTACGGCAAACTACCCGCCAAGTACCCAAAATGAAGCGGTCTCCCTCAACAAAGTGAGTAGGCCACTAAACACTTCAAAGTACCCGGTAGTTTATGTACCCCACCTTGGGTCTATCCTAGGAGCAAAAAACAATAAAAAGAAATAATACAACGGTGGCTACAACCGCAACCTGGATGTGCCCCGCAAAAGAATATTACATCATATTACATTTACATCGAATGAATGAATATTAAACCCATCTCAAACTCCGGCTAATCATCACAACACTCCAATCAAGTCCATATACACAAACAGTAAACATTACAGAAATGTGCAACCCCCTGCCAACCGACATACTAGCAGTTGGGGGAGGTTTACGAACACATTAAACATTACAGATAAAAACCCAATTAGCAATTAACCTAGAACATCGATCGACAACCTTTATCCTTGTTTACCTCAAAAGCAAACATGCACTGAAGTAACCTGGGTAGAAACAGAACATACTGGAAAACAGAACACCATAAAAAAAAGGAATAACAGAGCAAATCCGAGTCAACTCGGAGTTGAGTCGGCAGCGGATCTGCGGCACAAGCACTCTATTGCCGCGGATTCGCGGCCATAACACCGAGTTGGAACTTCGTATTTTCCTAGTATTCTTAAAAAACCCTGCTGTGAATTTTAAGGTATGTCAAATATTTTTTCAGAAACGTTTAAAATTAACAGAAACTTAGGGTACGGGGTGTTTCGTTTTCGTGTTTTCCGTCGATCGAACTTCTAATTAGATGCTAACAAGCTAGTAATGGTTTAGTTGGATTTGATACCACTGTAAGTCCATGTCACGCACCCCACGAACTTGCGGGGAAGCGGAATATATAAAAAAACGATTATCAAAGCTTCGTAACACGGACTTGAGCGCATGAATCGTATCTAAACCATTGTTAACTAACTACTAGATGTTTAACTACTCAGATTCGAAGTTATACCTCACGTTACATGCCCTTCGGGTCTTCATCGCTGTCCTCCACTCCTCGTAGGCTCCTTTGAACATCGGCACCTCAACGGCCTCCTCGAATCAAAGACGATCCACCCGAAAAATCCTACGCCAAGTTTAATCTCAAACTTGAGATAACCAGGTTGCTTAAAGTGCTAATCTAAGCTACCTAGGGGATATAGAGTGAGGTTATGGATGTATTAGTCTAGCTAACCCTTGATCTCAACTCATGAGAGGTTAGGGTTAGGGTTTGAAGAATGAGAGAGCTTGAGGAGAGAGAAGATGAAGATGATAATGAAATGAGATAATGATCTATCATAATATATATGAAGCATTATTTATTTATCCAAAAATGAAATAAAAGAATTAACAACCATGCTTCATAAATATCTATGAGTGATTCATCTCCATGAGCCATTAAGCATTTATGATGCATTAATGACATGGATGAATCACACAAATGAGTCACTAATCTCATTTAATGCAATGCCACCTTACCCCCCCAAGTCACCACTCTTCTAGAAGCTTCCCGACAAATTACGAGAACGCCCCTCCAATCCGTGAAAACACGAAAAAACTTTAGACTGTATAAATCCAATAACCCGATACTAGAATCTGGCTTAAACCAAAGACGGCTAGTAAAAATTGTCCGAAGAGTCGTACGTGCGTAAACACACGTACGCGTCCGAACCCTTGTCGTAAAACCATACGACCTCTATATCGTTTCGCCTAGAGCAGGGAAACTCTCTGTGTGGGACTCTAAAGACTCGACACTACGCTGGCAGTGAGTTTAACCACAGACCGCAAGCGGCACTAGCTGTACGTAACGGTCCCCAGGTAGATGTCGATAAGAAGGCCGATGAGGAAAATCATCCGAACTCCCACTGGGCCTGATGTGACAATCTCCATACAGTCCGGTCTGTTCGTCTAAGACTATCGCATATCAAGCCTAGGGGGCGGCAAGCGTCAGTCCTCTAATAGCTGTATAAGTCGTGTCGGAGCGAAGCCCATTACACCCTGAGAAACTACCGGAACCTACCAGTAAATCTCGCTTGCCCTGGCCAGGGACTTTGCGTAATGGCTCTCTGACACAGCGCGATATCATCTCCCAATACCGGGAGAGACGAATCCTGTCTAACCACTACTGCCTCCAAGTGCTCGGGACTGCACCCAACTGCTACCTGTTTGCATGACTCCTTTGAGCCGTGGTAGGGTAGCAATCTAAGAACAAAGAGACAGACTTGAGGCGAAGTAGCAATGTCAAGTCTGCGGACTATGCTGTACTCATGTCATCTGGGAACTGTTAACTGACGATGGGTATAATACCAACCAACAATTCCCCTGCGAGTCCTGTCCGGTGTACCCGTAACCTAACGAGCTCCTATATACTATCTCCAGTACGACGTACTGATGGCTATAGGACAGACCATGTACCAAACTGGGATGAGAAGCGTACACACTAGTCTACTGTGGAGTATCGATGCCCTGTCTCGATAATCCTATGACTAGGGACCTGTATAGGATGTTGGTTATAGACTACCCAGCCCCCACTAGTGTGACTGCCATCACAACGCTGGTAATCAAGCAAAGAACCTATGGGCTCTACTAATATGTATAAGTGATACGTTAGAAGAAACATATGCACATATTAAAGTAGACACAAACCAAGTAGCATACTACCATTTTTAGCAAGACTGTATATACAACTGTGAATAACCCAAGCTTCCATTAAGTAATATACAATCTAGTTTGATACAATAATGGCCCCTAGGGCATATACACTAGCAGGAACCACCTGAAGTTCCGTTAAGAACTTCCTCATCCAGACGGCTTCTTTTGCGGCATCAGCAGCAGCGATATATTCCGCTTCCATCGTCGAGTCAGCAACGGTTTCCTGTTTGGAACTCTTCCAACACACCGCCCCTCCATTGAGGGTAAAGACATAACCCGACATGGACTTGGAATCATCCATGTCACTTTGGAAGCTGGAGTCAGCAAAGGCCTCGATCTGGAGGTCTTTTCCGCCATACACCAAGAACATCTCCTTAGTCCTTCTCAGGTACTTGAGAATGTTCTTTACCGCTATCCAGTGCTTTTCCCCAGGGTTTGACTGATACCGGCTTACCACACTTAGTGCATAAGCTACATCTGGTCTGGTACACAACATCGCATATATTATAGAGCCTACCGCAGAAGCGTAGGGTATAATAGACATGTGATCCCTTTCCAAATCAGTCTTGGGAGACATCTCTTTGGAGAGGATGATCTTGTGACAAGCCGGTAGATTACCGTACTTGGAATCTTCCATACTGAATCTTTTCAGTATGGTGTCGATGTACCTGGACTGTGAAAGTCCTAATATCCTCTTGGATCTGTCATGATAGATCCGGATTCCTAGAATGTAAGAGGCATCACCCAGGTCTTTCTTGGAGAACCTGTGTGACAAGAACCCTTTGACAGATTGTAGCATATGAATGTCATTTCCTATTAAGAGAATGTCATCCACGTATAAAACGAGGAATACGACAGTTCTTGCTACAAACCTACTATAGATGCATGGTTCATCTGGATTTTTGATAAAGCCAAATTCTTTGACCGTCTCATCAAAACAGATGTTCCAACTCCGCGATGCCTGCTTTAGTCCATAGATGGACTTAAGCAACTTGCACACCTTTCCGCTGCTCCCACTCTGAATGAAACCCTCTAGCTGGTCTATATAGACACACTCCTCTAAATTTCAATTTAGAAAAGCGGTCTTTACGTCTATCTGCCAAATCTCATAATCATGGAAGGCAGCAATAGCAAGAAGGATCCGAATGGATTTCAGCATAGCCACTGGAGAAAAGGTTTCATCATAGTCCAAACCAGGTCTTTGACGAAAACCCTTTGCAACAAGTCTAGCCTTATAGGTCTCAACCTGTCCATCTACACCAATCTTCCTTTTGAAGATCCACTTGCATCCTATGGGTTTTACCCCATTTGGAGCAACGTCCAACGTCCATACTTTGTTGGTGTACATGGACTCCATTTCGGTCCGCATCGCATCCATCCATTTTAACGAGTCAACGCTCTGAATGGCCTGCTGGAAGCTAGTCGGCTCATCATAATCAATGATGCAATCTTCTCTATCCCCGTCTATGAGAAAACCGTAGTATCTCTCGGGCGGATGAGACTGCCTACTACTCCTGCGGAGCGGCGTAGGAATGTCATGTTCTTTTGAACCCTCTGCTTCTACTAAGCTTTCAGTAATAGTCTGTGGTTCTGGAATTTCTTCCAGTTCTATTGCGCTCCCACTTATTTCCTTTTCTAAGAACTGGTGTTCCAGAAAGTGGGCATTACGAGAAACAAAGACCTTTTGTTCCTCTGCGAAATAGAAAAGATACCCCCTGGAGTTCTTTGGGTATCCCACAAACTTGCACAGTACTGAGCGTGCCTCGAGTTTGTCCACATGCTGCTTTTTGACAAAAGCTGGACATCCCCAGATCTTCAGATATTGAAAATAGGGTCTTCCCACTCCATATCTCATATGGTGTGGTAGGCACAGTCTTAGTTGGAACTCAGTTCAAAAGGTATGCAGCTGATTCTAGCGCATATTCCCAGAATGATCGCGGCAACTCAGGGTTACTCATCATGGACCGTACCATATCCAATAGGGTTCGGTTCCGTCTCTCCGATACACCGTTATGTTACGGAGTGTACGGAGGAGTAAGCTGAGAGAGAATTCCATTCTCTTTTAAGTAATCCAGGAACTCGGCACTTAACTATTCACCACCTCGATCAGATCTCAGTGTCTTGATACTTTTGCCTGTTTGTTTTTCTACTTCATTCTTATATTCCTGGAATTTTCCAAAGGCTTCGGATTTATGTTTCATTAAAAAGACATATCCGTACCTTGAAAAGTCATCCGTAAAAGTAATGAAGTAAGAATAACCGCTTCGCACATGCGTAGACATTGGACCGCACACGTCGCTGTGTACGAGTCCCAAGAGCTCGCTCGCTCTTACTCCGTGTCCAGTGAACGGAGTCTTTGTCATCTTTCCATTAAGACAGGATTGACAAGTTGCATATGATTGATATTCGAACGGATCCAAATATCCTTCTGTATGTAACTTCGTCAACCTTCTCTCATTGATGTGACCCAGTCTACAATGCCATAAGAAAGCCTGATTTGTTTCCGGAGACTTTCTTTTGTGTGTATTCTGGACATTGAAAATCTGTGGTTGGTTTAATACATATATACCATTGTTTAATGTACCTGACCCAATCAAAACTTGATTAAGGTGAATGTTCACAACATTACTTACAAATGCAAATTCATAACCTTCTTTAGATAATAAAGATACGGATATGATATTACAGGTTGCATTAGGTACAAAATAACAATCACGCAAAACCAAAACAAGTCCATCGGAAATTCCCAGGTGATAGTCCCCCACGGACTCAGCATCCATGCCAGCTCCGTTTGTAACTCTGAGGGTCATATCACCTGCCTTCAAAACCCTACGCCTTCTCAGTGCCTGTAAAGAATTACAGATATGAGATCCTGATCCGGTATCCAATACCCAGGATGTAGAGTTTATTGATAGACAGTTTTCAATAACATACACACTTGAAGCTGAAGCCGCAACTTGCTTCAGATCCTGGTTTCTGGCCTTCCAAGCCCTGCAATCCTTTTTCCAGTGTCCACTCTTGTGACAGTAAAAGCATTCTTCCTTTCCCACAAGCTTTCCCGCTACCTTTATTGCCTTTGTCTTTCCCTTCGTATCCACTTTACTAACACCGCCCCTTGGTTTGGCGGGGGCTTTCTTCTTCTTTCCCTTGGCTTTCGCCTTGGAGTTAGAAGAGGAATATCCTCCTACAATCAAAGTGGATGTTTCCCTACCTTTCTGTAGGGTGCCCTTTGCACTCCTCAGCATGTTGGGGAGTTCTGAAAGTTCAACTTCTTTTTCTTGCAAGTTGAAGTTCAGGATAAACTGGGCGTAAGTGGAAGGAAGAGACTGGAGAATCATGTCCGTGTAGAGCTCGTTCTCTAACATGGTCCCAAGGTCCGCGAGCTCCTCAATGAAGCCAATCATCTTAAGCACGTGTTCCGCTACCGATGATCCGACGGCCAATCTCGCCGAAAACAGCTTTTTCGAGACTTCGTATCTGGCGATACGGGATTGCTCTCCATACAGTTCTTTTGTATGGAGAAATATGGATTCAAGGTCCATATTCTCGTGCCTCCTCTGATGTTCATTGTCCATAGAGGCAAGCACGGGGCACTTGGCCTTCGCGCAGTCGATTTCCCAGGTCTTACGGATTTCCTTATCCGCGACGCTGGTTTTGGGACCTGGGACAGGGGGAGCTTTGGTGGTAAGGAGATACCCCAACTTGTCATAAGTGATTGCCATTTTGACATTCCTAAGATAATCTTTGTAGTTTGGCCCTGTCAGTATGTTTTTATCTAGTAGTAACTTAAGTCCAGTCATGATGTTTGGTCGCTGCAATTAGGAGAGAGAAAAGAAACACTTTAGCATGATACTCTTGCAAGTTTAGAGTGGTTTTTAGTTTGTCTAAACAGGATGGCTCCCACTGTCTCTCGAATCCCTCCTCAAACCAAAAAAGGAAGAATTAGTCGGGATCAATCTCACCGTACAATACTTGCTTAACCGTTCAGCCAGGCCAGTGTTGGTATTTCGAGGGAGGTTTTCCAACGCTTTCGCGAAGTTCCTTAATTAAATAACCTCTTTTCCCTGGGGGCGTAGCCCCGCTAACACCTTTCTAGACACCTACTTGGTTTATAGCATTGATCGTTAAGTGAGAAATTTCCCGAGGAGTAGCATATACTCACAGTAGGATCGGGATCCAAATATCATCGCGTGACAAAACTGAAGGAATCTTACCAGAATCATCACACTCCAAATGGTATGCAGCGCTAGCAAGTTTCAGTTTCTTTTGAAACTCCCGATGTGAATTTTTGCCCCATGCTCTTATGACCTTGGCGTGAGGTCAAAATGTCATAAGTCACATGTCAAGTTCTACCCATCATTATCCAGGTTAATTTGAACCCACCCATACCTACCTTTGACGTAGGCCAAAATGGCAGTACGACTGTCTCAAACCAACGCATTCTATCTATGCAACAGATAAATATCAGGCAGCTACCAATCACTATGCCTTGGCGTGAGGTCAAAATACATAACTTGAATACTACCGAATATTTAACTGAAATGATGGAGGGCTACGAATGGTTTTGGCGAAACCGTGAACGTAGTGAACTTGATATAATCGATGGAACGAGATAGCTTTTAAAAGGAGTGGCTTAAGCTCCGCGTTTAAAAGTTGTTTTTGAAAAGAAACCGAGTGGTTTTGAAAGTGTTCCAACGACTCTACTTTGGTTTATTTTCTTGCATTAATTTAATGCGTCCCATCATTTAATCCTACCATTACAGAAAACAACGAAAATTTGACGTACGCTTATGCTATCCGCATTCGCCACGGGGCCCCGTCATTACCCGTTAGGTTACTTAACTAACAACAGAGCGGGGGCTGGACTAGGCAACGCCTAAATAGATATCATATATAGATATATACATTCGTCACATGCAATGATAGCCATTCCAGATCACAGATGAACACATTCGATATTCTAGGAATCCGCATTCCGTACGAGCCTGTAACGAAGAGCGGATTACACGGTCGCGATGAATAGCTAAGACCCCATCCTAGACCCCTACGGGTGCGGCAAACTACCCGCCAAGTACCCGAAGCGAAGCAACCTCCCTCAACACCGTGAGTAGGCCACTCGGCACTTCGAGGTACCCGGTAGTTTGTGCACCCCACCTTGGGTCTATCCTAGGAGCAAAAACAGTAAAAGAAATTATAAAATGACGGCTACAACCCTATCGCGGTTGTGCGGCCATATAAATAATATTACATCAATTACAAATTACATGAATTGAAAGAAAAAGAAAACTCTCATCTCACAACCCCCGGCTATTCATCCATGACAATCTAATGAATTCATATACACATACCATCAACATTACAGATCACATATATGTATAACTCCTACTAATCGACGTATAGCGATTAGCAGACGTTCAATATATATCACATCACAGATATAAACCCGTTAGCTAAAGTCTTTAGAAGTTCGATAAAAATACGGATTTTAAAACCCCAAAAATAAATTTTTCTTTCTGGAAAATCTGGGCAGAAAAATCATATTCCAAAAATCCCAAAATACCCCAGTAAATACACTGCAGCAAAGACGATCCACGGCCGAGTCAACTCGGCCGCGGATCCGCTGCAAGAAGCTGTTCTTGCTGCGTTTCCGCGGTTAGTTGGTCGGTTCTGTGGATCGTTTTTCTGCAGTGTACACTAAAAACCCTGAGTCGATTTTTGGTATATGTTAAATAATTTTTACAGCAGTTTAAAAATTGACAGAAAGTTTGAATTTCGGGCGTATCTTGTGACTTTATCTCCGATCGAACTTCTAGTTACTTTGCTAACATGTTAGATAGTGTTTAACTAGGCTCTGATACCACTGTAAGTCCATGTTACCAGTCCCCGGTTCTTTTGGGTTGCGGAAATGGTGAAAAACGATTTTTCTACGGTGGGGTAACATGGACTCAAAATACGGATCTTTGTTAAAAAAAAATCTAACAACCTAACAAGGAGTTTTACCTACTCGGTTATGGGGTTATACCTTAACTTGAACTCCTTCTCTTCGACTAGAACACTTGGTTTGCTAGACCTTGTATACTAGGATGAGTAGAGAAGTGTTTTGGGTTTTATCTCTATGGTTCTTGCTTCTCAACACATGAGACAATAGAACCATGAACTAGAGAGAGAGAGAGCAAGAGGAAGAGGGAGAGCTTGAGGATGAGAGAGAATGAGAATGATAGAATGAGCAAGACTTTTCTCACCCTTGCTCTCATAATCCAAAATAATCATAACCAATAAAAATAATTGAGTATTATGTGATGGTTCATATCATATCAAAATGGCAATATCATTTCATGCACTCATTTTGTAAAGTATAACAAGCAAGCAAAAGTCTTTGCCATGAAATGATGATGGTCAATAAGTCCAACCTAGTCAACCGGTCAACAAAGTCAACAAAGTCAACCTTTCAACCCAACCATGGCACAATAATACTTAATTAATATTATCATTAATCATATTTCTAATTCTCATTAGGGTTTAGCAAAAGTCAAAAGTCAACAACCCTAATGAGAATCCTCTGCCTCTGTCTCTCAGTCAACCCTGCATACACACCCGCATCCGCGTTCCGAGGAACACGAATAAAAACGAGATAAAACCAATCCCAAAACGTACACTAGGATCTGGCTTAAACCAAAGCCCGCTAGTGATAATTGCCCGGATAATAAACGTGCACAAGTGCACGGATGTGACCGAACCCTGTCGCAAAACCATGCGACCTCTACTCTTTTGCCTAAAGGCGAATAGCTTTCTGTGTGGAACTCTAAAGACTCGACACTACGCTGGCAGTGGGTTTAACCACAGACCGCAAGTGGCACTAGCTGTGCGTAACGGCCCCCAGGTAGATGCCGATAAGAAGACGGATGAGGTGAAACCCATCTGAACTCCTACTGAGCCAGAATGTGACAATCTCCGTACAGTCCGGTCTGTTCGTCTGAGAATATCGCAAGGCGGGCCTAGGGGGGAGGTAAACGTCAGTCCCCTAATAGCGGTACAAGTCGTGTCGGAGTGTAGCCCAGAACACCCTGAGATAACACTGGAAACCTACCAGTATATCTCGCTTGCCATGGCTAGGGACTTTGTGTAATGGCTCTCCTAAACACAGCGCGATATCAACCCCCAATACCGGGAGAGACGAATCCTGTCTAACCGTCACTGCCTCCAAGTGCTTCGGGACTGCACCCAACTACTACCTATTTGCACGACTCCTTTGAGCCTTGGTAGGGTAGTAATCAAAGTACAGTGGGAACACACTCGAGGCGAAGTGACAGTGTCAAGTCAGCGGACTAAGCTGTACTCATGTCAGCTGGGAACTGATAACTGACGATAGGTATAGTACCAACCAACAGTTCCCGACGAGTCCTGTCCAGTGTACTCGTAACCTAACGAGTACCCGCATACTATCTCAAGTACGACGTACTGACGGCTGTGGGACAGACCGTCTCCCATGCTGGGATGAGAAGCGTATAGGCTAGTCTACTCCGGAGTATCGATGCCCTGTCTTGATAGTCCTGTGACTAGGGACCTGCAAAAGGATGTGCTTGTGGATTACCCAGCCCCCATGAGTATGACTGCCATCACAACGCTGGTAATCAAGCAAAGATCCTAAGAGCTCCACTAATGTGTATAGGTGATATACTAAAAGAAACACATGTACACATTAAAGTAGAAACAAACCAAGTAGCATACTACTATTTTGAGCAAGATTGTCTATACAACCGTGAATATCCCAAGTCTCCATTAAGTAATATACAAACTAGTATGATACAGTAATGGCCTCTAGGGTATATACACTAACAGAATTGGCGGGCTATTCGCCGCACTCGTAGGGGGTAAAGGTTGACCCTAGGAGGGGTGCTCAAGTTACCGAATTCCATGAAGTGCTGGGTGGTCCATTCACTTTATTGATGGGGGCTTCCTCGCTTCAGGTTTTGGCGGGTAACTTGCCGCTCCCGTAGGGGTCTAGGATTTCATTGCACAGGCTATCCACATGACCAGGGGAACATCGGGTTTCAGTAGCGTCTCTATGAAACCCGGGGATCCCAGATTATCTGTATTGTTCTGTGATACTTATTATATTTCTGTGATGTTGCATTTTATCACGCCGTGAGCGAATATTATATATTGATATATATATTAGTAGATGTTGTATATGTTTTACACCTGCGCTAGTCCAGTCCCCGCTCGGTCGTTAGTTAAGTAACCTAACGGGTGATGACGGGACCCAGTGATGAATGCGGATGGCATATATGTACATCGTATTTTCGTTCTTTAGTGGTGTGATTAATTGATGGGACTGCGTTGATTCGGATCAAAGCAAGCTAAACAAACCTATTCTGATGTTGTTGGAACATTTTTCAAAAAAAAGCTGTTATTGCAAGGATGTTCTCTTTTGTTTTGCATATTGGTATTCGGTTTTGAATATCCAGCACCTCAGTCGATGAGGCAAGGGCCGAAATCCCTTCACCGGGAGTGACCCCTTGGACAGAAGTCTGCGTCAGGGTAATAACTTCACTATAGTCGATTACTTTTTGCTTTGCATCGCGGTATTTAGTTGGAATATCCTGCACCTCATTCTACGGGGAAAGAGCCGAGATCCCTTCACCGGGAGTGACCTCTTTAGCAAAGGTTTTCGCCACTATATTTATAAAAAGCTATCCGGTTCCTTCAACGATATCAAGTTCATTACGTTAAAGGGTTTTCGCCAAAAACCAGTCGTAGCCCTCCGTCATTTCCTACAAGTGGTACTTAGTATTCGTGCTGCGTTTGTTGACTCCGTCAAGGCGTAGTGTACGGTAGCTAAGTGGTGCTTGTTTGTAGCATGGATATGCGATTGGTTAGGATAGTCGTGCTGCCTTGTTGACTCCGTCAAGGGCACGTACGGGTGGGTTTAATGCAATCAAGATAATGATGGGTTGAATTTGACTGGGACTCTTTGATTTGTTGACTCCGTCAAGGTCACTTGGGTCCTAGGGGTAAAAACACACATCGGGAATTTCTAAAGAAACTGAAACTTGTCAAGCATGCGCATACCTTCTGGAGTGTGGTGACTTGAGTGGATTCCATCAAGTTATCATGCGATGATAGTTGGATCCCGATTACCACTGATGAGTTGGTTTACTCCTCGGGTGATCCCGACTAATTCTTCTTTCAGGTTTGGAGGAGAATTTGACGATACAGTGGGAGGTTTTCTGATAAGATAAATTGATAACCATTCTGATCTAGGTTAGAGTGCAAGCAGAGTGTTTATTTTCTCTCTCTTTTTGGCAGCGACCATGACCCGACCCTAGACTATAACTCAGTGACCAAGTTAACTGAACCTTCTTAAAACACTGGCTTTTGGATTGTCAGAGTTGCATACCTCATTGCCATTCCTACTTCTACCCTTTTCTCCAGAACACCCCGTATTACTACGAACATCCACTTCCATTGGATAAAACCATCGTATGGTTATATACGAACTCGAAGGAACTTGTTCCAGATTCGAGGATGGTTTCCGGTTGTGGAGAAAATGAATAGGACTATTCAGTTGTCTTTTCCTTTTACCTTCTCTCAGGTTGCGAGTGCTCCTTGGATTAGGACGGTACACCTATTACGCTAATTGGATAGTCTTCTTCCAAACCAAAGGCAGGTGCCGAACGGTAGAGAATGAAGAAAACCAATTAGCCTAACGATGATGTACAGAAGGTATTAAGTAAAGACAAATAAAGGGATTAGTAAGAGGGCAAAATAAATTGCGACTGCTATTCACGACCAAACCAAGTATTTCATCGCCACTCCTACTTCACCTTTGTATTTCTCCAGGATACCCAGTATTGCTACGAAGATCCATAGTTATTTGGATACTCCATCGTATGGTTATATACGAACTCGAAGGAACTTGTTCCGGTTCGGGGATGGATTCTGGTTCAGGAGAAATAGGAATAAGGTTTATTCAGTTGTTTTTGATCTTCACCTTCTCTCAGGTTATGAGTACTCTTAGGTTTAGGAGAGTACACCCATTATGCTTATTGGATAGTCTTCTTCCAAACCATAGGCTGGTGCCGAACGGTAGGGAAGGAAGAAAACCATTTGGCCTAAAGGGGTGTACAGAAAGTAATGACTAAAGACATATAAAGGGATTTGGAGAGATGGCAAAGAAATATATGGTTATAGTTGTGAATCTGATAATGGAAGAGGCATTACTAGGAATACCCGGATACCTCTTTGAAACATTTACATGTTTTAGTTTCACTGTGTATTGTTAAAAGAAAACTGATTTCCCAATTAGTCCTTGCTCCAGGGTATATATTTACCAGGTTTGATTCTCACATCTGTATGGTTTTACAGATGATGAGTGGGAGTAAGTTATTAGGAATTGGGTGATCATCCTCATTATATCGGGATTCGATACAATTGGTGATATTTGAGGAAATCACCTGGGTTGTTTGCCGGACGGCAAATATTTGGTTTTAAATATCCGTTGTTATGCACCAATTTCAAATTGATATATCTGTACGTTTATTTTTAAAGTGAGATATAACTTTTTGAAATTATGTCTATGACATTTACCTATATCAGTGGATGACTAGGTAAGGAGCATTAAACAGCGATGTAATTCTTCTTAACCATAAGTACAGTTTTCAACCTACGACACACAGGGAATGAGTTATTAGACTCAGAGGACTTATACAGAGTATTGTATGTTGTCCAGTGTCTATGAGGACAGAGGGGTTGGTACTCGTACTATATTCTGTTTACTTGTGACTTCTCTAGTTCTTAGACATGTGTTTCGTAGAAATGCATGGTCTAAGTTTTGAGAAGTTATAGGTATAAGAATAAATTAGAGAACCAGGTGTTACAAGTATCATGATTCTTCAAGGTGATCGAAGATGTAGATACTTGTGTATGGTATAAAAAATGATAGTAATGATTAAGAGAACTTGCTTCACTTTCAGGTTACTCATAATTGGAAATACTCCTAAGTTGAGTAATGCTGATCGGCCTCTCTCCATTTAGTTGACATGCACTAGAGACAGCTGCATGATTTGAATCTGGTTCCAATTAAATCAGTGCCTCTGTTTCTATATTGGATATAGATTAGTTCACATCTTAACAATGTTAAGGTACGGGGAGTTGTCCGGCTTATGCTTAAAACCAGATTCTGGATAACTCAAGGCACGTTTCTGTAATGGCCGTTTGTGGGTTGACCCGGGCTATGACGAGGGTTGATTTTCTACCATCTGGAAGATCAATAATGATATTGTTCTTGACTCGCCACAGTTTTAATAAAAATGGATTTTTTCAGAAAATAGTAGTGGGAGTATGGTAGAACTGGAAGTGATTCCAGAACCCCAAATGATTTCTGAAAATTTGATAAGAACCTAAAGATTCAATCTGGTTTGATATTCCATTGACCACTCCGCAGATATGGTGGGTAACCTCAGGCACCCGAGAGGTACTCCAGTAGCCTCAAGGACGGTGACAGGGAGGTTCTTGTTTACCCAGACTTGCCATTGCTGTTGTTCCAGACTATGAGACCTGGCAGGAGGATGAGTATAGCGTCGTTCTAAACTAGCTTTAGAAGTGTACGTGTATATGACTCTGCCAAAGGGTTGTCGTAGTCAGTGGGAGCAGCGGAAGCATAATGGACAGGTAGCTTATGTCTATTTATGGACTAAAGCAGATATAGCGAAGATAGATCATCTATTTCTGATCTGACAGTCATAGGTTTGACTTCATCAGAATAGGGGATGGATCTGTTAAGAAGGTAGTAGGGTGTGATGTCCTGGTATTTGGATGACATACACAGAGTAGGAAGTGAAATTCCTATACTGCGATCGGTTATGCTTTGGTTGTCACACAGTGGTTTCTCCACATAGGATATGGATATCATATCAGATATTCTGGTTACTAGATCTATGGTTATAGATCTAGATTTGGGTAGTTTCCCAATCTGGGTACTTAGACAACATTCTAAAGGTGTTTTAGAATGGACGACTCCTGGCATGGTAGTGTACCTGCAGGTGATGGAGTCACCCTCTCTAAAGGTGTCTTACAGACTAAAGGGGAGAGGGATGTGCATGATTGGCAAATCACTTGCTTAGGCAATTGAGTCAATCATGAGATGTCAAGTACCACACCAGACGTTGTTTTTTCACTTGATGCAATAGATTGATATTGATCCAATCCTGGAGAAACGTTCGGAAGCAGTTTTAGAACATAAGTGGATGTTCTAGGGATATGATAACGACAGCCTCATCCAGGAGACAATTATCATTCCAGGCTTCCAAGGTGACCTGAATGACAGAGTGACTGTCAGAGTTGTAGCTTTCCCTCTGGCGAGGGGCAGTATTTTGGACAGATGGTCCAAGTGGATACTGAGGGAGGTGTGGCGTAGGATACTATTTAATTTCAGTTGGCGATACAATCTATGAAGTTTGGATTTGGAGTTCATTTATGAACTAGGTCCCATCAGATATCCAGACATATTCTAAGACAGGCATTGCTCATTTTGGGAGCTGGCTTTCTCCGCGAACTTGAGATAAAGAGAGACATAGAAAGAAACATCAGGGCGGATCCACTCACTGAGGCTATTCCTCGAACGCAATAGTTTCGCAAATGGGCTTTGTAAGACTGATCAGTAGAGGAGTTGGGTGTTCGGTATCACACGGGTTGTGAGTATACGACATCGCAATAATTAGCCTTGAGTGCAAGTGAGAGATTGTTGGATATAGTGCCCTCAGAGTCAATTATTGGATCACAGGCGCGTGGTTACAATGATTGAGGGAGGACCTATACCGGTAGGACAGTCTTACTCGAGAGGTTTGTATACTATCTGGTTTGTCTTTATCATCGTGTACATGCTTTAGGTGACATTGTAGTTCACTATTACACGTTGATAGAGAATAGTATGCTACCATGGTTTATCTTTATCATCGTGTACTGCTTTAGGTGACATTACAGGTCGCTATTACACATTGATAGAGCCCTTAGGATTCTTGCTTGACTACCAGCAGTATGATGGCGATCATATACGTGAGAGTTGGGTAGTCTATAAACACATCCTTAAAGTGGTCCCGAGTCGTGGGAGTTTCGAGACCGGGCATCGATACTCCATTAGTAGACTAGTGTATACAGTCGAGACCCCGATGAGGGGCGGTGGCCGGTCTCACAAGCCATTGGTGTCAGTTGGATCACCTAAGATGTATACAGGTGCTCATTGGATTATGAGTACACAGGACAGGACTCGCCGGGAATATGCTAGTTGGTATTATACCTAACGTCAGATAGCAGTTCCTTGGTGACATGTGTACAGGTTAGTTCATTGACTTGAGATCTTCATTTGTCTCGTGTGAGTTCCCACTGTGCTTTGATTACTACCCTACCACGGCTCAAAGGAGTCATGCAAACAGGTTTTAGTTGGGTACAGTCCCGAGCCACATGGAAGCAGTGAGTGGATCGGCAAGGGTTTCATCTCTCCCGGTATTGGGGGTGATATCGCGCTGTGTCTAGGAGAGCCATTACACGAAGTCCTTGGCCAAGGCAGGAGATTTACTGGTAGGTATTCCAGTAGTATCTCAGGGTGTTCTGGGCTACACTCCGACACGACTTGTACCGCTTTTGGGGTCTGACTTTTACCAACCCCGTAGGCCCGCAATGCGAACGGACTAGACTGTACGGATATTGTCACTGACAGCTCAGTAGGGTGTCGGATGAGTTCACTCATTGACCTCCCTTTTGGTCAATACCTGGTAGCCCATTACGTACGGCTAGTACCTCTGACGTGCTAGTGGTTAAATCCACAGCCAAAGTATTGACGAGTCTATAAAGTCTCCCACAGACAGTTTTCAAGTTTCGGGCGAAACGTTGTAGAGGCCGTATGATATATGGCAGGGTTCGATCATATACGTGTAGTAGTGCACGGATCATGATCGGACGGATCATACTAGTGGGCTTTGGTTTAAGCCGGATCCTAGTATTAGATTTGTTGGATTGCTTTAGTCTAATCGCATTCACATTCAGTCGGAATACGAATGCAGGAATGTATATACAGGTGAGGGGTATCCTTGTGATCCGTCACGAGTATACTTTAGATGTTGCCGTATCTTTTTATTGTTGCAAACATTTGGATTAATGTTTGCATATGGAAATTATGAGCTAGAAATCATGATGAGGTGCAATTAATGTGACATGTTCACTTTGGTGACTCATTGTCTCTTTTTGTGTGAACATGTCATGTTAATTAAGTGATTTGAGTGTTGAAATGAGAGGTAGAAAGAGAAGGGGCTGCCATATGAGAGAGGTTAGCTCTTGTATCATGAAGCTAGCTCTCATTTCTTCATATCAACACAACAAGAGAAAAAAGTTCTTCTTCTTCTTCTTCCTCTGGCTCACCATTTCCATAGATGGCATCACCTTTAACCTCCATCCACACTATGGATGCAAGAGACAAAGTTGTCACACACATTCTCTACATCGCCTTGGACACGTCGGCTAGCGAACTTCATGCCCGAGTTGCTTCGGACGAAGCGGGTGCCCGTAAAAAGACTCGAAGATGTGGTGCCCTTTCCGACGAGGAGACCGAGACCGGAGATGCCGCGAGGGGCTTAGGATGGTGGCCAAAGACCGAAGGACACGGATCGATCGGTATAGCATTCCAACCCTTTCTCTAGTTGCTAGTTGTTGGTTAATGGTTCGATCCAGATTTAAAGAATACGATAGTGCCGATTTCTAGTTTGAAAAAGTTTTTGTTTCCGCATTTTGGCCTCGGACTGACAGTCGGGGCGCTATCGTAGACTTACACAGTCCGAGGTTAAGGACATCGTAGTTCGTGAAGTTTAAGGACATCGTAGTCCATGAAGTTTAAGAACATCGTAGTCCATGAGTTTAACGACCCCACTGTCCGTAGTTTAAAGAAATCATAGTCTATGAAGTTTAAGGACATCGTAGTCCATGAGTTTAAGGACCCTACAGTCCGTAGTTTAAAGACATCGTAGTCTATGAAGTTTAAGGACATCGTAGTCCATGAGTTTAAGGACCCCACAGTCCGTAGTTTAAAGACATCGTAGTCTATGAAGTTTAAGGACATCGTAGTCTATAAGTTTAAGGACCCACAGTCCGTAGTTTAAAGACATCGTAGTCTATGAAGTTTAAGGACGTCGTAGTCCATGAGTTTAAGGACCCCACAGTCTGTAGTTTAAATACATCGTAGTCTATGAAGTTTAAGGACATCGTAGTCCATGAGTTTAAGGACCCCACAGTCCGTAGTTTAAAGACATCATAGTCTATGAAATTTAAGGACATTGTAGTCCGTGAAATGTATGGTTGTCGGGACCCGTCACCTCTCTGAAGACGTTGAAGGATTACAATGACAGATATCAGAGGAGTAAAGAGATGTACCCTTGAACCGGTGTGAGTTGGTTGAAAGATCTGTAGTCCAGCTTGGGACAAAGACCTGTTGAATATTCGTGAGCAGATGTGCTCAATTAATATAAGTTGAGGACTTACGGACAGAATTGGGCTAAGTCCAATAAGATTAAAATGTTTAATATTTTATTGTTCTGAGCTGTTGAATATTTGTTTGGGCTTAGCTCTTTTAATAATGCTGAGCATTAGATTCTGACATTTTTTGTCTTGTATTGAATGCGTGGCATTCATCAGAACAATGTGTGTTCTGACAGCGCGCCACGTGGCGCGCCAGGCGCTTTGTGCCAATTAAAAAGCGCATTGCGCTTCTGCCAAGTAGCGCACACGAAAAAGACACATGTCGTGCTTAGCGCTAAGCACCAGTTTATGAGCGCATTACGCTTTCAGTTTGTGAGCGCGTTGCGCTAGTTCAGTGGCAGATCAGTGCATAACACGTGGCACACTTGGTGCTGAGCGCTAGCCCAAGAGCGCAGTCAACATGTGATATTTTTATTCATATGGATGCAAAATATATATCATAGCATATAGCAAGATAAACTTGCATGCAACTAGATATGTAATAACGGTATGGATGCACACGGGTATCGAAAAACTGTAAAATTGTAATATGGATGCACAATAAAATAAACATGTAATATTGTTATTCATATGGATACAACATATGTATCATAGTATGTAGCAAGATAAACTTGCCTGAACGGATCTCACGACGGGGTGTATACGCCGCGTATGATGTCGGTAAATGCCGCTACGCACACGCGGGCGTACAAAACTGAACCAAGCAAATCAAGAAGGTGACCACGCTGCACGAGAACGTCTGGTGGGTTGCCCGGATCGTCGGCGAAGGGTACGGCTCCGCCGATTACCGGGAAACGGAAACAAGAAACAAGAAGAAGAAGAAGAGAAGAGGACTGGGGTTTGGGTGAGGCTCTGGGGTCAGAGAAGGCGGCAAGGTGGGTGACGTCGACTGTGGTCGACGGGGTCAGATCTCCGGCAAGGCAGTGGCTTTTCTTGGGGTCGTGCAGGGTTTTGGGTGCAGGAAGAGAAGGTCGGGTCTAGGAGAGAGGAGAGGTGTAGGTCGAGGAGATGAGGGTGCGAAGGTGAGGCGACGGCGATGGATCGCCGGTGATGGAGGTAGGGTGTGCAGGAGAGGTGAGGGTTCGGGGTTATGGGTTTTGTGTAGGGTTTGGTGCGAGGGAAGAGCTCGGGTGTTGGGGATAGAAAGAGAGGAAGGAGGGGGAGAGAGAGACGATGGGAAGGGGTCTCCGGCGTGATGACGACGACTGCGAGGCGTGGGTCGAGGTTTCTTGGGTTGGACTGCCGTCGGGGGTACTGTAGCGGGGAAAGAGGAGACTGAGGTGAGGATGGGGAGGTGGTTGAGGTGATGAGGGGAGGCCGATGACGGCGTCATCGGCGGCCGCGGCGTGGGTTCGAGCGACGAGGAAGGCGGTGGGAAAATTTTTGAGAAGATGTGGGAGGGAGAGAGGGAGTAGTGGATTTTATGTATGGGGTTTAAAATTTATATTATATTATATTATATATATATATATATATATATATATATATATAATGAGAAGAGAGAGAGAGAGGCAGGTGAGATTTTAAGGGTCAAGAATATTAAAAAAAAAATGTTTTTAGTTAAAAATTTTTAAACGAATATATATATATATATATATATATATATGTATGTATGTATAACGGTTATATAAATTTAAAGAATATAATATTGGTTAGATTTGAAATTTTGGCTAATATAAAATTACTCCAAAATACGCCCGAGTAGGGTCTAAAATTATGGTTTGAAAATACGGTTAATATACGTGTCAACCAAAATCAAAATAGGATATCCGGGTAAAAAAAATGCATACCCCCAAGAACGGATACACGTAGCATGCACGTAGCCATCCAAACGAGTCGGTTTCACTAAACGGAACGAGAACAAAATACACGGATACTACCACAGGGTCAGGGGTATGATGCAGGCCATGCTAGATATTTTTAAAATATTTTATTTTACTTTATTTGTTATACTAAAAAAATGCAGATGCCAGATATAATACCAGTATGCAGTATAAACAATATTAAAAGTGCACGGATCCTTGTAACTAGCCGGGATAAATTATAAAAAGGATTCAAGATGGGTTTCCAGCAAGTGGGTCAAGTCGGATGCAAATACAGATACCAATTATATTATTTGCACCCAAAACAAAATAAATCAAGAATAGCAACAAATAAAGAAATACCCAAAAATAGAACTGGTATAAATGAACTAGGGTGTTATAAAAAACTTCTGAAAATATATCTCTTAGTCTCTGTCGTTGCGAGATTCTTTAATTTTCTCTTAATATTCAGCAGATTTGGTTTGGTGGGTCGATTTGCTGTGGATCTCCTACTTGTAGTTCAGACCTGAACTGATCTATTATAATATCTGCACAATATTTTAAATCATATTGTTAGTTTCATTTGTTTAATTTGAGATATTGAAAAATGTCTTTTTTCCAGGCCTGACTTTCAAAGTGATATGATATCTTAAGAATATTGGTTAAGAATATTTGATATGATATGCATATTTTAATTAATAATTTCATGGATATTTTATTTAAATATGATATGCATATATTTTTCCTAATTATATTAATTATAAATGAAGAAACGTATGATAATAATATTTTGACAAATAAACCCGCATATGTTCTTTATTTACAATTAACACTTTTAGTAGTTAATATTGTTAGTTATATGTATGCCCTAGAGGCCATTACTGTACATTGGATGTATATTGTAGTGGATGCTGGGACATATATAGGAAGGACTTTCTTGCTCGACATGATAGTACGCTATCTGGTTGCTCTTTATCTTAACATGTATACTTTCTGTCTCTCTGATTACAAGTTGATAAAGCCCTTAGGATGTGTACTCGACTTTCAGGACTATGATGCAGATCATACTAGTGGGGCCTGGGTAGTCAACGAGTACATCCTTCATTGTTCCTAGTCGAGGGAATATCGAGACGGGGCATCGATATTCCAGAGTAGACTAGCGCATATCTTCTCGACCCATGCGATGGGCGATGGATGATCCCATATCCATTGGTGTTTGACATCGAAGATGGTATGCGGGTGCTCAGTGGAGACTGGGTACACTGAACGGACTCGCCGAGAACTCCCAGATGGTATTATACCTCACGTCAGATGGCAGTTCTCTGGTGACACTGGTATAGCTTAGTCTGTTGACCCGAGATCGTCATAGAGTCTTGTGTGTCTCCCACTGTGCTTTGATTTCCACCCTACCACGGCTCTACTGAGTCGTGCAAACAGGTGGTTTTTGGGTACAGTCCCGATTCACATGGAGGCAATGAGCGATAGGAGGGGATTCGTCTCTCCCGGTATTGGGGGTTGATGTTGTGCTATGCTCGACTGGCCATAACAGGAAATCCCTGGCCAGGGTTGCAGTGATATACTAGTAAGAGTTATCAGTAGTTTCACGAATGTCATGGACCTCAAGTCGGCATGACTTATCGAGCTACTGGGGTCTGACGTTTACCACCCCTAGGCGAGATATGCGACATATCAGACGAACAGACCGGACTGTACGGTAAGTGTTACTGGTTGGATTCACAGGAGTGTGAGCGGGCTTGCTCGTCGATCTTCTGATCGCTCAATACCCGGGTGGCCGTTACGTTTAGCAGACCGCTTGCGGCTTGTGGGTGTTTGATATGATCATCATCTGCTGCCGGCGTATTGACGAGTCTTTAGAGTCCTACACAGAGGTTTCCTGGCTCAAGCGAAACGAAATAGGAGCGCATATGAGATATGTGCGGGACCGAGAATAATGCGTGTATGTGATACCGTATTCTATTCTCGCGATGAATGTATCGATTGGTTATATGCGATATAACCTAGTTATCGAATCAAGGATTGATTCGATAAGCCGATACATTGGATACTAGCCGGTTATATGCGATATGACCGGATCATTGAATCAAGTGTTGATTTAATGATTTAATGTATAATTATATATTTGATGTATTACTTTGCATTAACTAGTATTGGTTCACTTTAAATGGATTTTCTCACTTAAATTGTGCAAGTTGTATATGTGATATACATTTGTGCACATGATTGTATCATGTTTGATGATACATGCAAGCTAGGGTTGGTGTAAAGAATTAGACGATGGTTAAGATTATGATTAGGGTTTTCTTTTTTCTTATTTATTTATTTATTTATTTTGAAAAAAGATAAGAAAAGAATGGTTGCTATTTTTGTTTGCTAGTTGAAGATTCTTGAAGCTTTGAAATAGTCCACCATCCTTGTCTTATACTTAACCCTAACCATTCTAATTAACCATGGTCCATTCTCTACAACTAACCAAGGGTTAGTAAATGATAAGTATTGATTTATTTATCATTTACATAATACTTATCATATTCTTTTTCTTCATCTTCTTCTTCTTCAACATGAGAAAAAAGCTTGCTACATCAATGGTGATTGATGAAAAAGTGTGGGAAATCCAAAACTAAAGTCTACCCAATTCCTATTTCTTCATCCTCTACCTCTTGCCAAGTAGTATAGGGTGTTTCCTTCACAAGTTTTCAAGGCTTGGTGAAGTTGGAGCTTGTTCTTGTGATGCCTCGACGTAGATCATCTTCGGCATCGAACCGACGATCAAGCCCGCCCATTCTTCGATGATGCCAATGCTAGAGTCAAGGGTTCGATTTGGACAGCGGAGGAAGATCATCGCGGAGTTTAGGAAGTGGTGGACCGGATCTACAAAGGTTCTAGCCCCTTTCCTTTAGATACATTTCCGTTTACATGCTTGCTTCGCCTATATATCTAGTTAACGATCCGTAGTCTAGGGTTTCTCGGCACCGTAAAATTTCAATTGGGCATGTTTGATTACTTGTGAGACTCCATTAGAGTTCCTAGGAACCCTACAGTGGTATCAGAGCCTAACTAGAGCCTTAGGCGAATTCCCGACGGAATCAGAAGTCCGATCGACCCAAAACCCGACTTGAAAAATGCTCTCTGGACTTTTTTGAAAAACGTGGTTTTTTGTAGATTAAAAATATTCAGAAAAATCAGCAGGAAGATATAAGGGTTACTGTAAAATTCGAGGGTGTGATTCCATAAAGGCACCGCGGATCCGCGGCATGAGCATGCTCATGCGGCGGATCCGCGGCCATTTCGTCGTTTTGTGCATCCAATTTTGCATAGTAATTCTTAGTTGTCTGTGCTGGTTTTCCTGGGGATTTTTAATAATTTTTTCCAGAGTTGCATTTTCTGGGTTGTATTGGGAACTCGGTGTATCGATCGGATTGTCTAATTTTTTCAGTGTGTTCTTCCGGATAAATTTTAGAATATGTTAAAAAGTTCGACCGGATATAAATACCCACTTTTTCCCCTGCCGGGAAGTTTCCAATTGTTGGATTTTTCCGTAGTTTAACGATGTTCTAAGTAGTGCAAGTAACGCGATGGACCCTCTAGAAGACAACAAACCTTAACTCGATTATGTGACCGTCTTGAACTGCCCTTTGAACCTTCGGGTTTGGGGCAGTACGGCATGCCACATGTGAGGCGTTGGCTTGACCCTTCTACGGCTGGACCGTTGGTACTGAGGCACGAACTGAATGTTGTTAGACTTATTTCATGTGTTGACCTGTTTCGGGAAAACTTGGGTGTTCGAATATTCAATCGGAAAGTTTAACATTTTCTGTTTATCCGGAATGGGATACAATAATTGGAATTCACAAGTAGTTATGAGATAACTAAATGAATGTTATAAACAAAGCAGTTTAGTCTCACTTGATCGGTTGCCATGGAATTTTGATGTGATCAAAAGTCCGTCGCAATCACGTAGCGTACGCGGATACTCGCCGGGTAAACTTAATAGACAGCCTCACTCCATAGCCCCGACCAAGTAACTGTAGGAGAACCATGTTGCCGAAAGCATCCGTTAGGGTGCTCGCGGTAGCGGTGTTCCGCCTTGGTGCACTTCGTCGACGGTTTCGAGGGTGCGGCCGTCTACTAAAGTTTGCGACGAGCATTCGATCAGAATGTCGGGAATCCTGTTGAATTGCCCGACTTGATATTGAAAAGAGTTTTCGATAATGAGACTAAAATGCGGGGTTTATAATTGTTAGGCATGCGATGTCTAAGTATTTCATTTGGTCAGGCATGCGATGTCTGAGGAGGTTGCGGATTCCAACTGTTATAGTTTTACACTTTCTTTTCTGTGACCGTAAGTGTAATATGTGATATCGCCGGTTTCGTTGCAATATGTCAAC
This sequence comes from Agapanthus africanus, assembly GCA_030015575.1. Lineage (NCBI taxonomy): Eukaryota > Viridiplantae > Streptophyta > Magnoliopsida > Asparagales > Amaryllidaceae > Agapanthus > Agapanthus africanus. The sequence continues at coordinate 112,676,110 of CM057340.1, read as the reverse complement.
GACAATTGGGATGCGCATATTTACTTACGTTGATGACATGTGATGTTATGTGTTGCTGGATATGTTATATTGGATCGTCGTGTTTGAATAGCCGGGTTTTTTTTATGTGAGATGAGTGTTTTTTCATTTTCATTCATGTAAAAACTTGTATGTAATATTCTTTTATTGGGGAACTTCCAGGTTGCGGAAGATGTCACCGTTGATGTATATTATTTATTTTTCTGCACTAGGATAGACCCAAGGAGGGGAGCACAAGTAACCGGGTTCTAGGGTCCAGTGGAGACCATCTCGAGGAGTCGAGTCCGGGTCTCCTAACCCTAGAATTGGTAGGGTTGCTTGCCGCTCTCGTAGGGGTCTAGGGGTGTAGGATTGGCTATTCATCACGACCGTGTAATCCGTGTTTTATACTGGCTCGTATTGAAAACACGGACGTCCTAGTATATCCAATATTTCATATGTTTCTTCTGCTGTGATTTATCTGTGATGTGATCATGTGATGTTCTGTGACAGATATTATATATAGTATATATGATATATTATATAGACGTTGCTTATGTTTTACACCCGCGCTAGCCCTGCCCCGCTCTGCCGTTAGTTACCTAACCTAACGGTGCAGAGGGGACATCGAGGTGAATGCGGATGGCATAAGTATACGTCATATTTATCTGTGATGTTTAGGTGGAATTAAATGATGGGATATTCATTAATGAGATTAATGAAAGAAAATAAACCTAATTGATGTTGTGGAATCGAATTTCAAAATAAAAACAGGTAGCTACAGTTCTTGCTTTGCATCGCGGTGTTCCTTGTAGAACATCCTGCACCTTATTCGATGAGGAAAGGACCGAGATCCCTTCACCGGGAGTGACTCCTTTAGCAATAACTGGCAGATGCTACAACCATCGGTTTGTCTTTGATCGCTTCTATAGTTTACGCTTTGCACAGTGATATATATGATATATCCCGCACCTCATTCGACGAGGAAAGGGCCGACGATCCCTTCACCGGGAGTGACCCCTTTAGCAAAACTAGAAAAGCCTCGAAAACATTCCATTTAAAAACCATTTGATTCCACAGCGAGATCAAGTTCAAAGCGTTAAGGTTTTCACAAAAACCATTCGCAACCCTCCGTCATTTTAGGAAGTAGAGTACTTAGTATTCGTGCTGTGTTTGTTGACCATAGTCAAGGCACAGTGTACGGTAGCTAAGTGATGTCTTCCTGCACCGCATATGATGCGATTAGTTAGGACAGTCGCGTGACTTTGTTGACCTTAGTTAAGGGTCATGTGGGTGGGTCTAATTAATCACGAAATGACAGGTAGAACTTGACTAGTACTTATGATTTGTTGACCATAGTTAAGGTCATAGGTGCTAGGGGTAAAAACCTTTATCGGGAGTTTCAAGTGTTGAAATTTGCAATAAGATTGCATACCTTCTATATGATAGTTGGATCCCGATACCCACTGCGAGTAATTGTTACTCCCGGGAGAGTTTTGCACTTTGCAATTAGCCGATCAAGTAGGTGTCTAGAAAGGTGTCAACGGGGTTACGCCTCTGGGAAAACTAGGTTTACTGTAATTAGGTCCGTGCGAAAGCACGGGGAACCTCCCTCAAAGTACCGACACTGGCCTGGCTGAAAGATTGGCGAACTTGTAGAGTGTAATTAATCCCGGCTAGTCTTTCCTTTTAGGGTTTGAAGGAAGATTTGATAAAAACAGTGGGAGACATCCTGATTAGATAAAATACATAACCAATCTAATCTTGCAAGAGCGCACGCAGAGTGTTTTCTTCTCTCTCTCTCTCCTGGTAGCGACCATATCACGCCTTAATCAAGATAATAATACGGAATTTTGACCGAACCCGCTTGTTATACTGAGCTAGGGAACGTTGGTCCCGCTCCAACTTATAATTGTTATAAGACAGAGCAGGAAATTGGGGAATACCAGAATTCCTATGCCGCCCAAACGAAGAAAGTGCATATGATGCATCTCCTTCGGGTGTGTTCATTACAAAGAACTGTTTCTCAGTATCCTCTGCATCCTGGGTATATGATACCGGATCAGGATCCCAGATATGTAATCTGTTACATAGGGCTACAAGAGGGTAGAAAAACTGAGAACGGGTGATAAGTTTCATGAGGCAGAAAACGGGGCAAGTGTTGCAGCCAAGTCTGTTGGTCACTGTCACCCTGTATTACGAATACATTGATGAACAAATGCTATTAGATACCAAACCTGATATAAAAAATCATATCAGTCTCTTTATTAGTAAAGAAAGGATATAATTTTGTATTGATGGATAATGTTTTGAACATTTCCTATATCAAAAGTTGATCGGTTCAGGCACGTTATCTAAAAGCATTGACGTTCTAAATCAAACTACAGTTCCTCGTATACAGAACACACACGAGAGGAAGAGTTCAGAAATGAACGAATTCTTCTTGAGGCATTGTAGACTAGGTCATATCAATGCGACCCGACTGGCTGAAGTTACATTTAGACGTATATTTAAATCAGTTTGAATTTACATCTTGTGAAACTTGCCAGTCATGTCACAAAGATAATATGACCATAGCTCTGTTTATTGGAAACAGAGAAAGAGTTAATGAACTCTTGGGACTGATGCATGATGATGTATGTAAGGTCTCCTGTCTACACATGCCAGGACTGGTTCTTTATACTTCATTATATTCTCTGATGATCTCTCAAGATTCGGTCATATATTCCTGTTGAAATATAAGTCCGAACCTTTTGAGGTATTCACAGAATATAAGTAGGAAGTAGAGAACCAAAATACAGGTATAAGTATTATGTCCTATGATGAGATCAGGGAGGAGAATACTTGTGCATAGCATTCCTGGACTATTCTAAAAGAAAATGAGATTCTCTCTCAACATTACTCCTCCGTATAAACCATAGCACGATGGTATATCGGGGCGGAGCAATCACACCCTATATGATAAGGTGTGCTCTATGATGAGTACTACTGAGTTACCTATTTCCTTTTTGGGAGTTATGCGCTTGAGAAGCTGCATACCTATTGAATTAGGTTCGAATCAAATCAGTGCCTACCACTCCATATAAGATATGGTGTGGGAAGATCCTATCTCTTAAGTAAGTTAAGATTTGGGATTGTCCGCCTATGTCTAAAAGCAAAATCCGGACAAGATCGAGGCAAGGTCAGTTCTGTAGAACTGGAAAGGTTCCAACTGTACAAAACTGCTAATGATTTGACAGAACCAAAGGATTCAATAGTTTCCGACGAACCTCAGCCTCTCCGCCGATCTAGTGGGTTCCTCATCCACCTGAGAGATACATCGGTTTCTCGATGACAGTGGGAGCGAGGATTGCATCATGAGATGATGACCCAACCAGTTTCGAGCAGGCCATCGAGAGTAGGGACTCTATAAGAATGGCTGGATGCTTAGTGATCTGAGATGGAATCCTTATACACCAACAAAGTATGGACTTTGGTTGCTATAACTGAAGGGTTAAATCCCCATCAGGAGCAAGTATATCTTGAGAAGATTGCTTGGTGTACATGGAAAATTTGAGACTTTCAAAGCTAGACTTGTTAAAGGTTTTCGTCATCGACCAGGCACGGAAAATGATGAAACCTTTTTCCAGAGAATATGCTTAAGTCCATCCAGATCCTACTTGCCACGGCTACATACCATAACTACGATATCTGGTGGTTGGGTGCCATGACTACTTTTCTAAATATTGATTTAGAAGAGAACGTCTATAAGAACACAGCCAGAGGGCCTCGTAGACAGTGGGAGCAGCGGAAACGTGTGCAAGATGCTTTATAGGATAAAGCAGGCATCGCGGAGTTGGAACATCTGTTTTGATGGATTAGTCAAAGAAGTTGACATCATCAAAATGGTAGATGAACCTTGTATAAACAAAAGGGTAGTAGGGAGTATGGTGACGATCCTCGTAGAGTACGTGGATGACATACTCTTGTTAGGGAAGGAGTTTCCAATGCTACGTTCGATCAATCTCCGCTTATCACAAGGATTCTCCAAATAGGATCAAAGTGATACCTCCTAAATCCTGAGTTTTCATCTATGAGATAAATGTAATTGGATACTAGGATTCTCACTAGATGTAGTGAGATGGTATCAATCGATCCTGGGGAGAATCACTGGAAGAGTTCCAGGGTGATAAAGACGACTGAATGTCAGTCACAGGCACTGTCTTTACCCTCAGTAAAGGGACGGTATGTTGGAAGATATCCAAGCTAGATACCGTGGCAAACTAGACGATAAAGGCTGGTAACATCGCTATTAAAGATACTACCAAAGAGGCAGTTTGGGTGTATATTGGTTCATAAGATGAACTAGGTTCCTGCCATTGTATGACAATAGAAGTATGGCTTTGGCCCTGGAACCCTGGTCCCATCAGTGACCCAGACAAATTCTGAGGAAGCATCACCTGATCATGGAGATAGTTGATCTCCGGGGTGATCGAGGTTAGGAGAGTAGACTCAGAGGACAACACGGCGGATCTACTCACGAAGGCCTTTTCCCAGAGAGAGACTCATATGGGATGGTTGAGTATTAGATGCTGCGACCACTGCTACAGACGGCCCTAGTGCAAGTGGGAGATTGTTAGTTATATGTATGCCCTAGAGGCCATTACTGTACATTGGATGTATATTGTAGTGGATGCTGGGACATATATAGGTAGGACTTTCTTGCTCGACATGATAGTACGCTATCTGGTTGCTCTTTATCTTAACGTGTATACTTTCTGTCTCTCTGATTACATGTTGATAAAGCCCTTAGGATGTGTACCCGACTTCCAGGACTATGATGAAGATCATATAGTGGGGCCTGGGTAGTCAATGAGTACATCCTTCATTGTTCCTAGTCGTGGGAATATCGAGACGGGGCATCGATATTCCAGAGTAGACTAGCGTGTATCTTCTCGACCCATGTGATGGGCGATGGATGATCCCATATCCATTGGTGTTTGACATCAGAGATGGTATACGGGTGCTCAGTGGAGACTGGGTACACTGAACGGACTCGCCGAGAACTCCCAGATGGTATTATACCTCACGTCAGATGGCAATTCTCTGGTGACACTGGTACAGCTTAGTCTGTTGACCCGAGATCGTCATAGAGTCTTGTGTGTCTCCCACAGTACTTTGATTTCCACCCTACCACGGCTCTACTGAGTCATGCAAACAGGTGGTTTTTGGGTACAGTCCCGATTCACATGGAGGCAATGAGCGATAGGAGGGGATTCGTCTCTCCCGGTATTGGGGGTTGATGTTGTGCTATGCTCGACTGGCCATAACAGGAAATCCCTGGCCAGGGTTGCAGTGATATACTGGTAAGAGTTATCAGTAGTTTCATGAATGTCATGGACCTCAAGTCGGCATGACTTATCGAGCTACTGGGGTCTGACGTTTACCACCCCTAGGCGAGATATGCGACATATCAGACGAACAGACCGGACTGTACGGTAAGTGTTACTGGTTGGATTCACAGGAGTGTGAGCGAGCTTGCTCGTCGATCTTCTGATCGCTCAATACCCGGGTTGCCGTTATGTTTAGTAGACCGCTTGCGGCTTGTGGGTGTTTGATATGATCATCATCTGCTGCCGGCGTATTGACGAGTCTTTAGAGTCCTACACAGAGGTTTCCTGGCTCAAGCGAAACGAAATAGGAGCGCATATGAGATATGTACGGGACCGAGAATAATGCGTGTATGTGATACCGTATTCTATTCTCGCGATGAATGTATCGATTGGTTATATACGATATAACCTAGTTATCGAATCAAGGATTGATTCGATAAGCCGATACATTGGATACTAGCCGGTTATATGCGATATGACCGGATCATTGAATCAAGTGTTGATTTAATGATTTAATGTATAATTATATATTTGATGTATTACTTTGCATTAACTAGTATTGGTTCACTTTAAATGGATTTTCTCACTTAAATTGTGCAAGTTGTATATGTGATATACATTTGTGCACATGATTGTATCATGTTTGATGATACATGCAAGCTAGGGTTAGTGTAAAGAATTAGACCATGGTTAAGATTATGATTAGGGTTTTCTTTTTTCTTATTTATTTATTTATTTATTTTTGAAAAAGATGAGAAAAGAATGGTTGCTATTTTTGTTTGCTAGTTGAAGATTCTTGAAGCTTTGAAATAGTCCACCATCCTTGTCTTATACTTAACCCTAACCATTCTAATTAACCATGGTCCATTCTCTACAACTAACCAAGAGTTAGTAAATGATAAGTATTGATTTATTTAAAATTTACATAATACTTATCATATTCTTTTTCTTCATCTTCTTCTTCTTCAACATGAGAAAAAAGCTTGCTACATCAATGGTGATTGATGAAAAAGTGTGGAAAATCCAAAACTAAAGTCTACCCAATTCCTATTTCTTCATCCTCTACCTCTTGCCAAGTAGTATAGGGTGTTTCCTTCACAAGTTTTCAAGGCTTGGTGAAGTTGGAGCTTGTTCTTGTGATGCCTCGACGTAGATCATCTTCGGCATCGAACCGACGATCAAGCCCGCCCATTCTTCGATGATGCCAATGCTAGAGTCAAGGGTTCAATTTGGACAGCGGAGGGAGATCATCGCGGAGCTTAGGAAGTGGTGGACCGGATCTACAAAGGTTGTAGCCCCTTTCCTTTAGATACATTTCCGTTTACATGCTTGCTTCGCCTATATATCTAGTTAACGATCCGTAGTCTAGGGTTTCTCGGCACCATAAAATTTCAATTGGGCATGTTTGATCACTTGTGAGACTCCATTAGAGTGCCTAGGAACCCTACAGTTTGTATAGCTGGAACCTTTCCAGTTCTACATTACAGACTTTGCCTCGAGCTTTTCCGGATTTTGCTTTCAGATATAGGCCGGACAACCCCAAATCTTAACTAGCTTAAGACATGGGCTCTACCCTTTCCATATCACATATGAAGTGGTAGGCAACTGATTTGATTTGAACCCTATTCAATAGGTATGCAACTTCATAAGTGCATAACTCCCAAAAGGAAAAAGGTAACTCAGCAGTACTCATCATAGAGCACACCATATCAAATAGGGTTTAATTGCTCTACCCCGATATACCATCGTGCTATGGTGTATACGGAGGAGTAATACTGAGAGAGAATCTCATTCTCCTTTAGAAAAGTCCAAGAATTTCGTGCTCAAGTATTCTCCTACTTGATCTCATCATAGGACATAATACTTTTACCCGTATTTTGGTTCTCTACTTCTAGCTTATATTCTGTGAATATCTCAAAAGGTTCGGACTTGTGTTTCAACAGGAACATATGTCTGAATCTTGAGAGATTATCAGAGAATGTAATGAAGTAAAAAGAACCGGTCTTGGCATTTGTAGACAGGGGACCTACATACATCATCATGTATCATCCCAAGAGTTTACTAACTCTTTCTCTGTTTTCAGTAAACGGAGCTGTGGTCATCTTATCTTTGTGACATGACTGGCGAGTTTCACAAGATGTAAATTCAAACTAATTTAAATATGCATCTTTATGTAACTCTAGCTAGTCGGGTCGCATTGATATGACCTAGTCTACAATACCTCAAGAAGAATTCGTTCATTTCTGGACTCTTCCTCTTGTGTGTGTTCTGTATACTAAGAACTGTAGTTTGATTTAGAACATTAATGCTTTTAGATAACGTGCCTGAACCGATCAACTTTTGATATAGGAAATGTTCAAAACATTATCCAACTATACAAAATTTTATCATTTCTTTACTAATAAAGAGATGGATATGATTTTGTATATTAGGTTCGGTATCTAATAACATTCATTCAGAATCAATGTATTTGGAATACAGGGTGACAGTGACCAACAGACTTGGCTGCAACACTTGCCCCGTTTTCTGCCTCATGAAACTTATCACCCGTTCTCAGTCCTCTACCTTTCTATAGCCCTATGTAACATATTACATATGCGGGATCCTGATCTGGTATCACATACCCAGGACGTAAAGAATACTGAGAAACAGTTCTGTATAATGAACAAACCCGAAGATGATGCATCAGTATGCACTGTCTTCGTTTAGGTGGCACGGGAATTCTGGTAATCTCCTATTTCCTGCTCTGTCTTATAACAATTATAAGTTGGAGCGGGACCAACGTTCCCCAGCTCAGTATAATAAGCGGGTTCGGTCAATAATTCGTATTATTATCTTGATTAAGGCATGATATGGTCGCTACCTGGAGAGAGAGAGAAGAAAACACTCAGCGTGCGCTCTTGCAAGAATAGATTGGTTATTATTTTATCTAATCAGGATGGCTCCCACTGCTTTTTATCAAATCTTCCTTCAAACCCTAAAAGGAAAGACTAGCCGGGATTAATTACACACTACAAGTTCGCCAATCTTTCAGCCAGGCCAGTGTCAGTACTTTGAGGGAGGTCCCCCGTGCTTTCGCACGAACCTAATTAATGTAAACCTCATTTTTCCAGAGGCGTAATCTCGTTGACACCTTTCTAGACACCTACTTGATCGGCTAATTGTAATGTGTAAAACTCTCCCAGGAGTAACAATTACTCGCAGCGGGTATCGGGATCCAACTATCTCATAGAAGGTATGCAATCTCATTGCAAATTTCAACACTTGAAATTCCCGATAATATTTTGCCCCTAGTGTTCTATGACCTTGACGAATGCCAAACAACCCATAGTCCACTAGTCAATTTCAACCCGTACATTTCTTGATCGAATTAAACCCACCCGCACGACCCTTGACGAATGCCAAACAACGCCGTACGAATACCCTAATCCAATCGCATCATATGCTCAAGCAGATAAATACTAGTTAGCTACCGTACACTACGCCTTGACGAATGCCAAACTACCGCAGCACGAATACTAACTAGTACATATCTGAAATGACGGAGGGCTACGACAGGTTTTTCTGAAAACCTATTGCATAATGAACTTGATATCGTTGTAGAATCAAATGATTTTAAAATGGAGTGCTTTTGAGGCTTTTCTAGTTTTGCTAAAGGAGTCACTCCCGGTGAAGGGATCGTCGGTCCTTTCCTCTTCGAATGAGGTGCGGGATATATCATATATATCACTGTGCAAAACAAAAACTCTTAAAAGCAATCAAAAGTCAAACCGATTGTGTAGCATCTGCCAGTTATTGCTAAAGGAGTCACTCCCGGTGAAGGGATCTCGGTCCTTTCCTCATCGAATAAGGTGCAGGATATATCACATATACCGCTGTGCAAAGCAAGAACTGTAGCTACCTGTTTTATTTTGAAATTCGATTCTACAACATCTTAGGTTTCTTTTACTTTCATTAATCACATTAATGAAGTCCCATCATTTAAGTACCTAAACATCACAGATAAATACGACGTACACTTATGCCATCCGCATTCGCCTCGATGTCCCCTCGTGCACCGTTAGGTTAGGTAACTAACGGCAGAGCGGGGCAGGGCTAGCGCGGGTGTAAAACATAAGTAACGCCTATATAATATATCATATATACTATATACAGTATCCATCACAGAACATCACATGATCACATCACAGATATCGCAGCAGAAGAAACATATGAAATATTGGATATACTAGGACGTCCATGTTTTCAATACGAGCCAGTATAAAACACGGATTCCACGGTCGTGATGAATAGCCAAACCCACACCCTTAGACCCCAACGAGAGCGGCAAGCAACCCTACCAATTCTAGAGTTAGGAGACCCGGACTCGACTCCTCGAGTTGGTCTCCCACTGGACTCCAAAACCCGGTTACTTGTGCTCCCCTCCTTGGGTCTATCCTAGTGCGGAAAAGTAAATAATATACAAAAGGTGACATCTTCCGCAACCTGGAAGTGCCCCAATAAAAGAATATTACATACAAGTTTTTACATGAATGAAAATGAAAAACACTCATCTCACATAAAAAACCCCCGGCTATTCAAACACGACGATCCAATATAACATATCCAGTAACACATAACATCACATGTCATCAACGTAAGTAAATATGTCCATCCCAATTGTCGTTGACATATAGCAACGAAACCGGCGATATCATATATTACACTTACGGTCGCAGAAAAGAAAGTGTAAAACTACAACAGTTGGAATCCGCAATCTGCATAGACATCGCATGCCTAATCAAATGAATACCTTAGACATCGCATGCCTAACAATTATAAACCCCGCATTTTAGCCTCATTATCGAAAACTCTTTTCAATATCAAGTCGGGCAAACCAACAAGATTCCCGACATCCTGATCGAATGCTCGTCGCAAACTTCAGTAGACGGCCGCACCCCTGATACCGTCGACGAAGTGCACCAAGGCGGAACACCGCTACCTCGAGCACCCGGACGGATGCTTTCGGCGACGGGGTTCTCCTATAGTCAATTGGTCGGGGCTTTGGAGCGAGGCTGTCTATTAAGTTTACCCGGCGAGTATCCGCGTACGCTACGTGATTGCGACGGACTTTTGATCACATCAAAATTCCGTGGCAACCGATCAAGTGAGACTAAAGTGCTATGTTTATAACATTCATTCAGTTATCTCATAACTAATTGTGAATTCCAATTATTGTATCTCATTCCAGATAAATAGAAAATGTTAAACTTTCCGATCGAACAGTCGAACACCCAAGTTTTCCCAAAACAGATCAACACATGAAACAAGTCTAAAAACATTCAGTTCGTGCCTCAGTACCAACGGTCCAGCCGTAGAAGGGTCAAGCCAACGCCTCACATGTGGCACGCCGTACTGTCCCAAACCCGAAGGTTCAAAGGGCAGTTCAAGACGGTCACATAATCGAGTTAAGGTTTGTTGTCTTCTAGAGGGACCATCGCGTTACTTGCACTACTTAGAACGTCGTTAAACAACGGAAAAATCCAACAATTGGAAACTTCCCGGCAGGGGAAAAAGTGGGTATTTATATCCGGTCGAACTTTTTAACATATTCTAAAATTGTCCGGAAAAGCACACAGACAAAATTAGACAATCCGATCGAAACACCGAGTCCCCAATACAACCCAGAAAATTCAACTCTTGAATAAATATTAAAAATTCCCAGGAAAACCAGCTCTGCAAAGTAGGAGTTACTGTGCAAAATTCATTGAACAATGAGACATTACGGCCGCGGAACCGCCGCACAAGCCATGCTTGTGCCGCGGAACCACGGCGGTTTGATGGATTTATGCTATCGAATTTCACAGTAACTCTTACAATCTCCTGCTGAATTTTCTGCATATTTTTAATCCTTAAAAATCCCAGTTTCCAAAAATTGTACAGAGAGCATTTTTTGGGTTAGGGTTTCGGTTCGATCGGACTTCTAACATCGTCTACGCATCGCCTAAGGCTCTAGTTAGGCTCTGATACCACTGTAGGGTTCCTAGGCACTCTCTAGAGGTCTCACAAGGCATCAACCATGCCAATTTCAAATTTTACGGGTGCCGAGAAACCCTAATACGGATCGTTGACTAGATATTTAGGCGACAAAAGCAACTAGTTAACAAATTAACTAAGTGAACGGAAATACAACCTTTGTAGATCCGTTTCTCCACCTCCATAGCTCCATGATGAAGTCCTTTCCGCTGTCCAAATCGAACCATGACTCTAGCATCGGCTTCAACGGAGAAAAAGCGGGCTAGGTCATCGACGACGATGCCGAAAATGATCTACGTCGAGGCATCACTAGATCAAGCTCCACCTTCATCAAGCCATGAAAACTTGTGAAGGAAACACCCTATACTACTTGGCAAGAGGTAGAGGATGAAGAAATAGGAAGTGGGTTCACCTTAGAATTGAATTTCTCACTCATTTCATCAAGTTGCCATTGATGAAGTCTAGCTTTTCTTCTTTGAAGAAGAAGATGAAGAAGATGATATTATGATAAGTCTTGTAGAATAATTGAAAAAGAATTATTCTTATCATAACTTGAACCATGGTTTGATGTAGAGAGTTAACTCAAGTTAGATGAATGGTTAGGGTTTGAAGAAGAAGACGAAAAGGTTACATGAGTCAAAGTTGCATGAAGCTTCAAGAAGCTTCATGTAAGAAAGCAACCTTTTTATTTTCCTTTCACTTTTTCTTTTAATCCAAATTAAAAGATAAATGAATGAATAAATGAATAATAACCCCAACCATTTACTTAACCATGGTTTAACTCTTTACACAAACCCTAGCAATCATGTATCATCAAACATAATACAATCAAGTGCACAAAAATATATCACATATACAATGTGCACACCCGAGTGAGAAAATCCATTCAAAGTGAACCAATAGTAGTTAATGCAAAGTAATATATCAAATATATAATTATGCATTAAATCATCAAATCAACGCTTGATTTAACGATCCGGTCATATCGCATATAACCGACTAATATTCAATGTATCGGCTTATCGAATCAATCCTTGATTCGATAACTAGGTTATATCGAATACAACCATTCGATACATTCATCGCGAGAATGAAATACGGTATCACATACACGCATTATTCTCGGTCCCGCACATATCTCATATGCGCTCCTGTTTCGTTTCGCTTGAGCCAGGAAACCTCTGTGTAGGACTCTAAAGACTCGTCAATACGCCGGCAGCAGGTGATGATCATATCAAACACCCACAAGCCGCAAGCGGTCTGCTAAACGTAACGGCCACCCGGGTATTGAGCGATCAGAAGATCGATGAGCAAGCCCGCTCATACTCCTGTAAATCCAACCAGTAACACTTACCGTACAGTCCGGTCTGATCGTCTGATATGTCGCATATCTCGCCTAGGGGTGGTAAACGTCAGACCCCAATAGCTCGATAAGTCATGTCGATATGAGGTCTATAACAGTTCGAGAAACTACTGGTAACACTTACCAGTAAATCTCAGCAACCCTGGCCAGGGATTTCCGGTTATAGCCAATCGAACACAGCGCAACATCAACTCCCTATACCGGGAGAGACGAATCCCCTCCTATCGCTCATTGCCTCCAAGTGATTCGGGACTGTACCCAAAAACCACCGTTTTGCACGCCCTCTTGGACGTGGTAAGATGGAAATCAAAGCACAGTGGGAACCACACAAGACTCTATGACGATCTCGGGTCAACAGACTACTCTGTACCAGTGTCACCAGAGAACTGTCATCTGACGTAAGGTATAATACCATCTGGGAGTTCTCGGTGAGTCCGTCCAGTGTACCCAATCTCTAGTGAGCACCCGTATATCATCTCTGATGTCAAACACCAATGGATATGGGATCATCCATCGCCCATCTGTATGGGTCGAGAAGGTATACGCTAGTCTACTCTGGTATATCGATGCCCCGTCTCGATACACCCACGACTAGGGACTTTGAAGGATATACTTATGGACTACCATGTCCCCACTAGTATGATCCGCATCATAGTCCAGGTAGTCAAGCACACATCCTAAGGGCTTTACCAACATGTAACAGAGAGACAATCAGTGTACACGTTAAGGTAAAGAGCAACCAGATAGCATACTATCATGTCGAGCAAGAAAGTCCTCCCTATATATGTCCCAGCATCCACTACAATGTACAGTAATGGCCTCTAGGGCATACATATAACTAACAACTATATATAAATGATGTTTCGACTCTCTATGACTGAGATACTTGGGATCGGAAGAAGCAAGGAGAGTCATCCAAGAAACCCACGACGGACTCTGCGGTTCTCATCAAGCCTGGCCAAAGATGAAGCTGAAGATCAAAAGGATGGGCTACTATTGGCCCACAATGATTCAGGACTGCCTCGAATATGCGAAGCAGTGTCACTCATACCAAATTCAAGGGGACTTTATCCACCAGCATCCAAATCTGCTACACCCAACAGTTGCTAGCTGGCCGTTCGAAATGTGGGGAACCGATATAATTGGGCCTATCGAACCAGCGTCGTCCAAAGGAGATCGGTTCATATTGGCGACAACTTATTACTTCTCTAAATGGGCAGAAGCAGTATCGCTAAGAGAAATGAAGACGGAGAATATTCTCCATTTCTTCAAGACACACGTTATCTATCAGTTCGGCACTCCGCGACGGATTATCTTCGATAACGGGCCGCACTACAAAAGTCACAGAATCAGCCGCTTTGCACAGCAGCATAATATAGACTGGAGATACTCTTCGGTCTATAATCCCTGAGCTAACGGTCTAGCTGAGGCTTTCAACAAAACCTTGAAAAAATCATAAAGAAAACGGTATCCAGAAACAAAAAAGACTGGCACGAGAAGATTTCTGGGCGTATCGAACCACGTTCAAAACGGCTACTAATACAACGCCGTATGCATTAATATTCGGCACAGAAGCAGTACTCCCCTTGGAGATAGAGCTACCCTCTCTACGACTGGCGGTTCATCTCGAGCTGACCGATGAAGAGAATGCTCATCTCCGGCTTGAGGAGCTCGACGCCCTCGATGAAACTTGTCTCATGGCGCAACAAAACCTGGGAACTTACAAAGCAACGATGACGCGCTCATACGAAAAATTGACTAGGCCAAGATTGTTCCACCAAGGCGAACTCATGCTAGTCGTAAAAAGACCTATGATCCCCAATCGTGCCTCACGAGGGAAATTTGAGCCAAACTATGAAGGCCCATACATTAGAGACAAGGTCTATCAAGGCGGGGCCTATTTGCTCATGGATATACATGGCGAAAGACCCTTCCGGCCAATAAACGGCCGGTTCCTTAAAAAATACTACGCTTGACAAGTCGCAACTCAGATTAATGATAGATGACGACGCTTGTGTTCGCTCGCTGTCTTCCTGAGTACCAAGCTCTGTAAGTAGTATTCGGCAAAACTTCACCGCAGAAAACTAACAACGGACCGAAACGTCCCTAAACTAACAACGGACCGAAACATCCTAAACTAATAACGGACCGAAACGTCCCTAAACTAACAATGGACTGAAACGTCCCTAAACCAACAACGGATCGCAATGTCCTGAAACTAGCTACGTACCGTAACGTACTTAAACTACTACGAACCGCAGCATCCTTAGGATAATGCGGCAAAAAAAAAGGTACGTCCATAAGCGAAATGGGCACGGATGAAAATCCGAAAGGGCTCCGTGAGTAAAAACAGCAGGGCTACCGGCGAGTTTGTGAAAACCCGAAAGGGCGTAGACTCATAAAAAATTTCTTGTGCACTTGCAGGGTCCTCTCGACCTTTTAAGGAGAAAATACCCGCGTGAGATCCTTATGACTCACAAAGGAGAAAAATACTTTGGAATCCTCACGATCCCTAAAGAGAAATTACACTTACGAGATCCTCACGACTTGTAAGGAGAATTCCCCCACCCCCCTTATAAGACCCTCACGGCTCACATATTCAAAAGTCTTAAGATACAGGGACCTAAACCTGTTCTTAAGCCATCATATCCCCCAAACTGCCCTACAGGCGGTCAATATTGATCCTTGTATACAATCCACGGGCATAAATAAGCGTTCCCTCGCCCAGTTCCACCAATGGTGTGAAATTCCCCTATTTGGTGAACAACACTTATAGGTCCTCTCGACTTGTAAGGAGAAAATGCTCTTGTGAGGTCTTTACGACTCTCAAGAGAAAATGCACTTATGAGTCCTCATGGCCCTTAAGGAGAAATTACACCTACGAGATCCTTACAACTCATAGAGAGAAATACCTTTATAAGACCCTTACGGCTCACGAAGGCAGAAGCAAATGATGATTCGCTCCTGGCAACGTTTCAGTAGTAACATACTGATGCCTAAATCGGTAAAAAATTCCAAGTCCTTTCACGGCAAGTGAAGATTCACTCCTGGCAATATTCTAGTCGCAACGATGTTGATGCTATGATTGGTATCGGATCTCAAGTCCATACTCACAACAAAATCAGCGAGCCAAAAATACATATAAAAATAGCCAAAATGATTGGGTAACTCGCAATAAAAAGCAGTGAGTAAAAAGAAAAATAGTCGAAATGATTGGGCACAGTGAAAAAGAGCCGAAATGATTGGGCAATCGCGACTTTCGAGATAAAAAAAGCTGAAATGATAGAGCATCGCGAAAAGAAATAAAGAAAATGAAAGAATGAAACTTTTGCCCTATAGTCGAGTTCATACTGACCCCTGTATACAATCCATGGGCATAAACGAAAAGGGAACCACATTTCCCAATAGACTCTATCAAAGGGACAGTCAGATTTCGACGGCAACATCTGCATCCCAGAAGATCAACACGGCGTTCCTTCCGACACCGCAGAAAGCAGAAACAAGTCAACCAATGACCTCCCCGTCGGAACAATGCTTCGACTCGGAAACAAGTCAACCAATGACCTCCCTGCCGGAACAATGCTCCGTCTCGGAAACAAATCAACCAATGACCACCCCGCCAGAAGTATTCTCCGTCTCGGAAACAAGTCAACCAATAACCTCCCCGGCGGAACAATGCTCCGTCTCGGAAACAAGTCAACCAATGACCTCCCCGCCGGAACAATGCTCCGTCTCGGAAAAAAGTCAACCAATGACCTCCCCGCCGGAACAATGCTCCGTCTAAGAAACAAGTCAACCATTGACCTCCCCATCGGAACAATGCTTCGACTCGGAAATAAGCCAACCAATGACCTCCCCACCGGAATTATGCTCCATCTCGGAATCAAGTGAACCAATAATCTCTCGATTTGTCTCTACCCCCAGGGAAATCAGTGTCCTTACGCAAACCACTGAACCCGTAAAAAGAAAACTCTCTTATGAGATCCTTACGACTCTCAAAAGAAAACGCACTTAGGAGTTCTCTCGACCCCTAAGGAGAAATTACACCTACGAGATCCTCTCGACTCGTAGGAAGAAACGTCTTTATGAGACCCTCACGGCTCATAAAGTTGAAAAAGTCTTAAGTAGCAGACCTGAACCTGTTTTCTAAGCTATCGCTACCCTACAAGGAGGTCAAGAAGGATTGTTATCTACCGTCTATGGGCCACATTCGCTAAAGTAACATAACAATAACACTGCAATGAAAAGAAAGCACCAGCATGAAATGAAATATTTCTTTTATTCATGAATCCAAATGAATACAAGGTACATTTCATAAAAGAATAAAAATGAATACAAGATATTCCTATTCATAAATGAATACAAAAAATACACAACGACGAAAAATGCTTAAGTCGGTGGACAGTGCAGTAGGCTCGTAAGCTCGTCGGTCTTCCGCTGGACCTCGGCTTCAAGCTCCGTTATAGCTACAAGACGAGTCCCCGCCTGAGCCCATTGAGTCTGATAAGAAGCAAACCGACTTTCGAGCTCTCTTTTAGTGACCTTATGAGCTTCAATCATCTCGCGAGTAAAGATGACGGCTTTATCAAGAGCGACCACCTCGGTGATAGCTTCTTGAAGCACTCGCCAAATTTCATATGCACGAGTGGTCTTGGTAGTGAGCTGAGCTTGAATTTCCCCCAAAGCATTTGAGGCTAATTCCCTTTCCGAAAATTTCCGGTTGAGCCTCTTCTCACAAGACTGTAGATTGGCGGCGCACCGTTCGATCAACCCCCGCAGGCTCGCCTTTGCAGTTAAAAGCTCAGAGGGAAGGCGTACACACTAAAGGCCATATAAATAAGTCTCCACTCGACGAGAATACTCAACCCAGATATGCACCAATGTTTCATCATGATGAGTGGCGAGAAAAGTCAAAGAGATGTTGGCTTCGACAACAAATTCTTCAGCTGTGATTGAACTACCAGCACGAGATCTTCATTGAGAGCCGACAAGAAGTGAATACTTTGTTTCTCCATCCTTTCAGACGCACGCCGGGCATAAGGGCCTGGTGGCATAATGATACGAGACTCTAATGAGGTATGCGCGGGCAAAGCTATCGAAATCCATGAACGATCAGTGAGACTTGCAAACATGGAGTAGATAAAACAATGTCATGGATAAAACCTTACTTACCCACAGTCATGAAAGGGGGGCTTGAAAGATCCCCAGGCCCATTGAGGATTCAACTTCATCATCAGCTTCTAGAACTGCAAAGGACATATTGGCATCGTTGTAAAATAAATATGAATGATAATCAAATGAATAGGTCAGATAACACCAACCTTGCCCAGAAGAAAGAACTATGCTTTGCAGAGATATCTCCTGCGGGGCGGCCATCTCGAGCAGACGCTGGAAGGAATTTCTAGGAGATAGATCCATGATGGTAGCCGCCAATTCCCGTAGTTCTGAAAGGAAAGAAAGGTGAAGATAATGGAAAGACTATTAAAACAAAGTATAGAAGACTACCTTCGATGCTCGTCCTACCTTGAACTAGAGGGATAGCAGCTTCGGCAGCCTCCTCCGTGCCCTCAGGTACATCACCGGAGACATTTGCTGGTGTGACAGCTTCTAATTGAGGGGTAACGACCGCCACTTTTGGCTTCAATGAAGGGACGGCGGTCTCATCTATGCTTTCCACAATCTGCAAGCTGTCACCAGAAATATCTATTAGATCTACGGCTGGTAAGGTCACCTCTTCTGGAAGAACAGGTACCGAGGGAACAGAAGCTACCATTGGAAGCTCCACAGCAGGAATAGCAGCTATAACGATCTCCTCCGCACCTGCCGGTGTCTCATCGGAGACATTTATAGAATCCACAGTCAAGACGCGACTTGGGCTCAAATCCTCTGTCGTTGCTGAAGTCCCTGCAAAGTTTTCGCAAAGATAAGAAGATATGAGAGCGATACAAACTACTTCCCAAAAGGAAGATGAGGAAAACATGCATACCGATGCGCCAAGGAGCTTCTAGTATGGCTTTTTCGAGCCGTCGTTGCTTCCTGAGGAAATGTGCTCGCCGGGATTCGAAAGTAGATTCATGGCCACCGGTCTTCAGTGCTAGCGCATCTTCGGAAGCGGCTGAGATGGGCTGCTTGAGGGCTATCTCGTCTTCCTGTCGCAGGGGACCCATATGTACCCTCCATAGTGATGGGGGATCTTCGTAGAATATGACGGGAGGGTAAGGTTTTTTCGGGACACCCACGTTCTTAGTTTCATCTTATGAGCACCATATAGCCTCAGCCAATTGTGCGGCTTCCTCGGCAGATGAACTCGGAAAGAGAAGACCATCATCCGGCTCTTGCATTGATATGGGTTCGTCTTGGGCAACAGCCTCAGATTCGAGCAAGAGGTCGAGCAGACCGGTAACCATCTTCTTCCTCCTTTTTGAGCCGGAGCTAACACTAGAAGAAGAGCGTTTCTTTCCCCTCGGTGCCTTGACACGACGTTGCCCGACCTCACCTTCCGTATCATCCTTCAATGGTGTCGCTGTCGGCGCTTTCCCTGGAACATCCGCCTTTGCTCTGGCATGCATGGGCATACTAGGGTATGAGGAACTAGTCCAACTTTGGAGGTTTTTGGAATAACTACCGAACCACTGTCCCTTAAAAGAGGGCAAACGATTGACCGCGGTTGCAACGGAGGGCTGGTAATTTGGGTTAGAGATGGAGTTTTATACTCGAAAAGTACCTGCCTTTCCTCGGCAATGATAGGACAGACCCGATGGTGATACCAACCCGCGAAGGACCCCACAGACCTTGGGAGATAGTCGGGCTCTAGGATCATGAAGAGAGAGCCTGTGTTCAGCCGCATAAAGTGATGGATAACGTCACGAACGACTCCCAGAGACAAGGTAGGCTCAATAAAAAATGGCTCGAAGGGAACACCCTGATTATAGCCCAACCTTCGAGCAAAGCGGTGCGGATTATACCGCGTGAAAAGAGTCGTATCATTCCGACGGAACACCAAGTAGCCCGTCCTAATCGAGTATAGGTGCATAATCTCCTTAGGCTTTAAGGACGACGCTCTACCTTTCGACAGATCAAACAGCTGCTGGATAGGCCCCGCAGGAGAAGAAAGAACTCTATCACTAAACACCTTCCCGCCCTCATTTGCATATGGATTGAGCAGTACACGTAAGGCACCTAGCCGAGTCGGATCGGGAGTGGAAGCATCCACTAATCTCATAACCCGTGGGAAGGTGCAGGAATCATAGAAAGCTGGCCGTCAATGTGCTGTGAATGCCCCCAGCACATGCATTTCGATCCACGATGTGAAGTAATGGAGGGGGAAATTCACAACGTCTACACCTGGAGTCGATGTGTTAGCTACAACACTTAACCCATGATAGAGGTGCGACAGTCCCGTAATGCCAATGACTAACCTTGCCCCTTCAGCTACGCGATGAGTAGGGTAGAAGACGGAGGCCCTCATAAAACGTCGGTGTGTCGGTATCGCAAACCAACTGAGCTAGAGTCTATTGAAGCCGACGAAGAAGGCCTCTTCATCTATGCCGGGGGCTGCAATCGCATTAAAGGGCATGGCCAACGTGGTCGGAATGTAAAACTGCGGCAAGCCTTCTTCTTTGGCCTGCAGTTTGTCTAGTCCAAACCCAAAAGGGTCATCAATGTTCGCAAACTTTGGAGCCTCCTTGGATAGAGCATCTCCCCTGATAAAGCAGGCAATAAAGCTCTCAAAAGTGACGCCCTGCCTCTCTGACTTTGCAAACAATTTGTCAAAAATGGCCAGAGCCTTTGTTAGACCGGAGTACTTATGACGCACGGCATTTTCGATCATCAGGCCGTCAAGCGTAGCTGGCACGGTAGAGAATACATATTCATCGGGAGTCAACAACTCTTCATAATGCTCTCCCCTGATTGGAAATCTAGAGATTTCGCGAAATTCCTCCAACGAGATAGATACATCGTGATCCCCTAACAGAAAGGTGTTGGTAGGAAGATTCCACTGGTTTAAGAAGGCTTTGATCTACCAGACGTGAGGAGCCTGATAATGGAATAGCGAAGCATATACAGCTTGATATAGCCCAACCTTCTTTAACCTTGCGCAGTGGGCGGAAAGAATGTATCTAGCCCAAATAAGATAGCCCACTGGGTGCCGGGTGTTGGAGATAGTGCCCTCAGAGTCAATTATTAGGTCACAGGTACGTGATTGTAATGATTGAGGGAGGACCTATCCCGGTAGGACAGTCTTACTCGAGATGATAGTATGCTATCTGGTTTACCTTTATCATCGTGTACTGCTTTAGGTGACCTGACACGTCGCTATTACACGTTGATAAAGCCCCTAGGATTCTTGCTTGACCACCAGCAGTATGAGGGCGATCATATAAGTGGGAGCTGGGGGTCTACAAGCATATCCTTAAAAGGTCCCTAGTCGTGGGAGTTTCGAGACCGGGCATCGATACTCCATTAGTAGACTAGTGTATACAGTCGAGACCCCGACGAGGGGCGGTGGCCGGTCTCACAAGCCACTGGTGTCAGTTGGATCACCTAAGATGTATACAGGTGCTCATTGGGTTATGAGTACACCGGACAGGACTCGCCGGGAACATGCCAGTTGGTCATATACCAGACGTCAGATGGCAGTTCCCTGGTGACATGTGTGCAGGTTAGTTCATCGACCTGGGGATCGTCATTTGTCTCGTGTGAGTTCCCACTGTACTTTGATTACTACCCTACCACGGCTCAAAGGAGTCGTGCAAACAGGTTTTAGTTGGGTACAGTCCCGAGCCACATGGAGGCAGTGAGCGTATCTTCAGGGGTTCGTCTCTCCCGGTATTGGGGGTGAGGTCGTGCTGTGTCTAGGAGAGCCATTACACAAAGTCCTTGGCCAAGGCAAGGAGATTTACTGGTAGGTATTCCAGTAGTATCTCAGGGTGTTCTGGGCTACACTCCGACACGACTTGTACCGCTTTTGGGGGTCTGACTTTTACCAACCCCCTAGGCCCGCCATGCGATGCTCATAGACGAACGGACCGGACTGCACGGATATTGTCACTGACAGGCTCAGTTGGGTGTCGTGGTGAGCTTCCTCATCGACGTCCCATTTGGTCAGTACCTGGTAGCCCGTCACGTATTGGCTTATACCTCTGACGTGCTAGTGGTTAAATCCACAACCAAGGTATTGACGAGTCTTTAGAGTCCCCCACATTCAGTTACTCAGCTTTCGGGCGAAAGGTTGTAGAGGCCGTATGGAGATATGGCAGGGTCCGATCAGATACGTGCGGTATTGCACGGATCAGGATCGGACAGTCTGTACTATAGGCCGTATGGTTATATGGCAGGGTTCGATCAGATACGTGCGGTATTGCACGGATCAGGATCGAACGGATATTACTAGCCGGCTTTGGTATAAGCCGGATCCTAGTATAGTACAGTGTAGATTTTGTCTCATTGCATTTGTATTTCGGTCGGAATACAAATGCGGGTGTGTATGCACAGTATCGGGGTTTTCCTGTAATTTATTACGGGACCTGTTTTATGGAGTTGCCAGTTTGCTTTCCGTTTCGGCCAATTTCCATTGTTCCGTTCATTGGCCGAAGATTGGTGGAGGAGGGCTTATTTGCATTGTTGCAAATAGGCAATTGTGGAAGGGGGTCTTTGCATATATTTGTATCATGATAGTCTCTCCTTGACCTTGACTTCTAGCTATCATGATGGCTTTGTTAGGTCCACGTTACCTCTCCCGGTACTTTCGGGGTTGCGGAAACGGTAAATCAAAATTTTTTCTAAGCTTTGTAACATGGACCGTAAAAGCCGGATCTTTGCTAAACTATAAACTAGCAACCTAACAAGAGATGTAACTACTCGGTTAGGGGTTATACCTCAACTTGAACTCCTTCACTTCTAGTTGTTGTTCTTCTATGATGTTCTTCTCTTCTTGTTGTTCTTTTCATGGCTTGCTCAAAGGTTGATCCGGACTTCGGTCACCTCCGCGGCCTCCTTGAGTCGAAGACGATCCACCCGAGAGATGTACGCCGGGCTCCACCTCAAGCCGAGGTAACTAGGGCAAGGAGATTGCTAATCTAGAAGCCCTAGGTTGTGTAGAGAAGATGTATGGATGTGTTTGTCAAGTGGAATCCTTTTTCTCTCAACACATGAGATCAAAGGAGAAAATCAAGAGGAGGAAGAAGAAGGAGGTTTTTAGCAACCATGGAGCTTCTCATATCAAGAGAGAGAAAGAGAATAATGTTATGATAAGCTTAACCAAGAGAAAAGCTAACCATGGTTGCAATAATGCAAAAACCACATCATTACTAATTCCATCAAGATAAAGTTGATGGTTACAATTGAAATGACCATTATCATAATCCAAAAGAAAATGGAAAAGAAAAGAAGAGTGTGGAATCCTCTTGAAAGTCAATGGTCAACTCGGTCAACCGGTCAACAAAGTCAAGAGGGGTCAACGGGGTCAAATGGTCAATGCAATTAGCCATCATAAGATTATCACTAACAGGATTAGTAAATGATGTCCGCTGCTCATAATGGTTTTGACCAAACGAACTGTCAAAACCCTAACGAGCCTGCCACATAATGGTTTTGGCCGAACCAACTGCCAAAACCCTAATGAGGCACCTCCTCCTTCATCGCTCCAGAAAACTGTGCATACACACCTGCATCCGTATTCCGTAGAATGCGGATGCACAGAAGACAAAACAAATCCATCCGTGCAATACTAGGATCCGGCTTAAACCAAAGCCTACTAGTACTGCCTGCCCGAACACCATACGCACACAAGTGTACGTAAGTGATCGCAGCCCTGCCGTAAAACCATACGGCCTCTACACGTTTCGCTCAGTGCAGGGAAACTCTCTGTGTGGGACTCTAAAGACTCGACACTACGCTGGCAGTGGGTTTAACCACAGACCGCAAGCGGCACTAGCTATACGTAACGGTCCCCAGGTAGATGTCGATAAGAAGGCCGATGAGGTACACCCATCCGAACTCCTACTGAGCCTGTATGTGACAATCTCCGTACAGTCCGGTCTGTTCGTCTGATACATCGCATGGCGGGCCTAGGGGGGCGGTAAACGTCAGTCCCCTAATAGCGGTACAAGTCGTGTCGGAGTGAAGCCCAATACACCCTGAGATAACACTGGAAACCTACCAGTATATCTCGCTTGCCCTGGCCAGGGACTACTCGTGTAATGGCTCTCCTAGACACAGCGCGATGTCAACCCCCAATACCGGGAGAGACGAATCCTGTCTAACCGTCACTGCCTCCAAGTGCTTCGGGACTGCTCCCAACTACTACCTGTTTGCACGACTCAGTAGAGCCATGGTAGGGTAGCAATCAAAGAACAGTGGGAACACACTCGAGGCGAAGTGACAGTGTCAAGTCAGCGGACTAAGCTGTACTCATGTCACCTGGGAACTGATAACCGACGATAGGTATAATACCAACCATCAGTTCCCTACGAGTCCTGTCCAGTGTACTCGTAACCTAACGAGCACCCGCATACTATCTCAAGTACGACGTACTGACGGCTGTGGGACAGACCGTCTCCCGTGCTGGGATGAGAAGCGCATACGCTAGTCTACTCTGGAGTATCGATGCCCTATCTCGATACTCCCACGACTAGGGACGTGTATAAGGATGTGCTTGTAGATTACCCAGCCCCCACGAGTGTGATCGCCATCACAACGCCGGTAATCAAGCAAAGATCCTAAGGGCTCTACTAATGCGTATAGGTGATATAATAAATAAACACACATGTACACATTAAAGCAGAGACAAGCCAAGTAGCATACTACTATATTGAGCAAGATTGTCTGTACAACTGTGAATATCCCAAGCTTCCATCAAGTAATATACATACTAGTATGATACAGTAATGGCCTCTAGGGCATATACACCAACAATCTCCCACTTGCACTAAGGCCATGTACTGGCGTATCGAAGACCTATCATCTCGATCAGCCGCTCGAACTGAGTCTGGGGTAAAGCCTTTGTGAATGGGTCCGCAGTGTTGTCCTTTGTGTCCACTCTCCGCACCTCGATCTCCTGTCGATCAATGATCTCCCTGATCAGGTGATACCGCCTTAAGATGTGCCTGGATTTCTGATGGGACCTTGGTTCCTTCGCTAAAGCTATAGCCCCATTGTTATCGCAATACAAAGGTATTGGGTCAACAATGGACGGAACCACCTGAAGTTCACTAATGAACTTCTTAATCCAGACCGCCTCTTTTGCGGCATCGCTTGCAGCAATGTATTCAGCCTCCATCGTCGAGTCTGCGACGGTATCCTGCTTGGAACTCCTCCAACATACCGCCCCTCCGTTGAGGGTAAACACAAAACCCGATACGGACTTGCTGTCATCTTTGTCACTCTGGAAGCTTGAATCGGTAAAGGACTCGACCCTGAGGTCTCCATTACCGTAAACCAGGAACATCACCTTAGTCCTTCTCAGGTACTTGAGAATGTTCTTCACTGCTGTCCAGTGGTCCTCCCCTGGGTCCGACTGATACCGGCTTACCGTGCTCAACGCGTAAGCCACATCTGGTCTTGTACATAGCATCGCATACATTATAGATCCTACCGCCGAAGTGTAGGGTATAGTGCTCATGCGAACCCTCTCCTCGTCAGTCTTAGGAGACATCTTCTTGGAGAGGGTAATTCCGTGCAATGCGGGTATGTTACCGCGCTTGGAATCCTCCATACTAAATCTCTTTAGTACGGTCTCTATGTACCTGGACTGCGAAAGTCCCAATAGTTTCTTGGATCTATCTCTATAGATCTTGATCCCCAGAATGTACGAGGCATCACCCAGGTCCTTCATGGAGAACCTTTGTGACAAAAACAGCTTGACCGATTGTAGCATAGGAATGTTATTTCCCATCAGAAGAATGTCGTCCACGTACAAGACTAGGAATACGACAGTTCGTCCTACAATCTTCTTATAAACACAGGGTTCATCTTCGTTCTTGATGAAATCAAATTCCTTGATTGCCTCATCAAAACAGATGTTCCAGCTCCGCGATGCCTGCTTTAATCCATAAATGGATTTAAGCAACTTGCACACCTTTCCGCTGCTCCCACTGTCTACGAAACCTTCTGGTTGATCCATGTAAACGCACTCTTCCAAACAACCGTTTAGGAAAGCCGTTTTAACATCCATCTGCCAGATCTCATAGTCATGGAAGGCAGCAATGGCAAGTAGGATCCGAATGGATTTGAGCATAGCCACCGGAGAAAAAGTTTCGTCATAGTCCAAACCAGGTCTTTGACGAAAACCTTTTGCAACGAGTCTAGCTTTATAGGTTTCCACCTGCCCATCTACACCAAGTTTCCTTTTGTAGATCCATTTGCATCCAACGGGTTTTACCCCAGCTGGAGCAATATCCAAGGTCCACACTTTATTGGCGTACATGGACTCCATTTCGGATTGCATTGCTTCCTGCCACTTATCAGAGTCCCTACTGATAATGGCCTGCCTGAAACTGGTAGGGTCATCTTCTTCCAAGATGCAATCCTCTCGATCCCCGTCTATGAGAAAACCGTAGTATCTCTCGGGCGGATGAGAAATCCTACCAGATCTGCGGAGTGGCTGAGGTTCGTCTGGGGTTATTGAATCTAGCGGTTCCTCCAAATTTTCAGTTACATTTTGTGGTCGCTGAATTTCTTCCAGTTCTACCGAACTCCCACTAGTTTCTTTTGCAAGAAACTCCCTTTCTAAGAAGGTAGCGTGGCGAGATACAAACACCTTCTGTTCCTCAGTGTGGTAGAACAGATATCCTAGTGAGTCATTAGGATATCCCACAAATTTACAGAGAACTGACCGTGCCTCTAACTTGTCCGGTTTCTGTGTTTTCACATAGGCCGGACAACCCCATATCTTAATAAACTTAAGACATGGTTTCTTACTGCTCCATATCTCATACGGAGTTTTAGGCACTGATTTGGACGGAACTTGATTCAAAAGGTATGCCGCTGTCTGAAGCGCATGTCCCCAGAATGAAAGAGGCAACTCAGCACTACTCATCATGGACCGAACCATATCCAATAGGGTACGATTCCTCCGCTCCGAAACACCGTTGTGCTGTGGTGTATAAGGAGGAGTAAGCTGAGAGAGAATACCATTCTCTTTTAAGTAATCTAGGAATTCCGTGCTTAAGTACTCCCCTCCTCTATCAGACCGGAGGATCTTGATACTTTTGCCAATCTGGTTCTCTACTTCCTTTCTGAATTCCTTGAATTTCTCAAAAGCTTCAGATTTGTGTTTCATCAGATACACATATCCGAACCTAGAGAGATCGTCAGTGAATGTGATGAAGTACGAGAACCCACCCCTTGCATGTATAGACATCGGACCACACACATCACTGTGTATGAGTCCCAAGAGCTCTCTTGCTCTTTCTCCATGTCCGGTGAACGGAGATTTGGTCATCTTCCCTTTGAGACAAGACTGACAAGTTTCATAAGATGAAAACTCGAACGCATTCAAGAGTCCATCTTTATGTAACTTACTCAGTCTTTTCTCTCCGATATGACCAAGTCTACAATGCCACAAGTAGGATTCATTCGTATCTGAATTCTTCCTCTTGCGTGTGTTTTGTATGTTGAGAACTGTATTCTGATTTAGAACGTAGATACCATTAAACAGTGTACCCTCTGCAACCAGTACCTTATCAAGGTAAATGTTCATGATATTCTTTTCAAGAACAAACTTATTGTTGGAGATAGTGCCCTCAGAGTCAATTATTGGATCACAGGCACGAGATTGCAATGATTGAGGGAGGACCTATCCCAGTAGAACAGTCTTACTCGAGATGATAGTATGCTATCTGGTTTATCTTTATCATCGTGTACTGCTTTAGGTGACCTGACATGTCGCTATTGCACGTTGATAGAGGCCCTAGGATTCTTGCTTGACGACCAGCAGTATGATGGCGATCATATACGTGGGAGCTGGTAGTCTATAAGCACATCCTTAAAAGGTCCCTAGTCGTAGGAGTTTTGAGACTGGGCATCGATACTCCGTTAGTAGACTAGTGTATACAGTCGAGACCCCGACGAGGGGCGGTGGCCGGTCTCACAAGCTACTGGTGTCAGTTGGTTCACCTAAGATGTATACAGGTGCTCATTGGGTTATGAGTACACCGGACAGGACTCGCCGGGAACCTGCTAGTTGGTCTTATACCAGACGTCAGATAGCAGTTCCCAGGTGACATGTGTACAGGTTAGTTCATCGACCTGAGATCGTCATTTGTCTCGTGTGAGTTCCCACTGTACTTTGATTACTACCCTACCACGGCTCAAAGGAGTCGTGCAAACAGGTTTTAGTTGGGTGCAGTCCCGAGCCACATGGAGGCAGTGAGCGGATCTGCAGGGGTTCGTCTCTCCCGGTATTGGGGGTGAGGTCGCGCTGTGTCTAGGAGAGCCATTACGCAAAGCCCTCGGCCGAGGCAGGAGATTTACTGGTAGGTATTCCAGTAGTATCTCAGGGCGTTCTGGGCTACACTCCGACACGACTTGTACCGCTTTTGGGGGTCTGACTTTTACCAACCCCCTAGGCCCGCCTTGCGATACTCATAGACGAACGGACCGGACTGTACGGATATTGTCACTGACAGGCTCAGTTGGGTGTCGGGGTGAGCTTCCTCATCGACGTCCCTTTTGGTCAATAGCTGGTGGCCCGTCACGTATTGGCTTATACCTCTGACGTGCCAGTGGTTAAATCCACAGCCATAGTATTGACGAGTCTTTAGAGTCCACCACACTTTCAGTTACTCAGCTTTCGGGCGAAACGCTGTAGAGGCCGTATGGAGATATGGCAGGGTCCGATCAGATACGTGCGGTATTGCACGGATCAGGATCGGACGGATTGTACTAGTAGCCGTATAGGTATATGGCAGGGTTCGATCAGATACGTGCGGTATTGCACGGATCAGGATCGAACGGATTTTACTAGCCGGCTTTGGCTTAAGCCGGTCCTAGTCTAGTACAGTGTAGATTTTGTCTCATTGCATTTGTATCCGGTCGGAATACAGATGCGGGTGTGTATGCACAGTATCGGGGTTTTCCTGTAATTTATTACGGGACCAGTTTTCTGGAGTTGCCAGTTTGCATTCCGTTCCGGCCGGTTTTCCTTTGTTCTTTCCCGGCCGGACTTTTCCGATGGAGGGGGTTATTTGCAGTTTTGCAAATAACTCTTTGTGGAGGGTTTTCTTGCATAAAGATCTATTATGATAGCTTTCTTTTCTTGCACCTTGACTTTGTTTAATTGTGATTTGAAAAGGGTATGGGTTTGATGTGAGATGAAGCATGCTTGCATGTTTCTTTGTCTAGGTTGTGGTCACCTCCTCTCTTGCTCCTACACTCACCTCCCTCTTGCTATCATATTATCCTTCCTCCACCATTCTCATTCTCACTTGAAGAAAAGGTCTTTCATGGTTATGAGAAAAGAGAGTAGAAGAAAAAGAAAGAGAGAAAGAAAAAGAATGAGAGAGTTCATTTCATCTTCTTCTTGCTAGAAAATTGAAAGCACCAATTTTCTTTACCTCTTCCTCCATCCATCAATGGCAACTACATAAACTCCAAGAGACAAAGTTTCTACACTACTTCCTACTGCAAATCTTGAGCATGTCGAGTTGCCGGCTTCATGCTCGAGTTGCCTCGGTATTGAGGCGGGAGCCCGTAAAAGACGAAGGCGATGTGGTGCCCTTTCCGGCGAGGAGGCGACGATGTGGAGCCAAGCTTTTCCGCGGGAGATCGGGATGATGAAGAGAAGACCGGAGGACTCGGATCACTCGGTATACTTCTCACCCTATCTCTTGATTGCTAGCGTAGGTTAATGGTTAACGATCCGGGTTTTCTTTGTCCGCGGTAGCGCCGGTTTCCGAGTAAGGAAAATTTTTTATTCCGCAATTTGGCCTCGAGTAAGACGGCCGGGGCGCTGCCGTGGCGCAACATGGTATCAGAGCCACGCCATTAACCTTACCTAGCTTCGTTTGATGTGTTTGCGTTTCCGATCGACCGAAATTTCCAAAAACCGTATTTTTATTGCACATCAGTTTCTGTCGAATTTTTTTGAAGTCCAAAAATTTTTCAGGTGATTGCAGAATGATGTAAATGGCATTATAAGACATCTGGGAAATTTTGGTCACGAGTTACTGTAGATCCGCCGCGGAAGCGCGGCGCAACCCTCCTTGGCGCCGCTCTTCCGCGGCGGTTTAGTTTGGTCTCTGGACCAGAATTTTCCAGTGAGGTTTTTACATTAAAATAGGGTATTTGGAATATTAAAATTGGGCCCAGGTTTTCTGTGAGTGCTACAGTTTTGGTTGGGGGCCCACTTGTTAATTTTTGGTCAATCGGAAAATTTTAAACACATTATTTCACAGTATTTACATTATATCTGCGACCGTGAATGTCACTCGATCGGTAAATCCAGTCTAACTGCTATAGCCCGGTTAGACGGATTTGCGAACGTGACTTTCACGTTGATGTTTTATGTATTTGCTGTGTTGTTGCGGATCGGTCGTGGGGATAGCCTGGATGCAATGCTAGTACTGTTTTGTTGTATTATGTACATTTGATATTGCGGGGCGAGCGTCCGACATGTGGACTGCCGTCACTGCCTGTTTGTATTATTCTTTTGGGGCACGACCTGGTTGCGGTCGATGTACCCGGTGTATGTATATTTTACTTTCTGTACTAGGGTTACCCCGCGGTGGGGTGCACGGATAGCCGGGTTCTGGAGGGCAACGGGCCCGCATCTCAGGGCATTGAGACGGAGGGGGCTTCAGTCCAGGATTGGCGGGCTATTCGCCGCACTCGTAGGGGGTACAGGTTGACCCAGGAGGGGTGCCCAAGTTACCGGATTCCTTGAAGTGCTGGGTGGTCCATTCACGGTACTGAAGGGGGCTGCCTCGCTTCAGGTTTTGGCGGGTGACTTGCCGCGCCCGTAGGGGTCTAGGATTTCATTGCACAGGCTATCCACACGACCAGGGGAACGTCGGGTTTCAGCAGCGGCTCTGTGAAACCCGGGGCTTCCAGATATCTGTATTGTTCTGTGATGCTGTACTTTTCTGTGATGTTGCTTTTTATTCACGCCTTGAGCGAAATACTATATATTGGTATATATATTAGTAGATGTTGTATATGTTTTTCATCCGCGCTAGTCCAGTCCCCGCTCTGCCGTTAGTTAGCTAACCTAACGGGTGATGACGGGACCCAGTGGCGAATGCGGATGGCATATACGTACGTCAGTATATTTTCGTTCTTTGTGGTGTGATCAATTGATGGGACTGCATTGATTCGGATCAATGCAAGTTTAAACAAACCTATTCTGATGTTGTTGGAACACTTTTCAAAAAGCTGTTATTGCAAGGACGTTCACTTTTGTTTTGCATCGTGGTATTCATTTGGAATATCCTGCTCCTCAGTCGACGAGGCAAGGGCCGAGATCCCTTCACCGGGAGTGACCCCTTGGACAGAAGTTTGCGTCAGGGCATTAACTTCACTATAGCCGATTACTTTTGCTTTGCATCGTGGTATTCAGTTGGAATATCCTGCACCTCATTCTACGGGGAAAGAGCCGAGATCCCTTCACCGGGAGTGACCTCTTTAGCAAAGGCTCTCATCACTATATTTTTATAAAAACTATGCAGTTCCTTCAACGATATCAAGTTCATTACGTTAAAGGTTTTTCGCTAAAAACCAGTCGTAGCCCTCCGTCATTTCTTACAAGTATTACTTAGTATTCGTGCTGCGTTTGTTGACTGTGTCAAGGCGTAGTGTGCGGTAGCTAAGTAGTGTTTGTTTGCAGCATATTAATGGGATTGGTTAGGACAGTCGTGCGGCCTTGTTGACTGTGTCAAGGGCTCGTACAGGTGGGTTTAATGCAATCCAGGATAATGACGGGCTGAACTTGACTAGGACTCTTTGATTTGTTGACTGTGTCAAGGTCACTTGGGTCCTAGGGGTAAAAATCACATCGGGAGTTTCAAAAGAACTGAAACTTGCCAGGCATGCGCATACCTTCTGGAGTGTGGTGACTTGAGTGGATTCCGTCAAGTTATCATGCGATGATAGTTGGATCCCGATTTCCACTGATGAGTTAGTTTACTCCTCGGGTGATCCCGACTAATTCTT